>JAWDJD010000011.1:19957500-22457500 GCA_035047305.1 Bradypodion pumilum | reverse complement strand
AAGCTGGCTGTTTGAGTTGGAGCAAGAGAAAACAGAGTTTGAAGTAATGGGCACATTAAAAGTCCACATGTGTTTAGCATGTACTTCAATGTCAATACAAACAGAACTGTTTACTTATCCCTGTTAAATTTCATTCTGTTCTTTTCACCCCAAGGCTCAAGCCAATCAAGAACATTTCTAACCTTCTGCTTGAATAAATAGGAGAAAGAGAGAAAATAAAACTTGGTTGCATCCAGTGCATAATATGATTATGACCATCATCACACTCTCCATATACAAGTTGCAGGATAGATAGAGAATAGCTGGATGGTAGCAAAGATCCTAAATCTCTCTTTGACATATGGGGAAGCAGCCCAATCTCACCAACATTGCAGTTCTCGAGAAGGCACATGTAAATAGCATTGAAGCTTCCATCATTGGCCATCATCTTAGATCAGGCATTCACAACCCCCACCCCCTGGCCCTAATATAGCCCATGCATATCATTATTCCGGCCTGCGGTGAGAACCCAGGCACCTCATTAGTGCATATTTCTGACAGTAATTAACAGACAGTAATTAACAGTGTGTCGATGTTTTAGTGTAAGGGACCAAAGACAATGAAACAGCCGAAGGGTTGGCTTAACAAAGGTTTATTGCATGATGATCCGGAGGAACATGTGGTAATGGCGGATGGGTAGCTCAATATATACAGCTGGCTATACATTTGAATGTGGCTCGTCGACAGACTATTGGTTGCTGTCTGCGTGACGTCTAGAAGGTCACGCCCTTCTTGACCAGGTGAAGAGGTGGCGGGGAATCTTCCCGTGCTGCTGATCCAGGTGAATCTGAGCCATGAGAGCTGGACGCTCGCTATTGCCATCTAGTGGTCACTAGCTCGCGTCCCCTTATCAGGTTTACATTGATACAGCTGAAGGTTATAATGTTGCACACAGAAAGGTTACATTGTTAACACATGGCTAAGGTACATTGTTAAAGGCACAGCTTTACAGAACACAACATCCCTCCCCCCTAGGATGAGACGAAGTCTCTCAGCCAAGATGGCTTGTTGCATGTGCGTTTGGGCCATGAAGAGGGCTGACCCCCCCGGGGGCGCTACTGCTTCTTTGTTCCCTGGTCCCTTGTCCTGAAATGGGAGAGGGAGACTCGTTAGTGGCTTGCCGCGGTCTGGCGGCCTTAGGGGAAGGGAAGAACTCCATTGTGGGCAGACCGGGGGCAATCGGGGCTAACGAAAAACCCCTCTTCTCACTTGGACGGGTGGGGGACCACTCCGAACCCCCCCCCCCCGGTTCTGAAAATCAAAATCTAACTCAGTAGGGGTATCCGCATTTGTGGGGACATTCCGCGAGATATGTATGGGGTCGGGTTCCTCCTCCTCCTCAGAAAGATCCCCTAGGATATCTACGAGAACATCCTCCTCCCCCCTTGGTGGGGACCCGCGGCCCCCTTTCCCTCCCCCTTGGGCTGAATGGGTGGGGGAGAACCCTAACGCTGATTTTTCCTTTGTTTGGTCTGTGCCCTGCTCATCGGAGACCCTGCGTCGGAGCTGGTCCGCGTGCCGCCTCCACAGGAGCCCTGTGCTGGTTTCCACGCGGTACGACACGGGGCCGGTTTGCTCCACAACTACGCCCGGTACCCAGGCTGGGCCCGTGCTGGCGTAATTCCTGCAATGCACGGGGGCGCCTACACTGAAACTCTTGGTAGCCTCTAGCCCAATGTTCCTTCCTTTGTCCTCTACCCTCGTGGGGTCTAGCCTAGTAAGGATGGTGGTCAGTTTCCTACGCATTAAGAGCTCTGCGGGGGAGTATCCTGACGCCAATGGGGTCACCCTGTACCCTAGCAGAAACTGACACACTTGTAGGTTTAGGTCCCCGGGGCCCATGCGCCGCAACGGGTCCTTCGTGGTGCGGACGAGGCGCTCTACTTGACCATTGGTGGCTGGGTGAAACGGGGCAGAGGTGATATGCCGAACGGCGTTAATCTCCATGAATCCCCTAAACTCGGAGGACGTGAAACAACTAGCGTTGTCGCTAATTAACGTGTCGGGTATGCCGAACGTGGAAAAGAGCCTCCGCAACTGCTTAATGGTCTGGGCCGAGGAGGTGCTCGTGACTGGGATAACCTCCAACCACTTGGAGAAGGCGTCCACGACAAGAAGAAACAGGGTGCCTCTGAACGGGCCCGCGAAATCAACGTGCACCCGGGACCACGGCCCCTTAGCCGCGTCCCATTCCCTGTGGGGAAGGCGGGCCTCCTCTGGTCTGGAGCATTGGCAACTATCACAAGTGCCGACCATGTGCTTGATGTCGGCGTCCAGCTGGGGCCACCAGAAGTAACTCCGGGCCAGCGCCTTGGATCGCACGATGCCGGGGTGGCTGACGTGCAGCAGTTTCAGCACCCGTGGCCGAAGGGAGGTGGGAATCACCACCCGCTGCCCCCACAAGAGGCACCCCCTCTCTAGGGACAGCTCTAGCTTTTTCCTGAAAAATGGGGCGAACTCCTCCGCTGGGGAGGACGCCGGCCACCCTTTCTGCACCCAGGAGCTGACTGCCGCTAACGTCTTGTCCTTCTCTGTCGCTTTGGCAATGTCGGCGGGCATTACGGGGGGCGAATCCAGCACCTCTATCATAAGAACCTGATGGTCTCGCTCCCCCTTGCTCACCTGGCTGGGCGTTAGGGGGAGGGGAGACCTAGATAGAGCGTCCGCATGGCTGATCTCTTTCCCGGGCCGGTAGACCAACGCGTGCTGGTACGCGTTGAGAAAAATGGCCCACCTGAGCATCCTCGGTGACAGGATCTGTGGGGTGGGCTTATCTGCGGTAAAGATGCCTAGCAGGGGCTTGTGGTCCGTTACAATGGTGAAGGGGCGGCCATACAGAAAATCGTGAAATTTTTTCGTCCCTGCAACTATTGCTAGTGCCTCCCTGTTTGTCTGTGTGTAGTTTCTCTCTGCTTGGGACAGGGACCTGGAGTAAAATGCTATCGGGGCCTCCCTTCCGTTTTCCAGCACGTGGCACAGCACCGCCCCCACCCCCACCGGGGATGCATCACAGGTCAGAACTACCGGGCATTTGGGGTTGAAGTGGGTCAGTATGGCATCGGACGCTAGGAGGCTTTTTAGCTCACTAAATGCCCTTTCTTGGTCATCGCCCCACTTCCATGCCTGGTCTTTTTTTAGCAGTTTGTGTAGCGGTTCAGCCACCGCTGCCTTCTGGGGGAGGAAGGAGTGGTAAACGTTGAGCAGCCCTAGGAACGACTGCAGCTCGGGCTTGGAGGTGGGGCGGGGGGCTTTCTTAATGGCTGCCACCTTGGACTTGGATGGTTTTATTCCCTCAGGAGTCACACAAAACCCTAGGAACTCAACCTCGGTTGCGAAGAAGACGCATTTGTCCTTTCGCAGTCTCAGCCCCGCTTTTTCGAATATTGTCAGGACCTTCCCCAACCTCTTGGCCAATTCGACCCGACTCCCCCCCCCCCGTTATTAACACGTCATCAAAATAAGGCAACACCCCCTCCAGTCCCTTCAGGAGGCGTTCCACGAGTGACTGGAAAATTCCAGGCGCCGAATTCACGCCGAACTGGAGGCGCGTCACCTGGAACGCCCCCTTATGGGTGACTATGGTCTGCGCAGCAGCTGCGGCAGGGGACACCGTAAGCTGCTGGTAGGCCTGTGCTAAGTCGAGCTTAGCTAAACACTTTCCCCCGTGTAACCTGGCCAGCAGATGGCTGACTACCGGCACCAGATATGCATTCGGGCGGATTGCCTTGTTGATGGTGCACTTGTAGTCGGCGCATATGCGGACCTCCCCATTGGCCTTTAGTGCGGTTACAATTGGAGTTTCCCACTCCGCAGAATCAACAGGCACAAGGATTCCCTGGCCCACCAATTTGTCCAGTTCCGCCTCTGTCTTGTCCTTTAGTGCGAACGGCACCCGGCGTGGTTTAAGGCGAATTGGACGGACCTCCGGGTCCAGGTCGAATGTCACTGGGGGCCCCTTGAATTTCCCCAGTCCTTTTTTGAAAACTTCGGGGTGCGCCTCGCACACCTCCTGAATTGGATCAGTCCCAACGGCGTGCATCCCAACGGCGTGCACCCCCCCAATAAACAAACCCAGGGGCTGGAACCATTGAGTTCCGAGGAGGCTGCAATCTCCCCCTTTAAGCACGACTAGGGGGAGGGACGTGGCGTGCTTCTTGAATTTAACCTGAAATTCTCCAACCCCCAACACTGGAATGCTGTTCCCTTGCACGTCCCGTAGTGTGGACCTCAACGCTTTGAGCTTGGGTCGCTTGTGGGGGGCAATTCCCAAAAACTCCCTCTGGGAAATGATTGAATATGAGGACCCTGAGTCAATTTCCATCCTAATGGGAACCCCTTGGACTAGTACCTCAACAAAGTAGCGGGGGTGTCCTGCAGACACGCTGAACACTGGGGCGTCGTCCTCGCTGCCGTCGGAGATGCGGCCCACGCCGTCCTGCTTCCGTGCGGCCTGAGCGCCGTCCTTGGGTCTCGTTGAGCGGTGTTGTCCCGCGGAACGGTCTGCTGAGCTCCTCCGGGTCTCGCGCCTCTTCCTGCACACCTTGGCGATGTGCCCATGGCGGCCGCAGTTGTGGCACTCGGCCTTCCGAAACGGGCACTTTACGCGGTCGTGGGCCGCTCCACAGCCGTCGCACCGCCGGCCCTCTTTCCGGACCCTCCGGACGTCCTCGCCGTCGCTGCTCTCTGTGGACGACCTCGAAGCTCGCCGGGCTGCTTGTACCGGAGTCTCTGCCTTGCTCGACTTCGGCTGCCAGTCCTGGAGTTCTTGGACCCCAGCCTTTGTAGCTTCCGCGGCCTGGGCCGCTCTGACGACCTCCTGCAATGTGGGAGGCGGCTCTTGGTTCATTAATGTGCGCTGGGTTTCGGCGTCGTTCAGGCCGCACAGCACACAGTCAAGGAGGGTGATTTCGGCATTCTCCCATTTGCACGGGTCGGCCGCCAGCCGCAGGGCCGCCACGAATGCGGCGACCATCTCCCTGGGCGCTTGGACTCGCCTCCAGAATGCACTCCGAGCGGGAAACATCGCCGTGGCAGGCCGGACGTGCTCACGCAGCATCTGCATGAGCTCCTTGGCCTTGAATTAGCTCACCCTCCTCGGTGCAATCAGGTCCACCAAGGTCCTTTTGGTTTCTTGTCCGAGCATCCTGGTGAAGATGGCCCTTTTCTTTGCCTCTTCCGTGACTTCGGACTCAATCAGTGCTGCCTGGAAGTCCATCTCGAAGATCTCCCAGTCGCCCGGTTTCCTGATTTCGAAACCGGCGCATGTCTTGGTCCCGTGGGCTGCCATATCCCACCTTCGTCGCCAATTTAGGGACCAAAGACAATGAAACAGCCGAAGGGTTGGCTTAACACAGGTTTATTGCATGATGATCCGGAGGAACATGTGGTAATGGCGGATGGGTAGCTCAATATATACAGCTGGCTATACATTTGAATGTGGCTCGTCGACAGACTATTGGTTGCTGTCTGCGTGACGTCTAGAAGGTCACGCCCTTCGTGACCAGGTGAAGAGGTGGCGGGAATCTTCCCGCGCTGCTGATCCAGGTGAATCTGAGCCATGAGAGCTGGACGCTCGCTATTGCCATCTAGTGGTCACTAGCTCACGTCCCCTTATCAGGTTTACATTGATACAGCTGAAGGTTATAATGTTGCACACAGAAAGGTTACATTGTTAACACATGGCTAAGGTACATTGTTAAAGGCACAGCTTTACAGAACACAACAGATGTCCACCAGCAACCCCCACTTGAGCATGTTGGTCTTGCATTTAGGGACACCAATCCTCTGCCTATTCAGGGTCCTCCAAGTGACGTAGGGGAGGTTGAGTTCCTCAGCTATATCCTCCTTTAATGTTGTTCCTTGTCCAGTGAGCACCTTCCTCCATCTTCCAATTTGGATTTGCTCTTGTGTACCCTCAAGAGTCTTTGTTCTTGTCATAAAGCTCTTTCTGGAGGCTCATATCCAGTCAGATGATGTTCAGTGTCATTATCTTATTTAGTTCTCTCAGTATCTGCTGTAACTTCTCTCCTTATCTTAGTTGGAAGGTATATTTTCTCACCAGATGCAGATTTAGGTATCCTGTCACTATATGCATGGCTTCATATACAGAGATGTCATTTTCTTTTGTGTGTGTGGATGTGCTCCATACTGGAGCAGCCTGGATCAATACAAAAAATATCAAGCATTAAATGAGCTTTCATGATTCAAAAATCACTTCTTCAAACACATACCAATTTCTTGTGGCTAGTGCAAGAAAATTATCAATGTGAGTCCCAAAAGTTCATGGCTGATGTTATTCCCGGCTCTGTACCATAGACATGAGTTGGGGAACACAGCAGGCTGCATCAAATAGCTGCTGGCTGGGTATCATCTCCCACTCGACAAACACAGGAAACCAGGTCTATTTATAATGCCCCCCCCCTGCAGATGGCCTTCTTTTGAACTGGCAAGTTTCTCTTTGGCCAGAGAAAAAGGCAACACAAAAACCCAGAGCCTTCCATCAAGGAATCGGGTAGAACTTGCTTTACTCACTAGGTACACCAGTTGTCATCAAATCAATTAAGAATAATATCTAGTGGTTGGAAATTGCTGTTTCTTTCTGTTTATAGTCCTGCTGGGAAGATATCGAAAGTTCGTGTAGAGTTCATAGTTGTGCCGTGCGGTGCCCCCCCCATCCCTAGCAGTTCCAAAAGCAAATGTAGAGATAGCCATATTATCCTTACTCAATACAAATACTAGAGCAAGGTGATACTTTTATTGGAACACTAAAAAAATAGTCTATGTAAAAGTAAGCATCTTTGCTTGGCTCCAGAAAAGGAGATTTTTTTTAAATGTAGCCTTCTATTTCATTTACTTGCTTGTGAAACATTTTGACATCGCTGATTTTCAATTGCTTTATCTTTCTGCCACACTGGCTTGCAGCACTGGCTCTTTGTACCACCTTGCTCTAGTATAGCAGCAGTGCTGGCTCTTTGGCAGTTAAAACCAGTTTCCAGTTAAAATGAGTTTTTACTAGTCAAAACTTGTTCTAACTAAACATCTTAGTTACAACTAGAATTTCCTAATAATAATAAGTGAAAGTGCGAGGATGGCGGAGCCTCACTTTTCCAGCCGATAAGTGAAAGTGTGAGGCTGGAAGTGTGAGGTTGGTGGAGCCTCGCTTTTTCATCTGAAGTGGAGCACAGGGACCATGGAGCTAATAAGTGAAAGTGCAAGGCTAATGAAGAGTCACTTTTCCAGCCAAAGTGCAGTGCGGGGACCACGGGAGGGGCAGCAGAGGTGAGACATTGTTGGGATGGTCCTGGAGACTGCAAAGGGACTGCAAAGGGGCAGCCATGGCTCCGTGGTTCTTACATCGACGCAATTTCATTCATCTTACAGGCATAGTATTTCCATACACAACAGTGGTTAAGAAGCTCACTTTGTTAGCTGGAAGGCTGACAAGTCAGCAGTTCGAGACTTGAGGATTGCATGACGGTTTGAGTGCCCACACCATCTACAGGGTCTCGAGGCCAGGCCAGTGCTGGAAGAGGAAAGTGCGAGGCTGGTAGACCCTCACTTTTACAGCCAAAGTGCAGTACGGGAAATAGGGATGGGGGGCTGTAGAGGCGAGACATTGCCAGGATGGTCCGGATACTGCGAACGTCTTAACCACTGAGCCACTGCTTTCACAGTCCCTTTGTAGTCTCCGAGACAGTCCTGGCAACTTCTTGCCTCTGCTGCATCCCCCCCTGTGGTCCCCACGCTGCACTTCAGCAGGAAAAGTGAGGCTCCAACCGCCAACCAGGCACTTTCTTCTTCCAGCACTGGCCTGGCCTAGAAATCTAATGGGTGACGCGTGCCTGAGGCTCCTTTTATGTCCCCAAGAGCTAGGACAGAGACAGGCACTCAAACCATTATGCAGTCCGAGTGTCTTGAACTGCCGACATGTCAGCCTTCCAGCTAACAAGGCGAGCTTCTTAACCACTGAGCCACTGCAGCCCCTTTGCAGTCCCTTTGCAGTCCCTTTGCAGTCTCTAAGACCATCCCAACAATGTCTCACCTCTGCTGCCCCTCCTGTGGCCCCTGCACTGCACTTTGGCTGGAAAAGTGAGGCTCCATTAGCCTCACATTTTCACTTATCAGCTGGACAAGTGAGGCCCTGCCAGCCTCTCACTTTCACTTATTATTATTAGGAAATTCTAGTTGTAACTAAGACATTTAGCTACAACTAAATGTTGTAGGTGTTCGAACTACTGCTGGATAACTTTGTATATCCTTGGTACAGCATTGTATCAGAAGAGTGAGGCCAATTAAATACAACATACAGTGCTTAAAATATTAAGGATATTCCACGCTTCCATCACCGGCTCCCTCCCCCACCCCGCCCGGCGGGGGAGGTAGGAGCACAGCTGACTGTCATTGATGCGGCAGGACTTTTAAAAACTGCGCCGCCAGCACCACCGGAGACACGCTTCCATCACCGGCTCCCTCCACCACCCCGCCCGGCGGGGGAGGTAGGAGCACAGCTGACTGTCATTGATGTGGCAGGACTTTTAAAAACTGCGCCGCCAGCACCACCGGAGACACGCTTCCATCACTGGCTCCCTCCCCCACCCCGCCCGGCGGGGGAGGTAGGAGGTAGGAGGTAGGAGCACAGCTGACTGACATTGATGCGGCAGGACTTTAAAAAACTGCGCCGCCAGCACCACCGGAGCCACGCTTCCATCACCGGCTCCCTCCCCCACCCTGCCCGGCGGGGGAGGTAGGAGCACAGCTGACTGTCATTGATGCAGCGGGACTTTAAAAAACTGCGCCGCCAGCACCACTGGAGACACGCTTCCATCACCGGCTCCCTCCCCCACCCCGCCCGGCGGGGGAGGTAGGAGCACAGCTGACAGACATTGATCCGGCGGGACTTTTAAAAACCGCTACTACCAGAGTAGCCAATGCCGGTGTATTGCCTGACCTCGGCTGCCTTGGGGCTGGATCGTCCTCTTCTTTGGCTGTGTTAGAACATGTGAGCAATGGGGCTATGTTTTGGGGACATTGGTAACCGAGGGGTTGCGTAGTTGATTTTGTTGTGTTGGTGCTTGAATGTTTATTGCATATTTTACTGTTTAAATTACTGTATTGTATCTGTATTTCTAACATTGTATTTCATGCTCTGCGATTTTGCTTTTGTAATGCTTTGTTTACTGTGATATTGATTTTGATACTTTATTGCGATGTTGTTATGATGATATTGATATGTTGTATTTTTTGTGATATTTTTGTGATATTTTTATACTGTAACTTGTAAATTGTACTTTGTAAACCGCATTGAGTCTCCCATTGGGCAGAGAACTGCGGTATATAAATTTAATAAATAATAATAATAATAATAACTAGTTTTGACTAGTCAGAACTAGTTTTGATTAGTCAAAACCTGTTGTAACTGGAAACTGGTTTTAACTGAAACTTTTTCCTTGATAGGAAATTCTAGTTTTAACTAAGCAGTTTAGTTAGAACTGCTTTTGACTAGTTAAAACTAGTTTTCACTAGAAATGGATTTTTCATCATCAATTAATTCTAGTTCTTTTTTTAATTTTTTATTAATAATCATAAAATACAAACAAACATAAAAATATAAATACTTAAAACTAACAATAAAGAAAGAAAAAAACACCAAGAAAAGAGAAAGGAATAACAACAATATATTCAAAATCTTGTTCACTCTTTCATTCTTTCAACTTTTAAATCCGTGCAAAACCCTATTCTGCAGCAATTTCAATTGGCACAGTATACTTAAATCTTCCAAAATTGAATCATGTCAGGGCCAGGCTTACTTCCTTCTTCACTTGTTAACGCGTGCTGTATGAAAGGTTTCCAGATTTCCCAAAATTGTATTTTGATTTTAAAACCCTGTTTTAACCGAATTTGGCTAGTTAATTTTTCATTTAGTGCCAGTTGCCAAACCTCTTTATACCACCTATTCTTATTTAGATTTTCGTTACTCTTCCATTCTTGGGCTATCAGCTGTCTAGCAACCAGCAACAATGTCAAAATTAATTCTTTATTACCCTCACTTAATCTCATTTTTCCTATTTCTCCTAATATAGCTAGTTTGGGTTCTAAAATCATTGTTATGCCAAGAATCTCATTTATCTCCTTCTCTACCACTTTCCAAAATTTATTTGTTTTCTTACAAAACCACCACAGATGCAAATATGTCCCCTTTTGTTCATTGCATCTCCAACACAAATCAGATTTATTAATATCCATTTGCTTGAGTCTGATTGGGGTAAGGTACCACCTCCAAAGTACAAACATGCTCCTTTTCCTTGATTGACATAGTTTTTGTTATTCTGTTTCCCCACTTTTTCCTCCACTCTTCTTCTTCAATTTTAATATTTAAATCTTCCTCCCAAATTCGTTTAAGTGTATAGTGTGATCCTTCCCCTGGGATAAGCATTTAGTACAATTTACCTACTAACCCCTGTAATCTTATCTTCCCTTTCCTTATTTCCAAGACCAAATCTTCAAAGGGCGTCTTTGCCCTAAGTACTCCTATAATCCCCCTTATCGATTTGTCCCATTTCTCCATCCCCAATTCTTGTAGCCAATTTAATTTTAATTTATTATATACCTCCTTCCTTTTCTGATATATATTGCAATTTTTAATCTACTCTGTTATTAACAACACTTTTTCTTGCAATAGAATAGGTCTTATTTTTTGCGAGGATAATAATGGGCAACTCTGGAAATCTAAAATTTCTAAAATTGGGGAAATGTCTGGTGCCAATTTCCTCTTAACCCCTTTCCATACATTATAAATATTCTTTATAGAAAAGCAGTTAATCTCTGTTTTATTATTTACTTGGGCAAGAAATATTTCACCTTTTAATTTTTTAAATTCTTCTTGATCCCCTTCACCTATTACCTCATTTTGCTGAATAAATAATTTTATTAATTTCTTTATATGAAAGGCTTGAAAATACGCTTTAATGTTTGGAATGTTTAACCCTCCCTGTTTATTCTTCATGTACCATAATCCTTTACTAATTCTTGCTTTTTTATTATTATTGCAAATTCCGTTTATCAATTTTTGCCATTTATTTAGTTCTGATTCTTTGATTTTAATCGGTAAGTTTTCAAACAAAAAATTTAATTTGGGTATAACTTTCATTTTGCAAATATTAATCCTTCCAAACCATGAAGTCTTTGCTCGTTTTATCTGTTCTAGTAATGGTTTCAATTTATTTCTTAATTTATTGAAGTTAATATTATATAGGTCTTTTGGTTCCTTCATCACGAATATTCCCAAATATTTCAATTCATCTCTTATTGTAATACTAAATCTATCTCCAATTTTTTCCTATTCCGCCTGGGTTAAATTGCATGTGATAGCCTCAGTTTTCATCCAATTCATTTTTAATCCTGTTACTTCTTCAAAGGCTCTTAAATATTCTTGTATTTTGCTTAAATTATTTAAAGGATCTTTTACAACTAATAGAGTATCATCCACAAATAGACTTATTTTTTATTTTCTATTCCTACTAATTTCTCATTTTGCCTTATATCATTTGCTAGTAATTCCATTGCCAGTATAAATAGACATGGGGACAATGGACATCCTTGTCTTGTCCCCGCGTTTATATCAATTTCTTTCCCCAAACAATTATTCATTTTAATTTTAGATTTACTTTCTTTATACAATTGTCCTATCACATGGTTAAATTTAGGGCCGAATTGTAATTTCTCACATATTCCTTTTATTGTTTTCCATTGAATTGAATCAAATGCTTTATATATGTCTAATGCCACTATACATACTTTTTGTTTATTATTTTTTAATTTATCAATAATATTAATTAACCGATTTATTAATTTATCCATTTGTCTTCCTTTAACAAATCCTACTTGGTCTTCTCCAATATAAGTGTCTATGAATTTATTAAGCCGATTGTTAATTATTGAAGTAAAAATTTTTGCATCCTGATTTAATAATGATATTGGTCTATATGCTTCTATATTCTCTTTATCCTTTCCAGGTTTAGGAATTAGAGCCATTATCGAATTACTCCAGGACTTGGGGATCTCCCCCCTTCCAATATATAATTATATAATTTTTTAAACTTGGGAATTAATACCTCTCGACATTCCTTATAAAATTCCGAAGGGATACCATCCTCTCCTGGCGTTTTATCCTTTTTTAAGTTGTTAATTACCTCTTCAATCTCCTTGTCTTTAATATCTTGTTCCATTATATTTGCATGTTCTTCCTTTAATTGGTATGTCAAGTTCCTATCCAAATATGCTTGAAGTACATTATCATCAATTCAGTGTTCTGTATATAATTTTGTATAAAATTCTTCTGCTACTGATAATTTATTTTCCAGTTTATACTGCCTTATACCTTCTTTATTAATTAGAGCCTCTATATATCCCTAACTTTTTTTGCTAAATTTTTCATATCTTTATTATTGAATTCAAAATCATTTCTTTTTAAATATACCAAATCTACCCTAACCTTTTCAACTTCTACTGCAATTGTTTCCTTTTTTAATGCCTGTAATTTATTCCAAATTGAGTTACTTCCTGTAGCTGCGTGCTTCCTTTCTAGTTCTTTTATATCTTTATCTCTTTTAATTACTTGACTTTTCATTATTTTTTTCAAATATTGCCTTCTCTTGTATATAATCACCTCTAATAACCGCTTTCATTGCGTCCCAAAGAATATGTAATTTCACCTCGCCCGTGTCATTATCTTCCCAATTCTTTATCCATTTATTTATTAATCTTTTTTATCTCTTCGCTTTTTAATAGTTTAGTATCCATCCTCCATACCTTATTTCGATAGGTGCTACTATTCAGCCGCATCTCTATCGAAATAAATGTATGATCTGAGATATTAAAATTGCCATAATTAAAGTTTTCTAAATTCTTAAGCATATTTTCTGACACAAAGAAATAATCCAAACGAGAGTAAGATCTATGTTTTAAGGAGCAAAAGGTACATATATTTTTTTTACCTGTCAACATTCTCATCGCATCCCGTAATCCTAATTTCCCTATCCATTTGTCAATCAATTTATCTTGAGTCTTTCTAAGATTATTTGTTGTATCTAATCCTGACCTGATTAAGTTAAAATTTCCCCCTATAATTAAATTTACTGATCTTTCTTTTTTTTATAATGGGTAGAATTTTATCTAGAAAGATCCCTTGATTCTTATTTGGTGAGTATACGTTAACAAACGTATAATCTACCTCCTCTATTTTACCTTTTATTAGGTGAAACCTTCCCTCCTTATCTTTAATGTTCTTGCTCAATGAAAAATCTAGTTTATTCGATATTAATACAGCAACCCCTCTTGAATTACTTGAACCTAGGCTTTTCTCATATATTTCCATCCCTTTTACATAAATATTATTCTTATTTTCACTTTTCTGATGTGTCTCCTGGAGAAAAATGATATCCGCTTTTTCCCTTCTCAGAACTCCTTCCATACGTTTCCTCTTAGTTTGGTTCCCTAGGCCCCTGACATTCCATGAGATAATTTTTAACTTTTTAAGTATACATATTTAGTGCTTTCTCTACTGTTACTGCAGAATTCCCCATAATATGTGAACCAATACCTCAACCCACAACAAGTTATACTCTCCCTCCTCCAGCGCATCTTAAATTAAATAATATACAATTATCTTAAGGGAAAAAATATATATACAAAATAACAAAGCTTAAACAAACCAACAATTAAACAAATGAGAAAGAAGAGGGAAAAAAAGAAAAAGAAAAAAGCTCTGCCCTCCCCACTTTCTACTAAAAGTAACCTTTGAAAACCAAAGAGGGGAGGGGGGGGTTGCGGGTGGCGAGTGGACCTTAATACTTAACATCCATTTCTTGTTCATTGTTTATTTCTTATTACAAATCGTTATCTTAATTTGTCATAATTTATTCCACGCAGTAGATTCTCTCTTTTTATCCTTTAATGACCTAGTCTTTCCCTCCTTCTGCTCCTTCAACTTCCTCCTCTTCCCGTTCTAACATGGGCGCTACTCCTGCATTTATTAAGGCATCTTTAAGTTGCTTCCATTCTGTAGACCCTTTTTCTATAATCTTAGCTTCCATCAAAATTTCTAAGCCATCAGATTCTTCCCTAATCCAATAATTCTTCCCCTTCACTGTAAAAATTAATTGTTTATGTGGTCTCCATTTATATTGTATGTCTTTCTCACGCAATTTTTTTGTGATTGGCTTAACTTGTAGTCTCCAAACGCGTTCTTCTAACGAAATATCTTTATATATTTCTAGCTGTGCCCCCTCCATTTTTAAAGCATCATCCCCCGAGGAGTTAACATATTTCATTATCCTTAACTTTTGTCCTAGATTGCCAAATCTTAAAAAAACATTTCTAGGTCTTTCTTGGTTCCTTTTTTGTCCTAGTCTGTACACACTGTCTATATCCTCCAATTCCATTTCCTCCCCCATTCCCATTGCGTTAATCCATTCTACTAATCTTTGTCTCAAGTTATCCGGGTTCCGTTCTGGTATATTCCTAATAACCACGTTACACCTTCTCCCCTGATCTTCCATTCTTTCCAGCCTTTTATCGTATTTTTTCTGTTTCTCCTCTTTTAACTGTACCTGCTCCTTGACCTCTCTTAATTCATGTTTCATTTCCTAAACTTCTTTCCCAATAGCATTCACCCCCTCCTTTAGTTCATCTATTTCCTTCAATAAATTGGTACACTCTTTCTTGGTGTTCTTGAATGCTTGTGTGATACTTTCTTTTATTTCTTTTTGAAATTTCTGATTGTCTTTTGCTCGCTGATCTTCTAATGTTTGTAGTTTAGCTTGAAGTTCTTCCTCTAACTTATCAAACCTAAGCTCCAGGTCTCCTCTTAAATCATTTAAATCTGGACTTGGGCCTCTATCACCAACCTGCTCCTCTTCTACCTCTTTAACCCTCCCCTTGTCAAACCCTTTTTTTTGGTAGCCATCTGTCTTCTTGACTCCTCTCCTATCAGAATCTCTTGACCGCCCCCCCCCCACTCCTATTTGTTTTTCTTTCTCTTCCTGTTCTAAGACTTCTTGCTGTTTAATCTTTAGCCTCCTTTCAGCTACTTTCTTCCTCAGCTCTTCTAGTTCTTGGATCTTGTTAAGTTCTTCCTGCAACGATTTTCTTCTCCTTCCCTCCTGTTCTCTTCTCTCCAATCTATCTACTCTCACCCACTTTAAATCCTGTTCAAAATTATCAATTTTTTTGCTCATTAAACTGCTGCCTTTTAACCACAGGATCCTAAACTAACAGTTCAATAGTGTATTAATATACTTATAATATAATAAATGTAGAATATATCTGATTATATACCAATAGGGAATAATAAATTCAAAATTTAAATGGAGAACAATCAAATACTGCTTTAAGAGAGCCGTTCAATTTTCCCTTTCTTAAATCCCCTCTTTCAAAACAAACAAACAAAAAAAAAACCCCAGGTGTTCCAAAACCAAGATAAGGGGAAATATGCAAATTAAATTCCCAGCTGGTGAGTCTCTGAGTCCTTGGAGCCTTGCAACCCTATGCTCCTTTTAGCAATGCTGTATCCCTCTGTAGTCCTCTATCCTTCTGCTTTCTACTTCTGCTTGCAAAGTGCACAATCCTGTAGCAGTCCGAATTTTAACTGGACACACAATGAAAGACCTTTTTATTAGCTATTTAGTATCCATAAACCGCTGGGAATCCAATAGTCCGATAATCCAATATTCACTGTTTCTTTACTGCCTCCTTATAGCCACAGTCCCGTCCTTGTAATCCAACAAAAAGAGAGTCTTTTACTGTAATATTTTAATTCTGTTAATTCTGTTAGCCTCAGTCTCTTTTGGAGCTCCGGGATCCCTCACCTTGCTCCCACTTGGTGTCTGTGCTCCGTTTTTATCTACTGTACTTTCCGTTCCTCTCAGTTTCTTACATTCCTTTCATTCCTCTTTAGCCCCCATGTTTCGCTGTATGTTTAATTGTTTATATTCCCCGAAGATGGAGGTCTTCCAACCTTTCGGTCTCAAAGTGTTTCGTAGATTACTGGCACATTTCAAACAGCCTGGGCATGGAATCATTTCAACATCAGTTTCTTAGTTCCGCAATTAAATAACAAAGACTGAGTGATTAGCAAGTCTTCTTAGTTCCGCACTCATACCCCGCTCCCCTGCAGAGACAGCCCCGAGTTATCTCAGGCTGTCCTTGAGCATGAGAATCTGCAAAGTCGAGTGTTTGTTAAAGTCCTCTTGTTAGATCCCACTGTCCGACTTTTAATCTCCAAAGTTTCAGTATTCCAAAAACTTAATACTTAAAGAGAAAGTTCTTAATTCTCCTTTCTTCCTTTCTTTTTCAAATAGTTTTGTATCCCAAAACTGCAGAGACCGGTAAACTCAGTAAGTCAGTCTTTTCAATCTCGAAACCTTTCGAGCCTGAGAGGAAACACGCCCCAAACTCTTGTGGAGAAAGTATAACAACTTGTCCATGGCCAAAAGATCTCTGATTTCTCGGCAACTTCTCTATATTTTACCCTCCAAATTAACCTGGCCGAAGATATTGATCACACACTCCATTTAATATACTTTTGAGCCCAAAACGCAACTCTGAAATACCTTCTTTCCCGCTTTTAAGTGGCTCTCCCTTCAGAACAAATGGAAAACGATACCGGTCAGTCCGCCATGATGCTCCGTCCCCCAATTAATTCTAGTTCTCACAAACACAGTTACTCATAGCTAGTTTTAACTAGGGAAAACTAGTTTTAACTGAAAACTAGTTTTAACTGTAACACATGCATCCTGGAAGGAAGAACCCTTTTTATGGAATGTACCACAAACTTTGAAATGTACCGGCCTCTGACAACAAGCAGAATCCACTTTTTGTTTGTTTGTTTGTTTGGCTTCAATTCTGCCAATCTAGCATAGTAACTACTTTGGGTGGTCGGCAGTTTGAGACCCAAGTACTGTATGATGGAATGAGTGCCCATCTCTGTCCCAGCTCCTGCCTACCTAGCAGTTTGAAACGAGAAATTGCAAGTAGATAAATAGGGACCACTTCAGTTGGAAAAGATCTTGGGGACATAAAAGGGGCCTCATTCAGGCATTCCCTAAGAAGATTTCCTCCAGCAAAAACCGTTTCAACCCAGAAAGCACTTTTGTGTGCTTTTGATGTGATAAAAAACACAGAATAAAAACATATAACATCAACTATCTATCAAAATCATACAGTCAATAAAAATAAACAAAGCAAAATAAAAAAGAAGCAAAAATTCGGTGAGCAGTAAAATATTTTTTTTTAAAAAAAAATCAATAAAATGCATCTCCCTGAAGGCTTCTCTGAATAGCAGGGTTTTAATTTTCTTTCTAAAAGCAAAGAAGGATGGGGTTTTGTGGACTTCTACAGGATCTTGTTTCAAAGTGAGGATGCTACTGCCAGAAATGCCCAGTTTCATGTTACTGATTTACTGGCCCCTCTTGGGTTGATACACTCAACTGCAAAGATTTGGAAGATTTAATATGATGGGCAGATGTACTCATATGGAGGAAATCAAACTTGTAGCAAGGACAGAAGCTGTGAAGATATTTGTATGTTAAGGTCCAAACCTTGAACTTTCTTTTAGTCTATTTGTGGTTCTCAGAAGTAGAAACAGTGTAAATTGATTAAAAATCAATATATGGAGCATATTTTGCATGCATCCTGCTAGCCAGAATGAAAGGAGCTTCTTTTTGAACTTTTGAACATTTTCAGAATAGAAAATGTTGAAACTTATGATGTAGCACAGAAAACAATGGTTACCATGTGTGCTATGTAATTTAACGTAGTCTTCCTTTAGAAGATGTTGGGGTTGATCTGTACATGTTGCTGTGGCTTTTAAGCTCCAGAATATTATCTGCTTCTAACATCTTATAACATTTCAAGTTTATTTTGCATTGATTTTTGTGGGTGGTTCCCCTCTCCTTCTGAAATCAATGTGAAAAATATTGACAGATGGCTTTTGGTTCTGTGCTTATAGATACTGTACATTTTGAATATGAACAAAAAATTGCAGGGTGTTATATTATTTTATTTCCTTCGGACAGCAAAGTTTCACTTCTTTGAAAAGCTAGAAATATTTTCTATGATAAAACAAAGTTTTGAGGAGTTGAATGGGGTCATTTACATAAATAAAATGTTGAAATAACACATTCAGAATCAATACTTTGCTCCTTGACACAAAGGCAAGGGAGGAAAAAATCTCTAATATGTCAAACTAAAATATATCTGTCTGAAACAGGTTGTGAAAAAAGACCAATAGGTCTCATCCAGATAGACAACCTCTGGGAATATCTGTCAAGACATATTGATTTGTTGCTCTGAAATGTAGTTTTAAAGGATTTCTACTTCAAAAAATTCACTGCAAGTGTTCTTCAAATTTGGAGAATTAAAATTACAAGTATAAGTCAATATAGTCAATTCTTTATGTGACTTAGATAGGAAAGAAAACAACAGGCAAATAATGTTTGCAGATTCTTAGAGATGGGGGTAGAAAAATCAAAATTAGCAATAGCAATGAATGGTTCTCTTCCACCTTTTTTCAACATTCTGAACATAAGAACAGCCTTGCTGGAACAGGCCATAGGAGCCCATCCAGTCCAGCATTCTGTCACACACAGTGGCTCACCATTTACTTCAATGTATTCCCAAGCAGACACCTTCACCTGCTTAGGATTCCCTGGAAACGGCATTGAGAGGTATCCTGCCTATCTCTCCAACATGGAGGTTGTCCTTAGGTATCCATAATTATAGCCATTGATACCCTTCTCCTCCATGAACTTGTCTAATCCTTTCTTAAAGCTGTCAAGACTGACAGCTGTCACCACTTCTTCTGGCAGGGAGTTCCATAGACCAGTGATCCTCTGGGTGAAAAAGCACTTTCTCTTATTTGTTTGAGAACTAATACCCAAAAGTTTCATGGAGTGCCCCCTAGTTTTAGTGTTATGCACTAGGGAAAACAGTTTTTCCTTATCTACTTTGTCCACACCGTGCATGATTTTATAAACTTCAATCAGGTCACCTCTTAGACGCTGTCGTTTAAGAGTGAAAAGGCCCAACCATTGCAGCCTCAAATAGGAAGGAAGGTGTTCCAGTCCCCTAATCATTCTGGTTGCCCTCCTCTGCACTTTTTCCAGCTCCATAATATCCTTCTGGAGGTACAGCGACCAGAACTGTACACAGTATTCCAGATGGGGCCTCACCATAGATTTATAAAGAGGCAAAATGACACTTGCTGACTTATTTTCTATACCCTTCCTAATGATCCCTAGCATTGAGTTTGCTTTTTTCACTGCTGAGGCACACTGGGTTGACACTTTCATTGAGCTGTCCACCAGGATACTTAGGTCCCTTTCCTGGTTTGTCGCAGAGAGTTCAGACCCCATCAGTTTATAAATGTAATTGGGTTTTTTTGCCCCAACATGCATCACTCTGCACTTACTAATGTTGAAGCTCATTTGCCACTGTTTTGCCCACTCCCCAAGTGTCAAGAGATCCCTCTGGAGCTCCTCACAATCTCTCACAGTTTTCACTACTCTGTATAATTTAGTGTTGTCAGCAAATTTGGCTACTGTGCTATTTACTCCTAGATCATTTATGAAGAGGTTGAAAAGCTGGGGACCCAGTACTGAGCCTTGGGGAACCCCACTCTTTACTTCCCTCCAATTGGAGAAGTGTCCATTTAGTGCTACCCTCTGTTTCCTGTCCCTTAGCCAGTTGCTGATCCAGGATAAGACCTGTCCCTTTATTCCATGACTGGTAAGTTTATTCAAGAGCCTTTGGTGTGGGACCTTGTCAAAAGCCTTCTGAAAGTGCAGATAAACCATGTCAACTGGATCCTCCTTATCCACATGCTTGTTGACACTCAAAAAATTCCAACAGATTAGTGAGGCATAATTTGCCCTTGCAAAAGCCAAGCTGGCTCTCCTTTAGCACCATACCTCTCAACTTCTCTTCTATGTGCCTATCAATCGTATATTTTAGGATGGTTTCTATCACTTTACCTGGGACACATGTCAAACTGATAGGTTGGTGTTGTGTTCTAATGGTTTTACCTTCCACAATGTATCTGAACCAATGTAACCTTGCCTATAGCAACAATGTAACCTTCAGCTGCATCATATGAACCCTGTAAGAGGACGCGAGCTAATGACCACCAGCTGGCAGCAGCGAGCGTCCAAGCTCCTTGGTCCAAGCTCATCAACGGCAACAGCGCGGGAAGTTTTCCCGCCACCACCTACACCTGGACAAGAAGGGCGTGACCCGCAATGACGTCACGCAGACAGTAGCCAATGGGCTACCATGGAACCACGTTCAAATGTATTACCACTGTATATAAAGAGCTATCGATCCGCCATTACCTCATGTTCCCTCTGTCCACGATGCAATAAACCTGAGTTAACCCAGCCCGAGGCTGTGTCCTGTGTCTTGGTTTGCATACACCAAATTGGCGACGAAGGTGGGATGATGGATCCCCACGGAACAGCCAGGGCACAGAGCGGGTTCAACATCACCAAACCGCAAGACTGGGAGCTGCTCGAGATGGACTTCCAGGCGGCACTGGTGGAACTCAAAGTCAAAGGAGACGACGAGGAGAGGAAGAGGGCCATCCTCACCAGAATGCTCGGGATGGAAACCAAGCGGACGCTGGTGGGCATCATCGCTCCGAAGAAGGTGAGCGAATTTAAGGCGGACGACATCATGAAGCTGCTGCGAGAGCGCTTCAGTCCTTCGAGGGCAATGTTTCCCGCTCGGAGCGCGTTTTGGAGGCGAGTCCAAGCGCCGGACGAGTCGGTTGAGACATTCGTGGCCGCCATGAGGATAGCCGCCGCCCCCTGCAAATGGGACAACATCCTAGAGATGGCCCTCAGGGACGGCGTGCTGTGTGGCCTGAAAGACAAGGAGGTGCAGCGCAGCTTGATGAACAAGGAGCCGCCACCCACGCTGGCAGAGGTCGTAGAGGCCGCGGAAGCCGCAGAGTCCACGAATGCTGGGGTGGACGAAATGCACCAGTGGCGTGAGTGGCGTCCTAGAGCCGGCAAAGCGGCAAATTCGGTGCACGGGAAGTCCGGACAGGCGGTGCACGCAACTCGACGGGCATCAAAGTCGTCTACGGAAGGCAGCGACGGCGAGGAGGTCCAGAAGGTCCGAAAGGGTGGTCGACGCTGCGATGGTTGCGGAGCGGCCCATGAGCGCGCGAGATGCCCATTCAGGAAGGCCGAGTGTTACACCTGCGGCCGTCGGGGGCACATCGCCAAGGCATGCAGAAAACGGAAGGAGGGCCGGAGGCAGTCACAAGACCGTTCGGCCAGACCGGACCGTCCAGCGAGGCCCAAAGATGGCGCCCAGACCACGAGGAAGCAGGATGGCGTGGGCCGCGTCTCGGACGACAGCGAGGACGACGCCCCAGTGTTCAGCGTGTCCGCGGGACAGTCCCATTACTTCGTTGAGGTACTAGTACAAGGGGCCCCTATTAGGATGGAAATTGACTCGGGGTCCTCCTATTCTATAATTCCCCAGAAAGAGTTCTTGAGAATCGACCCCCACGTGCGGCCCAAACTTAAAACGTTGAGGTCCACGCTACGAGACGTACAGGGAAACAGCATTCCGGTGTTGGGGGTCGGGAAATTTCGGGTCAACTTTAAGAGACATTCTGCGGAACTGCCCCTAGTTGTCCTTAAGGGGGGAAGTTGTAGCCTCCTAGGGACGCAGTGGTTTCAGCCTTTAGGTTTGTTCATAGGGGGAGTGCATACAGTGGGGGTGGACCCAATACAAGCGGTTTGCGATGCGCATCCCGCCGTTTTTAAGAAAGGACTCGGAAAGTTCAAGGGACCCCCTGTAGCCTTCGACCTAGACCCGGAGGTCCGCCCGATAAGACTCAAACCGCGCAGGGTGCCGTTCGCACTCAAGGACAAGATAGAGGCGGAACTGGACAAACTGGTGGGTCAGGGGATTCTTATTCCTGTTGATTCCGCGGAGTGGGAAACTCCAATTGTAACGGCTCTAAAGGCTAACGGGGAGGTGCGCATTTGCGCTGATTATAAGTGTACAATTAACAAGGCGATCCGCCCTAATGCATACCCGGTGCCGGTGATCAGCCACCTTTTGGCCAGGCTGAATGGGGGGAAGTGTTTCGCTAAACTCGATTTGGCACAAGCCTATCAGCAACTCCCAGTGACCCCCGCCACGGCCGCGGCACAAACGATAGTTACACATAAAGGGGCGTTCCAGGTGTCGCGTTTACAGTTCGGCGTGAACTCGGCACCCGGCCTTTTTCAGTCGCTTGTGGAACGCCTCCTGAAGGGACTGGAGGGGGTGTTGCCTTATTTTGATGACGTGTTGATAACAGGGGGGAGTGAGGCTGAACTGGCAAAGAGATTGGACAAAGTACTAACCGTGTTCGAGAAAGCGGGGCTGAGACTGAGGAAGGACAAATGTGTTTTTTTCGAAACTGAGGTCGAGTTTTTAGGGTTCCGGATCACACCCGAGGGGATTAAGCCGTCTAAATCCAAAGTAGCAGCCATAAAGAAGGCCCCTCGCCCCACATCCAAAACCGAGCTACAGTCTTTCCTGGGGCTCCTCAATTTTTACCATACATTCCTCCCGCGGAAGGCGTCCGTGGCCGAACCGCTCCATCGGTTACTTAAAAAAGAGGAGACATGGATGTGGGGTGACGAGCACGAGAGGGCGTTCAAAGAACTAAAGCAACTCCTAACATCTGAGGCAATCCTGACACATTTCGACCCCAAACGGCCGGTGATCTTAGTCTGTGATGCATCCCCGGTGGGAGTGGGGGCGGTACTTTGCCACGTGTTGGATGACGGAAGGGAGGCCCCGGTAGCGTTTTATTCAAGGTCCCTGTCCCAAGCGGAGCGCAATTACGCACAAACCGACAGGGAGGCATTAGCAATAGTAGAGGGAACAAAAAAATTTCACGATTTTTTGTATGGCCGCCCGTTCAAAATCGTGACTGACCACAAGCCACTGTTAGGGATTTTCACGGGAAGCAAGCCCACGCCGCAGATCCTGTCCCCGAGAATGCTGCGATGGGCTATTTTTCTCAACGCATACCAACATGAGTTGGAGTACCGGCCCGGAAAGGAGATCAGCCATGCCGATGCACTCTCGAGATCTCCTTTGCCCTTGTCGGACGACCAAAAGGCGAGGGTAGAAAGAGACCGCCAGGTGTTGCTAATTGAGGTCTTAGACGCACCCCCAATAGTACCAGCCGACATTGCTAGGGCGACAGGCAAGGACAGAACGCTAGGGAAAGTTAGTTCGTGGGTACAGAAGGGGTGGCCGGCATCGTCCCCAAGCACAGAATTCGACCCATTTTTTCGGAAAAAGCTAGAGTTGTCCCTAGAGAGGGGGTGCCTGTTGTGGGGTCAACGGGTGGTGGTCCCTACGTCCCTGCGGCCGAGGGTGCTCGAACTGCTGCACGTCAGCCACCCGGGCATAGTTCGTTCAAAGGCGCTGGCCCGGAGTTACTTCTGGTGGCCACAGCTGGACACGGACATTGAGCACATGGTCGGCACTTGCGAGGCATGCCAGGGATCCCGACCAGAGGCGGCCCGTCTTCCGCATAGGGAATGGGACACAGCAAGGGGGCCATGGTCCAGAGTGCACGTAGATTTCGCTGGCCCTTTCCGAGGAACCATGTTTCTCCTGGTGGTGGATGCATTCTCCAAGTGGCTGGAGGTTATCCCAGTAAAGAGCACGTCCTCCGCCACGACAATTAACCAGCTAAGGAGAGTCTTTTCCACGTTCGGTTTACCCGATACTTTAGTCAGCGATAACGCTAGTTGTTTCACCTCCGCTGAGTTCGGGGCATTCATGGAGGCAAACGCCATTCGGCATGTCACATCCGCGCCGTTTCACCCGGCCACAAATGGCCAAGTGGAACGGCTGGTGCGTACAACAAAGGATGCGCTGCGGCGCATGGGCCCGGGGGACCTGAATCACCAAGTATGCCAATTCCTCTTAGCGTATAGGGTGACCCCCTTAGCGTCAGGCTACTCGCCGGCAGAGCTCTTGATGCGGCGAAAACTGACCACGATCCTGTCCAGGCTAGACCCGACGAGAGTCGAGGATAAAGGGAAAAACATAGGGTTGGCAGTCTCGAAAGGTTTCGCCGCCGGCGACCCTGTTCACTGCAGGAACTATTCCAGCGCAGGGCCAGCCTGGGTACCAGGGACGGTTGTAGAACAGACGGGGCCAGTGTCGTACCGAGTCGAAACTAACACCGGCCTCCTCTGGAGGAGGCACGCAGACCAACTGAGGCACCGAGTGAGTAGGCCAGTCAGTGGGGCTCAGCAACAGGATTCAGCGTTAGGGTTCTCCCCCACCCGCTTAACCCAAGGGGGAGACAGCAGCGGACAACAGTCCCAAGCAAGGGGGGAAGGCAGAAGCAGCGGCCCCGACCCATACCCTTTTGATACACCAGTTCTATCAGGGGCCGGGGAAGGGGGAGAGGAGCTCGCGACCGCTGCCCCCGAAGGTAATTTTGATTTTGATTTTGCGAGCCGGGGGGGTTTTCAGGAGTGTTCCCCCACCCATCCAAGCGAGAAGAGGGGTTTTTCGTTAGCCCCCAGTGCCCCCGGTTCCTCCCTAAGAAAGAGCACACCTTCCAACAACGCCGCGGAGCCGCGGCAAGTCACTAACGAGTCTCCCTCTCCAATTACAGGACAGGAAACCAGGGGACAAAGAGAAGGTAGCAAACCCGGGGAAAGGCAGCCCGCATCGAGACCCCAGCGTGTTCGAAATAAGCCATCTTGGCTGAGAGACTTTGTCTCCTGGGGGGGGAGTGTGTTTAAGTGTGGGCTCGAGACTTTGTCTCGTCCTAGGGGGGAGGGGTGTTGTGTTCTAATGGTTTTACCTTCCACAATGTATCTGAACCAATGTAACCTTGCCTATAGCAACAATGTAACCTTCAGCTGCATCATATGAACCCTGTAAGAGGACGCGAGCTAATGACCACCAGCTGGCAGCAGCGAGCGTCCAAGCTCCTTGGTCCAAGCTCATCAACGGCAACAGCGCGGGAAGTTTTCCCGCCACCACCTACACCTGGACAAGAAGGGCGTGACCCGCAATGACGTCACGCAGACAGTAGCCAATGGGCTACCATGGAACCACGTTCAAATGTATTACCACTGTATATAAAGAGCTATCGATCCGCCATTACCTCATGTTCCCTCTGTCCACGATGCAATAAACCTGAGTTAACCCAGCCCGAGGCTGTGTCCTGTGTCTTGGTTTGCATACACCAAAGTTGGTAATTTCCTGGATCACCCCTGGATCCTTTTTTGAAAATTGGTGTTACATTCGCTACCTTCCAGTCATCAGGCACAAAGCCTGATCTAAGGGAAAGATTATATAATTTTGGCTAAGAGATCAGCAATTTCATCTTTAAGTTCCCTGAGAACTCATGGATGGATGCCATCTGGTCCTGGTGATTTGTTAGCATTTAGCTTAACAGGACATGCAAGGACGTCCTCCCTGGTTATTTCTATCTGGCTTAATTCTTTGGTTTCCCTCCCTACGAAGATAGGCTCTGTTTTGGGCATGTGGCCTCTGTCTTCTTCAGTAAATATTGAAGCAAAGAATTCATTGAGTCTCTCTGTAATATTTGTTTCCTCTTTAATACCCCCATGCCTTCCATTGTCATCTAATGGTCCAATGGCCTTCCTAGTTGGGTTCTTACTTCTAATGTACTTAAAGAAGTCTTTGTTATTTATCTGAGTATTTTTAGCTATACGCTCCTCAAAGTTTTGCTTTGCTTTCCTGATTGTTGCCTTGCATTTGTTCTGCCAAAATTTAAGTTTCTGTCTGCTGTCCTCATTCAGACAAGCCTTCCATCTTCTAAATGAGCTTTTCTTGCTTTTGATCACTTCCCAAACGGCTCCTGTAAGCCACATTGGAGTCCTATTGGACCTGGCAGTGCCCTTTTTCCTTTTGGGTATGCATTCCAATTGGGCCTCTGTTATTGTTTTTGTAAACAGCCTCGATGCCTCTTGGAGTATTTGGACTCTCTCAATTTTCCCTTTCAGCTTCTTTTTTACTAGTCTCCTCATCTTTGGGAAATTTCCTTTTTGAAAATTTAAGGTCTCTGTGTTAGATTTAATCAGTGACTTGCGGTCTATGATCAAGTTAGACATAATTGAGTTGTGGTCAATGTTCCCTATTGGATCAGTCACATTAACATCAAGTCAAGGATTCTTGTACCTCTAGTTGGGTCTTCAACCATCTGTCCCAGGGAACAATCATTTAGCATTTCTAGGAACTTTATCTCTTTATCATGTGCTGAACAACAGTTCACCCAGTCTATGTGAGGGTAATTGAAGTCCCCCATTATAACCAGGCTTCCCTTCTTGGATGCCTCCTTATAACATTCTCAAATTGCCAGTCTCCCTCAGGAGTTTGGGTCGGAGGCTGATAGTATATGTCTACTGTTAGACCTTCCTTGTGGCCTGGTACTCTTACCCACAGAGTTTGTAATGGTGACTCCAAATCACCTAGATATTCCAATTAGTATGATTTTATCACTTCTTTGACATACAAGGCTACACCACCTCCCGTTTTTCCCTTCCTATCCTTCCTGTTCAGTTTGTAGCCTGGGATAACTGTATCTCATTGGTTGTCATCTGTCCACCAGGTTTCAGTGATGCCAATAAGATCAATATTCTTATCTATTGCTAAGTATTCCAGCTCCCCTATTTTGTTCCAGAGGCTTCTGGCATTTGCATACAAGCATTTATATATTCTTTTCTGATACAGTCTTTTGAGTCCAGTTGCATTGTTATACTGCCTCTTGCATCCTTCTGCTAGAGTCCTGGTGGCTAGATCCTCGCTCTGCTCAGTAATTTTTTCATCCTCCTCACTACTCAAGTACACACTTTCCCGAACCGGATGCTGCCCAGCTCCTGTCGGCTCCCCCCCCCCCCCGTTATCAATTTAAAAGCTGCTGTGCAGCCCTTTTGATGTTGAGTGCCAGCAATCTGGTCCCATCATGGTTCAAGTGCAACCCATCCCTCCTGAACAGATTTGGCTTGTCCCAAAATTCTGGAGATAAATTAAATCGGAAAGATACGTAACAATTTTTGCTACTTTGTTTAAATGGAATTACAATGTGGCTTAGAAGATATTGCCTTTAGTCATGGAATTTCAAGAACAGATTTTCCTAGTGCCAGCTTCCCCTGGTGGTTTAGTGGTTTAGGTGCTGAGGTGGAGACTGGAATGACAGGGTTTGATACCCAAGACCTGCACTTGGGGACATGAAAGGAGCCTCATTCAGGCATCCCCCTAAAAATCCTTTCAATCCAGAATAATCTCTGACATGAAAACACACGCAAAAGATTTGCCTAGCTACCTAATATTGTGATAGAATATCAATCATTTTATTTATAGAACAGTTCTAGATGAGCAGGGCCAAGTATGGCGGGCCAAGCATGGGGTGCAGGTGGAAGGATGACCCCCATTGGGTGGTTGGTGTAGTGGATAACTCCTCCCCTTCTGTCCCTTCGGTCCCTGCACCCTTTTTAAGGGGGTGGGTAGTTTTAATTAGTTTTAATTATGTTGTTTTACCTGTGATTGTGAACCGCCCTGAGTCGGCCTAGGCTGAGTGGGCGGTGTAGAAATCGAGCAAACAAACAAACAAACAAATAAATAAGTGAATAAATAATGATGAAAGAAGGAAGAATAGGAGATGTGGAACTAAAATAGCAGCAAAGACTTATTTTGAAAAGCCAAAGCAACAGACAATTACGTGACAAAGAATAAATGCTTTTTCTCCAAAAAGCAGGGGATACATTGAAGGAGTCATGGTGGTGCAGTGGTTAAACTGCTGTCCTGCAAACAAAAGGTTTTGAGTTCGATCCTGACCATTCCTAAAGGTTGACTCAGTCTTCCATCCTTCATAAGCCAGTAAAATGAGTACCCAGCATGTTGAGGGCAAAATGCTAATTAACTTGTGAACTGGCCAGAGAGTGCACTAAGCACTATGGGTGGTATATAAGTGTGATTGATTTGGTTTGAAGGAGTTAAATGGGTCCTTCAGTCTAGCTCTAAGTCTAAGCCACCTCCTGAACAGTTTCAAGTCCTTTTTATTCATTATTAAGTTTGGCATCTCAGATTAGGTATGATAAAGCAAAATCTTCTTTTAAATATATAAAAACTTTATAGGTAAAGGTAATGGTTGCCCTTGATTGAAAGCCAGTCATATCCGACTTTAGGGTTCAGTACTCATCTCTGTTTACAGACAAAAAACCAGTGCGATCTGTGTCTACAGACGTTTCTGTGGACATGTGGCAGGCATGACAAGACATGTGCTGTTTACCTTCCCTCCGAAGTGGTACCTACCGTGTTTCCCAGCATATAAGATGCATTGGAGTATAAGATGTACCCCATTATTACCAAAATAGCCCACTATAGGGAACTATATACAGTACAAGACACATTCCATTTTTCAGTGTATTTTAGGGGGGGGGGAAGAGTGGGTCTTATACACCAGCGATTAGGATATCTATCTATTGCAATTTCTTGCTTTCAAACTACTAGGTTGTCAGGAGCTGGACAGAGACAGGAACTCATTGCATCGTGCAGTACTCGGGTCTCAAACTGCTGACCTTTCACTTATCAAGTTCAGTGCCTTAACCACTTGAGTCACCATAGTTCCTTAAAAAAACTATATATATTGTTAAAATAGCAGCCAGATAACTCATTTTTATAGCATATACTCCTGGCCTCTTTACTATAACGCTGTGACCAATCACTGTTAATAAGCACATAATTTCCCTACAAGTCGTCCAAATCTTACTTGTTTAAAGATAAAATAAAGAATTTCTAGTATAAATCTACATTCCAAAAATATATTTCTTATTTTGGGTCCTGGTAGTCCAACAACAAAGGCCTTTTTAAGTAATATGCTATCCAGGTGGATTTAATGGACAAAGAAGGGCAGAAAGCTAGTCCCATTCTCATTGTTGTTACTTTGTTTCCATAATAATAAAAATGTCATGTCAGAGATTATTCTGGGTTGAAAGGAATTTTGCTGGAGAAACTTCACTCAGGGGATGCCTGAATGAGGCTCCTTTCATGTCCCCAAGAGTTGAGACAGAGATGGGCACTCAATCTGTCATGCAGTACGCAGGTCTCAAATTGCCGACTTACCAGCCTTCCAGCTAACAACATGAAGTGATAGGTCAGAGGATGGGAAAGACTGGTCTCCTATGCTGTTAATAATGACTGGCTTGAGAGAAAGCTGCTTTAAAGGACTAAGAGACGATACAACAAAGTACAAAATAGGAACTCAGAATATAACTGGCTTGGGAAATAAAACAGAACAAATTTTAGAAATAATGGAAAGAAGCAGGATTAAGATAATGGGTTTAGCCAATATAAGACACAATGGTCATGGGAATAAGAAACTGGTCTGCAGTACTTGAAATATACTTCAAGTGAACTGTTTTTAGTTTGAGTTAACCAGGATGGTGTTTAACTGTATAATAACACCACTGATTAGTTTTTTTTTCCTTCTTTAATTTTAATTAGACTCTTGCTTTCAACAAATTAATTAATTAATTAATTAATTAATTAATTAATCAATCTGATTCACACACCACCTCATTAAATAGATGCAACCTTAGGATGAAGGTTAGTATGAGTTTAACTTCAACGTCTGGTTGTCAGGCATATACAGGTATCTTTGAGAAAATCCCATTATAGAATAGAAAATGGGTTAATCAAAGGAAATATATATTTCCTTTAATATCAGGGTGACATGAGACCATTATCAGGGATAGAACAAGAATTTTTACTTCCTCAACAGTAAAATAAGTTGACCGGGGTGGGGTGGGTATTGAAATATAGTGTTGGAGGAGAGCTCTATGGATACTCTGAGATTGTCTGAAAGACAAGCAGGTTGGCTCCTAGAGCAAATCAATTCTCAACTGCCTCTGGAGGCAAAAATGATAAAACAAGCAAGTCCTCCTTTTGGCACATCATGAGAAGGCCAAATTTTCTGAAGACAATTATGCTGGGAAAGGTGTAGCAGAAAAATGGAAGACCAAACATGAGATAGACTGATTCCTCCAGGCCTTAGTTTACAAGAGTTGAGCAGGGTTGTTAAAATAAAATTTTGTGTCAGAAATTACTCTGGGATGAAAGGATTTTTGCTGGAGAAACTCTGCTCAGGGGATGTCTGAATGAGGCTCCATTTATGTCACCAAAATCCACCATTCAGCACTCGGGTATCAAACCACAACCTTCCAGTCTCTGAGCTCAGCGTCTTAACCACTAAGCCACCACAGTGCTGTGAAGACAGGACATTTTGGTGATCTCTCACTCATAGGGCTGCCAAAAATTGGAGACAACTTCATAGCACATATTAACAACAATAAAACAGGGACCACTCTTGTAAATAAAGTGCAGGTAACTATTTGATTGACAAAAACCTAGTACCCTGGTCTTACCCAGCAGGCAAATGTCTCACTGAGTGATGTGACTTTCAGGCTTGACTGCATGCATATGTTCCAAGTTGGATCAAGACTAATGTGTTTTTCAAACTCTGCAAGGTTCTGAACTGCACCTTTTAGAACATAAGAACATAAGAACAGCCTTGCTGGAACAGGCCACAGCCCATCCAGTACAGCATTCTGTCTCACACAGTGGCTCACCATTTGGTTCAGGGTATTCTCAAGCAGATGCCTTCACCTGCTTAGGATTCCCTGGAAATGGCATTGAGAGATATCCTGCCTATCTCTCCAACCCAGAGGTTGTCCTTAGGTATCCATAATTATAGCCATTGATATCCTTGTCCTCCATGAACTTGTCTAATCCTTTCTTAAAGCTGTCAAGACTGACAGCTGTCACCACTTCCTCTGGCAGGGAGTTCCACAGACCAGTGATCCTCTGGGTGAAAAAGTACTTTCTCTTATTTGTTTGAGAACTAGTACCCAAATGTTTCATGGAGTGCCCCCTAGTTCAAGTTTTGTGCAATAGGGAAAACAGTTTTTCCTTATATACTTTGTCCACACCGCGCATGATTTTATAAACTTCAATCAGGTCACCTCTTAGACGCCGTCGTTCAAGAGTGAAGATGCCCAACCGTTGCAGCTTCAGATGATAAGGAAGGTGTTCCAGTCCCCTAATCATTCTGGTTGCCTTCCTCTGCACTTTTTCCAGCTCCATAATATCCTTCTGGAGGTTGAAAAGCAGGGTCCCAGTACTGAACCTTGGGGGACCCCACTCTTTACTTCCCTCCACTTGGAGAAGTGTCCATTTAGTGCTACCCTCTGTTTCCTGTCCCTGGGCCAGTTGCTGATCCAGGACAACATCTGTCACTTTATTCCCTGACTGGTAAGTTTATTCAAGAGCCTTTGGTGCGGGTCCTTGTCAAAAGCCTTCTGAAAGTCCAGATAAACCATGTCAACTGGATCCTCCTTATCCACATGCTTGTTGACACTCTCAAAAAATTCCAACAGATTAGTGAGGCATGATTTGCCCTTGCAAAAGCCATGTTGGCTCTCCTTTAGCAGCATACCTGTCAACTATCCCATTTTCTCCTGGAAAACCACTTATTTTTACCCCTCTTCCTGCCCCCTCCCATTTCATTAATTTCCCCATATTTTCCCCTATTTTTAAAAAAACATCCTGACCAGAGCCCTCACAGGTGAAGCAGCAGTATTTTTCCCCGGCAACCAGAGGTCGCTGTGTGGCAGGCTTTTCTCTTGTGGAAGGAGAGAGAGAGAAGTGGGGGGGGGGCGTTCTGTAGTTTCTCTCTTTCCCTTTCCTGTCAGCCACATGGTCCTGGAGGCTTTATTTTGGCTGCTGGGAGCAGGAGTCTACTCTAGGTGAGCGATATATTTCATATATGCAGGGGCAACCTCATGCTTTATTGAGCTGTTTCTGCCCTGCCTCCTGGCTGGAGGATTTCGTTTCTAGAGTTAACTTGGGAGGGGGGTTGCTTGATCACTACATGAGAGAGGGGGGAATTAATCCCTTGCTCCTCCACCCTAATTGGGGGTGCGGGTGTTGCCTGATCACTATATGAGAGAGAAGGGGGGGTTCCTTTGCTCAAAAGCCAGTCGTATCCGACTCTAGGGTTCAGTGCTCATCTCTGTTTCAAAGCCGAAGAGCCAGCGTTGTCTGCGTCTGCAGACATTTCCATGGTCATGTGGCAGGCATGACTAGACACCAGAGCGCATGCAACACTGTTACCTTCCCACCAAAGTGGTCGCTATTTATCTACTTGCAATTTCTTGCTTTCGAACTGCTAGGATGGCAGGAGCTGGGACAAAGACAAAAGCTCATTCCATCCTGCAGTACTCGGGAATCGAACTGCTGGCCTTCTGCCTCCCAGTCAGCATCTTAGTCACTTAAGCCACTGAGTAAACAAGAAAGAAAACAAAACAAAAGTCCCCCAAGAAGATGGGGAAAGGGTTCTTTGGCCCACACAGCTTTTTGCCCATTGCATCTACAATACCATCTAGCCATCTTATTTTTGGCCAACCCCTTCTTTTGTCCTCCACCTTTCCCAGCACCAAGGCTTTCTCAAGTGAATCCTCTCTTCTCATTTGATGTCCAAAGTACTTTAGCGTCATCTTTACTATTTGACCTTTAGTGAGCAGTCGTGGTTGATTTCTTCTAGGATTGACCTATTTCTAACATCACATTTCAAAGGGATCTATTTTACTGCACTCATCTTTCCTAATGGTCCAGCTCTCACACCCATACATTACCACCGGGAATACCATTGCTTTGACTATGCAATTTTTTGTTTGCAAGGTGATGCCTCTACTTTTAACTATGTTCCCCAGGTTTCTCATAGCTTGTTTCCCAAGCATCAGTCACCTTTTCATTTCATGGCTGCAATCACCATCTGCAGCGATCTTTGATCCTAAGAAAGTAAAATCTGCCAGTCGTATCCAACTCTAGGATACAGTGCTAATCTCCATTTACAGCCAAAGAGCCAGTGCTGTCTGTGTTTGCAGACATTTTCACATTCATGTGGCAGGCATGACTAGAGCCCAGCAAGTCACATGGCTATATTTGGCCACACTCACAGATTTGGCCACACCCACAGAGGGGTGTGGCAAAAATTTCCCTTATTTTCAAATCCAAAAGTTGACAAGTATGTTTACCAGCCCCTTCTCTTCTATGTGCCTATTAATTCTATCTTTTAGGATGGTTTCCATTATTTTACTTGGAACACATGTCAAACTGACCGGTCAGTAATTTCCTGGATCACCCCTGGATCCTTTTTTGAAAATTGGTGTTACATTTGCTACCTCCCAGTCATCATAGAAATAGTGGCCAGATGGTCAATACTATGTATTATATAGTAAAAAAACACCGCCTGAGGCTGGGAATGCATGATGAAATGACTGGTAAATTTTTTAACATTTATAAAGTTTGAAATCTTCCAAAATGAAGCCGTCTGTTTCGAATTACTTCTTCAGACAGGACTGGTTGCTTAATTATCCAATTTCAAACATATAGCACATGGCTTAATATTTTATAATTAACAATCCTTGTAAGTTCAGCTTTTCAATATCTGTAAAGACAGGTTGCACTTATTAAAGGATAACTATTAAAGCCAAATATAAAAATAATATACAGCCATTAATCAACATGAATTCAAAGATACACCCACCTTATTTTAGCATACAAATATTCATCAATTTTATAATAAAGCATCCTAACCTCTTGTCAGAAATCATTCTTGTTCTGGGCTAAGGACTTACTGAATAACAAACATTGACCCCATTAGGTAATGCTAAAACAGGTGAGATCAATTAGTGTAGAACTCCTCTGTACCTCCCACAACTCTGAAATGCTTTAAGCTGTCTATAGAAAAACTTAGAGTGCTATTAAGTCTATCTTATAATGACCCATCCTAGCGAAAACCACATGGTAAACTGCATTCATAGCCATCCCCAAAATGTATCACACACAATTTTTAATTTTTAATTTTTTAAAGTCCCATATACATGGTGAAAACTCATAATATAAAAAGGTAAGTAGGAAAAAAGTCTCTTGTTCGGAGCTCGCCAGGAAAGGCTGCAAGGTTCCTCTATTTGTAGAGATGTAAAAGCTGGTATTCAAGAGGAGAATCCACTAGGTAATGCCACAAGACCAGGGATACATCGTAAAAACAGTGGCCAGACGGTCAATACCATGTATTATATAGCAAAAAACACTGCCTGAGGCTGGGGATGCATGATGAAATGACTGGTAAATTTATTAACATTTATAAAGTTTGAAATCTTCCAAAATGAAGCAGTCTGTGACTAGTTTCAAATTATTTCTTCTTCAGACAGGACTGGTTGCTTAATTATCCAATTTCAAAAATTGTGTGTGATACATTTTGGGGATGGCTATGAATGCAGTTTACCATGTGGTTCTCGCTAGGATGGGTCATTATAAGATAGACTGTAATAGCACTCATGGATGGATGCCATCTGGTCCTGGTGATTTGTTAGCATTTAGTTTAACAAGATATGCAAGGACCTCCTCCCTGGTTATTTCTATCTTTTATTTTATTCTACCTTTTATTGTTAGTATGAATAACTGTGGAATGTCTGTAAGTTTCCTGATGCAATTTCTTCATTCTTATACATTGTGGTTTGTGGCACAACATCTTTCAAAGTCATTGCAGCAAAATAATGAATCCGGTGATCAATATGTAATTTTGTTGCATCCTTTCCATGCTGAAGGATTAATTTAATGGCAGAGGTTAACAGAAAGTCAATGGCTTTCTTGGTGTGAATATCAGGAATAAATCTGCTAAATTTAATTGTTTGAAGATCATTAAAAGCTGGCTTTAGTAATAATTGTTCCTTTTAATGGTTAAAATAATGTCACTATTAGAGTGGAAATGGTGAGCAGGAGGTACAAATAGTATTTAGTGATGTCAACCAACATCAACTATCAATTGATAATCTTTATTTTGATACTGTTGTCATAAAAACCCCTCATTTAACTGGAAATAAGAGCAACACATTACAAAAAGGAAATGAGGATTCTACAGTGATTGTCCATTATGCTTCATATATTTCAAAGACCACCATGCTCCCTATATTGGCTCCACAGATCTACTTTGAAACATGTGTTGATATGATGCTCTTTTAGATTTGCTGAGAAATCAATCATTTTTATTTTATCTGTTTAACCATTTGTTCAGAAGAGGGGGATATAGATGCTGATTTGAAGCATTGTACAGATAATTGTCTAAAACCTGCTTCTCTAAATATTGGATAAGGGCTTGAATTGTCTTCTTTCCAATTTCATCATAAAGAAACCACATGAGTCAAGTCCCTGGTTAAACCTGCCTCTTTCCATGCATTTGGCCAATCACCAACTACCCTTAAAATACAAGCCAAGCCTAAGTGAACCTGAGGTGTCTGACAACACCTAAAACTAAGTTTGTATCTGTAAATGCTCTCCCAAAGCTAAATCCATTGAAGTGGTGAAGACATTTTGGGCATGTTTTTGCATCTTCCCTCAATTTAATTTAATTTTAATTTAATAGTCATACTTATATGTGCCGCCCACTCAGGTAGAACCTGACCCAGGGCGGCATTACAGCAAATTCTAAAAACATATAAAAACACTTAAAACCCCATATCCCACCCACCCATCCCACCCACTATAAAAGGGTAGAGAGGGTTCTTAATTGTTTACAGAAGCCAGCATGTCCCCAGTGATCCTCCTCTTATAAAAAGTTTGTTTTAAACATGACATTGCATTGCAAAGATGCCTAAGAAACACCCTCCCAGGAGCCACAAACTTGCATGCAAAGTTTAAAAGTCCGACTAGTGATTGTAATTTAATTTTTAAATTAAATTAAATTTAATTTATTTTTTACATTTGTATTGCCGCCCCCCTCGCTGAAGTGACTCTGGGCGGCGCACAATAAAAGCATAAAAAACAATAAAACATTGTGCATGGAAGGACCTAATATATAAGATAAAATTCCCTAAGGGAGACTTTCCTAGCTGATAAGAACTGTGTCAACAAGGTTTGCATGCACTCTAATTTGTTAGCAGCAACCCTGGAAGCTTGCTCTACAGTGTCTACCCTCACGTTGAGGAAAAGCGAAACAGGTTAGTTTGGTTAAAAATGCAGGTAAATGTGAAATTTCCCCTCCTGTTGTAGCATGTCACAAAAACTGTTTCTTGAGTTGCACTAGTTGCACTTGAGAAAAGCTCCAAATTAACTATTTTTAATAAGTGTATTTAAGTGTGTGTTACTGGATATCCACCAATTATTGGTGATTCTAACACTGAACATCTACTTCCTATTCAAGGGAAAAATTTTCGCCAGAATTATGAATTTAACAGTGAGTGACACATTCCTTTTATGATGGGTTCCTATCTAGTATCTCCAAATTAAAGTAAGACAATTAGAGAAACCATTTCACTGTTATCAAACTCAAAAAACCTTTCAAAAGCAATCAGCAAGTCTCCTGTAATAGTGTTTCCCCTGTCACCAAATCTATAGAACTGCTTATAAAAACTGTCCTTAAACCACTAGTAAGCACCAGTGTGACTCACACCACTGGATCACACCAGTGTGATTCCAAATACTGCATATTCCTCAGAGACATTTACTATTACTAGCAATATGACTGGAAGGACCTACTACTGTATATAAGATAAAATATTACTGTAAGTCCTCCAATGAAATTTACTGGAGTTCAGACAATTAGAACACTATTTGCAATATGTTGGCAAAACAACAACAGGCCAATGTAAAAGATTCAAACACCATAAATCTACCATATTGACAAAGAAGTAAGAACAACCTGCGTCCAGATTGTTTAATTCTGAATAATAATAATCTGACTTGCCTTTGGTTGGACCAGAGATACTATTAATCCAAACACATTAGACAAGGTAGGAGGACAACACAAAATGGAGTTACAAACTGAATCAGAAGATAACATATTCATCTGCTTTACACATCTCGCCGTCGCTGCCTTCCGAAGACGACTTTGAGGCCCGTTGAGTTGCGTGCACCGATTTTTCCGCTTTACCGGCTCTGGGACGCCACTCACGCCACTGGTGCATCTCGTCCACTCCAGCATTCGTGGACTCTGCGGCCTCCGCGGCCTCGACGACCTCTGCCAGCGTTGGTGGCGGCTCCTTATTCATCAAGCTGCGCTGCACCTCCTTGTCTTTCAGGCCACACAGCACGCCGTCCCTGAGGGCCATTTCTAGGATGTTGCCCCATTTGCAGGGGGCGGCGGCTACCCTCATGGCGGCCACGAATGTCTCGACCGACTCGTCCGGCGCTTGGACTCGCCTCCAAAACGCGCTCCGAGCGGGAAACATCGCCCTCGAGGGTTGGAAGCGCTCCCGAAGCAGCTTCATGATGTCGTCCGCTTTAAATTCGCTCACCTTCTTCGGAGCGATGATGCCCACCAGCGTCCGCTTGGTCTCCATCCCAAGCATGCGGGTGAGGATGGCCCTCTTCCTCTCCTCATCGTCTTCCTTGACTTTGAGTTCCACCAGCGCCGCATGGAAGTCCATCTCAAACAACTCCCAGTCTTGCGGTTTGGTGATGTTGAACCCGCTCTGTGCCCTGGCTGCTCCTTGGGGATCCATCATCCCACCTTCGTCGCCAATTTAGTGTATGAAACTACGACACAGGACACAGCCTCGGGCTGGGTTAACTCAGGTTTATTGCATCGTGGACAGAGGGAACATGAGGTAATGGCGGATCGATAGCTCTTTATATACAGTAGGGATACATTTGAACGTGGTGCCATGGTAGCCCATTGGCTACTGTCTGCGTGACGTCATTGTGGGTCACGCCCTTCTTGTCCAGGTGTAGGTGGTGGCGGGAAAGCTTCCCGCGCTGTTGCCTTTGATGAGTTCGGACCAAGAGAGCTTGGACGCTCGCTGCTGCCAGCTGGTGGTCATTAGCTCGCGTCCTATTACAGGGTTTATATGATACAGCTGAAGGTTACATTGTTGCTATAGGCAAGGTTACATTGGCTCAGATACATTGTAATTCATGTGGAAGGTAAAACCATTAGAACACAACATTGGCTCAAGTGACTAAGACCGCTGACTGGAAGGTGGGAGGTCAGCAGTTTAATTCCTGAGTAGTGCAGGATGGAATGAGCTCCTGCCTTTGTCCTAGCTCCTGCCAACCTAGCAGTTCAAAAGAAAGAAATTGCAAGTAGATAAATAGGGACCACTTCAGTGGGAAGGTAAACACCATTCCATGTGCTTTGGTGTCTAGTCATGCCTGCCACTTGACCATGGAAACGTCTGCAGAAGCAGACAACACTGGCTCTTTGACTTTGAAACAGAGATGAGCACTGAACCCGAGAGTCAGATACAACTGGCTCTTGAGCAAGGGAAACCTTTACCTTTACCTCTAGTTCCTGCAAATGCCACCTAAGAAACAGCATACTTTACTAGAGTCCTTTTCTTTTTCATAATTCTCATCAGTAAATTAATATCAAGCCAAGAGAAATAGAAGAAAGAAAAACTACTCCAATATCTTTTCACCTTTTAAGTTGAACTTCCTTTATATACACCTTTTAATATGATTATACACTTATCAAAGAGGTAAGAGTCACTTTCAAGTTATTGAGTTGTTATTTTTCTGAGTCTTCTGATCTTCCTCTTCATTTATCAATCACCTTTGAGTCATTGTTCGAAGATCTTTGCTGTCCTCCCCTTCCGTACCCTCATGGTGATCTGAGGTCTAAAGTGTGTGTGTGTGTGTGTGTGTGTGTGTGTGTGTGTGTGTGTGTGTGTGTGTGTGTGTGTGTGTGTGTGTGTGTGTGTGTGTGTGTGTGTGTGTGTGTGTGTGTGTGTGTGTGCGCGCGCGCGCGCGCGCGCGTGTAGGAGGGGGAGAAAAGGTTTTCAAAAGTTCTTCAGAGTTACTTTTTAAATCATAGACTCATAGAACAACTGAGCTGGAAGGGGCCTTTTAGGCTCAATGCAGAATCCAAATGAAAGCAGAATGACAGATGGTTATCCAATTCTCTCCTGAATGCTTCCAGTGTTGGAGCACTCACCACCACCCCAAGGCAGTTGGTACCACTGTTGTACTCCTTTAACTGTTAAGAGGTTTTTCCTAATATTCAGCCTATATCTGGCTTCCTATAGTTTCAGCCCGTTATTATTGTACTCTGGGATGTTGAAGAACAGATCCTTCCCTTCATCTTTGACTTTCAGGTCACATGGTATCACTATGTTTCTCAATCCATTTTTATATCCCACTTCATAAAATTATAATGACATGACTTTTTTGGTCATACAGAAATTTCTTAATCTTTTTTTCATGAAGTCTGTTATTTTTTAAATATCATCTTCAATTCTCTCTTTTTTCCCTAGAATCCACAGTGGGAAGAACGTCCCCTATGTCACTTAGAATAGCCTGAATAGGCTGAGGATTGGAATCCTTAAATGCAAGACCAACATGCTCAAGTGGGGGCTGCTGGCAGACATCAACATGCTCTGTAAATGAGGAGAGATACAGAATCCAGCTCATTTACTAGTCTGCCGATTACTGCCAGAAACATGCACCGATGAGGACTTAGGTTTGGCCAATGACATTTTGGCAGTTTGATCAGGACATGAAAGAAGAAAACCCCTGATTTTGTCTTTCCTATTTTTTGGAAGGCACATTCCAGGTCTGGAGCAGAGGAAGTAGGGAGATGGAGAGTTTTTTCTGCACAAGAGCAGCCTGATACAATTTTTGGTGCTCAAAAGCCATTCTGCCAGGGGCCAGTGAGGTTCCTTAATGCTACTCCTGGGGTCCATCTCTTCACAATATGCTTTACTCTATGGTACTTTAATGAATTCCTATGCACATTCTGTTTCTTTTTTCAGTTATCCCAAAGTATTAAAAGTCGTCATATTTGAGTTCCCCCCCCCCCAAGGATTATCAAGTATATAGTATAATTTTAATTTCATTTTCCAAAGACAAGTTTTCTATTCCCTATCTATACCAAGGAGAATTCATACACTCTAATAAAAGCTAGGAAAGGATCCTAGACCAGAACGTATGACTTCTTCTTGAGTTAACAATAATTAGAAACCAGAAAGGTAACCTTTTCTCATTTGAATGCAGACAAGAAGACCATTTGTCTCTTAAAATGCCAATGAGCTTTTGGGTAGTGCTGACATGGTCAACATTATATAGTTGGACAAGTGAGACAGCTTTGGACAACCTCCTATATCAAACACTCCTGAGCAAACTTAACAGTTGTGGATAAGAAAAGAGGTTCTGTAATGAATTAATAACTGATTACACAAAATGGAAATAAGGAACAAATTGATAGTTTTCACAACAGATAATTGTAAGATGTAGGAGAGCTTATTCACACAGGGCCAGGAATCGGGAGAAAGCTGTGACATGATCTAATTGGCAGTTGGTGTCATACTGTGGAGGATGGCAACAAGAAAGAGAGAGTGAGTTATAAAGAGCCCTGTAGTAATATATATTCCCATCATATCCATTGCTGATTCCACCATCTTCATCCTCCATAATAAATTCTGAGGAAAGGTGTGTAACCTCAGCTATACCAAATTACTCCTCTGCAGGTAGTTATAGACAAATGTCTGTAAACTGTTGCTTTGAAGCTGTGTGGGAGAGGCAAAAAAGGTAGAAATCTGTGCTGCTATTATAATTTCAATCTACATGTTGCAGGTTTTGTCTTCCATTCCTTTTTACCCCTACAAATTTTCTTTTTTCACCTTTATTTACTAGGCAGACAGTTCTGAGACATGTACCTGATGACTCTTTGAAGACAACTCATGCCTGCAGGGTTGTTATTGGGTTTTTTGGTGTTTTTTTGCCATTCTGTCATCTCTTTTTGACTTCAAGAGCACAAGTAGCTTCCTAGTGGCCTGTAACAGTGAGATAAACTGATGGCACGTCTTTGTCATTGCAGTTTTCCACACACCTTTTTGTCTCACAACAGCCATAGCTGTTTCAATTTTTCACACATTTGCCTCTCTGTGTGTAGGTTTGAGTTTTATAAGTTAATAAAAGCTGATCTGGGCAGCCATCTGCCACAGGCCAATCATCTGTAAGAGGACTCTCTCTTCATGTTGTCAAATAAAATGAAGGGGAAAAAGAAAACTCACTAATAAGATATCCAGGCAGCAGGGATTTCTGCATGGCTTTCTTTCTCAGCACCAGACTCCTGTGGTACATCAACTGAATAACGATTGGAAGGAACATAGGGCAAACAGCTTCAAATATCTTCTCTCACTAGGCCCATCAGAAGGACTTTTATTGAACTAGCCCCTCTTTTGCCAAACTGGGATTCACAATCAAAACTCTGAGTGTTAAAAGCTTACTGGACATGAGGTGCATAAAGCATCAGCTACTGTGAGAATGAGGTAACTGTGAGAATGAGGTAACTGCAGCAGGTGCATTGTTGTGTTCTGTAAAGCTGTGCCTTTAACAATGTACCTAGCCATGTGGTAACAATGTAACCTTTCTGTGTGCAACATTATAACCTTCAGCTGTATCAATGTAAACCTGATAAGGGGACGCGAGCTAGTGACCTCTAGATGGCAATAGCGAGCGTCCAGCTCTCATGGCTCAGATTCACCTGGATCAGCAGCGCGGGAAGATTCCCGCCACCTCTTCACCTGGACAAGAAGGGAGTGACCTTCTACGACGTCACGCAGGCAGCAACCAATAGTCTGTCGACGAGCCACATTCAAATGTATAGCCAGCTGTATATATTGAGCTACCCATCCGCCATTACCACATGTTCCTCCGGATCATCATGCAATAAACCTGTGTTAAGCCAACCCTTCGGCTGTTTCATTGTCTTTGGTCCCTTACACCAAATGCATCATGAGAATTTGTTCCACCTGTGACAACTCAACAGCTGCCAAAACTATCATGTGCACAGTGCCAGCAGTTTGGGCAGCAGATAATGAGATGGGTATCATCTGGAGTCAATGTGGAATCTGTAGCTGTCCTTCATCACACATGAAGTTCACTGAGCAGGATGATTAATACACAATCTTAGCTACTGTCCAGTTTAACCACAGTAGGTAATGTTTGTGAGTCATTTGTCTTATGCAGGGAGGATAGAAGCTATCAGACTATGCTCCTGGCTTCCAGAGATATCATGGCCAGCTTGTGATCCATGTATAAAACATATGTAGAAGTAGAAGGTGATGCCTTTTCTGGATCACTAAATAAAACAAAAATCATTGCGAGCTTTCATGATTCATGATCACTTCTTCAGGCATGCTGATCACCATTATTAATGCCAATATTTGGAAATGGATATGGTACAAGAAGAAGAACGATAACACCGAAAGTCTGCCATATTCAACATACAGTACATTTAATGGGAGTTTCATATAATGCCCTTTTCAGAAATTACCATAGGTGATACACATTTATTTTGTTGACTTATATCTTCCACCTACTCCATACACACAAAAACCTAATTCAGATTTCTCACACAACATCCTCAACACAGGCAACTGGCTAGCTTAGTTGATGGCACATAACTGTTAATTATTATGTTAAATGCATGACTTACTTTTCTGAGAAGCTCCTTTTCTCTTGTGAATCAGCCCAATAAAAAAACCCATGAAAGCATCTATATCTTATATAGTTTAGTCAGGTTTAACTGGCTGGATAGTTTAGTTATCTGGTCATGCGATCAGTAATTGGGAGTTTGAACCCCCACTATGCCTCCAGTGAGAACAGCCAGCATGTGAGGCTTTGGGTAAGCTGTCCAAAGCTGGGATGACCTGAGAAGAAGGGAATGGGAAACCACTTGTCTATATTCTGTACCTATAAAACCCTGAAAGGGGTTACCATGAGTCTTAATTACCTGTGCTGTATCCAACAAATCATTGTTACCTTCCAGGGAAGTGGGACAAGTTTGTGCTGCGCGGGTTCTGCTGAACCTTTAAGGATGCTGACTAGGGCCTCTGCTGGAACTGATACACAACAGTTGGTGTCAGGTATCAAAACCCAGGTGAATTGCCAGCTACACCAGGCTCATCCAGGGCACCAGCTGGCTAGGGCAGGTTTCATCAAGAGCCAAGGGGCACCAGTTGGTTGCTTCAATGCCAGGTTCAGCACCACCCTTGGAGTCTGGCAACACATCAGCCACACACAGACTGCATATCCTCAGTGAGCATTTCCTAGTCAGGCTCCAGTTGCATCCTGCTGGAGCAACTACTTGGACTACCCAAGGATCCTAGATATGGGCTATAATGTTTATGTTTATTTGATTTGTATGCCACCCTACTCAGCATACACCGACTCAGAGCAGCTCACAACTCATCAAACAAGATACAATATAGCAAAAATAATTACAAGATTGTTGTGTATGTATTTGCATTATTAACATGGTCCGAAGTCTCACGAGACTTCAGGGAGGCTTGAGAGTTCTAAACGAGAATTGCTCAAGGCAGAGCTGTTAACGGAACAAATGGGTTTCAACTGTTAGTTACTGCCCAGAATAGCTAAGGACTGGAGGTTGTTGTTGTTCGCTCATTACTTGTGTTGAATAAAAGTTGTGTGGGCTGTATTGCTGTCTGCTGCTATTCATTCTCCGGATTTGAAATTGGCGACGAGGATGGGATGGCAGCCCACAAATTTTCAATATGTCCATTTGTGATTTCTGAACCAGAGAAATGGAGCTTGTATGAGAAGCAATTCAAACATGCGATGGCTGCCGAGAAAATTGAAGATCCAGAATAGCAACAATCTTGTTTCCTAGCTGGCTGCGGCTTGAATACACTAGAACTGGCCATTCATCTCGTTTTGCCATAGGAGATTGATGAGGTGCCACTGAGAGATATTCTGTCAACACTTAGAAGTCATTTTCAGCCCAAAGTGTCAATCTATCCCGCCCAGGTTGCCTTCCATCAGCGTGATCAAAGACCAGGGGAGTCCATGGCTGAATATGCCACTGCTTTACATCTTACAGCCATGCCCTGTCAGTGGTCAGACATCGAAGAGGCACTCCATGACCGTCTACTCGTCGACCTGAGGGACAAGGAGGTCCAATGCTGACTAATGGCTAGAGATACATTAATGTTTAAATCAGTGCTCAAAGAGACGTTGCCGTACAAGACAGCTCGGTCAGGTGTGCAGTCTTTCAAAGGAAAGACAGTGGCGAGGGTATGTGAAGAGTTGGCCGTACAGGCCCAGAGGTATTTGTCGTCTTCCTCAACATCTTCAGCGTCCGTGTCACCGAGGTCCAGTGAGGATGAGGGAGAGGTTGCCAGGATGGGCAAGAAGACTCAGAAGAAGGAGGAGAAAAAACCCCTGGGAAAGTGCAATGGATGTGGAGGTTGTCACTGTCGGTCAAAGTGTCCATTTCGGAAGACAGGGTGTTTTCAATGTGGAAAGAAAGGCCATATTGCAAAGGTTTGCAAACAGAAAAAAACTGGTCACAGTAGAGAGTGAGAAGTGAGTGAGAAGGAGTGAGAAGAGTCCCACTGGAAAAGTTGCAGCCATGAAAAACACACAAACCAAGGTCGCTGAAATAACTGGGCGTTTCATCATAAATCTTCGCCTGCAAGGCCACCATCAACAAATGGAAGTAGATTTGGGTACCTCCTTTTCAATTTTGCCCCAGCGGGAGTTCCTGAAAATTCCACCAGCCAATCGCCCCAAGCTGCGGGTGTTGAAGGCATCACTTCGTGATGTGCAGAGGTGCCAGATTCCCACCTTGGGGGTGGGGAACTTCAGAGTCCAATTCAAAAACTTTGATGTGAGTCTACCTCTGGTAGTGGTTAAGCAGGGCACAAATTGTCTGTTGAGGTTGCAATGGTTTGAACCATTGGGCATTAAACTATGTGGCATTAATTCTGTGGGGACTGATCCAGTAAAAGATGTTTTCAATGCACATCTGGAGGTTTTTGGAAAGGGTCTGGGCAGGTTTGTGGGAACCCCTGTGTCTTTTGAGTTGGATCCATCAGTTCCGCTGGTCCGGATGAAGCCCAGATGAGTTCCATTCATGCTTAAAGAGAAAATAGAGGCAGAACTGGACAAGTTAGTAGCCCAGAGAATCCTGGTGCCTGTGGATTCAGCCCCCTGGGAAATGCCTATAGTAATTGCCTTGAAATCGAATGGGGACATGCGCATTTGTGTTGATTATAAATGTACTATTAATAAGGCCATTAGGCCAAATGCGTATCTGGTACCGTTAATTAGCCATTTACTTGCTACATTACATGGGGGCAAATGTTTTGCGAAACTGGACCTGACACAGGCACAGGCGTATCAACAACTGCCGGTGACGCCAGAGCTGTGTCAAACAATAGTAACACATAGGGGGCATTTAAGGTTACCTGGCTGCAGTTAGGCGTGAATGCAGCCCCAGGTATTTTTCAGTTGCTGGTGGAGCAAATACTTAAGGGTCTGCCAGGGGTTGTCCTTTTCTTTGATGACGTTCTAATTACTGCAAGGGACAGGGACTAATTGGCCCAAAGGTTAGATCGGGTTCTACAAAAATTTCAGGATGCGGGGCTAAGAGTAAAGCAGGAAAAATGTGTGTTGTTTACCTATGAGGTGGAGTTTTAGGGGTATAACATTACACCTGAAGGAGTTAAGCCCTCAGATGTGAAAGTAAAGGCCGTTTGGGATGCCCCCCCCCATCCATCATCTAAATCTGAATTACAAGCCTTTCTGGGGTTACTAAATTTTTATCATGCCTTCTTGCCTCACAAAGCAACTGTGGCTGAACCGCTGCATAGCCTTCTAAAGAAAAATGCAGCTTGGCATTGGAGCCACTGCCAAGAGCAGGCTTTCTGTGAATTGAAAGGGTTGCTTACGTCGGATGCAATATTAACGCATTACGACCCTAATAAACTATTGGTTTTAGTTTTTGATGCATCGCCAGTGGGGGTGGGTGCTGTACTATGTCATTCATTGGATAATGGGTCAGAAACGCCTGTGGCATTCTATTCTAGGTCACTTTGCTCTGCAGAGAGGAATTATGCACAAACGGACTGTGAGGCATTAGCAATAATTGCGGCAACCAAAAAGTTTCATGATTTTTTTTATATGGTCATCCGTTTACAGTAGTTATTGATCATAAGCCATTATTGGAAATTTTCATTGTGGAAAAGCCCACCCCCAAAATTCTGTCACTTAGGATGTTGAGGAGGGCAATTTTTTAAAATGCATATCAGTGCAAATTGGATCACCATCCAGGGGCTGCGATTGGCCACGCCGATGCTCTGTCAAGGTCTCTGGCCCCAGGGGAAGGGGAGCAGGACCACCAGGTTTTAATGCTGAAAGTTCTCGAGTCACCACCAATTACAGTGGCTGAAATAGCCAAGGCTATAAAATACTTTCACAGGTTATGTTATAGATATGGAAAGGTTGGCCCTCAAAAGCAGTATCTTCCGAAGTTATGAGTTTTTATATGAAGCAGTTCAAACTTTCTGTGGAAAGAAGTTGTCTATTGTGGGGGGATAGAGTGGTTATTCCCGCTTTCCTGAGGGAAAGAGTTTTACAAACATTGCATATCAGCCATCCGGGGATCGTTCACTCCAAGGCATTGGCCAGGAGCTATTTTTGGTGGCCCAAATAGATTCAGACATCAAATTGTGGGTTGGTCACTGCCGAGACTGTCAAGTGTCCTGACCAGAAGAATCGCGGTTGCCTTCCCGAGAGTGGGACATGGCAAAGAGGCCCTGGTCTAGGGTTCATAGAGATTTTGCTGGGCCATTTTGGGGTACAATTTTTCTAATTGTAGTAGATGCATTTTCTAAATGGTTGGAAGTTATTCTAGTGCCAAGTATCACGTCGGCTACTACCATTAAATTCCTGCACCGATTATTCATCATGTTCAGGGTTGCCAGATGTGCTAGTTTCTGATAACACTAGTTCTTTTATGTCTAGTGAGTTTCAAGCTTTCCTCAAGAGAAATGGAATTAAGCACATTACGTTGGCCCCATTCCACCCAGCCACCAATGGATTAGTCGAAATACAAGTCTGAAGTACAGTAAGATTTGGAATTGCAACTTTGCCAATGTTTGTTAACATATAGAATTACTCCTCTGAGTTCTGGGTATTCTCCTGCTGATTTATTAATGCACCAGAAGTTGACAACAATTTTTGATAGATTAGCCCCCCCCCCAAAGGGTGGAGGATAGAGGGGTAAATATTGGAATGAGTAATAATAAGGAATTTGATGTGGGAGATGGAGTATATTGTCAGAACTATGCTGGGGGGCCGGCATGATCTGAAGGTATAATTATTGAACAAACAGGGCCCATCTCATCCAGCATTGAGATGGTAAACGGTCTCATCTGGCGCAGACATGCCGATCAAATGAGACATAGGGTTGCTGATGTAGGGGGCACACAACCAAGGGAGATAGGATCGCCAGGCATTCTGGAAAGTCGAGCAGATGACCAAACCTGGAAAGGTTCCAGGTTAGAGAGTTCCCCTGCTAGTTTGTTACAAGAGAGGGAAACAAACCTGTCTGATGTTATTTCCCCTTTAGGGGGTAGCTCTGATCATGACATGTTCGTCTCGGAGTTTTTTTCAGCACGGAATTGCAAGGAGCCAAGAGGGTGATGATCAAGAGTTATCCCCCAGGTTTCTCAACAGTCTATTTTTAAGGGGAAATCATTGGGGAGTGCTGTTGAGTGTCCCTCCACTTCTTTACGCCAAGTTGACCATTCGGCTGTGTCTCAGGGGGCTGGTAACAATGTTAATTCAGGGGAGCCTAGAATGTTAGACTCTGGGTTGGCGTCTATGCCCGAGTCAGGAACTGAAGGTTCAAGGTATGGCTCTGGTTGGTCTAAATGTGATTGTGGTCTTCCCAAATGGTGGAAAGACTATACTACAATTCAAGGGGGGGGAATGTTGTGTATAGAGTTTGATATGTATTTGCATTATTAATATGGTCCGAAGTCTCGCGAGACTTCAGGGATGCTCGAGAGTTCTGAACGAGAATTGCTCAAGGCAGAACTGTTAACAGAACAAACGGGTTTCAACTGTTAGTTATTGCCCAGAATAGCTAAGGACTGGAGGTTGTTGTTGTTCGCTCTCATTACCTGTGTTGAATAAAATTGTGTTGGCTGTATTGCTGTCTGCTGGTATTGATTCTCCGGATTTGAAAAAGATACAATCGCAATTACAAAATGGCAAAAACAAAGATACACTATAGCAGAGAATGAAGTCCAAAATACAATAGAAACAGTAATAGTAGCAATTCAGTAAAACAACACACAACTCACTCTGGTCCGAATAAGTCCAAAAGTGAAAAATGATAGCAGCAAAATTCCTGCTGCCTCAACAGCCTTTAAATCCTGGCTGGAGGTGGGGCCTGGGACACCAGCGATGGTCTCAGCGTCTGACGATGCGGGGGGGCCTCTCCGCTTGGACAGGAAGACTCTTATCCCTTCCACGTAAGGGGAAAGGGAGAGGCGAGGCCCCGGCAGCTGCAGCTGTCTTCAGCCCGCGAGGCCCAACGTCTCTCATCCCTTCCCCTGTGTACATAATTCAGGACCTGGAAAGGCAAGTATGTAGATATATTTAACATTCTCAATAGGGAATTGGGTAATAAAAGATAAGGGTGATCAGGATGAAAAAGAGAAGGAACTGGTGTTAAGTAAGAGGTAACTGGCCGTCAGCCCACCTCCTTTATGCTGGCATAGTGATATCTGGATTTTGTTTACAGGGTGTATGTTGGGTTTTTCTTCTTTTTTTATATTTTTTATTAAATTTTTAACAATAATACAACTTAAAAAAACTATGAGTAAAAATACAAACATAATACTAACAAATACAATATATATAACAAAAAATAAAAAAGAAGAAAAGCATAACAATATAGTTAAACTACGACTTAGTGATATACTACCTTCCTCTTTCTTCCATACATCTTTAGTTATATTTCCAAAAATTTTAATACATTATAATACTCTTACAACTATCCTAATATACATACTCAAACTCTATTCTTAAACTCATCAATTTAATACAACTACTAAGTCAAAGTAAAAATACAATAATTAAAATACAATAAACAATTTTCACATAATACACCCAGTGTTATTTACAATGCCCTGGAGAAAACGGAGTGTCACAGTTGTTTTCTAACCCCAGAAACTCATTTGATCCGGTACTGGTCTATTCCCTTCATTCCCCTTCAGTGAGTAATCCACAAATAATTGCCATATTTTCCAAAATCTATTTTCTTTAACTATACCCTTTTTCTTATTCATTTACCATGTTTGCTTATCGTTCAACGCAAAATCCCACATCTCCTTATACCATTCTTCTATTTTCAGAATTGCTTCATTTTTCCAGTTCCTGGCAATGCACTGTCTGCCCGTTGTCAACATTATCGACAATAACTCTTTTTTATCCTTATTTAAATCCATATTTTCCACATCTGTCAACAAAACAGTACTTGGCCCCAATTTAAGTCTCGTACCCATAACAGCACAAATCTATTTCTCAAATTTTCCCCAAAAATCTTTTACCACATTACAACCCCACCACATTACAACACATGTTCATATGTTCCCAGTGTGTCCTTATATCTCCAACACATTTTATCTTTATTTTTATCTATTTGATGTAACCTCACTGGGGTCAAGTACCATTTCCACAACATTTTATAATAATGTTCTTTCACTCTAACAGACATTGTTCTCATGATCCTTTTCTTCCATTTATTTTTCCAAACCTCATCTACTATATTTATTTTCAATTCTTGTTCCAATTCATTTTCAACGCTTCTTGTCGATTACCATCTTTATTTTAACATTATATATATATATATTACTTACTAAGCCCTTAATACCCCTTTCTCCCTTTCTTATCTTTGATATCAATTCTTGAAACTCAGTCATACTTCTTTCCAAACTGACTTCCGCCAAATATTTACTATTCCATTTATTTACCAACGCAATCTGGAGCCAGTTCAACCTCAATTGTGCAAACATATCTGCTTTTCTCTCTCCATCTTTACAAACCCGTATCCAGTCTTTCAACAGGAAAACATCATTTCTAAATAAAACTTATTTCACCCTTTTATCAATTTGTATTGGAAATTTTTTAATATCCTCTATTTCTATTATAGGAGACTTATCTGGAGCCAATTCCATCTTCAACTTTTTCCATACTCCTAATATTGTCTTCATCATTTTATTTTTTGCAACTGTTTTCCCCATATTACTATCTAAAAAGACAATTTCCCCCATTTGATTTAGATCCCTCATCTCGATTTCTTCCCATATTACCTTTACCCTTGCTAAAATTTTCACAATATTTTTAATTTGAAAAGCTCTGTAATATTTCCTCAAATTTGGCAATCCTAGTCCTCCTTCTTTCTGAGATAAGTACCACAATTTTTTTTACAATTCTAGGATTCTTTCCACCATTACAAAAATTATTCAACAAATTTTGAAATTCCTTAATTCCCTTATCACTTAATTGGATCGGCAGGGCATCAAACAAAAAATTAATTCTTGGTAGCAACATCATTTTACATAACGCAATCCTGCCGAAACAAGACAACTTCAACTTTTGATATTGCTGTACATTTTTTTTAAAATTTCCACTTTGTTTTCCATAATTCAATTTCTAAAGGTCCTCAAATTTATTTGAAATATTTATTCCCAAATATTTCAAATTATTTTTAACCTGTAATTTAAATTTACCCTTTATTTTCTGTTGTTCCTCCTTATCAATATTACACAGTATCATTTCCGACTTATCCCAATTTATTCTCAAACCTGCTCTTGTATTCTTTCTAACGCCTTCCTAGGATGCTTCATTGTTATCAAAGTATCATCAGCATACAAACATATCTTATTTCCTAGTATTTCTTCAATATCTTTGTCTTCTCTTATAGCCTTTGCCAACAACTCCATTGCCATAATAAACAAAATTGGTGATAATGGACAACCCTGCCTTGTTCCAGCTTCTAATTTTACTTCTTCTGTCACATCATCATTTACCCTAACAGTGGCAGTACATTATATATATAATGTATATTGATATAATTGTTCAATCGTCCTTCTGAATTTATCTCCAAATCTATAACATTTAATTATCTCATTAATTGTTGCCCACTGTAATGAATTGAATGCCTTGAAAATATCTAGTGATAATGATCCTACTTTCTCATTTGTTTGTCCTACAATATCTATTAAATCTAAAACTCTCCTTGTCAAATCTGCCATATAACTTCCTTTCAAAAAACCCACTTGATCTTCATTTATATAGTTGCCCATAAAACTGTTCAGTCTATTTGCCAACATTGCTGTAAAAATCTTAGTATCTTGATTTATCAATGAAATCGGCCTATGTGATTCCACTTTTTCTAAATCTTTTCCAGGTTTTGGTAATAAAACAATTATAGTTCTATACCATGAAGTCAGAATTTGCCCTCCTTCCAAAATATAATTATATAATTTCATCAATTTTGGAACCACAATGTCTTTAAATTCCTTATAAAATTCAGCTGATAACCCATCTTCCCCCGGGGCTTTATCTGACTTCAAGTTGGCTATTACATCTTTTATTTCTTTCTCCATTATTCGCTCTTCCATTCTGTTTCTATGCTCCTGTTTTATCTTATTTTCTATTTGTTTCCCCAATTGATCCTTTAACTTCTCCAAATCTATATTCTTTTTAGCATATAAATCCTGATAAAAATCTTTGACAATCTAACATTTATCTCTAATCCTGTTACATCTTATTCCCTCTTTGTTGACCAATATTCCAATTTCCCTTTTGTTTCTCTTTTCTATAGCAGCTCTTGCTAATAATAGAATCAGCCCTAAGGAAAGATAAACCTACTATCTAAAGATGTGCCTACTATCTAACACTCCAGCACATGATCTTATTTTTGAAAATACACAAATTTTTATAAAGATTATTTCTTTCCCCTGCATCATCCCATTTTCTTCTCCATCCCTTAAATCCTGATTCACCCTTCATCTACCACCATCAATGCTTTAAAATCCACATCTGCTCTTCCTGTAGCACCCCTCTCTTCAGCGTTTCCATAGTCTCTTTTTATTCCCCCCGATTCTATTAAAGCTTTCCTTAATCCAAGCCATTCTTGTGAGGCTGCATTAACCAGACCAATCAGACACAAATATTCCAAAGCATCCATCCCTGCATCAATTGTATGCATTTTCTTGTCATAAAAAAACCTCAATTGTTATGGAAATCTCCAATTATATTTTATCCCATGTTCCATCAAAGTTTTTGTTGCTGGTTTGATTTTATAACACCAAACACGTTATTCCACGTGTTGTAATATCATTGTAAACCACCACATCATTCCCATCAATTTTTAAAACGCCAGACCCAGCTTGTTTTATAAAAGCCATCACCTTTAATTTATCGCCCCAATTTGCAAACTTAACCAAAACATTCATTTGAATAATTTTACCTTTCCTTGCACCCAATCTATAAACATTTGCAATATCTTCATTCTCAAAATCTTTCCCCATTTTCAAACTGTTTAGCCAATTAACTATTCTTTCCTTCAGCTTGTCTGGTGTTTTTCCATAAGATTACAAATTACTATGTTCTGTTTTCTCATCATCTCTTCCATCATGTCTATCCTTTTTTCCTGCACTTCTACTTTCATTTTAGTATCCTTTTCTTCCTCATTCAACCCTTTCATATCATCCTGCATCAATTTCATATCTTTTTGCATTGACTGAACACTTATATCCATCCTCTGAAAATTAAAATCAACCTTCTTAGAAATATCAGTGAACATTGCAACCACCTTATCCTGTTTTTCCATAATTTCATCCTTGTCTTTTACCCTTGTTTCCTTAATTTCCCAAAAACCCTTCATATTTGCCTCCATCCTCTCAAATTTCTTAAACAATTTATTTAACTCAACCATAATTTGTGTTTGATCCATTGGTGCAGGTTCTGGTGCTGCTGTTGATGGAGGTGCTTCTTCAGTTGCTAATTTATCCTTCTTCTCCTCCTTCTTCACATCCATCTTCTTAGGCTCCATCACCACTTCATCCTTTCCCTTTCCTTTTCCAGGTTTTTCCATTGTAACTTCAAATAATAATCTCAATGCAGCAACCCCTTTATTTTCTCCAAATCCGTCTTCCTGAATAAATTCCAGATTCAGTCAAATATGGTAAACTTATAAAGTTATGATTTCTATTAATTCTTCAAAATCCAAATTTAGCTGATCCTAATTATAATCCAATTGTAATGTTGCTTCAAAGTAACCTAAACTCAGTTAGATATTCTCAACAACTAACCAATCCAGAACAGTTGCTTTGTTATTGTAGTCCAACTCTTCTTATTATTATAATCCAAATATTTTAACTGTAATCCAATAAAAAAGGAAAAAAAACCATTCAGGTTCTATAATCACAATAAATCCAAAGTCATCCAGATAAAAATAATGGAGACAAAAGGGAAAGGGAAAAAAATAAAAAAAAATAATTCTTTGTAATTTTTGTATTCCGATCTTAAAATATCCAAATTGAAATAATAGTCTTCAGGGAGAAAGACACAGGACTAAAATAATGCAGTTAAATTTTCCAAGGCAAAACAAACTTCAACAGGAGGTGAGAAGAGTGCAAAAAAAATAACAATCCAACACGGTAATCCAGGAGATGGTATTCCAAAGAAGAGGGGGGGGGGGAAGAGAAGCAACAGGAAATCCAGTCTTATTCAAGAAGTTAAACTGCTCAGTTCTAAAAAATAAAAAAGTCTCAATTAAATCCACAGTGTTCCAAACCGCCGCGGCGGTTTCCAGATGAGAGCCCTCCTCCCTTCTCCTCCGACCACACACTTCAAAAACCAGCCTCTGCTTTCCATTCTTCTTTCCTTCCTTTTCCTTCCTATTCTTTCGTCCTCTCTCCCTTCTCTCCTCTTCCCACTCTCACTCCTTCAGTCTATTGCAGCACTCCAATCTTATCCAACCATACCTTCCCGGACTTCTTCCCAGCTCTTAAGTTTTGATTCTGTTTTCATTCGCCGCCATTACTCCTTCCTGTCCTTTCTAACCTTTCTATTCCACTTCCAGACTATCACCTCCTCTTTTCCTTTACACACTTACTTAACCACCTTTAGGCATTCACCAACTCCACTCCAGGGATTCTTATCCTCTGCTGCCAACTCTTGGTTACAATGCAGTAAGACGGCTGGGGTGTAGCAAAAGCAGCATGGAGAACAATAACACTCCCTGACCATGAGAATGGAGAAAATCGAGTATATGTCTTTAATAAAAGAAAGTATTCACATGCTAGTCCAATGGTGAGGTATCTATAAGAATTTAATGCGGTGTGTATACTATTTGAAATTTTATCCAGTATATCTCTATGAAAAAGTGTAAAGCCACGTACAGAAAAGTATATCTACACACGCAAAACCAAAAGTGCAACAAAATACGATATCCCTCACACATACAAAAACGCACCCATGAGAACCTACAAAAATACAAATATAAACATCTTAACAATTTCCCGGAGCGACTCCCCAGTTCACCTCACAAGTGTTGGTATGAAACAGTAATCAAGCACGATATTGGTATTATAGTCCACAGCAGGAAGTAACTGGGTAAACTGTAAAGCTGTATAGGCTGTGAATACTGTCCGTGATATAATCGTCGGGAAGCAAAATACAACTATTCCATCGGCAGGTTCTCATGTGGCGGGCAACATCAAGCAGTTGTAGACAAATTTCCGATGCCCTTCTGGTAATTGGACATTTCGAATAACTTTCTCAAGAATCTACAAGTACAACATAAAATATGTATATGCTATAACATCCAAAAGTACACTAGGCACATAGCTAAAAGTATATAGCAAATATATGAAATATATGACAATAAACGAGAGAGAAACGGACAAGATACGTACCTAATAATAAATTCATGGCACATATAGCACCTCCATAAGACTGTCCTTCAATGTGTGCACGCGTTAATTTCTTACAGGTGAGTGCTACATATATAGGTAATAATAGGGTAGCGGACATGTGAAAGTAATTGACCTGTGAGTCTTCGACCTCCTTACGGAATCCTGTTGGTGGTTCTTAAAGGGATATATGCATGGATGCTCAAGAAGGTGGTAGACACGGAGCTATAGGAATGCGGACAGTTCCCATTCTGTATTCAGCCCGTGGGGCACCAATGTGTTAAACCAATGGAGGTAGAACGCCTCTCTCTGTAAGAGGAAACGCTCCACATCCACGATCTGGTATTTATTGGGCGAATAAGTCTCCAGTATAACCACCTTAATATCTCTAGATGTATGCTTCTTCTCAATGAAGTGGTTGACGAGAGGAGCAGTAATAACCTGGTTCTTTATGCGGACGAGGTGTTCACCTAGGCGTACCTTGAGGGGTCGCCTGGATTGTCCCACATAAGCTAACTGACATGAATAAATGATCATGTAAATGGAATCCTTTGAATTACAATTAGAGAACCTGGTGAGATTTAGGGTAAAATTACTACCTGGCAATTTCACACACTTGGTGCACCACATGTGGACGCAGTATTAGCAATGTCCACATGCGAAGTGTCCCGAAATGATTGTAGGTGGTGCCCTACTTGGAGTGGTGACATCAGCACGAGAATGGAAATTGGCAATGGTCTGCTGTTTTCCTGAATCCTATAGTGGGTCGCTGTTGGCACCCTGGTATAGAATCAAGTATGTGCCAGTGCCTCAAGATGATGTGATTGATCCGATTAGCCAGAGGAGTGTAATCCACCGACCAAAACAATCCTGGTTGATCCTGATGTGAAATGATATCGTTTCTAAACAAAGTATTTCTGGGACGTGAATTGACTTTATTGCGAGCTGTTTGAATAATGCTCCTAGGGTATCCTCTCTTGCTTAGAGTGGTGGATATTTTACCAGCTGCTAATGTGTAATCTCGATTTTGGGATGAATTTCTTTTAGCCCTCAATAATAAGCTATATGGTATATTTGCCTTCAGATGATGGGGATGAAAGGATGTATATTGTAGATATGCAAAACGATCTGTAGGTTTATGGTATAGTTTGGTTTCTAACCGGCTATTTTCAATAAATATTGTGAGATCCAAAAATGGAAGGGATACTGAACTCATGGTGTGTGTGAATTTGAGCTGATTATGTTGGCTGTTAATCCATAGGCAAAAATTCTCTACGGCTGTATAATCTTTGAAAATAAAAAACAGGTCATCTATGTATCTTTTATAACAAATGATATTAGTGAAAAACGGATTGACCAGGGGATCCAAAATGAACGTTTTATCAAAATTACACATGAATATATTGGCTACGGAGGGCGCAAAGTTTGAGTCCATTGAGACTCAAGGAGGGTTAGCCATGGAATACATTACGAAAAGTACCTTCCGATTCTTGCTAAATAGGTATCCTAGAGTCCCGATATTTTACTTGCTGCCTAAAGTTCACAAACTCTCTCCGAATGATGACATCATCACCTGCAGACCTATCATCTCTGCAAATAATTCTTTTTTGGAGCCTGTGGCAAAATACATCGATCATCATATACACACGTTTGCTACACTCTCCCCTTCATATATCAAAGATTCAGCTCACTTCATTCAAGTGTTAGAAAACTTCCCAGTGCCACCTGACGCAGTACTACTAACACTGGATATAACGTCTTTGTACACCAACATCCCGTTAGGAGAAGCCCGTACTCTTATCACACACCTCCTAGACACTCGTATTGACAATTACCCGCCTTCAGATTTTTTGCTAGATCTCTTAGATACATGTTTTGAAAATAATTTTTTTAGGTTCGAACATTCTTATTTTTTACAGACACAAGGAGTCTCAATGGGCTCAAACTTTGCACCCTCCGTAGCCAATATATTCATGTGTAATTTTGATAAAACTTTCATTTTGGATCCCCTGGTCAATCCGTTTTTCACTAATATCATTTGTTATAAAAGATACCTAGATGACCTGTTTTTTATTTTCAAAGATTATACAGCCGTAGAGAATTTTTGCCTATGGATTAACAGCCAACATAATCAGCTCAATTTCACACACACCATGAGTTCAGTATCCCTTCCATTTTTGGATCTCACAATATTTATTGAAAATAGCCGGTTAGAAACCAAACTATACCATAAACCTACAGATCGTTTTGCATATCTACAATATACATCCTTTCATCCCCATCATCTGAAGGCAAATATACCATATAGCTTATTAATGAGGGCTAAAAGAAATTCATCCCAAAAGCGAGATTACACATTAGCAGCTGGTAAAATATCCACCACTCTAAGCAAGAGAGGATACCCTAGGAGCATTATTCAAACAGCTCGCAATAAAGTCAATTCACGTCCCAGAAATACTTTGTTTAGAAACGATATCACTTCACATCAGGATCAACCAGGATTGTTTTGGTTGGTGGATTACACTCCTCTGGCCAATCGGATCAAGCACATCATCTTGAGGCACTGGCACATACTTGATTCTATACCAGGGTGCCAACAGCGACCCACTATAGGATTCAGGAAAACGCAGACTATTGCCAATTTCCTCTCTCGTGCTGATGTCACCACTCCGAGTAGGGCACCACCTACAATCGTTTCGGGACACTTCACATGTGGACATTGCTAATACTGTGTCCACATGTGGTGCACCAAGTGTGTGAAATTGCCAGGTAGTAATTTTACCCTAAATCTCACCAGGTTCTCTAATTGTAATTCAAAGGATTCCATTTACATGATCATTTGTTCATGTCAGTTAGCTTATGTGGGACAATCCAGGTGACCCCTCAAGGTACGCCTAGGTGAACACCTCTCCCGCATAAAGAACCAGGTTATCACTGCTCCTCTCGTCAACCACTTCATTGAGAAGAAGCATACATCTAGAGATATTAAGGTGGTTATACTGGAGACTTATTTGCCCAATAAATACCAGATCGTGGATGTGGAGCGTTTCCTCTTACAGAGAGAGGCGTTCTACCTCCATCGGTTTAACACATTGGTGCCCCACGGGCTGAATACAGAATGGGAACTGTCCGCATTCCTATAGCTCCGTGTCTACCACCTTCTTGAGCATCCATGCATATATCCCTTTAAGAACCACCAACAGGATTCCGTAAGGAGGTCGAAGACTCACAGGTCAATTACTTTCACATGTCCGCTACCCTATTATTACCTATATATGTAGCACTCACCTGTAAGAAATTAACGCGTGCACACATTGAAGGACAGTCTTATGGAGGTGCTATACGCACCATGAATTTATTATTAGGTACGTACCTTGTCCGTTTCTCTCTCGTTTATTGTCATATATTTCATATATTTGCTATATACTTTTAGCTATGTGCCTAGTGTACTTTTGGATGTTATAGCTTATACGTATTTTATGTTGTACTTGTAGATTCTTGAGAAAGTTATTCGAAATGTCCAATTACCGGAAGGGCATCGGAAATTTGTCTACAACTGCTTGATGTTGCCCGCCACATGAGAACCTGCCGATGGAATAGTTGTATTTTGCTTCCCGACGATTATATCACGGACAGTATTCACAGCCTATACAGCTTTACAGTTTACCCAGTTACTTCCTGCTGTGGACTATAATACAAATATCGTGCTTGATTACTGTTTCACACCAACACTTGTGAGGTGAACTGGGGAGTCGCTCCGGGAAATTGTTAAGACGTTTATATTTGTATTTTTGTAGGTTCTCATGGGTGCGTTTTTGTATGTGTGAGGGATATCGTATTTTGTTGCACTTTTGGTTTTGCATGTGTAGATATACTTTTCTGTACGTGGCTTTACACTTTTTCATAGAGATATACTGGATAAAATTTCAAATAGTATACACACCGCATTACATTCTTATAGATACCTCACCATTGGACTAGCATGTGAATACTTTCTTTTATTAAAGACATATACTCGATTTTCTCCATTCTCATGGTCAGGGAGTGTTGTTGTTCTCCATGCTGCCAACTCTTGGTTAGCTCCTTTTTTCTTCAGAGCCCTTTTTTTTTAAAAAAAGAAAAACACCAGAGTCCTGTCCGACCCTGGACAGCTCATTTGGTGCAGCCTGCGCCGGGCCCACTCGCTGTCCGTTCTTCGAACTTCGACTCCGGTGCAACTCTCAACCACAGAGAATATATCCGAGGCTCCGAATATCACTTTTTCTGAGAGTTTACACTTAAATTATTCACATTAATTCCCCATTCAAAGCGCGAGCAAATCTGAATGCGTGTTACTCAGGCACCATCTTAGCCACGCCCCCATGTTGGTTTTTCTGGGACATGTGTGGTTTCTCTTTGACAAGGCATTTTGTATATGCATGGCAATATACTCCAGTCTCCATCAGGCCTATGCTGGCCTAGTGGGATACTGGAATGTGTTGCCATGTGCCTCTTACTTATAATTTATAACTTAAAGGGCCATGCCACCTCAGCAGTTTCCGCTCCCACTTCGGCTCCTCTCATCAGGCTCCCTTCCACCCTGTGGGAGAAAATCCAAAGTGCTTTGGCAGTGGTGTGGAGATAATGATAATAAGGCTTGGATTGAAAAAACAACAACACAAAATTATTATCATTATCTCTGCGCTGCCACCGAAGTGCTTTAGATTTTCTCTCACAGGGTGGAGGGGAGCCCAGCAAAAGGAGACAAAGCAGAAACTGCTGAGTGGGTGTGACCCTTTAATTTATAAGTAGGGGTGCACAGCGACATGTCCTGGTATCCCACCAGGCCAGTATGGGCCTGTTCTCCATTGAAATGAGCACAACCCTCAACTCTGGCTTCAAGTTCATGATACCTGCTAGGCCCACTCTGGGTTGCCATTTCAATAGTGGCTACCTAATTCAGAAACCTGATCAGATTTTGTTACCCAGATCTTCCCCAGGAAAGTCAGTTCAACTCTAGCCTATTTGCCTAGAATTTGCAGTACAAGGGGTATACAACAGGGAGCAGTACAGATTTAGACAAAATGCTCTAATTACCAGCTGCTTCAAGGGCAGGATCAGTAAGGAATCAGGTGAGATGAAGAGATGTCCTTGAGCCTCATTTAAACATTCAAAATGGCTGTTGTCCAATTAAGTTTAAAAGATTGGCTCAGTTTTTTGAAGAGCTATCACAAAAGGCAGATGCACTCTCTGTTTGCTAAATTAAGGAAGGTAGGATTCTAAGGCCATTGGTTATCTTGGTGGATAATTCAGAAGACAGGCAAGTAACTCTGAGATCCCTGGGTCATTGAGAGGTTCAATGTGTCCTACATCTTGATCATGTGGATCGCAGTAGTAACCCTGGTAGCTTAGTGATTAAGGTGCTGAGCTGGAGACTGGACAGTTGTGTTTTGATATCCGAGAGTTGTACTTGAGGTCATGAAAGTAGCCTCATTCAGGTGTCCCCTAAAAATCCTTTCAACCCAGAGTAATCTCTGACACGAAACAAAAATGAATTTGGATCCCAAGATTCAGTGGCTGGGATGTGGGGTGCATAGGTGGAAGGCGGTGACTGTTGACCACCTATGGTCATGAAACTTGGGCAGCTGATGGACAGACCATGTCACCTGGAATCTTTGGTGGTTGGAAATAGGCTGTCTCTTTGACAGCATGCTGACAGGGCTTTGGGATTCACCCATTAAGGGCAGGGGTAGCCAAAATCCCCTGGCTCTGGGCCCAGGCATCTGCACTATATTAAGCATCACTGCAGGAAGGGGCTTTATAAGAGTTTAAATAGTAAAGTTGTCACCTTGCAAACAAAAATTAACATAGTCAAGACAATGTTATTCCCAGTGGTAATGTATGGGTGTAAGAGCTGGACCATTAGGAAAGCTGAGCGCAGAAAAATAGATGCCTTTGAAATGTAGTTTTAGAAATAGGTCTATCCTAGAAGAAATCAACCCTGACTGCTCATTAAAGGTCAAATAGTAAAAATGACGCTAAAGTACTTTGGACATCAAATGAGAAGAGAGGATTCACTTGAGAAAGCCTTGCAGCTGGGAAAGGTGGAGGGCAAAAGAAGAAGGAGGAGGCCAAAAATGAGATGGCTAGATGGTAATGTAGATGCAATGGGTACAGAACCGGGTGGGTTGAGGAGGATGGTTGAGGACAGAGGTGTCTGGATGGCAATGGTCTATGGGGTCACAAAGGGTCAGAATGAACTGTGCAACTGAAGAACAAAAAGTCATGCCTCAATTGAACTCCAACACTTCTGCTTTTTTTCTGAGCTTGAATGAAACTTATACCTTTTTTCTTGTAGCAGAGTTTTATTCTAAGTATCTCTCTCTCTCTCTCTCTCTCTCTCTCTCCCCCCCCCCCCAATTACTCTTCTCCAATTTCTTCTTTGGCATGGTGAAAACAAAACCCTATAGTGCCATCCTGTGGATAAATTAAGTTAATTGTGGATTTGCAACTGGAGATGCTTACAAAAATAAAATAAAATAAAAATCTACTTTTTCTTTTACACACACACACATACACTTGCCTTGCTAAAATTTAACAGCTGTTAAATGAACAGAAGTCATTAAAAAGGCAGAAATGAGGAAAAGCTCTTGGTGTGCTTTACATTTTCATAGATAGCTTCTATAGCTACTGCAGAGGCAATAAACAACTCCAGAAAGTGTACACTGTTGCTATTTCCTTCTCCTGAGTAAATAAATAATTCAGGGTTTTTAAATGTGAAAATATCTTGTAATAACAACAAACTTTAAGTATATAAAAATTTCCCAAAGGGCAAAGCTTGCTCTGGTTTCAAATGCATATTAAATTTTATTGTGTGAATTTTAATATTTTGTTGCCCTTAGATTAGTGGTTAAAATGCTCAACTTGACAACTGGAAGGTTGACAGGACAGCAGTTCGATCCCTGAGTGCTGCACGATGGAGTGAGCTCCCGTCTCAGTCCCAGCTCCTGCCAACCTAGCAGTTCGAAAGTAAGACATTACAAGTCGATAAGTAGGTACCACTTTGGTGGGAAGGCAAAAAGCATCCCATGTCTACTCTTGCCAGCCACATGTTCATGGAAATATCTGCAGATGTAGATAGTGCTGGCTCTTTGGCTGTAAACAGAGATGAGCACTGAACCCTGGAATTGGATATGAATGGATTTTGAAAAAGGGAGACTGTAGATATCCTGTAAGATAGAATTGGCACAAACTGTCCTTGGATGGTTTGGGGTTTGGCGAACACACTGCGTGCCCCGCTAAGGACCATTTGGGGATGGAAATTGGGGGCATGGGATTTGATATCAGTTTATAGCTAGATTGATTCACCATGCTTTGGCCAGCAGTTCTGAGAACAATGGTTGTGCAGAGGTCACAGATATGTGACTCAAGGTAAACATACAGCAAGTTAATTAACTCCACAGAACCCCGATCCCAAGAGTAAACTGTCATCCCATGTTTGTGTTAGATAGCTCCGGAAAAGCAGTCCATGATTGGATTAGACCAATTCCTAACCTGTCCGGTTATTCCCTAGTAATTATCACCCCTGATGAAATGTGTATTGTACTAATTAACTGGTGTCGGGTCATGCTCAACCTTTTCTGCAAGTGGCCCGAGAGTATAATTATGCTGCCTTCTGGTGAATAAACTACTGATCTTCACTCCACTCTGCCTCATATGCCTTTATTGATCAGTCACTTCCATGATCCATGGGCCGGATCTGGCCCACAATCCCAACAGGAGACCTTTACCTTTACTTAGGGTCTGCAGTCACTCAAGTGGTTAAGATGCTGAACTTGAAGACAGGAAGATCTTGTCAGGAAACATGTTTACTCATGAGTAGGCCTTCTTGCCCACCAGTGGTTGCTTCCTGCTTCCGAACTACCACCCTCAGCTAAGCAACCCAGGATTCTAGATTAGTGTAGATAAGGTAGCAAATAGCCAAGGCATTATCAGATATTTTTAAAGTACATTGTAATCAGAGTAAGTTACAGACTAAAGTTTATCAAAAGTTCTGAAAGAACATCAAAATAAAGAAAGTGTCTCTATGAGGAAAGCCCAGTCCCCTCCCCCACATCTGGCTTAAGCAACTACATGTTTGCAGTTTACCCTTAGCTCAAAGCATTGGATCAAGAGAGTGTATTGCCTCCTCTCTCTGGGTTTAATCTCCTCCCTCAGGGTCACCTCCTTGCCAGGTGAGGGAAGGTAAACAGTGTTCCGTGCACTCCTGTGTCTAGGCATGCCTGCCCCTAAAGGAATCCATCCAATGATCATACAGTACAACATGTCCATCACACATTAGGTTTCATTTCTTCGAACCCAGGAGGCTAGCATGTTTACACATTCCATTCTCTCTAAGGTATGTTCTAAATGGTATCCCCCACATTGAAATCTCCATCTTGGATGAGGCTAAAAGCAGGGCACAAATCCTGCCAACAGGTCTGTGTTCGATACCCAAATGCTTCACAATGGAGTGAGTTCCCGTCTCTGTCCCAGATCCTGCCAACCTAGCAGTTCGAAAGCAAGAAATTGCAAGTAGATAAATAGGGACCACTTCAGTGGGAAGGTAAACAGTGTTCCGTGCACTCCTGTGTCTAGGCATGCCTGCCACATGTCCATGGAAAGTTCTGCAGATGCAGACAGCACAAGCCCCTTGGCTGTAAACAGAGATGAGCACTAAACCCTAGAGCTGGATACAACTGGCTTTTGAGCAAGGTTGACCTTTACCTTACCTTTATTTATAAAGTAGATTCTTTAAAATACGTATTCAGAATGCTGATGTCTCTTCTTGCACCTGATGTTCTATCACTGTAATCACATGAATCAATCATTCTTCTTTAGAAGAATTAGCTGACTCTATGCCTTGGAGATGCTGGACTCTGTTTGGAATGCTTCCCACTCTTTGACAAGACTCCTTGAAGAAAGAATCGTGTTCATAACTACTCAAAGTCAGCCTTGTGAGTCTAATGGGTAAAAGACTTGGCTCTCCAAATTATCTTTCATTTGCCTTCCGCATGGCAGCATGACACCCGTACCACTGACCGAACCACTTTCTGGTCCTGAGCCCTTTTGGCAGACAAAGTCCTCTTCAGCCTCAGGCCAGTACTGATGAAATTGCTGCCCTCCATCATGAGGGATTCAAATGGGATTTAATCCAATTTGAGACCATCTTTCCCTGTGAACTTTGCCACCCAAGGCCATTAGTCCTCAGGGTTGTCAGGTTAGTTAACCGCCACCTGATGTTTGGTGTTGAGTCACTGACAGTAGAGTCTTCTCTATAGAGGATAGCAGGATCTTAGACAGACTGGGATAGTCACTTTAGTGTAAGGGACCAAAGACAATGAAACAGCCGAAGGGTTGGCTTAACACAGGTTTATTGCATGATGATCCGGAGGAACATGTGGTAGTGGCGGATGATTAGCTCAATATATACAGCTGGCTATACATATGAATGTGGCTCGTCGACAGACTATTGGTTGCTGCCTGCGTGACGTCGTAGAAGGTCACGCCCTTCTTGACCAGGTGAAGAGGTGGCGGGGAATCTTCCCGCGCTGCTGAATCAGGTGGATCTGAGCCATGAGAGCTGGACGCTCGCTACTGCCCTCTGGTGGTCACTAGCTCGCGTCCCCTTATCAGGTTTACATTGATACAGCTGATGGTTATAATGTTGCACACAGAAAGGTTACATTGATAACACATGGCAAAGGTACATTGTTAAAGGCACAGCTCTACAGAACACAACATCCCTCCCCCCTAGGATGAGACGAAGTCTCTCAGCCAAGATGGCTTGTTGCATGTGCGTTTGGGCTGTGACGAGGGCTGCCCCCCCCCGGGGGCGTTATTGCTTCTTTGTTCCCTGGTCCCTTGTCCTGAAATGGGAGAGGGAGACTTGTTAGTGGCTTGCCGCTGTCTGGCGGCCTTAGGGGAAGGGAAAAACTCCATGGTGGGCAGACCGGGGGCAGTCGGGACTAACGAAAAACCCCTCTTCTCGCTTGGACGGGTGGGGGACCACTCCGAACCCCCCCCCCCCCGGTTCTGGAAACTAAAATCTAACTTAGTAGGGGTATCCGCATTTGTGGGGACCTTCCGCGAGATATGTATGGGGTCGGGTTCCTCCTCCTCGGAAAGATCCCCCAGGGTATCTACGAGGATATCCTCCTCCCCCTTGGTGGGGGCCCGCGGTCCCCCTTCCCTCCCCCTTGGGCTGAACGGGTGGGGGAGAACCCTAACGCTGACTTTTTCTCTGCTTGGTCTGTGCCCTGCTCATTGGAGACCTTGCATCGGAGCTGGTCCGCGTGCCGCCTCCACAGGAGCCCTGTGTTGGTTTCCACGTGGTACGACACGGGGCCGGTTTGTTCCACAACTATGCCCGGCACCCAGGCTGGGCCCGCGCTGGCGTAATTCCTGCAATGCACGGGGGCGCCTACACTGAAACTCTTTGTGGCCTCTAGCCCGATGTTCCTTCTTTGTCCTCTACCCTCGTGGGGTCTAGCCTAGTAAGGATGGTGGTCAGTTTCCTACGCATTAAGAGCTCTGCGGGGGAGTATCCTGACGCCAAAGGGGTCACCCTGTACCCTAGCAGAAACTGACAGACTTGTAGGTTCAGATCCCCGGGGCCCATGCGCCGCAACGCGTCCTTCGTGGTGCAGACGAGGCGCTCTACTTGGCCATTGGTGGCTGGGTGAAACGGGGCGGAGGTGATATGCCGAACGGCGTTAATCTCCATGAATGCCCTAAACTCGGAGGACGTGAAACAACTAGCGTTGTCGCTAATTAACGTGTCGGGTATGCCGAACGTGGAAAAGAGCCTCCGCAAATGCCTAATGGTCTGGGCCGAGGAGGTGCTCGTGACTGGGATAACCTCCAACCATTTGGAGAAAGCGTCCACTACAAGAAGGAACAGGGTGCCTCTGAACGGGCCCGCGAAATCAACGTGCACCCGGGACCACGGCCCCTTAGCCGCGTCCCATTCCCTGTGGGGAAGGCGGGCCTCCTCTGGTCTGGAGCATTGGCAACTTTCACAAGTGCCGACCATGTGCTCAATGTCGGCGTCCAGCTGGGGCCACCAGAAGTAACTCCAGGCCAGCGCCTTAGATCGCACGATGCCGGGGTGGCTGACGTGCAGCAGCTTGAGCACCCGCGGCCGAAGGGAAGTGGGGATCACCACCCGCTGCCCCCACAAGAGGCACCCCCTCTCTAGGGACAGTTCTAACTTTTTTCTGAAAAATGGAGCGAACTCCTCCGCTGGGGAGAACGCGGGCCACCCTTTCTGCACTCAGGAGCTTACCGCCGCTAACGTCTTGTCCTTCTCTGTCTCTTTGGCAATGTCGGCGGGCACTACGGGGGGCGAATCCAGTACCTCTATCATGAGAACCTGATGGTCCCGCTCTCCCTTGCTCACCTGGCTGGGCGTTAGGGGGAGGGGAGACCTAGATAGAGCGTCCGCATGGCTGATCTCTTTCCCGGGCCGGTAGACCAACGCGTGCTGATACGCGTTGAGAAAAATGGCCCACCTGAGCATCCTTGGAGACAGGATCTGTGGGGTGGGCTTATCTGTGGTAAAGATGCCTAGCAGGGACTTGTGGTCTGTTACAATGGTGAAGGGGCGGCCGTACAGAAAATCGCGAAATTTTTTCGTCCCCGCGGCTATTGCTAGTGCCTCCCTGTCTGTCTGTGCGTAGTTTCTCTCCACTTGGGACAGGGACCTGGAGTAAAATGCTATCGGGGCCTCCCTTCCGTTCTCCAACACGTGGCACAGCACCGCCCCCACCCCCACTGGAGATGCATCACAGGTCAGGACTACTGGGCGTTTGGGGTTGAAGTGGGTCAGTATGGCATCGGACGCTAATAGGCTTTTTAGCTCACTAAATGCCCTTTCTTGGTCATCGCCCCACTTCCATGCCTGGTCTTTCTTTAGCAGTTTGTGTAGCGGTTCAGCCACCGCTGCCTTCCGGGGGAGGAAGGAGTGGTAAAAGTTGAGCAGCCCTAGGAACGACTGCAGCTCGGGCTTGGAGGTGGGGCGGGGGGCTTTCTTAATGGCTGCCACCTTGGACTTGGATGGTTTTATTCCCTCAGGAGTCACACAAAACCCTAGGAACTCAACCTCGGTTGCGAAGAAGACGCATTTGTCCTTCCGCAGCCTCAGCCCCGCTTTTTCGAATATTGTCAGGACCTTCCCCAACCTCTTGGCCAATTCAACCCAACTCCCCCCCGTTATTAACACGTCATCAAAATAAGGCAACACCCCCTCCAATCCCTTCAGGAGGCGTTCCACGAGTGACTGGAAAATTCCAGGCGCTGAATTCACGCCAAACTGGAGGCGCGTCACCTGGAACGCCCCCTTATGGGTGACTATGGTCTGCGCAGCAGCTGCGGCAGGGGACACCGTGAGCTGCTGGTAGGCCTGTGCTAAGTCGAGCTTAGCGAAACACTTTCCCCCGTGTAACCTGGCCAGCAGATGGCTGACTACCGGCACCGGATATGCATTCGGGCGGATCGCCTTGTTGATGGTGCACTTGTAGTCGGCGCATATGCGGACCTCCCCATTGGCCTTTAGTGCGGTTACAATTGGAGTTTCCCACTCCGCAGAATCTACAGGCACAAGGATCCCCTGGCCCACCAACTTGTCCAGTTCTGCCTCTATCTTGTCCTTAAGTGCGAACGGCACCCTGCGTGGTTTAAGGCGAATTGGGCGGACCTCCGGGTCCAGGTCGAAAGTCACTGGGGGCCCCTTGACTTTCCACGGTCTGTGGAGCTCCTCCGGGTCTCGCGCTTCTTCCTGCACACCTTGGCGATGTGCCCGCGGCGGCCGCAGTTGTGGCACTCGGCCTTCCGGAAGGGGCACTTTACGCGGTCGTGGGCCGCTCCACAGCCGTCGCATCGCCGGCTCTCCTTCCGGACCCTCCGGACGTCCTCGTCGTCGCTGCTCTCTGTGGACGACCTCGAAGTTCGCCGGGCCGCCTGCACCGGAGCCACTGCCTTGCTCGACTTCGGCCGCCAGTCCTGGAGTTCTTGGACCCAGGCCTTTGTAGCTTCTGCGGCCTGGGCCGCTCTGACGACCTCCTGCAACGTGCGAGGCGGCTCTTGGTTCATTAATGTGCGCTGGGTCTCGGCGTCGTTCAGGCCGCACAGCACACTGTCTCGGAGGGTGATTTCGGCATTCTCCCATTTGCACGGGCCGACCGCCAGCCGCAGGGCCGCCACGAATGCGGCGACCGTCTCCCTGGGCGCTTGGACTCGCCTCCAGAACGCACTCCGAGCGGGAAACATCGCTGTGGCGGGCCGGACGTGCTCACGCAGCATCTGCATGAGTTCTTTGGCCTTGAATTCGCTCACCCTCCTCGGTGCAATCAGGTCCACCAAGGTCCTTTTGGTTTCTTGTCCGAGCATCCTGGTGAAGATGGCCCTTTTCTTTGCCTCTTCCGTGACTTCGGACTCGATCAGTGCTGCCTGGAAGTCCATCTCGAAGATCTCCCAGTTGCCCGGTTTCCTGATTTCGAAACCGGCGCATGTCTTGGTCCCGTGGGCTGCCATATCCCACCTTCGTCGCCAATTTAGTGTAAGGGACCAAAGACAATGAAACAGCCGAAGGGTTGGCTTAACACAGGTTTATTGCATGATGATCCGGAGGAACATGTGGTAGTGGCGGATGGTTAGCTCAATATATACAGCTGGCTATACATTTGAATGTGGCTCGTCGACAGACTATTGGTTGCTGCCTGCGTGACGTCGTAGAAGGTCACGCCCTTCTTGACCAGGTGAAGAGGTGGCGGGGAATCTTCCCGCGCTGCTGAATCAGGTGGATCTGAGCCATGAGAGCTGGACGCTCGCTACTGCCCTCTGGTGGTCTCTAGCTCGCGTCCCCTTATCAGGTTTACATTGATACAGCTGATGGTTATAATGTTGCACACAGAAAGGTTACATTGATAACACATGGCAAAGGTACATTGTTAAAGGCACAGCTCTACAGAACACAACAGTCACCCAGGTTTTAAAATCATTTCAGGGGGGGAAATCACAAATATCAAACTTCTCCAGCAACTCTTGTCTTGAGAGTCATCCAGAGAGCTGAAGAAGGATAGCAGTACTCTGAGATTCCAGCCCCAAGTCATGGCAAACCTCTCTCTTCCCTTCTACTAACTTCTGCTGTCTGCCCACCTGTCCAAATATCCACCTACTTCCAGTGATGAGTGGTGATAAGACAGGTGTCACTAAGAAATAAATGGGAAGTCCCACTACCCTTGGGAGAAACTTAAATTTTTCAGGAGTACATATAAGAAATGCAAAAACCAAAAGGATCAGACCTTGATATTTGGAGGCTCTGCATGCTTCAACTATATAGGCTCCTTCTCCCAAGGACCCACATCCTATCTTCATGCTGTGAAGGAATGAGTGTTCCTATAAAGTGCATCTTAACACCCAGAGCAGATACAGCACACCCTCAGAAGTAGAGTTACTAGCCACCACTAATCTTCAGTGTGTCCAGTGCAAATTGTTTCCCTTTTAAAACAGCTACACTTTCCTACAGCCTGACCTACAGAATTGTGAGAATACAATAAGGAGAATGAGAACGACATAATTTACCTTGTGCACATTGAAGAAAAATTGGGACATAAATATAACTAAAAAATAACTAGGCCAGTTAATAAATCTGAAGCAAGTTCATCCTCTCTTCCACCATACATAAAACATCAATTGTGTTGTGCATTCTCCATGCAGCTCCACAACCAGAGTTATAGTTAAGCCAGGTCTTTCAGGGTCCATTCTCCAGGTCTTTCTGAGAGTAATGGATGATGCCATCACCTGCCAGCCTTCTGTTGATCATGAACTTCCTTCTTCAGTTTCAATTTAACTGCAATTCTCACAATAGCTAGGAGAGTGTAGGCTCATCACACACACACACACACACACACACAGAGAGAGAGAGAGAGAGAGAGAGTTGGCAATGAGTCATATTGTTGTCTTGCAACAATCGCAGGTATTCCTCTTACAAAATTATCTATAGAATAATTAGGAGTAATAATACCAGCTACGTTAAGTGAAACAAATTCCCATAATGATAAGCTTATGATTCACAAAATACAAGGTTTATTACATAATTAGAAAAAGCTGAAATGAATATTGTTGGGGAGAACCTCTTCCAGTAAAATGTCTCTTTTACCAAAAAAATTCTTATCTGTTTCATATAATTCCAATTGGATTACTGGGTTATCTCCTTTAAAAAAAAATCAATGAGTAGAAAGAAAGAGATCAAGAGTACAGAATAATGGAAACAATGAAGGTGGGCTAGAAATACCTAAACTGCATATTTATTAGGTGGCATTTCAGATTAAACACCTACCTAGACTTATTATTCAGACCAAAGAATGCATGGTTACTACTTGACTCATGAAGAAGACTTTGGAAAAACTACTTGGAATTCTATTAAGAGTCATTTATATCCATATTGAGCCTGCGGCAGCTTAATGATTAAGGCACTGAGCTTGATGATTGGAAAGTTGGCAGATCAGCAGTTTGAGACCCGAGTGCTGCGTAACAGAGTAAGCTCCTGTCATCCGTCCCAGCTCCTGCCAAGCTAGCAGCTCAAAAGCAAGAAAATGCAAGTAGATAAATAGGTACTGCTTTGGCAGGAAAGGTAACAGTGTTCTGTGAACTTAGACATCTAGTCATGCCTGCCACATGAACATGAAAATGTCTGCAGACACAGGCAACACTGGCTCTTTGCTGTACACCTATATCATCCATTCTAAATATCCACATTCTATCCTGTCAATCTAGCCAATCTAAGCACTAACTTATGCTCCATTCTTCATAACAGTCCTTTATATACTCCATACTTTCTCCATTTTCTCAGACTTATCCCCCACATCATCACATATTGTCTTCCATTTTCAAAAATCCAAAAGATCAAATATCCCCTTCATCCATTTCTATATTCCAGCAGTGATGATAACTGAAGGTTGGCACTTGAAGATTTCCAAGTGTGTGGGGAGCTATGGCACATTCCATATTATTATTATTATTATTATTATTATTATTATTATTATTATTATTATTATTATTATTATTATTATTATTATTATTATTATTATTATTATTATTATTATTATTATTATTATTATTATTATTATTATTAATACCCTGCCCTCCTGGTGCAAGCTTCCTTTGTTTTAATGTGCTTTCTGACATAAAACTGTTTCATTTGCTTAATTAGTCTGTAAACTACTTTTGCTACAATACACTTTTAAAATACCAGCAGTTGATTGGAGTGTTTACTTGGCTATGCGCTACCGTACATATAGCAAGCTAAAATCCTGGGTTGCTTAGCTAGGAGGGCAGCAACTCAGAAGGAGGAATCCCAACTATGTGTAGGCAAAGTCCTACTCATGAGCAATTGCATTCCTGGCAGCATTTACTCAATAGAGTCCATTATAACCGATCTCACACCATCCCAGGATTTTGTCACTTTCACCCTCCGATCCCATTTTCCATAACAATCATGACCTCCAATTTTCCTTCAACCATTGTCCAAATATCAGATCTACAGGTATATTTCTGTAACCAAGATTCACACAAAGCCCACCATTAAATATCATCAATTCAGACCACATATTTAACTGATTTCACTTGCACTTGGCCAACACTAGGGCAGTTCAGCCAACTTTGTCACTCTAACCCAGTGGTTCCCAACATGGGGCCCACACCCTACAGGGAGACTTAAATTCCCAGAAACCTAAGTCAGTCCATTGGCTGATCAGTGCTTTGGGGAATTGACTTAGGCTTCTTGGAATTGAAGTCCAAAAACCAAAGGTTGGGAAACAATGCCCTAGTCAATCTAACCACTCACTCATCCTCTAAGTCTTCAGTCACTTGTGTACTCTTTGCCACTCTTTCTCAGTTTCTGTACCCAGTGGGATCTTGCCAGCCCTTTCTCTACGGACCATCTTTCCCCAACATGGGGATTTGTATGGTTTATTTGTTGGCAGGAGCTTGTGCACCTCTGTGGCAGGGACTCCAAAGTGGAACTCCACAACTATCTGTAAGGATAACAGATCCCATTATCCCATTACCATAGGACACTTTACACCTGACAGAGACCTCTACCCATCTAGGAAGCCAGCATAAGCTATTTTGCTGCTTCAGAGTACAGAAAAATCTATGATAGGTTTCAATCGCTGGCTGTTTCTGCTTACAGACCATCCAGATCAGGTAGGAAATAGCAATGTAGATTAGGTAGCAATACATAGTGTTGCCAATAAAAAGGTAAAGGTAAAGGTTTCCCTTGCTTGAAAGCCAGTCGTATCCGACTCTAGGGTGCAGTGCTCATCTCTGTTTCTAAGCCGAAGAGCCAGCGTTGTCTGCTTCTGCAGACATTTCCGTGGTCATGTGGCAGGCATGACTAGACGCCGGAGCGCACGGAACGCTGTTACCTTCCCACCGAACTGGTCCCTATTTATCTACTTGCAATTTCTTGCTTTCGAACTGCTAGGTTGGCAGGAGCTGGGACGAAGACGGGAGCTCATTTCCGTCCTGCAGTACTCGGGAATCGAACTGCGGACCTTCCGCTTCCTAGTCAGCGTCTTAGCAACTTGAGCCACTGCAGTCCCTGTTGCCAATAAAGGAACTGGAATTATCTTACCAGCCCATGCTCTACTGTATATAAAATGTACAAACGTCTTCTGCAAAAAGACAGCTTTATCACATGAAGGAAAAAGGAGCATTTCCCCCTTTCCCTTGTTAAAACAAGAAATGCCTATCTATGTATCTATATTTCTTGGTCTAGCCAGCTAACACAACCAGGATTACATTTTGCTATTGTTCTACTCACAAACAAGCCTAGGTAGACTTCTCTCTCCTCCTGCTTTGAATATACTTAAACAATAATGGTGTTTTGTCTCTACCATTCTAAGATAACAAAAACCATCTTCCATTCTTAGTCCCACCTTTTCTTATTATCCAAGAAGACTATGTCATTCAATGTTCATCATTCCTACTTCCAATCCCACAGCCCCAGCTTGTTTTGAATTATTTGAGGAAAAGAATCTGCACCTAACCTAAAGGCCAAATTCCAAGCTTCTCTTCACCCCATTTCAGGAAGCAAAGTAACAACAGTATCCATTTTAAACTTTCAATTCAACACTATCCAGGGGCCCTCTTTATAGAAGTAGACCCACTCAACCAGTGGAAGAGTGAAGTGAATAACTGTATAAAGGTTAACATGGGTGAGTTTGTAGCATCATTTATAGTGGCACCTAAAATTAGAAAGCACAGGAGAAAGTAAAAAATGTACCAGTATCTATGTAACCTAACCATTTGCTTTTTATCCATAAATTGATTGTTAATTAAAATACTGTACAACTTACATCTAAATTAAGTGATTATTTGACAATCTTAACTTGGAAGGTTTTAGTTTACTGATCACTTAAAATCACTTAATGCTATCTTTCCCTGCTATAATCACATAATTTTTTTCCTGGATATTAACTAAGCAGAACAGATGATAGATGGATGTGAGGAGTAGAAATCCAGATAGTAATGGAAAATAAATTAATAGCTATATCCCATACTCAAGTGATTCTCCTTTGAGATGTGGTTTTTTTTAAATCCAACTTCCACTAACATTTAAGAAATTGCTATTCTGTCCTGGTGGCTATAAAATGTCAAGAAATATAGTTGAAAGTTTTAGATTAGTTTTCACACAATGAACCAGGGTTGAAAGTGAGCTCAATTTGGATATTTGTCATAAATAGCTCTTCCTATTTTTAAGGGGAAAAATAGCATCTACAACTAATCTACTTTTGTTCTTACGTTCTCAAAGTAAATTTTTGAAGTGAGAGATGAAAAATCTTGGTTTTGAGTGGCATATTGTAATGTGACTAGAACATAATTATACATCATTGTTATGGCCCAGACACCCAGATCAGCTGGTTGGCCTGTGGCAGCTACACCAGATGTAAGAGAGAGTCTTACTTTTCAGTCCAGAAGGTATAGGCAGAGCCATCATTGTGGGTAGCCAAGGTCAGAAGCCATTCAGTAGCAAACTATAGATACAAGGACATCGTCGGGGTCACAGGCAAAGGTTCAGGTTTTTCAGGTAATGCAGAGTCGGGGTCCAAGATGGATTGCTCCAACAAGAGCTTAACAGCACATCCCTTCTTTTAAGGAGACTCAGGGCTCACAGCTGATGGCAAGTTCTGAAGGTGTGCTCTAGTCATGCTCTAGCATGCTCCTTTGCCTCAGCTGTAGATCATGGCTTAATAGGGCTCTGCACCTTTCGGAGGTGCTGGGTTTCTCTTGGTCCTCTGGAGTGCTGACATCTGGTACTCCTGTCAAGCCCTGATCAGCCTGACTGGCTTGGCCACAAGGAGCTGGCTCCAAACTGGCAGCAGGCGGCAGGGCTGGTGCCAGGTCCGTCTCCTCATGCTCAGAGGGACTGACAACAGGTCCTCTTCAGACTTTGACTCCAGATCAGAGCCAGCAGCCAACTATCCTCCTCCTCCTTGCACCTGAGATCCCAGGCCACAACAATCATGGAAAATGGAAGTGTACTTCAAAACTAGAAGGATTTTACAAAGAAATAAAATATTTATACTGTTTCAAATATAGTAGAACCTCGGATAAAGTCCAAACTCCATTCCACAAGTTTGGACTTTATCCAATTTTGGACTTTATCCGAATCAAATGGTCGATGCATCAGATAATGTCCAAAAATAGACTTTATCCAAGGTTCCTATACCAAATACCTCGGATAATGTCCATTTCTTAGCGGTTTTGGACTTTATGCAATGCATGACATGTGCATGAAAACCGCGACTTTATCCAAATTGGACTTTATCCAAATCGGACTTTATCCGAGGTACCATTGTAATTACAACACCTATATAATATTAGTCTTCATAAACAGACTTTAGCAAGATATTGTACAATACTGGGCTTAACTTTCGTAAGAAGGCTGAACTACCTGCTCAGTTGGGAACCTGTTATGTATGTTAACTGTGTTTTCTGACAGGAGCAGAATGTATCTTATATCATGTATCTATTCTTATGCAAATAAGTGGATCAAAAATGTGTACACTCTGTTAGCCAATAGGCTTGTCATATTATTGCTACTGTTACTGTTTATAGTGTATATAAGTCCGGGTTTTGCCCCATCCAAACTGTGTTCCAACCCCACTAATAAAGAGCTGAATTTCACTACTTTACTTGTCTGCTTCTTCATTCCCTGAACACGAAACTGGTGATGAGGATGGGATGCATCCCCACATGGCAGGAACATCGGCCCATTTGACCCAGCGCGTCCAGAGAAATGGGCAACATATGAACACCGATTCCGCCACACAATGGCCTCGCAGAAGATCACTGACGAAGACCAGAAACGCACGTGTTTCCTCGCTTAGTACAGTTCTGAGACGCTTGAGCAGGAAACCCACCTCGTTCTCCCAAGGGACGTGGATGTGGTGCCGCTTGCAGAAATCATGTCCACACTGAGGAAACACCTGCAGCCAGAGGTATCGATCTTCCCAGCCAGGGTGGCCTTCCACAGAAGGGAGCAGCAACCTGGGGAGTCCATTGCAGACTACGCCACCGCTCTGCGCATTGCTGCCGCCCCATGCAAGTGGGACAACATCGAAGGAGCACTCCAGGACCATCTGCTGGCCAGCATGAGGGACAAAGATGCTCAATGTCACCTCATGATCAGGAAGACGCTAACTTTCAAGGCTGTCCTAGAAAAGGTGATAGCGTCTGAGGCTACACAGTCCGGCATCAAGCATTTCCGGCATCGCCACTCCACCACCAGTGCCACCGACTGAGCTGTGCAAGCTCAGCAAAATTAATCTTCATCCTCCTCAGCATTGTCTGGTTCCACCTCTTCATCGGAGTCCAGCAACACAGAGGGAGAAGTCCAAGCGGTCCGACGAAAGCACCGAGAGCACCGTGACGATCGGGAGAAGAATTTCCTTCGCAAGTGTGATGGCTGCGGAGCCCAGCATGACCGCAGGAAGTGCCCTTCCACACTGCAGAATGCCACAACTGCGGGTGATGAGGGCACATTGCTAAAGTATGCCAACAGCAAAAGCAAAGAACTCCAGCACCTGAGTCTAAGAAGAGTCATCACCACAAAACGTCAATCACCAAAGTGTCACCAGAGCCTGGGCAGTGCCAAGGGGGCATTTTCAGCGAGAGTTTCTTCACAGACCTGAGCTTGCAGGACGTCCCCTTCAAGATGGAGGTGGATTCAGGTACTACCTTTTCCATAATCCCACAGTGGGAGTTTTTGAGAATTCCCCCTGCCTCTTGGCCCAAGGTCAAATCTTTTAAAACTTCCCTTCAGGATGTGCAAGGTTGCCAGATTCTGGTCTTGGGGGTGGGAAATTTCTTGGTCAAATTCAAAAACATTCACACCTCCTTGCCATTGGTTGTAGTTAAGCAGGCCACTAACTGTCTTATTGGGACCCAATTGTTTAGGCCACTGGAAATCCAGCTTTCTGGCATTCACGCAATAGACGCTGACCCAATCCTGGACGTTTGTGCTGCACATCCTGAGGTGTTCAAAAAGGTTTTAGGGTTATACAAAGAACCCCCTGTGGACTTTGAGCTTGACCCAACCATCCAGCCCATCCAGATGAAGCCACGCTGGGTACCCTTTGCTTTAAAGGAGAAGATAGAAGCTGAGCTGGACAAACTGGTGGGGCAGGGCATCCTAGTGCCAGTGGACTCCGCAGAGTGGGAGACACCAATAGTGACTGCTTTGAAAAGTAATGGGGAGGTCAGGATATGTGCTGACTACAAGTGTACCATCAATAAAGCTATTCGCCTGAACGCATATTCTGTGCCCATGGTAAGCCACCTTCTTGCCTCCTTGCATGGAGGAAATTGCTTTGCAAAACTTGACCTTGCCTAGGCTTGCCAACAATTGACTGTGTCTCCTGATGCTGCCATAGCCCAGACCATAGTAACGCATAGGGGGGCATTTAAGGAAACTAGAATACAATTCGGGATGAATGCAGCCCCCGGAATATTTCAATCTCTTGTAGAACGTATTTTAAAAGGTTTGCCCAGTGTCCTGCCATATTTTGATGATGTCCTGATCACCACTAAGGACACCGTTGAACTAGCGGCCAGGCTCAATCGAGTCCTCTCACGTTTTGAGAGGGCTGGTCTATGTCTCAGAAGAGACAAATGTGTGTTTTTGGCACAGGAAGTGGAGTTCCTCAGGTACCACATTACCCCCTAAGATATCATGCCCTCTGACTCCAAGGTGGTGGCCGTGCGAAATGTAAAGCTGAATTGCAATCATTTCTTGGATTGTTAAACTTCTATCACACTTTTCTCCATAGCAAAGCCTCAGTTGCCAAACCATTACATCGGCTTCTTAAGAAAGATACTGTTTGGCACTGGGGCCATTGCCAGAAGAAAGTGTTCCTAGAACTCAAAAGGCTGCTATCTTCGGATGCTGTATTAACTCATTTTAATCCTAACAAAGAAGTTGAACTTGTGTGTGATGCATCCCCTGTGGGGGTGGGAGCTGTGTTATGCCATGTACTAAATGAAGGGAGGGAGCCCCCGTAGCATTATATTCCTGTTCACTCTCAAAGCCTGAGAAAAATCATGCTCAGACAGACAGGGACGTGTTGGCAATCATGGCAGGCACTAAGAAATTCCACGATTAGCTCTACAGAAGACCTTTTACCATCGTAACTGACCACAAGTCCCTCCTTGGAATTTTTGTGAACGGGAAGCTCACACCTCAAATTCTGTCCCCAAGGATGTTGCATTGGGCAATTTTCCTAAATACATACGATTTTACTTTGGTGCTAATGCCTTGTCAAATTCTCCACTGCCAGGGGTCAGGGAAGCTGATTGCGAGATCGAAAGCGACCACCAGGTCCTCATGATTGAGGTTTTCGACATGCCCCCGTCGTCCCCTCAGATATAGCCAAGTCTACGGCCATGGATGTAAAGTAAAGTAATGTCTTGGGTACAACAAGGCTGACCTGTCTCTCCTCTAGGCAAGGAATTCAGAACATTTCACCACAAACATTTGGAACTGTCAGTGGAATGAGGTTGCCTTCTATGGGGCCAGCTGGTGGTCATTCCTGTCACTCTCAGGAAAAAGGTTTTACATCTGCTTCACACAAGTCACCCGGGAATTGTCCATTCCAAAGCCCTTGCCCGTAGCTACTTTTGGTGGCCTCAACTGGACCAAGACATAGAGCAGTTGGTTGGCACTTGTGCCAGCTCTCAACCCTCTCGCCCAGAGCAATTCCACCTTCCCTCTCAGGAATAGGTTTCTGCTAGGGGCCCGTGGTCCAGGTTACACATAGATTTTGCAGGTCCATTTAGGGGTGCCCTATTTTTTTTGTTGTGGACTCATTCTCTAAGTGGCTGGAAGTGATTAGGGTGCCTAATACCACTCCAGCCACCACGATATTGGACCTAAGAAGGCTGTTTGCAGCACATTCCAGATGTGCTGGTGTCCGACAATGGATCCACGTTCACATCTGCAGAATTCCAATTCTTCATGGAAAGGAATGCATTTAGGCACATTACTGCCGCCCCATTCCACCCAGCCACCAATGGCCAGGTAGAGAGGCAGGTGCACACAACTAAAGATGCACTTCGCCATATGAGTGAAGAGGATTTGGAGCTCCAGTTATGCCAGTTTCTTTTCACGTATAGGCTGACCCCCCTTGCCTCAGGGCAGTCCCCTGCTGAATTGCTCCAGCGAAGGAAACTGTCATCCTTGCTGGACAGATTGGATCCCTCTAGGGTACAAAGGCACAAATATAGCAATCCAACACCAGAAGTGTTTCTCATCCGGAGACCCTGTACATTGCCACAGTTATGCAGCTGGTGGCCCTACGTGGGTGCCTGGGTTTGTGATTGTTCAAACTGGTCCTGTTTCTTACAGAATTGAAACAGCCACTTGTCTGATCTGGAGGAGGCACGCGGATCAATTGAGACCCAGAGTACTGGACCCACAAAATGAATACAGACACTCAATGCTAGGGTTGGCCCCCACCCATTTAAACCCAAGGGGCAGAGGTAATAGTCAGCAACCAGCCAACATTGAGCCAGAAGTGTCTTCTAGGAACCGATTTCAAGGGGAATTTGTGGAATGCTCCCCTATTCCGGCCAGGTGTACCCCTACACTCTCCCAGCCTAGCACTCTGGATTCCTTCATTGATGATGACCAATTTTGCTTGGAGTCACCCTCCACTCTTAGTACACACAGGAGGGACCCTGAGTTTTCTTATTCATCCACAGAATTAGATTTTGGTTTTGAGCGATCCCCTGCTCCTCCATCTGACAAACGGGGCTTTAGTTTGGGTTTACAATCCTCCCCCTCTAGTCAATCCCTCACTCCAGTTGGGTTGCCCATCCTACTAGCCCCTGAGCCGGCTCAGCCAAGCGTCCGACCCAGAAGGGAAACTAGACCACCATCCTGGTTAAAGGATTTTGTTTTTACCTAGGGGGGAAGAATGTTATGTATGTTAACTGTGTTTTCTGACAGGAGCAGAATGTATCTTTTATCATTTATCTATTCTTATGCAAATAAGTGGATCAAAAATGTGCACACTCTGTTAGCCAATGGGCTTGTTGTATTATTGTTACTGTTACTGTTTATAGTGTATATAAGTCCGAGTTTTGCCCCATCCATACTCTGTTTAAACCCCACTAATAAAGAACTGAATTTCACTACTTCACTCGTCTGCTTCTTCATTCGCTGAACATGAAAGAAGCAATAAAGACTGATAGCTTTAATATCAGTAAGATCGTAAATCCATTCTCGATTTTAGCCTGAATCTTACAAGAGCTATTGAGTGCCTCTTTACAAGTTCAAAGTAAAACCCAGGGAGGATTGTTGATTCCACTGATTTGATATGCAATGATGGCACCTGCTGTGCATCTTGAGTTTATATGTAAGGCCTAAAAAACATTATCTTAGAAGCATCTCCCACTGCTTTCTGTACATTTTTTTTAAAATAAAAAAAACAATAGCTGTTAGGTTTAGGACTCTCAGTGGTTCCCAATCCTTTTTTGGGAATGCCCCACCATCCTAAGTATCTCTAAAATCCTAACTCCGTGTCATATATTTCTTATTATTCAAAAAGTGAAGCCCTATTCATATGGTAGAAGCAATGCAAAAAATTTCACTGTAAATAACTCATTCTCGAATTGCCCCCTTATAAATCAAATTGCCCCTCTGTGGGGTGTGTGTCCCACATTGGGAACCACAGGGTTAAGTAAAGTAAGGCAAGGCTCTTTGGATAAAGCTCTCTGTGTGTCAGGCTGGCTTGATTGGATCTCATAAGCTGGTCTGCAGCAGTTCAAGGATGCATTGGAGACTGATCATGTGGAAGGATAAAACTTTTGTAATGTTTTCTCTTTTGTGTGAAATCTATACATTAAATCTTCAATTAGAAATAGTTTTACTTTTTCCCTTGATAAGATAAATTTGTAATTGAAATCAGAAGGGAGCTTATCTATTTGGCCTAATCAAAATGAGCAGGGGGTGTAGCCGTGTTCCTAGGCCACTCTAAGAGTTGTTTCCCAAATAGTAACTCTTCCAAGTTCTATGTGAGAGGTCTACTTTCTTCCCACGTACTCTTGCAACCTCAGGGAGCCACCATGAATTGTTCTACTCTACAAGAGAGACAAAAAAAAATACAGGTGGTGACTGCAATGGAAGCAATTGGCCCCAAATGGAGTCCAGCCACCTAACACATCATTGGTGATGACTGGAGATATGATGAAAAAAACACTACACAGGACTGGTGGGAAGATGAAGATCAGGAGGCTGCTTGGCTGCTGTGGCTGTTACTGTTGCTCCGTAACAGTAAAAGGGTAAAGGTAAAGGTCACCCTTGCTCAAAAGCCAGTCGTATCTAACTCTAGTGTTCAGTTCTTCGCCCAGCCCCCTAGTAAGGAGACAGATACATTGATTTTGGTTGAAAAATTGGGCCAATTTATTAACCGATAACTCTTATCAATGTAACTGGTAAGATGCTCTGTGGTGGGCCACAATAGCACTGGTGAGGACAATTGACAATTGAACAATCCGTTGGTGTTAACTTATAATGATCATTTTAAGGCCTAATAGTTTTATCCCATACCAGAGGTCCTTTTATGTTTAACCTTTGACAGCTTGGTTGAACAGCCAATTAGGAGTTTCTGAGCTGTCCTGCTGGGAAGACCCTGGTTCTCAGTCCACATTTGACTGGTCAGCCCTGTTCTCTCTTGCTTGTCCACCGACCTAACCAATCAAATGCGTACCTCCCAAGATGTTTGGGATCAAATGAAAGCCCACACCAGTGCTAACTGCCACATGTGGAGGAGCCCAACTACTCCACGCCTCCCCCCCCATGGCCAACAACTCGGTCACAAGGCCCTCCCATAGATCGGCAACAAACATGTGCAGGCCAGCCTCAGAAAGGTCGATGCCATCACTCTGAAAAAGGTGCTGCTCCCCCAGGCAGATCCCAGAATGCTCTACAATGCTCTACTTCTGTTAACAGCTCGGCAAGCTCAGTCAAGATACTGGGGGTCACCGCCCCCACGAAATACCGCCTGGGGGTGATGGAGGACCAGATGAAGCAAACGTGTGGCCATTGCTGGTGGATCATGCCCAGGTTCCAGCGGATGGAATCTGCCAGATTGAGACTGGTGACCTGGCGCAGGTCGTTACCTCCCAGGTGGAGAACAATGACATTAGAGGGAGCCCCATGCATTGAATTGCGGCATCTGAATACTGAAAAGCAGCACCAATACGGAAGGAGTGCATGCAGTACCGGACACCTTGCAACCCCTCAGAGGAGAGAGCAGATCCCGTAACCCTCCAAAATTGGTACTTCGTTAGGGGCAAGCCATTGTGGTGGCAAAAAAGCAGGCCAGGAAGGGGGCCACGGAGGTCCATTAAGTCGGACAGATGCCAAATGGGGCAGATCGGTACAATGCTACAGGGAAGCAGGACCACCACAGCCACACGGACCAACTGGTCGGTTTTCGAGCTACGTATAGTGATGTACACTGCCGAGGCAGAGAACATCACATTCGAGTACTCCAAAACTTTGCCGAACATATCAAACTTGGACAGCCAGACCAGTTCACTCATCCTCAAAGCCCCGAAAACAGCCATGGTGGTAGCCGCATGAAAGAGCAGGACATTGAAATGGTTGCTACACAATGAAAACCAGGCTGACGCCAAACGCAGCTGAACATCCGGTGAAATGGGATGACGGGAATCAGGCTGTGGGCTGTGTTCCCTGGACCACCCTTTGAGGACCTTCCATATCCGAAAATCCCCCATGGTATCAGGGTAGCCATTGGCCTTGGCAGCAAATGAGAGGGCCGATAAACGGGACTTGATGGAGTGAGGCGATAGACCTGAGTCATGGACCAAAAACTGCAAGGCGTCAATGGGCAATGGGCAAACCTGCTACAGGTCATACAGAGAACAGAAACGAGAGAATGAGGCCAAAGCCAAGCCATAGGCACGGCAGGTACATGGAGCATGGGAATTTCCAGTAGGGTCACCTCACCCTGCCAATGTTTCAAATCTTGTCTTATAGAACTGAGGGAAGTTCCCCAGCCCCAGGGGCCAATGCTCTGAAACGCGACATCTGTAAGCAGGATGGAGCATCAGCAATTCCGTTGTCAATGCCAGGGACGTGGCGGGCCCTAAACACTATGTTGTGACTCAAAGCAAGCAAAACAAAAGGACAGACCAATGACATAACTACTGGAGACCTGGACGTCTCTGTGTTAACAATTTGGACAACAGCTGCATATTCACACCAAAATGTTACCACGGAATTAGACCATTGGTTCCCCCAAAGCACAAGGGCAACCAATATTGGGAAATACTCGAGATAAGTCAAATTACATAGGAGGGTTGAACCTTGCCAGCTAGTAGGCCAGAGGCCACAACACCACTGGCCAGCAAAGGATATGCCGTAACCCAGGGACCCCGAAGCATCAGAATGTACCTGAAATTGAGTAGACAGGGCCAGTTCCGAGCACCAAAAGGAAACACCATTAAAGTCTTTGAGGAACACAAAACAAACTTGCATGTCGGCCTGCAGATCCCAAGAGAGGCGGACGTGGTGGATTTTTTTGGTCAACCCAACCATGGGGCCTGGTGAAAGCACCTGGCGAAAGCACGGCCAGGTGCTACCACCCTGCATGCAAAGTTAATGTGGCCATGCAGCTGCTGTAGCTCCTGCAGGTTCACCTTACACTTGGCAAGCATAGCCCTGATCTTGGCCTTGACACGGTCCACCTTATCCCCCCGGTAGGCAGCACAATTGAAACTGTGTCAACCTCAATGCCAAGGAATGTGAGAGATGTGGACGGGCCCTCAGTCTTCTCGGGGGGGACAGTGGGACCCCCCAGCTTGGCCATCAGTACCTGAAAGTGCTTGAGCAGCCGCTCACATGCGCTGGAATTGCGGGGGACCCTGAACAAAAAATCTTCCAGATAATGGGCCAGGCGCCCATCCCTGACAGTCGGACCAGTGCCCAATGGAGGAAACGGCTAAAACGTTCAAATGCTGAACAGGAGATGGAACACCCAAAAGGCATGGCCCTGTCAACAAAATATTGTCCCTCAAAATGGAATCCCAGTAACTCATTGTCCAGATGAACCAGAAGAAGGCGAAAAGCGGACTTAATGTCTGACTTAGCCAATAAGATACCCGGACTGCAGGAGCATACCATCCTCAAGGCCTCATCGAATGACGTGTACCGTCAAAGCTTGTCCGGTATCGCATCATTGACAGAAGTTCTCTCCGGGTACAAAAGATGATGGATAAGGTGAAAATTGCCAGAGTACTTCTTAGGTACTAGGCTCAAAAGGGAAACTTTAAGGTTAGGAAACAGGTTGGTGTCACAGGGGCCGGCCACCCTCCCTTCAGCAACCTCCTTAAAATTTTTGTCACAAGACAATTGTTCTTTCCCACATATGGACCTAAGGTTGGGTGCATCCTGGGGAGCGCGAGCACTTACAAAGGGGATGTGGAAACCCACAGAGAACCCTTGCTACAAATATGCAGCATCGTCGCACCTTGTATAGGAGCGCAACCAATGCCGAAGGGGCTCAAGCTTGATAGGGCTGGGCCCCTTTTGCAGACAATGTTGCATCGGGGAACAGACATTTAGACCCAGGTTGCTCCCTGGAATGGTTGTGAGCCAGAACCTCCAGTGGAGGCGGTGGTTAGGGGTGCTCCTGGTGAGTATAGTGGTCAAACAAGCACATTTTCACAGGCCCTTTCTCATGTGGTTCCAGCCCAGTGGCCCTGGCCTACTCAGGCTTTGGAGCTCACAAAGGAGTTAAAACCCAAGCCACTGCCACCTGAGGCCTGCAGGTCCAACCCCTCCAGATCAATGGGGGGAAATAGGGATGCCGAAGAGGCCAACAATGTCGAATCCCCTGGCCGGGGGGGGAGGGGGGGAGGAAGCTGAGCGGCTTCCAGCTGTTCCACCCTGAGGAGCAGGGATGGAATCAAGGCAGGTCAGTCAATGGCCACAGGATTGGCCATCCCTCTGGCCACCCTGCAGGCAGACCTACGTGTAGCCGGGAGTAGGTCGGCCCCAGATGCCCTCTGGAGGGGCATCAGACAAAGGCCTTTGACTTGGCAAAGACTGCCCCTCTGATGGCCCTGCAGGGCGCGGCTGGCAGGGCCGTGAGGGCCACTTAGGAGCTGGCTTCTTCCTGGGGGCCATTACTCCAAAGACCTGAGCCTCAGTCATATGCGGAAACCAAGACTTGGCCTGATACGGAGCCACACATGGGGGCTAGGGCCTTTCAGCACCATGGGGCTCAAAGGCCGAAAGGCCAGCATAACTGTGAGCAAAACTCATGTAGTTAGCGGCCCCGAACATTTGAGCGCAACTCGCCCGAGTCAACATGGCCCAGGAAGCAAAAAGGCCCAATGCATGGCAAGGAGCTGCTGAAACTATGGCCACAGGTCCAGACAGCCACGAGGCAGAAGGAAGGCAGCTGAGCTGCCGGAGAACAGAGTGCTCATGGCTCAGGGACAATTCAGCAGGGCAAGGGAACAAACGTGCCCGAAGCCCAGCTGAATTTAGCAGCGGCGAGGGCTGGGAGAACTGAGCTGCATTTAAGGGTGCTCTGGGCCCCGCCCCCAGCCCGCATCCTCTACGTACCCTCTCCCTCCAGGGCAAAGCGCATGCCGGCCGCATTCACAGCCGGCGCATGTTCATATCTCCATTTATAGCCAAAGAATCAGCATTGTCTGGACCTGATGACATTTACATTGACATGTGGCAGACATGACTAGACACCAGAGTGCATGGAACACTGTTACTTTTTCCACCAAAGTGGTATCTATTTATCTACTTGCAATTTCTTACTTTCAAACTGCTAGGTTGGTAGGAGCTGGGAGAGATGATGGGATCTCACTTTCTCAAGTAGCACTCAGGTTTCAAACTGCTGACCTTCTGTCCTTACAATCATCAAGTTCAGCATCTTAACCACTAAGCAATCACAGTGGCTACAGGGTTGAAAAAACTCATTTGGGCAAGATTTCACATGCCCAAGCAAGCACCCCATGACCTTAACTCATTTTTTAATTAATGGAAACTTGATTATTTTGACAGTCAAGACACAATCCCTGAATGATGCTGGGATCAGCCTTAGTTGTTTTCTTCATGCCGTCGTCGGCTGCTACTCATATCCAAGTATACATTTTTTTTCCTGGAAATAATTTTCAAAACAGGAAAAATGCCATTGGTGTGAATTTATTTAGGGTGGTTCCCAGCTTGCCATGAAGTGACCAAACACTCTGATCACAGAGCCATTTCCTGTGGCATATATGAAATGAAACATGCAGGATTTAACACCGGCACTGCAGTGGACTGCTGCAGTCTTGAGGATATTATCGAGCATGGCCACTTCCTCCCTCATGACTGTTGGGAATCAGAATAGTGAAGTGTTTCCTCCTTCACTCCTTTTGCCTTTTTGGGCCCAATATAATGGTTTCCGGTGGCATTGCCCTCACTGAGGGGGCCATCACCCCACCTAAAGGGGCTCCTCTGCCCATAGACATTGGCCCCTTCAGGGAGTCAGGTTATTTACGACCATCCAACATTTGGCATTGAGTCACTGGTTGTGCAGTCTACTCCATTACCATAGTGGGATGTCTGACCAGACACATTCCCCTCATGTAACCATTACATAAAGAAATACGAAATTCAAATTTAGATCTTGCACAGCAATTTAAATAGTTTTATGACCCAAGCTGTGAAGCCATGTCCTTATCCTTTGAGCAAAATATTTAATTTTTTAATTAAAAAATTGCTGAAACTCCTTAAGGTTAAGATGGGACAGTGTGTGTGTTGTGTCCAAGCATTGTATTGCTTGGTGTTTTAGCTTCGCCATAAGTCTAAGGCGAAGCTACGCACCAGTTTCCAAAGGCGCGAATTTCAAACAAGCCACCTCGGTTTCTGATTTGCTGTAGTGAATGTTCCTGCTTCTTTGGAAGCACACACAAATGTATCCTCTTGTGTAACGGCCATTCTGACTGTATAAAAGTAGGGCACCATGCCCATTGTGTCAGTCCGATTTCCTGAGCTGTTAATAAATCACTTGTTGTTTGTCCCTATCTTGCTGGTCAGAGTACTTCTTAGCACCGGACTCAACAGTGTCATACCTGTCAACTTTTGGATTTGAAAATAAGGGAAATTTTGGCACACCCCTCTGTGGGTGTGGCCAAATCTGTGGGCATGGCCAAATATAGCCATGTGACTTGCTGGGCTCTAGTCATGCCTGTCACATGGACGTGAAAATGTCTGCAAACACAGACAGCACTGGCTCTTTGGCTGTAAATGGAGATGAGCACTGCACTCTAGAGTTGGATACGACTGGCAGATTTTACTTTCTTAGGATCAAAGATCGCTGCAGATGATGCTTGCAGCCATGAAATAAAAAGACAACCGATGCTTGGGAAACAAGCTATGAGAAACCTGGGGAACATAGTTGAAAGTAGAGGCATCACATTGTAAACAAAAAATTGCATAGTCAAAGCAACGGTATTCACGGTGGTAATGTATGGGTGTGAGAGCTGGACCATTAGGAAAGCTGAGTGCAGAAAAATAGATAACTTTGAAATGTGATGTTAGAAATAGGTCAATCCGAGAAGAAATCAACCATGACTGCTCACTAAAGGTCAAATAGTAAAGATGACGCTAAAGTACTTTGGACATCAAATGAGAAGAGAGGATTCACTTGAGAAAGCCTTGGTGCTGGGAAAGGTGGAGGACAAAAGAAGGGGGTGGCCAAAAATAAGATGGCTAGATGGTATTGTAGATGCAATGGGCACAAAGCTGTGTGGGCCATCCTAGCTGTTCTTGAACTTCAATTCACAGACGCTCTGATCAGCAGGAGTGCAGAAATGGGCTTCTGGGAATTGAAGTCCAAGAACACCTGGAGTGCCAAAGTTCATCATCATGGCTCTAGGCACATATGGTAAGGGTCCCAAAAAGTGGAGGCATTAGCCCAATTTATTTTTTCTATATAACCTGTGAACTAGATATAAACAAGAAACTCATCATTAATTTTTATTCTTCATGAGCTTGCTGAGGTGGCCATTTTCCTACCTGCAAATTTCTTGTTTCAATCCTAAGAACTTGCGTCAAATAAATAGCCTGCTGCCCATTAACTTCACTGTTGTGAGGATTTAAAATTCCAGAGGGCCTTGTTAAATTCCACTTCATGTTGGCATAAGTAGCTGCCGTTGTATCAGTAATTTACATTTAGGGAGAGCTGGAGTCCCTATGCCTTCCTCCTGTCCTTGAAACGATAAAGCTGTTTAGCCAGTGTAGAAAATTCTCTAGACTAATGCCTCCCCCTTCTCTACTTGGCTCTGTGAAATTGTTTGCAGTTTTTCTTAATGATCAAATCAAGACTGCTGCCTTAAGCCTATGCTACAATTAGTGACGTTTTCTTGAGGGAGAAAATGTAGGTGATGTGTCCTTGGTAATAACTTCTTCCAGAAATGGAATGTAAGGATTTCTTTTAAAATGCAGTGGTATTGACTAAATTGAACTGCAAAGGGGTTACCAATTTTTGATCTCAAATCTATAGTTAGTCTTTTCACAGCTGCTTGGTTATTTACTCACTTAAGATATAATGCTTATTTTCTTATAACAAAACTCAAGGAGACACACATAGAATTTATGTCCAGTCTCCTAATCTGTTGTTGTCCAGATCTACACCTAGCGATAAGGTTGAAGCACCAGATCATTTTATTTAGAGTGCCTTGGTCTTGAATAGACTTCTGCTGCTAAGCAAACTGTTGCAGTTCCTCACTGTAAATAGACAATTGTGGCAATTACGGTAGCTTTACACTTGCTCCTGGTAGAGATGAAGACTGCTAAATAACAATTTTTATATGGATAAAAACAGTCTTCTTGTAAAACTGAAGTCTCCTTGGTGAGTATGGGGATTGCCATTATGAGAGCTATTATTTCAAAATTTCTTGTAACACCCATGCTCAACTTAGCTTGGGTTCATGGAGGGAAAACCTGCTATCCAGTTTTTCCCCTCCACCCAATGATCCATCAATTGAGGTTTTTTATAGGCTTGTGCTGCGGGACCTGGAGAAGAGTGAAAAACTAAAGAAAAAATGGGGTTACAATCTTTCCCTTAATGATATGAAGCTGCTAGAGCAGCTAGCAATGGATCCTGATATTATTGTCAAGAAAGCAGATAAGGGAGGGGGCATTATGATTATGGATATTAGAGAATACGAAAGTGAAGCCCGGAAACAACTATCAAATAAGGAATTTTATAAAGTATTAGATCATGATCCCACAAACAGAACTTTAAGTCTCCTTAGAGATAGTTTGTTTGAAGGGGTGGCTATGGGTTACATATCTGAATCTACTCAGAACTTTTTGTATAATGATAATCCAAAAATGCCTGTATTCCACCTACTCCCCAAAATTCATAAAGACCGTCCTGATGATGGCATTACGCCAGGAAGACCTATTGTCTCCTCGATTGGATCCGCTCTTGAATCCACATCACGTTTTTTGGATTACCATCTTAGTCCATTTACAATGAACACTGCCTCATATATTAAAAACACGACAGATTTTATCACACAAGTAGAAGGCTTGCAGATGCCCAGGGGTGGGGGCTTTATTACTATGGATGTCCAGGCACTTTACACCAACGTGCCTTTGGATGACATTAAAGAAATAGTATATGAGTTTTTGGAAACACGTAATGAGCTGCACCCCCCACACACACATTTTTTATTGGGACTTCTAGATTTAGTTTTAGACCATAATTTTTTTAGATATGGCAAAACAATTTATTTACAGATTAAAGGAGTGGCCATGGGGAGCTCAGTAGCACCCTCTCTGGCCAACCTATATATGATCAAGTTTGAAGAAGAGTTTCTTTTAAAAGAAGAGAACAATCCTTTCTTTCGACATATTATTTTTTATAAACGTTTCTTAGATAATCTTTTCTTTATTGTCAATGATCTGGGCATTGCGCCTCAATTTGTGGGTTGGGTCAACACTCTAAACATGAACCTTAAATTTACCCATAACTTTGGGGCAGTCTCAATTCCATTTTTAGATGTTAGTACGTACATTTCAATAGAGCGGCAAGTGAGGGTCAGATTATATAGAAAGAAGACGGACAGAAATGCCTACTTGGACTTTAAATCATTCCATCCATATCACCTGAAATATAATTTGCGCTATGGATTATTTTTAAGAGCCAAAAGGAACTCCTCTATTGAGTATGACTTTGAAAGGGCTAGTAATAATATCACCTCTTACTTACAACACAAAGGTTATCTAGATAGGATCATTAAAGACAACCTAATGAGAGCTAGGGCAATACCAAGGGACAGATTGCTTTGAGACACTGTTAGGATACCAGAGAACAGGCTACACTGTTCTTTTGTTTTTTCACCATTGTCAAGTCAAATACATAACATTATCAACAAACATTGGCACATTGTTAACCATATACCAGGTTGCTCCTCTCCACCTCTGATAGGCTTGAGGAAATCGAAATCTATTCAGCAAATAGTAAGCAGAACAGACCATGTTGTTCGCCCACCTAAGCAACCATTAATAACAGGACATTTTAGATGTGGACAATGCACGTATTGCTCTTTAGCTTGGCAGACCAAAGTGGTCTCGATCCGCAGCAGCAACTACATTTTACATTAAATCATTTTTCGAATTGTAATAGCTCGGGTTGTATCTACCTACTAACCTGTTCCTGTGGATTGGGTTATGTGGGGGTAACTTACCGGAAAATTAAAACCAGGGTGGGGGAACATAGGTCCAAAATCCGTAAACAGAATCTGTCTGCACCATTAGTCAACCATTTCATTGAAGCGAATCATAATGACCTAGATTTTAGATTTGTAGTGCTTGAATGTATCAAACAGCAACCTTATCATCATATTAACATCTTTAAGACAGAGGGAGAGTTTCTTCATTCACCGGTTCAATACATTGCACCCATATGGGCTAAATCAAGAAATTGATTACACTTGTTTCTTATAATTAATCAGCTGTGCAAAAAGTTCTCTTTAAAAATGTTCTCTGAGTTTGATTGAGTAACGTCCATCGACACCAAAAGAACAAACAAGTGAGGTCTAGGACGCGATATAATTAAGATACTTTAAAAACCTTACAAATTGATTTCAACACTATAGGTATGTATAATTTGTCTATCCAAGATCATGTATATATTTATATATGTATATTGTATTTTATATGATGGATTAGTAATTATATTTAAATTATCATTTAGATCCCTGAAGAAAACTTTTGAAAAATCCTATATCGAAAGGGTTTCGGATCTTTTATGTTACATTTGAGAAGACTCCTATAATAAATCTATATCTGACAAACGGTTCCAGTGGTTTATACAGTACTACGTTTGTCCCCACAACAATTTTTGCTTCTTTTATTATTTTCATTGTGCCATCCCCACTGAGGAGCTGAACAATATTTCTTCTCCCTGTCTTTTGCTACATACAGAATACATTTTTGTTGTTTTTGATGTCTCTTAGTAACCTCAACTCATTCTGAAATTTTGCCTTCCTAACACCACCCCTGCAATTCTTTGCTACCTGTTTGTACACCTTTTATGACCTGGACTTCCTTCCTATTTTTAGGTGTATTTTGCTTTGTTTTCAGGTCCTCTCTTAGGTTTTTGTGAAGCCATACTTGTCTTTTTTGCAGTTGTAAATATATTTTTTCTTGATAGAGTTGTTCAAAGTTGTGCTTTTATATATTAAGTGTCATCAAATCAGAACTGACTTATAGTGACTCTAATAGCCCTATTAGGGTCACCATCAGTAGAGTTGCCATAATTCTCTCCCACAAAACTGAGACAGAAGTATACTTCACAAAAATGGGTGGGTTATCTACAAATAGCCTATTTAAAAAACAAACATAATATAATGACAGCTATAAAACACTTTCACATTAAATATAATATATCAATACATAAATGAATTTATTTACAACAGTTAATTCTTACTGTAAAATGATCTGTTGTACTTCTGATAAGTTGAGTTGTGGTCAACTCTTAAAGTCCTCAGTTTCAGGAAACACACTGGTCACACTTATCAGGTGGTGGTGTGAGGTGAAGACGTTAAGATTTGTCTCCAGATATACTCCAACTCCAATGTGGCAGGAAATCACTCATTTGATGGTGAGACTTAGAATTTATGTTAATGGTGTGTTATAATACAAAATCAGTATTTTTTTTAAAAATCCAGGACGTTAACATGATTTTTATTGAACTGGCCGGGATAATTTTTCCGACCTTGGATCCGGGACAATCCCAGTTTTCTGGGACATATGGCAACCATAACTATAAGTCAGTTCTGATTTGATGGCACTTAATAAATAAAGGTAAGTGACATTTACAGAACTGGTTTTAGAAGTTCCATGCCTCCAGAGAGTTGTTATGGCTCAAACACAGGACTCCTGAGTCCTAATCAGTCACTCTATTCATTACATGGGATCTTACTTAGGATGGTTCCAAGTTTGGTAAAGTTAACCTATCAAGACATTTTGGATCATTCATAGAACTTAATAAACTGACATTTACAGAACAGTAACTCAAAGTTGGATTTGCATCACAATAGCATGTACAGATATATTGTGCAGCTTTTAGATCAATGTTGTGAAACAGTTGATATTATTTTTTTTAAAAAAAATAAGCAAGTACCTGAATGAATTATACAAAGTATAAATGAATACAGAAGAAAACAACAGCCTAACCCAAATAATGGAAGAAGCAATGCTATTATATAGATTAAACAGAAAGGTCTAAGCATGTAAAATATATTTATTCTGCAGTTCTATGCCCACTAACTCAACAGTAAGCCCCACTGAATACAATGATACTTCTGAGTAGACCTCTATATGTTATATTGGCTGAATTTGTGTACAGCAGGTTCCACCTGCACAGTGGAGACGATGTCACCATCAGTGCCAGGTTGCTTCTAAGTAAAGTCTTCATTTTTTCACATTTATTTTGTATATAAAATCATCTCATTCATTTGGGCCAGGTGCATGTGAAATTGAAAAAAAGAAGTCTTTAATCAATGGCAATCTACGCTAATATTAACACCATTCCCTCTAAGCAGTAGATGTACACACAAGGTTTTTGGCCTTTGGCATAAAATGTGTCTTTCTAAAAAGATTTTACCAGCTGCAACTCGTATCCGAGAATGCATTTTTTCCTGCAGCAGGAAAAAATGCCATTGGCGTGAATTTGTTTATGGTGGATCCCAGCTTGCCATGAAGTGACCCACACACTATGATCACAGAGCCATCCCCTGTGGCACATGAGAAATGAGACATGCAGGATTTAACACCAGGACTGCAATGGACTGCCGCAGCCCTGAGGATATTATCAAGGTGCACCTTCACAGCCAGTCCATCTGGCACAGCCTCTTTCACCTCCATTACCATTTGGAATCAGAGTTCCTCCTCTGCTCATTTTCTCGTTGGACCCAATAGGATGGTTTCCAGTAGCATTTCCTCCACTGAGGGGTCCATCAGCCCACCTAAAGGGGCTCATCCGCCCATAGCCATTGTTCCTTTAGGGAGTCAGGTTAGTTAACCACCACCTGACATTCAGCATTGAGTCACTGGCTGTATGGTCTTACTCCATTACTGTAGCGGGATGTCTGGCCAGACAGTATAAAAAAGATTTATGATTGCAGGACTAGAAATGGAAAAGTTTTAATTAGAATACCTAATAGCATAGAATATATCAGGCTCCTAAGCATCTGAAGAGATAAGTCTGATGGGACATTTTTACCAATAGGAATGAAAGTGTGGTGCCAAAATGGCCGCCACGCTCTTTGCGCCCCCCCCACCCGGACTCGGACATCTGGGTAGTTAGGGGGTGTGGCCACTCCTCTATAAAAGGGGTGGCCATGAGGCAGCCGTGCTGCCATTTTAGAATGCGACGGAGCGGAGAAGTTTGCTCCGTCGCTTTCTCCCCTTTTCGCCTCTTTTCGCCTCTTTGCAAGAGGCTTGAGTTTGCTAGCCTCTGTTCGAGGCTTCCTTTTGGCTTTCTAGCCTCTTTGCTTCAGAATGCGACGGCTTGATTTCGCTGGCCTCTATTCGAGGCTTCGTTTATTCTTGCCTCTGTGCTAGAGGCTCAATTAGCTTTTAGAAGCGACGGGGTGGAGAAATTTGCTCCGTCGCTTCCTCCCGTGTTAGCCTCCATTCGAGGCTTCTTTTACTTTGCTTCCTCTTCGCAAGAGGCTTGATTTCGCTCCGGACTGCAGTGGCTCGGGTGGCTAAGAGGCTGATAGAGAGGCTGAAAGTCAGCGGTTCGATTCCGAGCACTGCAGACCGGGATGCTTCACTGTGGTGGGCTCAGCCCACCCCCTTTATTTTGCGTGAGTTCTACCGGGCCGGGGGCTCGGATGGCAACCCCGCAGGTCCCACGAGCCCAGGCTGGGGGCTCAGGCGGGGGGGTGGCACAGGCCTGCCCCGCTGGGGTTCTTACCCCCGCTGCTTATTGGCCCGGATTGGGCCTACCGACCCACTTCAGCACGGTGTGGGTTTCCGCCCCGCCGTTATTCCGGCCCCTCACAGGCCGTATTTATAGGCATGCCCCTATTATGGCCGGGGATTACCATGGGTTACCCCATATCAATTACCCGGTGGGGCCATCTGGCCCATCCGGCCTACCTCGTCTTGGTGGGTTAGATGTTGCAGATGCTCCCTTGCCTCCAATTCAGCAATGGAGGCATCAATGGTCATTACTCCGCCACCTCGGATGGCGGGCGTGCCAACTTGGCGGTTCGGGCCCACGTGCCGGCCATGGCTATGCAGTGGGCTGCCTACAGGGTTGAGCTGCCAGAGGCCTTCAGGCCAGCGTAGGCTGGCGCCTCGCGGCTCCCCATCCGGCCCGGGACACACGGGAACACTCAGCAAGAGGAACATCATGAACTCCGACGCCCGCCACGGGCCAGAACCCCCAGTGGGGGCGGCTCGTGGGGGTGCGCTGAGTGAGTATCCTGGTCAAGTTAGCACACCTCTGACTCTAGCTTGTCACGCTGGGGTGTGTGTATAGTGGCCATAGTCGCAGCAGGACAATTACACTCTGGTTCTTAATGGGGTTACCGCCCCTATGCTTTTATTCACTTCCCCTGGGCCCGCAGGGCTGGTTATGTGTTTATCCACTACAATCAGTGCCGACGGTGGTTCTGCTGTTGGCCGCTTGCTCTATGCCCCTGGGTACCAACTTGTACTGGGCTATTAGCTGGGCACTGTGGTTTGGGGAATATATTCACATTTTCTCCCTCCTGCATTGTGAACACACTGATTAGGGGATTAGGAGTAGGATGACAGGGTCAAAGAATTGCCCCATCGCCGCACCCTGCCCCCCCCCCCATGGGGCCAATTGGTTGCCGGCCTATTGGGCATCCATGGCAGAATGCATTAGGGCCCATCCTCATTTGGCCGTTCCAATTGTGCAGTGCTGGGACAATTATGGCAGGGCCCTGGCCCGTCATGGTTAGCATACGTCAAGACCTTAGGCTTAGGGCGGCCCCTTCCCCTATGAGGCCAGCGATGACCCCTGTTAGCGAGTGTGGTTACTGTATGTGATTCTTATGCGGCAACGCTTATGCTGCATGCGGAGAGTCCACTTTCGGGCAACCACTTGTACCTTAATTTGGAGCTCCCAGATTGAGTTAGCTGCTACTACCTTCAACGGGGAACATGTTTTGCAGGGCACTGGCGCTAGATCATGGGTTGCGCGATCAGGAGTGGGCTCTGGTAAGGCTTCGCTCCTCAAGGTCCGATCAGCCAGGAGAGGCTACTAGCCTGGCGCTGCCATATGTCTGGTCGCTCCCCCACAGGTGTTTGTGGCAGCCCTTGGTTCGCGTCCCGGCCTGTCGTCTGCCACCAAGCCGGGTCTACCCTGACTGAACTGAAATTGATACCCATTCCTCCTGGTTGGGCACCGCATCAGCTGTGGCTCCGTTTGGGTGCCCAGAGTCCGACATATGTTGCAGGTGCAGGTGTGGATTTGCCCAATTTCCGCTGTCCATTCATCCCTGCACTGAATGAGTGCCTTGTCTGCCCTCTATTCTCCCTCCTTATTTTACAGACACAGTGTGTTCCCGCACACTGGTGGTAGTGTGGCTGGTGGGCCACAACTCTGTGCACTGGGGCGGCGCAGTATGCCGCTTCGTTAGAATGGGGACCCCATCTCGGACGACGCGTAACCGCGCGTATGCAGTGGTATGGGTTCATGGCATAGAGGTGGAGGAAACTGTTGACATTCCTGATGTCCATTGGGGATGCTGGGCCGCCACATGTTTTAATGCTGCACTTCGGAGGCGGTGATCTTACCGGATTGCTGGCCCGGACTTAAAGACTTCGGGGTATTTGCCATTTATGGCCGTCTACACGATTGCTATGGTCATATATCATGCCAATGCAATATCATGGGTGACACTTTGTCCCAGCGTTTGGACCGTGCCCGACGGTCAGTGAACAGGGCTGCCTCCTGGTTCTTTATCTAGAATGGCCCGGGGACAGCCATTTGTAGTCTGGGGATAGGGTTACAGGAATTTGGCCTGTATTCTGGAGATGGGGTTCACCGGTCAACAAGTCGAGGCATCTCTCTGTTGAATGACGTGCAAGAGGGCCAGGTGACCGAATTGTCGGTCAGGGTGAGCGGCCCCTGCTGCAAGGTGGCAATGTTGCCAAGTGGAAGGTGCCTCTACGAGAGTCACACGTGATGCAGGGCCGCATCAACTTCGCCTGCAGCGTGGTAATACCAGACAGTGCTTTCGCCTAGTGTCTGGGTCACACTATGGTGGGTCTCATTAAATGAAGCCGCGGGGTACAGCTGATTAGGGGTTTACGAGCGGACCTGTTGGTTTGGCTCACATTACCGCAGGACTTCCATGCTGTTGCATCGGGAGGTCTGAGTTTCTGGTCAACCCCAGTTACAAGTACAGTCGGATGCCTCTGGCTCCCCGGGTGGGGGGATTTAATTAAGGACAGGGCTCTATGGTCATTGGCCCCAGGGATGTCAGGGCAAGGATTGCTTATGCGATCTTATGTTTCTAACATATCTTCTCAATTCTGGGTACCCTTTATGCTCTGGGGGCCAGGTGGCCTGATTCTGTGCTTCACTTTTGGTGTGGTAATGCTGCGGTGGTGCACATTGTCAATGCACAAACGTCTAAATCACCTGAGTCATGGCGTTGTTCTGGGGTTCATGTGCTTTAAGGCGCTTCTTTGGGGCTAAACATGTGCCAGTCATTTATAATGATATTGCTTATCCTTTCCCCCGCCTGCAGATCGCCCGGTTCCGCGGCTGGGCTCCGGACGCTTGTGAGCTACCCTCTCCACTCCTGGCTGTGGTATGGTCATTTGGCAAGGAGACGTGTATTGGTAACTCGCATGTGCGTCCAATCCTTCACTTTAGAGCCTTTTTGTTGGTAAAGGCAATTGCCCAAAATGCGGCCGACATTGGTCGGCTGCATTTTAGATTGTATAGTCTGCCCTATGATCTGGGGTTGGCTCCACGCACCATAGCCACCAGGCTTTGAGCATTGATACTCATGGCCAAAGCATGGGGCTTTCCTGACTATACGAGGGTGTTCTGAATAAGCCATGTATTAGGGGGGTGGACACGTGTACGTGGCTGCCGCCTGACACACGTCGCCCTATTCTCACAGATATTCTGACCCACCTTGCACGAGGTTGGCATAGACTATATTGCAGTAGGTAGGAGGAGTCTCTTTTCATGCAGCTACCGATGTAGCCTTTTTCTGGAGCTCGACGACTCAGCGAGCTGGTCCCATGGTCAAAGGGGGACGTGTTTTGTAGGGCACTGGAACTCGAAGATGTCTATATCAAACAAGAGTGGGCTCAGTTGGGGATTCGTCCCTCGAAGGCCAATCAGCATGGAGTGGGCAGTGGTGTATACTGCCATGACGTACATTTGCTGACATCATTCCGGTTGGTGCCCTACATAGCCTGTTTTTCTGCCACCAGGATGGGTCTACCCTTACCAAATTTAAGTTCCGAAGGGTGACCGGTACCATGCTTCACAGTGTGGGGCCTGTTATGGCACCCATTTATTTAGGATAGGCGTCGCATTGACCGCGGCTGCGTTTGGGGTACTCGGAGGCGGATATAGGTGGGCACGTGGGGGTGTGCACGTATTTTTTCTATATGTACGTCCCCTCTCTGTATGAGTACCTAGTTATGTCCTTAACCCCTTCTCCTCTTTTACAGATCCTGTGTGTCTCCGCACACTGATGGCAGTGGGGCTGGTGGGCCACAGCTATGTACACTGGGCAGCAGTATATGCTGCGGCGACAGAGTGTGGACCCCAGCTCGGGCTGCATGCATCACACGTATGCGGTGGTATGTATGCACGGCATGAAAGGGCGGGAACTGTTGCCATTCCTGATGTCCATCAGAGATGCTGGACCGCCTGATGTTCTTATTCTGCACCTCAGTGGCAATGATCTCACACGGATCACTGACCTTTCCTTAAACTGTCGAGGTGCAGTGACCTGGCGTTTTATACCATTTATGGTTTACACACGGTCGCTATGGTCTAACATCGTGCCGAGACACCAATTTATAGGAGACATGGATGTCCGCAGTTCGGACCGTCCCGGTGGTCAGTGGACAGAGCTGTTGCCTGGCTCCTTGCTGAGAATGGCTTGGGGGACAGCCATTAGATATCTGAGGATAGTCTTACAAAAATTTTGACCTGTAGGCAGGATATGGGGTCCACCTGTCGGCTAGAGGTATGTATCTCTTTCTGGATGAGGTGCAAGCAGGCCTGGTGACCGAGCTGACAGTCGGAGGGGGGGGGGGGGCGGTGAGGCATCATGGATGCCTCCCCGTGTGGCGGGTAGCACTGGTAAGGTAAAGATTTATGACCCATAGATATCCGGTAGGTTCGCAATTGACTGGCCAACATGTTGACAGGTACAGGGGAAAGAGGTTTGGCCGGTCAAGGGCGAACCAGGCAAGGGGTGATGTCAGGAGCTTCACAGCCTGCATCACCTTGATATTTAACAGATACACGTCATAGGGTGGGGTCAGTAGATAGTTTATTGACTCGGGTCAACAATTTGTTTGTGTCAACAAACAAATTGATACAAATAGTTACATGTATCCAATTGCCATTGGCATTTTGGGAGGAACCTTACCAGTGTTACTGCAGCCTGCTTGCCTTAAAGAATTACAATTGGATGATTACACCAATTGAAAGTTATAATTCGGACTAGGGCATTATTCAATAAAAGTGCCCCGATGCCTTTATCCATATACCAGTGTCTGAGTCTTTCTTTGGGAGGGGTGCCTGCAATGAAAGTGCGGTGCCAAAATGGCCGCCACGCTCTTTGCGGCCCCACCCCCACCCGGACTTGGACATCTGGGTAGTTAGGGGGCGTGGCCACCCCTCTATAAAAGGGATGGCCATGAGGCAGCCGTGCTGCCATTTTAGAATGCTGCACCCCCTCCCTAGTGAACAGCGTGAATTTTTGGTCGCTTCGGGGTCGGGTGGGAATTTGTGGCTTGAACCTACAATTGGCTCTTTGGTTCTCGCTTTTTGCCCATCCCACACTGTTGCTAGTGTTTGAGAAAAGGGGTAAGTTGACTTTGGTCACTTTGGGCGGGTAGCACTGGTAAGGTAAAGATTTATGACCCATAGGTATCCGGTAGGTTACCGGTGTCTGAATCTTTCTTTGGGGGGTGCGCCTGCAAAGGTGGGTTCTGTATTCTACAGTCTGGAGCAGATACAAGACCTTTTAAAGCAACCCTTTCCCCCAAATAAATACTATACATTTTTAATCCCAACAAGCAATTATTTTGGTGGCATGAAATCTTTTTCTTTGAAAAAAAGGTCTTCTTTCCCATCTCCCAGCAATTGCTTTTTAAATCTCTTTATGACATATTTCATGTCATGTTATGTCAAGCTCCATCTGTCAAATTGCATTAGAAGATGTAACATTATGTGATGTGAATGAAACAACCTGACAACATGCATCACAATAAAGTGCTTCCCTGAGGACATTACAAATGAATGGCTACAGGCCATGAAGAGTCTTCAAACATTTATTTTGCCTGTGGCAAGTAAAATTTGAGCTTTGCCATAGCAGGAGCAGGGAGGAAATTACAATACGAATGGAGAGCAATTTCTTTTTGCTATAGTCTTTTGCTAGGCTTTTAGACTTTAATGTCAGTTTTGGAAGACCAAAACTTAGAATAGAATCAGACTCTACTATGTTCTTACTTGGAAGTCTCTGTTGTTCCTTGCCTGCCTTCCATACAGGACTAATCAATAAAGTCAGATGAGGTCAGTTTGTTCAGGATGAGGAGAAAGTTCTATCAAAAAAATGACAAAAAAACTTTATTAAAAATACATATATTCTTGATATGTTGAGAAAAATTCTGGCCAAAAGTGTCTATCTAGACCCATTCTTATTCTTCTTCCATGTCTAGGCCAGATGTGAAACTGCCAAAATGAATCCACATTTTGGTGAGTTCATTCTGCAGTTCCTTTCGCCTGACCTAGTGTGAGAAAGATTAGCCAGCAACATTAAGTTGCCGTTACCAGGGTATGCATGATTGTGGTTTAAAAAATACCACAATCTTCAAGGAGGTTCTTTCTGTGTACCACAAATCCACCTAGACATTCAAACAACTCTTAGTAGTGACTAGCTTTTTTTAAGAAGGGGGGGGGTATCATTTTGTTTTTTTGTTGCTATTTATAATTAATTTATTTCATTTATTATTTATGTTTAATTTTCTATTGTAAATATTGTACAGTATATATAGAGTAAGCTGACCATTGTGGGAAAATATCCCAGATGGGTGGGATACAAGCAAGCAGGCAAACAAACAACTAAGCTATGCTATTTTGGCTGGAATCTTCTCCTTCTGGCTATAGGGAGAGAAAATTAAAACCTATTGAAAGAAGTAAGGATCAAGGATATCATGCCAGTAACAGAAAAACTATAGGAGGAGGAAATACTGAAGAAAACCCTAGTTAGCTATTACAATCTCTATTGCTTCCCAGTGGTGCACATTCACTTGCAGAGGAGCTCCAAACATGGAATGAAAGGAACAGTACCTGGAAAATGAGAGCACAAATTTCCACTCAGGGATAATAATAATAATAAATAATAAATAATAATAATAAATAATAATAATAATAATAATAATAATAATAATAATAATAATAATAATAATAATAATAATAATAATAATAATAATAATAATAATAATAATAATAATAATAATAATAATAATAATAATAATAATAATAATAATAATAATAATAATAATAATAATAATGTTTTATTTATATCCCGCTTGCCTCAAACCAATGGACGACTCAAAGTGGCTTACAGAAAATTTAAAGATACAATATTAAAGATACAAAATTAAGAAAATACAATATAACAATATAATCAAAAATACAGTATTAAAGATACAATTAATAATAATAATAAATAACAAGAAATATCCAAGACCACCCACAAAATCCCCTGCCTTTAGAGTCTTTTAAGTCTGAGGGCGAGGGGGAGGGCGGGCGAGGGGGAGGGCGCGGGCTAAAAAATTCTGGCTGGTGGAGTGGCCGGTGGAGTGGCCTCTTCACCCTCGCCAGGGCAGGATGCATGGCAGTGGCAGCAGCTCACCCAGGCGTCCCCCTTGCCTTTTAAGTCTGAGGGTGAGGGTGAGGGCAGGGCCCAAAAACACCGGCCGGTGGAGTGGCCGGTGGAGTGGCCTCTTCACCCCCACTGGGGCAGGACGTGTGGTGGCAGCAGCAGCTCACCTGGGCGCCCCCTTGCCTTTTAAGTCCAAGGGGGAGGGGGAGGGTTGGGCCCAAAAACGCTGGCCAGTGGAGTGGCTGGTGGAGTGGCCTCTTTGCCCCCACTAGGGCAGGACACGTGGTGGCAGCGGCAGCTCACCCGGGTGCCCCCCTCGCCTTTTAAGTCTGAGGGGGAGGGTGGAGCCCAAAAATGCCAGCTGGTGGAGTGGCCAGTGGAATGGCCTCTTCACCCCCACTGGGGCAGGATGTGCGGCATTGGCAACAGCTCACCCAGGTGCCCCCGGGTGATATTGCTACTGAATTTGTGGTGGGCAAAGTGTAGGTGTCATTCCCCTGAGGCATTTTTCAGATCCCAGGGTTTGGAAAGAGCCTCCACCATTTAAAAAATATAAATACTTATGCAGGTAGGATTGCCATATGTCCTGGTTTTCCAGGATTCTCCTGGATTCAAGCTGTCCCACCCGGTTCAAGAGAAACCATGTAAAAGTCCCAGATTTTTAAATCTGAACAAAGGAAGTAAAATCACCCCTCACCAAGGGATTTTTGCAATGAGTTAAGTCACTGCCTCTCTGCCTTTCTTTCAATTATCCTGCTTGAAAGCAGCGAAGGCAAAACAGCACCCTGGGAAGCCCACCAGGGAGGGGAGACACTTGCAAGTGAGATAATTGAAAGAAATGCACAGAGGCAGTGAAATAATTCTTTGCAAAAATCCCTTGGCTCACCTTGAAGTTTGGGGAACAATCAGTCATCTACAGCCCTTTCCCTAGAAAGCCAGGAGGGAGCAAGAAATACTCATATCTAAGAAGCCAAACCTCTACCATATTCCTTCTTCATGTGACTCCAAAGGTTAATTGCATAGGGTTGGTATTCCTAGAGACGAAGGGAACAGGGTGGACAGAAAGTGCAAAGGTCCTCCTCCAAAATAACTCCCTTCCTGTTTCCTGCTTTTATCATTCCAGAGGGAAGTGGAGGTGCCATTGACTGCATTGCCGTTCCAGGCCCCTCTTTAGAACTTACTTCCAAGGGATTCTCATGTGTGTTTTGAGGGTTAGTCTACTTCAGTGGGATGTGTGTGAAGGCTGGGGTGACCTCAGGAGGAGGAAGGATGGTTTCATGAGTGGCCCAAGAAATTTTATTCAAATAAAAATAAAAATATCAATAATAGTCTTTTGCAAGAAGAATCACATGGGGGAAAACCTCTTGACTACAGTTTATTTTAAACTGACAAAGGCTGTCTGCTCTGGACAGGGATTCCACAGGGTCTTAGAGCCACATTCTCCCTGACAGCTCCGTCAGATGCATGCACAGTTTGAAGACTGCAATGATGTCATGTGGATGTCCCGGTTTGGCAGGAGAAAATTATGGCAACCCTATATACAAGCCAAATTAAGGCCTTCAGAACAGGGATTTTCTGCCTTGGAGTTCTTTTATTTACCAAAAGGAGGAAGGAAGAACAGCAGCAGCATTTTTTCTGCCATATAGTGTAGTACGAAGCTTCAACTCGTCCTTTGCTTCAGGCAGCAAAATTGCTTGGGTCAGCTGTTACATGCTGGGTCACTGTGATCCCCAGAGCTATCACCCTCTCCCAAAGTTAATATTCCTTGATTTTTTAAAAAAACTTTCATCTTCAATTATAGTATAAATATACAGTAAAACTCCTACTTATGGGGGAAAAGTCCGTTCTGTAGGCTTTTGCTCAACTTGATTTTTTTTGTAACTCAGAACAAACCCATAGGAAAAATTATTGTTTTACATAAATCAAATCAAATCAAGAGGAAAAATAATCTTTATGTAACTCAAAGCAAACCCATAGGAAATCGTGTAAACCAGGACATGGTTTTAGCACAAAATCATTATGTAAGTCAAATTTTATGTAACTCGACACATTTGTAAGTCGGGGTTTTACTGTATAAGTAACTCAGTCTGAAGGTCAGTTTCAGTTTCTTGCAAGCTTCTTTTTGTCATGATGTTGAAAAATAAATAAATTTATGTGAATTCTAAATCTCTCTCTGACTACTCTTCTTATTTGGTTGCATCTTCTCCACAGCATGTAAATAGAAAATTTCATTACTGTGATATAAAGTTGGAGAAGAGAAAATGAAAAATTTGGGGTAATAAAATTAAATCCCCTTTGAGAAGAATATAGAGTATACCTTCCATCAAACTTGACAGGTCCCTCCTCCTCTTAGGTTCAGTCTTTTGTCCCTCTCCTTCCCCTCCCCCCCTTCTCCCCTCTTTTAGGGGTTCAGTCCTTAGGCTCTTTTGTCCCTGTTTTGGGGTTCAGTCTGGGGACCCCAATTTAGGAATGCACACCAAAATCTGTTTGTTTGTAGGGTATGTAGCAGCAGTTAAGGGTTTTTGTTTTATATATTTTATTTATTAATCTGAAAGAGAAATACAATAAAAAAAGAATTACGCATAGGGCTACTTGGAGCATCTGATCTTGTACTTGGAGTTCTGTGGCTGACTGATGCTCTCATAGCTGCAAGAAGCTCTCTTAAGGGGCTTTATAAAGCCCCGCCCACAACCACATGGCCACGCTGATTGGGTAGGCCCCACCCACCACCACGTGGCCAATGCTGATTGGTTAGGACTTCTCTGTTCTTTCTCCAGCCAATGAGCATATGCCAGGAGCCACACACAGCGTACTGCCCACGTGTGTGTGTGTGTGTGTGTGTGTGTGTGTGTGTGTGTGTGTGTGTGTGTGTGTGTGTGTGTGTGTGTGTGTGTGTGTGTGTTGGTTGGTTGGTTGGTTGGTTGTTGGGGTAGGGGATGTAGCAAGAGCCAACAACATACTGCCCATAGTGTAGAGCACTTGTCCCCAGGGGCTGTGCTGAATGACTCCCCTATTACCTGTTCTTGATCAAACTAGCCTGATATTATTAGCTTGATCAGAGAAATAGGAAGTTTCTACAACTTGAAGGACATAAGGATGATAGGTTGCAGCTTCCAGCATTAGAAGGTGCAACTGGCCCATGCTTATACTTTCAGATGATTACAGGTAGAAACAACTATACAAACTGATTTTGTTTTACAAACAGTGTGATTTAAAGATATAGGATCAACATTTTGCCACCTGCAATTGCACAGCTGTAGAGGGGGGCTCCTTTCTACCCTCCCTTTGTTTGAGGCACTTCACAGCATTATACCTGAAGTACAGTATGTAAAGGACTGAAGAACTTGAAGTCTAAAAATCATATAAAGTATTAGAGGCTAAACTATATATTGACCATCAGGCCCTTTTAGTGTTGGTAAAGATGGGGGAAAGATCAAGAAGTTAGAAAGAACAGAAATTCAGAAACAAAATATTATATCTCTTTTTTGTTGCTGCGGTTGTTGTTGGATAAACAGGGCAAAGCAGTGCAAATGTGAGATTAGTCTACAGAATTTCCAATCGTCTCCTACAAAAATTTGATTAAGTTAAAATGAAAAGTTTGTCCCACATCTAATTTTGTGCTGACCACTTAAGCAAGAATCACAATACTCTCCACAATAGCTTATCTCAAGAGACTCAAGAGAATGGCACTTGACCTCCTGGGCAGAATGCCTTGACCTTAAAGCAAAAATAGAGGCTTCCACAAGAGGTCTTTCCATGCCATATCTTTCCATATCTTTGCTAGACTAAAGATAGTTCAATATAGGTAGTCTTCTTGTGTCATGGTTCCAGTCAGAAAGACAGATGCAAAATGCCACTTGACCAAAAGGCAGAGTGAGACTTGACATCAAAGCAAAACATAGAATAGGGAGTTAGAACAGGTTAATAGCTTTTTATACTTCCTACACATGAATAGAAGTTCATTTTTTTAATATTATATGACAGGTGTGGTAGCAGGATTTTAGAGGTGCTTGTGGGGCTCTAGTCATACAATAACACATTGTGTGAATGTGGAAGATACACACACAAAATAAAACCTGGGAACTGTAACCGATTTTGGAGTGATCTAGCTCTGCATGGGTTGGCCACCCCCACCCCACCACCATCCCTTTCCACATCAAGCATTTCTACCAATGTCCTAGCAGGCACAAGAGGCCCCCTTTGACTAAAGGTAGTTTAAAATCCTTACTTTCTAATCTAAAAGCCATAACTAGATGACCATCTATCTGCAGTCTCTAGTATATTTATTGCTCCCAAAAGCAGGTCCTCAAAGACAGAGATATATTAGAATGAACTAGCAGAGGTTGCCCGCCGTTGATCTTTTTTTTTTTTTTTTGGATTTTAAAAACAGGAAAGGTTGATATAATTTTTTTCAATTATTGTATTTTAAAAAATAATGTGTTACTATGTGAATTTTTGTTAATAGGTATACCTTGGATAACAATTTTAAAAATGTGTAAGTGTATGTTTTTTTTAAATTCAGTGTTTTTTACTGTGTTTAGATGTTTGGTTTTTTTTGTGAGAACTTATTTATTTATGTTTGAATTATTTTTGATTATTGTGGATATTTTTGAATGTTTTTAAAATTTATTTCCTTTTTTTAATCTTTGAGATTAATTCTAATATTTTGACTGTTATTTCTACTGTGGCCACTGGTGGTGCTGTTGCGTAATTTTTAATTTTGAGTGATTTTTCTCTACTGGCCTGTGGGTGTCGCGTCTTCTTCCTGTTAGTAGTGTCCTTTTTCTCATTTCAGTTCCGGTCGTCGATGAGTGAGGACATCTCCTGGTAAGTTCTCTGGTTTATTTTTGTTAGGGCATTTGTTTTAGGTTGGGGGTGTGTGTTCTGTGTGTTTCTCCTTGTTTATTTTTTGGTTGTTTTTGGATGTTTTTGTATTTTCTTTTTATGTTTATTAGTTTTTGTTTTTGATTATTTTTGAATGTTCTTGTTTGTGTTGGGGGTGGGGGTATTTCCGTGGGCTGGCCTCGGTGGCCGGCCCGTGGCAATACCATGTGGCGGTGGGCAGTGGCGGTGGGGGGGGTCTTTGTTTTGGGTTTGGGGGTTCTGTGTGTCTCTCCTTGTTTATTTTTTGTTGTTTTTGGATGTTTTTGTGTTTCCTTTTTATGCTTACTATTATTTTTTAAATATTCTTGTTTGTGTTGGGGGTGTGGGTATTTCTCGCATGCCAGGCTTGATGCCTGGCCTGTGGGAAAGAAGGGCAGTGGCGTCGGCGGGGGGAGTTCCTTAACGCGGCGTGGCCTCTGTTGCCGGAACGCGTTAAGGAAGGCCATCTGTGGGATGGCAATTTCCTTAACACAGGCTGTGTTTCTCTGAGGCAGTGCATTTTTTATTTTAATTTTTCACGCAGCACATTTCTTGCCGTTCTGCGCGCTCATGACACTGGGGATTGTAGTTTTTCCCTTTGTGCTCTTTTTTTGGTGCAGGTGGTTTTTGATTGGCCGCGACGCATTTCCCCACGTTCTTTGTGCTCCCGCCTCTCATCCTGATTGGCTGTGGTGCGGCGCAGCGCAAAGAACGTTGGGAAATGAAGTTATTTCCCTTTTTCACATTTGTGGGGCCCCACTGGCACATTTCTCAATCCTGCGTTTACCTGCGTACCCAGTTCGGGCGTGTGCACGAATGGTGAGTGCGGGCTAGTAGGGCCTGGCTAAGGAGCCTATGCGAAGTTCCAATGGTTAACCCTCGATTTTATAGGTTAAGATGAATATGTTGCTCAGTCTAATTCCAGCATGTATTGCAGGCGCACCCCCCAATAAAGGACTCAGACACCAATGAAAGTGGATAACGGCATTGGGCCACATTTATTGATTCATGCCCTAGTCCGAATTATAAATTTCTATTGGTAATTGACCAATCATAATTCTTAAGGCAAGCAGGCTGAAGTAACACTGGTAAGGTACCACCCAAAATTGCCAACGGCAATTGCTACAATGTATCCATTTGTATCAATTTGTTTGTTGACCACAAACAAATTGTTGACCGTAGTCAATATCTAACTAATGACCCCACCCTCTGACGCGTATCCGTAAAATCACGGGGTGATGCATGCTGTCTAGCTATAGCCATCACCCCGTCGCCTAGTTCATCGTTGACCGGACAACGTTTAACCAACTTATGCCTGTCTAGTGTTGTCCAGTCAATTGCGAACTTGCCGGATACCTGTGGGTCATAATGTTTACCTTACCAGTGCTACCCGCCACACGGAGGGGCTTCAAAGAAGGCTCGACGCCCCCCCCAGACCGTCAGCTCGGTCGACAGGCCTGCTCGCCAATCACCCAACAGGAGGTCCACACCTCCTCGCGACAGATGGGCCCCATCCCCTGCATACAAGTCATAACTTTGGAGGCTAATAGCGGGGTGACGACTGACCCTCCCCCAAGCCCTGTAGACAAGGAAACGCGCCACTGCCCTATTCACCATGCGTCTAGCACGGTCAAGGGCCAGGAGGTCAACACCCCCTCTGTAGGAATGGCGTGGGACCATGTCCGACCAAACAAGGGTTGTGGTGGGCCAGACATAATGCAGGTAGGCGAGGTCCTCGCAAATTGCATGTTTCAGCGACAAGCCGGTGACCTGGCCCAAATCATTGCCCCCCAGGTGTATGATCAGAATGTCAGGCGGGTCAGCATTCTGGCCTGAAAAAAGGAAAGGCAGCAGCTCCCGCCACAACATCCCGGGCTTACCATGCCATGTGAGACTTGCGTATGCACCAAGTCCCAGTCGGGGTCCCCACTCTGTCGCCGCAGCATAACGCGCTGCCCTGTGCACGTAGCTATGGCCCACCAGCCATACTGTCACCGGTGTAATACGACACCCCGGGTCTGTAAGGAAAAATGAGGGAAAGTAGGTAAGGTGACTGGGTTGGTACTCACGGCGGGAGTGGGCACACATAAAACTGAAAACATTGCGAACCCCACCGTCCCATGCTACGTATGTCAGCCCCTGAGTACCCAAAAGCAGCTGCGGTTGAGGCCGCCCCTATACGGAATGAATGAGTGCCATAGCGGGCGCCTGAGAGGCCCACACTGGCCAGCGCTTTGCCCGTCACCTTCCAAAATTGAAATTTAGTAAGGGGAGACCCATCTTGGTGACAGAAAAACGGGCCATGGTGCGTGCCATACAGTGCAAGGAAATCCTGTAGGGCACCAACCAGACAGATGTCTGCCGAGGAACATCGTAGCAGTCTACTCCACTGCCTACGCCGTGCTGATACGTTTTAGAGGAGCGTATCCCCAACTGAGCCGAATATTGTTCACTCAGACATCTTCAAGTTCCAGTGCCCTATGACTTGCATCCGCCTTATACAGCATCTCAAGCTCGCCGATGCGGAGCACTCCAAAAAAGGCCACCGTTGTAGCCGCATGAATTGGGCTGCCTCATCTTATCAAAACAGAGGCAAGGCCAGCCCCGGGCCAATTGGGTAAAAACCCCTGGGGAAATCGGGTGGCGGTCGTCTGGGCAACGCCCACGCGCGCGCACCCACCCCTCCAAAACATGTCTCACACGGAAGTGAGTGGTGCTGTCCACGACTTGCATCCGCCTTATACAGCATCTCAAGCTCGCCGATGCGGAGCGCTCCAAAAAAGGCGACCGTTGTAGCCGCATAAAATGGGCTGCCTCATCTTATCAAAACAGAGGCCAGGCCAGCCCCGGGCCAATTGGGTAAAAACCCCTGGGGAAATCGGGTGGCGGTCATCCGGGCAACGCCCACGCGCGCGCACCCACCCCTCCAAAACATGTCTCACACGGAAGTGAGTGGTGCTGTCCACATGACCTCCCACTTTGTCCATAAAAGCCAACACTGACAGCTTAGATGCTATGGTGCGAGGTGCAAAGCCCTGGGCATGCAGGTAAACCATGAACCGCAGAACATGGGTTACCGGGATCGGCCAGGTTCCTGGCATTTGGAATTGGGTACAGAATGCTCTGAAAGAATTAAATGCGTGGTGATACACCTTACGCGTGCGTGGCGCTAGTGACAGGCCAATCGCCCGGTTCACCTCTCCTTGCCGATGTTCCATATCCCGTCCGGGAGTGGCGAGGGAAATTCCTCCGCATCCGGGGCCAAGGCACGGAACCGGGAGATCTGCAGGTGGGACAAAGCATCAGCAATATCATTAGTAACCCCTGGGACATGCCTAGCCCTGAAAAGAACGTTGAGGCGCAGGCTGCGCAACGCAAACTGGCGCACTGGGTCCATAACCCTGGGCGATTTAGAGCTCTGTGCATTGACAAAGTGGACAACAGCCGCATTGTCACACCAAAGTGGACAACCGAGTTGGCCTCCTCCTCGCCCCATAGCATCAAAGCACCCAGTATAGGGAAAATTCCAGATACGTGAGACCACGCAGGCGACCCGTGCCTGCCCAGGATGGTGGCCACCCACCATAGGCCCACTTCCAATTGAAGTACATCCCATAACTCAGGGATCCCGGGCATCGGGCTGTATCTTAAAGCAAGGGGAAGCCAGGAGCTCAGACCTCCAAAATGACACCCCATTGAAATCCCTCAGGATCAGTAGCCAGACAAGCACATCTGCCCTGATACCCCGGGTAAGTCTAACCCTATGGTGGGGCCTGGATAGTCCTGCCATGGCGTCGCACAAGCGCCGCGCAAATGCCCTGCCCGGTGCGACGACCCTGCCAGCGAAATTGAGGTGACCATGTAGCACCAGCAGGTCCCTCGGTAATGCCATGCGCTTGGCCAGCAAGTCCGAGATAAGGGCCACTAGCTTTGACACCTTATCCCGCTGCAACCTAGAAGCCTGTGCTACCGTGTCAATCTCCACCCCCAGGAATACTAGCTGTGTAGGCGGGCCCTCGGTCTTTTCGGGCGCTAAAGGGACACCAAGTTCCTCCATTAGCGTCTGAAATGTGTTGAGGAGACGTGTGGACGTGTCCCAGCCCCGCTCAGCCCCAAATAAAATCATCCAGGGAATGGGCTACAGACCGGGACCCTGATCTGCGAACAAAAGCCCACTCTAGGAAGATGGAGCAACGCTCGAATGCCGAGCCCGAATTGGAACAGCCAAAAGGCATGGCATCAGTGCAATAATATGCTCCCCGGAACGGGGGCGCAGGGACAGGGCCAACGACCCTGCCCGCATAGACCTCCTTATTATTGCTGGCAGGAGCCACCTCCTCCCTCCCCCTAAGGGATAAAGATTGGGGGCATCCTGAGGGGACCTATCACCCATGAAAGGGATACGTAACCCCTGCCTAAAACCCTGAAGGAGATCTCCGCATCCTCTCCCTTCGGGAACAATGTGAGCCAGCGCTCCAACATGTCCACATTAATTGGGGAGGGAGCCCTTTGGTGAACTAGATCCATATGCGGCAGTCTTGCCAGCCCCCTGTCCACCCCTCCCTCTGCCCCGCATCCCTCCAGGCCTGGGACAGCCAGAGGCCGCATGGGGGCCAGCACAGGGGGGACACTAATGTCTGTATTTGCCATTCTTCCTATTGCAGGAACCATTGGACGAGAAAGTCCAGCACAGCAGGCGGGCTGAAACCCCCCGCCCCGCCCCCTGGCAGTGGACCTGTGCTGGGGCCGCCCGCTGGACCGCATGTCCACAATGGTATCTCTCCCCGGGCGCGGGGCGCGTGGGCATCATGTACAAAAGCCACAGCCTCTGGCATGGCTCAACCCACCTAATGTCGGGGTGCCGGGGAATCCGCATATGGAATTACACGTCATAAGCCAACCACGATGGGCCCGGAAAGTCAACCATCGCCCGGTAGATGTTGTCCAAATACTGGACCATCGAAATTGCCAAATCCGGCCGGGCCCTAAGGTACACCGCCATGTATATGAGGTAGGCCGGCAACCAGTCGGCCCACGTACGTGGTGGCTTGCTACGACGTGCCTGCTCCTTATCCTTCTCATCCTGCCCCCCCCCTACTCCTTGGTGGGCCCTCTGTTGAGGAGTGAGAAGGTATCCACGTAATCCCCCCGCCAGATCTTCTCTTTGGTGGTCTGTGCCAAATGGACACCCAGCGGTAAGGAATACCCCGCCGTCAGCAAGGCCGACACGGGCACAACAGGAACTGCTGGCATCTGAAAGGGGGCCTGTACTAACCCAGCCACCCCCAAAACATTCCCCACAGGGTAGAAAACACCCCCACCACGGGGCCCTGAGTGGTAGTTATCGTTGCCAGGTGGGGCGTCAGCGGCTGGACCGCCGCCCCACCCGCGCGAGGCCAGGCCATTGGAAACCCCCCCCCCCAATGTGGCCACGTGTGTAGGTGCACTAGCTTGGACCACATACTCACGTGCTGCACCCCCGTAGGCCGCCCCCACCGGGGGTTCCGGCCCACTGGGGGCGTCGGAGCTCACAACCGCCGTCGAGCTCGTCGATGGGGCCTGACCCGCACCGGTCTGTTGAATGGGGAGCTGCGAGGCAGTGGCCCAGGTCGTGCCACGCGCCTCAAGCAGCTCGACCCGTCCCGTCGCCTGCCGCTACCCAGCAGACGACGCGTCGAAACGAACCCCAAATGGAGACCAAGAGTGGCTAGCCCGGGCCAGGGATGTCTCGAGGGCCGCAACGCGGGCCAATAAGGCTTCCACGCTGACATGGGGCAAAGGACCATCCGGCCCGCCTACTACAGGCATGGGTACAGGTCCCTGCACCCCGGGGCCCGAATAGGGCAACAACCCCACACCTGGGCCCGTTAGGGCCGATGTAGCAACCTGCCAGGGAAGGGGACCGGGCCACCCCCCAAGGCTGGAAGGCCTCGGAGTGAGCTACGCTCCTATAATGGGAGGCCCAGCGGAATGGGCAACACCATGAGAGGTGTCCACCACTTGCGGGCCGAGGGCCGCAGCCCTTACTGGGCCCGTGCGTGGGCCACCATCCTCCAGCCAGGGGGAATAGACCCCATTCCACCGGTCCCGGTGGGTGCAAGCAAATGCGGCTGCTGGGGAGGCGCAGCCGCGGTCTTCCAACCCAGATTGCGCCTCCGAACCGCACGAGCCGCGCTCGCAGCCGCCTTCTTCTTCGCAGGCCTCTCAGCCAATCGATGGGAAGCCAAAGCGAGAGAATTCAGCAGCCAAAAGGCTTCCCGGTAAAAGCCAAAAGCGACGGAGGTAAGAGGGAAAAACTTCTCCGCTCCGTCGCTTCGCAAAATGGCAGCTCGGCTGCCTCGTGGCCACCCCTTTTATAAGGGAGCTGGCCATGCCCCTAACTACCCGGATGCCTTCGTCCTGTGGGGGGGGCCCCGCAAAGAGCGCGGCTGCCATTTTGGCGCCGCACTTGCATTGTAAGAGTTATAAGGATTTTTCCACACCCACATCCCCTTCCCTGAGCAAGGTGTCAGGATAGTGCAAAGTGACAGAGAGAGAGAGATGGGAACCTTTTATGTCTGGATATTAGAAAGCCTCTTCATCATATTTTAAAATGTATTGCAGTATATTTAACTAATTGGTTGATTTTGAAAATAAATAGAGTACAAACTCAAAATGCCAATGATCTTCTGCATGGAAAAGCTTACATCTTCAGGAATTTGATAGGCCGTTTCCTTGTAAGGAACAGTACATTTCATGGTTAGAAGTCTATAGAACACTAAAAATGGTTGGCATGAAGAGATCTTCAGGCCCCTTAACCACCTGCCCTCAAAGTAAAAATAGAGTTTGATTCCACAAGAGGGTCAATGATAAGGGATGTCTATCTGGATGTTCTTAAATTCTTGAAAGATAGGAATATACTGTGATGTTCCAAGGACATAATTATAGCATTTGATTAAATATATTTTATAACCTTCTGCCCTCAAAGCAAAAATAGTCTTCTACAAGAGGCTCCAATGATAAGGGGTTATTTCTAGGGCTCAGGGGGTGAGAACAATCCAAGTGTGAGGGGTAGTGGTAGTGGTATCCGCTCTATAAATTTCAGTTTGTACTCGATTTATTTTTAAAATCAACCAATTAGTTAAATATACTGCAATACATTTAAAAATATGCCTAAGAGGCTTTCTAATATCCAGACATAAAAGGTTCCCATCTTTCTCTCTGTCACTTTGCACTATCCTGAATTAGACTGAGCATCATATTCATTCATTCTAATATAGCTCTGCCTTTGAGGACCTGCTTTTGGTAGCAATAAATATACTAGAGACTGTTTGGTTTAAATGCAGAATAGGATTTATCATGTTTTCTTTAAAGTTTCTGCTACAAGTTTTTGCTGTGGGTCATCACTCCTTGAGCCCAGGTGGTAAGATTTTGCTCAGGTGTGGTAGATTAGTAGTGTTTGGAGAACATAAATTCAAGATTACAGGAGCTAGGATTTTAACGTCTGCCCCGAAGGAATCAACATTGTGAGGCTTAGACGTAAGTAAAATAGTGAAATAAAATTGGTAGGATTTATGAGATATGTAATGTGCTTTATTATAAATGCTGGGAAACATTGTTTTATACTAAGATGTTTCCAGTTCATTGGATAATGAAATAATGAAACTGAGTAGTTTATATGTTTATATGTTTTCTACAGAACTTCATCACCTTCCTTTCCTGACGATATTTAATATGAAAAGAGATTTATCGAATTCTCTTCAAAAGGAAGATTTTACAGCTTTAATAATATTTTTGATTATTACCTGAAGTAACAAGGAAGTTCTGTTATTCTTGGAGTTATTTTTGCAGTTACAGTGCTACATGTATGGATTATGATACTTTGTACTGAAGATTAAGTATACTTTTGGTTTTTGAATAAGATAAGTAAAAGACAATTTAAAAACTGCAACGATCATTTTTCAGTTTTTAAAATATTCTGCAGTGGTTTACCAATTTTTCTAAATGGTGTGATTTTGCAAACTGTTTGATACCGCTCTACCCCGATTTGACAAGATTTACGTACTTGGGTTTTTCTAATGGCACAATACAAAGGTTTTTCTTATACTGAAGAGCAGAAAGATTCAATTATTAATAATACAGCTTCACTTGAAATGGAAGATTTGGTTTCTGGAAAACTTAGAGAGAAGATCAACCAGATTTAAACTCCATGCAGCATTCCTGGTGGATTATTACAAACTTTCTAAAATTCCACGGGGGCTTAGGATTCAAAAAGGCCCAACCTTATTTAGTGACAAGAAAGACTTTACTGAAAGATGGATGCAAATATTAGACAAATGTTCTTTTGACCTAATGATTTTGATTGTTGAGCAATGTAATAAAGAGGTTGCAGTTATTGAAGATGACATTACTAAGTTTAAAGATGGTTATAAGATGAGAGTTACAACCATGGTTTTTGATAATAATATCGAAGCCCTTTTCTTGAAGATCCAACAGGTCAGAGATGACTTAATTCAGTTTAAGAAACAAAAATTCACAAGAGGCTCGCAAGATTATGCTAATCTTATGGTTTATCGGTGGAGTTACCACACAGGCGGACAACAAAACAAGTCACCTGGAAGGTCCCACCTGCTCAAACTTCTGAATTTGAGACCACATAGTGAAGGACAAACCTCCTCTGCAGACGAAGGGACATCGCATAACTTTCGCACTACGCGGCAACGTGGGTCTCGAACCCCAACTCCAGCTCTTGTTAAGCCTACTTTTTAAGATCAGAGCAGACCGTGACGGGGGGAGAAGAAATATGTAGACATAGTCTTTAATTTTTCATTAAGACAGTTAACGGAGAAAGAAAAGGCTCTACTTAATTTGGGTATGAAATTTGTCCCCACACCTAATTATTATAGTTTCAGAACGAGGGTTGATGTTTTTAAACTCATTCGTCTATTGATTTTTTTTAAAAAAAATGGGAAATGAAGGGGATCACAGGAGAGAAGTTTTTGCTCCTAAGTCACATTTCTGCCCAAACGTAAGTAATGCGTCCATTGAGGTTTTCCGGAGACTAGTATTGCATGATATTGATCGGTTAAAGTCTAAAAAACACAGGTGGCACTGCAATCTCACTCTTGAAGATGTTAGGGTCCTTGAAAACTTAGGTAATGACCATTCAATTGTAATAAAACAGGCTGATAAGGGGGAGGAATCATAGTGCAAGATAGAGTACAGTACATTAAAGAAGCTAGAAGGCAACTTGAGGATAAAAATTTTTATCGAAACTCACAGGAGACCCAATTAAGAAGGTTGCAAATGTGATTAAGATAGTTGTTTTGTTGTTCAGTCGCACAGTCGATTCTGACCCTTTGCGACCCCATGGACCATTTTCCTCCAGGCACCTCTATCCTCCAGCATTATCCTCAGCCCACCAAGCTCTGTGCCCATTGTGTCCACAATACCATCTATTCATCTCATCTTTTGGACCCCCCTTCTTCTCTTGCCCTCCACCTTTCCCAGCATCAAGGCCTTCTCAAGTAAGTCCTCCCTTCTCATTTGATGTCCAAAGTACTTTAGCTTCATCTTCACTATTTGTCCCTCGAATGAACAGTCAGAGTTGATTTCTTCCAGTATTGACCTATTTGTTCTCTTTGCTGTCCAAGGGACTCTCAGGACTCTCTTCCAACACCACATCTCAAAGGCATCTATTCTTCTGCGCTCCGCCTTCCTAATGGTCCAGCTCTCACACCCATACATTACCACTGGGAATACCATTGCTTTAACTATGCGAATTTTTGTTTTCAAGGTGATGTCTCTGCTTTTCACTACAGAAGGGTTTTGCATTAGATTATATAAATGAAAAAACTTACCGTTTTCTTATCAATGAGTTCCCGAGGGTTCTGATTTTTTACCACCTCCTGAAAATACACAAGATAATTGACCCACGTGATCCCATCAAAGGCAGTCCTATTATTTTGGGCATAAATTCAATCACCAAGCCCCTAGCCAAGTACGCAGACTCGTTCATTTGTGCCCAAACTAGAAATACTTCGACATTCATCAGAGATTCAGCTGATTTTATAGCCCAATTGGAAGGAACACAACTTACTAAGGATTCAGTTTTTCTAAGTATGGACGTGGTTTTCCTTTACACTCATATACCATTGAAAGAGGCTAGGTTAGTAGTGGAGGATGCATTACTTTCCCGCCCCAATAAACACCCCTCTACCCATTTTATGTTAGACTTAGCCACTATTTGTTTAGAGCACAATTATTTCAGGTTCTGCAATGATTTTTTCCTCCAAATTAAGGGTATGGCTTTGGGATGTAATTTGGCACCAACAATTGCAAATCTTTATATGATTAAGTTCAAGTGGGAGTTTTTACTTAATCCACAGGACAACCCATTTTTTCCTGATATTTTGATTTGTAAACAGTTTATTGACGATCTTTTTTTCATTCTTAACAGACGTGACCATGTGGAGGATTTTGTACATTGAGTGAACAGTCAGAACCCCAATCTTTCTTTTATGTATGTAGTTGAACATACATCCATTCCATTTCTAGATATTAGAGTGTTTAAAGATCAACAACACAAATTGAATAAAAAATATAGAGAGGAACACATACCTCCATTTCAACTCTTCCCACCCGGGCTTTCTTAAGAAAAACATACCGTTTGGTGTTTTTGCCAGAGCTAAGTGCAATAATACATGAAGAGAAGGTTTTAGAAAATCAGCCGCTGACATAAAGAACAATTTATTGGATAGAGGCTATCCAATAAAAGTGATTGATCAGGCACTATATAGAGCGAGCAGCCTTGAGAGAAAGGATTTGTTGGACAAATCCCGTCCGACTTCTAGAGGGCAGATTCATTGGTCGATAGAGTTCTCCCATTTAGCCTTCAACATTAGGAAAATTGTACAAAAGCATTGGCATATTCTGGACGTCCCAGTGAGTGAGAAAAAACCAGAAATAGGATTTAGGAAGACTCGCAATATTAATAACATTGTTGCAACATCAGATTTAGAGATGGAAAAACCAATTAAGAGGATTATTTGTGGACATTATAGGTGTCCATGGGTGTTTGGCATTGTAATCTTGTTTGGGAGACAAAAACTGTTTTGCTGCCAAGTTTTAAAAAAACACTTTGTCCTGCAACATTTCAGTAATTGCAACAGTTCATCCTGCGTCTATCTATGTGTATGTCTGTGTAAGCTAGGTTATGTTGGGGTCATGGAATGAAAAATTAAGGAGTGCATAAATGAACATAAAAGTAGGATTAAACATGGTGTTTCCCAGGCACCTATGGTCGAGCATTTTCAGAATAAAGGGCATAAGTCTTCACCTTAGGTTTGTGGTTCTTGAAATAGTCAAGACAAAACAGTATGAAAGATCTGATATTTCTGTGGCTTTGTTAAAAAGAGAAGCTTACTTTATACATTGTTTCAACACACTTCATCTGTTTGGTTTAAATGCAGAACAGTATTTATCATGTTTTCTTTAAAGTTTCTGCTGCAAGTTTTTGCTGTGGGTCAACACTCCTCAAGCCCAGGTGGTAAGATTTTGCTCAGGTGTGGTAGATTAGTAGTGTTTGGAGAACATAAATTCAAGGTTACAGGAGCTAGGATTTTAACGTCTGCCCCGAAGGAATCAACATTGTGAGGCTTAGACGCGAGTAAAATAGTGAAATAAAATTGGTAAGATTTATGAGATATGTAATGTGCTTTATTATAACTGTTGGGAAACATTATTGTTTTATACTAAGATGTTTCCAGTTCATAATATATCCAATTTTATTCAAACTATGTTCACTGTAATGTCTATAAATGCTCAAAAAATTATTTTCTATTGTTAAACTTAAAATGGATGAGATATTGTCTCTCAAGATTTGTCAAAGCTGTTTCCAGGATATATACAGCTTTTCATATAGAATGTCTTCTTCAGGAAATCTAAAAAGAAACAAATCATCATCACAGTATATCAAACAATCACAGTATACATTATAAATTATTCTACAATACAAGTAAAAATGAATGAGAATACCTTATCATGCATCATGTAGCCTCAAAGTGTTTGTTTCTTATTGTGCTCTGATGTTAAGAAATGTATGAAAGAGAGTGACATAAAGCCTACAGTTGATGTGTGGAAAAGATCATGTGTAATGAATTAATACTCATTTGCTCTGGCAGAATGGTGTCTTAAAGTGATCATAAATAACATGAAAAATCGAGCTCACTATTGAGTCCATAAGTTTCAACAGACATAAATTCCACGCAGGACTGCCCACTCAACATCACCACAGGGCATTTTAAATGTCAAACATGTTCCTCCTGCCAGTTTACCTGTGATACAAAAACCATAGAATTCCCTGACTTAGGATACATTCACATGCTTAAAGATTTTTCCACTTGTGGAACTTGCAACGTAGTTTATTTCCTCATGTGTCCTTGTGACAAACACTATGTCGGTGTCACCACTAGACCCATCCACACCGGGATATCGGAACACAGATCACGGGTGCGGGGACAGGTAATGGGTGCACCTCTAGTTTCACATTTTTTTTAGTGCAAACCACACGGAAGATCAGTTGCAGTTTATAGTTCTGGAAGTAATAAAACCAGTAAGTTTTGAAAGAATCAATATCACCCAGCAGTTGTTACAAAGAGAAGCTATTTTTATTTTTTAAGCATAGTTTGCCCGGCATTGCCGGGCTGTTTTAAATTGTGGTGTTGTTGTTGTTTTTAAAGTAATGTAAAAAAGAGGTAAGTATGTTATTGTTTTCTTAAAAGTTTTTATTTATGTACAATTTTATGTTGTTATTTGTTAAGTAGATTTTATTGTTGCAATACTGTAAAGTAATATTAATTTTTCATTTTTCATTTTTCTAATGTGTTTTTAAATATTTTTAACAATTATGTTAATGTAAGTTACATAATATTTTTGTTGAAAAGATTAATTAAATATATAAACATTTTTAAGTCAACAATAAACATTTTAAGTCAACATTTGTTTCTGTATAATCTTTAAATGATGTATAACTTTAACTATATAAATTTGTATATATATTTTTTCTTCTGTTGGGTTGTTTTCCTGTTTTTTTCATATTCTGTAAAACATAATAATGTATATTTAATTATTTTACTTAGTTTTTGTTTTTTGGGGGTTTTTTTTAATTGGCTTACCTTTAAATAGTTTTGATTTGCATCTGTGTTGTAATATGTTGAAATTTTGATTTTCTGAAAAAAGAAAGAAATGAATTTATTAGAGTTATGTTTGCGAATAATTGTAATGGTGTAAGATATTTTTTTTATTTTGCTATTTTTAAATGAATAATATTGATTTTATTGAGCTATAGAATGTATTGCTGTAACAGATAAAAAATATTATGTTTTCAATTTTTTTGATAAATATTACTTACTTTAAAAACTGTTATTTCTTGCTTGTTTTCTCCAGTTGATGTAATTGTATAATATTTTGCATTATTTTTAAAAACTAATTCATAAGTGTGATCTTATGATTGTTTCACTTACCTCTTGATTGTGTCTGGGTAGCTTGTTGTTCTTGATTATTTTTTATTGTTATGAAATGATTCAGCATTAGCAGAGCTAATGGTATGTTGATGTTCATTGGTGGGTTTAACATGAAATCAATTGGTATAATTGTTGAATGAATGCTTTTTTTGTCTTGTTCTTGTTCATTGTTCCTGATGTCTTCTTCTTCTTTGGTTTCCTCATAGTTCTTTTACTAATTGTGTCTTTTTCTGGTATTTAGTTTGTTATTTATTTTTTCAATTATTTCTTGAATTTGTTTATTCAGGTTTTCAGAGATGTTGTCCTTATCATTTTTAAGTGTTTGCTGTTGTATTATTTCTTTTTTCTTACAATAGGGATTTCTTTATATTTTAATTCTTGTATTTTATTGTTATTTTCTTGGTTTTTTTGATATTGTGCATTGTGGTTCATTTGTGATTGTTCTTTTATTTTGGTTTTTTATTTCTGAAATTTGTTTGTTTTTAATTTTTTCAATTATTTCTTGTTATGTTGTTATGTTTTTCATTTGTTATTTTTTCATTTGATTTTATTTCTTTTTCCATCACTGTTTGTAATTGTTGTTTTTGTTTTGAATTTTAATTTCAATATTTTGTTGATTTTCTAAATTTCGTTCTGATTGTTGAGTTTTGAGTATAGGTTGTTTCATTTTTTATTCTGAATTATCTATTTTTTGTAATATCACTGAAAATTCTTCAGTTTCAAGAATTGTGTATTCTTTTACTTTTGTAAAACTTTGTTTTTCAACTGCAGAATTTGCTTGAAATTTCTCCAGTTTTTGTGGTGTTATTATGCTGTTATTTATTGCTTTATCCATTTCAGAATGTAATGTAGACAGTGTTTCTGAAGTGATATAATTTTTAAAAATGTTACCTTGTTTTGTGTTATGAAAGGTGTATCCTCCTCCGATGCCAATTTTTTTATCATCAGTTATATTTTTAGGGTTCATTTTTCCTGGTTTAGTTTCGTTGTTTTTGTCCATTATTCTGTATCCTCGTCCGCTTGGTATTCTTTTTATTTACAGCATTTTAGAATTTTAATTAGTTTGTTTTGGAATGGTAGTAAGTTTTTTAATAACTCCGGTTGACGTGTTTAGCGTTACTTTCTAATACTCCCCTCAGTGTTTCTGGATCTTTCTTCCCCTATTTATATTAGTTTTTTTTTCTTTTTAAGATATCGTTCTCGTGTGAGTTTGCAAGTTTTAGTTTTCTGCGTTGTGTTTGTCTATTTGCATAGTAGTCATTGGCTCGCTGTTTGCACATTGGGTAGGTGTGGCTATAGTTTCGTTTTCCCTTTTTCATGGATTTACAGCATGTACTTTGTTTACGGAAGAATATGCGCCTGAAGCTGGAAAGCGTGTTGTTTGACGGGTGAATCTTCTATCAAAGATTATGGGTGGAAACTTTGGGTGTTGCTGTTTTCGGTAAGCTTGAATGTTCCTTGCAATTAACTGTTGTGTTTCTGGCTAATGTAATTACAGCGATCTTAAAGAGCGAACTGGTTTTTTCGTGTTGATTAGTTTTACATAACTATTTTACTTTCTTAGTATTTTTAGATTTAGCTTTTGTATCTTGACTCGTTATGATTGAGTGTTTTTGCTTAATGGATGGTTCTTTGTTTTACTTAAAATTAACGTGTTTGTGCTGATTACTTTTTAGATTACATGTTTTCCATATTATTTTGATTTTTGCAGCACTTGTTGATGAAAAATATTTTTAGTTTGATTGTTTGTTGCAAGTATGAATAAATTATCTGCTGAAACCACTCTAGAACATGCAACATATAATTGTCCGTGAGAGAAACATGGCTTTGAAAGATGAACTCCACAATGTTGCAGTGTCTGACCTTGCGATTTGTTTATAGTAATTGCGAATGCTAGTCGTACAGGGAATTGTAGTCTTTTAAATGGTATTGTTTGATCAGTTGGAATCAATGGAATACGTGGAATGCAAACTGATTCCCCTGCTCCTTTTCCTCTAATAATTGTGGCTTCTATTACATTTGGCATAAGGTTTTTCACACACAGTCTAGTGCCATTACATAACTTTGGTGGATGAAAATTTCTTAGTAAAATAATTGGTGCTCCATCTTTCAGGAGTAGTTAATGAGAAGGCATTGCTGGTATTTCAAATGAGTTCAAAAATTCAGTAGGGAAATTAACAGCATCATCTTTGTCTACGACTGTATCAATAGATTTGTATAGAGTAGGTTGTTCTGGTAACATGTCAAGAATTTCCTGATTTATAATGTTAACATCCTCGTTCTTTGCTGCTAAGATAGCTCTTTCTTTAAGCCATTCATGATGTTGATAATTGTCATTAATGTTTCAGTATATTGAATTTATAAGTTTGAATGCAGATGTTACCATGGTGCAGGAATAATCTGGGAATTCAATGCTATTTTCTTCATTTTTTGGTACTTATCCATCACCTATTTGTAGAAGAAAGTTGGTAAAGAGTTCAGTGTTTGCATTTTGTCTTTCTCATGTTTTCTGTTAAGGTAATGGTTTTAACATTTTTCCATAAACATGTTTGGTTGATACACACATTGATTTGTTCTGCAGGTGTACATTTTGGTATTACTGGGAGTGTTTGTCTGAAATCTCCACAAAGAAGTAATAGAAGTCCACCCATTAGTTTTCATTTTCTCTTATGTCTTTAAGAGTTATGTGTAAGGCTTCAATAGATTTTTTATGTGCCATCGTACATTCATCCCAGACAATAATTTTTGCTTCTTTTAGCACGTGCACTACCTTTTGTTATATTACATGTTGGGGTTTCTTGTTTAGCTATGTAGAGTGGTATTTGGGGTGCAGAATGAGCAGTTCTTCCACCTTCTATTAATGTTGCTGCTGTCTTGAACGCTCGACTAGGCACTGGCTTACAGGAGGCATGTAAGCCTTTAGGCTGCAATAATTTCCTTTATCCGCACACTCCCAGTGCAGCCTAAAGTCACCACACTGTACCGCTTCCCAATCGGCTTCAAAGAACTCCACCTGTCGCTTACAGGGAGTATGCGGTGGTTTAATATATTGGTAGCATATGGGGGCATAGAGCAAAGAACTTGGATATAGCCTGATAAACTCACATCAACTCCGATAGTATTACTCACAAAGAGTTTTATTTTCCTTTAGCATCTGAAGAAGAACAGAGACAGGCAAAAACAAAAGACAAAGTACAGAGCAATGCATAGTTAATAGGGCTCCTTTTGATTGGAGAGGCTCATCTCGGGTATGAGCTGAAGCTTCCCGTTGGGAAGTCTGAGTCCGGCCTGAGGAGACAGATTTCTGCCTTCTACCCAGGAGGACCGAAGAACTGAGGGAAAGGGCTCTGCTTTTATACACAAAAAGGAGCAGATTTCCCTCCCACCTTTGCATTCTTGGAATGACCTAATCTGCAGGTATTAGACCCACGGGGTATTGATTGACAGGAGGGGAGGCACCCTCTCCCACATGGTATAGTCAGCTGACCCTGTCGTCACCCTGTACCCTCGTGGGGCTGCACCTGCAGTAGCTGTCAACAACTCCAGTGTGGGATCGCAGCTGTGCAGATTTCATCAGAAAGGAATGTGTGTGTGTGAAACAGCTCTAGTAGCTTTGTGATAAGGTCGCCATAGTTACTTAGGATCATGACAGCTGCAATTCCTGTTGATGCTATGGCTAATGCAACATTTCCTTGTGAATGTATTTCTGCCAGAATTAAGTTTGTGAGGAAAGTTTTTCCTGTTCCTCTAGAAGCTTATAGGAAAATTATTCCTCCATCTTCTGTTGTTAGTTGAGTAATTATTGTGTCATAGGCTGATTTCTGTTCATCATTAAGCAGTGGTTTGTTTTGATTTATGTATTCTTTTAATATTTCAAATGTCATAGTTTGTTTCCCTTATATAATCTGCATTTAAGGCATCTCCTTGATTGCGTGTTGGTGCTGGCAGGCCAAGATCTTCCAGTGTTTTATTAGTCATGCGTATGCATTTGTCTTCGATTTCAGTTAATGCCATGTTGTATATGTCTGCTCCATACTCAGTGTTTCATGTTAGATGTTCTTTTCTGGCTTTCATTAGCATATCTTCACTTAGTGGGTTTTTAAAAATTTCTCACAAATTTAGTGGGTTTGATGGACTACATGAAGTGAGTATTATTGCTAGTAAAGTTCTCATTTGGTGTGGCATAGAAATCATTGCTGCTTCTTGCAAAGTTGTTTCCCAATGTTGATCAGCTTCTAATAAACCCATGTGCTGACAAACTTATCTGTATGTTTCCATCTGTTTTGCTTCTACAGTTTTGAGTTCTTGAAAATATGTTGGTCCAGGTATTGTGTGGAGCAGCATTCTCAGATAGAAACATTCTGTATTATTTGGATGCGCAGTGTATAGTCTGCCTATTGCATCACTTTCATAAATGTCATGTTCAGGTACATAATTGCCAGTTTTTCTGTGGCAGAATTGTTTCTTAGTTTTATTCCAGGTGTAATATTTTGCCACATCTTGATATAGTATGGTTTTTGCAAATTCATCTTTCTGGCATAGTTTAAAAAAGCAGTTAAAGTTGTTTCTTGAGGATTATCTGCGACAGTTGTTGATTTTTCAGGAGTAAAATATACTCTTTGGCCATTTTCAAGGTGTACACTTAGATGTAGTACTGTTGGATGTCTATCATGTATGTGGAAGCCTAGAATGTGCCAAAACCCCTCATTAGTGCTAATGTACCTTCCACATTGATACTGTAAAATCTCATATTTTTGTTACTGTTTCTAATATCATAAATGGCCATATCACTGCCTATATTTATATATTTACACACATACTTTATTGATTTAACAATATTACAATATTCCACATTAATGTGTGCTTTGAATATTTTTGATAGTAGAGGACAGTATGGTACTATCCAGCTGTTGTCTATTACTATTTCTTCTTGTGTTTTCATTTTTAATTTAGTTGTGTTCCCTCCATCCTCTAGAGAATGCCATCTGTATTGTGGGTATCCATCTTCTGAAGTTTGTGTTTCTTTCAGTAATGCTCTGGGGTATCTTTTGGTGCAAGTTTTCTCTTTCATGCATGGTGTTTGTGGGTTAAGAAGACCACAGGGTCCATGAATCATGTTTTTCTTAACAATGGCATGTAGTTCAATATCTTCATTTTTGTTGGGTATTTCAGCACATATTATTTTATCAATTTCAGTAGGATGTATTTTGCTTTTTAGCCATATCAAGTTGTGTGAACGTGGCAGCCCACGTTTCTGCCATTCAATCGTATACATCCAACAATTACATTCACCAAATATCTGATTTTTTGTAATAAGATTAATTAATTGTGTTTGTTTTTGTCTGAACACTCTTGAAATTAGGTCATGTCTGTCATTAGCTGTTTCATCATTTCTGAGGTAATTTTTTATCTCAGGCCATGTTGAGATAAATTTATAACATTTATAAATAAGTCTGGTCTTCCATGTTTCCTTACATAGGTCATAGCATCCTGAGTATATTCATGCATATGCCTTGGGCTTCTGGTATATGTTGCTGGCAGGATGAGCAGTGTTCCACCATTTGTTAGGTTACCATCTTGTGCCACAGCATCCTTTAAATGTATGTACTGTTCTGCTCTGAGTGATTTTTGGTTTGTTCTAATGTACAGTAGTCTTTTTCTTTCTATTTTTGCATACATATCCACAACGAACTGATTTAACAATTTTCTGCAGTGGATTATGTGGTTTTGTTCTTCATTTCTAACCATTAGAATGTAGGAGTAGTAGCCCATGGCTGAAATTTTTTTATCAGTTCCCTTTCCAGTTTTTGGATCAATGCATTTCAAATTAAAATGATATCCATCCTCACCATATGGGAAAAGTATGGGATACTGAAGAGCATCATAGGAGCGATGTGTGTCTGATATACGTTGCAATTTTTTGTCATGTCGTTTAAGTATTATTTCCCTGGGATGGAAAGTATCTCCAGAAATGAGTGCTGCGACTTCATTTGTTTCTGGCGCATTGTATCACCGTATATGTTCTCCTGTTGGAGTTTTGTCTGCAGCTATGACAATTTGGTATTCATTTGTTGGCATGTTTTGCATTGCATTTTGGAAAGTGCGGATGAGATTATTGTGTTGATGTAACATTCTTTGTATTCTTAGTACAATATGTTGTTTTGTTTCTTCAATGTATGTACATCGTTGTGCTGTTTCTTTTTCCTCATCTCCCATGAAATAAATTGGCAGGAACTTTGGCTATTCTTCTGGTAGTGGTAGTAGTGAACCAATATTGTGATAAATCTGCCCTTGAATTGTGAATGTTGGATTGAATCCTTTGTGTTGTGGCTCCAAATGAAGTCATTTGAAAACATGAGTTGTATTTTTGAAGATTCTTTAAGAAATGTTTAGAATCTGCTGTGACTCCACTGGTATATTCTATCAGTTCTTGTGGTGGTATTTGTTGTGGAATTTTTATTTTACCTTCTTTGCAACATAGTGATTTGGTTTCTGTTTTGAATTTTCTGGCTTGGCAGAATCTAATAGCATTCAGCTATTAGAAATAATGTTAACTACTGGTAGACAATGTATCGCTAGAAATTGGAAAAATGATGTAACTATTCAGACGGGAGAGTGGTACAAGGAAATGTGGAATTTAGCATTGAATGACAAATTGACATGGGAGATAAAAGTAAAAAGGGATAAATTGAAGGAAAATAGATTTTGGAGTATTTGGAAGCCTTTTGTCGATCACTCTCTTATGGGTAGGGATAGTTTTAGACCTGTACCATCTCAAAGTAGTTTTTGGAGATAATACAGAGACTAAACTCTCTGGGGCAATGTAAATACTCACTGGGTGACTTGTAATTTGAAAAGAAGGAGTTTGATGGTTGTTAACAAACAATTGTAATATTGATAGCTTTTATGAAGGTTATGGTTATAGTACTAACCTACAATGTGGATATCTAATTGTGTGTGTACCATGACAAATAATCAGTTCAACTATCATGTATGTGGTTATTTTTTATGAGTTTTATGTATTATTGTTATGATGTATTGTTTTTTGTATGTTTGTTTTTTCTTTTGGAAAAAAAATTAAAAATAAGAATTGGCAAATTGTGTCTAGATTACCAATCTCTAAATTGGCATTTTCTGAATAATTAGTTTCTGGATCATATGAGAAGGCAGCCATTTTTTATGTCAATTTCTTAGCTTTACTTCTCTCTTTTCGTATTGCTCTTGTCTTTTTATTCTGTTTAATCTCATATCATGTTTCTTTGTGGTTTCGTTTGCCCTTGATGTACTGTCAATTTCTCTACATTTTGTTAACATGGTCTCATGTTCCTGAGATGTTTGTTCTGTCTTTTGTGCATATTTCTTTCTGCGTTTATTAAGTTTTTCTTCCTTTTCTTGTGTTGTTTCTTGTGTTTTTTTCTATTTTTCTTTTCAATCTCTTGCTTTTTCTTTGTCCTATATTTACATTTTTTGTAGCATTGTGATTTTCAATTCTAATAAATTAATATATTGAAATATGTTATTATTATTAATTCAGTATTAAAACAGTTGTCATATATTGTCATTGTTGTAGCTTGTTAATGGTTTATTACTTTGGCAAAGAGGAAATAATGCACTTTTCTGTACTATAATTTATGTATAAAGTCTTTTTTAATGATTTATTTGTTTGGCCTGAGACAACAATGCAATCTTCTGTAAGTATTGTTTATGTATAAGTTTTTTTCCTAATCTGTACTGTGGTCAAAAGTTTTTGTTCAGAAATTTCTGTGTTAAGTCATTAGTTTCTTTCATGAGGGAATTATTTCTAGTGAAAAGAGTTTTACTATCAGAATTATATATTTTCTTCAAGTCCTGCACCATATGCAATAGAATATGTTTGAGAAAATATATATTTTTTGTACCTTTCATGCATCAATACTTAATGAAGTCTGCTCTGTAATTGTCTTCAGGTTATTTGTCCCTTAACCTGTGTGTGGTTTTCAATTTTGTTCAAGAGCTGTAAGATACACTTTTATTATTTTTTTCAAATACGTGTAGCATATGCAATATAATAAGCTTGCAAAGTTTTTTCTTTTTTTAGCTTAAGTGTTAAAATAGTAAATGGAGTGTGCTCCGTAATTATCTTTTGGTGCAATTGTACATAACCGTGATGGTTATTTCTCCTCAAAACTGTGGATTTTTTTGTGCTTTTCCCAACATTTGATGCATTCGCACCACTCAACTTGATTGGCTGCATTGCTGTAAACGCGTAGTATGCTGGGATTTGTAGTGCAATTTGTTCTGTGAGCATTCAGTTGGCACCTTTGTTTCTATTTTTATTTTTTTATTTTTTATGTATATGTTGTGTATGTATTACGTGGGTTATTTTGCAGAAACGTAGTAGTTATTTATCGTATTTTCATAGAGTGAAATGTTTAGAATGGTGCAGCAAGAATTTGAATTTTTTAAACAGTTTATTCTACGTTCTATGCGCGCGCACCATTGAGATAGATTGACTGACATGCTATAGGCGCATAGGATGCTGGGATATGAAGTTTAATTTGTGCTATTACCATTTGTGCATTGAAATTTTTTCTGTATCTTAATTTTGATTGGCCATGGCGCAACTCACAACATTCTATTTGGTCACAATTCTCAACCTAATTGGCTGCGGCATGGCATGGCACACAGGATTTTGGGTAGTGAAGTTCTTTTTCTTTGTTTGCGTTCATGGGGCTCTTGCCCCACTGGTGCATTTCTCAAACATTTAGTGACCTCCGGACCGGGTTCGGGTGAGTGCAGGAGGCTCGGTATGGGATAGTGTGGATGGGTGTGGAAGCCTTTGTCACATTCCAACGGTTAACGCTTGGATTTATAGGTATAGATTTTCTTTCTTTTTTTATTAATTTTTTTAAAAATTGAATTTTTGACAGACATACAGAAAGAAAAAAACAGTAACAATAACAATACAATATAATGATAAATCAAAAACAACATCAATACAGTATTGACTCAAATTCATAGGAGCTAGCACATAATAGTACTTAAACTGACTATTTATCATATAACCACCAATCTAAACACCGCATTATAAGGTATAGATTTTCAAACTCCAGACCCTTAAACCTTATAGGCTCAATAGCGAGCTCGATTTTTCATGTTATTTATAATCACTTTAAGACACTATTCTGCCAGAGCAAATGAGTATTAATTCATTACACATGATCTTTTTCACACATCAACTGTAGGCTTTATAAGTCACTTTCATACATTTTCTAATGTCAGAGCACAATAAGAAACAAACACTTTGAGGCTACATGATGCATGATAAGGTATTCTCATTCACGTTTACTTTTAATGTAGAATAATTTATAATGTATATTGTGATTGTTTGATATACTGTGATGATGATTTGTTTCTTTTTAGATTTCCTGAAACATAAACAAATAATGGAGGAAAGAGTTAATGAGAAAGAAATAAAGGAGGCAATCATGAAGCTTAAACTAGGGAAATCTCCGGGTGAACACGGGTATATGACTGACTTTTATAAGGCCTTTCAAGAAATTTTTACCCCAAAGTTATGCATTTTATATAATTCAATATTAGATGGAGGAAAGGTCCTAGATTCCTGGAATAAATCAATAATTGTATTAATCCCAAAGCCAAACAAGGATCCAGAAATAATTGATCATTATAGGCCGATCTCGCTCCTAAATCAGGATGCTAAATTATTTCCAGCCATGATGGCTAATAGACTGAGTACGTTTTTAGGAAAATATATTCAGAGGGATCAGGTAGGATTTCTCAAAGGACGTCAGCTAGGAGAACACATAGTAAGAATAATTAACATACTTGAAATAGCGAAAAGGGAAAGAACAAAACTATGTATTCTCTCACTTGATCTATTCAAGGCATTTGACTCAATACTGGCAAACATTACAAACTATAGTACAGAGAATGGGCTTTGGAGATAATTTTTTACATGTATTCAATCAATTATACAGCAAATTGTAAACAGTTATAAAAGTAAATGATGGATTCACTAAAAAGATTGAGATTATGGCAGGAACAAAACAAAGGTGTCCACTGTCCCTGTTATTATTTGTCTTATCTATGGAATTATTAGCTAATGTTATCAGAAGAGATAAGGACATTCAGGGTTTAAATGGTCAAAAAATTAGTATGTATGCCGATGACATGTTACTTGTATTAAAAAATGCTAAAAACACAATTGGTAAAGTTCAAGAACATCTATACAGGTTTGAAAAAATAACTGGCCTAAGAATTAATTGGAAAAAGACTGAAGCGATAGCTTGTAATTATAATGAAAAGGACAAGGAAGAGATTAAAAAACTTTATAAAATAGACATAAAGAAAAGTTTGAAGTATTTGGGCATATATATAACAGAGAATATTAAGGAGCTCCATAAGTTAAGCATAGACAAACTAAGGCAAGATTTAAAATCAAACATAGCTAAACTTAATAAATTAAAAGTGTCCTGGTTTGCTAGAGTGAGTCTGGGGCGAATGAAAATTTTATCAAAATTAAATTTTGTTATAGGTAACCTTCCTCTTAAGATAAGTAATAAGCAATTAAAGGAATGGCAAAAAAATGTTAAACAAGTTTTGTAGCGGAGGAAGGAAACCAAGGATAATGAAATCGTTATGGTACCAAAGTCAGGAGGATGGTTGGCTGGGTATCCCCAACATAACAAATTATTACAAAGCATTTCAATTAAATAGAATTGTAAATTTGTTAGTACAGAATAAGGATGAATTAGAAGATATAAATCAGATTGAATATAAAAAATATAATGGCAGTTTATTCTTAGAAACGCAAGTTAAGAAAATACAATTAAAAAGTAAGACACTAAGAGAATTGTATCAATTTTGGAAGGGAATAAAAGAAGAACTAGTTAGAGGAGATTCTCCAATATTAGAGGTGACAGATTTTGCAGATTGTCCATTAAATGAGATGAAGGATATGAAAAAGAAATTAAGGTTGAACAACTTAATACAAATTAATGAGTGGATTTCAAAGGGGTCTACATCCCAAATGAGGGAAGAAATTTATCAAAAGTTAGAGTTAAATTGGTTTCAAAAAATTCGGCTCGAAAAATGGGATAGCAAAATAAGAAAGAAGGGACAGAAAATTAGAGAGATATCAAAGTTTGAAGAATTGATATACAGTATAAGAAAGGGGATTGTAGTTAAGAGTGGATTGGTAAGTAAATTATATAAAATAATAAACAAAAAGGAAGATCTACAAAGATTAATAAAGAACAGATGGGAAGAAGAATTAAATATAAAGATAAGTGAACAGGCATGGAAAGGAAGATGGAACCAAAGAATAATGAATCAGTTATCAATAAGGGAAAGGGAACACAACTTTAAATTAATTTGGAAGTGGTATTTGACCCCAGTTATTTTACAACATATGGATAAAGCAAGATCAAATAAGTGCTGGAGATGCAATAGAGATTTAGGTACATATGTTCACATGTGGTGGGACTGTGAATATACACAGACCTATTGGAAGATGGTAGAACAGGAAATAAATAACATATTTAATAAAAACATAGTATTGAACCCTAAAATTGCTCTGCTGGGATGGTTAGAAGATATAAATATTGATAATAATCAAAAGGAGTTGCTATCCATTCTGCTCACTGCAACAAGGCAAATAATTGCTTTGGAATGGAAGAATAAAATAAATAAATGCAGAGAAAGATGGTTTAAACAAATATGGCGGTTTGCGTTAAATGACAAACTAACATCAGAAATGAAAGTAGAAAGAGGAGAGGTTAAGAGTAACCTTTTCTGGAAAATTTGGAGACCATGGGTAGTGTATGGTATGTCAAGTAAAGACGGAATAAAACCTGTACAAGAAGAATATGAATTTTGGGCGGATTTATAAATTTATAAATAATAATTGAGTGACAAGGGTAGTTATTTTATTTTGTATAGGGTTGGGCGTGGGATGTTGGGTGGTGGGGGTGTTATGTTGTATGTATTGTATGTAATGTTATTTTGTTGGATGTATGTATTGTAAAGTAATTAATAAAATTTATTTTAAAAAAAGATTTCCTGAAGAAGATATTCCAAAAGTTTGGACTTTATACAGATTTGGACTTTGTATGAGGCATGCAAAATCCTAGCCGTGATGCCTCATACAATGTCCAAATCCTTGCCGCGATGCCTCGTACAACGTCGTTCCCATAGAGATACATTGTACTGTACAGCTCAGACTTCAGGGCAAAGTCAAGGAAACAGATAGGAAACTGACAGAACTTTAAGAAATCATTGTCTAAAGGCTAAAAACATTACAAAACTTGTCAAACAACCCTGATTGTCCAAGAACCTGAAGAATGCTGCAAAAATCTCAGGAATGCTTCTAAAAATTCAAAAAAATCCAGAATCGTGCTCAAAACCACTCCTAAACACTCTTTGCCTCATGCAAAACCCACAAGAGCAATGCACACATGTGTCCTGCCTTTTATACTGCCCAGGCACAATGCAACCTGGGAAAACCCCAATGCCTCATACAATGTTGCAGGACTTTGTATGAGGCAACATTTTTCAAGGAATGAGACGATGTATGAATCCGATGTTGTATGAAGCGGACTTTGTATGAGGTATTACTGTATATATATATGACAACAAATGCTCATATATATATATATATATAAACACACACACACACACACACACACACACACACACACACACACACACACACACACACACACACACACACACACACACACACACACACACACATATATATATATATATATATATATATATATATATATATATATATATATATATATATATATATATATATATATATATATATATATATATATATATATATATATATATATATATATATATATATATATATATATATATATATATATATATATATATATATATATATATATACCAAGAGAAGTTTCTCCTAGTGATAGCGGGATCGAGACTCTGACCCAACAGGTCTCCTTATGGGCCACGCCGGCCACTTCACAGCTGAGGCCAGTCTCGATCGCGCTTCCCCACTCACAACAAGGGACGCTTCTCTTGGTTGTGAGTGGGGAAGTGCGATCGAGACTGGCCTCAGCTGTGAGGTGGCCGGCATGGCCCATAAGGAGACCTGCCGCATCGGAGTCTCGATTGCCTCCCTGCTCACAACCAAGAGAAGTTTCAGATTATGGTTTGCTGATAGGTATGGATACAACAGGGATCTAGAGCCATTCACTCCCAAATTTTCATTTGTTCTCTGTATAATACCTTGTTACGGTAAACATATTTAGGTAGGCACTTAAACTGTTCAATATTTATGCAGAAATCCCACTATGGAATCAATTAGTTGATTTCCAGCAATAAATGTGTACTGTATTCTTCTTCATGGAAAAATAAGACATCCCCTGAAAATAAGACCTTGTGCTAATTTTGGAGTTTTTAAAAATATAAGACAGTGTCTTATATTCGGGGAAACAGGGTATGTGTGTGTCTGTGTGATAACAAATAATCATAAACAAGAACAGAAATGACAAAAATATCTTACAAATAATGGACCACCTTAAACTACAGAAAATACAAGATCTATATGTTATATAACTCTCATAGTCATACCATATTATTTAACCCTAGTCATGGTTGCAATGTCAAGGGAAACAAGGTAGCAATTCAAATCAATTTTAATCCAAAAAGATAACTCGTCAGACACCGGCTTGTCACCTCTTCCAGCAATCAAAGTATGGACTAGGAAGGGCTTCCAAATATCATAAAACTTGTTCTCTTTACTAATGCCTTTCTTTAAATTGAGCTCTGACCTTAATTTATCATTAAGTGCTATGTTCCACATTTGCTTATACCAGTCTTCCAATTTTGAAGGAGCATCACTCTTCCAGTTCTTAGCTATACATAACCTTGCAATTCATAATATAATTGTTAACAATTCTACTACATTGACACAGATTCAATTTATTCAGTTCAAACAATAACACACTACCTGCATCCAATTTAATGTCTATCCCAAATATATCTATAATTTCTTTCTCAACTTTTATCCGAAATTGTTTTACTTGTCCACATTCCCACCACATATGTATGTAGGATCCAAAATCATGTTTGCACCTCCAGCATAAATTTGATTTTGCGTGATCTATTCGATATTCTATGTGAAAAGCTGTATATATCCTGGAAACAGCTTTGACACATCTTGAGAGACAATATCTCATCCATTTTAAGTTTAACAATAGAAAAGAATTTTTTTGAGCATTTATAGACATTACAGTGAACATAGTTTGAATAAAATTGGATGTCCATCAATGCTAGACTTGTTTTAGCTTCACAGATTCAAAGAAGAAGGTGAGCCTTTGACATTTCAGCATCCTTGCAAGGAAAATCATGCTTTGGTCCCTGTGTGTATAGATAAAGCAAAAAAAAGCAATCACACTTATATACCACTCCATAGCACTTAGTGCATCTCTGCAGTTCACAAGTTGATTAGCAGTTTGCCCCCAACATGCTGGGTACTCATTTTATCAACCTTCGAAGGATGGATACCATTTCATGCATGTTTACTTGGAAACAAATGACATCTCAGAAGAAAATAATCTTCAGCATTTATTTTGCATTGCATAAATATGTTGCTGAGCAAAGTGTCCTGGAGGAACGATTTGAAGCAAAATTAGTTAAAACTGATCTATAGTCTTCATAAGTTGATGGAATGTATTTAATAATAAAAGGTAGATAAACAAATATGTATCAAATAAAATTCCACATCAAAATTTATCTTACTCTGAATAACCATTAATAGTTACAGTCAGGGGGAAAATGGGGATAATGGAGTCCCCAGCATGAAGGAGCCACTGCATATTTGCTGCTTGGAGGAGAGTCAGAAAAAGGATAGAGAGTCATTGGGAGTCAGCAAAACAATGGAAACAAAAAGAGACAGAAAAGGGTGCAAACGCTTCCCTCAAATGTCAGAGATAGGAAAATAATAAATTAATTTAGGGACAAAGAACTATCATGTTAGGCTGTGAAATCCCCCTCCCACTGATAACCCATCATAGAAACTAGTACTTTAAGAGAGTAAATGCTTTGTCTGAAAGAGCTCTAGTATACACAACTTTATATTGTAGGAAAAGTGAAGTGATGACAATCAGACACTGAATGTCGTCACCTTGCCATCACCTTTTAGACACTTGCCATCACCTTTTAGAAATGGGTCACAGGTCACCCCTTCATAGAAACTAGTACTTTAAGAGAATAAATGCTTTGTCTGAAAGAGCCCTAGTATACACAACTTTATATTGTAGGAAAAGGAATAGACAGGTAGGAGATACAGTGAACTTCACAGCCAGTACCTGTTCCCGAGTCTACCATCTCACTATGCTTCATGGTAGAACATGTTCTAGTGTATACTACCCTGAAATTCCTGATAGAAGAGTTTGCTACAGTAAGGATAACAAAACCCATCATCCTACTTACCACAGGATCCATTCCACCTGATAGAGACCTCCACCCATTTTAGGAAGCCAGGATAAGACCTTTTGCTGCTCCAAGGTATTTAATGCTCTGCTCCAGGCTAGGAAAATCTGTGGTAATTTTAACCCCTGGTTGTTTATCAACCTTTGTTACATTGCCAAAGAAACCATACGCAAAGTCCTGTGAGGAGTACAGAACGGTTAGCATCATGAGTCATGCTCTCAAGGTCTTCTTTATAATAATCCATAGCAAAATTTATAAATGTGAAGAAAGCACAGGTGAAACACAATTTGTCTTCTGGAATTATATGGGTACCAGAGAGGTACTGTTTATAATGCAGGTCCCCATACAAAGATTTAGAGATATTAGATGTGACATACATGCATGTTTTATAGATTATGCAAAATCCTTTGACAGATGCCAGCATGAGAAGATGATCACAGCACTGAAGAAAATAGGTGTAGATGATAAAGATATCAGAATCATCAACAATCTTTAATGGGATCAGATAGCACAAGTCAGATTTGAAGAGCAGCTGACAGAGCATGTTCAAATTCTCAGAGGTATGTGACAAGTTTGTGTCCCTCCCCCACCCCCCGAAACTGTTTAACACATATTTGGAGAGTATTTTTTCAGAAGCATTATCTCACCGCTTCCCTCCGCTGCCCGCACCACCAGCCAGAGATGAGGAGCACCTGCGGACGCCTTCGTTCCCTCCCAGCCCTGCCTGGCCGGAGGGTTGAAAAGGATGCCGCAGACATGGGCTGGAGGACCCTGCTGTATTGTATTTTTTGTCCATTGACTATATTGTATTAGGATGTTTTATTTATATTTTGTATTGTGATGTTGGTGTTTCAAGGAATGTTTGATTTTTGTGAGCCGCCCTGAGTCAGCATATGCTGAGTGGGTGGCATACAAATCAAATCAATCAAATCAATCAAATCAAATCAGATTTAAACATTGACATTAAAATTAATGGGGAATACTTGAATAACATTTGATTTGCTGATGACACAATGCTGATGGTCACAAACCTTGCAGATCTTCAGTTGATGCTAGATCGAGTTAGAGCTTTAAGTGCAGGATATGGGTTGGATCTCAACACCAAGAAGATGAAATATCTGGTTATAAGCTGAACATTAAGTCAAGGCAAGCTAATGGCAGGAACACAAGAAATCAAAAGAGTGAATAAAATTGTCTATTTTGAGAGTATGTTAAATAAAAATTAGGATCCTGAAGTAGAGATTAAAATACGAATAGAAAAAGCAAGATCCGCCTTCAAAAATGCAACACTAGTTATGCAGTAGAGATCTAACTCTCGCTACAAAGATCTGAATAGTAAGATGTTACATCATGGGTTGACCATATGATTAACATAGAAATATTGTGCCAGATGGATAAAGAAAAATAACTCTTTAAGACCATTAAGCAAAGAAAGCTCCAGGACCTTGGCCATATCATGAGGAACAACATAAAGTATAGAATCTTCCAACTTGCTCTACATGGAAAGATCCCTGGGAAAATTGGCCCTGGATGTAGACGGACTTCATGGCTAAAGAACCTGAGAGACTGGTGTGGCATGTCCTCGGAAAAACTGTTCTGAGAAGCTAAGAACAAGAAGACTATCACCATGATGATAGCCAATATCCGAATGGATATGGCACCAGAGGAAGAAGAAGGTTGTTAATATTTACAAACCAACCAAATCAGGTAGAACTTAATAATATGTAGATTAGATAGCAAAATTTCAATAAAGTTTCAAAAGGAACTGGAATTCTCCCACCTGCTTATTTATTTATTATTTATAATAGCATTTCTATACCGCTTTTTTCTCTTGAAAGTAACTTAAAGCGGTTTACAGAGTCAACATAAATAACAAGAACATATCAATAAATAGCAGAACATCATACAGAAACACAATACAAAATTCAATACAAAGTTCCAATACAGTTCAACATTTCACAAAAATTCCAGTACAGTTCAACATATCATAGAAATTCCAATACAGTTCAGCATATCACAATATCAATTGCAGCTCAGGTGCTCCGACTTCCCCGCGGCCAATGCCAAACTGGGAAAGGAGTCAAACAAGGCAGTGGCGGCAGGAGTTCATATACCCGCAGCAACACAAGCCCGGGTATTCCGACTTCCCCATGGCCAATGCTGGACCGGAGAAGCCGCACCAGTCGCCCCACAGCTGGAGCCAGTCTCTCCCCCCCCTCACTCTCACTGAGGCCAGGGGTTTGCTGATGGAACTGGCTGCTTCCTCTTTGCCACTGGGGTAGAGGTGCCAAGGAGCCTACTCTTTCAGGAACCAGCTGTTCTGTAGCTGGATTCCAGGCCTCAAAACAAAGTTTCTCCTTCGGCAATGGCTCCCGCAAAGTAACCCAAAAGTTTTAATCCTTCTCTTAGGAAAAAGGCCTTATTGTTAAATATTCCCATTCAATCTGCTCCACTTCAGGTGGAGCAAAATGAACGCTCTTAAAAAGTCCAAAAGGTCTTCTGTAAATGGCCAAGCTTTATTCTATGAAAGAAAAACTAAAAATCAGGAACACACAATTATATAAAAATAAAAAGGAACATTCTTACCGTTTCTCCTTTCCCGTTGTTAAAACAAGAAAGGAATAACTATCTATATTTTCTGGCTAGGTCAGTTAACACAATCAGGATTACATTTTCCTATTGTTCTACGCACAAGCAAGCCTCTGTAGACTTCTCTCCTCCTGCATTGAACATGCTCAAAACAATGGTGTTTCTTCTCTACTGTTCTAAGATAACAAAAACCATCCTTTCCTCCTTTGTCCCATCTTTTCCTCTCTCTTACCCAATAAGACTCCACATGCAATGTCCAACATCCTTTTTTCCATTCCCACACTCCTAAACATTTTTGACTATCTTCAGAGGAAAGGAATTTGTACCTGGGCCCATGGCTAAATCCCAAACCTCTGGTTTCTCGTGTATCCACCACCCTTTTAGGAAGGAAATTTAGGGAGTCAGGTTATTTATTGCTGCCCATCACTTGGCATTGAGTTGCTGGCTGTACGGTCTACTCCATTACTGTAGCAGGATGTCTGGCCAGACAAGATACAGTAATAAGAAACAAATGAAAAGATGGCAGAACAGAAACGAGCAGTTGATTATTATTATTTTTGCTTTGTTCCTTGTTTCCTAAGACATAGCCATTTGAGGATTTGGGTTAATGAACCACAGATTTCACAGGCAAGCTGCAAATAATATGCCAAAATGTTAGTGCAACTTCTTTCTCCAAGAATGATTTTCAAAGGTTACTACATCCTCTCTTTTTTGATGATGCCTTAAACAGACTTTTGTAAAGTGAATTCTGCTCTGGGCAGAATTGTGCCAATTGCAGAATATCCTAGCTTCTTCGCATCTGTCAGTGAGTACCAAGGATGTGTTAGGTGTTGTAATTAATGTTGGCAGCTGCCCACTAGTATCTTCAGCAACTTTATTTGTGGGAAAATAAGTGAAAGGATCCTTGACAAGTAACTGCAATTGCCAGGATCATTAAGCTAGACATCATGGGCAGATGGAAATGTAATAAAAATTAATAGAAGGTGGTAGGTTCTATTTTTCCTCCTTCCTCCAGCCCTCACTTGGTTATCTTTAAGGTATTTTGCAAACTGCCTTGCTGGAGTGATTTACATCTGTGGCACTTCACTTGTATGCTGTGGAGTTTGCAGGGGTTTTCCACCATGCTTCTCCAACATCATGCCAAGAGAGGACACTTTTACCTCAAGCTTTCTTCAGGTTGGATATATTAGCTAAAATTATGTTGCTTAGTGTAGTAAATTGCACTAATTACACTCATTTAATTAGTGGGATTTGGTGAGTCAACTTTTCCTTAAATTCCATTGATTCAAGTAGACATACTCTAGTTGCAAGTTACTATGCTTAAGTAGGCTCCTTTCCCTTTAAAAAAACAGAACAGACATTGGGACCATCTAACTGAGGAGGGGTAAGAAGGCTTCATGGTCTGCTTTAGGCTTTGTCACATCACTTTTGATGAGTTTGGACTGCAACTCATAACCGAGAATGCATTTTTTCCTGAAGCAGGAAAAATGTCACTGGCACGAACTTGTTAAGATGGACCCCAGCTTGCCATTAAATGACCCACACAATATGATCTTGGAGCCATCTCCTGTGGCAGACACAAAATGAGAAATGCAGGATTTAACACTAGGACTGGAATGGACAAGGTGCGCCTTGAGGATATGGACAAGGTGTGCCTTCACAGCCATTCCATCTGGCATGGCCTCTTCTGCCTCCATGACCATTGGGAATCAGGATTCCTCTTCTGCTCATTTTGCCATTGGGCCCAATATAATGGTTTCCACCACTGAGGGATCATCACCCCACCTAAAGGGGCCCATCCACCCATAGCCATTGGCCCCTTTAGGGAGTCAGGTTAGTTAACCGCTACCTGACATTCAGCATTGAGTTGCTGGCTGTATGGTCTTACTCCATTACTGTAGTGGGATGTTCAGACAGACATAAGGTATTCCTTTACCATACTTTCCCCCTCCTTTTAATCATCCAGTCTGCAAAATTTTATCTCTTCATCTAAATGATAACCATATGCTACAGAGGTTTGAGGAAAATGTGTCCTGAAGTTAAGAAATGCCTTTGTTTCACAGCCTTTTAATCTAGGTACTTATGTGATGTTTCAATCTTAAAAGTGTGAAATTGCCAAGCAAAGCATATGCTAATGAGTTTAACCTCTTACTGGTTTAACCTCTTACTTGTGTGGGCACATCCTGTTGTGCTCATGTTGTAAAAGAGAATTTGCAGGAAGGTTAGTGAAGGTGGTATAAAATAGCATAACTCCATTCTAGACTAATGGGATGAAGAGGCTAGGGTAACCAGGAGTGGTATGTGTTTTCAGGAGTGATATATTTAAAATTGTATGTTTGGGACAAAATCTAGAAATAGTGATAAACAATACACTCTTCTATTTTCAGCCTCAGGCTTAGTTTTCAGTGGTTTTGTAAACTAGTTCCTGGGCTATATCACTCCAGATTGCAGCTGAGTTCACATGATGAATACTACTTTAGAGAGATGGATAGAAATAGATAGAGAGGCAGATAGGGATGAATATAAATATAGAGAAAGAGCATGAGACATTGTCCCCATGGAAAACTAGATTTTAGGAACCAAGTTGCCCTTGGGTTAGTTATCCTTGTTCCAAGTCATTGTGGATAAGATTTGCTTTTCTGTAAAAGTCTCCTGATGGTTTTTGATAAATGTTTTACTTTCCCCATCTATTGAGCATGTATGAATACTGGTGTGTATTGTTTGCTGTATAAGCCATAAACTTTATGTGTTTACTAGGAGTGAAATCTATCCAAATGCAATTGGTTCTTCATTTGTAAGTGGATTTTTCTTCTGCATTTGTCGGTAACAGAATAAATTCCAGAGTACAATCATGCTGTCATCTTTTTAAAAAAGTTTCATAAGTTTAGCTGTAATTCATGTACTACCATCTGGACAATAGTTTCATTGGTATGCTCTTTTCTTATTTGCATTGAAAATATCTTTGGTATCAAAAGGAAGAGAAATTGAATTCTGCTTTCAAACTCATGCTGTAAATAATTGCTCAAATAGGTGCACAAAGGGAAACAATTTTTCCATGTTGTCTTCTACGAGGTGTCAGATTTTATATTGGAACTCAATATTCACTGCAGAACCTGAGAAGCAAAGAAAAAGGTGGCAGTGTTTGAAGTAAATCAATTGTTCCCTATCTGATTCCAGAATTCCTTTTAAAAACCAGTGTTGATTTTGCAAAGATACTAATTTGAACTCATGCAAACAAGCAGAAGCTTTAAAGTGCTGCAGTGTTTTGTTTTTATTTCTTGTTTGTTTTCCAATATGTTTTAAAAATGTGTTTCAATCCTGATTTCAAGTCATGTGGTTTTCAGATCATTTTGCACAGCCATCATGCAGACCTGTTTTACTATGTTTTATATCCTATAATCAACTTAATTCCTTCCCTTTATTTCTCTCTGATTACCATATTTTCCGGCGTATAAGACGACTTTTTAACCCCAAAAAATCTGTGCCAAAGTCGGGGGTCGTCTTATACGCCGGGTACTCCAGAGCCAGGGTCTGCCCAGCAGGGAACTCCATCTGCCACTGCCGCCGCGAGGCCTCCAGAACAAGGGACCGCCCGGATATCACCACCCTCAGCCTTGCGGCGGCTGGATTTCCCCGCCGGTCAGCTGCTGCTGCTGCTCCTCCTCAAACGCCCCCCCCCAGGTGGTGAGGAAAACCAGCTGACTGGCGGGGAAAGCCAGGGGGGAGGAGGAGGAGCAGCTGACCGGCGGGGAAATCCAGCTGCTGCCGCCGCCACAAGGCCTCCAGAACAAGGGGCCGCCCGGATATCACCACCCTCAGCCTCGGGTGGAGGTGGATTTCCCTGCTGGTCAGCTGCTGCTGCTGCTGCTCCTCACCACATCCGGGGGCACCTGGATCAGCAAAGTGCTTGCTGATCCAGGCGCCTCAGCACCTCCCCCATGGAGGTGTGTGTGTGAGGCAGCCCCACGTTCTTCAGGGAAGGTGTCTACGAAGCTCCGCTTGCCTGGGGAATGTGTTTCTAGACAAGCAGAGCTTTGTAGATGCCTTTCCTAAAGAGCGCGGGGCTGCCTCACCCTCCCCCCCTGTGGGGGAGGTGTTAAGGCACCTGGATCAGCAAGCACTTTTCGACCCAGCCAGTTGGTTTGCGGAGGGCTGGGAAAGAGCCCCTGTCTCCTCGCAAGCAAGCCACCTGGATTGGCAAGTGCTTTGCGACTCAGGTGACTGGCTTATGAGGAGGCACAGCGCTTGCCGACCCAGCAGCTTCCCAGGCAGAAGCCAGCCTCACGCTCTTCAGGGAAGGTATCTACGAAGCTCTGATTGCCTAGGGAATGTGTTTCTAGACAAGCAGAGCTTTGTAGACGCCTTTCCTAAAGAGTGTGGGGCTGCCTCACCCCCCTCCCTGTGGGGGAGGTGTTAAGGCGCTTGGATCAGCAAGCACTTTTCGACCCAGCCAGTTGGTTTGCGGAGGGCTCAGGCTTATGAGGAGGCACAGCGCTTGCCGACCCAGCAGCTTCCCAGGCAGAAGGCAGCCCCATGCTCTTCAGGGAAGGCGTCTAAAAAGCTCTGCTTGTCTAGAAACACATTCCCCAGGCAAGCAGAGCTTCGTAGATGCCTTCCCTTACAACTGCTGCTGCTGCTCCTCCTCAACCCCCCCCCCCAGGTGGTGAGGCGGAGGACCAGCTGACCGGCGGGAAAAACCATCCTCCACCGTCATGAGGCCACCCGAATATCACCACCCTCAGCCTCGTGGCAGTAGCAGGTGGTTTTCCCCGCTGGTCAGCTGTTAAATAAAAGCTTGCTTCTCCTTGCTTAATATGGTAACTATATGAAGCAGGGAGAAGCAAGCTGCAGCCATCCGGCAATGAGCCACTGTAAAAAAAAGCCACTCTACACACCTCTTACCTCCTCCTTTATCCCTCCTCCAATTACCATACTGTACTGTTCCTTCTGCCTCTCAGATCTCGCTATTGAGCATGTGCGAGATCTGAGAGGCAGAGCACTCTAACCAATCAAAGCAGTTGTAAGGCACATCACTTTCTGTGATTGGCTGGTTGTTTTATACTAGGTACTAGATACAGTAAAGCACCGGTATCTGTATCTGTACCTGTTCATACAGTAAAATACCTTATATAAAAATGTCCAACAGTCAAAACCCCATCATGGCCGCACCAGCAAGAAGAAAGAAATATGAAGCCAGTTTCAAACTCAAAGTTGTAAACTTTGCCATGGAACATAATAACTGCGCTGCTGCAAGACAATATGGAGTAACAAAAAAGATGGTTCGTGACTTAAAGAGTATGCCAAGGGGTAAGTGTGCATTAAGAAGAGGCACCCTACATTGGCCAGAACTCGAAAAACAAGTAGCAGACATGGTGAATGAGCATCGCCAAAATGGTTATATAGTGACACGAAATCAAATACGTTTGTTTGCACTTCAGTGGGCCAAATCTAACCCAGATCACAGTAACAGTTTTAAGGCCACTGTATCCTGGTGTACTAGATTCATGGGAAGGCATAATATGGTACTGAGGCAAAAGACGAAAATTGCCCAAAAATTACCTGCAGATCTTGATAGCAAAGTAAATAGTTTCCATCAATACATAATACGACAGCGCACTAAACATGGCTATGCGTTAAGTAGTATTGGAAATATGGATGAAACTCCAATGAATTTTGATATGGTTGGAAATAAAACTGTCCATCAAAAAGGTGAAAAAACAATTTTAATTAAAACAACAGGACATGAGAAGTCCAGTTTTACAGTGGTACTGGGATGCACAGCTGATGGTGCCAAACTGAGACCAATGATTATTTTTAAAAGAAAAACAATGCCGAAACTCAAGTTCCCTGTTGATTGTTTTGTACACGTAAATGAAAAAGGCTGGATGGATGAAGAAGGAATAAAGCTATGGCTTGATAATGTATGGAGCAGGCGACCAGGTGGACTTATTCAAAAACGTAGTCTACTGGTGTGGGATATGTTCAGGGCTCATTTAACTCCCAGCACCAAGGGAAGGCTTGCAAGACTAAAGACAGATGCAGCAGTTATTCCTGCAGGATTGACATCATTGGTACAGCCACTGGATGTGTGCCTAAACAAGCCATTTAAAGACCGCATTCGAGAACAGTGGAATGAATGGATGGTTAGCGGCAAAAAGTCATTCACAAAAGGAGGAAACACGCGTGCTCCACAGTTGGATGTTTTGTGCAAGTTTGTCATAAAAGCCTGGAATGATATTGATGCAGAAACAGTAATCAAGTCTTTCAAGAAGTGTGGAATATCAAATTCATTAGATGGTATGGAGGACGACTACTTGTGGCAAGATGAAGATGAAGCTGATACCACACCATCTGATATGGAATTCAGTCCATACGATGACTGCCTTACAAAGGTTTCACAAGATATCATTGATGTACTTATGGTATCAGATGATGAACAGGAGGATTTTGAAGGCTTTTAAAGGGAAACTGTCATGTTAGCAAAACCTGTAAAAATACTGTAGCTTGCAGTTATGATGGGCATTGCTATCTCACCAGGGACTTGCCAGGCACTTGTTCTCTCTCTATTGTTTTTCCCCCCTTCTATCATCATCAGTTCCAGTGGGTTGACAGCTTAGAAAACAAATAGCATGGCAGCTCCCATGGGTTTATTGTCTTATCCTTCCATTCAGCTTTAGAGTGAATTAGGAAAAGTTTAATGGACTGGTTTACGTTTACATGTTTGATGAAAAACAGCCTTATGTTTCTACGTGACAGTTTTTCTGCTAAGTACATGCATGCCATAAGCATTTGAATTAAAATTACCATATTGAAATTAAATCTGATGTTTTTTAATTTTTATTTGGTGTGCATTGGAAGAGGGGTAGTCTTATACAGCGAGTATATTCCAAACTCTATATTTTAACTGGAAAAGTTGGGGGTCGTCTTATACGCCCAGTCGTCTTATACACCGGAAAATACGGTAGTTTAATTCAGATTAGGAGTGATGGGTTGTATTAAAGCACCTCATAGACAGATTACCCCCACATTTTCTGAGGGTTTCTCTGTTCTGATTGCCTTTCAGCCACATAATGTAGGCTTGTTTGTGCATCATGGGATCTTTTATTTTTAATCAACTTCTACCATGTGAACTCTGATACAAATTTATGACTTTTTGTGCTACCATAGCCTAAGGGGACTACAGTGGATCAAGTGGTTAAGACGGTGACTGGAAACAAAGATGAGCACTGAAACATAGAGTTGAGTATGACTGCCTTTCAAGCTAGGGTGACCTTTACCTTGCCTAATTAAGGTGAAAAAAGTCATTTTGTTGTTGTTATTGAACAGTTGTAGAGAGCAGAACGTCTTGATGATTGATTACTATTTGATTATGGTATCATATTCATAGAATATTGGAACTGGAAGGGGCCTATAAGGTGGTTGAGCTCAATTCTTTGCCCAATGCAGAAATCCAAATAAAAGTATATCTGAAAGATATCTCTAAATTTGTGAGTTACAATGGTATGGGGGGAATTGATTAAGCCATTCATTTAGACGAATTCCTCTTTAAAAAGTAAGGTTAATTATAAGAAAAATCAAACTTAGAGAGTAAGCTCTTAGTCTATTCTGCACTGGGAATACTCCAATTATATTTATACAAGTATTACTTTACTTTTGATAATTCTCAATGTAAGAGTCATTCCAGTCTAAGGAAGAACTATTGGAAGCAATTTCTAATATTACAAAGGTAAATACAGTAATGTCTTACTCATGCCCACCATATTAGTAGTTTCCTAATGTGGAGGCCAAGATTTTGATGCCACAATGTTTTTTGTCTTTGTTATTGTCTCATAGGCTTACACAGACCAACACAGCTATCACAGCAAATACTTCGGCATATCGTTGGTTGCTGTGTAGGAGCTCATTATAACATCCTGAATTGTGTCTTAAAATCTTATTACAATTTAAATTGAATATGATGCTTACCTCATACTATTTTCTTTATTCACTGGTAAAAATAAAAATTATTAAATAAACATTAAATCTCAGGATATAACACAAGGTTGATAAACAGTGGAGATCAGAAAAATGTTTCTACACAGATTTCAAATGATGACTTTAGAAAACATCATCCAAATAATACAATATCTTCACATAAAAAAAATGCTTCTACAGTACATGGTACCCTTTCTTAGGTTTATGGTTTCCTTGGAACAGACACCTGGACTATAAAAGGAATATAAAATCTTCTACAGGGTGGCCCATAATTCCCTCCCTGTCCTCTCCATGAGCACACACCTGTCCCTCTGCCCCACTGCCCAATGAGAGTGCTTCTTCCCTCCCCCAGCAGAGCCCTACTCTATTTGTGGCTAGGTAGGGACTTACGGGCCACCCTGCAGAATGATATTTTATGTAGCAATAGTACACAAACCCTACTAGGAACTGAAAGCAAACTCAAAACCTAAGCCTCTTATTATTATCTGTTGATTATTTCATTTGTTTTGTATATTCTGTCTAACTTTTTGTATTAAAAGCATTTTATATTAAAGTTATCTTATCATATGCACTTCCAACCACTTTTCCCTGGCAGAAGGAAAGAAGTGGGCAGGCTCAGCTCAGACTCAACCTTAAGTATACCCTCCTCATGCCTACATCCAGTTGTTCCTACTGATTTGTCTATTCTCCATATGCAGGAGGACTGGAAGACCTCAAAATGTGCCCATTTTCTGAGAATCCTGTCATAGAACTATTCTATTGCATTAATTTAGATCAAGGGTTGCCAACCTTGGTGCTCCAGCTGTTCTTGGACTTCAATTTCCAGAAGCCCTGATCAGCAAGTGTGCTGACCTGGGCTTCTGGGAATTGAAGTCCAAGAACAGCACTAAGGTTGGCCACCCATGATTTAGATAATGAAAGAAGAAATGTTATACATGATAGAAGAATATAAGATGTACCTTGGTTCAAACTTGACAGGTGCCCCTCCCCTTTAGGTTCAGTCTTTTGTGCCCCCTCCCCCTTCCCTCCTTCCCCCTCCCCTCTCCTTCTCCCTCCCCCTCCCCCCTTCCTCCCTCTTTTAGGGGTTCAGTCCTTAGGCTATTTTGTCCCTGTTTTTGGGTGTAGTCTGGGGATGCCCCCCCACACACACACACACACATATGTGGGCAGTACACTGTGGGTGGCTCACGGCCTATGCTCATTGGCTGGAGAAAGAACTGAGAAGTCCTGACCAATCAGCGTTGGCCACGTGGTGGTGGGCAGGCCTAACCAATCAGCGTTGGCCATGTAGTTGTGGGCGGGGCCTTATAAAGCCCTTTAAGAGAGCTTCTCACAGCTGAGAGCATTAGTCAGCCACAGAACTCCAAACACAAGGGCAGATGCTCACACAAGGAGCCCTATCCCTAATTCTTTTTATTGTATTTCTCTTTCAGATTAATAAATAAAATATATAAAACAAAAACCATTAACTGCTGCTACATGCCCTGCAAACAAACAGATTTTGGGGTGTATCCCTAAATTGGGGTCCCCAGACTGCACCCCAAAACAGGGGCAAAATAGCCTAAGGACTGAACCCCTAAAAGAGGGAGGATGGGGGAGGGGGAGGGAGAAGGAGAAGGGAGGGGGAAGGAGGGGAGGGGGCACAAAAGACTGAACCTAAAGGGAAGGGGCACCTGTCGAGTTTGATGAAAGGTACACCCTATATTCTTCTAATGTGGTCTCTTAGGTATCCTGGCCCACTACCATGTAGGGTTTTAAAGGTCAAAACCAGCACCTTGAATTGCACCCAGAGGCAAACTGGTAACCAGTGCAGCCCCCGGAGCAATGGTGAGGCATGGGCATAGCATCCACATCCCATCACCACCCGGGCTGCCGCAGTCTGGACCAGCTGCAGCCTCCGAATGGTTGTCAAGGGCAGCCCCATGTAGATTGCATTGCAATAATCTAGTCTGGAGGTCACCAGAGTGTGAGTGACCATGAGTAAGGAGTCCCGGTCCAGGAGCAGGCGCAACTGGCGAATCACCCGAAGTTGGGCGAAAGCCCTCCTGGCCACAGCTGCCACCTGTTCTTCTAGCAGCAGCCACGAGCCCAGGAGGACCCCCAAGTTGCGCACCAGGTCTGTCTGGGGCAAAATAGCCTCATCCAGAATGAAAGATGGTAGCTCCCGGGATAGCACAGGGCCCCTTATCCATAGCCACTCAGTCTTGCTGGGATTCAGTTGTAGCCCGTTAGCCCCCATCCAGCCCCCAACAGCCTCCAGGTACCTGGAGAGGACTTTGACACCATCACTGGGGTCCCCACAGGCCGAGACGTACAACTGAGTGTCATCCACGTACTGATGGTACTGCACCCCGTGAGAATGGATGATCTCACCCAGCGGCTTCATGTTGATGTTAAATAGGAGAGGAGAAAGTACCGAACCCTGCAGCACCCCATATTTGAGGGGCCTAGGGCTGGATCTCTCACTCTCCAACCACACCGACTGGGTCTGGCCCTTCAGAAATGAGGAAAACCAGGACCACACAGTGCCCTGGATCCCCAATCTTCAGAGCAGTTCCAGAAGGATACCCTGGTCAATGGTATCAAAGGCCGCTGAGAGGTCAAGAAGAGCAAGTTCAGTTTGATGACTACCATCCCACTCCCACCAGAGATCATCCACCAGTACGATCAATGCTATCTTGGTACTATATCTGGACCTGAATCCTGACTGGAAGGGGTCCAGATAATCCGCTTCATCCAGTACCCCTTGCAACTGACGCGCCACCACCTTCTCCAATACCTTCCCTAAAAAGGGAAGGTTGGAGACAGGCCTATAGTTGGTTAGGACTACTGGGTCGAGGGATGGTTTCTTCAGAAGGGGGTGTACCAAAGCATGTTTCAAAGGTGCAGAAAACACCCCCTCCCAGAAAAATGTATTAATTATAGCCCCGACCCAGCCACCTGTCACCGCCTTGGAGGCTTTCACTAGCCAGGCAGGACAGGGGTCCAATGGGCAAGTGGTAGTGCAGACAGCTGTGAGGAGCCTGTCCAGTTCATCAGAGGCAACTGGATCGAACCGATCCTAGGTGACATTGTAAGAATGCGCTCCATCTCCCTTGGGACCCTCCCCAACCACGCCAGGATTAAACTCCGAGCGAATCTGAACAATTTTCTCCACCAGATGGTCAGCAAAGTCCTCAGCTGAACCCTGCCAACTGGGCACACCCACCCCCCACCAATGAGAGACCTGGTCACCTGGAACAGGGTTGCTGGGCGATTATCAGCGGAGGAAATAAGGGTGGTGAAGTATTGTCGCCTCACCACCCCCATCGCCACTAGGTCGGCCCTAATAGCAGCTCTAGCTAAGTGTCCAGTCAGAATCACTCTGTGTCATCACCCAGTGGCTCTCTAGGCGTCTTTTTGCCCATTTGAGCTTCCGCAGTTCTTCCGTGAACCATGGGGATGACCTAGCTCCATGGGCTCTGAGAGGCCGTAGTGGCGCGATTTCATCCAAGGCCGTTGTCATCATCCTGTACCACTGGTCAACCAGTGCCTTGGGCAAATCGTGTTGCTGATCCAGAGGAAAGTCCCCCAGTTCCCTCTGGAATCCATCAGGATCCATCAGTTGCCGGGGTGGGCCATTTCAATAGGCCCTGCCTGCCTATGATGAAACGTCACCCCCAGGAAGTCTAAAGCCACCAGACAGTGATCTGACCATGTTATGTCTAGTTTCTGTAATCTCAGATCACTCTGCCACCGCTCCGACAAAAAAACTAAATCCGACGTGTGGCCACTGCCCCTGATCGGACTCTGAATTACCTGAGTCAGGTCAATAGCTGCCATGAAAGCCATGAACTCCTGAGCAACCTTGGAGCCAATCTCCAGTGAAGGCAAACTGAAATCCCCCAGAACCATCAGCCTAGGGAACTCCAACGCCAACACCGAGATGGCCTCGAGTAGCTCAGGCAAGGAGTCCCTTACCCTGCAAGGGGGCAGGTACAGGAGTAAGACCCCCCAACTAACCATTAGAGCCCAACTGCAGGAGCAGGGCTTCACAGCCTGGAATTTGTGGAGCGGTAGCCCTGGTGACTCCCAGTGACTCCCTGGCTATGATGGCAATGCCACCCCCCTTACCCTAATCCCTAGGCTGGTGCCAAGCACCGAACCCGGCCGGACACATTTCTGGTAGAGGAACCCCATCCTCTGGTCTCAGTCAGGTCTCAGTGATGCATGCCAGGTTGGCCCGCTCCCCCAGAATGGAGTCTTGTATCAGGGGAGCCTTATTACAGACCAATTTGGCATTCAGCAGCAGCAGCCTAAGGACAGGGTCACCCTGGATCAGCTGCACAGGACCTAGAGGTGTAACCAGGGAGCCGGAATGAGGGACAGATACTAAACATAGGTCCCATGTTCTCCGAGTGCGGCCCACCCCTCGGTACCCACTATATCGCCCCTTACCCATCACAACCCCTATATGAGCCCCCGGAACCTCCTCAATAGCCCCAGACAGAATGCTGCCCCTCCTTCCTGGCTGGCAAGGCAATCTCTCCCTCCCTCCTCCCCTTGCCCACTTAAAACCAAGCCTCTCAGAGCTCCAGCGGTGGTGTTGGTGGGGTGGCTTTTCACGGCTACCTCAAGCCCCCAGCTGTGACAAGTGCTCCTTCGCCCACTGGGCAGGTGGACAAAGCTCCTGCAATGGCGGTGGTGATGGGGTGGCTTTTTAGAGCCACCTCGAGCCCCCAGCTGGGGCAAGTCCTCAATCTTCCTGCCGGGCAGGGGGGTGAAGCTCTGGTGGCGATGGTGGTGGTGGGGTGGCTTTTTAGGGCCACACCAAGCCCCCAGCTGCTTGGTGCCCCACACAGACTGACACCCCTTCTCATCTCCAGCCCCACTTGACCAGTCTCACCTCCACCCTCCTGCCGAAGTGACCAAGGCAGGCAAGTGTCTGGGTGACTCCAGGGTGGAGGCGAAAGTTCTGCCACGGCCACCGGTCTTTTGAGTCCCAGCTGTGAGGTGGGAGCAGGGGACACCAATGGTTGGGGTGGTCCCCGCGTGCTCCAACTGGCCACAGGTGACTCCAGGGTGGCAGGGAAAGTTCTGCTGTGGCTGCCCGTCTTTTGAGTCCAAGCTGGGAGGCGGGAGCCCGGGACGCCGATGGTGGGGATGGTCCCAACGTGCTCCAACTGGCCACAGGTGACTCCAGGGTGTTGGCAAAAATTCTGCTGTGGCCGCCGGTCTTCTGAGTCCCAGCCGGGAGGTGGAGAACCCAGGACGCCGATGATTGGGGGTGGGCCTGGCGTGCTCCGGCCGGCCACAGGTGACTCCAGGGCGGCGGTGAAAGTTCTGCTGTGGCTGCCAGTCTTTTGAGTCCCAGCTGGGAGGCAGGAGCCCAGAACGCCGATGGTGGGGGTGGTCCCGGCATGATCTGACTGGCCACAGGTGACTCCAGGGCGGTGGCAAAAGTTCTGCTGCTCGCAAACAAACACACACAAACAAACAACCACGGTGAGACCACCGCTGGCCTTCTTTCCCAGAGCAATGGGGAGAAGAGGAACTCCCTCTCCTCCTCGCTACCCCGGAGAAGACACGGCGAGACCACCACCATCAGTTGAGCTGGGGTGGGGAAAAATACCAACAGCAGGCAGCAGTTCATCAGGGGAAGCACTCTCCCTGGCGGATGACTGGCTGCTGCCTTTGTACTTCCGATGGAGGTAACACAAAAGCAGCAGCCAGCAATCTGCAAGGAAGAGCACCATCCCTTACAGATTGCTGCCTGCCGATCTCCAGTTAGGTAAGCCAGGAAAGAAAGGAGACAGAGAGGAGAGAACCATCATCAGGCAGATAGCTCTTCTCTGCCTCCTTCTCTCCTGACCTACCTAACGAACCTTACCGGGGGAAGAGCCAGCTGACTGCCGGCTCCTCCTTTTCTCCATTGCTGCATCGAAACCAAAATTCGAAGCAGCAATGCGGAGAAGAGGAACTGACAGGCAGCCCGTTCTTCACACAAAAATTTACAACAACAACAAAACCAAACATTTAGCCAAAACACCAAACACCAAAAATAATAAAACACAAATAAATAAATAAACACATTAACCAACAAAACAATAAACAACAAAATCCACAAACAAAAACACCCAAAATACCATGAAAGCACAGAAAAACACCTAACTACAACATAAAAATACCTAACTCAAACACCAAAAATACCACAAATTAAACAAATAATCACAAAAGAAATCAGAAACATAAAACCCAACCAGAAATAAACAAAACAATTAAACACATGTAAAACCCAAAACAACCACAAAAGAAGAAACAGAAACACCTACCAGTCCAACACCAAAAAACAAAACAAAAAACAAAACCCAGATGAAAAAAACCAGAGAACTCACCAGCACGTCCTTCCTCCACGACTCCAGAACATAAATGAAGAAACAAAGCATACTTACTGGAAGAAGCCCCACCTAGCGGCTGGGAGAGAAAAAACAAGTCAAACAAAAAATAATCCAACACTATTTCTAACAGCCCCATCTGCAGGCCGGAAGATTGAAACAAGTCAAAAAAATGCAAACCACAAATGCAAAACACCCCAACCCAAACCACTCTTAACCAAAAAAATAGACACAAATAAAAACTGCCCGGCTGGGCGGGCACAAATATGCTAGTAGTTAATAAAGTTGTGGCTCTAGTTGAAATTCCAACACTCATGTCTGACTCATTATTTCTGACTTGGGGGGCAAAGTAAGGAGTGATGAACTGTTGGCTTTTTCCAATTCATTTGAGCTATTTTGTTTTCTCATAGCCAAAAGTGTTTTCAGTTATCATTCTCTTCTGAACAATTGCTCTGAGCAAGAATGTGTTGTGTTGCTTTGTAATGACAAGCAGGGACTGTACAAACCTCTTCCAGTTCAGCTGAGGCACAAGACATTTGTTTTCAATATGGTTTTTTTTAGAAAGAACACCCCTATTTTGCAAGGTAAAATGTTTCCCAACATTTTCTCAGTGCAACTCTATTTTATGTCTAAATAATCAGCAAACATCCACATTTACATAAAAAGCCATTTAAGAGGGTAAGTAAAGTATTATTTTTATCCCTAACACAGTTGCTTTTTCTCACAACCCACGTGCAGCTCCTACGGTGGCTTAGTGGTTAAGATGCTTGGAGACTGGAAGGTCGGGTTTTGATACCCGAGGGCTGCACTTGGGGATTTTAAAGGAGCCTCATTTAGGCATCCCCAGAGTAGAGCTTCTACAGCAAAATTCCTTTCAAAAGTTGTTCTATAGTTTTTTTTAAAAAAATCTCCAAATCCATAACACAATATAATTTCATTAATCTTTATCCATTGAAGTGAATCGAATGCCTTAAATATGTCAAGTGATAATAATCCCGCCTTATCTTTATGTTGAATAGTATTGTCCATTAAGTCTAATACTCTCCTCGTTAAATTGGCCATGTGTCTCCCCTTTAAAAAGCCTGCTTGATCCGTACCTATATAACTACCCATGAAACTATTCAACCTATTTGCCAATATTGATGTGAATATCTTTGCATCTTGATTGATTAAGGATTGATTAAGGATATCGGTCTATATGATTCAATTTTTTCTGGATCTTTCCTCGGTTTGGGGATTAATACAGTACTATTATTGATCTATACCATTTTGATGTTCTGGTAGAAATGCAAAAAAGCCAGCATAACAGGGCCAAACAACTTTATTAGGCAGTCAGAACATGGGGAGCAATGGCGCAGCACTGCTAAATATACAATCGGGAATGGATACATTTGGGCAGGAAACAACAGGATTGGATGGGAGAGAAGTGGGGTGACTGGAAGGTCATTGGACCGGAGTGAAAACTGTATATGATTACAAAGTTTAGGCGGGAACGCAGTCCCGCAATATTTAAAGACCAAGAAGAAGGAGACAAAATGGAGGATCGTACTGATCCCAATTATATTACAAAACATTACAGCAATGAATGTATTCAAACACAACAACCATGTAATATGAATTTTTCCACCATCTAACAAATAATTAAACAACTTTATCAATCTCGGAGTCACCCTATCTAGAAATTCCTTATAGAATTCTGCTGAAAGTCCATCTTCTCCTGGTGATTTATCATTCTTTAGTTTTACTATAGCATCTCTTACTTCTTTTTCTATTATTTTATTTTCCATTTTCTCCCTTTGTTCTTTACTCAATTTATGTCCAGTATATTTTTCCAAAAATTCCCTTAACGTCTCCAAATTAACTTCCTTATTTGAGTATAGCTCCTGATAGAATTCCTTAACTATTTTAATTTTATCCTTGGTCTTGTTACATCGTATCCCTGTTTTAGATTGCAGAACTCCAATCTCTCTTTTATCTCTCTTTCCCTTAACAGCTCTTGCTAATAACTTTGAGTTTTTATTACTATATTCAAAATAATCTCTTTTTAAATATATCAAATTTCTCTTTACCTTTTTCAATTCCTTCCCCACTAATTCTGTTTTCATTTTCTGGAAATGAAAGGGTTAGACAAGTTCATGGAGGACAAAGGTATCAATGGCTATAATTATGGATACCTAAGAACAACCTCCAGGTTGGAGAGATAGGCAGGATATCTCTCAATGCCATTTCCAGGGAATCCTAAGCAGGATTCTGCCAATTATCAAATACTTTCCTACTCTTAGTCCTCGCGTGCTCCTCTTGTAATTGCTTAATTTCCTTTTCAATTTCCTCTTGTTTCACCTTAGCTTGTTTATATTTTATACTAGCCATTTTAATAATTCTCATCTAAACACAGCCTTCATGGTATCCCACACCATATTGTAACTTACTTCACCGTTATCATTCCAGGTCCAACTTTCTTCCCATTTTCGTAAAATCCATTCTTTAATTTTGGGATCCTTAAGTAGGTTAGTGTCATATCTCCATATCCTTTTTGCACCATTTTTTCCTTCTATTCTCCAATCTAGCATCACCATCAACAGGGGAGTGTAATTGTTAAAGTGAATAATGCTTATACAGAAGATATAAAGTTGGAAGAGGGTACTGGACAGGGCTGTCCATTATCCCCAATATTATTCATAATGCCGATGGAATTGTTAGCAATTGCTATTAGAAACGACAATAATATTGAGGGAATTCTAGTTAATAAAATAAGTTTAAATGCGGATGATACATTGGTAATTATGAAGAATCCAACAAAGGCATTAGAAAGAATTCAGGTGCATTTGAAAGATTTTGAGGAAATAACTGGATTAAGGATAAATTGGGACAAATCAGAAATAATTATGTGTAATATGGACAAAACAGAACAACAAAAAATGCTGGATAAATATAAAATCCAGACTAAAGAATTTTGAAATATTTGGGGGTTAGTATCACAGACAAATGGGAGAATATTAAGAAATTAAATTATGATAAACAAAGCATATGGATTAAAGAACACATTCCACAATATAAGAAAATGAATTTGTCATGGTTTGGCAGGGTAGCTCTAGGCAAAATAATGTTGTTGCCGAAAATTAATTTTCTGTTTGATGCCCTGCCAATCCAATTTAAGGACAAAGAGTTTAAGAAATTTCAGAGTTTGTTTAATAATTATTGCAATGGAGGGATTAAATCTAGAATTCCAAAAAGTCTGTGGTATTTCCCTCAAAGCCAAAATGGATTAGGAATTCCAAACCTTAAAAACTATTATAGAGCATTTCAGATTAAATGATTGTTAAGTTATTGATGAAGGAGAAGGTGATTTGGGAGGACATAGAGATAGAGCAATTATCTCAAATTGGTAAGGCTGCCTTTCTTGATAAGGATCTAGGGAAAATTATTATTAGAAATAAATTGTTAAAGTCAATGTTGGAAGGTTGGAAAAAGGTGAAAATAACATTAGCACCGGATATGTCGCCAATTATCGAACTAGAGGAGATGGTAAGTTTTCTAATTAAAATTGATAAGAGAGTGAGAGATGTGTTGAATAGAAAAGATCTGTTTCTGTTGAGGGTTTGGATAAGAGTTTGTAATGATGAAATAAAATGGGAGGAATTATTTGTAGAATTGAGATTGAATTGGTTGCAAATCGCAATTGTGAATAATTGGAATAGTAAATATTTGGTGGATTCTAGTTTGGAAAAGAATAGGACGGCATTTGAAGACTTTTTATGGAAAGTTAGAAATGGAGAAATAGGAGTAAAAGGCATAGTGAGCAAGATTTATAAAATTTTAAATTCTGAAAGTGTTCCACAAAATATACTGAGGATAAATTGGGAACAGGATCTGAATATGAAAATCCCTGATATAAATTGAAAGACCATAAGGACTATGAAAACAATGTCAGTTAGAGTTAAGGAACATAATTATAAAGTGTTGTGGAGGTGGTACCTGACCCCAGTGAGATTGAATCAAATTGATAAAACTAAGAATAATTTATGCTGGAGATGTGGTGGTGTTGCAAGGTGATAAAGGTGTTTTGGGACGATATTGGCAAAGAAATAGTGGGAATAATGGGAGTGGAAATTAAGCTGGGATCAGGTACCATCATGTTGATACATTTTGAAGACATCAACTTCGATAATGATAAAAAGGATTTGTTATTGAACATGATGAGGATAGGGAGATTGTGTATGGCAAGGAGGTGGGAAAAGGTTGAGAATATTAATTGGAGGAATAGAATAAGGAAGTGTGGCAATTGGCTTTGAATGATAAATTGATGTGGAAATTGAAAGAAAAGAAAGGTTTAATTAAAGAGAATAGATTCTGGAAGATTTGGAAACTGTTTGTGGATCATGCATTGAGAAAAGGAGATGGTAGTCGTCCAGCACCAGATCAAAGGAATTTTTGGATTCAATGAAATAAGGATGAGATTCGCTGCATTCCCCTAGGGCTTTTTAAATATCACAGGGTGTAATTAAATTCTGAGTTTATATTTAGATATTATAGAGGGAAATTTCAAGTATTTTAATATACTGTTATAAGTTCCAGAGCATACTATTTGAAAAAAGGGGGAAGTTAAGACAGTTAGTTTTTTTTAGTATTTTAAAAAAACCTTGTTAATAAGTATAATTATAACAATATTATAAGATGTTAATAATTGTATAGATGATGTTATATGTTTTTTCCTGTTGATTTATCTTTTCTCATTTTCAAATTTATGTTTTGTACTGTTTTTTATATATGATTGCAAAAATTTAATTTTATAACCTAAGTTTTGCCCCAAAATAAGCTCCAAAAAGGGGACACAGCTTATACTTAGGTCAATGACTACGAGGGTCCCAAGACCACACCGGATTGAGATGTGCCAATAATTTAATTAATTTTACCATATGTCCATGTATTTTGATTATTGAAACTCACTAGCAGCTGCTGCATTTCCCACCCTTGGCTTATACTCAGGTCAATCTATTTTCCTTGGTTTTCAGGTCAAAATTAGGTACCTCGGTTTATATTCAGGTCAGCTTATACTCGCGTATATACGGTACCTCATCTGCCTCTCTCCATCACAATAAGTAAAGCCACTATAAAGAGAAGTGAATTTCCAGGACCTGATATTTTCACAAACAAAGATTTTCCCTGTAGGAAGGCATCTGGTTTCTGTCTCCTGTCGCCTTCACATTTTGTAAACAAAGGCCTCTTTGTCTGCATGAGAGACAACGCTGGATTTTGGGCATGCGTAGAATAGTGAGAAGATTTCTCCTTCTTTCTCCTTATTTGGTTCTGGTTTTCTGATTGGCTGTATGTGCTTTAAGTTTCGTTTCTGATATACTCTGTTTGAATAAAGAGACGCCATTATGATTCCTTTGTTCAGCCAAGAAAAGCAGTCGCGTGTGTGTATGCTTGCTCTCTACTTTTTCTCTATCTCTGTTCCCTCCTCACACTCTAATGAAGCTGGATTCCGTTAGACTCTTCCTGTGTTTATCTGGGGCTATAAACTGCACCGTTAAATGAGGCTGATTATCTTTACATGGATCGGATTCCTACAAGTGGCGCCCCATCGCGAGGCGTTTGAATGAAATTCAAAGGAATGCTTTGAAGCAGCAATTAGCAATTAGCACCTCATAATTGGCGACCAGGGATAAGGTCTTCATTCACCCATGACCAGAGGAAAGGTCCAATCAAGCGCTTGAGAAATACAACAGGGTGAGTGAAAAATTTATTATGGGGTGTGTGTTGGCTTCGCCTGAGGAGGAGTTTTGTAAAGATATCTCAGATCTTTTGCATAAGAATGGGAAACGAGCTGATATGAAGGAAATACAAAAGCTTGTCCAAGTTGTAGGAAAAACCTGTCCTTGGGTTAAATATGATTGTTTGGACTTAAAAGATTGGGAAAAAATTGGTAATGAATTGCAAAAGCATGAAGGAATTTCTGTATCAGTACAATTTATGTGGAGTGAAGTCAGAAACTGTCTTCAAAGACTTACTCCAAGAAATATGTTGTTCTCCCAGAGGCTTGATGGTCCCCTTCCACAGCTTTTGCCCCCAGCCAAGGGAGGGACTCTGGCAACAGCCCCTCCGTCATATGAGAAACAACAGCATGAGCCCCCTGATGGAGATGGGGGTGGAAAAGGAGATGGGACATTATATCCTGCCTTGCAGCAATCAAGCACTTTTAGCCCTACAAAAGACCTGTTCTCTGCTGCTTTAACTGCAGCTGTGCTGGATGTGGAATCTACTGAGATATACCCAGTAATCAGGGGGGCTCCGGCTGTTGGCAATGCACCGGCAATCCCAGATAGATATGAAAACCTCCATTACAAATATCTGAAGGAACTGAAAGTCAGCATACGTGACTATGGGGCTAATGCACCTTTTACAAAAGCTCTGTTGGAAGCCATTGCTTCTCAAAAATTGCTACCAGTTGATTGGAAACAGATGATCAAAGCACTCCTGCCCCCTGCAGAAGCCATGCTCTGCTTGCAAGAGTGGAGGGATGTGGCTTGGGAGGTAAATCGCACACGCCCTGCACTCACAATGGATATGTTATGTGGGGAGGGAAATTTTGCCAACACCACACAGCAGTTGGCACTCACTGATGCCTAGTTGGGAGATATTGCACAGATAGTCATGCGCGCCTGGAGTAAGATTCCTTCCAAAGGAGATAGCTCAGTTGCTGGGTTTGCAGCAATAAGGCAGGGCCCTAAAGAGGATTACACTGAGTTCATTAACAGACTCATGACTGCCCTCAGCCGCCATGTGGAAAATGTCCCGGCACGGGAAATGCTCATGAAACAACTGGCTTTTGAAAATGCCAATGAGGATTGTAAGGGTGCTCTGACAGATGTTTATGCTCGGCCAGGCACATCGATAGCAGACATGATGAAAGTTTGTCAAAATGTGGGGACTCACAGCTACAAGGCTCAACTTCTGGCAGCTGCAGTTCAGTTGCCCACAACTTAGGCTCAAAACAAACGTTGTTTTGGCTGTGGAAAAGAAGGGCATTTTAAAGCACAATGTCGCTCCTCTCAAAAGCCGGCAGCACGCCCTTCAAGGAAATGTCCCATTTGTCAGAAAGGGTACCATTGGGCCAATCAGTGCCGCTCAAATCCTAATGCCAACCCCTCAGCTGCTCAGCACAAAGACTCTGACTTTTCTCCACAGCAGCAGGGAAATGGGAGTGCGGGCCAGGCTCGGGCCCAGGCAAAATAATAGGGCTACCAGAGGTCAGTGAGGAAGCAATAGCGGAGGTTTTGGAAGAGATGGAAGAAGATATGGAACTTGCCCAAGAAATGATTTCACGATATAGAAAAAACCATCCTCTAAAAGAAGGGCTTTTATTGAGGTTATCCAAGGACTGTACCTTTACTATGCCAGGGTGTGTGGAGGCTCTTCCCACACTGGTTGATGATGTTATTCCCCAGGGCATGGTGGGCATTGTTCTTCCTTGCCCAGACGCCTTACCCGCTTCTGTACACATTGCAGCAGGGTCAGTTACATTGGGTCACCAAGAAATTGTCATCCCTGCATCAGCCACACAACATCTCACCCTGCCTAAGGGACAACCTGTAGGACGCCTTCATCTGCTCCCACTAGGGACCACTGCAACTCCATCCCAGGAGGGGACTGTAACAGCAGCTATGGCGGTGATACAAATCACCGAGGATAGACCGACCCGCTCGCTGATTATGGGTGGACGTTCAGTGTCTGGACTAATCGATACAGGAGCTGATATTTCAGTGGTGGCAAAAAAAGATTGGCCAACTGGATGGGCCGTCCGCCCCTGTAGGGAAGTTTTTGGGGTGGGCGGGTACGAGCCAGCACAGCAGAGTGTTCATCCAATCGTCTTTGAGACCTCAAGGGGAACAAAAGTTTCTCTTCACCCCCTGATTATGGATATTCCTATTACTCTGTGGGGCCGGGATCTCCTGGCTAAAACAGGGTGTACCTTGCAGACAAATTTTTGATACGGGCCTCCCCTGCAGCGCTGTTGCATGCACTTCCACTACAATGGAAAAACACCCCGCCAGTGTGGATGGATCAATGGCCGCTCTCAAGAGAAAAGCTCCAGGCGGCGGAGGCCCTTGTACAGGAGCAATTAAATCTGGGACATATTCAAACAACCACTAGTCCTTGGAACTCTCCAATTTTTGTGGTGAAAAAGAAGTCTGGAAAATGGAGATTGTTGCATGATTTGAGAAAAGTTAATGAGCACATCTTGCCAATGGGACCTCTACAATCTGGACTACCTAATCCGAACATGGTCCCTGAAGATCATCAACTCATGGTCATAGATTTGAAGGACTGTTTTTATACAATCTTGCTAGCGCCACAAGATAGAGAAAAATTTGCATTTACATTGCCAGTATACAATAATGAACATCCTACTCAACGGTTTGAATGGTGTGTCTTGCCTATGGGTATGGCCAACTCGCCGACTCTATGCCAACATTTTGTGAACATGGCTTTGGAACCTTTCAGGCAACGTCATCCAGAGGTTAAAGTCTATCATTACACCGATGACATTTTATTACATGGTCCACAAGTCACGGAGAAACACCTGCAGGACCTAGCAGACATTTTGCAACAAGCGGGCTTGATCATAGCTCCTGAAAAAGTGCAGCGGATGTATCCATTCCAATATCTGGGACATAGGCTCTCAGCTACCGCTTCAACTCCGCTATTGCCAACAATAGCTATCCCAGAGCAGTTCACTCTTGTACAATTGCAACAATTGCTAGGGAACATAAATTGGGCTCGTCCCTTCTTGGCCCTGAGCACTGAGGAACTGTCACCACTCTTTGCTGCTCTTTCTGGACACACTTCTCCAGCGGACATCATTCCCTGCACAACGGAGATGCGTACAGCTCTTCAACGCCTCAACGAAAAGCTGCATACCATCGCTGTGGACCGGGTGCCCTCAGGCATCATTGCGCTGGCATGCGCTCTTCTTCCCACACCGAGGCTGCCCACTGCTGTTTTGTTCACGCCTGTCAATGCTCAGAAGGTGGCTATCGTGGAATGGCTACACTTGGCGCACACTCCCTCGAAAAACTGTTATCGCCTGCCTGATGCGATTGCTGATCTTTTCCTTAAATGCCGTACTAGGGCAAAGCATTTGACTGGCTATGACGTTGACTTTGTTTGTTTTCCTTTTTCGCAGGATCAGCTAACCGCCTTGCTACAGCATTCTGAGGCATTTCAGGTGGCCATGGCGGACTTTGTGGGACAAGTTAAATTTAACCCCCCCAAGGATAAGCGGTTTACCTTGCTGAATCTCACTTCTTACTCCCTGTCATCACCGCTTTGCATGCAACCTATCTTGCGTGCCGTTACTCTTTTCTCGGATGGCTCCCCCTCCCGTGGAGTCCTTACATGGCAGGGTCCTACTGGGGAATGGGAGGTTGTTTTTACAGGACCTCAAGCATCGGCCCAGCGGTCGGAACTGGCAGCGGTCATACTTGCTTTCTCTACGTTTTCTGATGTGCCTTTTAACCTGATTGTGGATACTCAATATGTTTACCGCCTTGTTTTTACTTTAGCTCAAGCTTATTTGTCTCCATCGATGGATAGGGATCTTTTTGCTTTATTCCAACAGCTTCAAGGTTTTCTTTCCAACCGTACGGTCCCATTCTTCATTGCCCACACACGCTCTCACACAAGGATCCCAGGTTATTTGACGGAGGGCAATGCACGAGCAGATTCTGCTCTCCGGGACTCTGCTGAGGTTTTTTCTCTCTTTGACAACCCCATTGACAGTCATGCAATGTTTCATCAATCTGCTAAGGTTTTGCATAAACGATTTTCCATTCCTATGTCACAGGCTAGAGACATTGTGTCATCCTGTGCTTCCTGTACGAAGTTTCCTATATTCCTGCCATTTGATGCTGTTAATCCTCGAGGAACAGAAGCCAATCAGCTATGGCAGATGGATGTCATGCAAGTACCTGCTTTGGCTCCACTTTCTAAGTTACATGTGACTGTTGATACCTTCTCTGGATTTATATGGGCTACACCCTTACGGGGGGAAACATCCAGACATGTTATACAACATTGCATTCGTTCGTTTGCGGTAATGGGTAAACCTAAAAGCCTTAAGACAGACAATGGGCCATCATATGTTTCTTCTGCCTTTCAGGACTTTTGCCGTCAGTGGGACATTAAGCTAACCCATGGAATACCCTATAACTCGACTGGACAGGCGATTGTTGAAAGAGCCCACCTGACATTCAAAAATTTGTTACACAAGCAAGTGGGAGATAGAGGGGTTCCTGTGGCTGAAATACCTACAGCTGTTGCTAAAGTACTGTATACTCTTAATTTTCTTCTTGCTCCCCATAACAGGTCACACTCTCCAGTCGAATTGCATTTCAGGACCGAGGAGTGTCTTCCTAAGCCATTGGTCGTTTATCGGCAGCAACCGGATCAGGAGTGGAAAGGTTCTGTGCCTCTAATCACCTGGAGACGAGGATACGCAGCAGTTTCTACGACCTCAGGACCTGTGTGGATTCCTGCTCGAGCGATCCACCCATGGAGAGAGAAGAAGGTTACTCAGCTCCAGGACGGTGGTTCACCAGTAAACTAAAGTTGCTGACATTTGTTCTTTTCTTTCTTACTGTGCTTCCAGCTGTAAAAACAATGACTCATGGGGGCAACCCCAACTTTTGGCTTCGTCATGCTAACTATATGTTTGAGGTTCATGGTAAGAATGCAACGTTATACTATGAGCATCCACTGGCAGTGTCTCAAATGGCCTTTCTTCCAGCATTGTTCAACACGCCTGAGTTGGTTATTGGACACTTGCAACATCTTCATAGGTCTACACTCTTCTCTAATCCTCCAGAACAATTTAACAACACCCGCTGGCGAAGCATGACATTCAAGAAATACACTAAAGGACTTTGTTTCTGCTGTCATAGTTCTGGAGTCTGGAATAGTAAATGGAAGCACTGGACTCAAGCAAACGGGTTTTGCGGAATGTAGGCAATTATACGGGTTGTGATGATTATTTTTGGTTATGGGGTAGTTATAACAGTTCTTATAAGCTTAATTATACCTTGTTTAACACTACTATTGAAGAGATATATGATGTGTTTCCTATGTTTACTCCTGATTATTCTGCTATAGATAGTGGTTCAATTTGCAATGGATGGCAAATTAAGGATCCCAACATGTGGTTCTTTTTTAATGGAGTTGCCATGAATTTCCATCCAGGACAATATCAATGTGCAGCATTGGGTTATTTTACCTTACCCGTACAAGTGCAAATGCCGCTTCAGGCAGATGCACGGCGCCGGAGAGCTGTTGCCGGCCCGATGGGTTCTGGTTGCAATGATGAAGTGATAATCGATGTTCAGCTTTCTGATGGTAGCTCCTGGGGGAGAGCTATAGGGAGTGTTATCACTGGAGCACTCACATTGGGATCATACCCAGGTGTCATTTCCCAGGAGAATAGAAGGTCCATTTTGGGACTCACCTGTAGGCTGGAGAAATCAATCAATGCCACAGGGAGGGTCATACGGGAATTTCAAATGGAAATCACTGAGCTTCATCAAGACCAAATGCAGGACAGACTGGCCATAGATTACCTGTTAGCAAAATCCGGAGGATTTTGTAGGCTGGTCGGGAACCAGAGATGTCGGGTAAAATTCCAGGATCTGAATAATACTATTGAGAAAGAACTTCAGAATTTACAGGAGAGCATTACTAACAATGTACGCACTGATGTTAATCTTTTTGATTGGATGACTTCTTGGTTGCCTGATTTGTCTGTCCTTAGACAAGTTTTCTTTTATGGGTTCATTATTATTATCTGCCTTATATCTTTGTGTTTTTGTGTTTCCCTCCCCCCCTCCTTAAAACAACTCCGTTTTTAAAGAGTAGAAAAGACGGAGTTTTTTTAAGGAGGGGGGTGGGAATCGATCCCCTCTCCCTGGTGTCCTGAGTCCAGAAGGGTTTGGGAAACATTCCCCTTTTGTTCCCACAAACCTCCCAACCCTAGGGTAGCCAGCGGAGAGGGGGATCGCAACCCCCACCCACTGATATTAAAGGGGAAACTCCAGTGGGGTCCTTCAGGCGCCGTGGGTGAGGGATAGAAAGCCGGCTGGTGTGTGTTTGGCTGTCACGCGGTGAGTTGTTTTTCTTTTGAATTTTTCGGGCGCCGTTTTCCTCAGCGTTCTGCGTGGTCATGGCGCGCAGGATGCTGGGGCTTGTAGTAATGGGTTGGTGCTTTCTGTTTGTGCTGCTGTGGGAAGGCATCTGGTTTTTGTCTTGCCTGTCGTCCTAAACATATTGTAAACAAAAGCCTCTTTGCTTGCATGAGAGACAACGCTCCTTATCTCTCCTTATTTGGGCTCTGACACTTCTGATTGGCTGTATGCCCTAAGTTTTGTTTCTGTTAAGTTTCGTTTCTGGTATATTCTGCTTGCTTAAGTTTCATTTCTGAGACACTCTGCTTGAATAAAGAGAAGCCTTTAGTATCCTTTGTTCAGCCAAAAGACCAGCGTGTGTGTTTGCTTTTCTCTCTATCTCTGTTTCCCTTCTTACTCCGTCTAATGAAGCTGGACTCCGTTAGACCTTTTAACTCTCTATCTTAAAAAAGATCTGATGATATAAACTGCTGCTTCATGAGACTGATTGAGACATGAATCAGATTTCTACAGCTGCGTTTTTTTAAAATGCTTTTCTTTTGATTGGCTGCGGCGCGTTTCCGAACGCTGCACCGTGCGAGAGCCTCTCAGCCTGATTGGCTCTGGCGCGGCGCAAGGAATGTTGGGAAGTGAAGTTGTTTCCCTTTCTTCGCGTTTGTGGGGCTGTTGCCCCACTGCCGTTTTTTTCAATCCTTCATTGACCTGCGTACCCAGATCGGCCGTGTGCACGAAGGGTGAGTGCAGGCAAGTAGGGCGAGGCATAGCAACCTATAGCCAGTTCCAACGGTTAACCCTTGGATTTATAGGTTAAGATTTCTATGATATTATGAATTATTCTAATATTGATGCAACAGTTTCCAGTTAGCTATGTTCAGCAGTTGATCAGTGGAATTAAAACAGACTTATATTTGCATGTCTGTGTGTCAAGATACTAATATCTTGTGTATGGGAAAAGATGCTAATTGCAAGGAATATGAAGTTACCTAAAGACTTGATTTGATGGATAGAAAGAAATATCTGTTTAGGTGAAACATTTTGCAACATGTAGTAGGCAGCCAATATACTCAGCACTGACATACCCATTAACATCAGGTTCCAGAATGTAAATGTATATAAACTTCTTTTATCTAAAACATACATTACTCATAAGATCATAACATGAAATATTTGATTTATCCAAATAATAAATGGTTATCTGAATTTTACAAGCAATGTTTAAAAATATATTTAAATCTTTATCATGCACAAAAAGTATCAAAGGGCAATAATACTCCCTGTAGCATTTACCACTGTGCTGCATTATTTTTCTCTGTGATTTTGGATGGAACCTCGAGAGTAATATAATAGTATAAGAGCCCTGTACAGATGACCTAGTGGCCAAAATCCTCTTGCTTGGCAGAGTAAATTGAAATAGGGTATGCCCATTCAAAAAATGTGGATTTAGTGCAGGGGTGCCCAAACTTTTCAGGCCATGGGCCAGTCACATGGTTCAGCAGGCTGGTCATGTGGTTCAGAGAAAAAATGCACCGTTAAAGCTCAAGCAACTGTATTTATTCAAAAAATAAATCACCAACTGCACGGACCAGTCTCCACCTACTCACTACTTGATGGTTTTATTGGACTTTTGCTTAGACAAGAATTATTTTCGTTTTGAGGAGGATTTTTTTCTTCAAGTGAAAGGAGTGGCCATAGGCAGCCGTATAGCGCCATCTGTGGCTAATCTATATATGATAGAATTTGAAACTCATACTATCTTGTGTCTATCCATTAATCCATTCCATGACCATATTCTATGCTATAAGAGATACATTGATGATCTCTTTTTCATTTTGGATGATTTTGACGTTATTACACCCCTAGTCACATGGTTGGGAGGTTTAAACCGGAAGCTCTCCTTTTCACATTCTGCTAATAGACAATTCTTACCTTTCTTGGACCTTACAGTCTTTATAGCTGAATTTTGTAGAATTAACACAGGTTGTTTAGAAAACAGACGGACTGCAATTCCTATCTTAGTTATCAATCTTTTCATCCCATCCATTTACGTAACAACATTCCCTTCAGTCTCATGTCAAGGGCCAAAAGGAATTCTTCATTATAAAAGGATTTTAAAGAGGCGGTCAAGGACATTGATAAAAGACTTACAACATGTGGATATCCCAAGCACATTATCTGTGCTGCTTTCAACAGTCTCCAGTATTCCTAGGTGAGAACTACTCACCAAGAAAACCACAACAGGAGTTCCAGAAAATAAAATCTTTTGGTCCATGGAATATTCACCTTTAGCAAATGACATTAAAAAATCCATTATGCACCATTGGCACCTCCTTTCAGATATTAAGGGTTGTGAGTCCCTGCCAAGAATTGGTTTCTGTCACACCAAAACTTTAGGCAATATTATGTCAAGAAGTGGTTGCCTCATGAGCTCTCCAACTAAAGATTTGCTTACTGGACATTACAGATGTCAACACTGCATTTACTGCAAGCATACATGGGACATGAAATAAATTTCCCTCCCTCATCTGGGATTTCATCGGGCTTTGCACACCATCTCTAATTGTGGCACCGCAGGAGTTGTATATTTAATTATTTGCCCTTGTGACATGGTTTATGTGGGCCAGACCAACAGAGCAATCTGCACTCGTGTGGCCGAGCATAAATCACGGATTCGAACTCAGAACCTTTCTGCTCCGTTGGTTTCACATTTTCTGGACATGAACCATTCTCATGAAGATTTGAGATTCACAGTTCTGGAAGTAGTTTGTCCTCAGCTTTTTTTTTTTTTTTGTAAACAACTTAGAGAAAGTTTTACTCAAAAGGAAAGCCTTTTACATTCATTTGTTAAGATCGCTGGCTCTGAGAGGACTTAATCAAGATACAGACCTATCATGTTTTCTGTGAATGGATTGCTTTAGACTATGGGGATACATGATTGTCATGAGAATTACAGTTTGGGTGTATAGCTCTTTAACATTATTGTTGCTAATTATTCTCCTTTAACACATGAGTGCATGGGTGGTTAAATATGTGGCAAACTCTCCACTCAATAATGTCACTAGGCACTGAAAGAGTAACCGGGTGAGGCCATTGACGCGAAAGGGTAAGCTAGCCGCACGATTGTATTACATGCAGATAGTTTCACGCCACTGTTTATAGTCATAATCATTATTCATGATTAAGATGATGTTTTCATATTTTTATATTTGTTGTAGATAAATGAAGTGCGAGAAATTCATTTTTTGAAGTATGATAAATTTACATGTTGGACTGTTCCATGAAGTGCGAGAAATTCATTTTTGATGTGTGATAAATTTATGTGTTGGATTGTTCTATTTTTGACTACAAGAGACTTTTATTTTGAACTCCCATTGAGGAAATTATTGGATTACAGTTACACTGAATATAAGAAATTTATTTTGAAGAATACTGAATATAAGTGCTTTTATTTTTTGAATAAATACAGTTGCTTGAGCTTTAACAGTGCATTTTTTCTCTGGATCATTACCGTTAGCCCCTGTTTTTCCTGGTCATGTGGTTCAGCAGGCTGGTCACATGGTTCTTCCCAATGGAAATGGAAGTAAAACGTGCTTTGCAATCTGTTTTGCAACAGGATGAAATAGATTTTAAGCTGCCATTTTCTCTGCTTAAATCCGGGCTGCCCAAACTTTGGCCTGTGGGCCAGATCTGGCACCTGACATCAATTCATCCAGCTCACACTGCTCTTGTTGCCCCCAGAAGCAGAAATAAAATGTGCCCATATGCCTACACATCCGGTGGCCATGAGGGTGGTGCGGGCCAGATTAATTGGTGTTGGGGGCTGGATCTGGCCCATGGGCCATAGTTTGGGCACCCCTGATTTAGTGACTCAACTCTTTCATGAATTCCATTGATTCAAAACTACATTAGCTGCAACCTACTTTAATACAGTAAATTTCTATTAGAATAAACCCATTTGAATCAATAAACATATAGAAAAGTTGAATCACTAAATCTCCATAGGTTCAATGGGCCTACTCATTAATGGACCTTAAGTGACAGGATTTGGACCAATAACTTTCATGTAATAAGGTGACAAAATTAGTTTTTGATAAATGTTCAGCTGAAAGAAATCACAGCTCCTTCTGTCTCCCTGTGCACTCATTTTGTGCAACTGAGAGAAGCTATGCACTTTCTCTCATCCAGTTTCCATATTAAAAAGCAAAGGAAGTCAGAAATATCAAGGCAATAATTTAAACTATCTTTAAAAAGCAAGGAACAAATTTAAACTCAATAATCTTTGGAATTATCTTGTCATCCTTTATGGTATATGTAACAAAAATATTTATTTTTCATATGTCCATTTACAAAGTATTTTCCTAAAGCCACATTAAGACTGAAAAATAATCAAACAACTTTTGAATTTTCTCTTGCTGTATATAAAATGGTGTTCTATAATCTCTTCAAGATTTGTTGTGTGCGAGTGTGAACTGCAGTTGTTCGGAATCAGCAGTGCATCTTTCAGGCAATACATGTTGTTTTCTTGTTAAAATGCTGCATGATAAAAAATTTGTTTCCTCAGGGATCTGGATCAAAAGAGATCATCAGGAAGAGTTAAATGTAGGTGAGGAAACACACTTTGCATCACAGGTCCTTGCATCCTAGAGCAGAGGTTCCCAACCTTTTTATGTCATGGGCTGGACCATGCCCCCTGGACAGCTGAGTGGGCCGGTCACGTGGTCCCCACCCCGGCGTAAACACTGCCATAAAATTCCTCTGAGGCTGTCATAAATGTGTTTACGACAGCCACGGGTGCATTTACAGCTGTCGTAAATGCCTTTATGATAGCTGTAAATGCGTCCACCTCCGGTGCGGTGGTGGCAATGCAGGTCACATGGAATGGTGCCATGGGCCAGGTCTGGCCCACAGGCCATAGTTTGGGAACACCTGTGCTAGAGGGAAGCCCGGAGCCCAACAGCTGCAATTGTCCTTGAATGAGCAAATTCTGCTGCTCAAGAACACAAACTGAACAGGGGAGTCCAAAAATTATAGCTAATTAGAAATCCTGTAGGCTTTAGCAGTAGGTCTGCAAAATACAGCAATTAAGCCATGACTGTGAAAACATGCTACTTTGATGTTTTTGAGAAGAGGCAAGCAAGCTTAAAATTACCCAGTTTGAAAATTATCACCTAAAATCTTAATAATCATACATATAATGTATCTACTGCTGCAGAGATTTTGGCAATTACTGCAATCAAAGCTAAGACTAATTTATTTTCTCAGTAAACCACACAATACATTAACTTGACAACTTCTGTTCCTGCAGGCTTTTTAGGCTACAGAAGAAAAGGGAAGCTGGATTGTAAATTTATTCCCTTGCTAGAGCAGAAATGTTTATTTTTGAAGGGATGTGAAATATAAGTATATATAGGAAAAGTCATAATATGCAATGGGTTTGCATCAATCTATTTGATTTTATTGCTGGCATCATAAAAGAGTGCTTTATTCCTGTGCAGAAAAAGAAAATAAATGCTCTTATAGTGTTTAATAATTAGTCTACTTGAGTCTGCAATCATAAAATGAAACTGAAGGAACAGAACACTTAGGATACTAATGCTGGTCACTAACCGTAATAAATAAATAAATTCATTTTCTTTGGATTCTGTGGAGAGAATAGCTAAACTCTAACATCAAGATACTGACAATTATTCTTAAGTCTGTAGTTTGTGGAGTTGGAAAGGGGTGGGGGGGATCATAGCTGTTTATTTTGGGCATGGCTCATTCATAGTTATAAGTCGGAGGCAACTTGACAGCCCATAACAATTATCAGGTTGAAATAGATAGGCAGTTATTGTTATTATCATTTAAAATAACAAAATGGATGATAATAACTAACCAACACTGGTGCTTGAATAGCTCGAGCTATTCATGAGTAATGGGTTGTTTCAGCCAGTAGAACCATCATGGAGTGAACTGAGAGATAAAAAGAATAGCATCGCAAAAAAAAGTTTCTGATTAATATACAAGGAAGAGATTTCATCCATATTGTTCTCAAAATCAAGAATGCTCCCGTAGACTTTTCTAAAACATCCAATCCAATCCACCCACCCGCCCTTTCATTTTGCTGGTTTTAGAACATAAGAACATAAGACCAGCCTTGCTGGAACAGGCCACAGCCCATCCAGTCCAGCATTCTGTCTCAGTGGCTCACCATTTCCTTCAGGGTATTCCCAAGCAGATGCCTTCACCTGCTTAGGATTCCCTGGAAATGGCATTGAGAGATATCCTGCCTATCTCTCCAACCCGGAGGTTGTCCTTAAGTATCCATAATTATAGCCATTGATACCCTTGTCCTCCATGAACTTGTCTAATCCTTTCTTAAAGCTGTCAAGACTGACAGCTGTCACCACTTCTTCTGGCAGGGAGTTCCATAGACCATTAATTCTCTGGGTGAAAAAGTACTTTCTCTTATTTGTTTGAGAACTAGTACCCAAAAGTTTCAAGGAGTGTCCTCTAGTTCTAGTGTTGTGCGATAGGGAAAACAGTTTTTCCTTATCTACTTTGTCCACACCGTGCATGATTTTATAAACTTCAATCAGGTCACCTCTTAGACGTCGTCGTTCAAGAGTGAAGAGGCCCAACCGTTGCAGCCTCAGATGGTAAGGAAGGTGTTCCAGTCCCCTAATCATTCTGGTTGCCCTCCTCTGCACTTTTTCCAGCTCCATAATATCCTTCTGGAGGTATGGCGACCAGAACTGTACACAGTATTCCAGATGGGGCCTCACCATAGATTTATAAAGAGGCAAAATGACACTTGCTGACTTATTTTCTATACCCTTCCTAATGATCCCTAGCATTGAGTTTGCTTTTTTAACTGCTGAGGCACACTGGGTTGACACCTTCATTGAGTTGTCCACCAGGACACCAAGGTCCCTTTCCTTGGTTTGTTTTGTGGTTCATTTTTATGGGTTAAACTCAACACAAATACTATTTAGAGTTGGCCCATTGAAAAGAATGTGATTTGTTAGTTGCAGTAAAAGTACAGTATTGATTTCACTAGATCGACTTTATGATGGATTACCATTGGATATATTAAAATATCTATCTATTTTATTTATATCCAACCTTTCTTGGCTCACAAGGCATTGAAATAATCAATGAATTAAAAAATTAAAACAATTGAAATCACTTTTACACAGATATTTAGATTTGCTAACTTTGAAAATGTCCCAGTTGATAATAGTGCCCCCACACCTTCTGACCCTCTAGTCTACCCTGATGCATATGAAAAAACCCATTGGGAACATCAGGAATAGGGCAACCCCTCTCCCCCACAGCCACCCAGGTTTCAGTGATACAAGATTGGCATTACATTTCATAATAATAGTAGTAAAATCTTTAAACCACAGGATTTGTAAAGTTTTTTTGTTTTTGTTGTGTCAGAAGCACACACAGGTGCTTTCTGGGTTGAAAGGATTTTTGCTGGAGGAACTCCACTCAGGGGACGCTCGAATGAGGCTCCTTTGATGTCCCCAAAATCTTTTCCCACCGAAGTGGTCTCTATTTATCTATCTGCAATTTATTGCTTTCGAACTGCTAGGTTGGCAGGAGCTGGGACAGAGACAGGCATTCATTCCATCATGCAGCACTTGGATCTTGAACTGCTGAATTGTGAACCTTCCAGCTAACAAGGGAAGCTTCTTTACCACTGAGCCACTGCAGTCCCAATAATTTGTGGAGATTACATTTACTTATAGTGGAATGGCTCAGTATCTGTCTGTGGAACAAGTTTTGGGAGCTTGATCTCCCACTGTTCATCCCAAGAGAAGAATCAAAAAGTGTTCTCCCAGAAGAAGTAAACATGCCAGGAAACATGGGAAAGGTCTCTATAAATCAATTGTTTTTATTTATTTATTTATTTATTTATTTATTTATTTATTTATTTATTTATTTATTTTCTGATTTATATACTGATTTATATTTATATTATAGCATGGAATTATACTTACGGTAATATACCTTGGATTCCTTGAAGTAATTATTCAGTGAGGAAACCACACACCAGTAGACATCTCCGTGATGACATTCCACACATGCAAATGGACTTGAGAAATCAAGTCCACCTGCATGCAGATTTTTAGCCATTTGGATATCATATCACCCGCTGGCTAGGCAGACCATGACATGTGCCCCCTGCTTTCACCTTGCCCAAGGAATCTGATAGAGGATGCTTCGGTGAGTTTTAGTCCCAGCCTAACATCATTTTTATTTATTCATTTATTTATTGTTTAGACTTCTATACCGCTTTCCTTCCCTTAAAGGGAACTCGAAGCAGTTTACAACAATAATGCCAAACAATAAAATATAATACAAATAATACAGCAGAATACAATTACAATATAAATTGTCAAAAGCATTTACAATAAAATATCAAATTACCCTATACAATATAAGTATCAAACCGCTCAATAATAGCATAGAAACAAGAACTCAAAGAGAGGGCCCCCACTCACACCCAACTAAAAATGTGGGATAAGAAAAACCCTCCTGCCACCGCACCACCCCTCCCGGCATTTTTTGGCCCTGATGGCATGGGGGCAGAGGCCCGGGAGTGTGGTGGCTCCTCCAATGCTGGAGCCAGCAAAGTCCCTTCCAGCCGCACCGCCAGTGTCGGGCATCAGCCGGTCCGCCCCGGTCCGAGCGGACCGGTAAGAAACCTGACTGACCATGCCCCCTCTCCTGGCTGACCATGCCCCCTTCCCTCCCCACCCCACCCACCTCTTTCTGGGAGAGCGGGCAACCTGACGGCTTTGGCGTTTCATTCTCCTCCGGAGCGGCTGCGAGTGCTGCTCGGGTGGTGGTGGAGGTGGTGGCGTGTGTGCTCCTGGCCCTGGGGGAAGAGGAGGGGGAGCTGACATCACGCACCACTCAGGAGAGCTCGTCTGCATACCCCGGCCGCCACTCTTTGCTGCCTCCTTCTAGCAGCAGCAGCAACTTTCGCAATGCCTGGAGTCTTATTCCTGCAGGAAGAAAACTTCCTGCAGAATGTTTGTCTGACTCTGGGCATTGCGAGAGTTGCCCTGCCTGGATGGACACCTCTCGCAATGCCCAGACCAACATCCTGCAGGAAGTTCTCTTATTGCAGGAATAATAGGTCCACATTGCGAAAGTTGCTGCTGCTGCTGCTAGAAGGAGGCAGCAAAGAGTGACGGCTGGGGCATGCAGACAAGCTCTCCTGGGTGGCGCCTGATGTCAGCTGCCCCTCCTCTTCCTCCAGGGCCAGGCGCGCACTCGCCGCCACCTCCACCAGCAGCAGTCGCTCTGCAAGCAGAAGCAGGGCTGGACTCGCTGGTCCTGGAGGACTAAAGGAGGAGGGAAACGCCAAAGCATGTCACGTGAGCACTCCTTCGTGTCGCTTTCTGGGTAAGTGTTTTTTTTGTTTCCTTCCCCTCCCCCCCGGGGTGTGTGTGTGTGTGTGTGTGTGTGTGTGTGTGTACACAAATGCGACTTATGCTCAGTGAACAAGTATGTGGCCAATACATTCTGATTAACAATGTAGAGAAACAAGTTTCACTGTTTCACCCTTTGTACTGTGTGTGTGTGTGTGTGTGTGTGTGTGTGTGTGTTATGTATGCATATCAATGTACTGTAAAGCTATCAAGATATAAATGTCCCATCACAATTACAATGTATCTCAGCTGAAAGGAACGCGAGCAAGCAACCCCTTGGGGCAGCTGCGAGCGTTCAGCCTCACATGGTTCACATTGCTCAATCACGGACAGCCGCGGGAAATGCCTCCGCATTCAGCAGAATGAAGATACTCGCATTCAGCAGAATGAAGATACTCGCATTCAGCAGGAAGAAGATACAACTGCGAGAGTAAGGCGTGCCTGGGCGAGGCCACGCCGACAGTAGCCAATGAGCTACCGTGCTGCAAGATTCAAATGTATAGTCCTCAGTATATAATGAGATGTACCATCACCATTACCCCCATGCTTCACCGGAACACCATGCAATAAACCTGTGTTAAACCAACCCTTCGGTTGTTCTGTTGTCTTTGGTCCCATACACTAAATTGGCGACGAGGATGGGATATGGCTGCCCACGGGACCAAGACATGCGCCGGCTACGAGATCAGGAAGCCGGGAGACTTGGAGCTGTTTGAGATAGACTTCAACGCAGCGCTGGTGGAGCTCGAAGTCTCAGATGAGGCCAAGAAGAGGGCCATTTTCGTCCGCATGCTCGGACACGAGACCAAGAGGACCTTGGTGGACCTGATCGCGCCGAGGAAGGTGGGCGACCTCAAAGCCACAGAGCTCCTGGCGGCGCTGCGCGCCCATCTCCGGCCAGCGATAGCGATGTTCCCCGCTCGGAGCGCGTTCTGGAGGCGAGTCCAGGCGCCCGGGGAATCGGTCGCCGAGTTCGCCGCGGCCCTGCGGCTGGCCGCCGGCCCATGCAAGTGGGAGACCCCAGAAGTCACCCTCCGGGACTGCCTGCTCTGCGGTCTGAGGGATACCGAGACTCAGCACGCGCTGATGAAAAAGGAGCCGCCTCCCACGTGGCAACAAGTCCTCGACACGGCGCAGGCCGCGGAGGCCACGACTGCCGGGGTGCAAGAGCTTCAGGACTGGCGCCCGAAGCCCGCCAAGGCAGAGAGCTCGGTGCGCGCGGCCCGGCGAGCTTCGAACTCGTCTGCGGAGAGCAGCGACGACGAGGACGTCCGGAGGGTCCAGAGAGAGGGCCGGCGCTGCGACGGCTGCGGCGCCGCCCACGCCCGCGCCAAATGCCCCTTCCGCAAGGCCGAGTGCCACAACTGCGGCCGGCGCGGGCACATCGCCAAGGTCTGCCGGAAACGGCGCGAGGCCACCAGGAGTTCTCCAGACCGCTCGGCGAGGCAGGACCGCACCACGAGGCCAAAGGACGGCACCCGGACCACGAGGACGCGGGACGGCGTAGGGCGCATCTCCGACGACAGCGAGGACGACGCTCCGGTTTGCAGCGTTTCCACGGAGCACCCCCGTTACTTCGTTGAGGTAGTAATACAAGGGGCCCCTGTTAGAATGGAGGTGGACTCGGGTTCGTCATACTCTATTATTTCCCAGGGAGAGTTCATGAAAATCGCCCCCCGCGTGCGGCCCAAGCTCAAAGCGTTGAGGGCCACACTGAAGGACGTGCAAGGGAACCGCATCCCAGTGTTGGGGGTGGGGAAGTTCCAGGTCCAGTTTAAAAAGCACACCGCAACGCTTCCCCTAGTCGTCCTCAAGGGAGGGAAATGCAGCCTCCTCGGGACTCAATGGTTCCAGCCCCTGGGGTTGTTCATTGGGGGGGTACACGCCGTGGGAGCACACGCCACCGGGACTGATCCAATACAGAGCGTGTGCGACGCACACCCTGAGGTTTTCAAAAAGGGGCTCGGAAAATTCAAGGGCCCCCCAGTGACTTTCGACCTGGACCCTGGAGTACGTCCAATCAGACTTAAACCGCGCAGAGTGCCTTTCGCACTAAAGGACAAAATAGAGGCGGAGTTGGACAAATTGGTGGGCCAGGGGATTCTTGTTCCTGTTGATTCTGCGGAGTGGGAAACTCCAATTGTAACAGCGTTCAAGGCCAACGGGGAGGTCCGCATATGCGCTGATTACAAGTGCACCATCAATAAGGCGATCCGCCCTAATGCTTATCCGGTGCCGGTAGTCAGCCACTTGTTGGCCAGGTTACACGGGGGGAGGTGTTTCGCTAAACTCGACCTGGCCCAAGCCTACCAGCAACTCCCGGTGACCCCCGCCGCAGCTGCTGCACAGACCATAGTCACCCACAAAGGGGCGTTCCAGGTATCGCGCCTCCAATTCGGCGTGAATTCGGCGCCCGGGATTTTCCAGTCACTCGTGGAACGCCTCCTGAAGGGGTTAGAGGGGGTGTTACCCTACTTTGATGACGTATTGATTACAGGGGGGAGCCGGGCCGAATTAGCAAGCAGGTTGGGAAGGGTCCTGACAATATTCGAGAAAGCGGGGTTGCGGTTGCGGAAGGACAAATGCGTTTTCTTCGCAACTGAGGTTGAGTTCCTAGGGTTCCGTGTTACTCCCGAGGGAATCAGGCCATCCCAATCCAAGGTGGCCGCCATCAAGAAGGCCCCTCGCCCCACCTCCAAGCCCGAGTTGCAGTCGTTCCTTGGACTGCTCAACTTTTACCACTCCTTCCTTCCGCGGAAGGCAGCAGTAGCGGAACCGCTACACAAGTTGTTAAAAAAGGACGAGGCATGGAAGTGGGGCGACGACCAGGAGAGGGCTTTCAATGACCTGAAGCGACTCCTGGCATCAGATGCGGTACTGACCCATTTCAATCCCAAACGCCCAGTGGTCCTGATATGCGATGCATCCCCGGTGGGGGTGGGGGCGGTGTTATGCCACGTACTGGAGAACGGGAGGGAGGCCCCGATAGCGTTCTACTCTAGGTCCTTGTCCCAAGCGGAGAGGAACTATGCCCAGACAGACAGGGAAGCACTAGCGATAATTGCGGGGACTAAGAAATTTCATGATTTTGTGTACGGCCGGCCCTTCACCATAGTGACTGACCATAAGCCCTTGCTAGGCATTTTCACCGCAGATAAGCCCACACCCCAAATCCTGTCCCCGAGAATGCTCAGGTGGGCCATTTTTCTCAACGCGTATCAGCACGCGTTGGTATACCGGCCCGGGAAGGAGATCAGCCATGCGGATGCCCTGTCGAGGTCCCCCATTCCCCGGGATTGCTGCCACGTGGGCGAGGTAGAGAGGGACCACCAGGTCTTAATGATAGAGGTCCTAGACTCCCCTCCAGTAGTACCGGCCGACATCGCTAAAGCAACCGGCAAGGACAAAACGCTGGCCACAGTTTGCTCCTGGGTACAGAAAGGGTGGCCCGTGTCTTCCCCAGCAGCGGAATTCGACACATTTTTCAAAAAGAAACTAGAGTTGTCCCTAGAGAGGGGTTGCCTTTTGTGGGGACAGCGGGTAGTGATCCCCACGTCTCTCCGGCCGAGGGTGCTTAAACTGCTGCACGTCAGCCACCCGGGGATCGTCCGCTCTAAGGCACTGGCCCGCAGTTACTTTTGGTGGCCCCAGCTAGACGCCGACATCGAACACATGGTCGGCACTTGCGAAGCGTGCCAAAGCTCCAGGCCAGAAGAGGCCCGCTCGCCACATAGGGAGTGGGACGCAGCAAGGGGGCCCTGGTCCCGGGTACACGTAGACTTTGCTGGCCCGTTCAGGGGAACGCTTTTCCTCCTTGTGGTGGACGCGTTCTCCAAGTGGTTGGAGGTCATCCCAGTCTCGAGCACCTCCTCGGCCACAACCATTAAACAGTTACGGAGGGTCTTTTCCACGTTCGGTTTACCCAACACCCTCGTCAGCGATAACGCTAGCTGTTTCACGTCCGCCGAGTTCGGGGCGTTCATGGAGCGCAACGCCATTCGGCACATCACCTCCGCCCCCTTTCACCCGGCCACCAACGGCCAAGTAGAGCGCCTCGTGCGCACCACGAAAGACGTGCTGCTGCGCATGGGCCCCGGAGACCTCGACCTGAAATTGTGCCAATTCCTGCTAAGGTACAGGGTCACCCCATTGGCGTCAGGGTACTCCCCCGCAGAGCTGTTGATGCGCAGGAAGCTGGCCACGGGAATCTCCAAGCTAGACCCCACGAGAGTAGAGGACAAAGGGTGGAACATAGGGGTGGAACCCTCAAAGAGTTTCAGCGTAGGCGCCCCGGTGCACTGCAGGAACTACGCCAACGCGGGGCCAGCCTGGGTGCCGGGCACCGTAATTGCACAAACCGGCCCCGTCTCATACCGCGTGGAGACCAGTACAGGTTTCCTGTGGAGGCGACACGTGGACCAACTCAGGCGCAGGGTTCCCGGAGAGCAGGACGGAGACGACAATAGCGTCGAATCAGCGTTAGGGTACTCCCCCACCCGTTTAGCCCAAGGGGGAGGAAAAGGGGAACATGGGTCCCCACCAAGGGGGGAGGAAAGGGAATCGATCCACAGAGATCTTTTGCGGGAGTCCGCGGCGGAAAGGAAGAGCCCCGACCACACACATACCCCTTGGAATTTTCCCCGAGACACAGACGCCCATAGAAGTTTAGACGTTGATTTACAGTACCAGGGGGAGTTAGCGGAGTGGTCCCCCACCCGTCCTAGCGAAAAGAGGGGTTTCAGTTCAGCCCCTGGTACTTCCAGTCCCAGTAGCCCCTGTGAGTTAGAATGCAATATAGCGCCAATTTCCCGGAGACCGACACCCCCAAGACGGGAGGCAGCAGCGAGTCCGCCCACCACAGTCTCAAGGTCCCCCGAGCGGGGATCAGAAGGTAGCAGAACCTCAAGGGCGACCTCATCGGTTCCGCGGTTCACAATAGGAGGGTCCCCGGGGTCCGAGAGCAACAGGCAGGGGTTCACCTCCCAACTATTCATTCCATTCCCATCCCCGGGCGCAAGGCAGGCACGGACACCCCACAGAGCCACTAACAAATCCCCGTTTCCCGTAGCAGGACAAGCTCCCACGGAGTCAGGGATCACAGGCTCTCCGGTACTAGGTCAGGCGCAAGCACGCCCCAAGCGCACGTGCGGCAAGCCACAATGGTTGCAGGACTTCGTCCCATCCTAGGGGGGAGGGGTGTTATGTATGCATATCAATGTACTGTAAAGCTATCAAGATATAAATGTCCCATCACAATTACAATGTATCTCAGCTGAAAGGAACGCGAGCAAGCAACCCCTTGGGGCAGCTGCGAGCGTTCAGCCTCACATGGTTCACATTGCTCAATCACGGACAGCCGCGGGAAATGCCTCCGCATTCAGCAGAATGAAGATACTCGCATTCAGCAGAATGAAGATACTCGCATTCAGCAGGAAGAAGATACAACTGCGAGAGTAAGGCGTGCCTGGGCGAGGCCACGCCGACAGTAGCCAATGAGCTACCGTGCTGCAAGATTCAAATGTATAGTCCTCAGTATATAATGAGATGTACCACCACCATTACCCCCATGCTTCACCGGAACACCATGCAATAAACCTGTGTTAAACCAACCCTTCGGTTGTTCTGTTGTCTTTGGTCCCATACACTAAAGTGTGTGTGTGTGTGTGTGTGTGTGTGTGTGTGTGTGTGTGTGTGTGTGTGTGTGTGTGTGTGTGTGTGTGTGTGTGTGTGTGTGTGTGTGAGTGATTTTACCATGGCCCAAGGTGTGGATTCCTTTCCTCTTGGAAGCCATAACAACTTCATACTGTGAGGATGGAAGTAGGAATGATGAACACTGAACATGAAGTCTTATTGGGTAACAGAAAGTAAAAGGTGAGACAAAGGGTGAAACATGTGTTTGGTTATTTTAGAACAGGGGTGCCTAAACTACAACTTGTAGCCCGCATCCGGCCCCCAACACCAATTTATCTAGCCCACGAATCCCTCATTGCTCCCTGAAGCGGAAGTAAAACGCGCGCGTACAGGTGCATTTTGCTTCCAGGAGCGACAAGGGCTTTGTGGGCTGGATGAATTGGCATTGTTGGGCTGGATCCGGCCCATGGACCAAAGTGACCGCCCCCCTGAACCATGTGATCGGCCCACAACCCAAAAAGTTTGGGCACCCTTGTCTCAGAATGTAGAACAAGAAACACCATTATTATTGTGTGCGTGTTCCAAAGCAGGAGGAAAGAGCAGTTTGCTGATGCTTGCTTGTTAGTAGAACAGTAGAAGTAATCTTGATTTTTATTAGTTTATTTTATTCAGGGAAAGGGGGAAAAGTAAATATGTTCCTTTTTATTTTTGTATCTTCTTTTTCTGACCCTGAATTTTGATCTACTGTATTTTTCCTTCAAATAAAAGCTGACTTGTTACAGAAGACATTTGTACTTTTGATAGGAGCCCTGGTGGCGCAGCGGTTAACCTGCTGTCCTGCAACCAAAAGGTTGTGAGTTCGATCCTAACCAGGAATTAAGGTTGACTCAGCCTAACATCCTTCCTGAGTCGGTAAAATGAGTCCCTAGCTTGTTGGGGTGAAATGCTAATTCAACATTGCTATTTCCTACCTGATCTGGCTGGTTTGTAAGCCTAAACAGCCTGTGATTGAAACCTAGTGTAGATTTCTCTAGCATGGGGCTAGATTTAGTTTTTTGATTTAGTTTGGATCAGAGACAAATCTCTCATTTCTTAATTCTCTTTGTATCTTCTGAAGACTGTATAATGAGCCACAGTTTATTGACTTGTTAACTGATGTATAGCGAGGAGCCCTTATTAAGATTTTGCAGAGGAGAAGCCAAAGAATAAAAACCATTAATCATTTCTTTTGTAGCCCCGGTGGTGTGGGGGCAGAGTCCCGGGGGTGTGGCGACTCACACACAGCTGCCGCTGGAACCAGCCAAGCTCTTCTTTGCCATGCTGCCCCTCCCAGCATTTTCGGCCCTGGTGGAGTGGGGGCAGAGGCCCAGGGTGTGGTGGCTCCTCCAACGCTGGAGCCGGCAAAGTCCCTTCCAGCCGCGCCGCACTCCCCGGCTTTTGTAGCCCTGGTGGCATGGGGGCGGAGTCCCGGGGGTGTGGCGCCTCACACACAGCTGCTGCTGGAACCAGCCAAGCTCTTCTTTGCCACGCTGCCCCTCCTGGCATTTTCAGCCTCGGGGGCGTGGGGGCAGAGGCCCGGGGGAGTGGTGGCTCCTCCAACGCTAGAGCCAGCAAAGTCCCTTTGACAAGTGATGGGGAACACTGCATAGTTAGACCGCTCAAGACCCTTGCACCTTGACAAGGTTTCACCTAGCGGGAGATACTTAATATACTTATTGTAAAAAGAGGAGGGCTGTTAGTTACTAGAAAAAGGGTTCCAGTTTAGTTGATCATGTATTTTCTACCTATGAGTGTTTGAATATTATGGCATGCCATTGCTTCTCTACATAAAATCACCCAAGAATACAGGCTGTTTTCATACCCCGCTAAACACTTAAATTTCCATGGAATCAGCAAATAATGCAAAAACACTCAATGAATTTTTAAAACGCTACCCTTGTGAAGGTAAAAATTGTTCTCTTAAAAGCATTTGGAAAGACTTAGAGAAAGTGATACCATTAAACCTAAGAAGTGGGGATGTTAGAGTTGCAAATCTTTGCTTTTAGAATACAATGTCATTATATGTTAATTACAAAAATAGTAACAAGTAATGTTTTTGCTGGTGTTACCTATGTCAAAACCTCAAATGCTCACAGCTAGTCATACATATAAGGGGAAGTTACCAGAAGGCAGGGATATGTGAGACTGCATGGATGTACTTAAATGCAAGTGCTGGCTAAAAATAAACCTGAAGGATGAAATTAGCAATGTAATGGGTCTTCATCCAGTGTATGTGAGAGCCCTTCAGATTTTTTTTCATTACTTGCAGTATTCTTATCATACTTCAAATGTGAGCTAATTAGAGAAGATATTAAGAAAAGCTGCCTGTCAGAGACTTGGCTCTCAGCTATTATAGCCATCTATCAGAAGGCATTATTACACTATCAGCCTAATAACTAATGTATCATTGGGTAACTATCCTATTCCCAGTTCTCAAGACAATTGGATAGTGTTGAACTCTTAAACTGCATTGCCATCTGTTGGCACAAGGCTGACACTGCAACGTTCAATAATTTACATACACATGATCTTTATGCATTCAGTGGTTTTGTGATTGATGGGTCAATTGGCATGCTCATTAATGGTGTTTATCTATATTGTGCAACATTCCAGTTTAGAAAGTCACTGAAAATTTTAATTATAAAAGTAAAGTATTTGTATCATGCATTTTTCAAATTGTCCAGAATCCTATTGGTCTTGCTGTAAGTTATGTAAAAGTCTGGCCAGGTTATCCTGCTCTGGTAATAGTGACTCAATGCCGTGTCAAGCGGCAATTAACTAACCTAATAACTCTGAGGGTTCGTTTTGACCCGTGACTACGCCTCCCTGACAGACTATTGGTCACTATTGGTTAGCAGGCATGGATTGGCTAGTTAGAGCAGGGGATAGAGGGGTTTGAGGTTTGGATTTGGTTAATGGTTGTGGAGTTTTGGAATTCAACGAACCAGGACGCAGGATTAGGTTTGCTTCATTGGGCAAGGATGTCGAGGAAGAGAGGTCAGAGTGGGGTGGGGGGGAGAGGAGTTACTTCCCGCTAAGAAGTCACAGGGTAAGGAGGTTCTGTCGGAGTTGTCCGAAGATGAAAGGGAAGCAGAAGTTTCTTCCTTGGGAGTTAGGATTAGGGCTTTAGAGTGGGAGAAAGGGGTGCACCCACCCCAGTGTTCCAATGTTGGAGGAACAAAAAAAGGGGTAAGGCGGCTAAGGGGGCTGCCCTTGAAAGTTTGGTGGTTGAGATACAGGCACGGGTGGCTGCTCTGGAGGAGCCATTCCTCCATCTCAGCCAGCCACAGCCTCAAGGGTGGTGGTTTAGGCTGAACAGGAGACAGTGGTAACAGACATGGATATTGGAGAAGGGGAAACAAGAGTTGAAAAGTTGGCAGAGTGGAGTGAAGACATGCAGTGTGGAGGCAGCGACCCAGTGCCTGAGCAAGGCAAGGAGACTGTAGTAGCGGCAGCTGGGGCGGCGGCCATGACTCCCATGGGGTTGGAGAGCTGGGGTGAGTTTCTGGCTTCAATTGCGGGGGGAGTTGCGGGACAGCCATCCACTTTGTCACAGCCTATTTAGCCATGGCCTTTTGGGTTCCCATGGGGACAGCCCACAATACTCCCATGCTCGGGTGTGGGCATGGGGAGCGAAGTGGTAGGTGCAAGCCCTCGGGTACCCAGGGGAGTTGGGAGTGTTTTTATTCAGTGTCAAACGGGAGGGGAGGAGGCAGGTGAGCCTCGGAGGAGCAGTGGTGCAGGGGGGGGAGGAGAAGGTGAGAGATGTTGGGGCGCAGATGGAGAGGGAAGAGGCCCAGAGCATTGTAGGCCCTGGTGACAAGATGGTGGAGGGCACGGCAAAAGAGCGGGAAAAGGAGACACCTATTGGTGAAGGGGCAAGCAAGGAAGTTGGGGCCAAGGCCGTGTGCAAATCGATTTTGTCATTCGGCGAGCATTTGTCTAAGGCTACTAAGGAAAAGATTTTAAAAGGGGATTGTGTGGATTTGTTCTTGTTGCTCAATAGGGAGGTGGAAGTGAAGGACACAGAGAAGTTGGATGAAAGGGAGAAAGAGATTTTGAGGAGAAAAAAGCCTAGCAGATGTTTGGGGAGTTGGTTGCCGGGTTACATCATTTACATGGGGGTGATTATTCAGGAGCATCCCGAGAGGGTGGTGGATTTCCTCAAATATTTGAACCTTATGTACAGGGCATACACAGATATATATATTTTTGGGGGGGTCGCATAGATGCATTATGATGAGCAATTTAGAGCTAAGTTGGAAAATCACCCCGAAATTCCATGGGGGGAACCCAATAGCCTGTTATGGTTGCAATGTATGATACCTGTGAGGCCGCTAGTGGGTGAGAGGCATGATAGCGGGCATTTGGTCATCAGGACAGCCTCTTCGTTTCCCCCCCGCCCTGGCAGGGGGCAGTCAGTTCAATCCCGACTGGTGTGCTGGGAGTTCAATTCTCATGGGTATTGCTCCAGGAAGCTCTGTAGATACAGGCACGGTTGTTCCCAATGGGGGGGCCCACATCCAATTGTGTTGTGTTGTAGAAATGGTAGGCAAGGGGGCAGGGGAGGCATGAGCCAGGGAAGACAAGGGGGAGGGCAATCCTCTAATAACCTTATACCCCAGCCCCATTAAGATTGAAGCACTCCAGAGTTGGTTGTTAGGCTATCCTCACATTCAGGATGCCAAGTTATTGTTTGAAGGTTTTAAGTTTGGTTTTAGGATCCCCATTGAAGGAAATCTGGGACCTCCTGTGGTCAGAAATTTGAGGTCAGTCAAGGGAAATGAGGATAAGGTGTTGGGAAAAATCAGGAAGGAGAAAGTTTGGGGGAGGATAGTGGGACCATTTAGGGACAAGCCTTTGCCCAACTTGCACTTGTCCCCTCTTGGGTTTGTTCCTAAGAAAATGGTGGTGGAATATAGACTCATTCACCATTTATCCTACCCTTATGGGGGTTCTGTGAATGATGCCATTCTTGGATACACTGTGTTCAGTACGTTATGCATCCTTGGATTCAGCAGTGAGGATGGTTAGGAAATGTGGGAAAGGTGCCTTCCTAGCCAAGTGTGGTCAAGGCCGTGTTTCGACTTCTGCCTATTCATCCGGATGATTTCAATATCTTCCTCTCTTTTTGAATACTTTAGCAGGTTCATTCAATGGGTTTTCTGCCAGAAGGCAGGGGTTAGGAGTATAGTGCATTATTTGGATAATTTTTTGATAGGTTCCAGTGGGGGGAGGCAAGATTGTGCAAGGTTGTTGACAATATTTCAAAGCACTTTTGAGGAGTTAGGAGTTCCGCTAGCTCCAGAGGAAACTGAAGGACCAGACACGACATTGACATTTTTAGGCATTGAGCTGGACACAGTGAGACAGATGTCCACGTTGCCAATGGATAAGATTTTAGATTTGAGGCGCAGGGTGGGGGAGATGTTAGGGAAAAGGAAGGTGACATTGAAGGAAATACAGGTGTTGGTAGGACATTTAACTTTGCTTGCAAGGTGGTGGCCCTGGGTAGGGCATTTCTTCGCCGTTTGTGCAATGCCATGAGGGGGTTGAAGAAGGATTTTCATCATAAGAGGGTAACAGCGGAGTTGAGGGTAGACTTGTTAGTGTGGGACAGTTAACTTAGAAGTTATAATGGCATTTCCTTTTGGAGGGAAAGATTACTTTTGAGAAATGATTTGCAGGTGTACACAGATGCTTCAGGGGCTTTGGGATTTGGGATATTTTTCAAAGGTAGGTGGTGCCAGGGTCGATGGCCTAATGACTGGGAGGAAAAGGGCATTACTAGAGATCTGAGATTCCTGGAGTTCTTTCCTATTGTGGGGGCTTTGTACTTGTGGGGGTCGGAATGGGAAAACCAAACCATTCTCTTTTGGTGTGATAATGCAGCAGTTGTAAACATTGTGAATAAATTGACTTCACAGTCGGCCAGGGTCATGGGGTTAGTGAGGGTGTTTACGTTTAAGTGTTTGGATGCTAATATTCTTTTTGTTGCCAAGCATATTCCAGGGACTGAGAATGAGATTGCAGATGCATTATCTCGCCAGCAGTTGGAGAGGTTTAGACGTTTGGCTCCATGGGTGGACAAGGAGCCTACCCAGCTGCCACAGGAAGTATGGGCTCTTGGAGATGGCAAGTAGAGGAGGCAATACAGAACTCCATTGCTCCCAGTACTAGAAAAAGCTATGCTGCAGCATGTGAGGAGTTTGTATCTTTTAGGGTTGCTAGCAATGTGGAAGACTCATGGCTGGTGCCGATTGAACATCTATTGCAATTTTGTGTTGGGTTACATGTCTAGCAACAAAGACTATTAGGGGAAAGTTGGATGCTTTAGCCTTTTTCTCGAGATCCAGGGGTTGGGCAGAGATGTCGGGTGATTTTAGGTTTAAGAAAATGTTAGAGGGATGGGACAGGATGTGGAGGAGGGGCAAAGACAATAGGACCCGCTTTAGTCCCCCCCATTCTTATCATGCAGGTCTGGGGGAAGGTTTGTTCAAGTGAGTATGAGGCAGTGTTGTTCAAGGCGGCGGCCTTGTTGGCATTTTTGGGGGGAGCTTTGCGTATAAGCGAGTTGGTGGTTCTCTCTAGAACAGACAAGAGTGACAGGGCCCTTAGGTGGGATGATGTTTGGGTTTCTCAGAGTCAGGTTTTAGCTTTTGTATGATGGTCCAAGTCATATTAACTGGGGGGAAGGGAAGTGTTTTAAATTGGGAGTTTGTTCCATTCCAGACCTTTGTCCGGTGAGTGCAGTGGGTGAGTATGTAAGGGAAAGGGGAGATGGCCCAGGACAATTCCTTTTGCATCTAGATGGGACCCCACTGACTAAGTTCCAATTCTGATCAGTCCTTTCAAAGGCATTGAAGGAGGCAGGTATACAAGGTTGGAAGTTTTCCTCGCATTCCTTCCGGATAGGGGCTGCCTCCACCATGGCAGCCTTAGGATATTTGGAGGAGGCAATTAAGCAAGTGGGCAGGTGGTCTTCTTCCAAATTCAAAGTGTATGTGAGGTCATTGCCATAAAAGGGGAAGGTACGGAATGTTTGTTCACTGTGCTTTTTCTTTTTCAGGTTTTAATTCCTGGGGGAAATCAGATGTGTGGCTGCTGGGGGATGAACATATCGAAGGGGCGGCGTTGAGAGCAGCAAAGTCCTTCATAGGCCTACATCTAGGGTTTTTGAAGTTCAATGTTATTTGGGGAGAATGAAGGCCAGAGGTTTCTGGAGCCTTTCTAAAGAGATCCAGAGGCATGTGGATAGGGGTTCGCCACCTCCGGCGGAGGTGATTTTCCATTGTGGGGGGCACGACTTGGGCTACTGGGGGGAGGTAGAGCTGGTGGAGAGGGCGGGTCAAGTCTTTGCCCAGAGCAGGGTGGCTTGGCCCAGGCTGTTCTTGCTTTTTCAGACATACTACCACTTTCAGAATGGGCCTACAGTGGAGAGAACACACTGTCCAATTTTGGGTGCCTGGAACGGTCGAGGCTGTTTGTCAATGCACGCATCACGGATGTGGTCCTGCCATTAGGAGGAAGGATAATTAACAACCCCAGCATACAATGTTCTAAGGGGTCATTGTTTACTAAGGATGGGAGGAGTTGGAGTTGGAGTGGGCAGGAGCAGTTTATTTACAGTCTGCACAGGAGCATGGATAGATGTTGGGGGGGGGGACGTCGGACAGTCCTCCGTGGTGGCAGTACACAAGGAGAAGCTCCCCCTAGCCATTGGGGTTCCTATAATTTTGCTATGGAGGGGGTATGTAAGGGTGGGGTTTCCCCTGCCAGCTGGGCACAGTTGGGGACCTCTTTGGGGGGTCTGGTTTCCACCCTCACTTCCCCGGTTTCTTTAGCTTCTCCTTGTTTGGTACCCCTTCTGTTTGTATCCCCTTTGCATCCCCAATAAAGTGGCCCTGTTTCTTCCAACTTCTTGTGTTTTTGGAGGGGGTGGGGTGGGGTGGCAAGGGTTCCTTTCACCCCATGACTATGGTGGGCGGGAGGCCTTTGCCATGCCTCCCTGACTCACTATTGGTCACTCCGTCGTTGGCAGGCAGGGCTTGGCTAGTTAGAGCAGGGGATAGAGTGGTTTGGATTTGGTTAATGGTTGTGGAGTTTTGGAGTTCAAATGCCCTCCCGCCCGCCCTGAAACCTGGTGCAGCATTGCGTGGTTGCATATTTGGGCCAGGTAGGAATTTTGGGGGGTCAGGTGATTGGCCTGTCCTGACTCTTTTTTCACCTACCTTGTACCAAATAGTAAGGAAGGGTGTGTGTTTTTTGTTTCGGTCACTTTATTATGCGGTAAACAAGGAGAAGCTCTCCCTAGCCATTGGGGGTTCCTATAATTTTGCTATGGGGGGGTGTAAGGGTGGGGTTTCCCCTTGCCTGCTGGGCACAGTTGGGGACCTTTTTTTGGGGGGGGGGGGTGTTCAGGTTTCCACGCTCGCTTCCCCGGTTTCGTTAGCTTCTCCTTGTTTGGTGCCCCTGCTGTTTGTATCCCCTTTGTATCCCCAATAAAGTGGCCCTGTTTCTTCCAATGACAGTGTCTTGTGTTTTTGGAGGGGGTGGGGTGGCAAGGACTGACAGCCTTGGGTGCCGAAGTCCACAGGAAAGGGTGATAGTCCCCAAGAGGATTAAATCCCATTTGAATCCATTCTGATGGAGGGCAGCAGCTTCATCAATACTGGCCGGGGCTGATGAGGACTTTACGTGCCAAAAGGGCTCAAGATCAAAAAGTGACTCGAGGAATTGGATCAATGGTCCGGGTGACATGCTGCAACGCAGAAAGCAGATAAATGGTCACTGCATTATATTCTCTGGATAGTCTTCATGATTGATTGCCATGAGGATCACCAATATTTGGATTCAGATATGGCAGAAGAAGAAGTAAGTATGTATTGCTTGTCATGGCTGAGATGCTCTCCAGAACTTTATTGCTGTTGTTCAGTCGCACAGTCGACTCCGACCCTTTGCGACCCCATGGACCATTTTCCTCCAGGCGCCTCTGTCCTCTACCATCCCCCTCAGCCCTTCCAGCTCTGTGCCCATTGTGTCTATAATACCATCTAGCCATCTCATCCTTGGCCTCCCCCTTCTTCTTTTGCCCTCCACCTTTCCCAACATCAATGCCTTCTCAAGTGAATCCTCCCTTCTCATTTGATGTCCAAAGTATTTTAGCTTCATCTTTACTATTTGACCTTCCAATGAGCAGTCAGGGTTAATTTCTTCTAAGATTGACCTATTTGTTCTCCTCACTGTCCAGGGGACTCTCAAAACCCTCCTCCAACACCACATTTCAAAGGCATCTATTCTTCTGCGTTCAGCCTTCCTAATTGTCCAGCTCTCACATCCATACATTACTACTGGGAAAACCATTGCTTTGACTATTCTAATTTTTGTTTGCAATGTAATGTCTCTGCTTTTCACTATGTTCCCCAGGTTTCTCATCGCTTGTCTCCCAAGAATCAGTCGCCTTTTTATTTCATGGCTGCAATCCCCATCTGCAGTGATCTTTGATCCTTTAGAACTTTATTAACTGGCCACAATTAGCTGTGGCTAGTTAGGTCACCCTAGCTTGAAAGCCAGTCATATCTGACTCTAGAGTTCAGCACTCATCTCTGTTTATACCACAAGAACCAGAGTTGTCTGTATTTGCAGACATTTCTGTGGACATGTGGCAGGCATGATTAAACACTGGAGTGCACGGTACGCTGTTTACCTTCCCATCAAAGTGGTACCTATTTATCTACTTGTAATTTTTTGCTTTTGAACTGCTAGGTTGGAAGGAGCTGGACACAGATGGGAGCTCATTCTGTCCTGCAGCATTCAGGTCTTGAATTGCTGACCTGCCGACTTTCCTGTCATCAAGTTCAGTGGTCTTAACCACTAAGCCACTGCAGTCCCCTAATATTGAGTGGCTATTTACTCAACCCTTATGCCAACATAAATAGGATTCTAGTAATTGTATAAGAAATACTATAATTTGTGAGGAAGAGACTTTGGTTATATGACTAGATCCATATCTGCTTAGAGAAGAATTGTAAAAAGGATTAGGAATTTGTTAAGGAAAATGATTTAGCTGTAAGAAAAAGAGGAAGGAAGAGAAGAGCTGTGTTTAAAAACAGTATAAATTAAAATTATTGTATTGTATTGTAACAGTAAGATACATTTAACCACAGAACATTGCTTAATGCTTTAAAAAATAGGCAGTATATAATGTCATTGTGACCAGAGAAGTACAGGACTGTTATAGAAGACTATGAAGGAGATATAAAAGAGGGTGAAGAGAAAAGTTAAAGAAAAGTATGTGTGTGTGTGTGTGTGTGTGTGTGTGTGTGTGTGTGTGTGTGCCCTCTACCACTTCAGCTACAACTGCTGCATACCATTGAAATTTTCCATTCCCTTTTGGTGACATATCTGTTATCCTTTAAAATGGTGCATCTTAGTCTAGTGTCTCAGCCATTAATATTTCAGCCTTGGGCATCCCTACTAGAAATTCAGGCTTCACGTAAGTTTGGTCTCCTGATGGCATTGTTCTCAATGTCACTGACACTCAGACCCCTCAATCATATTAAGGTGTGTATCCAAGAAGAGGAGGTCTACTCTAGTTATAATTAATATTTTGGTTTTTGCCTTTGGGATTTTCTTCAGATATTTGCCTGTCGTAAAATCTACAATTTTGCCTTTTGGTGGTTGGTACTATTTTCCTGTGTACTGTTGAGGGACTGCGACGGTTCAAGTGGTTAAAATCAGTGGTAGGCTCAAAAAATTACTACCACATTGTGGGTGTGGTATGGTGGGTGTGGCCAGGGGAAAAGCCCTGCTTTGCACCCGAATTAGGACTACTTTATTTCAAAACTTGGATGGGCGGGGCCAGCCAGAATTTCTGCTACTGGTTCTGGTGAACTGGTGTGAACCTGCTGAAGATGCTGGTTAAGATGCTGAAGTTAAAGACTGGAAGGTCGGAGTCTGATTCCCGGGTGCTGCAGGACAGAATGAGCTCCCATCTTTGTCTCAGCTCCAGCCAACCTAGCAGTTCAGAAGCAAGAAATTACAAGTGGATCAATTTGGTGTGAAGGTAAACAGTGTTTCATGCACTCTGGTATCTAGATATGCCTGCCACAAGTCCATGAAAAGTCTGCAATTGCAGACAGTACTAGCTCTTTGGCTATAAACAAAGATGAGCACTGAACCCTAGAGTTGGATACGACTGGCTTTCAAGCAAGGGTAACATTTACCTTTACTACTGTTATCCTCCTTGTGAATTTTTAGTGACTATTCCAAGGGTGTGCAGCTAAAACTCTTTACACTTATCTAGTGTATCTGGAAGTCTTAAAATTAATTATTGTGGTACACCATAAGATGGCAATATTTCTCTTTGAGAATCAGCAGGGAAAAGACGGGAAAATAAATTATATTTGATCTGCAATAGTAATAGAAGTTCTCAAATGTTTTGTTAAGAGATACCTTCAATTTTTCAAATTATAATATCTTTTTAAAAAATTCATGGCACAACATGTAATTAAAAATGTGAGTATTTGCCCTATTATAATATTTGCATCATTTTAAAAAATGGCTTCATGTATAACTTCAATGTGCTGATATTTGTCAAATTCATTCATATTCTGTATGATTGGGTAATACATATACTGTACTATGGTTTTAAAAATATTACAAAATGTGGTGATGATAATTAAGGCCAAGCAAGAGCCCAGACAGGATTTTTTGTGCACCTGAGAAAAACAATGTCCCATCAAATAGTTCTAAAAAGGATGGCAATACAAAAGTTGATCTATCAAACAATGGGGAAACTAGTTTACTTAAATCATTTTGGCGATGTATATCGAGAATTCTTTGTTTTATTAACTCTCTAGCATGAATAGATCCTAAGGAAAGAACATAAGGTTTTGAAATGCCATAAGTGGTTAGTGTCCTTTCAAGAGAGCTAATCCATGGTGGCATCCAAGGGTCTGACATCACTAGTTTGAGTAAGCCAGATGGGGCAAACAGAATTCTTATTCGGTATAACATGCTTCCCACCTCCTACAGGGAGGATTTCTTTAAGAAAGGCCTAGCACTCGAGCGTTTATGCCCATGTCAGCTAAAAACGATAGAAACCTCTGAGCATATTCTGCTAGAGTGTCCCCTATATAATAAACACAGGAGAGACCTTTTTAGTGTTTTCCCGAACTTGAAGTCTAACAATAAAGTCAGGACACTGAATATTCTTTTATCGGGTGAAGGGCAAGATACGACGATAGCAGTCACTAGATTCGCATGGTATGTAACTTGCATTCGTAAAGGCAAGATAAAATCAAAGGAATAAGGAAAATGCTTCCAGATTACAACTTGACTGTCATAGAATATGACTGCAGGACATAGAAATAACATCCCTTGAAATTCTGGTTGTATGTTGCTATTGTATATATAATCTGGTGTTCATGATTTTGTGATAGTTTTATTAGGTTGCCTCACTTGTGTCAAGCAGCTTGATTTTGTGATATTGTAACACTGGCCTTGGGCTGTAATAAAGAATTTGTTGTTGTTGAATTTTTAAAATCCAATTGAAAAACTAGGAATTTGTCAAAAGGGGAGCAGACAGTATTCTCCTGTTACATGCCAATGCTGGGAAGATGGCAACAAACAGTTTTCAAGCTATGGTGTATGTTGTTGGTTTTTTAATAGCATTGACTAACCTGTGTGCAAAAGCATACAACAGTCAACTACTCCAGATCAAGAGCTCCTCAAACAAACAAAGAACAATTCATTTTCATTTCGTAACAGATTAATATGTATTCTATTCTCTTTTCTTGATTTTGCATAAATCAGTTCATGAGGGGGGGGGGGACTGAAATATTGAACTCCAACGTTCTTTGACTGAGAAACAGCAGTGACTTTTATAACTCTGAGCAAGCACACTGGAAAGTTTCCAGGAAAGGTTTCTCTCTCTCTCTCTCTCTCTCTTTCTGCAGATTGTATCATATTCCTGATTTCCTGTGAAACTGTCCTTTGGCCCTGCTGTCAGTCCCTGTAGGGCAGAAGTCCCCAACTTTTTTTTGCACCATGGACCAGTTTCATGCCAAACAATTTTTCCACGGACTGGTAAGTGGAGTGGTGGGATTGTATGGTGCAAGCGCATAATAATAATAATAATAATAATAATAATAATAATAATAATAATAATAATAATAATAATAATAATAATAATAATAATAATAATAATAATAATAATAATAATAATAATAATAATAATAATAATAATAATACCCCGCTATTCTCAGCCCAATGGGCGACTCAAAGCGGCTTCAGACAACAAAATACAATAATAATAATACAATATTCAAAAATACAACATAACGGAAGTCATAAATTCAATATTACAGATTAAATGCAAAATCGAGTACAACATACAATAGAGAGAACTGAATAAAAGCTGTTTAACAATTCCCTGCTCCACTCACCCCACCCCCAGGCAAGTCCAAAAGAAAACAGAAATGCTGACATTTCAGCAATTACTGAAGTTCTAATTGGAATCCAAACCCGATAAATACACAGGTGGGGGGGAATAGCCCCACTGCAGCTCAAAAACAAGGAGGAGGGACACAGCCACTGGCCAGTCACACCATTCAACTTGAGCAGTCAGATATCACACTGCAAACAGGTGGGGGTGGAGCCCTACCATAGTTAAGCAACATGGAGGAGGGGCCCGTGTGTGTCTGAAGCCCGTGCTCTTGCTCCATTTGCAGGGCAGAACTGGTGGACCATGTTGAGGGCAAAAGGCTGCTATCATGGCTCCCAATGCCACCCAACCTCATGGCCCAGTTCGGGACAGCCCATGGTCCCATACCAGTCCACGCCCCAGTGGTTGGGGACCTGTTCTGTATTTAAGGAAATGTGTTTGCCATTTTGTCTTGTTGTGAAAGAGTTTAATATGTATTTGCATAACTATGGTCCGAAGTCTCGCAAGACTTCGGGAGGGTTCTGAACGAGAACAGAGCTGTCAACGGTTCTAACAGTCTTTTCCAACTGTCAGTTTTGAACAGAGATAGCTAAGAAATGTGAGGGTGTGTGGTTAGCTCTGGTCACCTATTCTTATTCTAAATAAAGTTGTGTGTTTGGCCCGTATTGCTGGCTGCTGCATATTATTTCCAGAACACAAAATTGGTGACGAAGGTGGGATGGCATCCCAACAGAATTCCCTTTTGATATCTCAGTGCCAGAGAAATGGGTTCTCTATGAAAAGCAGTTCAAGCACACCATGGCGGCTGATAACATAGTAGAGGAGGACCAGAAGCGTTTGTGTTTCCTTGTGAGATGTGGCCTGCCTATGCTCCAGCTGGCCATTCACTTGGTGCTGCTGAGGGATATTGACGATATTCCTCTCACAGATATCCTGACGGTCCTGCGAAGCCATTTCCAGCCGAGGGTCTAGAACATAAGAACGTAAGAACAGCCTTGCTGGAACAGGCCACAGCCCATCCAGTCCAGCATTCTGTCTCACACAGTGGCTCACCATTTCCTTCAGGGTATTCCCAAGCAGATGCCTTCACCTGCTTAGGATTCCCTGGAAATGGCATTGAGAGATATCCTGCCTATCTCTCCAACCCGGAGGTTGTCCTTAAGTATCCATAATTATAGCCAATAGAAATTACCAGTGCATAGTAATGCAGTGCCAGAGATTTCCTGTCTAGAAGTGGGTGAAGCTGAGCAATGCACCACGGATGCTCCATAAATAGAGCTGGGTAAAGTAGCACTGAGATTACGTATACTCTCTTTAAAAGGAAGATTCATATCTCCCAGAGTGAAGGAGACTCCATTTTATCCAGATGCAGCTTCAGCTTATTATCCTCCATCCATTCCATGACCACCTCCAGTGTACAAACATTGATTTACTCCATGTATAAGTGCAGGGTCTAATTAGCAGAGTGGTTCTGTTCAGCTAGTTCATGCCTACCAGTGGCAAGTTGAAAATAAAACACAAATGGGAACCAAAGAAGGTTGGGAAAATATAAACAATATAGAGAATGAGCACTAAGGAATTTTTTAGGTTGTCTCTACCAAAGTTTTCACCAAGCATGATACTAAAGCTGCTGTGGGACAGAGCTTACTTTTAATGGCCATATTGTGCAAATCTTGTTGGCTGAGACTCTCTGTATCCTACCTGCCCCAAACTCACTCCTCCTACCCTTGACAAAAGATTCGTCGGCTGCAACTCATATCTGAGAATGCATTTTTTTTCCTGAAGCAAGAAAAATGCCATTGGTGGGAATTTGTTGAAGGTGGATTCCAGCTTACCATGAAATGACCCACACACTATGATCACAGCGCCATCTCCTGTGACACACAAAATGAGACATGCAGGATTTAACACCAGCACTTCAATGGACTGCCACAGTCTTGAGAATGTTATCAAGGTGTGCCTTCACAGCCAGTCCATCTGGCACAGCCTCTTCCACCTTCATAACCATTGGGAATCAGAGTTCCTCCTCTGCTCATTTTGCTGTTGGGCCCAATATGATGTTTTCCAATGGCATTTTCTCCATTGAGGAGACCTTCACCCCACCGAAAGAGGCTCATCCACGCATAGCGGTTGGTCCCTTTAGGGAGTCACGTTATTTACCACCACCCAACACTTGGCATTGAGTCACTGGTTTTACGGTCTACTCAATTACCGTAACTGAATGTCCGACCAGACAGCATGACAAAAGATAAATCAAACTGTTACCAGAAAAATGGCTACTGGCTACAGTTAAAACTTCGGTTCGAGTCACTGGTGGAGCCCTTCTCCCAAGAACGAGGAAGCGTTTAATTTAGGCAAAAATTAAAATTGGTTTATTGAAAAGGGGTTTAAGCGTCACTGGCCGGGTGCCGGGAAAAGCCCTATTCTCAACCTTTTTGCCTATTAAAGTCCCTTAAGTGAGCAGCTCTTTTTGGTTCCGATGACTTGCGTGCAAATGTGCTGAGAGCGCTGATGACATTTTCTATCAGGAGATTTTTATACCCTCCACCCAAGGGAGCTCAACTAGGTCTACTGCTAGCTAACAAGTTTACAAAATAAGAGATTTACAATGGTGAACAAAAACCCGGCACCAGACTCTTTTTGTTACATTAAAAGGTCAATCATATAGAGACAAAACAGGTCAATTACATAGAACAAAAGGTGATGGGTAGAGCAATTGCCCTGGAAATGACAGAGTTCATAGTTTAGCAAATGCAGGTCGTGACATCATTCAGGTGACACCCAATGGGCGCCAGGATTGTAATTTGGCACAAATCAAAAAGTCCAGATTTGAGTCCAGGATGCAAAAGAACCAATGACAAAGATGGGCATCCTTCAGAGTCCCCTGAGGAGGAGCATTGCTTGAGGCTCTTGGCAAAATTCCATTCCCACCCAGCAATTAATCTATCCTGAGTCAGCCCAAGCACTATCTACAATTGAATACAGGAGGGGTCCCAAAAACAATGAGCATGCCAGGTGCAAGAGTAAACAAAACAATACAACAAGTAAACAGAGGAATCAAGGTGGCTTTTCTTGGGGCAAAATGTTAAGTGATGGCTTCCTGTGGCATTGAGCCTTCCTGGATGCTTGCAGGAGGTAGGCTGAGGTGCAAGAAAAGATCCTGATTTGAGATACAAACAGAGCATGTTAAAATCAAATCTAAAATATTTTAGATATGCTAGCTTGAATAGAACAGTTTCCATTTGAAAACATTTTTATTAAGTTATCTAACATCCCAGGTATAACTGCCAATGAAATAATATTTATTAGGAGTGAAAGGGGCCAAGTCTGTTGTGTGTTGACACAACAGACTTGGCCTCTTTCACTCCTAATAAATATTATTTCATTGGCAGTATATACCTTCAAGCGTGTGTGAATGGGTGCATGGTCAGAGTGGTGCTTGTGTACACATAAGACTAATCAATCCTAAACATAGGTGGCAGAATAAAGTGAGTGAAATAAGTTTATTTGAGAGGAATAAAATGGAATAACTTTAATCAAAGGGGATAGAAAGATAGAAATAAAAGACTGGGGGATGCATTTTCTGAAAATGGGGTTACAGTCCTTCCCCCATTCCTCTCATGTCCAGACACAGTCTGGCACATGATGACTGGTCTGGCCTGTTAATGTGAGCTGCCCTTTCTCCTGCATGTGCAGGGCTGCACACAAAGGCTCCCAGCGCGTGCAGAAGAGAAAGAGACAATGAAAGCGCCAAAATGGCCGCCACGCTCTTTGCAGCCCCACCCCCACTTGGACTCAGACATCCGGGTGAGTTAGGGGGCGTGGCCACCCCTCTATAAAAGGGGTGGCCACGAGGCAGCCGAGCTGCCATTTTAGAAATGCGACGGAGCGGAGAAGTTTTCTCTGCTGCGTTTCTGCTTCTTCGCCCTTCGTACCTTTGCCTTGAACGGAGTTCGCTCCTCTTCATTACTGCGGTACTCAGGGCACAGGAACTGATCTCTGGCCAGGGATCCATCACTTCTTTGGGAGCCATGGCTCCCAAGCGCAAGGCCCCGGCGGTCAAGCCGTGGCCGAGGGGAAGGGCTTTCACGCCCCCTCCCTCTACCGGGGGGCAGCCATCGGGTCGGAGGACTCGGGCTGCACCCCCAGCTGGGCAGCGGGACGGCCTTGCCCGCCGCTGCCAGTGGGGCCGAGCAGGCTTCCACTGGTAAGCCCGGCACAGGCCTCCAGGCTGGGCCGGTTCAGGCTGGCTCCTCTGGCATCCCTGCCCCTGGGCGTGATTTCTTTGGTTCAGGACAGGGTGGCCCACTTGGACTTGGTGGCGATTTCCACCCCACCATTCCTCTGGCCCCCCATGGGCCAGAGTTTTAGGCATGGCCCTACTCAGGCTCTGGATCCCCATTTGGGTTTCCCGCTCAGCAACTGGCCACAGGGCCGTCCGGCCCATCTGGCCCGCCCGGCCCACCTTACACTGGGGGCTCGGAGACTGTCGATGCTCTTCTTGCACGTATTTCGGTGCTAGAGGCTTCACTGGGCATTGCCCAACCACCTCCCGAAGGGGGTTTGACTGCTGCTTCGATCGCGGCCCCTTCGTCGGTCTCAGACACATCGGCCGTGACTCTCCAGTGGGCCGCCAACAGGGTCGAGCTGCTTGAGGCCGTCAGGCCAGCCCAAGCTGGCGCCTCGCAGCTCCCCACATGCATATTCGAATCTGCCGGTGGGGAGCAGTCAGGTGTGGCCCCAGAGCTCGATGCCTGTTGCGAGCTCCGACGCCCACCGTGGGCCGGAACCCCTGGTGGGGGCGGCTCATGGGGGTGCGACTAGTGAATATCCGGTTTAATTTAGTGGACCGACACTGTCCAGTTACACTGGGGGGGACAGTGGCCATGGCCACGCCAGGTTACTGTGGGTGGGCAGTTGCTTCCACACTGCCCTGTTAATTCCTGGTTACCAAATGGCCCCTCGGTTAGGACAGGGGTGTCCGCCCCCGGGGGTATGCCAAGCGCCGCAGGGGCTATTCAGGGCCCGCTGTGCATACCCTTCATTCAACAGGTGCCGACGGCGGCTCTGCTGACAGCTGTTTATTCCCTCCCCCTGGGTGGTCATCTTTCACAGGCTACTAGGCATAAGATTTGGAGAGGGGAGTACGTTGATATTTTTTCCCTCCTGAATCGTGAGCCCACTAAGGAGGAGAGGGAGGGACAGGATGACCGGGACAAAGAATTGTCCCGTCGTCATAAGCCACCGCGTACCTGGGCAATTGGTTGCCGGCATATCTTATATATATGGCGGTGTACCTGAGGGCCCGGCCTGATTTGGCCATTCCGATGGTCCAATATCTCGACAATATTTATAGGGCGATGGTTGACTTTCCTGGCCCGTCGTGGTTGGCTTACGATGAGGAATTTAGGATAAGGGTGGCCCTACATCCTGAGATGAGGTGGGATGAGCCCTGCCAGCAATTGTGGCTCTTGTATATGACTCCCACGCGTCCGGCGCCTGGTGATAGGTACCATTGTGGCCATGCCGTGCAGCGGGCGGCTGTGACGCAGGTTGCCCGCCAGCCGGCGGGGCAGGGGGTTCCAGCCCGCCTGCTGTGTTGGAACTTCTCAGCTAGCGGTGTGTGCAACAAGCATCAGTGTCGTTTCCGGCACGAGTGTCCCTCTTGCTCTGGCCCTCACGCCGCCTCTGCGTGCCCGCGGGCTGGTGGGTCATGAGGCAGAGGTAGGGGTGGGCAGGGAGCAGTCAGAGCTCCCTCTGATGGTGCTGGCCAAGCAAAAGGCCCCCTCCCCAATTAATATTCCCATGTTGGGACAATGGCTTTCTGCTTATCCTAGACGGGATGATGCGAGGTACCTGCTTGAAGGCTTCCAGTTTGGCCTTCATATACCATTTAGGGGTGTTCGGGGACCGCAGGACACCCCGAACTTACTTTCACTAAAGGGCAATGAGGAGGACGCTGCACAAAGCATAGCTAAGGAGTTGCAGGCTATGAGAGTTGCAGGGCCCTTTAATGAACCACCATTCCCTAACTTGAAGGTCTCCCCTCTGGGGCTAGTCCCAAAAAAGACCCCAGGTGAATTTCGCCTAATCCACCATCTTTCCTACCCTGCGGGTTCCTCGGTCAATGATGCTATTCCTGATGACCTTTGCTCAGTCAGGTATACGTCGTTTGATCAGGCCCTACAGATGGTACGCGCCTGTGGTCCCGGGGCCCTCCTGGCAAAGTGTGATATTAAATCAGCATTCCGATTACTGCCAGTGCACCCCGAGGACTTTGAGCTGTTGGGTTTCCGTTCTAGGGGGAAATTCATGTTCGGCATTCAAACGATTTAGCACTTTCCTTCAAAGGACACTGGCAAAAGGAAAATGAAGAAAATGAGAGAGAACAAATTTTCTAAACTAAACAATTAAATAATGCAAACAACTCCCTTTATATATTTCACTAAGGCCAATTATAAACCCACAGGAAGCTAATTTGGGGAGTATACACATTCAACACACACACCTTCTGAAGCACGTCCTGAATTTTCCTGTTATAGAGAAAATCAGGGCCATATACTTAAAGCATCAATAAGGCAAAAAAATTAATATGCAGTCCATTATTCATAGACTGATTTCGTCTCATCAGCTGCCAAGGGCAATGTGAGACCATTAAAAATTTATTGCCATACTGTGAAATTGTAGCTTCCATGGTCAAGGGACCTGGGTTCAAAATCTTAGCTGCAATCACAAATCTGATATTTCAAGTTCCAATTTAGGTTAATTACTGGGGTTCTCCTTATGCAATGTTGCACAGAGTCAACCTTTTACAACAGCCAAAAGTAGATCATATGTGTCCTAACACTTATAACATGCAACCATGGTGTGTATGCATCTAGGTTTAAACCTTTCATTATAACAGCAATTCTCATTTTCCTTTAAACAACCAAACTTTCCAGGTGAAAAGTACCATGTACATGAAAATATTTCCAAACATAGGCAAGTACTGGCTTTTATAGACAACAATTATCTGTGCCTAAGCATCTCAGTGTTAGCGACCTATTTCCAATTATACAATAAGTAACATTTCTCCCTTCATTCAGACAAACTCTTAGCTAGTACTGCTTTCCAATCTACTGCATGCCACGAACCTGGCCTTTAGACACTCTTTACTATTTTTACTGCAATACTGCTAGCACACCAGCTTTCCTCCTCAGAATGGTGAGGGTGAGCTCCTGTTTTCCAAATTTAAAGGATCATGACTGTCTATTTGGAACCCCCAGAGCCCAATGTTGTTCTGCCCTAATGAAAGGGGCTGTTTGAAATTGCAGATTGTCTTTTCAGCAGAGATTCCTTTCCTGGATACCCCCACACTCTAACATGTCCCAATCTCTGAACCCTGAAAGGAATTGCAACACATGTGCCATCTTCCTTTGCCATTTTCCCCACAGACAGATTTGATGGCACTTGCCATTGGACTTTTGCGCTATGTCTAGGATTTTATTTGGCTACACCAGAGGTCCGAAATTACAGAACACATGAATGCCTTTTGAGGTGTCCAGGAGAACTCCCTGCCTCGCTGTTTAAGCTTAGACCAAATTGATGTTAACTCTTACACAAAAGGCATCTAGGTGTCCCAAACTGCAGTCACTTTCCCTGTTACTTTTTCTAGCAGGCAAATTCCTACTATGGAGTCTCTCCCCCCTTTCATTATGGATTTAGGTAAGGTCTAGCAGTATTTTGAACAACTTTAATGTTCTGGACCCAAAAGAATCCAAAAACCTTTATTTACTCTTGGAACGTAGCAATTTATTTGTATGAATTAAGGGAGAACATTAATTTTTCCAATTTACACACCATTCATGATTTTACATTTTGAAAGCCAATTTTGTGAATGCATATACACTTTCAATATAATTTTGGTTGCATACTGATTTTCTATGGAAAAGGGATATTCAATTAATCTATCCCAGTTGTCCTAACTTCTGCAAATCTTAATTCTAAAGAGATCTGCAATACATCATACCAAATTGCTGCTGTATGTTCCTAGTTCCCAATTCTATCCCAATTACTTGAGCTAATGCTATGGCTGTTTAATTTCTACAATTCCCATTTAAGAGAAATTGTCTATAAATAGTTTAGCCACTGCATTTGTAAACCCAAATTTAAGGGGTAGCAGGGCATTTTAATGCATTGTACTCAATTTTATGCCACTAATAGCTACTTGCCATGCTATGGGTTAAATTGCCAGCCTACTGTCCTTTGTTCTTTTTGAGGCAAGGTTTCTTCAAGTTTCAACACTAAACACAACCATACAAACACACAATTCTTTAATTTTCACACGCATTCTAGGTGCAACTTTAGTTATTCTACAACCATTCAAAACCTCTCCTGCATTCATTCCTATTTGTCAAACTGCATCTTCCTTTACTCCACGTAGAAGGAATATGCTTTGGTCTCCCAAATTTCCTTTTCAGATTTTTGTAGGTCATTCAGTTACACACTTGGAAAAATCTCAGGTGGCTTCAGTTAGTGGCCAACCTGGGCACAAATGCTCTTTATGTTGGTTTAAATTTATCACTAACACTCAATTTGTTCCAGGCTGCCTTCTCTTACTGGCAAGCTCCTGGATATTTTATTTTTTTAAAAAAATGCATTTTAGCTTAGTTACCCTAATTATATTCTAATAAATTGATACACTACATTCATCCAATTTGGTTTACATTTCTTTTTACTTAGTCTTGTACATCTCTTAGAGGGATGAGAAGTTACTTTCCCTCTAGGCCTTTCAACATGGGTTAACTCTATAAGGGGGCATCTTTATTTGAGATGCATTTTAATCAAATATAAGGGATATCTTATTAAAAGAATTAAACTTTATATGGGTTGCTGGGTGAAAATTTAATGCCAAATCCCGGTCCTTGCCAATTGTTATGGCAAATTGCCTTCTATGCTTTTAAATTTTTAAAGGGTTTTATTTGGCCTCACATGTGGTCACTTTCTATAAGGAGGTACCTTTTTTACTTGGGGCTACTTTGTTTACTTGGGGCTATCTTATTTACTTGGGGCTATCTTGTCCTTCCCCTTCCTCTTGCTTGACTGGCTGGCCTGTGTCCCAGTACCATTCCTGTTGCCACTGGGCCCTGAATCTGACCCTTCTCAAAGTTCTATTGCCTGGAGACACATGTCCAAGAGGTCTACAGGTGTGTCTTTCCATAGGGCCTTTTCCAACCCAGTGGCCCTGTTTCTTATAATTTTTGCATCTACCCCATGGAGATTTTGAATGCATGGTGGGCTGGGGGTTCCCTTGGGGGCCCACCCTTGAATTGGGTTGCCAATTACCTCCGTGGGATGGCTGGAGCTGTGGCATAGACTTCCAGCCACTGTTTGGAGGGCCACCCTGTGGCTGGTTGTACTCTTGAAGAGCTGCAACCAAACATTTTTGATCACCTGATTTTTGGACAGGTGATTGAAAGGGTGACTTGTTTTGAAGGGGCAACTTTCTTCCCTTCCCTCTATTTATAGACTGGGGGGGGGGGTCTTTTCTTTCCTGGCCTCTTCCCTTTTGGACATACTAAACACTGGGGATGGGCATTTGGGTTTTTCCTGCCTCCCTTTGAGAGTTTTTCTACCTATTGACTCTTCCCCAGACCTGTCAGCTTTACTTGACTCTGAGGAGAACTCCTTTTGGTCAGCTTTAATAGTTCTCCTTTCCGTTAAAGGGATACTATTAATTAACCTCCCAACTTCTTCCCTCATCATCTCCTTTAAGCCATTTATGGCTCTGCTTACTATCGCCCCAATGACCTCTCCTCAATGCCAATAGGGGCAGATGCCATCAAGGAATGTTGGGCTTTGGCTGGATTGCCTTGGAGATCGGGGTTACTCTGGGGATTTAAGGGGATTTACCTCTTCCATCTCTATTTTGACTGATCCCTTGTCTAAAGGAGGCGGAAGGCATTATACCTCTTCCGTCTCTAAAGGGGCCTTGTTTTCCTTTACAAAGCACAAGTTCCCAACACAAGGGAATCTCTCTGGATCATCATGTATCCTCATGAAGAGGACTGCATAGGCGAGATCATCAGATCTCCCTAGGGTACTCTCACACCATCTAATTAGTGCCCTTATGTTCCCTACATTTAAGCTGCCCTCTGCGGGCCAGCTAGGTGCCAAAGATTTTTGAGTAGGCCAATCCGTTGAACACAGGAATTTTAGTCTACGCTTCGATAACCGGGATTTTGGACCTGTTAAGTCTTTCCAATTTCTTAGTATGTTCCATAAGGGCGTCCCCACATATTTTGACTTTGTAGGAACACTCAGCTGTTCACCCATGACGTACTGAAATTTTAGTTGCTTTGATCAAAGGCTTTCGGATCACGAGTTACCCCTTTCACCTACAGGGAGCGTTCACCGTTAATTACAACAATATTTGGCTCAAAGTAATCGTCTCTTCTTGCCCTAACACAATTTTTCCAACCTCAAAGTAATCGTCTCTTCTTGGATGGCTACCCAATTGCCCTGCGAGTGACTTCCAGTGCGCTACTGGCCACGACACTCAGAATTTGTGCCTCCTCAAGGGAATCAATCTTTCTTGGTAGGCAGATCAATGGGGGGTTTTCGTAGCTCTGGGTGATGAGGCCGTGCTACTAATTGCAGTTTTCCAATTCAAGTCCCTAACACAATTTGGCTAATACGGGTGATTAGTCCGTGCTTAGCTGTTCAATGGTTAGCTGTCCCAGCTGATGAGTTCTGGAACCGCTAAGCAAGGTTTTGGGTAATAAGTTCCACAAAAGTCCTTAACCTAATCTAGACAAAGTTAACAAGTTCATGTACCCGGTGCGTTGTGCAATATACGTTACCTGATCCTGCAGCTTTTAAATTACTTGGCGTGATCAAATTGAAGAGTTCTGGGTGGCTCCCTTTGTGATTTCGTCCTTTTTGTGAAAAATTGGTCACTTGGCAGGCACGAAATGCCAGTCGAATCCGAGTCACGGCACCAAAACTGTTACCAGGAAAATGGCTACTGGATACAGTTACAACTTCGGTTCGAGTCACTGGTGGAGCCCTTCTCCCAAGAACAAGGAAGCGTTTAATTTAGGCAAAAAAATAAAATTGGTTTATTGAAAAGGGGTTTAAGCATCACTGGCCGGGTGCTGGGAAAAGCCCTATTCTCAACCTTTTTGCCTATTAAAGTCCCTTAAGTGAGCAGCTCTTTTTGGTTCCGATGTCTTGCGTGCAAATGTGCTGAGAGCGCTGATGACATTTTCTATCAGGAGATTTTTATACCCTCCACCCAAGGGAGCTCAACTAGTTCTACTGCTAGCTAACAAGTTTACAAAATAAGAGATTTGCAATGGTGAGCAAAAACCCGGCACCAGACTCTTTTGTTACATTAAAAGGTCAATCATATAGAGACAAAACAGGTCAATTACATAGAACAAAAGGTGATGGGTAGAGCAATTGCCCTGGAAATGACAGAGTTCATAGTTTAGCAAATGCAGGTTGTGACATCATTCAGGTGACACCCAATGGGCACCAGGATTGTAATTTGGCACAAATCAAAAAGTCCAGATTTGAGTCCAGGATGCAAAAGGACCAATGACAAAGATGGGCATCCTTCAGACTCCCCTGAGTGTAGGAATTGGGGCCGTAAAGCGGCCCTTGAGGTCCCGGAGGAGACTGGTCAAAGGAACGACACGAGGCAAGATGGAGCGAAGACCAGTGATTTATTGAGGGAAAATCATCAGTATATATTATGTTCAAGGCTGCGCATGGTAGAATGGTCATATGGCAGAAAATTACATCACCCATTTACCCTGGTTAATTGAGAACCTCTCTTGGGGAAGTTAATTAACTAAGACAAACACTGACCATTGTCTGAGGCTTAGGCTAGGGTAAATATGGCTTCTATTTGCACCAGAGATTAAGCTTAACTCAGAGTGAGTAATTGCCTAATACGTAACAGAGGTTAGAGATTTGCTCTCTCAGCAGAGCCGTTGTTCAGGTCAAGGAATTGGGTGAATCAAACCCTATAATTTATCCACCCCCCTTAATTTCTCTGCCCACAGAGCCCACGGCTCAAGGAGCGTTCCCCCGAAGTGGCCTCTGCGCGGGCCGTTCCATGCCATTGGGGCATGGGGAGACCACATTTCCCCTTTCTTTTTTATTTAAGGACCTGACCGACGACTCTGCGCAAGAGGGGTGCTAGCTGATGAGCGGGAGTGACGCTTCGCGGTTCCCTCCATGGGGGACATCTCGATAGCAGTGAGAAAATACATTGCACGAAACAACACACTGTTGTGCCCAGTATTACCACCCCCACAATCACTTTGAGTGTCGTCTGAAGCCGTCCCCATGGGAACCACGACCACAAGGAGTCCTACCACCCCCATGAAGAATCCTCCTTGATGTTCTTAACTAGGGTGTGGAGGTCCGTGAGCTGGCTCTGTATCTTGTGGGTATTGTCTGTGAGATTTAAGCAACACATGCTGTGGACAGACTTGCAGCCCATATGATGTAGCAATAGGGAATAATCGATAGCTGCTTGATTATCCAGTATGGCATGGCGAAGCTCTGCCTGCTCCTGGGTGAGCAGCGCTATTGCTGAGGAGGTGTGGTTGATGGCTTTTGCTAATCCGCAAGCCAATTGACCAATTCTCCGAGCGTTGCCTATGGCTAAGCCTGACACGCTGAATATACTGACTACAGCCTGGTTTTTCAGAGCTGTGGGTCTGAATTCAGACTGCTTTCTGTAGCAAGGCAAGATAATGAGATGTGTCATTGATACTGTGACCTGGGTTGATTCTAAGCTATCTCTGCAGCTTCTGGCATTGTGCAAATGTCTTTTCTAACACCTATGGGGAGGTGTGAAGATAGGCTGGGGATTATCGGCTACCGGGTGCTCAAACTTTCCAAGCAATGGGCCGGTGCAAAACATGGGCCGGTCTGGCTTCCTTTGGTGGAAGCTGGCCGTTATTAACAACATACAGAAATTCAAGTGTCCCTTGCAAATCCCAACTGGAGCATTGTACAAGGCATGTATAAATAATAGCAACTATAGATAATAATAGCAATAAAAGACATTCAGCAGCTTTTCGAAGGATGAGGCTTCTCTTCTTGGTGGGGTTTCATGTGTAACTTGAGCTTGGAAAAGTCTTGTTTTGGGGAAAAGCATGGTCCTCAGAAGTAGCACTGGGTAAAGGAAGACGGACAGCTGATGACATCCAGGACAGTGACTGGTGCCGCTCTTTGCAATCATCCGGGTCTGACTCTGGCCTCTGGGACCTGCATGGGGAAGAGACTTGTTTGGGAGATAAAAATTCTGAAAGAGTTAGTTAGTTTTTGCACTTATAGGATAGCAATTGCTGTGCAACTGTGGGACGTGGTTTCCCCCCCTTTCTGTTTGTTTGTATTAATGCAAACGTGCATGTACTGCCATTTGCCAAAATGTGGGGATGTGTGACGTCCCTTTGTCACACCTGGATGGCCTCTGTCCCTCGTGGGTTGACCCCCCACGAGGGCCCCCCCGGTGTCCCTGCATGATGCAGACAGGAACGGACTAGGCCTTGGGCTTGGGAAAGTGGCAGGTTGAACTGCCTTGCGAGCGCTTTGGCATTCTGAAGAGGGAATGCATGACTCTGAATTGGAGTTGTGAGGAACAAACTTAGCAAATTTTTGTCTAACGCGGGAGTGATGTGTGCTCCCGGTAGACTGTGAAGCAAATTCCTAGGAAACTGGCTGTCAGCAATTCTGTTTAAGCGTTCTTTGGCAAAGGTGCGCAAAGCGAGGTTCACGGCTGCCAACTCTGCCCGCTTGCGGAAGAGTCAGGAGCGTGCGCCAAGCTTGGTCCTCTTGCCAAGTAAGAACCTAATATGTGCGACCCCCATAAGTGAAAACTGTCCTAGCCCCCTGAAGAGGAACCAGTGACATAAATTCACACAAGGTGACTGTCTGCGTTTGAAGCGAGACGAGTCTGGGGTCTTATGGCAAACCTTGGCGCATGAAGCGCCAGGCTTCCCTTGGGTAAATTTCTCAAGAAGGCCCCCCTGCGCACATCCGCCCATGGCGTGCGTGCACACGTTTAGAAGAGTGCCAGATGGTGGCTAGCCTTTTGCCTGCGCTTAGACTAGCAGCAAAAAGGGAAGGGGTGGCCTAAAAATGCCTGTATCTGATTGAAGGGTGTGACCTGACTGCACTCTTAAAATGGTCCTAGGCAGTCCTGGCTAATGGGTGGCACTCTGCACATGCTCGGGAGCTCAGGGACTAATCCTTCCTCTGTGCTCTGGAGTTTGCAAAATGTGTCTGCACACTAGAGAGGGTGCTGCGGGCCAGGTGCCATACTTAAAATGACCTGAGACTTATGAAAGACAAGCCAACTATGACGTGCCAGCTGTAAGGAAATAACACACAAAAAAATGAAAAGACACACAAGTTAAACATTTCCAGCAGGGAGTTCCACTGGCGAAAGGAGGGAAGGAGGAAAGACAAGTCAGAAGTTAGCACAATGGGAATGCAACAACTCTTATCATAACGAAATCAGATTAGGTCAGGTAACCAAGGCAACCGGGTCCTCCTGTTAAGAAATACCTATCAGTAATTAACCTGTGAAAGGAAGGAGTGTAAGGCTGTAGAAATAAGTCCTGGAGAGGAATTTTGTTCCTATAAAAAAGGTAAGTATTTTCTGAGTATACAGAGCGCAAGAATGTTTGCGTGCTTTTTCCTGTGAAAGGGGTACAATGAGTGAGTTACTTTGCACAGATTAAAGTCAAAATACCAGAACAGTATCTTTCCTAAGAGAATGAAGGAGAGTTAGAACGATTCTCAACCTGCGGCCAGATGTGGGCGAGTGGGCCGGAGGCAGCCCACGTTGCTCTGCCCCTACCCCCACCAAGCCAAGAAGGGCTGTGCGGCGAAGGAAGGGCAGGATGACTGTCCGGACCCCCAGAGCTGCCTGAGGCCCCGGAACTTTGGCCCCTGACTTTAAAAGGTTGAGAACCGAGGTTACAAGATGATAACACAATACACACATGAAGACAATGCAATTCTCTCACTCCTAGTGAGATACGACTTCCAGACGCTAAGAGACATTCAAAAAACCTTAAACACAGAGATGGGGGTTTGAGGAACACAGACGTAGGGAGGGGCCCCATAGCTTATGATACAGTGAGGAAAACTCATAGAAGTGATTTTTGTTTTCAGATCGCGCTTCTGAAAAGAAAAATCTGTAAGAGTTGCAGAACCGGTTTCCAAGAGTGGCTTAATCCTTTGACAAAGAAAAAGTCTCAAGGGAGGAAGGGGGAACCACCCCGCCCTATTGCAGGTTAGGATTCCCCCCCTCTCCTCTCCTGCTTAAGCTGCTAAGCAGGCAAGGCAAGGGGCTTCGTTCATCATGCTTTCTCAAACTTTAAATAGTTCCTGCCCATGAGCAGAGTGCAAATTGTTTAACACATATTTCACAGTGACATTACCACGCAGTTACACACAAGGAACACTTTTCCAGTCATACTGTGGTCATAGAGACAAGGCTTTTGCAATCATACACAGTTCTTGCAGACATACATTCAGTGGTGCACCACACATACACACATTTATTTACGCATTCACACATTCCTCCCCTGATCTGCAGTGTTCTATCCTACACATGAGGAGATGACTAATACACAGCTGGCTATTTTACAACCATCTGGGTGCTTCTACTTAGGGGCAAGTTTCTCTGGGCTACTCCCAAGGTGAGACCAGCAGCTTCTGCCTGTGCCCTGGGGGAACTCGGGGTACTGTTGCTGGGATGGTTCCTCTGGCATAGCCAGGGCGATGGCTGCCTCCTTTCTAGCCTGGGCCAGATGCATGCCAGCGTGGCCATTTGGTATGAAGATAATCTTTTGAAGATCTGCCTGGTCTAGATTGGCTTTCTCTTCTAAGGTGTCTCATTTTACCACACTGGAAGCAGGCGCCTTGGGGTTTTGGCACTGCTCTGCGCCTGAGTGTGGTAATGGGTCTGCTCTGGAGCCCTGCGTGGCCAGGGGCCGTGCAGATTTCCGTGAGCAGTGGGCGCTGAGCAGCCATGCCTGAACGTGTGTCTGCCTTCAGATAGGCTGAGCACAGCAGTTGGGCGCTAGCTAATTGTGCCACTGGCAATTTCCCCGTGAATGGATCTTCCTCACCCCTGTGCTGAATGGAGTTCTTTCTTTGCAGGGAACTTTTAACTGTCAGAGAAGCGCCAGGGCCTCTCATGCCATGAATTCCTTCAGTGACGTCTGCAGCTGCCACTGAGGGAATGCTCCCTACACTGCCCTGCTTAAGCTGAAATGACGAATAGAGACTTCTTGGGGCTGATGGTTCTGACTGCGCTGGGGTTTTCTGGGTCTCTATCCGGACTGGGTCTACCTCTGCTGAGAGCTTCCTACATTTGCTCCATGTGCGAATTATGCCCTCTGGAGCTTTCGGGGGTTGCTGAATGCAGTCTCCTATCTGATCCCAGAGCTCGAGGGTTAACGTACCTACTTCTGGATAAAGCAGGCAGTGTTCCCCTAGGTACACCAAAAGTCTCGCTAGCTCCCTGCTGTGAAAACGCAAATTAAATATCCTGGCCAGGATCTTGAACTCTTCCTCACGAGTTCTTTGGCTAGCGGATGGACGCTGTCGCTGAGGACAGGTCCCCATATTACCTGCGATTGGGTCCTCGGAAGATTCCTCCTCGGGACGAGTCGACGCGTCTTTGGCAGGCAACAGGTTCTGGCGACGTCGCTTTCTGGGTAGAGCTCGGAGCGTGGACTGCGGCCACGGGCCCTCGGTGGCCACTGCGTTGTCAGGGGCTCACAGCTGTCCCTGCGGAACGCGTTTTTCCGTAACCTGCAAGCCGCCGCGAAAGTCGGGAGCAAGCTTTAGGATGCCTCTCTGTAATGCCTCACCACGTAGCTGTTTTCCCAATCGGGTGGCTTTCCGACTGGGGCTGCTGCTCTGTCCTCCGGGATGATTGGACAAGGTTCTGGCGCAGAACCTGGCTGTGCTGATCGCTTACTCACGAGTAGACCGCTCGGGGGTCGCTTACTCTCGAGTAGATCACGTCAGGGTCACCAGATGTAGGAATTGGGGCCGTAAAGCGGCCCTTGAGGTCCCGGAGGAGACTGGTCAAAGGAACGACACGAGGCAAGATGGAGCGAAGACCAGTGATTTATTGAGGGAAAATCATCAGTATATATTATGTTCAAGGCTGCGCATGGTAGAATGGTCATATGGCAGAAAATTACATCACCCATTTACCCGGGTTAATTGAGAACCTCTCTTGGGGAAGTTAATTAACTAAGACAAACACTGACCATTGTCTGAGGCTTAGGCTAGGGTAAATATGGCTTCTATTTGCACCAGAGATTAAGCTTAACTCAGAGTGAGTAATTGCCTAATACGTAACAGAGGTTAGAGATTTGCTCTCTCAGCAGAGCCGTTGTTCAGGTCAAGGAATTGGGTGAATCAAACCCTATAATTTATCCACCCCCCTTAATTTCTCTGCCCACAGAGCCCACGGCTCAAGGAGCGTTCCCCCGAAGTGGCCTCTGCGCGGGCCGTTCCATGCCATTGGGGCATGGGGAGACCACACCTGAGGAGGAGCATTGCTTGAGGCTCTTGGCAAAATTCCATTCCCACCCAGCAATTAATCTATCCTGAGTCAGCCCAAGCACTATCTACAATTGAATACAGGAGGGGTCCCAAAAACAATGAGCATGCCAGGTGCAAGAGTAAACAAAACAATACAACAAGTAAACAGAGGAATCAAGGTGGTTTTTCTTGGGGCAAAATGTTAAGTGATGGCTTCCTGTGGCATTGAGCCTTCCTGGATGCTTGCAGGAGGTAGGCTGATGTGCAAGAAAAGATCCCGATTTGAGATACAAACAGAGCATGTTAAAATCAAATCTAAAATATTTTAGAGTCTTTTTTGGGGGACATAATCTATACAGAGCAAAGGAAATATGCTAGCTTGAATAGAACAGTTTCCATTTGAAAACATTTTTATTAAGTTATCTAACATCTCAGGTATAACTGCCAATGAAATAATATTTATTAGGAGTGAAAGGGGCCAAGTCTGTTGTGTCAACCCTTGCAGTATATACCTTCAAGCGTGTGTGAATGGGTGCATGGTCAGAGTGGTGCTTGTGTACACATAAGTCTAATCAATCCTAAACATAGGTGGCAGAATAAAGTGAGTGAAATAAGTTTATTTGAGAGGAATAAAAAGGAAAAACTTTAATAAAAGGGGATAGAAAGATAGAAATAAAAGACTGGGGGGTGCATTTTCTGAAAATGGGGTTACAAAACAAATAGCAAGAGAAATTAAGGATGTTCATTCAGTCAACGTCCACAGGACAAACCTTGTATTTAATAGGCTCACTATGGGGGCCTTGCTGGCTGAGGCTCCAAGAATTATGCTAAACAATATTTCCCTATCTCTGGTATAAGCTGACCCCTGAATGTTAGAGACATAGGAGTACTTCAGTAATTTTTAAAGTCAGGTTCAACTTTCAACAACAGTTAATGGATGTAAATGACACAGAGCTTTGACCCTTTGAGACTTACAAATTCATTTTGCTGTTTAATTAAGACCTTTTTGTGTTGAATTTTATTACTTGATTAATGCTGATGTCATTGATGGATGTGAAGATTATTATTTGCCTTTTATCACTTAGTAATTGAGTTCTCTGTGTAATTTACTGCTCTGCCTTTTATTGTAAAATAGATCAAGGAAAGTTTCCATTAATCTTGTTCTTTTGCCAACCGTCTACATTTAACATTGTGAACAGCCATCAATAGGAACAGTGTATTAAGGCGAGCAATGACAAAGAAAGGATTTAATTTGGTCATTAGCCTGGTTTCAAGAATGTGTTTGGAATGGCAAAGAAGGTTGCTTTCCCATTATAGCCTTAAGTAACACTTCAAAATTTCACTTAATTTGTCAAAGGTCTAATTGCAATGTAACTTGCAGGACAATATACTGTTTTGACCCTAATATAACCATTCAGTGTGCCTTTATTTCTCATTGTTGTCACTGTGCAAATAGAAAAGGACCAAGACTTTTTCCCAAGCAAGTAAACTTCTAAAGACTTGGGTCATGTAGGCCAGGGATGACCAGCCAGTATCTTATTAGCACAACAGGATTTTGCCTGGCTCCTACAACATATAGTAAAGTGGTACTTTATGAAATGCAGCAGCTTTCAAGATCAAAGTGTCTAGGGTAGTCAAAGAAAACACCAAAGTGTAAGTTGTTGTTGAGGACCAAATGAATGAGTCTGTTTTAATAATTTTTGTCTGTCCTGGGAATTTGTGTAGAACTGTGTCCTAATTCTGCATTCAAGATGAAGCCCCTGAAATACTTTCCCGTGGGGAAATGCTTAACTACCGTATATATTCTTGACAGAAAGGCTTCATTTTACCCCCATAAATTCTGTGAAAATTGCAGTAAATTTCAGAGGGGACAGGGAAGCTTGAGAGGCATGGTAGATGACCTCAGAATCGTTTTTCATCATAAGATTTTGCTAATTTGACCCTGTGAGCCTTGGGTTCAATTTGAGGTTGCCCACAACCCATCTCTACTACGTGGTCATGTTTGGGGTACAGGGAAAGACCAGGTTAAAGTGGGTATGTCTTATTTTCCTCTTCTACTTTTTGATATGCTTGTGACTTGTCAGGTCTCACAACAAGGAGAAATGTTTACCATCTCTGAAGCTGTAATAAGAGGAGGGCAGGGAATCTCAATATTCACATTGTCTTCCATTGTACTCACAGTGGGGATGGGTATGATTTTCTGCTTCTTTGAGCTTCAGATGATCTGTCTGTACTAGAGATGTGAATGCCTGGGGGGAAAAAACGGAAAAATTCAGGGGGAAACCATCCCCCCCCCGCATTTTTTCCTGAAGCCTTTTTTGGGGGTTTTCCCGAAAAATTGGAAAAATTGAAAAAATAAAAAATACATTATGGAATGTTTTATTTTAACATGATGAATAAAATATTTTTAGATAAGGCCGGGTTCAAATATTTTATAAATCACTAGTATATTTTGCCCGGCGGTGCCGGGCTTTTTAAAATTGTGTTGGATAGTAAAGGGTTTTTTTTCTTGATCCAATGGTGCTGGGCTGTTTTAAATGGTGTTGTAAGGTTTTGTGATTTTGTGGCTTCGAGGCGCTGCGTCCGCCTGTGGAGGATTTGCGCTCCCAGTGGCTTTTTTTTTGTTCTTTTTGGCTTTTTTTTTTTTGCGTGCTGGCTTCCTCAGTGCTGGGCTCTTTAAATTGGTTTTTGAACGTTTTTGTTTTATCTTTATGCAAATTTTATTTTAATTTAATTTATTTAATTTAATTTAATATTATTTAGTTTAAAATTTAATTTTGGTTTTTAAAATGTTTATTTTTACGCATTTTTATTTTTTGTTTTGGTTTTTTGGAGTGAAAAGTGATTTCTGTTTTTTTGGTAATTTTTGAGATTAGTGTGTTTATTTTTGAATGTTTTTATAACTTATTTGATTAATTTTGGAATTAATCATATTAGTTTTAATATTTTTGAATATGGCTAAGGGACAGGAAACAGAGGGTAGCACTAAATGGACACTTCTCCAAGTGGAGGGAAGTAAAGAGTGGGGTCCCCCAAGGTTCAGTACTGGGACCCCTGCTTTTCAACCTCTTCATAAATGATCTAGAGGTAGGAGTAAAAAGCAAGGTAGCCAAATTTGCTGACGACACTAAATTATACAGGGTAGTGAAAACTGTGAGAGATTGTGAGGAGCTCCAGAGGGATCTCTCGACACTGGGGGAGTGGGCAAAACAGTGGCAAATGAGTTTCAACATTAGTAAGTGCAGAGTGATGCATGTTGGGGCAAAGAACCCCAATTACATTTATAAACTGATGGGGTCTGAACTCTCTGCGACAAACCAGGAAAGGGACCTTGGTGTCCTTGGTGGACAACTCAATGAAGGTGTCAACCCAGTGTGCCTCAGCAGTGAAAAAAGCAAACTCAATGCTAGGGATCATTAGGAAGGGTATAGAAAATAAGTCAGCAAGTGTCATTTTGCCTCTTTATAAATCTATGGTGAGGCCCCATCTGGAATACTGTGTACAGTTCTGGTCGCCATACCTCCAGAAGGATATTATGAAGCTGGAAAAAGTGCAGAGGAGGGCAACCAGAATGATTAGGGGACTGGAACACCTTCCTTACCATCTGAGGCTGCAACGGTTGGGCCTCTTCACTCTTGAACGACGACGTCTAAGAGGTGACCTGATTGAAGTTTATAAAATCATGCACGGTGTGGACAAAGTAGATAAGGAAAAACTGTTTTCCCTATCGCATAACACTAGAACTAGGGGACACTCCATGAAACATTTGGGTACTAGTTCTCAAACAAATAAGAGAAAGTACTTTTTCACCCAGAGGATTACTGGTCTATGGAACTCCCTGCCAGAAGAAGTGGTGACAGCTGTCAGTCTTGACAGCTTTAAGAAAGGATTAGACAAGTTCATGGAGGACAAGAGTATCAATGGCTATAATTATGGATACTTAAGGACAACCTCCGGGTTGGAGAGATAGGCAGGATATCTCTCAATATCATTTCCAGGGAATCCTAAGCAGGTGAAGGCATCTGCTTGGGAATACCCTGAAGGAAATGGTGAGCCACTGTGTGAGACAGAATGCTGGACTGGATGGGCTGTGGCCTGTTCTAGCAAGGCTGTTCTTATGTTCTTATGTTCTCTTTTGGCCTCTGGGTGGGGGTGGTGAGCTTTTCTGCCTCTCTACAATTGTTGCCTCTCTACAATTGTTCTCTTCTGTCCTCTGGGTGTCGCTTCCGGTAAGTTTTCTCTTTCTTTTCTCATTTGAGTTCCGGTCCTCATAGATGGAAGACGTCTTTTGGTAAGTTCTCTGGGGTTTTTTGGGGGGTGGGGTGGAGGGGGTGGGATTTTTTTGGGGGGGAGGTGTCTGTGTGTTTTTTCTTTTTTCATTTTTGGATTTTTGTGTGTTTTTGATTGTTTTTGGTTTGTGTTTTTGTGTTTATTTTTTCGGGGGGGACGGTGGCTTTCTTTCCTGCGGGCCATGCTGGCTGGCCCGTGGGAAGGAAGGGCAATGGCAGGGATACTTTATTTCCCACGGGCCATGCTGGCTGGCCCGTGGGAAGGAAGGGCAATGGCAGGGAGACTTTATTTCCCACGGGTTACTTGTATTTTTCGTGCACCGGCTGGCCCTTCGAACGGAAGGGCAGCGGCGGCGGGCGTTTTTTTTTTACTTTTATTTTTTGCGCGCCGGTCGTCTTAGCATTCTGCGTGCTAATGGCGTGCAGGACGCTGGGGCTTGTAGTTTTGGCTGCGCGTGTTTGCTTACTGCAGCGGTTTTTCCCTTGCGGCTTTCTTTTGATTGGCCGTGGCACGTTTCCGAACGTTCCTTTTGCCGTGCCGCTCAGCCTGATTGGCTCTGGCGCGGCGCGGTGCCAGGAACGTTGGGAATTGAAGTTCCCTTTTTTTGTTTGCGACTGGGGGGCTCCTGCCCCCAGGTCGAAAATTTCAACCTGACAGTTACCTGTGAACTGGGTTCGGGCGAGTGAACGGAGGCCCATTACGGGCTAGTGGGGCCTGGTGCAACATCCTTTGTCACATTCCAATGGTTAACGCACCATTTTTTTCAAAAAAAATTGTATGGTATCAGATTAATCTAATTTCTGTGAGGAGCAAGTCCTAGGTTACAAACTGAACCTTGGGGCTCTCTCTGGAGCCACACCAACGCTATGGAGATGGGAACCAGGTGCGCCTGTTGCCTGCTGTGCTGCCTCTGCCCCCTCCAAGCCCTGCCTGGTCAGAGGGGAGAAAAGCCGACGAGGACGCTGCACCAGGGACCTTAGGGCTCTCTCAGGAGCCACACCAATGCTCCGAAGATGGGAGCCAGGTGCGCCTGTTGTCTGCTGTGCTGCCTCCACCTCCTCCAAGCCCTGCCTGGTCGGAGGGGAGAAAAGCCAACGAGGATGCTGCACCAGGGACCTTTGGGCTCTCTCCGGAGCCACACCAATGCTCCGAAGATGGGAGCCAGGTGCGCCTGTTGCCTGCTGCGCTGCCTCCACCTCCTCCAAGCCCTGCCTGGTTGGAGGGGAGAAAAGCTGATGAGGACACCACACCAGGGACCTTGGGGCTCTCTCCGGAGCCACACCAACGTTCCAGAGATGGGAGCCAGGTGCATCTGCTCCTGCACCCGAGGACTTTCTGTTTCTTCCCAATTGGCTTGGGGAGGTGTACTTTGTACTTAGCCCAGACCTGGCTATAACATGAGCTAGGGCTTTGTACCTTTTTTTGAATTGAATTGTTTTATTGTGTAACTGTATTTTATTGTATTTACTGTATTGCACTGTGACATATTGTATTTTTTGTGATTTTTTTAATGCTGTAACTTGTGAACTTGTAACTTGTAAACCACATTGAGTCGCCCCCTTGGGCAGAGAATTGCGGTATATAAATTAAAATTAAAATTCAAAATTCAAACTCTCCAATGCAGAATGACTTTCAATCTGGAAAAGAAAAACGAAGTGCTAATATAGCATTTTTTCAATTTTTCTGAAAATTTCTGTTTCCCCCCGGAAAAAAAATGTGTTTTTTTTCCGAGCTTCAAAAATTTCTGGAAATTTTACATCTCTAGTCTGTACTCTCTACATCAGGGGTTCCCAATCTAAGGCCCAATGGCCAGATCCAGCCAGTGGCACCATTTAATGTGCCCCCCACCCCTCCAAGGGCATTTGAGAAATAAAATGGCCACCCCTTTGAAACTGTTGGGACAAAATAGCCACCCCATCATGCAGGCAGGGCAAAATGGTCTTCTGGCCCTCAAAGCTGACAGAGAGAGATTGACCAGGCTCCCAGCTTGAAAAGGTTGGGAACCCCTGCGCTACATACTAGTTATTGCTGACATGTGATGTAAATGCTCTCCAGTGAACACAGTGTAACTACTATTAAACACCTTTAAGATCTGCAGTACTGTCAATGTTGCTACTTTATAGATATCGGGGAAAGGTTTCATTGGATCAAGATATGAAGCAGAGCAATTTAAGACCCCTCAGCCAAAAAAGAAAATAGAGGCAAATCACATCAACTCCATCTTTTACAGTTTTTAAAACATGAAGAATGACAGAAATGATGGACATCCAGTATTCAATCAACAGTAAAACCAGTATTTTTGGAGGAAAAATGGTTTGACTGCAATCTATTTAATTGTGTTTCTGATGGTCAAGTTGTGAATTTTCCTTGTATAGACTGCTGAAATGATTAAGGGGAATGTCCAAAAGGTCATCCTGAAAATGATTTTTTTTATAAAAAAAATTTAGGCTTGAATAATAGTTTGCCAAAGTCACTGCAAAACAGTTATTTCTTACTTAAACATTTGCCTGCAAGTTAAGTTTAGCTTTCATATATTTTAAGCATCTGTGGCTAGAGTTTTTTCATAGCCATAAGACCTTTTGATGTTTTCACAAAATTGAAATTATTTTGTGTTTATGGTACATGGAAACAATATAGATAAATAAAACTTGTAGAAATAACAGGCTGATATTGCCTGGTATCATTGCAACAGTGAAAACTTATATTTTGATACCCAGATCTGATGCCCAGGAATGATTCTTTGATTTAATTCTGGCGAACTGGTGCGAACCTGCTGATGCCCATCACTGGGTGTGGGACAAATTAACTTTTCCCACATGTCTGTATAGAATGAACAAAAGATAGTGTAGACGGATTTTTAAAGTGGTAGCCATGTTAGTCTGTGCAAGTATATCAGAGAGTAAACAAAACAACACAACCAAGAGGACAAAATGAATGTGGCACCTTAAAGACTAACTCCTGCATTTTAATGTTTGCTTTCAAGTCCTCTTTGTCAGACATACACTGTAAAAGCAATAGATGAGTAAAGGTAAAGGTTTCCCTTGCTTGAAAGCCAGTCATATCTGACTCTAGGGTGCAGTGCTAATCTCTGTTTCAAAGACAAAGAGCCAGGATTGTCTGCTTCTGTAGACATTTCCGTGGTCATGTGACAGGCATGACTAGACACCGGAGCGCACAGTACGCTGTTACCTTCCCACCGAAGTGGTCCCTATTTATCTACTTGCAATTTCTTGCTTTCGAACTGCTAGATTGGCAGGAACTGGGACAAAGACGGGAGCTCATTTCGTCCTGTAGTACTCAGGAATCGAACTGCTGAGTACCACTTTTCAATACCTTCTCTACATGGGTATAGTATAATTCTTCCAAAAAATGCCCCTAGTAGCACTGAGAGCATGATATTAAATGTGTATATGAAAAGACCCTTCTAGATTTAGGATTTGTTAGTCCTTTTGGATATTATTTTATTCTGTTAGGAAAACTTGCTTTAAAAAACACAATCATCTCAAGGACATGATTTGTGTTTTGTGTGTGTGTGTGTGTGTGTGTGTGTGTGTGTGTCATACATTATTTTGATGTTCAACATACTACAAGGCTATTCTGGCAAATGTATCTCCTTGCTATAACTGATGGTCAATATGTGCTGAGGTCAAAGTCTAATAGCGCATAGTTTGGACTTGATCTCTTTTATCCATTTGCTTTCATGTGAATAATGGGTAACAAAAAAGATCAAGCCATAAGGAACTAGTTTCAGCCATAGCCAAAAGTTAAATATCTTGAGCCAAGCTGCACAGAAACACTAAGAGGGCTTCTAGTCTCAAGACAGGATTTTGGAAAACAGACTGATATGCCTAGAAAAAAAATTATTATTATTTTTAAAGCATAAAAAATACACAGAATGTTAACATAATAACGAATTATAAAGGTAAAGGTTTCCCTTGCTCGAAAACTAGTCATATCTGACTCTAGGGTTTAGTGCTCATCTCTGTTTCAAAGCTGAAGAGCCAGAGTTGTCTGCTTCTGCAGACGTTTCGGTGGTCATGTGGCAGGCATGACTAGACACCAGAGTGCACAGAATGCTGTTACCTTGCAACCGAAATGGTCCCTATTTATCTACATAAAACAAATTATAGTACAAAATATTGTGGTCCCCAAAAGCTTCAAGTTCTTTTTCTACATTCTTTTTCTTAACTGTCATTTCTTCTTTTTTAGTTGTCAAAAATTACAGAGGTGATTTTTACTCACCTATAACCAAATCCAATTTCAAGATCTAAGTACAGTAACTAGAGTAGATGTTTGACTCAATTGCTGAATAGTAAATAAACACTTAGATAAAACTCCATGGATAACTTTTGTTATACATATGCAGGTAACATTTACCCACCTTTATAATATTATGCTCGCGTGGCGTCTGTTCCTCTAGGATCGAATATACAACAGGAGACAACAGCTGAACCATACAGAAGGACTAAAATGAAATCAAACCTGCTTCAGATCTCCTGAAGAGACGGGTGGAAGGTGAACTGCAGCCGCAGTCTCGCTAACCTCTAAAACTGATACTAAAAAACCATGGGCAGAATTTTAAATGATGACATAACTACATCTCCTCACACCTAAAGGCAACTATTTTATCAGATAACCAGGCTGCCAAGACTAGCATTGCAGCAGACCTGCCTGTCTATCCAGACTTGAGAAGCTGAATGTTTACTTCAAAAGGCTGCTTTAGAATAGGAAACTAGAATATTTAGCAAGCAGTTAGCATTTACTGTTTGCCACATGTTAACTGTGACAGGAATCAATCCGTCTGGACAGGCAGAATCTACAGTATTGCACTTATGCAGTGCAAGAATGAAGTCTCCAAACGAATACACTTAAAACAGTGGTCTGCATTATTACCATTGGCACCATCACCAACATCTACAGGTCTTGGCTAAATTTGTTATTTATTATTAATGGGTCTATTTTTGATGTGATTTTCTGTTTTGTAATCTGATTTTGTAAATTGCTTTTGAATTATACTGTATTGTTATTGTACTGAATTTACTTTTTATGCTGCTTATTATTGCATTGTTTGTATTTACATGTTGTTAATGGCTGCCTTGAGTCGACTTCGGTTGAGGAAGTACGGGATATAAATTAAATTTTTTTATTATTATTATTATTTGTAATTGTCAAATAGTTTGGCTGAAAAATTCTGTGTAGTGGCTATAGGCCCTTGTATTTTATTGTTCCTTTAATCTTCCTTAACTTAGTTGCCTGTTTAAGGGCATTCGACCTCATCTCCACCCCATAGTTTTTATCATCTGTGTTTTATGATCAAATCTATAAATGTAACTTTTACAATCAAACAGGCCTAGATGATTTTAGTAAAGACATCTCATCTATAAAATCACAGTTTTATGCATGACAAAATATAATAATAGAGATATTCATTTATCCATGAAGCTGCAAGTAATTAGTTCAACCTTTAATGAAACTTTCCATTCCATATTGAATAGTCACAGTAAATGTGCTTCTCATATTTATAGCTTCCACTGTCCTCTACTTTGAGTGTGAGCATTTTCATGGATATATTAAAAAGAAAAGTATAATTTCAAGGCTGAAAACATAAATACATAACTTGAAAATAAGTCGCCTTGAAACAAATAGGATTTATTTTGGAAAAATAACAATCTTACATGCATTAACAATGGACATCAATGGGAATGGGTTTTACAGACTATTGTGATTGGTCCTTTGCCACTAACTGGACTGGTAAAGTTCTTTTATTGCCTCTGGCATTTGAGACAAGTCCTTACCTTCTTTTCCTGTTTGTTTGATTGTTTCCATTGACATTATCTACAGCAGTGTTTCCCAACCTTTGGCTTTTGGACTTCTCTTCCCAGAAGCCTAAGTCAAGTCCCCAAAGCACCGATCAGCCAATGTACTGACTTAGGCTTCTGGGAATTGTAGTCCCTCTATGGGGTCTGAGCCCCATGTTAGGAACCACTGATATACAGACTTCTCCCTCTGACTATACTCAAAGCAGTAGACATGAAGCAAAATAGAATTTGAGGGTTCTTGCATATAAGCTTGAGGAGGGATAATGAAATCACAGTAATCTTGCATGTCCTAACCATTGCAACCTAATGTGATTGTCTTTTGCCACTAAACTAATTGGTTTCTTCTCTTACCTCTGACAAAACAAAACCCCACCTCATCTTTCTGTTGGCCACGGGGAGATTGACAGCAGCTGTGCAGTGCATCGCGAGCATAAATCTTTCCCGCAAATGCCACTGCCCCAATGGCTCCTCTCCCCAGCCCGGCATTGGCCGTGGGGAGAGTGACAGCAGCTGTGGGCAGAGTGAAAGCACCTGCGCCAGTTTCCGATGGCAATGGGTGTTATGTATGTACAATGTTGCCTTAAGAAATGTATGAATGTAACCTGACCACAATTACAATGTAGCCCAGCTGTAAAGGAACGCGAGTAAGCTGCCCATAGAGGGCAGCTGCGAGCGTTCAACTCACATGGTTCTCATTCCTCAAATCACCGGCAGCCGCGGGAACTTTCCCGCACCAGCAAACTATCACGGACGAGGGGGGCGTGACTCATGCGACGTCACGCAGGTAGCGGCCAATGAGCTACCGTGCAACCAGATTCAAATGTATTGTACTACTGTATATAATGTGATGTACCTCCGCCATTACCACATGTTCATACTGATCATCAACCAATAAACCTGTGTTAGTCCTTACTGCAACTCCTTCCTTGTCTTCCGTGCAAGACACTAAACTGGCGACGAAGGTGGGATAAATGGCGAATCCCAAGGTCAAGCCTTACCAGTTCGATGTCAGCGAACCCGAGCAGTGGGAGCTCTACGTGTGCCAATTCCGGCACGTAATGGAAGCCGCGGGCGTCGACGACGACGCGAGGATGCGCTCCTACTTCCTGGCCCAGGTGGGGCCGGCCACGCTGCGCATCCTGATGAACCTGGTGGCCCCCAAGAAGGTCGAAGAGGTGCCCATCGACCGCATGCTGGGGCTGCTGGGCGAGCATTTCCAGCCTCCCGTGTCGATCTTCCCAGCCCGGGTCGCATTCCACAGGCGAGACCAGCGACCGGGTGAGTCCGTGTCTGCCTACGCGGCGGCCCTCAGGCTGGCAGCGGTGCACTGCCAGTGGGATGACCTGGACCAGGCCCTCCGAAACCGCATGCTGTGTGGCCTGAGGGACGAGGAGCTTCAGCGGAAGCTCATGACCCGCGACTACCGCCTCACGTTCAACGAGGTGCTGCGGGAGGCCCAAGCGGCCGAAGCGGCCAGAAGCGGGGTCAGGGTGTTCAAGTCCCGAGGGGCCACGTCCGAAAGGGCCAAGTCACCAGTACAGGCGGCCCGGCGGACACCAGCGAAAACAGCCTGGCGGGCCCCCAAGCCGCCCGCCGGCACACCAACGGCGTCCGAGGAGTCTCCACTACGGCAGACCCCTGCTCCAGCGAGGAGGACGACGTCCAGCGGGTCAAGAAGCGAGGAGAGAAGCGACAGACCCGCGAGCGGCAGGACCGCCGCTGCGACGGTTGTGGGGCATCCCACGACCGCACGAGGTGCCCATTCCGGAAGGCCGAGTGTCACAACTGCGGCCGAAAGGGGCACATCGCCCGAGTGTGCAGGCACGGGCAAGGCGAGGACAAGGGCAATTCGAACCATCCCCAGACGCACCAACGGAAGGCGGCCGGCATCAGGAAGGTCTCAGACGACCACAGCATGGCAGGCGTGAACCGCGTGGGCCTGGAGCACTGGCGTTTTTTCGTTGAGGTACAGTTACAGGGGGTCCCAGTGAGGATGGAGATAGACTCGGGGTCGTCCTATTCCATCCTGTCCCAAAAAGAGTTCATGCGCATTCCCCCAGATGTGCGGCCCAAGTTGCGGGCCATGAGGTCACAACTACGGGACGTGCAAGGGAACGGGATCCCAGTGTTGGGGGTGGGGAACTTCAAGGTGAAGTTCAAAAATTACTCCGAGAAACTGCCCCTAGTGGTCCTCAAGGGGGGGAGGTGCTGCCTTTTGGGAACGCAGTGGTTCGCTCCCCTTGGAATCGAACTGTCCGGCATTAACGCCATAGAGACTGACCCAATGTGGGACGTGTGTAACGCACACCCGGATGTTTTCAAGAAGGGGCTCGGGACTTACAAGGGGCCCCCAGTTTCCTTTGACCTGGATCCAGCAATCCAACCCATACTCCTCAAGCCAAGAAGAGTGCCGTTCGCCCTCAAGAACAAGATCGAGGCGGAACTGGACAAATTGGTGGGGCAGGGGATTTTGGTTCCAGTGGATTCGGCGGAGTGGGAAACGCCAATTGTAATAGCCCTTAAATCAAACGGGGAGGTTAGGATTTGTGCGGACTATAAGTGTACGATTAATAAGGCCATTCGGCCAAATGCATATCCTGGGTTCTCGACCACAGAGGAGGATACTTTGAAAGAGAGGGATCAGTTTGATTATGATTATGAGTTGCAGTACCAGGGGGGTGTAGCGGAGTGGTCCCCCACCCGTCCTAGCGAGAAGAGGGGTTTCAGTTCAGCCCCTGGTACCTCCAGTCCCCCCAGTCCTTTTGTTTTAGAATATCCCATAGCGCCAGCTCCCCGGAGACAAACACCCCCAAGACAGGCAACGGGGGGGGGAGAGTCCGCCCACCACAGTCTCTAGAACTCCCGGGCAGGTAACGGGGGTGGCGTGGCCACGAGGGCCTCTTCGTCGGTCCCGAGATTCGTACTGGGGGGACCCCTAGCTCCTCAAACGGTAGGCAAGGTTTCACTTCCCAACTGTTCATTCCATTCCCGTCCCCCAATGCAAGGTTACCACAGAGCCCACACCGAGCCATTAACGAGTCCCCCCTTTCCGTTGCAGGACAGGACTCCGCAGAACCAGGCTCCCCGGTTTTAAATCAAGCGGCCGCTCGCCCCAGGCGCACGTGCGGCAAGCCACAATGGTTGAGGGACTTCGTCCCATCCTAGGGGGGAGGGATGTTATGTATGTACAATGTTGCCTTAAGAAATGTATGAATGTAACCTGACCACAATTACAATGTAGCCCAGCTGTAAAGGAACGCGAGTAAGCTGCCCATAGAGGGCAGCTGCGAGCGTTCAACTCACATGGTTCTCATTCCTCAAATCACCGGCAGCCGTGGGAACTTTCCCGCACCAGCAAACTATCACGGACGAGGGGGCATGACTCATGCGACGTCACGCAGGTAGCGGCCAATGAGCTACCGTGCAACCAGATTCAAATGTATTGTACTACTGTATATAATGTGATGTACCTCCGCCATTACCACATGTTCATACTGATCATCAACCAATAAACCTGTGTTAGTCCTTACTGCGACTCCTTCCTTGTCTTCCGTGCAAGACACTAAAATGGGGGACTTTGTTTTTGCTGAGGGCCTGAGGCCGTTGCTGATGCTGAGTTTGTAGAGCCTTGATTTGTTATGTATTCTGTGCCATTTTGTATTTATCTTGTATTGATTATGATTATGTATTTTTGTAATCTATAACTATATTCTTAATTGTATACTGTATTTTTTCTATGCTGTTGTCGCCCTGAGTCGGCCTGCGATGAGTAGGGTGGGGTATAAATTAAAATTGAAATTTCTTTGTTTGCTTCTGTTGTCTTTGTTAATTATAGACTTCTTCCCTTGACCATGCCTCAAGTAGCCAATATCAAGATTTGACTTCTACTGACTATAACTATAGATGGCAACTGTATGTAAAGAAACCTGTTTAAATGCTACTAGGCCAATTTTATCATAGGAAGTGCAAGTTAATATATGGTGTGGCAGGGAAATAATGAGACTGATATCTCATCATTTTCTCTGTACTTCTATTGCTGTTGTTTTTCTATTTTACAGACTGTTAATTAAGAGGAATACAGTAAAACCCCGAGTTATGGGGGAAAACGGTTTCCTGGCCTCTTTCATAACCATACCTGTCAACGATCCCGATTTGGCTGGGAAAACCCTGTAATTTGACATCCATTGACGTCATAACCTGCCCCGCGCTGCCAAAACCCCGTAATGTAGCAGCGGGGGGGAAACGCTTTCTGCGCATGTGCAGAAGCACTATGCCACTTGTGCAGCCCCTACGCAAGCAGCGTAGCGCTTCCGCACATGTGTGGAAGGGTTTTATCCCTTCCACGCATGCACGGAAGCGCTATGCTGCTTGCGTAGGGGCTGCGCAAGTGGCGTAGCACTTCCGTGCATGCGTGGAAGGGGTAAAACCCTTCCACGCATGCTTGGAAAGCAACCTGCACACAAGCGATGTGCGCAGGTCCCGTTTTTCCGGAGCCACGGGTTGACAGGTATGTTTATAACTCTTTTTTTCCCCTGTAACTCAAGGCATCCTCATAAGGTTGCATTTTTTTAAAAAAAACAGACTTTAAATGGAGAGATCTCCCACCTTCTGGCTACTGCTGCTTCCTTCCTCCTGCTCCTCTGGAGAGAGGGAACTGCCACCGCTGCTCCCACTGCTTCTATGGTCCAATATTGCACGGGGCAGGCCTCCGGCCCAGCTGGGGATGAGGTTCAGAGCTGAACCGCTCCCTTCCACTCATCCCCAGCCATACCGGATAGCTGGAAACATGCTCCAGGGTGAAAAGGTGCCCAGGAAAAGCCCAGTACAAAGAGCGTAGTGGAGCAGTTCAGCTCCAAAGCCATTCTGCTCTTCATCCTGGGCTTATGCCAGAGCGAAAACATCTTTCCCCCCAACCATTGCATAACCTGCAGATGGACCAGTGACAGCAGCAGAAACAGCCACAGGGACATCGTAAAAAATGTCCCTGTTGCTGTTCCTGACCCGTCCGCTGGCCCAGCAGGTTCAACAACAACAACAGCAGCAGCAGCAACAAAAGCAGCAGCAACTAAAGCAGTAGCAGCAGCAGCTTATTTGTACCCTGCTCTTCTAGTGCACACACCACTCAGAGCGGCTTCCAACAGTAAATAATAAACAATATACAATACAACATAATAAGAATACAATACATATAAGCATAATATACATAAGATTACAATTCAAAAAATCACATCAAGAAAATCACACATACATTATAAAAAATTGCAAAATTAACCACCCAGCAGCCACAAAGATGCCCCATGGTTCAAACATCCATGAGGGCAGCTGCATCGGTGGTGATGGCTCCCACCTGTCTCTCTCCCCGCTGAGCCAGTCGCATGGGCTCCCGGGGCGAGACAGGGAGCTTCCCAAGGTGGGAAGGGTCGGGGGGAAAGATTCCTTTGGTCCCTGTCATTCTCCGAATCCCAGAGCCATTGTGGGACCAAAAAGGCCCCACACACACACTTTTTTAGTTGCAGCAAAGGCCTCTACTACCGGTAAGTGATTTGTTTACACTTCCGGCAGTGGCGGTGGGTACCATTTTGAGTGCTAAAAATTTGAATTAAATACAGTAAAATCCCTTTGGTAAATTGGGGTTGTTGGTTTGTTTTTGGTTTTTTTTTAACCAAAAAAAACCCCCTTTAGTAACTCAAGTTTTTCATACCTCGAGGCATTCATAACTCTGGGTTTTACTGTAACTCAAATTTCCCAATACTTTATTCGAAGCAAACATGGGAAAGTTACTATGTAAATCAGTTAAAAATATTGAAAGCAATAGAGAATTAGTCCAGTGTTCCATAAAAGGAATATAACCAAATCCAAAAACATACTAGTGAAGTAAAAAGTTCCATTTGCACAATTGAACTGGATTATACAATCCAGTTGGTTTCTTCTCTTTAAAGACAGAGGGGGGTTTGGGGGGAGAATCGATCCACTCTCCCTAGTCTCCTGGGTCCAGAAGGGTTGGGGGGACATAACCCTTTTGTCTCCCCAAACCTCCCAACCCTAGGGGAGCCAGCGGAGAGGGGGATTGCAACCCCCCACCTACTGATATTAAAGGGGAAACTCCAGTCGGGACCTTCAGGCACCATTGGTGAGGGAAAGAAGGGTGGTTGGTGTTTGTGTGGCTGTGAGGCGGTGAGTTGTTTTTTTTAAAAAAATTCGGGTGCCGGCGCGCAGGACTCAGGCTTGTAGTTATGGGTTTGTGATTTGTGGTTGTGGTGCATTCCCCCCCCCCGAGGCTTGATTTTGATTGGCCGTGGCGTGTTTCTCAATGTTCTTTGTGGTCGTGCCTCTCAGCCTGATTGGCTGTGGCGCAGCGCAGCGCAAAGAACGTTGGAAAATGAAGTTGTTTCCCTTTTTTCGCGTTTGTGCGGCTGTTGCCCCACTGCCGGTTTTCCCAATCCTTCGTTGACCTGCGGACCCAGTTCGGCCGTGTGCACGAATACACAGGGCGAGGCTTAGGAACCTATAGCAAGTTCTAACGGTTAACCCTTGGTTTTATAGGTTAAGATAGATAAGCCATTATCCGATGCTGTGATTGACTCTCAATGTATTTGCAAAAAAAAAAAAGAAGAAGCTCCTTTGGCCTTTTGAATTCAATAAATGAAATCTTCTTTTTTACTTCCTATTTTACCCCATTGGGTGTGAAATAAATAAACAAATATTGCTCAAAACTGATGGAAGGGGACAGCTGATGCAAGCTGAGTTGAAAGTGTTCACCTGCCAGTTAAACCAGAAGAAGCCTTGGGGATAGTTTCTTTCATAGATTTGCAGTGCATTATTAACCAAGTTTGTTCACTTTTGTTCTAAGAGATTTGCGATTCCTTGATTATTATTGCTCTGTTACACCAGGGTGATTTACATAATGCAAAATAGATCCCATGGAAACTTACTGGAACAACATTTAACATATGTAAGGTACCATATTTCAACTGCTGATATGATCATTTATGACTAACCTATTACAATTTGTTAGCACAGGCCTGACCTTTCTCTTGTAAGCAAAGGGCACATTTTACAGCTTTCTGAATATGTCCTATCTATTTAGGAAGTTTTACAGAGAAGAAAGACGTAGTGACATTTAGTTTTATTTTAGTTCACTGCCATTAACCTCCCGCTGCTGACTTTTAGATGGCTGCACACAGCTCTTTATCAACACATAGCAAATTAAAGCCTCATCCAGGCTTGAAAGTTAAAGCATGTTAGCACATTGCAATTTGTTTCAGAGATTGCAAAATTTAAATGAATTTGCTTAATGACACAGGCTTTAGGTGCCTGCCAACAACACATGTGGAAAGCTATATAAATACAAAGCACAGTCTGTAAGATGCTTAGTGGTTGACTGGAACACTTGGTGGTATAGCAATTTGCAGCTCAGAGAAAGTGCCACTGGGACTGTTCACTCAAATGAGATATCAGGTAGCAATAGCTGAAGACTTGAACCAACTGTGGTCTTAGTGGAATGGGAAGACTTTGACCTGCCTGATGTTTTGGATCCCAAGTCCCAGAAACTTCAGTTAGCATATCCAAGGGGAAAGTATTAAGGGAGCTGTACTCTAAAACACCTGGAGGTCTAAACATCCCCCAGGAAATGTCAGAAATGTTCTTAGTGAATTATACGTGCATTCTGCCCCAGTGGGAGCAAAGAGGGCCACTCCACCAGCCAGCATTCTTGGGCCCCACCCTCCCCCTCGGACTTGGAGGACTCTAAAGGCGGGGGATTTTCTGGGTGGTCTTGGATCTTTCTTGTTATTTATTGTTATTAATTGTATCTTTAATATTGTATTTTTATTATATTGTTGTTATGCTGTATTTTTTAATTTTGTGTCTTTGATATTGTGTTTTTGAATTTTCTGTAAGCTGCTTCGAATTGTCCATTGGATTGAGGGAAGCGGGATATAAATAAAACATTATTATTATACCATTTCCGTTTGCAGCTAGGGAAGTTGAAAGTTAAGGGTTCATTTCTCAAAATATGGAAGGATCAAAAAAATGGGAATAGGGATATTTTGAATGAAGTTTGGCTTCATTCTCTAAGAGATATGCATAGTTGATAATAAGACAGAATAGAGCTGTAGCAACATCTATAGAGAAGACAAGTACTGATCAAACAAATGGAAGCCAAATATTCCATTCCATTTGCCATTGTAGTCCTTCTGTTATGTGCTATGATGGCAACCCTAATAAATCTAGATCTTGTGAATCCTAACCCATTACTCAACATCAAAAGGGCTGCAGAGCATCTTTTGAACTGATAACTGGGGAAAAGCCGAGAGGAGCTGGGCAGCATCCAGTTCGGGAAAGTGTGTACTTGAGTAGTAAGGAGGATGCAAAAATTACTGAGCAGAGCAAGGAGCTAGTCACCAGCACTCTAGCAGAAGGATGCAAGAGGCAGTTTAACAATGCAACTGGACTCAAAAGACTGTATCAGAAAAGCATATATAAATGCTTGTATGCAAATGCCAGAAGGCACCGGAACAAAATAGGGGAGCTGGAATACTTAGCAATAGATACAAATATTGATATTATTGGCATCACTGAAACCTGGTGGACGGATGATAACAAATGGGATACAGTTATTTTATTTATTTATTTATTTATTTATTTATTTATTTATTTTATTTCAGTTTCTATACCGCCCACTTGGCCAAGGCCAACTCAGGGCGGTTCACAGCATAATAAAAACACAATTAAAAACATAGTTTTTGACAGATCAATATGTACGTTGTTCTTCCACAGGAGCTGATTGATAATAATAGGGTTTTCATGGTTATAGAAGAGAGTGGTGAAATTTCTGGCCTAAAAATGTTTTTGTTTGTAAACCATATTTCTAAAATATTTTTACAAAATGGATTCAGAACATCTTTTATTAATTTAGTGCTTTCTTTCTTTTTTATTTTTAAAAACAACAACAATCTTTATCATCATGGGCTGCTCCTCGTGTCCTGAAAATCATTTCTGAATCATTTTTGAACAGTTTCTTTCTTTTGAACTGCTAGGTGGCAGGCACTTTGAGAGAGACAGGAGCTCACTCTGTCATACAGTACTCGGGTTTCAAACCGCTGACCTACCGACCTTCTAGTCATGAAGTTCGGCATCTTAACTACTAAGACACTGCAGTCCCTTGCTCATCCTGGATCAGATCGAATTTTTTTTAACCTGGGTTTCCTGATTGGTATATTGCACAAAAGCATACCTGTCAACCATCCCGATTTGGCCAGGAAAACCCCGTAATTTGATGTCCATTGACGTCATAACCCGCCCCGCACTGCCAAAACCCCGTAATTTGGCAGCGGGGGGAAACGCTTTCTGCACATGTGCAGAAGCGCTACGCCGCTTGCACAGCCCCTACGCAAGCAGTGTAGCGCTTCCGCGCATGCGTGGAAGGGGTAAAACCCTTCCACGCATGCGTGGAAAGCGACCTGCGCACAGGATGCACAAAAGGAGCTCAAGAATTGTTTTGCCTATCCCACACTGACTCGTTATGAGGCACATGGGCAGATGGAAATAGTGTCAATTTAAACAGATTACAATTTGGCAGATAGTGCCAGGACAATGGATTGTAGTGATGAGTTCCTGGGAAGCACTAATTGTCAATTTGCTGTTCAGATGTACAACTGGGGAATGCACTCTTAGGCTGCCTGGGACTGCAACCAAGCTAAAATCCTGGGAGCTCAATTAAAACTGGAGGAGTTCTGGAATTGTGCAGTTTGCCCAAGAGCACACAGACTGGCTTTTTTTGTTGGAAGTCACAGCCTGGAATCAAACTCCCAACCTCTGCCTCTACAACCAGATATCTAAACCACTGAGCTATCAAGCCTGCACCCATAATAAGGTAAAGGTAAAAGTCACCCTTGCTTAAAAACCAGTCGTATCTGACTCCAGGGTCCGGTGCTCATCTCTGTTTATAGCCAAAGAGCCAGCGCTGTCTGCGTTTGCAGATGTTTATGTGGACATGTGGCAGGCATAGCTCCACATGGAATGCTGTTTGCCTTCCCACCAAAGGGGTCCCTATTTATCAACTTGCCATTTCTTGCTTTCGAACTGCTAGATTGGCAGGAGCTGGGACACAGACTGGAGCTCACTCCATCATGCAGTACCCGGGAATCAAACTACAACCTTCCAGTCAGCAAGCTCAGTGTCTTAACCACTTGAGCCACCACAGTCCACACCCATAATAAACAGGATCTAAAAGAAATATCTTAAGTGAGTAGGTTTGGAAATATTCCTTCTGTGTCAAATTTAGTAGACTTCACCTTTCTAGCCATACAAACTTCTGCCAATCTAGCAATTTGAAAGCAAGAAATTGCAAGTAGATAAATAGGGACCACAGTGCTTCATGCACTCTGGTGTCTAGTCATGCCTGCCACATGACCACGGAAATGTCTGCAGAAGCAGACAGTGCAGGCTCTTCAGCTTTGACACGGAGATGAGCACTGAACCCTAGAGTCGGATACGACTGGCTTTTGAGCAAGGGAAACCTTTACCTTTACCTTTACCTTTAGCCATACAAAGACAGAAAAAGTCATTTAGTTTGCTTCTGTTACACCAGCTGGACATTTTATTGTTAAGTGCTTGTCAGTGGAGAAAAGTCTGCTTTTCCAGCAGCTCTCAATCACAGTGACATTTACCCAGAGTAAATCTAGCACGGATAAGCTCTGTATTATACTGCCTGAAATAGTTTCTACCCAAAAGCAGTTCTGGCTTTGAATGCAGTGAAATGTCGTCTATGAGGGAGCTTCTGTATATAGTTTTTAGAGTTTTTAGTGTTTTAGAGTTTTAAATGTGTATATGTGGGGTCGGAGTATGTTGATAATTTTATATAGTTGTATTTTGTTTAGGTTTTGTTGGGTCAATAAGTGGTTTTTCAATCTCGTTCTGTGCAGGACAATGACAATAAAGATCTATCTATCTATCTATCTATCTATCTATCTATCTATCTATCTATCTATCAGAGAGACATGACATTTACAACTGCCATACTTTAACCAATATTTTGATGATAAGGTCTTGGATGTCCCAAGGAAGTGGTGAAATATAACTTCAGACCTAATGGATAGTCTATTTACCTTTTCACAAAAGACCAAGGAGAAGAAAAAATATGGATCCTTCCCTGGTTTCCTGGCGAGTTCTGGGAATAGGCAAATTAAAATTTATTACAGAGTTTCCTTAGAACCTAAAGTGGTACATCATTTTTAAAAAAGAAAAGGCATATTATTTTGGAAGTTCACATATGTGTTGGGATGAAATCTATGGGCACTAGATTCTAATTTTCTCAACATGCTAGGTAAAACAATTCAATGATCTGAATAGTTTAGTCAGCACTGATTTCTAGAAGAATACTGAAAGTAATTTCCTATTATACTACAAATCTCTATGGGTCTTGACTTTGCAAATGCTGTATTTTGTGTGAGTCAGAAATTGGAACAGTTGTTTTTGAAGTGATAGAATAATCTAGTCAATGTTGTGTAATTTCTACAGGTAAATAAAATATAGAAACATTTTATTGGTTTCAGTTGTTTTGTATATTTTTCTGTACTATGTTGGTCTTGGACCATAATAAAAATTAATTAATTGATTGATTGATTGATTGATTGATTGATTGATTGATTGATTGATTGATTGATTGATTGATTGATTGGGGATAAAATATTGAAATAGGAAGCCATAATAAGATGAAATATGAGAGAAAAGGAAAATTGGATATGTCAATAATCCCAAGGATATTGAGCTGGTAGCAATGGAGAAGGACACTGCTTAATCTCCTCTTTATGAAGCCCAAGATGTATTCTGTACACATCAGGCACTAAGATTCTGCCTTTGTATTGATCCCTTATATTATTTAGAAGTTGATCTGTTTTTAGACCATGTGCTGTAAATTTCTATCATTCTAGAACAAGGGTTCCCAACCTTTTCAATCCGGGGGCCAGGTTGCACTCACTCAGCCAGCTTTGAGGGCTGGACAGCCATTTTACACTGCCTGCATAATGGGGGTGGCCATTTTGCCCGAACAGCTTCAAAGGGGTGGCCATTTTGTTTCTCAAATGCCATCGGAGGGGTAGGGGGCCACATAGAATGGCATTTCAGGCTGGATCCAGCCCGCGGGCCTTAGGGTGGGAACCCCTGTTCTAGACTATGCATGGCTCACCTTTCTTCTTTACTTGCTTGCTACTTTCAGCTGAATGTGGATACTTTGACCCCACTCTATAGAGCTGAGCTGCTATGTCTACTACAAAGGAAAGTGAAGTGGAAGAATAACAGACACCTGCTTTTCCTCAAACTCATTCTGAACTTGTGATTTTGTGTTACAAAAACTTATTTGGTGAGTGTCAGAGGCTGCCATCTATACAATTCATAAGAGTTCAAAACTTGAACAAATAATATCAGCCAGTCTTGGAACTGATAATCACAGGTCTGAACAAAATAAAATTCAACAACTATCTCAATATGATTGGTAAACCAGACACCTTCTGCCTATGGGGAAAACAAATCAGTGTGCAGTAGTGTGCTTACAGACTAGTTTTAATGTTCAGGTTACAAGAAGTCCTTTTGCTTGGTAATGTTGCCTACTGGATATGCTGAAGGGTCCCAGATTGAAGGAATTCCCAAATCCCAAACCCAGCTTTACCATGCCTCAAATGAACTCTGCACATTCTCTTTCTGCATTCAGTAATAGCTTTCACACTTGCCATGATTATCTACTATCACATTAGACAGTGTATTTTTAAAAAAATTCTAACAAGGGGATTTACTGTATTTTCTGGCATATAAGACTACTTTTTAACCCCGAAAAATCTGTGCCAAAGTCGGGGGTCATCTTATAGAACAGGTACTTAACTGCAGCTTGTTTCCCCTTGCTTCATATGTCCGGCGCATATGGTGGGGGGTGCCATGGCCGAGTCCCTGCTCTGTGCGGGGAGTATGAAGCAAGGGGAAGCAAGCTGCACACATCTTCCTGTACCTCGAGGAGGAGAACGTGAACGTGGATTGGCTCTCCACCAGAACCTGCCCATTCGACTCGGAGGGCTGCGCGTCTTCGGGTTGAGTGTGGGTTAATTTTTATTTGGTGTGCATTGGAAGAGAGGTAGTCTTATACGGCAAGTATATTCCAAACTCTATTTAAACTGGAAAAGTTGGGGGTCGTCTTATACGCCCAGTCGTCTTATACGCTGGAAAATACGGTACTTCATGTACTCACATCTCATCCCATTACCTGAGAATGAAAAGTCTTTCAAGCTTTTCAAAGATGTTCTGTTGAGTTGTGAGACTATAACTTTGTCTAAAGGGATGATGGAAGCATTTCAGTAACACTGAAATTTCTCAACTTAATGAGTCTTTTGAATTTGCTTATCAACTTGAACTCTATATGCATGATTAGTTAACCATCAGTTTTGGTTCCAGATAATCTTCTGTGTGTCTGCTTAAATCTTTGGCAAACAATAAACTGATATCTTGCTTTTCTGACCTATTCCATGATTAGCTATTGCATCTTCCTTTTATTTATACAACTTTGTCTATCTGTGAATTCCATACTCTGTTTCCTTTTCCCTGTTGTTTTGGCTGGTTTCCACAGCAATATAATAGTTGCTGACTCCTAAAATGTGCTAAAATCACAACCTGTATTATTGAAACTAGATTCCCCGGCCCCCAGTTGGGTAATATAAGAACCATTCAGGGTGGGGGTTTTTTTTTAGCTTCCTTACCCTAGTTCTAGCTAGCTTAAATGGAGAACTGGAGGTAGAGGACTTTTTAAGGACTTTTTAAAGTTTTAGTTATTTTAACCTGAGACTTATTATGATTATTTCTAGGGGGGGGGGGGTTGTTTTTATGTTGGGTGTGTAATTTGTGTTGTAAGCCACCTAGAGTCGCCTCGGCAAATGGGACAGTGATACAAATCTAAGAAATAAATAAATAAAATAAAAATCTCAAAGAAGACTTAGATAACATGTTTTGAATTGCTACCACAAGGTTATGGAGGAGGATAGTGAGAAAGGATGTTTGAAGTCTCATGGAAGGAGTTTGGGGGATGGTGTTTACAACATTTTAAAAAGAGGATTTTCCCAGTACTTTTAAAAGAGAATAATTTGATTTGATGTGAACATTTAAAATTAAACAAAGGAATCACTGGTGTGAATAGTGTCATATTATGTTGTCTAAAATGGGATGGGAATTACTATATTTACCAGCATATAAAATGCACTTTCCCCCCTTAAAATACACTAAAAAAGGGAGTGTGCCTTATATGCCAGTAACAGTTATTATAGTCATAGGGGGAGGAAAATACCTCACAAAGGCTACGTTGGGTACCCAGAATATTTCTTTTGGGAACATCCAGCAGGGCGGACCTTAGATCCAGCGTCCTACTTTGCCTTAATGAGCACTCCTCACCCTAGCCCGATTCTCTGGGGTACAGGGACAGAGTAGCTTTCTGCATATGGTAGGTAATATTGATCACTTGGCAGAAGCTAGGCTTCTTAGTGCTGGTGCCTCTGACACATAGCTTATGACTTGCTACTTCCCCTCCTACCCTTAACAGACAGAGCAATCCCTCTCACTGACTTCTGGAAGGCTTCCGGTGTTGAAGGGATGAAGACAAGTGGAGCCACTTCTGCTCTGCTGGGTTTCCTTCTCCTTCTTTACAAAGGCAGGCAAAACATAACTGGCTTTTGAAGATTTATTGAAGGAAACACAATACTGGATACAGATGTTAAATTAATCTACACTACATAAAACACAAACTAATAAAACAAGTGAAATAAAATCTTGCTAGCTCCCTAGCAGGCTCAAGCTTCTTGGTTTGGGGCAGTTCTGCCCCTCATGGCTGAGTGTTAGCCCCAAAGAGTCATGTTGAGGAGCTGTCAGACAAAAGCTCCCGCTGAAATCAAGATCGTAGTGTTCAGAGACAAGGGTTTCACCCTTGCTCCAGAAATGCCCCTTGAGTGCTCAGATTGGGCTCCTTTTATTGAGAAAAGATGCTTTGGAATATAGTGATCTAATGGGAAAGCACCTGTGTTCCTATGGGAATGGGATGTGCTGTCCTCATGGACAATTTGTAGGTGCAAGTGCCATCTGTTTGGCATGTGGCCCCCACCTTTGCATTCCCTGGGAAAATTCCATTCTGCAGGTGTCCTGGCAATTAGAGTTTGATTGACATGAGTGGAGATGTCGTCTCCCTCGTGGTGTGGTCAGCTGACCTAGCTGTCAATCAGTAACCTCGTGAGACTGCAGGTGTTTCTTGGAATGTGTCCAGTCCTGGACACTCACTTTTCCCTCCTCCCTTTGGGGAGGCAACTATTCTAACTATGCATCATTGTCATGTCAGTCTAACAGCCTGGCATTCCAGTGCTTTAAAATGAGAGCTGGCTTTCTAAGCCTAAGAAAACTACAATATGTATCTTAACAGTACATGGATCAAATGTCACCTTAAAATTAAGACAAGGTCACATGTGGAAACCATGACAACAGTCTCCCCCCACTGGTGCAATTCGGCGGCGGCTTACTGCTAGGAACTGGGCAAAGGGCAGCTTCCAAAAGAGTGATCTTGCCTGGCCGATTTTGCCCCATTGCCTCCTGACAGCTGGTGGGGGCAGGCAGTCAAGATCACTCCTGGCAGCCAGCAGCAGTGGGTGAGGGTGGGCGAGATAACTCCTTTTAGAGCGATCTTGCTTGGCTAATCCTGCCATCTCCGGCTCCTGGGGTTAAAAGGTAAAAAAATCATTTTTTCCTTAAAAATGCATATAAAAACTGGGGTGTGTCTTATACTCCGACGTGTATTATTCACCGGCAAACAGGGTACAGTCGAAGCCTGACATACAAACAGTTCAACTTACAAAAAATTCAACATACAAATAGAAATCCTGGCTAAACAAAAATTTGGCATACAATTTAATTTTATTTTATTTTTAGATTTCCATGCCACCTGATAGGACCCCTAGCTGCAAACACGGGTAGCAGAGTAGCACGCAGCAGATTCAAGGGTCCAGAATTTGAGCACAGTGAAATGAATTGAGTTCTCAACACGGAATGCAAGAGTAGAAAAGGTTTACTTGTGCTGGCTGGTGCAACTATATACAGTGGTTACGGTGAAGACAAACAGTAGAAACGAACAGTAACACAAAGTCTGGCTTTCGAGGCTTAAAGCATTGAGAAGCTGAGATAGCCTTTCAAGGTAAAGCCAAACATAGACGGTCTGAGAGCTCACCCATGTAGAAAATAACACTCCTCTGCAGACTCAGGGAGATAAGCATAAAGTCTCACCAGAGCTTGAGTCCTTAGCAAATTGTCCTCACATTGCTGTAATCCAAAGCAGCAACAAATACTTGCAGTTGCAGTGTCCACAAAACATGCAAGCAGTAGGAAGGTATCAAAGTAGTCGAGGGTTGCTCAGAGGCTATAATGAAGCCAGTAGTTCCAGCAGTCCCAGCCGAATGAAAGTCTTGCATCAAATAGGTTTATCAGCAGCAGTATATCCGCAGTAAGATTTCAGAGCAGTAAATAACTTGGCTTTGCTGAGGACAATAAATACAGAAGCTGTAGAACAGTCTGGGCGATGTCTAACACCTGTGCATCTTCCAGGCTATCTCTTAAAGTGACAGACATACTACACGTCTTGCAAACCACAGTAGGACGTAAAAGACTTACTAACACTGCCCACTCAGGCAAACCCGACTCAGGGCGGCTACAACAGATTAAAAACATATAAAAAAGATTAAAACCCCAGGTCACCCACCCACCTACCCATCTACCTACCCTCCTACCCCCCACCCTATTCATAAAAAGAGTTTTTTAAAAAATTAATAGGAAAAAAATCAACATACAATTACTTCTGGTAAATTCAACATACAATTACTTCATACATTACTTCTGGTAATGCAATGTGTTTTCAACATACAAATAAACTGTGGAACAGAAAAAAATCATATGTAGAGGTTTTACTGTACTTCAAACATAAACTCTTGTTCAGCAAGAAAGTCAAATTTTAAGTTTGGTGCATGATTTCAATACAAACTTACTTTTTTACTTTCTTCTGTTAAACAAACATAGAAGGGAAGAAAGTGTTTTGGGCATGCAAAGTGATATAAGGTCTTTTCTTTTCATCAGTCTATGGAGCTATTACCATTCTGTTCTTCTGTGTAGTGTTAATGGGATTAGAATTCCCAGTTATTTTAAATGAGATGAACAATGCAACTGTTATACAAATGCAATTTTGTTCTTTTGCCATTTTATAAGATGAAAAAATACTACTAGACAATTTACAATAGAAATATGTTGTTTGGTATGTTAAAATAATTTGTTCAGCTAGAAACTCAGAGAGAGGTTTATAGATTCTGCACTGTAAGTAGGTCAAATCTTTCTTCGACTGGACAAAGAGCTTGCCGTTTTTATTATTTTCCCATAAAGGAGGAATTCACTGTTTGTAATGGAGCCATGGCTCATTGGGTTGAACTGCTGATACTTTTTGATCAGTGAAGATGCTGGTGCTGAGGTCATCTCCTTCTTTTATCTTCTCTAGTTCTTTTTTATTATATATTTTAATACAGCTGAATGAACATAAGCCATTCTCTCTCATCCCCCCACATCTACCCAATTTTCCTGTCCTCAAACTTCAACAGTAACCTCCTGTACGGCTATGATTAAGTCTAAAGCATATAATCCAGTCACAAATACAGTAATACCCCACATAACTAACATTTCACATAGCGAAAAATTTGCATAATGAAGTGTTCTTTATGCAAGGGCAATACCCCACATAATGAAACAAATCGATCGTTATGTGGGTTTTTTGGTAGCTGGGGTATAGCCGGTCAATGGGAACCCTGGATAGCGAACATTTTTGTTCGTTATCTGGGGCATCTTCCACAGGCTTCACATAACGGGGGGAAAACGCATAGTGAAGCAACTCGCAGAATGGAGTTTTTTTCGTAATGCAGTGTTCTACTGTACAAAGATTCTGAATCAGACAAGACAACCATTCAAAAGATAAGAGGGGGAGGATAAAGGAGCAGTAGGAGATACAGAGGAATTACTATGATACAACATAGGCCCCATGGACCCTCCAATGGGGTGTTCCACAGGGCTCAATCACCTCCCTGTTGTTGTTTATTACCTACATGAAGCCACCGGGAGATTCGGGGTTCAGTGTCTCCAATATTTGTATGACACCCAACTCAAACTCTCCTCTTCATCGTCTGCAGTTGATGTGATCCATAAAAGGAGTTAGTTTTTAAAGTGCCATGACTTTTTGACTTTTTTTGTTGTTTTTTGTTTACACTCTGATATTTATAAGCATGTTTCCATCTTTTCTCTAGTCATGCCGGCCACATGACCACAGAAACATCTGCAGAAGCAGACAGTGCTGGCTGTTCGGCTATGAAAGAGATGAGCACTGAACCCTAGAGTCGGATATGACTGGTTTTCAAGCAAGGGTGACCTTTACCCTCAATCTTTACTTAGATCTTTATTCATCATCCTCTAATTGAATGGAGGCTACTCTCTATTTAACAATTATATTTTACAGATTCATTTTTCTTCATACATCCTTTTCTTGACAAATGTGTGGAAGAATGTGTGTTTGTTAATTGCCTGGGAAAGCAAGTGTTTATCATGAAGGTTTGTCACCTGCAAAAGGAATTTGATTATATAGCTGTACACAACATGGTCAGTTATATCAGACGTTAAACGTGGAAACTTAATATGTTACCAATGTGCTTATGAGAGAGGTCCTTTGAAGACACAAATGTTATCACTTTGCCATTTAGTGAAACAGCTTATCACTGTTATATCAATATGAATATTAATCAAACATTTCACCAACTAAGAAGGAATGTGTTGTGATGGAATGGGTCACAAGATATTCAACATGGAGTCTCTTTGGATCTTAAACTGTCCTAGAATGTAGCTTTGCTTCTTTGCAAAGGCCTCATAATTCTTTCTGCTGCGCATATCTAGCAGGTGGGCTTAGTAGAAAGTTTTCAAAGCTTCAGGCCTATGCTTTGTCTTCTTCCCTAGGTCTGGAATGACCGTTTCCACCAACATTCATAGCCTGGGAACACCAGACAATTGCTATGGGAACCAGTGGTTGTTTATACAAAACCTGGACTTCAATTGGCTGTATGCTAATGAGGAGGGCCAAGATCATTTCTTTCCTATTGGCACATGGATTTGGAAGTTAGTTAGAGTTCTAGTTCTAGTTGGGATTCAAGTTTGGGGATTTTGGGGTGCTACTCCAGAGTCCCTAGTCCTACCCAACATGATTACCTAGATTAGTCAAGTTCTCCTTTTGTTTCTGGGGGAAGGCCTGAGTGTGGATTTCCCTAACTGTCCTTTTTGATTAGTATTTTTTGTATGCAGTAATTCTGTGTCCTGAACCAATGAGTGAACTGTTATTTCTTCAAAATGCTTTGAGAACAATAGACATCTTTACTTCATCAACAATGCCTGTTCTTTGGAAAATGGGGGTAAGAAAAGGGTTAAGCCATAAGCCACAGGATACCACATTTAATACAATACTCTCCATAATACTTGCTGGGCTCTGCTAATACAGGTAAGCCCCAGGTTGCTGCAGGATATGCAGGACGGCATTTAGGCCCCCTGAGCTCAGAGTCTTTGGGGACGTTTCATAGGGCAGGCTGATAAAAGTTGCTAGCCAGGAACGGGAGAGGCCCAAAGGCAAGGGCTAGGTCAAAGCTTATCTGTCACATGTGTTGTGATCCTAGCCGAGGGGCGTGTGCTTGTTGCCTTATCAGTATAAAATGATCAGGATTTCTGATGTTTGTGTAGCCTTAGCTTCAAGCTCATATCTATCATCAAAATATTGTGGTAACTTAAAAACTAACTACTATATTTTAATGTTAGCTTTTGTAGATCGAGTCTACTTTTTCAGACATGTCATGCCTAGGTGGTGCTATGCACTCTACAAGAGACATAAGGAAGAATGAACTGATCACATGCATTGAGAACCGCTTTGGGTTGTCTGCTGGACGAGGAAAGTGGTATATAAGAATAAATCTCAATTCAATTCAATTTCAGTTCACTGTTTCTGTGGGACCCCCAGTGGCTGAATGGGTTTCAGATTTTATGGTTGCTTCATTCTATTATTTTGCATTAGATTTAGTCTTTTGTACTTGGAGCTATTCTTCTTACTTTATTATATACCTATTTAATTTAATTTAATTTAATTTAATTTTTAATTTAATGGTCAAATTTATATACCGCCCACTCGGCCAAGGCCGACACAGGGCGGTTCACAATCACAATTTAAAAACATGTTAAAAACAGTTAAAACTACCCACCCCCTAAAACAAGGGTTGCAGAATCCAACGGCACCATGGGGAGGAGTTCTTCTACACAGCCACCCAATGGAGGCTACCCTTCCACCCGCATCCCACACTTGGTCCACCAGCCAAGTTTTAAGTTCTTTTCTGAAAGGCAGCAATTCCGTCCAGAGACATAGCTCTGTTGGCAGGAGGTTCCAGAGGGCCAGCGCAGACACAGAGAAGGCTCTACTCCTTGGCCCAGAGAGGCGAGCCCCTCTGGCTGATGGAACGATTAAAGAGCCCCTCTGGTCCGCTCTGGTTGGACAGACAGACATCCTTAGGGCGATGCGGTCCCTTAGATATCCTGGCCCACTACCATATAGGGCTTTAAAGGTCAAAACCAGCACCTTGAATTGCAACCGGAGACAAACTGGCAACCAGTGCATCTCCTGGAGCAGTGGCAAAGTGCAGGCATAATGCCCACACCCCATCACAACCCAGGGTGCTGCATTCTGAACCAGTTGTAGCCTCCAAATGGTCGTCAAGGGCAGCCCCATGTAGAGTGCATTGCAATAATCTAGTCTGGAGGTGACCAGAGCATGAGTGACCATGAGCAACGAGTCCCAGTCCAGGAGCAGGCGCAACTGGCGAATCACCCGAAGTTGGGTGAAAGCCCTCCTGGTCACACTCACCCCCTGTTCTTCTATCAGTAACCGCAAATCCAGGGGGACCCCAAGTTGCACACCGGGTCTGTCTGGGGCAAAATAGCCCCATCCAGAACCAAAGATGGTAGCTCCCAGGATAACGCAGGACCCCATATCCATAGCCACTCAGTCTTGCTGTGATTCAGTTGTAGCCTGTTAGCCCCCATCCAGACCCCAAAAGCTTCCAGGCACCTGGAAAGGACTTTGACGGCATCACTAGGGTCCTCACGGGCCGAGATGTACAACTGAGTGTCATTCGCGTACTGATGGTACCGCACCCCGTGGGAATGAATGATCTCACCCAGCGGCTTCATGTAGATGTTAAATAGGAGAGGAGAGAGCACCAAGCCCTGAGGCATCCCCCATTTGAGGGGCCTAGGACTGGACCTCTCACTCTCCAACCACACCGACTGGGTCCGACCCCTCAGAAATGAGGAAAACCAGGACCACACAGTGCCCTGGATCCCCAATCCTCAGTGCCGTTCCAGAAGGATACCCTGGTCAACAGTATTGAAGGCTGCTGAGAGGTCAAGAAGAGCAAGGATGGATGGATGGGTGACCACTGTCCCGCTCCAACCAGAGATCATCCATCAGTGCAACCAATACAGTCTCGGTACCATATCCAGGCCAGAATCCTGACTGAAAGGGGTCCAGATAATCTGCTTCATCCAGTATCCCCTGCAGCTGACGCACCACTGCCTTCTCCAACACCTTCCCTAAAAAGGGGAAGTTGGAGACAGGCCTATAGTTGGTTTGGACAGCTGGGTCGGGGGAAGGTTTCTTCAGGAGGGGGCGCAGCAAGGCATGTTTTAAAGGTGTGGGAAACACCCCCTCCTGCAATGATGCATTGATCATAGCCCCGACCCAGCCACCTATCACCGCCTTGGAGGCTTTCACCAACCAGGTGGGACAGGGGTCCAATGGGCAGGTAGTGGCACACACAGCTGCAAGGAGCCTGTCCACTTCATCAGGGGCAACTGGATCAAACTGGTCCCAGATGGTATGGCAAGACTGTGCTCCATCTTCGTCTGGACTCTCCCCATCCACACCAGGATTAAACCCCGAGTGAATCAGATCGATTTTCTCCACCAGATGGTCAGCAAAGTCCTCAGCCGACCCCTGTCAACCAGGCACCAGGCCCCCCCTACCAAGGAGAGACTTGGTAACCTGGAACAGGGTGGCTGGGTGATTATCAGCGGAAGCTATAAGGGTGGTGAAGTATTGCCGCCTCACCACCCCCATCGCCACTAGGTAGGCCCTAATAGCGGCTCTAGCTAGTGTCCAATCAGAGTCACTCTGGATCTTCACCCAGCAGTGCTCTAGGCGTCTCTTTGCCCATTTGAGCTCCCGCAGTTCTTCCATGAACCACGGGGATGCTCTAGCTCCACGAGCTCTGAGAGGCCGTAGTGGTGTGTTGTCATCCACAGGTCAACAAGCGCCTCGGGGAATCGTGTTGCCGATCCAGAGGAAAATCCCGCAGTTCCCTTTGGAATCCATCAGGATCCATCACTTGCCAGGGGCAGGTCATTCTAATAGGTCCTGCCTCCCTATGATGAAGTGTCATGCCCAGGAAGTCTAGAGCCACCAAATAATGATCTGACCATGGCACAGGTGTTACGTCTAATTTCTGTAGTCTCAGATCTGTCCGCCACCGCTCCAACAAAAAGATTAAATCTGTTGTGTGGCCACTGCCCCTGGTCGGGCACTGAATTACCTGAATCAGGTCCATAGCTGCCATGGAAGCCATGAACTCCTGAGCCACCTCAGAGCCAGTCCCCAGCGAAGGCAAATTGAAGTCCCCCAGAACCATCAGTCTAGGGAACTCCAATGCCAATGATGAGACGGCCTCAAGAAGCTCAGGCAGGGAGTCCCTTACCCTGCAAGGGGGCAGGTACAGGAGTAAGACTCCCAACTGACCCTTAGGGCCCAGATGCAGAATCAGGGCCTCACAACCCAGACAATGTGGAGCAGTAGCCCTGGTGACTCCCACTGACTCCCTTGCTTTGATGGCAACACCACCGCCCTTTCCCTCATCCCTAGGCTGGTGCCAAATACTGAAGCCAGCCGGACACATTTCTGGCAGAGGAACCCCATTCTGTGGTCTCAGCCAGGTTTCAGTGATACATGCCAGGTCCGCCTGCTCCCCTATAATGGAATCTTGTATCAGGGGTCCTTATTACAGACCGACCTGGCATTCAGCAGCAGCAACCTAAGGGCAGGGTCACCCTGGGTCAGCTGCTCAGGACCTAGAGGTGTAACCGGGGGTGGTGGTGGTGGAATGAGGGACAGATACTAAGCATCTGTCCTGCATTCCCCAAGTGCGGCCCGCCCCTCGGTACCCGCTATATCGCCCCATGCCTGACACAACCTCTATATTGGCCCCGGAGCCTCCCTGATTGCCTCGGACAGAACGCTGCCTCTCCTTCCTGGCAGTCTCTCCCTTCCTGCCCCATATAAAACCTCCCCACTCACTCCCATCACCCCCCTCTGCAAGGCTCCGGTGGTGATGGCAGTGGTGGGGCAGTCTTTCAAGTCTACCTCAAACCCTCAACTGGGGTGAGACATTCCAACCGCAGCAGCGATGGTGGTGTGGTGGCTTTTAAAAGCCATCTCGAATCCCTGGAGCTGGTGTTCTCCGTTGGCGGCGTAATTTTCCACCTCCCCTTCCAAAGGGGGAGCATTGGGTGCAAGCGGCCCTCGAAGGTCCTTTCCACTCCCCACCACCAGCGCAGATGTTCTTGCTCGACAAGGAGGGAAGCGTCCGGAGCAAGCGACCCATGAATGTCCTTTTCTCGCCACGCCACCAGCGCTGGTGTTCTTGCTTGGAGCTGGTGGTGGCGGCTGAGGCAGCGTGGTGCTCCGCTTCCCTCTGCAAAATGGAGGAGGGAAATGTCTGGAGCAGGCAGCCCCTGAAGGTCCTTTTCTCGCCCCACCACCAGCGCAGGTGTTCTTGCTTGGCGCTGGCGGCTGCGGATGAGGCAGCATGGTGCTCCGCTTCCCTCTGCAAAACGGAGGAGGGAAATGTCCAGAGCAGGTGGCCCCAAAGGTCCTTTTCTCACCCCACCACCAGCACAGGTGTCCTTGCTTGGCTCTGGCGGCGGCAGCAGAGGCAGCATGGTGTTCCACTTCCCTCCACAAAGCCAAGGAGGGAAGCGTCCAGAGCAGGCGGCCCTGAAAGGTCCTTTTCTCGCCCTGCCACCAGCGCAGGTGTTCTTGCTTGGCACTGGCAGCGACGGCTGAGGCTGCATGGTGCTCCGCTTTCCTCCGCAAAATGTCTTTTCTTTTTTATCCTTTTAATGAATTGTTAAAGCTTTCTTCATTCACAGGTGTCATTGCCTTGAATTCAAAAGGACTCCTTGCCCATAGCAAGAACCCTGGATCCCTGGAAAATTGGTTGGTGCCTCAGATGTGATGAAGAACACTCTTTATTGCTAACGTTGAAGTTAAACTGAGCTGCCAGTCCTGTCAACATCCATACAAGAACTAAGTAGGGGACATCAGCTTGCCCTTTCCCTGAAGCAGAAAAAATGCCTTGGGCTACTTAAGCTTATTCTTCAGGCTTCAAATAATGCTACAGAACTATTCAAATTTGATCTGGAATGAAGTGCTTGTATTCACCACAAACTGTAGTGAAGTTTTCCCCTTCTTGCTGAACTCTTGTTTTTTTTTGCTGACTGCCATTACTTTAGACAGAAATACCCTCTACCTTCCAATTAATAAATAGTATCATAACACATGTGAAGAGTATATAAATAGTGCTGTATTTGTCAGAATACATTTGAGATGAATGTTTAAGAATACCTAAACTACAATGGAGCATAATTAAAGATATTCAAGAAAACTATGAAGAACATATTGTTGTCTTTGGACAGATTACAAAAATGCAATCAGAAATGTTAAGGTGAACTCTTCATTTCCTGATGTAGTGGGAGAATAGACTTATATCTAAGATTGCTGCACTATAGAACATCGGTTACTCTTCTGGTTTTCATTTCATTCCACTGTGCCTGGTGTACACAAATGATCTTCTGGGATCTGAACTATCAAAAGTGTTTCAGTATTCTTGCCACTGGTAGAAGAATTCTCCCCTTCAATTGGAGGACAATGATCCAAATCTAGTAATCCTATTTATTTAATCAATGGGATTTATATCAAATCACTTGATTCAATGGATCTACCCTAGTTGTAAGTAACAGGTGTCTTTTGTTTTACTTTTGGCATAGGAGGGGAGATATCCAAAGAGGCAAATGGCAAAGTACAGGTATTCAGCTAATTGATCTTCCTGGAGAGAAGCAGTTCACCCTGTTCTTAGAATAAAAATAATTGGTTAAATACAGTACTCTAAATGTTGCTTCTGGCAACAAATTAGCCTCTGAAAGTTGAGTGAGGGAATTGGAACTACTACTACTACTACTACTACTACTACTACTACTACTACTACTACTACTACTACTACTACTACTACTACTACTACTGCTGGTGCTGGTGCTGGTGCTGGTACTACAGGTACTGCTACTGCTGCTGCTGCTACTGCTACTGCTACTGCTGCTGCTGCTACTACTACTACAGGTAGTACTGGTAGTACTACTGGTACTTGGAAGAATGTGTATTGCAAGAAATTGGAAATCAGATGCAATATTGAGGATAGAAGAGTGGTTTAAAGAGATGTGGGATTTTGCATTGAATGATAAATTAATGTGGGAAATAAAGAAATATAAAGGGAGAGTTAAGGAAAATAGATTTTGGAAAATTTGGCGATTGTTTGTGGATCATTCATTGAAGGGAGAGTATGGGGATAGTCAGGTACCGGAACAAATATATTATTGGAAATGGTAAGACAAAATAAAAAAAATGTGACATTCCGCGGACTCTTTTATAGATGTAGGCACACAGGGTGTTTATTGTAATTGTATAATGTATTGGATTTTTTCTTCTCTTTCTTTTGCAATTTGTTTTGATTTTTTGTTAAACAAAGATATAATAGATTATAGTGTACTTGGTTATCACAGCACAGCTGAGAATATTTTTGGAGATGGAAAATCAGGAGAAGATGGGCTGTGATAATTAATGTGATTGAAGTTCAAAAACAAAGTGTTGAAGTTCAAAAACAAAGTGAATGGGAAGTAGTTTTATTGAAAGAGTACTATCTTTGTAACTTAATGTTTTAGTGATTAATTCAAATGTATGTTGTTTACTAAGTTTTTTATTGTTTCTGAATCTCGTATTTTTGTATTGTTTTTTTAAAAATTAACAAAAATTTATATTAAAAAATTACTGCTGGTAGTACTGGTACTATGGGTATTGGTGCTGGTGGTACTGGTACTACTGGTACTGGTACTGGTACTGGTACTACTGGTAATGGTACTGCTGCTGCTGCTGCTGCTGCTGCTGCTGCTGCTGCTGCTGCTGCTACATGAGTGTAGTTACAGTCCAATAATCATAACGTTTCCATTGAACAATGATTTTAAAGCCTCTACCAAAACTGAACAAATAGTTCCAACATCCCCAAGACTGTTGTGAGCTAAACAAGTACACATAAAATAAGATATATGAGTATTTTAATATTTTTGTTCAAGGTCAACACTCCTTCCAAGCCTGTTTACATTTTTAGTCTGATCCCCCCTCCCCGCTTATATGCACAATAGATAAGCAGCATATGTTAGTTATCATGCCAGAATAAAAACTGGTATCAAGGGGCTCCTGAAATGTATTTCCAAAGAAGAATTGCTGCTGTGTTGATGTTCTGTTTTACTCCAGTGATTCACCAGAGCCAAATAATATTGAATCTTAGCAAGCTCTTTCTTATCTTTGTTTCCTCAAGCAAATACACTCAAGTCTTGAGAAACTGTTGGTTCAAAATAAGGCTGTGGTTATATCTGGATTATCCAGCCAAACAACGGGATATTGAATCTCTTCCACATGGTCTTCTAACCGTACAGACTGAATACATGGAAAGGAGAGCAAAATTAAATTACTGCCCCAACTTGGGGATTCTCCTGGACTCTGCACTTTTAATGGAACTACAGTACAAATATCTGCTGTAGCCAGCAATGCCTTTTTTCAACTTTGGCAGATTGTTCAATTGTGCCTCTACAAGGACAGGGAATCCCTTATAGAGCTGGTTCATGCACTGGTAATCTCAAGAATTGATTACTGTAATGCTCTTCTGTATCTCCTGCAAGGAGATCAAATCTGTCCATCCTGTAGGAAATCAACCCTGACTGCTCTTTGGAAGGACAAATACTGAAGCTGAAGCTGAAGTACTTTGGCTACCAAATGAGAAGAGAAGACTCACTTGAGAATATCCTGATGCTAGCATAGATTGAAGGAAAAAGGAGAAGGGGGCAGCAGATGATGAGGTGGTTAGACAGTATCATGCAGGGTGAAGGGTGTATATCTGGGCAATCTCTGGAGGATGACAGATGACAGAGGAGCCTGGTGTGCTGTGGTCCATGGGGTAACAAAGGGCCAGACTCGACTATGCAACCGAACAACAAAATGTTCTCTATGTTGGAATGCCTTTAAAGATGATATGGAAACGTCAGCCAATCCAAAACATGGTGGCATACCTGTCAAGCGCGACTCCGGAAAATACGGGAGCTGCTCCGGCCCAGGCACACATGTGCAGCAACAACTCCTTTGTGCATGCGCAGAACCCTTTTGAGCATATACAGAACTGCCTCTGATGGGTGCACATGCACAGTAACCCCTTTCCCCACCATTCAAAATATGGGATGGCGGCGGGAAAGGGGAGGAATGAGTGCTGAAATATGGGAAATCCAGGGCAATACAGGATACTTGACAGGTATGCATGGTGGCCAGATTGATTTCAGGGTCAACTAAATTTTACCATTCTTCGCCTACTTCCATTGGTTTCCTCACAGTTTTTATGCCTAATTCAAAATACTGGTATTCACAAACAAGGTCCTTAATGATTTGGGACCTTAACACTTGTCAGAGTGTCTCTCTCAAAGAACAGATAACCATTTCACAATTCCTCCTAGGCCTTTCACAATTCCTCCTAGGCCTCACCAAGAGATGTGATGAGTATCAGCTAGGAGGTAGGTAGCCCTGTCCCTGTGAAATGGGCTACCACTGAAGGTGAGTCAGATTCCATCCCTCCAAATTTTCAGTAAAGTGGTGAAGGGATGGCTCTATAAAGAAATCTTTAAAAACATACTCCCCTGAAGTAGTAATTTATGAGTTATATTGTATGTATACATTTATGTGTAAATCTATATGTTGCCATATATTTTGTTGATCCCCCCCCACACTAATATTTTATTTGATATTATTTGGTGTTGTTATTGGTTGGGGTGAAGGGACATAATGTCTTTAATGTTTTGGCTTTATGTAAACTTTCACTAAGTTGGGAGGTATAGAAATCAATCGATCAATCGATCGGATGAACGAACGAATGAATGAATGAACAAACGAACATTATTAGAGTCCAGTTTTTGGTTTGTGGAGAAAAGAAATATAACAAGACAGACAATTGTTCTTATTTTCTCAATCTTGCAAAAATAATAACATAATCAGTTAGGGATAGGCTGATAGTCCTATCTATACCTATAAAATGGTGCGTTAACCGTTGGAATGTGACAAAGGATGTTGCACCAGGCCCCACTAGCCCCATCCGAGCCTCCGTTCACTCGCCCGAACGGGGTTCGCAGGTAACTGTCGGGTTGAAATTTTCGACCCAGGGGCAGGAGCCCCCCAGTCGCAAACAAAAAAAGGGAACTTCAATTCCCAAAGTTCCTTTCGCCGCGCCGCGCCAGAGCCAATCAGGCTGAGCGGCATGGCAAAAGGAACGTTCGGAAATGCGCCGCGGCCATATAAAAAAAAAGCCGCAAGAGAAAAACCGCCACAGCAAGCAAACCCGCGCAGCCAAAACTACATTCCCCAGCGTCCTGCGCGCCATGGGCGTGCAGAACGCTGAAGAAGCCGGCGCACGAAAAATAAAAACAAACCCAAACCGTGAGCACAAGTCCGCCAAAGAAGCCGGCACGCAAAAAATAAACCCAAACCGTGAGTGCAAGTCCGCCACAGGCAGACGAAGCGCCCAGAAAACACAAATAAACAAACCCCAAAATCAAAATAAAATGCAAACCCACTGGCCATCTTGCACAGACAACGGGGAAGAGAGGGACACCCTCTCCCCCACGCTGCCCCGCCGAAGACACGGCGAGCCCAGCGAGACAAACTCACTGTAAAAAAATACAAACACCCCCCACACAACCGCTGCCAAAAACGCCGTGGCAATAGCAACCAAAAACAAATCAAAAAAAGGCAGGCAAACAAACCCCCACCCCCACCCCCAAACAAACAAACCCCAACCCAGCCAGGGCCACAACAATACCCTCCCCCAAAAGCCGCATGAAGGGGCTCCGTGTCCGCACCAACTCTCTGGAACCTCCTGCCAATAGACCTAAGACTCCAAAGTGAATTGCTGCCCTTCAGGAAAGGAGTGAAGACCTGGCTGGCAGGGCAGATGTGGGGCCCGAATGGGACTATGGTGCCCGCCTGCTGGCTTTTATAAGAACTCTCTCTTCTTTCCTTTTGTATAGTGGGTGGATGGGGTTGGGTGGGATATGGGTTTTTAAATGGGGTGGGATGTGGGTTTTATAATGTTTTTATGTATTTTTAGAATTGTTGTGATGCCGCCCTGAGTCGGGTTCTGCCTGAGTGGGCGGCATATACAAATATGACTATAAATAAATAAAATAAAATAAATGAAGCGGCAAGCCAAACACCCACCCAAAACACAGTCAAACCGCAACCCGGGCCACGGCAAAACACCACCACCCCAAACGCCGCATGAAACGGCGATGGTATTTCCGCAGGCCAGCCATCAAGACTGGCCCATGAAAATACCCAAAAAAAATCAAAAACATTCAAAAAACCCAAAAAACATACCAAAAACACACACACACAGAAACCCCCACCTCAAGCCCAAAAAACCAAAAACAGTCAAAAATACACACAAAGAAACCCCCAACCAAAACCCAAAAACAATCAAAAACACACACACACAAACCCCCACCCAAAACCCAAAACCCAAACAGAACGCCCCTCAACCCAAAACAACCCCCCCTAAAAAAAATGGAAAGAACTTACCAATACACGTCTTCCCCCGATGAAAACCGGAACTGAAATGAGGAGAAGAAGAGACTTACCGGAACAAGCAAAACGAAAAAATTACTCAACACCACCACCCAGTGGCCAAAGGAGAAAAAACATCCAAAATATTCCCAAATATTCAATAAATCCCCAAAAATAGGGTAATCAATTCCCAAAAACATTCAAAAATATCCAAAAAAATCAAAAATAATTCACAGATAAAAATATTAATATTCAATAAAAAAACACTGTAAAATACATTCAATTTAAAAAAAACATATATTTACACATTTTTTAAAATAATTATCCAAAGTAAAAATATTTGCAAAAATTCACAAAGAAACACATTCTTCTTTAAAAGTAGCAGATTTTGCCCGGCAAAACCTTAAAAAACAAATTTAAACAGCACGGCACAGAGGAAGCCAGCACACACACACACACACACAAAACCCACTGGGAGAGCAAGTCCGCCGCAGGCGGACGCAGCGCCTCAAAGCCAAACAATCCAAAAAAATTACGCCACCATTTAAAAAAACACAGCCCCATTGGTTCAAGAAAAAAAACCTTTACTATCCAACACAATTTTAAAAAGCCTGGCACCGCCGGGCAAAATATGCTAGTCAGATATAATTCTAGTTGACCATTCCACCACTTTCCTATTTAGAAATTTTTTACCCATGTTGGTTGCAAATCTGATCAGGTATTCCTGGGCTTTCTATAGAAGAAGTCAGTGGTAGTCCTCCATAAACAATATTAAAATTTGATTCAATAAGACCAGTAGATCCATCAATTAGACTTGGAACTTTTTTGATAACTTTTAAACCCAAAAAGAGATTATTTCTCCTTTTCATTTCTATATGGGGTCGCTTTCTTCCTTTATTTCCTCATTACTCTTGACTTCCAGTCTTTGCTCATGATATTTTAACTAGTTGTTAGTTCTTCTCCAACTTCTCAAGACATTTAATGTTATCATGTCTGTGACATCCAATTGTTTATCTGTTCTGAGTGAATGAGGACATTTTACAACTTTATTCATCAGTTTATGTAATTCAGAAATATCTTTTCATTTCTTGGGGCTGTGGTGGCTCATTGGTTAAGAAGCTTGCCTTGTTAGCTGGAAGGCTGGCAAGTCGGCAGTTAGAGACCCAGGTACTGCATGACAGATTGAGTGTCTGTCTCTGTCCCAGCTCTTGGAGACACAAAAGGAGCCTCATTTGGGCATTCCCTGAGCGTAGTTTCTTCTGGAAAAATCCTCTCAACCCAGAATAATTTCTGACATGAAATTATTATTACTACCATTCACTTTCAGATTTCTTGGGAGCCTCTAAAAGTATTTCAGATCAATAACTCATGGATTATATTTAAGGAGAAAATCCAAATGTTCCTTAATATGCTATTTTAAATCCCATTTACCTTGATAGGATAAATTTTTGTTGTTGTTCAGTCGCACAGTTGATTCTGACCCTTTGCGACCCTATGGACCATTGTCCACCAGGCACCTCTGTCCTCCGCCATCCTCCTCAACCCACCCAGCTCTGTGCCCATTGCATCTGTAATACCATCTAGCCATCTCATCCTTGGCCGCCCCCTTCTTCTTTCCCAGCATCAAAGCTTTCTCAAGTGGATCCTCTCTTCTCATTTGATGTCCAAAGTACTTCAGCTTCATATTTACCATTTGACCTTCTAAGGAGCAATCAGGGTTGATTTCTTCTAAGATTGACCAATTTGTTCTCACTGTCCAGGGGACCCTCAAAACTCTCCTCCAACACCACATTTCAAAGGCATCCATTCTTCTGCGCTCAGCCTTCCTAATGGTCCAGCTCTCACAACCATACATCACCACTGGGAATACCATTGCTTTGACTGTCAAAATTTTTGTTTGTAAGGTGATGTCTCTACTTTTCACTATGTTACCCAGGTTTCTCATAGCTTGTCTCCCAAGAATCAGTCGCCTTTTTATTTCATGGCTGCAATTCCAATCTGCCGTGATCTTAGATCCATACCTGTCAACTTTTGGATTTAAAAATAAGGGAAATTTTGGGCACACCCCTCTGTGGGTAAGGCCAAATCTGTGGGCGTCACCAAATATAGCCATGTGACTTGCTGGGCTCTAGTCATGCTTGCCACATGGCCATGAAAATGTCTGCAAACACAGACAGCACTGGCTCTTTGGCTGTAAATGGAGATGAGCACTGCACCCTAGAGTTGGATACGACTGGCAGATTTTACTTTCTTAGGATCAAAGATCTCTGCAGATGGTGATTGCAGCTGTGAAATAAAAAGGCGATTAATGCTTGGGAAACAAGCTATGAGAAACCTGGCGAACATAGTTAAAAGTAGAGGCATCACCTTGCAAACAAAAAATTGCATAGTCAAAGCAATGGTATTCCCGGTGGTAACGTATGGGTGTGAGAGCTGGACCATTAGGAAAGCTGAGCGCAGAAAAATAGATGCCTTTGAAATGTGGTGTTAGAAATAGGTCGATCCTAGAAGAAATCAACCATGACTGCTCATTAAAGGTCAAATAGTAAAAATGACGCTAAAGTACTTTGGACATCAAATGAGAAGAGAGGATTCACTTGAGAAGGCCTTGATGCTGGGAAAGGTGGAGGACAAAAGAAGGGGGTGGCCAAAAATAAGATAGCTAGATGGTATTCCATCCTGCAGTACTACAGGACGGAAATGAGCTCCCGTCTTCGTCCCAGCTCCTGCCAACCTAGCAGTTCGAAAGCAAGAAATTGCAAGTAGATAAATAGGGACCACTTCGGTGGGAAGGTAACAGCGTTCCGTGCGCTCCGGTGTCTAGTCATGCCTGCCACATGACTACGGAAACGTCTGCAGAAGCAGACAACGCTGGCTCTTCGGCTTAGAAACAGAGATGAGCACTGCACCCTAGAGTCGGATACGACTGGCTTTCGAGCAAGGGAAACCTTTACCTTTACCTTTAGATGGTATTGTAGATGCAATGGGCACAAAGCTGTGTGGGCCAAAGATTCCCTTTCCCCATTTTCTTGGGGGACTTTTACTTTGTTTTCTTTCTTGTTTACTCAGTGGCTTAAGTGACTAAGATGCTGACTGGGAAGCAGAAGGTCAGCGGTTCGATTCCCGAGTACTGCAGGACGGAATGAGCTTCCGTCTTTGTCCCAGCTCCTGCCATCCGAGCAGTTCGAAAGCAAGAAATTGCAAGTAGATAAATAGGGACCACTTTGGTGGGAAGGTAACAGCATTCCATGTGCTCTGGTGTCTAGTCATGCCTGCCACATGACCATGGAAATGTCTGCAGACGCAGACAATGCTGGCTCTTCGGCTTTGAAACAGAGAAGAGCACTGAACCCTAGAGTTGGATACGATTGGCTTTTGAGCAAGGGCGACCCTTTAACTTTACCTAACTCAGATCCCCTTACACAACCGTGCAAGCACACTGGATCTATCAGCTCTGATAATTCTCCCCATGTATTTTGGATCTGCTCTCTTGTACAAAAAGCAGCTTCTTGCTCCTGGCCACTGTAGGAATCTATGACTGTGATGGCGAACCTTGGCACTCTATAGATACGACTGGCTTTTGAGCAAGGGAAACCTTTACCTTTAGCATATTGTGATCAAACACATCCCCCACCCCACCCCACCCCTCCCAAGTTAACTCTAGAACAGAAATGGAACCCGCCCTCTCTCATATAGTGTAGGAATCTATGACTGTGATGGTGAACCTTGGCACTCTATAGATACGACTGGCTTTCGAGCAAGGGAAACCTTTACCTTTAGCATATAGTGATCAATCACATCCCCCACCCCACCCCTCCCAAGTTAACTCTAGAACAGAAATGGAACCCCCCTCTCTCTCATATAGTGATCAAGCACCATCCCCCACCCCTCCCAAGTTAACTGTAGATCAGAAACGGAACCCCCCCTCTCTCTCATATAGTGTAGGAATCTATGACTGTGATGGCGAACCTTGGCACTTTATAGATATGACTGGCTTTCGAGCAAGAGAAACCTTTACTTTTAGCATATAGTGATCAAGCACATCCCCCACCCCCACCCCCCAAATTAACTCTAGAACAGAAACGGAACCCCCCTCTCTCTCTCATATAGTGATCAAGCACCATCCCCCTATCCCCCACCTCTCCCAAGTTAACTCTAGAACAGAAACGGAACCCCCCTCTCTCTCATAGTGTAGGAATCTATGACTGTGATGGTGAACCTTGACACTTTATAGATATGACTGGCTTTTGAGCAAGGGAAACCTTTACCTTTAGCATATCGTGATCAAGCACATCCCCCACCCCACCCCACCCCTCCCAAGTTAACTCTAGAACAGAAACAGAACCCCCCCTCTCTCTCATATAGTGATCAATCACCATCCCCCCACCCCTCCCAAGTTAACTCTAGAACTCTAGAAACGGAAGCCTCCAGCCAGGAGGCAGGGCAGAAACAACTCAATAAAGCATGAGAGTGAGAGAGAAGTCTCTGCCCCCAGACCAAGAGCTGATTTGCCCCTGCATATATGAAATATCGCTCACCTCTTGAGTAGACTCCCATCCCTCCCAGCATGGTGGCTCCGACCAAAAACGAAGCCTCCATATTGGCCATGTGGCTGGCAGGAAAATGAAAGAGAAACTCAGAACGCCCCCACCACCTTCTCTCTCTCCCCTTCCACAAGCGAAAAGCCTGCCACACAGCGACCTCTGATGCCCAGAAAAAAAAAATACTGCAGCTTCACCTGGGAGGGCTCCGGTCAGGATATTTTTTAAAAAATAAGGGAAAATACGGGGAAATTAATAAAACGGGAGGGGGTGGGAAGAGGGGTGAAAATAAGGGGTTTTCCCTGGGAAAAACTGGATAGTTGACAGATATGCTTAGATCCTAAGACAGTAAAATCTGTCACTGCTTCTACTGCTTCCCCCTCTATTTTCCAGGGACTGATTGAGCCTGTTGCCATTATCTTGGTTTTCTTGATATTGAGTCTCAAGCCCGCTTTTGCACTCTCTTCTTTCAAAATAAGCAGTGAAAATTCAGAATGATCTAAAACTAATCGTAGGAAGCTCACTATATTATTAAGTATACAAGCCAAATCTAAATTCAGATTTGTGTTTAGGTTACAAAGGATTTGGTATCCCAAGGAATCAATTTTTCTCATAGATCTTTTCCAATGTTTTGACAACTAATTTTTTTTTTTTGTGAATCCATAGATGGAGGAAATCCACTTGATCTAATTCATCTTTTTACTATTTTATTAATTCTCAATTCCATATTTAAATTTATTCCATCATCCTGTTCCTCTGAGCATTTTCCAGTTCTTCAACAGATATCTTATAAGATACTCAATCCGTTTGATGTCTGAGTTCCACAACATTTATCACTTTTACTTTGTTTACTTGATGCAAATCAGTTTTGTCAAAAGAACAGCCTCTCTCTTTGCTTATTTTACCTTTAGCCTCATAGATTATGCACTGATATAATCCACTGATATAATTGGTTACTAATTAGATGATATCATCCAACAAGATGTCAAGATGAACTTCAAAGTTTCCTGAAGAATGAGTTTCTTCTCCAAGTCTCTCTAGGCATTATAAACCACTATCAATCTTTTCATTATAAAGTGGAGCACTTACAAATGGGCTGGTCTAATTCTTCTTTCTCTACATTTCAAAATGGGTAAGTGTTTAACTGGGCTGGATCCACAACACAAGGGAATGGCCTAAATTAATATATGGGAACTAGTGTCGAACAGCAGATTTATGTAAGTACAATTTGATATACAATATAAGCTAATAAAATGGATTGGAATAAATTGCCCAAATTAATACACAACAGGAACCAACACAAACAAGCTGAGATAGAAAGTCTAAACAGCAGAAACCAGTGCAAACTGGCTGGGTCAAATAGTCAAAGTGAATAAATAAGCAATATGGAGCAATTTATGAAGAATAGGGTCATTATCTTAGATAATATGTAGTCGAAGTTAATAGGAACAAACTATAAGATAAATACTGAAGCCTTCTTCCTTCCACTAATTAATCAAAGCTAATAATTAAAATGAGTATCTAATTAATTTATTAAAATTAACTCAAGGTTAATTAAAAATAAAACATAATAAAATTCATGCAGACTATGTAAAATATTGATATTGAAGTAAACTGATTTACTCCATGAATATGGGTAATGTTTAATGAGCAGGAAGCCATGCTGGCTTAGTGGTTAAGAAACTGAGGTTGATGACCAGTAGATAAACAGATCAGCAGTTTGAGACTGTGTGACCTACTGAGTTCCCATCTTCTGTCCTAGCTCCCGCCCACCTAGCAGTTTGAAAACAAGAAATTGTAAGCAGATAAATCTGTACCGATTTGGCAAGAAAGGTAACAGCATTCTGTGTGCTTTGGTGTCTAGTCTAGGTGGGCTCAATTTTATTTTACTACCACACTGTGGGCATGGTATGGTGGGCATGGCCAAGGGGAAAGCCCTGTGTTGCACCCGAATTGGGACTACTTTATTTCAAAACATGGATGTGCCGGGCCAGACAGAATTTCTGCTACCAGTTCTGGCAAACTGGTGCGAACCTGCTGATGCCCACCACTGGTCTAGCCATGCTTGCCACATGACCACAGAAATGTTTGCAAAAACAGGTAGTGCTGGCTCTTTGGAAGTAAATGGAGATGAGCACTGAACCCTAGAGTTGGATATGATTGGCTTTCAAGCAAAATGACCACTGTCCAACTAATTCCTGCCTATACCATTGAAAAATGGATTGTAAAATGCAAATGGAAACCTAACAAAGCAAGGAGGACTATTATATACCAAATAAGAGAATAGGCACAAATAAAAAAATGTGTGGTGTCATACTGTTATGCTTTCAGAGTACAGTGATACCTCATACAATGTCCAAACTTGGTTCCACAAGTTTGGACTTTATACGGATTTGACTTTGTATGAGGCATGCAAACGTCATACAACGTCCAAATCATTGCCACGATGCCTCATACAACATCGTTTCCATAGAGATACATTGTACTGTAACAGCACAGACTTCAGGGCAAAGTCAAGGAAACAGACAGGAAACTGACAGAACTTTAAGGAATCATTGTCTAAAGGCTAAATACATTACAAAAACATGTCAAACAACCCTGATTTTAGGGGACAAACCATACAACAAGTTTTTAACTTTTGAAAACTTTATGAAGTGCAGGTTTAAAAGTTAACATGTCCCATCATGCAGCACAGTGTTAAACATCCAAACAGCAGCAAACACCAAACAATTAAAATCATGCTCAAAACCATTCCTAAACACTCTTTTCCTCGTGCAAAACCCACAAGAGCAATGCATGCATGCGTCCTGCCTTTTATACTGCCCAGGCACAATGCAACCTGGGAAAACCCCCAATGCTTCATACAAAGTCGCAGCGACTTTGTATGAGGCAACCTTTTTCAAGGAATTAGGCGATGCTGTATGAATTCGATGTTTTATGAAACGGACTTTGTATGAGGTATTACTGTACATGTATAAACTCACATATTTACAGAGAAATACCTGTAAGTGATCTTTGAACTATTTAAATAGTGTGACATGGGGCGAGTATACCACCCTCACACTGAGCTATTCACAAGGAGAATTTCATTGACTGTTACTTAATTAGTTACTTGGTTGATCCGTGTTTCACACATCAGATTGACCTGGAGGATTGAATATTAGCACTATAGCACTATATTATCATCAAAGCAAAGGTGAGATAAGTACTCACCATTTATACAAATTCCCTTTTTCTCCCATGTCAAATTGTGCATTGCTGATTCCCTAACAGTCTCTATGGTTTATATGGTGATTCTATCAATTCCTGGAGCCTTTCCTGACTTGGTGTGCTTCAGAGCATACTGCATCTCACTGATTAGTACGTCTGATAACGCTTCCTTAGTTGGTGTGACCCTCAGTTCTTGAACTCTAATGTTTGATTCAAAGAGATTAGTGTAGAAGTCCTAAACCTTTTTTTCCATTTCTGATCTCCTTATTCTCTCCCCTTTCTCACTGATCATCACAAGCCACTGGTCATGGTATTGGGACAGATATTACTTGCATCTTTTAATGCTCCTTCTTTGTTCAGCTACTTCCATGAGTCTTTCTCTTCTGATTGCTTCATGGTCTTCTTGGAGCTTTCTTCTCCAAGATTGCAGGAGAGAGGCTACTTGTACTAGGTGATTCAATAATTAGAAATACAGAGAGATGGATTTGTGATGCACATGATAACTGTATGGTGACTTGCCTATCAGGTGCAAAAGTTGTAGACATCACAAGAAATCTAGATAGCTTGTTAGAGAGAACTGGGAAGGAGCCAGTGGTCATGGTACACGTTAGTACCAATGCTGTTGGGAAGGCCAAGGGGTCAGTCCTGGAAGCCAAATTCAGATTGTTAGGAAGAAGATTGAAGTCCCGGACGTCCAAGGTAGCATTTTCAGAAGTGTTGCCTGTTCCTCGTGCAGGAACTACCAGGTAGGCAGAGCTCAGAAGCCTCTTATTAAACTAAATGCTAACATATCACCAGGACCAGATGGCATCCATCCACAAGTACTCAGGGAACTTAAAGATGAAATTGCTGATCTCCTAGCCAAAATATATAATATTTCCCTCAAATCAGAGTTTGTGCCTGATGACTGGAAGGTAGCAAATGTAACACCAATTTTCAAAAAAGGATCCAGGGGTGATCCAGGAAATTACCGACTGGTCCATTTGACATATGTCCCAGGTAAAGTGATGGAAACTATTCTAAAAGATAGGATTAATAGGCACATAGAAGAGAAGGCGATGCTAAAGGAGAGCCAACATAGCTTTTGCAAGGGCAAATCATGCCTCACTAATCTGTTAGAATTTTTTGAGAGTATCAACAAGCATGTGGATAAGGGGGATCCAGTTGACATTGTTTATCTGGACTTTCAGAATGCTTTTGACAAGGTCCCGCATCAAACTTGCCAGTCATGGAATAAAGGGACAGGTGTTGTCCTAGATCAGCAACTGGCTACGGGACAGGAAACAGAGGGTAGCACTAAATGGACACTTCTCCAAGTGGAGGGAAGTAAAGAGTGGGGTCCCCCAAGGTTCAGTGCTGGGACCCCTGCTTTTCAACCTCTTCATATATGATCTAGAAGTAGGAGTAAATAGCAAGGTAGCCAGATTTGCTGATGACACTAAATTATACAGGGCAGTGAAAACTGAGAGATTCTGAGTAGCTCCAGAGGGATCTTTTGGCACTGGAGGAGTGGGTAAAACAGTGGCAAATGAGCTTCAACATTAGTAAGTGCAGAGTGATGCATGTTGGGGGGAAAAACCCAATTACATTTATAAACTAATGAGGTCCGAACTCTCTGCGACAAACCAGGAAAGTGACCTTGTGTCCTGGCGGACAGCTCAATGAAGGTGGAGACAACAACCAGCAAAATGAAATACAGCTCTTTTATTTCTGAGGTCTGAACACAACATGGAGGGGAACAATGGAGACTTATATACACAATAAACTGGATACAATTGAGTGGGAACAAACATAATTGGGTGATTTGAATACATGTTACAAAGTATATACATTTGATAATTCTGGAGCGCTCTTCTCTGCATTTGAATTTTGTGCACTCTAAGTCTTGTGATACTTGCGATACTAGTAGTTTGCGCGGTTTATTTGGCAGTTTGAATGTTCAACATGTCACCAACACAAGTCATTATACATAACAAGGTGTCAACCCAGTGTGCCTCAGCAGTGAAAAAAGCAAACTCAATGCTAGGGATCATTAGGAAGGGTATAGAAAACAAGTCACCAAGTGTCATTTTGCCTCTTTTTAAATCTATGGTGAGGCCCCATCTGGAATACTGTGTACAGTTTTGGTCACCAGAAGGTTATTCTGGAGCTGGAAAAAGTGCAGAGGAGGGCAACCAGAATGATTAGGGGACTGGAACACCTTCCTTACCATCTGAGGCTGCACGGTTGGGCCTTTTCACTCTTGAGCGACGGCGTCTAAGAGGTGACCTGATTGAAGTTTATAAAATCATGCACGGGGTGGACAAAGTAGATAAGGAAAAACTGTTGTCCCTATCGCACAACACTAGAACTAGGGGACACTCCATGAAACTTTTGGGTACTAATTCTCAAACATCAAGAGAAAGTACTTTTTCATCCAGAGGTGTTCTATATTCAGAACAGTTATGGAAGGAGAAGAAGTAGGAGTTGGGAGTAGGAGTAGTGCTTCCCAACCTTGTTCTTGAAGTACAACTTGCAGGAATCTTGGTCAACACAGCCAGCAATGAAGGCTTCTGTGACCTGTAGTCCAAGAACATCTGGCGACCCAAGTTTGGACACCACTGTTTTAAAGCAGTTCTTTATTTCTTTATTAAATTTATAAACTTATCTGTGTATACTAGGTCCAACATACTTTGTTTTTCAAAGTAAACAGTCACTAGTTTTATGAAGAGAGAATAAACACAATTTATTTGGGATAGGAGAGGTTTCTTACTCTGTTGCCACCTGGACATCAGGAATCTTGTCTCATTTTGTTGTTCAGTCGCACAGTAGATTCCGACCTTTTGCGACCCTATGGACCATTGTCCTCCAGGTGCCTCTGTCCTCCACCATCCCCCTCAGCCTTCCCAGTTCTGTAGCCATTGTGTCTACAATACCATCTAGCCATCTCATCTTTGGTCTCCCCCTTCTTCTTTTGCCCTCCACCTTTCCCAGCATCAAGGCCTTCTCAAGTGAGTCCTCCCTTCTCATTTGATGTCCAAAGTACTTTAGCTTCATTTTTACTATTTGACCTTCCAATGAGCAGTCAGGGATGATTTCTTCTAAGATTGACCTATTTGTTCTCCTCGCTGTCCAGGGGACTCTCAAAACTCTCCTCCAACACCACATTTCAAAGGAGTCTATTCTTCTGCGTTCAGCTTTCCTAATTGTCCAGCTCTCACATCCATACATTACCACCGGGAATACCATTGCTTTGACTATTCTAATTTTTGTTTGCAATGTGATGTCTCTGGATTTCACTATGTTTCCCAGGTTTCTCATGGCTTGTCTCCCAAGAATCAGTCGCCTTTTTATTTCATGGCTGCATTCCCCATCTGCAGTGATCTTTGCTCCTAAGAATGTAAAATCTGTCACTGCTTCTACTTCTTCCCCATCTATTTTCCAAGAACAGATTGGGCCTGTTGCCATTATCTTGGTTTTCTTGATATTGACTCTCAAGCCAGCTTTTGCACTTTCCTCTTTCAGTCCATTCAAGAGGTTCTTTAGGTCTTCCTTACTTTCCACCATTAGGGTGGTATCGTTTGCATATCTCAGATTGTTGATGCTTCTCCCAGCAATTTTAATCCCATATTGTGATTCCTCCATCCCTGCATTGCACATTATGTGCTCTGTGTATAAGTTGAATAAGCAGGGTGACAAAATGCAGCCCTGTCTTACTCCTTTTCCTATTCCAAACCACTCTGTCATTCCGTGTTCTGTCCTAACTGTTGCTTCTTGACTCATGTACAGATTTCTCAGGAGGCATATGAGGTGCTCTGGTATTCCCATCTCTTTAATTACTTGTCACATCTTGTTGTGGTCCACACAATCAAATGCCTTAGTGTAGTCAATAAAACAAAAATAAACTTGTTTCTGGTATTCCTTTGTTTTCTCCATGATCAAATGTATGTTGGCAATGTGGTCTCTGGTCCCCCTGCCTCTTCTGAAACCAACCTGCACGTCTGGTAATTCTTTCTCCACATGCTGCTGAAGTCTATCCTGTATTATCTTGAGCATTACCTTGCTAGCATGTGGGATGAGTGCAATTGTTCGATAATTTGAGCATTCTTTGACATTGCCCTTTTTTAGGATTGGAACGTATACTGATCTTTTCCAATCCTGTGGCCACTGTTTTGTTTTCCAAATCTGCTGGCATATTGAATGCAGTAATTTGATACCATCATCTTTTAGAGCTTTCAAAAATTCAACTGGGAATTCAACAGCCTTTTGACTCTGCATGTGCTCTTAAGCAGAGCTGCTGCTGAGGAGAGCAAAACAAAGGAAGTGAGCACTGGTAAGTTTTGCAGTTGGAGTAGAGCTGCTTTAGAGATTGCAAACTAGTAACAAAGGAAGAATATAGTCTTACTAGGTAGAAAGGTAGTAAACGTGTACATTTTTTAGGCCCAGAATACTGCACTTGTTAAAATGGATTCTGAGGGAACAGCTGTAGTTACCTGCAATACTTGTGCCATGTTTGTGTTCTTGCCAAAGCATATGGAGAACTACACTTGCAGCAAGTGCAAGCTGGTTGCACTACTAGAAGAGAAGGTCCAGCAGCTAGAGGCCCGCATATCTAACCATCAACAAATTAAGGAGCTTGAGCTGTTCTTGGACAGAGCGGAGCAGACTATGCTGGACAAAGAAGAGACAGGGCACAGTTCTGAGGGAGAAGGCCCTTCACTAACTCAGGAGGGAGATATTTGGAGGAATGTGACTCAAAGGAGGAGAAGAGTAGGGGATCACTCTGAGAGTCTGAAATTACAGAATAAATTTGAGGCTCCTTCCTTCACCACACCTGATGAGGAACACACAGAGGAACAACTGGTTCCACCTGATGATCTCTCCTTCATCACACTTGATGAGATCCAGGAAGATAAACAACAGGAACAAACTGAGGTTCTGTCCCTTAATATGGTTGATGAGGTGCATCTAGATGAACAGATTGCAGGAGAGAGGCTCCTTGTACTAGGCGATTCAATAATTAGAAATACAGAGAAATGGATTTGTGATGCACATGATAACCGTATGGTGACTTGCCTGTCAGATGCAAAAGTTGCAGACATCACAAGAAATCTAGATAGATTGTTAGAGAGAATTGGGAACGAGCCAGTTGTCATGGTACACGTTGGTCCCAATGATGTTGGGAAGGCCAAGCGGTCTGTCCTGGAAACCAAATTCAGGTTGTTAGGAAGAAGATTGAAGTCCCGGACTTCCAAGGTAGAATTTTCAGAAGTGCTGCCTGTCCCTCGCGCAGGACCTACCAGGCAGGCAGAGCTCAGAAGCCTCAATGCATGGATGAGGCGGTGGTGTCGAGAGGAGGGCTTCAGATTTTTCAGGAACTGGAGAACATTTTGGGACAAGCCAAATCAGTTCAGGAGGGATGGGTTGCATTTGAACCATGATGGGACCAGATTGCTGGCACTCAACATCAAAAAGGCTGCAGAGCAGCTTTAAACTGATAACTGGGGGAAAGCCGACAGGAGCTGGGCAGCATCCAGTTTGGGAAAGTGTGTACTTGGGTAGTGAGGAGGATGCAAAAATTACTGAGCAGAGCAAGGAGCTAGTCACCAGCACTCTAGCAGAAGGATGCAAGAGGCAATCTAACAATGCAACTGGACTCAAAAGACTGTATCAGGAAAGCATATATAAATGCTTGTATACAAATGCCAGAAGCCTCCGGAACAAAATAGGGGAGCTGGAATACTTAGCAATAGATAAAAATATTGATATTATTGGTATCACTGAAACCTGGTGGACGGATGATAACCAATGGGATACAGTTATCCCAGGCTACAAAATGTACAAGAAGCATAGGAAGGGGCAAATGGGAGGTGGTGTAGCCTTGTATGTCAAAGAAGTGATAAAATCATATGAATTGGAATATCTAGGTGATTTGGAGTCACCATTAGAAGCTCTGTGGGTAAGAGGATGGTCTAACAGGGATGGTCTAACAGTAGGCATATACTATCGGCCTCTGACCGAAACTCTTGAAGGAGACTGGCAGTTGGAGAATGTTGTAAAGGAGGCATCCAAGAAGGGAAGCCTGGTTATAATGGGGGACTTCAATTACCCTCACATAGACTGGGTGAACTGTTGTTCAGCACATGATAAAGAGATAAAGTTCCTAGATATGCTAAATGATTGTTCCCTGGGACAGATGGTTGAAGACCCAACTAGAGGTACAAGAATCCTTGACTTGATCCTGAGTAATATTCAGGATCTGGTGCAAGATGTTAATGTGACTGATCCAATAGGGAACAGTGACCACAACTCAATTATGTTTAACTTGATCATAGACTGCAAGTCAATGATAAAATCTAACACAGAGCCCTTAAATTTTCAAAAAGGAAATTTCCCAAAGATGAGGAAACTAGTAAAAAAGAAGCTGAAAGGGAAAATTGAGAGAGTCCAAACACTGCAAGAGGCATGGAGGCTGTTTACAAAAACAATAACAGAGGCCCAATTGGAATGCATACCCAAAAGGAAAAAGGGCACTGCCAGGTCCAAGAGGACTCCAATGTGGCTTACAGGAGCTGTTCGGGAAGTGATCAAGAGCAAGAAAAGCTCATTTAGAAGATGGAAGGCTTGTCTGAATGAGGACAGCAGACAGAAACTTAAATTCTGGCAGAACAAATGCAAGGCAACAATCAGGAAAGCAAAGCAAGACTTTGAGGAGCGTATAGCTAAAAATACTCAGAGAAATAACAAAGACTTCTTTAAGTACATTAGAAGTAAGAACCCAACTAGGAAGGCCATTGGACCATTAGATGACAATGGAAGGCAAGGGGTTATTAAAGAGGAAACAGAGATTGCAGAGAGACTCAATGAATTCTTTGCTTCAGTATTCACTGAAGAAGACAGAGACCACATGCCCAAAACAGAGCCTATCTTCATAGGGAGGGAAACCGAAGAATTAAGCCAGATAGAAATAACCAGGGAGGAGGTCCTTGCATATCTTGTTAAACTAAACAATAACAAATCACCAGGACCAGATGGCATCCATCCATGAGTTCTCAGGGAACTTAAAGATGAAATTGCTGATCTCCTAGCCAAAATATATAATCTTTCCCTCAAATCAGGCTTTGTGCTTGATGACTGGAAGGTAGCGAATGTAACACCAATTTTCAAAAAAGGATCCAGGGGTGATCCAGGAAATTACCGACCTGTCAGTTAGGAAAGCAAAGCAAGACTTTGAGGAGCGTACAGCTAAAAATACTCAGAGAAATAACAAAGACTTCTTTAAGTACATTAGAAGTAAGAACCCAACTAGATTATTAAAAGGGAAACAGAGATTGCAGAGAGACTCAATGAATTCTTTGCTTCAGTATTCACTGAAGAAAACAGAGACCACATGCCCAAAACAGAGCCTATCTTCGTAGGGAGGGAAACCGAAGAATTAAGCAAGCGACAAACCAGGAAAGGGACCTTGGTGTCCTGGTGGACAACTCAATGAAGATGTCAACCCAGTGTGCCTCAGCAGTGAAAAAAGCAAACTCAATGCTAGGGATCATTAGGAAGGGTATAGAAAATAAGTCAGCAAGTGTTATTTTGCCTCTTTATAAATCTATGGTGAGGCCCCATCTGGAATACTGTGTAGAGCTCTGGTCGCCATACCTCCAGAAGGATATTATGGAGTTGGAGAAATTGCAGAGGAGGGCAACCAGAATGATTACGGGACTGGAACACCTTACTTACCATCTGAGGCTGCAACGGTTGGGCCTTTTCACTCTTGAGCGACGGCGTCTAAGAGGTTTTAGTGTAAGGAACCAAAGACAATGAAACAGCCGAAGGGTTGGCTTAACACAGGTTTATTGCATGATGATCCGGAGGAACATGTGGTAATGGCGGATGGGTAGCTCAATATATACAGCTGGCTATACATTTGAATGTGGCTCGTCGACAGCTTATTGGTTGCTGCCTGCGTGACGTCGTAGAAGGTCACGCCCTTCTTGACCAGGTGAAGAGGTGGCGGGGAATCTTCCCGCGCTGCTGAACCAGGTGAATCTGAGCCATGAGAGCTGGACGCTCGCTATTGCCATCTAGTGGTCACTAGCTCGCGTCCCCTTATCAGGTTTACATTGATACAGCTGATGGTTATAATGTTGCACACAGAAAGGTTACATTGTTAACACATGGCAAAGGTACATTGTTAAAGGCACAGCTTCACAGAACACAACATCCCTCCCCCCTAGGATGAGACGAAGTCTCTCAGCCAAGATGGCTTGTTGCATGTGCGTTTGGGCCGCGAAGAGGGCTGACCCCCCCCCGGGGGCGCTACTGCTTCTTTGTTCCCTGGTCTCTTGTCCTGAAATGGGAGAGGGAGACTTGTTAGTGGCTTGCCGCTGTCTGGCGGCCTTAGGGGAAGTGAAAAACTCCATTGTGGGCAGACTGGGGGCAGTCGGGGCTAACGAAAAACCCCTCTTCTCGCTTGGACGGGTGGGGGACCACTCCGAAAAAACCCCCCGGCCCTGAAAATCAAAATCTAACTTAGTAGGGGTATCCGCATTTGTAGGGGCATTCTGCGAGATATGTATGGGGTCGGGTTCCTCCTCCTCGGAAAGATCCCCTAGGATATCTACGAGAACATCCTCCTCCCCCCTTGGTGGGAGCCCACGGTCCCCTTCTCCTCCCCCTTGGGCTGAACGGGTGGGGGAGAACCCTAATGCTGACTTATTTCCTGCCTGATCCGTGCCCTGCTCATCGGAGACCCTGCGTCGGAGCTGGTCCGCGTGCCGCCTCCATAGGAGCCCTGTGCTGGTTTCCACGCGGTACGACACGGGGCCAGTTTGCTCCACAACTACGCCCGGTACCCAGGCTGGGCCCGTGCTGGCGTAATTCCTGCAATGCACGGGGGCGCCTACACTGAAACTCTTTGTAGCCTCTAGCCCGATGTTCCTTCCTTTGTCCTCTACTCTCGTGGGGTCTAGCCTAGTAAGGATGGTGGTCGGTTTCCTTCGCATTAAGAGCTCTGCGGGGGAGTATCCTGATGCCAACGGGGTCACCCTGTACCCTAGCAGAAACTGGCACACTTGCAGGTTCAGATCCCCGGGGCCCATGCGCCGCAACGCGTCCTTCGTGGTGCGGACGAGGCGCTCTACTTGGCCATTGGTGGCCGGGTGAAACGGGGCGGAGGTGATGTGCCGAACGGCGTTGATCTCCATGAAAGCCCTAAACTCGGAGGACATGAAGCAACTAGCGTTGTCGCTAATTAATGTGTCGGGTATGCCGAACGTGGAAAAGAGCCTCCGCAAATGCCTAATGGTCTGGGCCGAGGAGGTGCTCATGACTGGGATAACCTCCAACCACTTGGAGAAGGCGTCCACTACGAGAAGGAACAGGGTGCCCCTGAACGGGCCCGCGAAATCAACGTGCACCCGGGACCACGGCCCCTTAGCCGCGTCCCATTCCCTGTGGGGAAGGCGGGCCTCCTCTGGTCTGGAGCATTGGCAACTTTCACAAGTGCCGACCATGTGCTCGATGTCGGCGTCCAGCTGGGGCCACCAGAAGTAACTCCGGGCCAGCGCCTTGGATCGCACGATGCCGGGGTGGCTGACGTGCAGCAGTTTGAGCACCCGCGGCCGAAGGGAAGTGGGAATCACCACCCGCTGCCCCCACAAGAGGCACCCCCCCTCTAGGGACAGTTCAAGCTTTTTTCTGAAAAATGGAGCGAACTCCTCCGCTGGGGAGGACGCCGGCCACCCTTTCTGCACCCAGGAGCTAACTGCCGCTAACGTCTTGTCCTTCTCTGTCGCTTTGGCAATGTCGGCGGGCACTACGGGGGGCGAATCCAGCACCTCTATCATGAGAACCTGATGGTCCCGCTCCCCCTTGCTCACCTGGCTGGGCGTTAGGGGAAGGGGAGACCTAGATAGAGCGTCCGCATGGCTGATCTCTCTCCCGGGCCGGTAGACCAACGCGTGCTGATACGCGTTGAGAAAAATGGCCCACCGGAGCATCCTCCGGGACAGGATCTGTGGGGTGGGCTTATCTGCGGTAAAGATGCCTAGCAGGGGCTTGTGGTCCATTACAATGGTGAAGGGGCGGCCGTACAGAAAATCGTGAAATTTTTTCGTCCCCGCGACTATTGCTAGTGCCTCCCTGTCTGTCTGTGCGTAGTTTCTCTCCGCTTGGGCCAGGGACCTGGAGTAAAATGCTATCGGGGCCTCCCTTCCATTTTCCAACACGTGGCACAGCACCGCCCCCACCCCCACTGGAGATGCATCACAGGTCAGAACTACTGGGCGTTTGGGGTTGAAGTGGGTCAGTATGGCGTCGGACGCCAGGAGGCTTTTTAGCTCGCTAAATGTCCTTTCTTGGTCATCGCCCCACTTCCATGCCTGGTCTTTCTTTAACAGTTTGTGTAGCGGTTCAGCCACCGCTGCCTTCCGGGGGAGGAAGGAGTGGTAAAAGTTGAGCAGCCCTAGGAACGACTGCAGCTCGGGCTTGGAGGTGGGGCGGGGGGCTTTCTTAATGGCTGCCACCTTGGACTGGGATGGTTTTATTCCCTCAGGAGTCACACAAAACCCTAGGAACTCAACCTCGGTTGCGAAGAAGACGCATTTGTCCTTTCGCAGTCTCAGCCCCGCTTTTTCGAATATTGTCAGGACCTTCCCCAACCTCTTGGCCAATTCAACCCGACTCCCCCCCGTTATTAACACGTCATCAAAATAAGGCAACACCCCCTCCAGTCCCTTCAGGAGGCGTTCCACGAGTGACTGAAAAATTCCAGGCGCCGAATTCACGCCGAACTGGAGGCGCGTCACCTGGAACGCCCCCTTATGGGTGACTATGGTCTGCGCAGCAGCTGCGGCAGGGGACACCGTAAGCTGCTGGTAGGCCTGTGCTAAGTCGAGCTTAGTGAAACACTTTCCCCCGTGTAACCTGGCCAGCAGATGGCTGACTACCGGCACTGGATATGCATTCGGGCGGATCGCCTTGTTGATGGTGCACTTGTAGTCGGCGCATATGCGGACCTCCCCATTGGCCTTTAGTGCGGTTACAATTGGAGTTTCCCACTCCGCGGAATCAACAGGCACAAGGATTCCCTGGCCCACCAATTTGTCCAGTTCCGCCTCTATCTTGTCCTTAAGTGCGAACGGCACCCGGCGTGGTTTAAGACGAATTGGGCGGACCTCCGGGTCCAGGTCGAATGTCACTGGGGGCCCCTTGAATTTCCCCAGTCCTTTTTTGAAAACTTCGGGGTGCGCCTCGCACACCTCCAGAATTGGATCAGTCCCAACGGCGTGCATCCCAACGGCGTGCACCCCCCCAATAAACAAACCCAGGGGCTGGAACCATTGAGTCCCGAGGAGGCTGCAATCTCCCCCTTTGAGCACGACTAGGGGAAGGGACGTGGCGTGCTTCTTGAATTTAACCTGAAATTCTCCAACCCCCAACACTGGAATGCTGTTCCCTTGCACGTCCCGTAGTGTGGACCTCAATGCTTTGAGCTTGGGTCGCTTGTGGGGGGCAATTCCCAAAAACTCCCTCTGGGAAATGATTGAATATGAGGACCCTGAGTCAATTTCCATCCTAATGGGAACCCCTTGGACTAGTACCTCAACAAAATAGCGGGGGTGTCCTGCAGACACGCTGAACACTGGGGCGTCGTCCTCGCTGCCGTCGGAGATGCGGCCCACGCCGTCCTGCTTCCGCGTGGCCTGGGTGCCGTCCTTGGGTCTCATTGCGCGGTCTTGTCCCGCGGAACGGTCTGCGGAGCTCCTCCGGGTCTCGCGCTTCTTCCTGCACACCTTGGCGATGTGCCCGCGGCGGCCGCAGTTGTGGCACTCGGCCTTCCGGAACGGGCATTTTACGCGGTCGTGGGCCGCTCCACAGCCGTCGCACCGCCGGCTCTCCTTCCGGACCCTCCGGACGTCCTCGTCGTCGCTGCTCTCTGTGGATGACCTCGAAGTTCGCCGGGCCGCCTGTACCGGAGCCTCTGCCTTGCTCGACTTCGGCCGCCAGTCCTGGAGTTCTTGGACCCCGGCCTTTGTAGCTTCTGCGGCCTGGGCCGCTCTGACGACCTCCTGCAACGTGGGAGGCGGCTCTTGGTTCATTAATGTGCGCTGGGTCTCGGTGTCGTTCAGGCCGCACAGCACACAGTCCCGGAGGGTGATTTCGGCATTCTCCCATTTGTACGGGCCGGCCGCCAGCCGCAGGGCCGCCGCGAATGCGGCGACCGTCTCCCCGGGCGCTTGGACTCGCCTCCAGAACGCACTCCGAGCGGGAAACATCACCGTGGCGGGCCGGACGTGCTCACGCAGCATCTGCATGAGTTCTCTGGCCTTGAATTCGCTCACCCTCCTCGGTGCAATCAGGTCCACCAAGGTCCTTTTGGTTTCTTGTCCGAGCATCCTGGTGAAGATGGCCCTTTTCTTTGCCTCTTCCGTGACTTCGGACTCAATCAGTGCTGCCTGGAAGTCCATCTCGAAGATCTCCCAGTCGCCCGGTTTCCTGATTTCGAAACCGGCGCATGTCTTGGTCCCGTGGGCTGCCATATCCCACCTTCGTCTCCAATTTAGTGTAAGGAACCAAAGACAATGAAACAGCCGAAGGGTTGGCTTAACACAGGTTTATTGCATGATGATCCGGAGGAACATGTGGTAATGGCGGATGGGTAGCTCAATATATACAGCTGGCTATACATTTGAATGTGGCTCGTCGACAGCTTATTGGTTGCTGCCTGCGTGACGTCGTAGAAGGTCACGCCCTTCTTGACCAGGTGAAGAGGTGGCGGGGAATCTTCCCGCGCTGCTGAACCAGGTGAATCTGAGCCATGATAGCTGGACGCTCGCTATTGCCATCTAGTGGTCACTAGCTCGCGTCCCCTTATCAGGTTTACATTGATACAGCTGATGGTTATAATGTTGCACACAGAAAGGTTACATTGTTAACACATGGCAAAGGTACATTGTTAAAGGCACAGCTTTACAGAACACAACAGAGGTGAACTGATTAAAGTTTATAAAATCATGCACGATGTGGACAAAGTAGATAAGGAAAAACTGTTTTACTGTTTTCCCTATCGCACAACACTAGAACTAGGGTACACTCCATGAAACGTTTGGGTACAAGTTCTCAAACAAATAAGAGAAAGTACTTTTTCACCCAGAGGATCACTGGTCTATGGAACTCCCTGCCAGAAGAAGTGGTGACAGCTGTCAGTTTTGACAGCTTTAAGAAAGGATTAGACAAGTTCATGGAGGACAAGGGGATCAATGGCTGTAATTATGGATACTTAAGGACAACCTCGGGGTTGGAGAGATAGGCAGGATATCTCTCAATGCCATTTCCAGGGAATCCTAAACAGGGGAAGGCATCTCCTTGGGAATACCCTGAAGGAAATGGTGAGCCACTGTGTGAGACAGAATGCTGGACTGGATGGGCTGTGGCCTGTTCCAGCAAGGCTGTTCTTATGTTCTTATACCATCATATCCACTAGCTTTGTTGTTTGCAGTGCTCTTTAGTGCCTTTATGACTTCGCTCTCCAGAATGTCTGGCTCAAGTTCACTTTTTTCATCATTGTGATTATCAGGAGTGTTGAGGTCCTTTTTGTAGAGTTCCTCTGTGTACTCTTTCCATCTTTTCTTAATCTCTTCTGCGTCAGCTAGCTCCTTTCCGTCTTTGTCCTTTATCATGGTCATTTTAGCTTTAAATGTTCCCTTGATTTCCCCAAATTTTCTGAAAAGATCTCTAGTCCTGCCTCTTTTGTTGTTTTTCTCCATTTCTTTGCACTGTTCTTTTAGGTAGTTTTCCTTATCTCTCCTTGCTTTTCTTTGAAATTCTGTGTTCAAATGATTGTATTTTTTCCTTTCTCCTTTGACTTTTGCGTTCTTTCTTTCCTCTGCTATTTTAAGAGCCTAATCAGACAACCACTTTGCTTTCTTACACTTCTTTTTTTTTGGTATTGTTTTCTTTGCTGCTTTTTGCATGATGTCCCTCATCATTCTGTCACTTTTGAGATTGCATCCCATTACTGCTTTTCTCACTCTTTTATTGACAATTATGGCTACTCCGTTTCTTCTAAGGTTTTCTTGTCCACAGTAGTAGATAGTATGGTTTCCAGAGCTAAATTTGCCCATCCCTGTCCATTTTAGCTCACTGATTCCCAGAATGTCAATGCTTATTCTTTCCATCTCATTTTTTACCACTTCCAGTTTACCTTGATTCATTGATCTCACATTCCATGTCCCTATGCAGTATTGTTCCTTGCAACATTGCATTTCCCCTCCCCCTTTCCTGTCCCTCCCCTTCCTCCACTCTGTTGTGCTAAGCATCCTGTATCATCTAGCCTGCTCCTTTGTTTTGCCTTTTGTTTTTTTGTTGTTGTTTTTTTGTTGTTTTTTTGTTTGGTCTCATGAGGCACAGAAATTCCTTACTGAGCTGTGGATTCCGCGCGCACAATTGGCTCAGCTGTCCCTGACAGAACCCCAGTTATGGGAGAAAACTCCTTCGAGCTGTTGGTTTCGAGGGGACAGAAATTGGGGAGAAGAATATTATATATAGTTTGATTCACCCACTGCTGACCTGACAGGCAGCTAGGACAATAGAGAGCTAAAGATCACAGATGGTTAACTCGATAGACACGTAATGGGTAATCTTGCATCCGCAGAAGCCCTAAAGCCTGAGAGTCAACTTCGGCCACGTGCTCCTGATAACGAGGAACAATGCATGTCCCCAGTAGTTAATTAGCTAGATAAGAAACTTCCCCTGGTGAAGACTTCCCCAATTAACGTGTGTAAACATGATGTGCAGACTCAGGGCTTCCTCTGTATCGCTACGCGCAACGTATGCATGATAAGCCAGATCAGGCAGGCATGAAAGGTTCTGATTTGTCATCAATAAACACTGGTCTTCGCTCCATCTTGCCTCACATGTCTTGCTTGACCAGTCTCCTCCGGGACCCTCCGGCCCACATCGGGCTCTGATCCAACATATGGTGACCCCGACGTGATTCTACTCGTGAGCAGCGATCCCCTAGGTCCAGTTCTACACCAGAACCATGTCTGAGTCTTCCAAGAGGACTGCGCAGCAGCTCCGGTCAGAAAGTCATCCGATCTGAGCATGCTCCAAAGCTCTGAGGCATCTTGCGCATTGGAAACGCATTCTGAACACTCAGGGTTGGCTGTGAACCCTGACGCCATCACAGAGGCCACCGAGGGCCTGTGGCAGCAGCCCATGTTCCGAGTCCTACCCAGATGAATGTCGCACCAAATCCAGTTACCTAACCCAGACGCGTCGACTCATCCCGCGGTGGAAACTTGAAAGGACCGGCAGGTAATATGGGGACTTGTCTGCAGCGACAACTTCCGACCGCTAACCAGAGAGTTCACTTAATGGAACTCAAGGCCCTGGCCAGGGTAAATCTTACATGCATTCACAGCGCCCAGTTGGCAGATCTTTTGGTGTACTTGGGGGAACACTGTCTGTTTTATCCAGAAATGGGCATGTTAAGTCTCCAACTTTGGGATAGGATAGGGACCTGCATTAAGCAAGAACCTAGAGCCCCAGCTAAGGTAATCAGCACATGGAGTAAGTGTAGGAAGCTCATAGCAGAGGTAGATCCAGTCCGGATACAGACCAAGAGTCCCCCAGCGCAGTCAGAACCATCAGCCTCAATGGTTCTCTATCCGTCACTTCAGTTCAAGCAGGGCAGCTTTCCCTCAGTGACAGCTGCAGACCTCACTGAAGGAATGCAAGGTATGGGAAACGCTGGCGTTTCCCAGATAGTTAAAGGTTCCCAGTTAGCTAAAAGTGCCATCCAGCGCATGGTAGAGGAAGAAACCAGCAAGGGGGAGTTGTCAGCGGAAGAACTAGCTGAACTTAGGCAGATATGCCCAGTCCACATAGAGGTAGATCCCCGCGTGGGTCAACAGCAAATGACCCATTCACCGGTTCCGTACAAATTGCTCATGGCAATATGGAAGGCAATCACAGAAACAGGGCTCCAGAGTCGTTTCACTAGGGGCACACGTCAGCAGTTGTGTGAGACCATGATGCTCATTCCATACAACTAGAAGGCCGTCATGAGAATGATGCTCAACCCCAGCCAGTATTTGCTATGGGACAGTGAGTATCGACTCGAAGCACAGGCAAGGGCTGCCAGGATGGGCGTAGCAGTAATTCCTGACCAGCTATATGGGTCAGGCCAGTTCGAATCCGTTGATGCGCAGATCACCTTGCCTCCCGCCACACTTCATTTGGTGGCTGAGACAGCCTTCAGGGCTTATCTAAAGGTCCCGGCAGCTGGCAAAGCAGCCAAAAATTACACAGCAGTCAAACAGGGTGCCCAGGAGTCCTACATGGACTTTATCAACAGATTGGAGGAAGCGGTCAGTAGGCCGATAGACAACGAACAAGCCCAACAGGAGCTTATGATGAAGCTGGTGAAAGACAACGCCAACCTTGACTGCCGTAAAATCTTGCAGTCACTGGACAATCGTCCTGATCTGACGCTTACAGACATGATTAGGGCTTGTGCCGACTTTGGTACAGATTCCTACAAAATGGGTCTGTTAGCAGCGGTGGTGCAAGGCAGTAGGGGACCCAAAGGCAAGACCAAAGGAGCATGTCACAATTGTGGCAAGATCGGTTATTTCGCTAGAGAATACCGATCTAAGAAGGATAATGGCCAGAACACGGGTCATCGCAAGGCTCAGACCACCCCATGTCCACGGTGTCACAATGGCTTCCACTGGGACAGGAATTGTCCGACTTCGGGAAACCGGAGCGTGGGCTTGTCTCTGGCCCCGGTCCAAACAGAGACCACAGTCACTCTGGGAGAGCCAGACCTGAATTAGATTCTCAGCGCATTCCACCCTGCATTCCAGAGGCGCAGGCCAGACCTAAGGGCATTGCGGGACTAGATTTGACTTGCCAGTCAGAAGTCACATGTGACTTGCCAGGCACAGTCTATCTGGTCAATTCCCAATACATGGGACCCTTGCCTAAGGGCTATATAGGTTTAGTTTTGCCTCGTAGTATTGCAGGAATGTGAGGAATCCTAGTGATTCCAGGAGTCATTGACTCCAATTTTTTGGGTGTACTCCAGGTTCAACTCTGGACACACCTACCCCAAACCATTCACAAGGGAGACACGTTAGCGCAACTGATCATGGTTCCTTGTCACCAGCAGGCAGCCAGGAAAGGCTCAGGGACAGCTCAGAGTCTGGGTCGGCAGACCGCTCGAGCGCAGAAGGGGCAGTACAAGGATATCAGGATTTAGCGACAGTGGAAACCAACATAGAGTGGAAGCGGCGGCCGGTCATAAAGGTATTTTGAATAAAAAAACCTTTTGATGGGCTATTACATATGGGAGCTGACGTCAGCATGGTCAGCCAGAGTCAGTGGCCGCATGAGTGGGCTCTCGAGCCGGTCTCAGATGTGTGGGGGGTAGGCAGTGTCCAGGAAGCGTTTAGAAGCCAAGATTGGGTAGAAGTCACGATCTCCGAAGCTGATGGCACAGCAGTTATTCGGCCGCATATTTTGGACATTCACGTCAACCTTTGGGGGGTGAGACATCTTACAGCAGTACCATGCCACTCTTACCTTCGGGTAATGGCTTTCCTGCTTAAATGGCTTACCAACACGCCAGTCTGGGTAGAGCAATGGCCGGTAGTAAGGGAACATAACATAAGAACATAAGAACAGCCTTGCTGGAACAGGCCACAGCCCATCCAGTCCAGCATTCTGTCTCACACAGTGGCTCACCATTTCCTTCAGGGTATTCCCAAGGAGATGCTTTCACCTGCTTAGGATTCCCTGGAAATGGCATTGAGAGATATCCTACCTATCTCTCCAACCCGGAGGTTGTCCTTAAGTATCCATAATTATAGCCATTGGTACTTTTGTCCTCCATGAACTTGTTTAATCCTTTCTTAAAGCTGTCAAGACTGACAGCTGTCACCACTTCTTCTGGCAGGGAGTTCCATAGACCAGTGATCCTCTGGGTGAAAAAGTACTTTCTCTTATTTGTTTGAGAACTAGTACCCAAAAGTTTCATGGAGTGTCCCCTAGTTCTAGTGTTATGCGATAGGGAAAACTGTTTTTCCTTATCTACTTTGTCCACACCGTGCATGATTTTATAAACTTCAATCAGGTCACCTCTTAGACGCTGTAACCCTAAAACACCCTAAAACAGCTGGTCAAGGAACAGCTAGATGCAGGACAGAAAGAACAGTCCACCAGTCCCTGGAATTTGCCCATATTTGTCAATAAGAAAAAGTCAGGGAAGTGGCGACTCCTTCACGATCTAAGAGAGACCAATAAATGTATTCAGCCAATGGGTCCACTTCAATGCGACATCTCGAATCCGAACATGATCCCTGAGGGTTGGGAGATCCTGGTCGTAGACTTAAAAGACTGTTTTTACACCATTCCTTTAGATGGAAGGGATCGGGAAAGGTTTGCTTTCACAGTGCCAGTCGTGAACCACAGATAGCCTATGCAACACTACGAGTGGAAATTTTTGCCACAGGGGATGCTCAATTCGCCCACCCTGTGCCAAATTTACTTTCATGACACACTGGAAAAGTTTCAAAACCTTCATCCTACAGTCTTAGTATGTCATTTTATGGATGATATTTTGATTGCAGCGCCGCAACTCAGCAGCAAAATGTTTAAAGACCTCCAGACCACTCTGGGGGAGAAAGGGTTACTCATTGCCCCGGAGAAATTTCAGAGGACCGAACCCTTTTCATACTTGGGCCATTGGCTTCTCCATTCTTTCGCGGCACCAGTTTTGCCACAAATTAACCTCAAGGATTCAGTCACCCTTGTAGAATTGCAACAGATTCTAGGGAATATCAATTGGGCTAGACCGTATTTCAGGCTAGATACAGAATTCCTGAAGCCACTCTCATCGCTGCTAATGCTAGGTAAGCAGCCAGCAGACCGGATACACATTCCTCAAGAGGTTCACTTGACTCTCGAAAAGCTCAACCAAGTTCTCAGCCAGAGATGGATGGACAGGATTAGTCAGGGGCCATATGCTTCTGTTCTGAACCTGTACATAGTCCGAACCGGATCCATGTTCACCGGAGCTCTGGGGGTAGACTCTGAGCGAGGGGCGAGTATCTTGGAATGGGTGTATTTACCACACATCTCTTCCCGAAACACCGTTCCTCCACAGGAACTGGTGAACTGGTCTCCACGGTGATTTACTGAGGAAGGATGAGAGCAAGGGATATCTCAGGACACGATTTAGCGAAAATCATTGTTCCATTCACCAAGGATCAGGTCCAGCAGCTGATGCAGCTCAGTGACTCACTACCGATTGCATTGGAAGGATTCACTGGATGTTTGGCATACCATTTGCCGAAGGACCCCAGACTCATCTCGCTTCAAACGCAGACAGTCAGCTTGTGTGAGTTATTGTCCCTGGTTCCACTTCAGGGGGCCAGGACAGTTTTCACTGATGGGGGTCGAACATATGGTGTTCTTACTTGGCAAGAGGGACAGGCTTGGCGCAGGCTTCTGACTCCTCCGCAGAAATTCATGCAGTGGGCGGAGTTGGCAGCAGTGGACCTCGCCTTGTGCACCTTTTTCCAAAGAATGTTTGAACATCATTACTGACAGCCAGTATGTCCAGAATTTGCTTCACATTCTACCAGGAGCCTACATCACTCCCGCAATAGACAAAAAATTGTTAGGTCTTTTCCTCACGACTCAATTTCATTTGCGGAACAGCACCGAAGCGCTCTATATCGCCCACATCAGAAGTCACAAGTATCTACCTGGACCAATTTCCATGGGCAATAGCAGAGTGGATGCGGCTGCAAAGGAAATTCAGCAAAGGTCAGTTTTGGGAGTCTTCATGACTCCGATTCAAAGTCATGCATTTTTTCATCAAAATGCCAAAGCACTTGCACTGCAGTTCAACCTGCCACTTTCCCAAGCCCAAGGCATAGTCCGTTCCTGCCCGCATTGTGCAGGGGCGGTGGGGGGGCCTTGTGGGGGGTCAACCCACGAGCAACAGAGGCCAACCAGGTGTGGCAGATGGATGTCACGCACGTTCTGCAGTTTGGGAGATGGCAGTACATGCACGTTTGCATTGACACATTTTCACAGTTTGTCTGGGCTACAGCTCAGAAGGGAGAAATGGCTTCCCATGTGGAGCAGCATCTCCTCTCCTGCTTCACAGCCATGGGCAAACCACGGCACGTGAAGACTGATAATGGTCCGGCTTATAGCTCCAGGCAGCTGGCCACGTTTATGGCCACCTGGAACATTAAGCACACCTTTGGTGTTCCATACAATCCGCAAGGGCAAGCGATTGTGGAGCAGGTGAATCGCTCAAGTCATACATTGACAAACAAACAGAAAGGGGGGAACTAGCCCTCCCCAAAAACCAGGGTCAGGCACAGCATTATCTGAACAAGTTATTATTCACATACAATCACCTCAATGTTTTCTCAGATTACACTCTGCAGGAGAAGCACTTCCGTTGCATGGAGGCTCTCCCGCTCCCTATGGTGCGTTACCGAGTGCCCCTGGATACTTCTTGGAAGGGCCCGGCGCCACTCATAACATGGGGGAGAGGGTATGCTGCAATTATGTCTCCTTCAGGTGTCATCTGGATTCCAGCCCAGTGTGTCAAGCCTCATCTCAAGCCCAATGGCGTGGACCCAGGCGTTCCCGGACCTGCTACTGGGAACTTGGAGGGATTGACCCTGACCGGGAAAACCAAGTGGACGAGGCGATGACAGCAGATGCCAGTGCCAAAGATCACCTGGGGGATGGTCAAGTCCCTGTGCCAGGAGGCGACTGACATCGTCCGGCGGGAGAACGTGGAACCGACGCAGGAGAACATCTTGCTTGCAGTCCTGTCCCAGATCACTGCTAATTCCTTGATGACCACCATCATATTGATCCTTTCCCTGCTTGCGGGGGGAGAGGTTCAAGCAGCTTCACTGGAAGCAGATAACCTGGTGCCAGGTGGAGATCTCTCTGCCTGGCTGCACTACAATGTTTGGGAAAGATTGGCGAACCTCATCAATCAGTCCGATTTTTGCCTGAGGCAGGCCACCGATTCTGCCTCTCTTCTTAGTTCTTGTCTCATCCCGGTGTGTCACTCCCCAGATGCGTGCATCAGGAACGGTGACTGGTTGGTGAAGTGGATATTTGGCCCATTTCACAAGACTGCTTGCTCAACATACGTGCACTGGGGAACTCAAGTCACGAAAGTCCTACCGGCTGATGCAGCCACTCTGTTCACCCCCTGAGTGGCCGTCAGCCCGAACTCGACTTGTGCTCGCATGACCGGCTGTTCTGTGGTCGAAGGGCCACAGCGCCATTGCCTTGACCCAGCAACAGCACTTGGACTTGTAATAACCCAGAGACTATTAACTCAATGTTTGTTCACGTTACTTTGCCTTCAGGATGGTTTTTTACATGTAACCAGTATACTTGGAACTACATTCCTGCAAATGTATCTGATTCCTTCTGTTGTATCAGTCGTTTGACACTGTTGCTCCCCACTAAGGACATGGTTGCCCCAAGCATTAATGTACCTCCCCAAATACGGCACACGCGTGCCACCCAATTAGATAGTTCATGTGATAGCAACATCAGGGTTCTGAGTAAAGCTGAGTATGTTTCCTTAGCAGTCAGCTTGTTTGGCGTGCCAGGCTTAGCCGTAGGCAATGCTCGGAGAATTGGTCGATTGGCTTGCGCTTTGGCAAAAGCCATTAATCACACTTCCTTGGCGATAGCAATGGTTAATCAGGAACAAATGGAGCTTCGCCATGCCATATTGGATAATCGAGCAGCTATCGATTACCTCCTGCTTGTACACCATTTGGGTTGTGAGACAGTCCATTGGAATGTGTTGCTTTAACCTCACAGATAACTCTCGTAAGGTGCAGAGCCAGATCACAGATCTCCATGCCCTGGTTAAGAATATCAAGGAAGATGCCCCGTGGGGGTGGTGGAATTCATTATGGTCGTGGTTTCCATGGGAATGGCTACAAACAACACTCATGGTGATTGTGGGGGGGGTGACAATATTGGGGACAGCGGTCTGTTTTTTCGCGCAATGTATTCCCTCACTGATGTCAATGTGCCCCCCATGGAGGAAACCCCAGGATGTCCTCACTCCACGTCAGTTGATGCCACTCTTGCGCCGAGCCATCTGTCAGGTCCAATTAAACAAATAAAGGGGGAGTGTGGATTCCGCGCACACACTTGGGTCAGCTGTCCCTGACAGAACCCCAGTTATGGGAGAAAACTCCTTCGAGCTGTTTGTTTCGAGGGGACAGAAATTGGAGAGCGGAATATTAGATATAGTTTGATTCACCCACTGCTGACCTGATAGGTAGCTAGGACAATAGAGAGCTAAAGATCGCAGATGGTTCACTCGATAGGCACGTAATGGGTAATCTCGCATCCGCAGGAGCCCTAAAGCCAGAGAGTCAACTTCGGCCACGTGTTTGCTCCCGATAACAAGGAACAATGCATGTCCCCGGTAGTTAATTAACTAGATAAGAAACTTCCCCCAGTGAAGACTTCCCCAATTAACGTGTGTAAACATGTTGTGCAGACTCAGGGCTTCCTCTGTATCACTACGCGCAACGTATGCATGCAGCCAGATCAGGCAGGCATGAAAGGTTCTGATTTGTCATCAATAAACACTGGTCTTCGCTCCATCTTGCCTCACATATCTTGCTTGACCAGTCTCCTCCGGGACCCTCCGGCCCACATCGGGCCCTGATCCAACACTGAGCTATCTTGCTGAGTCAAGGTAGCCTAAAACAGTAATGAAGACTTTAATGGTTATTCTTCGAACCTATCACTCAGGGATTGACCTTGTACCTATCTCTACACATAAGTAGGAGAATGGTCAAGTAGGATATGTCCGTTGCAGCCTTACCATCTGAGGCTGCAACGGTTGGGCCTCTTCACTCTTGAACAACAGGTCTAAGAGGTGACCTGATTGAAGTTTATAAAATCATGCACGGTGTAGACAAAGTAGATAAGGAAAAACTGTTTTCTCTATTGCACAACACTAGAACTAGGGGGCACTAGATGAAACTTTTGGGTACTAGTCCTCAAACAAATAAGAGAAAGTACTTTTTCACCCAGAGGATCACTGGTCTATGGAACTCCCTGCTAGAAGAAGTGGTGACAGCTGTCAGTCTTGACAGCTTTAAGAAAGGATTAGACAAGTTCATGGAGGACAAGGGTATCAGTGGCTATAATTATGGATACCTAACGACAACCTCCGGGTTGGAGAGATAGGCAGGGTATCTCTCAATGCCATTTCCAGGGAATCTTAAGCAGGTGAAGGCATCTGCTTGGGAATACACTGAAGCGAATGGTGAGCCACTGTGTGAGAGAATGCTGGACTGGATGGGCCGTGGCCTATTCCAGCAAGGCTGTTCTTATGTTCTCAGTAGACGACATAGCAGGCAATATTCTGAATCATTAGAGCAATCTCTTTTCTTTGCATTTCTTTTCGTAATTGCCTAGTCTCCTCGGAAATTCTGTTTTGGGAGTGATATCCAGCAGCAACTTCCACTTTTTTAACACAGTTGTTGGCTGATGATAAGTGAATGTGTGTGTGTGTGCGCGCGCGCGTGTGTGTGTAGAGGTTAACAATTTCAAAGTTTAAATGCTTAAAATATAGATAAACATATCCATTAAAAGTTAAAAGGAATAGAATAAAATCAGTTTTTAAAATTAGTGCTACTGCAGGACGGAATGAGCTCCTGTCTTCGTCCCAGCTCCTGCCGACCTAGCAGTTTGAAAGGAAGAAATTGCAAGTAGATAAATAGGTGTGAAGGTAAACAGCGTTCTGTGCACTCCAGTGTCTAGTCACCACGGAAATGTCTGCAGAAGCACTTCGGCTATGAAACAGACAAGAGCACTGCACCTTAGAGTTGGATATTAGTGGCTTTTGTGCAAGGGTGACTGCTACTGCAATATAGCATTCAAGGTTTGTGCCACTGAGGCGCCTGCTAGAATTGTTCTTCTAATTCTGATCATTGTCGCACAAAACTTGGCTGCAGTGCCTGAGCAAACTATTTGCAGATCTGCTACAAAGAAATTAGGAGGAAACAAAGGGAATCCCTACCAGCCAGCCACCCCTAAACACAGGAGAGTGTGGGTATTGGGGAGATATTCATGTGTGGAGAAAATATTTACAGAAGATAGATTTTGGGGACAAAGATTACCTCTCCTTAAACACACAAGACTCCCGTACATCTGGGGAGCATTGGGGACTGGCAAAGATCAGCCAAACCAGGGAGCAGGCAAAGACACAGCAGAATTTCGTCAGGAAATTTACCTGAGATGTATATTAAGAGATGACGAAGACAGCGGTGACAGCAATATTTAATTAATTAATTGATTGATTGATTTCTATACCACCCACTCGGCCTAGGCCGACTCAGGGCGGTTCATAATAATGGATAAAATAGCATAGTTAAAACTACTTAAAAACTACCCACCCCTTTAAAAAGATGCAGGGACCAAAGGGGGAAGGAGTTCCAGTACACCAACCACCCCACAGAGGTAACCCATCCACCTGCACCCCATACTTGGCCAGGTTTTGAGTTCTTTTCTGAAAGGCAGCAGTTATGTCTGGAGGCGCAACTCTGTTGGCAGGATGTTCCAGAGGGTCGGTGGGGATAAGGAGAAGGCCCTCTTCCTTGTGCTAGAGAGGTGAGCCCCTCTAGTCGATGGTACAATTAGAGAGCCCCTCCCGTCCACTCTGCTTGGACAGACCGATGTCCTTAGAGCGATGCGGTCTCTTAGGTAACCTGGCCCACTACCATATAGGGTTTTAAAGGTCAAAACCAGCACCTTGAACTGCACCTGGAGGCACACTGGTAACCAGTGCAGCTCCCAAAGTAGTGGTGAGGCATGGGCATAATTACCACACCCCATCACCACTCAGGCAGCCGCATGCTGGACCAGCTGCAGCCTCCGAATGGTTTTCAAGGGCAGCCCCATGTAGAGCTCATTACAATAATCTAGTCTGGAGGTGACCAGAGCATGAGTGACCATGAGCAAGGAGTCCCTGTCCAGGAATGGGCACAACTGGCGGATTAACAGAAGTTGTACAAAGGCCCTTCTGGCCACGACTGTCACCTGTTCTTCCAGCAGGAGCTGCGAATCCAGGAGGACTGCCAAGTTGTGCACCGGGTTTGTCTGGGGAAAAACCTCCCCATCCAAAACCAAAGATGGTAATTCCCGGGATAGCCCAGGGCCCCCAATCCATAGCCACTCAGTCTTGCTGGGATTCAGTTGTAGCCCGTTGGCCCCCATCCAGACCCCCACAGCCTCCAGACACCCAGATAGGACTTGGACAGCATCGCTGGGATCACCACAGGCTGAGATGTACAACTGAGTGTCATCTGCGTACTGATGGTACCGCACCCCGTGAGAATGGATGATCTCACCCAGCAGCTTCATGTAGATGTTAAATAGGAGAGGGGAGAGCACCGAGCCCTGAGACACTCCACATTGGAGGGGCCTAGGACTGGACCTCTCACTCTCCAACCACAACGACTGAGTCCGACCCTTCAGAAATGAGGAAAACCAGGACCACACAGTGCCCTGGATCCCCAATCCTCGGAGCAATTCCAGAAGGAAACTGTGGTTAACGGTATCGAAACCCACTGAGAGGTCAAGTAGAGCAAGGATGGATGGATGACCTCTGTCCCGCTCCCACCAGAGATCATCCATCAGCGCGACCAATGCTGTCTCTGTACCATATCCGGCCCTGAAACCTGACTGGAAGGGGTCCAGATAATCCGCTTCATCCAGTACCCCCTGCAACTGACACACCACTGCCTTCTCCATTACCTTTCCTAGAAAGGGAAGGTTGGAGACAGGTCTTTTTTTTTTAAATTTTTTATTAAATCTTTAATAAACATACAGAAAAAGAAAAGAAAACATTAACAATACATTAACAGTACATTACACTAACAAGTCCATAATATCATACTAACAAACATTACTATATGCTAGCACATAACAATATCTATATTCATTAACTACTATTTAACCACCAAATATTAGGAACCTTTATTTCAAAATCCAAAATAATAGAAAAAAACTTTCTGTACTACCACTAATCTTTTTAACCAATAAAAAAAAATAAAAATAATAAAAAAAACACCCTGTGAATATATACAATGCCCGGAGAGTTTATTTTTTACTCAAGTCCAGAAACTTCTTTGAGATGGTACTGGTCCTGAACTATCACCTGCCATAATAGAGTGATCCACGAACGGTTTCCATATATTCCAGAATCTATTCTCTTTTAAATTATCTCTTTTAACTTTAATCTCCCATGTCAATTTATCGTTCAATGCTAAACTCCACATTTCTTTATACCATTCTCCAACCTGAATATCTACATCGTTTTTCCAATTTCTGGCTATACATTGTCTACCCGTTGTCAGTACAATTTCCAGTAGTTCTTTTTCCTCCTTGTTTAAACCCAGATCTTCCACATTCGTTAATAGAATAGTACCCGACACCAACTTAACACTTTTACCCAATATTTCACCAAATTCATTTTCTATTCTTCCCCAAAAATCCCTTATTTTTTTACAACTCCACCACATATGTTCATATGTTCCATCAAATTCTTTACATCTCCAACATAACTTATCTCTTTTATTATCCATCTGGTAAAGTCTTAATGGTGTCAGGTACCATTGCCACAACATCTTGAAATTATGTTCTTTAATTCTTACAGACATTGTTCTCATAATTCTCTTTTTCCATTTATTTTTCCATTCAGTCTCCCCAATTTTTATATTCAAATTTTGTTCCCACTTCCGTTTCAAATCCTCCTGTGGATCTGCACCTCTATTCAATATATTATAAAGCTTACTTACAAGACCCTTAATACTACTTTCGCCTTTTCTAATCTTCCTTACCAATTCCTCAAATTCCGTAAGTACTCTATCTGATCCTAGTTCTCTTTTATATTTTTTATTCCAATTGTCCACCTTTAACTTCTGAAACCAATTCAAGTTTAATATCTCAAACATTTTTTTCCGCTCGGCATCAACATCACATGCTTTTAACCAATCCTTCAATAACAACGTCCCATTTTTATCCAATATTTCTATTTTTTCTTTGTCTAATTTTATTGGGAAACACATCATATCAGTCAATTCCAAGATTGGGGAGAGATTCGGAACCATATCTTTTTTTACCTTCTTCCACACCTCCATGAGACCTTTCATCATAGTATTATTTGACCTTTTCGCCTTATCTTTCATTCCCAGAAAATTCAAGTTTCCAATATTTCTGTATTCTTTCATTTCCAATTGTTCCCAAATTACCTTTTCTCTTGCCAAGATCTTCACAACATTCTTGACTTGAAATGCTCGGTAATATACTAAGAGGTTTGGCATACCCAACCCCCCTTTTTTCTGAGACAAATACCATAATTTCTTTGGAAGCCTAGATTTTTTTCCTCCATTACAAAAGTCATTAAACATTTTTTGAAACTCATTGATTTCTTTCTCTTTTAAATGGATCGCGAGCGTGTCAAATAAAAAGTTAATCTTTGGTAACAGTATCATTTTACACATAGCAATCCTTCCAAACCATGACAGCTTTAACTTCTGAAGTTCTCGTATTTTATTCCTAAATTCAATTCTCAAGCTGTCATAATTCAGTCGTTTAAGTTCTTCTAATTTGTTTGAAATAGTTATCCCTAAATACTTCAACTTATCTTTGATTTGTATATTAAGTGTCGAGACCGTCCTACCCATCTCACTCAATTTCAAATTACACAACATCAATTCAGATTTATCCCAGTTTATCTTTAATCCTGTTATAGCTTGAAATACTTGTAGATGATCTTTAATCCTGTCCATTACCTGTTCGGGGTGCTTCACCATAAGCAATGTATCATCAGCGTACATGCTCACTTTATTACCCATAATCCCTTCTATATTTGAATCCTCCCTTATACTTTTAGCTAAAATCTCCATTGCCATTATAAACAAAATAGGAGATAATGGGCAACCCTGCCTAGTACCTGCCTCTAGCTTTACCACATCCGTGAGCTCCTCGTTTACTCTAACCCTGGCATTTCCTTTTTGATATAGTAAATCTATAACCCTATTAAATTTATCTCCAAACCCATATTTTCTAACTATTTCCTTAATTGAAGACCACTGCAATGAATCAAATGCCTTAAAAATATCCAATGATAGTAATCCCACTTTTTCCTTTGTTTGATTAACACTGTCTATTAAATCTAATACCCTTCTAGTCAAATCCGCCATGTGTCGTCCTTTTAGAAACCCAACTTGATCAACATTTATATATTCCCCCATAAAACTATTTAAACGGTTAGCCAATATTGCCGTGAAGATCTTCGCATCTTGATTTATGAGCGAAATTGGTCTGTACGAATCCACCCTTTCCAAATTCTTACCAGGTTTTGGCAAAAGAACAATTGTAGTGTTATACCATGAAGTCGGGATTGATCCTCCATCTAATATATAATTATATAACTTCACCAATTTCGGGACCACCACCTCTTTAAATTCTTTGTAAAACTCTGTTGATAATCCATCCTCCCCCGGGGCTTTCCCTATCTTCAATCCGCTTATTACCCCCTTAACCTCTTTATCAGTTATCTTTTCCTCCATTTTCTCCCTATGCTCTTGCTTTATCCCATTCCCTAACTGCCTCTCCAATATCCTTTTAAGCTTTTCCATATCTATTTCTTTTTCTGCATATAACACCTGGTAAAATTCCCTGACTATTTTACATTTATCGCTATTCTTATTACACCTTGAACCTTGCCTGTCAACTAACACCCCAATTTCTCTTTTTTCCCTTTTAACCTTAGCTGCTCTTGCTAATAGTTTTGAGTTCTTATTACTAAATTCAAAATATTATCTATTTAAATAAATCAGATCTCGTTTAACTTTATCAATATCTTTACCCATTACTTCTGCCTTGAGTCCTTGTAGTTTCAAGAGAATTTTTTTATCTTTACTCTTTACGTGTTCTTCCTGTAATTGTTTTATTTCCCTTTCTTTTTCTATGTGTTCTGCTTTATACCTTTTATATTTAAGGCTTGCCACTTTTATGCTTTCCCCCCTAAAAACTGACTTCATGGTATCCCATACAATATTAAAATCAACCTCATTATTATCATTCCATTGCCAACTTTCTTTCCAACTTTCCATAATTGCCTCTTTGCTTTTCTGATCTTTGAACAAATTAGGATCGTACCTCCAATTTCTAACTCTTTGAATATTTTTTGGTGCTTTCAATTCCAGATATACTTTAGCATGATCCGATTCCTTAATAATCCCAATTTCCGTACTTTCTATATCCCCAATTAGGTTTTCCGACAGAAAAACATAATCTATTCTCGAGTAGGTCCCATGTACATGCGAAAAAAAGGAATATGCCCTTTCCAAGCCTTTAAACTCTCTCCACGAATCCTTCAAACCCATAACTTTCATCCATTTGTCCATCGCCTTCCCTTTCACACCCATTCCACTTCTAGCTATGTTTGTGCAATCCATTCATGACCTGATCAAATTAAAATCACCAGCCACAATAGTTTTTGCAACATTTTCCCCCTCCACTATTTTCCGAATTTTTTCAAGAAACACTACTTGGTGGTCATTCGGAGCATAAATATTTACCAACAATATTTCCTCATCCTCCAATTTTCCTCTTAACAACAGATACCTACCCTCTTGATCAGCAATCTTTTTTGTGATTTCAAATCCTAACTTCCTAGAAATCATAGTTGCCACCCCTCTTGCTTTAGATGTTCCAAACGCCATCTCATAGTGTTGCATCCAACCCAGATAAAGTTTATTCGTATCTTTTGATTTCTGATGTGTTTCCTGTAAAAATAAAATATCTGGTCTATCTTTTTTCAACGCCGATTCCACCCTCCGTCTCTTAAGAACAGAGCCTGTACCTTTCACATTCCACGATATTATTTTAATACTATCCATAACCAAATTCTTCTCCCAACTTTAAACTCTCCATCGGGCGTGCCACCAAAAACCCTTCCCCATACCCACTACATAAAACACACATTTTTCACTCTCCCCACCTTCCAACGAAAAGTCGCCTCTGTCAACCAAAGAGGGGAGAGGGGGGACCTGCAAGATGCGCCCTACTGCCGGCGCTATGCGCTACTTACCCATTCTACCTCTATTAGATAATTAAGATTACTACTATCTAATGCTCATCCTTCCTTACCTATCTCCTCCTCCATCATAATCAAAGACGGCTCCTCCTCCTCCTCCCCTCGTTGTGGTGTTCCACCTGTTGCCCCACCGGGCTCCTCCCTCCCATATTCCCTCCCCAAAGCTCCAGAATCCATCATTTCCTTCTTAAGATTTTTCCATTCTTCTGAATCTACTTGTACCAATCCCAACAAACTCAGGTATTCCAATGGATTAGTGCCTTCATCAATAACTTGCATTCTTTTATCATAGAAAAAGCGCAATTGTTGTGGAAATCTCCAATTATACCTTATATTTTTACTCATCAATAATTTAGTAACAGGCCTCATCTTATATCTCCATGTTCTTTCTTTTAGTGAAATATCATTGTAGACTTCTACATCTGAGCCATCAAATTTCAACGCGTCTGAACCAACACTTTTCAGATGAGCCATTACTTTTAATTTATCTGCCCAATTTGCAAATTTAACCAACACATTTCTTTGAGCCACTCTCCCTCTTCTTGGACCCACCCGGAATACACTTCCTAAATCCTCTTGAACAAATTCCTTCCCCATTTTTAAACCATTTAACCACTGAACCACCCTCTCTCTTAACAGATCCGGAGTGCGTTCCGGTACCTGACGGATCAAAATGTTCTGCTTTCTCATCATGTCTTCGACAGCATCTATCCTCATTTCTTGTTCCTGCAGTTTTAACTTACTGTCCCGCACCACTTCCTGAGTCCCTTTTACTTCCTTCTTTACCGCATCCACCTCGATTTGAACCACTTTCAGCATTCCCTCAAATTTATTCAAACTTAAGTCCACCTTTTTGGTATAATCTGTCAGTGTTGACATCATCTTTTCTTGCCTTTTAAACATTTCATTTTTATCTTTCACCCTTGAAGCCTCATTTTTCTCCATTTTTTGCGACAACTTGCCAATTTCCACCATAATTTGAGTCTGGTCCAATGACACTGTGGGCAGAGCTGTTGGCTGAACAGATTCATCCATTGGTGCTTTTTCAATCTTCTTAGGTTTTACAACCTGTTCTTCTTCTTTTGCTTTCGCTCTCGTACCTTTATCCATAGTGATGTAATATATTTCAAACCCAATGTTGCAGATCGCTGTAACAATTCCAATATAGTAAGGCTTACTACACTGCAGCCATAGGTTCCACCAATACAACCGGCAGGTTCTTATGTCAGCAGAAGATCCAAAATTTACTGTAATCCACAACGATGGAACAAAGGAAAACAAAAGAAAACAGCTCTCCAAACAGGCAGTTTAAAAGTAAAAGTTGTTAACCACAAATAATCCTTTCCCACAAAGCCAGCAGTCAAATGACGTCTTCCAACCACAGCAAAAAGGCTTCAGAAAAACAGTTAATCAGGTTGCTGAGGGGGGGGGGAGCTCAGAAGGAAAGAAAAATCCAGCCACCAAGGGGTTAAGGTGAGAAGTCAAGCAGCTATTTGTAATCCACACAGTGATGGAACCCTTCAATCAAAGCCACATAATCCTTCCTTTGAAGTGGATAATCAAAACACCCTTTTCCAGCGAGTGCCTTAACTTTGAAGTGAGAAGAGGCCCCCCCTCTTCCCCCTCTTCCCTAAATGAGCAGGCAGTTTAGGCAGAAGAGAAGAGAGAGAAAAAAAAACAAACTCCCACAGCTCTCCTCTTTTCCAGACCAGAGAGGAGGTGAAAAAAAAGAGAAAGGAAAATTAATCCGCCTTATTGATTTCAGAATGTGGCGCGGTCCTCTGGTATGTAGAAAAAAAAACCACAGTCTATACACGATCACTTTCGTTTTCCCTGGCCGTCGCCATTACAGTACCTCCAGCTCTTCCTCCCCTTCTTTTTCTTCTGAAAAACTCAGCCGATTTTATAGCTTATAGCTAAGAATGTAGCTCCCTTCAGGCACTTACACACAAATTGCCTTCACTCCAGCCGCTTCTTGCCACTTCCAAAACCAGTTCCATAGCCTTCCATAGCCTTCTCCTCACTCTCGCTGATCCCGTTCCTCGGCTCTCCAGCGGAAAAAGCCGCGACTGCCGTCACAGCTCAACCGCCCAGAAAAACCTCCCGAACTTCGATCATCCAGCTTCAAAAGCTCAGCAAACTTTCCAAGGAGACAGGCAAGGATCTTAACTTTAAGCTTTACCACTTGAAAATTTTTCTATTCCGCTCCTTCACATCGTTCACCACTTTGTTGAGCGCGAGCGTCCGAAACTAGATGTTACACAGCGGCCATCTTAGCCAAAACCCCGAGACAGGTCTATAGTTGTTAAGGACTGCTGGGTCAAGGGATGATTTTTCAGGAGGGAGCGCACCAAACCATGTTTTAAAGGTGCAGGAAACACCCCCTCCTGCAGAGATGCATTGATTATTGCCCCGACCCAGCCACCTGTCACCCCCTTGGAGTCTTTTACCAGCCAAGAGGGACAAGGGTCCAATGGGCATGTGGTGGTGTGAACAGCTGCAAGGAGCCTGTCCACTTCATCAGGGCAAACTGGATTGAACCAATCCCAGATGACATGGCAAGACTGTGCTCCAGCTCCCTCCAGACTCTCCCCTTCCACACCAGGATTAATCCCCGAGTGAATCCGAGCGATTTTCTCCACCCAATGGTCAGCAAAGTCCTCAGCCGAACCCTGCCAACCAGGCACCGCCCCCCCCCCCTTACCAAGGAAAGACCAGGTTACCCAGAACAGGGTGGCTGGGTGATTATCAACAGAGGCCGGGGGTGGTGAAGTATTGCCGCCTCACCACCCTCATCACCACTAGATAGGCACTAATAGCGGCTCTAGCTAGTGTCAAATCGGAATCATTCTGGGTCATCACCCAGCAGTGCTCTAGGCATGTCTTTGTCCATTTGAGCTCCCATAGTTCTTCCGTGAACCATGGAGATGACCGTGCCCCATGGGCTTGGAGAGGCCGTAATGGTGCAATTTCATCCAAGGCTGCCATCATCACTCTGTACCAGAGGTCAACAAGCGCCTCAGATGAATCGAGTTGTCGATCCAGAGGCCCTGAATTACCTGAGTCAGGCTCACAGCTGCCATGGAAGTCGTGAACTCCTATGCAGCCTCGGAGCCAATCCCCAGCAAAGGCAAATTGAAGTCCCCCAGAACCACTAGCCTAGGGAACTCCAATGCCAGCACTGAGACGGCCTCGAGGAGCTCAGGCAGGGAGTCTCTTACCCTGCAAGGGGGCAGGTACAGGAGTAAGACCACCATCTGACCCTTAGGGCCCAATTTAGCGTTCAATTTAGCGTTCAAGAACCAAGACAATAGAAACAGCAAAAGTCTGGCTTAACTCATCTTTATTGCATGGTGGTCAGGGGGAACATGTGGTAATGGCGGACGAACAGTTCATTATATACAGTGGCTATACATTTGAATGTGGCTCCTCGGTAGCTCATTGGCTACTGTCTGCGTGACGTCACCCTTAGTCTCGCCCTTCTTGTCCAGGTGAGGCAGTGGCGGGAATCTTCCCACGGCTGTAGGCATTTGGAGAATTTGTACCATGTGATCTGGACGCTCGCTACTGCCCCCAGTGGTCACTAGCTCGCGTCCTAGTACAGAAGGTTACAGTGTTACTTTTAGAAATTGTTACATTCAATCATTCATGTGGTTGCATTTACTTAAAAGCACATTACAATCCATACACAACACCCCTCCACCCTAGGATGAGACGAAGTCTCTCATCCAATGTGGTTTGTTGCATGAGCGTTTTGGGCGTAAGGCTGGCTGGCTTGTCCCGGGGGAGCTATCGCTTCTGTGTTCCCTGGGCTCTTGTCCTGCAACAGGAGAGGGAGACTCGTTAGCGACTTGCTGCAGTTCTGCAGCTTTTGGGGTAGGGGTAAACTCCATTGTGGGAAAACCGGGGGCATTGGGGACTAACGAAAAACACCGCTCCTCACTTGGACGGGTGGGGGACCACTCTGAAAAACTCCCCCGGTTTTGTAACTCAAAGTCAAACTCATGTTCTGGGATATCTATGGGGGCATCTTCCAGGATATCTGTGGGGAAAAACTCATTCCCTTCGCCTCTTGGTGGGGACCGCTGGTCCCCCTCTCCTCCCCCTTGGGCTAAACGAGTGGGGGAGAACCCTAACGCTGAGTTCTGATGCGCGGTTTCCGCACCCTGACTACCGGGAACCCGTCACCGGAGTTGGTCTGCATTTCACCTCCAGAGTAGACCCGTGCTGGTCTCAACACAGTACGACACAGGTCCAGTTTGGCTAATGACTACCCCCGGGACCCAGGCTGGTCCTGCAGTTGCGTAATTTCTGCAATGGACCGGGGCACCTATTTCGAAACTCTTGGTGCCCACTATCCCTATGTTCCTCCCAGTATCTTCCACCCTTGTGGAGTCTAGCCTAGTCAGTATCGTGGTCAGCTTCCTGCGCATGAGGAGTTCTGCAGGCGAGTAACCTGATGCCAGCGGTGTCACCCTATAACCCAGCAGGAATTGGCATAACTGTAGATTCAGGTCCCCGGGGCCCATGCACCTCAGTGCTTCCTTTGTTGTACGTACGAGGCGTTCTACCTGTCCGTTTGTTGCTGGGTGAAAAGGTGCAGGGGTTATGTGCCGGATGGCGTTTATGTCAATGAATGCCCGGAACTCGGCGGAAGTGAAACTACTCGCATTATCACTCACAAGCACATCGGGTATACCGAATGAGCTGAACACCTTGCGCAATTGCTTAATGGTTGCGGCTGATGAGGTGTTTGCCATTTGGGATAACTTCTAACCACTTGGAATAACCATCCACTATGAGGAGGAAAAATGAACCTCTGAAGGGACCTGTGAAATTTTTTTGTGCAGGCGAGACCATGGCCCTTTGGCTGCGTCCCATTCTCTGTGCGGAAGTCGGGACTCTTCGGGCCGAGAGCTTTGGCAACTCTCGCAAGTGCTCACCATGTTCTCTATGTCAGCATCTATCTGGGGCCACCAGAAATAGCTCCTGGCCAAAGCCTTGGAGCGGACAATCCCCGGATGGCTGATGTGCAGTAGCTTGAGCACGCTTGCTCTCAAAGATTCAGGGACGACCATCCACTGGCCCCAAAGGAGGCAACCCCTCTCCGTGGACAGTTCTATCCTATTCCTAAAAAATGGGGCAAATTCTGCCGCAGGGGAAGACGTTGGCCACCCTTTTTGCACCCATGAACTCACTAGGGCCAACGTCTTATCCCTCCCTGTTGCCTTGGCGATTTCCGTGGGTACTATTGGGGGTGAATCCAGAACCTCTATCAGGAGCACTTGGTGATCTTGTTCCACTTCACACGTGGGGTTGCCCACGTGAGGCAGAGGTGACCACGAGAGTGCGTCCGCATGGCTTATGTCCTTTCCGGGGCAATAAACCAGCGTGCTCTGGTACTCGTTTAGAAAAATGGCCCATCTCAGCATTCTGGGGGACAGGATCTGCGGTGTGGGCTTGTCTGCGGTGAAAATGCCTAGCAGGGGCTTGTGGTCTGTCACGATGGTGAAAGGGCGGCCATATAGAAAGTCGTGAAACGTCTTTGTTCCAGTGATTATTGCAAGTGCCTCCCTGTCTGTTTGTGCATAGTTACGCTCTGCCTTTGACAGGGATCTGGAATAGAACGCCACTGGGGCTTCCCGCCCACTCTCCAGCACGTGGCACAGGACCACCCCCACCCCCACTGGTGAGGCATCGCATACCAGAATCACTGGCTTCTTGGGATCGAAATGGGTCAGGATGGCCTCTGAGGATAAGAGTTGTTTCAGCTCATTGAATGCTCTCTCTTGACTCTCGCCCCATCGCCAAAACTCGTCCTTCTTTAATAATCTATGAAGTGGCTCCGCCACCGATGCCTTCCTAGGCAGGAAGAAATGGTAAAAATTCAGGAGCCCCAGGAAAGATTGCAACTCAGGTTTTGTGGTGGGGCAAGGAGCATTTTGAACAGCGGCCACCTTTGACTCAGAGGGTTTTATACCAACTGGGGTTACCCGGAAACCTAGGAACTCTACCTCTTTTGCGAAGAACATACATTTGTCTTTCCACAGCCTCAAACCCGCTTTCTCGAATACGGTCACTACTCTGTCTAGCCTTTCAGCCAGTTCTGACTCGCTCCCCCCTGTAATCAAAACGTCGTCAAAATATGGCAAGACCCCCTCCAAACCCTTCAAAAGTCACTCCACTAATGATTGGAAGATGCCTGGAGCCGAATTTACGCCAAACTGTAGGCGCATCACCTTAAAAGCTCCTTTGTGGGAGACTATTGTCTGTGCAGCAGCTGCAGCTGGGGTTACTGTAAATTGCTGGTAAGCCTGCACCAGGTCTAACTTCGCAAAACACTTTCCCCCATGTAACCTAGCCAACAAGTGGCTGACTACCGGCACCGGATACGCATTTGGGCGTATTGCCTTGTTGATGGTGCATTTGTAATCAGCGCAAATTCAAACCTTCTCGTTAGCCTTTAACGCTGTTCAATAGGAGTTTCCCACTCCACAGAATCGACTGGGACTAGAATTCCCTGGCCCACCAACTTGTCCAGTTCCACCTCTATTTTGTCCTTTAGTGCAAAAGGCACCCTTCGCGGTTTGAGCCTTATTGGCTGGATCTCCGGGTCCAGGTCGAATTTTCCGAGTCCCTTCTTGAATACCTTGGGATGCGCGTTACACACCTCCTGTATTGGATCAGTCCTGACGGTATGTACACCCCCTATGAACAAACCCAGGGGCTTAAACCATTGTGTCCCCAGGAGGCAACAGGCCCCCTCCTTGAGAACGACCAGAGGAAGCTCCGGGGCATGTTGCTTGTATTGCACCTTGAATTTTCCCACCCCCAACACTGGAATGCTACTTCCCTGCACATCTCGCAAAGTAGACTTCAGTGCTTTGAGTTTGGGCTGCACGTTGGGGGAAATTCGCAAAAACTCCCTCTAGGAAATAATGGAATAGGAGGAATCCGAGTGTATCTCTATCTTAACGGGGACCCCTTGCAACAGTACCTCAACAAAGTAACGTGGGTGTCCCAAGGACACGCTTTGGACGTTGTCGTCGCTGGGGACTCACCGGTACACTCCATTTACCTCGACGTCGCTGTCACCGGAGACTCGGCCCATGCCGTCCTGTTTTCTCTAGGGCCAGACGCCATCCTTCCTTGGGGTACGGTCTGCTGAGCCCTTGTGCTCTCCATGCTGTTGTCTGCAAACCTTGGTGATGTGGCCCCGCCATCCGCAGTTGTGGCACTCGGCCTTCCAGAATGGGCACTTGCTACGGTCGTGGGATGCCCCGCAGCCGTCACAATGTCGGCCATCCTTCCACACCTTCCGGATGTCCTTGTCCTCGCTGCTCTCCATGGAGGAGTGTGGCGCCCGCCTGGCTGCTTGCACAGGGGCTGCTGCCCTGTCAGGTTGTGGGGGCCTTGTTCTGAACCCCTTAACCCCGGCTCTCATGGCTTCTGCAACCTGCGCTTCCTTCAGGACCTCTTGTAATGTTGGGGCAGCTCTTTGTTTATCACCTTCCTCTGGGTCTCTTCGTCCCACAGGCCGCACAGCATGCGGTCCCTGAGGGCGATTTCTAGGTTCTCCCACTTGCATGGCCCTGTAGCCAAATGGAGGGCCACTGCAAAGGCAGCCACAGACTCACCAGGGGATGCACCCTCTTCCAGAAGGCGTCCCGAGCCAAGAACATCGAGACCGTGGGCTGGAAATGGTCCCGCAGGGCTTTCAGGAGCTGTTTAACCGGGACCTCATCTACTTTCCTTGGAGACACCAGGTCCACCAAAATCTTCATGGCCGGGAAACCGAGCATCCTGATGAGGGTGGCTCTTTTCTTCCCCTCATCGGAGATGTTGGACTCTATCAGTGCGCTTTTGAAATCCATCTTGAACAGTTCCCATTCCTCCGGTTTGTTGATGTCGAAACCGGTCTGTGTTGTCTTGATTCCTTGGGAAGCCATTATCCCACCTTCGTCGCCAATTTAGTGTTCAAGAACCAAGACAATAGAAACAGCTGAAGTCTGGCTTAACTCATCTTTATTGCATGGTGGTCAGGGGGAACATGTGGTAATGACGGATGAACAGCTCATTATATACAGTGGCTATACATTTGAATGTGGCTCCTCGGTAGCTCATTGGCTACTGTCTGCGTGACGTCACCCTTAGTCATGCCATTTTTGTCCAGGTGAGGCAGTGGCGGGAATCTTCCCACGGCTGTAGGCATTTGGAGAATTTGTACCATGTGATCTGGACGCTCGCTACTGCCCCCAGTGGTCACTAGCTCGCGTCCTAATACAGAAGGTTACAGTGTTACTTTTAGAGATTGTTACATTCACTCATTCGTGTGGTTGCATTTACTTAAAGGCACATTACAATCCATACACAACACCCAACCACAGGAGCAGAGCCTCACAACCCAGAATTTGTGGAGCAGTAGCCCTGGTGACTCCCAGTGACTCTCTAGCTATAATGGCAATGCCACCACCCTTACCCTCATCCCTAGGCTGATGCCAAATACCGAACCCGGCTGGACACATTTCTGGCAGAGGAACCCCATCCTCTTGTCTGAGCCAGGTCTCAGTGATGCATGCCAGACGGGCCCGCTCCTCCAGAATAGAGTCTTGTATCAGGAGAGCCTTGTTACAAACCGACCTGGCATTCATCAGCAGCAGCCTAAGGGCGTGGTCACCCTGGGTCAATTGCTCAGGACCAAGAGGTGTAACCGGGGGGCTGGAATGAGGGACAGATACTGAACATCGGTTCCACATTCCCCGAGTGCGGCCAGCCCCTCGGTACCCACTATATCACCCCATGCCTGTCACAATCCCTATGTGGGCCCCCGGAGCCTCCCCAATTGCCCCAGACAGAATGCTGACCCCTTACCTGGCTGGAAGGGATGTCTCTCCCTCCCTCCATAACCAACTTAAAACCTGCCCTCTCCCTCCCTCCACCCCATTATAGCACTGAGTACATCTATTGGGCAAAGGGGGGGAGAGGGGAGGAAAAGGCCACCCCATCCCTCGACCACTGGTCCAACCCATGTTCTTCCCTCTAGCCCCATGCAGGGGGGTGAGCATGCTCCTTCTCAGGTATAGCCTGAAAAAGAGCAGCAGAGGGGGGACGAGGAGGTCCAAAAAAAGGGGGGGCAAAAAAAACATGCCCAGCCAACTTCCGTGCAAGGTGCCAGTCTCTCAACAAAGATCTGGGAAGGCACAACAGGCACCATAGTCCAGCGTTGGTGGCAGCGGTGGCGGGGAGCATTCTTTGGGGCTGCCAGAGCAACACCAGATGTTTAGAGCCCTGCCCCGCCTCCCTCTCTGGCAGAAGGCAAGGCTGGAGCCGGGCCTGGTGGGTCTGGCAGTGTTGGTAGTGGCAGTGATAGGGCCGCTCCGAGCTGCTTCTCTGCAAGACGTCTTCTCCCCTTGCCTCCACTCTGCATGGCGAGGCTGGCTCTGGCAGCAAGGACGGTGGTGGTCTTAAGGGCACCCTGGGCCGCCCAACTGGTGCTGGTTTCCTTGGGTGGCCAGGTGTTCCTTACCACCCCCATCCTGGAAGGCAAGGCTAGAGCCGGGTCTGGTGGGTTTGGCGGCAGCAGTAGTGGGGGTGACAGGGCCGCTCCAAGCCACCCCACTGCGAGACATCTTCTCACCTTGCCACCACTCTGCATGGCAAGGCTGGCTCTGGCGGCAAGGACGGCAGTGGTCTTAAGTGCGCCCCAGGCTGCCCAGCTGATGCTGGTTGCCTCAGGCAGCTAGGTGTTCCTTCTCGCGTCCATCCTGGACGGCAAGGCTGGAGTCGGGTCTGGTGGGTCTGGCAGTAGAGGTAGCGGCATTGACGGGGCTGCTCCCCTCACCTCCACTCTGTGCGGTGAGGCTGGCTCTGGTGGCAAGGACGGCGCTGGTCTTAAGGGCGCCCCGGGCCGCCCAGCTGATGCTGGTTGCCTCTGGTGGCCAGGTGTTCCTTCCCACCTCCATCCTGGAAGGCAAAGCTGGAACCGGTTCTGGTGGTTCTGCTTTGTATGAACTATGTTGTTTCTTATATCTTGTATTATTTTGATGTTTACTGGTATGAATTATGTTATTTATAATGCTTTGCATTTTGAATTGTGTGATATTGTATTTTTACTTATGTTGTATGCCTCCTTGAGTCGCACGTTGTGTCGAGTGAGGCGGGGTAAAAATAATAATAATAATAACAACAACAATAAAAACTACAACAACAACAACAACAATAATAATAATAATTTCATGTCAGAAATTATTCTGTGTTGAGAGGATTTTGCTGGAGAATCTCCTAAATAAAGGTGAAAGTTTACGTACAATAAGAGAGACAGATCAAGCACCTCTAATGGGGAATAGTAATAATCTTCACAAAATGTAGAAAGTAAGGTAAAGGTCAGCATTTCTAGAAAGCCAGTCATATTCAACTCTAGGGTTCAGTGCTAATCTCTGTTTATAGCCATTTGCAGACATTTCCATGGTCATGTGGCAGGCATGACTATACATTAGAGTGCACAGAACACGGTTTGCATTCCCACCGAAGTGGTCCCTATTTATCTACTTGCAATTTCTTGCTTTCGAACTGCTAGGTTGGCAGGAGCTGGGACAGAGATGGGAATTCACTCCGTTGTGCAGTACTCAGGTCGCAAACGTCCAGTAGTCAAGTTCAGCATCTTAACCACTGAGCCACCACAGTCCCATAAGAAGGAAAGCAGACCACAAATTGCACAGTCTCTGATGTCTATATATGAATGTCCAGAAAATTGGAAACAAACAAGAAGAATTGGAAATTTTAGTTCAGGAGAGTAAATATAACTTACTAAGGCTAACTGAAATGTGGTAGGATGACTATTATGACCAGTATATAGCAATTGAAGGATATACAGTAAAATGTTCAAAATGTTCAGAAATGTACCAATAGAGATGAGCCAAGTTGGCTCTTGTCCAGAATTAAATTGGGACTTAAATTGAATGGACCTGGCAACAAAAGAGTCAGATCAGTGAGAAGGCTGAGCTAATAACCATCCACATGTCAGATGATAGGACAGCTAGAGTAAAGAAAGGATATTAAACATCTACATGACCAGCTATTCTCACAGTGTCATACCTTCCCCAGACTGTCAGCACTGAAATAACACCAGCCAATTAGTCCTCCCTGTAGACAAGAAACTTAAATATTGTCCTTTCCCACCTTAAAAAGTGGAGAAAATGAAAGAAAAAATCTTACTCTAACCAAGATAAGGCTAAGTAAGATCCCTAAAAATATTGCAAAACTAAATCTGTCCACTAAACTAATGTAGTTTATATAGGCCAGGGGTGCCCAAGCATTTCGGGCTACGGGCCAGTCATGTGATCGAGTGTGCCAGTCACGTGCTTCCTCCCACCCAGAAGTGGAAGTAAAATGTACATGCACGGGCACACTATTTATTTATTTTATTTCAGTTTCTATACCACCCACTTGGCCAAGGACAACTCAGGATGGTTCACAGCATAATAATAATAATAATTAAAAACATAGTTAAAACTGCTTAAAAAATCTACTCACCCACTTACTAAAAAAAGGGTGCAGGGGCCGAGGTTGCTAGAATTCGCTATACCAGCCACCCAGCGGAAGTCATCCCTCCACCTGCACCCCATACTTGGCCTGCCAGCCATGTTTTAAGTTCTTTTCTGAAGGGCAGCAATTCCATCTGGAGATGTAACTCTGTTGGTAAGAGGATCAAGAGAGCCGGTGCAGACACATAGAAGGCCCTCCTCCTTGTGCTGGAGAAGCAAACCTCTCTAGCAGATGGTACAATGAGAGAGCCTCTCCGGTCCATTCTAGTTGGATGGACAGATGTCCTTAGGGTGATGCGGTCTCTTAGGTAACCTGGCCCACTACCATGTAGGGCTTTAAAGGTCAAAACCAGCACCTTGAATTGCACCCGGAGGCAAACCGGTAACCAGTGCAGCTTCCGGAGCAGAGGCGAGGTATGGGCATAACACCCACGCCCCATCACTACTCGAGCCGCCATGTTCTGGACCAGCTGCAGCCTCTGAATGGTAGACAAGGGCAGCCCCATGTAGAACGCATTACAATAATCGAGTCTGGAGGTGACCAGAGCATGTGTGACCATGAGCAAGGAATCCCTATCCAGGAGCGGGTGCAACTGGCGAATTACACGAAGTTGTGCAAAGGCCCTCCTGGTCACAGCTGCCACCTGCTCTTCCAGCAGCAGACGCGCATCCAGGAGGACCCCCAAGTTGCGCACTGAGTCTGTCTGGGGCAAGGTAACCCCATCCAAGACCAAGGATGGCAGCTCCCGGCATAGTACGGGACCCCAAACCCACAGCCACTCAGCTGTAACCCGTTGGCCCCCATCCAGACCCCCACTGCCTCCAGGCACCCAGACAGGACATTGACAGCATCACTTGGATCCCTACGGGCCGAGATGTACAACTGCATAATGCTGCCATAAATGACCAATGGCTGTCGCAAATGTGTTAATGCAAAAATAAATATTCATTGACTCATATGTAAACTTCCAAAGTAAATGTCATTAATTCATGTAAATTGTTCAAAGTACTCAAAGTCTATATGGAAAGCTTCAAAGTTCTTAAACTAAATGCAAAATCTTGTACAATGCTTCAATGGTGTAATGTTTCCATATCAGAATCTTAAATTATGGTGATAATTCCTGTAATCCATAATCCAAAACCCTTCCGGTAAAATTTGGCTTTTCAAAATAATATTTTTCATCAGGGATCTATTGGAATAATAAATAACAAATTACATGTAACAATCCACATTCATACATTAATATCTAAACATTTGCAGGACAGAGAAACAATATAAATGATATGAAATACCTGTTTTACAAAGTAGAAGTCAGTTTCAATGTGTCTTGAGCCTCATTCGCATTCTCTTGTGTGCTCTCTGACATCAACAAGAGCCATGGATGAAACAACTTTTATACTGTTATGCCAGAAGCCCGCCCCACCCCAGAAACAGCTGTTTACTTTCCAAAAGAAAACATGAGAGATCTGCCTCCATGTTGAGCCCTCTGGGGTGTATCATGTCAAATCTGTGCATGAAGTATGCCTCCTGCTGCAGTAATTATTTCTCAACATCTACCCTCATAAACTGTGATGGTCGATTAGTTTCTAAGACCACAAACTTAAAGTCATTTTCTGAATGATGTGCTTCAATGAAATGCATCATGAGAGGTGCTTGTATGTTACATGTTCGGATCTTAGAACGGTGCTCCCCCACCTGAATTTCAATAAACCACCTAGTCATCCTGACATATGCCTTACCACAGTTACACAAAACCAATAGACACAGTCTTTGGAGTTGCAATTCGTCACACCATGAACCTGATGGGTGAAAGTTCTGTTGGGGATTGACACCAGATCCGTCTCCCAAGCAAGCTTGGATTTGGCACAATTATCACACCTGTAATGTAATGAGGTGACATGAGGTAGCCTGTCCAGGTGGCATTCATGATCTGAGCATGTTAAAACATTCGCAATGGATTTTGTTTTTTTAAAGGCCAACAAAGGGCTTGCTCTGGCAGCCAGGTAAGTGTTCCATTATTTTCCAATGTTTATATATGATGTTTTTTATTTGTCTCGCCAATGGCAAGAACTCTAAAAAGCAGCTCAATCTGGATGCTCTCTCCCTTGGCTTACTGAGGAGTAAATTCTGTCTTGAGAACTGTTTTACTTTATCTAAAGATTGATGTATGACCCTATCCAGATAGCCTCTCTCTAGCAGAAAATTCTTAATCATATTAAGCAAAAAAGGGACAATACCCTAGCAGTAAAATTATGCAGGAAATCCACAGACAGGAATTCATATCTGGCTTATCACCCTTTTCAGTTAAAGAACAGCATACCCTTTGGGCTATTCTCCAGGGCCAAGTGTAATTCAACTAAAGAAAGAGATTTTACCAACTCTTCTAATATGATTAAGATTAACTGTGGTAAGGCATATGTCGGGATGACTAGGCGGTCTATTAAAATTCAGGTGGGGGAGCACCATTCTAAGATCCACACATGTAACATACAAGCACCTCTCACGGCGCATTTCATTGAAGCACATCATTCAAAAAATGACTTTAAGTTTGTGGTCTTAGAAACTAATCGACCATCACAGTTTATGAGGGTAGATGTTGAGAAATAATTACTGCAGCGGGAGGTATACTTCATACACAGATTTGACATGATACACCCCAGAGGGCTCAACATGGAGGCAGATCTCTCATGTTTTCTTTAAGACAATTACACAGCTGTTTCTGGGGCAGGGTGGGGCTTCTGGCATAACAGTATAAAGGTTGTTTCATCCATGGCTCTCATTGACGTCAGAGAGCACACAAGAGAATGCTAATGAGACACAAGATGCATTGAAACTAACTTCTACTTTGCAAAACAGGTATTTCATATCATGTATATTGTTTCTCTGTCCTGCAAATGTTTAGATATTAATGTATGAATGTGAATTGTTACATGTAATTTGTTATTTATTATTCCAATAGATCCCTGATGAAAAATATTATTTTGAAAAGCCAAATTTTACCAGAAGGGTTTTGGATTATGGATTACAGGAATTATCAACATAATTTAAGATTCTGATTTGGAAACATTACACCATTGAAACATTGTACGAGATTTTGCATTTAGTTTAAGAACTTTGAAGCTTTCCATATAGACTTTGAGTACTTTGAACAACTTACATGAATTAATAACATTTACTTTGGAAGTTTACACATGAGTCAATGAATATTTATTTTTGCATTAAAAATCTTCTTGCACCATTGAAGATTTTTTGCATTTGAACAGTTGTAATTTGTGCAGCATACACTCAACCACCGTTCTGCCCCTTTTTTGCTTGCAAATGTGTTTATAACAGCCGTGGGTCATTTATGGCAGCATTGTGCTCTCACATATGCACATTATACTTCTACTTCTGTGACTGATGAGGGTTGTGGGCCCAGTAATGCACTGAACCATGTTCTGTCCTGTTCGGGAGAACCAGTAGCAGAAATCCCCCCAGGCCACACCCACCTGGCTGGCTCTGCCCATCTCCATACCCCATTGTGTTGGCCCCACCCACAGACTTGGCCCTGCCCACAGATTTGGCCATGCCCACAGCTTTGGCCCCACCCACAGAGGTGGTAGTAACATTTTTTGGAGTGCATCACTGTGTGGGCCGGATCCAGCCTGCGAGCTGTAGTTTGGGCACCCTGATCTAGGCCATTAGTCTAAAGTTAATAAATCACAAAGCCACAAAAACACAGCTTCCCAATGGCTCAGAGGGTAAAAGCACCATGCTTGGAGACTGAAAGGACAGGGTTAGATTCCCCGAGAGCTGTATGATAGGGAACATGAAAGGAGCCTCATTCGGGCATCCCCTGCCAAAATCCTTTCAATCTAGAGTACTCTCTGACATGAAAACACACACACCACAAAAATGTTGTCACAACTAACTAAAAAGATAAGATTAAGCAGAATCTCTATTTTGACTATATAATATTAAATTAACTACTGTGGAAGATAATAAAGATTAATATAAATGGTAATAATTTGAATAAGTAAGATATTAAGTCAAAATAAAAATACATACAGATAACACTAATCCAAACCTAATAAAAAATAAAAACACACAAATAAATAACTTACTAAAAAAACCTATTATAATAATACTAACAATAATACTATCACCCACATCACATGATCCAATTGAACAATAAACAGCCATTGAATAATCTTTGTTCCACTGGATTATCATTTTACGGAGCAATGGCAGAACATTACGATCAAGCAAAATGTAATAATTAGTCCTAAACATCTCCAAACTCACAATCCAGTATCTTATCATTTTCCAAAATTCAACAAACATCTTTATTCCCTTTAAACATGAAAATTTAACAGGCTCCATTCCAATATCATCCTCTACACAACCAACCCTCCACTTTCATCCTCATTTCCCCCTCATAATTTTCAACCTCCTTCTAAGCACATCCCTTCAGCCTTTCCCAACCTACTGGGATTCTCTGTCTCAATTTAACATTGTTCCAAACATATCTCACCATTTTCCCCTAAAAAAAAATTTAAAAGAATTTTGAAAGATCAAAACAATGTATTACAAACATGTGCCATGGTACTCATTTAAGAGTAAATACAAACAAGAATAGGTTACTTTCCTTTAAAGGAATGTTTTCTAATTCTAATGCATCTACTGCTAGAATTTATGTATCCCCCCCCCAGCAAAATTAAGCAATCCTTGGAGAAATTTATCTTTATGTTTTTAATGACAGAATCATAAGAGTACAAGGAGGCAGAAAGATAAGAGAAACATGGGGAATACTGTAATGAAGAGTGAAAATAGAATTTAATTAGATTCCCATATATGGATGCAGTTCCAAATCTCCCACGGAGCAAGCCTTTAAAGTCCTGACATGTTAGGCAGCAGGAAATGTTTCTGTGTTAAACTGGGTAAAAACAACATATAATCAGTGGAGACTAACTATTACTACTTGCTAAATTGGTTGCAGTAATGTCCTTTTGTTCCATAGGATACCCTTATGTTTCATAGCTCATATGTGTGGTGGATCAACCTATTATGCCGAATGTGGTAATACATCATTATGTAAACAGAAATATAAAATGGTTGTTTTAGGGACCATTATCATGAATTAGAGCTCTCTAAGGATTCTGATAAATGGCTGCAATTTAAGGGGACAGTTTTGTGTGTATTATTTTCTTTCTCATTTGCCTAAGAAACTACAAATACAAAGGGTAGAAAAATAAGAATGTAATATTTCAAATAAGGTATGTCTCTTCCATTGCTTTAAGGGCTCTATTTTGGCTGGTTAATATTTAGACTTACACTATGCCTGCCATATTCCTGCTGTAAAACATAAGTGATCTTTGTTTGCAGGTGACTTTTGGGACTTCTCTGTGGCAGCCCCCAGATTATGGAATTCACTCTCTTGGGAAGTTAGGTTGCCCCTTCCTGCTTATCTCTTTGCCAACAGCTGAAAACTCATCTCTTCAGGTGGTAGACTTTTAATAATGATAACTGAGCCCCTGGAGTTTTGAGTCAAGTTAATGTCTGCTTTGTAAAAAATATTAATATTTTAATCTTGTTTTTTAATCATGTAAGGCAGGCGTTCTCAACCTTTTGAAGTCGGGAGATGGGTCATACTCCCTCAGACAGCTACCAGGGCCAAACAGCCATTTTGCCATTCCTCCACCACATGGCACTTCCTGGTGGTGGTGGGCCACATGAAATGGCACCAAGGGCTGTATCCAGCCCACAGGCCGCAGGTTGAGAATCCCTGATGTAAGGTATTTTAATTATGAATTACTTAATTATTATTTTAATTAATTATTAAGTTTAATTCTTGATTCTCCTCATTGGGAGACAGGTGGCAAATGAATGAATGAATGAATGAATGAATAGGATACAAACAGAGATGAGCACCAAACGCTAGAGTCAGATATGACTGGCTTTCGAGCAAGGGTGACTGTGGGTTCCACGAGCGCAATTGGTATACTGTCCCTGACAGAACCCCGGTGATGATCACTTCGTTGCCACGGGTTCCCGAGGGGACAGAAATTGGGGGAGCAGAATATTAGATAGAGTTTAATTCATCAATAGCTGATCTGACAGGCAGCTAGGAGAATGGAGATCTAATGACTAACTCACTAGGCATGTAATAGGTAATCTCACGTCTGCAGATTCCTCAAAGCCCTAGAGTCAATGTTGGCCACTTGTTTACTCCCGATAACGAGGAACAATATATGTCCCCGGTAGTTAATTAAGTTAGATAAGGAACTTCCCCAGGTGTAGACTTCCCCAATTAACTTGTGTAAACATGATGTGTGAAGTCAGGGTTCTCACTGTATCGCTATGCATATGCATGCAGCCAGAACAACATAAATGCTTCTGCTTTGTCATCATTAAACACTGGTCTTCGCTCCATCTTGCCTCATGTGTCTTTGCTTGACCAGTCTCCTCCGGGACCTACCGGCTGCTTGCGCAACCCGCTTCGCAGCCCAGATCCAACATATGGTGACCCCAACGTGATTCTACTCATGAGTAGCGATGCTCCTTGGTCTGGTTCTACACCAGAACAGTGTCCGAGTCTTCCCGGAGGACAGCGCAGCAGCTCTGGTCAGAAAGCCATCCGATCTGAGTGACAGCTATGCCAAGAGGCATTCCAGAGTCGGCAGAGCGTGCTCCAATGCTCTGAGGCATCTTGCGCATCGGAAACACGTTCCGCTCAGGGTCGGCTTTGAACCCTGACTCCATCACAGAGGCCACCGAGGGCCTGTGGGCACAGTCCACATTCTGAGTCCTACCCATAGGGACGTCATGCCAAACCAGTTACCTGACTCAGACGCGTCGACTCATCCCGCGGAGGAAACTTCAAAGGACCGGCAGGTAATATGGGGACTTGTCCACAGCGACAACGTCCGACCGCTAACCAGAGAGTTCACTTAATGGAACTCAAGGCCCTGGCCAGGGGAAATCATACACACATTCACAGCGCCCAGTTAGCAGATCTTTTGGTGTACTTGGGGGAACATTGTCTGTTTTATTCAGAAACAGGCATGCTTAGTCTCCAACCTTGGGATAGGATAGGAGCCTGCATTAGGCAAGAACCTGGAGGCCCAGCTAAAGTAATCAGCACATGGAGCAAATGTAGGAAGCTCATAGCAGAGGTAGACGCAGTCCGGATAGAGACCGAGAGCCCCCCAGCACAGTCAGAACCATCAGCCTCAATGGTTCTCTATCTGTCACTTCAGTTCAAGCAGGGCAGCGTAGGGAGCTTTCCCTCAGTGACAGCTGCAGACCTCACTGAAGGAATGCAACGTATGGGAAATGCTGGCATTTCCCAGATAGTTAAAGGTTCCCAGTTAGTTAAAAGTGCCATCCAGCGCATGGTAGAGGAAGAAACCAGCAAGGGGGAGTTGTCAGCAGAAGAACTAGCTGAACTTAGGCAGATATGCCCAGTCCACATAGAGGTAGATCCCCACGCGGGTCAACAGCAAATGACCCATTCACCGGTTCCGTACAAATTGCTCATGGCAATACGGAAGGCTATCACAGAAACAGGGCTCCAGAGTCGTTTCACTAGGGGCACACGTCAGCAGTTGTGTGAGACCATGATGTTCATTCCATACAACTAGAAGGCCGTCATGAGAATGATGCTCAACCCCAGCCAGCATTTGCTATGGGACAGCGAGTATCGACTCGAAGCACAGGCAAGGGCTGCCAGGATGGGCGTAGCAGTAATTCCTGACCAGCTATATGGGTCAGGCCAGTTCGAATCCGTTGATGCGCAGATCACCTTGCCTCCCGCCACACTTCATTTGGCGGCTGAGACAGCCTTCAGGGCTTATCTCAAGGTCCCGGCAGCTGGCAAAGCAGCCAAAAATTACACAGCAGTCAAACAGGGTGCCCAGGAGTCCTACATGGACTTTATTAACAGATTGGAGGAAGCGGTCAGTAGGCAGATAGACAACAAGCAAGCCCAACAGGAGCTTATGATGAAGCTGGCAAAAGACAACGCCAACCTTGACTGCCGTAAAATCTTGCAGTCACTGTGCAATCGTCCCGATCTGACTCTCACCGACATGATTAGGGCTTGTGCCGACATTGGTACAGATTCCTACAAAATGGGTCTGTTGGCAGCGGCGTTGCAAGGCGGTAGGAAATGCAAAGGCAAGATCAAAGGAGCATGTCAAACTTGTGGCTAGATCAGTCATTTCGCTAGAGAATGCCAATCTGAGAAGGGCAACAGCCAAAACATGGGTCGTCCCAAGGCTCCGACCACCCCATGTCCACGATGCAATAAGGGCTTCCACTGGGCCAGGAACTGCCTGAACTTGGGAAACCGGAGCACAGGCTTGTCTCTGGGCCTGGTCCAAACAGAGACCACAATCGCTCTGGGAGAACCAGAGCTGGATTAGATTCCGGTCACATTCCCTGCATTCTGGAGGCACAGGCCAGACCTAAGGGCAATGCGGGACTAGATTTGACTTGCCAGTCAGAAGTCACATGTGACTTGCCAGGCACAGTCTATCTGGTCGATTCCCAGTTCATGGGACCCCTGCCTAAGGGCTACGTAGGCTTAGTTTTGCCCCATAGTATCGCAGGAACGCGACGAATCCTAGTGATTCCAGGAGTCGTTGACTCCAATTTTACGGGGGTACTCCAGGTTCAACTCTGGACACACCTACCCCAAACCATTCACAAGGGAGACATGTTAGCGCAACTGATCATGGTTCCTTGTCACTCGCCAGCAGGCAGCCAGGAAAGGCTTAGGGACAGCTCAGAGTCTGGGTCAGCAGACAGCTCGAGCACAGAAGGGGCAGCACAAGGATACCAGGTTTTAGCGGCAGTGGAAACCAACATAGAGTGGAAGCGACGGCCAGTCATAAAGGTATTTTTAAATAAAAGACCTTTTGATGGGCTATTAGATATGGGAGCTGACATCAGCGTGGTCAGCCAGAGTCAGTGGCCGTGTGAGTGGGCTCTCGAGCCGGTCTCCAATGTGTGGGGGGTAGGTGGTGTTCAAGAAGTGTTTAGAAGCCAGGATTGGGTAGAAGTAACGATCCCCGAAGCTGATGGCACAGCAGTCATTCGGCCGCATATTTTGGACGTTCACATCAACCTTTGGGGGTGAGACATTCTACAGCAGTACCGGGCCACTCTTACCTTCGGGTAATGGCTTTACCACTTAAATGGCTTACCAACACGCCAGTCTGGGTAGAGCAATGGCCGGTAGTAGGGGAAAAATTAGTCGCTCTAAAACAGCTGGTCAAGGAACAGCTAGATGCAGGACATATAGAACAGTCCACTAGTCCCTGGAACTCACCCATATTCGTCATTAAAAAGAAGTCAGGAAAGTGGCAACTCCTTCACGATCTCAGAGAGATCAATAAGTGCATTCAGCCAATGGGCCCACTTCAATGCGGCATCCCGAATCCGAACATGATCCCCGAGGGTTGGGAGATCTTGGTCGTAGACTTAAAATACTGTTTTTATACCATTCATTTAGATGTAAGGGATCGGGAAAGGTTCGCTTTCACAGTGCCAGCCATGAACCACAGAGAGCCTACGCAACGTTACGCGTGGAAGATTTTGCCACAGGGGATGCTCAATTCACCCCCCTGTGCCAAATTTACATTCACGACGCACTGGAAAAGTTTCAAAACCTTCACCCCACAGTCTTAGTGTGTCATTTTATGGATGACATCTTGGTTGCAGCACTGCAACTCGGCAGCAAAATGTTTAAAGACCTCCAGACCACTCTGGGGGAGAAAGGGTTACTCATTGTCCCGGAGAAAGTTCAGAGAACCAAGCCCTTCTCATACTTGGGCCATCGGCTTCTACGTTCTTTCGCAGCACCAGTTTTGCCACAGATCAACCTCAAAGATTCAGTCACCCTTGTAGAATTGCAACAGATTCTGGGGAATGTCAATTGGGTTAGACTGTATTTCAGGCTAGATACGGAACTTCTGAAGCCGCTCTTCTTGCTGCTAACGCTAGGTAAGCAGCCAGCAGATTGGATACACATTCCATGAGAGGCTCGCTTGACTCTCGTAAAGGTCAACCAAGTTCTCAGCCAGAGATGGGTGAACAGGATTAGTCAGGGGCCATATGCTCCTGTTCTAAACCTGTACATAGTCCGGATAGGATCCATGTACACCGGAGCTCTAGGGGTAGACTCCGAGCGAGGGGCGAGTATCATGGAATGGGTGTATTTACCCCACACCTCTTCCAGAAACATCGTTCCCCCACAGGAACTGGTCTCCATGGTGATTTACCAAGGAAGGCTGAGACCTAGGGATATCTCAGGGCACGATTTGGCAAAGATTTATTTTATTTATTTACTTATTTTTCACGCTTATATACCGCCCACTCAGGTACAACCCAACTCAGGGCGGTTTACATAGCGCACAGTAAATACATAAAAGACACATAATAAAACAAAGTTAAAAGTTAAAAAACCCACCCCTAAAAGGTGCACAAGAACCGAAGGGACCTTGGGGGAAGGCACACTTCTCTATACCAACCACCCAACGGTACCCCCATACCCACTCGCACCCCAAACTTGGCCCACCAGCCAGGTCTTTAGTTCCTTCCTAAAGGGCAACAACTCCGTCTGGAGACGAAGTTCCACAGGCAGGAGGTTCCAAAGGGCCGGTGTGGACACGGAGAAGGCCCTCCTCCTTGTGCCAGAGAGGCGAGCCCCCCTGGCTGATGGCACAATTAGAGAGCCCCTCCGGTCCGCTCTGGTTGGACGGACAGACGTCGTTAGGGCAATGCAGTCTCTAAGATACTCTGGCCCACTACCATGTAGGGCTTTAAAGGTCAAAACCAGCACCTTGAATTGCACCCGAGACAAACTGGTAACCAGTGCAGCCCCCGAAGCAGTGTTGAGGCATGGGCATAACGTCCACACCCCATCACCACCCGGGACGCGGCATTCTGGACCAGCTGCAGCCTCTGAATGGTCATCAACGGCAGCCCCATGTAGAGCGCATTACAGTAGTCTAGTCTGGAGGTCATCAGAGCATGAGTGACCATGAGCAAAGAGTCCCGGTCCAGGAGCGGGTGCAACTGGCGAATCACCCGAAGTTGGGCGAAGGCCCTCCTGGCCACAGCCGCCACCTGTTCTTCTAGCAGCAGCCGCGAATCCAGGAGGACCCCCAAGTTGTGCACCGGGTTGGTCTGGGGCAAAACAGCCCCATCCAAAACCAAACATGATAGCTCCCGGGATAACGCAGGACCCCCTATCCATAGCCACTCAGTCTTGCTAGGATTCAGCTGTAGCCCATTTGCCCCCCCATCCAGACCCCAACAGCCTCCAGACAGCTGGAAAGGACTTTGACTGCATCACTGGGCTCCCCACAGGCCAAGATGTACAACTGTGTGTCATTTGCGTACTGGTGGTACCGCACCCCATGGGAACGGATGATCTCACCCAGCGGCTTCATGTAGATGTTAAATAGGAGAGGAGAGAGTACCGAGCCCTGAGGCACCCCATATTTTAGGGGCCTAGGACTCGACCTCTCACTCTCCAACCACACCGACTGGGTCCGGCCCCTCAGAAATGAGGAAAACCAGGACCACACTGTGCCCTGGATCCCCAATCCTCGGAGCCGTTCCAGAAGGATACCGTGGTCAACAGTATTGAAGACCGCTGAGAGGTCAAGAAGAGCAAGGACGGACGGATGACCGCCATCCCGCTCTCGCCAGAGATCATCCATCAGCGCGACCAATGCAGTCTCAGTACCATATCCAGGTCTGAATCCTGACTGGAATGGGTCCAGATATTCCGCTTCATCCAGTACCCCCTGCAGCTGACGTGCCACTGCCTTCTCCAGAACCTTCCCCAAAAAAGGAAGGTTGGAGACAGGTCTGTAGTTGGTTAGGATTGCTGGATTGAGGGAAGGCTTCTTCAGGAGGGGGCACACAAGAGCATGTTTCAGCAGTGCAGGAAACATCCCCTCTCGAAAAGACGCATTAATTATAGCCCCGACCCAGCCACCTGTCACCGTCTTAGAGGCTTTTACCAGCCAGGCGGGACAGGGATCCAATGGACAATTAGTGGCATGGACCGCCGCAAGGAGCCTGTCCACTTCATCCGGGGCAACTGGATCAAACCGATCCCAGATAACACCGCAAGACTGCGCACTGGCTCCCTCCGGACCCTCCCCATCCATGCCAAGTTTGAACCCCGAGCGAATCCAATCAATTTTCTCCACCAGATGGTCAGCAAAGTCCTCAGCCGATCCCTGCCAATCAGGCACAGGCACCGCCCTACCCAGGAGGGACCTGGTCACCCGAAACAGGGTAGCTGGGCGATTATCAGCGGAGGCAATAAGGGAGGTGAAGTACTGCCTCCTCACCACCCCCATCACCACTAGGTAGGCCCTAATAGCGGCTCTAGCTAGTGTCCAATCAGAATCGCTCTGGGTCTTCACCCAGCGGCGCTCAAGGCGTCTCTTTGCCCGTTTGAGCTCCCATAGTTCTTCAGTGAACCACAGGGATGACCTAGCTCCACGGGCTGTGAGAGGCCGTAGTGGAGCGATTACATCCAAGGCAGATGTCGTCGACCTGTACCACAGGTCAACAAGTGCCTCAGGTGAATCGTGTCGCCGATCCAGAGGAAATTCCCCCAGTTCCCTCTGGAATCCATCCGGGTCCATCAGTTGCTGGGGGCGGGCCACTTTAATCAACCCTGCCTCCTTACGATGAAGTGTCGCCCCCAGAAAGTCTAGAGCCACCAGATAGTGATCTGACCACGGCACAGGTGTTATGTCTAGCTTCTGTAAACTCAGATCACTCTGCCACTGCCCCGACAAAAAGACTAAATCTGGCGTGTGGCCACTGCCCCTGGTTGGGCCCTGAATTACCTGAGCCAGGTCCATAGCTGCCATGGAAGCCATGAACTCCTGTGCCACCTCGGAACCAGACCCCAGCGAAGGCAAATTGAAGTCCCCCAAAACCATCAGTCTAGGGAACTCCAAAGCCAACGCCGAGATGGCTTCAAGGAGCCCAGGCAGGGAGTCCCTTACCCTGCAAGGAGGCAGGTACAGGAGTAGGGCTGACCGTTAGGGCCCAACCGCAGGAGCAGGGCCTCACAACCCGAAATTTGTGGAGCAGTGGCCCTGGTGACTCCCAATGACTCCCTGGCTATAATGGCAACACCACCGCCCTTACCCACATCCCTTGGCTGGTGTCAAACACCGAACCCGGCCGGACACATCTCTGATAGAGGCACCCCATCCTCAGGTCTCAGCCAGGTCTCAGTGATGCATGCCAGGTTGGCCCGCTCCCCCAAAATAGAGTCTTGTATTAGGGGAGCCTTATTACAGACCGACCTGGCATTCATCAGCAGCAGCCTAAGGGCGGGGTCACCCTGGATCAGCTGCTCAGGACCTAAAGGTGAAACCGGGGGGCCAGAACGTGGGACAGATACTAAGCATCGGTCCCGCCTTCCCCGAGTGCGGCCCGCCCCATGGTTCCCGCTATAACGCCCCATGCCCGTCACAACCTCTAAATGAGCCCCTGGAACCTCCACCATTAACCCAGACGGAGTGTCGCCCTCTCTTCCCGGCTGGGAAAGCCATCTCCCCCTCCCTCCCTCCCTCACCCACTAAAAACATACCCTCTCACTCCCTCCACCCCCCTAACAGAACTCCAATGATGGGAGTCTCCTCCTCCCGGCCCTGGTCCAAGCGCTGTAAGACTGCGGGGGTGACGGGGAGGGGGGGTACCACCCCTACGGCCGCCAAGCAAACCCAGGTGCGGCCATAGTTCTCCCCACCCCGGTCCATGCGGCACGAGGCACGATGCTGCAGGGATGGTGACGGGTGCCACTTTTGAGGCCCCAAGCAACCCCAGGTATGGCCAATGTTCTCCTCCCCGCCCCAGTTCTGGCAGCGCAAGGCTCGTGGCTGCCGGGATGGCGGAGGGCGCTGCTTTTGTGGCCGCAAGTGACCCCAGGTACAATCAACGCTCTCCTCCCCACCCCAGTCCTGGCAGTGCAAGGCTCGTGGCTGCATAGATGGTGGGGGCGCCATCTCTGGGGCCGTAAGCGACCCCAGGTGCAGCCACTGTTCTCCTCCCCGCCCCTGGTCCTGGCGGCACAAGGTCCTCCTTGTAGCTGCTGTGCTGGACCCGCACAGCCAGGAAAAATATCCCCTCTCCGAAACCAGCCATGGGATGGAAGACAAACATCCAATGTTCTCAACGGCCTCCACTACCAAAGATGAAACCGGCTAAGCGGTGGTGGAGGCGGTGGAGGCGGTGGAGGTGTTGGAGGTGGCCTTGGAGCCCAACCAGGAGTCCAGAAGCCGCCCTGCCTCAGGTGTTCTCGCCCTGCCTCAGGTGTTCCCGAAGGTGGTGTTCTCAGCAGGCCAGGGGCTGGTGGCTTTTACCTTCCCTCAGGCTGGGAGAAGCAGCCCAGGATCAGCTGTGGCCTTGGTGTTCTCGGCAGGCCAGGGGCTGGTGGCTTTTACCTTCCCTCATGCTGGGAGAGGCAGCGCAGGATCAGCTGTGGCCTTGGAGTTCTTGGCAGGCCAGGGGCTGGTGGCTTTTACCTTCCTTCAGGCTGGGAGAAGCAGCCCAGGATCAGCTGTGGCCTTGGTGTTCATTGTTCCATTCACAAAAGATCAGATTCAGCAGCTGATGCAGCTCAGTGACTCACTTCCGATTGCATTGGAAGGATTCACTGGATGTTTGGCAGACCATTTGCCAAAAGACCCCAGACTTGTCTCACTTCAAACGCAGACAGTTTGTGTGAGTTAATGTCCCTGGTTCCACTTCAGGGGGCTAGGACAGTTTTCACTGATGGGGGTCGAACATATGGTGCTCTTACTTGGCAAGAGGGACAGGCTTGGCACACGCTTCTGACTCTTCTGCAGAAATCCACGCAGCGGGCAGAATTCGCAGCTGTGAACCTCGCCTTGCGCACCTTTGCCAAGGACCGCTTAAATATCATTACTGACAGCCAGTATGTCCAGAATTTGCTTCACATACTTTTGGCGTTCCATACAATCCGCAAGGGCAAGCGATTGTGGAGCGGGTGAATCGGACACTCAAGTCCTACATTGACAAACAAACAGAAAGGGGGGAACTAGCCCTCCCCAGAAATCAGGGTCAGGCACAGCATTGTCTGAACAAGGTATTGTTTATGTACAATCACCTCAAAGTTTTTTTGGATTACACTCCGCAGGAGAAGCACTTCTGTTGCACGGAAGCTCTCCCGCGGCCGATGGTGCGTTACCGAGTACCACCGGTTCCTTCCTGGAAGGGCCTGGCACCGCTCATAACATGGGGAAGAGGGTATGCTGCAATTATGTCTCCTACAGGCGTCATCTGGATTCCAGCTGTTAAGCTTCATTTTGAGTCCAATGGCGTGGACCCAGGCACTCCCGGATCTGATACCAGAGATGGAGGGATTAACCTTGACGGGGAGAGCCAAGCAGAGGAGGCCACGACAGCAGATGACAGTGCCAAAGATCACCTGGGGGATGGCCAAGTCCCTGTGCCAGGAGGCAGCGGACACCGTTCGGCGGGAGAACGTGGAACCGACGCCGGAGAATATCTTGCTTGCAGCCCTGTCCCAGATCACTGCTAATTCCTTGATGACCACCATCATATTGATCCTTTCCCTGCTTGTGGGGAGAGGGGTTCAAGCAGCTTCACTGGAAGCAGATAACCTGATGCCAGGTGGAGATCTCTCTGCCCGGCTGCACTACAACGTTTGGGAAAGATTGGCGAACCTCATCAATCAGTCCAATTTTTGCCTGAGGCAGGCCACCAATTCTGCCTCTCTTCTTAGTACTTGTCTCATCCCGGTGTGTCACTCCCCAGATGCGCACATCAGGAACGGTGACTGGTTGGTGGATATTTGGCCCATTTCACAAGACTGCTTACTCAACATACGTGCACTGGGGAACTCAAGTCGTGAAAGTCCTACTGGCTGATGTGGCCACTCTGTTCACCCCCTGAGTGGCCGTCAGCCCGAACTCGACTTGTGCTCGCATGACCGGCTGTTCCGTGGTCGAAGGGCCACAGCGCCATTGCCTTGACCCCGGCAACAGCACTTGGACTTGTAATAACCCAGAGACTATTAACTCAATGTTCATTCACGTTACTTTGCCTTCAGGATGGTTTTTTACATGTAACCAGTAACCTGTATAGAGATACAGAGTGATTAGTTAGCATAAAAGATAAGTATACAAATAATATGGCTTTTTACAACTGGTAATGGCAGATGATCTCTGGTTGTTATTCAGATTAGTTGTGAATTTTCACCCTGTTGAAATGCAAATAGTAGGAGGATACAAGATAAACATTTGACATTAAACATTTGCTAGTGAGTTTAACCTTTAACATCTATTGACAATTGGGTTAGTTCATCCTTTGTTCTGTGATACAGTCTATGTGGTGGATTATAATTCTACTGAAAGGTTTCTGTGAAGGTGGTATATTATAAGAACATATAGAACAGCATATAACAACATGTGTATCAAATTTGATAATGTCTCAGAAACCCTTGGTTAATATTACAAAGCTCCTGTTTTGTTGCCTGGACTTCTAAAAGAACCCAAGAGTGAGCAATTGAGGATTTTTACAAATTAATCAGTGTTTCCTGTTGTGCTTGCTAGTGCAGATTTCCATACAAAAGGAAACAAAGACACAGGCATAGCATAGAGCCATATTGCACAAAACAAGGAAAACTCAGCAAAAAAAAATATTTGCCCTATACTAGAGAGAGTTCATGATTCCTCAACAAAAAAATTCACATCCACATTTTGTATCAATTGAATTCATCATTGGTAATTTTATCCTTAAAAAAGAAGTGCATAAAGTAAATAAAGTGTATAAAAGTAAAGTGAGTAGACAAAAGATACTCTCTTACTAGTTTTAACTATGTACAGTAGTCCTCTTACATCCATATTCCAGAGAGGACTTTATTTGTATTTGATTTTGGATCTCATACATTGAACATGGCAAATTGACGATTATAAAGTGTGTTGAATAAACAAATAATCCAATTAAATATTTTAAATGTAAAAAGGGAGTACATTTTCTTATCAACTTCTGCTTAGAGCATTTGCCAGCATATTATGTGTGTTTCTGTGTTCAAATGTTTTGCAGTCTGTTACTCCATCTGCACTTATCTTGCGAGAATGTTGAGAGGATTAGAAATTCTCCATTGCCTCAATGGGAGTTAGCATTATATGCTCAGTGGAAATAACTCGGGAAACCTAAATAAAATGAGGGTTGTTAAGAGCTACACACATGAAACTACTTAACATAAATCATATTGATTATCATAATCATTTATAGCTAAAGAGCAATTTAACTTACTTTAAGGATTATACATGTGAAGGTATTAGAAGCAGCAGCTAAGGAACTGAAAAAACACCGCACTTTAGTAACCTGGTAATTCCATCCCTTCTCCTACTGAAAATGGTGTTTTTGACATGTGTTACCATAACTTATTTCAATTTATCCTTCTAAAAACAAGATGTATGTATTTTCTTTCATCTTGTGTGTATGTGATATGTGAGAATTCCCACAACAGTTGTAAATTAAAAAGTATGTCTATTTTTCCTCCTTCATCTTCTGCTTGTCTTTATCCCCTTTATAGTTTTATTTATATTTTTTTCTTTACATCACTTAAAAAGAAACCAAATCACTTGTTCTATTTATATTGCGGATTTTTCACAACTCTTGATGGTTTCATTATTTCCTTCCAACTCATGAAATAAAGGAGGGACACAGTACAGTTTAGTATGAAATTCAGGCCACAGTTTATTGAAATTTAATATAAATACCAGCATAAGCCCCACTGATTCACCCAACATATGTCAGGCATACAGTATTCACCTTGTTCAATGATGCCCTGAGGGATTCACTGCTACCACCCTTAACCACCACTACTGGCCACAAAAGAAGGCAAGATGATGCTTGGCTTCTCTCACTAGTCCAACTGCCTTCAAGGACAGTTGCAATGCCCCTCCACAGATCTGCCAAATTAATGTCACCCCCTACATCAGCCAAATGTACTCCATCATCTCTGAACAGCTCGGAGAGTGTAAACTGGGTAGTCCAGATAAATCCCCTCATTCTTATGGACTCACTTCTCGAGCTCACAATTAACTCCATGGCATGCCCAGTCTAAACATCACTTTGTGCTAGGACAAAACACAACTGTTGGGTGCTTTTCTACTATAAAGGGAAATAATCTGAATATGCTTTACAAAATTGTGTGCAAATTTCCTAAAGATACACAGCAAAATGACTCCTTCCTGGAGCACTGTCACTCCATTATTTTCTTTAAAACAAGAACAGCATGTTGTTTCGCTTTTAGTATGTGCAATGACTTTTTCTCTGAATACCAACCTTATCCCCTCCACTCTACTGCAAGGTAAAGGTAAAAAGGTAAAGGGAGGGGTGTTTCCTACACCGTTAAATCATGCTTTGGTGCGCCCCCTCCAGAAGAAACCTACCATTGACCCAGCTGTCCTAACTAACTTCAGGCCAGTCTCCAATCTTCCCTTTTTGGGGAAGGTATTGGAGAAGGCGGTGGCGCGCCAGCTGCAGGAGGCTCTGGAGGAAGCGGATTATCTTGACCCCTTTCAATCAGGATTCAGGCCCGGACATGGTACAGAGACGGCATTGGTTGCGCTGGTGGATGATCTCAGGTGAGATCGAGATGGTGGTCATCCAACCATCCTTGCTCTCCTTGACCTCTCAGCGGCCTTCGATACCATCGACCATGGTATCCTTCTGGAACGGCTCAAAGGATTGGGGATCCAGGGCACAGTGTAGTCCTGGTTTTCCTCATTTCTGGAGGGCCGTACCCAGTCAGTGTTGTTGGAGAGGGAGAAATCCAGTCCTAGCTCCCTTAAATATGGGGTGCCACAGGGCTCGGTGCTCTCTCCTCTTCTATTTAACATCTACATGAAGCCACTGGGTGAGATCATCCATTCCCATGGGGCGCGGTACCATCAGTACGCGGATGATACCCAGGTGTACATCTTGGCCCATGGGGACCCCAGTGATGCGGTCAAAGTCCTGTCCGAATGCCTGGAGGCTGTTGGGGTCTGGATGGGGGACAACGGGTTTCAGCTGAACCCTAGCAAGACTGAGTGGCTATTGGTTGGGGGTCCGGGGTTATCCAGAGAGTTACCACATCTGGTCTTGGTTGGGGCAGTTCTGCCCCAGACAGACCCGGTGCACAACTTGGGGGTCCTCTTGAACTCATGGCTGCTGCTGGAAGAGCAGGTAGCAGCCATGGCCAGGAGGGCTTTTGCTTAACTTAGAAGTAATTCACTAGTTGCGCCCGCTCCTGGACCGGAACTCCTTGCTCTTGGTCACTCATGCCCTGGTCACCTCCAGACTAGAGTATTGCAATGCATTCTAAATGGGGCTGCCCTTGATGACCATTCCGAGGCTACACCTGGTGCAGAATGCGGCTGCCTGGGTGGTGATGGGGTGTGGGTGTTATGCCTGCACCTCCCTACTACTCTGGGAGCTGCACTGGTTGCCAGTTTGCCTCCGGGTGCAATTCAAGGTGCTGGTTTTGACCTTTAAAGCCCTATATAGCAGTCAGCCAGGTTACCTAAGAGCATACCTGTCAACCATCCCGATTTGGCCGGGAAAACCCCGTAATTTGACGTCGATTGACATAACCAGCCCCGTGCTGCCAAAACCCCGTAATTTGGCAGCAGGGGGAAATGCTTTCCGCGCATGTGTGGAAGGGTTTTACCCCTTCCAAACATGCGCAAAAGTGCTACACCACTTGCATAGGGGCTGCGCAAGCGGCGTAGCACTTCCGCGCATGCATGGAAGGGGTAAAACCCTTCCACACATGCATGGAAAGCGACCTGCGCACAAGCGATGTGTGCAGGTCCCATTTTTCCGGAGCTGCGGGTTGACAGGTATGCCTAAGAGACCGCATCATCCTAAGAGTGTCTGCCTGTCCAACCAGAGCGGACCAGAGGGGCTCCCTAGTTGTGCCTTCAGCTAGAGGGGCTCGCCTCTCTGGCACACGAAGGAGGGCCTTCTCCGTGTCTGCTCCAGTCCTCTGGAACCTCCTGACAATAGAATTGAGGCTACAGACAGAATCATTGCCTTTCAGGAAAGGTTTGAAGACCTGGCTGGCGGGGCAGGTGTGGAGCCCTACTGGGAATACAGCCCCAGCCTGTTGGCTCATCTCCAGCTAGAGTCCAGTTTGTGCCCTCCTTCTGTGTTTTTGTATTCCCCCTCCCTTTTACCTTTTAGTTTAAAATGGGGTGGGAGTAAGAGGGTGGATAGATGGGTGGATGAAGGGGTTTAAACCTGTTTTTTATATGCAGTGGCTCAAGTAGCTAAGATGCTGACTGGGAAGCGGAAGGTCAGCAGTTTGATTCCCGAGTACTGCAGAACGGAATGAGCTCCCGTCTTTGTCCCAGCTCCTGCCAACCTAGCAGTTTGAAAGCAAGAAATTGCAAGTAGATAAATAGGGACCACTTCGGTGGGAAGGTAACAGTGCTCCATGCGCTCCAGTGTCTAGTCATGCCTGCTAGATAACCACGGAAACGTCTGCAGAAGCAGACAGTGCTGGCTCTTTGGCTTAGAAACAGAGATGAGCACTGCACCCTAGAGTCGGATACAACTGGCTTTCAAGCAAGGGAAACTAATTGTTGTATGCCGCCCTGAGTCAGCTTTTTACCTGAGTGGGCGGCATAAAAATTGAAATAAATAAATAAATAAATAAATAAATAAAAAGGTAAAAGTAAAAGTAAAGGTCACCCTTGCCCGAAAGCCAGTCATATCTGACTCTAGGCTTCGGTGCTTACCTCCGTTTTTAGCCAAAGAGCCAGTGCTGTCTGCAGACGTTTCCGTGGACATGTGGCAGGCATGACTAGACACCGGAGTGCACAGAACACTGTTACCATCCCACCTAAGTAGTCCCTATTTATCTACAGTACTTCCAATTTCTTGCTTTCGAACTGCTAGGTTGGCAGGATCTGGGACAGGGACGGGATCTCATTCAATTCTGCAGTATTCGGGAATCAAACTGCTGACCTACCGACATTCCAGTCATCAAGTTCAGCATCTCAACCACTAAGGCACTGATGTCCCACACTTTACTGTAGCCTTCATCAAAGATTTTCTTCAGGTAAGCCTGTATCCCACATGCTCATTTTAATAAGAAGTTATTGTTTCTTATAAAGATCAGTATTTCAATCCTTGCAGCCTTGATTCTTTCCAAATAATGAAAAGTGGGTAGGACAAATGATTATCTTCCAAATAAGGGGGGAAATGTATTTTCAGTTTATGTGAGCTATTTTAAATCTGGCTCAAAAGCCACTCGTATCTGACTCTAGGGTTTGGTACTCATCTTTGTTTACAGCCAAAGAGCCAACACTATATGTTTTTGCAGATGTTTCTGTGGTCACTTCGCAGGCATGACTAGACATGGAATGCTGTTTACCTTCCTGCTGAAGTGGTACCAATGTATCTACTTGCAATTTCTTGCATTCAAACTGCTAGGTTGGAAAGAGCTGGGACAGAGACGGGAGCTCACTCTTTCATGCAGCACTCAGGTCTTGAACAGCTAACCTGCCAACCTTCCAGTTGTCAAGTTCAACATCTTAACCACTATGCCACCACAGTCCTATGGTTGTAATGACATGCTTTTAATTGACATTTAGGAAAACGTTTTACTTTTCATTGTTGCAACTCTAAGAATATTGTAGCTACTAGCTTGGTACCTGGCTTTGCCCAGGGGTCCCCCCCTGTGCCACTGCTGCCGGACTCGGCCATCCCAACATGCAGCGGCCGAGGGGAAGAGAGGGCAGCAACATGTGTGGGTGAGTAGAAGGGTAATGTTACTGACCTGTGGTGTTGGTGTGCCGAGGGAAGCGGTGTCAGGGTGGATCTGCGGGAAGTCACGGGACTGAGGCCGCGGTGATTGCGCGCCCAATGTGCTGCCAAATGGCTCTGCACATGCCAAGCCCCCCCCCCAGAACTGTGTGCTTGCACAGTCTGCAATGGCTCTGCGTGCGGCCAGGCATCGCTGGCAGGTGCTGGCCGCTGTTCATTGGCTCCACGCATGGCCAGTCTGCATTCTCTACTTTCCAGCTAGAGCAACCAAACCTGGTTTGTTGAAGATATTTCACTACCCAAGTTGAAAAAAGATTTTTTAACTCCCTTGTCCAAGTAAAGCAGATGAAAATCAGATACTTCAGTAGAAAGAGTGGAGACTAACATTGGTTCATCAAGCATGATATTGTCAACTCTGACTGGTTGATCCCTTTCTGGAAATCCCAGATATTTTCTGATGACCTCTCAACCCATGCACCACTCAACGTCAGGCAACCCTATCCTCCACCATCCTCCTCAGCTTTGTTCCCATTGTGTCAACAATGCCATCTAGTCATCTCATTCTCTGCCGCCCTCTTCTTCTTTTGTCCTCAACCTTTCCTAGCATCAAAGCTTTCTCAAGTGAATCCTCTCTTCTCATTTAATGTCCAAAGTACTTTAACTTCATCTTCACTATTTGACCTTCCAAGGAGAAGTCGGGGTTGATTTCTTTTAAGATTGGCCTATTTGTTCTCCAGGGGACCGTCAGGATTCTCCTCCAGCACTACATCTCAAAGGTGACTATTCTTTTGTCCTCAGCTTTCTTTATGGACCAGCTCTCACAAACATACATTACTACTGGAAATGCCATTGCTTTGACGATGCAGACTTTTGTTTGCAAGGTGATGTCTCTACTTTTAAATATGTTCCCCAGGTTTTTCATAGCTTGCCTCCCAAGAATTAGTCACCTTTTTATTTCATGGCTGCAATCTCCATCTGCAGTGATCTTGGATCCTAACAATGTAAACTCTGTCACTGCTTCTACTTCTTCCCCATCTATTTTCTAGGGAGTGATAGGGTCTGTTGTCATTATCTTGGTTTTCTTAATGTTGAGTCTCAAGTTACCTTTTGCACTCTATTCCTTTAGCACAAGCTTCTTTAGATCTCCCTCACTTTCTGCCATTAGGGTAGTGTTGTGTATGGAATAATATGGAATGTAACTGCTACGCTGTGCCTTTAAGTTAAATGTAACCAGTTCTACAGGAAATGTATACTTAAGCCATTTGTAAAGATACATTGTATTCAGCTGCTATTGGAATGCGAGCTTACTACCAGAGATGGGAGTAGCGAGCATTCAACTCACATGATACAAATTCCCCAACCATGCACAGCTGCGGGAAACCTTCCCGCCACGGACACACCTGGACAAGAAGGGCGGGACTCTGGATGATGTCACGCCGACAGTAGCCAATAGGCTACCGTGCAACCAGATTCAAATGTATAGTGACTGTATAAAAAGAGTTGTATTGCCACCATTACCTCTTGTTCAAACTGTACTTCATGCAATAAAGATGTGTTAGCCAGAATACGACTGCTTCTATCGTTTTGCTTCCCTGAACACCAAAGGTAGTATCATCTGCATATCTCAAATTGTTGATGTTTCTCCCAGCAAATTTAATTCCAACTTTTGATTCATCCAACCCAGCATTTCACATTACGTCACTTGGAGGACTAAAGGTTGGAATGCAAGACCAACATGCTCAAGGGGATACAGAATCCAGCTCACTTACTGGTCTGCTGATTACTGTCAGAAACATGCACCAATGAGGACTTAAGTTTGGCCAATGATAAAGCCAAGAAACTGTTGTCATTTTTGCAGTCCAGGGTTTGATCAGGACCTGAAAAAAGAAGAATGCATATGCTTGCTATATATTGGGTGATATTCCATTTCTCCATGAAGATTTTGTTGATGTTGCCTCTGTTCCCTATACCATTTAGTTGAACGGTGGAAGCAAAAAACTTGACTGCTTATCCTTATATATCCTGAACATTTGGAAGAAAAGGGTTGGAAGAATGGAAACATTTTCCTCATAGAATCATAAAGTTTGAAGGGGCCTTTTAAGCCACCAAGTCCAACCCCCTGCTCAATGCAGGAATCTGAAGTCTTCATCTCTCAGTTGTATCCACTGTATATACATAGGTCTTTCTTTCTTTTCTTTTTTTTAACTAACTAAGCTTATGTTTTGTAGAAATAAAACCCTCAGAGTTCTGTGCTTATGTGCAGAATACAATTTTTTTGTGGAAAACCAACTTCTGTCAAAAAAAGGAGAAAAAAGTTCCAAAATGCCAAAATAGGTGATTGGGGAGCAGAAAAACTCTCATAATCTTACTCAACAGATAAGAAAGATTTTGCATTTTCACTCTCATCGGTAACAATAAAATAAGTATTTACATATGTAATTGTGATCTCTCCTATTTTGTAAGAATGTGTTGTATGTGTTCATATGTACTAATATTTACATTTATATACATACACACACCATATAGACCAACACATCTCTTTGGGCACATGAATGTAATAATATACTCCTCATCCTCATACCACTGCAAACACTATGATCCTATAATGTCAAACAGTTTGTGCAATGGATCATAGTGCAAGAGATTTAACATTTCTGCTGCTTGTGTAATGAGGCACTGAAAAGCTTGCTGTGCATGCAGATGTCACAACATCTCAGTGGTGATCACTGCTTGTGCAACATCATAGCAGCAGTCTCGCCTTATGTTGCCAATGTGTTTTTCAATGTGTCTTTAAATAGAATGTTGGCAAATGCATTTAAATGGGATCATTTCACACAATCAGCAGTTGTAAATACAAATAGTAAGTGTGGGGAGAACCAACTATATACACACATTTGTACATAAATAGATGTACTTCCTTGAAATCCATTTGTACTTGTTATTATATTTTGTGATTTTGTCTTTTTTTGGGGGGTGGGGTATCTTAAGTGATGCAAAACAAATATTGAAGATGGGGAGAAATAATGCATGCTGCAACAATCAATAAGTGCTTCAAAGCCTTTTGTCTTCATTTTGACATGGGGATTGAGAAATCTGGAGTCTTATTAGTTGAGCCAATAGAAATGCAAATGATCTAGCTATCTTGTTTGAGAAATGGAATTGTTCAATAATGTGACCATGAATTGCCAATGGAAAATAATTGCTTTATGGACCTCCTGTACAGTTTGAAGAAGACTAATAAATAAAAGACTTACTGTTAAATCCCAACAAATGAGGTTGCTGGTTTAAAAGCAACATCAGATGTGTCTTTAAAATAATAGCATTAATTGATAAATAACATATAAATATATATATAAAGTTAAAAATCCCTAATGATGATATCTTAGAAATATAGTAAATGTCACCCTTGCTCAGAAGCCAGTCATATTTGACTCTAGGATTCAGTGTTCATCTCTGTTTATAGCCAAAGAGCCAGTGCTGTCTGGTGAACTGGTCCAAACCTGCTGAGGCCCACTACTGATCTACTTGCAATTTCTTGCTTTCGAAGTGCTAGGTTGGCAGGAGCTGGGACAGAGACAAATGCTCATTCTGTCATGCAGTATCTCTGAAATATATAGCTACACAAATCAAGGTGATATTTTTAATAAATTAAAGGTAAAGGTAAAGGTTTCCCTTTCTCAAAAGCCAGTCGTATCCAACTCTAGGGTTCAGTGCTCATCTCTGTTTCAAAGCCGAAGAGCCAGCACTGTCTGCTTCTGCAGACATTTCTGTGGTCGTGTGGCAAGCATGACTAGACACTGGAGCACATGGAATGCTGTTACCTTCCCACCAAAGTGGTCCCTATTTATCTACTTGCAATTTCTTGCTTTCGAACTGTGTGTGTGTGCTGGGGCATTTTGAACAGTCTCATACGATGCCGTGTGTGTCATTGCCGATATGATGCTGATCCATCTGATGGCAGAGGAATGGGTGGAGGCAAGAAAATCAGGTAATGGAATGACACACAATTGCTACGGAAGCCAGGATAGAGAGGACAGCATGATGGCAGCAGATCTGGGATACATCGACCAAGGGACGGTGGACTCGTTGCCTCATTCCAGACATTAACACATGGTTAACAAGACAGCATGGAGAGGTGGATTGCTACCTCACACAACTGTTGACGGGGCATAGCTGCTTCAGAGCCTACCAACATCTCTTTAGGCTGGATGATGATGCTTCATGCCCCGTCTGCCAGCCCATGCAGGAAGATGCAGAGCACGTGTTTTTTCACTGTCCATGCTTTGATGCTTTGACAAAGTACCTTTCCCTCTCCTTTTGGTTCTCAAGGGAGGACAAGGAGCTTTCTTTCACTCTCTGTCACATGCATGAGACCTTTTTTTTAAAACATCTGACACTTAGGTGGGTTGTCTTGTGTTTTTTCCCCTCATTTATTTGTTAACAGCTTCAAAAATGCTGTTACCAGGAAGATAAGATATGGAATAGAAAAGGAAAAGGCATAAGGCATAAGGCAATTCCTTTGAATTGAACTACCCATAGGCTCTTCAAATGAAGCTGCAATTAGAAGGCTTGTTTCTCTCTGTTTGTGTGACCACTTATATTGAAGAGAACTGAATGCCCAATTATTACTTCACAGGGAGAGAATCAGTGGTGGGCATCAGCAGGTTTGTGTGTGTGTGTATGTGTGCATATGCGAGTTTGTGCATGGGTGCGCATGGGTGCGCATGGGTGTGTGCGTGCATGCGTGTGTGCATGCACATGCTTGCTTGGACTTCCCTTTCTGCACTGGTTTAAAGCAATTACTCTTTGAATTTAAGATGAAAGATTCAATTTTTTAAAAAGTAGAAGAGTCTCTGGTTGAGATAAAAAAATACAGACTGGAACTCATAAGAACATAAGAAAAGCCTTGCTGGAACAGGCCACAGCCCATCCAGTCCAGCATACTGTCTCACACAATGGCTCACCCTTTCCTTCAGGGTACTCCCAAGGAGATGCCTTCACCTGCTTAGGATTCCCTGGAAATGGCATTGAGAGATCCTGCCTATCTCTCCAACCCAGAGGTTGTCCTTAAGTATCCATAATTATAGCCATTGATACCTTGTCCTCCATGAACTTGTCTAATCCTTTCTTAAAGCTGTCAAGACTGACAGCTGTCACCACTTCTTCTGAGCAGGGAGTTCCATAGACCAGTAATCCTCTGGGTGAAAAAGTACTTTCTCTTATTTGTTTGAGAACTAGTACCCAAAAGTTTCATGGAGTGTCCCCTAGTTCTAGTGTTATGCGATAGGGAAAACAGTTTTTCCTTATCTACTTTGTCCACACCGTGCATGATTTTATAAACTTCAATCAGGTCACCTCTTAGACGCCATCATTCAAGAGTGAAAAGGCCCAACCGTTGCAGCCTCAGATGGTAAGGAAGGTGTTCCAGTCCCCTCATCATTTTGGTTGCCCTCCTCTGCACTTTTTCCAACTCCATAATATCCTTCTGGAGGTATGGCGACCAGAACTGTACACAGTATTCCAGATGGGGCCTCACCATAGATTTATAAAGAGGCAACTCTGGGACTCTGGGCTTATTCACATTTCCCATTGTATCATGTTGTTAATTATGGGGGGGGGGGGATCAAATCGGTCCACTCCAAACACCTAGTATTTTGTATGTTTTCCTCCATGTACTTGAACCCAAACTGTATTGTAATCTATGACATGTACTTCATTCCATGGAATAAAACGTAGTCTTTAAGGACCCATAAGGCTTTTTCTTTTTGCTAAGCACTCATGGGACTGAAAAGCTTCATCTGTCACTTTCATTTTCATTCACAAAGTCTCAAATTCCCAAATATGAGAAAAGCTGCAAATTCTGTTGAAACCCTATTAAAATGCACTGAAATGAAACTACAGTAGAACCCCGTATAACAAAAATAATTGGTTCCACTAGGCACTTTGTTATATGATTTTTTTTGTCATACATCAAAAAACCCTTTGGGAGAAATGCCACTATGGGATTCCCATAGTGATGCATTGGATTGTACAACAATATTTTTTGTAGTACAATGCACCAGTTATTTTTTTAAAAAAAAAATCTTCGATGTACAATTTGTTTGCTGTATGATGCTTTCATTATATTGGGTTCTACTGTATCACTAACATCTACAGGTGAAACTCAGAAAATTTGAATATTGTGCAAATGTTCATTCAGTTCAGTAATGCAACTTAAAAGGTGAAACAAATATATGAGATAGACTCATTACATGCAAAGCGAGATAGTTCAAACCTTACTTTGTTATAATATTGTTGCTTATGGCTTACAGTTTATGAACACCCCCCCCCAAAAAAAAACACCTAATCTCATGTACCCCATAATCATCACATAATCTCATGTACACTGCTGTATGCCATGATCATCACAATTATAACAAATTAAGGCATGACATATCTCACTTTGCATGTAGTGAGTTTATCTCATATATTTGTTTCACCTTTTAAGTGAAATGAATGAACATTTGCACAATATTCTAATTTTCCGAGTTTTACCTGTACTTCTGAAATAGCTAATGTAGCATATTGGACTGAGTATTATACAGGACAATACATGAGGATCTCACTTGATATCTCTCATAATGGAAACCTATGAGGAAGGGTAACCAATGATAATCCACTCCTTGAACATATCTCATACCTCAAATACACTATTAGGAACATTGTATTATAATTGTCATGTGACTTTGAGGCACATAATATACACTTACAGTATACGTAGATAATAGTGTAGCATTTTTATTTATTTGTTTGTTTTTTTATAAAAAAAGATCAGTCAGAATTCTGTCTGTTTGCATGGGTCTGACCCTAGATATCTGTATTAACGTTAGGCCAGCTGCAGTTTCGAATTATTCTCATGTTCAGTTAAACAGTTAATAAGGTTGTGGCTCTACTTAAACTGCATAAACAGTGTCTGTCTTTTATTCCAGGTTGAGAAGGGTGCAAATGGGCATCCAACACACATTCCTGGAAACAATGATTCACTGTAACCTGCATGAATTTTGTTCAGAAGGTGGAATTACAGCACATGAAAAATGTACATGCAAATTTAATGCTGCATGTGGAGCAAATCGCTACCACAAAACGCTAGATGGCAGTGTTCATCTAGAAACAAATCTAACCAAGACTATTAAGTGTTAATAGGGCATAGATATTTTACTATGACGAAAGAAAAAAATTAACATGCTATTAAATTAAGGGATGCAGGTTTTAGCAGAATGGTTAGAGGAATCAGCTGATAGTGCTAAATTTTACAAGCCAACTTTATGGAACTATCTTTCAACTTCAAGTTGAACTATTCCACTAAGGCTTTTAACTTTAGGCTTTAACTATTCCAATGGGACTATGTTTAAGATTAAGTTGTTTTTCCTTTCATTTCTGCTACAATGGTGGAACAATGATGTTCCTCCATTCTCTTCAAGTGGTCTTGCTGTCCCACTCTGTTTTAATGGGGTACTTTGAACAACAGGTTTTAGTCTCCCTTTCCAGAAATTATTTCTGTATCTACAGCGTATTTACTCCATTGTTAGGTTTATTTATTTTATTTATTTATTTAGTATATTTTTATACCGCTTTTCTCACCTATTGGTGACCCAAAGCGGTTTACAGACAAAGATGGTAAATTACATAAAACTTAAGGCCCATGTCATGGGTAACAGCCGCTTCCACTCCCCTCCAACTGGCTGAGGGAAGGAGCTCAGGGGGCTCTGTGGCAGGGACGAAGGTGCAAAATGTCCTCCTGCCATGGAGCAACGGTCACTCCCACTCCCCTCCAACTGGCTGAGGGGAGGAGCTTAGGGGGCTCTGTGGCAGGGACGAAGGTGAAAAATGTCCTCCTGCCATGGAGCAACGGTCACTCCCACTCCCCTCCAACTGGCTGAGGGGAGGAGCTTAGGGGGCTCTGTGGCAGGGACGAAGGTGAAAAATGTCCTCCTGCCATGGAGCAACGGTCACTCCCACTCCCCTCCAACCGGCTGAGGGGAGGAGCTCAGGGGGCTCTGTGGCAGGGACGAAGGTGGAAAATGTCCTCCTGCCATGGAGCAACGGTCACTCCCACTCCCCTCCAACTGGCTGAGGGGAGGAGCTTAGGGGGCTCTGTGGCAGGGACGAAGGTGCAAAAAGGTTCTATGTGGGGGGGAAACAGAAACCTACACTATTTGCCCCTACACCAACAATTCAATCGAAGGAAATGCACAATTCAAACTGATTAGAACTTTGTACAAAATCCTGTTGTTGCACAGTGAAAATCAATCCCTTTCTTGCTTTTCCCTTTTGCCATTGTAACAGGCGAACAAAACAAGTAAAGACTTAATTTATGCACTCATATCAGCAACTGTTCCTGTGAATATACGCAAGGAAATCAATGGGAGAAATTGATTTTAGCAAGGATAAAAACAGACATAAGTTGATAAAGGAGTCAATTTGAAGTACTGTATTTTCTGGCGTATAAGACTACTTTTTAACCCCGAAAAATCTGTGCCAAAGTCGGGGGTCGTCGTATAGGACAGGTACTTAACTGCAGCTTGTTTCCCCTTGCTTCATATGTCCGGCGCATATGGTGGGGGGTGCCGCGGCCGAGTCCCTGCTCTGTGCGGGGAGTATGAAGCAAGGGGAAGCAAGCTGCACACATCTTCCTGTACCTCAAGGAGGAGAACGTGAGCATGGATTGGCTCTCCACCAGAACCTGCCCATTCGACTCGGAGGGCTGCGTGTCTTCGGGTTGAGTGTGGGTTAATTTTTATTTGGTGTGCATTGGAGTCTTATACGGCAAGTATATTCCAAACTCTATATTTTAACTGGAAAAGTTGGGGGGTCGTCTTATATGCCCAGTCGTCTTATACGCCGGAAAATACGGTAACTATTTTGTTTTTGATGAAGGTTAGTGCCTCCAGGATGCTTTTGTTTAAGCAGGGTGATGATATGACTGCACAACTGTGTGTTTCTTGGCATCTAAATTAAGCAACTGCATACAAGATTCATGTACATTTAGTTAGTGCATGGGGAAAGGTCCAATTGTTTGTTATCCTGCTTGGAATTTCTGTCTGTACCTAAGCAACCTATGGAGAGGTTGAGTCAGTGGCTGGTGAGAATCTGGGATCAGGGAGCCACTGGTGTTTTTGTTACTAGAGAGGAACTTGCGAATTTAGGGATACTAACTAAAGACACCCTGATCAATCAGTATCTAAGGACAGCCCAGGGTGGAGCAGTATCACCTTTCTTGGAATGGTGCACAGCTGCAGTGTGGGAGAGGTACCCATCTGCCTTGGACTGGGAGGAGCAAGTGCCTTCATGGCACTCCATTCATGGCAAGCCTGTTGCAATGGTGTTGCAAGGGCCAATGGAGAGGGCCACCCAGTCCGGGAATGGCCCGCAGAGGTTCGGAGTGACTAGCCGCAAGGAAGGCACGTGAGACGAAATGTGCAGTGAAGTCAAGTCCCGACCTAAGTCGGGTGGTATATTTATTGCCCTGCCTCGAGAGTTCCATGCTAAAGGCGCATGGGAATTCGTCTCAGAAGGCTGATGCAAACGTGGCATTTCTGGTGGGTCAAGATAACACCTGTCTCCAGACATTGTCTTGTGATTAATGGACAAACCTGCAGTTATCTAAGATCTGGGTTGTTCTCGCCCTATCTCGGAAGACCATGTAACTGTCTCCGGGACTAACTTCCTTAGCCGCTGACTCAGTGCACTTACTCAACCTTATCTTGGGTCAGAAGGGGAAGAGTGAGTTCAACCCTAGAGTCAGCAACTTTTTACCTTTTGTCCTATTTCCTCTGCAATTCCTCAGCCAAGGCTCTTATGATTCATGCCAATTAATCTAGCCCGCACCCAATTTCCCTTCCATCTGGGCCCATGTTGATTCTCAAGCCATGTGCATAAGTGAGCGAACCCTTTGGGAAGAGTAATGGCCAATCTAGCTACACGGGCATACCACAGAAGCCATAGATCAAGTGAGAGGCATAGCCATGAAGTCAGGGATTTACCAGTAGGGGTTCAATGAGCCTGATGCCCAACCCCTCACAACTGGAATAAGAGCACAGTTGTTGAAAGGAGCCCCTCCTCATTTCTGTGGCCCACTTCTGCCCCTACTGAGATCAGCTCAGGGGGATTCTTCTTCTGCTGTATCCAAATCTGAATATTGGTGATCCTCATGGTGATCAGCAATGAGTTGCTGGCAATACGGTCTACCCTATTACCATAACAGGATAACCTGGCCAGACTCACAGGGATAATGTAGGGGGAAAAGCAATATTGGTAGGACAGTTGGAGGATGCTCAGAGGGAGAACAATCCCAAGCCATGCACCTGTGCCACTGAGGAAAGGGTCAGGATGGAAGGAAAGAAGCCTGGGCTTGATAGGAAGCCATTTCAGAACAGAGTAGCTCAAAGACAGATGTTTGTAAAACTTTTGAAAGCTGGGGTTCATGAGGAAGAATTTAGTATATGAGAACCAAGACACAGGAACAGCCAAAGGATTGGCTTAACACATCTTTATTGCATGGTGGTCTGGGGGAACATGTGGTAATGGTGGACGAACAGCTCAATATATACAGAGGCTATACATTTGAATGTGGCTCCTCGGTAGCCCATTGGCTATTGTCTGCGTGACGTCATTTCTGGTCACGCCCTTCTTGTCCAGGTGAACATTTCCATGGGGGGAATTGCATGAGTTGTGGAAAGGGAAGTGTGTTGTTGAGGGCAAGGAGAAGATGAAAATAGCAGACAGTGCTCAGGTTAGGTAAACCATCCAACTGAAACTGCCCTACTAACAGAAGGAATCTATCCTTCTCTGGCTGGATGGCAGATTCCCCAGTCTATTGATTAGGGGTCTGGCAAGGCTCCAAAAACTCATTTTTTAACTTCTTTTCATATTAGCAGTGAACTTTAGTTGACTTGTAGTTCACCTAAAGTGTTAAAATAAATAACTCTTTCTTCCATTTTAAAGACATTTTTGAGGACCAATATTTCAGCCTCCAAATATTTCAGTCTCCAAATAAAGAAAAGTGGGTGGAGCCAATATTTTAAATCTGGGATAGTAGCATGTTTTGTTTTGAGTACAACCTTCACTCTGGCAAAGTACTTATTTCTGAATAACGTTTGAAGTTTCTTGTAGTTTTAGATTTTCTTGGATGTGTAGATAGAATGTACTGAATTTCCAGATACTGTCACTTCCTTAAATAGGATGCTTCCTGAGTTAAGATAAAAAAAACATTTTAAGTCTCAGTAGATATTGGGACCAGCAATGGGGTGGTCTTCCTACTTTGAGGAGTAATTTTTCAGTTTTGCACATAATACAGCATCAGAAAATGTACTGTAGATCCTATGTTGGTGCCTTGATAGTAAGCATTATTTTTAAGTTTATATTTACACAGCTACCATTTCAAACATTCTGAAATTTATAGTACAGTATATTTATAGATCTCAGAATGATCTGCCTTCCCTAACCCAATATTGGCATAGTGGGTACATTTTCCCCCATAAATGACAAAACGTCCAAGACTATAACTCTGTCATACGGTTCCTTGGAACATATTTTACGTTGTCACTTGTTCCCAAGCTGACTGAAACTTAGTTTGCAGAACATAAATTGCACTCTGTTTCCAAAGAAAAGCTCTTTTGAAATGACAGAGAATTACTGACAAGCAGCATAAAGAGAAATTGCATTGTCTACTTAGCAAGGCTTTCTGACAGCAGCAAATAAATATCTACTGCCTCTGTTAGGCAAAGCGTTGTTAACTTCAGACATGAAACCTCTCAAGAAATTTTTGCTTTGAGGATACTCCTGAAGCTAGCCAAGAAAATCCAATGCAAGAAAACTCCCCACATACATACACTGTATTTCACAGTTTACATTGTGTCACATAGTGAACAAAAACTGCCCAGATCATACCTCCAATATCAAGGCTTGGGTACAGGTTGCCCTTGCTCAAAAGCCAGTTGTATCCAATGGCTGTGGTGCTCATCTTCATTTATACCCAAAGACCCAGCGCTATGTGCATCTGCAGACATTTTCATGTTCATGTGGCAGGCATGACTAGATGCCAGAGTGCATGGAACGCTGTTATCTTCCCATGTAAGCTGCACTTATTTATTTACTTGTAATTTCTTGCTTTTGAACTGCTAGGTTGATGGGAGCCGGGACAGAAACAGAAGCTCACTCCATCATGCACAGTGATGCACTTCAAAAAAAAAATACTACCTACTCCGTGGACTGGACAAATCTGCGGGTGGGGCCAAATCTGTGGGTGTGGCCAAACATCCTGCATTATGGGCTATGGAGGATGGGTGTGGCCAACCAAGTGGGCATGGCCTGGGGGAATTTCTGCTACCGGTTCTGCCGAACCTGATAGAACCTGCTGCAGTGCATCACTGATCGTGCAGGACTCAGGTCTCAAACTACTGACCTGCTGGCCTTTCAGTCATCAAGTTCAGCATCTTAACTACAAAGTCACCACAGTCAGTCTATCCCACATATATGCATAGTTAAATTTCATTAATAGGAAGGGAGCTAGTAGTGATGCACATTTTAGTTTGGATTGCAAATTCCATAATTCTTCTTTCTTGGACGACCCAGACCGTAGAGACACCTAAATTATGCCAACCTGAAGGCCCATCTGAAAGGCTTCATACATTGGATACACTCAACTTCCTGTTTTAAAGGAATCTGGTGGTTGTTGAGCCCTTATGGTGCAGTGGTAAAATTGCTGTATTGCAACAAAAAGGTTGTGAGTTGGATCATGACCAGGGATCAAGGTTGACTCAGCCTTCCATCCTTCCGAGGTTGGTAAACCATCCAGAGAGTGCAGTAAGTGTTAATGGGAAGCATATAAATGTGACTGATTTGCTTATGCTTTTTTTACATTTCATATTTATTATTATATTATTACTTAGATTTTGGGCAATGTGCTTGTTTGTTTTTCTTTTGATAATTTTCTTTTTTAAAAAAAGAAAAAAAAGCTGCCAGTATGAACCCTTTACATTCACTAGACTTTGATAGTTACTCCTTGCCTTCATTGATTGAAGGAAAACTTGCCAGTAACTGGAGTTTATTTGGTACACAATTTAAACCAGGAGTAGGCAACCTATGGCCCATGGGCCAGATCCATCCCACGGTGCCAAATAATCCAGCCTCTGCTCCCACCCACTGGAATCGGCCACAGACTTGTTTACGGCTGTTGCAAACACGTTTACGACAGCCATAAATGTGGATGCAGCTGTCACAAATGTGTTTATGATAGCCATAAATGGAAGGCGACCACTAGTCTGGCCCCCATGATTTAAACCAAAGAGGTGAAAAATGTGGCATTGTGCCGAACTGCATACTGATCAGCAAAGAGGTTTCTTTGCCATCTCTGTTGATCCTAATTTTAACCACTTTTGAAAGTGGACATTTTTATTTACAGCATGCTCATAAATGAATTGCCAGTTCTTGTATGTCAAAGTGTCAGCTTTCCAGCTGTGGAGCAGGTGAAAGTGCTACTGTGACTATCTCACAGACTCCAAAAGATAACATCAAATTAAAGGCAAGTTTGGAAAGAACAAATATTAAACTTGCTTAATTTACATCAATTTCCCCAGCTGAGCAATACATAAATATTCATGATTTTACAGCTGTAGTTTACATTTCAAGATGACATCAGAGGTGTGAGAAACAGAAAGAGAAAAAGAGGGAGACTGGCATAAATATTTTAAAACTCTTCTCAGAATACAATGCTTCATTCCACTCAGAACTCATATCCAAGATCCTATTAACAGGAGGAAAGTTTAGTTTTATTAGTGTTGATAGTCAAGTGAACAATTAAAACAGATTTATTTGTGAATTATCTAGTACACAAATGGTATTGAACAAATGTGCTTCCCTTTCAATTCTCTTCTTACTGAACTCAAAGTATGAAAATCTTTAACCCTTGTTTATGAAAACGATGGCTTCATGAGAGGAATTATACCCGGGACACGCAAGGTCTTAAACTAAGTGTTGCCACACCTAAAGAAATTTAAAAGGCTGTGACAAGGAAAATATCTTTGTCATAAACAGCTAAAAAGATTCCTCTTCCAACTTGCATTTCCCTTCTAGGAAGAGAAATGCCGAGTGGGTGTCAATACAAATGTGAATAAATAAATAAATATTCATTCGTTTGTTCGTTCATTCATTCATTCATTCATTGCATTTATACCCTGCTCTTTTGGTGCAGGTACCACTCAGTGTGGCTTAAAAATGCATACAAACATCACAATAATGACAAATAAAACCAGGAAATAAAGCATAATGAACAATATGGAAATAAATTAGCAAAAAAAAAATTTAACTTCCTAAACACATTAAAGAAGATTCTAGCATACCTGTCAAGTTTTGGATTTGAAAATAAGGGAAACACTGTGGGCGTGGCCAAATCTGTGGGTGTGGCCAAATCTGTCCATGTGACTTGCTGGGCACTAGTCATCATGCCTGCCACATGGCCACGTGAAAACGTCTGCTAACACAGACAGACAGCACTGGCTCTTTGGTTGTCAGTGGAGATGAGCACTGCACCCTAGAGGCAGATACGACTGGCTTTTGAGCAAGGGAGATCTGTACATAAACAGGGCCAAACTTCACAGCAAATTTGAATACCAATCAGAGATTTGCTGTTATTAGGTAAAGGTTGCCCTTGCTTGAAAGCCAATCATATCCAACTCTAGCGTTCTGTGCTCATCTCTGTTTCAAAGCTGAAGAGCCAATGCTGTTTTCTGTGGTCATGTGGTCCCTATTTATCTACTTGCAATTTCTTGCTTTTGAACTGCTAGGTTGGCATGAGCAGGGACAGAGACGGGAGCTCATCACTCACTCACTCACTCACTCACTCACTCACACACACACACACACACGCACACACGCACACACGAAAGAGAAATAAAACCCTCTGGGCGAAGGAAAAAATCTATTTGCAAATTAATGCATTATTATTATTATTATTATTATTATTATTATTATTATTATTATTATTATTATTATTATTATTATTATTATTATTATTATTATTATTATTATTATTATTATTTGTTTTCAAAGAAAGGATCGGCTTGCAATGGTGGCTTCCCCATTTCCCCGCGCACGATTTTGCTCACTCTTTTTCTTGGATCGGGCTTTCCTTTGCTTTTTTTTTTCCACCGCCGAGTTGGCGATCGGCTTAAAGAGCAGAAATCCCTGAGTTCAATTCCTGGCTCCCCGCTTCCAGGGTCTCGAGTGCAAAAAAACAACAACAACAACAAAAACCACCCCAGCAGGCAGACTTTTTCCAATGCCAAGCGGGTGGTGGTGGTGAAAAGGGCAAACAAGCCCAAAGGCAAGCTCCCAACTTGGCTGGGGAGGGTAGGTGGGGGTGGACAGGGGGGACGCATGCTTCCACTGGGTATGGGACCCTAGTTTCCCTCCTCTTCAGGCAGGCAAGCGCAGCTCTGACCTGGGAAGGTCGGAGAGGGTGAAGGGAAGACATGCTCGCCCATGGCAGGAAGAGGCAGAAACGGCCAGAGGCAGAAAAAAGGACACGCGGCAGCGGCAGCTGTGGCAGGAAGCGTTTCAGTCTGGGACCTGGTTGCCAACCCAACCAGCCATGCGTATTTTAGCGTACGGTCACGTATGGAATACCATACTTTTACCATACGCCATGCGGACAGTTTTCCATACAGGAAGGAACATGTGAGCCGGCCCTGCCTGGAGCCTGGCAGAGGGAGCGGAAGGGGAAGAGAGGGGGGTGGGGGGAAGGAGAGGAGAAGAGGAGAAGGTGGCAGCGATGGCACCAGTCTCTATCCAACTCCCTCGATGCTACTGACTGCAAGTGTGCATGCAACCAGTCTCCCCCGCAACCCCAGAGCTGCCGGGGCTCCCTGGCGGGTCATTTGTCACAGCATCATTAAAGTTAAACATAACAAGTATAATTAAAAATAAATAAATATAATAAAATGCGAGAGAATTATGGGGGTAAAAAATACAGGAGGGGAGAGGGAAATTGTCTCAAAATAGGTGGCTTTCCCAGCCAATACGAGATACTTGACAGCTATGGATTCTAGCAATCTATATAATAAAACATAGAATCATAGAATGAATTGGAAGGGGCCTCTTAGGCCATCGAGTTCAACCCCCTGCTCAATGCAAGAATCCAAACCAAAGGTGATATGACAGGTGGTTGTCCAATTCTCTCTTGAATGCTTCCAGTGTTGGGACACCATAAATCCATGGTGTCAGAGATATAGAACCATCAATTAAACACAATCTCTATCTAATCAGGAAAAAACCATAGTTGGGAAACTAAAGCAGCATACTGCCCAAATCATATTTCATCTCAAGAGATATTAATGGCCAGGGGAAGCCTATTGAAATAAGTAAATCTTCAGAGTCTTAAAAATGTTAGCTGCAATGAGACTGATCTTATCTCCTCTGGTAAATCATTCCAGTGGGTAAGGGGCTATGGCAGAGAAAGCTCTCGATCTGGCCCTTGCTTTCCACACATCTCTAGGTGTGACCATTTGGAGTTTAAGCATCTGGGTGCTCTGGGTATATTTTCTAAGATCAATATGCAGAAAGAAATCTGTCAGCAAATATGACTTGAAGTCAAAAGTAATACAAAATCCTTTACTTCAGGTGAAAACACTTTTTCAAAGTAGAAACTCAAAATCCTTAGTATCAAGTACGGAATACCAACTCAAATATCCTTATTCCAAGTATAGAAATCCAAAGTTATCCAGTGTACAGCTTTTCACTTAAAGTTTCAACGGGGTTTTCTCCAATAAAACATAACACATAATTACTACACGAACAATACTATACAATATTTACAATATTACAACATGGTATAACTGTACAAAGATCCAAGAATCACCAATATCTTACCTCCAAGGTGTTTAAATTCTTATATGGGATATATTCCTTAATAATTTATTTTTTCATGCATCTCAGCCTCTAGGTTTATTCATGTGTGCCTATGACGTTATTTTAGAACAGTTTCCGTTCTCATTTATACTCTCTAATTTACTCTAACTGTGGAATCACTAATTATCATGAGTTCAATACAGGTGAACTAATCTACCATTAAGCTACAAGAAACAGCTGAGGTCAAAGTCATGGTTTAAACCACGAGGTGTAATGGAGTCAAATAAATGGATATAATATGCTTCCCTGTGCATCAAAAGTCTATCCATATCAGTTTTCTCATATTTTTTAGATGAAAGATTTTCAAGAGCTAGAAATTTTAAATCATCTTCTGTGTGGTTTTTTCCCTGTAAAATGGGAAACAAGAGGAGCGGTCATAACATGGCTGCGAATGTGGGATCGATGTTCCAAGATCTGAACTTTCAGGGGGCGACCAGTTAAACCGATATAAAATTTTCCAGAAGGGCAAATTATTGCATAAATCACATTATGCGAATTACAGTTAGTGAACCCCAATAGCTTATGCTCATATCGTTTACCTGGTATGGAAATCGATTTTACTTCAAGAGCAAACTGGCAAGCAGCGCAACCAGCACAATGAAAATGTCCCTGAATAATAGAAGGAGGGGAAGGACCAGAATGAGAGTCAGAACTTACAACATCATTACTAATAGACTTAGTTTTTTTAAAGCCAAATATTGGAGTCTGAGAACAACCTGGTAAGTCCTCCACAATATGCCAAAACTTATTTATAGCCTTTTTGATTTTAATAGCTAAAGGGGAGTAGTCGAACGAACAATGTAATCAGGAGAACAATGTAATTACTCCTTTGTGTTAGAAATTGGCTTCTAGGAGTCATGTTGACTTTTTTGAACTGTTGCTCTATGATACTATCAGGATAGCCCTTATCTTTAAGATACCCGCTGATCATTTCTGCTGACTTTCTAAAGTCTCTATCTAGAGTAGAGTTTCTTTTAGCCCTAGATAAGCGGCCATATGGAATATTTCTTTTAAGGTGAGCAGGATGGAACAATTGATAATTTAAATACGAGTTACAGTCAGTTAGTTTTCTGAACAGTCTCATGCCCAATCTATTGTTGGCTATGTATACAGAAATATCCAGAAACGGTATGCAATAACTATCTGAGTTGCCTGAAAAATGCAGATTAATGTCCAGGGCATTAATCCAGTTCGTGAATCTTGGGATGATAGCCATATTATCAAAAATAAAGAAAAGGTCATCTATGAACCTTCTATATACAATCATATGTTCATGATAAGGATTCACTACACTGTTCAATATGTAAGTATTTTCGAAGTCAGCCATATATAAATTTGCTATGGCTGGCGCCAGGGCAGACCCCATTGCCATCCCTTTGATTTGTAAAAAAATAATAATCATTTTTATATCTAAAAAAATTGTTTTCTAGAACCACATCATGAGGTCTAACAGAAAATGCGTAGGGGGAAACAGCGATCTTCTGGTGTCCAAAGTAGTTTCTACAATAGGTCTTACTTTCTCCAAAGGGATATTAGTGTATAATGATTGGACATCAAGGGTCAAAATCCCTGCGCCAGTAGGCACAACAATGCCCTCAAGTTGATTGATAAAGTCCGAAGAGTCCCTCACAAAGGAGGGCGTTTCCCAGGTAAATGGGTTGACAAAAGAGTTGACATACTTAGCACTCCTTTCTAATAGGGACCCGATCCCTGCTACGATAGGTCTGCCTAGGACAGATGGACTATGTTCAGACATTTTATGAATCTTAGGCAACGTGTAAAAAACTGGCGCTTTGGGAAAAGGATGATTCAAAAACTCAAATGTTTTATCCAAGATATAATTGAGGGACAACCCCTCATAAAGTACAGTTCTTCAGATAGTAGCTACTCTCGAGGTAGGATCCCCGTTGAGTTTTTTGTAGAAATTATCATCCCCCAATTGTCTCCAAATTTCTCTTTCATAATCAGATGTATTAAGGATCACCACCCCTCCTCCTTTGTCTACTGGTTTAATAGTAATAGATTCATCATTGGCCAAATCATCAAGTGCTTTTTTCTTTGCTAATGAAATGTTCCTATATAACCTCTTATGCAAGTTCTCTGTCTTACAGATATCTTTAAGTACTAAATCCCGAAATACTTCAATAGCCGGGCAATCCACCTATGGAACAAAAGCAGAATTAGGTCTAAATTCATCTCGAGACCCTAGTTCAAAGCCCTTAAAAAATACCTTAAGCTTGAGCAATCTTATGAGTTTAAAAAAATCAATCCTGGTGGAGAAGGCATTATATGAGGGCATAGGAACAAAATTCAGTCCCAAAGACAACACTTGTACCTCAGTCAAAGATAGAGTCCTAAAAGACAAATTGAAGATCACGTTCTCTTCCTCCCCCTGCAGGTGCGTTGCTCTAAAAAAGAGCCACTCGAAGTGGAGGGCTCCGTCCTTTCCCTCGTATTTCTCAATTCATAAGTTTTAGACATCCTCGAATCCAGAGATGAGCACCTGTTATCACAGCCTGAAGATTCAAATTCGGAGCTGCTGATCGGCTTTTTCCACATGACCCGTTTCTGTCTCCTGTTGTAGGCAAATTGCCAATGGTAAACTTTGGACGAGTTATAGTCAGATATGTCTCTATCAAATTTCTTGGTTTTAAAATCAATTAGAGACTTTTTAAATTCATCCAACCTTTTGGTTAATTCAGAGAGACACGAGTCAGTGGATGCGTCCGGGTGCCTAGTTTTTAAATCAGTTTTTAAATCATCTATGGTAGAAGTTAATCCTAGAGCTTCCTTATTCGATTGTTCTATAATGAGTAATATAAGGACATATGAACATCGGTCCAAAATTGAGCTCCATTAATCAACAAATTCTTTATTGTCTGTGAATACGTTCAGACTCTTTTGAATTCTCAAGCCCCGGGGGATCCGGGAGCATTTATAATAATCCGCTAGAAAGCCCGCATGCAAAAGGTAACGTAGTTTCCTTCTTTCTAAACGCAATACAACTAGGTGAAGCAAGTAATAAACATGGTTTTAAAATGAATGTTAAGAAAATCAAATTTATTATAATGAATAAAAACGCAAATTACCCAGGAAATGCATTTAAATAATCAAAATTAAAATGTGGAGCATGTTAGCAAGTATAAATATCTTTAAATTTGATTGAACAAGCAGTGTAATCATAATGAAGCATTAAGATTCCAAAAAGAGGTGCCCCAGGGTATCTTTCTTAAAATGTAGTCTTCAAGACTTCAAATTAGTGTTGTTTATGTACATTGCTGGGAGGGGGGGGAGAAGCTGAAACACCTGGGAACCATGGATGAACTTGTGCTTGCAGGTAGATGTATAGCAGATGCCAGGTAGAGGCAGCACCTTTGTACTATAGAAAGTGCAGTTTGATTCCTGAATACTGCAAGACGGAATAAGCACCCGTCTCTGTCCCAGCTCCTGCCAACCTAGCAGTTTGAAAGCAAGAAATTGCAAAAAGATAAATAGGGACCACATTGGTGGGAAGGTAAACAGCATTCTGTGTCTAGTCATGCCTGCCACATGGCCATAGAAACATCTGAAGAAGCAGACAGCACTGGCTCTTTGACTTTGAAACAGAGTGAGCACTTAACCCTAGATTCGGATATGGCTGGCTTTTGAGCAAGGTTTCGCACCCTGACTCAAGTGCGAAACCTAAGCAGGTGAAGGCATCTGCTTGGGAATACCCTGAAGCAAATGGTGAGCCACTGTGTGAGACAGAATGCTGGACAGGATGGGCTCCTGTGGCCTCTTCCAGCAAGGCTGTTCTTATGTTTTTATGTTCTTAACTTTCCTCTAGTCAGAACTGGCAGCCCATTTCCAGCGCAAGTTATAGGTCCAAAATATATTAACTAACATTTTAATGAAAACCTGTGCTGTGCAGATTAACTCAATTAATAATGCATCCACATCCCTTCTAGCCTTGGATGTCATATAGAATTGAGGCCATCAGTCTGAACAGCTGGCATCCTTAATGTTTTTAAAAAGTCCCAAAATACTGGATTATGACAACATATTGTCTTCCTGGTTAAATTGACAGTGCAGGAAATTATTTCTTTGTCATTTTCTATGGCTATGAAATGTTAGATGGATCTCAATTAAAGCAGAAAATAAATTTGAAGAAGGCATTTTCAAAGAGATGGAAGATCAATTGCTTACTAGTCTAACTGACAAACTATTATGTTTCTGGCAAAATTAGCTATGGTGTAATTTCTGACAGGAAGATTGAAAAGGTTCATATCTTTTGTGTCCTACATTTCTTTCCTTGGGGAAAGACAAAAACATTGTGGTCCCTTAAATACTCACCAAAAGGTGCCTTCATTTTTGGCAGTTTTACGTCTAACCTAGACAAAGAAGAAGAAGAACCCCCCCCCCCCCACTGCTATATTTTAATGTAAACATTTCTGGATCAGGGGCTGCAGTGGCTCAGTGGTTACGAAGCTCGCCTTGTTAGCTGGAAGTGTCACCAAATCAGCAGTTTGTGACCTGGGTACTGCATGACAGTTTGAGTATTCCTGCCAACCAAGTAGTCTCAAAGCAAGGAACTGTAAGTAGATAAATAGAGACCACTTTGCTGGGGAAAAGTTCTTGGGTGCGTGAAAGAAGACTCATTCAGGTGTTCCCTGAGTGGAGTTTCTCCAGCAATAATCCTTTCAACCTAGAATAATTTCTGACATGAAATTATTATTATTATTTGTGGATCAAGGCAACTTCTTCAGATGTATGAGCAGGTCTTTAAGGCAATAATTTATGCATGGTCCTATGTTCAGGTGGAATATAGAAGACAATGGTGGCTTAGTATAAAAGAAACAAGTTGTGAATCATGTAAATCAGAGTGGTATTTCACACTTGGTAATGACTGAAGACCCCGATTGATAAATAACCTGATTCCCTAAAGTGACCAATGGCTACAGGTGGATGAGCCCCTTTAGGTGGGGTGATGGGCCCCCTCAGTGGAGAAAATGCCACTGGAAGACATCATATTGGACCCAAGGGCAAAATAAGTGGAGGAGGAACCATTGTGATTCCCAGAGTTACTTTACTTTTGTTGTGTATGTAACTGAAATATTGCTTTAAACTGTTTGTAATTATTATTGTGGAATCGAGGTGATCCTCTATTTTGTCTTCTTCATGGTGCTCAGCTATCGTGGGACTTGTATTCCTTCCCTTTCTAACAAGACACGCGAAGTCTCCCCAGTCTCCGGTCACCCCACGATCACCCCACTTCTCTCTCAACCAATCCTGTTGTTTCCTGCCTGAATGTATCCATTGTATATTGTATATAAAGCACTGCTGCGCCATTGTTGTTCATGTTCAGTTTGCTTACAATAAAGTTGTGTTTGGCCCTGTTATGCTGGCTGCCTCTCTTCAATTCCTGAACATCAAATTGGCGATGAAGGTGGGATATGGCATCCCACAAATCTTCCGTTGATCCCTTCATTGTGGCCATGCCTGAGAGATGGAATCTTTATGAATGGCAGCTTCGGCATGCAATGGCAGCTGAAGGCATCGTCGGCAAGGGCAAGAAGAGGTCCTGTTTCCTCTCCAAATTTGGCCTGGCCATTCTCGAAATCGCCATTCATCTGGTGATGCCCCGGGACATCAATGCAGTTCCACTTGCGGACATCCTTGCGGCTCTCTGGAACCACTTCCAGCCCAAGGTGTCCATCTTTCCAGCCTGGCATTCCACAGGCGTGACCAATGCCCCGGGGAATCCATTGCAGAATACGCCACTGCATTGAGGTTGGCTGCTGCCCCATGCCAGTGGGACAACTTGGAGGAGGTGCTCCATGACCGCCTGCTCGCTGGCCTGAGGGACAGGGAGACGCAATGCCGGCTCATGACCAGAGATGTCCTCATTTTCAAGTCAGTCCTGAGAGAGGCGTTGGCATCTGAGGCAGCGCAGTCTGGCATCAAATCCTTCAAGCATCGGCCTGTCACCTCCGGGGGTTCGGAGTCCCCCGTGCAGGCCCACCGCTGCTCGTCGCCCTGCTCCACTTCATCTTCTGCATCACCGGCATCCATGTTTATGTCAGGTTCCGGGTCCAGTGATAAGGAAGGCGAGGTCCGGAAGGTCCAGAAAAGGAAGGCGGACAAGCACACTGTCGAGATGGCCCAGCGGAGGTGTGATGGCTGCGGAGGAAGATACGACCACCAAAATTGTCCCTTTAAGAATGCTGACTGCCACCACTGTGGAAAAAGGGGTCTTATTGCAAAAGTCTGCCAGCCGCACCAGAAGCAGTCTCCAGACCTGTTTGACCAACCGAGGCAAAAAGGAGCATCCCTCTCTAAGATTTCTGCTACAGAGCCGCTCATCAGCGGTCCAGTGTGTCCCATTGTTTCTTCACGGAGGTCCAGCTGCAGGACATTCCGGTCAAGATGGAGGTGGATTCAGGTACATCCTATTCTATCTTGCCCCAGAAGGAGTTCCTGCGGATCCCCCCTAATTCGCGTCCAAAGTTGCGGGCCTTCAAGACATCCCTCCGAGACGTGCAGAGTTGCCAGATCCCAGTTCTGGGGGTGGGGGATTTTGCAGTTAAATTCAAAAACATTGCAATGAGACTACCTCTTGTAGTGGTCAAACAAGACACAAACTGCTTGCTTGGGGTGCAATAGTTTGAACCACTAGGTATTAGACTGTCCAGCATCAATGCCGTCCAATCAGACCCGGTGCAGGACGTTTGTAACGCAGTGTTCAGAAAGGGACTTGGAAATTATGTAGGGCCCCCTGTTTCTTTCGACCTTGACCCGGCCGTATGGCCTATTCATCTCAAGCCTCGCCGTGTGCCATTTGCACTGAAGGACAAGATCGAGGCTGAGCTAGACAAACTTATGTGTCAGGGAATTTTGGTTCAAGTGGATTCCGCAGAATGGGAGACACCAATAGTGACTGCTATTAAATCTCACAAGGAGGTCAGGATTTGTGCAGACTATAAATGTACAATTAACAAGGCCATCAGGCCTAATGCATACCCGGAGCCGGTAGTGAGCCACTTATTGGCTACTTTACATGGGGGAAGGTGCTTCGCTAAGTTTATTTATTTTATTTTATTTTATATTCAAATTTATATGCCGCCCAATCAGGTAAACCCGACTCTGGGCGGCTCACAACAAGTTAATACACACATAAAACAGTACAACCAATTAAAACCAATTAAAACCCAACATACCCACCCACCTACCCCATTCCTCTTAAAACCCACATAAACCCACGTTAAAAAAATAAAAATAAAAATAAAAAATACAATTAAAAGAAATGGGGGCTTAATTTATAAGCCAACAGGCGGGGGCCACTCTTCCATCTGGGCCCCACACCTGCCCTGCCAACCAGGTTTTTAGGTCTTTTCTGAAAGGTAGCAGCTCCATCTGCTCCCGCAACTCTACAGGCAGGAGGTTCCACAAGGCCGGTGCAGACACGGAAAAGGCCCTCCTTCGTGTTCCAGAGAGACGAGCCCCTCTGGCAGATGGAACAATCAGGGAGCCCCTCCGATCCGCTCTGGTTGGATGGGCGGACACTCTTGGGACGATGCGGTCTCTAAGGTATCCTGGCCCACTACCATGAAGGGCTTTAAAGGTCAAAACCAGCACCTTGAACTGCACCCGGAGGCAAACTGGTAGCCAGTGCAGCTCCCGAAGTAATGGTGAGGTACGAGCATAATGCCCGTGCCCCATCACCACCCGGGCTGCCACATTCTGGACCAACTGCAGCCTCCGAATGGTTGACAAGTGCAGCCCCATGTAGAGCGCATTGCAATAATCTAGCCTGGAGGTGACCAGAGCATGTTGGATTTAGCACAAGCCAAACAGCAGCTTTTAGTTATGCCTGCTGCTTCTGCGGCTCAGACAATTATTACTCACAAGGGAGCCTTTAAGGTGACTCGCCTACAGTTTGGGGTAAATGCAGCCCCTGGCATTTTTCAATCACTTGCTGAATGTCTGTTAAAGGGTCTCCCTGGGGTCCTCCCTATTTTGATGATGTGCTTATTACTGCAGGGAACAAATCCAAACCTCCAAAAAGGTTGGACCGGGTGTTGCAGGTTTTCGAGAGTGCTGGGTTACGTCTTAGAAAAGACAAATGTGTTTTCCATGCAAGGGAAGTGGAGTTCCTGGGCATTAAGATAACTCCTGAGGGAATTAAGCCCTCCGATTCTAAGGTTGCCACTGTACGCGACACCCCCCATCCAACTGCCAAGCCTGAGCTGCAATATTTCCTGGGCCTGCTTAACTTTTATCACTCCTTTCTGCCCAGGAAGGCATCTGTAACAGAGTTGCTGCATCGTTTACATAAAAAGATGTGGTTTGGCGGTAGGTGCAAAGTCAGAAACGAGCATTCCATGAGTTAAAAGAGCTTCTGTCTTCTGAAGCAGTCTTAACTCACTTCGATCCGAAGAAACCTGTGGTCCTTGTGTGTGATGCTTCACCAGTGGGGGTGGGGACTGTCCTCTGTCACTCCCTCAAAAATGGGAAGGAAGTCCCGATTGCATTCTATTCGAGATCCCTATCTAAAGCTGAGCACAACTATGCCCAGACTGACCGGGAAGCTCTGGCCATAGTTGCTGGAACAAATAAGTTCCATGACTTCTTGTATGGAAGGAAATTCACGATCATAACTGACCATAAACTGTTGCAAGGGATTTTTGTTACTTCAAAGCCCGCTCCTCAAATATTGTCCCCCCACAAGTTACATTGGGCCATTTCCTTAAATGCCTATCAGTTCACTCTGATTCATCGCCCGGGAAAGGACATCAGCCACGCTGATGCTCTTTCAAGGTCTCTTTTGCCAGACCTGGGGGAACCCGACTGTGAGGTCGAACAAGATCATCAGGTGCTGCTGATCGAATCTCTCAATTCGCCCCTCATGGTGCCTTCAGACATAACCAAGGCATCCGCAAAAGACAAACTTTTGTCACAGGTAATTTCTTGGGTCAGGAAAGGGTGGCTGCCAACTCCTCCTGCTAAGCAGTTCAAAGCGTTCTTTAGGAAGTGGTTTGAGCTTTTGCTTGAAAGAAGTTGTCTACTGTGGGGAAAAAGGGTGGTCATTCCTGTGGTATTACACTCCAAAGTATTCAGGCTCATACACATTAGCCACTTAGGAATTGTGCACTCCAAGGCTTTGGCTTGGAGCTATTTCTGGTGGCCCCAGGTAGACCAAGACATTGAACAATTGGTGGGCACCTGCCAAAGTTGCCAGTGTTCTAGACCCGAAGAGTCCCAACTTCCCTCCCAGGAATGGGACACTGCCCCCGGATCCTTGTCGTGAATACACATTGATTTAACTGGTCCGTTCCGAGGCACGCTCTTCTTATTGATGGTCAACTCATTTTCAAAATGGCTGGAGGTTATTCCTATGCCCAGTACCTCCTCAGCTGTCACCATTAAAAAGCTTCAGAGGCTGTTCAGCTGTTTTGGACTGCCGGACATGCTCATGTCCGACAACGGCACAACTTTCACCTCTTCCGAATTCCAGGCATTTCTTGAAAGGAATGCTATTTGGAATGTGACGTCTGCCCCATTCCACCCTGCCACCAATGGTCAGGTGGAACGACAAGTCTGCACTACAAAAGAGGCTCTTCGCCGCATGGGTCAGGGGGACATTTACTTGCAGCTTTGCCATTTCCTCCTTTGCTATTGGACAACCCCCCTGGCCTCAGGGTTATCTCCAGCCAAGCTTTTAATGCACAGGAGACCGGTCTCTCTGTTCAGCTGGTTGGATCCTTCCAGGGTGGAGGATAGGGGTGTTAATGTGGAGTTTCTGCACAAGAAGGTCTTCTCAGCTGAAGATCTGGTGCACTGACAGAACTATGTGGCCACAGGATGGGTTCCAGGGGTTGTGGTGGAACAAACAGGACCAGTGTCCTACCAGGTCAAAACAGGTAGTTGTTTGTTATGGCGGTGACACACCGACCAGTTCAGACATAGAGTAACAGAGTTTCAAGAGGTACAAGGTGATACCACTCAGGGCAATTCCACATTAGGGACCTCCTCCACCTGCTTATCCCAAGGGGGAGACAAAGAAGGTGGCTCGGCAATCAGCTGTAATCCCCAGTTTTCTAATTCGAGCAAGCCACAATTCTGTTGGAGGCCGTCAGCAAGAGTAGAGCATGGAAATGTGTCTTTTGAGTTACAGAATTGGGGGAGTTTCCTGAGTGTTCCCCCACTCATCCAAGTGAAAAGCGGGGCTTTAATTTCTTTCCAGAGACCCCCCCATCCTCCTATGTTCAAGTCTACCTCTACTCCTACCCAAAAGAGGCAAGTTTTTGTTGAGTCGCCACCTATTCAAACTTCTCAAAGGAGGGACTTTTCATTGAATTTTCCCCTTCTAATTCTAACTTTAATTTCAAGTGATCCCTTGCTCCTGTTTCATCTAAACGGGGTTATGATTTGGCTTATCCCATCCCTGGTTCCAATTCAGAATCCGGACGGTGCTCCCACAATGCTAATAGCTTTGACAGAAACCCCAGTGCCAGGTATCTTTCAATGGAACTAAGTCTCCTTTGGTCTACAGAACCCAGTCATGTGTCAGTCCAGCCCAAAAGAGTCTGTGCGCTTCCACAATGGTTAAGGGACTTCGTCCCATCCTAGTGGGGAGGGATGTTGTGTATGTAACTGAAATATTGCTTTAAACAGTTTGTAATTATTATTGTGGAATCAGGGTGATCCTCCATTTTGTCTTCTTCATGATGCTCAGCTATTGCGGGACTTGCATTCCCACCCTTTCTAACAAGATGCACAAAGTCTCCCCAGTCTCCGGTCACCCCACGATCACCCCACCTCTCTCTCAACCAATCCTCTCTCAACCAATCCTGTTGTTTCCCGCCCGAATGTATCCATTGTATATTGTATATAAACCGCTGCTGCGCCATTGCTGTTCATGTTCAGTTTGCTTACAATAAAGTTGTGTTTGGCCCTGTTATGCTGGCTGCTTCTCTTCAATTCCTGAACATCAAAACTTTTATAAAAAGGCTACCTAAATTTCTTTCCTCCTTATTTACTTCTCCAGCTGTTACTTCTCCTCCTCCTACTCCAGTTGCTCCCTCTTCTAAATCATTTTCCTTTTCTTAACTCTCTTTAATTTTTGCATGTGTGCTCAATTTTCTGTTCCTTTCTCCATCCTTCTTTATTCTTGTCCAGCTCTTCTACTGAAATTTCTCTCTGACTTCCTTCATTTTCCTCTTTTCTTAACTTTTCTAACATTTATCTTGCTTTCTCCATTGTATCAATTCTCCATCTCTTTTGTTCATAGGTGAATGAGATTCCTTTTAGCTTCTCCCACCTGTATGGAATGCCTGTACTTTTTAACCTTTCCATCAAGAACCACTAATTTCCCCTTTTTTCTCAGGGGGGATGGGAGGATTTTCTTCTGGATATTCCAGGTTTGAGGATGTGTTGTGTATTAAGGCAGAATTGCAAGTTGCGCGGGCAGTGCCTTGCAAAGAGAAAATAGTGGTTTCCTGCCATCCAAATTAGGAACTAAAGTTGGTTCAAAATCTCCCTCTCTGAGCATGCTCATTATGCTAATCAGAGTTCTGTGATTGATTACAGTTTTGGATCCTGTTACCCATTGGTTAATACTTATATATCGTGTTATGATTGGTTGGTTATGATTGTCCGGCAGGTCACTACTTTGTATCAAGCAGCCACTGCCGAGGAGACACTATATAAGCCCCACAGGTAAACAAGGGTGAGGGTGGATCGGATCTACACTACCCATTCCACACAGGTAGCCAGTAACAAGCTAAGCCTGGGTCTCCTCCAAACGCTACCACTTCTAGTGTAGGTTAGGCATTGCCTCTTCTGCGGCAGATTCCGAAGGGACTGATTCAATGAGATTTGTATAGGCATCTTATGTCCGGAGCACCTTGTAAGCATAACCTGAAAGACTGTTAAATAAACTCCTGTTGTTGTTCTGTTCATCGTTGTCTGGATTATTGCTTATAAGGGCCAGATGCAACAGGATAACAATTACTTTTTTTTCTCCAAAGATAGTCATCTTGTTTCTCCAGTAGTTTTCTTATTTGGGTATATCCCTTCATTTCTCTCACTTCCATCAGCATGATTAAATCTAAATCTATCCCTCTACCTTCCACCAATTTCCTTGGTCTTTTGAACCTCTTGATTAGTGTGGTCCAAATTTACTGCTAGTTGCTCCATGGACTTTTTAAGGTCCTTTACTTCTTGTTTCATTCCTCTCATCTCTTTTTAAAGTTATTGAGTAAATTCACTCTGCATTTGGTCACTTGTTCCTTTATTTGAGTTTTCTTCCATCTCATTTCATCTAGAATTTTAGTTGACAGGTCTTGATTTCTTCCTTTGGCTGTCAACTCTACAGAGTTTCTAGCTCCCACCATTATAGGCATAGATTTTGCTTTAGATCAGTATGTGCAAGATGACTGTCTCCACAATCTCTCACTTCTTGCTGGGTTTTTTAAGCCAACCAACTGCAGTCAATGTTTATTAAACTAATAGATTTTCTCCCATGCCAAGGTCAGTTTGTGGTGGCTATTCATGGTCAAATTATGTTTTCTAATTTTCCATACAGTATTTTAATCCTTAAAAGAAAGGTCAAAGGAAACAAAAGGGGAAAGAAAGCACTTGCATTTCTAAAGTCTCTTAAATCCAAAGTTCAGAATTGAGAAAGCTGTAAACAATGTCTTTATAGGAATGTTACTGTCTTCCCCTTTCAAAATCTCCCCACTGTTGGCTTCTTACCTTTCCCACCACAAACAAAACCTTCAAAGTTTTTCTTTCAAGCACTTTCACTTTCTCTCAGGTTCTCTTTTTCTCACAGACTGTTTTCCATTAAGTCCTTGAGGGGGATAAACACCCCCTCCTTTCCTCTTTTTTCTTTGCTCAAGAAACCTCAGTTGAAAAGGGCAAATTGCTTACTCATGGGGAAGCTTCTCTCTTTCCATTACAATGACTTTTAGATGTAGAAAGTGGCTGAAATATGTGCCTGTGAAGGTTAGCTGAGCTCCTGAGTGTTTTCAGGGAGCACCCCTCTCATTGGGTAGGTTTCCTTTTATAGAATCACATCTGCTCTAACAGGGTTAGAGCTTCCCTCTCCTCTTACCACTCTGGGAATGCTCCTCTTTTAGCCATTACCACCTTGACATCCTGAATCTGTATTCATAATGCTTTCCAGTGTGGATGCTAAAGAGGTAACAAAAATTGATTTCAGCAAAGACAGATGTGGCCTGCATAGCACAAGTGACTGGTGGATATACGGTTGGTTAGAGAACGGAACTCTTTAATATGCAATATAATGGCTCCTTGTCCAACTAGGTCCTCCCAACCTATCAGTTCAAAAGTAAGAAATTGCAAGTAGATAAATAGGGACCACTTTGGTGGGAAGGTAAACAGCATTCCGTGTGCTCTGGTGTCTAGTCATGCTTGCCACATGACCACGGAAACGTCTGCAGAAGCAGACAGCGCTGGCTCTTCAGCTATGAAACAGAGATTAGCACTGAACCCTAGAGTCAGAAATGACTGGCTTTCGAGCAGGGTGACCTTCTCAAACTAGGAGAAAGTAACAAGTGAGGTACCACAAGGCTCAGTCTTGATTCCCTTGTTATTAATATAGCATAATTCTTTCACATGCATACACATATCTCTGGGAGTTGAAAAATGATTCTGGGCAAGATTAGTTTTTACATAACAAATGAGTAGTTAATGGCATACTCCTTCCAAAACAATACCAAATGGAAGAAGAGAAGCATGCAAAACATACATTGCCCGTGCACCCCCAAAGAAGAGACGTACGCAGTAATGGAGTTTAAAACATGGCCACTTTATTTATAACCAATTGCAAATCAATTAACTTCACGGGGGCAGAATAGTGTGGGTTCTGGAATAAAGATGTAACCGAATTAGCCAAGGGAGGAAATGAACTACAGGCCAGAAAACTGGTGCACCCTGGTGTCTACACCAAGTGCCGGAAATGGCAAGGCTTACCAATAAGCCGAACCAATCAGAAGGTTAACCCTGAGACCGTGGGGAACACCCCTAAGTGATGCCTTTCCAGCCCCTGGAAAAACCCCAGCCCATACTGGTTGGCAATACTGTGTTATGGAATAACCTGCACTAACTGCCAAGTGACCGTAAGAACCTCCATAAAACACTCAAAAGCAAACTCAATGTTAGGGATCATTACGAAGGGTATAGAAAATAAGTCAGCAAGTGTCATTTTGCCTCTTTATAAATCTATGGTGAGGCCCCATCTGGAATACTGTGTACAGTTCTGGTCGCCATACCTCCAGAAGGATATTATGGAGTTGGAGAAAGTGCAGAGGAGGGCAACCAGAATGTTTAGGGGACTGGAACACCTTCCTTACCGTCTGAGGCTGCAACGGTTGGGCCTTTTCACTCTTGAACGACGGTGTCTAAGAGGTGACCTGATTGAAGTTTATAAAATCATGCACGGTGTGGACAAAGTAGATAAGGAAAAACTGTTTTCCCTATCGCACAACACTAGAACTAGGGGACACTCGATGAAACTTTTGGGTACTAGTTCTCAAACAAATAAGAGAAAGTACTTTTTCACCCAGAGGATTACTGGTCCATGGAACTCCCTGCCAGAAGAAGTGGTGACAGCTGTCAGTCTTGACAGCTTTAAGAAAGGATTAGAGAAGTTCATGGAGGACAAGGGTATCAATGGCTATAATTATGGATACTTAAGGACAACCTCGGGGTTGGAGAGATAGGCAGGATATCTCTCAATGCCATTTCCAGGGAATCCTAAGCAGGTGAAGGCATCTCCTTGGGAATACCCTGAAGAAAATGGTGAGCCACTGTGTGAGACAGAATGCTGGACTGAATGGGCTGTGGCCTGTTCCAGCAAGGCTGTTCTTATGTTCTCAACCAGCACAACAGCATGGGCTGGGCAAAAAAAAAACCAGACGCCAAGGATAGTAAGATGTCAGGGGAAAAATTCCCACCTGGCCCCTGAGCGACCATGCAATTATACTGCTGAGAGGGAGGGAGGGAGAAGCTTCTCCAATAAAAGTTAAAAGAGGGCTGGGCAGGGATGAGCCACCCCTTAAATAGGGGGTGAAGGCTCATCCCTGCCCGACCGGGGCAGAGTGGCATGCTCCCATCTCTAGGGGCGGCATGGGCAAAGTGCACACCATGCGCATGTGCAGGTGGCATGCCTGCATTTTATTTATTTATTATTTATTGGATTTTTACCCCGCTCTACTCAAGCCTAGGTTGACTCAGAGCGGCTTCAACAACTCAATATACATACTATTACAATCAATAAATACAATACAGATACAAAGTATAAGAGCAAAAATACATAGTATCCAAAAGCATTACAAAATCACAGGTCGAATAATACAAAAAGAACAACAAAATACAATTCAATAATAGACAAGAATTGCCCCACTGAGAAAGAAAAAAACAACAGATGACACTTAGCATTCACCCCAATCACCCCAAAAAACCAAAGATGAAGGGTAGCGGGAGCAATGGACCCCTGCCACCAAGGTTCAAGTCCAGAATTCTTACCAATGGCATGGGGGAGGGGGGAGTCTCAAGCACCCACGAAGGTAGACTTTTTCCTCACCTGGCCTCGGGCGCCCCCTTTATCCTCCCTGCCAGGTAGAAGGAGATGGGGAGAGACATTCTCGCAGCATCGGTGGAAGGCATCTTCGGGGCTCACCTGGCCTCAGGAGCCCCCTTTACCCTCCCCACCAGGTGGAAGGAGGCAGGGAGAGACAGCCTCATGGCATCAGTGGACAGCGTCTCCAGGGCTCACCTGGCCTTGGGAGGACCCTTTATCCTCCCCACCAGGTGGAAGGAGGCGGGGAGAGACAGTGGACGGCATCTTCGGCGGCAGACAGCATTGCCCGTGCACCCCCAAAGAAGATATGTATACAGTAGTGGAGTTTAAAACATGGCCACTTTATTTATAACCAATTGAAAATCAATTAACTGCTCAGGGGCAGAATAGTGCAGGTGCTGGAACAAAGATGTAACCAAATTAGCCAAGGGAGTAAATGAACTACAGACTGAAAAACTGGTGCACCCTGGTTTCTACACCAAGTGCAGGAAATGGCAAGGCTTACCAATAAGCTGAACCAATTAGAAGGTTAATCCTGAGACCATGTGTCACACCCCTAAGTGATGCCTTTCTGGCCCCTGGAAAAACCCTAGCCCATGCCCATTGGCAACACTGTGTGAAATAACCCACACTATCCACCACACAGAGGGAAGGTAGAGACCTCCAACCCACCCAGCCCGGCCAAATGGACTGTGGGCCCCCATGCAGAGCAAACCTGAAAATTGGCCACTGAGGGGCAGAACGATGCCAGAAGAAAGACAACGCATCCAAGGGCAACCGGACGCCAAACACAGTTGAGCCTGCAAAGAGAACAAAACAGGGAAATTGTGAACAAGAGCCAAAAGAAGGCTACTCAGGCATTATTAGGGGAGACCCCCGTGGTCACAGATGCAACAGTAGGCAAAGGAGCAGGGTGGGCAGCCGGACTGCGGGCAACCTGGCCTGGGAATGCAGGAGCCAGGAGAAGAGCAGGAAGAGGCAGCATGCGGCCCCACGCAAATGGGGCACCATGCTTGAAGTGGTATTGTCACTGACCCTGGGCTGCAAACTCCCAGCAAAACGTGCATGAAATGGAGCTGGCAGGGGAAGGGGGGGAGTTGATTAAACTCAGGCTGGGCCTGCACCAGGTGGCCACAGTCATAACAGACACTGGAGGCCAGGCGGGACGGTGTCATGAACTGGAGCCATAAAAGTGAGTTCAGCTCATCCCACCGCATGTTGGGCCGGAGGGCTGCATGCATGCGGAAATTCTGGTCGTATGCCATCCAAGCGTCACCAGGGAAATCGACATGCACACAGTAAATAAAATCCAAGTAATGGACCAGTGGAAGAGCAAGCGTGGGGCGGGCCCTAATGGCCACCCCAGCATAAATAAGGAATGCTGGCAGCCAGTTGGCCCACGTATGTGACAGCTTCTTGTGACAAACCAGCTCTCTGTCAGTGTCATCCAACCTATCATGGTCAACCTTAAGGACTCCCCGATTGCGAAGCCTAAAAAGGTCCACATACTCCCTTTAGTGTAAGGGACCAAAGACGATGAAACAGCCGAAAGGTTGGCTTATACAGGTTTATTGCATGATGATCCGGAGGAACATGTGGTAATGGCGGATGGGTACCTCAATATATACAGCTGGCTATACATTTGAATGTGGCTCGTCGACAGACTATTGGTTGCTGCCTGCGTGACGTCGTAGAAGGTCACGCCCTTCTTGACCAGGTGAAGAGGTGGCGGGGAATCTTCCGCGCTGCTGAACCAGGTGAATCTGAGCCATGAGAGCTGGACGCTCGCTATTGCCATCTAGTGGTCACTAGCTCGCGTCCCCTTATCAGGTTTACATTGATACAGCTGAAGGTTATAATGTTGCACACAGAAAGGTTACATTGTTAACACATGGCAAAGGTACATTGTTAAAGGCACAGCTTTACAGAACACAACATCCCTCCCCCCTAGGATGAGACGAAGTCTCTCAGCCAAGATGGCTTGTTGCATGTGCGTTTGGGCCGTGAAGAGGGCTGCCCCCCCCCGGGGGCGCTACTGCTTCTTTGTTCCCTGGTCCCTTGTCCTGAAATGGGAGAGGGAGACTCGTTAGTGGCTTGCCGCAGTCTGGCGGCCTTAGGGGAAGGGAAAAACTCCATTGTGGGCAGACTGGGGGCAATCGGGGCTAACGAAAAACCCCTCTTCTCGCTTGGACGGGTGGGGGACCACTCCGAAACCCCCCCCCCCGGTTCTGAAAATCAAAATCTAACTTAGTAGGGGTATCCGCATTTGTGGGGACATTCCGCGAGATATGTATGGGGTCGGGTTCCTCCTCCTCCTCAGAAAGATCCCCTAGGATATCTACGAGAATATCCCCCTCCCCCCTTGGTGGGGGCCCGCGACCCCCTTTCCCTCCCCCTTGGGCTGAACGGGTGGGGGAGAACCCTAACGCTGATTTTTCCTCTATTTGGTCTGTGCCCTGCTCACCGGAGACCCTGCGTCGGAGCTGGTCCGCGTGCCGCCTCCACAGGAGCCCTGTGCTGGTTTCCACGCGGTACGACACGGGGCCGGTTTGCTCCACAACTACGCCCGGTACCCAGGCGGGGCCCGTGCTGGTGTAGTTCCTGCAATGCACGGGGGCGCCTACACTGAAACTCTTTGTAGCCTCTAGCCCGATGTTCCTTCCTTTGTCCTCTACCCTCGCGGGGTCTAGCCTAGTAAGGATGGTGGTCAGTTTCCTACGCATTAAGAGTTCTGCGGGGGAGTATCCTGACGCCAACGGGGTCACCCTGTACCCTAGCAGAAACTGGCACACTTGCAGGTTCAGATCCCCGGGGCCCATGCGCCGCAACGCGTCCTTCATGGTGCGGACGAGGCGCTCTACTTGGCCATTGGTGGCCGGGTGAAACGGGGCGGAGGTGATGTGCCGAACGGCGTTGATCTCCATGAATGCCCTAAACTCGGATGACATGAAACAACTAGCGTTGTCGCTAATTAATGTGTCGGGTATGCCGAACGTGGAAAAGAGCCTCCGCAAATGCCTAATGGTCTGGGCCGAGGAGGTGCTCGTGACTGGGATAACCTCCAACCACTTGGAGAAGGCGTCCGCTACGAGAAGGAACAGGGTGCCTCTGAACGGGCCCGCGAAATCAACGTGCACCCGGGACCACGGCCCCTTAGCCGTGTCCCATTCCCTGTGGGGAAGGCGGGCCTCCTCTGGTCTGGAGCATTGGCAACTTTCACAAGTGCCGACCATGTGCTCGATGTCGGCGTCCAGCTGGGGCCACCAGAAGTAACTGCGGGCCAGCGCCTTGGATCGCACGATGCCGGGGTGGCTGACGTGCAGCAGTTTGAGCACCCGCGGCCGAAGGGAAATGGGAATCACTACCCGCTGCCCCCACAAGAGACACCCCCTCTCTAGGGACAGCTCTAGCTTCTTCCTGAAAAATGGGGCGAACTCCTCCGCTGGGGAGGACGCCGGCCACCCTTTCTGTACCCAGGAGCTAACTGCCGCTAACGTCTTATCCTTCTCTGTCGCTCTGGCAATGTCGGCGGGCATTACGGGGGGCGAATCTAGCACCTCTATCATAAGAACCTGATGGTCCCGCTCCCCCTTGCTCACCTGGCTGGGCGTTAGGGGGAGGGGAGACCTTGATAGAGCGTCCGCATGGCTGATCTCTTTCCCGGGCCGGTAGACCAACGCGTGCTGGTACGCGTTGAGAAAAATGGCCCACCTGAGCATCCTCGGGGACAGGATCTGTGGGGTGGGCTTATCTGCGGTAAAAATGCCTAGCAGGGGCTTGTGGTCCGTTACAATGGTGAAGGGGCGGCCATACAGAAAATCGTGAAATTTTTTCGTCCCCGCAACTATTGCTAGTGCCTCCCTGTCTGTCTGCGCGTAATTTCTCTCCGCTTGGGACAGGGACCTGGAGTAAAATGCTATCGGGGCCTCCCTTCCGTCTTCCAGCACGCGGCACAGCACCGCCCCCACCCCCACCGGGGATGCATCACAGGTCAGGACTACCGGGCGTTTGGGGTTGAAATGGGTCAGTATGGCATCAGACGCTAGGAGACTTTTTAGTTCGCTAAATGCCCTTTCTTGGTCCTCGCCCCACTTCCATGCCTGATCCTTTTTTAGCAGTTTGTGTAGCGGTTCAGCTACTGCTGCCTTCCGGGGGAGAAATGAGTGGTAAAAGTTGAGCAGCCCTAGGAACGACTGCAGCTCGGGCTTGGATGTGGGGCGGGGGGCTTTCTTAATGGCTGCCATCTTGGACTTGGATGGCTTTATTCCCTCAGGAGTCACACAAAACCCTAGGAACTCAACCTCGGTTGCGAAGAAGACGCATTTGTCCTTTCGCAGTCTCAGCCCCGCTTTTTCGAATATTGTCAGGACCTTCCCCAACCTCTTGGCCAATTCAACCCGACTCCCCCCTGTTATTAACACGTCATCAAAATAAGGCAACACCCCCTCCAGTCCCTTCAGGAGGCGTTCCACGAGTGACTGGAAAATTCCAGGTGCCGAATTCACGCCGAACTGGAGGCGCGTCACCTGGAACGCCCCCTTATGGGTGACTATGGTCTGCACAGCAGCTGCGGCAGGGGACACCGTAAGCTGCTGGTAGGCCTGTGCTAAGTCGAGCTTAGCGAAACACTTTCCCCCGTGTAACCTGGCCAGCAGATGGCTGACTACCGGCACCGGATATGCATTCGGGCGGATCGCCTTGTTGATGGTGCACTTGTAGTCGGCGCATATGCGGACCTCCCCATTGGCCTTTAGTGCGGTTACAATTGGAGTTTCCCACTCCGCGGAATCAACAGGCACAAAGGATTCCCTGGCCCACCAATTTGTCCAGTTCCGCCTCTATCTTGTCCTTAAGTGCGAACGGCACCCGGCGTGGTTTAAGACGAATTGGGCGGACCTCCGGGTCCAGGTCGAATGTCACTGGGGGCCCCTTGAATTTCCCCAGTCCTTTTTTGAAAACTTCGGGGTGCGCCTCGCACACCTCCAGAATTGGATCAGTCCCAACGGCGTGCATCCCAACGGCGTGCACCCCCCCAATAAACAACCCCAGGGGCTGGAACCATTGAGTCCCGAGGAGGCTGCAATCTCCCCCTTTGAGCACGACTAGGGGGAGGGACGCAGCGTGCTTCTTGAATTTAACCTGAAATTCTCCAACCCCCAACACTGGAATGCTGTTCCCTTGCACGTCCCGTAGTGTGGACCTCAACGCTTTGAGCTTGGGTCGCTTGTGGGGGGCAATTCCCAAAAACTCCCTCTGGGAAATGATTGAATATGAGGACCCCGAGTCAATTTCCATCCTAATGGGAACCCCTTGGACTAGTACCTCAACAAAATAGCGGGGGTGTCCTGCAGACACGCTGAACACTGGGGCGTCGTCCTCGCTGCCGTCGGAGATGCGGCCCACGCCGTCCTGCTTCCGCATGGCCTGGGCGCCGTCCTTGGGTCTCGTTGAGCGGTCTTGTCCCGCGGAACGGTCTGCGGAGCTCCTCCGGGTCTCGCGCTTCTTCCTGCACACCTTGGCGATGTGCCCGCGGCGGCCGCAGTTGTGGCACTCGGCCTTCCGGAACGGGCACTTTATGCGTCGCACCGCCGGCTCTCCTTCCGGACCCTCCGGACGTCCTCGTCGTCGCTGCTCTCTGTGGACGACCTCGAAGTTCGCCGGGCCGCCTGTACCGGAGTCTCTGCCTTGCTCGACTTCGGCCGCCAGTCCTGGAGTTCTTGGACCCCGGCCTTTGTAGCTTCTGCGGCCTGGGCCGCTCTGACGACCTCCTGCAACGTGCAGGTTCATTAATGTGTGCTGGGTTTCGGCGTCGTTCAGGCCGCACAGCACACAGTCCCAGAGGGTGATTTCGGCATTCTCCCATTTGCACGGGCCGGCCGCCAGCCGCAGGGCCGCCACGAATGTGGCGACCGTCTCCCCGGGCGCTTGGACTCGCCTCCAGAACGCACTCCAAGCGGGAAACATCGCCGTGGCGGGCCGGACGTGCTCACGCAGCATCTGCATGAGTTCCTTGGCCTTGAATTCGCTCACCCTCCTCGGTGCAATCAGGTCCACCAAGGTCCTTTTGGTTTCTTGTCCGAGCATCCTGGTGAAGATGGCCCTTTTCTTTGCCTCTTCCGTGACTTCGGACTCAATCAGTGCTGCCTGGAAGTCCATCTCGAAGATCTCCCAGTCGCCCGGTTTCCTGATTTCGAAACCGGCGCATGTCTTGGTCCCGTGGGCTGCCATATCCCACCTTCGTCGCCAATTTAGTATAAGGGACCAAAGACAATGAAACAGCCGAAAGGTTGGCTTAACACAGGTTTATTGCATGATGATCCGGAGGAACATGTGGTAATGGCGGATGGGTAGCTCAATATATACAGCTGGCTATACATTTGAATGTGGCTCGTCGACAGACTATTGGTTGCTGCCTGCGTGACGTCGTAGAAGGTCACGCCCTTCTTGACCAGGTGAAGAGGTGGCGGGGAATCTTCCCGCGCTGCTGAACCAGGTGAATCTGAGCCATGAGAGCTGGACGCTCGCTATTGCCATCTAGTGGTCACTAGCTCGCGTCCCCTTATCAGGTTTACATTGATACAGCTGAAGGTTATAATGTTGCACACAGAAAGGTTACATTGTTAACACATGGCAAAGGTACATTGTTAAAGGCACAGCTTTACAGAACACAACACTCCCCATGGACAATCTTATCCCTGGTGGCCTGCAAGAGGTGGTCCCTGAGAGAAAGGGCCATCTCCCCGGGTGGCAGGGCAGAAAAAGAGACTGCATCACTGTCCAGCCTGACAGGGCTGGCCCACAGGGCTATGAGAGCGGGAGGGTGCCAGGATGGGTCAAGCCGCGAAGCATGTGCAGCTGGGTAGGCATAAGGCCAAAAACTACCGGAAGGTGGGGAGGGGAGCTGCGCAGCCCACAGACATCACCAACTGGAGGCCATGGAGAGAAAGTGGTCCAGGGGCAGATGTTCTAGGTTTAGACCAATACTCACCCACACCTGAGGCCACCACCAGGGGCAGGGCCTGGGTGAGGAGCGGTTGCAACCCCCGCATCCAGGGCCAATGTGTGTGAAGATCCGGAAGAGGCAGCAACAAATGAAGAGGTAGCCATGAGGGCGGAGGAGGCTTCCAGGCAGGTCAGTGACCCTCTGCATGAGGGAGAAAGCGACCTCCCACCAGTTGATCCCATTAGGGGCCATGGGTAGTGCCGACGTAGCAGCCGGCGAGACAGTGGGAGAGGAGGAGGGCCAGGAGGCCACAACCCAGGGCACGAGGGAGCAGGCCATCTCCCCCCAGTCGGCCCTGTCCAGGGTTGGCACAGGCATCGGCAATAGGGTGGGGAGGGAGGGGCCCCAAGGGCCATCACCCCTTGTGCAATCAGGAAGTGACTTCCCTCCAGTCAGCCCCATCCAGGACCGCAGGAGACACCAGCTGCGAGACAGCCGAGCAAGAAGCAGGCCTGCAGCGGCACGGCAGCACTGAGCACGTTGCTGAGTGCACTGCTGTCCGTGGGTGGGGCTCGTGGAGTGGGTGTGGATTGCCGGGCACCAGGTGGATCAGTGCCCGGCCCGTGAGGTAGGAGCCATGGGAGCCATGGGTCAGCCGTTAAGAGGCTCCGGTGAAGCTCCTCTTCTCCGATAAAAGTTAAAAGAGGGCTGGGCAGGGAAGAGCCACCCCATAAATAGGGGGTGGAGGCTCCTCCCTGCCTAACTGGGGTGGAACTGCATGCTCCCATCTCTAGGGGAGTGTTATGTATGTACAATGTTGCTTTAAGAAATGTATGAATGTAACCTGACCACAATTACAATGTAGCCCAGCTGTTAAAGGAACGCGAGTAAGCTGCCCATAGAGGGCAGCTGCGAGCGTTCAACTCACATGGTTCTCATTCCTCAAATCACCAACAGCCGCGGGAACTCTCTCGCACTAGCAAACAACTACGGAAGAGGGGCGTGACTTGGACGACATCACGCCGGTAGCAGCCAATAAGCTACCGTGCAACAAGATTCAAATGTATTGCACTACTGTATATAATGTGATGTACCTCCGCCATTACCTCATGTTCATCCTGATCATCAACCAATAAACCTGTGTTAGTCCTCACTGCGACTCCTTCTTTGTCTTCCGTGCAAGACACTAAATTGGCGACGAAGGTGGGATAATGGCGAATCCCAAGGTCAAGCCTTACCAGTTCGATGTCAGCGAGCCCGAACAATGGGAGCTCTACGAGTGCCAGTTCTGGCACGCGATGGAAGCCGCGGGCGTCGACGCCGCCGCGAGGATGCGCTCCTACTTCCTGGCCCAGGTGGGGCCGGCCACGCTGCGCATCCTGATGAACCTGGTGGCCCCCAAGAAGGTAGAAGAGGTGCCCATCGACCGCATGCTGGGGCTGTTGGGCGAGCATTTCCAGCCTCCCGTGTCGATCTTCCCGGCCCGGGTCGCATTCCACAGGCGAGACCAGCGACCGGGCGAATCCGTGTCCGCCTACGCGGCGGCCCTCAGGCTTGCAGCGGTGCACTGCAAGTGGGACGACCTGGACCAGGTCCTCCAAGACCGCATGCTGTGTGGCCTGAGGGATGAGGAGCTTCAGCAGAAGCTCATGACCCGCGACTACCGCCTCACGTTCAACAAGGTACTGCGGGAGGCCCAAGCGGCCAAAGCGGCCAGAAGCGGGGTCAGAGTGTTCAAGTCCCGAGGGGCCACGTCCGAAAGGGCCAAGTCACCAGTACAGGCGGCCCGGCGGACACCCAGCGAAAACGGCCTGGCGGGCCCCCAAGCCACCCGCCGGCACACCAACGGCGTCCGAGGAGTCGTCCACTATGGCAGACCCTTGCTCCAGTAAGGACAACGACGTCCAGCGGGTCAAGAAGCAAGGAGAGAAGCGACAGACCCGCGAGCGGCAAGACCGCCGCTGCGACGATTGTGGGGCATCCCACGACCGCACGAGGTGTCCGTTCTGAAAGGCTGAGTGTCACAACTGTGGCCGAAAGGGGCACATCGCCCAAGTGTGCAGGCGTGGGCGAGTTGAGGACAAGGGCAATTCGAACCATTCCCAGACGCACCAACGGAAGGCAGCCGGCACCAGGAAGGTCTCAGCCGACCACAGCATGGCAGGCGTGAACCGCGTGGGCCTGGAGCACCGGCATTTCTTCGTAGAGGTACAGTTACAGGAGGTCCCAGTGAGGATGGAGATAGACTCGGGGTCGTCCTATTCCATCCTGTCCCAAAAGGAGTTTATGCGCATTCCCCCAGATGCGCGGCCCAAGTTGCGGGCCATGAGGTCGCACCTACGGGACGTGCAAGGGAACGGGATCCCAGTGCTGGGGGTGGGGAACTTCAAGGTGAAGTTCAAGAATTACTCCGAGAAACTGCCCCTAGTGGTCCTCAAGGGGGGGAGGTGCTGCCTTTTGGGAACGCAGTGGTTCGCTCCCCTAGGAATCGAACTGTCCGGCATTAACGCCATAGAGACTGACCCAATGCGGGACGTGTGCAACGCACACCCGGACGTTTTCAAGAAGGGGCTCGGGACTTACAAGGGGCCCCCAGTCTCATTTGACTTGGATCCAGAAATCCGACCCAAGCCAAGAAGAGTGCCGTTCGCCCTCAAGGACAAGATCGAGGCGGAACTGGACAAATTGGTGGGGCAGGGGATTTTGGTTCCAGTGGATTCGGCGGAGTGGGAAACGCCGATTGTGACAGCCCTTAAATCAAACGGGGAGGTTAGGATTTGTGCGGACTATAAATGTACGATTAATAAGGCCATTCGGCCAAATGCATATCCGGTACCCGTGGTCAGCCATTTACTGGCCACGCTTCATGGGGGGAGGTGTTTTGCCAAGCTAGATCTGGCGCAGGCATATCAGCAGCTCTCTGTAACCCCGGCTGCTGCCGCTGCGCAAACGATCGTAACGTACAAGGGGGCATTTAAGGTAACGCGCCTTCAGTTTGGCGAGAATTCGGCCCCCGGAATTTTCCAGTCCCTCGTGGAACGCCTTTTAAAGGGGCTTCCAGGCGTCCTCCCATACTTCGACGATGTGTTGATAACAGCGGGGGGTGAGTCAGAATTAGCGCAAAGGCTAGACAGGGTCCTTTCAATATTCGAGAAAGCGGGCCTCCGACTGAGACGGGACAAATGTGTTTTCTTTGCGAGGGAGGTCGAGTTCCTTGGGTTCAAGGTAACCCCGGAAGGCATCAAGCCCTCCGAGTCCAAGGTTGCGGCTGTGCAAAACGCCCCTCGCCCCACCGCGAAACCGGAGCTGCAGTCGTTTCTAGGGCTCTTAATTTTTTTCCATTCCTTCCTGCCGAGGAAGGCATCCGTTGCTGAGCCACTGCACGCACTATTGAAGAAAGAGGCGGTTTGGCGGTGGGGAAATAGGCAAGAGAAAGCTTTTAGGGAACTGAAGGCACTCCTATCCTCGAGTGCTGTCCTGACCCACTTTGACCCTAGGAGGCCAGTAGTCCTAGTCTGTGATGCGTCCCTGGTGGGAGTGGGGGTGGTTCTATGCCACGTGTTGGAGAGCGGGCGGGAAGCCCCGGTAGCGTACTACTCAAGGTCCCTCTCGAAGGACGAGCGCAATTATGCACAAACTGGTAGGGAGGCCCTAGCCATCATCGCGGGAACGAAAAAGTTCCATGACTTTTTATACGGCCGCGAGTTTACGGTAGTGACGGATCACAAGCCACTTCTGGAGATCTTCACTACCGGCAAACCTACACCGCAAATTCTCTCCCCCAGGATGCTGCATTGGGCCATCTTCCTCAACGCCTACCAGTACGAGCTGGTCTATCACCCAGGGAAGGAGATCTCCCATGCAGACGCACTGTCCCGATCTCCCCTCCCTAGTGTAGGGGACCCCACATGCGAGGTAGAGCAGGACCACCAAGTCCTACTGATCGAGTCTCTCGACTCACCCCCCATTCTCCCGGCCGACCTCGCCAAAGCCACGGCGGCCGACAAGATGCTGGCCCAAGTTAGTTCCTGGGTGAGGAAAGGGTGGCCCACTACTCCCCCCGAGGAACAGTTCAAGCCATTTGTCAGGTGGAGAGTAGAGCTTTCCCTGGAAAGGGGCTGCTTACTCTGGGGCCAGCGGGTAGTTATCCCATAGAAACTGAGGGCCAAGGTACTGAAGCTACTGCATACCAGTCACCCGGGGATCGTGCGCTCCAAGGCTCTGGCCAGGAGTTTCTTCTGGTGGCCCCAGATAGACGCGGATATAGAACGTTTAGTGGGCACGTGTGAGAGCTGCCAGAGCTCTCGGCCCAAGGAGTCCCGGTTACCCCTTAGGGAATGGGACACGGCCCGCGGGCCATGGTCCCGGATTCATGTTGACTTCGCTGGCCCTTTCCGCGGGGCCATGTTTCTGCTGGTAGTCGACTCCTACTCCAAGTGGTTGGAGGTAATCCCCATGAGCAGCACCTCCTCTGCGGCAACCATTAAACAGTTGTGCAAGCTTTTTGCCTGTTTCGGCCTGCCAGACGTCCTTGTTAGCGACAACGCTAGCACCTTCACGTCTGCAGAGTTCAAGACGTTTATTGAGCGGAACGCCATCAGGCACATTACCGCTGCCCCGTTTCACCCCGCCACAAACGGTCAGGTAGAGCGCCAAGTGCGCACTATGAAAGACGCACTGCGGCGCATGGGTCCCGGTGAGTTGAACCTTCATCTGTGTCAGTTCCTCATCTGTTACAGGACAACCCCCCTAGCCTCAGGATTTTCCCCAGCCGAACTCCTCATGAGGAGGCGTCCGGTAACACTTTTTGACCGGATGGATCCGTCCAGGGTGGAGGATGAAGGAAGGAATATAAACATAGGGGGAGAGAGCTCCGAAAGTTTTTCGGTAGGGGACCCGGTTCACTGCAGGAACTACGCGGCCTCGGGGCCAGCGTGGGTTCCAGGGACAATCATTGAGCAGACGGGGCCAGTATCCTACAGGGTCGAGACTAGCTCGGGTCTACTCTGGAGAAGGCACGCCGACCAACTCAGAAGGCGAGTCACCAGGGAAGGGGAATCAGCGTTAGGGTCCTCCCCCACCCGCATTACCCAAGGGGGAGACACAGCGGAACCCGCGGATTCAAATGCATATCCTGGGTTCCCGACCACAGAGGAGGATACTTTGAAAGAGAGGGATCAGCTTGATTATGATTATGAGTTGCAGTACCAGGGGGGTGTAGCGGAGTGGTCCCCCACCCGTCCTAGCGAGAAGAGGGGTTTCAGTTCAGCTCCTGGTACCTCAAGTCCCCCCAGTCCTTTTGTTTTAGAATATTCCATAGCGCCAGCTCCCCGGAGACAAACACCCCCAAGACAGGCAACGGGGGGGAGTCCGCCCACCACAGTCTCTAGAACTCCCGGGCAGGTAATGGGGGGTGGCGAGGCCATGAGGGCCTCTTCGTCGGTCCCGAGATTCGTACTGGGGGGGGACCCCAAGCTCCTCAAACGGTAGGCAGGGGTTCACTTCCCAACTGTTCATTCCATTCCCGTCCCCAAATGCAAGGCTACCGCAGAGCCCACACCGAGCCACTAATGAGTCCCCCCTTTCCGTTGCAGGACAGGACTCCGCAGAACCAGGCTCCCCAGTGTTAAGTCAAGCGGCCGCACGCCCCAGGTGCATGTGCGGCAAGCCACAATGGTTGAGGGACTTCGTCCCATCCTAGGAAGGAGGGATGTTATGTATGTACAATGTTGCTTTAAGAAATGTATGAATGTAACCTGACCACAATTACAATGTAGTCCAGCTGTTAAAGGAACGCGAGTAAGCTGCCCATAGAGGGCAGCTGCGAGCGTTCAACTCACATGGTTCTCATTCCTCAAATCACCAACAGCCGCGGGAACTCTCCCGCACTAGCAAACAACTACGGAAGAGGGGCGTGACTTGGACGACGTCACGCCGGTAGCAGCCAATAAGCTACCGTGCAACAAGATTCAAATGTATTGCACTACTGTATATAATGTGATGTACCTCCGCCATTACCTCATGTTCATCCTGATCATCAACCAATAAACCTGTGTTAGTCTTCACTGCGACTCCTTCTTTGTCTTCCATGCAAGACACTAAAGGGAGGCACGAGCAAATCATGTGCCATGCCCATGCGCGGGTGGCGCACCTGCAGTGGTTTCATTGATCAAAATCTCATGATTTACTTCCTATTATTTCCAGAACTGACAACATGCAGTCCCCATTTGAACATTGTAAAAATTAGCTAGGGTTGGCTGCAAAACCATTTGCTGCACCAGGGAAATGGGGAGATAGGAAGGAAATTACTACTCCGGCATTCTTTGGTATCAGAGTATAGCATGCAAAGAGGTTGAGAGCTTAATTCCCTTATTGTGAATCTTTGACAGCATTGGACTCAATGATTGATAAGGACTCTTTCAACTCTGTATTTATAAGATGGTGAGTAGCAACAATAGCTGCAGCAACAGTAAAAGTATTCAAACATACAAAACACAGGGAACAAACAATATTATTAAAACATTGACTGGTACTATATAACAAATGCAAGTTATAACCAAAAATCTAAGTTTCAGTTCAGCAGTGGTGTAATATGTATGAACTTGACAACTGGAAGGTCAGCAGGTTAGCAGTTCAAAACCCAAGTGCTGCAAGATGGAGTGAGTTCCCGTCACTTGTCCCAACTCCTGCTAACCTAGCAGTTAGAAAACATGAAATTTCAAGTAGATAAATAGGTACCGTTTCAGTTGAGAGATAAACTCTATTCCATGCACTCCGGTGTCTAGTCATGCCTGCCACATGACCAAGGAAACATCTGCAGATGAAGACATTGCTGGCTATTTGGCTGTAAACAGAGATAAGCACCACAGCCTAGAGTTGGATATGACTGACTTTCAAGCGATGGCAACCTTTACCTTTAAAGGTGTACACCAAATGTTTGGACCAGAGTTTTGTAACACTACCTCTAGCCCTGGAACTAAGAGTCAGTGATGTATCACCTGATAATGTAGCTGGTATCTAAACTCTGCAACTGTTCTATTGTGATTTTATCAATCCTGATCACACTCAGATTTCTTAACCCTTCTGGGATTGATCAGAGCACTCCTAGTGTTATAGGTATTGCTGTTGCTCCCCGACACCCCCCCCCCCCGAGATACTATACTTAGCTCTCAAATCCAGATATCTCATGATCTTTTCACAATCTCCTTTTCTTCCACCCAGTTGTCACCTGGGATCACCACCTTTCAGCTTAACCACATTTTTGTCAACCATGGTCATCTCTGTTTGGTTTAGATCAGTGTTTCCCAATCTTTGGTTTTTGGACTTCAGTTCCCAGAAGCCTAAGATGGTATGTTGGCTGATCAGCGCTTTTGGGAATTGACTTAGGCTTTTGGGAAATTGAAGTCCAAGAACCAAAGGTTGGGAAACACTGCTTTTGATCTTAAAGTCTCATAAGATCTTAACTGCCATATGTTCATTCTCAATCACCTTTTTAAAGTTTGTGCTACCACCACTATTGTCATCGTCATCATTGTTACAGCCATTATAGTAACACCACTCATATTATGCTTCTTCTCCCTCTGCCCTTATAGCATATTTCCATGTATCCAGTTATGTCATGAGCATCATCTTTGTTGTGTTCTGTAAAGCTGTGCCTTTAACAATGTACCTTTGCCATGTGTTACCAATGTAACCTTTCTGTGTGCAACATTATAACCATCAGCTGTATCAATGTAACCTAATAAGGGGACGCGAGCTAGTGACCACCAGAGGGCAGTAACGAGCATCCAGCTCTCATGGATCATAGTCACCTGGTTCAGCAGCGCGGGAAGATTCCCCGCGACCTCCTCACCTGGTCAAGAAGGGCGTGACTTCTTACGACGTCACGCAGGCAGCAACTATAGTCTGTCGACGAACCACATTCAAAGGTATAGCCAGCTGTATATATTGAGCTACTCATCCGCCATTACCACATGTTCCTCCGGATCATCATGCAATAAACCTGTGTTAAGCCAACCCTTCGGCTGTTTCATTGTCTTTGGTCCCTTACACTAAATTGGCGACGAAGGTGGGATATGGCAGCCCACGGGACCAAGACATGCGCCGGTTTCGAAATCAGGAAACCGGGCGACTGGGAGATCTTCGAGATGGACTTCCAGGCCGCACTGATCGAGTCCGAAGTCACGGAAGAGGCGAAGAAGAGAGCCATCTTCACCAGAATGCTCGGACAAGAAACAAAAAGGACCTTGGTGGACCTGATTGCACCGAGGAGGGTGAGCGAATTCAAGGCCAAGGAACTCATGCAGATGCTGCGTGAGCACGTCCGGCCCGCCACGGCGATGTTTCCTGCTCGGAGTGCGTTTTGGAGGCGAGTCCAAGCGCCCGGGGAGACGGTCGCCGCATTCGTGGCGGCCCTGCGGCTGGCGGCCGGCCCGTGCAAATGGGAGAATGCCGAAATCACCCTCCGAGACTGTGTGCTGTGCGGCCTGAACGACGCCGAAACCCAGCGCACATTAATGAACCAAGAGCCGCCTCCCACGTTGCAGGAGGTCATCAGAGCGGCCCAGGCCGCAGAAGCTATGAAGGCCGGGGTCCAAGAACTTCAGGACTGGCGGCCAAAGGCGAGCAAAGCAGAGGCTCCGGTACAGGCGGCCCGGCGAACTTCGAGGTCGTCCACAGAGAGCAGCGACGACGAGGACGTCCAGAGGGTCCGGAAGGAGAGCCGGCGATGCGACGGCTGTGGAGCGGCCCACGACCGCGTGAAATGCCCCTTCCGGAAGGCCGAGTGCCACAACTGCGGCCGCCGCGGGCACATCGCCAAGGTGTGCAGGAAGAAGCGTGAAACCCGGAGGAGCTCCGCAGACCGTTCCGCCGGACAAGACCGCCCAACGAGACCCAAGGACGGCGCCCAGGCCACGCGGAAGCAGGACGGCGTGGGCCGCATCGCCGACGGCAGCGAGGACGACGCCCCAGTGTTCAGCGTGTCTACTAGACACCCCCGCTACTTTGTTGAGGTACTAGTCCAAGGGGTCCCCATTAGGATGGAAATTGACTCGGGGTCCTCATATTCAATCATTTCCCAGAGGGAGTTTTTGGGAATTGCCCCCCACAAGCGACCCAAGCTCAAAGCATTGAGGTCCACACTACGGGACGTGCAAGGGAACAGTATTCCAGTGTTGGGGGTTGGAGAATTTCAGGTCAAATTCAAGGAGCATGCCGCGTCCCTGCCCCTAGTCGTGCTCAAGGGAGGAGATTGCAGCCTCCTCGGAAACTCAATGGTTCCAGCCCCTGGGGTTGTTCATTGGGGGGGTGCACGCCGTTGGGATGCACGCCGTTGGGACTGATCCAATTCAGGAGGTGTGCGAGGCGCACCCCGAAGTCTTCAAAAAAGGACTGGGGAAATTCAAGGGGCCCCCAGTGACTTTCGCCCTGGACCCGGAGGTCCGCCCAATTCGCCTAAAACCACGCCGGGTGCCGTTCGCACTCAAGGACAAGATAGAGGCGGAACTGGACAAATTGGTGGGTCAGGGGATCCTTGTGCCTGTAGATTCTGCGGAGTGGGAAACTCCAATTGTAACCGCTCTAAAGGCCAATGGGGAGGTCCGCATATGCGCCGACTACAAGTGCACCATCAACAAGGCGATCCGCCCGAATGCATATCCGGTGCCGGTAGTCAGCCATCTGCTGGCCAGGTTACACGGGGGAAAGTGTTTCGCTAAGCTCGACTTAGCACAAGCCTACCAGCAGCTTACGGTGTCCCCTGCCGCAGCCGCTGCGCAGACCATAGTCACCCATAAGGGGGCGTTCCAGGTGACGCGCCTCCAATTCGGCGTGAATTCGGCGCCAGGAATTTTCCAGTCACTCGTGGAACGCCTCCTGAAGGGACTGGAGGGGGTGTTGCCTTATTTTGATGACGTGTTAATAACGGGGGGGAGTCGGGCTGAATTGGCCAGGAGGTTGGGGAAGGTCCTGACGATATTCGAAAAGGCGGGGCTGAGGTTGCGAAAGGACAAATGCGTCTTCTTCGCAACAGAGGTTGAGTTCCTAGGGTTTTGTGTGACTCCTGAGGGAATAAAACCATCCAAGTCCAAGGTGGCAGCCATTAAGAAAGCCCCCCGCCCCACCTCCAAGCCTGAGTTGCAGTCGTTCCTAGGGCTGCTCAACTTTTACCACTCCTTCCTCCCCCGAAAGGCAGCGGTGGCTGAACCGCTACACAAATTGCTAAAGAAAGACCAGTCATGGAAGTGGGGCGATGACCAAGAAAGGGCATTTAGCGAGCTGAAAAGCCTCCTGGCGTCCGACGCCATTCTAACCCACTTCGACCCCAAACGCCCAGTTGTTCTGATCTGTGATGCATCTCCAGTGGGGGTGGGGGCAGTACTGTGCCACGTGTTGGAAAACGGAAGGGAGGCCCCGATAGCGTTTTACTCCAGGTCCCTGTCCCAAGCAGAGAGAAACTACGCACAGACGGACAGGGAGGCACTAGCAATAGTCGCGGGGACGAAAAAAATTCACGATTTTCTGTACGGCCGCCCCTTCACAATCGTAACGGACCACAAGCCCCTGCTAGGCATTTTTACCGCAGATAAGCCCACCCCACAGATCCTGTCCCCGAGGATGCTCAGGTGGGCCATTTTTCTCAATGCGTATCAGCACGCGTTGGTCTACCGGCCCGGAAAGGAGATCAGCCATGCGGACACTCTATCTAGGTCTCCCCTTCCCCTAACGCCCAGCCAGGTGAGCATGGGGGAGCGGGACCATCAGGTTCTTATGATAGAGGTGCTGGATTCGCCCCCCCTAGTGCCCGCCGACATTGCCAAAGCGACGGAGAAGGACAAAACGTTAGCGACAGTCAGCTCCTGGCTGCAGAAAGGGTAGCCCGCGTCCTCCCCAGCGGAGGAGTTCCCTCCATTTTTCAGAAAAAAGCTAGAACTGTCCCTAGAGAGGGGGTGTCTCTTGTGGGGGCAGCGGGTGGTGATTCCCACTTCCCTTCGGCCGCGGGTGCTCAAACTGCTTCATGTCAGCCACCCCGGCATCGTGCGATCCAAGGCCCTGGCCCGCAGTTACTTCTGGTGGCCCCAGCTAGACGCCGACATCGAGCACATGGTCGGCACTTGTGATAGTTGCCAATGCTCCAGACCAGAGGAGGCCCGCCTTCCCCACAGGGAATGGGACGCGGCTAAGGGGCCGTGGTCCCGGGTGCACGTAGATTTCGCGGGCCCATTCAGAGGCACCCTGTTCCTCCTTGTAGTGGACGCTTTCTCCAAATGGTTGGAGGTTATCCCAGTCACGAGCACCTCCTCGGCCCAGACCATTAGGCAATTGCGGAGGCTCTTTTCCACTTTCGGCATACGTGACACGTTAATTAGCGACAACGCTAGTTGTTTCACGTCCTCCGAGTTTAGGGCATTCATGGAGATTAACGCCGTTCGGCATATCACCTCCGCCCCATTTCACGCGGCCACCAACGGCCAAGTAGAGCGCCTCGTCCGCACCATGAAGGACGCGTTGCGGCGCATGGGCCCAGGGGATCTGAACCTGCAAGTGTGTCAGTTTCTGCTAGGGTACAGGGTGACCCCATTGGTGTCAGGATACTCCCCCGCAGAGCTCTTAATGCGCAGGAAGCTCACCACCATCCTTACTAGGCTAGACCCCACGAGGGTAGAGGACAAAGGAAGGAACATCGGGCTAGAGGCTACAAAGAGTTTCAGTATAGGCGCCCCCGTGCATTGCAGGAATTACGCCAGCACGGGCCCAGCCTGGGTACCGGGCGTAGTCGTGGAGCAAACCGGCCCCGTGTCGTACCGCGTGGAAACCAGCACAGGGCTCCTATGGAGGCGGCACGCGGACCAGCTCCGACGCAGGGTCTCCGATGAGCAGGGCACGGATCAGGCAGGAAATAAGTCAGCGTTAGGGTTCTCCCCCACCCGTTCAGCCCAAGGGGGAGGAGAAGGGGACCGTGGGCTCCCACCAAGGGGGGAGGAGGATGTTCTCGTAGATATCCTAGGGGATCTTTCCGAGGAGGAGGAACCCGACCCCATACATATCTCGCGGAAAGTCCCCACAAATGCGGGTACCCCTACCAACTTAGATTTTGATTTTCAGAACCGGGGGGTTTTTTCGGAGTGGTCCCCCACCCGTCCAAGCGAGAAGAGGGGTTTTTCGTTAGCCCCGACGGCCCCCGGTCTGCCCACAATGGAGTTTTTCCCTTCCCCTAAGGCCGCCAGACAGCGGCAAGCCACTAACAAGTCTCCCTCTCCCATTTCAGGACAAGGGACCAGGGAACAAAGAAGCAATAACGCCCCCGGGGGGGCAGCCCTCTTCACGGCCCAAACGCACATGCAACAAGCCATCTTGGCTGAGAGACTTCGTCTCATCCTAGGGGGGAGGGATGTTGTGTTCTGTAAAGCTGTGCCTTTAACAATGTACCTTTGCCATGTGTTACCAATGTAACCTTTCTGTGTGCAACATTATAACCATCAGCTGTATCAATGTAACCTAATAAGGGGACGCGAGCTAGTGACCACCAGAGGGCAGTAGCGAGCGTCCAGCTCTCATGGATCATAGTCACCTGGTTCAGCAGCGCGGGAAGATTCCCCGCGACCTCCTCACCTGGTCAAGAAGGGCGTGACCTCTTACGACGTCACGCAGGCAGCTACCAATAGTCTGTCGACGAACCACATTCAAATGTATAGCCAGCTGTATATATTGAGCTACTCATCCGCCATTACCACATGTTCCTCCGGATCATCATGCAATAAACCTGTGTTAAGCCAACCCTTCGGCTGTTTCATTGTCTTTGGTCCCTTACACTAAAATCTTCCAGTACCTTTTCTTCTGGCTGAGGACAAAACCAGCCAAATAGCACCAGCAGTAAACCACATCTTGTTTCTCACTTTAGAAAAATATCTGATTTTCATTCTAGGAGGCAGATGCATGGAGATATGGGCTGGAAAGTGGGGAAAAGAATACTGAAAAAGACAATCTGCTAGCCCTGTAAATTGGCAGTCTGATGTAGTAGTTTGATTCTCTTTGTCATTGGGGTACCACTTTGATCTCTTTGTTTAATGGTATGAAAACTGCGAAGCAGGCTGATGACAAATACTACTAGAAAAAACAGATTTAGCTTCAGAACAGGACTGGCATTTTCTACTAGGATTGAAATGCTCTGTGGATGGAAGATGCATCTACATTTCACCTCTAATTGCATAGGGATGTGAAGAATTCTCACAAATTATGTGTATGTGTGTTCATCAAGAGACACCATCTCACAGAGCAAGATCAAGGTAACATGCCACTGGACAGCTGTCCGGTGGTGTGTCTTTGCCTCCCTCCCTCAGGAGAGGCAGAGGTCTGGCACACCCAGAGGTGTGCCAGGCCATGGAAGGGGAGGAGCCAGGCCTGATTTTGAGGCTTGGCTTCCTCGACCCTCGCCCAGTTCTGAGCTTGTAGGCGAGCGAAAGCACACCCGCCCTTCCTTAAAGCAGCAGTGTGGGATTAGCCGGTCGCTTCAGGACCGAGTGGGAATTTTTGCACACGCCCCTGATTGACCATGGGATGGTGGTGTTTTTGCCCACTTCACACTGTTGTGGATAAGGGTAATTGGCTTGGTGGTTCAATTTTGGTCACTTGGTGGGTAGCGCGTAGTTAAATGGTAGGTAAAGGCCTAGAATTATTCGGGGATGGCCTTGGGCGTGTTGGTCAGCCAGAAGCCGGAAGACCTTTGGCTTCTGCTTCCAGGTGAGGGGCATGCTCAGTGGTTGAGGGACGTGCTGTTGGACTGCAGCCTTGAGACTTGAGAACAACATTTACCATTATACCCGAATGATGAACTGAGATGGGGACTGTTGAAGAATAGGACGATCCCGGTAAGCCAGTATTCACTTTGACATGAGTGAAGAAGGTAAAGTGATCACCTTGGCTCCATCACTTAGAATCGCGCTACTCAGCCCCTGCCACAGGCAAACAGTTTAGTTTGAATTTCATGTTAATAAAGTGGCCCTGAGTTTAAATCCAGCACTGTGTCCGTCTCGTTATTCTGGGGGCTGGGGGACAAGGATTCTTCACTCAACATGAATGTTTTTGATCACATTGCAAGAATGACATAATAAGAACTTTTTGTTTTCTACACTTTGTTTTGCACAAAATGTGGCAGCACATAACTGGTGACTTTGTCCTGAGGCACACGTACACAGAGCAAGCATGAAAGCACAAGATGGTTGATAAAACAGGCACAAACAACTTCTCCAATTCTAGTATGTTTGGGATAGCTCTGCAAGAAAGTGGCACTTATTGCATTTTCTGATAATGAATATGTATTTAGCAATGCATAAAAATCTAGCATACACATAAAATAACTCCAAGGATGACTGCAGAACACTCTCACTATTCTTGTGGTTAGGAGGAAAATTGTTATGTTCCCTAGTTTATTGTAATACAGTGAAATTCAGGATCTTTAAACTAAAGAAATGTTCTATTTTGAAAACAGCTGTTAGTTTCTAATCTAATATGAACATTTGGATCCAGCTCTTTCATTAGTGTTAGAGCCCCATCAAAGATTGTGATATTTTTGAACCACAATTGAGTGTATCCTAGTAACAGCAACCTTGTGTTGTCCGCTAATCTTTCTTCTTCTTCTTCTTCTTCTTCTTCTTCTTCTTCTTCTTCTTCTTCTTCTTCTTCTTCTTCTTATTATTATTATTATTATTATTATTATTATTATTATTATTATTATTATTATTATTATTATTATTATTATTATTATTATTATTATTATTATTATTATTATTATTACTACTACTACTACTACTAGATTTTTATACCGCCCATAGGTCAGGCAAAAGGAACTGCAGAATGAACTTACCAAAAGGTGTTTTCATTTTGGCAGTTTCACATCTGGCCTAGACACGGAAGAAGAAGATTCATGTTAGAATTGCTGTTGAGGCCAGGGCAGCCTGATTAAAATATTATTATTTTTGCAAGTAATCAATCCTCATTAAAGGGTATTGAAGGGGGCATGGCTAAGATGGCCGGCAAGTAACACACAGATTTGTGTGCTCGCGCTTTACAAAGTGGAAATCAAATTTGGAAAAAGTGGAATCTTATAGACCAATTTCTCTTATAAATCAAGATGCTAAGATCTTCACAGCAATATTGGCTAATCGGTTAAATAAATTTATGGGTGAATATATAAATGCAGATCAGGTAGGATTTTTAAAAGGGAGACATATGGCTGATTTGACTAGGAGAGTGTTAGATTTAATTGATAATGTAAACCGAATGAATGAAAAAGTGGGCTTAATTTCTTTGGACATTTTTAAGGCATTTGACTTTTTACAATGGTCCTCGATTAAGGAAATAGTTAAAAGCTACGGATTTGGGGACAGATTTAGAAGGGTAATCGATTTGCTATATCAGAAAGGGATTGCAAAGATTAGAGTAAATGATGAAGTCACAGATGAGGTAAAGCTTGAGGCAGGTACCAGGCAGGGCTGTCCTTTGCCCCCTATTTTGTTTATTATGGTGATGGAAATTCTGACCAAAAGTATAAGAGAAGATGCAAAAATAGAAGGGATATTGGGTAATAAGATAAGTATGTATGCAGATGATACATTGATAACGGCTAAGCATCCTGAGAGGGTTATGGATAGGATTAAAATACAACTTGAGGATTTTGAGGATATCAAGGGCTTGATGATAAATTGGGATAAATCGGAAATGATGCTGTGTAACATGGGAGAAGGGAAGAGGGAAAAGATTGCGGGATTAACCAATATACAAATTAAAGATAAGTTGAAATATTTGGGGATAATTATAGCAAATAGATTGGAAGAATTTAAAAGATTAAATTATGATAGCCTGAAAATGGAATTTAAGGCTAGAATACAAAGTCTTCTAAAGTTGAAGTTGTCATGGTTCGGGAGGATTGCAATTTGCAAAATGATGTTGTTACTGAGAATTAATTTTTTATTCGACGCACTTGCAAGTCAAATGAATGAAAAGGAAATTAATGAGTTTCAAAAGATGTCTAACAATTTTTGCAATGGAGGTAAAAAACCTAGATTACTGAAGAAATTATGGTATCTGCCTCAGAAGGGTGGGGGTTTAGGAATGCCAAATTTATTATCTTATTATCGTGCTTTTCAAATTAAGAATGTTGTGAAGATTTTGGCAAGGGAAAAAGTAATTTGGGAGGAGATCAAGATGAAAGATTATAGGAATATAGGCAAAATGATTTTTTTTGGGAAGTAATGTTAAAACGGTGGTTACTAGTAACACAATGATGAAGGGACTCATGAACGTGTGGAAAAGATTAAAGGAGGACTTGGCTCCAGGTGTCTCTCCAATTTTGGAATTAGCAGATATGGCATCCTTTCTGATAAAAATAGACAAAGAAACAAAGGAAATATTGGATAGAAATGAAGTTTTCCTGGTGAAAGATTGGTTGTGGATCTGTAGGGACGAAGATAAGAAGAAAAAGTTGTTTGAACAGTTAAAATTGGATTGGTTTCAGATAATGAAGGTTAATAATTGGAATAACAAATATAGGAGAGAATTAGATATAGATAGAGAAAAGACGGAATTTGAAGAATTGGTTTCAAAGATTCGAAAAGGAGATAGAAGTATTAAGGGTCTAGTAAGCAAACTTTATGTCCTGTTAAACAGGGGAGGTGAACCACAGGAAGTTCTGAAATTGAAGTGGGAACACGATTTGAACATAAAGATAGGAAAAGATGAATGGAGAAATAAGTGGGAAAAGAGGATAATGAGAACCATGTCAGTAAGAATTAAGGGAAACCGTTTGCCTTGGCTGATGAATAATAAGTGTTTAATCCAATAATTCAACTAAAGGTAACAGATCCTAATTCCTTCCGATATAGGAATTTTCAATCCTTCTTCAGGGATCTAAATCAAAACAAATTGATAATGTCTCTGTCAAAAACTTATATACATAATATACAAAATGTGCAATATGTACATATTTACATAGTCTTGGATGCATCTCATGCTGTGACATAAAATAAGTTGCTTAAACAATAGTTAATACATCAGTTACCTGTGTATCCTAGTAAATAGTAAAATTTTGAAGCATTAATGTATTATAGTGCGTCCCAGACCTCTATCATGAGTTCATTCAGTGTCGATGGACGTTAAGCTAATGGTGAGCTATGCTTGTATTTAAAGGAATACTGAACCACACAGCTGAGCTCCGAACAGAGATTATAAGAAACATGTGTAATCAATTTCCATGTTGAGGCCCGAGGGGTATAGGGTATTAAAGCGATGTATGAAAAAACACTCCCTTTGTCTTAAAATGATGTCAATATCTTTGTGGGAAAATGAATCTTGTTTATGGCTTTCCAACACCACAAACTTAAAATCATAATCTTTATGATTTTTCTCCAAAAAATGGCTAACGAGAGGGGCAGAAATGTTTCCAGTGTGGATCTTTGATCTATGTTCCCCCACCCTAGTTTTCATTTGGCGGGAAGTGACCCCCACATATCCTAAGCCGCATGCACATACGAGAAGGTAGATGCACCCAGAACTTTTACAATTAAAAAATTGTTTTAAAGTCAAAGTGAACTCGCTACTAGAGATGGTGACTATTTTGGTTTGCCACACCAAAGAGCAATGGGTGCAGTTACCACACCTGAAATGCCCTGTAATGATCGGGCGTCTTAATTGAATGCGAGATTCATGATCCGATCTACTCACAATCTGTTTGATGGATCTAGATTTCCTAAGCCCTATCAGGGGGTAAGCAGCGCAACCAGGTAAGTGGCTCACGATGTGCCAGTGCTTCTTAATAATGGATTGTACTTTACTCACCAAGGGTGAGTACTGAAAAGAGCAAAAGATTTTCTCAATCGGTTTAGGCACATTCTGCTGAAATAACTGCTCCCTGGGAACTAATCTCGCCTTATTCAAATTATGATTAATTACTTGGTCAGGATACCCTTTATCCCGTAAAAAAGAGCAGATGGTAGAGGCGGCTGAGACAAAATCACTTTCAATAGAGGAATTACGTTTTGCTCTGAGGAAAAGTCCATATGGGAGGTTATGTTTTAAATGATGTGGATGGAAAGATTCGAAGTTTAAGTATGCGTTCCTGTCTGTTGTTTTCCTGTAGAGTCTGACTAGGACTTTACGCTGAGTAGAAACGTAAGTTTCTACATCCAAGAATGGAATGGAGGTTTTTGAGATGTTATGAGTGAATTTTAAATTGTCATTTAGCCCGTTAACCCAGGACACAAACAAAGGTGCTACTGATAAATCATCAACAATAAAATAAAGGTCATCAATATACCATCTATAAAAAATAATGTGGGGAAAAAAGGATTAATATCGGAATTAAAAATGAAATCTTCTTCAAAAGAAATCATGGTGCTACTGAGCTACCCATGGCCACGCCTTTTATTTGTAAATAGAAGGTTTTACCAAACCTAAAAAAATTGTGATCCAAAACTAAATCTAATAATTCCATCAAAAAGTGCGTGGGTGGGTGAAGCTCTGTGCGTGTGTCTAAGTGTTTGTGTACAAGAGCTTTAATCTCCTCCAGGGGCACGTTCGTGTACAAAGCCTGGACATCCATGGTAATGAAGCCACCCTCCAAGGGGACCTGAACCCCTTCTACTTGAGATATAAATTCAGTAGTGTTTTTAATATAAGAGGGGGTTGCAAGAACAAACGGGCTGATATGGTGATTCAAAAATTGTGATGCGGGTTCAAGGGCAGAACCTACAGAAGCCACTATAGGTCTCCCTTGCATAAGGCCATCAGGGGATCGATCCTTGTGTATTTTAGGGAGCAAGTGGAAAAGGGGCACTTTAGGGCTATTGTTTAACAAAAAGTCATGAGTTTTTTCAGAAATGTAGCCCATGGCAACTCCTTCATACAATAGGTTTCTAATGATATTCAAGATGTTATCAGTCGGATCTTTATCTAACACCTTGTAAAAGGAGTTGTTAGATAACTGCCTGAATGCCTCGCCCTCATACTCAGACATATCCAGAATGACAATCCCCCCACCCTTGTCAGCTTGTTTAATGATAATCTCCTGGTCAGACGAGATCTCTTCAAGTAACCGAATATCCTTCAAACTTAGATTATGCCCCCACCTCGGCTTTTCTTTTTCACATATAGTCAAGTCCCGTAATACAAGTCTGTAAAATTCTTTGTTGTTGATTCTACGTTTGGTCCCCATCTGCTTGCTTAGTAAGAATTAAGGAGCACAATTATAAAATACTGTGGCAATGGTACCTGACACCACTGAGGTTACATCAGATTGACAATAAAAAGGATAATTTATGTTGGAGATGTAAAGACACTATTGGAACTTATGAACATATGTGGTGGAGTTGTAAAATAATAAATGATTTCTGGAGAAGAATAGAAAAAGAGGTTGGGGAAATAATGGGTAAAAAAATTAACTTGGAATCAAGTACCATTATGTTAACAGATGTGGCTGGTATGAGTTTAAACAAGGAAGAAAAAGAATTACTAGAAATAATGTTAACAACGGGTAGACAATGCATTACTAGACATTGGAAAAATGATGTAATTATACAGACGAGCAAATGGTATAAAGAAATGTGGGATTTAGCATTGAACGATAAACTGACATGGGAGATAAAAGTAAAAAGGGATAAATTGGAAGAAAACAGATTCTGGAGTATTTGGAAGCCTTTTGTAGATTATTCCCTCACGGGTGCAGAAAGTAGTAGACCTGTACCAACTCAAAGTAGTTTCTGGAGGTAAATATTGGGAACGAGCTTTCCAGGGCAATGTAAATAAACACTGGGTGGAATTCAAGGGAAAGTACTATGTATGAGACTATGTTTTATGAAATATATGTTTTTTCTCTTTTTGTATGTATGTCTGTATATTTTTGAAAAAGCTAATAAAAAAATTATTTTAAAAAAAGGGTATTGAAACATACACACACAATCACATGGAAGAGAATAATGAGAGATAGATATTTGTAGCTGCATTATAATAAGGCTGACAGCTCTATGTGGTACCTCAAATATTTTCTTTCTGTTAAATACATTGAGAAAGATTTTGTTTCTCAAAAAGCACTCAGTCCAAAAAGGAAGAATTCAGCCCTAAAATAAGGATCCCTTTGCCTCAAAAATGCATTCAGGCAGAACTTCCAAGGCTTTATTATTGAGAGAAGCCTCTCCTGACCTCCCTCCCTTCTTGTTTTGAAATAAGATAATAAGCATCAGTCCTTCTTGTGAGAGGCTTCCATGAACCAAAATGCATTTTGTAACCAAACTCTTGCCTTGTGCGAACCAAAATACACTGGTTAAGAGTGTACTTTGTTGATCGTAACACAGGTGCTAAATTGCATTATGCAATTGTTGTTGAAAAGATAAAAAGCTAGGCTGAGGAGACTGCCTCCCAAAAGTAAACATCGGACCGCTTGAGTAGATAGCTTTGACAAGCTAAGCTCAGACCTGTCAAGTATCCGGTTTTTCATGGGGAAACCCCTTATTTTTACCTCTCTTCTTGCCACCCTCCCGTTTTATTAATTTTCCCATAATCTCCCGTATTAATTTTTTAAAAATCCTGACCAAAGCTCTCACAGGCGAAGCTGCATTTTTTTTACTTCTGCCAGGCCACCAGAGGGCGCTGTGGCTTTTCATAGGGTCGGTTCATTTCTGCTCCTCTGAGTCCTCCGGAAGTGTCTGTAGCTGGTCGGAACAGTCATGAGATGGGTGAGCAAGAGGCTCCGTTGCCTTTCTGGGGACCGAGGATGAGTGGACCGAGGGAGGGCTGTGGCAACAGGCTGTAGCCAGAGTGGGATCAGGGTTTGTGTGTGTGTGTGAGGCTTTGCCCACCCTGCGTTAAACAGTTTGCCCAGCCTGCATCGTGCTCCCCTCCCCCCATGAGGGGGAAGGAAAAGGAAGATTGGCGAGGCAGAAAGTGCTTTTGCTCTACTGCCTTTCTCCAGCATCACCTCCTCCTTCCGTCCCCAACACCCTCTGCTACAACTCTCCCCCCCCCCAGAGAGAGAGAGAGAGAGAGAGAGAGAGAAGCTGACTGACTGACTTATTTCTTGGTGTTCAGCTGTTCAAAGATGGTTGCATCTGTCTTGTAGAATGCTTTAACACCAGGGATTACTCAGCCTTTAATAGCTAAGAAGTGCCAGTCTGGCCAATGTTTGTTTTTTGCTTATTTAGGTTTAAAAGGTTATTGTTTAAGTAAGGGATTGGGGGTTATTGCTTTTAAACACACTGATTTTGTTTACTGCCCTATTTTCCAGTCCTGCAATCGGGCAGATTTCAAACTTGTATAATGTAGCAATTTTATTTATATGATGGGATGGTCTCTGTTTCAGCTCTTGCCAACCTAGCAGTTCAAAAGCAAGAAATTGCAAGTAAATAAATAGGGACTACTTCGGTGGGAAGGTAAACAGCGTTCTGCGCGTGTGCTTGTGTCTAGTCATGTCTGCCACATGACCACGGAAACGTCTGCAGCAGCAGACAGTGCTGGCTTTTTGGCATTAGAACATAAGAACATAAGAGCAGCCTTGCTGGAACAGGCCACAGCCCATCCAGTCCAGCATTCTGTCTCACACAGAGGCTCACCATTTTCTTCAGGGTATTCCCAAGGAGATGCCTTCACCTGCTTAGGATTCCCTGGAAATGGCATTGAGAGATATCCTGCCTATCTCTCCAACCCCGAGGTTGTCCTTAAGTATCCATAATTATAGCCATTGATACCCTTGTCCTCCATGAACTTGTCTAATCCTTTCTTAAAGCTGTCAAGACTGACAGTTGTCACCACTTCTTCTGGCAGGGAGTTCCATAGACCAGTAATCCTCTGGGTGAAAAAGTACTTTCTCTTATTTGTTTGAGAACTAGTACCCGAAAGTTTCATCGAGTGTCCTCTAGTTCTAGTGTTGTGCGATAGGGAAAACAGTTTTTCCTTATCTACTTTGTCCACACCGTGCATGATTTTATAAACTTCAATCAGGTCACCTCTTAGATGCCGTCGTTCAAGAGTGAAAAGGCCCAACGTTGCAGCCTCAGATGGTAAGGAAGGTGTTCCAGTCCCCTAATCATTCTGGTTGCCCTTCTCTGCACTTTCTCCAACTCCATAATATCCTTCTGGAGGTATGGCGACCAGAACTGTACACAGTATTCCAGATGGGGCCTCACCATAGATTTATAAAGAGGCAAAATGACACTTGCTGACTTATTTTCTATATCCTTCCTAATGATCCCTAACATTGAGTTTGCTTTTTTCACTGCTGAGGCACACTGGGTTGACACCTTCATTGAATTGTCCACCAGGACACCAAGGTCCCTTTCCTGGTTTGTCGCAGAGAGTTCAGAACCCATCAGTTTATAAAAGTAATTGGGTTTTTTTGCCCCAACATGCATCACTCTGCACTTACTAATGTTGAAGCTCATTTGCCACTGTTTTGCCCACTCCCCCAGTGTCAAGAGATCCCTCTGGAGCTCCTCACAATCTCTCACAGCTTTCACTACCCTGTATAATTTAGTGTCGTCAGCAAATTTTTACTCCTACCTCTAGATCATTTATGAAGAGGTTGAAAAGCAGGGGTCCCAGTACTGAACCTTGGGGGACCCGACTCTTTACTTCCCTCCACTTGGAGAAGTGTCCATTTAGTGCTACCCTCTGTTTCCTGTCCTTTAGCCAGTTGCTGATCCAGGACAAGACCTGTCCCTTTATTCTATGACTGGTAAGTTTATTCAAGAGCCTTTAGTGTGGGACCTTGTCAAAAGCCTTCTGAAAGTCCAGATAAACAATGTCAACTGGATCCCCCTTATCCACATGCTTGTTGACACTCTCAAAAAATTCCAACCGATTAGTGAGACATGATTTGCCCTTGCAAAAGCCATGTTGGCTCTCCTTTAGCAGCGCCTTCTCTTCTATGTGCCTATTAATTCTATCTTTTAGGATGGTTTCCATCACTTTACCTGGGACACATGTCAATCTGACAGGTCGGTAATTTCCTGGATCACCCCTGGATCCTTTTTTGAAAATTGGTGTTACATTCGCTACCTTCCAGTCATCAGGCACAAAGCCTGATTTGAGGGAAATATTATATATTTTGGCTAGGAGATCAGCAATTTCATCTTTAAGTTCCCTGAGAACTCGTGGATGGATGCCATCTGGTCCTGGTGGTTTGTTAGTGTTTAGTTTAAAATGACATGCAAGGACCTCCTCCCTGGTTATTTCTATCTGGCTTAATTCTTCGGTTTCCCTCCCTACGAAGATAGGCTCTGTTTTGGGCATGTGGTCTCTGTCTTCTTCAGTGAATACTGAAGCAAAGAATTCATTGAGTCTCTCTGCAATCTCTGTTTCCTCTTTAATAACCCCTTGCCTTCCATTGTCATCTAATGGTCCAATGGCCTTCCTAGTTGGGTTCTTACTTCTAATGTACTTAAAGAAGTCTTTGTTATTTCTCTGAGTATTTTTAGCTATACGCTCCTCAAAGTCTTGCTTTGCTTTCCTGATTGTTGCCTTGCATTTGTTCTGCCAGAATTTATGTTTCTGCATGCTGTCCTCATTTGGACAAGCCTTCCATCTTCTAAATGAGCTTTTCTTGCTTTTGATCAAACAGAAGATGAACGTTGAAACAGAGATGCGCACTGAACCCTAGAGTCGGATACGACTGGCTTCAGAGCAAGGGAAACCTTTGCTTTTACCTTTACCTATCATCTTTTTCACAGGGGTTGTGGTGGCTCAGTGGTTAAGAAGCTGGCCTTGTAGGCTGGAAGGCCAGTGAGTCGGCAGTTCAAGACCTGAGTACTATATGACGGATTGAGCGTCCATCTCTGTCCCAGCTCCTGCCAACCTAGCAGAGGGGTGTGGCCAAAAATCCCTTATTTTCAAATCCAGAACTTGACAGGTATGCCCTGCCGGTTTACTTTCTAGAGCAACCGTGAGTCACCCCAACACCGCCGACCCCTCAGTGTGTGTGTGGGAGGTCGAAGCCCCTTTGCCTCACCTGGCTGCACAGGCAAAGGGCTGAGAGCAGCAAGCCCAGGCGCCCGAGGAGCAGCCACTGCAATGGCAGGGTTGGCTGGTACCGTCCGCGGGAGGCATCCGAGGGGCTCTCCATGGCTGGCCTCCCCCATGAAGCGCTGAGGCTGAAGGGCGCAGGGTGAGTGCCGCTGGTCCTGAGGCAGAAGAATACGGATGGGAGGCTCTCCTCACCGCACATCGCCTCAGTGTGGAGGCGACAGGGAGCTTTATTTCCCTCCAGGCAGAGAGAAAAAAAACCCTGACCTCTGTCCGTCCGTTCCACCGCTCACCCTACTTTCTCAATTGGCATCCTGGCTACAGGCTTCTGCACACTTTGAATTGGCGTGCACGCTCATTCTCGGGCTCTGCCCCGCCTCGACTCTCGCGATGCTTGTGGAGCTCCGGAGGCTACTGGCTGCGTGCGCAACCAGTCTCCCCCCTCCAGAGCTCCGTGTAAAAAATACGGGAGATTACGGGGAGGAAAAAAACCGGGAGAGTGGCGGGAAGTTAGAGTAAAATCCGTTACTTTCCCGGCCAAAACGGGATGGTTGACAGGTATGCGGCAGGGAGGCTTTTTGCTGGAGGAACTCCACTCATGGGACGCTCCAATGAGGCTCCTTTCATGTCCCCAAGATCTCTCTCCCTCCCCTCTCCCCCACCAAAGGGGAGCAAAAGCCATGTTTTGCTTTTGAAGTGCTATGGTGTCAGGAGCCGGGACAGAGGCAGGCGCTCACTCCGCTATGCAGTGCTCCGGTCTTGAACTGCCCACCTTTTCCAGCTCACGAGGCGAGTTTCTTAACCACTGAGCCACCGCAATTCCCTTTCTGGCTTTGCTCCTGAGGCGGGGAGAGAGAAATGCAGAGGGGGGCATTCATTGGCTGAGGGAGAAGGCACGAAACACGATCGAAAGTCTCTCTAACTGAGTTTTCCCACCTGAGCTGCAGCCACGAGGTTGGCGGGGCGAGGCACTTCTTTGGTGGAAGGAGGGAGAGGGGAAGACGGTCTCCTCGAGAGTTTTCTTTTTTTCCCCTGCCATTCAGAACACCAGGGAGGAGGAGGCGGGACTGAAGGGGGTGGGGGGAAAACAGCGCTGGGAAGAACCAGCCCTCTCCCCACCAGGAAGCGCCTCGAACGAGTACCTCAGGATCCGCCAAAGTCAGGATTTGGGGGGAGGGTCTTATTTTTAGTGGGGGGAAGGGGTGCTGATGATGAGTGGCTTGCGAGGGAAAGCCTTTTCCCCTGGGTTTCCTCTGTGGGGTGGGAAGGGAGAGGGCATATGCCCAGAGACCCCACCCCCACACCAAAGCAGCTGGGATGAAATCAGGTAATGAAGCTTCTGTAATGTATTTATCATATGGTTATTTATCTACATTAATATTGATATCCAGCTTGTGTGATGATAGTGTGTGTTGTGTGTGTGTGTGTGTGCACGGACGTGTGTGTGTGTATGTGTGTGTGTGTGTGTTGAGCTCCCATCTCAGTCCTAGCTCCTGCCAACCTAGCAGTTCGAAAGCAAGAAATTGCAAGTAGATAAATAGGGACCAGTTTGGTGGGAAGGTAAACAGTGTTCCAGTGTCTAGTCATGCCTGCCACATGACCACAGAAACGTCTGCAGACGCAGATAGCCCTGGCTCTTTGGCTTTGAAACAGAGATGAGCACTGAACCCTAGAGTCAGATATGACTGGTTTTCAAGCAAGGGCAACCTTTACCTAATAACAGCAAATCCCTGGTGGGAATTCAAATTTGCTGTGAAATTTGGCCCGGTTTATGCAAGCGCTTAGTAAAGGTCTCCCTTGCTCAAAAGCCAGTCATATCTGACTCTAGGGTGCAGTGCTCATCTCCATTTACAGCAAAAGAGCCATGGTGTCTGTGTTTACAGACATTTCATGGCCATGTGGCAGGCATGACTAGACCCCAGCAAGTCACATGGGCAGATTTGGCCACACCCACAGAGTTAGCCCCGCCCACAAAATTTCCCATATTTTCAAATCCAAAACTTGACAGGTATGGGCATGACTAGATAGCGGCTAGCCTACTCAGTCACATGGTCACCCCCAGCAAGCCACACATGGCCACCGATTTGGCCATGCGCACTGATTTGACCACACCCACTAATTTGGCCACACCCCTATTTGGCCACACCCTCTATTTGGCCACGCCCACAAAAAATGCCCTTATTTTCAAAGCCAAAATTTGACAGGTATGAGCAAGGCTTGACTGCAAGTTTCATTTCCGAGTTTAATACATGTCTGTATCATGATTGTTTAATTTCACAGATATACCTGAACATCTCTCAGCCAGTAATTTTTTTTAAAAAATGAGGAAACAGGCTACTGAAATATATATCCTATCCTTTAAAGGTGGCAAAATTAATAAGCTAAGTATACACCTTCCTGTACTTGCAATCTGTTTGCACAGAAGAGCACTTATGCATTTTTGCTATCAGAAATTCTCCTCACATCCTAGTGTTTTATAAGACTCTGAGCAAAGCTGTCATAAATGATGCATAAGTAAATATTTTTCTGACCTAGAACATTGTGTGTGCACTGTTTAATCCATGTTGAGGAATATTGATTTCCTTTACAAAAGAAAGAGGAAGTTACTTTAATAGCTGAACAATGGCACAAATAAATAAACACACAATTATATCAACAAGAGGAAGAGAATTGAGTAATGGCCATTTAACATTTCATGATAATCTATTGCTGATTTTTTCCTTTCATTTTTTAAAGCCTACATCAGGTAGCAGTGGGAAGGGTGATTGTTCAAGCATCTAGTAGTTCTTGTAAATGGTAAATTCATTATTAGTGTTGGAGTGTGCAGAAAACTAGGTGATGACAGGACAGAGACAAATCAGGGCAAGATTATGAGTTGTCTAGTGGTATAGAAAAAGACAGGCTAAAGTAGGAAAGGGTATATTGAGGCATCTTCATGAATCATTCTTTGATGCCTTCACTAGACCCTGTAGGCAAAACTAAAGGCAAATGGAAGGTAAGGATGTGAGAGGAAAAAAATCTGCTCAGTTAGCCATCTAAGCATGAGGAGATACTGCCACAACAGTCTTCTTCCTTGACAGATCTTGGTTTAGATGTAAGGCAGATATTTATTTATTTATTCAATTTGTATAGCCGCCCCAATTGACATGCGACTCTGGGCGGCGTACATAAAATCCCCAATGTTTAAACTACACAAACCCTTGAAATTCCTAAAAATACTGAAAAACTACCGGCCACTCGCACCAATTAAAAATCTAAAAAACATGAGTGAGCCTTTTCTAATTGAGCCAGTGGGGTGGTGGTGGTTGCTCACTCTCCACCTCCCCACACCTGCCCTGCCAGCCAGGTTTTCACCTCTTTCCTGAAGGGCAGCAGCTCTGTCTGGAGACATAGTTCAACTGGCAGGAGGTTCCATCATACCTGTCAAGTTTTGGATTTGGAAATAAGGGAAATTTCCCTGCAAATAAGGGATACTTGACAGTTATGCTTATCCTGTGCTGCCCTCCAATGGCGACAATAGAGCATTGCAGTCTAATTAATAAGGGACGACGGCGGGAAAGAGGATAAAATAAGGGATTTTCCCGGCCAATAAGGGATACTTGACAGCTATGGGTTCCATAGGGCCGGAACAGATACTGAAAAGGTTCTTCTTCTAGTGCTAGTGTTTCAGAGAGGGGGGAATTTTCAGCACCTCCTGGTTGCGGGGAAAGTTTCTGGCAGTGCCAAAAATCTAATGAAAAATTCCAAAAATTGAGCGGAAATGCTCCAAACACCCTCCCACCACAATGGAAATCATCGTAAGACCCAAAAAGTTTTGTATCTCAAAAAAAAATGTATCTCGAAGCAATTTTTTTTCTGAGATTTGCTTTCGTATCATGTGTTTTTCATAAGTAGAGCTGTTCATAATTCAAGATTTTACTGTATTCTATACATGGGAGAGACTTTGTGGAGGAAGATAAAGCCTCCTTTTTCTTCTGCTCGCCCCTCCCCAGTGCAATTCAAGAAGCATAGCCATAAAAACAATGAAGAGGGGGATGTATATGAACAGAAGAAATATATTTTCATTACTGTTGCTTAAGCTCATTTATAGCAGTATGTGAAGATCAGGCAGAGAAATAGACCTGTTTTCAGGCTATGCTTAGTCTTTCTTATAAATTTAACTTGCCCATCAAAATACTTTGCAAGGCTAGAAAAGATGTAGGTTCCTACATAGGCACATTATTGATTCCTAGATAGTATAATGAGGTATAATATAGTCAATTTGTTTCTTCCACAAATGTGAGACATATTGGCAAGGCCTGCTGCTGACCTGAACCAAACTTTTTCAAGTTATAAATCAATAGTATTCTATTTTTTTCACTACATTCTATTAAGTATAAATGATCACCTGTGATACCACAAAGACAGCAACTGCTGAGGCTTATATCCAAAACAATTTCAACTATCTTTTTACTTCAGACATTTAGAAAGCTAAGTTATTCTTCCTGACTGTATTAAAATGTTATTGCCTCTTTCTTGCCAGTAAAACAGTATGTTTCCCAAAGCTCTTTATTATAATCTACTAAAGGGACATTTGTATCATACCTGTCAAGTTTTGGATTTGAAAATAAGGGAAATTTTGGCCACACCCCTCTGTGGGTGTGACCAAATCTGTGGGCGTGGACAAATATAGCCATGTTACTTGCTGGGCTCTAGTCATGCCTGTCACATGGCCATGAAAATGTCTGCAAACACAGACAGAACTGGCTCTGGCTGTAAATGGAGATGAGCACTGCACCTTAGAGTTGGATACAATTGGCAGATTTTAATTTCTTAGGATCAAAGATATCTGCAGATGGTGATTGCAGCCGTGAAATAAAAAGGTGACTGATGCTTGGGAAACAAGCTATGAGAAACCTGGGGAACATAGTTAAAAGTAGAGGCATCACCTTGCAAACAAAAAATTGCATAGTCAAAGCAATGGTATTCCCGGTGGTAATGCATGGGTGTGAGAGCTGGACCATTAGGAAAGCTGAGCGCAGAAAAATAGATGCCTTTGAAATGTGGTGTTAGAAATAGGTCAATCCTAGAAGAAATCAACCATGACTGCTCATTAAAGGTCAAATAGTAAAAAAGACGCTAAAGTACTTTGGACATCAAATGAGAAGAGAGGATTCGCTTGAGAAAGCCTTGATACTGGGAAAGGTGGAGGACAAAAGAAGGGGGTGGCCAAAAATAAGATGGCTTGATGGTATTGTATATACAATGGGCACAAAGCTGTGTAGGCCAAAGAACCCTTTCCCCATTTTCTTGGGGGACTTTTGTTTTGTTTTCTTTCTTTACTCAGTGGCTTAAGTGACTAAGATGCTGACTGGGAGGCAGAAGGTCAGCAGTTCGATTCCCGAGTACTGCAGGACGGAATGAGCTCCCTTCTTTGTCCCAGCTCCTGCCATCCTAGCAGTTCAAAAGCAAGAAATTGCAAGTAGATAAATAGGGACCACTTTGATGGGAAGGTAACAGCATTCCGTGTGCTCTGGTGTCTAGTCATGCCTGCCACATGACCACGGAAATGTCTGCAGACGCAGACAATGCTGGCTCTTCGGCTTTGAAACAGAGATGAGCACTGAACCCCAGAGTCGGATACGATTGGCTTTTGAGCAAGGGCGACCCTTCACCTAACTCAGATCCCCTTACACAACCGTGCAAGCACACTGGAATCTATGAGCTCTGATAATTCTCCCCTTGTTTTTTGGATCTGCTGTCTCCTACAAAAAGCAGCTTCTTGCTCTAAAAATTGGCCGCTGTATCTATGGCTGTGATCTATGGCTGAATCTATGGCTGTGATGGCGAACCTTGGCACTCTACATATGACTGGCTGTCGAGCAAGGGAAACCTTTACCTTTAGCATATAGTGATAAAGCACCATCCCTCATGCCCCCCTCCCAAGTTAACTCTAGAACAGAAACGGAACCCCCCCTCTCTAATATAGGGATCAAGCACCATCCCCACCCCACCCCTCCCAAGTTAACTCTAGAACAGAAACAGAACCCCCTCTCTCTCTTATATAGTGATCAAGCACCATCCCCCACCCCTCCCAAGTTAACTCTAGAACAGAAACGAACCCCCTCTCTCTCATATAGTGATCAAGCACCATCCCCCACCCCCACCCCTCCCAAGTTAACTCTAGAACAGAAATGAACCCCCCTCTCTCATATAGTGATCAAGCACCATCCCCCACCCCCACCCCTCCCAAGTAAACTCTAGAACAAAAACAGAACCCCCTCTCTCATATAGTGATCAAGAACCATCCCCCACCCCTCCCAAGTTAACTCTAGAACAGAAACAAACCCCCCTCTCTCATATAGTGATCAAGCACCATCCCCCACCCCTCCCACGTTAACTCTAGAACAGAAACAAACCCCTCCCCCCTCTCTCATATAATGATCAACCACCACCACCACCACCCACCCCCTCCCAAGTATCCCCACCCCCCACCCCCTCCCAAGTTAACTAGAACTCTAGAAACTAAAGCCTCCAGCCAGAAGGCAGGGCAGAAACTGCTCAATAAAGCATGAGATTGAGAGAGAAGTCTCTGCCCCCAGACCAAGAGCTGATTTGCCCCTGCATATATGAAATATCACTCACCTCTAGAGTAGACTCCCGTCCCTCCCAGCATGGTGGCTCCAACCAGCTCAGCAGCAGAAATGAAGCCTCCATGACCACGTGGCAGGAGGGAAATGAAAGAGAAATTACAGAACGCCCCCCCTTCTCTCTCTCTCCCCTTCCACAAGCGAAAAGCCTGCCACACAGCGACCTCTGGTGGCCAGAAAAACATACTGCAGCTTCGCCTGTGAGGGCTCTGGTCAGGATTTTTAAAAAAAATAAAAAAAATAAGGGATATTATGGGGAAATTAATAAAACGGGAGGGGTGGGAAAATGGGTAAAAATAAGGGGTTTTTCCAGGAAAAACGGGATGCTTGACAGGTATGGCCCTAATTGCCACTCCATTTCCATATTTAATTCCTATACCTGTATCTATAATCACCCTCATGATATCTAGTTGTACCAAAACTGGCCTTGAATTGCCTTTGAGGGGCAATTTCTTCACAGAAATATATTCTGGTTCCCAAGATTTTTCCCCATGGAGCTAATGTATAAATTCTCAAAAATTCCATTGCATGCCTAGAATGTTAATGTCCACTTCAATCCACTCCAAGTCTTTAAAGAAGATGATAATTTAACTCTATGCACTTGAAATTCAAAGAGAAGCTAATATGTTCAAAATGTTGTCACATGAATTGTCACCAACATGTGAGAAGCCACTAAGTGGATGTATGTTAAACCTAATTTCTCTATTTTGGAAGTTATTCAAAGCTGGTTCTTGTAAATAGAGAAATTGGAATATTTATTCCATAGAAAGACTGTAATAGTGAATGAGAACTGCATGTGCATATGTGTGTTTGTATCACCTTAAGAGAACTGTTAGATCATGTTTGCAGTTCACATCGTACAAGCAGACACCGTGTAAAAATGATCCCCCAAACCACCTGTTGTGCAAATCTTTCTTATTGATTGTCTTTACTAAACAGTCCTAGCCTTTGAATAGAAAGTGAAGACTATGCTGTTGAAGATTGCAATCAGCAAACATATTTGACATGTGTCCAAGAAAACAATGATTCCATCTCAATAAATTCCAGCTCCATAAATCATTCCAGACTTGGTGTGCCTTTTGGGGTGGGGTGGGGTGGGGGGAATGAACACTAAGAAGAAAACTAAGCCAATTTTCCTTTGCTCTTCAATAATCACACACACGCACAGTGAATATGTTTTCTTAGGAGTATTGTTAAAAGCTAGTGTTTTAAAACATTTTATCTAAAATTCATACTTTCTATTTCCCACAAGTTGTTCCATACTTCTATGTCCAGTACCTTCTCTCCAGGTACAAAAACACAAAAATGTATAGTATTAATTATCTTTATAAAATATATAATTAAAACTGAAATAAGAAAAAATAGTACTGACTTTAAATTTTCCAGACAAGAAACAACAAGAAAAATGTCTAATAAAAAAATCAAGAGAGATTTGACAAGTTATTTACTTTCTTCCTGTTAGAGGAACTCCATTCTTACTGTCCTTTCACATAGAGTCAAACCTTGAGATACGAAACACAATGAAAACACATTGCATTACCAGAAGTGGCCACTATACATCACCATATACTTTTTCGTATCTCAGAGAAATCCTATTAAAATTTTGTAACTTGAATCCCCCCTACCCAGATTTCCATTTGTATCTTGGGTGTTTTGTAAGTAGAACTGTTTGTATTTCGAGGTTTCACTGTACATTTATTCACTGGTAGGGATCTAGCTGTGCTGTGCACTGATTCCCATTCATTAAACTTTTGGCTGCTACTAAACAGCACAATCAAAACATTCTGCCTCTCCTATGTCTGATGATACCCAATGACACAGTCACTACACATGCACAAATTCAGACTTAGATGAGGCTGGTCCCTAGGCTGGTCAAAATTGCTTGATTCCTTAGCAAACCAGTACTAAGTCACAGAGGAATCAAAATTTTGAAGTTTTTCCAGTGGTAGCCATGTTAGATTTCACAGACATATCAGACAAGAAATAAATTGAAATGAAAATGAAAACATTGTGCCACCTTAAAGACTGCTTCATTTTAAATTTGAACTTTTATGGATCAAGTGACTGGAAGTGAACTTGATTCATGAAAGCGCATACTAAAATATAGCAGTTAGTCTTTAGGGCAAAACATAGATGTACACATGCACACATGTGCATGCACACACACAAACACTAATGAACTGGGCTCGCCCGGCACCGCCCTCCCTCCTCGCCCTAGGACTTAAAAGGTGAGGGGGTGCCGGGCGAGCTGCTGCTGCCGCATTCCTGGCCCCAGTGGGGGCGAAGAGGTCCTCCCGGCCACACCATCGGCCGACGTTCCTGCGCCCCGCCCTTCCCCCTCGCCCTTGGACTCAAAAGACTCTAAAGGCAGGGGATTTTGTGGGTGGTCTTGGCTGATTTGTATCTATTGCATTTTTACATTATAATTGGTGTAATACTATATTGTTATGTAATTTTGCTTTATTATTATTTTACTTGTAAAACTGTATTTTGCCTTGTACTATTGTTATATTGTATTTCTGTATGTTTCTATATATTGTGAACCACTTTGGGTCGTCTGCTAGACGAGGAAAGCAGTATATAAAAATAAATTCAAATCAAATCAAAAATCCAAAAAGTAAATAAAGATAAGGAGAGTGATTACAGGCTGAACTTCTCTAGAGTCCAAGATTTCACCAAATAACTTGCTTAAGTATAAGCTATAGAAAAGATGGCAGTGTCTGAGATAAATTGATTTTGAGCTATTTAGGGTCTCAAAGACCAAGAACAACACTTAAACATGACTTGGTAAGTAAGAGGTAGCAATTACAACAGAAGGATTATAAGGTGAAGTCCCCAAACATAGCAAAACATAAAACTTGTGACATAATATAATCTTTCAGTTATCTCCAAACAAATGTCCAATGCAGCATGGCCAGATTCTCCAAGAACAGTTGGAGATGCTGTAAGTATTTGGTTTTATCCATTTACTGTTTGCTTTCAAATTTGGGGAAAGCCAAACTTCTAATTAAGGGTAGGATTTTTGGATAGTCTGGACTACAAATTCCATAAATCTCCATATCCAAATTTCTAATAAGGTAGTGATCTGATCCAATATCTGCCCTTCTGTATGCCCAGAGATGATATGCATTTCTGACTAATGCAAATAAAGTCAATTTCATTGAAAGTGTGTCCATCCATGTCATTTTATGGATTCATCGATGTTGAAAGTATGTGTTCCCAACACATAGTCTATTATGTTCATAGAAGGACACTAGCTGCCAACCATTGTTACTAAACTGAACTGAAGATGCATGGGTTCCAATTGCATTCTCTAACACATGTCAGTCACAACCCAGTCAGGCATTAAAATAGTCAATCAGGACCTTCAGGTCATGATTAAGAATGTCATCAAAGGTGTCCTGTAGCTGATTATAAAATTTATCCTTCACTGTGTCATCTGAGTTGTCTGTTGGAGCATATGCTTGTACAATGGTTGCTTTGACATGTCTGTGGATAAAACGGGCTGTAATTATTCCATCGCATGGTTGTGACCCATGGCCTCTATGAGAGGTTGGGAGAAGCCAAGGTACTGCAGTCTGGATTGAATTGTTCTTTTCCATGCTAACTGCAAGCTATCCTGGAGAGTTAGAGGAGCCCGTTCACTGGGATTAAACTGAATTTTGAGCAAAAGGTTGAGGGTGGCTAACCAGTGTCACATCAACTTTTATCATACTCATCTCCAGGCAAGGTGTGGTGTTGGGTACACAGCAGGGGGTCTGGAGAGCTGCACATAACAACTGGAATCAGAAATAGAATTTCTATAAGGCAGATAGAGGGACTTTCAAACCCACAACATTAGCCACTATTAATTAAGCATTGGGAGGGAGGAGGCCCGTCAATTAAAATGTTCAAATTTCTCTTAAAGTCTTTGTCAAATTTCACAGCCTTACAACTTTTGCAGGAATTGCTCAGTTGCATTTCAGTCCTTTGTCTCAAGTCCTTTTCCATTAGTCCTCTGGAACAAATTACTGTATATCCTTGTAGATCATCAATTTTTGAGCTGTTCTCTGCTCACAGCCTCCGATCAAGCAGTACAGGCACATCCTGGTAATCTTCAAAACCAGCAAAATGCTGTCTGGTGGATCAATAGCTGCCTGCACTCTGTATTTGCTTTTCCTTTGCTTGCATATTTTAAGGGAACCAGGATAGCCCCTCCAATTTTCTCTTTGTGTACAATACAAACAATGGCTTACAGGATATACATAATTGCTCGCTCTCCCCCCTCCACCTCCTGAACTTGTTAATGCTATCTCCTTTCTTGATCTTCTGTCTGCCTTTTGATTACTCAGGACAATTTACTTATTTTTCTCTGAAAGGATAGGCAGGTGAATATGCTGGTCTAATACAAATGACTGGGGAAAAAAGAGTTGAGATCTTTGAATAGAGATCCTTGGTGAATTGGAGTAGAGAGGTGGTAGGGAAGTATCTCTGAGGATGACTGTAAAGCAATATGACTTGGATCCTTGGGAAGAGAGACCCTGGACATAGACGGACCTCGTGGCTGAAGAACATGAGAGATTGTTGTGGAATGTCCCCAGAAGAATTGTTCTAAAAAGTTAAGAACAGGAAGACTTTTGCCATGATGATAGCCAATATTCTGAATGGATGCAGCACTTGAAGAAGAAGAAGAGACTGTGACTTTCCACATAGCTAATTTTGTTTAGGTGAAGCATGTGTCAGGCTAAGAGGCCACTCGCAAGGCCAACATTATTAATTCTGACATCATCATCATCATCACCATCATCATGATGTACTGTCACAATTATACCACTTTATTGCAACCAGTATCAAGGTTTTCTAGGTACAGTATTAAGTAAGTAGGTTATTCCTTTCTTCTATAGGTGCTTGGAATTATGTTGTTTGCCAAAACCTTAGTAAAAAGTGAACTCTTATCTGCTTATGCTGTACAAGAATGGGATCTAAGTAGTCGAGATTTATATGGCGTAATACAGCTCTAGGTGCATATGCTTTATCCTTCTGAACATTTCAGAAAAACAAAGAGTCATGTGGTCCTTACACAATAGAAATGCAGAAATAGATGGCACCTTTATTAAGAGCACTATACAAATCAGACCATCTGTGAAATTTTGTGAGCACTGCACCCTAGAGTCAGATACAACTGGCTTTTGAGCAAGGGAAACTTCAGGCCATGAACCAATTGTGAATACTGCAAATAATAATAATAAATAATATAACGCTAGACTTACCCTGAGCACAGTTTATGGTTCAAACTTGACTGCCAGTAGTCTACCCTGAACCTTCTTTCTAAGAAACTATCTTCTGCCCTTCTTCTAAGAAACTCTCATCTTCCCTACCCCAATTTCTTTCTAGCCACGACTTCAGCCTATCCATGTTATTCATGTGCTGTTGCTCCTCCTGGAGGGGTCTTGATTTAAGTTGGGAATTTAGCTGTCTTGGCTCTATTATTTGACTGCAACAGGTGCTGTCCATTACAGATTATAATAATAATTTTGTGTCAGATATTATTGTGAGTTGAAAGGATTTTTTTGCAAAAGAAACTCCACTCAGAGAATGGAATAGTTTTTATTGCCTTCCAGTAGCTCATCAACTCCATGCCCTGGTTAACTAGCAGAGGGAGTTGAGCCCTGTAGTCCATTTTACAATAGATGCCCAAAAGCCATAGCATCCATTGCAGCCCTTGTTAATCCAGGTAATAACTGAGCCAGCATGGGATTAGAATTATGATTTCCCACCCTATTCAATGGGTTGTAGAACAGATTTAGTCTGGTTCTTGTGAACACACAAGCCCCTCCCCCCACTGTGTCAAGGTACTGACTGCTCCATTGGAGGCGATCCTCCTCCTTTGTTTTGCTGTTTGAGGAACCACTGCTAAATGCACATCCTGCTAATAGTCAAAAGCTGAGGGTATTATTTTGGAAACGAGGTAGTTCTGTGATTTCTTGCTCTAAATTCTAATAAATTCTACAATGTTACACAAAAATATGAATTTAAAGAAATGCTTTTCTGCTGCTGTGAGGATTTCAGCCTCCCTTATTTTGAAGTTCATATACCCCCTTCTGTAGTATGGTTGCAGGAACTAAAGACTTCTTCCCTGGTGGTCTGACTTTTACCCTGCCATATTTATTAATCTTTGCACCATGGCTACTTGAAGCTACAAATTATCCCAATGACTTTCAAATTGTGTTCAATAGAATTACGGGAATTTTTGGATGTTTATTAAGTTGTTGTTCCTCAATGAAATGAAGAATAGAGATGGCCAAGCATTAAAAAAAACCAGCTGTGTTACTTGCACAGAAACAGCAAAAATACTGGGTTTGTTTAAGACCAGAGGCCCTCAAACTTGGATCCTCAAAAGTTCTTGGACTTCAATTCCCAGAAGTCCTGTTCAGCAGGTGTGCTGTCTTGGTCTTCTGGAAATTGAAATCCTATAATACCTGGAGAGCCAAGTTTGTGGACCCTTGTTCTAGACCACCGTTGCTCAATCTTTCATATCTTATGTCCCACAAACCATTGTCAGACAAGAAGCAAAATACTTGATTGAAATTCAGTGCAGAATGCCTGTATGGCCAGAACATTTTTTAATTTACATGGTATATCAGACCATTCACAAGGAGATATGTGTTCATGCTCTTATAATATGTCTATATAACACAGATATCCTGAGGTAGTAAGCTTGAAAAAGACTCATCTACCTTTAGTTCATTTAAAGTCCTCTCCACAAATTTTCTGCTCTCTGGGAAACACCCTGTCCCTCAGATATTATCTTGGTCTGTCTTCAGATGAATAGCTATATTTCATTAAACTAACTTCTCCTTTGACATTTTTTCCTCCTTCTTTGCCTTATGCATAAGCACATAAGGCTTTAAACATGTCACTGGGATTCTTTTAATTTGATTTTCTATAGATTGGAAGGCACAGTACATTGGCGTGATATTAATGGGCTTAATTGATGTGCAAGTCTAATTTGCCTTCTATACTTCATTAGGGGCCAACTAGCACATATTGAAGCTGTCATTTCTCTGCAGCCGAATTATTCTCTTAATTATAATTAAAGTATATGAAGGCTGGTTTGTTAAAACTTTTTTAGCTGACATTTCTAGAAATTTTTTATTTACACCGCTATCAATGGGTGGCTTACAGAGCAATACAAGCAAATTGAAGTCAAACAATTTATGGTTTTGCAGGATATATACTGTGAAGAAGAAACACAGAACACCTGATTTATTAAGATCATTAATTATGAGAGTAAAGCACTACCAGAGACAGAGAGGAAACAGATAGCTTTCTATTTACACCCTGGTGCAATATTCTATGAGGGAGATCCTCAGATAACATTATTATTATTATTATTATTATTAGGTTTATTTCTATACCACCTTTCTTCCCCAACTGGCAACTCAAGGCGGTTCACAACAGTAAAATAAATACTAAAACAAAATACAGCATTACAATATCAGAACAAATAGCAATAACAATACAATAATCAGCAAAATGAAAGATAAATAAATACAAAATAATACAGTCAAATCCATATAATCAATAACATAGTAACAATAGATAAGATCCCCAGAGATACAATGTACAACAGATCATAAGCCCATACAGTGCGATACAAAGCGTCTTGCCTCACAGACCACAGCCCTAATAACACAAAGTATACTTCCCGGCGAAGGAGTGGAGGCGAAGCAGTCCAGCTTTTTCGTATTGGCCTGAGGCAGGACCCAGGAGTGTGAAGAAAAGAAAAGGCACTTCCCCCCTCCCCCCGCAGCAGCAGCAGTCCTTGAGTGGCAGCAGGTCTTCGGCTAAGCCTGGTAGCCCACAGCCCTTTATCCTCCTCACAGATGGACTGGGAAGGAAGGAAGGGTGGGGCTCCCCACAGCTGTGGGAGCAGTCCTCAGGTGGCAGCAGGTCTTTGGCTCAGCCTGGTAGCCCACAGCCCTTTATCCTCCCCACAGATTGACTGGGAAGGAAGGGTGGGGCTCCCCACAGCTGTGGGAGCAGTCCTCAGGCGGCAGCAGGTCTTCCATTGCCTTTAGCTACTGGAAGAGGAGATGGGACACTTTAAAGCAATGATTCCTAACATGGGGCCCGGGACTTCAATTCCCAGAGGGTTAATGGAATTAATACGTTCCATTGAGTTCTTTGTACTATGAAAATTCTGTTAACCAAAATGCAATTTCCCATAGGAATGCATGGCAAACCAAAAGCTGCATTCCAAAGTTTAGGGGGGTACCCCCCAAAAAAACAACAACCAACAACAACTACTACCATCCTTTAGCTGTTAAAATCTCTTTCAAAAGTTGGTGAAAACATGACCAAAAAAAATTCCAAAGTGCGCTTTAGAAATAATTTTGAACAGATAAAAGATTTTTTTCTCACTTTTTTCTGACCTCCAGAAGGTTTTCAATGCATTTCAATGCATATTTGACACATTTCTGCCAGCTCCCTCCAGTGGCCCACTCTGGTACTTGCAGGGCTATTCCCCAACTATCAGCTGTTGTTGAGAAGGGGGAATGTTCAGAACTTCCTGGTTGCGGGTAGTTTCTGGCGGTGCCAAAACACAATGAAAAATTCCAAAAAAGAAGCAGACATGCTCCAAAAATCATCCTGCTGCTGTGGCAAGCATCGGAAGGGTGTTCAGAGCTGTCTGAAAACCCCAGATGGGCTTCATACTGTGGGGAAAAAATGGGTCAACCAAGAAAATATTTTCTCTGGGTTTCCTTTCGCAAACTGAATATCACGTTAACCAAACTGTTCGTAAACCAAGGTTCCACTGTATTGGTAAATCCCCACGTATAGTATCAGTCAGCTTCTTCAAACCCTCCTTGGAATATGTGGGTAGGTGGAGGCAGATCTGAGGATACTTGGCAGCACCTCATTTTTATTTATTTATTTATTTTGAACTGGCCTGATTGAAGATATCCAGAGGCTTTGAAGATGCCAGACTCTCTTGGGGACTAGTAAATGAAGTTTAGTTTCCTTGCAGGTGGACAGGCAGGGAGGGGGTTAATACAGTTCGGAACAATGCTGTGTCACCTGCCAAGAATTTTTATTCTGATCTGGAGTCCATGGTAGGAATTCCTCTAAGGCAGGGGCCCTCAAACTTTGCTCTCCAGTTGTTCTTAGACTTCAATTACCAGAAGCTCTGATCACCTGGCATGCTGACTTGGGCTTCTGGCAACTGAAGTCCAAGAACACCTGGAGAGCAAAGTTTGAGGACCCCTGCTCTAAGGCATTGTGGAATGCTGTACTACTTTCTCCATGATCCCTTATGGAAAGTGCCAGCATCACTTTCCAACTGCATGTCATAGTGGTTTGTCATGCAATCTCCAAAGGACCTGATGATAAAAAGGGAAAATAAGTCAAGAAAACATGATTCTTAGAAAAGAGGGACAGCTCTCCTCCATATTACCCTATAATTCAAGCAGGACAATTCCCATAGGCTACCATTCTTGTTACAAATGCATGCCTCATCTTAGTCTATTTAGAAGAGCAAGAGATTGTGCTTGGGTGAGATGGAGTGCAGAGACATTTCTTTTTCCTGTTCTGTGATTGTATCACAATTGGAACGGAAGCCAAAAAGAGGTCAATGCCCCAAGCAGAGAGGTGCACCCCATCTCTGCGAAACAGGCTGGTATCCTCAATCTGAACAGTGGGGTGCTCCACCACTGTTCCCAAACCATGCTCAGAAAAATACCGAGCAACAGCACGATTTACAGACTGCCGGGCATGGTCAATGTGGCGAGGGTCACCGCCACCCCGGAAAAATGAATGTAGTATCATGTTTGACCAGATAAATTGGACCTGCGGCCAACGATGGTGAATCAGGCCCAAATCCTTGTGGATAGATATCAGTAAGTCCAGGCTGGTGACCTGGCCCAAGTCGTTGCCACCCAGGTGAAGTAGCAAAACATCAGGTAGAACACAACTCCCCGTAGACAGAACAAAGGGAAGCAAATCTCGCCACCTCATCCCACACCCATGCCGGAACGTCCAGAAGATCAGGAACTGAAATAAACAAAACAGAAAACAAGTGCCAGCGAGACATTCATTGTGACATAGGGTGAACATACGAGCGAAAGGGAGTCAAACCCCAGCGACGCATTCGTCGGATGTCATCGTCCGAGAACCCAAAAGCTGCAGCCGTCGATGCAGCACCTATGCGAAATGAATGGGTACCATAGCGTGCCCCCGGAACACCCAAATTGGAAAGGGCTGCACCCGTGACCTTCCAGAACTGGTATTTCATCAAAGGCAACCCATCCTAGTGGCAAAAAGGGGGCCCTGACATGATCCCCACACAGCCAAAAGGCTGCCAAAGCAGAAACCGGACAAATTGCCCGTGTTCTGCAGCAGAGAAGGGTGACCTTACTGCCCCTGCCCAGCTGGTCCGCCTTAGAGTACCGGATGGTCAATTGGACAGAATCATTGAATAGTAAAACATCGGCCATCTCCAGTGCCCTGCGTGACCGTTCAGTCCTAGAAAGGGCTACCAGTTCACTAACCCTCAAAGCCCCAAAGAAGGCCACTGTGGTGGCAGCATGGAAAAGGGCCGCTTCAAACTGATCATTGCAAAGAGCTGGCCAAGCCTCCAACAGACTCAAAAGCAGCTCTGGGGACACCGGTTGCCACATGTCCGGGGGTTGGCCGCATTCCGGAACCCTCCAGAACTCTGCAGATACGGAAATCTCCCAAGTTATCCTGGCAAACCTGAACCTTGGCAGCAGAAGCCAGGGTGGAAAAGCGCCCACCAATGATACGGGCAGCCAGTCCACAACTGTGCAGGTGTACCTTGTATTGAAGCGCATGGTCAACTGGCACAGGCCACAAATCGGGCAAAGGAATGCCCTGTCGGAATGTAAGGAAGGCCTGATAAGCCCACAAGTATGCCTTGCGGGTGCGGCTCACGAGGGACAGGCTGATGCCTGCTCACTTCACCTCGCCAAATGTCCACATCTCAGTCGGAAGTGGAGAGGGAAGCTCCTCGGCCTCTGGCGCTAGTGCCCGAAACCGGGTAATCTGCAGGCGGGATAAAGCATTGGCAATACTATTATCAATGCCTGGGACATGCCTAGCCTTGAAAAGAATATTATGGCGCAAAGAGTGCAACACAAACTGGCGTTCTAAAGACATGACCCTGGGAGACCGGGATGTTTGGGCATTTACAATGTGCACCACAGCCGCATTGTCACACCAGAAATGCACCACTGAATTCTCCCACATTTCTCCCCATAACAACAGGTCACCCAGGATGGGAAAAAATTCTAAAAATAAATGCCGTATCCCAATGATCCTGAAGCATCAGAACGAACCTGGAATTTAGGTGTGATAGAAAGTTCAGTACGCCAAAAGGACACCCCATTGAAATCGGCCAGGAATGCAAGCCAAACCCAAAGGTCAGCCCGCATACCACGTGTGAGCCAGACCCTGTGGTACTTACGGGATAAACCAACCATAGCATCACACAGGTGCCTGGCAAAGGCCCGGCCAGGTATGATCACCCTGCAAGCAAAGTTGAGATATCAATGAAGGACCTGTAGGTCATGGAGCGAAACCCTGTGCTTGGCCAACATGGACAAGATCGCATCCGAAATGCGTACAACCTTGTCCATGGGCAGCCATGAAGTCTGTGCTATTGTGTCAATTTCTATCCCCAGAAAAACTAGCATGGTGGCAGGGCCCTCAGTCTTCTCAGGAGCCAATGGCACTCCCAGCTCGCCTATAAGCTCCTGGAAAGAAACCAACAGTTGTTCACATGTCCCAGAACCAAGCCGCCCGCCAAACAAAAAATTGTCCAATTAATGAGCCACACTGTGTACCCCAGACCTGTGAACAAATGCCCAGTGGAGGAACAAACTAAAGCATTCAAAAGCTGAACAGGATACAGAACAGCCAAAAGGCATGGCCCTATCCATGAAGTACTGGCCTTCAAAGCAAAAACCCAGCAATTCAAAGTCATCTGGATGCACAGGGAGTAGCCGGAAGGCGGACTTAATATTGCAGTTGGCCAGCAGTGCCCCGTGACCACAGGAATGGACCATCTGTAATGCTTGATCAAAAGATGCATACCGGACGGAACAAAGTTCATCCAGAATGGCATCATTGACAAATGAGCCTGCCAGGTAAGATAGGTGATGGATAAGATGGAATTCACCTGAAGACTTCTTAGGTACCAGGCCAAGGGGGGAGACTTTCAGATTAGCATCTGGAGGCTCTGTAAAGGGGCCAGCTATCCGCACCTCCCGCACCTCCTTAAAAATCTTTGAGCAGGCCACGTCCTCCTTGCCCCGCAAGGACTGTAAATTTGGTGCATCCTGTGGTGCACGTGCGCCAATGAAAAGGATGCGAAAACCCAAAACAAAACCGACTAACAAATAGGGCGCATCGGCCCGCTTAGGGTAAATGTTGAGCCAACGCTCCAGCACCTTAATTCGAATTGCGGAGGGGCCCTTTTGCAGTGGTTGCTGCATCTGGTGGTGCACGCCTCAGACCCTGCTGGTCCCGGCCCCGGCCTACTTGCCCAGAAGCAAGTGGTGGCAGAATGAGGTTCAGCGCAAATGGAGCACTCATGCTTGAACTTTCACTGCTTCCGGCCACAGTGACCATTGGATGAGAAATCCCAGCACAGCAGGTGGGCTGGAACCCCCTGCCCTGCCGGCTGGTGGGGGAACTGCACTGGGCCAGGTCGTTGCACTACATGGCCACAATGGTAGCGATCACCAGAAGCAGGGTGGAACGGTGTCATATAAAGCAACCAAAGCAACTGGTTGGGCTCGTCCCAAGGCATCTCGGCGTGGAGGGCTGCCCACATACGAAATTCCTCATTGTAAGCGAGCCATGACTGACCTGGAAAATCAACATAAGCCCTATATATGATGTCCAAATACTGGATCATAGGGGTGGCTAGATCCGGGTGGGCTCTGATGGAAACTGCGGCATAAATCAAGTAGGCCGGCAGCCAGTTGGCCCAGGTGCGTGGGGGCTTACGACGATGGGCCAATTTCTTATCCCTGTCATCCTCCTTCTCCCTGTCCTCCCTAGTCATTTCCCTGCTCAATAAACTAAACAAGTCCACATATTCACGGCGCCAGATCTTGTCTCTGGTAGCCGGAAGTAGATGATCCCCCAATGGCAATGAAAGGCCAGCGGTTGGAGTGGAAGACCGTGGGACAGAATGGTAGGCCGTATTCACTGGGGGGACGTAAGGCCAAATCAGATATGGGACATTGGGCCCTGCAGGTGGAACCCTGGGGGTACGGGAGGATAAGACACCCGCCAGGGATTGACCTGTGGAGCCGGCATCAGGGAGCCGTGAAGTGGAAACGCTGGAGCCAACTGCTGCGGCCAAGGCCATTGTGCTACAGGGGCCAAAGGCTAGGAACCCGTGTAGTGTGAGCTTACTTGACCTGTATACTCAACCATTATACTCAGCTGGACCATTATACTCAGCTGGACAATTAGGAAAGCTGAACGCAGAAGAATAGATGCCTTTGAAATGTGGTGCTGGAGGAGAGTTTTGAGGGTACCCTGGACAGCGAGGAGAACAAATAGGTCAATCTTAGAAGAAATCAACCGACTGCTCATTGGAAGGTCAAATAGTAAAGATGAGGCTAAAGTACTTTGGGCATCAAATGAGAAGGGAGGATTCACTTGAGAAGGCCGTGATGTTGGGAAAGGTGGAGGGCAAAAGAAGAAGGGGGAGGCCAAGGATGAGATGGATAGATGGTATTGTAGACACAATGGGCACAGAACTGGGAGGACTGAGGGGGATGGTGGAGGACAGAGGTGCCTGGAGAACGATGGTCCATAGGGTCGCAAAGGGTCGGAATCGACTGTGCGACTGAACAACAACAACATACTCAACCAGGTGCACTCGCAGCAACTGCCCCCACCGGGGGTTCCAGCTGCCGCGGAGCGTCGGAGCTCACGACCGAATTAGAGCCCACCGGTCCGGAAAAAGTTGGCACTGACATATCGGAGTCAGAGCAGTCTGCCGGTGGATGGGCCGGCCGGCAGGATGACATGGCCCTCACCGGTTCAGATACTTTTAAAGGCTGCCAAGGTGCCCAGCTCAAGGAGCAGGGCCGGCAAAGCGTGTGACAGCAAGATTCCTCGCTGCCGCGCATCCCTTTCTACTAATGCAATATTCAGTGGAATTCTGGCCAGTGGTTGTTAGCACTGGTTATACATTTTTGGGAAACTTTATGAGATTAAAAACTTTCAACATTCTAACTGTTAATATGAGAGGAGGATTATTTTTTAAATTTGCCTTGTACCTTGCTTTCTGAGAAATAAACAAGAATATAATCCTGTGAACAACAATTTAGAAATGTATTACCTGACCTGTTTGAATAAGTCTTTGTGTATCTTCTGATAGCAGACCTTCTATCTAGAGAGTATTCAGTATTCATGTTTGCCTTTCTGTTAAAAAGAAGTCATAAATAAATCTGAGAGAATATTTTAAATCAAGGGTATTTGCATTGTTTTAAGGTGGCTTCTGACAGTCTTGATTACAGCAGGGTTCAAAATAGGTGTGTAAAGTTAATAGCATTTATTATAATGGAAACAGCTGTACAAACAGAGCTTTGGATAAAGAGAAACCCACCCACTTTACTGTTCCTTTGAATGGAGTGATTTGTGTCCTCACAAATTTGTCTATTTATTTTTGCCACCTTTTCTTGCAGTGTTATCTTTGCATAAACATGGATCTAAATTAGTCTGAGATACCCATTATAGCTGAATGTCTTCTAAACTCTGAAAAATGTTGCGAAATTTTGCATGTATTAAGATCATTATGCTGATTTAAAGCAAAGGTAACACACCACTGGACAACTGTCTGGTGGCATGGCTTTGCCTCCTTCCCCCGTGTGAGGCAGAAGTTAGTCACGCCCAATTATGGGCTCATCATCCCTGATCCCAGCTCAGTCGAAGCGAAGTAGGTGAGCGAAAGGTTGCTCACCTGCTGCTCTGTTTCAGTTCACCTGCTGCAGTGCTCCGTTGGAGCGCTTTGCAGGCATTTTCGATGTAGACCCGCTGCCGGATCCGGGACTCCAGTCGCGAGCTGGGTGGCCGGCTGGCTGGCGGCGACAGGTGAATTTTCGTCTTTTCTTTTGGGGAAGTGCTTGTGCCTTCCCCTGATGGTTTGGTGTTGGCCGGGAGGGCCGGGCAGCAGTGCCTTGTCCAGGGGGGAGGTGACTGTGCTACTGTGCCACCAGGTCTACTGGCTGAGCAGATTCCGGGAATGGGCGACCATTTTCCCTTGGTGGACGGCCATTTTAGGGTGTGCTTTCGGCCATCTTGCCCTACATGTGCTGCCAGGCTCCTTCTGGCCTGGTTGCTGCTGCTTTTTGGTTTTTCCTCTCTCACTGGGTCATGATGCCTAAGAAGGGGATGGGGCTGAGGACGGGCAAGTGCTCAGCCAGGAAGCAATCCCACTCCCAGGCACACCCGGTGCCAACGGGTCCGGATGGGCCAGATGATGTGATTAGCCCTCTGGAGATGGCTGCACACATTGCAGCCTTGGAGAAGGCTGCAGGTGTGATGTCCTCGCAGACCAGCCAGGACACCCCCCACCGATTGAACAGGGGTTCTGATACCCACAGTGATGCCAACTGGAGGGATATGGCTCTGACCCTCCAGCGTCGGCTGGAGGCATTGGAGTCTGGGCAGGGTAGTGCTAATGTCTCTGTTTCTCCTCCAGCGCAAGAGCATGTGGAACCAGTTTGGGCAGGGGCGCCGGGTCTTGGCAGCCAGCCCACGGGGCCTCAGCAGCAGGACGTGCCTGGGCATGTTGGACCTTCTCCGGTGGCATCTACGGCGCCGTCTCCAGCCCACGGGGCCCCTGCGGATGGGGCATCTCCAGCTGGCGAGACATCCACTTCGCACAACACCAACACAGCACAGGGTTGGGGGCCCTGGCTCACAGCAATTCTGGCCTTGGTTTAATGCGGGGTCATCGGCCCCGAGCAGTGGATCTGGTGCAACTACGCTGCATCAGGTCCCATGGGGTTGCACCTTCCCTCCCTGGTTTTTCTCATCACCTAGTTAGGCAGGAGTAGGCCAGACAGGGAATGTCCCAGCCACTTCTCCGGCTGGGGCCAAGCTGACGGGTAGTGTCCTGCCATCCAACCTGGCAGACGCTGGTCAGGCGACGACCCCCCTGCCATAGGGGGAGAGGTCCTCTACAGCGGCTCCTCTGGCCACAGGCCCTGCTGCAGCACCTGCTACGGCTTCCCTTAGTGGGGATGCGGCCCTCCCTTTGGGTGATCACCTGCTGCCGGCTACCAAAGATAAGATCTTGCGAGGGGAGTATGTTGACCTCTTTGGCCTATTGAATAGGGATTCTGAGAAGAAGGAGGATGGCAAGGATGAGGATAGGTACAAGGAGTTGGCTAGGAAGAAGAAGCTGCCCAGGACTTGGCCTAATTGGCTGCCGGCTTATCTGATATATATGGGAGTTATGGCATGGGCTTTCCCTGCGAAGGCCTCACAGCTGATCCAGTATCTGGACATCATTTACTGGGCACACGTTGACTTCCTGGGCCAGGAATGGCTCCTTTACGATGAGAATTTTCATATGAGGGCTGCAGTTCAGCCCACCATGTGGTGGGACAAGCCGTGCCAGCTTTTATGGCTGCAGTACATGACCCTGTTGCGTCCGTGTCAGGAAATCAGTATGACTGCGGTCACCTCGTCCAACACCCTCTCTCACAGACTGCTCCCTGCCAGATGGCGGGGCAGGTGGTTCTGCAATGCCTGTCCTGCTGGGAGTTCATTACATATGGGTGCTGCAACTGCAGGCAGTGTTAGTTTTGACACAAATGTGCCATCTGCCAGGGGCCCCATGCTACCTCTGCCTGCCCCAAGGCTGGATCGGGCTGGAGGTACAGGAGGGATCAAGGGGGGGCAACAGGTCCAAGGGCGCCCCCCCCAAATAATCCCAATGGGGTCCAGCCCAATTAAACTGCCTGTCCTCGAGCAGTGTAGAGAGGCGGCCGGGGTGTAACAATAGCGAGAGAGCAGCGAAAAACACTCCCGAAAAATTGGCAAAATATCAGTGGCTGCAGGGATACCCGAGTAGGAAGGATGCCACCTATCTATTGGACAGCTTTACACAGGGATTTAAGGCAGAGGGCTAGCGCCATTCACAAATGGCTAATAATTTACGTTCGGTTGTGGGGATGGAGGATATAGTGCGGGAACACATATTCAAGGAAGTTTCATTGGGAAGGGTGGCCGCCCCCCGTTTGTTAACCCCTTGGGCTTGGTGCTGAAGAAAGCCCTGGGTGAGTATCGGTTGATCCATCATCTGTCCTACCTGGAGGGGCGATTGGTCAATGATGCCATCCCTCACAAACTTTGTTCAGTGTGGTATGCGTTACTTAACACAGCTGTGGAAATGGTCTGCTTGTGTGGTCACGGTGCCTTAATGGCTAAGTGTGACATCAAGTCGGCCTTCTGTCTGCTGCCGGTTCACCTGCAGATTTTGAATTGTTAGGCTTTTCATTTGAGGGACAGTTTTTTGTTGACAGGGCATTGCCATTTGGCTGCTCTATTTCTTGCTCTGCTTTTGAGCATTTCAGTTCCTTTCTGGAATGGGCTCTCAAACGCCGTGTGGGCCAGGCCTATGTTGTCCATTATTTGGATGATTTTCTTTTGTCTGGGCCGGCCAGGACAGGGGCTTGCTAACACCTGTTGGCTTTGTTCCAGGACCTGGCAGATGAACTGGGTGTGCCCCTCACCCCTGAAAAGATGGAGGGTCCAGCCACCACCCTCACATTCCTAGGGTTGAGCTGGATACCATGACACCAGACCTCGCGCCTGCCCCAAGACAAACTGGTCACTTTAATGGAGAAGGTGGGGTACATGCTCCTCAGGTGCAAGTCCACCCTCAGGGAGTTACAGGAGCTTAACGGTCACCTGAACTTCACCTGCAGGGTGATGGCGCCGGGCCATGCCTTCCTCTGGCATTTCTGTGACTCCATGTGCGGCCTGGCAAAACCTTACCTTCGGGCCAGGGTTACCGCGGGGATCCGGGAGGACCTGAAGATGTGGCAAATCTTCTTGACAGATTTTAACAGGGTGTCCTTTTGGAAGGTGCCTTGGTCTTTGGACACACAATTCCAGTTCCACTCGGACACTTCAGGTGCCTTGAATGATTTTAGGATCAGGAAGGTGCTGGAAGGTTGGTCCCGGGAGCTTGGCCACCATCCAGACACCAGGGCACCCATTTCACCGGGCATGCTTTTACACCTCTCGCAGATGTGGGCACACGTCTGTAATTCGCCCTATGTGGTGGGCCTATTCCGGCAACCTCTTTGACTGCCTTTTTCGGTGCCCTCAGGATAAGTGAGTTGGTCGCTGCTTCAAAGCAGGACTTGTCCGGCAGGGCTCTGCAGGTAACAGATGTTACAGAGCAAGGGGGGATGGTTTTACTTTGCATTAGGTCATCTAAGACCGTCCAGGGGGCCTCAGGGGTCGAGCTGACCTTGGGCCCATGCTCCTGTCAGGATTTGTGCCCAGTTAATGCCTTGTCTGCCTACCTGCGTGAGCATGGGGACCCCCAGGGGCCTCTGTTCCAGCATGCGGATGGCACACCACTGACCAAGTATCAGTTCTGGACTGTTACCAGTTCTGCGCTTGAGAGGGTGGGCCTGGCAGGTGTTCGCTTTGGTACACGCTCATTCCGTATTGGAGCAGCCTCCACGGACGCTGCCCTTAGCTATTCGCCTGTGGACATTCAGAGGATGGGGCGCTGGGGCTCGAGCAAGTACAAGCTGTATATTGCCCCCTCTTGTAGGAGCTTGGTGCCCTCACATTTTTCTCTTTTGTGGCAGGGCACACCTGGGGAGACCGGAAGGCTAGGATCCTGTTAGTGGGCCACAGTTACATCTACTGGGTGGCCCAGTGTGCTACAGGCCTTCCTGGGGGTACCGACCTGGGGCTGGGCTCAGCTGCCGAGTTGAAGTGGAGGGGCTGGAGGGCCATGACCTGGTGCGAGTTTCTTCCCTGTTTGTCTCTAGTTTTTACATGTTTACCCCCAGATGTGGTGTTGTTTCATCTGGGGGGGGGAATGATTTGGGCAGGCTCAAAGGGGTGGCGGTCAGTTTGGCCATCCAGCGAGACCTGCAGGACATTAAGCAACGTTGGCCGGAGGTCTGCTTTGTTTGGTCCAACATCATTCCCTGGAGGCGGTGGCGTGCCAACTGCAACCCCCACCTCATTGACAAGGCCAGAAAAGGTTTGAACAAGGCAGTGGCCCAGTTCTTTGGCACTGGCATTGGCATGGTGGTGCAGCACCTGGAAAGCGGGGTGGAACATGATGAATTATACTGTGCGGACGGCGTTCACCTTTCCCTGTTGGGCCTGGACATGTTCTTGACCAGCCTGTGGAGGAGCATCCAGACCGAATTGGTCAGTCTGGTGGGGGCAAGCGGTGTATCTGGGTAATCCCTTGCTGTGGCGGGTAGTGCATAGTTAAATGGGAGGTGAAGGCCTAGGATTATTCAGGAGTGACCTTGGGTGTGTCTGTTGGCCGGAAGCTGGAAAACCTTTGGCTTCTGCTTCCGGGTGAGGGGCATGGTCAGGGGTTCGGGGACATGCTGTTGAACTACAGCCTTGAGGCTTGAGAATAGCACTTACAATTATACCCGAATGGTGAACTGGGATGGGGACGGTTAAAGAACAGGATGATCCTGGTAAGCCGGTATTCATCTGGACGTGAGTGGAGCAGGTAAAGTGATCACCTTGGCTCCATCACTTAGAATCGTGCTATTCAGCCCCTGCCACAGGCAAACAGTTTAATTTGAAGTTTACATTAATAAAGTGGCCCTGAGTTTAAATACAGCACTGTGTCTGTCTCGTTATTCCGAGGGTTGGGGGCAAGGTACCTGTTCCATTTCCAACAACAGGTAAGTAGGTGGTTGTGGGCATTCATAAGCTAATAGGTTGAAAAGGTCCTGCCAACCTCCTGCAATTTATCTTGAAAATTTCATTAGAATATACTTCCTACAGACAGTTTGTGTTATCCATCATGAGTTACATTTTTCGATCAGAGCTCAGATAAGTTGTCCGTTAGGACAATCCACTATGGTAATGGAGTATACTGTACAGCCAGTGACTCAATGCCGAATATCAGCTGGTGGTTATCTATCCTGACTCCCTAAAGTGGCCAATGGCTACAGGCGGATGAGCCCCTTTAGGTGGGGTTGATGGTCCCCTCAGTGGAGGAAATGTCATTGAAACCATAATATTGGGCCCAATGGCAAAATGAGCGGAGGAGGAAATCTGATTCCCAACGGTCATGGAGGCGGAAGAGGCCATGCCAGATGGACTGACTATGAAGGCACACCTTATTATTTATTTATTTATTCTTTAAACTTCTATACTACCCACTCAGGCAAGCCCGACTCAGGGCGGCTAACATCATAATTAAAAAACAATTAAAAACAATCAGAAGTATATATAAGTATAAAACAGACTAAAACCAGATTAACCACATTAAAAACTACCCGCATAAAAAAGGAAGCTTTATTTTATAAGCCAACAGGCAGGGACCACCTTTCCATCCATACCCCACACCTGCCCCACCAGCCAGGTTTTAGGCCTTTTCTGAAAGGCAGCAGTTCCATCTGCACTCACAACTCTACTGACAGGAGGTTCCACAGGGCTGGTGTGGACACAGAAAAGGCTCTCCTTCGTGTGCCAGAGAGGCGAGCCCTTCTGACTGATGGAACAATCAGAGAGCCCCTCCGGTCTGCTCTGGTTGGACAGGCTGACATTCTTGGGACAATGTGGTCTCTTAGGTATGCTGGCCCACTACCATGTAGGGATTTAAAGGTCAAAACCAGCACCTTGAATTGCACCTGGAGGCAAACTGGTAACTAGTGCAGCTCCCAGAGCAATGGTGAGGCACGAGCATAGCGCCCGCACCCCATCACCACCCAGGCTGCCGCATTCTGGACCAGATGCAGCCTCTGAATGGTCGTCAAGGGCAGCCCCATGTAGACCGCATTACAATAGTCTAGCCTGGAGGTGACCAGAGCATGTGTGACCATGAGCAGGGAGTCCCGGTCCAGGAGCAAACACAACTGATGGATGATGCAAAGCTGTGCGAATGCCCTCCTGGCCACGACCGCTACCTGCTCTGCAAGCAGCAGTTGTGAATCCAGGAGTACCCCTAAGTTGCATACCCATCCAAGACCAAAGTTGGCAGCTCCCTGGATAATGCAGGACCCCCTATCCATAGCCACTCGGTCTTGGAGGGATTCAATTGTAGCCCGTTAGCCCCGATCCAGACCCCAACAGCTTCCAGACATCTGGATAGGACATTGACCGCATCACTGGGGTCCCCATAGGCCAAGATGTACAGCTGGGTGTCATCAGCATACTGATGATACCTCACCCCATGGGAACGGATAATTTCGCCAAATGGCTTCATGTAGATGTTGAATAGGAGAGGAGAAAGCACCAAGCCCTGAGGAACCCCATAATGTAGGGGCCTAGGGCTGGACCTCTCACTCTCCAACCACACCGACTGGGTCCGGCCCTCCAGAAATGAGGAAAACCAGGAAACAACACAGTGCCCTGGATCCCCAATCCTTTGAGCTGTTCCAGAAGGATACCGTGGTCAATGGTATCGAAGGCCGCTGAGAGGTCAAGAAGGGCAAGGAAGGACAGATGGCCACTGTCCCGCTCCCGCCAGAGATCATCTACCAGTGCGACCAATGCCGTCTCTGTATCATATCCGGGCCTGAAATCTGACTGAAAGGGGTCCAGATAATCTGCTTCATCCAGGACCCCCTGCAGCTGTCGCACCACCACCTTCTCCAATACCTTCCCCAAAAAGGGGAGGTTGGAGACCAGCCTATAATTAGCTGGAACTTCTGGGTCAAGGGATTGTTTCTTCAGGAGGGGGCGCACCAAAGCATGTTTTAAAGGTGCAGGAAACACCCCCTCCCATAGTGATGCATTGATTATAGCCCCGACCCAGCCTCCCGGCACCCCCTTGGAGGCTTTCACCAACCAGGTGGGGCAGGAATCCAAAGGGCAGGAAGTAGCACAAACAGCTGCAAGAAGCCTGTCTACTTCCTCAAGGACAACTGGATCAAATTGATCCCAGATAACACAGCCAGACTCAGCTCTGGTCCCCTCCCGACCCTCCCCATCCACACCAGGATTGAACCCCAAGCGAATCTGGACGATTTTCTCCACCAGATAGTCTGCAAAAACCTCAGCCAAACCCTGTCAACTGGGCACCGGCCCCTCCCTGCCAAGGAGAGACCTGGTAACCCGGAACTGGGCAGGTGGGTGATTATCCACGGAGGCAATGAGGGCAGTGAAGTATTGTTGCTTCACCACCCCCATCACCACCAGGTAGGTCTTAATAGCAGCTCTAGCCAGTGTCCAGTCGGAATCACTCTGGGTCTTTCTCCAGCGGTGCTCTTGGTGTCTCTTTGCCCATTTAAGCTCCCACAGTTATGTAAACCACGGGGAAGATGAAACAACACAGGCTCGGAGAGGCGGTAGTGGCATGATTTCATCCAAGGCAGCCATCGTCATCCTGTGCCACAGGTCAACAAGTGCCTCAGATGAATCGTGTAGTCAATCCAGAGGAAAATCCCCCAGTTCCCTCTGGAATTCGTCAGAATCCATTAGTCACCGGGGGCGGACCAATTTAATAGGTTCTGCCTCCCTGCGATGAACTGCTGCCCCCAGGAAGTCCAGAGTCACCAGATAGTGATCTGACCATGGCACAGGTACTATGTCTAATTTCTGTAATCTCAGATCACTCTGCCACCGCTCCGACAAAAATACTAGGTCCAGCGTGCAGCCACTTCCCCTGGTTGGACCCTGAATTACCTGAGTCAGGCCCATAGCTGCCATGGAAGCCATGAACTCCTGTGCAACCTCTGAACTTGTCCCCAGCGAAGGCAAATTGAAGTCCCCCAGAACTATCAGCCTAGGGAACTCAAACGCCAATGCTGAGACGGCCTCGAGGAGCTCAGGCAGGGAGTCTCTTACCCAGCAAGGAGGCAGGTACAGGAGTAAGACTCCCAGCTGACCCTTAGGGCCCAACCGCAGGAGCAAGGCCTCACAACCCGAAATTTGTGGAGCGGTGGCCCTGGCGACTCCCAAGGACACCCCAGCTACAATGGCGATGCCACTGCCCCTTCCCTCATCGCTAGGCTGGTGCCAGATACCGAAACCGGCTGGACACTTTTCCAACAGAGGTACACTGTCCTCTGGTCTCAGGGCGGAGTCACCCTGGATCAGCTGCTCAGGCCTCAGAGATGTACCGGGGGGCTGGAACGAGGGACAGATACCAACCATTGGTCCCGTGTTCCCCGAGTGCGGCCCGCCCCTCGGTACCCGCCATATTGTCCCATGCCCGTCACAACCCTAATTTGAGCACTAGGAACCTCCCCACCTGTCTTAGATGGAGTGCTACCCCTCCTACCCAGCTGATGAGGCCATTTCTCCCTCCCTCTCTCTCCTCCAGACCCAGAACCCACCCCCACACTCCCCCTACCCTCCTTGGGGCATTTCCAAGTGCTCCTTATCCTCAAGGCTGTGGCAGTCCATTGCAGTCCCAGTGTTAAATCCTGCATGTCTCATTTCATGTGTGCCATAGGAAATGGCTCTGTGATTATAGTGTGTGGATCACTTCATGACAAGCTAGGATCCACCTTAAACAAATTCACGCCAGTGATATTTTTCCTGCTTCAGGAAAATGCATTCTTGGAGATGAGTTGTGGTTGATGACAGATAAGTTACCTCCTTTGGAACACAGGTCCGAGAATTCTCCAGCTCTGGGAGGTACAGTATGTTATAAGAAAATAACTTTCAAAATACTGCTGTTCATATACCTGAGCACACTATTTTTTCTGTATTCAGTCCCACAATTCATTTAAGTTTAAGTTTCTCCATACAGGTTTGAGTTTTAGCAGCAGGAAAGACAGTGATATTGGATTTGAGAAAAAGGTAAGATTGAGTTTAGACTTCAGAATGCGACACAAAGAAAAAGTATATGTATTCCTTCCCCTAAACACTGAAACAGCAAAGACAGTATAATAGATAAAAGCATTATCAATCCTGTAATGTTGGCAACCTCTTTTTTGCTGCTTCTTTTTGCCACTAGGATCTAGCTTTAATATTTGGGCATCAAAGTCTTAAGTTTAATGTAAACAAATCAAAATTCATTTTGCAGTTGCCTGCAGTGGGTATATTTTGTTGTTGTCACGTGCTGCCAAGTTGCCTACAACTTATGATGATCCCATGAATGAATGATCTTAAGATAACCCTATTAATGAACAATCTTCATAATTACATGTATTCAACAGACCTGACCAGCTCCTGCAGAATCAAGGCTGTGATTTACCTTATGAAGTCAATCCATCTCATATTTGGTCTTCCTCTTTTCCTGTGACTTTCCCCAGCATCCTTGTCTTTCCGAGATAACTTAACCAAAGTAGAACAGCCTCAACATGCAGCTGAAACTACTCTAATGGCTGAAAGTGAAAAAGATCTAAAGAGCCTCTTGATGAGGGTGAAAGAGGAAAGTACAAAACCTGGGTTGAAATTCAACATCAGAAAAATGAAGATCATGGTATCCAGTCCCATCATTCTCTGGCAAGTAGAAGAGGAAGAAATGGAAGCAGTGACAGACTTTACCCTCTTGGAATTTAAGATCACTGCAGATGATGGATGGAGTGGGCCTGATCCACTAAAGCAAGGCTTTCTGGCCCCAGTGGGGGTGAAGAGAGGCCCTCCTGGCCACTCCACCAGCCGTTGTTTTCGGGCCCCACCCTCCCCCTCGGACTCCAAAAGGCAAGGGGGAGCCGGGCCAGCCACCGCTGCCACTGTGCTTTCCGGCCCCAGTGGGGGTGAAGAGAGGCCCTCCTGGCCACTCCACTGGCTGGTGTTTTTTCGGGTTCCCCCTCCACCCTCGCCCTCAGACTTCAAAAGGCGAGGGGGAGCCGGGCCACCCATTGTCGTCGCTGAGCTTTCCGGCCCCGGTGGGGGTGAAGAGAGGACCTCCCGGCCACTCCACTGGCCAGCAATTTCAGTCCCTGCCCTCCCCCCTTGCCCTCAGACTTCAAAGGCGATGGGGAGCTGGGCCAGCCATTGCCGCCACCATGCTTTCCGGCCCCGGTGGGGGTGAAGAGAGGCCCTCCCGGCCACTCCACCAGCTGGTGTTCTTGGGCTCTGCCCTCCCCCCTTGCCCGTGGACTTCAAAAGGCGAGGGGGCACTGGGCCAGCCTCCTCCTTTGGACTCAGGGGATTTTAGAGGCAGTGGATTTCTTGGGTGGTCTTGGCTAATTTTGTTATTTATTATTAATGGGTTTATTTTTTATGTGGTTTTTTTTGTAATCTGATTTTGTAAATTGCTTTTGAATTATACTGTATTATTATAGTACTGAATTTACTTTTTATGCTTCTTATTATTGTATTGTTTGTATTTACATGTTGTAATGGCCACCTTGAGTCGGCTTTGGCTGAGAAAGTGTGGGATACAAATTAAAATGTATTATTATTATTCTGAAACTTTTCCTACTGTGGGATGGACCATGCTCCCTCAGACAGCTGAGTGGGCTGGACACATTGTCCCCCACGCCATAAACACTGTCGTAAAATGTGTTTGCAGCCCTCATAAACACATTTATGACAGCCGTGGGTACATTTACAGTGCATTTTTTGTTGTTTTTGCTGCTTTCGCCGGTGGCGGCAGCAGCAAGGATGAGGCATTTTTAGCTGTTTTCGGCATTTCCATGGTGGCGGGAACAAGGGTGGCAGGCCACATGAAATGGTGCCACAGGCAGGTCCAGCCCACGGACTGTAGGTTGTGAAACCCTGCAGTAAAGCTCACATTAAAATTTAACAGTTAATCTTCAAGGTGCTATAACATTTTTTTGTTTTGTTTATTCTCTGTTATGCTTGAAACACAGACTAGCATGGCTACTATTCCCCAAAAAATTCTTTATTAGGTTTGTGTATGTTTTTTCATTTGCACTCCACAAATAGAAGTTTGCATACCAGAATGTCTTTCTGTTGTCACCTTATTATTTCTTAAGCCATTATCAATGGTGTGGAGGAGGGAAGGCTACTGACCTTTCTTGCCTCATCCTGAATACAGCCAGTTAAACAAGGCCAATAATGGTAATCAATTGATTTATTTTAGCATTTACATTGCAATATCTTTCTTATTCAAATGCACAGAATGTTTCTGATGCAGCAGTGTTCTTTAGTCTTGCTTTGGTTTCTAAATCAATAAAAAAATCTAAAAAAAATCTAGTTGTACCTTGGAAAACATGAGCATATTCACAAAGGTCACATTCTTTATTACAACCCATTTAAAAATAAACCACAAACTGAAATATTAAGTCATTTCTATACAGGAACTAGTAGAGTTTGCCTGGCGTTGCCGGCCTGTTTTATATTGTGTTGGAAGGGGTTGTTGTTTTTGGTAATGTTTGTAAAAAATAGGTTAGTCTGTAATTGTTCTTTTTAAAAAATTTATTTATGCAAAAATTCCTTATGTTGTAATTTGTTAAATAGATTGTATTGTTTTGATACTGTAAAGTAATAACTTGTATTTTGTTATTTTTCTAATGTATTTTTGAATATTTGTTTTAACATATATGTTAATTTTTGTTACGATGCCGGGCTGTTATAAACTGTGATTAGTTTTTTTGGGTATTTTTCTTTTTGGTAAATTAAAAAAAGAACAAAGGATGATATAAGTTTTTATTAAAAAAATTATTTAACCAAATAATGTTTTAGTATGTGACTTTTATTTTAATAGTTGTACCGTAGGTAATAATTTTAAAAATGTGAAAGTACATGTTTTTTACATTCAATGTTTTTAAACTGTGTTTAGATGTTTTCGGTTTTTATTTGAGTTAAAACTCAACACAGGATTTTAGAAATGTTTTAATTTTATTTTTTTGACATATGTTTGTGATTTGTGTACATTTGTGATTGATTTTTATGTTTTTGACTTGTTTTTATTGTTGTGGCCTCTGGGTGGGGCTGTTAAGTCTTTTTGAGTTGTTTTTACTATTGTGCCCTGCAGGTGGGGCTGCTAGGGGTTTTGGTGTCACTTAATGTGTTTTTTCTCTCCTGGCCTCTGGGTGGGGCTTCTTCCAGTATGTAGTCTCCTTGTTTCTTCATTTCTGTTCTGGTTGTCGTGGAGGAAGGTTGTGATGGTGAGTTGTCTTGTTTTTCGTCTTCTGGGGTTTTTCTTTGCTTTGCTTTTGTGGTGGTGGGCTGGGAAGTGTTTCTGTTTGTTAGTTTTTGTTTTGGTTTAGTTTTAGGTATGTTTAATTGGTTTGATTTTTTCTGGTTGTGTTTAATTTGTTTTATTTCGTTGGTGTTTGTGTAATTTGTGGTTTTTTCCATGTTGTAGTTAGGTGTTTTGTTTGTGGTTTTGTGGTGTTGTGGAAGTTTTTGTTTGTGTATTTTGTGGTTTATTTCTTTTTGTTTATTAATGTTTTTTAATTATTGATTTATTTTTGTTTTATTATTTTGTAATAGTTTTGGTGTTTGTTTTTGTTGGTTACTTTTTGTGTATGTTGTTGTTTAGGGGTTGTTTTGTATGCACGCACACACACACTGGGCAGGCTTGAAATGTCCAGCCCAGTAGGTGTGTGCTGCAGTTGAGTTCCGAGGCTGCGCCCGGGTGAGGAGCTCTGGGAGGCAAAGGCAATGACCGGAGCCTCGTTCGCTGCCTTTGCTTCCCGGGGAATTGGTTTGCTTTCAATGGGGGGGAGGTACTGGTGCATTTCCCCCCTGAAAGCGAAACACTTCCTCAGGAAGTAAAGGCAATGACCGGAGCCTTGTTCGCTGCCTTTGCTTCCCGGGGAATTGGTTTGCTTTCAAGGGGGGTGAATACACCTTCCCCCCTCCTTGATTCCCCCCCCCATTTTTGGTTTTTTTTCCACCCTGGCTCAACTTTTCTTGAGGCCAGTGGTGGTCTCACCGTGTCTTCAGTGGGGTAGCGTGGAAGAGAGGGAGTCCCTCTTCTTCCCCTTGCTCCGGGAAAGAAGGACGGCAGGTGTCTTGTGGTGGCATTTTTTGGCTTTTTATTTTGCGTGGCTGTGAGGCACTGCGTCCGCCTGCGGCGGATTTGCATTCCCGTCACGTTTTGTATTTTTATTTTTCACACGACGGCTTTCTCAGCGTTCTGCACGCTCATGGCGCGCAGGACACTGGGGCTTGTAGTTTTGTGTTTGTGGTTTACGTTTGTGCAGCGTTTTTTTTTTCCTGTGGCTCGATTTTGATTGGCTGCGACACGTTTCCCAACGTTCTTTTTGCTCACGCCTCTCAGCCTGATTGGCTGTGGCACGGTGCAAGGAACATTGGGAATTGAAGTCCTTTCTTTTTGTTTGCGTTTGGGGGGCTCCTGCCCCACTGGCACATTTTTCAACCCAACAGTTACCTCCGAACTGGGTTCGGGTGAGTGCAGGAGGCTTGGTACAGGCTAGTATGGCCGGGTGCAGGATCCTTTGTCACATTCCAATGGTTAACACTCCAATTTATATGTATAGATAAGAATACCCGCGTGCAACACAAGCTTACTCTGATTAAATTAGCACCAGTCGAGTTCACACAGGCAAGAACCACAGCCTCAAAATGCATCAAGCTATTAGTCTCCCCAGTCACCAGAAACTGAAAAATACTTTGACTTACTCAGAGGCAATCCAAATTGTATGAGTCAGGTTGGTGTGGATAACTTGTGGTTTGGAAAGAAAGAAATTGAGTACAGAAATTGAGGTCAGGTCATTACCTGAACTAAAGGTTGTATGGGGCCCCTGTTGCTTGCCTCATGGTGATGGGGAAAGGAGATTTGTGAGCTTGTGAGACCTCTTTTTCCAAACCAGGAAATCTGAGTACACTGTTTCCTTAATTTGTTTGACAGATGTATCAGAATACCTGATGTACTGAACTACTTAGGTGAAAAGAGAGGTGTAGATGTTTCCCTCTCTCATTCTATTTTTTATCTATTCCCCTTTAGCACATGAAAAGAGATTATCTCCCTGATGAGTGTGATTGCAAAAAAAAGCTGTGCATCTTTCACCTTTTGAATTTTGTTTTGCTGAAAAAATCATAGCAGTTATAGCACGGAAAACATATTTTGTACACACAAGCATTTTATTTTGCACAACTTGCATTTTCAGCAGGATGCAAGCTTTTCTGTGGAAAATGGAACATTTTGAAAAAACAATTTTTGTTGCTGTTACTGCTGCCAACAGTGGCTGAAATCCAGTTGCATACTATTATGTATTGCAAGACATCATAAACTGTAGCATATTATCGCTAATTTAAAAATTTCCAGTTTTCTCAAAGATTCAGATTTCAAGGCTCCCTCAGGTTCCCTTTTGCCTTTGGACCAAGATCACTGATGGCAAATTTCAGACATTAAAGATCTTGACCCCATCCTGAGATCCCAAAAGGCTACCACAGGATGAAAGGGATCCTTATGAGCCTCGTAATCTTGGTGGCGGCAGCGGTGGTGAGTGGGTATGGTGTAATTGACAACTTTCAATTAGTGAGAATCTCCTGCCAACCTAGCAGTTCGAAAGCAAGAAATTTCAGGTAGATAAATAGGCACCACTTCGGTGGGAAGGTAAACAGTGTTCCGTGCACTTCTGTGTCTACACATGCCTGCCACATGTCCAAGGAGGTGTCTGCAAACACAGACAGCACTGGCTCTTCAGCTATAAACAGAGATGAGCACTGAACCCTAGAGTCGGATATGACTGGCTTTCAAGTAAGAGTGACCTTTACATTTACTAATTCGTGAGAATAGTAGGACAACACCAGGCATACATGTCATAACAATAATTTCATGTCAGAAATTATTTTGGGTTGAAAGGATTTTTGCAGAAGAAACTCTGCTCAGGGAACACCCGAATGAGGCTCCTTTCATGTCCCCAATTGCTGGGATGGAGATGGGTGCGCAATCCATCATGCAGTACTTGGACCTCGAACTGGTCCTCAAACTGTCAACTTGCCGGCTTTTCATCTAACAAGGCAAGCTTCTTAGCCACTGAGCCACCACAACTCCTACATGTCATGATGCTACACAACTGTATTTTGGCCTGTAGAAAAAGTGCTGGTCTTTTCCCTAGTTACTGCCTCAGTTCCTAGCAGGATCAGAGGAGAGACCGCCGTGCATTCCAGCGGAGAAGGCCATGTTTTTTTTGGAAAAACACCTACCTTTAAAAGGTAAGTGGGGTGGGAGAAAGGTACTGTTGAAGGGGCAAGGTGGTGGGGCAGGTGGGCAGCGTGGGTCCTGTACTGCTCCCTCATTCCCTCTTCCTCTCCTCACTTTCCTTTTTGTGGTTGGGGGTTTTTCTGTGGTGGTTTTTTTAAGTCGGCGCGCTGCGCTTTCTGTTGTGTTCTGTAAAGCTGTGCCTTTAACAATGTACCTTTGCCATGTGTTATCAATGTAACCTTTCTGTGTGCAACATTATAACCATCAGCTGTATCAATGTAAACCTAATAAGGGGACGCGAGCTAGTGACCACCAGAGGGCAGTAGCGAGCGTCCAGCTCTCATGGATCATATTCACCTGGTTCAGCAGCGCGGGAAGATTCCCCGCCACCTCTTCACCTGGTCAAGAAGGGCGTGACCTCCTACGACGTCACGCAGGCAGCAACCAATAGTCTGTCGACGAGCCACATTCAAATGTATAGCCAGCTGTATATATTGAGCCACTCATCCGCCATTACCACATGTTCCTCCGGATCATCATGCAATAAACCTGTGTTAAGCCAACCCTTTGGCTGTTTCATTGTCTTTGGTCCCTTACACTAAATTGGCGACGAAGGTGGGATATGGCAGCCCACGGGACCAAGACATGCGCCGGTTTCAAAATCAGGAAACCGGGCGACTGGGAGATCTTCGAGATGGACTTCCAGGCCGCACTGATCGAGTCCGAAGTCACGGAAGAGGCGAAGAAAAGAGCCATCTTCACCAGGATGCTCGGACAAGAAACAAAAAGAACCTTGGTGGACCTGATTGCACCGAGGAGGGTGAGCGAATTCAAGGCCAAGGAACTCATGCAGATGCTGCGTGAGCACGTCCGGCCCGCCACGGCGATGTTTACCGCTCGGAGTGCGTTTTGGAGGCGAGTCCAAGCGCCCGGGGAGACGGTCGCCGCATTCGTGGCGGCCCTGCGGCTGGCGGCCAGCCTGTGCAAATGGGAGAATGCCGAAATCACCCTCCGGGACTGTGTGCTGTGCGGCCTGAACGACGCCGAAACCCAGCGCACATTAATGAACCAAAAGCCGCCTCCCACGTTGCAGGAGGTCGTCAGAGCGGCCCAGGCCGCAGAAGCTACGAAGGCCGGGGTCCAAGAACTTCAGGACTGGCGGCCAAAGTCGAGCAAAGCAGAGGCTCCGGTACAGGCGGCCCGGCGAACTTCAAGGTCGTCCACAGAGAGCAGCAACGACGAGGACGTCCGGAGGGTCCGGAAGGAGAGCCGGCGATGCGACGGCTGTGGAGCGGCCCACGACCGCGTGAAATGCCCCTTCCGGAAGGCCGAGTGCCACAACTGCGGCCGCCACGGGCACATCGCCAAGGTGTGCAGGAAGAAGCGCGAGACCCGGAGGAGCTCCGCAGACCGCTCCGCGGAACAAGACCGCCCAACGAGACCCAAGGACGGCGCCCAGGCCACGCGGAAGCAGGACGGCGTGGGCCGCATCTCCGACGGCAGCGAGGACGACGCCCCAGTGTTCAGCGTGTCTACAGGACACCCCCGCTACTTTGTTGAGGTACTAGTCCAAGGGGTTCCCATTAGGATGGAAATTGACTCGGGGTCCTCATATTCAATCATTTCCCAGAGGGAGTTTTTGGGAATTGCCCCCCACAAGCGGCCCAAGCTCAAAGCATTGAGGTACACACTACGGGACGTGCAAGGGAACAGTATTCCAGTGTTGGGGGTTGGAGAATTTCAGGTCAAATTCAAGGAGCACGCCGCGTCCCTTCCCCTAGTCGTGCTCAAGGGAGGAGATTGCAGCCTCCTCGGAACTCAATGGTTCCAGCCCCTGGGGTTGTTTATTGGGGGGGGTGCACGCCGTTGGGATGCATGCCGTTGGGACTGATCCAATTCAGGAGGTGTGCGAGGCACACCCCGAAGTCTTCAAAAAAGGACTGGGGAAATTCAAGGGGCCCCCAGTGACTTTCGACCTGGACCCGGAGGTCCGCCCAATTTGCCTAAAACCACGCCGGGTGCCGTTTGCACTCAAGGACAAGATAGAGGCGGAACTGGACAAATTGGTGGGCCAGGGGATCCTTGTGCCTGTAGATTCTGCGGAGTGGGAAACTCCAATTGTAACCGCACTAAAGGCCAATGGGGAGGTCCGCATATGCGCCGACTACAAGTGCACCATCAACAAGGCGATCCGCCCGAATGCATATCCGGTGCCGGTAGTCAGCCATCTGCTGGCCAGGTTACACGGGGGAAAGTGTTTCGCTAAGCTCGACGTAGCACAGGCCTACCAGCAGCTCACGGTGTCCCCTGCCGCAGCTGCTGCGCAGACTATAGTCACCCATAAGGGGGCGTTCCAGGTGACGCACCTCCAGTTCGGCGTGAATTCGGCGCCTGGAATTTTCCAGTCACTCGTGGAACGCCTCCTGAAGGGGCTGGAGGGGGTGTTGCCTTATTTTGATGACGTGTTAATAACAGGGGGGAGTCGGGTTGAATTGGCCAAGAGGTTGGGAAAGGTCCTGACGATATTCGAAAAGGAGGGGCTGAGACTGCGAAAGGACAAATGCGTCTTCTTCGCAACCGAGGTTGAGTTCCTAGGGTTTTGTGTGACTCCTGAGGGAATAAAACCATCCAAGTCCAAGGTGGCCGCCATTAAGAAAGCCCCCCGCCCCACCTCCAAGCCCGAGTTGCAGTCGTTCCTAGGGCTGCTCAACTTTTACCACTCCTTCCTCCCCCGAAAGGCAGCGGTGGCTGAGCCGCTACACAAACTGCTAAAGAAAGACCAGGCATGGAAGTGGGGCGATGACCAAGAAAGGGCATTTAGCGAGCTAAAAAGCCTCCTGGCGTCCGACGCCATACTGACCCATTTCAACCCCAAACGCCCAGTAGTTCTGACCTGTGATGCATCTCCAGTGGGGGTGGGGGCGGTGCTGTGCCACGTGTTGGAAAACGGAAGGGAGGCCCCGATAGCATTTTACTCCAGGTCCCTGTCCCAAGCGGAGAGAAACTACGCACAGACAGACAGGGAGGCACTAGCAATAGTCGCGGGGACGAAATAATTTCACGATTTTCTGTATGGCCGCCCCTTCACCATTGTGACGGACCACAAGCCCCTGCTAGGCATCTTTACCGCAGATAAGCCCACCCCTCAGATCCTGTCCCCGAGGATGCTCAGGTGGGCCATTTTTCTCAACGCGTATCAGCACGCGTTGGTCTACCGGCCCGGGAAAGAGATCAGCCATGCGGACGCTCTATCTAGGTCTCCCCTTCCCCTAACGCCCAGCCAGGTGAGCAAGGGAGAGCGGGACCACCAGGTTCTCATGATAGAGGTGCTGGATTCGCCCCCCGTAGTGCCCACCGACATCGCCAAAGCGACAGAGAAGGACAAGACGTTAGCGGCAGTTAGCTCCTGGGTGCAGAAAGGGTGGCCAGCGTCCTCCCCAGCGGAGGAGTTCGCTCCATTTTTCAGAAAAAAGCTAGAACTGTCCCTAGAGAGGGGGTGCCTCTTGTGGGGGCAGCGGGTAGTGATTCCCACTTCCCTTCGGCCGCGGGTGCTCAAACTGCTGCACGTCAGCCACCCCGGTATCGTGCGATCCAAGGCGCTGGCCCGAAGTTACTTCTGGTGGCCCCAGCTGGATGCCGACATCGAGCACATGGTCGGCACTTGTGATAGTTGCCAATGCTCCAGACCAGAGGAGGCCCGCCTTCCCCACAGGGAATGGGACGCGGCTAAGGGGCCGTGGTCCCGGGTGCACGTTGACTTCGCGGGCCCGTTCAGAGGCACCCTGTTCCTTCTTGTAGTGGACGCTTTCTCCAAATGGTTGGAGGTTATCCCAGTCACGAGCACCTCCTCGGCCCAGACCATTAGGCATTTGCGGAGGCTCTTTTCCACGTTCGGCATACCCGACACATTAATTAGCGACAACGCTAGTTGTTTCACGTCCTCCGAGTTTAGGGCATTCATGGAGATTAACGCCGTTCGGCATATCACCTCCGCCCCGTTTCACCCGGCCACCAACGGCCAAGTAGAGCGCCTCGTCCGCACCACGAAGGACGCGTTGCGGCGCATGGGCCCGGGGGATCTGAACCTACAAGTGTGTCAGTTTCTGCTAGGGTACAGGGTGACCCCATTGGCGTCAGGATACTCCCCCGCAGAGCTCTTAATGCGCAGGAAACTGACCACCATCCTTACTAGGCTAGACCCCACGAGGGTAGAGGACAAAGGAAGGAACATCAGACTGGAGGCCACAAAGAGTTTCAGTGTAGGCGCCCCCGTGCACTGCAGGAATTACGCCAGCACGGGCCCAGCCTGGGTGCCGGGCGTAGTCGTGGATCAAACCGGCCCCGTGTCATACCGCATGGAAACCAATACGGGACTCTTGTGGAGGCGGCACGCGGACCAGCTCCGACGCAGGGTCCCCGATGAGCAGGGCGCAGACCGAGCAGGAACGAAGTCAGCGTTAGGGTTCTCCCCCACCCGTTTAGCCCAAGGGGGAGGGAAGGGGGACCGCGGGCCCCCACCAAGGGGGGAGGAGGATGTCCTCATAGATACCCTGGGGGATCTTTCCGAGGAGGAGGAACCCGACCCCATACATATCTCGCGGAAGGTCCCCACAAATGCGGGTACCCCCACCAAGTTAGATTTTGATTTTCAGAACCGGGGGTTTTTTTCGGAGTGGTCCCCCACCCATCCAAGCGAGAAGAGGGGTTTTTCGTTAGCCCCGACGGCCCCCGGTCTGCCCACAATGGAGATTTTCCCTTCCCCTAAGGCCGCCAGACAGCGGCAAGCCACTAACAAGTCTCCCTCTCCCATTTCAGGACAAGGGACCAGGGAACAAAGAAGCAATAACGCCCCCGGGGGGGGCAGCCCTCTTCACGGCCCAAACGCACATGCAACAAGCCATCTTGGCTGAGAGACTTCGTCTCATCCTAGGGGGGAGGGATGTTGTGTTCTGTAAAGCTGTGCCTTTAACAATGTACCTTTGCCATGTGTTATCAATGTAACCTTTCTGTGTGCAACATTATAACCATCAGCTGTATCAATGTAAACCTAATAAGGGGACGCGAGCTAGTGACCACCAGAGGGCAGTAGCGAGCGTCCAGCTCTCATGGATCATATTCACCTGGTTCAGCAGCGCGGGAAGATTCCCCGCCACCTCTTCACCTGGTCAAGAAGGGCGTGACCTCCTACGACGTCACGCAGGCAGCAACCAATAGTCTGTCGACGAGCCACATTCAAATGTATAGCCAGCTGTATATATTGAGCCACTCATCCGCCATTACCACATGTTCCTCCGGATCATCATGCAATAAACCTGTGTTAAGCCAACCCTTCAGCTGTTTCATTGTCTTTGGTCCCTTACACTAAACTTTCCCAGCCTCCTCTGCGCTCGCATCCCTCAGCCTGATTGGCTGAGGGGTTGTGCAGCACAGAGGACTCTGGGAATCGTAGTTCTTTTTTGTTGGTTGCGTTCGTGGGGCTGCTGCCCCACTGGTGATGACCAAAACCCCATGGTGCTGGGAAGGCAGGGGTTACGGTGAGTGCGGAAGGCTAGGTCAGGTAAGGCTAGGTCATTCTTGGTAATTTTCTCATTCTCACCATGCTTGTCCAAGCAAGATTTCACCTTGTTAGTAATAAAATTTTGTGTCAGAAATTATTCTGGGCCTGGTGCAGGAGCCTTTGAACGAACCCAACAGTTAAGGGCTCTTTTTATAAGTATAGATATAACTATAATTGAGTCGAAAGGGACTATGAGGCCATTGAGCGCAACCCTCTGCTCAATGCAGGAATCCAAAGCAAACAGATCTGACACATCTACAGTCACATGCAAGAATATTAAAATATTATCCTCTTTCTGTAAAGTCTTCTGTAAAGAGAGTTCCCACCTCCTTTTCTTCTAATTTCTTCTGAGAGCAAGAAGCTCTCTACCACGTAGAATAGTTTTGAAATGCAGTCCTTAAAATATTATCCTCTTTCTGTAAAGTCTTTATATTAGGGATGTGCAAAGTGCTCACAACATTTCTTCATTCTTGGTAATTTTCACATTCTCACCATGCTTGTCCAAGCAAGATTTAACCTAGCCTGGGCTCCTTGTTATTAATAAAATTTTGTGTCAGAAATTATTCTGGGTTGAAAGGATATTCCCTGGAGAAACTCCGCTCAGGGGACGCCTGAATGAGGCTCCTTTATGTCACCAAGAGCTGGGACAGAGATGGGCACTCGATCCATCATGCAGTACCCAGGTCTCAAACTGCCCACTTGCCAGCCTTCCAGCTAACAAGGTGAGCTTCTTAACCACTGAGCCACCGCAGCCCCTTGGCTCCTGGTTTATATTTCTTCACTTCCTGCAAAATTGGGACACAAGTGGCTCCTTTTTTCTTTTCCCTATTGTTTCCTACAGGAAACTGCCAATTCTGTGTGGCTCAATGATGTTTCTGAGAAATCCTGTGCAAGAAATATACTATTCTCCAGAGGAATGTTGTATACCTTGGTATTTATTTCAGGAAAAAAATACAATGATATTTCAAACACACACAGAAATCTCATTGCCAAAAGAAAAGAGTTCCCCCCTCCTTTTCCTCAAATTTCTTCTGAGAGCAAGACTCCTTAATCATGGCCAGCTGAACTCCAGTTTTACAATTGTGACCTTACTGTGGCCTAAAATTTGCCTTTCAATTAAGTTCACAACAACAAATCTGTACACCCAGATTTCTTCCAAACATTTCAAAAATTGAATTACTTTTGAACTTCTACTCGGAAAATGGAATTTCTCCCTTCCTCGGATGAAAATATTTTTTTCTACAAAGCACCTTGGCCATGGACCCCCAAGTTGCGCACCAAAACCAAAGATGGTAGCTCCCGGGATAACACAGGACCCCCTATCCATAGGCACTCAGTCTTGCTAGGATTCAGCTGTAGCCCATTTGCCCCCATCCAGACCCCAACAGCCTCCAGACAGCTGGAAAGGACTTTGACTGCATCACTGGGGTTCCCACGGGCCGAGATGTACAACTGTGTGTCATCCGCGTACTGGTGGTACCGCACCCCGTGGGAACGGATGATCTCACCCAGCGGCTTCATGTAGATGATAATAATAATAATAATAATAATAATAATAATAATAATAATAATAATAATAATAATAATAATATACTTTATGTATTCTTTTCTGCAACATTACCGATATGCACACACGTATTGTTCTCCAAACAAATTATCATAAATTTGGTAATGCAGCCCCATGGATCCTTAATTAAAACAAAAACCTAACTGTCTAACAGAATTCAAAGAGGCTTTCCTATAAGGCTTTCCTATAAGGAAGTGAGCATAGGAGTAATGCCATTTGATAAAATGAAGAATGGCATCAAGAGCTTATGAGCCAAATCCAAAAACAAATCTCAACTAGCATAGAGCCATTGTATGAATTGAGGACATCATGTTGATATGTATATACACCCATTAAATCAGTGAGCTATATCTAAAATCAACTGTGTGCCATCAAGATGAATCAAAATTCTGATGGCCATTCCAGGTTGTTTAAAGTGTAGAGTACTCAGCAGTGCTTTATCACTCCCTTCTGGTGTCACTCTGAAACTGTGCAGTTTGCCCATGGTTACCCAAGATGGCTCCTAGGCAGTCTAGTGGGCAATTGGACTCCTAACCCCTTGTTCTGAGGTGCTCCAGCTCATTGAACTATTCAACCAGCTTTAGTAGAGATTAAAAATAGATTTAGACCTTTATGAGAAAAAAGGTTTACCAAGGTATAGGAGAGTAGACAAAAAAATTACAGGTTTTTGGGACATTATCAAAGTTAATACGCCACAACTAACAGGTTGTTATATGTTGCTATATATGTTGTATGTTATATGATGTTATATTATACCATCTTTACAGAAACTACTCAGTGGAATTCTCATCCACAACTTCAGGCTACTTCTCAGAACAAAGGAAGAAATTGGTGCTTGGCCTAGGCCACTGTCACAATAGATGCTAGGCCTGAAGGGTAAACTCATTAGCAAATGCGTAATGCCACAATGTTTGTCTTGCATCTATCTACTAACCATTTTCAATTAAAAAGGGTGAAGCTCCACAACTAATCTGAAGAACAGGTATTACCAGATGCAAAAGAAACCACATTGACTTTTATACTTATCTATTGTGCCAAGGTTTCACAATGTTTTCAGGTTGCAGGCCTGACCACACACCCCAGACAGCTGATCAGGCCAGTCAGTGTGCTGACTCACCCAAGCGGGCACGGTCTCCACACAGTGAAGCAACACAGAGAGTCTAGTCAAGGAGAGTCCAAATTTCAATGTGAATCCTCTCTTCTCATTTGATGTCCAAAGTACTTTAGCTTCATCTTTACTATTTGACCTTCTAAGGAGCAGTCAGGGTTGATTTCTTCTAAGATCGACCTACCTGTATTTTTTCTCCTCACTGTCCAGGGGACTCTCAAAACTCTCCTCCAACACCACATTTCAAAGGTGTCTATTCTTCTGCACTCAGCCTTTCTAATGTCCAGTTCTCACAACCATACATTACCACTGGGAATACCATAGCTTTGACTATGCAAATTTTTGTTTTCAAGGTGATGTCTCTACTTTTAACTATGTTCCCCAGGTTTCTCATAGCTTGTCTCCCAAGAATCAGTCGCCTTTTTATTTCATGGCTGCAATCTCCATTTGCAGTGCTCTTTGATCCTAAGAAAGTAAAATCTGTCACTGCTTCTACTTCTTCCCCATCTATTTTCTATGCCAGTATTTTCCTATCATACATTTTATCACAATTTAACACAAAGTAGCAGACTAAAAAGTTAAGTTGGTTAGTACTGGATATATGAAATAAGAAGTTATATATTTAGTCATTTATTGTGAAAGTACAATTAATTTGCTCAGGATAGGATAATAATTATTTGATCAAATTAAAATCATGTAAACTTATACCTGGTGTTTAACTGATGAATGAGATTCCATGAGCACTCACATTCTCTGGAGATCTTTCCCCTTACACTTTATGGTAGGTGAAGGTCAACCCTCTCCCTTGCTCAAAAACAGCTCATGTCCAAATCTAGAGGGTTTGGTGCTCATCTCCAGCCAAAGAGCCAGTGCTGCCTGTGTTTGCAGATGTTTCCATGTTTATGTGGCAGGTATGACTAGATGTCTAAGTGCATGGAATGCTGTTACCTTTCCTTCTGAAATGGTACTTATTTATCTTTTTGCATTTTCTTGTTTTTGCACCTTTGGTGTTCAAGGAATAATGACGACTGGCATTTAGAAGTGAAATACAGCTCTTTATTGGTAGGGTTTGAACACAGTTTGGATGGGGCAAAACACAGACTTATATACAGTATAAACAGTTACAGTAACAATAATAAACAATGCCAATTGGCTAACAAGGTGTGCACACATTTCAATCCATTTATGTGCATAAGAAAGATAAATTTGCTCCTGACAGATTCTAATTTGTGCACCTCTCAAAATCTCACGAGACTACACTGTCTGGCGAAATTTCGTAGCTGTCAAACAGAGATGCTGTTTGACAGGTAGGAAAGTGTGGAAACATGGCAGTTTGAATCATCTTGACAGTTACATACACAGTTATCATACATAACATTCCTCCCCCCTAGGTAAAAACAAAATCCTTTAACCAGGATGGCGGTCTAGTTTCCCTTTTTGGTTGGACGCTCAGTTGAGCTGGCTCAGGGGCTCGTTGGACGGGCAATTCGGCTGAAGTGAGGGATTGACGAGAGGGAGAGGATTGTAAACCAAAATTAAAGCCCCGTTTGTCAGATGGAGGAGCAGGGGATCGCTCCAAACCAAAATCTTTTGCTGGGGATGATAAGGACAACTGAGGGTTCCTCCTATGTGTACTAAGAGTGGAGGGTGACTCTAAACAATAGTGGTCATCATTAATAAAAGAGCCCAGAGTGCTAGCCTGGGACTGTATTCTGGGTCTCAATTGAGTGCCTCCAGTGGCTGTTTTGATTCTATAAGAAACAGGACCAGTTTGATCAATCACAAAACCAGGCACCCACGTAGGACCACCAGCTGCATAATTGCGGCAATGTACAGGGTCTCCGGGCGAGAAACCCTTCAGGTGTTGGATCGCTATATTTGTGCCCTTGTCCTCTACCCTAGAGAGATCTAATCTGTCCAGCAAGGATGCCAGTTTCCTTCGCTGGAGCAATTCAGCAAGGGATAGCCCTGAGGCAAGGGAGGGTGAGCCTATACGTAAAAATGAAACTGACACAACTGGAGCTCCACATCCCTTTCCCCCATGCGCTGAAGCGCGTCCTTGGTTGTGCGCACCTGCCACTCCACCTGGCCATTGGTGGCAGGGTGGAATGGGGCGGCAGTGATGTGCCTAATTGCGTTCCTTTCCATGAAGGATTGGAATTCTGCAGATGTGAACGTGGACGCGTTGATGGACACCAGCACATATGGAAGTCCAAAAGCTGCGAACAGCCTCCTTAAGTGCATTATCATTGTGGCTGAAGTGGTATTGGGCACTCTAATCATTTCCAGCCACTTGGAGAATGAATCCACAACCAACAAAAATAGAGCTCCCCTAAATGGACCTGCAAAATCTATGTGTAACCTGGACCACGGGCCCCTGGCAGAGTCCCATTCCCAAGAGGGAAGGTGGGATTGCTCTGGGCGAGAGCATTGACAGCTGGTTGGAATGTACAATTCCTGGGTGACTTGTGTGACGTAAATTTAAAACCTTTTTCCGGAGGGTGACAGGAATGACCACCCGCTGGCCCCATAGAAGGCAACCTCGTTCCACAGACAATTCCAAGCATTTGCGGTGGAATATTTTGAATTCCTCAGCTAGAGGAGAGACGGGCCAACCTTTTTGTACCCAAGATATGACTTTAGATAAAACCACATCCTTGGCCATGGCTTTAGCAATATCAGAGGGCATGACCAGGGGTGAGTCGAATGCCTCAATCACAAGGACTTGGTGATCGCTTTTGATCTCGCAATCTGGTTCCCCGACCCCAGGCATTGGAGAACATGGCAGGGCATCAGCGTGGCTGATGTCCTTGCCGGGCCTGTGCACTAGAGTGAAATCGTATGCATTTAAGAAGATTGCCCAGCGCAACATTCTTGGTGACAGGATTTTCAGCGTGGGCTTCCCGTTTACAAAAATCCCAAGGAGGGGCTTGTGGTCAGTCATGGTGGTAAAAGACCTCCCATAGAGGTAATCATGGAATTTCTTAGTCCCTGCCACGATTGCCAACGCCTCCCTGTCAGTCTGAGAATAATTTTTCTCAGGCTTTGAGAGAGAACGGGAATAGAATGCTACGGGGGCTTCCCTCCCGTCATTTAACACATGGCACAACACAGCTGTGACTCCCACAGGGGCTGCATCACACACAAGGACAACCCTTTTGTTGGGATCAAAATGAGTTAACACAGCATCTGAAGATAGTAGTCTTTTAAGCTCTTGGAATGCTTTCTCCTGGCAATGGTCCCAATGCCAAACAGTATATTTTTTAAGGAGCTGATGCAATGGTTCAGCAACTGAGGCTTTGCGATGGAGGAAAGTGTGATAGAAGTTTAACAATCCTAAAAATGATTGCAATTCAGCTTTACATTGTGGCCTGGGTGCATTCCGCACGGCCGTTACCTTGGAGTCTGAGGGCATAATACCTTGAGGTGTAATCCTGTACCCCAGGAACTCCACCTCCTGTGCCAAAAACACACATTTGTCCCTTCTGAGTCATAGACCAGCCCGCTCGAAACATGACAGTACTCTATCGAGCCTGGACGCTAGTTCGACGGTGTCCTTAGCGGTGATCATGACATCGTCGAAGTATGGCAGGACTCTGTGCAACTCTTTTAAAATACGTTCTACAAGAGATTGAAATATTCCGGGGGCCGCATTCACCCCGAACTGTAGTCTGGTCACCTTAAATGCCACCTTATGCGTGACTATGGTCTGGGCTATGGCAGCGGCAGGAGTCACATTAACTGTTGGTAAGCCTGGGCAAGGTCAAGTTTTGCAAAGCAGTTCCCTCCATGCAAGGAGGCAAGAAGGTGGCTTACCATGGGCACAGGATAAGCCTAAACCCTTTTTGAACACCTTGGGATGTGCAGCACAAACGTCCCTGATTGGGTCAGAGTCTGTTGCGTGAATGCCAGATAGCTGGATCCTCAGGGGCTTAAACCATTGAGTCCCAATAAGATTGTTAGTGCCCTGTTTAACCACAACCAAGGGCAAGGCGGCGTGTATATTTTTAAAACTAACCAAGAAATTACCCATCCCCAGGACTGGAATCTGGCAACCCTGCACATCCCGGAGGGAAGTTTTAAAGGATTTAAGCTTGGGCCGAGAGGCAGGGGGAATCCTCAAAAACTCCCACTGTGGAATGATAGAAAATGTAGTACCTGAACCCTCCTCCATTCTGAAGGGGATATCCTGAAGGCTAAGATCAGCGTAGAAACGCTCACTGATGCTGCCCACTTGGCACGGATCTGGTTCGGGTGACACTTTGGCGATGGATGCATTGCGGCGATGATCCTGTTTGGACTCAGGCGCTGAGGGTCTCCGCTTTCGTTGCTGGCATACCTTGGCTATGTGCCCCTTCCGCCCGCAGTTGTGACATTCTGCGGTGCAGAATGGACACTTCTTGCGGTCATGCCGGGCCCCGCAGCCATCGCACCTATGAAGGAATTTCTTCTCCCGATCGTCGTGGTGCTCTTGGCGCTTCCATTGAACCACTGGGACTTCACCCTCTATGTTGCTGGACTCCGAGGAAGAGGTGGAACCAGGAAATGCTGATGAGGATGAAGATGAGCATCGGTGAGCTTGCACGGCTGAGTCGGTGGCACTGGTAGTGGAGTGGCGATGCCGGTAAAACTACACCCTGGACCGTGCAGCCTCAGACGCTAATGCCTTTTCAAGTACGGCCTTGAATGTTAGTGTCTTCCTGACCATGAGGCGACGTTGAGCATCTTCGTCCCTCATGCCAGCCAGCAAATGGTCTCGGAGCGCTTCTTCGATGTTGTCCCACTTGCACGGGGTGGCAGCAAAGTGAAGAGCGGCGGCATATTCGGCAACGGATTCACCAGGGAGCTGCTCCCTTCTGTGAAAGGCCACCCTGGCCGGGAAGATCGAGACCTCCGGTTGCAGGTGCTTCCTCAGTGCTGACAGGATCTCAGCGAGCAGCACCTCGTCCACATCCCGAGGAAGAATGAGGTGGATGGCCAGCTCAAGCATCTCAGATCCGCACTGTGTGAGGAAACAGGAGCACTTCTCGTCTTCATCAGTGATCTTCTGGGAGGCCATAGCGTGGCGGAACTGGTGTTCGTAGACTGCCCATTTCTCTGGATGAGCTGGGTTGAATGGGCCGATGTTGCTGCCTTGTGGGGACGCCATCCCATCCTCATCGCCAGTTTGGTGTTCAAGGAATAAGGATGACTCGCATTTAGAAGTGAAATACAGCTCCTTATTGGTGGGGTTTGAACACAGTTTGGATGGGGCAAAACTCAGGCCTATATACAGTATAAACAGTTACAGTAACAATAATAAACAATGTCAATTGGCTAACAAGGTGTGCATACATTTCAATCCACTTATGTGCATAAGAAAGATATATTTCGCTCCTGTCAGATTCTAATTTGCGCGCCTCTCAAAATCTCGCATGACTACGCTGTCTGGTGAGATTTCGTAGCTGTCAAACAGGGATGCTATTTGACAGCTAGGAAAGCACAGGAACATGGCAGTTTGTATCGCCTTGACAGTTACATACACAGTTATCATACATAACAGCCCCCCTCCCCCCAACTCCCGGAATAAAGAGACAGACCCAGTACTGGATTTAAACTCAGGGCCACTTTATTAACATGAACTTCAAACTAAACTGTTTGCCTGTGGCAGGGGCTGAGTAGCACGATTCTAAGTGATGGAGCCAAGGTGATCACTTTACCTTCTTGTAGGAATCTGATTCATGTAAAGATCTCTTCTCAATCAGTCTCATGAAGCAGCAGTTTATATCATCAGATCTTTTAAGATAGAAACTTAAGAGTCCACGAAGTCCAGCTTCATTAGGCTCAGAGTAAGGAAGGAACAGAGAGAGACAGAAAACATGACTGCAGTCTTTGGCTTTACAAAGAATACTAAAGGCTTCTCTTTATTCAAGCAGAGTATCTCAGAAACGAAACTTAACCTACATAATCAATCAGAATGTCAGAACCCAAATAAGGAGAAGAAAGGAGAATTCTTTTTCACTCTTCTACGCATGCCCAAAAGCAAGCGTTGTCTCTCAGTAAGCAAAGAGGTCTTTGTTTACACAATGTGTCAGAGACAGCCAGATAGAAAACAGATGCATTCCCACATGTCCTCCTTTTTCATTTAAATTTGAGAGAGGGACGGCTAATCATACCCCTGCATGTCATCATACTCCATAACTACTCCTCCATATACATCATCACTGTCCTCCTGGACATCGTACCCCTCTTGACTCCTGGTACCTTGTTCCGGAGGATGATACCTCATTGAGTACAATTGCCGCCGTGCAAAACTCGATGTCTCCCTTCTAGGAAGTGGACATGCGTTACACATAGAAATAAGGTTAGGAATACAATTAATGCAAAAACACAATGATATAAGGCAGATAATAATAATGAACCCATAAAAGAAAACTAGTCTAAGGACAAATAAATCAGGCAACCAAGAAGTCACCCAATCAAAGAGATTAACATCAGTGCGTACATTGTTAGTAATGCTCTCCTGTAAATTCTGAAGTTCTTTCTCAATAGTATTATTCAGATCCTGGAATTTTACCCGACATCCCTGGTTCCCGACCAGTTTACAAGATCCTCCGGATTTTGCTAACAGGTAATCTATGGCCAGTCTGTCCTGCATTTGGTCTTGATGAAGCTCAGTGATTTCCATTTGAAGATCCCGTATGACCCTCCCTGTGGCATTGATTGATTTCTCCAGCCTACAGGTGAGTCCCAAAATGGACCTTCTATTCTCCTGGGAAATGACACCTGGGTATGATCCCAAGGTGAGTGCTCCAGTGATAGCACTCCCTATAGCTCTCCCCCAGGAGCTACCATCAGAAAGCTGAACATCGATTATCACTTCGTCATTGCAACCAGAACCCATCGGGCCGGCAGTAGCTCTCCGGCGCCGTGCATCTGCCCGAAGCGGCATTTGCACTTGTACGGGTAAGGTAAAATAACCCAATGCTGCACATTGATATTGTCCTGGATGGAAATTCGTGGCAACTCCATTTAAAAAGAACCACATGTTAGGATCCTTAATTTGCCATCCATTGCAAATTGAACCACTATCTATAGCAGAATAATCAGGAGTAAACATAGGAAACACATCATATATATCTTCAATAGTAGTGTTAAACAAGGTATAATTAAGCTTATAAGAACTGTTATAACTACCCCATAACCAAAAATAATCATCACAACCCATATAATTGCCTACATTCTGCAAAACCCTTTTTGCTTGAGTCCAGTGCTTCCATTTACTATTCCAGACTCCAGAACTATGACAACAGAAACAAAGTCCTTTAGTGTATTTCTTGAATGTCATGCTTCGCCAGCGGGTGTTGTTAAATTGTTCTGGAGGATTAGAGAAGAGCGTAGACCTATCAACATGTTGCAAATGTCCAATAACAAACTCAGGCGTGTTGAACAATGCCGGAAGAAAGGCCATTTGAGACACTGCCAGTGGATGCTCATAGTATAACGTTGCATTCTTACCATGAACCTCAAACATATAGTTAGCATGACGAAGCCAAAAGTTGGGGTTGCCCCCATGAGTCATTGTTCTCACAGCTGGAAGCACAGTAAGAAAGAAAAGAACAAATGTCAGCAAATTTAGTCTACTGGTGAACCACCATCCTGGAGCTGAGTAACCTTCTTCTCTCTCCATGGGCGGATCGCTCGAGCAGGAATCCTTCCACTCAGGATTCCCTTGTTGCCAATAAATGACCAATGGCTTAGGAAGACACTCCCCTAAGAAACAGGAGCATGCCCTGTTATTACTAGTACCATGTAACTAGATATGAAACATGAGTGACATATAACACAAATGCAATATCACAAACCCATTTACATGTGTATGGTACTGAAAACTCTTCCATGTACTTCTGGAGGTACCTTGAGATATGCAGTATGCAAAACATAACATAAGCAAAGACAGGTCTTTCTCCTGCAAGAAAATAAGCAAACAGTTAAGCATTAACAAAACATGAACAGTTCTCTTCTTCCTTACATGAAGGAGGTTTCTGTTGCATTCTAGAAAGCATTTATCACTCCCCAAGTACATGAGTAAGGCATTAAATTTTTTCTTCTCCCACTGGTGTAAATGAAAGAAGCATTCAATAACTTAAAATCAGCATAGTATGGTAACTCAAATACAGTACAAATCTCATTAGAGCATTTCACACTCATAGCATGAGCAGGTTGCTTAAAAAAGGTTTTCAGGTTTTAAAATGCAAACAAAGCCAATTCTTCTTTACAGTCCACACAAACTTTTTTCCTTTTAGTCCAATTAAAATGTCCAAATTAAAAGTCCAAATGTTGATTAAGCTTTCTTCTTAAACACTTAAACAAACACTATCTTCTCTCCAGCACAGTTCTTGGCATGGCAAGTTGAAATTAAGCCATAAATTAAGTCTCACTGACTTCACAAGACAATCCCACACAACCCCCCTTTTCAGCTTTTCTGGCAAACACACATTCCTTCATGCTCCAGCCACACCCATCTGCATTAAGGCAGGCCGATGAGGTGTGAAGGCACAAAGAACAAATTCTCCAGAAGTTGCAAGTAATTTCACACAGAAGAAAATCACAGGGAAGTCCAAGTTGCTTTCCCTGCAATCCTGATGCTTGAAACTTGGGACAGCTCACTCTGGATCTCTTTGTTTGAGGGTTGGGCAGTTCAAAATCAGCCAAAAACTGTATGTCTTCTCCCTCCTTGTATTTTTGCAACAGCCTGCTGTCCATACAGGCAGGATTCACCCCCTTTTTCCTCAGGATTTCTGTCATTGGCAGCATCTGAATCTCAACTTTATGACAAACTGCATCTGTTAGTTTGTACTTGCACCCCTTTCTGGTCTTGGGTTTTGTGCATTCCTCCTTTGGGCCATCCTTCCACTTCTGTAGGATCTTCCTGCCCAAACGTGAGGTATCAAGTTTACTACTCAGCTTCTCCTGCTTTTGTGATGAGGGTTGCTTCACGGGGGGGCTGAGATCTCCTATACTGCTCTTTGAAACACACTCCTTCCTTCCTGCCACTCTGCATGCATTAACAGCTTCAATCTGTGATGAGGTCCCCACCATTTGTTCCCCATCAGCTGGCACTAGTTGTTTTTTAGACTCGGCAGGCAGTATTGCAGCAGAGAACAGGTCTTTTGTAGGGCTAAAAGTGCTTGATTGCTGCAAGGCAGGATATAATGTCCCATCTCCATTTCCACCTCCACCCCCACCAGGGGGCTGTTGTTTCTCATATGATGGAGGGGCAGTTGCCATAGCCACTCCCTTGTCTGGTGGCAAAAGCTTTGGGAGGGGGCCAGCAAGCCCCTGAGACAACAGAACATTCTTTGGAGTGAGTCTTTGAAGGCAGTCTCTGACTTCCTCCCATGTAAATAGCACTGATACAGAAATTCCATTATGCTTCTGCATTTCTCTCCCAATCTGTTTCCACTGTTTTAAGTCCAAGCATTCATCAAATTTAACCCAATGACAGAATTTTTCTATAGCTTTGACTAGCTTTTGTATTTCCTTCTCATCAGCCTTTCGTCCATTCATATGCAAAAGATCTGAGATATCTTTACAAAGTTCATGCATTTGCGAAGTTAGCACACACCCCATTTTCACTCACCTAGTGTGGGACCCAAAGTTGACTTTGGATGAATTTCGAACGCTCGATTTATGACCTTCCCGGTCGTAGGTGAATGAAGACCTTGTCCCGGTCGATGAGGTGATAATTAGGTGCTAATTGCTGAAACAGATCTCTTCAAAGCATTCCTTTGACTTTCATTCAATGGCCTCACACGGGGCACCAGTTGTAGGAATCTGATTCATGTAAAGATCTCTTCTCAATCAGTCTCATGAAGCAGCAGTTTATATCATCAGATCTTTTAAGATAGAAACTTAAGAGTCCACGAAGTCCAGCTTCATTAGGCTCAGAGTAAGGAAGGAACAGAGAGAGACAGAAAACATGACTGCAGTCTTTGGCTTTACAAAGAATACTAAAGGCTTCTCTTTATTCAAGCAGAGTATCTCAGAAACGAAACTTAACCTACATAATCAATCAGAATGTCAGAACCCAAATAAGGAGAAGAAAGGAGAATTCTTTTTCACTCTTCTACGCATGCCCAAAAGCAAGCGTTGTCTCTCAGTAAGCAAAGAGGTCTTTGTTTACACAATGTGTCAGAGACAGCCAGACAGAAAACAGATGCATTCCCACACCTTCTCCACTCACGTCCAGGTGAATACCGGCTTACCGGGATCGTACTGTTCTTCAACATTCCCCATCCCGGTTCACCATTCGGGTATAATGGTAAATGCTGTTCTCAAGCCTCAAGGCTGTAGTCCAACAGCACGTCCCTCAACCACTGAGCATGCCCCTCAACTGGAAGCGGAAGCCAAAGGTCTTCCAGCTTCCGGCCAACCGACATGCCCAAGGTAATTCCGAATAATACTAGGCCTTCACCTACCATTTAACTACGTGCTACCCGCCAAGTGACCAAAATTGAACTGCCAAGCCAATTACCCCTATCCACAACAGTGTGAAGTGGGCAAAAACACCACCATTCCACGGCCAATCGGGTGTGTGCAAAATTCCCACTTGGCCCGAAGCGACCGACTAATCCCACACTGCTGCTTCAAGTGCGGGAGGTTGGGCTTTTACTCACCTACAAAGCTCTGGATTGGGCCAGGGTAGGGGAAGACAAGCCTCAAAATCAGGCTTGGCTCCTCCCCTTCCCTGGCTCAGCACACTTCCCGAGGGAGGGAGGCAAAGCCATGCCACTGTCCCGCTGTCCAGTGGTGTGTTACCTTGAACCACTAGCTTGGCAGGAGCTGGGACAGACAACAGGTGCTTGCACTCATGCAGCACTCAGGTCTGCTGAACTGCCAATGTGTTTTTCCCTCTTTGCAAAGGCACAGCTATGAGCCCAGTCTCCCCTTAAGTCTTTCAGAACCAGGGTGTGTCTCAAATCTGAACCCATTCTGGGCCTTACTATCTGTTCAGATTCCTTTTGGACAAAACTGTTGTCCTTTCACTTGAGAAACAACCTGCACTCTCACACAGCAAACATAGAAAGGAATTCCTCTTTTGGGCAAAGCACACATTTCAAACTGAATTGGCCTGATGTGGATGAATTTTATGAGGTCCGTACTGAAGTGCAATAGCTAGGACTGGTTCCAAGGAAAAGCAAATTTTATCCACATACAAAAACTGTTTGTTTTCCAATGTAACTCAATGAGAATTTACAAATCAATTGAGATCCAGGGCACTAATTACTCTAAACAAAACAGGTTTCATTCCAAAACTCTGAGTAGCCCATGAACTAAATTGGGTGTTCTCTGCACAACCCCTTTTTTGTTAACTGAGCCAAAGCATGATATGAAGGACATCCATTTAAAGAAAGTCTAGTGTCACATAATGTATACAAAGTCCCTTAACTTAAACTATGCCTTGTCTTAAAACCTGGATTGCTTAAAGTGGATTTAGTGTCACCAGCAACAAGCCATTTAAATGTATTTAAATATTGTGAAGAGAGATGCTTTGCTGTTCGATTCCTCTGTGCATACTTTAAATCATTGCATATTCAATATCAAAATCTATCTCACCAGGCAAATCCTAAATCCTTTTATGTATTTCAAGATGCTAAGAACTCTGTAGCTCATTAAAAGAGAGAGCAGGGATGCCTCAGATAAGCCTGTGAGGAGTTCCCAAGGGAAAATGGGCGCTGAGGGGATTTTCAATACATGTATTAGCATTTATAACTGCATTTTATTCCCCCTTCCTATCTCAACTGAAGGTTTAGTATCTTTTGTGCACTGTTCAGTTAGAAACTATGGGATCTTGGAATTGTCACCTATGTCATTCATTTGGAACATCACAGCAGTTGCCCTTTGTTGAAAGAGCAAAGCACAAATGTTTCTGTTGTACAATATAACCTCCCATCTCTCAGAGTGTCCTCTCAGAAGCATAGTGCCCATTGTACAGGAAAGCAGTAGTAAACACTGATGTCCAGCATGTTTTCTGGTCTTCTTTTTAAGTTTTGACCTGAAATGAGCAGTATGACACCTTTTGGCTATGTATTTATTGTGAAATTCCTATAGTTGGTTAGGCAATGGTTGCCCTTGCTCCAAAGCAAGTTATATCCAACTCTAGGGCTTGGTGCTCCTCTCAGTTTATAGCTGTCTGCCTCTGCAAATGTTTCCATGGACATATAACAGGCATGACTAGACACTTGAGTACACAGAGCACTCTTTAACTTCCCACCAAAGTAGTCCCTATTTATCTACTTGCAATTTCTTGCTTTCGAACTGCTAGGTTGTCAGGAACTGGGACAGAGACAGGAGCTCACTCCATCGAGCAGCACTCGGGTCTCAAACTGCTGACCTGCCGACCTTCCAGTCACCAAGTTCAGTGTCTTAACCACTAATCCACCGCAGTCCCATAGCTGGTTAGTTCTAGCATAATTCTAATCATGATTGCACAATGTCATGATTGCACAATGTAGTGGTGAAATACTACAGATGCACCACTTATCTAAATATTATTATTCTATATGTAAGGGTGGGAAGAAGGAGAGAGAGAGAAAGAGAGTACTGCAACTGTACAGTAGTGAAATTGTCCGTAATTGTACCTTGTCCGTAATTGTACCTGTTGTTAAGTCTTTTACCTAGGGGCTGCAACAGCTCAGTGGTTAAGAAGCTCGCCTTGTTAGCTGGAAGACCGGCAAGTTGGCAGTTTAAGACCTGTGCACTGCATGATGGATTGAGTGTCCATCTCTATCCCAGCTCTTCCCACTTTTTTCTGACCTCCGGAATGGTTTTCAATGCATATTCGGCACATTTCTGACAGCAGCCTCTAGTGACTAACTCTGATAATTGCTGGACCAGTCCCCAACAATCAGCTGTTAAGGGAAAGGGGAAATTTTTGGCACTTCCTGCTGGCGGCGGGGGGGAGGAGGTTCTGGCAATGCCAAAACACGACAAAAAAAATCCAAAAATAGAGTGGAAATGCTCCGAACACCCTCCAGCTGCCATGCGAAGTGTCGGAAGACCCCCTAAAAAAACTTTTTGTATCACGAAAAAAATCTGTGTCGCAAAGCATTATTTTTCCAGGATTTTCTTTCATATCATGAGTTCTTTGTTAGTCCAGATGTTTGTAACTCGAGGTTTTACTGTATATTAATACAGAGCAATGAATGTCTACAAAACATAAGCAAAGGTTGGTCACCAGAGAAATGGATGTCTGAGGAAGGCTGCTGGAGTGACTGGATAGGATAAAATCAGGAATGAGGTTTTAAGGGAAAGAATTGGAACAGAACCAATCTTCCACTACATACAGAGACAGCAAATAAAGTAGTTTGGCCATTTGGAGAGAATGTTGTGAAATTCCACACCTTACAAGGCATATGAGGAAAGAGGAGAAGGGCAAAGACCATGAGGCAGACCCAAAGGAAGGTGGAGAGAAAACATAAAAGAAATATTAAAAGAACACCAAATAACTCTGGTGGAGGTCACTAGAAGTGCCAGAACAAGTTCCTTGCATCTCCCTAGACACCCGATGGGGTAAAAGAGGCAGCAGAGAAGAAGATAAGTGTCTTCTAAAAAGAGAGAGTAAACCTTTATGACATGTTAAGTATAGTTTCATGGGAGCCTAACTGCTGAGGTTTTGAAGAGAAATAATGTTTGGTTCATTCCACAGCTAACAACCCCAGCCCATGAAAAATGTATGTTTCAGTAGCTTTACCAGCTTTGAGAACATGATTTTCTTTTTGGCCTTCATTTTAAATGAAGGGTTTTAGGAAAGGATGAACTGAAAAGTATTTCCTAATAACGTTGTAGAGGAGGAGATAAAAGTGATTGACACTAGTGTATAAAATGTATATTGCTGTTGATTATGAACATAGTTGGTGCAGTAGCTGGAATTTTCTATTTGGAAAAGAATTATTGCTGTTTGCTGGCCTGTATTAGAGCTATTAGTCACAGATAACTGTAGTTCAAAAGACACATAGAAACTGAAGTGAAAAGTCTTTTGTGCTGTCATTTCCAATGGGGGATTAGCTTTCAGAGTCCCTTCACTTATATGTCTGCCAATGGCCAGTCTTAAAACACATTTACATGGAAATACATTTATAGCTGTTTCTCCTTTGCATTAAAAACAAATTAATGAATAAAAAAAATGTCACATCAAGGTTACTCAAATACATATGAGAAGCAGGTACAGAACTGTGTGGACAGTGTATATATTTTGTATGCAAAATGTTGTTTTATCACAAAGATCTGGAGCTGCAATAGATTAACATTTAGAAATCACATTTAATTTCTAAGTCAGCTCTGACCTGTGTTTTACTAAAACTCCAAAGAGCCAAAACATACCCTGTTACTTTTGGTTAATTTTTGACTCTCTCAGGATTCACATTGAAATTACAGTGGAACCTTGGTTAACATAATTATGACGTTCTCCGGGACATTTCTCACAGCAAAAATTACTTTAACTGAGTTTCCCATAGGAATGCATTGAATGCAATTTCCCATAGGAATGCATTGACAACCAATTAATCCATTCTGAAAAAATTATGTAAACCGAGACACTATTTTCAATGAATTTCCTTTTGTTATACAATTTTTATGTTCTCTGAGCAGTTTGTTAACCGAGGTTCCACTGTATAATCTAACTTTGTGATTTCACTTCTAGTATCCTGAAACAAGTCATGCCATTTTATGGATTTCACAGGGGTGTGCAGTATATACACTCTCACTGAGAGATATGCACACACAGTGTGCTTCTCTTAATTTTGAAGCTATTAACTGACCTTTGTTTCAGCAAAGCCCCAGCTTGCCTGCCTACTTATATGCCTCCATTTATAAAATAACAAGCTGATGATATAATTGACTGATTGAGACTAGTCTTGTCTTAAACCTAATGTTTATAGTCAGCTTACAAGAATAAAGATTTTGCCCACTGGGGGAGTGGGCAAAACAGTGGCAAATGAGCTTCAACATTAGTAAGTGCAGAGTGATGCATGTTGGGGCAAAAAAAACCAATTACATTTATAAACTGATGGGGTCTGAACTCTCTGCGACAAACCAGGAAAGGGACCTTGGTGTCCTAGAGGACAGCTCAATGAAGGTGTCATCCCAGTGTGCCTCAGCAGTGAGAAAAGCAAACTCAATGCTAGGGATCATTAGGAAGGGTATAGAAAATAAGTCAGCAAGTGTCATTTTGCCTCTTTATAAATCTATGGTGAGGCCCCATCTGGAATACAGTTCTGGTCGCCATACCTCCAGAAGGATATTATGGAGTTGGAAAAAGTGCAAAGGAGGGCAACCAAAATGATGAGGGTACTGGAACACCTTCCTTACCATCAGAGGCTGCAATGGTTGGGCCTTTACACTCTTGAACGACGGCGTCTAAGAGGTGACCTGATAGAAGTTTATAAAATCATGCACGGTGTGGACAAAGTAGATAAGGAAAAACTGTTTTCCCTATCGCACAACACTAGAACTAGGGGACACTCCATGAAACTTTTGGGTACTAGTTCTCAAACAAATAAGAGAAAGTACTTTTTCACCCAGAGGATTACTGGTCTATGGAACTCCCTGCCAGAAGAAGTGGTGACAGCTGTCAGTCTTGACAGCTTTAAGAAAGGATTAGACAAGTTCATGGAGGACAAGAGTATCAATGGCTATAATTATGGATACTTAAGGACAACCTCCGGGTTGGAGAGATAGGCAGGATATCTCTCAATGCCATTTCCAGGGAATCCTAAGCAGGTGAAGGCATCCCTTGGAAATACCCTGAAGGAAATGGTGAGCCACTGTGTGAGACAGAATGCTGGACTGGATGGGCTGTGGCCTGTTCCAGCAAGGCTGTTCTTATGTAGAAGTACTTTCAGGCTTCTGTTCACATTAAGAGGATCTTATGGACTAAACAGAAGGTGCTCCTCACCTCAGCTTTTCCTGAATAGTCATATGGTGCCTAATATTCAGGGCTGGCATCAGAAATTTCCGGGCCCAGTACGCGGGGGGCCCACACACATTTTGGCCATGCCCCTGTTGTTTCCTGTGCATGCATGGTTTGTTTGTGCATGCGTAGATCAGTGGTTTCCTGGTGGCACCACGCCCCTTTAGTTTTCTGCGCATGAGTGGTTTGTTTGTGCATGCACAAATCAGTGGTTTCCCAGTGGCAGTGGGCCCCCGTCATCTCTGGGCCCGGGCCGGGAGTCCTGATGGTCTCCCTCTGATGGCGGCTCTGCTAATATTCACCAGCAACTAAGAGTTGGAAACATTTGATTCTGAGAACAATACATAGCTATTAGGACAAGGAGTGATGGCTTTATTCTTATGAATGCTGGTGATCATCAAATCATTCTGTAGTAGGAAACCTTATAGTTTTGACTTGAAGGTATGCAATGGTCATTATTATGCAGAAATACATTCTCAGGTATTTTCTGAATTTGCCACCATTCAACTTCTTTGGACAATGCCAGGAGCAAATTTTATGAGATAAATATATTGTTCTTATCCATGTTCTCTCTACCATACAAACATTTACAGACATGTGGTATGCATGTCTTTATTGTCATTTTTCCCCCCAAAGCTAGCATTCCCATATTTTATAACCTCTCCTTATAGGAGACATATTTCAGCCTGTTGACCATTTTGGTTGCCCTCTTCCATTCGTCCCTCAGATGTTTTTTTAAGATGCAATGTTTAGAACTGCACAGTCTTCTAGAGCAGTGTTTCACAACCTTTGATTTTTGGAGTTCTATTCCCAGAAACCTAAGTCAATTCCCTAAAGCACTGATCAGCCAATGTACTGAATTAGGCTTCTGGGAATTGAAGTCCCTCAGTGGGTACCACTGGTCTAGAGTTATGGATGGTTGCAAAATAGATCTGCATTAAGATGATACAGAGCTGGATGTTTCATTTTGAATATCTCCTTTGTGAACCACTACATGAAGTTTATCTTTTTCACAGCATTAATAATATACTGGATTAACCATTTCTTCAAGGTACTCACTACTAGACCAACTAGATCTTCTTCAGGCCAGTCACTACTCACTTGAGATTCACACATTGATGGCCCCCAATGTTCTTCACATTTCCTTGCTCCCTGATTTCCACAGTTAGTTTTCTGCAAAGAAAGAAAAAAGAAAAGTTTCTGTTATGTGACTCAAGCAGAGTTTTCTCAGGAGGCTTCCATAATTCTAATGACTTCCTATATTTGGTGGCTATGAAATTGTTCCATATTTCAGTCCCACTTGTCATTTTTAAACCAGAGTATTATCCTTTATTAATAAGCAGAACACATTGTTACAAAACAGCAGCAGCAGCAGCAGCAGCAGCAGCAGCAGCAGCAACAGCAACAGCAACAGCAGCTTCTGTCTTCACATTTATGTTATGTAAAGGAAGATTATTGTTCATTCTCATAGTTATGCCCAGCAAGTGTGCTGCAGTTCACAAAACATATGCCAAATAAAACCTGATAGGCTTTATTGTTTCTGCTATAGTATGACTGCATTCTCAGAAATATTTTCATTATAACACTTGATACTTGTGTGTACATAATACTTTACTGTGTAAAGTTTTCTATCCACCACTTCTCATTCATATTTTGATTTTGATTTGATTTGAAGTTTAATTTATATACCACTTTTTTACCCACATGGGTGACTCAAAGGGGTGTACATGAGCAAAATACAATATAATCCACACCAATATACAAAATAAGTAAATGCACAATAGAATGTCAAAAGTCCAAGAAATCCAGAAAAAAGCAATAAATACAATTACAATAAATATACAATGGCACTAGATATACAGTAAATATACAGCGACCCTAAATGACAAAAATCCACATCCCTCACATCCCCACAATCCCTACTGAGCTGGGGCTTACAGAGCTCCCAAAGCTCAACATCTTTGGAGATCCCAGGCTCTGGTGCTCCCAATTCCCCGTCATCCGGTCAAGCTAAGGGGAAGGAGTGCAGGGCCTCGGGTTTGCCCACAATTATTTGCCCCGCAAAGCTGTTCTCCATCTCCCCTCAAGGCCCAACTGGCCAAGAGGAGAGTCTGGGGCCGGAAGGGGGCTGGTCCCAGAACACCTGCGACGACGGTGGGGGGGGGCATTTGAAGCCTGCCCCAGTCCTCGCAGCTGTGGGCAGTTGGTCCGGCCGCCCGCCGGGCGAGTGGAGCTGGCTCTCCTTCGGCGTCGGCAGCAGGGTTTTGAAGCCTGTCCCGGTCCTCGCAGCTGTGGGCAGTTGGTCCGGCCGGCTGTCGGGCAAGTGGGGCTGGCTCTCCTTCGGTGTCGGCGGCGGGGTTTTGAAGCCCGCCCTGGTCTACACAGCTGCGGGCAGTTGGTCCGGCTGGCCGCCGGGCGAGTGGAGGTGGCTCTCCTTTGGCGTCGGCAGCAGGGTTTTGAAGCCCGCCCCAGTTCCCGCAGCTGCGGGCAGTTGGTCCGGCCAGCCGCTGGGTGAGTGGAGCTGGCTCTCCTTCAGCGTTGGCGGCGGGGTTTTGAACCCCACCCCGGTCCTCGCAGCTGCGGACAGTTGGTCCGGCTGGCCGCCGGGCGAGTGGAGCTGGCTCTCCTTCGGCGTCGGCAGCAGGGTTTTGAAGCCTGTCCCGGTCCTCGCAGCTGTGGGCAGTTGGTCCGGCCGGCTGCCGGGCAAGTGGGGCTGGCTCTCCTTCGGCGTTGGCAGCAGGGTTTTGAAGCCCGCCCCAGTCCTCGCAGCTGCAGGCAGTTGGTCCGGCCAGCCACCGGGCGAGTGGAGCTGGCTCTCCTTCAGCGTTGGCGGCGGGGTTTTGAAGCCCATTCCGGTCCTCGTAGCTGCGGGCAGTTGGTCCGGCTGGTCGCCGGGCGAGTGGGGCTGGCTCTCCTTCGGCATCGGGGTTTTGAAGCCCGCCCCAGTCTACACAGCTGCGTGCAGTTGGTCCGGCTGGCCGCCAGGTGAGTGGAGGTGGCTCTCCTTTGGCGTCGGCAGTGGGGTTTTTAAGCATGCCCCAGTCCTCGCAGCTGCGGGCAGTTGGTCCGGCTGGCCGCCAGGCGAGTGGGGCTTGCTCTCCTTCGGCATCGGTGGTGGGGTTTTGAAGCCCACCATGGTCCTCGCAGCTGCAGGCAGTTGGTCTGGCCAGCCACCGGGCGAGTGCATAGATCTATGATTGTAGTGGGGACAACGGGACATCCTATGGAAATTATGGGTGAGTCTCTTGTTTGTCCCTGATTAAACACACCTGAAGTCAAAAGGGTAAAGTATAATGCTTCACTCATCCCAAGACAATATTGGACAGAGAATCTCAAAGAACTATGAGTGCACTAACAGCAAAGTCAAAAGTGACTACAGAGCAACCATTTGGTTCTACACATTGACCAGAAATTCTAGCAAAGACTAACTCCTTTATTCTACGATCTGATTAAGAATGTTATTGATAATCATTCCAGAGAAGGTAACTTGCTACACAAGATGTTACATTCCAGCTATCCATGACTTTAATTTTGAATTATTGACTTCCATTAGGACCCCAAAATCCCCTAGCTGTAAATACACCACATTGTTAAGTATATCTATCTGTCTTTTTTTACCATAAGAATGGCTCCTGCATTATACCATTACTGTGACTGCATATATACAATGAAAGGTGGTAATTGTAATGGGTGCTTTTGTTAAATGTTTATCAGTAGGAAAGCAGAAGTGTCCTATGCTTTTAATTGCACAGTGATTTTATTATTCAAATGATGGAATTTGCCAAGAAAAGCTGCATTTTGTAATCTAACCACTTCTTTAATAATGCTTCTGATTTGTGTGCATTATATTACTTTATTGCAGAAGGCTAACTACACGCCAATTCTTGTGTGCATAGTAAGATTTTAAATTGGGAGCTGTGTGATCAATACTGCAGCATGTTTTTGAAAGAGTCCTTTGTGAAACCTAATGACCACAACTGTATTTAGAAAACCAATTCCTAGCATTAAATCAAGCTTAATGTTTTAGCTTTCAGCTTGTGAGAATAGCAAGGCTTATCAGGAAATTAGTTTTAGCTTCAGTATACATTTTTAAAGGAACACATTTTTTCTCATCCTACTGTCTTGCCATTCAGAAGACTTGGAATGCTGTCCTGCATTGAATAGGATTGTGGAATTAATTAGCTACTTCCTTAAAGAACTATGCAAATAAGGAAAAATGATAGGGAGGAATGAAAAGCAACTAAAGGCATGCAAAACTATACTTGGTAAAATGGGGTGGATGTGTCTTGCCCAATAAATTGCCTGCCACCCCACCAGTTTTGCTGAATCCACTCCCCCCCCCCTTCCCTCATTTTTTAAATGTTGGGGAAGCTATTTTGTTCTACAGGACATTCCCAAAACTGCCGATTTTGTCACTGTCTTTTGCATATTTACCTTCTCCCTGTGTGTAACTGAGCAAATATGGTGGTTACATATATTCATAGGCCTCTGTGCCCAGTTTCATCTCTCTGTGTTGTTGTTGTTGTTGTTGTTGTTGTTATGTTGTTGTTGTTGCTGCTGCTGCTGCTGCTGCTGCTGCTATTATTACTTTATTTATTATTAAACTTATATCCCACCGCTCTAAGAAAAACTTTCTTACTCAGGAAATACTACTGATTTGGACTCACTTGAACATCTGCTTTCTCCTACCCCAGAGGATTGTAGTTTTGCAGTGGGTAAAAGGATTCCCACATTTTGTCTCCTAGATCTCCACTCAGCCAGTTCAACATGCTTATTTCAGTGTAGATAGTGAAATGCCTTGAGTTCACTGAGTATCATCTTGCAAAGTGCATGGGGAATTAATATGTAAGGAAGGATGTTATGTGCTGAAGGGACATATAACATTACTATTAATAATCACTTGCGACTGCAGCAATCATTGCCTTGTAAATGTGCATTAAGAGTTTGAACATGAGTATCTAGCTAGCTTTTAAACAAAATCTCTTTGCCTGGTAATATTTTAAACATTCAAGAATGAAATCTGAGAGACTAATCTCATCTAAAAATATATATATGAGAAACCCTCAATGGTAGATTGTGGGAATGATATATCTTGATTTCAACAAAGTATTTCAAAAAGTGTCCTATGTTATTTGCACAGGATACCACAACCATCAAGTGTATCTCACCCTTCTCTATGAGACTTTTGTCTCTTCTTTCTTTGCCCCTCTTGCTGCAAGAGAGCAGCCCGTATTCATAAGTAACAATACAAACTTTCTCTCTTTCCCTATTTTTGGTGTAAGTATTTTTTTTAAAAAACTCAATAGCCCAAAATAATACTGCTTTGTCACTGTTCGGCAACAGTTTCTTGGCATCCCTTGATGGGATTGAGGCTCTTTTTAAATGCCTAAATGCATCATGCCTAGCCAACTGAATGATGGGGAGAGATGGGCTGTTCCCCAGCAAAGACCACCCAGCACTTCTCCATTTAAGAAGGGGATTCCTTGGTGAACAGCCACTTTCTATCCAGATCCAGGAGGCTACAAAAGGCACTGGGAGGAAGAAACAGCTATGCATTGAGGAAGGATGTGTTTCTCAACCAGGCGAGACTAGCTTGGTTTTTGGGATGGATGGTTGAGTCTGTGCATGTGTGTCTTCCATTGTGTGTGTGCTAATGTGTCATTTTCAGCAGGGTAGGGTAAAACTGAAAGTTGGGGGACGGGCCATGGGCTGGAAGAGAATTGTAATGACCTCAGCTAGGGATTGGGATAGGTTAGGCTGGTAGGGATCTGACACAGGGACCTCAGCCAAGAATTTAAAAAACGTATTCTGCAGAATTAGAAATTAGAAAGTCCTAGGCAAAGGAAATGCTAAGGATATCATGGGTTGACCATGTGACTAATGTAGAAGTGTTGAGCTGGATGGATAAAGAACAAGAACTGTATACGACCATTCAGAAAAGAAAGCTCCAATACCTTGGGCATATCATGAGGAACAACATGAAATATAGACTATTCCAATTTGCTCTGCAAGGAAAGATCCCAGGGAAAAGAGGCCCTGGACGCAGACGGCCTTCATGGCTGAAGAACCTGAGAGACTGGTGTGGAATGTCCTCAGAAGAACTGTGCTGAGGACATTCTACATCAGTCTCTCAGGTTCTTCAGCCATGAAGTTCATCTATGTCCAGTGCCTCTCTTGCCTGGGATCTTTCCTTGCAGAGTTAAGAACAGAAGGGACGCGCACTGGTGGGGACTCTTGCCGACGCGCGCTTTGCCGGTCCCCGCCCTGGATACGGGCACCTCTGGCCGAACGAGGGGCAGAGCCGAGCAGCCATTATAGGGGGCTCCACGCGCTCTCGGCAGCCTTTCTATCTTCAGCTGGGCCAGGGCACATTTGGCTCCTCTCGCCCAGCCGATTCCAGGGAGCGGCACTCGAGCGGCCATCCAAACGGCGCTTGGTTGCCGCGCATCACCGCTCGAGCTGCGATTAGGCTGCGGCACTTGGCCGCGGCTCCGGTGGATGCCCGAGGGGCCTGGCGCTTTGTCCTACCCTACCCCCATAGCCTTGCCTAGTGGCCGGTTGGGGTAACTGCCTGCCAGCCCCTTGGTTGCTTTGCCCCTTGCATACCGGGGTTTTGAATTTCGCGCCATCATGGCACCTAAGAAGAAGGCCTGCCGCGTTTCAGGCAGGCCATCGGGGGTTCGCCGCCCTAGGCCTCCCAGGCCGGCAGCACCCAGCAGCAGGGCCTCTCCCAGCAGCAGGGCCTCTGTTGGGCCCAGGCCTCCCGAGGCATGGCTCATCCGACAGGGCCTTTGCTGGGCCCAGTCACTCCTGGGCCTGGGGTACCTCCTGGCCCTCCTACAGGGGTTGGGCCTCTTGGGTATCAATCTTCCCAAGAGGCCTTGCCTTTAGATCCCTGGGCCCCGATGGCTCGCATCACTGCTCTAAAGCATGCTGTGGGCCTTGACGCCACTCCAGCCACGCGCAGGTCGGTCCTACAAGTGGCTGACCCGTTTGATATGGATTGGCCCCAGCTGCTTCTGGCCCCACATGTCAATCCCTGGCGGGCACCTTATCCTCCCATACCGACCAGGGTTACACCTGTAGGCCTTAACATCCCGTATCCATTTTGGCCTTAGGGCCCTCCAGTGAATCCGGCCTACCATTCCATCCCACTGTCATCCATCCCAACCACTGGCCTTTCATTACCGTTGGGGGACCACCTCCTGCCGGCCACCAGGGATAAGATCTGGCACCTCGAATATGTTGACTTGTTTAGTTTATTGAACAGAGAAATGACCAGGGAGGACAAGGAGAAGGAGGATGACCGTGATAAGGAATTGGCCTGTCATCGGAAACCTCCCCGCACTTGGGCTAACTGGCTGCCGGCCTACTTGATTTATGCCGCTGTTTCCACCCGAGCCCGCCCAGATCTAGCAATCCCTATGATCCAGTATTTGGACATCATTTACAGGGCATATGTTGATTTCCCGGGGAAATCATGGCTTGCTTACGATGAAGAATTTCGTATGCTTGTGGCCCGCCACCCCGAGATGCCTTGGGATGAGTCCAACCAGTTGCTTTGGTTGCTGTATATGATACCATCCCACCCTGCCTCTGGTGACCTCTACCATTGTGGCCATGTTGTGCAACGACCCGGCCCAGCACAGTTTCCCCACCAGCTGGCGGGGCAGGGGGTTCCAGCCCGCCTGCTGTGCTGGGACTTCTCATCCATGGGCCATTGCGGCTGGCAGCAGTGCAAGTTCAAGCACGAGTGCTCTATTTTTACTGGACCCCATTCTGCCAGCACCTGCTTCTGGTCAGGCGGGCCACGTGGTTGAGGCCGCTACCAGCAGGGCCCGAGGCATGTACCCCCAGATGCAGCAACGACTGCAAAAGGGCCCCTCCCCAATTCAAATTGAGGTGCTGGAGCGCTGGCTCAGCATTTACCCCAAGCGGGCCGATGCGGACTATATGTTGGCAGGTTTCTCTTTTGGTTTCCGCATTCCTTTTGTGGGTGCATGCGCACCACAGGATACACCTAATTTACAGTCTTTGCGGGGCAAGGAGGACTTGGCCTGGTCAAAGATTTTTAAGGAGGGGCGGGAAGGGCGGGTTGCTGGCCCCTTCAGCGAGCCCCCATATCACAATCTAAAAGTGTTCCCACTTGGCCTGGTACCCAAGAAGTCTTCGGGCGTCTTCCGTCTTATCCATCATCTATCTTACCATGCGGATTCATCTGTCAATGATGCCATACTGGAGGAACTTTGTATGCATCTTTTGACCAGGCCTTACAGATGGTCCGTTCCTGTGGTCACAGGGCACTGCTGGCCAAGTGTGATATTAAGTCCACCTTCTGGCTGCTTCCTATGCACCCCGATGATTTTGAATTGCTAGGCTTTCGTTTTGAAGGCCAGTACTTTGTTGACAGGGCCATGCCTTTTGTCTGTCCCGTATCCTGTTCCACATTTGAACGCTTCAGTTCTTTCCTTCACTGGGCACTTGTCCACAGGTCTGGGGTCCATAATGTTGCCCATTATTTGGATGATTTTTTGTTTGGTGGGCGGCACGGCTCTGGGACATGTGAACAACTGTTGGCTTCCTTTCAGGAGCTTATGGGTGAGCTGGGAATGCCATTGGCTCCTGAAAAGACGGAGGGGCCGGCTACCACACTTGTATTTTTGGGGATAGAAATTGATCCCATAGCCCAGACTTCACTGCTGCCCATGGACAAGGTTGTCTGCATTTCGGATGCGATCTTGTCCATGTTGGCCAAGCGCAGGGTTTCACTCCATGACCTGCAGGTCCTTCATGAATATCTCAACTTCGCTTGCAGGGTTATCACACCTGGCCGGGCCATTGCCAGGCACCTGTGTGATGCTATGGTTGGTATATCCCGGAAGTACCACGGAGTCTGGCTTACACGGGGTGTGCGGGCTGACCTTTGGGTTTGGATCACATTTCAATGGGGTGTCTTTTTGGCGTTCCGAACTTTCTACCACACCTAAATTCCAGGTACAGTCCGATGCTTCTGGATCATTGGGATACGACATTTACTTTAATGGCCACTGGTGCTGTGGCCGGTGGCTGGAAGCATGGCAGGGTTCAGAATTTGATGTTTTTAGATTTTTTTCCCCATCCTGCATGCCCTGTTGTTATGGGGGGGAATGTGGTGCAGTTCTGGTGCGACAATGTGGCCGTGATGCACATTGTAAATGCCCAAACATCTCGTTCACCCAGTGTCATGTCCCTTGTCTGCTAGTTTGTATTGCGCTCTTTGCGCCATAATATTCTTTTCAAGGCTAGGCATGTTCCAGGCATTGATAACAGTATTGCCAATGCTTTGTCCCGCCTGCAGATTCCATGGTTTCAGGCACTAGCGCCGGAGACCGAGGAGCTTCCCTCTCCACTTCCGACTGAGATGTGGACATTTGGAGAGGTGAAGTGAGCAGAGCCATCGGCCTGTGCCTCGCGAGCCACACCCGCAAGACGTACCTATGGGCTTATCAGGCATTTTTTACATTCAGACAGGGTGTTCCTTTGCCTGACTTGTGGCCTGTGCCGGTTGTATTCCAGTACATGGTACACCTACAGTTGTGGCCTGCCTGCCCGTACCATTGGTGGGTGGCTTTCCGCCCGGGCTTTTGCCACCAGGGTTCGGGGTTGCCAGGACACCATGGGAGATTTCCGGATCCGCAGAGTTCTGGAGGGTTGGGCTCGGGAACGCAGCCTGCGCCCTGACCTGCGGCAACCGGTATCCCCGGAGCTTCTTTTGAGCCTGTCTGAGGCTTGGCCAGCCCTTTGCAATGACCAGTTTGAATCTGCCCTTTTTCATGCTGCCACCACAGTGGCCTTCTTTGGGGCTTTAAGGGTGAGTGAACTCGTATCCCTTTCAGGGACTGACCATTCCCGCAGGGCCCTGGAGCTGGCAGATGTCGCTCTGTTTAATGATTCTGTCACATTGACCATCCGCTACTCTAAGGCAGACCAGCTGGGCTGGGGCAGCATGGTAGTCCTGCTCAGATGTGGTATACGAGCAATTTGCCCAGTTTCAGCTTTTGGCTGTTCAGGGACCCCTTCAGGGACCTCATTTTTACCTCCAGGATGGGTTGCCTTTGACGAAATACCAGTTCTGGAGGGTCACGGGTTCTGCCCTTTCCACTTTGGGTATCCCGGAAGCACGGTAAGGGACCCATTCATTCCACATAGGTGCTGCATTGACGGCTGCAGCTTTTGAGTATTCGGATGATGACATCCGACTAATGGGCCGATGGGGTCTGATCGCTTTCATTCATACGTTCGCCCTATGTTGCACTAGCACTTGTTTCTCTGTTCTGTTTATTTCAGCTCCGGCTTCCCTTGTTCCAGCCCGTGTTTGAATCATCGGCCACAGTTACATTTTTTGGGCTGCCCGACATGCTGCTTCATCCCCGTGGAGGGATGCATCTTGGGCTCCATGACATGGCGTACCTGGTGTGGCGTGGCTTCCGTGGGATGAGTTGGCGAGATTTGATTCCATTCGTCCTGGCCCCTTGGAGTTGCATTCCTCCTGATGTTTTGGTCCTGCACCTGGGTGGTAATGACTTGGGCCAGGTTACCGGCCTGGACCTAGTACTAGCCATCCGCAGGGACCTGGGCCTGATCCATCAACGTTGGCGGCAGGTCCGATTCATATGGTCATACATCATCCCACGTGCTTTTTTCCAGGGGGGCGGTGACCCACGCCGCATTGACCATGCCCGGTGGTCTGTAAATCATGCTGTGGCCCAATATTTTATGGAGCATGGTTTGGGCACAGTGGTGGAGCATCCGGCGATCCGGATTGCGGAGCCCAGCTTATTTCGAGGAGATGGGGTCCACCTCTCCTCTCGTGGTATTGATCTTTTTCTGGCTTCCTTGCAAGCGGGCCTGGTGACCGAGCTGGTGGTCAGAGGGGGGGGGGTGGTGAGTAGTAAAAGACTCCTCCCCATGTGGCGGTTAGCACTGGTAAGGACAAATCTGATGACCCCTAGGAACCCGGCAGGTACGCATTTGGTTGGCCATCAGAAGCACAAGGTAGAGGGAAAGTTGGGCTGGCCAATCAAATGCGGACCATGAATAAGGTAATGCGAAGTTCGGAGACTTGCAAAAACCTTTGATAGTTCACCGGAAGTCCATCAGAAGCTGGAGTTAACAAGTATCACTTCTGACTGGGGTCAATAATTTGTTTAATGAAGTAAACAAATTGACACAATGTAGCAAATTAAGATCAGGAAATGACAACTAGTCCTTACCAGTGCTATTCCGGCCCATTTGCCTTAACACAGTTAAGTAAAGTTGCAAGTTAAAAAAGTGGCCCAATTTTCAAACCCAACACAGGTGTCCGTCTCTTTATTTGGGGGGTGGGTCCGGCAAGGGACACGTGCCAGCGGGGACTCTCAAAGATGAGAGCTTTGCCGGTCCCCGCCCTGGATACGGGCACCTCAGGCCGAGCGAGGGGCAGAGCCGAGCAGCCCTTATAGGGGGCTACGTGCGCTCTCACCGGCCTTTCTATCTTTGGCTGGGCCAGGGCGTGTTTGCCCTCCACCCCCTCCCTAGGTGACAGTGTGACAATTTTTGGTCACTCCGGGGCCGGATGGGAATTTTTGCTTGAACCTGCATTGGCCCTTGGTTCTTGTAGTTTTTGCCCATCCCTTCCACCCAGCCCCTTTCCCAAAGGCCTCCTTCGCTGGACCAGAAAGGAGAAGGGAGGGCCGGCAGCTGTATTAAGGCAGGGAGAGGTGGCTGCAAAGACCTTCCACCCAGCCTCTTTCCCAAAGGCCTCCTTCACTGGACCAGGAAGTAGAAGAGAGGGCCAGCAGCTGTACCAAGGCAGGGAGAGGTGGCTGCAAAGACCTTCCACCCAGCCCCTTTCCCAAAGGCCTCCTTCGCTGGACCAGGAAGGAGAAGAGAGGGCCGGCAGCTGTATCAAGGCAGGAAGAGGTGCCTGCAAAGACCTTCCATCAAGCCCCTTTCCCTGCTCCCTGCTCGTTCTGGGAGCCCATGCCACTGGCTCCCGGGATCTGAGACAGGTGGGAGCCATTGCTTCTGCCTCCACCCTCACCACCTGGGGGGAAGAAAAAGGAGACGCCAACGCCAACGCTCCCTGCTTGTTCCAGGAGCCCATGCCACCGGCTCCCGGGATCTCAGGCAGGTGGGAGCCATCGCTTCTGCCTCCGCCCTCCCCACCTGGGGGGAAGAAAAAGGAGACGCCGACGCCGCAGCTCGCCAACGCTCCCTGCTCGTTCCAGGAGTCCATGCCACCGGCTCCTGGGATTTGAGGCAGGTGGGAGCCATCGCTTCTGCCTCCGCCCTCCCCACCTGGGGGGAAGAAAAAGGAGATGCCAATGCCACGGCTCGCCAACGCTCCCTGCTCGTTCCAGGAGCCCATGCCACCGGCTCCCGGGATTTGAGGCAGGTGAGAGCCATCGCTTCTGCCTCCGCCCTCCCCACCTGGGGGGAAGAAAAAGGAGATGCCAACGCCACGGCTCGCCAATGCTCCCTGCTCGTTCCAGGAGCCCATGCCACCGGCTCCCGGGATTTGAGGCAGGTGAGAGCCATCGCTTCTGCCTCCGCCCTCCCCACCTGGGGGGAAGAAAAAGGAGACGCCAACACCAGAGCTCGCCAGCGCTCCCTGCTCGTTCCGGGAGCTCATGCTTGTTGCTGGAACCAGGGGGGGATTGTGGATGGGGTGGGAAGAGAGAGAGTTGGTCCTGCCAGCCAGGAAGGAGGGGCAGCATTCCATCTAGGGGGGTTCCAGGGATCCATATAGGTGTTGTGACGGGCATGGGGCGGTATGGCGGGTACCGTGAGGCGGGCCGCACTCGGGGAATGCGGGTCCGATGTTTAAGTGCGGTCCCTCATTCCAGCCCTGCAGGTACATCTCTGGGCCCTGAGCAGCAGATCCAGAGTGACCCCGACCTTAGGCTGCTGCTGGTGAATGCCAGATCGGTCTGTAATAAGGCCCCCTGATCCAAGATTCTATCCATGAGGGGCGGGCCGACCTGACATGCATCACCGAAACCTGGTTGACACCTGAGGATGGAGTACCTCTTTCGGACATGTGTCCAGCTGGGTTCGGTATTTGGCACCAGCCTAGAGGTGAGGGGAGGGGCGGTGGTGTCGCCATTGTTGCCAGGGAGTCTTTGGGAATTGCTAGGGCCACTGCTCCACAAGTGTCTGGTTGTGAAGCCCTGCTTCTACGGTTGGGCCCCAAGGGTCAGTTGGGGATCTTACTCCTGTACCTGCCCCCTTGCAGGGTAAGGGATGCCCTGCCTGAGCTCCTCGAAGCCGCCTCGATGCTTATGGTTCTTGTTGTTGTTCAGTCGCACAGTCGATTCCGACCCTTTGCGACCCTATGGACCATCGTTCTCCAGGCACCTCTGTCCTCCACCATCCCCCTCAGTCCTCCCAGTTCTGTGCCCATTGTGTCTACAATACCATCTATCCATCTCATCCTTGGCCTCCCCCTTCTTCTTTTGCCCTCCACCTTTCCCAACATCACGGCCTTCTCAAGTGAATCCTCCCTTCTCATTTGATGCCCAAAGTACTTTAGCCTCATCTTTACTATTTGACCTTCCAATGAGCAGTCAGTGTTGATTTCTTCTAAGATTGACCTATTTGTTCTCCTCGCTGTCCAGGGTACCCTCAAAACTCTCCTCCAGCACCACATTTCAAAGGCATCTATTCTTCTGCGTTCAGCTTTCCTAATTGTCCAGCTCTCACATCCGTACATTACCACTGGGAATACCATTGCTTTGACTATTCTAATTTTTGTTTTCAAGGTGATGTCTCTGCTTTTCACCATGTTCCCCAGGTTTTTCATGGCTTGTCTCCCAAGAATCAGTCGCCTTTTTATTTCATGGCTGCAATCTCCATCTGCAGTGATCTTAGATCCTAAGAATGTAAAATCTGTCACTGCTTCTACTTCTTCCCCATCTATTCTCCAGGAACTGATCGGGCCTGTTGCCATTATCTTAGTTTTCTTGATATTGAGTCTCAAGCCAGCTTTTGCACTCTCCTCCTTCAATCCGATCAAGAGATTCTTTAGGTCTTCCTCACTTTCTGCCATTAAGGTGGTGTCGTCTGCATATCTCAGATTGTTGATGTTTCTCCCAGCAATTTTAATCCCATATTGTGATTCCTCCATCCCTGCGTTGCGCATTATGTGCTCTGTGTATAAGTTGAATAAGCAGGGTGACAAAATGCAGCCTTGTCTTACTCCTTTTCCTATTCCAAACCACTCTGTCATTCCGTGTTCTGTCCTAACTGTTGCTTCTTGGTTCCTGTACAGATTTCTCAGGAGGCATATGAGGTGCTCTGGTATTCCCATCTCTTTAATCACTTGCCACATCTTGTTGTGGTCCACACAATCAAAGGCCTTAGTGTAATGTTAATGTGACTGATCCAATAGGGAACAGTGACCACAACTCAATTATGTTTAACTTGAACATAGACCGCAAGTCACTGATAAAATCTAACACAGAGACCTTAAATTTTCAAAAAGGAAATTTCCCAAAGTTGAGGAAACTAGTAAAAAAGAAGCTGAAAGGGAAAATTGAGAGAGTCCAAACACTCCAAGAGGCATGGAGGCTGTTTACAAAAACAATAACAGAGGCCCAATTGGAATGCATACCCAAAAGGAAAAAGGGCACTGCCAGGTCCAAGAGGACTCCAATGTGGCTTACAGGAGCTGTTCGGGAAGTGATCAAGAGCAAGAAAAGCTCATTTAGAAGATGGAAGGCTTGTCCAAATGAGGACAGCAGGCAGAAACATAAATTCTGGCAGAACAAATGCAAGGCAACAATCAGGAAAGCAAAGCAAGACTTTGAGGAGCGTATAGCTAAAAATACTCAGAGGAATAACAAAGACTTCTTTAAGTACATTAGAAGTAAGAACCCAACTAGGAAGGCCATTGGACCATTAGATGACAATGGAAGGCAAGGGGTTATTAAAGAGGAAACAGAGATTGCAGATAGACTCAATGAATTCTTTGCTTCAGTATTCACTGAAGAAGATAGAGACCACATGCCCAAAACAGAACCTATCTTCGTAGGGAGGGAAACCGAAGAATTAAGCAAGATAGAAATAACCAAGGAGGAGGTCCTTGCATGTCTTGTTAAACTAAACACTAACAAATCACCAGGACCAGATGGCATCCATCCACGAGTTCTCAGGGAACTTAAAGATGAAATTGCTGATCTCCTAGCCAAAATATATAATATTTCCCTCAAATCAGGGTTTGTGCCTGATGACTGGAAGGTAGCGAATGTAACACCAATTTTCAAAAAAGGATCCAGGGGTGATCCAGGAAATTACCGGCCTGTCAGTTTGACATGTGTCCCAGGTAAAGTGATGGAAACCATCCTAAAAGATAGAATTAATAGGTACATAGAAGAGGAGGCGCTGCTAAAGGAGAGCCAACATGGCTTTTGCAAGGGCAAATCATGCCTCACTAACCTGTTGGAATTTTTTGAGAGTGTCAACAAGCATGTGGATAAGGGGGATCCAGTTGACATTGTTTATCTGGACTTTCAGAAGGCTTTTGACAAGGTCCCACACCAAAGGCTCTTGAATAAACTTACCAGTCATGGAATAAAGGGACAGGTCTTGTCCTGGATCAGCAACTGGCTAAGGGACAGGAAACAGAGGGTAGCACTAAATGGACACTTCTCCAAGTGGAGGGAAGTAAAGAGTGGGGTCCCCCAAGGTTCAGTACTGGGACCCCTGCTTTTCAACCTCTTCATAAATGATCTAGAGGTAGGAGTAAAAAGCAAGGTAGCCAAATTTGCTGACGATACTAAATTATACAGGGTAGTGAAAACTGTGAGAGATTGTGAAGAGCTCCAGAGGGATCTCTTGACACTGGGGGAGTGGGCAAAACAGTGGCAAATGAGCTTCAACATCAGTAAGTGCAGAGTGATGCATGTTGGGGCAAAGAACCCCAATTACATTTATAAACTGATGGGGTCTGAACTCTCTGCGACAAACCAGGAAAGGGACCTTGGTGTCCTGGTGGACAGCTCAATGAAGGTGTCAACCCAGTGTGCCTCAGCAGTGAAAAAAGCAAACTCAATGTTAGGGATCATTAGGAAGGGTATAGAAAATAAGTCAGCAAGTGTCATTTTGCCTCTTTATAAATCTATGGTGAGGCCCCATCTGGAATACTGTGTACAGTTCTGGTCGCCATACCTCCAGAAGGATATTATGGAGTTGGAGAAAGTACAGAGGAGGGCAACCAGAATGATTAGGGGACTGGAACACCTTCCTTACCATCTGAGGCTGCAACGGTTGGGCCTTTTCACTCTTGAACGACGGCGTCTAAGAGGTGACCTGATTGAAGTTTATAAAATCATGCACGGTGTGGACAAAGTGGATAAGGAAAAACTGTTTTCCCTATCGCACAACACTAGAACTAGGGGACACTCCATGAAACTTTTGGGTACTAGTTCTCAAACAAATAAGAGAAAGTACTTTTTCACCCAGAGGATTACTGGTCTATGGAACTCCCTGCCAGAAGAAGTGGTGACAGCTGTCAGTCTTGACAGCTTTAAGAAAGGATTAGACAAGTTCATGGAGGACAAGGCTATCAATGGCTATAATTATGGCTACCTAAGGACAACCTCCGGGTTGGAGAGATAGGCAGGATATCTCTCAATGCCATTTCCAGGGAATCCTAAGCAGGTGAAGGCATCTCCTTGGGAATACCCTGAAGGAAATGGTGAGCCACTGTGTGAGACAGAATGCTGGACTGGATGGGCTGTGGCCTGTTCCAGCAAGGCTGTTCTTATGTTCTTATGTTCTAATCAATAAAGCAAAAGTAAACTTGTTTCTGGTATTCCTTTGTTTTCTCCATGATCCAGCGTATGTTGGCAATGTGGTCTCTAGTCCCCCTGCCTCTTCTGAAACCAGCCTGCACCTCTGGTAGTTCTCTTTCCACATGCTGCTTAAGTCTATCCTGTATTATCTTGAGCATCACCTTGCTGGCGTGTGGGATGAGCGCAATTGTTCGATAATTTGAGCATTCTTTGGCATTGCCCTTTTTTGGGATTGGAACATATACTGATCTTTTCCAGTCCTGTGGCCACTGTTTTGTTTTCCAAATCTGCTGGCATATTGAATGCAGTAATTTGATGCCATCATCTTTTAAAGCTTTGAAAAATTCAACTGGGATACCATCATCTCCACTAGCTTTGTTGTTTGCAGTGCTCTTTAGGGCCTTTCTGACTTCACTCTCCAGGATATCTGGCTCAGGTTCAAAATCTTCATCATTGTGACTATCAGGAGTGTTGAGTTCCTTTTTGTAGAGTTCCTCTGTGTACTCTTTCCATCTTTTCTTAATTTCTTCTGCATCAGCTAGCTCCTTTCCGTCTTTGTCCCTTATCATGTTCATTTTTGCTTTAAATGTTCCCTTGATTTCCTGGATTTTTTTGAAAAGGTCTCTGGTTCTGCCTCTTTTGTTGTTTTCCTCCATTTCTTTGCACTGTTCTTTTAGGTAGTTTTCCTTATCTCTCCTTGCTTTTCTTTGAAATTCTGTGTTCAAAAGATTGTATTTTTTCCTTTCTCCTTTGACTTTTGCATTCCTTCTTTCCTCTGCTATTTTAAGAGCCTCATCAGACAACCACTTTGCTTTCTTACTCTTCTTTTCTTTTGGTATGGTTTTCTTTGCTGCTTCCTGCATGATGTCCCTCATCTCTGTCCATAATTCTTCTGGCACTCTGTCTATTGAGTCTAAGCCATTGAATCTGTTCATCACCTCCACAGTGTATTCTTTAGGGATGCTATCTAGGTGATATCTGTCTGGTCTCTTTGTTTTCCTTATTTTCTTTAGTCTAAGCCTGAATTTTGCAATCAGTAGGTTGTGATCTGAGCCACAGTCTGCTCCAGGTCTTGTTTTTGCTGACTGTATGGAGGTTCTCCATCTTTGGCTGCAGAGTATGTAATCAATCTGGTTTCGGTGTTGGCCATCTGGTGATGTCCATGTGTAAAGTCGCCTCTTGTGTTGCTGGAAGAGGGTGTTTGCTATGACCAGTGCGTTCTCTTGGCAGAACTCTATCAGTCTTTGCCCTGCTTCATTCTGTGTTCCAAGACCGAACTTGCCTGTTATTCCCTCCACTTTTTGATTGCCTACTTTGGCATTCCAGTCTCCTAAAATAATTTGGACATCATTTCTTGGTGTTTGTTCTATGAGGTGTTGTAAGTCCTCATAGAACTGGTCCACTGTGGCTTCATCTGCACCCGTGGTCGGTGCGTATATTTGGATCACAGTAACATTGAAGGGTTTGCCCTGAATTCTTACTGACATCATTCTGTCATTTTTGAGGTTGTATCCCATTACTGCTCTTCTCACTCTTTTATTGACAATTATGGCTACTCCATGTCTTCTAAGGTTTTCTTGTCCACAGTAGTAGATGTGATGGTTTCCAGAGCTGAATTCACCCATCCCTGTCCATTTTAGCTCACTGATGCCCAAGATGTCAATGCTTATTCTTTCCATCTCATTTTTTACCACTTCTAGTTTACCTTGGTTCATTGATCTCACATTCCATGTCCCTATGCAGTATTGCTCCTTACAACATTGCATTCCTCCTCCCTCCTTCCTGTCCCTCCCCTTCCTCCACTCTGTGGTGTTAAGCATCCTGTATTCTGGGGGACTTCAATTTGCCATCGTTGGGGATGGCTTCTGAGGTGGCAAGGGAGTTCATGGCTTCCATGGCAGCCATGGGCCTGACTCAGGTAGTTCGGGGTCCGACCAGGGGCAGTGGTCACATGCCAGACTTAGTTTTCTTGTCGGAGCAGTGGCAGAGTGATCTGAGTTTACAGGATTTAGTCATCTCACCTGTGCCATGGTCAGATCACTATCTGGTGACTCTTGACTTTCTGGGGGCGACGCTTCATCGTAGGGAGGCAGGGCCTATTAAAATGGCCCGGCCTCGGCGACTAATGGATCCAGATGGATTCCAGAGGGAACTGGGGGATGTTCCTCTGGATCGGCTACACGATTCATCCGAGGCACTTGTTGACCTGTGGAACAGGATGGCAACAGCAGCCTTGGATGAAATCGTGCCACTGCGGCCTCTCTGCGCCCGTGGGGTTAGGTCATCCCCGTGGTTCACGGATGAACTGCGGGAACTCAAACGGGCAAAGAGATGCCTAGAGCGCCGCTGGGTGAAGACGCAGGATGACTCCAATTGGACACTAGCTAGAGCTGCTATTAGGGCCTACCTAGTGGCGATGGGGGTGGTGAGGCGGCATTACTTCACCACCCTTATTGCCTCCGCTGATAATTGCCCAGCCGCCCTGTTCCGGGTAACCAGGTCCCTCCTCGGTAGGGGAAGATCGGTGCCCGGTTGGCAGGGTTCGGCTGAGGACTTTGCTGACCATCTGGTGGAGAAAATCGATCGGATTCGCTCAGGGCTGAATCCCGGCGTGGATGGGGAGGTTCGGGGGGGGGGGCACCGGAGCACAGTCTTGCTGTACGATCTGGGATCGGTTTGATCCTGTTGTCCCTGATGAAGTGGACAGGCTCCTTGCAGCTGTGCGTGCCACTACATGTCCTTTGGACCCCTGTCCCACCTGGTTGGTGAAAGCCTCCAAGGTGGTGACAGGTGGCTGGGTCGGGGCGATAATAAATGCATCATTAGGGGAGGGGGTATTTCCTGCACCGCTAAAACATACTTTGGTGCGCCCCCTCCTGAAGAAAATATCCCTTGACCCAGCTGTCCTTAACAACTACAGGCCGGTTTCCAACCTGCCCTTTCTGGGTAAGGTTTTGGAGAAGGCGGTGGCGCGCCAGCTGCAGAGTGTCCTGGAGGAAGCGGATTATCTAGACCCCTTTCAATCAGGATTCAGGCCCGGGTATGGTACGGAGACGGCATTGGTCGCACTGATGGATGATCTCTGGCGGGAGCGGGACGGGGGTTATCCATCCGTCCTTGCTCTTCTTGACCTCTTAGCGGCCTTCGATACCGTCGACCACGGTATCCTTCTGGAACGGCTCAAAGGACTGGGGATCCAGGGCACCGTGTTGTCCTGGTTTTCCTCTTTTCTGGAGGGCCGTACCCAGTCGGTGTGGTTAGAGAGTGAGAGGTCCAGCCCTAGGCTTCTCAAGTATGGGGTGCCTCAGGGTTCGGTGCTCTCTCCTCTCCTATTTAACATCTAAATGAAGCCACTGGGTGAGATCATTCGTTCCCACAGGGTGCGGTACCATCAGTACGCGGATGACACTCAGTTGTACATCTCGGCCCGTGGGGACCCCAGTGATGCTGTTGAAATCCTATCCGGATGCCTGGAGGCCATTGGGGTCTGGATGGGGACCAATGGGCTTCGGCTGAATCCCAGCAAGACAGAGTGGCTGTGGATAAGGGGCCCCGTGTTATCCAGGGAGTTACCATCTTTGGTACTGGATGGGGCTGTTTTGCCCCAGACAGACCCAATGCGCAACTTGGGGGTCCTTCTGGACTCGCGGCTGCTGCTAGAACAGGTAGCGGCTGTGGCCAGGAGGGCTTTTGCCCAACTTCGGGTGATTCGCCAGTTGCGCACACTCCTGGACCGGGGCTCCGTGCTTATGGTCACCCATGCTCTGGTCACTTCCCGACTAGATTATTGTAATGCGCTCTACATGGGGCTGCCCTTAACGGAGGCTGCAGCTGGTCCAGAATGTGGCAACCCAGGTGGTGATGGGATGTGGGCGATATGCCCAGGCCTCACCGCTACTTCGGGAGCTGCACTGGTTACCAGTTTGTCTCCGGGTGCAATTCAAGGTGCTGGTTTTGACCTTTAAAGCCCTATATGGCAGTGGGCCAGGATACCTTATAGACCGGATCGTCCCAAGAGTGTCTGCCCGTCCAACCAGAGCGGACCGGAGGGGCTCTCTAATAGTGCCATCAGCTAGGGGTGCACATCTATCCAGCACCCGAAGGAGGGCCTTCTCCGTGTCTGCACTAACTCTCTGGAACCTCCTGCCAACAGATCTAAGACTTCAAAGAGAATTGCTGCCCTTCAGGAAAGGATTGAAGACCTGGCTGGCAGGGCAGGTGTGGGGCCCGAATGGGAACATGGTGCCCGCCTGCTGGCTTATGTAAACAATTAAGAACTGTCTCTTCTTCTTTTTATAGTGGGTGGGATGGGTGGGTGGGATATGGGTCTTTTAAAGTGGGTGGGATGTGGGTCTTTTAAAGTGTTTTTATGTGTTTTTAGAACTTGTTGTAATGCCGCCCTGAGTCGGGTTCTGCCTGAGTGGGCGGCATATATAAGTATGACTATTAAATTAAAATAAATTGAATTTTGCTGATGGTTGAGTTACGGGGTTTGTTTTGTTTCTCCTTACAGGTCACTTTGGTGGTTAGCACTGGTAAGGACAAATCTGATTACCCCTAGGAACCCGGCAGGTATGCATTTGGTTAGTCATCAGAAGCACAAGGTAGAGGGAAAGTCGGGCTGCCCAATCAAATGTGGACCATGAACAAGGTAATGTGAAGTTCGGAGACTTGCAAAAACCTTTTATAGTTCACCAGATGTCCATCAGAAGCTGGAGTTAACAAGTATCACTTCTGACTGGGGTCAATAATTTGTTTAATGAAGTAAACAAATTGACACAATGTAGTAAATTAAGATTAGGAAATGACAACTAGTCCTTACCAGTGCTATTCCGGCCCGTTTGTCTTAACACAGTTAAGTAAAGTTGCAAGTTAATAGAGTGGCCCAATATTAAAACCCAACACAGTTGTCTGTCTCTTTATTTGGGGGGGGTGGGTCCGGCAAAGACTATCACCATGGTATTAGCCAATATCCAGAATGGATATGGCACCTGAGGAAGAAGGCAAATGAAAACACAAAAAGAATTAGAACTTTAGTGCACAAATTTTGCCTTTTTACCAAATCAAAGTTCTGTTGCCATGGCCTCCTAAAGGAAATTGTAAGCTTTGAGTGCTTGATAAAATGTGATAATGGATTACTGATAAGGGAAGGTGGAAGGAATTGCAATAATGTACAGGTCTTCACAAGTCTTTTATGATTTAAGAGCTGAGTTTCCACAATTTGTACCGTGATTAGTTACACATGTAAAAATGGACCACAGTTCATGGCCCCCAGGGAAGGGGAAAGCAGCAGTGACAATAGAAGAGGAAGGGAACTGAGGGCCAGAAAATCAGGGCAATTTGGGGTGACCTGAAGCCATAATCACCTCCACAAGATTGGACAGAAAACAATCCTTTCTCTGACAATTTTTAAACATCTCTTTGTGACTCTTTCTGTCCCTGATATTCAAAGAAAGCTGGTGAAATTGGAAGGTGGGGACTGGTCTCCCAATGTCTGCCCTTCTACAATCAGCTCAAAGGATTTATGGCATGAAGCAGATTGAGAAAGCAATGGTGACAGTAATAAAGAAGGGAGAAGATAAAGAGCAAGCAGGATGGGGCACCAATCCTAGTAACAGACCAGGGCAGATAGTATTCAAAAGGCTGGGAAGGGACCACTGTGCCCAGTGCAAGATAAGTCACTGGAAGAATGAATGCCTACTTCATGTGCAGAAAGGATTGAGGTTGATATTGGTGAAAGTTTGGACTGAAGGGGTCAGGGTTAAGAGTCAACCCTCCTTCCTGAACCCCTGGTAAGGAGGAGGGAAGGAGGAAATGAGATGGAATTGTGGGATTTTATTCCATGTGGAAACCATTGTCCAGTCAATGTGTAGTTCCCCAAGAATATTTCAATATCTTAACACAGAGACACTATGATTTTTAAGCATTTCTACAGCTTGGAGGGGAAAAGGAGAAATATCAAACTAAGCTCCTCGCCATACAATGGTCTTCTGGAAAACCCCATCATCCCCCTATGGGCAATATGTATAGTCTCCAAATTTGGTAAAATACTAATTCTCATCTATCTGGCACTGGTTAGGCCTCATCTTGAATATTAATTTCAGTTTGGGGGCAACACTTTTAAAAGAATGCAGACAAACAAAGGAATTTCAGAAGAAGGCGACACGGTTGTTCAGGTGACTAAAAACCAAGCCATAAAGGATTGAAAGAAGTAGGCATATTTAGCCTTGAGAAAAGAAGACTGAGGGAAGATAGAGATGTTACTGTTTTAATACTTGAAAGATTGTCATACAGAGGAGGGGTAAGGTCTGTTCTTAATCATTCCAGAATTCTGCACATATAAACTGCATCACAAAAAAAATATTGTCTGCTACTTGGTCTAATCCATGTGTCCTATACTAAATCAAATGCACTGAATCCATATCTGAACTCTGATTCTGCCTAGGATGTTAGGATCATAAGTAAGCAAATCTCACCCTCTTGTTTAAGTTCTTGTGTTGATCACGCGGGATATATTTGCCAAAAATGTAGCAAAAATTGTCTGGTTTCTTAACACAGCCATGCTGTTGTGCATTCAAATAAAATTGCAAGTTGCTCTAGCAACGCTTTGCAAGACAATATGGTGATTTCCCGCCATTGGAATTAACAGCTGTGGCTGCCGGCCCCGCCTCCCTCCGGCCCTGTCTCGACCGGAGAGATAAGAGCAACACTGGAGCCACACCAAGGAGTCTCGCCGGTAACTCTCCTGGGCCCCCTCCATCAGCCCGGGATGGGAAACAGCTGTGGCTGCTGGCCCCGCCTCCCTCCGGCCCTGCCTCAACCAGAGGGATAAGAGCAACACTGGAGCCACACCGAGGAGTCTCGCCGGTAACTCTCCCGGGCTCCCTCCATCGGCCCGGGATGGAAAACAGCTGTGGCTGCCGGCCCCACCTCCCTCTGGCCCTGCCTCGACTGGAGGGATAAGAGCCACACCGGAGCCACGCCGAGTAGCCTCGCCGGTGGCTCTCCCGGGCCCCCTCCATCGGCCTGGGATGGGAAACAGCTGTGGCTGCTGGCCCCGCTTCCCTCCAGCCCTGCCTCGACTGGAGGGATAAGAGCAACGCCGGAGCCACACCGAGGAGCCTCGCCAGTAACTCTCCCAGGCCCCCTCCATTGGCCCAGGATGGGAAACAGCTGTGGCTGCCGGCCCCGTCTCCCTCCGGCCCTGCCTCAACCAAAGGGATAAGAGCAACACCGAAGCCACGCCGAGGAGCCTCGCTGGTAACTCTCCCGGGCTCCCTCCATCGGCCCGGGATGGAAAACAGCTGTGGCTGCCGGCCCTGCCTCCCTCTGGCCCTGCCTCGCCTCAGCCCTCTTCCCCAGTCCGGCATTCACCGCAGGGGAAAGTGAAAATCTGGGCTCCCGGCGTGGCAAAGGGCTTTGAATTTGGTCGCCACCGTCGCGCCTCAGTCCTCCCCCCGGTCTGGCTTTTGCCGTGGGAGTCTGGGCTTGTAGCACTGCCCTGTTGCCTTGCTATTGAGGACTTGGAGTTGGGCTCCGATGTGGTTGTTGAGCCTGGTCCTTGTTAAACCTTGTTTAAGTTCGTTGAGCCTGGGCTCCGACCCCTGACCCCCTGACTATTGTACTTTTTCCTTGATGTGTAATTTGTAAATCGTTATTGTAACTTTACTGTTCACTTTATTGTATTTATGATATTGTATTTTGATGTTATTTTTTCCATTTGCATTTCTGTATTGGTTTACTGTATTTGATATGTTGTAATGCTGCCCTGAGTCGGCCTTGCGCTGAGTAGGGTGGGGTAAAAATCTAAAAATAAAATAAAATACAAATAAATAAATAAAAGAGCAAGATTTGGAGTGTATTCTTTCCTTCTTGGCGCATTCCTTATGTTAATTCGTTCTATGATTGGGTGCAACTTTGGATCCTGTTCCTGATTGGTTAAAACTGATGTATCACGTTATGATTGGTTAATTAAGGTTGTCCGACTGGTTACTACATTGTATCATAGAGTAACCACCACCAGGACACTATATAAGCACCACGGGTAAATAAGGGTGTGGCTGGGCCAGATCTATGCTTCCCTTTTTCCCGTAGGTTTGAAAGCCTCTTCCAACTCCATTATTTTGTGATTCTATGAACTCACAGCCACCAATTCAACAAATTAAATTATTGCAAAGAATTACTATGAATGTGCAGTTCAGTGTGGAAGTCCTTCGGATGGATAGTATTCAAAAAGTAATGTAGTGACAGCTGCATGTAAAGTGCTGCCACCAAATTAACAGGTTCAATTTTGTGAGAATTTACATGAAGACTGGGTTTTTTAAAAGCTGCCACATTTATATGACTGATTAGCCTGTCATCATGGACCCTGTTTATTTTTGCCCACTAATTGTTAAGTCAAATAACAAAGTGCTTCATACTTTCTCCCACGAAGCAGAGCAAAGACTGGCAAGAGGAACAGAAGGGGAAAATGCCGAGGTGGTATTCCCTTTTTAGGTATGGGTTTTGAGCAGAGGCACGTGTTCACCTGTCTCGCTAAATTCTCTCCCCACCATGGACCTGATGTCTGGGAAACTGTTTGTTGGTCAGTGTGATTTCACAGCCAAAGAATGGAACTTTAAAAAGTGCTGTATATATTTCCTTTAAAAATAAAAATACATTTTATAAAATAAAACTCAGTCACATGCTGATGCAACATTTTGATGAATTCAGCTGATAGCCAAAACTAAATAAGCCTAACCAGGTTATCCTGCTATGGAAATAGAGTAGACCATATGACCGGCAACTCAACACCGATCATCAGTTGGCAGTTAACTAACCTGACAACCCCCATAAACAGAACAATGTTTAATTTTATATTGTTATTTTTTAAAACCTTTTAATTTGTCGTATGTCACCCAGAGTGAGAGGATATCCCAGAATGAATGAATGGATGGATGAATAAATGAATAAATTGTCTACCCAGACGTTTCCATGGACATGCGGCAGGCATGCCTCAACACCGGAGTGCATGGAATGCTGTTTTCCTTTCCACCAAAATGGTCCCTATTTATCTATTTGCAATTTCTTGCTTTTGAACTGCTAGGTTGGCAGGAGCTGGGACAGAGATGGGAGCTCACTCCATCATGCAGTACCCGGGAACTGAACTCTGACCTTCCAGTCAGCGATTTCAGCATCTTAACCACTTGAGCCACCACATAAAGGGTTAAGGGGAAATGGTTAAGGAAAAATTAATCTTTATAGAGTTCTGGTGTTTGTTCTTCTTATACCATTATTTTCTGAAGCAGTTTTTATTTTTAAAATGCCCAAGCTGGCCTTTTCAGTCTGTCCTTCACGTCCTCTGGTATTGCTTTTTTAAAATAGAAAGTAATGAGCATGCAGCAAAATTCTTTTCTGTGGAATGGTAGGCTGCAGTTAAATAGGCCCATCTGAGTCAATGAACTTTATGGAACAGCTTTCTTCTCATTGTAAGCCTGATCCAGTACTATTTATTGTGCTAAACAGCAGGATTTGGGGCATAATGCAGTAATTGTATTGTGTAATGTGGTAGAATTATAACTGAGAAAGCTGAATGACTGAATTGTAACTGGGGGGAATAAACTCTTCAGCAGCCTCTCAAACAAACTAACTTCATTGACACCAAACACAGCATAAAGATACTATATTAAGTTATTGATTAGCCAGATAAACATATTGATGAAATGACAAGCTATTATTTACTGAGATAAATTAGAATGATGAAATTAATTAAAGATACAGACCTAGTTTGAAAGTACTCAGGATCTTATATATCATAATTTCAGAACAGACATAGTTGTTTTATGAGTTGTTTTAAAGTCACCTTTAAGTGGGAATAGGAATCTTTTTTAAATAGAGTACTGGCTTCACTTTTGTCAAGTAAAGTACAGTATTCACATAGACCTGTGTGCAGGAGAAATCTGAAATGATAACCTGTAATATAGAGAAAGAGGAGCAGCAAAGGATATGGGGAAAAATTAAAATTCAGATTAAAGATAGTCTGAAATACTTGGGTGTAAATATTACAAGTTGTCATGCACCGCACCGCCCACACCGTCCCACATGGTGTGACCACGTGCTGGCACTCTAACCTGATTTACCCTTGATTAATTTTCTGCTAGCCACCACGGGTCTCATCAGTTAAGGGAATGGTGGAACTTTCAAAATGCCCTGCGCATTGGCCTTGCCTTGGTAGCTTCTGCTCTGGCCTGTAGTAGATTATTGGGTGAGAGAAGTGGCTCCCCAGCTTCTCTGTTTTAGCTGGGTAAAGGGTGGCCCTATAAATGAAGTCAGTTTCCTTTGACTCCTGTAAGTAAATGCCGCCTTCCCTATCACCTTGCTGCACTGGGAAGAATAGAAAGTGAATGAGTATGTCCTTCTGAGATACTTGGGTTCCAAGTTATGGCCCTGTGCCTTCTTTGAAGTTCCCCCCTTCCCTTTGTCCCTCTTCTCTTAAAGGGCAAAGGCAGGCCCAGCTACCCTTCTTCTCAGGACTTCTGGTTTCCAAGTCTTTGGAGATTAATAAATAAATAAAAATTTAAAGGAATAGTCTCTTTGCTTGTTAAATTTCTTCTCTCACCTTCCACTCTCAATTTCATATTTGCTTTGAAGAAACACGCTTCAGCAGCATAGGATCTCTTTATTAGCAAAAGAGCTATTTTCTATTTAATAGGCATTTGAACAACATTTAAAAACTTGCTTCTTAAAATCCTGTCTCTCTCCTCTGAGCATTCAATGAGTGCAAGAAAGAAACATAATAAATTCAGCTTTCATAGCTACCTGTTTTCTCTGGTTAATTGGCTTCTTGGATTGGGCCTGACGCCCCCATGAAGTTTTCCATTGGCATCAAGTCATTGGCATTTTGATGAGGCATCCCCGTTCTTCGGAGCTGTGAGCTTCTCAGCTTTCTCCTCCCCCCAGCTGTGGGCTGTCAGCTGCTTGTGTATTTTATAAGATTCTGAGCCAGGCTATCTACGTCATTTATCTTATAGTTAATGTACTCCACAATCTATAGAAATTTGGCATTTGGGCCAAATATGGTACATATCAATGCATGGATATCCTAAGAAGTGTACGTTGAACTCCCCCTCCTATCTAGTGGATGAGGTCAGATATACATTGCTTCTCGCTTCCCCCCTCCTAACTGTGAGTTTGAGGTGAAAGGTTTGACTAATTAAATTATTTCAGGCTACTTGCCAAGTACAGTGTGTGGAAACTATTAGAAAATGCTGAATTCTCAACCTTTAAGCAAATGATTTCTATACTCTACAACTAGGCCCTTAATATATGTTGTCCAGGTCCTAACATAAAGGATTATTTGTGACCCAAGTAAATTAGAGAATCTGGAAGACAGTGCATTGCAAGGATGTGGAAAGAAATGTGGAAAATTAGTATAGAAAAATGGTACAAGGAAGCATGGCAATTGGCTTTGAATGATAAATTGACGGGATCTGATTGAAAAGAAAGGGTTAATTATAGAAAATAGATTTTGGTCAATTTGGAAACCATTTGTGGGTTTTGTTTTAAGGAAAGGAATAGGGAGTAGGCCAGTACCAGATCAAATGATTTTTTGGAAACACTTGTGAGAAATGCCGCATCCCCCATACACTTGGTGTATTGTTTATTTTCTTTTATATTTTTTTCTCATGTTTTTTTCTTCATTATTCTTGTTTTGATGGATAAATATAACAAGAGGGTTGTTGTAGTGATTCAGATACTTATTTTTTAAAGTGTAAGAAAACCAATTTATATTTTGAAATCAATAGACAAAGATGAGATTAGTAGTATGAAATGTATGAACTATATAACCATAATATAACTTTCTACTTTTAAATATTGGAGTACTATTTTCCATTTTTATATGTTTTTTGTTTGTCTAGTATTATTTTTATGAATTCTGTTGTGTATTATTATGTATTTTTTGTTAAAATTTAATAAAAAATTTTTTTTAAAGACCTGTGTGGAAATAAGCTTGTGAAAGTCCTCATATGGGAGAAAACAGAGGAGATAATTTCAAACAATTAATCGTTGGAAAAGAATTCTACAACATGCTGTTAGCTAGCCGTTATCAATTTGGTTTTTAAAAGCTGTTTTTTGGTGGGGGCAGTGACAAAGAACAGAAAAGCACACTAGGCATCTTTTCACAATCTCCACAGTGTTACACACACACACACACACACACCATATGTCAGGGCATTTTTTTTTAAATAGTTCAAATTTCTATGCCTCCCAATCAGGCGAACCCGACTCAGGGCGGCTCACAACAATATTAAAACATACATATTAAAAACAATTAAAACCCCAACATACCCACCCACCTATTAAAACTAACCACATTAAAACTGTCCGCATTAAAAAGATCGGGGCTTCATTTTATAAGCCAGCAGGCGGGGGCCACTCTTCCATCTGAGCCCCACAACTGCCCCGCCAACCAGGTTTTTAATTCTCTTCTGAAAGGCAGCAGCTCTATCTGCTCCCGCAACTCTACTGGCAGGAGGTTCCACAAGGCTGGTGTGGACACAGAAAAGGCCCTCCTTCATGTGCCAGAGAGGCGAGCCCCTCTGGCAGATGGAACAATTAGAGAGCCCCTCCGGTCCGCTCTGGTTGGATGGACAGACACTCTTGGGATGATGCGGTCTCTTAGGTATCCTGGCCCACTACCATGTAGGGCTTTAAAGGTCAAAACCAGCACTTTGAATTGCACCCGGAGACAAACTGGTAACCAGTGCAGCAGCTGTAGCCTCCAAATGGTTGTCAAGGGCAGCCCCATGTAGAGCGCATTGCAATAATCTGATAGGCATGCCAGTATCCATAAATGAATGAATGAATGAATGAATGAACGAATGAACAAACAAACAAACAAACAAATAAATATTTAATTATATAGAATATTCAGAGAAAATTCCACAGTGTAACCTTGCTGCTGGGGGAAAGGAGAAATTAAAATGGGAAATGTAAATGAGAAGAAGAAAATCTAAAATATATAGTACCTTAAATTCTAGTGTGAATATCATAGAATGGGATTTTTACTCCCTCCCCCATTTCATAAACACCTTTTTACATCTTCTAACAGTGATTACATAGGCTAAATTTCTCTGTGGTGTGCTTAGTAATTATGCACCCAGTACCCACAGTGATTCATGGGAGCAGTTTCCAGAGTAAGCCATGCACCTTGCTGAAAACTATTTCACTGTCATTTCAACAAGGCATCAGTGATTATTTCCAACTATGCACATGATGCTTTGTTAAATTAAATTTTGTTTTGCAGCATGAAGTTAATTGGCACATACTGACACTAAAGACCAATTACGATCATTGTTCCTGTTGTGGTGTTAGTTTCCTCTCTGGTTTCCAGAAAGTAACAGAATTGAAATTAGTTTTGTAAATTGCATACTCTAAGCCTGATCAATCAGAAACAAGGAAAAGCAGTAAGGGAGGTGTTGTGTATTAAGATAATATTCAGTGTTATTATTACTTATCATAATGTGTTAAAATGGCGACTCGCACCATTCCAGTTAAAGGTTCAAATTGGCACGCCCTTTCCCAGCTCAAGGTGAGCTCTTATGGAAATGTGTAATACCTGATTGGTTACTATTTTGGATCCTAGCGGGGATTCATCGTTGCTCGAATATAGCATTACTGATTGGTTAATTAAGGTTGTCCAAAAGGTTGCTTACTTGTAACATGGGGTAACAGCCGTTTGGACGCTATATAAGCACCGCTTGCTAATAGGGCATTGGCTCTTGGTTCATACGCTTGCACGACACACACATGTGTGGATTACCTTCAGTAGGCGCAGGTGCAGAACTAATCCCAGGTAGCAGAATAGAGGAACGAGTGCAGCCAAGTCATGTCCAGTTAAGCTGTAGTGTTATTTCCAATAGTAGTGAATAAACCGTTGCATTGTTGTTTGATTCATCGCTCGTTGGACTCTTCATTTTAAAGCTTAAGACACAACAGGGGGGAAGTACCAATTAAGTAAGAACAACTGTGTGTGCATTTAGATATACATATACAGTGGTACCTCATACAACAATTTTAATCCATTTGACGGGACTCGTTGTTGTATGAAACTATTGTTATACGATGCATGCATCCTATAGCGATTTTCCCAATGGGATGCATCGTACAACAATATTTTTCACTAAGTGATTTTTCCCATTGAAAAATTGTTGTACAATTTTTTCTATAGGGAAAATTAATATATGGGACACTATTTTCCCCAAAAAACCTAATTGTTACGCGATTTCGTTGCTATACAGGGCAATTGTTCTATGAGGTTTCACTGTATACAAATATGCATATATAATAATATTATATATATATATTATATATATACATATATACAGTATTGTATAAATTTAGGTTGTAAAGGTTGCCCTTGCTTAAAAACCAGTTGTATCTGACTCTAGGGTTCAGTGCTCATCTCAGTTTATATCCAAAGAGTCAGCACTGTCTGCGTCTGCAGACGTTTCTGTGGACATGTGATAGGCATGCCTCAAGACCGGAGTGCACAGAACACTATTTACCTTCCCACTGAAGTGGTCCCTATTTATCTACTTGCAATTTCTTGCTTTTGAACTGCTGGGTTGGCAGGAGCTGGGAATGGAAATAAAACTACAGTGTTCTCTCTGGCAGTAAGTGGCACTATTGTGCAAAACTGTCTCACTGTTGGAAGGTCAATCACCTCAAATTAATATTCCACTTCAAAGGTGGAGTAATGAGACAGATAAGTGCCTCTGTAACAGCAATAAACAGGAATAACACAGATGACCTCTTGTAGACTTACTCTAGGGAATGCTCAGACACTTGTCATAATTTGCTGACTAGCTGCCAGTGTGAAATTTTGAAGGGAATTAATTTTTACTGTCATGTTAAGAATATGTATGAGAGTAGAATTCTTAATCAGGTGTCATTATGAAATGCAACTAAAACCTGCTTAAATGATTTCAAATGATGTTTCAACAATGTTGTTGCTATCACAAAAATATGGCTAGTTATATTGAACTACGCCAAAGAGTTAGTTGAAGAAGTTGCAGCAAAAGGAACTTTGAAGGAAAGTGACCCTGTTTTACTTGAGTTCTTGATCTCAAAGGAAAGAAATACAGAGCGTAGATGCACATATACATTGGACTTTATCAATCAACTTCATTGTTCATGACCATAGGCATTTACAAAATAGAGCATCACAAAACATGTATAAAAATCACTGATAAAATTCAGGTACTATAATTGCTAAAATGGACCCAAATCCTTTTATCAACTTGCTAAAAATTGTTCAATAGCATTCTGACTTTTACTTTTAAAAACAAACTCTAGTTCAGTTACAAACAATCTCTTGTCCATAGGCTAGATATGTCCTTCACAGGACCAGTAAATTATCCATTGGCTTCTTCTCCATACATCCCTCTGCCTGATTTTACATTAGTGTAAAATCATCCCAGTGTTAGGTTTAAAAAAAACAAAAAACCTGAAGATTTGTTTGTGTGTGTGTGTTGAAAATCAATATGTGGCATAAGTAACAAGATTTCAACCACAGAATTGGCTCAAGAAATGTTATAACATATGGGCACATAAAGGTAACAAATGAAAAAGGCTGAATATGAAACAGGTTTGTGTGTTGCACATGTGTGCATTGCTTATCGAATTTTTCCTTTTGGAAAAGGGAATAAGAATACAGTAGACCCTTGCTTAACAACCGGCTGGCTTAACACAAAATTCACATAACAAAAGAAAATTCATAGTAAATAGTGGCTCGGTTAACAATTTTTCCCCAGAACGGATTAATTGGTTTTCAATCAGAAAATGTGTTTAGGTTAACAAATTTTGGTTTTCAATGCATTCCTATGGGAAATTGCATCCAATGCATTACTATGGGAAATTCACTTTACAAATTCTTTGTAGTACAAATGGTCCTGGAGAACACATTAAATTTGTAGTCCATAACAGTCAGAATGGTTTCATTATATGCATTTCCATGTGTGAATGCTTATTTTTTCCAGTTTCCTATTTGTAGTAAAAACAGTGTAAGTTTGACAGGTGTGCTCTAATTTTTCACAGCATCAAAATGGTTGGACTTCATATAGAATACGTATATAGTTTATTTGGCATTATATGGAAGATGCACATAAATGAAGCTGAATAATAAAACCTACAGACTGACATCTGGGAGGGCTGCGAATTGTTCTTCTTTTGTACTGCAAAACAGATAATGATTGTTTTACCCAAATTTAGTCATTTTAGTCAAAATTGAAATACACATGTGGGGAGTGACACCAACACAATATCTTCCAACTCATGTCTATAGAGCAATGGCCATTTATGGATTAGCTATTTTTTTTTTAACCAACAATTTATTTTGCAAGCAAATCACTCGTGATGGTCGTTCTTCAAACACATTATGGAAGCAGCATGGCACTGTTGATTGGAGAGAAAAAGAGAAGGCAGAATTGTGCCAAAGTTGTAAGCCAATCAATCAGAATGTTAATGATGGATCATGAATTTGTTGACAAATAAAACCTAGGGTTTTATGCCAACTGATCCAACTGTGCCTTTTGCACTCTCCAGTTGCCAGCTGTGAAATGTTGCTTCCAACCTGAAATTTATGGAATAGGATTACATCTGCAGCAGGCGGCTTTTGCTTACCTCCAAGCAGAGCCCCAAATTTAATCATTCAGAATCATCATCAATTTTAATATTTTGCTCATATGCTTTTTTGTTCAGTCCCTTGCATTCAGAGCAATATATTTTACAACAAAGGCATTTTTCCTGCCATCTTTCTCTCCCCAACAGTGAAATAAAGTGAGACATGTTCAACATTGGTCAAAAGGCTTGAGACACAATTTTATTTTATATTTACTGAACTTTGACTTCTTACCTGTAGCAGGGCCTGATACCAGAGCAGGAGAAGCTAATCTGTCCCTCTCTTGACCAGATGGGGAAATCCATGTCAGCTACTACCCAGGCCAGCTGCAAGTCAGGTAGACCCCATTGAGGCTAGTTCCAACTCCATTCACTTGAACAGATGTTGGTCAACCCCAAAGGTGTCTCATGGGGCATCCTGTATGTTCAACTGATTCTCACGAATCATACCAGGCAACCAGAAACACCTAGTCAATAAACGCCCTAAAAGGTTTCCCCACTAACCCAACAATATCTGCCATGATATCTGCTCTCTCTCTCTCTTTTTAAACTGGTGGGAGGGTAAGGAATGTTTTGTGGTAGTTTTTAATGGGGCTTTAATTGTGATTTTAAAATTGTGATGGGTCTAATATCTTTGGAATTGGGCAGCAATACAAATCCTAATCATCCTAATCATCATAATAAAAATAAAAATAAAAATAAAAATAAAAATAAAAATAACAACAACAACAACAACAACAACAACAACAACAACAACAACAACAACAACAACAATAATAATAATAATAATAATAATAATAATAATAATAATAATAATAATAATAATAATAATTTCACTTCCTCACGTCAATCCGGAAGCTGGGCTAACAATTCCTATCCAGTCCCTTAATGGTAACCAACTGAAGTACTGTGGACTAAGAAGGTGGGTGGTTCATTGGCTCCAAAAGGCTGAAAAGGCTCCCATAAATCATTTCAGAGCCCCACCCAGCCCTCAATGCAAGGCATCATCCTATACGCTCACCTTTTCTTAATTCCAGGGATGGGAAAAGCACCTCCATTATATAAACTGCTGCATATTTATTGGGGTGCACATCCTCTTTGAAGAATAAATCCAAAATGTAGGCTTCCATCACCAAAACCAGATCACACAATCAGTTTGAAGTGGCAGACATTTTGTTTATTGTGGGAGTGGTATGTCTCTGTTTTGGAAGCCACCATTGTTTCCGTCCTGCTTTGTGGGGAAAGTGTCACATAATATTGGATGTGAAATACCAAAGGTACCTGTATAAACTAGAAGCCTAGAATAATATTTCTGATTACAGCTCTGATAATGTCATTTATAAACTGATGGGGTCTGAACTCTCTGCGACAAACCAGGAAAGGGACCTTGGTGTCCTGGTGGACAACTCAATGAAGGTGTCAACCCAGTGTGCCTCAGCAGTGAAAAAAGCAAACTCAATGCTAGGGATCATTAGGAAGGGTATAGAAAATAAGTCAGCAAGTGTCATTTTGCCTCTTTATAAATCTATGGTGAGGCCCCATCTGGAATACTGTGTACAGTTCTGGTCGCCATACCTCCAGAAGGATATTATGGAGCTGGAAAAAGTGCAGAGGAGGGCAACCAGAATGATTAGGGGACTGGAACACCTTCCTTACCATCTGAGACTGCAACGGTTGGGCCTCTTCGCTCTTGAACGACGACGTCTAAGAGGTGACCTGATTGAAGTTTATAAAATCATGCATGGTGTGGACAAAGTAGATAAGGAAAAACTGTTTTCCCTTTCGCATAACACTAGAACTAGGGGACACTCCATGAAACTTTTGGGTACTAGTTCTCAAACAAATAAGAGAAAGTACTTTTTCACCCAGAGGATTACTGGTCTGTGGAACTCCCTGCCAGAAGAAGTGGTCTTGACAGCTTTAAGAAAGGATTAGACAAGTTCATGGAGGACAAGGGTATCAATGGCTATAATTATGGATACTTAAGGACAACCTCCGGGTTGGAGAGATAGGCAGGATATCTCTCAATGCAATTTCCAGGGAATCCTAAGCAGGTGAAGCCATCTGCTTGGGAATACCCTGAAGGAAATGGTGAGCCACTGTGTGAGACAGAATGCTGGACTGGATGGGCTGTGGCCTGTTCCAGCAAGGCTTTTCTTATGTTCTTATGTAATGTCCCAATAAATATTGTCATTTGGGGCATTATGGGATTCACACTGCAAAAGATAGCTTATCCTAATTGTCATGCACTGGAGGGGTAAAGATTTCCAGACATGACAGGTTAGTTAAGTCCACTATAGGCATGACATTTCCTTGGGGACCTGCAGTGGGGCCTTTATGCTTAATTTTGTGGTATTGTGGGAGGCATGAGGCTTAACGTGGTTAGCCCTTTGCTGTGGCAAGTAGTGTAGAAGGGTGAGTTCCTACAGAAATTGGGTGAAGCATCAGAGCTAGTTATTTTGTGAATGACAGGTTCTGTGGGCTTCCCAGAGAATTAGTGGTGGAGTAACTACAGATACCTTTACCTTTAACTACAGATATTTTCTGTTCCTCTGCACAAATAACATTCCTTCACAACTCATAAATAATCCCATATTTTAGGAATCCTTGGAGCCCAGCATTTGGAAAAAAATTGATTTTGAAGAGCCACAAAGAACAGTGAAAGATTTCTAGGGTTCTGGGCATACCTGTCAACCTTCCCGATTTGGCCGGGATTACCCCGTAAATTGACGTTGATTGACGTCATAACCCAGCCCCGCTGACAAAACCCTGTAATTTAGAAGCGGGGGAAACGCTTTCCGCACATGTGCGGAAGGGTTTTACCCCTTCCACGCATGCGCGGAAGCGCTATGTCGCTTGCGTAAGGGCTGCGCAAGCAGCGTAGCGCTTCCGCGCATGTGTGGAAGGGGTAAAACTTTCCACGCATGCGTGGAACGCGACCTGCACACAAGTGATGTGCGCAGGTCCCGTTTTTCCGAAGCCGCGGGTTGACAGGTATAGTTCTGGGGTTAGAGAGGAAGTGACCCAGCCTTAATGTCATTTTGACTATTATTTGTCCTTTCAATTTCATAATAGGTCAAAAAGCGGGGTTAGGAATGGGACCTTCTAAATTAGAAGATACTCCAGTCTATCTGACCACTCAAATATTTGGCTCCTCTTTCATAACTGATCCCACTATGCCCCTTGGAGTAGCATATTCTTCCTCCCACTTCTTCTTTCTCCATTGGTTAATGCTATAGATTTCACCTCTCCTGACATTATCTGAGACATTATAATCTTCTGTTACTGCAGTGGAATTGTCTGCAATCAGTAACATTACCAGGTTTAAAAGATTCTATATCAAAAGCCATTTGGCTTCTCTGGAGAAGATAAACTAGTGCTTATAGTCTTGCTACATTTCTGGACTAGTTAAAATGGCCTCCATGTTTCACAGTGGTAGAGTCTTCAATACCTCATTTATATAAGCAGGTTTTATGTCTGACATCCTATAACCTGCCAGGCTCAATACATTATTAAGAATCCATTATTTTGCTACTGACTATTTCAGTGCATCAATAATCATTAGTACCCAGTATTTTCCTGTCACCTTTTAGCCTTGCTATATAAAATATTCAGGAAGCCACACATCCTTCAGTAAAAGACACTCATTGACCTTGATGCCTTTAACATACAGAGAAATATTCAAACATAGGAAAAATAAAAGGCCAATCTTTGATCTAAGTTAATAGGTTGCAACCATTTTAAAACTTTAATAGGCTAAGTTGGATTTAATTAAAGAAGTCAAAATAATAATGACAATCTGCATGATTTATGAATCCCACTTTATTTATACACAAGGCTTCAGCCTATACTTTGTCATTACTACAATCATCCAGAATGAAATAGACATGATTTTGGTATTGGGATAAATGTTATCACCTGTTATGGATTTGGTTAAAACATAGTAACTCAAGATATACTCTCCAGTAGGTGCTGGCATATGTTGGCTTCAACTATATCAGTGACGGTGAACCTTTTAGAGACCGAGTGCCCAAACAGAGGGGCTGGGTAAACTCTGTGCAGAGAGGAGGAAGCGCTCCCATTGGGCTGCTGGGCAAAGGGATGGTAAGGTGAACTCTGTGCTGGGGGGGGGGGGGAGGAAGAACTCCCATTGGACTGTTGGGCAGAGGGGCAGGGTGAACAATGTGCTGGGGCGATGGCATGTGTGCCAACAGAGAGGGCTGGGAGTGCCCCATCTGGCACGCGTGCCATAGGTTCCCCACTACCACACTATATTGACTAAAGTTGTTGTGATAGAGTAAAAGGAAAGCCTTTACTTTGTTTTAAATGGTTTGCAAAATAACAGCTCTCCAAATATAAATGGGAATTAAACAAAGATACTGATTGTTCAAAGACTTACGGGAATTATCCCTAATTAATAGAAACATCTGAAAGATATGAAGATGTCAAGTGTTGATCTGGCCACTGGAATCCAGGGGTTTCTACTTTACATTACTATGATAACTTGATGGGGAAGGGAATAACTAATTTTCTCAATGTTATGCTTTATCACTATATCTATGGAAGGCCAGTACTGTAGGAAACATTTAAGAAGTGTAGACAGTAGCCCTCAGCTTGGGCTTATAAAGTTGTTGATGCTGAGATTTACTGTCAAATTTACCGCACAATTAGATAAGGTGTTCTGGGATTATTGTTGATAATGGGAGTTCCTTACAGATGTATGCATCAGCTATCAGAGCTGCATGTTTATCTTCCAGTGACCGATCACTGAACAAAGCAATGAGATGTAAAATATGGAGGTTTGGTAAAGTATGTGCTAGGACAGACAAGCAATTTTTATTGGTTAAGGAAGTACCCGAAGGATTCCATCATGTCTGACCCTTAGAAGAGTTTGCAGCTAAGTTGTTCCTTGTGCTGTCTGTTTTTTATTTGTTTGTTTGTTTGTTTGTTTGAATACCAAAATTCCTTTAGACCACCAGTTTTGTCTCAGAGAAACCAGAAGATGAGGATGTTTGTTTCATTTAGACATGCTCATCAGAGAATCAACATTAGATACTCACAGATAAACTGAGTCTGTGGTAGGTTATGGAATGCAGTTAATTTTTGAAAGAAAAAAGTGGTACATACATACGTATCAGAGGAGAGGAACCACTGATCTACAGACCTACCATGGCCTTCCATAGATCAGATTCCTGTCCACCAGCAGAACTACAGAGACCAATTCTATTCCACAAAGCCCATTCCTTCCCCTTCAATTCACCTTTCATTAGCTTCTCTAAAAGATCAGAGTTGTCCTATTATCAGCTAAACACATGCAAAAACAATCTAAGTCCTAGTCTGAAAAAGAGCTGACTCTTGAAATTGCTGGCTAACAATGGATTGCTCCTCCTCATCTTAGTTGAATTGAGAATTTGATGTTCAGTGTGATACATACCTGTAAAAGAACATACCAGTAGAATTTCCTTTTATTTCTTTTTAAATAATATTTTTGGTAGAAGATCATATTCATGGAGAGATTTTTATCCTTAATTATTATCCTCACACATTTCCAAATTGCATCTGATAATTCAGGCACATAAACTGTGATGCACAACACAGAGGTGGAGGAAATTGTCAACATAAATTTGTTTGATAAGGTCATAATGATGCTTTTGACAAGAAAACAAGTGTAAGAGTGCGGGGGGGGGGGGGAGAGGTATATATTACCATTGCCTCCAGCTCAATATTAAAGGATATACATAGTGTTTGAGTTGAGTTTGAGTTTTTCTGGTTTGAATATACATTGTTTTAGAATATTGAAAAGGAAAGGGACAAAAGAAGGGTACTGCCAAAAATGGTATGTGGGAAATGTCTGTTTGTGGAAATCACAAAGGTTGCACAGCTTATGTTGATATCTTATACAGCTGGCACACCATTAGCCCAAGATGTTGATATGGCTTCATTATATATTGGAAAAAGTGCATCAGGATCAGTATTTCAGGGCCTTTTCAAATTTCAGCTTACCATCTCTTCTCCTCCACCTTTAATCTTTTCAGTCTATTTTCCTGTTTCTTGTTTATTCTAAATATCTTTCACACATCCTTTCAAGTTAAAATAATGTTTAAATTTTTAAAAAAATACATATTTAACTGGACAATTGGATTCATAAAATAAAATATAATCATACAGTTTATTACTTTAAAGGTTTTAACTGTACTTGTGAATTGAAGTATGTTTTTATTAAAATTCCCCTGACAGAATGAGCCTCCTTGAAGATCATGGGTACATTTTACATTTTTGAACCACACAACGGCAAACTTGTTTAGCAAGCTAATCTTTCTCAAACTAGATTAAACCATGGAAACTGATGAATGAATCCCCCCAAAAGGTCTTTGTCAAGACCAGCCTTAACAATGATCTCAATAAATGTTGAGGGACTTTCTAATAATAAGAGTATTCTACTAGCAGACATGTGCAGTAAATACCAAGCTGACATACTTCTGGTCCAGGAAGCACATTGGGGGGACAGCAAGGTACAGGCCCATAGTGACTGGAATAGAATTAGTGATTGAGCGACCGCATGATCAATATGGGAGTTCAATTTTTGTCAGACCTGGTCTCAGTGTCATATCAATTGCATTAGCAGAAACAAATAACATTGAAAATCTCATCATACAAACTGCACAATTTTCTGTTACTTCTGTTTATAAACCACTAGGAGTACATTTTAGTTTCAATGAACCGGACAATTTTATATATGCCTAAATAAATTTTGTTGTTGGAGATTTTGTTTGTTACAGCTAGGCTTGGGAATATAACCAGGATGGTGCACAACTTGTATCTTGGGCAGACACCAATTACCTCCAACTTGTCCATTATCTGAAACTGCCTGCATCCTTTAATATTAGTAGATGGAAGATGGGATATAGTCAGGAAAACATATCTGTTAGCAAGGAGATAGTAGCACAATGTATAAAAGTCATTCATGATCTGATTCCACACACTCAACACAGACCCTTCGTGTGCATCATAAATGCTGCAGTGAAACCTCAGGAGGTGCCTTTTCACAGATGTTTTAACTTTAAGAAGGTTAAATGGGACAATTTTTGAGAAGTAGTGGAGAAAATATGCTAATTAAATGCACGTTTTTGTGCAAATTGAGTAAGCCTCAAAGATAAGAAATCCTAAACCACTCCTCTCCTACTATTGCACTCCTGGTAAGAAATCTTGCAGTCCAGAAGGACAGGTAAGCAATTATCTTCTCTTGTTGTTCCTCCTCTTCATTTTATATTCAGAGGCACTGGGTCAGGATAAATAAATAAATAAAACTCTTGCTGAATGATAACTACCCTTGATGGCTTTGTACTCTGTAAGTGGTTGCCATCATAATATCTTTGTGATAGCAAATTCCAAAATTTAACTATGTGCTGTATGAAGAACTATTTACTTTTGTATATTCTAATGGAGGAATCACAATATGGGATCAAAATTGCTGGGAGAAACATCAACAATTTGAGATATGCAGATGATACCACCCTAATGGCAGAAAGTGAGGAAAACCTAAAGAAGCTCCTGAGTAGGCTGAAAGAAGAGAGTGAAAAAACTGGCTTGAGACTCAATATCAAGAAAACCAAGATAATGGCAACTCCTTGGAAAATAGATGGTGAATAAGTAGAAGCAGTGACAGACTTTACCTTCTTAGGGTCAAAGATCATTGCAGATGGTGACTGCAGCCATGAAATAAAAAGGTGACTGATTCTTGGGAAACAAGCTATGAGAAACCTGGGGAACCTAGTTAAAAGTAGGGACATTACATTGCAAACAAAAGTCTGCATAGTCAAAGCAATGGTATTCCCGGTAGTAATGTATGGTTGTGAGAGCTGGACCATTAGGAAAACTGAGTGCAGAAGAATAAATGTCTTTAAAATGTGGTGTTGGAGAAGAGTTTTGAGAGTCCCCTGGACAGTGAGGAGAACAAATAGGTTAATCTTAGAAGAAATCAACCCTGACTGCTCCTTAGAAGGTCAAATAGTAAAGATAAAACTGAAGTACTTTGGACATCAAATGAGAAGAGAGAATTCACTTGAGAAAGCCTTGATGCTGGGAAAGGTAGAGGGCAAAAGAAGAAGGGGGCGGCCAAAGATGAGATAGCTAGATGGTATTGTAGACACAATGGGCACAGAGCTGGGTGGATTGAGGAGGATGGTGGAGGACAGAGGTGCCTGGAGGGCAATGGTCCATAGGGGCTGTATGACTGAACAACAACAAATGTTCTGAATCTGCAGTTGCAGACATATGATGCCAGAGGAGGAGTCATATGGAAGCAACTCCAGCGAGAAATGTGATGAGGGCATGTATTTGAATCCAACATGACTTTCTCCCTGGCTTGTAGTTCTCTTATTAGCTGACATATTGTTCTTTCTGTTATGTTTTATTAAGTTACTTCTGACTTATAGTGAACCTGACAGGTTTTCTGAAACATAAACTCTTTAACAATAGTTTCACCAGAGCCTGACTCCCTATTACTAAACAACATTGGCTGTTATGAGATTCTCTTCATGCCACTTTTGACATTTTCCTAGCCTAACATGCTTTTAGCTGTCTTGAACCATTTCCTGCTCTGCATTTGTGACATTCTAAGGACACATCCTTTGATGTGCTTTATATCAGAGGACAAAGAAATGGTGCCACACAGAGCACATATGGTTTTTCTTTTGCTATGATTTCCAAAATCCAATTGCCATTCCCAACCAGAATAGCCTACTATTATAGGACCAAATAGACATAGGTCACTGGCTCCAATCCTTTTCAAGCGCTTAAACCCTTAAATTTGTGTCTGCAGTTTGGTTCATAGATTCATGAATGGCCTTGTTTCCTTCCTACTGGGAAAAAAGTGTCTTTGACATATGGCAGTTCACTATGCAATCCTGTTTAATTTAAATGCAATACATTTGATGCAAAATTTCTAGTCGGTGTTCATGTTGAGAATGGTCATTCAGATGTGCCAACTATGCTATAGGTAGCATGCTTCTAATCATCATACGATCAACATACATGAACCAGGTATGATGAAGTAGACTTGATCCACAAAAGCTAACATTAAAATACAGCAGTTATTCTTTAAAGTGCCACAACATTTTTTCTTTTGTTTACTCTATCTTTACCTATAAGGATGGATGTTAACCATTGGACTGCAGCATACACGCTCGCACCCGTCCATACTATCCTGTACCGAGCTGCCCGCACTTGCCTTTACCTGGCCCGCACAGTGCTGCAAGGGTCCGGCAGTCGCCAGTGGGACAACCGCCCCACGAATGCAAACAAAACAACTTTAAGTCCCAGTGTCCTCTGCACCGCGCCACCTCTCAGCCAATCAGGCTGACAGGCGAGAGCAAGCAGAACGTTGGGAAAGATGGCGCACCCAATACAAAATAAGCCACAGGAAAAAAAACGCCACACGAACAAAAGAAACAAAACTTCAAGTCCCAGCATCCTCCATGCTGTGACCACTTCAGCCAATCAGGCTGAAGGGTGCAGAGCGTGCAGAATGCTGAAAAAGCTGGCGCATTAAAAATAAAATAAAATAACGCCTCACGCAATGGGAATGCAAGGCCACCACAGGTGGACACACAGTCTCACGGCCTCGCTAACCCAAACCCACAAAAAAAACACGGTGAGACAACTGCCGGCCTTCTTTCCTGGAGCAACGGGGAGAAGAGGGACTCCCTCTCCTCCACGCTACCCCGCTGAAGACATGGCAAGACCACCGCCGGCCTCAAGGTAAGTTGAGCCAGGGTGGAAAAAAACAAGCAGCAGCCAGCAATTTGTCAGGGGAAGCACACTCCCTGGCTAATGACTGGATTCTGCCTTTCTACTACCCACACCGCTATTTCAAGAACTTTTTAGTAACCTTTAGTATTATAACATGATCTTTTTATTTTTATTGGGGATTTCTTGCTCTGCTGAAATGACTATATGGAATGCCTATAAAACTGTAAACATATGAAGGACAAGGCAGAGCTGATATGGCTAAATATGCTCTTTTGCTACAGAAAGATTGGCCTATGGTAATTTTCTCTCTCTCTCCTCTGTTCTGCTGCCAGAAGCTTTCAAATAATCCTGAGTATTTTGAGAATGCCATTAAGTGACATGGATGCAGGTAAGCCTTACTCCTTTTACAATTTAGATGACAGCTGAATTATGAATTTTTTGATGCCATCAGCAGAAAAACCACATAACTAATCTTGTTAACAATTAAATGACTGTTCCGTATTCCCATTAAGTTAGCAGTAGGCTGTGCAGCTATTTATTTATTTATTTATTTTTCACGCTTATATACCGCCCACTCAGGTACAACCCAACTCAGGGCGGTTTACATAGCGGACAGTAAATACATAAAAAGACACATGATAAAACAAAGTTAAAAAAACCACCCCTAAAAGGTGCACAAGTACCGAAGGGACCTTGGGGGAAGGCACACCTCTATACCAACCACCCAATGGTACCCCCATCCCCACCCGCACCCCAAACTTGGCCCGCCAGCCAGGTCTTTAGTTCCTTCCTAAAGGGCAACAACTCCATCTGGAGACACAGTTCCACAGGCAGGAGGTTCCAAAGGTGCGGACACGGAGAAGGCCCTCCTCCTTGTGCCAGAGAGGCGAGCCCCCCTGGCTGATGGCACAATTGGAGAGCCTCTCCGGTCCGCTCTGGTTAGGCGGACAGACGTCCTTAGGGCGATGCGGTCTCTGAGATACCCTAGCCCACTACCATGTAGGGCTTTAAAGGTCAAAACCAGCACCTTGAATTGCACCCGGAGACAAACTGGTAACCAGTGCAGCCCCCGAAACAGTGGTGAGGCATGGGCATAACGTCCACACCCCATCACCACCCGGGCCGCGGCATTCTTGACCAACTGCAGCCTCCGAATAGTCATTAAGGGCAGCGCCATGTAGAGCGCATTACAGTAGTCTAGTCTGGAGGTCACCAGAGCATGAGTGACCATGAGCAAAGAGTCCTGGTCCAGGAGCGGGCGCAACTGGCGAATCACCCAAAGTTGGGCGAAGGCCCTCCTGGCCACAGCTTCCACCTGTTCTTCTAGCAGCAGCAGCGAATCCAGGAGGACCCCCAAGTTGTGCACCGGGTTGGTCTGGGGCAAAACAGCCCCATCCAAAACCAAAGATGGTTGCTCCCGGGATAACGCAGGACCCCCTATCCATAGCCACTCAGTCTTGCTAGGATTCAGCTGTACCCCATTTGCCCCCATCCAGACCCCAACACCCTCCAGACAGCTGGAAAGGACTTTGACTGCATCACTGGGGTCCCCACGGGCCGAGATGTACAACTGTGTGTCATCCGCGTACTGGTGATACCGCACCCCGTGGGAACGGATGATCTCACCCAGTGGCTTCATGTAGATGTTAAATAGGAGAGGAGAGAGTACAGAACCCTGAGGCACCCCATATTTTAGGGGCCTAGGACTCGACCTCTCACTCTCCAACCACACCGACTGGGTCCGGCCCCTCAGGAATGAGGAAAACCAGGACCACACTGTGCCCTGGATCCCCAATCCTCGGAACCGTTCCAGAAGGATACCGTGGTCAATGGTATCAAAGGTCGCTGAGAGGTGAAGAAGAGCAAGGACGGACGGATGACCGCCATCCCGCTCTCGCCAGAGATCATCCATCAGTGCGACCAATGCAGTCTCAGTACCATATCCAGGTCTGAATCCTGACTGGAATGGGTCCAGATATTCCACTTCATCCAGTACCCCCTGCAGCTGACGTGCTACTGCCTTCTCCAGAAACTTCCCCAAAAAAGGAAGGTTGGAGACAGGTCTGTAGTTGGTTAGGATTGCTGGATTGAGGGATGGCTTCTTCAGGAGGGGGCGCACCAGAGCATGTTTCAGCAGTGCAGGAAACATCCCCTCTCGAAAAGACGCGTTAATTATAGCCCCGACCCAGCCACCTTTCACTGTCTTAGAGGCTTTTACCAGCCAGGCAGGACAGGGATCCAATGGACAATTAGTGGCATGGACCGCCGCAAGGAGCCTGTCCACTTCATCCGGGGCAACTGGATCAAACCGATCCCAGGTAACACCGCAAGACTGTGCACTGGCTCCCCCAAACCCACCTTGCCCACGCCAAGTTTAAACCCCGAGCGAATTCGATCGATTTTCTCCACCAGATGGTCAGCAAAGTCCTCAGCCGATCCCTGCCAACCAGGCACAGGCCCTGCCCTACCCTGGAGGGACCTGGTCACCCGAAACAGGGTGGCTGGGCGATTATCAGAGGAGGCAATAAGGGTGGTGAAGTATTGCCTCCTCACCACCCCCATTGCCACTAGGTAGGCCCTAATAGCGGCTCTAGCTAGTGTCCAATCGGAATTGCTCTGGGTCTTCACCCAGTGGTGCTCAAGGCGTCTCTTTGCCCATTTGAGCTCCTGTAGTTCTTCAGTGAACCACGGGGATGACGTAGCTCCACGGGCTCTGAGAGGCCGTAGTGGAGCGATTACATCCAAGGCAGGTGTCGTCGACCCGTACCACAGGTCAACAAGTGCCTCAGGTGAATCGTGTCACCGATCCAGAGGAAATTCCCCCAGTTCCCTCTGGAATCCATCCGGATCCATCAGTTGCCGGGGGCGGGCCACTTTAATCGACCCTGCCTCCTTACGATGAAGTGTCGCCCCCAGAAAGTCTAGAGCCACCAGATAGTGATCTGACCATGGCACAGGTGTTATGTCTAGCTTCTGTAAACTCAGATCACTCTGCCACCGCCCCGACAAAAAGACTAAATCCGGGGTGTGGCCACTGCCCCTGGTCGGGCCCTGAATTACCTGAGCCAGGTCCATAGCTGCCATGGAAGCCATGAACTCCTGTGCCACCTCGGAACCAGACCCCAGTGAAGGCAAATTGAAGTCCCCCAAAACCATCAGTCTAGAGAACTCCAAAGCCAACGCCGAGACGGCCTCAAGGAGCCCATGCAGAGAGTCCCTTACCCTGCAAGGAGGAGGTACAGGAGTAGGACCCCCAACTGACGCTTAGGGCCCAACTGCAGGAGCAGGGCCTCACAACCCGAAATTTGTGGAGCGGTGGCCCTGGCGACTCCCAATGACTCCCTGGCTATAATGGCAACACCACCGCCCTTACCTACATCCCTAGGCTGGTGCCAAACACCGAACCCAGCCGGACATATCTCTGATAGAGGCACCCCATCCTCAGGTCTCAGCCAGGTCTCAGTGATGCATGCCAGGTCGGCCCGCTCCCCCAAAATAGAGTCTTGTATTAGTGGAGCCTTATTACAGACCAACCTGGCATTCATCAGCAGCAGCCTAAGGGCGGGGTCACCCTGGATCAGCTGCTCGGGACCTAGAGGTGAAACCGAAGGGCCAGAATGCGGGACAGATACTAAGCATCAGTCCCGTGTTCCCCGAGTGCAGCCTGCCCCACGGTTTCTGCTATGATGCCCCATGCCCGTCACAACCTCTAAATGAGCCCCTGGAACCTCCACCATTAACCCAGACGAAGTGTCGCCCTCTCTTCCTGGCTGGCAAGGCCATCTCTCCCTCCCTCCCTCCTTAACCCACTTAAAACATACCCTCTCACTCCCTCCACCCCCCGAACAGAACTCCAATGACGGGAGTCTCCTCTTCCCGGCCCTGGTCCAAGCGCTGTAAAGCCGCAGGGGTGATGGGGAGGGGGGGTGCCGCCCCTGAGGCCGCCAAGCAACCCCAGGTGTGGCCATAGTTCTCCTCCCCACCCCGGTCCACACGGCACGAGGCACAATGCTGCAGGGATGGTGAGAGGTGCCACTTTTGAGGCCGCAAGCGACCCCAGGTACAGCCAATGTTCTCCTCCCCGCCCCAGTCCTGGCGGTGCAAGGCTCGTGGCTGCCAGGATGGCGGGGGGCACCATCTTTGGGGCCGCAAGTGACCCCAGGTGCAGCCGATGTTCTCCTCCCCGCCCCTGGTCCTGGCGGCGCAAGGGCCTCCTTGTAGCTGCTGCGCTGGACCCGCACAGCCGGGGGAAAAATCCCCTCTCCGAAACCAGCCATGGGACGGAAGACAAATGTCCAATGTTCTCAACGGCCTCCACCCCGAAGATGAGACCAGCTAAGCGGCTGTGGAGGCTGTGGAGGCTGTGGAGGCGGCCTTGGAGCCCAACCAGGAGTCCTGGAGCCACCCTGCCTCAGGTGTTCTCACCTGTCTCCCTCCTGAAGGTGGTGTTCTCGGCAGGCCAGGGGCTGGCCACTTTTACCTTCTCCCAGGCTGGGAGAGGTAGCCCTGGATGAGCTATGGCCTTGGTGCTCCCTGCAGGCTGGGGCTGGTCGCTTTTACCTTCCCTCAGGCTGGGAGAAGCAGCCCTGGATCAGCTGTGGCCTTGGTGTTCTCTGCAGGCTGGGGCTGGTCGCTTTTACCTTCTCCTAGGTTGGGAGAGGCAGCCCAGGATCAGCTATGGCCTTGGTGTTCACTGCAGGCTGGGGCTGCTTGCTTTTACCTTCTCCTAGGCTGGGAGAGGCAGCCCAGGATCAGCTGTGGCCTTGGTGTTCTCTGCAGGCTGGGGCTGGTTGCTTTTACCTTCTCCTAGGCTGGGAGAGGCAGCCCAGGATCAGCTATGGCCTTGGTGTTCACTGCAGGCTGGGGCTGGTTGCTTTTACCTTCTCCTAGGCTGGGAGAGGCAGCCCAGGATCAGCTGTGGCCTTGGTGTTCTCTGCAGGCTGGGGTTGGTCGCTTTTACCTTCCCTCAGCCTGGGAGAAGCAGCCCTGGATCAGCTGTGGCCTTGGTGTTCTCTGCAGGCTGGGGCTGGTTGCTTTTACCTTCTCCTAGGCTGGGAGAGGCAGCCCAGGATCAGCTATGGCCTTGGTGTTCACTGCAGGCTGGGGCTGGTTGCTTTTACCTTCTCCTAGGCTGGGAGAGGCAGCCCAGGATCAGCTGTGGCCTTGGTGTTCTCTGCAGGCTGGGGTTGGTCGCTTTTACCTTCCCTCAGCCTGGGAGAAGCAGCCCTGGATCAGCTGTGGCCTTGGTGTTCTCTGCAGGCTGGGGCTGGTCGCTTTTACCTTCTCCTAGGCTGGGAGAGGCAGCCCAGGATCAGCTGTGGCCTTGGTGTTCTCTGCAGGCTTCGGTTGGTCGCTTTTACCTTCTCCTAGGTTGGGAGAGGCAGCCCAGGATCAGCTATGGCCTTGGTGTTCACTGCAGGCTGGGGCTGGTTGCTTTTACCTTCTCCTAGGCTGGGAGAGGCAGCCCAGGATCAGCTGTGGCCTTGGTGTTCTCTGCAGGCTGGGGCTGGTTGCTTTTACCTTCTCCTAGGCTGTGAGAGGCAGCCCAGGATCAGCTGTGGCCTTGGTGTTCTCTGCAGGCTGGGGCTGGTCGCTTTTACCTTCTCCTAGGTTGGGAGAGGCAGCCCAGGATCAGCTATGGCCTTGGTGTTCTCTGCAGGCTGGGGCTGGTTGCTTTTACCTTCTCCTAGGCTGGGAGAGGCAGCCCAGGATCAGCTGTGGCCTTGGTGTTCACTGCAGGCTGGGGCTGGTTGCTTTTACCTTCTCCTAGGCTGGGAGAGGCAGCCCAGGATCAGCTGTGGCCTTGGTGTTCTCTGCAGGCTGGGGTTGGTCGCTTTTACCTTCCCTCAGCCTGGGAGAAGCAGCCCTGGATCAGCTGTGGCCTTGGTACTACAGAGTTTAGCACATTTCAACTACTTAACAAAATTATTTGAAGAAAATTTGTTACATTCTTCCTTCAAATGCCTTCACTGCCAGTTTACTTTGGTTTCTATGTATTTGGGGGGGGGAATTGCATGCAGTGCCAACTCACTAGTCCTTCTGCTAGCCTCTGAAGACTGTTGTATCAGATTCTCATTTAGAGTACTAACTTATGTCATGAATTTTGTACTGATGCCTGACATCGTGCCTCATGCCACAGAGCTTGTTAAATCAGTGATGCTAAACCTAGTACATGGAAAACCAATTTCTGTTTGCATTTAGCTGTCATATATTAGGTCTTTGTAGGTGGAGATAGAAAGCACCTTGCATCATCGTCTTTTACAACTGTATCTGCATCTTCATATTATCTGTGGTTCAGTAACCTTTAGAGATAAACCAGAAGATGCCTCCAGAGGCTACACTTTGCTCATTGCAACTGATTTATACTCTGTCAGCTTCTTCCTGATATCTAGTTGTGCCATAATATTCATGCCATCTCTGCTAATTACGTATGAAAGAATGAATGGCAATGGAAGGAAAGCAGGGCACCATAGGAAGTATTTTTGGATGCTACTGCTTGCTGTATTTGCAGGGAATATTGTTGAAACATATATACTGACATGAAGTCTCTCCTCCCAGACTGTTCTCTCTATTGATCATACCTGTCAACTTTTAGATTTGAAAATAAGGAAAACACTGTGGGCGGGGCTACCTTGGTGGGAGTGGCCAAATCTATGGGAGTGGCCAGATCTGTGGGTGTGGCCAAATCTGACCATGTGACTTGCTGGGCTCTAGTCATGCCTGCCACATGACTATGAAAACATCTGAAAACACAGACAGCACCGGCTCTTTGGCTGTAAATGGAGATGAGCACTGCACCCTAGAGTCAGATACAACTGGCTTTTGAGCAAGGAAGACCTTTACTAAGCACTTGCATAAACAGGGCCAAACTTCACAGCATATTTGAACACCATTCAGGGATTTTCTGTTATTTGTTGTTGTTCAGTCACACAGTCGATTCCGACCCTTTGCGATCACCCCACGGACCATTTTCCTCCAGGCACCTCTGTCCTCCACCATCCTCCTCAGTCTGCCCAGCTCTGTGCCCATTGTGTCCACAATGCCATCTATCCATCTCATCTTTGGACGCCCCCTTCTTCTCTTGCCCTCCGCCTTTCCCAGCATCAAGGCCTTCTCATGTGAGTCCTCCCTTCTCATTTGATGTCCAAAGTACTTTAGCTTCATCTTCACTATTTATCTCTCCAATGAACAGTCAGGATTGATTTCTTCCAGTATTGAGCTATTTGTTCTCTTTGCTGTCCAAGGAACTCTCAGGACTCTCCTCCAACACCACATCTCAAAGGCATCTATTCTTCTGCGCTTAGCCTTCCTAATGGTCCAGCTCTCACACCCATACATTACTACTGGGAATACCATTGCTTTGACTATGCAAATTTTTGTTTTCAGGGTGATGTCTCTGCTTTTCACTATATTCCCCAGGTTGCCCTTGCTCAAAAGCCAGTCATATCCAACTCTAGGGTTCACTGCTCATCTCTGTATATAGCCAAAGAGCCAGTGCTGTTTTCTGTGGTCATGTGGCAGGCATGACTAGACAACAGAGTGCACGGAACTGTTTACCTTGCCACCAAAGTGGTTCCTATTTATCTACTTGCAATTTCTTGGTTTTGAACTGCTAGGTTGGCAAGAGCTGGGACTGAGATGGGAGCTCATTACACGCACACACGCGCACACGCACACACACAAGCAATCTCCCCCTGATCCATCACACACAAACGCATGGCGACCCATAACTCTCTCTCTCTCTCACACACACACCTGATTTGTGCAGCCATGCAAGCGAAACCACTTCCTGCTCCTTCTGCAGTCCCTCCCCGACATCGCCATCTCTCTCTCCTCCTTCGTTTCCTCATGCTGCTGCCCAATGAAGATCCAAAGGCCACTGGGAGGTATAGTCCTGCTCCTCATTTATACCATTCATTGGGGCTGCTCACCCAAAGAACTGCGGCTCGCAGGATGCAGCACAAGCACAAAGGGCACAGGGAGCTGTAGTCCCACTCTCCATTATCCTCAATGGGGGCCACCCACCCAAAGAACAACAGTTCCCAGGATGCTCCGCTGCACTTTCCTGGCCAGGGGAAGTCTGTATTGATCACGTGCCAGCAAAATCGCCATTTTGGAACACACACACACCCCTATTCTTTAAAAAAATAAGGGAGAATATTAAAAAAAACGTGCAGCCGGGGAGATGACTAAATTATGGGGTAATCCCGGCCAAAACGTGGTAGTTGACAGGTATGCTATTAATATGTATTACATCTCACTTGGTAAAGCAAGAGCAAATAGAGTTGCATTGTATGTCTACTGCAGGGGTGGCCAAACTACAGCCCGTGGGCCAGACCCAGCCTGTGACACCATTTCATGTGGCCACCTGCTGCCCTCGGGAAGTGGCTGTGCAGACACTTTTATTTTTATTTTATTTTTTATTAGTTTCGTTAAAATACATATATCAAACAACATAACATATAACACATACAACCCTACACCCCCTACACCCCACACCCAAGTGCTGTACAAGTCGAAAATTGCCAACAAAGTTTTTAAAAAAAACAAAAAACACCAGGATAATACTTATAAATTCACCCAAAATTTACATTCTTCCTGTACAGATTTTATTCCATCCTTACTTGTCAAGCCGTTCACTACCCATGGTCTCCAAATTTGCCAAAATGTATTACTTTTAACTTTTCCCCTTTCCAATTTCATTTCTGATGTTAGTCTTATGACAGCCAGAAAATGTTTCCCTGCATGTGTAAACACGCCCACGCCTGCCATAAACACTACCATAAATGCACCCGTGGCTGTTGTAAACACTTTTACGACATCTGTGGATGTGTTTTATCGCATTCTTTATGGTGGAAGGAACCACATGACCGGCACACTCAGCTGCCGGGCGGGGGCGGGGGGACTAGTCCAGCCCATGGCATGAAAGGTTTGGGAACCCCTGGTCTACTCTATTGGCAGGAAAGGTCCAAAGATGTCAGACCTTTTAATTAAAAATACAGTAAATTGGTCTAAGGCCTTGAAAACCATAAAAACAAGAGAGTATCTCAAACGCCTTAAGTCAAAGACTGCAAAAAAACGTCAAAAATCTAAAGAAGACAGTACATAAAACATATCCTTTGAATGAATACTCAGTTAAAGAAGCATATTGTAGCGGAAACAAAACAAAAAAACACAAAAGCATGTAGCACTTTAAAGACTAACTGCTGTGTTTTAATGTTAGCTTTTGTGGATCAAGTCCACTTCATCATATGATGCAAGGTGCTTTGTGGACTAGATCCATGAAAGTTAACATTAAAATACAGTACTATATTTCCCGGCGTATAAGACGACTTTTTAACCCCGAAAAATCTGTGCCAAAGTTAGGGGTCGTTTTATATGCCGGGTACTCTGGAGCCAGGCGTCGCCCGGCGGGGAAAGCCATTCGCCGCCGCCGCCACGAGGCCTCCGGAGCAAGGGGCCGCCCGGATACCACCACCCCCAGCCTTGCGGCAGCGGTGGTGAATGGCTTTCCCCGCCGGTCAGCTGCTGATCCTCCTCCTCCCCCTGGGGTGGTGGTATCCAGGCGGCCCCTTGTTCTGGTCGCCTCACGGCGGCGGCTGGTTTTCCCCGCCGGTCAGCTCCTCCTCCTCCTCCTCCTCACCCCCCAGCTGGGGGTGGTGGTGCGGAGGAGAAGGAGCATCAGCTGACCAGCGGGGAAAACCAGCCGCCACTGCCACAAGGCCTCCGGAGCAAGGGGCCGCCCAGATACCACCACCCTCAGCCTCGCGGCTGCGGCTGGCTCCCCCCCACCGCCGGTCAGCTGCTGCTCCTCACCCCCCCCCCCGGCTGAGGTGGTGGTATCCGGGCGGCCCCTTGCTCTGGACACCTCACGGCAGCAGCGGTGGCTGGTTTTCCCCGCTGGTCAGCTGATGCTCCTCCTCCTCCACAACCCCCCCAGCCGGGGAGTGAGGAGGAGGAGGTGACCGGTGGGAAAAGCCAGCCGCCGCCGCCACCGCGAGGCCTCCGGAGCAAGGGGCTGCCCAGATACCACTACCCTCTGCCTCGCGACTGCGGCTGACTCCCCCCCCCCCCGCTGGTCAGCAGCTGCTGCTCCTCCCCCGCACCCCCTCCAAGCCGGGGGGTGAGGAGGAGGAAGTGACCGGTGGGAAAAGCCAGCCGCCGCCGCCACCGCGAGGCCTCCGGAGCAAGGGGCCGCCCAGATACCACCTCCCTCAGCCTTGCGGCTGTGGCTGACTCCCCCCCACACACACACCGGTCAGCTGCTGCTGATCCTCCTCACCCCCCCACCCCCGGCTGGGGTGGTGGTATCTGGGTGGCCCCTTGTTTCGGACGCCTCGCGGCGGCAGCTGGTTTTCCCTGCTGGTCAGCTGCTCCTCCTCCTCCTCTGCACCCCCCCCCCTGCTTGACAGTTGCAGAGTCTTGATAAAGAACTACGAAATATCCATTTTACCGGAAGGATATGGACTGACTTACCTTTCTGCATGACTTACCTCTCTGTTATATTTGAAGATTGAACTTCGCAGTAGCACTCGGATTTGTCATTGCACAGACTCATACGGACTATTTGATCTCAGTCCTCTCATTTCACATTTGATTATTTGGACTTTCATAACCCGGTGGGGGTATCATCATTCTGTATAGATTGTATTTGTAATCTGATTGTAATCTGGGCCCGGAGAGTTTGTTATTTACCGTTCTATGTATTTCTTTAGAGTAGGCTGGGATACTTATTGGTTTATGTATGATTGCGTTGTGGTCACTTAGCATTTACTGTATTTATACCATTCATTGTTTCCTTACCACCTTCAGGACTTAGTCTGACGAGCATGAATTTTTAACTGTGACATCACGTTTCTCAGCTGTTCTATTTGGATTTGGTCCGGGTTGCTCTGCCTCCGCACATTAAATGCTTTGATCTTATTTCTCAATTGACTCCCTTGTTTGGGGTGGTTGCCTCCTACTTTCCCATCAGAGACAGACAGGCAATTGTAGCGCAGGCTTGTTTTTTGTTTTTCTTTGTTGCCAATTTGAATTTGCTTTCTGTTTTCTCTTAATCATTAATTAATGTTTCTTATTTCGGCCTTTAGGTTAGTTTTGATCAGAGCAAGCTGATCAGGCTCTGGAGTTGGCGGGAAACCAGGCAATGTGGGATGTATATGCCCTCCATGACAGGGAGGAAGCAGCTGAAGAAGGATGTTGGAATGTTGGAAGAAAGAAGCATGAGGAGGAGGTAGATGATGATGATGGTCTGGAGGAAGAGGATGGGAATGGTGTGGAGGATGAGAACTGTGTGGAGAAAGAAGATGATGACATGGACAAGAATGGAGAGTTGAGGGTCTGGGATGAATGTACAGGGATACCTCATACAACGTCCAAACTTGTTTGGACTTTATACGGATTTGGACTTTATACGGATTTGGACTTTGTATGAGGCATGCAAAATCCTAGCCGCGATGCCTCATACAACATCCAAATCCTTGCTGCGATGCCTCGTACAACGTCATTTCCATAGAGATACATTGTACTGTAACAGCACAGACTTCAGGGCAAAGTCAAGGAAATAGACAGGAAACTGACAGAACTTTAAGAAATCATTGTCTAAAGGCTAAATACATTACAAAAACATGTCAAACAACCCTGATTGTCCAAGAACCTGAAGAATGCTGCAAAAATCCCAGGAATGCTTCTAAAAATTCTGATGAAAAGTTCAAAAAAATCCAAAATCACGCTCAAAACCACTCCTATACACTCTTTGCCTTGTGCAAAATGCACAAGAGCAATGCACGCATGTGTCCTGCCTTTTATACTGTCCAGGCACAATGCAACCTGGGAAAAACTGAAGGCCTCATACAAAGTCAAGCGGCTTTGTATGAGGTAACTTTTTTCAAGAAATTAGGCGATGTTGTATGAATTTGATGTTGTATGAAGCGGACTTTGTATGAGGTATTACTGTATAGGGTTTAACTTTCAGATGGTCTGTTATGAGGATAATTTGAATGGGATTGTTTGAAGATTTTTTGCTATGTTGGAGTGGCTGAGGATGGTAATGATGGCAAGATGGCAACAACTAAAAGGTATATGGACATTGTTTGGAGTTGAAAATGGAACATTGGAGACATGACATGGTGAGATGAGATGCAGGATATTAGTTGTAAGCAGATGGCAAATGTGGTCTGAAAATGAAGAAGACACAGAATGGAAATGTAAGGATAGACTGAACAGATTAAGATGGTTGTAGTTCATGTTTGGTATGGTTGGTGTGGGATGTGGACGGGGATCAGATGCAGAAATTGAAGTTTAAGTGGGATAGATGAATGAATAAGTTGAGCGGAAGGAGAAGTGTATGATTTGGATGTGGAGTCATGTCCTTCCCAAAGTAAAGCTTGCCATCCTTTTTCCTCCTGGCAATGCAAGCACAGTATTGTGAAGCAATATCAGATCATTTCCTGCCATTTTGAATTGTAGATACAGATGAATAATATCTCACTTTCATAAACTAGATTATTATTATTTTAGATGATTTGGATTTCCTGGCTTATTCAAAAGGAGGTTCCAGTATGCATACACTTAATACAAAATTACAAGAGAAACTTTCCTCACATAGAATTAACCCTTTCTGAGCTATCATGTTAATGGGTCAATTGCAGGCCAGGAAATAAATATCATAAATATCATAAAAGTGACTTTTAGAGTTCTGCTGTTGCTGTCAAGTAAACTAACACAATAGAGGAAATGACAAGATGCTTCTATAACTTACTTTATTGTTATTGTTATTACAATCTTAGACTGTTTTCTTACAATAGAAAACCGTTTCACACTTTGTTAACAATGAGAAAAGACAATAAAACAGTACAGCATATCCTCTAGTTAAAAGTTTTCCTTAATTGAATAGCTTGATAAAAATATTTGGCTGCTTTATGTGTGAGTGTAAAATCCATGTCCTTTAGAATATTATTATTATTATTATTATTATTATTATTATTATTATTATTATTATTATTATTATTATTATTATTATTATTATTATTATTATTATTATTATTATTATTATTATTATTATTATTATTATTATTATTATTAAAATTTGTATACCGCCTTACTCAGCACAAGTGTGACTCAAGGCGTTTTACAGCAAAAATATTATATAATGCAGTTACAAAATATCAAAAGTACAATTACAATTACAACACAGCATATCAATAAAGATACAATAACATTGGTCTCTAAAGACATCATAAAAAGGGCCTTGTAACAGGACGTGGGCCAGGGTTTCTAACTCCCTTGATCCACAGGGGCATTATCTCTGTGGAGTCCCTTGGAATCTTCCTGCCAAAATTGCTGAGGGGAGGGCATCAAGACAAGCTCTAAAGAAGTCCCATCTGTATTTGCTTAAGGAGAGATTATAAAGATACCCTGCAGTGGTGGGCTTCTCCCAGCCTGAGGGAAGTTAAAGGCCTGCCGAGAACACCAAGGCCACAGATGATCCTGGGCTGCTTCTCCCAGCCTGAGGGAAGGTAAAAGCCACCAGCCCCTGGCCTGCCGAGAACACCACCTCCAGGAGGGAGACTGGCGAGAACACCTGGGGCAGGGCGGCTTCTGGACTACTGGTTGGGCTCCAAGGCCACCTCCACCACCTCCACCGCCTCCACCGCCGCTTAGCTGGTTTCATCTTCGGGAGTGGAGGCCGTTGAGAACATTCGACTTTGTGTGCCGTCCCATGGCTGGTTTCAGAGAGGGGATATTTTTCCCGGCTGTGCGGGTCCGGCGCAGCAGCTACAAGGAGGACCTTGTGCCGCCAGGACCGGGGGCGGGGAGGAGAACATCGGCTGCACCTGGGGTCGCTTTTGGCCCCAAAGATGGCGCCCCCTGCCATCTATGCAGCCACGAGCCTTGCGCTGCCAGAACTGGGGCGGGGAGGAGAACATTGGCTGTACCTGGGGTTGCTTGTGGCCTCAAAAGTGGCACCCCTCGCCATCCCTGCAGCATCGCGCCTCGTGCCGCGTGGACCGGGGCGGGGAGGAGAACATCGGCTGCACCTGGGGTTGCTTGGCGGCCTTAGAGGTGGCGCCCCCCCTCCCCGTCACCCCCGCGGCCTTATAGCGCTTGGACCAGGGCCGGGAGGAGGAGACTCATGTCATTGGAGTTCTGTTAGGGGGGGTGGAGGGAGTGAGAGGGTATGTTTTAAGTGGGTTAGGGAGGGAGGGAGGGGGAGATGGCCTTGCCAGCCGGGAAGAGAGGGCGACACTCCGTCTGGGTTAATGGTGGAGGATCCAGGGGCTCATTTAGAGGTTGTGACGGGCATGGGGGGTTATAGCGGGAACCGTGGGGCGGGCCGCACTTGGGGAATGTGGGACCGATGCTTAGTATCTGTCCCACATTCTGGCCCCCCGGTTTCACCTCTAGGTCCTGAGCAGCTGATCCAGGGTGACCCCGCCCTTAGGCTGCTGCTGATGAATGCCAGCTCGGTCTCTAATAAGGCTCCCCTAATACAAGACTCTATTTTGGGGGAGTGGGCCGACCTGGCATGCATCACTGAGACCTGGCTGAGACCTGTGGATGGGGTGCCTCTATCAGAGATGCGTCCAGCCGGGTTCAGTGTTTGGCACCAGCCTAGGAATGTGGGTAAGGGCGGTGGTGTTGCCATTATATCCAGGGAGTCATTGGGAGTCGCCAGGGCCACCGCTCCACAAATTTCGGATTGTGAGGCCCTGCTCCTGCGGTTGGGCCCTAAGCGTCAGTTGGGGGTCCTACTCCTGTACCTCCTCCTTGCAGGGTAAGGGACTCCCTGCCTAGGCTCCTTGAAGCCATCTCAGCGTTGGCTTTGGAGTTCTCTAGACTGATGGTTTTGGGGGACTTCAATTTGCCTTCACTGGGGTCTGGTTCCGAGGTGGCACAGGAGTTCATGGCTTCCATGGCAGCTATGGACCTGGCTCAGGTAATTCAGGGACCGACCAGGGGCAGTGGCCACACGCCAGATTTAGTCTTTTTGTCGGGGCGGTGGCAGAGTGATCTGAGTTACAGAAGCTAGACATAACACCTGTGCCATGGTCAGATCACTATCTGGTGGCTCTAGACTTTCTGGGGGCGACACTTCATCGTAAGGAGGCAGGGTCGATTAAAGTGGCCCGCCCCCGGCAAATGATGGATCTGGATGGATTCCAGAGGGAACTGGGGGAATTTCCTCTGGATCGGTGACACGATTCACCTGAGGCACTTGTTGACCTGTGGTACGGGTCGATGACACCTGCCTTGGATGTAATCGCTCCACTACGGCCTCTCAGAGCCCATAGAGCTAGGTCATCCTCATGGTTCACTGAAGAACTACGGGAGCTCAAACGGGCAAAGAGACGCCTTGAGTGCCGCTGGGTAAAGACCCAGAGCGATTCTGATTGGACACTAGCTAGAGCCGCTATTAGGGCCTACCTAGTGGCGATGGGGGTGGTGAGGAGGCAGTACTTCACCTCCCTTATTGCCTCCACTGATAATCGCCCAGCCACCCTGTTTCGGGTCCGACCAGGTCCGTCCTGGGTAGGGCGGAGCCTGTGCCTGGTTGGAAGGGATCGGCTGAGGACTTTGCTGACCATCTGGTGGAGAAAATCGATTGGATTCGCTCGGGGTTCAAACTTGGCGTGGGCGGGGAGGGTCTGGGGGGAGCCAGTGCGCAGTCTTGTGGTGTTACCTGGGATCAGTTTGATCCAGTTGCCCCGGATGAAGTGGACAGGCTCCTTGCGGCGGTCCATGCCACTAATTGTCCATTGGATCCCTGACCCGCCTGGCTGGTAAAAGCCTCTAAGACGGTGACAGGTGGCTGGGTCGGGGCTATAATTAACGCGTCTTTTTGAGAGGGGATGTTTCCTGCACTGCTGAAACATGCTCTTGTGCACCCCCTCCTGAAGAAGCCATCCCTCGATCCAGCAATCCTAACCAACTACAGACCTTTTTTGGGGAAGGTTCTGGAGAAGGCATTAGCATGTGAGCTGCAGGGGGTACTGGATGAAGCGGAATATCTGGACCCATTCTAGTCAGGATTCAGACCTGGATATGGTACTGAGACTGCATTGGTCGCACTGATGGATTATCTCTGGCGAGAGCGGGATGGCGGTCATCCGTCCATCCTTGCTCTTCTTGACCTCTCAGCTGCCTTCGATACCGTTGACCACGGTATCCTTCTGGAACGGTTCCGAGGATTGGGCATCCAGGGCACGGTGTGGTCCTGGTTTTCCTCATTTCTGAGGGGCCGGACCCAGTCGGTGTGGTTGGAGAGTGAGAGGTCGAGTCCTAGGCCCCTAAAATATGGGGTGCCTCAGGGCTCGGTGCTCTCTCCTCTCCTATTTAACATCTACATGAAACCGCTGGGTGAGATCATCCATTCCCACGGGGTGCGGTACCACCAGTACGCGGATGACACACAGTTGTACATCTCGGCCCGTGGGGACCCCAGTGATGCAGTCAAAGTCCCTTCCAGCTGTCTGGAGGTTGTTGAGGTCTGGATGTGGGCAAATGGGCTACAGCTGAATCCTAACAAGACTGAGTGGCTATGGATAGGGGGTCCTGCATTATCCCGGGAGCTACCATCTTTGGTTTTGGATGGGGCTGTTTTGCCCCAGACCAACCCGGTGCGCAACTTGGGGGTCCTCCTGGATTCGCGGCTGCTGCTAGAAGAACAGGTGGCAGCTGTGGCCAGGAGGGCCTTCGTCCAACTTCGGGTGATTCGCCAGTTGCGCCCGCTCCTGGACCGGGACTCTTTGCTCATGGTCACTCATGCTCTGGTGACCTCCAGACTAGACTACTGTAATGCGCTCTACATGGGGCTGCCCTTGATGACCATTCGGAGGCTGCAGCTGGTCCAGAATGCCGCGGCCCGGGTGGTGATGGGGTGTGGACGTTATGCCCATGCCTCACCACTGCTTCGGGGGCTGCACTGGTTACCAGTTTGTCTCCGGGTGCAATTCAAGGTGCTGGTTTTGACCCTTAAAGCCCTACATGGTAGTGGGCTAGGGTATCTTAGAGACCGCATCGCCCTAAGGACGTCTGTCCGTCCAACCAGAGTGGACCGGAGGGGCTCTCTAATTGTGCCACCAGCCAGGCGGGCTCACCTCTCTGGCACAAGGAGGAGGGCCTTCTCCGTGTCCGCACCGGCCCTTTGGAACCTCCTGCCTGTGGAACTTCGTCTCCAGAAGGAGTTGTTGCCCTTTAGGAAGGAACTAAAGACCTGGCTGGCGGGCCAAGTTTGGGGTGCGGGTGGGGATGGGGGTACCGTTGGGTGGTTGGTATAGAGAAGTGTGCCTTTCCCCAAGGTCCCTTCGGTTCGTGCGCACCTTTTAGGGGTGGGTTTTTTAACTTTTAACTTTGTTTTATCATGTGTCTTTATGTATTTACTGTCTGCTATGTAAACCGCCCTGAGTTGGGTTGTACCTGAGTGGGCGGTATATAAGCATGAAAAATAAAGAAATGAAAAAATAAAATCCACCATGACCGATTTTATCCTAATTTAATAAAATATTTGCAGTTGTCTCTTGGACAGATGCTGCAACAAATTAATTTAACCATGTGTCTTATTTTTTTAGTAGTACAAAGATAATCATATTACTACTGTTATATACAAATCTATAGTCCATTGCAATCCCGGTGTTAAATCCTGCATGTCTCATTTCATATGTGCCACAGGAGATGGCTCCATGATCATTGTGTGTGGGTCACTTCATGGCAATCTGAGATCCACCTTAAACAAATTCACACCAAAGGCATTTTTCCTGCTTCAGAAAAAAATGCATTCTCGGATACGAGTTGCAGCCGACGATTAAAATTATCCAGTGTTAGAGGATTCTTCTTGATCTGTATTATGCTTGCTGAGAGAAGACAAAATCAAGGACAGCTGACATACTATTTTGAATGGTTGTTTTGGACTCAATGAAATGGTGAAGCAAAGATGTGAGTAAGTCCAATACATACAACAAAGAAATATACACATCCTTTAACCTCTCAGGTAAACTAAAGTTATTATGCCTGTCCTTCAGAATGCAGACTAGAAATGTATGTTCTAATTTCCACATCCTTTCTTTGGGTTGGTCAACCTGAGAAAGGAAAGCTATTCCGAACCAAATATTCTATTGACAAGTTGTGTGCATGTTTTCAAAAACCTGTCTCCTTGCCTTTTAAAGAAAAGTTGTTTGTTTGTTTGTTGTTTGTTTTGGGGGGTAGTGATGGGAGTTGGGAATGATTGTCAATGGAGATGGCAAAGCAGGTGTGGGTCACTAGTGAAACAATAGCGACCCCCCCTTGCTTGTTTATACTGTGATGGCCATTTTAATTTACTTTTAATTATTATCTTACTGGAATCATTGGGCTTGTTTAGTAATGGGTTTTAAATAGTTTTAAGATCAATGTTTGTATCTTTTAAAGTTTTTAGAGTTTATAATCTTTGTTAGGCACTCAGAGTCGCTTCGGTGAGGGGGCAGTCATATAAATTTGAATTATAAACAAACAAACAAACAAATAAATAAATAGAGATCATGGTCAAAATCATCCATCACCCCAAAACAGAGGGGAAACCAGCTCATTTGAAAGCTGGTATTGGAACAACCTTGCAGATATCATTTGTTGTTCAGTCGCACAGTCGAGTCTAACTCTTTGCGACCCAGTGGACCATTGTTATGTATGATAACTGTGTTGAACATTCAAACCAATGAATATCCCGCACAAACTACTGTCAAACAGCCATGTTGTTTGACAGCGGCGAGATCTCGGGAACTCGCGTAGTATTGTGAGACTTCGAGCACGCAAAATTCAAATGTTTAGAGGCGCATTCCAGAACTGTCAAATGTATATACTTTGTATCATGTATTCAAATCACCCAATTATGTTTGTTCCCGCTCAATTGTATCTAGTTTATTGTGTATATAAGTCCCCGTTGTTCCCCTCCATGTTGTGTTCAGACTCCAGAAATAAAAGAGCTGTATTTCACTTCGATGGTTGTCATCTCCTATTTGAGAACACCAAAACCATTGTACGTCAGGCACCCCTATCCTCCTCAACCTGCCCAGGTCTGTGCTCATTATGTCAACAATACCATCTAGCCATCTCATTCTCTGCTGCTCCCCTCTTCTTCTGCCCTCAACCTTTCCCAGCATCAAGACTTTCTCAAGTGAATCCTCTCTTCTCATTTGATATCCAAAGTACCTTAGCTTCATGTTCACTATTTAACCAGATATCATAGGCAGCCAGAAAGTAGTGCTACAACCACAAAATATCAGGTTTTCAGACTCTTTGTTTAAACAACACATACCCTTCCCCCCCAAAAAAACAAATTAATATGAAATCTGACTTCTCCTCTTTGTTTTTAAGTATATTTTCAGTATACTATTAAACAATATATTCATATCCCTTGAGGATAATTGCTATGCAATTATTGCATTCAGACATAATCAACATCTCTTTAATTATATCTTATATGAAACATGACAAAATGGCCAGTATTTTATTTGGAGTGGAAGGGCAATTATATAATTGTTCTCTTAGTCTGGCAGGCCTCTGACACATGAAGCAGCACATAAGTGGTCATATGACTGACTTTGCAATCAGCGCAAAAACAGAAGTACAAACTGTCAAAGCTGGAGGAAAACTTACACATTCATTGCTCTTCTTTGATCACATAATGCAACAGGACACAGGCCAATGTCAGGCAATCTCAGTAATCTATGAGCAATTTAAATATTAATAAGCACAATTAATTTCATAGATACAAGTTTGTGTTGTATTATGAATTCACTTTTCTAGCCTTAAGCCCTCCCTATGCTAACTTTCTCCTAATATGCAAATTGGATACAGTGAATTAAATATCATCTCTTAATGCTGAATCATACTTTGAAGATGTAAGTTGAAGAGCTGCTGGATTTCATAGACTTTGGAGTCTCAAAGGTTCAGATTCCATAGAAATCAGTAGTTCTATATCCATGTTTCTTTTACCAGTGTTTAACTTGGTCCTCATTAAAAGATTCTGTTGGATCGGGGCCACGAAGCGGCTGTTGGGTCCCGGAGGAGACTGGTCAAGCAATGAGACACGAGGCAAGATGGAGCGAAGACCAGTAATTTAATGAAGGCAAGTCATCAGTATTTATCATGTACAGGCTGCATGCAAAAGAACTGCGAACTGACAGAATCCGTATGCCATGTTTACATGAGTTAATGGGGAAACTCTTCAGGGGAGTTAATTAACTAACTTAATCAATGACAGGGGAACTCCATTGTTCCAACTATCTGGGGTAAACATGTGGCTGGTATTGGTTTTAGGATTTAGGGTAATCCGCAGATGCGAGATTACCTATTACACAACTAGTGAGTTAGTCATTAGCTTCCTATTGTCCGAGCTGCTTGTCAGGTCAGCTGTAGGTGAATTAAACCCTATCTACTATTCCGCTCCCCCAATTTCTGTCCCTTCAGGAACCCCTGGTAACGAGGTGATCACCCATCACCGGGGTTCTGTCAGGGCCAGTATACCAATTGTGTGCGCGGATACCACACTCCCCCTTTATTTGTTTAGTTGGACCTGACAGACGGCTCGGCGTAGGAGCGGCATCAGCTGACTTGGAGTGAGGACATTCTGGGGTTCTCTCCATGGGGGACATCTTGACATCAGCGAGGGAATACATTGAATGAAACAACACACAGTGTTCCCAGTATTATCACCCCCACAATCACCTTGAGGGTCATTTGGAGCCAACCCCATGGGAACCAGGACCATAACGAATTCCACCACGCCCACGTAGCATCTTCCTTGATGTTTTTAACCAAGGTATGGAGGTCTGTGAGTTGACTCTGTACCTTGTGCGAGTTGTCCGTGAGGTTGAAACAACACATGCCATGGACAGACTCGCAACCCAAATGATGTAACAGCAAGAGGTAATTGATGGCTGCTCTATTATCCAATATGGCATGGCGAAGCTCTGTCTGCTCTTGATTAAGCAGCGCTATCGCCGAGAAGGTGTGGTTAATGGCTTTTGCCAAAGCGCAAGCCAATTGACCAATTCTCCAAGCGTTGCCTACGGCTAAGCCTGGCACGCCAAACAAGCTAACTGCTAATGGAACATGCTCAGCTTTACTCAGAATTCTAATGTGGCTATTACATGAGCTGTCTAACTGGGTGACACGAGCGTGCCGTATGTGTGAGGGTACATTTATGCTTAGTGCAACCATGTCTCTAGTGGGAAGCAACAATGTCAAACGATTGATACAGCAAAGGGAATCAGATACATTTGCAGGAATGTAGTTCCAAGTATACTGGTTACATGTAAAAAACCATCCTGAAGGCAAGGTAACATGAGCATACATTGAGCTAATAGTCTCTGGGTTATTGCAAGTCCAGTTGCTGTTGCCGGGGTCGAGGCAACAGCGCTGTGGCCCTTCGACCATGGAACAGCCGGTCTTACGAGCACAAGTAGAGTTCGAGCTGACCGCCACTCGGGGAGTGTAGAGAGTGGCTGCATCAGCCGGTAAGACTTTGGTGACTTGGGTTCCCCAATGCGCATACGTTGAAAAAGCAGTCTTGTAAAACGGAGCAAATATCCACTTCACCAACCAGTCACCGTTCCTGATGCGTGCATCTGGGGAGTGACACACCGGGATGAGGCAAGTGCTCAGAATAGAGGCAGAAGCGGTGGTCTGCCTCAGGCAAAAATCGGACTGATTGACGAGGTTCGCCAATCTTTCCCAAACATTGTACTGCAGCCGGGCAGAGAGATCTCCACCTGGCATCAGGTTGTTGGCTTCCAATGAAGCTGCTTGAACGCCTCCCCCCGCAAGCAGGGAAAGGATCAAGATGATGGTGGTCATCATGGAATTAGCTGTAATCAGGGAAAAGGCTGCAATCAAGATGTTCTCCGGTGTCGGCTCCTTGTCCTCCCGCCGAACGGCGTCCGCCGCCTCCTGGCACAGGGACTTGGCCATCCCCCAGGTGATCTTTGGTTCTGTCATCTGCTGTCACGCCTCCTCTGCTTGGCTCTCCCCGTCAGGGTTAGTTCCTCCATCTCTGGGATCGGGTCCGGAACTGCCTGGGTCCACGCCATTGGACTCAAAGTGAGGCTTGACACACTGGGCTGGAATCCATATAATGCCTGTAGGAGACATAATTGCAGCATACCCTCTTCTCCATGTTATGAGTGGTGCCGGACCCTTCCAGGAAGCATCCGGTGGCACTCGGTAACGCATCCATCGGCCGCGGGAGAGCCTCCATGCGACGGAAGTGCCTCTCCTGCAGAGTGCAATCCAAAAAAACATTAAGGTGATTGTACGTAAACAATACCATGTTCAGACAATGTTGTGCCTGACCCTGATTTTTGGGGAAGGCTGGTGGTTCCCCCCTTTCTGTTTGTTTGTCAATGTAGGACTTAAGCATCCGATTGACCCATTCCACAATCGCTTGCCCTTGCGGATTGTACGGAACGCCAAAGGTGTGCTTAATGTCCCAGGTGGCCATGAAGGTGGCCAGCTGCCTGGAGCTATGAGCCGGAGCATTGTCGGTCTTCACGTGCCGTGGTTTGCCCATGGCCGCGAAGCAGGAAAGGAGATGCTGCTCCACATGGGAAGCCGTTTCTCCCTTCTGCGCTGTAGCCCAAACGAGCTGTGAGAAAGTATCAATGAAACGTTTTGAATCTGCATATGCTCTTAAGCAGAGCTGCTGCTGAGGAGAGCCAAACAAAGGAAGTGAGCACTGGTAAGTTTTGCAGTTGGAGTAGAGCTGCTTTAGAGGCCTCCACTAATTTAAATTGATAATTTAAACTGCTGAGAGCCACCTCTGTTCAAACAGAGGAAGCAGTTAGAAGCTTCCAGAAGCAGGAGGGCAGAGCCACACCAGGCCCTTCCCTGAACTGTGACTCATAGGGGTGGAGCCACACTAGCCTTTAAAAGCTCTGAGCTCTTTTAGGGTCAGCCCTTTTGAATCTGCATGGGCTCTTAAGCAGAGCTGCTGCTGAGGAGAGCCAAACAAAGGAAGTGAGCACTGGTAAGTTTTGCAGTTGGAGTAGAGCTGCTTTAGAGGCCTCCACTAATTTAAATTGATAATTTAAACTGCTGAGAGCCACCTCTGTTCAAACAGAGGAAGCAGTTAGAAGCTTCCAGAAGCAGGAGGGCAGAGCCACACCAGGCCCTTCCCTGAACTGTGACTCATAAGGGCGGAGCCACACTAGCCTTTGAAAGCTCTGAGCTCTTTCAGGGTCAGCCCTTTTGAATCGGCATGTGCTCTTAAGCAGAGCTGCTGCTGAGGAGAGCCAAACAAAGGAAGTGAGCACTGGTAAGTTTTGCAGTTGGAGTAGAGCTGCTTTTCCGATTGCAAACTAGTAACAAAGGAGGAATATAGTCTTACTAGGTAGAAAGGTAGTAAACGTGTACATTTTTGAGGCCCAGAATACTGCACTTGTTAAAATGGATTCTGAGGGAACAGCTGTAGTTACCTGCAATACTTGTGCCATGTTTGTGTTCTTGCCAAAGCATATGGAGAACTACACTTGCAGCAAGTGCAAGCTGGTTGCACTACTAGAAGAGAAGGTCCAGCAGCTAGAGGCCTGCATATCTAACCATCAACAAATTAAGGAGCTTGAGCTGTTCTTGGACAGAGCGGAGCAGACTATGCTGGACAAAGAAGAGACAGGGCACAGTTCTGAGGGAGAAGGCCCTTCTCTAACTCAGGAGGGAGATGTTTGGAGGAATGTGACTCAAAGGAGGAGAAGAGTAGGGGATCACTCTGAGAGTCTGAAATTACAGAATAAATTCGAGGCTCTTTCCCTCATCACACCTGATGAGGAACACACAGAGGAACAACTTGTTCCACCTGATGATCTCTCCTTCATCATACTTGATGAGATCCAGGAAGATAAACAACAGGAACAAACTGAGGTTCTCTCCCTTAATATGGTTGATGAGGTGCATGTAGATGAACAAATTGCAGGAGAGAGGCTCCTTGTACTAGGCGATTCAATAATTAGAAATACAAAGAAATGGATTTGTGATGCACATGATAACCATATGGTGACTTGCCTGCCAGGTGCAAAAGTTGCAGACATCACAAGAAATCTAGATAGATTGTTAGAGAGAACTGGGAACGAGCCAGTTGTCATGGTACACATTGGTACCAATGATGTTGCGAAGGCAAAGCGGTCTGTCCTGGAAGCCAAATTTAGGTTGTTAGGAAGAAGATTGAAATCCCGGACTTCCAAGGTAGCATTTTCAGAAGTGCTACCTGTCCCTGCAGGACCTACCAGGCAGGCAGAGCTCAGAAGCCTCAATGCATGGATGAGGTGGTGGTGTCGAGAGGAGGGCTTCAGATTTGTCAGGAACTGGAGAACATTTTGGGACAAGCCAAATCTGTTCAGGAGGGATGGGTTGCACTTGAACCATGATGGGACCAGATTGCTGGCACTCAACATCAAAAAGGCTGCAGAGCAGCTTTTAAACAGATAACTGGGGGAAAGCCGACAAGAGCTGGGCAGCATCCGGTTCGGGAAAGTGTGTACTTGAGTAGTGAGGAGGATGTAAAAATTACTGAGCAGAGCAAGGAGCTAGTCACCAGCACTCTAGCAGAAAGATGCAAGAGGCAGTCTAACAATGCAACTGGACTCAAAAGACTGTATCAGAAGCCTCCAGAGCAAAATAGGGGAGCTGGAATACTTAGCAATAGATAAGAATATTGATATTATTGGTATCACTGAAACCTGGTGGACGGATGATAACCAATGGGATACAGTTATCCCAGGCTACAAACTGTACAGGAAGGATAGGAAGGGGCAAACGGAGGTGGTGTAGCCTTGTATGTCAAAGAAGTGATAAAATCGTATGAATTGGTATCCTAATCTGGGCGTCAATGATTTTATGTACTTTTGGCAAGATATAAAAATTGGAACCCGTGGGTGTTCTTTTAACAAAAATTTGTATGTTCTTTCACTAATATAATTAAGGGAAAGACCCTCCGTGACCACCACCTTAATAATGTTTTCAATTTCCTTGGTTGGATCCTTAATTAATTTTTTATATAAGGCTGGGTCAGCTAATTGTTTATAAACTTCCTTTAAATAGTTCTTGTCCAAAACCACGACTCCACCCCCTTTGTCCGCTGGTTTAATCACTATGGATTCATCCCGTCCCAAATCCTGCAAGGTGTTAACCTCCTGTGTTGTTAAATTCCGTCTTACCTTAAGTTTACTTTGTTCTAGTTTTTCAATGTAATTTAAAACAATCCTTTTAAACACCTCTATAGATGGGTGATTGATGTTGGGATAGAATTTTGACTTGGAAGCAAATTGATTCCTAAAATTATTCTCAAAATCCCCAAAATAAAGTCTTAATTTTAATAGGTTACTTATCCAGACACTACAAACAGCGACATCAGCTCGTCAGGTGATGAGGGATCAACCAGAGGTTACAATTTCAGGAATACAGAATTCCGACAACGACCACAATATACCCAATCTTTTTTAGGAAGAAGAAGACAACAGAGGAAAGCAAAGCCCTAGTATTCAACTTATCCTCTAGGCACTTGACTGAACATGAACTGGCATTACTGGGACTTGGTTTCAATTTCGTTCCAACCCCCTATTATCAATCTTTTAGTACACGGGTGGATGTATTTCGCTTGATCAGGTTATTAAAATTAAGCATTTAAATATAGCATTTTTGGTTTTGCTTTAAGCTTTCCAAGTTATTCATATCCAAGTCTAATCTCACTTCTTCCTTTCTAGTCCAATTAATTTTGTGGTTAAACACAATCTACACCTATAAAATGGTGCGTTAACCGTTGGAATGTGACAAAAGATGTTTAGCCAGGCCCTACTAGCCCGTAATGGGCTTCCGTTCACTCACCCGAACCCGGTTCGCAGGTAACTGTCGGGTTGAAATTTGTGCCAGTGGGGCAGGAGCCCCCCGGATGCAAACAAAAAAGGGAACTTCAATTTCCAACGTTCCTTGCACCGCGCCGCACCAGAGCCAATCAGGCTGAGCGGCGCGGGCAAAAGGAACGTTCAGAAACGCGCCGCAGCCAATCAAAAATAAGCCGCAGGAAAAACCCGCTGCACTACTTAAAATCACGCAAGCCAAACTACAAGCCCCAGGGTCCTGCGTGCCATGAGTGTGCAGAACGGTGAGGCAGCCGGCGCGCAAAAAAGAAAAAAGAAAGGCCACAAAAACCAAACACACACACACCCACTGCCGCATACAGCGGCGATGGGATTCATGTGGTCCGGCAACCCAGGCTGGCACACCGAAAGACCCCCACCCCAATGCCTGAAACCAAAAAAAGGACAGAATAACATTACATTTCCTGATTACTTTTGCACAATGGTACATCCTCCTTTGACCTGATTAAAGCAATCTACACAGACATAACCAACAATTATCACCAACATGAGTGGTTTACTCAAAGAGCAAACTTAGCAGCGAGAAATGATGATGTAAATAACATTAATCAGGAAATTCTGTACGTGTAACCAGACAAACCGACAGTATATAAATCAATTGATACTGTTGTTAATAAAAATGAGGCAAGCAATTTCCCAACAGAATTCTAAAACTCTAAAACTTCTAAAACCAGAATTATCTGGTATGCCATCACACGAACTCCTACTTAAAGAAGGAACACCTATCATTTCACTTAGAAATTTAAACCCACCAAACTTATGTAATGGCACAAGACTAACTGTAACACACTTACTGCCAAATTTAATACAAGCAAAAATTAATTACAGGAAAAGGAGCATGTGAAACAGTTTGCATAGCAAGAATTCCATTAATTCCATCAAAGCGAACAATACCATTTAGAAGACACCAATTCCCAGTAAGACTATTATTCGCAATTACAATAAATAAATCACAAGAACAGACACTTCAATACTGTGGAGTATACATGAATAAGCCATGATTCACACGCGGACAATTATATTTTGCATGCTCAGGAGTAGTTGGTGCAGACAATTTATTCATACAAGCACCAAACAATGACACCAAAAACATCATTTTCAAACAAGTACTGCTCAAAGAAAAGTAATAAACAAAACCTTAAATCATTTTAATAATCAGCAAAACTAACGCGATTTACAGTTTACAAACAGTAAGCCAACAACAATCATTAGGATCACCTCATTAGGATCACCCACCCCTGAAAAATATAAACCAATAAAGGAACGAACTTACCTAAACACGTCGAAAGCTTCCATCATTGCAGTTTCAAAATTATCCAAAATAGCGAAAGCAAAAATCCAAAACTCCAAACAAAAATAAATACAAAAACAGGAGACGAATTCTAAACAAAAGAAAAATTGTAAACAACAAACATTTCACGTGGAAAAAATTATAAAATGCGAGTCAAAGTAAAGCCACGCCTACACAAATAGAAAACAGCGAGAAAAAGAAAAGGCGCACGAACTAAGAATGAAGATTGTGAGACACAGATCACTCTGCCAACACCACGAAGGAGGGGAGGAAATAATCCAAAAAACAACAACAAATAAACACGATCAAACCAAAAAATTTGCTAATGCAATGAAAAGGAAACAAATAAAAACAAATAAACATATTCCAAAAATAATTGAACAAATAGCAGAAAAATGTATAAAAATAATTATCCGAAAACATCACAAAGCAGCGTGGGGGGGAAAACCCTTGCCAAACAACGCAATAACAAGAACCTTAAAAAAACCACATCTTAAAGACAGAGAATGAGCCTCCAACGACCTCTGTGGTTAGAGACATAGCGGAAAGGATAACAAGTACAGAAAAATAGAATAAAGGGACAGCATTGCCAAAAAATACAAGCTGGAAAAATAATCAGCAAAATAACATTGACCAAATATCGGAGGAGAAGAGAAAATTATGGAGGAAACAACAGAAAGTACAGGCAAGAAAGAATTTGAAAATAAAATAGAGAAAGAAAATGAATGTATTATGGGGGATGGTGAATCTAAAAATAATAATAATGAGGGTACCATTAAAGCCAGTAAACAAACTCTCTACCAATATGGACAGGTTACAAAAATAATAGAGATTGAGGAAATGAAAAATGAAGACTACACAGTACTTTCATTCCAAGAATATTCTAGCAATGAGGAGGAGGAGTATGATGATGAGGAAGAAGAAAAGTCACAATAAATAAATAAAAATAATTTAAATGACAAATACAAGGGCCTACCAGAAGATTCAAAAAATAAAATAAGAGTTAATAGACAAAATTAATCAAAAACAAATTACACCAACAAAATACCAAACTTGTGACAACATAAATACTCAAATAGTTCGAAGGAAGGAAACACTACGACAACTAACAGAATCAATTCAAAATTCAAAACCAAAAATAAGAAGGGGTCAAAGTGGTATAAAGGGATTGGTTGGTAAAATATATAGAATGATAAATAAGGTAGGTAATCCACAAGAAGAACTAAGATTAAGCTGGGAACAAGATTTGAATATAAAAATAGAAGAACAGAATTGGAAAAATAAATGGAGGAAAAGAATCATGAGAACTATGTCGGTTAGAGTTAAGGCACATAATTATAAAATGCTGTGGAAATGGTATTTGACTCCAATGAGGTTACATCAGATAGATAAGAAAAAAGATAAAATGTGTTGGCGTTGTAAGAAGGAAATGGGAACATATGAACATATGTGGTGGAGATGTACCGTGGTTAAATTTTTTTGGAAGAAAATTGAATACGAGATAACCAAAATTATGGGGGAGAAAATTAAATTGGGTCCTAGCACGATTATGTTGACAGAAGTGGAAAATATAAACTTGAGTAATAATAAAAAGGAGTTATTGGAAATAATGTTGTCAACGGGAAGACAGTGTATCGCTAGAAAATGGAAAAATGAGGCAAATTTGAATATTGAGGAGCGGTATAAGGAAATGTGTGGCTTGGCACTGAATGATAAGTTGACATGGGAAATAAATTTTAGAAAGGGATTTGTTAAAGAGAATAGATTCTGGAAGGTTTGGCAAGCTTTTGTGGATTACTCACTGAGGGGGAATGGTTTGCAAAGACCTGTACCTGATCACAAGATTTTTTGGGGAAAATCTCAATGAATATCTCCGAGCTCTCCAGTCCATTGTAAATAACACCGGGTGATTAGTATTTTATTTTTATTTTTGTTTATCTTGTTGTTGTTCTTTGTTTTGTCTTTATACTAGAAAACATTATTGGAAAATAAGGCATAGAAACCATACCTTATTGGTTTGATTTGAAATAGCATATATTATAAATAATATGGTTTCGATTTGTTGATGTTTAATTTTACAGATATATGTAATTTTAATTTTATATACGTAAGTTTCTTTATATTTGTAATTTTGATGTTCTTTTATTGTTTGTATTATTTTTGAAAATTTAATAAAATATTTTTTTTAAAAAAAAATCAAAACCAAACGGAAATACCACACAGGAAGAAATGGACAACATTAGAAAAATTTATAACCCACAAAACAAGATAATAGATTGGCAAACAAAGAGAGAAAAAACAACTGAGGTAAACATTACAACAATAACAGAACAACAAAAAAATTATAAAAATGAGAAACCAACCGAAAAACAAGAAATACAAGTTATAAGAAGAAAAGAAAAGCCATCACAACAAACTACACCAATTCAAAAATTAGATGAGTACAAAACCGAAAGCCAAGAAATAATACATGACTTTAAAAAGAATAGTGAATCACCAAAAAATGTGTAGCCCTGGAGACCCAATTTTTTTAAAAAAAAATCCAGAAATTTTACCATGGAAACATAACACAATGGACACTAAACCAATAAAACAACAAACCACAGATCATGGAAGTCAAATTGGGCTACAAAAAGACAAAACAACACAAACAGAAATAAATACAGACACCAAAATAGAAACTATCCAGGAAAATGAGAAATTTTAAAAAATAATAGATAAAATTAACAACAACAGGACAATACAATACAAGAGCAAGTTACAAACCTATGGAAAACCCAGCATTTGACCCCAGTGAACAATACTACAACCAAATTTTAAAATTGTGTTGGATAGTGAAGGGTTTGGTTTTTGTTTCTTGAACAAATGGTGCCGGCCTATTTTAATTTGTGTCTGATAGTGTTTCTCCCCCCCCCCCCCTAAAAAATGATAACGCTTCCAATTTTGTAATTTATTTATTTTCATTTATTTTTTGTTTATAGTACAGGAATATGAATGTTTTTAAAATATTTTTGAAATTTCTTTTTGAACATTTCTCAAATGTAACTTTGTTAATTTTTCTATTTACTAAGAATAACTGTTTTTTTAAAATTATAACTATGTAACTTTAACTGTAGTTTCTAAATTTTTGAAGTAACTGTTGTTGTTTTGGCGGTTCCTTGTTTATGTTGAATCTGCAATATAAGAAAATCTAGTGTCAGATACAGATTTTTAAGTATTACATTTTAACGTTAAATATTAGTTACATTTTTGTTGTTTGTTTTCGTTTTCTTTGCTTTTTATCTGTTGGATAAATATCCAATGTTTCAGTTTCTTAAAAGAATAATTTTTTAAATTTATATGGGTTTTTTTGTTTTTGTTTTTGTTTTTTGGTTACTTTTATTGATCTTTTGGGGTCCATTTTCCTTGTCCGTCATCTTGGTTTTGTTGTTTTGGTAAAGCTGTGAAAAGAAATATCTTGGATAAGTGTTTTGTATTATTTTGTATTATTTATTGTCAATTTTGGTTGTAATAATACTTGTTCTTACCTTTTGGTTGTCTTAATGGTACTTTAGTCATGCTGATGTAATTGTCCAGTAGTTCCAATGGTGATTCCATTCTGTATTGGTTTGTTGGATTCATCAGCAACAGTAGTTGTGTTTTTATTATTTCATCTACTGTGTAATTTTGGGTAAGTAGTTTTCTTTGGTTGTAGTATTGTTCACTGGGGTCAAATGCTGAGTTTTCCATAGGTTTGTAACTTGCTCTTGTATTGTATTGTATTGTCCTGTCTTGATTTGTCTGTCCCTGTGATTTATTTATTGTAATTGCGAATAATAGTCTTACTGGGAATTGGTGTCTTCTAAATGGTATTGTTTGCTTTGATGGAATTAATGGAATTCTTGGTATGCAAACTGTTTCACATGCTCCTTTTCCTGTAATTAATTTTTGCTTGTATTAAATTTGGCAGTAAGTGTGTTACAGTTAGTCTTGTGCCATTACATAAGTTTGGTGGGTTTAAATTTCTAAGTGAAATGATAGGTGTTCCTTCTTTAAGTAGGAGTTCGTGTGATGGCATATCAGATAATTCTATTGAGTTTTAGAATTCTGTTGGGAAATTGCTTGCCTCATTTTTATTAACAACAGTATCAATTGATTTATATACTGTCAGTTTGTCTGGTTACATGTACAGAATTTCCTGATTAATGTTATTTACATCATCATTTCTCGCTGCTAAGTTTGCTCTTTGAGTAAACCACTCATGTTGGTGATAATTGTTGGTTATGTCTGTGTAGATTGCTTTAATCAAGTCAAATGAGGATGTACCATTGTGCAAAAGTAATCAGGAAATGTAATGTTATTCTGTTCTTTTTTTGGTTTCAGGCATTGGGGTGGGGGTCTTTCGGTGTGCCGGCCTGGGTTGCTGGACCACATGAATCCCATCGCTGCTGTATGCGGCAGTGGGTGTGTGTGTGTTTGGTTTTTGTGGCCTTTCTTCTTTTTCTTTTTTGCGCGCCGGCTGCCTCACCGTTCTGCGCGCTCATGGCATGCAGGAGGCTGGGGCTTGTAGTTTGGCTTGCGTGATTTTAAGTAGTGCAGCAGTTTTTTCCTGCGGCTTATTTTTGATTGGCTGTGGTGCGTTTCTGAACGTTCCTTTTGCCCGCGCCGCTCAGCCTGATTGGCTCTGGTGCGGCGCGGTGCAAGGAATGTTGGAAATTGAAGTTCCCTTTTTTGTTTGCATCCGGGGGGCTCCTGCCCCACTGGCGCAAATTTCAACCCGACAGTTACCTGCGAACCGGGTTCGGGTGAGTGAACGGAGGCCCATTACGAGCTAGTAGGGCCTGACTAAACATCCTTTGTCACATTCCAACGGTTAACGCACCATTTTATAGGTATGGATAGACATCGAGGCCATTGAAGGTTCAATTATCGGAACATAGGTCGACGATTAGGGACCACGTGACCCAAGCCCTGCTCACCTCGCATTACCTCAAGAAAAAAAATTCAGATTCCCATTTTAAATTTGTGGTTCTCGAGGTAGTCCATCCAAGAGGTCACATGACCATTGATGTGGAGGAATTACTTCAAAGGGAGACATATTTTATTCATCATTTAAAGTTTTTGTGGCCAGACAGACTTAATCAGGAGATTGATTATTCATGCTTTTTATGAATCAGGTTTGATTGGACTTTGCAGATGTTTCGAGGTGGGGACAGCATACTTGGTTGTTTCATGCATTAAAGGGTGGTAATTAGCAAGTACCTTTAAAATGTGGGTAGTTATGTGAGTTCTCTAACATCCGAGAGCACTTACAGAGTTTGCAGAATAGGCTCGTGGGAAGCGTATGAGCAAGGTATTTCAGAAATGATTGTTTATTATAACATGGAAAGGGTGATAAAGTAAGATTAATATTGTGTAGCTTTAGTGAATATTGATAGTTGTGCTTTATTCTACAGATAGATTTCCAGTTTTCTCCTGATGAAATATCTTGAAAAGCCATGACTTTGAGAAAGTGGAACTTACATAGAGTGTATTGATGGAGATTATACTATCACAAGAAGATTTTGGGTAATTTTGTATAGGGATTATAAACCCTGCAAGAAATTTGGTTTACATTTTCCGTTTTGGTGGAGTATCCGGATGAAAAAAATACTTATTTTTTGAGTGGAATAATCTTGTGCAGTTTAACAAGCTTACCTTTGATACGGAGAAGTTATTTTGTTTAAAACAGATGGACAATAAATAGAGTGACTGAATAATTTCATATCTTCATTTTTCTAATTTTCACCATTTGGCCCCCTTTTGGGATTAACTGCAAAGAGAACAACTCTGTGTGTCAGAAATTAATTGACCCCCTTTTTAAAAAAATAAAATAAAATTCAATTTCTTTTCTTCCTCTCAGTCTTTCATGCTGTTCAGAAATGGGGCTAAATAAATTATCTAATATGGGACTGCGGTGGCTTAGTGGTTAAGGTGCTGGGCTTGAAGACTGGAAGGTCGGGGTTTGATACCTGAGTACTGCATGATGGAATGAGCTCCTGTCTCTGTCCTAGCTCTTGCCAACCTAGCAGTTCGAAAGCAAGAAATTGCAAGTAGATAAATAGGTACCACCTCGGCGGGAAGATGAACAGTGTTCTGTGCACTCTGGTGTCTAGGCATGCCTACCACATGTCAAGAGAAATATCTGAAAACACAGGCAGTGCTGTCTCTTTGGCTATAAACAGAGATGAGCACTGAGTCAGATACAACTGGCTTTCGAGTAAGGGCGACCTTTACCATAAATAGTGGGCATGATCTATTTCAGTTGCTCCATGTATACAAAGTATATCTTATACAGGGATGCCCTGAAATCATCCTTGTTGCATCCTTGTATGCATTTGTTCAAAAATGAGCGAAGATCTTTCTTTATGAAAGACAAGTATTTTCCTCCTGAATTTTTTTCTAGGTTTTGGCAATCATTTCATAGATCTTGCAGATGATAGGTCAGCTATATCCAGCTGTGCTCTAATACATATCTAATACAGTACTATTTGTTTAAAAACACTTCTCATATTTAAATTGAACATACTTCCAGCCTAATAGAGCAGGAGGTCCTCTTCAGAACCTCCCTAGCCAAGACGGGTGAACCTTAGCCCCTGTGCAGTGATATGCCTGAACAACTACAACCCAGGCAAGTTGAGGAGGCATCTACGTGGGCATTGACACCTCTATTCACATAAATGGATTCATTTGAAACATGTTATTGAGAGAGATAACGTCCAAAGATGGGGCGTGCTTTAGCTCCACTGGTAAGGCATACCAGAGAGTGGGTGCCACCACCAAGAAAGTTTGGTTCCTTGTCATCACCTTTATCACCAACCTTGTTGTCAGCACCTGGAGCAGTTTTCTACGTGGGAGACACTCCACCACACCAACAGGTAGGAAGTTCCAAAATGTTAGGGATAACACCTTGTGCTTGATACAGAAGGGGACAGGAAGCCAGTGCAAACTTCCCAAGGCTGAGGAAACAAGATTGCATTTCTTTGTTCCAATCACCAGCCTAGCAGCTGCTATTTTCTGGACATGTTGAAGTTTCCAGGTGCAATAGCAGCCCCACATAGAGAGCATTAAAGTAGGCAATAGATAGGATTACCAATGAATACCCCAGGGTTGCAAGGGAATGTATGTCTAAGTAACATAAGAACATAACATAAGAACAGCCTTGCTGGAACAGGCCACAGCCCATCCAGTCCAGCATTCTGTCTCACACAGTGGCTCACCATTTCCTTCAGGGTATTCCCAAGGAGATGCCTTCACCTGCTTAGGATTCCCTGGAAATGGCATTGAGAGATATCCTGCCTATCTCTCCAACCCGGAGGTTGTCCTTAGGTAGCCATAATTATAGCCATTGATAGCCTTGTCCTCCATGAACTTGTCTAATCCTTTCTTAAAGCTGTCAAGACTGACAGCTGTCACCACTTCTTCTGGCAGGGAGTTCCATAGACCAGTAATCCTCTGGGTGAAAAAGTACTTTCTCTTATTTGTTTGAGAACTAGTACCCAAAAGTTTCATGGAGTGTCCCCTAGTTCTAGTGTTGTGCGATAGGGAAAACAGTTTTTCCTTATCCACTTTGTCCACACCGTGCATGATTTTATAAACTTCAATCAGGTCACCTCTTAGACGCCGTCGTTCAAGAGTGAAAAGGCCCAACCGTTGCAGCCTCAGATGGTAAGGAAGGTGTTCCAGTCCCCTAATCATTCTGGTTGCCCTCCTCTGTACTTTCTCCAACTCCATAATATCCTTCTGGAGGTATGGCGACCAGAACTGTACACAGTATTCCAGATGGGGCCTCATCATAGATTTATAAAGAGGCAAAATGACACTTGCTGACTTATTTTCTATACCCTTCCTAATGATCCCTAACATTGAGTTTGCTTTTTTCACTGCTGAGGCACACTGGGTTGACACCTTCATTGAGCTGTCCACCAGGACACCAAGGTCCCTTTCCTGGTTTGTCGCAGAGAGTTCAGACCCCATCAGTTTATAAATGTAATTGGGGTTTTTTGCCCCAACATGCATCACTCTGCACTTACTGATGTTGAAGCTCATTTGCCACTGTTTTGCCCACTCCCCCAGTGTCAAGAGATCCCTCTGGAGCTCTTCACAATCTCTCACAGTTTTCACTACCCTGTATAATTTAGTATCGTCAGCAAATTTGGCTACCTTGCTTTTTACTCCTACCTCTAGATCATTTATGAAGAGGTTGAAAAGCAGGGGTCCCAGTACTGAACCTTGGGGGACCCCACTCTTTACTTCCCTCCACTTGGAGAAGTGTCCATTTAGTGCTACCCTCTGTTTCCTGTCCCTTAGCCAGTTGCTGATCCAGGACAAGACCTGTCCCTTTATTCCATGACTGGTAAGTTTATTCAAGAGCCTTTGGTGTGGGACCTTGTCAAAAGCCTTCTGAAAGTCCAGATAAACAATGTCAACTGGATCCCCCTTATCCACATGCTTGTTGACACTCTCAAAAAATTCCAACAGATTAGTGAGGCATGATTTGCCCTTGCAAAAGCCATGTTGGCTCTCCTTTAGCAGCGCCTCCTCTTCTATGTACCTATTAATTCTATCTTTTAGGATGGTTTCCATCACTTTACCTGGGACACATGTCAAACTGACAGGCCGGTAATTTCCTGGATCACCCCTGGATCCTTTTTTGAAAATTGGTGTTACATTCGCTACCTTCCAGTCATCAGGCACAAACCCTGATTTGAGGGAAATATTATATATTTTGGCTAGGAGATCAGCAATTTCATCTTTAAGTTCCCTGAGAACTCGTGGATGGATGCCATCTGGTCCTGGTGATTGCAACTGTACAATCTGATGAAGTTGGTAAAAGGTGGCATTACATACAGCCACAATTTGTGTTCAAGGTTCAATGATGAATCCATAATGATCACTAGGTTGTGTATCTAATCCTAAGGGGTGAGAATAGTCCCATCCAAAATAGAGGCCAGGCCACCTAGTCACATAGATGATCCCTCCAACACCAGGACCTCTGTTTTGTCAGGCTTGAGCTTCAGCTTTTTAGCTTTCATCCATTCCATTATCAAAGAAAGTCATCAAGACATCAAAGCACATTCACATATTGGAGATACTGAACTCTAAATCTCTGGATGACCTCTCTCAACATCCTTATGTAGATGTTAAACAACATCGGAGAGATAGTCAACCCCTGTGGAACACACCATTGAACTGTCCACAGGGTTGAGACAAACTCCCCGAGCTGAATTCTCTGGGGGAAGTTACCAAGGAAGGAGCAGAACCATCACAGTACAGTGCCCTGAATTCTAAACCCTGATAGCTGATCCAGGGAGATACCTTGTTCAATGGTATCAAAAGCAGCTGAGAGATAGAAGAGCACCAGGAGAGACTAAGCTTTGCTTCCTGTAGAAAAGGTTATCATGCAGCATGACCAATGCAATCTTGGTGCCCTGTTTCATTTTTCTTACCTTTGTAAACCCACTTTTGAAAAAAAAGCACACCCCGTTTTTATATCTTGCCTTTTCTATTTCTTATTAATAAAGTTATCTTGTTTCTTTTCTTTACAATAAAGGTATTTTGTTTATTTCATTTTGCCACCCACGTTTAGGATTGATTAAGCTTATGAGTACACAAGCACCACTCTGGCCATGTGTCCACTTCACACACACTTGAAGGTATATACTTGTAGCCCCATCTTTGGGAAACACACATACCCCAATTTTATTTTATCTCTTTTTATGCCTCTCTGCTGTGGAGGGAAGCGGGGGATCAGCCCCCCCCCCTTCGGAAAGCTGACAGCCAGCCAACAGAAAGAAAGACTTTTAAAAACCCAAGCCTCAAAAAGCTCCTTTATATTGAGTTAGAGTTAAATTGTGTTTTTAAGGGCTTTGAAGCCTTGCTTCCCTACTCATATAGCTAACCTAAATTATTGTATTTCTGATTAATTAATTGACTATACTGTGTTTATTAAAAAGTCCTAAAACTTACAAATATTTTAAATTTGATTTTAACATGCTCTGTATCTCAAATCAGGATCTTTCTTGCACCTCAAGCCTAACTCCTGCAAGCATTTAGGAGGGCTCAATAATGCCACAGGAAGCCATCACTTAACCTTTGGCCCCAAGAAAAGCCACATTGATTCTTCTGTTTACCGGTTGTATTGTTTTCTGCTTACTCTTGCACCTGGCATGCTCTTTGTTTTGGGACACCTCCTGTATTAAATTGTAGATAGTGCTTGGGTTGACTCAGGATAGATTAATTACTGGGTGGGAATGAAGTGTTTGCCAAGAGCCTCAATCAATGCTGCCTCCTCATGGGATTCTGAAGGATGTCCATCTTTGTCATTGGTCCTTTTGCATCCTGGATTCTGTGGGATCCGCAAGCACAATTGGCATTAACTGTCCCTGACAGAGGTTACACCGGATGAGGCAGACCCCTGGTCACTGGCCTCTGCCAGTACAGAAATTGGGGAGCAGATTAATAGTCATAAGATTGATTCACCCATATCTGACCTGACCGGCAGTTCTGCAGAGGGAAGCTGAATCACTAACGCTAGTTAGGAATTAGGTAACTCCACACCTGCAGATTAGCCCAAGCCCGAGTGCAAATAGTGGCCATGTTTACTCTTGTGCAAGCCATGAACAATGGATTTCCCCTGTCAGTATTTGTCTTAGTTAATTAACTTCCCCAAGAGAAGTTCCCAATTAACCCGGGTAAATGGGTGATGTGATTTTCTGTCAGATGACGATTCTATCACACGCTGCCTTGAATTCCTATATATGATGATGATTTTCCCTCAATAAACCACTGGTCTTCGCTCCATCTTGCCTCACGTCTTCTTCTGACCAGTCTCCTCCGGGACCCAAGGGCCGCTTCACGGCCCCAATCCAACATCTGGTGACCCCGAGACGTGATCCTACTCGTGAGTAAGCGATCAACGCGGTCCGGTTCCACGCTAGAACCGTGTCCGATCATCCCGGAGGACAGCGCGGCAGCCCGGTCGGAAAGACAGCCGATCGGGAAGACAGCTCCGCGACGAGGCATTTCAGAGAGGCATCCTACAGCTTGCTCTGGCTTTCGCGGCGGCTTGCAGCACAGAAAAACACGTTCCGCTCAGGGTCGGCTGTGAACCCCTGACAGCGCAGAGGCCACCGAGGGCCCGTGGCGGCAGTCCACGCTCTGAGCTCTACCCAGAGATTCGTCACGCAAAACCTATTGCCTGAACTTCAGACACGTCGAATCGTCCCGAGAAGGAGACTTCAAAGGACCCGGCAGGTAATATGGGGACTTGTCCTCAGCGGCAACGTCCGTCCGCTAGTCAAAGAATTCATGAGGATGAATTCAAAACCCTGTCCAGGGTATATCAGATAAGCCTTCACAGCGGAGAACTAGCGTGGCTTTTGGTGTTCTTGAGGGAACACTGCCTGCTTTACCCAGAAGTAGGTACGTTATCCCTTCAGCTCTGGGATCAGATAGGAGTCTGCATTCAGCAACCCCCGAGAGCTCCAGATGGCGTAACTCGCACATGGAGCAAATGTAGGAAACTCTTAGCAGAGGAAGACCCAGTCCGGATAGAGACCCAGAAACCCCCAGCACAGTCAGAACCATCAGCCCCAACGAGTCTCCATCCGTCATTTCCGCTTAAGCAGGGCAGTGTAGGGAGCATTCCCTCAGTGGCAGCTGCAGACGTCACTGAAGGAATTCATGGCATGAGAAGCCCTGGCGCTTCTCTGACAGTTAAAAGTTCCCTGCCAATTAAGAACTCCATTCAGCGCATGGGTGAGGAAGATCCATTCACGGGGAAATTGCCAGTGGCACAATTAGCGAGCACCCAGCTGCTGTGTTCAGCCTATCTGAAGGCAGACACATGTTCAGGCAGGGCTGCTCAGCGCCCACTGCTCATGGAAATCTGCACGGCCCCTGGCCACGCAGAGCTCCAGAGCAGACCCATTACCACACTCAGGCGCAGAGCAGTGCCAAAACCCCAAGGCGCCTGCTTCCAGTGTGGAAAAATGAGACACCTTAGAAGAGAATGCCAATCTAGACCAGGCTAGAAGGGAGGCAGCCATCGCCCTGGCTAGGCCAGAGGAACCATCCCAGCAATAGTACCCCGAGCTCTCCCAAGGCACAGGCAGAACCTACTTGTCTCACCTTGGAGTAGCCCAGAGAAACTCACCCCTAAGTAGAAGCACCCAGATGGTTGTGATAGCCAGCTGTGTATAAATCATCTCCTCATGTGTAGTATAGAACACTGCAGGGCAGAGGAGGAATGTGCGAATGCGTAAATAAATGTGTGTACTGTGTTATCATCTTGTAACCTCGGTTCTCAACCTTTTAAAGTCAGGGGCCAACTTCCGGGGCCACAGGCAGCTCTGGGGGTCCGGACAGTCACCCTGCCCTTCCTTCGCCGCACAGCCCTTCTTGGCTTGGTGAAGGTAGTGGCAGAGCAACGTGGGCCGCATCTGGCCCACTTACCCACATCTGGCCGCAGGTTGAGAATCGTTCTAGCTCTCCTTCATTCTCTTAAGGAAGGTACTGTTCTGGTATTTTGACCTTAATCTGTGTAAAGTAACTCACTCATTATACCCCTTTCACAGGAAAAAGCACGCAAACACTCTTGCTCTCTGTATATTCAGAAAATGCTTAATCGTTACCTTTTTACAGGAACAAAACTCCTCTCCAGGCCTTAGAAGTAACCAATTTGTTTCTTTCTAAGTCTTAAATTTCTTCCTTTCACAGGCTCCTGAGTTAATTACTGGTAGGGATCTCTCAACAGGAGGACCCGGTTGTCTTAATTATCTGACCTAATCTGATTGATAAGAGTTGTTGCATTCTCATTGTGCTAACTTCTGACTTGTCTTTCCTCCTTTCCTCCTTTCGCTAGTGGAACTCCCTGCTGGAAATGTTTAACTTGTGTGTCTTTTCATTTTTTGTGTATCGTTTCCTTACAGCTGGCATGTCCTAGTTGGCTTGCTTTTAATAAGTCTTAGTCGGTCATTTTAAGTATGGCACCTGGCCCACAACACCCTCTCTAATGAGCAGACACATTTCACAAACTCCTGAGCACAGAGGAAGGATTAGTCCCTGAGCTCCTGAGAATGTGCAGAGTGCCACTCATTAGCCAGGACTGCCTAGGACCATTTTAAGAATGCAGTCAGGTCACACTTTCAATCAGATACAGGCATTTTCAGGCCACCCCTCTCCTTTTTCTGCTGCTAGTCTAAGCACAGGCAAAAGGCTAAGCCAGCATCTGGCACCCTTCTCACAGGAGCACAAGAATAACTCAAGTAAAAGTGTGCACGCACGCCATGGGTGGATGTGCGCAGGGGGGCCTTCATGAGAAATTTACCCAAGGGAAGCCTGGCACGTCATGCGCCAAGGTTTGCCATAAGACCCCAGACTCATCTCGCTTCAAACGCAGACAGTCACCTTGTGTGAATTAATGTCACTGGTTCCCCTTCGGGGGGCTGGGACAGTTTTCACTTATGGGGGTCGCACATATTAGGTTCTTACTTGGCAAGAGGACCAAGCTTGGCGCACGCTCCTGACTCTTCCGCAAGCGGGCAGAGTTGGCAGCCGTGAACCTCGCTTTGTGCACCTTTGCCAAAGAACGCTTCAACATAATTACTGACAGCCAGTAATTTGCCTCACAGTCTACCGAGAGCATACATCACTCCCGCGATAGACAAAAACTTGCTGAGTTTGTTCCTCACAACTCCTATTCAGAGTCATGCATTCTTTCATCAGAATGCCAAAGCACTTGCAAGGCAGTTCAACCTGCCACTTTTCCGAGCCCAAGGCATAGTCCGTTCCTGTCTGCATCATGCAGGTGCGGTAGGGGGGCCCTCGGGGGGGGGGGGTCAACCCACGAGGGACAGAGACCAACCAGGTGTGGCAAATGGACGTCACACATGCCCCACATTTTGGCAGATAGCAGTACATGCACGTTTGCATTAATACCTTCTCACAGTTTGTTTGGGCAACGGCACAGAAGGGAGAAACGGCTCCCCATGTGGAGCAGCATCTCCTTTCCCACAGCCATGGGCGAACCTCGGCACATGAAAGTCCGATGACACCCCAGCTTATAGCTCCAGGCAGCTGGCCACCTGGGATATTAAGCGCACCTTTGGCTTTCCGTACAATCCGCAGGGGCAAGCGATTGTGGAACGGGTCTATCGGACACTTAAGTCCTACATTGACAAACAAACAGAAAGGGGGGAACAACATCCCATACTTGCACAGCAATTGCTATCCTATAAGTGCAAAACCAACTAACTCTTTCAGAATTTTTATCTCCCAAACAAGTCTCTTCCCCATGCAGGTCCCAGAGGCCAGAATCAGACCCGGATGCCAAGTTCGGCTATTGCAAAGGATGGCACCAGTCACTGCCTTGGATGTCATCAGCTGTCCGTCTTCCTTTATGACTTACATCTCCAACGACATTTCTATGAACATTTTGCATACTCAGTGCTACTTCTAAGAACCATGCTTTTCTACAAAACAAGACTTTTCCAAACTCAAGTTACACATGAAACCCCACCAAGAAGGGAAGCCTCATCTTCGAGAAGCAGCTGAATGTTTTCTATTGCTATTATCTGTAGTTGCTCTTTATTTATTCATGCCTTGTACAATGCTCCAGTTGGGATTTGCAAGGGACACTTGAATTTCTGTATACGTAGGGTCGTATATTGTTAATAACGGCCAGCTTCCACCAAGGGAAGCCAGACCGGCCCATTGCTTGGAAAGATTGAGCACCCGGTAGCCGGCAATCTCCAGCCATTGTAAGTTATTTTCACACCTCCCCATAGGTGCTAGAAAGACATTTGCACAACGCTAGAAGTTGCAGAGATAGCTTAGAATCACCCCAGGTCACAGTAAGAGATCAATGACACATCTCATTATCTTGCCTTGCTACAGAAAGCAGTCTGGATTCAGACCCACAGTTCTGAAAAACCAGGCAGCAGTCAGTATATTCAGTGTGCCAGGTTTAGTCATAGGCAACGCTCAGAGAATTGGTCAATTGGCTTGCACTTTAGAGCCATTAACCACACCTCCTCGGCAATAGCGCTGCTCAACCAGGAGCAGACAGAGCTTCACCATGCCATACTGGATAATCAAGCAGCCATCGATTATCCCCTGTTGTTACATCACTTGGGCTGCGAGTCTGTCCACGACATGTGTTGCTTCAATCTTACAGACAACACACGCAAGGTTCAGAGCCAGCTCACGGACCTCCACACCCTAGTCAAGAACATCAAGGAGGATGCTTCGTGGGGGGGGGGGGTGGAATTCGTTGTGGTCGTGGTTCCCATGGGGGTGGCTTCAGACGACACTCAAGGTGATTGTGGGGGTGGTCATACTGGGCACAACAGTGTGTTGTTTCGTGCAATGTATTCCCTCACTGCTATCGAGATGTCCCCCATGGAAGGAACCCCGAAACGTCATCCCCCCACAACAGCTGATGCCCCTCCTGCGCAGGGCCGTCTGTCAGGTCCAAAAATAACAAGAAAAGGGGGAGTGTGGGATCCGCAAGCACAATTGGCATTAACTGTCCCTGACAGAGGTTACACCGGATGAGGCAGACCCCTGGTCACTGGCCTCTGCCAGTACAGAAATTGGGGAGCGGATTAATAGTCATAAGATTGATTCACCCACATCTGACCTGACCGGCAGTTCTGCAGAGGGAAGCTGAATCGCTAACGCTAGTTAGGAATTAGGTAATTCCACACCTGCAGATTAGCCCAAGCCCGAGTGCAAATAGTGGCCATGTTTACTCTTGTGCAAGCCATGAACAATGGATTTCCCCTGTCAGTATTTGCCTTAGTTAATTAACTTCCCCAAGAGAAGTTCCCAATTAACCCGGGTAAATGGGTGATGTGATTTTCTGTCAGATGACGATTCTATCACACGCTGCCTTGAATTCCTATATATGATGATGATTTTCTCTCAATAAACCACTGGTCTTCGCTCCATCTTGCCTCGCGTCTTCTTCTGACCAGTCTCCTCCGGGACCCAAGGGCCGCTTCACGGCCCCAATCCAACAGGATTCAAATCTGGACTTTTTGATTGGTGCCAACTTTCAATCTGCAGTCTCGTTGGATGTCCACCGAAAGACTTCAGTGACTACCTTTTCTGAATCATGAACTTTGCTGTTTCCTTCTTGCCCCAGGACATTTGCCTAATCCTATTTGCCTATTGTTTCACATTATTGAACTTCTTACTGTAACAAAAGAGCCAGGTGCTGGTATTATTTGAATCATTGTAATTTTTTATTTTTGTAAGTACTAGTATAGTAGGAGAGGTAGTTTTAGTTCCCCAGGGTGGAGGATATAAAAGATCACATCTTCCATCATGGCTTTAGCTCTCTTGATTAGAATTTAGGGATTCTCCAGGCAGGTTGAGACTAGCTTTTGGTGCAGCAGTTAGGCCTCTGTTGTATTAAATGCATGCCAATAAACCACATTTGTTTGCCTGAAATAAATTGTCTGTAATTCTTGGGTGAAGGGTGGGCTCTGCCAGCAATCAACCTGGGTATTTTTAACTGTACCTTGGGGTCCATAAGAGCTCCTGTAATGAAAGGAGAGGGTCACCAGTTTTTAGGTAACACCTTTGCTGAGGCAAGTTATATATTTCTTAACTGGACAAGTAAAATAGAAACATGCTTCTGTGTTAAGCCATATCCCAGTGGTTCCCAAACTTAGGTTGGGATGTTGTTGGATTTCATCTCCCAGCCTCCAAAGTCCAGAGATCCTGGAAATTCCAAACCAACATCTCAGATTCATTTTTGGGAAATCACAGTTTTAGTCATTCTTGCCAAGAAAAAAAACCCCTTCTAGGATGTCTTCTGTATAACAGAGAAGTAGGAGATGTTTCTTTTTTATTTTTGTTTCAGAAACCATTGTTCAATATAAATGGTAGGGGGGAAATATCCATCCTATATTTCTTTGAAACAAGAAGAAAGGACCCTTTTAATAGCCACTTGATCACTTGTTATTAATCAATTGCACCCACTCCTGGACCGGGAGGCCCTGCTCAGGGTCACCCATGCCCTGGTCACCTCCCATTTGGACTATTGTAATGTGATCTACATGGGGCTGCCCTTGATGACCATCTGGAGACTGCACTTGGTCCAGAATGCGGCAGCCCACGCAGTGGTGGGGTGTACTCGTTTTGCCTGCACTTCGCCACTGCTGCGGGAGCTGCACTAGCTGCCTATATGATTCCGGGTGCAATTCAAGTTGCTGGTTGTCGCCTTTAAAGCCCTTCATGGTAGCGGACCAGGATACCTCAGGTTACCGCATCATCCCTAGGACATCAACCCGTCCCACGAGAGCAAACCGAGAAGGCACCCTTCAGGTACCATCTGTTGGGGAGACTCGCCTCTCCAGCACAAGGAAAAGGGCCTTCTTGGTCATAGACACCACACTATGGAACCTCCTCCTGGTAGAACTACACTTCCAGGCCCACTTGCTACCATTTAGGAAAGAACTTGCTACCATTTAGGAAAGAACTGAAGACGTGGTTGGCAAAATAGATCTGGGGGCTGGGATTGTCACCAAGCTCCCCTTTCCGACTCGTCTGAGGCTCCCCCCTCCTGTAATTTTTAAAAAATGTTACCGTCTTGTAGATTTTATATTTGTTTTTAGATAGTAAATGGCACAGCGGGGGTAATATTGCTATGTTTTTAAGGTTTTAAAAAATTGTTTTGTATTGATTTTAACTTATGTACACCGCCCAGAGTCCATTGGATGGGGCGGTATATAAATCTATTAAATTAAATTAAAATCAGTCTGTGAGCATATAGTAGAAAAGAATATGATGGGCTTTTTAGCATAGTTCTTCCATGCCACATACCTTGTCCCACATTTCCCCCTTGTCTGGAACATAGAGTCTGCATCATGATCAGCAGCTATCACAATGGAAGAGTTAAAGTTTATCTAACTATTAATGCCTGAAAGCAGCCCTCATTCTATTTTCCTTGGAGAGTTTTTAAATCATTGACTTCTTCCTGACCTCCTCTTTCAAATGTGAAGATACATTGAGAGACTTGGCGTGACATCTCTCCATAGTTCAAGTAAAAGCATGTGTAGCATTTTACCTTTACTTCTTGATGCTGAAATGGGCGAATAAACTTTTTATATTAACTTTCTATCCCACTCTGCAGACTAATTGTTCTGAAGTATGCTTTGCACTATGACCTGCTGTAGAAAAACAAGATAGAATAATGGATGGTTCATCTTTTTTTATAAAGTGTTATAAGTTTTAAACTCCTTGGAGCCAGAAATGTCCTCTGGTTCTTGACTTGTGCTTATAATTAGCTTGGAAGGGTTCTGAATCAAAGCAGATATAACAGATGTTTGTCCAAATTTCTCTTGACTGTCCCAATTATTAGAGTGCTCACCACTTCCCAAGGCAATTGGTTCCATTGTCATACTACTCTCACAATTAAGAAGATTGACTTCCAGTACCCTGATCATCCTTGTTGTTATTGTTGTTGTTGTTGTTGTTGTTGTTGTTGATATTATTATTATTATTATTATTATTATTATTATTATTATTATTATTATTATTATTATTATTATTATTATTATTATTATTATTATTATTATTATTATTATTATTATTATTATTATTATTATTATTATTATTATTATTATTTCTATTCTGCTTTCCTGGCACAGGTGCCACTCAAAGCGGCTTACAACATATATAATTACAATAAACAGAGCAAAATATACAATAAAATACAAAAAGCAATGCACAATTAATACAATCAAAACATCAGAATATTCCAAAATACAATACAAAATATAAATAAAGAATTAAGCAATGTCACAATACACTCAACCACCCAGCAGCCACAAAGGCACCCCATGGTTCAATGTCCGTGAGGGCAGCTGCGTCGGCGACGGCAATGGCTCCCACCTGTCTCTCCCCTGTGGGGCCGGTGGCGTGGTCTCCCGGGGCGAGACAAGGAGCTGCTCGAAGCGTCAGGCAACGGCGTCCTTTTCTGCTCTCCGGGCGGGCCGTCCCGGAGAGCGAGGCAGCTGCGTCAGCGACGGCAATGGCTCCCACCTGTCTCTCCCCAGCGGGGCCGGTGGCGTGGGCTCCCAGGGCGAGACAGGTGTTGACCTCCTCTGAACTTGTTCCAGTTTGTTAGCATCCTTCATCAAGTGTGATATCCAGAACTGGACACATGAGCACTAAGGAGGGCCAAATAAAGTGGGACTAGTGCTTCACGGGTTTGGAGAGAGTATATTTCCATCAATGCAGCCTAAAATAGAATTTTGCCCTTTTTGCAGCCACATCGCACTGTTGTCCCATATTCAGCTTGTGCTTTACAAACATTCCAAGATCCTTCTCTCTCTTTCTCTCCTTCTGTTGTCCTAGTGCTCAAGCCTATCAAGATATTTTTGAATTGTGTTACTTTCTTCTAATATATTATCATCAATAAGTAATTAATTAAAATATTGGAGAATACACCGGACCTTATGGTACCCCACTTTTTAAAAAATTGCCTTCCTAATATTATCTCTGTAATACTGCAGTGGCTCAAGTCGCTAAGACACTGACTGGGGAGTGGAAGGTCAGCAGTTCGATTCCCGAGTACTGCAGGATGGAAATGAGCTCCCGTCTTCATCCCAGCTCCTGCCAACCTAGCAGTTCGAAAGCGAGAAATTGCAAGTAGATAAATAGGGACCACTTCAGTGGGAAGGTAACAGCGTTCCGTGCACTCTGGTGTCTAGTCATGCCTGCCACATGACCACGGAAATGTCTGCAGAAGCAGACAGCGCTGGCTCTTCGGCTTAGAAACAGAGATGAGCACTGCACCCTAGAGTTGGATACGACTGGCTTTCGAGCAAGGGAAACCTTTACCTTACCTTAATTCTTTGCTAATTGTCTGTACTCTTTGTTGTCATGAAATAAGCCCAATTTTAAACCATGGTTTTTCATGATCTTTTTGTCCACCAAATTACTATATGTTTTAGCCTAATCCAAGATGGAGATTTTAACGTGGATTTAGTGTATGAAACTAAGACACAGGACACAGCCTCGGGCTGGGTTAACTCAGGTTTATTGCATCGTGGACAGAGGGAACATGAGGTAATGGCGGATCAATAGCTCTTTATATACAGTAGGAATACATTTGAACGTGGTGCCATGGTAGCCCATTGGCTACTGTCTGCGTGACGTCATTGTGGGTCACGCCCTCCTTGTCCAGGTGTAGGTGGTGGCGGGAAAGCTTCCCGCGCTGTTGCCTTTGATGAGTTCGGACCAAGAGAGCTTGGACGCTCGCTGCTGCCAGCTGGTGGTCATTAGCTCGCGTCCTATTACAGGGTTTATATGATACAGCTGAAGGTTACATTGTTGCTATAGGCAAGGTTACATTGGCTCAGATACATTGTAATCCATGTGGAAGGTAAAACCATTAGAACACAACATCCCTCCCCCCTAGGACGAGACAATGTCTCGAGCCCACACTTCAACACACTCCCCCCCCTTAGGAGACAAAGTCCCTCAGCCAAGATGGCTTATTTCGAACACGCTGGGGTCTCGATGCGGGCTGCCTTTCCCCGGGTTTGCTACCTTCTCTTTGTCCCCTGGTTTCCTGCCCTGTAATTGGAGAGGGAGACTTGTTAGTGACTAGCCGCGGCTCCGCGGCGTTGTTGGGAGGTGTGCTCTTTCTCGGGGAAGAACCGGGGGCACTGGGGGCTAACGAAAAACCCCTCTTCTCGCTTGGAAGGGTGGGGGAACACTCCTGAAAACCCCCCCGGCTCGCAAAACCAAAATCAAAATTACATTCGGGGGACGCGGCGGCGGCCGCACATTCCTTTTCCCTCCCCCCGGGCTCTGATAGAACTGGGGTATCAAAAGGATATGAGTCGGGACCACCGTTTTCCCCCCCGGTTTCGGACTGCTGTCCCTCAATGTCTCCCCCTTGGGCTAAACGGGTGGGGGAGAACCCTATCGCTGAATCCTGTTGCTGCGCCCCACTAACCGGCCCTTCACTCACTCGGCGCCTCAGTTGGTCAGCGTGTCTCCTCCAGAGGAGGCCGGTGCTCGTTTCCACCCGATATGACACTGGCCCCGTCTGCTCAATTACTGTTCCCGGCACCCAGGCTGGCCCTGCGCTTGCATAGTTCCTGCAGTAAACAAGGTCGCCGGCGGCGAACCCTTTCGAGACTGCCAATCCTATGTTTTTCCCTTTGTCCTCGACTCTCGTCGGGTCCAGCCTGGACAGAAGCGTGGTCAGTTTTCGCCGCATCAAGAGTTCTGCCGGCGAGTAACCTGACGCTAAGGGGGTCACCCTATACGCTAATAAGAACTGACACACTTGGTGGTTTAGGTCCCCCGGGCCCATGCGCCGAAGCGCATCCTTTGTTGTCCTCACCAACCGTTCCACTTGGCCATTCGTGGCCGGGTGAAACGGCGCGGATGTAACATGCCGAATGGCGTTTGCTTCCATGAATGCCCCGAACTCCGAGGAGGTGAAGCAACTCGCGTTATCGCTGACTAAAGTGTCGGGTAAACCGAACGTGGAGAAGACTCTCCGTAGCTGGCTAATTGTCGTGGCGGAGGACGTGCTCTTTACTGGGATAACCTCCAGCCACTTGGAAAATGCATCCACCACCAGGAGAAACATGGTCCCTCGAAATGGGCCAGCGAAATCTACATGTACTCTGGACCACGGCCCCCTCGCTGCGTCCCATTCCCTATGCGGAAGGCGGGCCGCCTCTGGTCGGGATCCCTGGCATGCCTCACAAGTGCCGACCATGTGCTCAATGTCCGCGTCCAGCTGAGGCCACCAAAAGTAACTGCGGGCCAGCGCTTTCGAACGCACGATGCCCGGGTGGCTGACGTGCAGCAGTTTGAGCACCCTCGGCCGCATGGATGTAGGGACCACCACCCGTTGGCCCCACAGCAGGCACCCCCTTTCTAGGGACAACTCTAGCTTTTTCCGAAAGAATGGGTCGAATTCCGTGCTCGGGGATGATGCCGGCCACCCCTTTTGTACCCATGCGCTGACTTTCTCGAGCGTTCTGTCCTTGCCTGTCGCCCTAGCAATATCCGCTGGTACTATTGGGGGTGCATCTAAAACCTCGATTAGTAACACCTGGCGGTCTCTTCCTACTCTAGCCTTTTGGTCGTCCGACAAGGGCAAAGGGGATCTCGAAAGTGCATCAGCATGGCTGATCTCTTTTCCGGGCCGGTACACCAACTCGTGTTGGTAAGCGTTGAGAAAAATGGCCCATCGCAGCATTCTCGGTGATAGGATCTGCGGGGTGGGCTTGCTTGCCGTGAAAATCCCTAACAGGGGCTTGTGATCCGTCACGATTTTGAACGGGCGGCCATACAAAAAATCGTGAAACTTTTTGGTCCCCGCTACAATTGCCAATGCCTCCCTGTCGGTTTGTGCGTAATTTCGCTCTGCCTGGGACAGGGACCTTGAATAAAATGCAACCGGGGCCTCCCTTCCGTCATCCAACACGTGGCAAAGTACTGCCCCCACCCCCACCGGTGACGCATCACAGACTAGGACCACCGGCCGTTTGGGGTCGAAATGCGTTAGAATTGCGTCAGAGGTCAAGAGTTGTTTTAATTCTTTGAACGCCCTCTCGTGCTCGTCACCCCACACCCAAGTCTCCTCTTTTTTAAGCAGCCGATGAAGCGGTTCGGCCACGGACGCCTTCCGCGGAAGGAATGTATGGTAAAAATTGAGGAGCCCCAGGAATGACTGTAGCTCGGTTTTGGATGTGGGGCGAGGGGCCTTTTTGATGGCTACTACTTTGGATTTGGATGGCTTGATACCCTCGGGTGTGATCCTGAACCCTAAGAACTCGACCTCGGTTTCGAAAAAAACACATTTGTCCTTCCTCAGTCTCAGCCCCGCTTTCTCGAACACAGTTAGCACTTTGTCCAATCTCCGTGCCAGTTCGGCCTCACTCCCCCCTGTTATTAATACGTCATCAAAATAAGGTAACACCCCCTCCAGCCCCTTCAGGAGGCGTTCCACAAGCGACTGAAAAAGGCCGGGTGCCGAGTTCACGCCGAACTGTAAACGCGACACTTGGAACGCTCCTTTATGTGTGACTATCGTTTGTGCCGCGGCCGTGGCGGGTGTTACGGGAAGCTGCTGATAGGCTTGTGCCAGGTCGAGTTTAGCGAAACACTTTCCCCCATTTAGCCTAGCCAAAAGGTGGCTGACCACCGGCACCGGATAAGCATTAGGGCGGATCGCCTTGTTAATCGTACACTTATAATCAGCGCAAATGCGCACCTCCCCGTTAGCCTTCAGAGCTGTTACAATTGGAGTTTCCCACTCCGCGGAATCAACAGGAATAAGAATTCCCTGGCCCACCAATTTGTCCAGTTCCGCCTCTATTTTGTCCTTTAGTGCGAAAGGCACTCTGCGCGGTTTGAGTCTTATCGGGCGGACCTCCGGATCTAGGTCGAAGGCTACAGGGGGTCCCTTGAATTTTCCGAGTCCTTTTTCAAAAACGGCGGGATGCGCATCGCACACCGCTTGTATTGGGTCCACCCCCACTGCATGTACTCCCCCTATAAACAGGCCTAGAGGCTGGAACCACTGTGTCCCTAGGAGGCTACAACTCCCCCCCTTGAGGACAACTAAGGGCAGCTCCGCAGAGTGTCTCTTAAACTCAACCCGAAATTTCCCGACCCCCAACACCGGAATGCTGTTCCCCTGTACATCTCGTAGCGTGGACCTCAAAGTTTTAAGTTTGGGCCGCACGTGGGGGTCGATTTTTAAAAACTCTTTCTGGGGAATTATGGAATAGGAGGACCCCGAGTCAATTTCCATCCTGATGGGGGCCCCTTGTACTAGTACCTCAACGAAATAATGGGACTGTTCCGCGGACACACTGAGCACTGGGACGTCGTCCTCGCTGCTGTCCGAGACGCGGCCCACGCCGTCCTGCTTCCTCGTGGTCTGGACGCCATCTTTGGGCCTCGCTGAACGGTCCGGCCTGGTCGAACGGTCTGGTGACTGCCTCCGGCCCTCCTTCCGTTTTCTGCATGCCTTGGCGATGTGCCCCCGACGGCCGCAGGTGTAGCATTCGGCCTTTCTAAACGGGCACCTCGCACGCTCGTGGGCCGCTCCGCAACCATCGCAGCGGCGCCCCCCTTTTCGGACCTTCTGGACCTCCTCGCCGTCGCTGCTCTCTGAGGACGACTTTGAGGCCCGTTGAGTTGCGTGCACCGACCTTTCCGCCTTGCCGGCTCTGGGACGCCACTCACGCCACTGGTGCATCTCGTCCACTCCAGCGTTCGTGGACTCTGCGGCTTCTGCGGCCTCGACGACCTCTGCCAGCGTGGGTGGCGGCTCCTTATTCATCAAGCTGCGCTGCACCTCCTTGTCTTTCAGGCCACACAGCACGCCGTCCCTGAGGGCCATTTCTAGGATGCTGCCCCATTTACAGGGGGCAGCGGCTACCCTCATGGCGGCCACGAATGCCTCGACCGACTCGTCCGGCGCTTGGACTCGCCTCCAAAACGCGCTCCGAGCGGGAAACATCGCCCTCGCGGGTTGGAAGCGCTCCCGTAGCAGCTTCATGATGTCGTCCGCCTTAAATTCGCTCACCTTCTTTGGAGCGATGATGCCCACCAGCGTCCGCTTGGTTTCCATTCCAAGCATGCGGGTGAGGATGGCCCTCTTCCTCTCCTCATCGTCTTCCTTGACTTTGAGCTCCACCAGCGCCGCATGGAAGTCCATCTCAAGCAGCTCCCAGTCTTGCGGTTTGGTGATGTTGAACCCGCTCTGTGCCCTGGCTGCTCCTTGGGAATCCATTGATCCCATCCTCGTCGCCAATTTAGTGTATGAAACTAAGACACAGGACACAGCCTCGGGCTGGGTTAACTCAGGTTTATTGCATCGTGGACAGAGGGAACATGAGGTAATGGCGGATCAATAGCTCTTTATATACAGTAGGAATACATTTGAACGTGGTGCCATGGTAGCCCATTGGCTACTGTCTGCGTGACGTCATTGTGGGTCACGCCCTCCTTGTCCAGGTGTAGGTGGTGGCGGGAAAGCTTCCCGCGCTGTTGCCTTTGATGAGTTCGGACCAAGAGAGCTTGGACGCTCGCTGCTGCCAGCTGGTGGTCATTAGCTCGCGTCCTATTACAGGGTTTATATGATACAGCTGAAGGTTACATTGTTGCTATAGGCAAGGTTACATTGGCTCAGATACATTGTAATCCATGTGGAAGGTAAAACCATTAGAACACAACAGTGGAGGAGTCACTTCATACCAAGTTCGGAATGTAAACAATGTTGGCCTCATGAGTTGGAAGAGATGGAGCCTAATATGTGATTGACAAGTCATCCTGTAATATTATTGGTTGCAATCTCTTAGGGGAATGGCTGGGCAGAGGACCCTGAGGGAGGATAAAAAAGCCTTAGAAGGCAGGGGCCGAAACACTCTCTTGGAGCTTAACTGCAAAAATGTAGAGGCTTGAGAAAGAACGAGGGCCAAGGGCTATCCCTTAAATAAGCAGCTTTCATTATTTCTTTGTTTTGAAATGCTTTCTAAGCTTTTGCTGAGTTTTATTCTGTACTTTGTTTTGATTTCAATATATTTCTAAAATACCTGAAGAGACTTGGAGTGATTACTTGCCTTGATGCTACCTTAGTTACACATATCTAGAATCCTGGGTTGTCTATCCAGGGAGCTGCAACTCAGAAGAATGATAGGGCTTTCTTAAGAGTAAAACACCCTATTGTTACATATTGTTACGAATGATCAGATTTCTCATTCCTCAGAAAATATCAGGTCTGAGTTCATAACAGCCAAGATGCTTTTAAACTGTGAAGTCTGGCCAGGATTTTTCCTAACCCAAGACAAGCCCTGGGAGTTTTGCCCACTCAATCCTGTCATGTCCTCTTCCTAGGGTTAGTTTTTGGACAGTGCTTCAGTATAATCTTGGTAGCATAGCTAAAAATAAACAAACTCCCTTTACACATTGACTGAAATTTCTAAAAAAAAAAGTTTTATTTTTACATAACACTGAGCTAATTATGTTAATGGTCAGGTTACAAAATTGTGGCAAACAAGAAGGCAATTTAAATGACACTTCAAAATTCTTCAAAATACACAGATCATCAATTTCCTCATGAAATAATAGCCCTGTCTTTTTCTTCTAGGGGAACTGTCTAACCCCTAATCAGCTGAAGTAACCCTGCTTGTCTTCTTATTTTACCTCAGCTTTATCTCAGCTCCTTATTTTACTTCAACTTTCTCCTTTTATATCAATTCCCCTCAGGCTTCTAGCACATTCCTCATCAATCATTCATGTTGGATTGGGGCCCGATGTGGGCCGGAGGGTCCCGGAGGAGACTGGTCAAGCAAGACACATGAGGCAAGATGGAGCGAAGACCAGTGTTTAATGAAAACAAATCAGAGGCTTTTATCCTTGCCTAATCTGGCTGCATGCATACGTTGCACGTAGCAATACAGAGGAAGCCCTGAGTCTGCAAATCATGTTTACACAAGTTAATTGGGGAAGTCTTCACCGGGGAAAGTTTCTTATCTAACTTAATTAACTACCGGGGACATGCATTGTTCCTCATTATCGGGAGCAAACAAGTGGCCAAAGTTGACTCTTAGACTTTAGGGCTTCTGCGGATGCAAGATTACCCATTCCATGCCTATCGAGTTAACCATCTGTGTTCTTTAGCTTTCCATTGTCCTAGCTGCCTGTCAGGTCAGCAATAGGTGAATCAAGCTATATCAAATATTCCGCTCCCCAATTTCTGTCCCCTCGAAACCTTACAGCTCAAAGGAGTGATCTCCCAAACCGGGGTTCTGTCAGGGACAGTATGCCAAATGTGTGCGCGGATCCCACACATCCACTCTCAATCAATCACAATCCAACATGCAAATGAGCTCTTTGCAATATTCTATTGCTACCCAAGTCTGCTAATCTTCCCCTGGCTTTGCCTTCCCTTTTACCCAGGTTGCTTTTTATCCATTTGTATTCACACTCTGCCAATGCTCTCATTCTTTTTCTCGCTTCTAAATCCATTCATTCCTTACACTCTTCTTTTGTGACCTGCTTGCCTTCCACTTCCTGTATGTGTCATTTTTGTTTTTTGTGGGATCCGCGCACACAATTGGCATACTGTCCCTGACAGAACCCCGGTAATGGGAGATCACCTCGTTGCTACAGGTTCCTGAGGGGACAGAAATTGGGGGAGCGGAATATTAGATAGAGTTTAATTCATCAATAGCTGATCTGACAGGCAGCTCGGACAATGGAGAGATAATGACTAACTCACTAGGCACGTAATAGGTAATCTCGCGTCTGCGGATTCCTTTAAGCCCTAAGGCCAATGAGAGCCACTTGTTTACTTCCGATAACATGGAACAATGTATTTCCCCTGCCGTTAATTAAGTTAGTTAATGAACTTCCCCTGTGTAGACTTCCCCAATTAACTCATGTAAACATGATGTGTGAAACCTGATTTTATAATGGATCGCTATGCTTGTGTATGCAGCCAGAACAGGATAAATACTCATGATTTGTCATCATTAAATTACTGGTCTTCACTCCATCTTGCCTTGTGTGTCTTGCTTGACCAGTCTCCTCCGGGACCCAACAGCCACTTCGCGGTTCTGATCCAGCTTGCGCAACCCGCTTCGCGGCCCAGATCCAACAATTTTTAGCTCCACCTTTCTTTCTTTTTGGAATTGTTTGGAATTTCCATTGGAATTAGAATTTCCATTTTTTTAAAAACTCTTGCCCAACTTGGATACTTTTTCCTTTTAACATTTCCTGACATGGGACCTTACTTCTCATTGTTCTGAGGTTAATAAAAAATAGCTTTCCTAAAGTGCAGTATATTCATGTGGTTAAACCTTACTTTGTTTTCTTTTACATCAAAAATTCAAGGAACATGGTCACTTTCCCCTAGAGTTCCTCCTCTGCCTCCAAGTTATCTCTATTGGTATAGAGCTGCAGTGGCTCAATGGTTAAAAAGCTTGTCCTGTTAGCTGGAAAGACAGGAAGTTGACAGTTCGAGACCTGGGTACTGCATGACAGATTGAGTCACTAGAAAATATACTAATGTCAGAAAAACTGAAGGAAAATAAATGAACATGAAGTGGATTACAGTAACTCAATAAAGGAACCCATTGCTTTCAGTTTGCAAGAACTGAGCAGAGATATTAATGATTATTTTTAAAGCTTATTAATTCAAAGGCTTCTTGCTTTGCAAATTATTAGATGGATATGATCAACAGGTTTCCAGACTCTGTCAAAGTTTCTTATGTCTGCCATAAGCAGCTTTTTAAAAAATGCACAATCTATGCTGTTACACAGAAGATGCCTAAGTGTACTTGCAACATTCTCAACTTTTCTGGCAGACTTCATCTATGTCCCTCACAACAAATGGCAATTGTTCACAGTTTTTTCCAGCTTAAAATATGAGGACATTTTACATGTAGGTCAAACAGAAAAGAATCATAAAAAGTATCATTTCTATACGTACCGAGATTCATTATGAGAAGAAACCTGTTTTTACAGTGACAGTTTACACATTTTTGAGATTTGTGAAGCAAATGGCTGATGTGTAGAAATGTGAGGAAATGTGAAGCAAAATGGTAATATAAAAGCTTATATCAGAAGAAATTTTCTGTTTGTTGATTCTGAACAGAACACAGCAGATTAATACAAGTGAGAGAACAGAGAGAGCAAACAGGCTTGAAAGGAGAATTGGTGAGAGAAGACAAGGTAGAGGTCTGTAATATTTTACCAGCTTTTTTTAAAAAAAAATGGTTTTATAATTATGTGTTAGTGGACTTTCCCATCAGCCTCTAAAGCAGACAAAATAAAGAAAGTGGCACTGAGAGACAAACAGAGAAAAATCAAAAGATAACAAGGCACTTGAGTGGTGGTGACTTCACTGTGTGTGCAATGTTTGTCTTCATCCCTAAGCAGCACAAAGCATACACATATAGAAAGAATAAACTGGAAGCACTCTTAGGGAAAAAGTAAAAGAATAGGAGGAGTAAGTAGCCACACTTGAGACTATAAGACAGGAGTTCTCAACCTTTTTAAGCCGGGGGCCATGTCACGCTCCCTCAAACAGCTTTGGGGGCTGGATGGCTATTTTGCCCTTCCTCCACCACATAGCACTTCCTGGTGTGGAGGTGGTGGTGGTGGTACACATGAAATGGTGCCACTAGCCTCATCCGACCTGTGGGCTACAGGTTGAGAATCCCAGCTATAAGATAAGACGAAGAGTACATAAAGGAAAAAGCAAAGCGATCACACTTTGTGCATTCTCTGGGAGGGTCACAATTTAATTAGCATTTTGCCCCCAACATGTTGGGCACTCATTTTACCAATATCGGAAGGATGGAAGGCTGAGTCAGCCTTGATCCCTGGTCAGGATCAAACTCACAACTGTGCCACAAAACTGTTGAGCAGCAGCCGCCGCCATCTAGAGAGGCACTGGAGGTGGAAGAACAGCAAGGCAAAGCAGAGGAGGAGAACATTGGCAAAAGAACAAACAGAGGAAGAAGCACCATAAAAAAGTATCACAGTTGGGAGCAAAGGAAGAAGATACTCTTTATAAGTGGAACTGCAAAACCACTTTCGGTATCTTGAAGATGAGTCCTGCAGACTGCATGAAGAAAAAGACTTGTTGGGTGAGAAATCTGAAGCACAGTTGGAGGTCTCACTCAGATAAAACATCTAAAGCATTTCTTGGGCAAGGCAAGTAATTTCTGCTGCCAGCATCTCCACACACCTTTTTTATCATTAAGAACTCTAAGAACTTTGTGTAAAAGTAGCAGAATTTCTATTGGAGTTTCACATATTCATAATTCTTGCTGCAGACTTAGGTCTCTCACACTTTAAGATTCAGAACTTCTTTATTTCTCCTGTTTTAGGGTCAACCTCACAGATACGGGCTTCTCTATTTTCAAGACCTTAGCTAATGTGCAGTTACATGCGAGATAAAGCTGGATGCAAGGAATCATAGAATAGAATCATAGAATCACTGAGTTAGGAGAGGCCTTTTAGGTCATTGAGTACAGCCTCTGTTCAATGCAGGAATCTGAATCAAAGCAGATAGGATAAATGGTTGTCCAATTCTCTCTTGAATGCTTCCAGTGTTGGAGAGCTCAACACCTCTTGAGGGAGGTGGTTCCACTGTTGTGCTGTTCTAACTGTTAAGATGTTTTTCCTGATATTCAGCCTGTATCTGGCTTCATTTAGTTTGAGCCCATTATTACGTGTCCTGAACTCTGGGATGACCAAGAACAAAGCCCACCCCTCCTCTTTATGACCATATTTCAGGTATTTGAAGAGTGCTATCATATCTCCTCTCAGTCTCCTTTTCTCAAAGCTAAACCTGCCCAGTTCCTTCAGTCTTTCCTCAAACAGCTTGATTTCTATTCCTCTGGTGATCCTTGTTACCATCTTCTTTTGTTGTTCAGTCGCGCAGTTGACTCTGGCCCCCTGTGGCCCCATGGACAATTGCATACCAGGCACCCCTACCCTCCACCATCCTCAATGTGCCCATTGCATCGACAATACCATCTAACCATCTCATTTTCTTCTGCTCCCTTCTTCTCTTGCCCTCAACCTTTCCCAGCATCAAGGCTTTCTCAAGTGAATCCTCTCTTCTCATTTGATGTCCAAAGTACTTTAGCTTCATCTTCACTATTTGACCTTCCAAGAAACAGTCAGGGTTGATTTCTTCTAAGATCAACCTATTTGTTCTCCTCTTTGTCCAGGGTACTCTCAAGACTCTCCTCCAACATCACATTTCAAAGGCATCTATTCTTCTGCATTAGTCTGGCAGGACATCCCACTATGGTAATGGAGTAGACTAGGCAGCCAGTGACTCAATGCCAAGTGTCAGGCAGTGGTTAACTATCCTGACCGCTGAGTGTCAGGTGGCAGTTTTACTAACCTGACTCCCTAAAGGGGCCAAATGCTACAGGCAGATGAGCCCCTTTAGGTGCAGTGATGGTCCCACTCATAGGAGGAAATGCCACTGGAAACCATCATATTGGGCCCAACGGCAATTTGAGCGGAGGAGGAACATTGATTCCCAGCGGTCATGGAGGTGGAAGAGGCCATGCCAGATGGACTGGCTGTGAAGGCACCTTGTCCATATCCTAAAGGCTACGGCAGTCCTGGTGTTAAATCCTGCATGTCTCATTTCACATGTGCCACAGGAGATGGCTCCGAGATCATAGTGTGTGGGTCACTTCATGGCAAGATGGGATCCACTTTAAACTAATTCACACCAGTGAATTTTTTTCCTGCTTCAGGGGAAAAAATCATTCTCGGATACGAGTTGCAGTCGACAATTCTTCTGCACTGTGGGAAGGCATCTGGTTTCTGTCTCCTGTCTGCCTTCACATTGTGTAAACAAAGGCCTCTTTGTCTGCATGAGAGACAACGCTTGATTTTGGGCATGCGTAGAATATGAGAAGATTTCTCCTTTCTTCTCCTTATTTGGGTTCTGACTTTCTGATTGGCTCTGTGCCTTAAGTTTTGTTTCTGTTAAGTTTCGTTTCTGATATACTCTGCTTGAATAAAGAGAAGCCATGATTATTCCTTTGTCAGCCAACAGTGCAGCGTGTGTGTGTTTTGCTTTCTCTCTATCTCTGTTTCCCTCTTACTCCGTCTAATGAAGCTGGACTCCGTTATACCTTTTAACTCTCTCTCTTAAAAGATCTGGGGCTATAAACTGCTGCTAATGAGGCTGAATGATTATCTTTACATGGATCAGATTCCAACACTGCACTCCACTTTCCTTATGGTCCAGCTCTCACAATCAATCAATCAATCAATGGGCTGTGTTATCCTAACAGTTACCTGATCAAAAATTGAGAAAAGATTATTTGGAAGGATTTATTCTTGTGTCAGGTTTTAGAACAGAGCCACCTATGCCTAAGTCACAGAAGATGCCTTTGAAATCCCAATTCTAGATTCTTGCCAAAAATCCAAAACCTTCAATAAAATTTATATCCCAGGATGCATGAATGAGCCTTTCTGTAGGTGTACACCTTTTTACAATGGTTTGTGAGAGGCAATGAAGATAGAAATGTCCCATAATTCTATATAAAAGTCCTCCATTTTTAGCCATTAATGATCTCATAAGGTAAAGGTAAAGGTAAAGGTTTCCCTTGCTTGAAAGCCAGTCATATCTGACTCTAGGGTGCAGTGCTCATCTCTGTTTCCAAGCCAAAGAGCCAATGCTGTCTGCTTCTGCAAATGTTTCCGCGATCATGTGGCAGGCATGAATAAACACCGGAGTATACGGAATGCTGTTACCTTCCCACCGAAGTGGTCCCTATTTATCTACTTGCAATTTCTTGCTTTCAAACTGCTAGGTTGGCAGGAGCTGGGACAAAGACGGGAGCTCATTCCATCCTCATAGCTGTTATCATAATAATAAGCAGCTCTTTATATTTATATTTATCCTTTTCTTAAATCTCCAACATTCCTTTTTATAATTATGATCATACTAACTTAATCAAACTGGTGTCATGTACCATTTCCACAAAAACAACAATAATAATGTGTAAGAAATTATTCTGGGTTGGAAGGATTTTTGTGGAAGAAACTCCATTCAGGGAATGCTCAAATGAGGCTTCTTTAATGTCCCCAAGAGCTGGGACAGAGATGGGCACTCAATCCATCATACAGTACCCGGGTCCTAAACTGCTGACTTGCCAGCCTTCCAGCTAACAAGGTGAGCTTCTTAACCACAATAATTTGTAACAATGTGCCTTAATTATCACTGACATATTTTTCATAATCTTTTGTTTCCCTATTCTATACCTTTCTACCTCTTTAGTTTTTTCCTTTAAATCAGACTCCCATGTTTCTCTCAATAATTTCTGCACCCCTCCACAATTCATTACCACTCCTACTCACTCCACCATCCTGAATTACAGTGAAAAATCTAGATCTGCGATTCAGAAAATTATATCTATATATCCACTTACACATACTGGATGTGAAATCAAAGTGAATTCTGCATGAAGGTTTAGTCTAGCATTTTCTTCATTTCTAGTATGTAAGATCATTTTCAAGATGTCTCCCACTGAGCTGGTATATAGCCTATGTCAGGAACAGTAATTTTCCCAGTGACTGAATGTGTCAGAACTGTGAGGCTTTGAACAAGGAATCATCAGCCCTAAGAGAAGAACTTAGACTATAGCTTCCTCTGTCAAAAAAGGGAATATGTTTGTGAATTATCACCTTCAGTGACTATCTGACAGATATTATGAAATATCTAGATCAGCCAGGCTAGATATAAAAACGAGGAATCCTGTTTTCTAGCATTCAAGACCTGCAGGGACAACAATATAATATCTCTGGCTGGATGCAGACATGGTCACCTACCATTTGAGTCTCAACTAATGACTGGTTGTAAGATATAGTCAGTCTGTCTTGACATTCACAAGACCAGTTTGTGTTCAAATTGCATGGCTACAATTGTTCCTTGTTGCATGGTTATTTCCAAAGTTTTTTTATGTTGTCAGAAGCACACAAAGTTGCTTTCTGGTTTCAAAGGATTTTTGTTGGAGGAACCCCATTCAGGGGATGCCCAAATGAGGCTCCTTTCATGTCCCCAAGATCTTTTCCCATCTAAATGGTCCCTATTTCTCTACTTGCAATTTCTTGCTTTCAAACTGCTAGGTTGGCAAGAGCTGGAAAGAGACAGATGCTCATTCCATCATTTAGTACTTGGGTCATGAACTGCTGACTTGTAAACCTTTCAGCTAACAAGGCAAGCTTCTTAACCACTTAGCCACCAGTCTCCAAAGTGAAAGCATCTGAGTTCTGTTTCCAAAGTTGTTGTGTTCTGTAAAGCTGTGCCTTTAACAATGTACCTTTGCCATGTGTTAACAATGTAACCTTTCTGTGTGCAACATTATAACCATCAGCTGTATCAATGTAAACCTGATAAGGGGACGCGAGCTAGTGACCACCAGATGGCAATAGCGAGCGTCCAGCTCTCATGGCTCAGATTCACCTGGTTCAGCAGCGCGGGAAGATTCCCCGCCACCTCTTCACCTGGTCAAGAAGGGCGTGACCTTCTACGACGTCACGCAGGCAGCAACCAATAGTCTGTCGACGAGCCACATTCAAATGTATAGCCAGCTGTATATATTGAGCTACTCATCCGCCATTACCACATGTTCCTCCGGATCATCATGCAATAAACCTGTGTTAAGCCAACCCTTCGGCTGTTTCATTGTCTTTGGTCCCTTACTCTAAATTGGCGACGAAGGTGGGATATGGAAGCCCACGGGACCAAGACATGCGCCGGTTTCGAAATCAGGAAACCGGGCGACTGGGAGATCTTCGAGATGGACTTCCAGGCAGCACTGATTGAGTCCGAAGTCACGGAAGAGGCAAAGAAAAGGGCCATCTTCACCAGGATGCTCGGACAAGAAACCAAAAGGACCTTGGTGGACCTGATTGCACCGAGAAGGGTGAGCGAATTCAAGGCCAAGGAACTCATGCAGATGCTGCGTGAGCACGTCCGGCCCGCCACGGCGATGTTTCCCGCTCGGAGTGCGTTCTGGAGGCGAGTCCAAGCGCCCGGGAAGACGGTCGCCGCATTCGTGGCTGCCCTGCGGCTGGCGGCCGGCCTGTGCAAATGGGAGAATGCCGAAATCACCCTCCGGGACTGTGTGCTGTGCGGCCTGAATGACGCCGAGACCCAGCGCACATTAATGAACCAAGAGCCGCCTCCCACGTTGCAGGAGGTCGTCAGAGCGGCCCAGGCCGCAGAAGCTATGAAGGCCGGGGTCCAAGAACTCCAGGACTGGCGGCCGAAGTCGAGCAAGGCAGAGGCTCCGGTACAGGCGGCCCGGCGAACTTCGAGGTCGTCCACAGAGAGCAGCGACGACGAGGACGTCCGGAGGGTCCGGAAGGAGAGCCGGCGATGCGACGGCTGTGGAGCGGCCCACGACCGCGTAAAGTGCCCGTTCCGGAAGGCCGAGTGCCACAACTGCGGCCGCCGCGGGCACATCGCCAAGGTGTGCAGGAAGAAGCGCGAGACCCGGAGGAGCTCTGCAGACCGTTCCGCGGGACAAGACCGCCCAACGAGACCCAAGGACGGCGCCCAGGTCACGCGGAAGCAGGACGGCGTGGGCCGCATCTCCGACGGCAGCGAGGACGACGCCCCAGTGTTCAGCGTGTCTGCAGGACACCCCCGCTATTTTGTTGAGGTACTAGTCCAAGGGGTTCCCATTAGGATGGAAATTGACTCGGGGTCCTCATATTCAATCATTTCCCAGAGGGAGTTTTTGGGAATTGCCCCCCACAAGCGACCCAAGCTCAAAGCATTGAGGTCCACACTACGGGACGTGCAAGGGAACAGCATTCCAGTGTTGGGGGTTGGAGAATTTCAGGTTAAATTCAAGAAGCACGCCGCGTCCCTTCCCCTAGTCGTGCTCAAAGGGGGAGATTGCAGCCTCCTCGGGACTCAATGGTTCCAGCCCCTGGGTTTGTTTATTGGGGGGGGTGCACGCCATTGGGATGCACGCCGTTGGGGCTGATCCAATTCTGGAGGTGTGCGAGGCGCACCCCGAAGTTTTCAAAAAAGGACTGGGGAAATTCAAGGGGCCCCCAGTGACATTCGACCTGGACCCGGAGGTCCGCCCAATCCGTCTTAAACCACGCCGGGTGCCGTTCGCACTTAAGGACAAGATAGAGGCGGAACTGGACAAATTGGTGGGCCAGGGAATCCTTGTGCCTGTTGATTCTGCGGAGTGGGAAACTCCAATTGTAACCGCACTAAAGGCCAATGGGGAGGTCCGCATATGCGCCGACTACAAGTGCACCATCAACAAGGCGATCCGCCCAAATGCATATCCGGTGCCGGTAGTCAGCCATCTGCTGGCCAGGTTACACGGGGGAAAGTGTTTCGCTAAGCTCGACTTAGCACAGGCCTACCAGCAGCTCACGGTGTCCCCTGCCGCAGCTGCTGCGCAGACCATAGTCACCCATAAGGGGGCATTCCAGGTGACGCGCCTCCAGTTCGGCGTGAATTCGGCGCCTGGAATTTTCCAGTCACTCGTGGAACGCCTCCTGAAGGGACTGGAGGGGGTGTTGCCTTATTTTGATGACGTGTTAATAACGGGGGGGGGGGGAGTCAGGTTGAATTGGCCAAGAGGTTGGGGAAGGTCCTGACAATATTCGAAAAAGCGGGGCTGAGACTGCAAAAGGACAAATGCGTCTTCTTCGCAACCAAGGTTGAGTTCCTAGGGTTTTGTGTGACTCCTGAGGGAATAAAACCATCCAAGTCCAAGGTGGCAGCCATTAAGAAAGCCCCCCGCCCCACCTCCAAGCCCGAGCTGCAGTCGTTCCTAGGGCTGCTCAACTTTTACCACTCCTTCCTCCCCCGGAAGGCAGCGGTGGCTGAACCGCTACACAAACTGCTAAAGAAAGACCAGGCATGGAAGTGGGGCGATGACCAAGAAAGGGCATTTAGCGAGCTAAAAAGCCGCCTGGCGTCCGACGCCATACTGACCCACTTCAACCCCAAACGCCCAGTAGTTCTGACCTGTGATGCATCTCCAGTGGGGGTGGGGGCGGTGCTGTGCCACGTGTTGGAAAACGGAAGGGAGGCCCCGATAGCATTTTACTCCAGGTCCCTGTCCCAAGCGGAGAGAAATTACGCACAGACAGACAGGGAGGCACTGGCAATAGTCGCGGGGACGAAAAAATTTCACGATTTTCTGTACAGCTGCCCCTTCACCATTGTAACGGACCACAAGCCCCTGCTAGGCATCTTTACCGCAGATAAGCCCACCCCACAGATCCTGTCCCCGAGGATGCTCAGGTGGGCCATTTTTCTCAACGCGTATCAGCACGCGTTGGTCTACCGGCCCGGGAAATAGATCAGCCATGCGGACGCTCTATCTAGGTCTCCCCTTCCCCTCACGCCCAGCCAGGTGAGCAAGGGGGAGCGGGACCATCAGGTTCTCATGATAGAGGTGCTGGATTCGCCCCCCGTAGTGCCCGCCGACATCGCCAAAGCGACAGAGAAGGACAAGACGTTAGCGGCAGTTAGCTCCTGGGTGCAGAAAGGGTGGCCGGCGTCCTCCCCAGCGGAGGAGTTCGCTCCATTTTTCAGAAAAAAGCTAGAACTGTCCCTAGAGAGGGGGTGCCTCTTGTGGGGGCAGCGGGTAGTGATTCCCACTTCCCTTCGGCCGCGGGTGCTCAAACTGCTGCACGTCAGCCACCCCGGCATCGTGCGATCCAAGGCGCTGGCCCGGAGTTACTTCTGGTGGCCCCAGCTGGACGCCGACATCGAGCACATGGTCGGCACTTGTGAAAGATGCCAATGCTCCAGACCAGAGGAGGCCCGCCTTCCCCACAGGGAATGGGACGCGGCTAAGGGGCCGTGGTCCCGGGTGCACGTTGATTTCGCGGGGCCGTTCAGAGGCACCCTGTTCCTTCTCGTAGTGGACGCCTTCTCCAAGTGGTTGGAGGTTATCCCAGTCACGAGCACCTCCTCGGCCCAGACCATTAGGCATTTGCGGAGGCTCTTTTCCACGTTCGGCATACCCGACACATTAATTAGCGACAACGCTAGTTGCTTCACGTCCTCCGAGTTTCGGGCATTCATGGAGATCAACGCCGTTCGGCACATCACCTCCGCCCCATTTCACCCGGCCACCAATGGCCAAGTAGAGTGCCTCGTCCGCACCACGAAGGACGCGTTGCGGTGCATGGGCCCCGGGGATCTGAACCTGCAAGTGTGCCAGTTTCTGCTAGGGTACAGGGTGACCCCGTTGCCGTCAGGATACTCCCCCGCAGAGCTCTTAATGCGTAGGAAACTGACCACCATCCTTACTAGGCTAGACCCCACGAGAGTAGAGGACAAAGGAAGGAACATCGGGCTAGAGGCTACAAAGAGTTTCAGTGTAGGTGCCCCCGTGCATTGCAGGAACTACGCCAGCACAGGCCCAGCCTGGGTACCGGGCGTAGTTGTGGAGCAAACTGGCCCCGTGTCGTACCGCGTGGAAACCAGCACAGGGCTCCTGTGGAGGCGGCACGCAGACCAGCTCCGACGCAGGGTCTCCGATGAGCAGGGCACAAACCAAATAGAGGAAAAATCAGCGTTAGGGTTCTCCCCCACCCGTTCAGCCCAAGGGGGAGGGAAAGGGGTCCGCGGGTCCCCACCAAGGGGGGAGGGGGATATTCTCGTAGATATCCTAGGGGATCTTTCTGAGGAGGAGGAGGAACCCGACCCCATACATATCTCACGGAATGCCCCCACAAATGCGGATACCCCTACTAAGTTAGATTTTGATTTTCAGAACCGGGGGGGGGGGTTTCGGAGTGGTCCCCCACCCGTCCAAGCGAGAAGAGGGGTTTTTCGTTAGCCCCGTCTGCCCCCGGTCTGCCCACAATGGAGTTTTTCCCTTCCCCTAAGGCCGCCAGACAGCGGCAAGCCACTAACAAGTCTCCCTCTCCCATTTCAGGACAAGGGACCAGGGAACAAAGAAGCAGTAGCGCCCCCGGGGGGGGTCAGCCCTCATCACGGCCCAAACGCACATGCAACAAGCCATCTTGGCTGAGAGACTTCGTCTCATCCTAGGGGGGAGGGATGTTGTGTTCTGTAAAGCTGTGCCTTTAACAATGTACCTTTGCCATGTGTTAACAATGTAACCTTTCTGTGTGCAACATTATAACCATCAGCTGTATCAATGTAAACCTGATAAGGGGACGCGAGCTAGTGACCACCAGATGGCAATAGCGAGCGTCCAGCTCTCATGGCTCAGATTCACCTGGTTCAGCAGCACGGGAAGATTCCCCGCCACCTCTTCACCTGGTCAAGAAGGGCGTGACCTTCTACGACGTCACGCAGGCAGCAACCAATAGTCTGTCGACGAGCCACATTCAAATGTATAGCCAGCTGTATATATTGAGCTACTCATCCGCCATTACCACATGTTCCTCCGGATCATCATGCAATAAACCTGTGTTAAGCCAACCCTTCGGCTGTTTCATTGTCTTTGGTCCCTTACACTAAAAAAGTGAAAGCATCAGATTGGTTGCTTGCATCTTTTTGGTCAATTAACCAATCACACAATTAAGACACTAGTTCTAAATTGTGTGGCTGTCTCATTGAGAATTGGGGTGCAAGATGCTAATATTCTTCACATACCCAGTCATAGGTCTGATTGCTCAGAACAGGTCATGAAGGTAAACAACTCCTGTGATGTATCAAGGAACAGAACTAAAAGAGAAGGGTTAAAGCAATAATATCTGTCATCAATATTGTAGCTATGTTCTGCATACAGGAAGCATCTCATTTAAATTTACAAGGTTGGTGAGTGGTTTGGGAGAACAAAAGATCCCCAGAGAAATAAGTGGGGCCTGTATATGGCTACAGTCAAATTTTACATTAGCCAGTTACCCTAGTTGCGTGTTTATAGTAGATAGACATATGTAGAAGTTCATTTTTGTTGACTGGATATTATTCATTGGCTCTTTGATTTCAAAATGTTTCATGAGAATTTCAGTTTCCATGGCAGCCATAAATTTGAATGAAACATCACAGCCACAGTACATGGAGCCTAATAGTCTTATTGTTAGCTGTGGAAAGCTTTATTGTAAAACATCAGCCTTCTGTCAAGAAAAAGCTTTGGCCAAATAGATATTTCTCATTGCCATTTCTCTTATATATAAATAAATAGGACATTATGTGTGTTTCCTTTGATTCTTGTATATATATTATGCTGTGATGGGAGAGGCTTGCAACTCATGGCATGTGCTAATAGAAATACATCCCAGCAGTTAAGCAATTGATCATATCAAATGAAGTACAACAACAACAGATGTCATTATAGGAATATTTGGGACTGGAGAAAACTAATAATCTCAGACCATAACAACAGTCATCATTACTCTATCAGTTTCTGTTGATTGGGAATTAGAGCAGGAGTTCTCAACCATTTTAAGCTGGGGGTCGGGTCATGGTCCTTCAGACAGCTTCAGGGGCTGGATGGTCATTTTGCACTTCCTCCACCACCTGGCACTTCCTGGTGTGGTGGAGGTAGTGGTGGGCCAGATAAATGGTGTTGCAGCCCACAGGTTGAGAATCCATGTTCTAGAGGAATCATGCCCCATTTGTGGGGTTTATGAAGATATCTGTATGGCTACCATGAGGAAGTAGGATGCTCTAATATAATGTGGAGCTTTAAGGAACCATTCCATTTGGGATTCGTATTAGGGCTGTGCATGGATCCCCTGATTTGTTTAAGAAGCAATGTAGGACTTCATGATGGATTTCAATTCAGACAGAAATTATTTTTGCCCCAGTCAGATTGTAAGCCTCCTGTTGTGTTTTACATGTTTTCATTTTTGCACTCATGTATGTGATAATTGAAAGCAAGATAGTTTCTAAAGATAGAAGTAAACCTGCCAAATTTCAGATGGCAGGTTTCAGGAGTTTGCTCACATATGCCACATGATATTAGTTTTTCATATGCCACATTTATGCTTAAATGCTAAGATACTTTTCCTTCAAGAAATACCACATTATGCTGTACTCAGTGTGAATTAAGGCTTGTAATGGAATAAGTGTTCTCTCTTGTCTCACAAAACAATTTCCTATTGTGTAATCTTGCTTAGGAGAGACATACTGGAATGTGGAATTTTATTAGAGTTGGACTAGCTATTTTGCCCAGTCTTGCCAGGCAGGTATGTACTTTGTGTTGTTGGTGGGGTGGTTTGAGAGGTTGTGGCTTATTTGGGAAGAGAGGATTCTTTTGAGTATTCAGTGTTGTGGTTTGGGAGGGGGGATTTTTTTTAAAAAATGTGGTTGTGGATTTTGTTTTTTGTCTTTATTTTATTTTTTGTTTTAATGTTATTTGGTTTTTTGTAATTTTAACTTGCCTGTAGGCTACTCCTCCGGCCTCTTGGTGGGGCTGTCATTAAGAGTTTGTCCTTTATTTTGACTTTCTTTGTTTTTTCCGGTATTTCTGGCTGGTAGTGCTGTGGTGTCATGGTGAGCGGATGTTTTTCATGAGTTTTCTTGTGTTAATATTTTTTTTATTTTTATTTTTTTGTGATTTTGTGGTACTGTTGGGGTGCTGGGCTGGGTGGTTTAAGTTAAGTGTGTGTTTTGTTTTTTGCTACGATAAGGGTTCTGCAGTTTGTATTTAACTTTTTGAGAGTGTTGTCTGTAATTTAGTGATTCGGCTTTTTTTGTAATTATGGTTTTGGATTTTATCTGTGTTTTTTTGAGATTTATATTTCTTGTATGTCTTCCTTATTTTGCTTTTCTCCATTTTTATTTTTGTAAAGTGAGGTTTTTTGGAATTTGAGTAAGGTTTTTTCGTGTTGCTGCTATGCTGTTGATTAGTGTCTTTAGTGAGGGTTTCATGTTTATTCGTGCATATAAGGGATGTTGGATGTGCTTTGTTTTCTTTGTTATTTCATGTTTTGTTGTTTACTTGGCTGAGTTGCATTTTTTTGTGTTTTTATTTTTGTTTGTATTTTTGCTATTTGGTGTTCTTTTAAAACTGGTGTGTTTTGTGGCCCTTGTGTCTCCCAGGGTGAAGAATGGCCTGACTGTTGTCTCATCTTTTCCCCATCACTGTGTCAAGAGCAGCTTTCAAAACAGCGATGGGGAAAAGGGGAACCGACAGTCAGGCCGCACTTCATCCGGGAACGTGTGTTAGGTTGGTCGGGGGAGAAGGAGGCCGAGAAGAGAGACCCGCAACATGAAGGGTCTCTTCGGTGGCCCTAAATAGCCACCTCACCACTATTTACCTTTGTGTTGCTGGTCTCTCCCCTCGGTCTCCTTCTCCCCTGGCCGACCTACTGGGCAAATTGCGTGTCAGCATTCAAAGCAGTTAATGGGGAAATGTAAAGGCGCCAGCCAGAGATCCGTCAGGTGAGGCGCTCTCCCTGGCGGATTGCTGGCTGCTGCCTTTCTATTACCCTCACTGCTGTTTTGTGTTAGCTCTCGAAACAGTGGTGGGTGTAATACAAAGGCAGCAACCAGCAATCCGCCTGAGATAATGCCTCACCTGACAAATCATTGCCTGGTGCCTTTGTATTTCCCCCTCAACTTACTCCACCACTGTAAGTTAAGGTTGGTACCGGCCTTGCCACAAATTCGGTGGGGTAGCAGGGAGGAAGGGGAACCCCTCTTCTCCCCGCAGCCCCGGGGATGAAGGCCTGCGCTGGCCTTGTCATGGCTTCGGCAGGGTAGTGGGGTTGGGGAAGTGAGGGCAGCGAAGCTCTGCGGGTGCCTTCGGTGTCCTCGCGCTCCCACTGCGTGAGGCGGCTGTTTATTTAATTTTGTGTGTGCCGGCTTTCCCGGCCTCCTCCATGTTCGCATCCTTCAGCCTGATTGGCTGAGGGGAGGCATAGTGCGGAGGATGCTGGGCCTTGTAGTTTTTTTGTTCATGTTTGTGGGACAATTGCCCCACTCTCAGCGTCCGGACCCTTGCGGCGAGGCTCGCAGGGACATAAGGTAAGGGTTGCCAGCTCATTACAGCACCATTTTATAGGTATAGATTGTGACATTAATATCCCTAGACATCAGGTACATTTTCAGTTTGTTTATTTATTTATTTTTCTTATTTATATTGCCGCCCAACTCCAAAGACTCTGGGTGGCTTACAGAAAATAAAACCAATCACTTTTTAAAAACCAATAAAAAAACCCATTAAAACTGCCACCAAAAATCACTCTGACCCCCACAGATTAAAAGAGATTAAAAGAGGGAGAGAGTGTTCTTACTAAGTAGGCAGGGTTCACCCCATCGCTGGTGCCCCACGCCTGCTTTGCCAGCCAGGTTTTTAGCCCTTTCCTGAAGGGCAGCAACTCTGTCTGGAGACGCAGCTCAATTGGCAGGAGGTTCCAAAGGGCCGAAGCAAACTCAGAGAAGGCCCTCTTTCTGGTGCTAGAGAGACGAGCCTCTCTAGCAGACGGCACAATGAGAGAGCCTCTCTGGTCTGCTCTTATTCATTACAATGGCCACCTTTGTGTAGGTAGCCCGCAGTATATTTTTTGAGCTATGAGTTTTTGCTCCTAAATTCCACAATTACACAAAGCTGTTACCAGGATGCTGAGACTCAGTCCTTCTAGTGAGCAGTAGTTTTTATGCAAACACACATTAGATACAATACCAGGATGCCAACAGAAACCTACGATTGGTTTCAGGAAGACACAGACGATCGCCAGCCTTCTGTCATGAGCCGATATTTCTTCATTGAACAACAGACGCCCCACTCTCACTTATGGCCACCACCGTTGTGGACACTGCAAATATTGCATCCACATGATATGCTCCAATATTGTCAAAATACCATCTAGCGACTATACTTTAAAGCTCACCTTGTTCTCAAATTGTAATTCTAAGGACGTCGTCTATATGATAATGTGCCCTTGTCAGCTGGGTTATGTAGGACAATCGAGACGCCCACTCAAGATTCGACTAGGCGAACATCTTTCATGGATTAGAAATCGAATTACCACCGCTACTCTCGCAAACCATTTCCTCGCCAAACAGCACAAATGGAGTGACCTCAAGATAATCGTATTGGAAACCATTGTTCCAAATAAATATCAAATCAAGGACCTAGAACGTACCCTCTTGCAAAGAGAAGCTTTTTATATTCATCGGTTCAATACCTTAATGCCCCATGGTTTGAATACAGAATGGGAGCTTTCGTCATTCTTATAATTCTAGTTATCATTGCACTTGTTACTTAGTAAGAGTAGCACACTGCCCCTTTAATAGCATTTGGGAACAAGTACATAGAGGTAGATTTTTGCTAAGTTACATTTTAATTTACCACATATGTTAGCAGAGGGTTGTTTGATTGAGATATTGATCCATTACACATGTGATTGATTGTAATAAGACTATATATGGGGTAGCATTCTGTATGTAGACAACGCGAGCACACGATAGAAGACTTTAGGAGGTGCGATACGCGCGAAATATTCACTTTTAGGTATGTAAGCCGCCCGATACTTATATACATATATGTTGTATTTTATTTTGCCTCATAATTGTATGTTTATGTAGTCTTCGTATATATAACAGACGTATGATTCCAGCATTGGTTAGGCATTACACATAGTGCATTAGATGAAAATTATGCTTAGGTATATATTTCTGTTATATTTGTAGACGCTTGAGAAAGCATTACGAAATGTCCCACTACCGGAAGGACATCGCAGCACAGACGTCTACTTTTGCTTGAAGACATAAGCCGCCTGAGAGCCTTCCTAGACTTATACCTTCTACAATTCGCAACGTCATATTACAGCCTCATTACTTTTGCTGCCGGCAGTCTCCGCAGACGCCAACGGAACTTTGTCAGTATACACACCCGGCGATCCGAGGCATACATTGACGCTGTGTTCACTCTATACACTCCTTTTACGACCATCAGAGTTCTCATCCAGCTGGCTTTCCACATGTGAGGCTTACCGTATAAGTTTGAACTTAGCTACATAAGCAGCTACTTGGACATTTATTTTCTAAATAATCACACCGCGCTCTCCAGCCCAGGAGGCAGCGAACTTATACATTAATTTGCTTATGACTGATAACAAGAATACAAGTGTTATAAGGGTTATACTGCTCCTTTCAATTTTGAACAGCCTCACAGTGCTTTTGCATACGCAGGTTGAATTGCATTAAAGCTATCTACACGTTGTATCAACTTCTGCCTTGGGAGTGTTTTCTTCTCCACCACTTCATTACACCCCAGCCGACTCACCTCTTCATCGTTTTTATGCAAACAACAGAAATGGCAGAACATTGTATTGGGAACCTCCCAGATATTTCAATTTATTTTAAACTAGGGCTGTGCACTGCATTCAAATAAATCACAGATTCTTAACCGAATCAGCCTAATTTCAAGAGTGAGATTTGTTTTTTTAGATTTTTTTTAAAAAGTCTCACAAATCTCAACTCTGAGAATTCTATCTGGAAAGCTTTGAGGGCTAGCTAGACTTAGCTCCATCACACTTCCTATTAAGAAGAATACTGCCAGTACTGAAGTAGGAATGGGAAGTTCCCCTTGGATTGAATCACAAAATACTTGAAGTTTGAATGACTACATTAATTAAAGTTAAGAGCCTATGTTTCAGGAATGAATAAAGTAGGACTTTTTGAGCCCAGGAGAGAATTGTCAACAATCCACAACAGTTGATATACAGCCTGAATTTTCCCCAGGCAACTGGTCTCGACCCTAGACCAGAGGTGTCAAACCTATGGCACGCATGCCAGGGAGGGCACTCCCAGCCCTCTCTGTTGGCATATACACCATCGCCCCAGCACAGAGTGTACTCCACCTCTCTGCTCAGCAGTACAATGGGAGCACTTCCTCCCTCCCCCAGCACAGAGTTCACCCTGCCCCTCTGTTTGGGCACTCAGTCTCTAAAACTTTCACTATCACTTCCCTAGACTTTCAATGGTGGCTTCACATACAACAAGGAATTCACTTAACATAAATTATAATGCCCCTAAGGTTGGACCTATTGGGGTCACTCAGCTTGTTGGCAGACCTGGCTTTCCCTCAGTTAGAGGTTCAGTGGGTAGTGGCACAGGCAGTGGCCCATCTTGAGGCTAGCAGGCCGGTAAGGGTGGCTTTATCTTAGCTTGGCAGAGAAAGACTTGGTCCAGATAGTCTGGCTCATAGGTTCACAGAGAAGCGACACTTCCTTATTAAGGTTGCAGGGGAGATTGAGCTGCAAAAAACCCTGGGTTAGAACTTGCCACTTTCTTATATGAAAATCACCCTTATCTTGCTTTAGGGGAAATAATGGCGTTGGCAGTGTGAAAGGAGTGTGTGGGGAAACCTCTGTTACCTCCTTTCAGCAGCTTGCTGGATCCAGGATGAGAAGTGGTGTCCTTCTTCACAATAACAGCCCCCATGAAGTTAACAAAAAGAGTTAAAGTCCTCCTTTCAAGAAAGGCCTTATTGTTAAAGTCCCCTCCTCAATTTGCCCCAGTTGCAGATGGAGCAAAAAGAGTACGCTTGACAAAATGAAGTCCATTTTGCAGCATTTAATGAAGAAAATATCAAAGTCCAGAAAATGCAGCATATGAAGCATAAATCCTAACTTAAACTAATATAAAGCTAAGACATTTCCCCCTAAGATAAGAAATAAAAAGCAATAATATAACACATGCCTAAGTTAAGGTACGGTGGTCTCAGCTGCCCCATTAAAGATGGTACGGATCGAGGCCCATTCAGATGGCAAACGAAATGGGCTCTCACAACATTTTGAGGTCCCTCTCTCCATCCTTTTCCTTATGGGAAAATGTCCGAGAGAAGTCTTAATTGATCACTCAAAGTGACAGTTCTCTTGTGTAGATCAAAGATAGCAGGTGGCTGTCTATCTCTGTTTCCATTTCACTTTGTGAGAAAAGAACAAGAGGTACTTTTCCAGTGACTGGGTAAAATGGTGGAGTGTGCGTTATAAAATGGCTTCACTTAGGCTAAGTGGATAAAACCATAGAAAGAAAAGAAAAGCAGTGCTAGCATATCAAGCTAAAATCTTACATAGGTAATAGGTAATTAACATAAAAATGATGTCATCCCACATGGAATCATGACAGGACCAAATAATGGAACAACCAGAAGATCTTACACAATAACCTTCTGGATTTCATAGTTATCTGTAGGAATTGGGGCCGCAGAGGGCCGGAGGTCCCGGAGGAGACTGATCAAGGAACGATACGAGGCAGCATGGAGGAGGATAAGATCAGTGGTTTATTGGGAAAAAGGCATCATCATATATAGGAGTAAAAGCGCAACGGTGGCAAAAGCAGTCATCTGACAGAAATCACATCACCTGTTTGCTCGGGTTAATTGGGAATCTCTTGGAGGGAAGTTAGTTAACTTGGCCAAACACAGACTGGGGAAAACACCATTGTTTGGGGATTTAGGCAGGGGTAAACATGGCATCTGTTTACACCCGGGGTAAAGTTGAGCTTGGAGATGAGTGATTCTTCTAATGGGTAACTGGGTTAGCTATTCGCTCTCTCAGCAGATCGCTGGTCAGGTCAGGAAATTGGGTGAATCAAACCCTATCATTTATCCACCCCCCTAAATTTCTCTGCCCGCAGAGCCCACGGCTCAAGGAGCGTTCCCCCGAAGTGGCCTCTGCGCGGGCCGTTCCATGCCACTGGGGCATGGGGAAACCACATCTCCCCTTTTAATTTCATTTAAGGACCTGACTGGCGACTCTGCGTAGGAGAGGCATCAGCTGCTGAGCGGGAATGACGCTTTGGGGTTCCTTCTTGGGGCGGCACTTCAATATCAGTGAGGGGATACATTGCGCCAAGCAGCAGACTGCTATGCCTAGCAGGACCACCCCCACGACCACCTTAAGTACCGTCTGAAGCCACCCCCATGGAATCCACGACCACATCCAGCTCCACAATGAACTCCACCAAGTTCCCCATGCAGACCCTTCTGTGATGCCCTGGACTATGGTGTGGAGATCAGTGAGCTGACTCTGTGCTTTGTGGGTATTGTCTGCGAGATTTAAGCAACACATGCTGTGGACAGACTTGCAGCCCATATGATGTAACAATAGGGGATAATCGATAGCTGTTTGATTATCCAGTATGGCATGGCGAAGCTCTGCCTGCTCCTGGGTGAGCAGCGCTATTGCTGAGGAGGTGTGGTTGATGGCTTTTGCTAATCTGCAAGCCAATTGACCAATTCTCCGAGCGTTGCCTATGGCTAAGCCTGACACGCTGAATATACTGACTACAGCCTGGTTTTTCAGAGCTGTGGGTCTGAATTCAGACTGCTTTCTGTAGCAAGGCGAGATAATGAGATATGTCATTGATTTACTGTGACCTGGGGTGATTCTGCAGCTTCTCTGCAACTTCTGGCGTTGTGCAAATGTCTTTCTAACACCTATGGGGAGGTGTGAAAATTACAATGGCTGGAGATAGCCGGCTACCGGGTGCTCAATCTTTCCAAGTAATGGGCCGGTGCAAAACATGGGCCGGTCTGGCTTCCTTTGGTGGAAGCTGGCCGTTATTAACAGTATACAGAAATTCAAGTGTCCCTTGCAAATCCCAACTGGAGCATTGTACAAGGCATGTATAAATAATAGCAACTACAGATAACAATAGCAATAAAAGACATTCAGCTGCTTACATAAGAACATAAGAACATAAGAACAGCCTTGCTGGAACAGGCCACAGCCCATCCAGTCCAGCATTCTGTCTCACACAGTGGCTCACCATTTCCTTCAGGGTATTCCCAAGCAGATGCCTTCACCTGCTTAGGATTCCCTGGAAATGATATTGAGAGATATCCTGCCTATCTCTCCAACCCGGAGGTTGTCCTTAAGTATCCATAATTATAGCCATTGATACTCTTCTCCTCCATGAACTTGTCTAATCCTTTCTTAAAGCTGTCAAGACTGACAGCTGTCACCACTTCTTCTGGCAGGGAGTTCCATAGACCAGTAATCCTCTGGGTGAAAAAGTACTTTCTCTTATTTGTTTGAGAACTAGTACCCAAAAGTTTCATGGAGTGTCCCCTAGTTCTAGTATTATGCGATAGGGAAAACAGTTTTTCCTTATCTACTTTGTCCACACCGTGCATGATTTTATAAACTTCAATCAGGTCACCTCTTAGACGTCGTCGTTCAAGAGTGAAGAGGCCCAACCGTTGCAGCCTCAGATGGTAAGGAAGGTGTTCCAGTCCCCTAATCATTCTGGTTGCCCTCCTCTGCACTTTTTCCAGCTCCATAACATCCTTCTGGAGGTATGGCGACCAGAACTGTACACAGTATTCCAGATGGGGCCTCACCATAGATTTATAAAGAGGCAAAATGACACTTGCTGACTTATTTTCTATACCCTTCTTAATGATCCCTAGCATTGAGTTTGCTTTTTTCACTGCTGAGGCACACTGGGTTGACACCTTCATTGAGTTGTCCACCAGGACACCAAGGTCCCTTTCCTGGTTTGTCTCAGAGAGTTCAGACCCCATCAGTTTATAAATGTAATTGGGGTTCTTTGCCCCAACATGCATCACTCTGCACTTACTAATGTTGAAACTCATTTGCCACTGTTTTGCCCACTCCCCCAGTGTCGAGAGATCCCTCTGGAGCTCCTCACAATCTCTCACAGTTTTCACTACCCTGTATAATTTAGTGTCGTCAGCAAATTTGGCTACCTTGCTTTTTACTCCTACCTCTAGATCATTTATGAAGAGGTTGAAAAGCAGGGGTCCCAGTACTGAACCTTGGGGAACCCCACTCTTTACTTCCCTCCACTTGGAGAAGTGTCCATTTAGTGCTACCCTCTGTTTCCTGTCCCTTAGCCAGTTGCTGATCCAGGACAAGACCTGTCCCTTTATTCCATGACTGGTAAGTTTATTCAAGAGCCTTTGGTGTGGGACCTTGTCAAAAGCCTTCTGAAAGTCCAGATAAACAATGTCAACTGGATCCCCCTTATCCACATGCTTGTTGACACTCTCAAAAAATTCCAACAGATTAGTGAGGCATGATTTGCCCTTGCAAAAGCCATGTTGGCTCTCCTTTAGCAGCACCTTCTCTTCTATGTGCCTATTAATTCTATCTTTTAGGATGGTTTCCATCACTTTACCTGGGACACATGTCAAACTGACAGGTCGGTAATTTCCTGGATCACCCCTGGATCCTTTTTTGAAAATTGGTGTTACATTCGCTACCTTCCAGTCATCAGGCACAAAGCCTGATTTGAGGGAAAGATTATATATTTTGGCTAGGAGATCAGCAATTTCATCTTTAAGTTCCCTGAGAACTCGTGGATGGATGCCATCTGGTCCTGGTGATTTGTTAGTGTTTAGTTTAACAAGACATGCAAGGACCTCCTCCCTGGTTATTTCTATCTGGCTTAATTCTTCGGTTTCCCTCCCTACGAAGATAGGCTCTGTTTTGGGCATGTGGCCTCTGTCTTCTTCAGTGAATACTGAAGCAAAGAATTCATTGAGTCTCTCTGCAATCTCTGTTTCCTCTTTAATAACCCCTTGCCTTCCATTGTCATCTAATGGTCCAATGGCCTTCCTAGTTGGGTTCTTACTTCTAATGTACTTAAAGAAGTCTTTGTTATTTCTCTGAGTATTTTTAGCTATACGCTCCTCAAAGTCTTGCTTTGCTTTCCTGATTGTTGCCTTGCATTTGTTCTGCCAGAATTTATGTTTCTGCCTGCTGTCCTCATTCGGACAAGCCTTCCATCTTCTAAATGAGCTTTTCTTGCTCTTGATCACTTCTCGAACAGCTCCTGTAAGCCACATCGGAGTCCTCTTGGACCTGGCAGTGCCCTTTTTCCTTTTGGGTATGCATTCCAATTGGGCCTCTGTTATTGTTTTTGTAAACAGCCTCCATGCCTCTTGGAGTGTTTGGACTCTCTCAATTTTCCCTTTCAGCTTCTTTTTTACTAGTTTCCTCAACTTTGGGAAATTTCCTTTTTGAAAATTTAAGGTCTCTGTGTTAGATTTTATCAGTGACTTGTGGTCTATGATCAAGTTAAACATAATTGAGTTGTGGTCACTGTTCCCTATTGGATCAGTCACATTAACATCTTGCACCAGATCCTGAGTATTACTCAGGATCAAGTCAAGGATTCTTGTACCTCTAGTTGGGTCTTCAACCATCTGTCCCAGGGAACAATCATTTAGCATATCTAGGAACTTTATCTCTTTATCATGTGCTGAACAACAGTTCACCCAGTCTATGTGAGGGTAATTGAAGTCCCCCATTATAACCAGGCTTCCCTTCTTGGATGCCTCCTTTACAACATTCTCCAACTGCCAGTCTCCCTCAAGAGTTTGGGTCGGAGGCCGATAGTATATGCCTACTGTTAGACCATCCTTGTGGCCTGGTACTCTTACCCACAGAGCTTCTAATGGTGACTCCAAATCACCTAGATATTCCAATTCATACGATTTTATCACTTCTTTGACATACAAGGCTACACCACCTCCCGTTTGCCCCTTCCTATCCTTCCTGTACAGTTTGTAGCCTGGGATAACTGTATCCCATTGGTTATCATCCGTCCACCAGGTTTCAGTGATACCAATAATATCAATATTCTTATCTATTGCTAAGTATTCCAGCTCCCCTATTTTGTTCCGGAGGCTTCTGGCATTTGTTTGCTTCTTGAGGCTTCCCTTCTTGGTGGGGCTTCATGTGCAACTTGAGTTTGGAAAAGTCCTTAGAAGTGGCACTGAGTGTGCAAAATGTTCATAGAAATGTCTTTGGAGATGTAAGTCATAAAGGAAGACGGACAGCTGATGACATCCAGGACAGTGACTGGTGCCGCTCTTTGCAATCATCTGGGTCTGATTCTGGCCTCTGGGACCTGCATGGGGAAGAGACTTGTTTGGGAGATAAAAATTCTGAAGGAGTTAGTTAGTTTTTGCACATATAGGATAGCAATTGCTGTGCAACTATGGGACGTTGTTCCCCCCCTTTCTGTTTGTTTGTCAACGTAGGACTTGTGCCGAGGTTCGCCCTTGGCCGTGGGAAAGGAGATGCTGCTCCACATGGGGAGCCGTTTCTCCCTTCTGTGCTGTTACCCAAACAAACTGGGGGAGGGTATTAATGCAAACGTGCATGTACTGCCATTTGCCAAAATGTGGGGATGTGTGACGTCCATTTGCCACACCTGAATGGCCTCTGTCCCTCGTGGGTTGACCCCCCACGAGGGCCCCCCCGGTGTCCCTGCACGTTGCAGACAGGAACGGACTATGCCTTGGGCTTGGGAAAGTGGCAGGTTGAACTGCCTTGCGAGCGCTTTGGCATTCTGAAGAGGGAATGCATGACTCTGAATTGGAGTTGTGAGGAACAAACTTAGCAAATTTTTGTCTATCACGGGAGTGATGTGTGCTCCCGGTAGACTGTGAAGCAAATTCCTGTGAAACTGGCTGTCAGCAATTATGTTGAAGCGTTCTTTGGCAAAGGTGCGCAAAGCGAGGTTCACGGCTGCCAACTCTGCCCGCTTGCGGAAGAGTCAGGTGCGTGTGCCAAGCTTGGTCCTCTTGCCAAGTAAGAACCTAATATGTGCGACCCCCATAAGTGAAAACTGTCCTAGCCCCCCCGAAGATGAACCAGTGACATAAATTCACACAAGGTGACTGTCTGCGTTTGAAGCGAGACGAGTCTGGGGTCTTATGGCAAACCTTGGCGCATGAAGCGCCAGGCTTCCCTTGGGTAAATTTCTCATGGACGCCCCCCTGTGCACATCCATTCATGGTGTGCGTGCACACTTTTAGAAGAGTGCCAGATGGTGGCTAGCCTTTTGCCTGTGCTTAGACTAGCAGCAAAAAGGGAAGGGGTGGCCTAAAAATGCCTGTATCTGATTGAAGGTGTGACCTGACTGCACTCTTAAAATGGTCCTAGGCAGTCCTGGCTAATGGGTGGCACTCTGCACATGCTCGGGAGCTCAGGGACTAATCCTTCCTCTGTGCTCTGGAGTTTGCAAAATGTGTCTGCACACTAGAGAGGGTGCTGCAGGCCAGGTGCCATACTTAATATGACCTACTATGACTTATTAAAAACAAGTCAACTATGACGTGCCAGCTGTAAGGAAATAACACACAAAGATGAAAAGACACACAAGTTAAACATTTCCAGCAGGGAGTTCCACTGGCGAAAGGAGGAAAGACAAGTCAGAAGTTAGCACAATGAGAAGGCAACAACTCTTATCATAGCGAAATCAGATTAGGTCAGGTAACCAAGGCAACCGGGTCCTCCTGTTAAGAAAATCCCTATCAGTAATTAACCATGGAGCCTGTGAAAGGAAGGTTGTAGAAAGAAAGAAATTGGTTAAGGCCTGGAGAGGAATTTTGTTCCTGTTTGCGTGCTTTTTCCTGTGAAAGGGGTACAATGAGTGAGTTACTTTGCACAGATTAAAGTCAAAATACCAGAACAATATCTTTCCTAAGAGAATGAAGGAGAGTTAGAACGATTCTCAACCTGCGGCCAGATGTGGGCGAGTGGGCCGGAGGCAGCCCACGTTGCTCCGCCCCTACCCCCGCCAAGCCAAGAAGGGCTGTGTGGCGAAGGAAGGGCAGGATGACTATCCGGACGCCCAGAGCTGCCTGCGGCCCCGGAACTTTGGCCCCTGACTTTAAAAGGTTGAGAACCGAGTTTACAAGATGAGAACACAGTACACACATGAAGACAATGCAATTCTCTCACTCCTAGTGAGATACGGGACTCCAAGACGCTAAGAGACATTCAAAAAACCTTAAGACACAGAGATGGGGGTTTGAGGAACACAGACGTAGGGAGGGGCCCCATAGCTTACGATACAGTGAGGAAAACTCATAGAAGTGATTTTTGTTTTCAGATCGCGCTTCTGAAAAGAAAAATCTGTAAGAGTTACAGAACCGGTTTCCAAGAGTGGCTTAATCCTTTGACAAAGAAAAAGTCTCAAGGGAGGAAGGGGGAACCACCCCGCCCTATTGTAGGTTAGGATTCCCCCCCCCTCCTCTCCTGCTTAAACTGCTAAGCAGGCAAGGCAAGGGGCTTCGTTCATCATGCTTTCTCAAACTTTAAATAGTTCCTGCCCATGAGCAGAGTGCAAATTGTTTAACACATATTTCACAGTGACATTACCACGCATTTACACACAAGGAACACTTTTCCAGTCATACTGTGGTCATAGAGACAAGGCTTTTGCAATCATACACAGTTCTTGCAGACATACATTCAGTGGTGCACCACACATACACACATTTATTAACGCATTCGCACATTCCTCCCCTGATCTGCAGCATTCTATACTACACATGAGGAGATGGCTAATACACAGCTGGCTATTTTACAACCACCTGGGTGCTTCTACTTAGGGGCAAGTTTCTCTGGGCTACTCCCAAGGTGAGACAAGCAGATTCTGCCTGTGCCTTGGGGGAGCTCGGGGTACTGTTGCTGGGATGGTTCTTCTGGCATAGCCAGGGCGATGGCTGCCTCCTTTCTAGCCTGGGCCAAATGCATGCCAGGGTGGCCATTTGGCATGAAGACGATCTTTTGAAGATCTGTCTGGTCTAGATTGGCTTTCTCTTCTAAGGTGTCTCATTTTACCACACTGGAAGCAGGCTCCTTGGGGTTTTGGCACTGCTCTGCGCCTGAGTGTGGTAATGGGTCTGCTCTGGAGCCCTGCGTGGCCAGGGGCCGTGCAGATTTCTGTGAGCAGTGGGCGCTGAGCAGCCCTGCCTGAACGTGTGTCTGCCTTCAGATAGGCTGAGCACAGCAGTTGGGCGCTAGCTAATTGTGTCACTGGCAATTTCCCCGTGAATGGATCTTCCTCACCCCTGCGCTGAATGGAGTTCTTTCTTTGCAGGGAACTTTTAACTGTCAGAGAAGCGCCAAGGCCTCTCATGCCATGAATTCCTTCAGTGACGTCTGCAGCTGCCACTGAGGGAATGCTCCCTACACTGCCCTGCTTAAGCTGAAATGACGAATAGAGACTTCTTGGGGTTGATGGCTCTGACTGCGCTGGGGTTTTCTGGGTCTCTATCCGGACTGGGTCATCCTCTACTGAGAGCTTCCTACATTTGCTCCATGTGCGAATTATGCCCTCTGGAGCTTTCGGGGGTTGCTGAATGCAGTCTCCTATCTGATCCCAGAGCTCGAGGGTTAACGTACCTACTTCTGGGTAAAGCAGGCAGTGTTCCCCTAGGTACACCAAAAGTCTCGCTAGCTCCCTGCTGTGAAAACGCAAATTAAATATCCTGGCCAGGATCTTGAACTCTTCCTCACGAGTTCTTTGGCTAGCGGATGGACGCTGTCGCTGAGGACAGGTCCCCATATTACCTGTGATTGGGTCCTCGGAAGATTCCTCCTCGGGACGAGTCGACGCGTCTTTGGCAGGCAACAGGTTCTGGCAACATCGCTTTCTGGGTAGAGCTCGGAGCGTGGACTGCGGCCACGGGCCCTCGGTGGCCACTGCGCTGTCAGGGGCTCACAGCAGGCCCTGAGCAGAACGCGCGTTTCCCTTTGGCGCAAGCTGCCGCGAAAGTCGGGAGCAAGCTGTAGGATGCCTCTCTGTAATGCCTCACCACGTAGCTGTCTTCCCAATCGGATGGCTTTCCGACTGGGGCTGCTGCTCTGTCCTCCGGGACGATTGGACAAGGTTCAAGCGCAGAACCTGGCTGTGCTGATCGCTCGGGGGTCGCTTACTCTCGAGTAGATCACATCTCGGGGTCACCACATGTAGGAATTGGGGCCGCAGAGGGCCGGCGGTCCCGGAGGAGACTGATCAAGGAACGATACGAGGCAGCATGGAGGAGGATAAGATCAGTGGTTTATTGGGAAAAAGGCATCATCATATATAGGAGTAAAAGCGCAACAGTGGCAAAAGCAGTCATCTGAAAGAAATCACATCACCTGTTCATCACCTCCTATCACAGAAAATAAAACCAATCACTTTTTAAAAACCAATAAAAAAAACCATTAAAACTGCCACCAAAAATCACTCTGACCCCCACAGATTAAAAGAGATTAAAAGAGGGAGAGAGTGTTCTTACTAAGTAGGCAGGGTTCACCCCATCGCTGGTGCCCCACGCCTGCTTTGCCAGCCAGGTTTTTATCCCTTTCCTGAAGGGCAGCAACTCTGTCTGGAGACGCAGCTCAATTGGCAGGAGGTTCCAAAGGGCCGAAGCAAACTCAGAGAAGGCCCTCTTTCTGGTGCTAGAGAGACGAGCCTCTCTAGCAGACGGCACAATGAGAGAGCCTCTCTGGTCTGCTCTTATTCATTACAATGGCCACCTTTGTGTAGGTAGCCCGCAGTATATTTTTTGAGCTATGAGTTTTTGCTCCTAAATTCCACAATTACACAAAGCTGTTACCAGGATGCTGAGACTCAGTCCTTCTAGTGAGCAGTAGTTTTTATGCAAACACACATTAGATACAATACCAGGATGCCAACAGAAACCTACGATTGGTTTCAGGAAGACACAGACGATCGCCAGCCTTCTGTCATGAGCCGATATTTCTTCATTGAACAACAGACGCCCCACTCTCACTTATGGCCACCACCGTTGTGGACACTGCAAATATTGCGTCCACATGATATGCTCCAATATTGTCAAAATACCATCTAGCGACTATACTTTAAAGCTCACCTCGTTCTCAAATTGTAATTCTAAGGACATCGTCTATATGATAATGTGCCCTTGTCAGCTGGGTTATGTAGGACAATCGAGACGCCCACTCAAGATTCGACTAGGCGAACATCTTTCATGGATTAGAAATCGAATTACCACCGCTACTCTCGCAAACCATTTCCTCGCCAAACAGCACAAATGGAGTGACCTCAAGATAATCGTATTGGAAACCATTGTTCCAAATAAATATCAAATCAAGGACCTAGAACGTACCCTCTTGCAAAGAGAAGCTTTTTATATTCATCGGTTCAATACCTTAATGCCCCATGGTTTGAATACAGAATGGGAGCTTTCGTCATTCTTATAATTCTAGTTATCATTGCACTTGTTACTTAGTAAGAGTAGCACACTGCCCCTTTAATAGCATTTGGGAACAAGTACATAGAGGTAGATTTTTGCTAAGTTACATTTTAATTTACCACATATGTTAGCAGAGGGTTGTTTGATTGAGATATTGATCCATTACACATGTGATTGATTGTAATAAGACTATATATGGGGTAGCATTCTGTATGTAGACAACGCGAGCACACGATAGAAGACTTTAGGAGGTGCGATACGCGCGAAATATTCACTTTTAGGTATGTAAGCCGCCCGATACTTATATACATATATGTTGTATTTTATTTTGCCTCATAATTGTATGTTTATGTAGTCTTCGTATATATAACAGACGTATGATTCCAGCATTGGTTAGGCATTACACATAGTGCATTAGATGAAAATTATGCTTAGGTATATATTTCTGTTATATTTGTAGACGCTTGAGAAAGCATTACGAAATGTCCCACTACCGGAAGGACATCGCAGCACAGACGTCTACTTTTGCTTGAAGACATAAGCCGCCTGAGAGCCTTCCTAGACTTATACCTTCTACAATTCGCAACGTCATATTACAGCCTCATTACTTTTGCTGCCGGCAGTCTCCGCAGACGCCAACGGAACTTTGTCAGTATACACACCCGGCGATCCGAGGCATACATTGACGCTGTGTTCACTCTATACACTCCTTTTACGACCATCAGAGTTCTCATCCAGCTGGCTTTCCACATGTGAGGCTTACCGTATAAGTTTGAACTTAGCAACATAAGCAGCTACTTGGACATTTATTTTCTAAATAATCACACCGCGCTCTCCAGCCCAGGAGGCAGCGAACTTATACATTAATTTGCTTATGACTGATAACAAGAATACAAGTGTTATAAGGGTTATACTGCTCCTTTCAATTTTGAACAGCCTCACAGTGCTTTTGCATACGCAGGTTGAATTGCATTAAAGCTATCTACACGTTGTATCAACTTCTGCCTTGGGAGTGTTTTCTTCTCCACCACTTCATTACACCCCAGCCGACTCACCTCTTCATCGTTTTTATGCAAACAACAGAAATGGCAGAACATTGTATTGGGAACCTCCCAGATATTTCAATTTATTTTAAACTAGGGCTGTGCACTGCATTCAAATAAATCACAGATTCTTAACCGAATCAGCCTAATTTCAAGAGTGAGATTTGTTTTTTTAGATTTTTTTAAAAAAGTCTCACAAATCTCAACTCTGAGAATTCTATCTGGACAGCTTTGAGGGCTAGCTAGACTTAGCTCCATCACACTTCCTATTAAGAAGAATACTGCCAGTACTGAAGTAGGAATGGGAAGTTCCCCTTGGATTGAATCACAAAATACTTGAAGTTTGAATGACTACATTAATTAAAGTTAAGAGCCTATGTTTCAGGAATGAATAAAGTAGGACTTTTTGAGCCCAGGAGAGAATTGTCAACAATCCACAACAGTTGATATACAGCCTGAATTTTCCCCAGGCAACTGGTCTCGACCCTAGACCAGAGGTGTCAAACCTATGGCACGCATGCCAGGGAGGGCACTCCCAGCCCTCTCTGTTGGCATATACACCATCGCCCCAGCACAGAGTGTACTCCACCTCTCTGCTCAGCAGTACAATGGGAGCACTTCCTCCCTCCCCCAGCACAGAGTTCACCCTGCCCCTCTGTTTGGGCACTCAGTCTCTAAAACTTTCACTATCACTTCCCTAGACTTTCAATGGTGGCTTCACATACAACAAGGAATTCACTTAACATAAATTATAATGCCCCTAAGGTTGGACCTATTGGGGTCACTCAGCTTGTTGGCAGACCTGGCTTTCCCTCAGTTAGAGGTTCAGTGGGTAGTGGCACAGGCAGTGGCCCATCTTGAGGCTAGCAGGCCGGTAAGGGTGGCTTTATCTTAGCTTGGCAGAGAAAGACTTGGTCCAGATAGTCTGGCTCATAGGTTCACAGAGAAGCGACACTTCCTTATTAAGGTTGCAGGGGAGATTGAGCTGCAAAAAACCCTGGGTTAGATCTTGCCACTTTCTTATATGAAAATCACCCTTATCTTGCTTTAGGGGAAATAATGGCGTTGGCAGTGTGAAAGGAGTGTGTGGGGAAACCTCTGTTACCTCCTTTCAGCAGCTTGCTGGATCCAGGATGAGAAGTGGTGTCCTTCTTCACAATAACAGCCCCCATGAAGTTAACAAAAAGAGTTAAAGTCCTCCTTTCAAGAAAGGCCTTATTGTTAAAGTCCCCTCCTCAATTTGCCCCAGTTGCAGATGGAGCAAAAAGAGTACGCTTGACAAAATGAAGTCCATTTTGCAGCATTTAATGAAGAAAATATCAAAGTCCAGAAAATGCAGCATATGAAGCATAAATCCTAACTTAAACTAATATAAAGCTAAGACATTTCCCCCTAAGATAAGAAATAAAAAGCAATAATATAACACATGCCTAAGTTAAGGTACGGTGGTCTCAGCTGCCCCATTAAAGATGGTACGGATCGAGGCCCATTCAGATGGCAAACGAAATGGGCTCTCACAACATTTTGAGGTCCCTCTCTCCATCCTTTTCCTTATAGGAAAATGTCCGAGAGAAGTCTTAATTGATCACTCAAAGTGACAGTTCTCTTGTGTAGATCAAAGATAGCAGGTGGCTGTCTATCTCTGTTTCCATTTCACTTTGTGAGAAAAGAACAAGAGGTACTTTTCCAGTGACTGGGTAAAATGGTGGAGTGTGCGTTATAAAATGGCTTCACTTAGGCTAAGTGGATAAAACCATAGAAAGAAAAGAAAAGCAGTGCTAGCATATCAAGCTAAAATCTTACATAGGTAATAGGTAACTAACATAAAAATGATGTCATCCCACATGGAATCATGACAGGACCAAATAATGGAACAACCAGTGTGGAGAAATTCTAGCCAGAAGGTGGCTACAGAAAAGGAGATCAGGTCAGAGATTGACCAAGCACTTGTTGAGAATCCAGCTCAACAAGGGTGTAAGCATAAAGTCAGAAGAAACTGAAACAGCAGTCAGAGTTACAGGTGCGCAAGAAAAAGAGCGAAGTGCTCCGGCACCGGGGAGCAAGTTTTTATTGAAAAATACACAGGTTCCACAGGATGTATTACGACAGCATACACAGGATGTATACGCAAGCATAGGTGCAGTGGTATTCAGCCAATAATATGACATTCTCTATAGCATAACCATATATGGCATGACCTATATCTCTTACTAGTACATGCGCAGTAGCTTATATCCTGCCAGACTAGGCCAAAGCCTATTCTCTGTGGCGGTACCCTTGCAAAAGCTGTTACCTGTATATTCAGCAGTAGCTACGATCTAACTTCAGCTATGAATGGCTAATACCAAAAGCATTTATATGAAGGTTACATAGAGGCGCCTTTCTGCATCAAACCCGATTCTCTGCATAAAGGTAGAATCTCTGCAGAGGCAGGAAGCGCTTATTGATGCAGGAAGTAGCTAACCTCAGCTCTTTTTTGTGGTCAGCGCAAGAAATGCTAACCACAATTGCCAGCTATATGCCTCACATGTTTAAGCTAAAAGTTTCCAGCTAAAATGTTTTAAGCTAAAAGTATAATGAACTCCCACATTTCCACTTCTTAAATTTATTATTTTCTGCGGGACATCGTTTGCCAATTATACACACGCTGGAATTCAATCTCGCTATCAGATTCTGAGTTAACATCTTCATATTCCACGTTATTTGTTGGCAACCAATATACATATTCCCCATCATCACAGTTCTCCTCTGCCAAACAGGGAACGGCTTGACAGATCTCATTCTGATAGCGAGCTTGATAGATTTGGTTTTGAGTAAACCCTGTGGATCTTCCTGATGCATGAAAACAGTTCTTACTCACAGCCATAAGATTTGGTACACATTGAATACAACAACATAACATAATGCAGCTTACTATAAAAACACCTATGGCAATTAGTATTTGTCTTAACCACCTTGCTCCTGGCAAGCAGGACCATAATGCATCCTACCATGCTGGCAAGGCATTCTGTAAAACAGCACATATTCTGAACTGCTCACAACCTGAGGCTTCCTTTCTATTCAGTAGATACATCATTATGCACATTATTAATCACAATCTCCTACAGATCCTGAAGTTCTTTCTCAATCTGGCCTAAAACCAACCAGGGTCAAAATTTATCTAAACAATATCTGGCTTTCAAATCAATTGACTATCTATGTCAGGTGATGAAAGATGAGCATCTTTATCCATAGTAGAAAACATTTTTAACACCATAAAGTTGCAAGAGGGAGTCAAAAGTCCCACCTGCAATACAGAGCAACCAGCTCCACTAAGAACCATGAACATGCCATGTTTGATGACCAGTGCCATGTTATTACAACCCTCTCCACAAGAGATTGCACCATGGAACTAGACATGAAACATGCCTGACATATCGAATAACACCATTGCAATATAACAAACTCAACTACATATGTAGGGTTACAGTGAAAAACTCTTCCAGGCATTTTCACAATTGTATTACAAGTACAGTAAAGTCCCAAAATACATTCCAGTAAAAGATCAAAAACACATAGTTAAAGCAATCTGTTGGAGGGGGGGAGGAAGAAGGCTGGTCGCCCCCCCCTATCCAAGAGACTACATTTTGGCTGTTTGCCAGCCAGCTTTTCAAGAGCGACTCCTTTAATGTGTGAGGGTCTCCTCCTCTCGGACAAGACCCGTCCCATCAGGATCCTCCCTTTGACCCTCCTCCTTAGGGTTTATCCCCAATGACCTTCCAACAAGAAGACATGTAAATCACACACCAGGTTCCATCCCTTCTTCCCCAAGTCTGCCATGTGGCCATGGCTCCCAGGTGTTGCCATCTTGCAGAGGCATCTCCCCCCACCCTTCCAGGAGGCAGGAAACATGGAATGAGCAGGACCTTCATTCCACGACACCCCCCTCATTAGGGTGACAAAAACCATGATCTTCTTGTAAAATCATGCTTTTTGTCATAGTTCACTGTATGCATTTTTAAAACAGGCCAGCACATTTCCTTTCTTCCTTACAAGAAAGTTTCTCTAACAATTCTAGCAAACAAACTACACATATCATTTTAACAACATTTCCCACCAGCAGAACATTTAGACAATTTTAAAGAGGTTTTCAGGTTTTATAATGCAAACAAGGGCAATTCATCTTTGGAGTCCAAACAAAATTTTTAGTCCAGAGTAAAATGTCCAAATTAAGAGTCCAAATGTTGATTGAAGATCTCTTCAGACTAGAATTTAAACACCATCTTCCCTCCAGCACAGTTCTTGGTCACAAAACAACCAGGCAACCCTCCGCCCTCCAAACAAGCACATCTTTCAGCTTTTCAGTTACTCACTCAGTCCTTCACTCTCCAGGCACATCCATCTGTATTTCAGCAGGTAGAAAATGTAGAACCCAAAAGAACAGCTTCTCCAGAATTTGCAAGTAACTTAGCCAAAAACTGGAGTATATCTTCTCCCACCTTGTATTTTGGCAGAAACCTGCCATCCATAGAGGAAGGATCCATGCCACGTTTTCTCTGGGCTTCTTTCAGTTGCAGTATTTGAATCTTAACCAAATGAAAAACTGTCATGTTGGATTTGCGAGAAGACCCCTTTCTGATTTTGGGTTTTCTGCTCTCCCCCTCTGGCTCATCCTTCCAATTCCTGCCCCCAAGTGAGGAATCAAGCTTATCACTCGGCTTCTCCTGCTTGGTCCTCTTCTCCACCTTTCGTGATGGGGGGCACTTCAGGGATGAGTCAAGGTCCTCTGTGCTGCCCTCAGAACCCTCTCTGCCTGCCATTCTGCATGCATTAATAGCTTCTATCTGCGATGAGGTGGCAGGGAGGGCTAGAGCATTTGCAACTATTGAGGCACGGCTGATGATTGGAAATGTAGTAGCAGCCTCCAAGTCCAGAACAGCCGCAGTTAAAGCAACAGAGAACGGGGTAACAGTACTTGATTGCTGCAAAGCAGGATAGAACGTTCCACCTTCATCAGGGGGTTTCGGAGGCAATTGTGGCCCATATGGCGGGGGTGCTGTTGGGGATAGAGGATCTCCAGTAGCAGGTGGCAGTATTTGTGGCATGGAGGTGGTCAGGCTTTGGGCCAAAAAAATGTTCTTCGGTTGTTTATTATTCAGATCAGGAGGATCTGGTGGGGTGGCATATGGTGGTGGTGCCGTAGGATCAGAGTCCCGTTTTAAGTCCGGTCTTTGTAACGGACATGGCAGCAGAATCTGCGGCAGAGATACTGTCACTCCTTGCGCCAACAAAATATTTTTCGGGGTGAGATTTTGCAAGCAGATTCGTACTTTGCACCACAGGAGTTGTACGGTTACACTGACTCTGGGGTGGTTTTGAAATTGAGTCCCAATTTTTTCCCACACTTGTAACTTTAAAGTCCCGTTTTCTGGGACCCATGGACAAAAATCGTAAATTGCCTTAACGAGTTGCTCTATTTCATTGATTGATACTGCATGTCCATTTTTCTGCAGGAGGTGTTTAAGATCCTGACAATACTTTTGTTGCAGAGAAGAGAGACCACTGCCCATGTTGTCTTATCTTGTCTTGTCTAAGTACTCTAACTTGACTGTGTCACTCACCCGGGATCCTTACACGGATGACGAGGGACGTCCTGGACCTAGCCGGTCGTGGGTGAGGACTGTGGGGCCGCAGCGCTGAAGTCGTGAGCGTGGTCGAAGTGAAGGGAGATTGTAATCTGGATCCGGTAGATTACAATCTGATTTGCCTCACACGGGGGGCACCAGATGTGGAGAAATTCTAGCCAGAAGGTGGCTACAGAAAAGGAGATCAGGTCAGAGATTGACCAAGCACTTGTTGAGAATCCAGCTCAACAAGGGTGTAAGCATAAAGTCAGAAGAAACTGAAACAGCAGTCAGAGTTACAGGTGCGCAAGAAAAAGAGCGAAGTGCTCCGGCACCGGGGAGCAAGTTTTTATTGAAAAATACACAGGTTCCACAGGATGTATTACGACAGCATACACAGGATGTATACGCAAGCATAGGTGCAGTGGTATTCAGCCAATAATATGACATTCTCTATAGCATAACCATATAGGGCATGACCTATATCTCTTACTAGTACATGCGCAGTAGCTTATATCCTGCCAGACTAGGCCAAAGCCTATTCTCTGTGGCGGTACCCTTGCAAAAGCTGTTACCTGTATATTCAGCAGTAGCTACGATCTAACTTCAGCTATGAATGGCTAATACCAAAAGCATTTATATGAAGGTTACATAGAGGCGCCTTTCTGCATCAAACCCGATTCTCTGCATAAAGGTAGAATCTCTGCAGAGGCAGGAAGCGCTTATTGATGCAGGAAGTAGCTAACCTCAGCTCTTTTTTGTGGTCAGCGCAAGAAATGCTAACCACAATTGCCAGCTATATGCCTCACATGTTTAAGCTAAAAGTTTCCAGCTAAAATGTTTTAAGCTAAAAGTATAATGAACTCCCACAAACCAGAAGATCTTACACAATAACCTTCTGGATTTCATAGTTATCTGTAGGAATTGGGGCCGCAGAGGGCCGGAGGTCCCGGAGGAGACTGATCAAGGAACGATACGAGGCAGCATGGAGGAGGATAAGATCAGTGGTTTATTGGGAAAAAGGCATCATCATATATAGGAGTAAAAGCGCAACGGTGGCAAAAGCAGTCATCTGACAGAAATCACATCACCTGTTTGCTCGGGTTAATTGGGAATCTCTTGGAGGGAAGTTAGTTAACTTGGCCAAACACAGACTGGGGAAAACACCATTGTTTGGGGATTTAGGCAGGGGTAAACATGGCATCTGTTTACACCCGGGGTAAAGTTGAGCTTGGAGATGAGTGATTCTTCTAATGGGTAACTGGGTTAGCTATTCGCTCTCTCAGCAGATCGCTGGTCAGGTCAGGAAATTGGGTGAATCAAACCCTATCATTTATCCACCCCCCTAAATTTCTCTGCCCGCAGAGCCCACGGCTCAAGGAGCGTTCCCCCGAAGTGGCCTCTGCGCGGGCCGTTCCATGCCACTGGGGCATGGGGAAACCACAGTTATCACTCCAGAAACATCTATATTCAGTTATACAATCAGTGCTTTCTGTTGGCTTCTGAAGGCCCTCCGAACAATCTGAAATCCCAGCTTCCACTCACATTAACACCATGTATGTAGTTGTTATTGTTGGTATTTTTGTTATCTAATAATTCTTTAAAATCTCAATAAAAATATTGAAAAAAACACCATGTGAAAACGTCAATCTGCCTATGAATTCACAGCAACAATCTACAAGATAATTTTCCCCAGTATAATAGGAGAATCACCAGTGAAAGCAGAATCAATAATTTCCTATGCAACATAACTATACAGTATTAGGTAAGGAGTCAGATCCCCAAAAGTTTACAAACTGCACCTGTAGTTACCCAATGAGTCCAAGAAGGGTGAAAGGAAGGGCCTATCAGATCTTTGCTAACAATAAATGTGATCTGAACTTCTGGAGCCCACTACACAAATTTGAAGGAATACTGTAGTGGTGTCCTTCAAATGGGGTTCATATAATGAAAATATAGTACTGACCAGAAAAAATAATGATGGAACATTAGAAAATCTAACATGAGATGGATTGACTCAATAATGGAAGTTCCAGCTGTTAGCTTGCCAGAATTGAATAATACTCACTGAAAAAGATGATATTGCTAGGGAAGGTGGCATAGGAAGAGAGAACAAATCATGACATTCTAATTGTTTACAAGATATAATCTGAGCTGTTAATGATAGGACATTTTAGAAGTCATTAACTCATATATTCACCACACATCCGAAGTGACTCAATGGCACATAGCCCTTGGAGTTTTTTTCCTTAATTACCAAAATTATATATAGTGGCAAGATGTGTGAAATGGGCATTGTTAACATAAGATCATCCTCAGCCACAAAACAAAAAATCAACAACAATAATAACAAACCAAGCATTTTCACAGTTTAAATGAATGTGCTTTTGAATATTTGTTCATTAATAGCAATCTTTTAAAGGTTTTTTTTTATAACCAGCAAGAAAATCCCCTTTTAATGCCTCTTTGGCTAGAAAGAAGTTGAAAAATTCTCCTCGTAAATGTCAGCTTAATTAGATTCTGACTGTCAGGGTCAAAAGTTCAGATTGCTCCAGAGTTCAGTAAACTTACAACAATACTGTATGTATCAATACTTTAGAAGATAGTATATTTCAGGGTCTGCATTACCTTCTTTAAAAGTTGGAGAGGGGGCAACCATTCTTTTTTTAAGATAAGCAAGATTTGTCTTTTCAATTTATATGATCTATTTTAATTCTGGGGGCACAAAAGGCTATTTATACCCAGGGATAAAACAGTCTAACTTTTTTAAAAAAATCATAATTCAAAACTCCGTTTGCCCAAACTTTCCTAATAGAACAAGAGTCTGCTATATGTGTTCCAAGTTTGTAGCTGGTCTGAAGTACAGTTTAAATGTTATTTTGTTTGTTCATTAATTTTCAGAATTGCCTTGTAAAACATTGTTTTGCTTTGCTATTCAATAACATAGCATCAGTCCTATGTATGTAATATCCCAAGTTACTATATAGTGGCTTTTGGTCCAGAATTCACAGTCTAGCAGGCCAGGTTTACTGCCCACTTCCCACTTTCATGGAAAAGAACAAAAATGTGATAGACAAATCTGAGTTCTATAGTGTTTTCATTGAGAAATGCTCAAAACTAAAGTGATTGTATACATACCCACATTTTTTCTTTAATTCATAAAAGCTTAATGTCACCCTCGTCCTTTTATAAAAACTTCTATGTTTAATGAAATAATTATAAAAATAATGTAGCACTACACTGATTAATTAGGTTCCTTATATAATTCTAGTAGGAGCAGAGAGTCACAGTTTCATGGCAATTATAATCAAGTTTTAATTTTCCATTACCACTAATGAATGTTGTCTGTTCATGTTTCATTAATGCATAATTCTTCTGACATGGAGGATTTTTTTAAAAAAAAAACCCCTCTCAAATGATAATAAATTAAACCTCTCTACTTAGGTTGAAGGGACTGCAGTGGATAAGATGCTGATTGGAAGGCGAGAGGTCAGCAGTTAGATTCCCGAGTACTGCATGATGGATTGAGAACCCGTCTCTGTCCCAGCTCCTGCCAACCTAGCAGTTTGAAAGCAAGAAATTTCAAGTAGACCACTTCGGTGGGAAGGTAAACAGTGTTCCGTGCACTCCAGTTTCTAGTCATGCCTGCCACATGACCACAGTAACATCTTCAGAAGCAGACAGCCCTGGCTCTTCATCTTTGAAACAGAGATGAGCACTAAATCGTAGTCAGATATGGCTTGCTTTCGAGCAAGGGCAACCTTTGCCTTTTAATTTTTATGAACACATAATTAGTAGTAGTATGGTTTACTGGAATTAAAGATGAGAATTTGCTGCATGCAGAATTCAGCACAAATGTCAATATGTTGTTATCTTGAAACTATAGAGTTACTACTCTCCAAAGAGATTAAAACAATTTCCATTAGTGTAAGACCAAACTTTTGAAAGGCAGGTGTTGAAGCTGTACTTAAGAGAGTGGTTCAGCAATTAAATAAGTGACACACTCTCCACTTTTTGCTTTTGCAAGGTTCACTGAGTGAAAAGAGTTGGGTAGCTAATCTTCAAGGCTCCATCCAACTTTGTGAGTCTACTACTTTCATAGCTTAGTAATTATTTTAACTAGTTACAATTAATAAAGTCATTCCTCTATTAGTAAAGTGTTGCAATGGCTACCAGATGTAGGAGTGGCTGGCCACAAGGAAGACACGCGAGACAATCGTGCGGTGAAGTCCAGCCCCAATCTTGGTCGGGTGGTACGTATTTATTAGCCTGCCTTGGGGTGATGCGCGCGTAGGATGCGCGTGACCCCCTAATACAGAAGGCTTACATACGTGGCATTTTCCAATGTTCAAGACAATACCTGCTCTTGGACATTGCCCTGTGGTTAATAGACAACCCACAACTAATTAAGGTCTGGGCTGGCGAAACCCATTGTTCCTGCCTTATCTTGGAGCCTATATGTATTGACTCCAGGTACCTAGCTTGTTCTGCTGTCTGGCACGGCTTATTTGCCCAACTTAATCTGCAGCCAGAAGCGGAGGATTGTGTATTTCCATTAAAGTCATCATCTTTGGTTTTTGCCCTGTTTCTATCGTAGCCATCATCCAAGGCTTTATGATTTGCCCCCCAAACTAACTAACTAGCCCGTACCCCAATTGCCTTTCCTGCAAAGCTTGGTTGGTCCCTGGATCTGTCGAAGGCTGGGCGAACCCCTGGGGAAAGGTTTCACCAATTATTCCCACGGGCAACCCACAATAAAGAATGTATTATGATTGTAAATTATCTTTGTTTCTCCTTTTGTGGTGTTAGAATATTGTTTATTTAATTTCATAGTAAATTGAAATGTGGAGGAGGCATAGGACAAAGTTTACAGCTTGGACTGTTGCCTCATGATGTATTTTGGGATTTGAGAAGATAGTGTGGCTTGTGACATTAAGATGCTCAATTACTGAAAATAACTATTTTGTTATTCTTCAGGAAGAGGAAAGTAAAGGATTACTTTTTTAAAAATTAGAACCTTAGCAGTAGCTAAATACATTTAGGGACCTTTGATCCATAACTATAACTATTTACTTTCTAGAAGTATATTTACAAACTGATTATTCTGTTACCTTTATTTTCTCCCCCCCTTCTCTCTCAACATTATGTTGTTTTATGTTTCTTATCATGCCTGATTATTGTAGCATTTTGCAATGCGACTCAAATTAAGATAACAAAACACTCAGAAAATTAGAAACAAGTTCAGGTCTCTTTATATCTATCTATCTATCTATCTATCTATCTATCTATCTATCTATCTATCTATCTATCTATCTATCTATCTATCTATCTATCTATCTATCTATCTATCTATCTATCTATCTATCTATCTATCTATCTATCTATCGAGAGAGAGAGAGAGAGAGAGAGAGAGAGAATGAGTTTGCAACTAAAACGGGATGAGGGCAAACAAATGGAAATAAAAAAGCCATAAATGAAATCTTGTTGAAGCAGACATATATCAGAGTTTTTTTTAAAAGTATGTAGTCCTTGTATTTATCTCCAGAAAGTTTGAAATGCTTTTCAACAGAAAATATATCTTTGTGGTTAGTAAACCAATTACCAGTGTACTAAACTCCCATTACAATGCAGAGTTGCCAAAAAAGTGGTTTTTAATAGAATACAATAATACTAAAAATTAAGCCTTCAACATCTGTTTCAGGCTCATATTCTTGGGAAACCCATTTCAAAATTGCGATCAATAAAATTTAGATAAAACTGATTTATACCAATGTATTTTTCTTGTTGTGCAATACTGCATGCACCATTAATGTTTTCTAAGCCCCAACAAAGAAGCTTTTTTGCCTTCCCACAGCAAAAAAAGTTAGAGAATTTCTAAAGTACTGTATTTTCTGGCGTATAAGACTACTTTTTAAACCGAAAAATCTGTGCCAAAGTCGGGGGTCGTCTTATAGGACAGGTACTTAACTGCAGCTTGTTTCCCCTTGCTTCATATGTCCGGCACATATGGTGGGGGGTGCCGCGGCCGAGTCCCTGCTCTGTGCGGGGAGTATGAAGCAAGGGGAAGCAAGCTGCACACATCTTCCTGTACCTCGAGGAGGAGAACGTGAGAGTGGATTGGCTCAACCAGAACCTGCCCATTCGACTCGGAGGGCTGCGCGTCTTCGGGTTGAGTGTGGGTTAATTTTTATTTGGTGTGCATTGGAAGAGAGGTAGTCTTATACGGCAAGTATATTCCAAACTCTATATTTTAACTGAAAAAGTTGGGGGTCGTCTTATATGCCCAGTCGTCTTATACGCCGGAAAATACGGTAATTTATGTGTCTGCATGGGTGCTTGCTTGAATCCTGAACATGTTTCAAGCACGGGTTAAACACGGCCCTCTCTCAAATAGTAAGAATTTTATTGCTAACTTTATTTGCTCTTTGTGCCATTGCAATTAAGCAGGAAACAGCCCATTGAAGCTGCAGTTATACATGATAATACTCATGAGCAGGTGGAAATAATAAGTGAGCATCTTTAAGGTAAAGGTAAAGGTTTCCCTTGCTCGAAAGCCAGTCGTATCCGACTCTAGGGTGCAGTGCTCATCTCTGTTTCTAAGCCGAAGAGCCAGCGCTGTCTGCTTCTGCAGACGTTTCCGTGGTCATGTGGCAGGCATGACTAGACACCGGAGTGCACAGAACGCTGTTACCTTCCCACCGAAGTGGTCCCTATTTATCTACTTGCAATTTCTTGCTTTCGAACTGCTAGGTTGGCAGGAGCTGGGATGAAGACGGGAGCTCATTTCCGTCCTGCAGTACTCGGGAATCGAACTGCTGACCTTCCGCTTCCCAGTCAGCATCTTAGCGACTTGAGCCACTGCATCTTTAGCAGCTGCTATATTCAAGCAACAGATCTTCTAACTTCTATGAGGACCTGGGGGGAATATGTCAAAATAACACAGGACCATCAATTACAGAGAGCCCCATGGCAGCAGCTGAAATCCAACACTGCTAGGTAAAGGTAAAGGTTGCCCTTGCTCGAAATCCAGTTGTATCCAACTCTAGAGTTTAGTGCTCATCTCTGTTTATAGACAAAGAGCCAGTACTGTCTGCATCTGCAGATGTTTCTGTGGACATGTGGCAGGCATGCCTCAACACAGGAGTGTATGGAACACTGTTTACCTTCCCACCAAAGTGGTCCCTGTTTATCTACTTGCAACTTCTTGGTTTCAAACTGCTACATAGGTTGGCAGGAGCTCGGACAGAGACAGGAGCTCACTCCGTCCTGCAGTACCCAGTAATTGAACTCTGACCTTCCAATCAGCGAGTTCAGAGTCTTTACCACTTGAGCCACCACAGTCCATCTACACTGCTACAGAGACAAAATTCAGGCTCGAACACTGCATCACACCCAAATACCTGGGAGTTACCATGGATCTAACTCTCACTTTCAATACCAAAGGGAAGGTTTTTTTTTGCCAGGAACAATATTCTGAGGAAAATAAAAGGCACACATTGGGGTGCCCAACCACACACATTAAGAACTTTTGTGCTAGCTTTATGTTACTCTGCAGGAAAGTATGCGAGTCCAGTGTGGTGCAGAGCAAAGCATGCAGGGCACGTGGGTGTGGCCCTAAATGAAACTGCAAGACTGGTCACAGGATGTTTAAAACCAACCCCAGTACAAAAAGTGCATTACTTATCTGCCATCCCTCCACCTAAATTCCGTTGAGAAAGTGCTGCTCAGAAAGAGTGTGTTTCTCAGAAATTTCTCTGAAACACACCTGTATTGAATGATTGATTGAAGTTTTGTTTCTATACCGCCTTCCTTACCCAATGGGCAACTCAAGGCGGTTAACAACAATAAGTATACAATACAAAATAGAAAAATACAAGATCTAAACAGCAGCAGCAGCAATAACAAAACAATAATCACCAATGAACATAATAAATAAGTACGTAGCAATACAGTATAATCTATACAGTCAATATCAATATGACAATAATAATAAATAAAGGTCCCCAGAAATATAGTATGCAAAAAATTCAAGCCCACAGAATACAATACAATAGCAAAGACATATCAAATATAATATAATATAATATAATATAATATAATATAATATAATATAATATAATATAATATAATATAATATAATATAATATAATATAATATAATATAATATAATACACTATGCAAAAAGCATTGTATACATTGACCTACCTGCCCTCATACTGGCCTCTTTTTGCTGGTTCAGATGGGCAAATCAAAGCTCATCTGAGATCATGTGGAGATTCCTTGGTGGTGTGAATATATGGGAGATGACACTTAATGGAGCTGAGCATCCCTGGAGTGAGGTTAGAAGGTCAGGTTCACCCACCATTTTTTGTGGCTGAGTGATCCAGTGTGGACCTTTTGTAGACTTACTGGCAGCCGGTGGGTATCCCCACATTCTGGTGCTGCTGATACCTTCTAGGGCTGTTCCCCCCTTGTTTTGGTACTGTGAGAGCAGCAGAGCCTTGAATGTGGAGCCTGCCCACCATAGTTTATCTTGTAACATTGCCTTAATTTCCAAATTAAAAAAAATTAAGGAGTCTATAGTAAAGGTAAAGGTCTCCCCTGTTTGAAAGCCAGTCATATTCGACTCTAGGGTATGGTGTGCATCTCCAATTACCGACAAAGACCCAGCACTCTCCGCATCTGCAGATATTTCCATGGACATTTGGCAGGCATGACTAGATGCCAGAGTGCATGGAACGTTGACTGCGGTGGCTTAGTGGTTAAGATGCTGAACTTGATTACTGAAAGATCAGCAGGTCAGCAATTCAAGACCCAAGTGCTGCATGGCAGAGTGCCTCTGTCCCAGCTCCTGCTAACCTAGCAGTTCAAAAGCATGACATTACAAGTAGATAAATAGGTACTGATTCAGAGGAAAAGGTAGACAGCATTTTATGCAAGGGTCTATACAGTTATCTTAATAGTTTAGTAACTTAGTTAAAGTAATGCATGGTATTCACCTTATTCTGTGCAGTGTTCATCCTTGCATTTTTCTGATTTTAAAAGTTGCTGCACAACAGTTTTACTTCTCACATTTTAGCCGTTGCTGCCCTCTCCTGACGCCTTGTTGTTATTGAAGGTTGTTTCCAGTTAATTAGTTTTATTCTGTTGTAAAGGTAAAGGTTTCCCTTGCTTGAAAACCAGTTGTATCCGACTCTAGGGTGCAGTGCTCATCTCTGTTTCAAAGCCAAAGAGCCAGCACTGTCTGCTTCTGTAGACATTTCCGTGGTCATGTGGCAGGCATGACTAGACACCAGAGCGCACGGAACGCTGTTACCTTCCCACCGAAGTGGTCCCTATTTATCTACTTGCAATTTCTTGCTTTCGAACTGCTAGGTTGGCAGGAGTTATTCTGTTGTACTCTGGGGTTAATCAGTCATGCAGTTTGTGTTCACTCAATTTTAAAAAAATTAAAATTAAAATAAATAAATAAATAAATATTTTTAAACACACAAACATAGGATAGGTAGATAGATAGGTAGATAGATTGAATAAATTCACGTTTATAGGTTAAGGCTAATTAAAGGCAATTACTGTGTTGGCTCAGTGGTTAAGAAGCTCACCTTGTTAGGTGGAAGGCTGGCAAGTCAGCAGTTTGAAACCTGGGTACTGCATGACGGATTAAGCACCTGTCTCTGTCCCAGCGCTTGGGGACATGAAAGGAGCCGCATTTGGTTGTTCCCTGAGAAGAGTTGCTTCTGCAAAAATCCTTTCAGCCCAGAATAATTTCTGACACAAAATTATTATTACTAGATTTATGGATGGGCTTGTTCATAAGAGTGAAAGTTGGCTCCTGAAAAGACTGCTAGGGAGTAAGCAGCTTGCTAAGTGTGTAGCCAGGGCTCCTCCCCCAGATCCTTCATCCTCATTCATTGGGGTTGAATGCTCTGAATTTGAGGTGATCCATGCCCACCTGAGCACTTTGGAGCAGTCTGGGGCAGTGGCATCAGAAAAACCATTAATGATTCATGCCAGCCATGTCAGGAAACTAAGCAAACTTTAAAAAGACAAGTTCAAAGAGCTCACTAATGAAATTTTATCCCATCTGGATGCTCTAGAGGTGGGAAAAGGCTCCTTTTCAGGATGTGTAGCAGACCTGGTAGTTGGAACACCAGCACTGCCCACAGTTTCTGGTGGAACATGGCCATGGGTAGCATTAGTCTAGATGAGGGGTTCCCAACCTATGGCCCATGGGCTGGCCTCGGCCCATGGCACCATTTCATGTGGCCTGCTGCTGGCGCCGCACCCAGAAGTGGAAACAGACATGTTTACATCAGCCATAAATGCACCCACAGCTGTCGTAAATGTGGAAGTGGATGCTTTTACAACAGCCATAAATGTGTCCACTTCCACTTCCAGGGGACATGGTCTGGCCCGCATTATTTCAGATTTTGACATTTCTGATTTATGTTGGAATGTCCCTCCTAATCCTGCTAGACAGAGGCATGTCAGTCCTTTAGTATACCTCCTGTATATCACCCTATATTGGAACACATAGTATTCTGCCATTTTGTGGCTGGAGGTGGAAGCACACAAAAACATGCAAACCAGAAAAACTGGGACAACATTTTTTTTTCATCTACTAGATGAGACACTTGATACTAAATTAATTGTATTACCAATGGCTGGAAGAAGAGGTTGCCCTGTTCGTGTAATGTTAAATGTCTATGTTTGTCCATAGATGGTGCTCTTGTCAACTGTTTTTGGTATCCAACAAAAATGTAAAAAAAACCTATATGGTCCTTGTACACAATACAAGGATGATACTTCATTAGATCAATAAACAAATTACAAACAGAAGTCAGCTATCAATTCATAAAGGTTTTCATCAGGCTGGGCACCCCAATGCTATCAAAATTTAGAAATACCAAAACTAAGGGGGGGGGGATGGTGTTCACCAGATTTCTGCAATCCTCATTTTAGAACTTACTTCTAACAAAAGAACTTGATATGCATATTTGGCCATGATCTTTGGACCTTCTATGTGTGTGTGTGTGTGTTTTCTGCACCATCTACAACATAATGACTGTACAGGTCAAAAGCTAGCTTCAGTTTGTAACATTTTAGTGGTCTATTAAAGATAACCACCCTTTTCTAAGATTACTTCTAAGAATTCAGGAGTATCAAGACTAATAACCAGTCAAACAAAGAGGGAGTTTTCCATGGAGACCATTGACTAATAATGGAAACTTTAATCTTTCCCTATGAACTGTGACAATCCAAATAACTGATATTGATATGAAGATGAATATAAATTCTGTTTGAATTGCTTCTCAGAAATAAGGTTCATTGTGAAGGAGGCTTATAACAGTCTCACAACTGTGAGCCATGGTAAATAAGGCAAGTCATAGTGGGTTATGTGGACCATTGTTTTGACTTAGAACAATATTCCTATAAATCAGAGGTTCCCAAACATTTTATGCCATGGGCCAGACCATCTAAAATCAGATCTCTTAACACATAAGTGCCACTCACGACACACTTTATTGAGGCTTGACACAAGGAAAATGATCTGAGATTTGTTGTTTTAGAACAAGTATTCCGCTAAGTATTCCAGGATAGATGTTGAGAGGAAATTACTACAGCGGGAAGCGTTTTTCATGCACAGGTTTGACACCATACACCCACGAGGGCTTAATATGGAGGCTGATTTATCGTGTTTTCTTTAAGAAACATATGCAGATGGGGCTCCTCCTGTGGGTCGTCAGCATAAAACCTTCTTTGTTTGGCATTTTCATTGACGCCCATGAGCATGAAAGAGGCTTGTGACACAAAATTACATTTGAAAATTATACTTGAAAATTATAATTGACTTTCACTTCATTAACAGGTACCCATTGTGTTTCTTGTCTCTTTACCCTGTTGTTGTCTTTAACTGAATTTTATTATTGTACATTTTTACCACTTTATATATCATTTTTCATTCTAATAGATCCCTGATGAAATGCATGTGAAAAACCAGAAAATATCTGGAAGGGTTTTGGATTATAGATACATTTATGGATTATAGATACATTCATAAGAATTTTTTGATACATATTGGATTACTCCTATTTTGTATATAGAACAAGTTTCCTTCTTGATGAACTTTGCTTACGTTTTTAACATAGATTAATGATGCTTTATTTTTGACTTTCCATGAACATGAATTAATGAATACTTTGTTGGAGTTCTTGAATAAATAGAGACTTTGCAATCTACTTTTCGTTTGAACGGTTGTAATATATTCTCTTGGCTTTATCTCACTGTTCCGCCCTCTTTCTGCTCACTGTGGTGATGCAGGCCACATGAAATGGTACTGTGGGTCGGGTCCAGCCCATGGGCCATAGGTTGGGAATCCCTGCTATAAATATTCCTGGGCCCCAGAAAAGCCCCATGCAAAATACAATCATATGTAAAATAACATCAAATAATTATGGTGTCTCTGTCTAGACTTTATACATGTTGAAATCTTCGTCCATAATGTAGAATGAGAAGAAGGCAGAGATAAAAAGGGCATTGAACAATGTTGCAGTTGTGCCTATACAGTGTCCTGAAATTTGAAAGCAATGGATTTGGTTCTTTATATGGCTAACTTCAGGTTGCCAAAATTACAGTGTCCACAAAAAAATATTTCTGAAAGTATTACATTTAGCTGCAACATGAACCACAAGGGTGTTAGCAGTTATTAGCAGGTGGTCAGCAGGTCAGCAAATCGAATAGATGGAGCGAGTGCCCATCGCCTGTCCTAGCTACAATCAACCTAGCAATTCGAAATCAAGAAGTTGCAAGTAGATAGATTAGTAACGCTTCAGCAGGAAAAGTAACAGTGTTCTGTGCACTCCAGCATCTAGTCATGCCTCCCACATGATCTTGGAAACATCTGCAGATGCAGACAGCTCTGGATCTTTGGCTGTAAATGGAGATGAACATCACCTTCTAGAGTTGAACACAACTGGCTTTCAAGCAAGGGTGATCTTTACCTTTATTATTATAATTTAGTGGGTTCTTCCTCCTTGCTAACTATCACTCCTTGCTAACACAGGAGTGATAGTTTCTATTGTCATCAGTGAGTTTATTTGTAAGAATTTTAAAGAAAGGCTTCTTTCTATGTGGAAATTTTGCAAACTGTATATAAGTATAAAAACCACTGCCTTGTTGAATGTAACTTTTCAAATGTAAAAAGATGAAAACATTAAATTTTGCCATGTCTTTTTCATCAATTATCTGCCAGTCCTTCCTTGAACACTATAGGTGTGTGCTCCATTTCTGCAGACAGAACAATACTAAATAAATACTTTTACATGATCTCACAAACAAGGAATACTAAAGCTACTGCTCCTCAAATTTTGTATTTGAAAAATATAATAATTAGTCCTTCACCTTTTCTCTTCCTTCCTTCAAGTCCAAGTTCACGACAGCACTTCCCTAGAAACTCCAGCACAGCATTTAAACCTGAGTTTCTTTACACAAGGTTCTCCTACAATGAAACTATCAGTAATTGCTTTAGTTCCTGCTGACTATCTATCTATCTAATGTGTGGCTCACATTAAGCACAGCTAGGAGGATGTGGGGGCTTGGTTTTAATAACCGCCAATTGTCTGGATGTTAGCTAATAAATGCTGTTTTAGATCAAACTAGAGAGACACTATGATAGAGTATTTGCTGCACTACCTCGGCAGGAAGGAGTCTTGTTGTTTGCAATGGAAGGCAAAGGATTTTAATTTGTGTTGATACTATACATTTGGAAGCCCCCTGCAAATAGCCCAAATAATATGGTCAGAAATCAAACAGACTTTGCTCTTATAAACAGACAGTTTAGTAACAGCATCTTGTCAGCAAATGCCCATCTTGGAGCAGATATTTCATCAGACCATAATCCATTAATATGTCATCTTCACCTAAAATTGTGTAAAATCGTAACTAAAACAATGAAAACTGGTTTTGATGTCACTGTCTATAAAGACAAAGAATGTAGAACAGAGACAAAAGAAACAAAGAGAGACAAAATGAGAAAACATCAAGGGGAAATATGTCTTGAAAAGAAATGGGGAATAATAAAAGAAATAACCCAGAAAGTTAGACAGAAATACCTTTGCATAGAAAAGTCAAGCCATAAGAATCGATACAGATGACATACAGTAAAACCCGAGTTACATAAAATTTGACTTACATAATGATTTTGTGCTAAAACCATGTCGCAATTGACATAAATGTCCCGATTTACATAAATTTACATAACACAATTTCCTTTCTGTTTGCTTCGAGTTACATAAAAAAATCATTTTCCTATGGGTATGCTTCGAGTTATGTAAAAATTCATTTCTCTATGGGTTTGCTTCGATTTACATACAAATTTCATTTTTCCTATGGGTTTGCTTCAAGTTACATTAAAAATATTTTTTTTCTATTGTTTGCTTCGAGTTACATAAAAACAGATTTAAGCAAAAGTCTACGGAACTGACTTTTTGTGTAAGTAGGAGTTTTACTGTACTCCATTTAATTGAAATAAGAAGGACCTATAAGAGTCAGGACAAGAACAATATATAATGATCTATAGAGGATGATTAGGTGCAAAATAAGAGCTGTGAAGGGAGCTTATATGGCTGACAGGTGCACTAAGATAGAGGACAGCATACATAAAAAGATCAGGGAAGTTATTGGTAGAAGACAACCGAAGACACATGTATTGTTAAAGGATGAGGATGGGAATCTTGCAGTGGAAATAAGGGGTAAGATCAATGTATGGAAAGAATACATAAGACAGCTGTTTAGTGATGAAATAAGCAAACAGCCAGTCATAAATGGCAATACTGGACCACCAATATTGGAGAATAAAGTTGTAAGAGCTTTGCAAAGATCCAAAGATGGGAGAGCAAGAGGGCCAAATGGTATCCCAGTAGAAATTTGGAAACTTCTGTCATAAGTTAACATCAAAAAATTGACATGTTTTTAACACCATTTATGACACAGGGATCCTTCCGAGTGATGGGTTGCTATCAACCTTTGATACATTGATGAATAAACCAAAGACAAAGTCCTGTGATGAGTACAGAACGATCAGCCTCCTGAGTCATACTCTTAAGGTCTTTTTGAAAATAATTCATAGAATCTATAAGAAGTGTGAAGAAAACACAGGTGAGACACAATTTGGCTTCTGGAATTGTATGGCTGCCAGAGAGGCACTGTTAATTATTATTATTATTATTATTATTATTATTATTATTATTATTATTATTATTATTATTATTATTATTATTATTATTATTATTATTATTATTATTATTATTATTATTATTATTATTATTATTATTATTATTATTATTATTATTATTATTATTATTATTATTATTATTTGTTATATTTATATAGCACCTTCCTCACCCTGGGGCAACTCAAGGCGGTTTACATGTCATAAGATATACACAGGGCCCTAATGGCTCCTCTTCTGCCCACCCAGGTCTTGGGTGGGTGAGAGTCTAATGGTGCAGGTACTCATACAAAGATGTATAGACATGAGATCTGAGGTGCATGCATGTTTTATAGGTTATGCAAAAGTCTTTGACAGCTGCCAGCATGAGAAGCTGATCACAGCATTGAACAAAATAGGTGTAGATGATAAGGTGCTTTTTGGGTTGAAAGGATTTTTGCTGGAGGAACTCTGTTCAGGGGATGGCTGAATGAAGCCCCTTTCATGTCCCCAAGATCTTTTCCCACTGAACTGGTCCCTGTTTATCTACTTGCAATTTCTTGATTTTGAACTGCTAGGTTGGCAGGAGCTGCTACAGAGACAGACACTCATTCCACCATGCAGTACTTGGGTCTTGAACTGCTGACTTGCTGACCTTCCAGCTAACAAGGTGAGCTTCTTAACCACTGAGCCACCACAGTCCCAAGCAATTAATAAGGCCAGGAGGGATTTTGCACAACTTCATGTGACCCGCCAGTTATGCCTGCTCCTGGAGCTGGACTCCTTGCTCATGGTCAGGCACACTCTTGTCACATCTAGACTAGACTACTGTAATGCGCTTTACATGGGGCTGCCCTTAATGACCATTCAGAGGCTACAATTGGTCCGGAATGCAGCTGCCCAGGTGGTGATGGGGCGCGGGCATTATGCCCGTGCCTCGCCACTGCTCCGGGAACTACACTGGTTACCGGTGTGCCTCCGGGTGCAATTCAAGGTGCTGGTTATGACTTTTAAAGCCCTAGATGGTAGTGGGCCAGGATACCTAAGAGACCACATCATCCGTAGAACATCTGTCCATCCCACTAGAGTGGACTGGAGAGACTCTCTGAATATAGCATCAGATAGAGAGGCTTGACTATTTAGCACTAGAGGAGGGTCTTTTCTGTGTCTGCATGGCCACCATCAAGGGGGGGGGGTACAGACAGGACCCACGTCCCGGGCCCAGAGCTGCAGGGGGCACACAGGGGTTGGGCAGCCCATTTTTAAAAACTGGTTTTTTTAAAAAAAATCTAACTTTTTAAAAAATCTAACTATTTTAAAAATCGCGGCATGTGGCCGCGGCGCCACTGTGCATGTCCCACCAGAGGGCCCCCTTGCCCCTGCCTCGCCCCAGATATCTGGGTTCAAGGCTTGCCAGCCCACAGGGAGGGAGGGCCCCGGGGCCGAATGCAGAAGCGGGAAGCCGCGGGGCACGTGCCTTCAAAGGCACCAGGGCTTCCAGCCACCGCTGCTGAGCAGCAGCAAGCCGTGGGGTGGGGAGCACAACTTCTCAGGCCAGTGCCAACACCAGACATCTCTTTCCCATCCCATCACCAGCTATGGACCTGCCAGGCAAAACACACGCCCCACAACTGCCAGGGACTGCCTGCCCGCGGGGTGTGGGGGGCGGGAAACAGAGCCGGGGTGGGTGGTCGGACCCCCACGCCTCCTGCCAGTTCAGGTGGGCCGCTGCTGTTCTTTGACCTGCCCCCTCCCCTCCCAGGCAGGTCCATCCATCTGTCTGTCTGTATCTATATTCACTAACCCACTCTTCCTTCCTTCCTTTCTTTTTCTTTCTTTCTTTCTTTCTTCCTTTCTTCCTTCCTTCCTTCCTTCCATCCTTCCTCCCTTTCTTTCTTTCTTCCATCCTTCCTTCCTTCCTTTCTTCCCTCCTTTCTTCCTTTCTTCCTTCCATCCTTCCATCCTTCCTTCCATCCTTCCTTCCTTTCTTTCTTTCGGAGCCCTGATGGCGCAAAACTGTGGTCATAAGGACTGCAGTGGCTCAAGTGGCTAAGACACTGACTGGGAGGCGGAAGGTCAGCAGTTCGATGCTCGAGTACTGCAGGATGGAATGAGCTCCCATCTTTGTCCCAGCTCCTGCCAACCTAGCAGTTTGAAAGCAAGAAATTGCAAGTAGATAAATAGGGACCACTTGGGTGGGAAGAAGGTAACAGCATTCCGTGTGCTCTGGTGTCTAGTCATGCCTGCCACATGACCATGGAAATGTCTTCAGAAGCAGACAGTGCTGGCTCTTTGGCTTTGAATCAGAGATGAGCACTGCACCCTAGAGTCAGATATGACTGGCTTTCGAGCAAGGGAAACCTTTACCTTTTAATTATGTTCGTGTTGATATAAAAGTCTGTTTTTTGGGCATAATGTGTGGCACTTTAAAGACTAACTTCTGTATTTTAATGTGAGCTTTTGTGGATCAAGGCCACTGGCTCTTTGGCTGTAATCAGAGATGAGTACTGAACTCTAAAGTTGGATACAACTGGCTTTCAAGCAAGGCTTAAAGACTAACTTCTGTATTTTAATGTGAGCTTTTGTGGATCAAGCCCACTGGCTCTTGGCTGTAATCAGAGATGAGCACTGAACTCTAAAATTGGATAAAAAATGGCTTTCAAGCAAGGCTTAAAGACTAACTTCTGTATTTTAATGTGAGCTTTTGTGGATCAAAGCCACTGACTCTTTGGCTGTAATCAGAGATGAGCACTGGACTCTAAAGTTGGATACAACTGCCCATCGATTTCTTTTGGGAAATTGTGTATTCTAGCTGCCGCCGTCACCCCAATGAGAGGAGAGAGAAAGGTGTGTGTGTGTGTGTGTGTGTGTTGGGGGGGGAGAATAGGATTGCTCAGTACTGGGCCCAGAAATTTCTGATGGTGGCCCTGTGTGTCTGCTCCAGCCCTATGGAACCTCTTAACAACTGAGTTGCACCTCCAAATGGAGTTGTTGCCCTTCAGGAAAGAACTAAAAATCTGACTGGCAAAGCAGGTGTGGGGCACCTGTGACGTGGTGACCCCACCCTGCTGACTTATATAGTGTACGCCTCTCCCTTCTTTTAGTTGTTCTTTTAACCATAATTTTTAAATAACTGATGGGGAGAGGGGTAATCTTTAAGGTCTACTAAGGGTTTTTAAGGGTTTCTAATGTTTTATGATTGTAATGTTTTTATCGCTGTTGTTATGCTGCCCAGAGTCATTCGTTCGATTTGGATGGCAATATATAAATTTAAATAATAAATAAATAAATAAATAAATAAATAAATAAATAAATAAATAAATAAATAAATAAATAAATAAGACAATTGTTCTCATCAATAGAGAGCTACAAGTTACCTACCTCTAGCATACAATTTCTCCTCCTATTTCTTTGGCATTGGATTTTAGCAAAAGGGGTTGGTTCAGTAGGGGGTAACTATAATGGTCTTGAGGTTGATGACACACTTTTTATATCCTTGCTTTAGGTTGTACACATAGATGGCAGAACAGTGAGAAAAAGAAGCACTTGGCTTTTAAGACCAGTGGATTTGTGTGTGTGTGTGTGTGTGTGTGTGTGTGTGTGTGTGTGTGTGTGTGTGTGTGTGTGTGTGTGTGTGTGTGTGAGAGAGAGAGAGAGAGAGATTTAAAAGGATAGCAGGTAACGGGGCTCATGCAAAAGTACTTTAATGTCTTATAAATATTTGCTATGGGGCCCCTGAATGCATCCTGATGCTTTGACACCATCATGCTTTGTTTCTTGCTCTTCACTATTCCTTGGGATCATTAAAAATCACAAATGTCAGTAATAAAGACATTGTGCCAAGGCTTTTCCCCAAGGGTAAGGTAAATTAAACAAAAATTCTCTGGAGCCTATAAATCTATTTGAAGGAGTTAATCTAATCACTCAGTTGCCTGTCAAACTGGAAAGAAATGTGCTAAGTAAATCAGTAATTCCATCAAATAGGGACTTTTTCTTATCTGACTTGACCTTTCTTCCTGCTCTTTAACTTTTCTATCCTTCAAAATCTTCACTGATGCAGGTATAAAAAGCAATGTGTTGAAGACAGCTAGTTGGTAACCTGGTGATGTTTGCAAGCTGGAAAGGTTAGTAGTTTCACTTTCTTATAGTTGCCTTATTCCAAGTAACTTGTCTTTGCGTGCATGCGTCCATGCGTGTATATAGATAATGAATATAGAAATAGATGCAATTGAATTTTGAGTATTTTCTGCTTGATATATTTTCAACTGGTACTGGACATTATTGTTGGACTTCTATTATTGTAGCAGGTGTAATATCCTCAAACATTGGCCGCAGGTCCGATTTATCTGGTCATACATCATTCCACATGCATTTTTCTGGGGAGGCAGTGACCCCCGCCGCATTGACTGTGCCTGGCGGTCTGTAAATCGTGCTGTTGCTCGATATTTTTCAGAGCATGGTTTGGGCACAATGGTGGAGCATCTGGCGATCTGGATTGAGGAGCCCAACTTGTTTCGCGGAGATGGGGTGCACCTCTCCGCTCGTGGTATCAACCTTTTTCTGGCTTCCTTGCAAGCGGGCCTGGTGAACGAGCTGGTGGTCAGAGGGGGGTGGTGGTGAGTTGTAAAAGACTCTTCCCCGTGTGGTGGTTAGCACAAATCTGATGACCCCTAGGAACCCAGTAGGTACGCATTTGGTTCACCACCAGAAGCACAAGATAGAGGGAAAGTCGGCCTGGCCAATCAAATATGGACCATGAACAAGGTAATGCGAAGTTCAGAGATTTGCAAAACCTTTGATAGTTCACCGGATTTCCATCAGAAGCTGGAGTTAATAAGTATCACTTCTGACTGAGGTCAATAATTTGTTTAATGAAGTAAACAAATTGATACAATGTAGCAAATTAAGATCAGGAAATGACAACTAATCCTTACCAGTGCTATTCCGGCCCATTTGCCATAACACAGTTAATTAAAGTTACAAGTTAATAAAGTGGCCCAATTTTTAAACCAATACAGGTGTCCGTCTCTTTATTTGGGGAGTGGGTCTGGCAATGACTTCTTTTAAAAAAAATATTTTTAATAAAAGTAAAATAATACATAAAAGAAGAAAGACATCAATACATAATACAAAATAACATAAAAGTACAAACTACAAGTAAAAATTAAAAATAAAATCACATTCTTAAAAGTACAATAACAGATAGTGTATATTCACTTTACATTATTTGAACCATCTTGTTTAAACATAAACTAGGTAAAGGTTTCCCTTGCTCGAAAGCCAGTTGTATCCGACTCTAGGGTGCAGTGCTCATCTCTGTTTCCAAGCCGAAGAGCCCAGCGCTGTCTGCTTCTGCAGACGTTTCCGTGGTCATGTGGCAGGCATGAATAGACACCTGAGCGCACGGAACGCTGTTTACCTTTCCACCGAAGTGGTCCCTTTTTATCTACTTGCAATTTCTTGCTTTCGAACTGCTAGGTTGGCAGGAGCTGGGACAAAGATGGGAGCTCATTCCGTCCTGCAGTTCTTAGTTTGCATAAATCAAATTGCATTTTGATGATGCACAAATTTAATAGGTTTGGGCCCAATATATACTTAGAAATTTAAATCCCGACTTTTTTTTGTGTTTGTATATTAATCATACCAACGAAAACATACCAACGAAATTTTTCTTTGTCATAAGATTACATGATTTCTTTTTGGCCACTCTGAAGAGATTGTGTATTATTAGGCACTAGGATTTATGAAATCTCATAATATTTTCAAAACAGAAAAACAGGATTACTGTTGTGTTTTTTTCATAGACTGGAGACATTAGTAATCTTGAATAGCTTTATAGGCAAACAAAGGAAATTAGCCATGTGATCCATGCTCAAATTATAAAAAATGCAAAGAATGCAGGAGGAAGGTGATACCTTTATTGGATCAATTAAAAATGTTAATTAAAGTTCATGGCATGGTGTTATTGTGGCAGGTGCTCTTCGTAGAAATGCATGTTGGACAAACAGCAAAAGATTTTATGGCATTATCATACCCACCCCACAGGAAGCTGGGTCCTTGCTTCTCCTTCTCCACATGGTCCTCTCCAAAGCATTAATTTCCTTTTGTGACCAGACAAAGAGAATGCAAAACTCCATGTGCTCTCCATCAGGTAGCAGGGTTTTAATTTGAAGAGACCTTGAACTTGAAAGCTCATGTAATTTTTTTTAGTGATCCAATAAAGCAATGATGGTGAACCTTTTAGAGACCAAATGCCTAATCTGCAATCCAAAAAATACTTATTTATCGCAAAGTGCCAACACAGCAACAGTAGAGGAAGTAAACGCTCCCATTGGGCTGCTGGGAAGAGGGGCGGGGCAAACTCTGTGCTGAAAGAAGGGAGGAAGCGCTTCCATTGGGCTGCTGTGCAGAGCGGTGGGGCAAACTGTGTTGGGGTAACTGCATGGGTGCCCGCAGAAAGGGCTCTGATCGCCACCTCTGGCACACGTGCCATTGGTTCGCCACCACTGCAATAAAGGTATAGCTTTCCTCCTGCAGTCTTTGTATTTTTTATGATTTGAATAGCTTTGTTTTCCTTTTTAATGATCAGTCAGCCTATTGTTTCATACTTGACATAAGGAAAACCCCACTATTTTCTGAATAAATATTCAGAAAACTGAATGATTTCTATTAATATCTCTTAGCTTCAACTAGCTGCAAAAGGAAATAAATAATTTTTGTGTACAGGAAACACAGAGGAACTGATCAGTATCAACGTTTGGTTCCTGGAACATGTTTAATCGCTGAGATGCCCCACAAACAATAAAGGTGTGCCATTTTTGTAAGACCATATTTTAGTTTTCTCAGCAACAGTACTAAAGAGGACAACACAGGCACCTTGGCAACAGAATTGGCGGCATATATACCAGAAACATCAATTTATACACCACCTAATATATAATTCTACTTTAAGAAACTATCTTAAAATGTTATTTTCTAGTTCAAGATTTCAACAGACATACCAACATTTGGGACTATCAAGATTTTATTTTATTGCTGTACGTCGAAGACTTTATATCTATTTCTGCAGGTAAATGCAGAGAGGTTACTTACTACTCCCTTCTGTGGTATCAGGTCATTAATTTGTAGTTGTTTAACAGGCTTTGAAAATTTTAGTGGAGAACATGAGTTAGACCTTGCTCTTGGTCATTTCCCCACCCCCACCCCCACCCCATGATCTGTGGTTATAAATTTGCTTGGGAGATCTTATTTGTTGACACATAAGGAAAAAGGAAACAAAAATATTTTTTTCTCATTCATGCAAGGAGGTATACCATACCTCATTGTATTAGAAGAAACCCAGGACAGTCAAACAAAGTAATGTCTGTTTGCACAATGACAAGCAAGGAAATCCTATGATCCTAGCCTTTGTCTATTTTTTAAAAGGAGTCAAATCAGATAAATAAGTAGAAGTCACTAAAAAAAGCAAAAAACAAAACAAAAATAATCACTGTACAGTGCAATAACCTGAACTTTCTATTCTCAAGAAAGATTCATATTGAAAGTTTGGATTATTTCTTCATCTCCTATAATTTGGTTTACAATATCATAACATTCTGTGTTTTCATTGGCAAATGGAGGAACATTGGACATTGCATTATGGAGCATGAAACTCTGATTTGTTCATAATGTAAAATATATATTTTATCAACTTAAACATTTTTTTCAAATTTCATACTACAAAATTGGTTTTACAACATGCAAGGGGTAGCACTTCTAACAGCTTAAACTAAATCATCAGAAACTCAGCTTTTGCAATTTATATGGGAAAATCTGGATTATATATAAAAATATTAATCAATCAGTGGTAACAACAACAACAATTTGAAAAACATAGAAGGCAAGGCTGACCATATCTGACATGGGGATGGTTATGAGCAGGAGTTTTGTAGCAGGAAATGGAAGGATTTATCTTGGCAGCTCAGGAACAAGTTTTGCCAACAAATTTCATGAAGACAAAAATATAACATGTATCCAACAACAGCAAATGCCGGCTTTGTAATGAGAAGGATGAAACAGTAGATCATCTGATCATCACAGACTGATTATTTGCAATGTCATAATAGGGTTGCAAAAATTATCCATTGGAAACTTTGCCAGAAGTATGATTTGAATGCAGTAAAAATCATTAGGAGCATCAAGTTTTAGAAAATGAGAGAGTCAAGATCCTGTGGGACTTTAAAATTCAGACAGACAGACATTTGCCTCACAACACACCTGATATAACTGTTGTGCAAAGGAAGAAGGCCTGGTTTATTGACATTACTATACCAGGAGACACATGAATTGAAGAAAAACAACTGGAGAAAATCACAAAATATCGTGATTTGTAAATTGAAGTTGAGCATCTATGGAGGAAGAAATCTGTTGTTGTTCCCATAGTGATCAGAGCCCTTGGAGCAATACCTAAAGGTCTCCTTAGATATCTGGAAATTTTGGACGTATCGGACTTAAACATCCTAACTCTCCAAATGATAACTCTACTAGGAACTGTGTATATACGCAGATGTTACATTAACAGTTCTTAGGTCCTTGGTTAGGGCTTGAACTGTTAATTTTATTACAGTCCTTGACTGTGAACCAAATGGTTGATTTGTAAACAACAACAACAACAACAACAACAACAACAACAATATTATTATTATTATTATTATTATTATTATTATTATTATTATTATTATTATTATTATTATTATTATTATTATTATTATTATTATTATTATTATTATTATTATTATTATTATTATTATTATTATTATTATTATTATTAGGATTTGTATTGCTGCCCAATTCCAAAGATATTAGACCCATCACAATTTTAAAATCACAATTAAAACCCCATTAAAAACTACCACAAAACATTCCTTACCCTCCCACCAGTTTAAAAAGAGAGAGAGAGAGTATTATTGTTTGCCTATCCTGCTCTGGAGTTTTATTTGTTGATTAGTTGTGGGTGTGGTTCATAAATAGGTCAAAATTTCATGGCAGATATTGCTGGGTTAGTGGGGAAACCTTTTAGGGCGTTTATTGACTAGGTGGTTCTGATTGCCTGGTATGATTCGTGAGAATCAGTTGAACATACAGAATGCCCCATGAGACACCTTTGGGGTTGACCAACATCTGTTCAAGTGAATGGAGTTGGAACTAGCCTCAATGGGGTCTACCTGACTTGCAGCTGGCCTGGGTAGTAGCTGACATGGATTTTCCCATCTGGTCAAGAGAGGGACAGATTAGCTTCCCCTGCTGTGGTATCAGGCCCTGCTACAGGTAAAAAGTTAAAGTTCAGTAAATATAAAATAAAATGGTGTCTCAAGCCTTTTGACCAATGTTGAACATGTCTCACCTCTTTATTTCACTGTTGGGGAGAGAAAGATGGCAGGAAAAATGCCTTTGTTGTAAAATATATTGCTCTGAATGCAAGGGACTGAACCAAAAAGCATATGAGCAAAATATTAAAATTGATGATGATTCTGAATGATTAAATTTGGGGCTCTGCTTGGAGGTAAGCAAAAGCTGCCTGCTGCAGATGCAATCCTATTCCATAAATTTCAGGTTGGAAGCAACATTTCACAGCTGGCAACTGGAGAGTGCAAAAGGCACAGTTGGAACAGTTGGCATAAAACCATAGGTTATAATACATTATAACAAATTATTATTATTATTATTATTATTATTATTATTATTATTATTATTATTATTATTATTATTATTATTATTATTATTATTATTATTATTGGTTGAAATGATTTTTTGTGGAAGAAACTCCACTCAGCTAACAAGGTGAGCTTCTTAACCACTGAGCCACCACAGTGGTGAGATGGGACTCCCCCCCCCCTCCTGTGTATAAACTTTTATCTCGCTGCTTTGTATGACAAAGCAAAATCAGTGGAAAGAACTGCAAATATTTTCCTCTTTTTTCAGGCATCCTGTGGTCTAATCTATATTTAAATTGTAATGTTTAACAGAGGCCATAAAATTGACAAAGCAGAAAGCAACAGTAGTTTAAAGTGCTCCTTTGGCAGCATACAGAAAGTCATGAAACTGAAAACATTACCTTTACCAAGTTGGAAGCTTATGGAAATCTGTACTTCCCTGAGAAGTTTTATAGAGGACCATTCTATGAAATATTATCATGGCAAAGTATGCATGTACACACACAATATTTCATACTAGCTATTGTGCCCGTCCTTGCTGGGCAGGTTTTGATTATGCAGCCCAGCAGGTGTGTGTGTGTGTGTGTGTGTGTGTGTGTGTGAGAGAGAGAGAGAGAGAGAGAGAGAGAGAGAGAGAGAGAGCAGCACAGTAGGTGTGTGTGTGTGTGTGTGTGTGTGTGTGTGTGAGAGAGAGAGAGAGAGAGAGAGAGAGAGAGAGAGAGAGAGAGAGAGAGAAGCAGCCCAGCAGGTAGGTGTGTGTGTGTGTGTGTGTGTGTGTGTGTGTGTGAGAGAGAGAGAGAGAGAGAGAGAGAGAGAGAGAAGCAGACCAGCAGGTGTGTGTGTGTGTGTGTGTGTGAGAGAGAGAGAGAAGCAGCACAGCAGGTGTGTGTGTGTGTGTGTGTGTGTGTGTGTGTGTGTGTGTGTGAGAGAGAGAGAGAGTTTGTTGGTTGGGTGGTTTTGGGCCCTGTCGAGAGGTGGAGGCAGAGAAGGGGGGTGGATGCATTCCACCCTCCTTTCCCTGCCTTGCCAGGTTCTTTTAACAGTGATGGGAGATTTCCCCATCACTGTTTTGAGAGCAGCTCTCGAAACAGCAATGGGGAAAAGGGGAGCTGACAGTCAGGCTGCACTTCGTCTGGGAACGTGCATTCCTGGATGAAGTGTGGCCTGACTGTCATCTCCCTTTTTCCCAGCGCTGTTTCGAGAGCTTCTCTCGACACAGTGATGGGAGGAGGTGAGCTTTCCCCATCACTGTTTCGAAAGCAGCTCTCGAAACAGTGATGGGGAAAAAGGGGAGATGACATTAAGGCCACACTTTGTCCAGGAATGCATGTTCCTGGGTGCGGCCTGACTGTCATCTCCCCTTTTCCCCATCACTGTTTCGAGAGCTGCTTTCGAAACAGCGAAGGGGAAAAGGGGAGGTGACAGTCATGTCTCACTTCGTCCAGGAATGCGCGTCCCCTGACGAAGTGTGGCCTAACTGTCAGTGTTCCTTTTTCCCATCGCTGTTTCGAGAGCATCTCTTGACACAGCGATGGGAGGAGGGGAGCTTTCCCCATCGCTGTTTCAAGAGCAGCTTTCGAAACTGATGGGGAAAGGGGGAGCTGACAGTCAGGCTGCACTTCGTCTGGGAACGTGCATTCCTGGGCAAAGTGCGGCTTGACTGTCATCTCCCCTGTTGCCAGCTTTGCCTCAGCTTTGGCAGGGTAGCGGGGAGGAGGGGGAGCCCCTCTACTCACCGTGGCCCAGGGGAGGAAGGCCAGTGCCGGCCTTGCCGTGGCTTTTGTGGGGTAGTGGGGGGGAAGGCACGTGCGATGGCCATTGTTTTTTCTGTCATGCGGGCTGGCTGTCCCGCCTCTTCTGCGCTCACGTCCTCATGACTGATTGGCACAGAGGACACTGGGGACCGTTTTTCCCCCAATCATGGGGTGTTGGCTCCACAATTGGCTTCCAGACTCTTGCAGGAATGCTTTCTGGTTGGTAAGGTAAGTGTACTTGGGGCATTATAGGATAGTATGGATGGGTGTGGACGTGCATGCCAGACCCGCACAGCCACATCCCATTCTTATAGGTAAATATGTAGTTTTTCCAGTAGTGGCAGAACACTACAAGTCAGATAGATGGTATTTTTGGAATTCATCTACATTCATCATCACCCAAATAGAGGCTGTGATGGTTCAGTGGTAAAGAAGCTCATCTTGTTAGCTGGAAGGATGGCAAGTTGGCAGGGCACAATCCAAATTAAGAAAAAATGAGGTGGGTTTGGATACAGCATAAACCCCATGTGCTGGCTTTAGATGCTGACTGGTAGCTGTCAACTCTGTGTCCATGGTGATTAAACTAGTTGTGTGGGTTTTTCCCTTGTGCTATTTTCCTCTGGCCTGAGACTCAACATTAAAAAAACCCACCAAGATGATGGCAACCAGCCCTATCGTCGCCATCGTTGGCTGCTACTTGTATCTGAGCACACATTTTTCCTGTAGGTCATTTTCTCAGATGGTGGATGTGTCTCTGATGACTCCATAATACACTGAATAGATGGTGGAGTACTTGGTTGGGTTTGACAAAGTTTCTGTGCTTGTTGTTAATTACAATCTTGGTAACTGCAGTAAAATTATATTTAAAATTTGAAAGTGGAAAATCACTATTAATGACATACAGTATTGACAAATGAGATTATGGTTTGAAAAGGGGTTGTGAGAGTGAATAGATTTAAGGAACTATGTGGAGTTTTTATGGAATTTGTCCTCTTAAAGGGAAAATACAGATGGCAGCACATGAAACAATGTCTTTTTCGGAGAGAAGTAGGGTGTAGTAATTAAAGAAGATAGCAATTACACTTATATACTGGCCCATTGCACTTAGTTCACTCTCTGTGATGATGATGATGATGATGATGATGATGATGATGATGATGATGATGATGATGATGATGATGATGATGATGATGATGATGATGATAATAATAATAATAATAATAATAATAATAATAATAATAATAATAATAATAATAATAATAATAATAATAATAATAATAATAATAATAATAAACTTTAATTTATATACCGCTCTACTCGCCCGAAGGCAACTCAGAGTGGTTTACATTGGCACATGCTGTCTGCACAGCAGACAGCAGCAAACGTGAACAAGAAAAATACAATATAAAATATACAAAAAGTGTCAAAACATAATTAAAGTACAATCAAAAGAAAGCAGTGATAAAATAGAAAGATACAAACAATGAAGCCCAGCCAGGATAAAAGGTAAAGGGTCCTCAATTACATCAAAAGGTCCCCAAGTGGCTTCAATCCCCCGGGGCAATGGTGTGGCTCTGGGAAAGCACGGGACCTCTGCGGTGGTGGCGGCAGCTTTTTTACCCTTCTGGCCAAGTGTGGCTCATAGAGGGTGGCAGCAGTGGCATGTGCAGGTGAGCTGGGCTCAATCCCAGGCAGGCAGTCCAGGGCGGAGGAAGGCACCAGCGTCGGGAGCAGCCCTGCGGCGAGATCTTTGTAGCCGCAAGGGTCTGACGCAGCTCACCCCCATTTCGCCCGCAGGCAGTCCAGGGTGGGGGGAGGCAACCGGCATCAGGAGCAGCCCCGCGGCGACATCTTTGTAGCTGCAGGGGTCTGATGCAGCTTACCCCCATTTTGCCCGCAGGCAGTCCAGGGTGGGGGGGGAGGCAACTGGCGTTGGGACCAGCCCCATGGCGAGATCTTTGTAGCCGCAGGTGTCCAACGCAACTGACCCCCATTTCGCCCGCAGGCAATCCAGGGTGGGGGGAGGCAACCGGTGTCGGGAGCAGCCCCGCGGTGAGATCTTTGTAGCCACAGGGGTCTGACACAGCTGACCCCCATTTCACCCGCAGGCAGTCCAGGGTGGGGTGAGGCAACCGACGTTGGGAACGGCCCTGCGGTGAGATCTTTGTAGCCGCAGGGGTCCAACGCAGCTGACCCCCATTTTGCCCGCAGGCAGTCCAGGGTGGGGGGAGGCAACCGGCATTGGGAGCAGCCCCACGGCAAGATCTTTGTAGCCACAGGGGTCCGACGCAGCTGACCCCCATTTCGCCCGCAGGCAGTCCAGGGTGGGGGGAGGCAACCGGTGATGAAGTGATTCAAAATGAATAGATATTTTCAAGCATCCCAAAGATCCAGGAAGCATATAACTTGTACTTGCTATGTGTTTATGTGTGACATTAAAAAAGCTGGGTGAATGCCTGTAAGAATGGGTATCAAACCCATGTAGTATATGTTTATATTTTCCACACACGCGCGCACACACACACACAGCAAAGAAGTCACACAAGATGTTGATAGAAAACATCAAAAGTCCTTTCTCAACTGTCCTTTGCAACTGCAATGTGTCAGTTTCTCTATTTCTGCTCAAAAGATGTGTTGAAATGAAGGCATAGTTTCCTGACAACCTCTGCCCCTCCAAACAACCAGCTCCCACAGACTACCTTAGAACTATGGAACGAGACTAAGGACCTACCAGATAACTGGGTAAACCCACATGATTCTCTACTGCTTGGCCAAGAAAAACCATGGCCTGTGAGGAAAGCTCTAAATAAACTGTTTGCAGGGATAGGAAGACCAAGTGCTAATCTGAGAAAGTGGGTTTTCCCTGTATACAACAGCCAGTGTGAATGCGGAAAAGAACAAACAATTGCCCATATGATACAATGCACACAATGGCCTTCAACATGCACTGAGGACCATATGTTGGCAAGAAGAAATGCTATTGATGTGGCACAATACTGATTGGATGTCAACTAATTTCTTTTTGTTTTAGATATGTTAATTTTTGCTTTGTATGTTATTATATGCACCTTCAGCTTGATACCATTTTAACTGCAATGGTTCCATCCTACAATGTCCCAGGATTTGTCATTCGGTGAGTGACTTCTAATCCCTTGACAGAGAGTAGTAGTTCAGGGAAGTTGCAGTTCTGTGCACTACCAGACAATGTTGAGCATTTTGTAAAGCCTACTGATCCCCACGTTATTATGGAATTATAGCAGTTATAGTGGCACTAAACAGATATTAAATATGTAATTCTGGTACATTTAATGGATTTGGTTAGTATTCTAATTTATATTAGTTAATTCATAATAACTGAAGCTTTAGGGGGAATGTTTTATTTGTTTTAGAAATATTTCCAGAAGCTAGAAAGGGTTAGTAGAATATCAGCTAAGGGAATATGTCACCATTTACATGCAAATTATCTTTACAGTTGTGGGGTTTCCCATACAATTTGACGGAACTGCTTTTTGAGGGACTGAAAATATGTGGCATTAAAAAAAATCATGTTTTTGTATCCTTTTGCGAAACGTAGCTGTTTCCAATAGGCATTTTAAATAAATTTTCTTTTAGTATATACTTTTCTGGATGCCTTTCACCCTAGTGTATGAATAGAATATGTATTTTTTGTTAAATTTCGTGCACATTTTTGGTACCTGTTAGATTCAAGAATCATGGTGAAAATGTTTGAGAAGCATGAATTCCAAAGGATAATTCACCTCTGAGGTACGCATTAATCCAGAATGTATTGATTAGATTAATTTGTATTGGAATTAACACATAATAACTTTGTGAAATATCTGTATTCTGAGTCAAGGACATAGCACGCTATGAAAAGAGAAGTCATCTGGGAAGGAGCCAGTGGTCATGGTACACTTTCATACCAATGATGTTGGGAAGGCCAAGAAGTCTATCCTGGAAGCCAAATTCAGGTTGTTAGGAAGAAGATTGAAGTCCCGGACTTCCAAGGTAGCATTTCCAGAAGTGCTGCCTGTTCCTCATGCAGGACCTACCAGGCAGACAGAGCTCAGAAGCCTCAATGCGTGGATGAGGCGGTGGTGTCGAGAGGAGGGCTTCAGATTTGTCAGGAACTGGAGAGCATTATGGGACAAGCCAAATCTGTTCAGGAGCGATGGGTTGCACTTGAACCATGATGGGACCAGATTGCTGGCACTCAAAAAAGGCTGCAGAGCAGCTTTTAAACTGATAAGTGGGGGAAAGCCGACAGGAGCTGGGCAGCATCTGGTTCGGGAAAGTGTGTAGTTGAGTAGTGAGGAGGATGCAAAAATTACTGAGCAGAGCAAGGAGCTAGTCACCAGCACTCTAGCAGAAGGATGCAAGAGGCAGTCTAACAATGCAACTGAACTCAAAAGATTGTATCAGAAAAGCATATATAAATGCTTGTATGCAAATGCCAGAAGCCTCTGGAACAAAATAGGGGAGCTGGAATACTTAGCAATAGATAAGAATATTGATATTATTGGCATCAATGAAACCTGGTGGATGGATGATAACCAATGGGATACAGTTATCCCAGGCTACAAACTGTACAGGAAGGATAGGAACGGGCAAACGGGAGGTGGTGTAGCCTTGTATGTCAAAGAAGTGATAAAATCATATGAATTGGAATATCTAGGTGATTTGGAGTCGCCATTAGAAACTCTGTGGGTAAGAGTACCAGGCCACAAGGATGGTCTAACAGTAGGCATATACTATTGGCCTCTGACCAAAACTCATGAGGGAGACTGGCAGTTGGAGAATGTTGTAAAGAAGGCATCCAAGAAGGGAAGCCTGGTTATAATGGGGGACTTCAGTTACCCTCACATAGACTGGGTGAACTGTTGTTCAGCACATGATAAAGAGATAAAGTTCCTAGATATGCTAAATGACTGTTCCCTGGGACAGATGGTTGAAGACCCAACTGGAGGTACAAGAATCCTTGACTTGATCCTGAGTAATACTCAGGATCTGGTGCAAGATGTTAATGTGACTGATTCAATAGGGAACAGTGACCACAACTCAATTATGTTCAACTTGATCATAGACTGCAAATAACTGATAAAATCTAACACAGAGACCTTAAATTTTCAAAAAGGAAATTTCCCAAAGATGAGGAAACTAGTAAAAAAGAAGCTGAAAGGGAAAATTGAAAGAGTCCAAACACTCCAAGAGGCATGGAGGCTGTTTACAAAAACAATAACAGAGGCCCAATTGGAATGCATACCCAAAAGGAAAAAGGGCACTGCCTGGTCCAAGAGGACTACGATGTGGCTTACAGGAGCTGTTCGGGAAGTGATCAAAAGCAAGAAAAGCTTATTTAGAAGATGGAAGGCTTGTCCGAATGAGGACAGCAGGCAGAAACATAAATTCTGGCAGAACAAATGCAAGGCAACAATCAGGAAAGCAGAGCAAGACTTTAAGGAGCGTATAGCTAAAAACACTCAGAGAAACAACAAAGACTTCTTTAAGTACATTAGAAGTAAGAACCCAATTAGGAAGGCCATTGGACCATTAGATGACAATGGAAGGCAAGGGGTTATTAAAGAGGAAACAGAGATTGCAGAGAGACTCAATGAATTCTTTGCTTCAGTATTCACTGAAGAAGACAGAGACCACATGCCCAAAACAGAGCCTATCTTCGTAGGGAGGAAAACCAAAGAATTAAGCCAGATAGAAATAACCAGGGAGGAGGTCCTTGCATGTCTTGTTAAACTAAATGCTAACAAATCACCAGGACCAGATGGCATCCATCCATGAGTTCTCAGGGAACCTAGTCAAAATATATAATATTTCCCTCAAATTAGGGTTTGTGCCTGATGACTGGAAGGTAGCGAATGTAACACCAATTTTGAAAAAAGGATCCAGGGGTGATCTAGGAAATTACCGACCTGTCAGTTTGACATGTGTCCCAGATAAAGTGATGGAACCATCCTAAAATATAGGATTAATAGGCACATAAAAGAGAAGGCGCTGCTAAAGGAGAGCCAACATGGCTTTTGCAAGGGCAAATCATGCCTCACTAATCTGTTGGAATTTTTTGAGAGTGTCAACAAGCATGTGGATAAGGGGGATCCAGTTGACATTGTTTATCTGGATTTTCAGAAGGTTTTTGACAAGGTCCCACACCAAAGGCTCTTGAATAAACTTGCCAGTCATGGATTAAAGGGACAGGTCTTGTCCTGGATCAGCAACTGGCTAAGGGACAGGAAACAGAGGGTAGCACTAAATGGACACTTCTCCAAGTGGAGGGAAGTAAAGAGTGGGCCCCCCAAGGTTCAGTACTGAGACCCCTGCTTTTCAACCTCTTCATAAATGATCTAGAAGTAGGAATAAATAGCAAGGTAACCAAATTTGCTGACAACACTAAATTATACAGGGTAGTGAAAACTGTGAGAGATTGTGAGGAGCTCCAGAGAAATCTCTTGACACTGGGCGAGTTGGCAAAACAGTGGCAAATGAGCTTCAACATTAGTAAGTGCAGAGTGATGTATGTTGGGGCAAAAAAAACCAATTACATTTATAAACTGATGGGGTCTGAACACTCTGCAACAAACCAGGAAAGGGACCTAAGTATCCTGCTGGACAGCTCAATGAAGGTGTCAACCCAGTGTGCCTCAGCAGTGAAAAAAGCAAATTCAATGCTAGGGATCATTAGGAAGGGTATAGATAATAAGTCAGCAAGTGTCATTTCCCCTCTTTATAAATCTATGGTGAGGCCCCATCTGGAATACTGTGTACAGTTCTGGTCACCATACCTCTAGTAGGATATTATGGAGCTGGAAAAAGTGCAGAGGAGGGCAAACAAAATGATTAGGGGACTTGTTGTGTTCTGTAAAGCTGTGCCTTTAACAATGTAACCTTTCTGTGTGCAACATCATAACCTTCAGCTGTATCAATGTAAACCTGATAAGGGGACGCGAGCTAGTGACCACTAGATGGCAATAGCGAGCGTCCAGCTCTCATGACTCAGATTCACCTGGTTCAGCAGTGCGGGAAGATTCCCCGCCACCTCTTCACCTGGTCAAGAAGGGTGTGACCTTCTAGACGTCACGCAGGCAGCAACCAATAATCTGTCGACGAGCCACATTCAAATGTATAGCCAGCAGTATATATTGAGCTACCCATCCGCCATTACCACATGTTCCTCCGGATCATCATGCAATAAACCTGTGTTAAGCCAACCCTTCGGCTGTTTCATTGTCTTTGGTCCCTTACACTAAAGGACTGGAACATCTTCCTTACTATCTGAGGCTGCAATGATTGGGCCTCTTCACTCTTGAACGACGGCATATAAGAGGTGACTTGATTGAAGTTTATAAAATCATGCACAGTGTGAACAAAGTAGATAAGGAAAAACTGTTTTCCCTATTGCACAACACTAGAACTAGGGGGCACTCCATGAAACTTTCGGGTACTAGTTTTCAAACAAATAAAAGAAAGTACTTTTTCACCCAGAGGATCACTGGTCTATGGAACTCCCTGCCAGAAGAAGTGATGACAGCTGTCAGTCTTGACAGCTTTAAGAAAGGATTAGATAAGTTCATGGAGGACAAGGGTATCAATGGCTATAATTATGGATACCTAAGGACAACCTCCAGGTTGGAGAGATAGGCAGGCTATCTCTTAATGCCATTTCCAGGGAATCCTAATCAGGTGAAGGCATCTGCTTGGGAATACCCTGAAGCAAATGGTGAGCCACTGTGTGAGACAGAATGCTGGACTGGATGGGTTGTGGCCTGTTCCAGCAAGGCTGTTCTTATGTTCTTATCACTAGCAAAGGTATTGAAGAATGTGTAATAGTAATAATAGTTGCATCCTGTCAATTCGATTCTTTTGAGGGTTTTCCCAGTAGAGAATACAGAGAAGTGGTTTACCATTCACCTCTTCTGGAGGTTACGTGGGACTATGCAGCTTGTCCGTGGGAACCTTTGGTGCTTAAACTACTGAACTATCCAGCCAGATGAAGAAAGTGTACTGTATCCTAACGATTATCTTTTTCATGGTGATGTTTATATGCCTGTTACACAACTCTGAAAATAACCCCAAAAGATCTTACTGCAAATGTTTCCTTAAATCTGCAATTGATAGGTTTTTCAATATGGGACCTTCAAAGAGAGTTGTGATGTTTTAATTCTGTATGACATTTGAGAAACAGTTCATTTGGAAAGTGATTTCCCCCTCACAACAAATACAGGGAATGTAATATTAAAGATTATATTATTTTGGTGGAAGCTAATATTACTGTTACTCTGGTGCACTTCTTCCTTTAATTTTATGTAAATTTAAATTTTATGATGTTTGCTTCACTAAGATTATATAATCCCTTTTATATTGAAAAGAATCACAATTATGGAAATGAAGATATCTAAAGAGACAAGTTGCAATTAACTGTGAAAGACAGGCTGTTACTATAAGACATTTATTCACATTGAACAAACATGGCTTGCTTTAAAATAAACCTTCCACTAAAAGAAAGAAATCAATTTTGCATAGTCTTTTTGAAGAGAGATATTTTTTTCAGACAAAAGTTTGCAGTCTTGGTGTATTAATGTTGTTGTTCAGTCACACAGTCGACTCCGACTCTTTGTGACCCCATGGACTATTGCTCTCCAGCCACCCCTGTCCTCCGCCATCCTCCTTAGTCCACACAGCCCCGTGCCCATTGTGTCTACAATACCATCTAGCCATCTCATCTTTGACCGCCCCCTTCTTCTTTTGTCTCCACCTTCCCCAGCATCAAGTCTTTCTCAAGTGAATCCTCTCTTCTCATTTGATGTCCAAAATACTTCAGCTTCATCTTTGTTATTTGTCCTTCTAAGAAGCACTCAGGGCTAATCTCTTCTAATATTGACCTATTGGTTCTCCTCACTGTCCAGGGGACTCTCAAAACTCTCCTCCAGCACCACATCTCAAAGACATCTTTTTTTCTTTGCTCAGTCTTTCTAATGGTCCAGCAATCACAGCCATACATTACCACCGGAAATACCATTGCTTTGACTATGCGGACTTTTGTTTGCAGTGAGATGTCTCTACTTTTCACTATGTTCCCCAGGTTTTTCGTTGCTTGTATCCCAAGAATCAGTCGCCTTTTTATTTCATGGCTCCAATCTCCATCTGCAGTGATCTTTGATCCTAAAAAAGTAATGTCTGTCACTGCTTCTACTTCCCCATCTATTTTCCAGAGACTGATATGGCCTGTTGCCATTATCTTGGTTTTCTTGATATTGAGTCTCAAGTCAGCTTTTGCACTCTCCTCTTTCAACCTAATCAGGAGCTTCTTTAGGTCTTTCTCACTTTCTGCCATTAGGGTGGTATCATCTGCATATCTCAAATTGTTGATGTTTCTCCCAGCAATTTTGATCCCATATTGTGATTCCTCCATCCCTGCATTGCGCATTATGTGCTCTGTGTATAAGTTGAATAAGCAAGGTGACAAAATGCAACCTTTTCTTACTCCTTTTCCTATTCCAAACCACTCTGTCATTCCGTGTTCTGTCATAACTGTTGCTTCTTGATTCATGTACAGAGTTCTCAGGAAGCATATGAGGTGCTCTGGTATTCCCATCTCTTTAATTACTTGCCACATCTTGTTGTGGTCCACACAGTCAAATGCCCTACTGTAGTCAATAAAACAAAAGTAAACTTGTTTCTGGTATTCCTTTGTTTTCTCCATGATCCAGCGTATGTTGGCAATGTGGTCTCTAGTCCCCCTGCCTCTTCTGAAACCAGCCTGCACCTCTGGTAATTCTCTCTCCACGTGCTGCTGCAGTCTATCCTGTATTATCTTGAGCATAACCTTGCTGTCGTGTGGGATGAGCGCAATTGTTCGATAATTTGAACATTCTTTGGCATTGCCCTTTTTTGGGATTAGAACATATATTGATCTTTTCCAATCCTGTGGCCACTGTTTTGTTTTCCAAATCTGCTGGCATATAGCATGTAATAGCTTGATTTCATCATCTTTTAGCACTTTGAACAATTCAACTGGGACACCATCATCTCCACTGGCATTGTTATTTGCAGTGCTTTTTAGGGCCTTTCTGACTTCACTATCTAGGATGTCTGGTTCAAGTTCAATTTCCCCGTCATTGTTATTATCTGGAGTGTTTAGGTCTTTTTTTATAGAGTTCCTCTGTATACTCTTTCCATCTTTTCTTTATCTCTTCTGCATCCGGTAACTCCTTGCTATCTTTGTCTTTGATTGTGGTAATTTTTGCTTTGAACGTTACCTTGACTTCCCCAATTTTTTAAAAGAGATCTCTAGTCCTCCCTCTTGTGTTGTTTTCCTCTATTTCTTTGCACTGTTCATTTAGGTAGGTTTCCTTATCTCTCCTTGCTTTTCTTTGAAATTCTTTATTTAAGTGGTTGTATTTTTTCCTTTCTCCTTTGGCTTTTGTGTTCTTTCTTTCCTCTGCTATTTTAAGAGCCTTATCCAACAACCACTTTGCTTTTTTGTGCTTCTTTTCTTTTGGTATGGTTTTCCATTCTGCCTCCTGCATAATGTCTCACATCTCTGTCCATAATTCTTCTGGTACTCTGTCTATCTGGTCCAAACCATTAAATTTGTTCCTCACCTCCACCGTGTATTCCTTGGGTATGTTGTCTAGATCATATCTATCCAGCCTATTAGTTTTCCCTATTTTCTTCAGTCTGAGCCTGAATTTTGTGATCAGTAGATTGTGATCTGAACCACAGTCTGCTACAGGTCTTGTTTTTGCTGACTGCATGGAGGTTCTCAATCTTTGGCTGCAGAGTATGCACTCAATTTGGTTTCGATGTTGGCCATCTGGTGATGTCCATGTGTAGAGTCTCCTCTTGTGTTGTTGGAAAAGAGTTTTTGCTATGACTAGTGTGTTATCTTGGCAGAACTCTATCAGTCTTTGCCCTGCTTCGTTTTGTGTTCCCAGATCAAACTTGCCTGTTATTCCATCCACTTTTTTATTTCCTACTTTTGCATTCCAGTCTCCTAAGATAATGTGGACATTGTTTCTTAGTGTCTGTTCTATAAGATGTTGTAGGTCCTCATAGAACTGGTCTACTGTGGCTTCATCTGCACTAGTGGTTGGTGTATATATTTGGATTACAGTGATATTAAATGGTTTGCCTTGTATTCTGACTGGCATCATTCTATCATTTTTGAGATTGTATCCCATTACTACTTTTCTCACTCTTTTATTTACAGTTATGGCCACTCCGTTTTTTTCTGAGGTTTTCCTGTCCATAGTAGTAGATATGATGGTTTCCAGAGCTGAATTTGCCCATCCCTCTCCATTTTAGCTCGCTGATTCCCAAGATGTCAATGCTTATTCTTTCAATTTCTTTTTCTACCACTTCCAGCTTTCCTTGGTTCATAGATCTTACATTTCATATGCAATATTGTTCCTTACGACACTGTATTTCTCCTCCCCCTTTGCGGCCCATCCCTTTCTGTCCATCTAATGTGCTGAACATCCTTCCCATTTCCTCTGATTTGTCCCTTTGTTTTGCCTTTGCTTTGGTCAATTGGGTTCTCGTGGCACACTTCCTGGCATGCTTTGCCAGTTTCTATGCCATTTTCCTCCCATCTATCAGGGATGTAGGGGGAGGAAAATGCCTCACAGGGGCTTCGTTGGGCTCCCAGAACTTCTTAGGAACACCCGGCAGGGCGGACCAGAGATCCTGCGACCTGCTGCCTCTATGAGCATACTTCCCCCTAGCCCGAGTCACTGGGGAACAGGGTAAGAGAAGCCATCTGCATATGGCAGGTAATACTATTCCGTGGCTGAAGCTAAGCTTCCAAATACTGCTTACTCTTCCCTTCCCTTAGACAGAGCAATCCCCTCTCACCTCTTCCTTCTGGCTGGGCGATGAGGACCGTTGAAGTTTCATCTGGTTGCTCTGGTTGGTTTCCAAGCTGCTTTCTCATATAAAAGGCAGGCACTCAAACTACAGGCTTTTTGTAGTTTTATTGTTGAAACACAATTACAGATCTTACTTACATAAAACATTAAAACAAAGAAATAAACATAGAAATATATCTTGCTAACTTTCTAGCAGGTACCTTCTTAATTGGTAGGGGCTGAAGAGCCCCGCATAGCTTTCTCCTAGTCCCGAAGAGACATCTTGCCTATGAAGTGGCTGAGAGCCATGGCCTTCGCCCTTGCTCCGGAGTGTGCTTGCTTCACTGCTCAAACTAGGCTCTTTTTATATTAAAAAGAGAGCTTAGGAATGTTATGACATCATGGGAGCTGCACCTGTGTTCCCATGAGAAATGAGACAAGTGTACGTGCAGTGTGACATTAAGCCCCCACCTGTACATTCCTGAAATGAGTCAGTCTGCAGGTGTCAGGAGGTAATTAGTTTGATTGACAGGAGTGGAGACGTTTCTCCCCGGCGTCAAAATGTCCCGTCAAGGGGGGCGTGGCTAAGATGGCCGACGAGTAACATCTTGATCCGGACGCTCGCGCCTAGCAAAGTGGTAATTAATGAGACTGAATGAAATAGAAAAATTTTAAAGTGGTAATTCCTGTGGATGAGACTCCTGCCTGCCTTTTTGGAAAATTTTGAGGTCGGATGGTCGAAGTTCAGGAGGCTTTCCTGGGCGGGTGAGGCCTGCGACGGCAGTCGCGGCTTTTCTGCCGAGGAGCCGAGGACGGGACCAGCGAGACAGCAGAGAAGCACCGGAATTGGCAAGAAATTGTCTGGCAAGAAAATAACTGTATGTAAGTGCATGAAAGGAAAGTCAAAGTTTAAAGTTTAAAACTAGCTGGGGACTTTGCTTAGAAGAGCCTGGGCTTTGAAATGGAAATGGGTGGAAGTATATGAAATCAAGTGGTCGTTTCGTTAATGGCGGCGGTCCTGGAAAACGAAAGTGATCGTGTTTGGGTTTATGGTTTCCCTGCACCCCAGGAGAACCGCGGCGCGTTTGGTCGATAGCAAAGTGGTTTAAAAAGCTCCTGTTCGGGCTATAGTATTGGAAAGCAGCAGCAGTGTGTCTCACAGCTTAAAGCGTGTGGGAAAAGTTTGCCGTTCCACAGAAGAAGAAGGGGGGGTTTTACCCTGAAGTTAAGGTAACCGCTGGAAAATGGCGTTTTGACTTGTCCGTCTCAAGAGAAGGATTAATTGGTCCTCTTTTTGCTCCTTCACCGTGTGGATTACAAATATTACTTTTTTTTTGAGCACATCGCTTCTCACATCTTTTCCCCTCCCTGCTTGGATTTTGGGCTTCTCTCTCTTTCATACCTCCCCCCCTTTTTTTTGGCGGCTTGGGCTTAAAAGAAAAGTTTTGGGTGACTGTTTCCTTGGAGCCTTTACATTTGCAGTTTGGAAGACGATCAGTTGGAATGTGTGCCTCGGGGAAACGGATCTGATGTGGATTATTATTTTATTTTATTTTTTATTTTTTGCTGTTTGTTGGGAGTACACTTCGGTTCCTTCTATCTTTTTTGTGGATTACAGTACTTAACTCTTTGTTGGATTTCCTCCTTCATACAAGTTTCCCTCTTGGTTTTGTGGTACCAGGGGTTGCAGTGTTGCAGGTCCTGTCGGACTGACTAAGTTTTACAACGTTCTGCAACATCGGACTCTTATATTGTGTATTACTATGGATAAAGGTACAAGAGGGAAAGCAAAGGAAGAAGAGCCAGCCGTGAAGTCTAAGAGGAAGGAAAAAGCACCAATGGAGGAAGCCCCTCAGTCTTCATCCCCATCCCCAGAGTCATATGATCAAACCCAAATTATGGTGGAAATTGGTAAGCTGTTTCAGAAATTGGAGAAGAACGAGGAATCAAGGGTGAAAGATAGAAATGAAATGATGAAAAAGCAAGATAAAGTGGTATCATCTGTTGCAGACTTCTCAAAAAAGGTGGATTTAAGTTTGAAAAAAAAAATAGAGGGAAATGTAAAACTGGTTCAAGATGAGGTAATTGCCATAAAAAAGGAAATAAAAGGGACTCAGGAGGTGGTGCGGGAGAATAAGCTGAAATTGGATGAACAAGAGAGAAGGATTGATGCTGTGGAAGATATGATGAGAAAGCAGAATATTGTGATCCGTGGGGTGGTGGAACAGACACCGGATTTGTTAAGAGAAAGAGTGGTTCAGTGGTTAAATGGTTTGAATATGGGAAAAGAATTTGTTCAGGAAGATTTTGTAAGTGTATTTCGGGTGGGCCCAAGAAGAGGGAGGATGGTTCAAAGAAATGTTTTGGTAAAATTTGCAAATTGGGCCGACAAGCTAAGAATAATGGCCCATTTGAAACGTGTTGGTTCTGATGCTCTGAAATTTGATGATTCTGAGGTAGAAGTTTATAATGATATCTCATTGAAGGAAAGAACGTGGAGATATAAGATGAGGCCTGTAACTAAATTGCTGATGAGTAAAGATATAAGGTATAATTGGAGATTTCCACAGCAACTGCGCTTTTTTTTATGACAAAAGAATGCAAGTAATTGATGAAGGGGCCAATCCATTGGAGTATTTGAGCTTGTTGGAGCTGGTAAAAAGAGATTCGGAGGAGTGGATAAATCTTAAGAAGGAACTGATGGAATCGGGAGCCTTGGGTAGGGAGTATGAGAAGGGCGGAGGCCGGTGGGGCAACAGGTGGAACACCGCAGCGAGGGGAAGAGGAGGAGGAGCTGTCGCTGATAATGGTGCAGGAGGAGGCAAGTAAGGAGCAATGAGAATTAGATTTTTAAAATTTAATGTATTTAATTGATATATAAGGGTGAGTAGCGCGTAGCACTGGTAGGAAGGCACATCTTACATGTCCCCCCTCTCCTCTCTTTGGTTGTCAAAGGCGGCTTTTTTTTTGAAGAAGGTGGGGAGAGAGATAGTGTGTGTTATATGTAATTTTTTGTGGGATGGGGGTAAGGGGTTAGTGGTGGCACACCCGATGGAGAGTTCAGAGTTTAGAAAGGAGATAGGTTATGGGAAATATTAAAATACTATCATGGAATGTAAAGGGTACAGGCTCTGTTCTTAAGAGACGTAGGTTGGAACTGGCGCTGAAGAAAGATAGACCCGATATATTATTTTTACAGGAAACGCACCAGAAGTCAAAGGACACAAATAAACTTTTTTTGGGATGGATCCAACATTATGAGATGGCGTTTGGAACTTCAAAAGCGAGAGGGGTGGCAATTATGATTTCTAAAAAATTAGGATTTGAGATTACAAAAAGTATTGTTGATCAAGAGGGTAGATATTTGATTGTAAGAGGAAAAATAGAGGATGAGGAAATCATGTTGGTAAATATTTATGTGCCAAATGATCATAAAGCGGATTTTCTAGAAAAAGTTCGGAAAATAGTGGAATTAGAGAATGTTGCAAAAACTATTGTGGCGGGAGATTTTAACTTGATAAGGTCGGGGTTAGATTGCACGAACATAACAAGAAGTGGAATCGGTTTGAAAGGGAAGGTGTTGGATAAATGGATGGATGCGCTGGGTTTGAAGGATTCTTGGAGAGAGTTTAAGGGCTCTGAAAGGGCATATTCCTTTTTTTTCACATGTTCATGGGGCCTACTCGAGAATAGATTATGTCTTTCTTACGGAAAACTTGATTAAAGATATAGAAGAAATGGAAATTGGGATCATAAAGGAATCAGATCATGCCAAAGTACTTTTGGAAATGAAATTACAAAAAGATACCCGAAGTGGAAGAAGTTGGAGGTATGACCCTAATTTATTTAAAGATCAAAAATGTAAAGAGCAGATTATGGAAAGATGGAAAGAAAGTTGGCAGTGGAACGATAATAACGAGGTTAATTTCAACGTTGTATGGGATACCATGAAGTCGGTTTTTAGAGGGGAAAGTATAAAGTTGGCGAGTTTTAAATATAAACGATATAAGGTAGAACAGACAGAAAAAGAAAGAGAAATAAAACAGTTACAGGAGGATCACGCAAAAAGTAAAGATAAAAAAATCTTTACGAAATTGCAAAGACTTAAAGCAGAATTAATGGGTAAAGATATTGATAAAGTTAAACGAGACTTGATCTACTTAAACAGAGAATATTTTGAATTTAGCAATAGAAGTTCAAAATTACTAGCAAGAGCAGCTAAGGCTAAAAGGGAAAAAAGAGAAATTGGGGTATTGGTTAATAAACAAGGTTTAAGGTGTAATAAGAATAGAGATAAATGTAAAATTGTGAGGGAATTTTATCAAGCATTATATGCAAAAAAGGAGGTAGACTTGGAGAGGCTCAAAAAGATATTGGAGAGACAGCTAGGGAACGGAATAAAACAAGAACACAGAGAGAAAATGGAGGAAAGGATTAATGATAAAGAGGTTAATGAGGTAATTAATGGGTTGAAGATGGGGAAAGCCCCGGGGGATGATGGATTATCGACAGAGTTTTATAAAGAATTTAAAGAAGTGATGGTCCCAAAATTAGTGAAGCTATATAATTATATTTTAGATGGAGGATCAATTCCGACTTCATGGTATAATACTACAATCGTTCTACTGCCAAAGCCTGGTAAGAACTTGGAAAGTGTGGAATCGTACAGACCAATTTCACTTATAAATCAGGATGCCAAAATCTTCACAGCAATACTGGCCAACCGTCTAAATGGTTTTATGGGGGAATATATAAACGTTGATCAAGTTGGGTTCTTAAAAGGTCAGCACATGGCGGATTTGACTAGAAGGGTATTAGATTTAATTGATAATGTTAATCAAACGAAGGAAAAGGTGGGTTTATTATCATTAGATATTTTAAAGGCATTTGACTCATTACAGTGGTCTTCAATCAAGGAAATAGTTAAAAATTATGGGTTTGGCGACAGATTTAAAAGGGTAATTGATTTATTATATCAAAAAGGGAATGCTAGGATTAGAGTAAACGAAGAGGTTACTGATGTGGTAAAGCTGGAGGCTGGTACTAGGCAGGGATGTCTATCTCCTATCCTGTTTATTATGGCAATGGAGATATTAGCTAAAAATATAAGGGATGATACAAATATAGAAGGGATAATGGGTAATAAAGTGAGTATGTATGCGGATGATACATTGCTTATGGTGAAACATCCGGAGTTGGTAATGGATAGGATTAAAGATCATTTACAGGTATCTGAAGCTACAACCAGATTATTGATAAATTGGGATAAATCAGAATTGATGCTGTGTAATATGGGGGTAGGAGAGATGGGAAGGATAGTGGAGACACTTAATATACAAATTAAAGATAAGCTGAAGTATCTGGGGATAAATATTTCAAATAAATTGGAAGAACTTAAACGATTGAACTATGACAGCTCGAAAGTCGAATTCAAGAATAAAATACAAGAGTTTCAGAAGCTGAAGCTGTCATGGTTCGGAAGGATTGCAATTTGTAAAATGATATTGTTACCAAAGATTAATTTTTTATTTGATGCATTAGTGATCCATTTGAAGGAGAAGGAAATCAATGAATTTCAAAAGATGTTTAATTGTTTTTGTAATGGAGGTAAAAAATCTAGACTTTCAAAGAAGTTCTGGTACTTGTCTCAGAAAGAAGGGGGTTTGGGCATGCCAAACTTGTTAGCATACTATCGAGCATTCCAAATTAAGAATGTTGTGAAGATTCTGGCAAGAGAAAAGATAATTTGGGAGGAACTAGAGATGAAAGAGTATAGAAATATAGGTAACATGATTTTTTTGGGAATAAAGGACAAGCCGAAAAGGTAAAATAATACTATGATGAGAGGACTCATGGAGGTGTGGAAAATGGTAAAGAAAGACATGGTCCCAAATCTCTCTCCAATTTTGGAATTGACTGATATGGTGTGTTTTCCAATAAAATTAGATAAGGAAAAAAAAGGAAATATTGGATAAAAATCAGATGCTTTTACTGAAGGATTGGTTAAAAGTTTGTGATGATGATATTAAGAGAGAAAAAATATTTGAGAAGTTAAATTTGGATTGGTTTCAGAAATTAAAGGTGGATAGCTGGAATAAAAAATATAGAAGAGAAGCAGGGATAGATAGAATAAAGACGGAATTTGAAGAATTGGTAATAAAGAAAAGAAAAGGGGAAAGGAGTATTAAGGGTCTTGTAAGCAAACTGTATACTATATTGAATAAGGGTAAAGATCCACATGAAGATTTGAAACGGAAGTGGGAACAAAATTTGAATATAAAAATTGGGGAGGTTGAATGGAGAAATAAATGGAAAAAGAGGATTATGAGAACAATGTCTGTAAGAATTAAAGAACACAATTTTAAAATGCTGTGGCAATGGTACTTGACACCACTAAGACTTTATCAGATGGATAATAAAAGAGATAAATTATGTTGGAGATGCAAAGAAACGGATGGAACATATGAACACATGTGGTGGAGTTGTAAAAAAATAAGGGATTTTTGGGGAAGAATAGAAGGGGAGTTTGGTGAAATTGTGGGTAAAAGTGCTAAGTTGGTGTCAGGTACCATTCTTCTAACAAATGTGGAAGGTTTGGATTTGAATAAGGAGGAAAAAGAATTACTGGAAATTGTATTAACTACGGGTAGACAATGTATAGCTAGAAATTGGAAAAATGATGTTGATATACAGATTGGAGAGTGGTATAAAGAAATGTGGAGTTTAGCATTGAACGATAAATTGACATGGGAGATCAAAGTAAAACGAGATAGATTAAAGGAGAATAGGTTTTGGAACATTTGGAAACAGTTTGTGGATCATTCTCTTATGGTAAACGACAGTTCAGGACCTGTACCATCTCAAAGAGGTTTTTGGAGTTGAAATAGAAACTAAACTCTCCGGGCATTGTATATATTCACAGGGTGATGTGTAACTATCAAAAGATAATAATAGTGGTAGCACAGAAAGCTTTTATTCTTATGATTGTGTAATAATTTATAATGCGGTGTTTAGATTGGTGGTTATATGATAAATAGTCAGTTTAAGTACTATTATGTGCTAGCTCCTATGAATTTGAGTCAATACTGTATTGATGTTGTTTTTGATTTATCATTATATTGTATTGTTATTGTTACTGGTTTTTTTCTTTCTGTATGTCTGTCAAAAATTCAATAAAAATATTATAAAAAAAATGTCCCGTCAAGGGATTGCAGGTGTTTGGAATAAATCCAAGACTAGTAAACACATTCTTTATCTTATCTTTGGAGTCAGCATGTCCGGGGAGTGTGTGACAGAATTCTGAACTAACACCTGGACATTCTAACATCTGCTAATTGGCATTACATCATTGTACTTTAAAGTGGAATCTGGCTTTCTAAATCTAAGAATGCAAGCGCGGCGCCAAAATGGCCGCCGCGCACTTTGCGGCCCCCCCCCACAGGACAGAGAATCCGGGTAGTTAGGGGCGTGGCCAGCTCCCTTATAAAAGGGGTGGCCACGAGGCAGCCGCGCTGCCATTTTGCCTCAGCGACGGAGCGGAGAAGTTTTTCCCTGCGCCTCCGTCGCTCGTTGGTATTGCCGGGAAGCCTTTTGGGTCGATTTTGCCTAGCTAGCTTCCCTTTTTTGTTCGAGATGCCTTCCAAAAAGAAGGCTGCTGCGAATTCAGCTCGGGCTGTTAGGAGGCGCAACCCAGGTCGGAGGACCGTGGTGCCGCCTCCTCAGCAGCCACCTTTGCCATCCCCGGCCGGGGCTAATGGCTTGGGGTCTATGGCTCCGTGGCCTGCGGGCACGGAGGGCGCTCCGGCCCGCGGCCCGCGAGCGGTGGACACCGCTCCTCCTTCCGCCCAACCTGTTGGGCCGACTATTTCTGGACCCCAGCCTCTCCCGGGGCCCTCTAGCCTCGGGGGGTGGCCTGGTGTCCCGCCTTGGCAGGTCTCCTCACCAGCCCTACCGGGCTTCGGCCCTGGCCAATGGCCATATCTGGGCCATGGGGTGCAGGGACCTGTACCCATGCAAGGGTCAAGTGGGCCGGCCGGCTCTTTGCCCATGGTTACTGTAGACACCTTGCTGGCCCGTATTGCGGCCTTGGAGGAGTCTTTGGCTCGTGCCAGTCAGGCAGGTGCCCCTTTTGGGGTACCTTTCGAGGCGCTATCGGCAGCAGGACAACGGCCGGCGGAGAGGGTCGAGCTGCTGCAGGCGGGTGGCGCGCCTCCGGCCACTGCCTCGCAGCTCCCCAGCCAGCAACCTGGCGCGGGTCAAGCCCCGGTGATGAGCTCTACATCGGTCGTGAGCTCCGACGCCCCCAGTGGGCCGGAACCCCCGTTGGGGGCGGCCCGCGGGGGTGCAGCGTGTGAGTATATGGTGCAAACGAGTACATCCACACACATTCCCAATATGGGGGGGACCTTTCAGTGGCCTTGGCCTCGCACGGGTGGTGCAGGGGCTATGCCGCTGGCGACCCACCCGGTGACAACTACTGCCACCATGCCCGCTGGGGTGGGCATTGGTTCTTACACTGCTGGGAATGTCCTTGGGGTGGCAGGGTTAACTCATGCCCCTTTGGGAAGGCCAGCTATCCCCTTTTCGGCTTTGCCGACGGCAGGGTATTCCCTGCCATTGGGTGATCACTTGGCGCAGGCGACCAGGGAAAAGATATGGCGAGGGGAGTACGTGGATATCTTCTCTCTCCTGAACAGAGAGCCCACTAAGGAAGAAAGGGAGGGTCAGGATGAGAAGGACAAGGAGCAGGCACGCCGCCGTAAGCCGCCGCGTACCTGGGCTAACTGGCTCCCCGCTTATTTGATATACATGGCGGTGTATTTGAGGGCGCGGCCGGATCTAGCTATTCCCATGGTCCAATATTTGGACAACATATACAGGGCGATGGTAGATTTCCCGGGCCCCTCATGGCTTGCATATGATGAGGAATTCCGTATGAGGATTCCCCTGCACCCCGAGATGAGATGGGATGAGCCGTGCCAGAGACTGTGGCTCTTGTACATGACACCCACACGTCCTGCCCCGGGGGATAGATACCATTGTGGACATGCGGTCCAGCGAGCAGCTCCAGCGCAGGTTACCCGCCAAATGGCGGGGCAGGGGGTTCCAGCCCGCCTGCTGTGCTGGACTTTCTCGTCCAATGGTTCCTGCAGCCGGAAGAACTGCAGGTATAAGCACGAGTGTCCCACATGTTCCGGTCCCCATGCAGCCTCTGCTTGTCCCAAGCCTGGGGGGGTGCGAGGCAGAGGGAGGGGTGGACAGTGGGCTGGCAAGCCTGCCACGGATGGAACTAGTTCTCCGAAAGGCCCCCTCCCCAATTAATGTGGACATGCTGGAGCGCTGGCTCGCATCGTACCCAAAGGGGGAGGACAGGGAGTACCTTATCCAAGGTTTTAGGCAGGGATTTCGTATCCCTTTTATGGGTGATAGATCTCCTCAGGATGCTCCCAACCTTTTATCCCTCAGGGGAAGGGAGGAGGTAGCCGAGGCCAGTATTAAAAAGGAGTTAGAAGCGGGCAGGGTCGCCGGACCTTTTCCCGTACCCCCTTTTCCCAACCTAAAGGTTTCACCATTGGGTTTGGTGCCTAAAAAGTCCCCAGGTGAGTTTCGCCTTATTCACCATTTGTCCTACCCAGCCGGCCGATCGGTCAACGATGCGATACCTGATGACCTTTGTTCGGTCAGGTACACATCGTTCGACCATGCGCTGCGCATGGTGCGCTCGTGTGGCCCGGGTGCCTTGCTGGCCAAGTGCGACATTAAGTCAGCTTTTCGCCTCTTGCCGGTGCACCCGGGCGACTTTGAACTGCTGGGTTTTAAATTTAAAGGGGAGTATTATTTTGATAAGGCCATGCCTTTTGGCTGCTCTATATCATGCTCGGCTTTCGAGCGTTTTAGTACCTTCCTAGAGTGGGCTTTCGTCCGCAGGTCAGGGTCCCGGTCTGTAGCCCATTACCTGGATGACTTTTTATTCGGGGGTGAACGGGGCTGGGACACGTGTGCACGTCTCCTCAATACATTTCAGACGCTAATGCAGGAACTGGGTGTCCCTTTAGCGCCCGAAAAGACCGAGGGCCCGTCGACCAAATTAGTATTCCTGGGGGTTGAGATTGATACTGTAGTACAGGCTTCTAGGTTACCGGGTGATAAGGTGTCTAGGATAGTGACCCTTATCTCGGAATTGCTGGCCAAGCGTAAGGCATCCCTGAGGGAGCTGCAGGTGCTACACGGGCACCTCAATTTTGCCTGCAGGGTGGTCGCACCGGGCAGGGCTTTTGCCCGGCGCTTATGTGACGCCATGGCAGGGTTATCCAGGCCCCACCACAGAGTCAGGCTTACCCGGGGTATCAGGGCAGACATGTTTGTCTGGTTGCAATTCCTGAGGGAGTTTAATGGGGTTTCATTTTGGAGGTCTGACCTCCTGGCATCCCCCAATTTTCAGATCCAGTCTGATGCCTCAGGATCCCTGGGTTACGGGATGTACTTCAATGGGAAGTGGGCCTATGGTGGGTGGCCACCGGCATGGGCAGGCACAGGTCGCCTGCGGGATCTCACATACCTGGAATTTTTTCCCATTCTGGGGGCTTTGATGCTATGGGGCGAACAGTGGGCTAATTCGGTGGTGCATTTCTGGTGCGACAATGCTGCCGTGGTGCACATTGTCAATGCACAGACTTCCAAATCGCCCAGGGTTATGGACCTAGTGCGCCATTTTGTGCTGCGCTGCCTGCGCCTCAACGTCATGTTCAGGGCCAGGCATGTCCCAGGGGTTAATAACGATATTGCTGACGCTTTGTCCCGCCTGCAGATCTCCCGGTTCCGCGCCTTGGCCCCGGATGCGGAGGAATTTCCCTCGCCACTCCCGGACGAGATGTGGACTATTGGCAAGGAGAGGTGAACCGGGCGATTGGCCTGTCACTAGTGCCACGCACGCGTAAGGCGTATCAACAAGCTTTCAATTTGTATAAGGCTTTTGCTACTCGATTTCAATGGCCAGAGACCTGGCCCATACCGGTGGACCATGTTCTGCGGTTCATGGTTCACCTGCATGCACAGGGCCTTGCACCTCGCACCATAGCATCCAAGCTCTCGGCGTTGGCTTTTATGGCCAAAGTACGGGGTCATGTGGATACCACCTCTGACTTCCGTGTGAGACACGTTTTGGAGGGGTGGGTGCGCGAGCGCGGGCGTTGCCCGGATGACCGGCACCCTATTTCCCCAGGGGTTCTTACCCAGTTGGCCCGGGGCTGGCCAGGCCTCTGTTTTGATCATTATGAGGCAGCCCAATCGCATGCAGCCACAACGGTGGCATTTTTTGGAGCGCTCCGCATCAGCGAACTCGTGATGCTGTCTAAGGCGGATGCAAGTGGTAGGGCACTGGAACGCGGAGATGTATATGTTGCCAAAGACTGGGCCCAGTTGAGGATTCGCTCCTCCAAAACAGATCAGCATGGCGTAGGCAGTGGAGTAAGACTGCTACGGTGTTCTTTGGCAGACATCTGTCCGGTTGGTGCCCTACAGGAATACCTGGCACTGCGTGGCTGGCACCATGGCCCGTTTTTCTGTCACCAAGATGGGTCTCCCCTTACTAAATTTCAGTTTTGGAAGGTGACAGCCAGAGCCCTCACCAGGGTGGGACTACCAGGTGCCCGTTATGGCACACATTCGTTCCGTATTGGCGCAGCCTCTACAGCAGCTGCTTTTGGGTACTCTGGGGCTGACATACGCAGCATGGGGAGGTGGGGCTCACAATGTTTTCAGTTTTATGTGCGCCCACTCCCGCCATGAGTACCAATCCAGTCACCTTACCTTCCTTTTTCTCAATTTTCTTATAGACCCTGGGTGTCGTATTACACCGGTGACAGTATGGCTGGTGGGCCACAGCTATGTGCTCAGGGCAGCGCGTTACGCTGCGGCGACAGAGTGGGGACCCCGACTGGGACTGGGTGACCACGCCAGTCTCTCATGGCACGGTAAGCCTGGGATGTTATGGCAGGAGCTGCGGCCTTTCCTTTTTTCTGGCCTGGGGGCTGACCCGCCTGACATTCTAATCATCCACTTGGGGGGCAATGATGTGGGCCAGGTCACCGGCTTATCGCTCAAGCATGCGATTTGCGAGGACCTCGCCTACTTGCATTATGTCTGGCCTGCCACGGCCCTGGTTTGGTCAGACATTGTTCCGCGCCACTCTTATAGAGGGGGCGTTAACCTCCTGGCCCTTGACCGAGCTAGGCGCGCGGTCAATAAGGCAGTGGCGCGGTTTCTCACCTCCAGGGCTTGGGGACGGGTTAGTCATCACCCCGATATTAGTCTCCAAAATTGTGACTTGTATGCAGGTGATGGGGTCCATCTGTCGCGAGGAGGTATGGACCTCCTGTTGGGTGACTGGCGAGCAGGCCTGTTGACCGAGCTGACGGTCTGGGGGGGGGCGTCAGGTCTTCTGTGAAGCCCCTCCGTGTGGCGGGTAGCACTGGTAAGGTAAACAGTATGACCCACAAGTATCCGGCAGGTTCGCAATTGACTGGACAACACTAGACAGGAATAAAGTAGTTAAACGTTGTCCGGTCAACGACGAACCAGGCAATGGGGTGATGATGATTGCTAACCAGCATGCATCACCCCTGTGATTTCTCGGATACGCGTCAGAGGGTGGGGTCATGAGTTAGTTATTGACTACGGTCAACAATTTGTTTGTTGTTAACAAACAAATTGATACAATTTGATACATTGTAACCAATTGCCGTTGGCAATTTTGGGGTGGTACCTTACCAGTGTTACTTCGGCCTGCTTGCCTTAGGAATTATGATTGGTCGTTTTACCAATACAAATTTATAATTCGGACTAGGGCATTGAATCAATAAATGTGGCCCTTTGCTGTTATCCACTTTCAATGTTGTCTGTGTCCGTTATTGGGGGGGTGCGCCTGCAATGCAAGCGCGGCGCCAAAATGGCCGCCGCGCACTTTGCGGGCCCCCCCCACAGGACAGAGAATCCGGGTAGTTAGGGGCGTGGCCAGCTCCCTTATAAAAGGGGTGGCCACGAGGCAGCCGCGCTGCCATTTTGCCTCAGCGACGGAGCGGAGAAGTTTTTCCCTCCACCCCCTCCCTAGTTAACAGTGTGATCATGGTCGCTTCGGGGCCGGGTGGGAATTTTTGGTTGGGACCCACATTGGCTTAGGGTCCTGGCTTTTTTGCCCATCCCACACTGTTGCTATGGTTTGATATAGGGGTCTTTCTTCTCTCCTACTGTTGACTTTGGTCACATGGGCGGGTAGCACTGGTAAGGTAAACAGTATGACCCACAAGTATCCGGCAGGTTCGCAATTGACTGGACAACACTAGACAGGAATAAAGTAGTTAAACGTTGTCCGGTCAACGACGAACCAGGCGATGGGGTGATGATGATTGCTAACCAGCATGCATCACCCCTGTGATTTCTCGGATACGCGTCAGAGGGTGGGGTCATGAGTTAGTTATTGACTACGGTCAACAATTTGTTTGTTGTTAACAAACAAATTGATACAATTTGATACATTGTAACCAATTGCCGTTGGCAATTTTGGGGTGGTACCTTACCAGTGTTACTTCGGCCTGCTTGCCTTAGGAATTATGATTGGTCGTTTTACCAATACAAATTTATAATTCGGACTAGGGCATTGAATCAATAAATGTGGCCCTTTGCTGTTATCCACTTTCAATGTTGTCTGTGTCCGTTATTGGGGGGGTGCGCCTGCAAAGCTACATTAATCAAACATCATCTATACATCTGTGCAGGTTTGAATGTGACGATCATGACACCATCATACACATATCATTTGTTTTTTAATTCCCTGTTCTCCAATGCATCAGTCTCTCTGTTCCCTTAAAATAAAATTAAACAAAACTCCAATGCTGTTAATTATGGCTTCAATCATTTGGTTTACAATTAACAAGAGCAGTCTTGTGAATCAAGCTAAGAATGGAGATGTTTCTCAATTGCCCAGGATATGCTGAACTCTTATTTTAAAAACTCCCCTTTTCCATGACAGCCATTTTGCACACTTGCAAATTTTCTGTATGAATCAATGAAATTTGATTATAGCTTTTAAAGTAAATCATACCAGTTTTGTCTATTTATGGTCACCAGCTTTATCTTTCTGATACAGTACTCCAGTGAGATGAAATCACCAGAATAGGTAGGTTGCCAATGGGTAAAGCATGTCCAACATTGGGTATGCAAAAATGAATTGAGAAGCATTGTCAGACTAAGAAAGCAATTTCATTTTCTACCAAATTAGGTGTTGCAAAGGATATAGTCACCTGATATCAGAGGCTGTGATATCAACCTTAATCTTTGCTTAATGGTGGCACTTCTTGTTCTATCTTTAGATTTTAGTTGTTTTTGTCTGGTTTTTGAATTCAGATTTTTCCATACCTCCTATCCCACTCTAATTCTTCTTCCAAATGCAGTATTCAAAATAATTACCTGTTAGATGTGTCTGTACATATAAAATGAAGCAATTAAACAGATATCAACCCTAGATGAAAGTTATATGTCTAGTCAATAGAAATCAATTGCAAGTTATTAAACTAAATGCAGGTACCATTTTTACTGCACTGATGCAATTGAATGTATTATTTGAAAGCAGCTATATTACTTACAGTTAAAACTTTAGTTACCATAAATGAAAGCATTTAAAACATATACTTTGTTTGTAGCCTAGCCAATATCTAAGAGAATGCTAGGAATTAAAACTTACTAGTTTATCAGTGAACATAAGACATTGTTGTTGTAGCACTAATGATGATCCAGAAAGATTTTATTGTTTAGTTAAAGTCTATAATGTTTCCCTGTAGTGCTGTTGCTGACCTGTCTGCTACAAAAGCACTTGCACGCATTATATTAATCCTTAACTCTGATTGGAGTCATCCTTTCACAGAAAAAAGGCATTTGGTCTTCAATCTTTAGGTTTATAATGACAGGAAGACCTGTTATTACAATAAATATTCAAATGAACACATGTTCTGACCTACAGCCCCAGCTTTCTTCAACATATTTACTTTAAAATCACATTTCTTATAGATAATGGTTGCAACTCTTCATCTTGAAATGTCTTTGCCACCCCACACCTAAACAGATAGATGGACACTCTGGTTGGGATAAATCACAGCCACACTTTATTGTTCAGTTCTGTAGAGTAAGCAACTTGTCTGCAGAGGGGCCGTAGTGTGAGTTCCTTGGGATGGACCAATGGGATTCCTCCTTGTCCATCATCCCTTTCCCTCAGGGTGATTCCCAGGCCATGGGAGTGGGCAGTCTTTGGACAGCCCCAGTCCCAGGTGGCCAGGCAGGTTCAAAGGACACCTGCTACCCCTGTGGCCTTTCAGTTTGGGGCATTGAGCACTGTCAGCGGATGGCCAGGGTCCCCCCCTCTGAATGCATTGTGGAGGATTACTGATCTACATTTATCCTGCACTACCTGCCTAGTGTGACCAGGAAAGCATTCCATCCCTTTCATTAATTCCCCTTTTGTGGCAGTGTGAGGTAGGTGAAAAAACACTGCTCCTGGTTGCCAATCTGGAACAAGTGGGAAAAATTCCTACCCAGCCCCGAAGCAACCAGCTAGGCTCACACTGCTACTATGGGGTAGGTGGGTGGGTCGCCTGTGTCCCACACTGAAAAGGTCGGGCGAGGGAGGCTGCCCGGCTCTTAAGGGACCAGTCAACCATTTCCCCGACCTGGCATGTTGGTTGTGCTGTCATGTCTGGGGGAAGGGTGGCAAAGCCCCCTCCCTCAGCATGTCACCATTGGGTGGGGGTCATGTGTCATGGTCAGATCATCATTTGGTGAATTTTGCATTCACCTTCCACATGGAGAATTGACCAAATAGGATGGTCTGCTCTCAATTCAATTCAATTCAATTAGCACACTTGTATGCCGCCCAATCAGGAAACTCGACTCAGGGCAGCTCAAACAATATACTTTACTTCTAGATTTTCCCCCTCCTTTCTCAGCCTTAATCCAGGTGATAACCAAAAACAAACCATCCAAATATTTATTTACTGGGATTTTTACCCCCTCTCGCTGTAAAAGCTGTATTATCACAGACCGGTTTCAGATTTTGCTCAGAGATCAAGGATTTTTAACCCTCGGCTAAAACTGGCCCATGGGGAATTCTAGTAAATGGGGGAGGAAGGTGCTTAGCTGGACTGTGGACTGAGATTTGCCTGGATCTGGACTTTTCCCAGATTCTTAACTTATTTGTCATGGCGTCCTCGTGGCATTTCGCGAAGCCAATCGGAAGCTCTCCAAGGTTATTTAAATTATTTAGAATTTTTAAATGGGGTTTTTAAGGGCTTCTTAATTAGGTTGATGTTGCTTTTAATTGTTGTTAGCCACCCAGCATCATTGCCGAGTTGGGCGACAATAGAATTTTGCCTTGTCTGCCACTCTGGGTGTGACGGAGGCAGTGGGAGGCCACAGTTTATTCATATTTTATTTATTGAATTTATATTGCCACCCCATCACCGGAGCGACTCTGGGGCAGCTCACAATAAACATTACAAGATTCAAGCATAAAACATGAAATGTACGCACACACAACCCCCGGGCTGTAGGTTGTGTGTGTGTACATTTGTGCACAGATGTGTGTGCATGAATGATACACAATGTTGTTTTTTGCGTTGGCTATCACTCCTGTCACCACTCACCGGTGACAATTGTATTGCCCATCAAACAGGACATACCGGTCACTACAGCTGGTGGCAGGGTAGAAATAAGAATGAAATAAATGGGCATTGAGGGCCAGGTCTGGCCTGTGGGCCATAGGTTGCAAATGCCTGCCTTACACTGCAAGCCAGAACAAGGAAGATCCTTTGTCCATCGGGCCGTGTTCAAAGACCTGGAAAAGATAAAAAAGATTCTCCCCAAACCAAACCAAAACACGTTGTTTTAAAATGAATGTTGCTTTAAAAGTCCCTACAGAGACTTCTTCGGCTCCAAAGAGTCACCCTCCGAGTGATCGGATTCAGCGTCCAGGTTTTCCCGGTCACCTCCAACTTTCTCTTCGGCATGCGTGGCCTCTGGAAGCTCAACCAAGCTGGGGGCTGCCGGAAGATCTACCAAGTCGAGGGAAAAGGTCCCCACCACCCATGGGAGAGGGATGTTGTGGACCACATAGTCGAACATCTCGACCACCGCACCGTGGGTCTTGGCGATCTGCTCCCAGCTCTTGGCCAAGACGGCGGCCGGCAAGTCGTGAAAGGAGCGGGCTGGTGAGAAGGAGGCACGGAGGTGTGGGTGACAGACTGGATGTTGGCTTGGATGCTAGCTAGGAGGCCTTGGACTCTGGACAGGAGGGCTGCTCTGGATTTTCTGATCCACCCCTTGTTTCACGTGCTCCACCTTCTCCGATGGCTGCTGCAGGATAGGCAGTTTCTCCTCCAGCTTATCCAAGCCCATGCAGGCATATTCATTGGCCGTCGTGATCTGGGGTTTCAGCTTGGTCAGCAGAGGTTGAGTCCCACAGACGGCGGCAGCTGTGAGCCTCTTGACCCCTTTCTCCACCACATCGCAGGCGGACATCAGGATGGGGTGGGTCCCTTGGTGGAGCAGTATGCAGAGGAGACCATGTTGTAGGTGGAGCTGACCATAGGGAGGCCAGCCACCTGGCTGATGACATTTTGCTGTTTCACTCCGTTGCTTTCAGGGACTGGTTCAGTTGCAACGCTGCTTTCATCTGCCCACATGACGCTGACTCCGGGCTCCTCCTGGGCTTCTGCTCATTCCATCAAAGGCTCCCAGACTTAGTTGGGTTCCATAAGGCCAATGGTTCTGTTGAGACCCAGATCATGGCAGCCTAGGTGGTTGACATAATTTGCATCTGTTGAGATATAGAGTAAACCCTTGTGTTGCAAAGGTGTGTCAGCAGAAGTTTGAGAGTACAATGAATAACACAGTAACCAGACAGATACACTGCATTGTACAAACTGTTTTACTTGTAGCAGAATCAAAGTCCAAATTCCTTTCTAAGTCATACACAGTAATAGCAGATAGTCAGAATGTTGTTTTAGGGTTAGAGTAAAATAATCTTTTCTTCTTACCAGTCTTCATCAATCATGGAAAAACAGTCCAATACAGGTTGCAAAACAGCAAGCAAACCAAAACCAACCTCCCACCAAATATCAACAGTGAATAGCAAACAGAGAGCGAGATTAGTGAGAGAGTTAACTTGCAGTCTTCCTTTTAACCACATTACTGACAGAAAGAACCAATGAGGTAATACAGTAATTATCCTACTCTGTCAATAGTTGAATGTTGCAACATCAACTCAATGCTCTTAAAACACCATAGTACATTTTACAATAAACATGCTGTGTTGGTTTATATATTATCCATCCCAACAAGTTAGGCAATGACCCAATTCCTAACAGCATCCAAACTCCCTCTCCATTGCAGACTTTGTCCATCTCTTTGGTTTTCCAATGAGCTGCAAGTGACAAAGCAAAACAAGAAGGCTAGAGTGCAAATGGAAGAAAGGTCCCAGAGGTAAAATCAGCTGTTTTCCATTAAATGTTTTGTGATTGTGGTAGGACTATCAGATCTGTCAGAAGAGCTTATGTGGCTTTCCAGAGAAAGATGTGGAGGGAGGGCATTTTAAAGGATTAAGTTAGTGGCACCTGACTTTGTCTTAGTTCAAGAAAATCTAGAACATGGATTCTCAACTTGTGGCCCATGGGCCGGATGTAGCCCACAGCACCATTTCTTGTGGCCCACAACCACCTCCACCACACCAGGAAGTTCCATGTGGAGGAGGAAGGGCAAAATGGCCAGCTGGCCCCCAAAGCTGTCTGAGGGAGCATGACCCGACCCCCAGCTTAAAAAGGTTGAGAACTCCTGATCTAGAAAAATCACTTTACTAATAAGGGTATAAATGCATACATTAAGTCAGTTTTAAATGGAAAGCCAGAATGTTACTGAGATATTTTGTTGCGCCAATTTTTATTTAAAATATTTTGTATAATAATTTAGCTACAGGAAAATCAGAATATAATAAATCAGCTAAAGGGAAAGCATGCAAAGATATACCCATCAAGGTATACCCAAATCTTTGCTTTCAGACCATTCTCTGGTGGTACAATGTAAAACTGTTGAACACTGTTCTTAAGAAGAATGAATTTCCTTCATTTGTAAACTTTACAAGCACATTTCTATTACCAATTATTGACTTTTTAGATCCTAATCTAAAAACATTCACTATATCTTCATTATCAAACTTCCTTAGTTTCAGAGCATTCAACCAACTCAGGTTTCTAAACTTCAGCCGATCCGGTACCTTCTTCAAGATATTTCTAATTATCAAATTTCGCTTTCTTGCTTGCTGCTCTAGGAACTCTAATCTTTTTCCTTGATCATCCAACTTTATCTCTCTTTCTTTTGCCTTTTCTTGAACTTCCTGAACTTCCTTTATCAATGTCTCAACTTCTTTAATGTTCATATTCATACCTTCTTTTAAATCTGATACTTCATTCATAATTTTTGTTGTGTCTTCCTGCGTTGCTTCCAACATACCCTTGACCAGTGATGGGCACCAAAAAAATTTGCTACCACACCATGGGGCGTGGCCTAATTGGTGAGCATGGCCTAACTGGTGGGTGTGGCCTAATCAGTGGGTGTGGCCTAATCAGTGGGCATGGCCTAATCGGTCTTTAAGGTGCCACAACATTTTTTTGTTTACTCTCTGATATGCTTGCACAGAATATAATGGCACCAATTCTAAAGTTTAATTCTGTGTAAGTAGATCAGGAGGTAAACAAAACAAAAACACAAAAATGTTGTGGCACCTTAAAGACTCACTGCTATCCCACCCCCACCCCGCCCTGGGAAATCCCTTTAGCCTCTGCTCCCCTCTACACACACACACACACACACACACGGGGGGGGGGGGAGGAACAATATATTTTTAAAAGATGGAACATTTATTAAAATAATATGTCTATAATTTAAACCAATACAATGACCTTCTATCTTCAATAATGTGTATAATACATATTTCGGCTTTTATTTCTTCCAGCAGTTGTTAAATATGCTAATGGAAAAGTAAGCCTGTATAAATTCATAATTAAATACATTGCTCTAAGACAGGGGTGGGCAAACTTTTTCACTCAAGGGCCATGTAATAGATGAAGTTGAAGAATTGAAGTGCTGGAGGTGTGTGTGTGTGACACACACACACACACTCTCTCTCTCTCTCTCACACACACACACACACACACACATGGGGGAGGGGAGGGGAGGGAAGGAAACCAAAAGACACATACACACACATGAGGGGGAGGAGAGGGGAGGGGAGGGGAGGGAAGGAAACCAAAAGACCATGCACACACACGTGCACACACACACACACACCGGGGGGAGGGGGAGGGAAGGAAACCAAAAGACACACTTACCCAGAAAGCGACACGTCTGGGTGTTCCTTCCTCTCATGGGGGGTCGTTTCCCTCCTCCTTTAGTCCTCCAGGATCAGCGAGCCCAGCCGTGCTGCTGCTTGCAGAGCAGCTGCTGCTGGTGGAGGTGGCTGCGAGTGCATGCCTGGCCCTAGAGGAAGAGGAGGGGGAGCTGACATCACACGCCACCCAGGAGAGCTTGCTTGCGCACCCCTCTGCCACTCTTTGCTGCCTCCTTCTAGCAGCAGCACCAGCAGCTTTCGCAATGCCTGGATTAAGTTATTCCTGCAGGAAAGAGAACTTCCTGCAGGATGTTTGTCTGGGCATTGCGAGAGGTGTCCAGGCAGGGCAACTCTCGCAATGCCCAGAGTCAGACAGACATTCTGCAGGAAGTTCTCTTCCTGCAGTAATAAGTCCAGGCATTGCGAAAGCTGCTGCTGCTGCTAGAAGGAGGCAGCAAAGAGTGGCGGAGGGGCGCTGGGGCGCGCAAGCGAGTTCTCCTGGGTGGCGCATAATATCAGCTCCCCCTCCTCTTCCCCCAGGGCCAGGCGCACACATGCCACCACCTCCACCACCACCCGAGTGGCAGCCGCTCCGGAGAAGAATGAAGCGCCGCCCAAAGCCGTTGGGTTGCCCGCTCTCCCGGGAAGAGGTGGGTGGGGTGGGGAGGGGAGGGGCCATGGTCAGCCAGGTTCTTTTTTTTTATTTTTATATTTTTATTGATTTTTTAAAGCATAAGACATGAAACAAACATTTTATACATGACAGAAAAAAATAACAAAAAATTAATAAAAATAAAATCATAATATAAAAGATAAGACAGACTGTATATTACATACACTTACAGACTTCATCACCCTAGTGCTATATACATTGTCCTAGGAGGTTGTGGGATCTCCCATTCATTTCTATTGTTCCCAAAATTTCGTTTGGTCTGGTGTCAATTTTTTTATTTCATCTCTTGTCATTGAGTATTCCACAAATTTTCGCCATATTTTCCAAAATCTACTTTCTTTTATTATACCTTTCTTAAGATTTAATTCCCATGTTAGTTTTTCATTCAATGCGAGATCCCACATCTGCCCGTACCAATCCTGCACTTTTAACATTATATCACTTTTCCAATTTTTTGCAATACACATTCTTGCCATTACTAACATCATAGACAACAACTCTTTCTTATCATTATCTATTTTAATATTCTCAACATCTGTCAGTAAGATGGTATCTGGCCCCAATCTGAGACGTACTCCCATAATTTTCCCTATCTCGATCTCTATTTTTGTCCAAAAGTTTTCTACCTCTTTACATTCATACCACATATGAACATATGTGCCCAAACTGTTTTTACATCTCCAACACATTTTATTGTTCTTCTTATCCATCTGGTGCAGTCTCACGGGTGTCAGATACCACCTCCATAACATTTTAAAATTGTGTTCCTTTATTCTGACCGATAGGGATCTCATAATTCTTTTTTTCCATTTATTTTGCCATTCCTTTTCCGTTATTTTCAAATTCAAGTCCTGTTCCCATGTATTTCTTAATGTTTCTTGTGGGTTACCTTCTGTGTTTATTATTTTATAAATTTTACTAACCAGCCCTTTAATACCAATTTCCTCCCTCCTAATTTTCCAAACTAATTCCTCAAATTCCGTCCTGTCTCTTTCTAGGCTTCGTTCTCTCCAGTATTTATTATTCCACTTATTCACCATAATTATCTGAAACCAATTCAGCTTCATCTGGGTATATAGCTCTCTTTTCCTCGCATCATCTTTGCAGACTCGTATCCAATCTTTCAATAGGAGAACCCTATTTGTCGACAAAATTTCCTTAATCTCGTTATCCAATCTTATTGGGAAGTTATTCAAGTCTTCTATTTCAATTATCGGTGAGATATTCGGGGCCAATTTCATTTTAACTTTCTTCCATACTCCCAACATAGATCTCATCATTCTGTTTTTAATCGATATTTTTCCTATTTCCTTGTCTAAAAAAAAAACTCTTACCAACTTCCTTTACTTCGTTCATCTCGATTCCCTCCCAGATAACCGACTCCTTCATCAGTATCTTAACTACATTCTTTATCTGGAAGGCTTTATAATAACTCTTTAAATTAGGCATTCCTAAACCGCCTTCTTTTTGAGGTAAATACCACATTTTCTTTAAAATTCTAGGTCTGCGTCCCCCATTACAATAACTATCAAATAGTTTTTGAAATTCCTCAATATCCTTATCTGTCAGCTGAATTGGTAAGGCATCAAATAAAAAATTTAGTTTTGGTAGTAACATCATTTTAGTCAGTGCTATTCTGCCGAACCAAGACAACTTCAGTTTTTGATTTTGTGAAATTTTAATCTTAAGTTCCTTCTTTTGTTTATCATAATTTAGTCTTTTCAGGTCCTCTAAATTATTGGATATATTTATCCCCAGGTATTTCAAGCTCCCTTTAATCTGTAATTTAAATTCATCCCTGATTTTCCTTTGCTCTTCTTTTTCAATATTATTTAAAATTAATTCTGATTTTTCCCAGTTTACCTTCAAACCTGTAATTTGTTCAAAATCCTTTAAATGCTTTTGAATCCTTTCCATGGTTCTTCTGGGGTGTTTCATAATTAACAAAGTATCGTCTGCATATAAACTAATTTTATTTTCCAGTATTCCTTCTATATTTTTGTCTTCTCTTATTATATTAGCTAGTATTTCCATCGCCATAATAAATAGAATTGGAGATAAGGGACATCCTTGCCTTGTTCCTGCCTCTAATCTTAATTCTTCTGTTAAACCGTCGTTAACCCTGATTTTAGCGTATCCTTGTTGGTACAGTTGTTCTATTGTCTTTATAAACCTGTTACCGAATCCATAACTCTTAATTATCTCGATAATTGTTACCCATTGTACAGAATCAAATGCTTTAAAAATATCTAATGATAATATACCTACTTTCTCTTTATTTTGTCTTGCCACGTCTATTAAATTTAGAACTCGCCTTACTAAATCTGTCATATATCTCCCTTTCACAAAGCCGGCCTGGTCTTTATTTATATATTTATCCATAAAACTATTCAATCTGTTTGCCAGTATAGCTGTAAAAATCTTAGCATCTTGATTAATCAGGGATATAGGTCTGTATGATTCTACTTTTTCTAAATCTTTTCCCGGTTTTGGTAATAGGACAATTATTGTTCTATACCACGATGCAGGTACCTGTTCCCCTTTAAGAATACCATTATAAAGTTTTAACAATTTCGGGATTACTATCTCCTTAAATTCTTTATAAAACTCAGCAGGTAATCCATCCTCACCAGGTGCTTTATCTACTTTCAGTTTGTTTATTACTTTTTTTATCTCTTTTTCAGTTATTAATTCTTCCATTCTTTGTTTATGCTCTTGGCTTATTTTATTTTTAATTTGCATTTCCAATCTATCTTTTAATTTATCTAGGTTTATTCTCTTTTTAGAGTATAGGGATTGGTAAAATTCTCTGACCACCTTGCATTTATCTTTAATCTTATTATGCCTTATACCCTCCTTATCCACTAATATCCCTATTTCTCTTCTGCCTCTCTTTTCTTTAGCCGCTCTTGCCAACATTTTTGAATTTTTATTACTGTATTCAAAATATTCTCTTTTTAAATATGTTAGGTCTCTTTTCACCTTTTCTATGTCATTTCCAGTTAATTCCTTCCTTAGTCCCTGCATCTTTTCATATACTTTTCTATCCTTGGTTATTGCATGTATCTCCTGTAACCTTTTAATCTCTTTTTCTGTTTCTTCTTGCTTACTTTTTAACTGTTTATTTCTAATACTTGCCAACCTAATACTTTCACCCCTAAATATTGCTTTCATAGTATCCCATACGGTACCAATTCGTACTTCCCCTGTATCATTCCACTTCCAATTTTCTTCCCATTTTTCTACCATTTGATCTTTACTTTTTTTATCTCTAAACAATCTGGCGTTATATCTCCAATTTTTCGGGCTCTTTATAGCATCTATTTTCAATTCCACCAATACTTTTGCATGATCCGATTCTTTGAATATTCCAATTTCTATACCATCTAAATTACTTATCAAATTATCCGTAACAAATATGTAGTCTATTCTGGAATATGTATTGTACACTTGTGAAAAATACGTATAGGCCCTTTCCTGTCCTTTAAGTACTCTCCATGTATCTTTCAACCCCAAGGATTTCAACCAGTTATTTAACACAAACGTCTTATTTCCACCTACACTTCTCTTCATATTCGTGCTATCTATATTTGATCCTACTAGATTGAAATCTCCCCCTACAATCATTTTTGTTGTTTTTTCTTTCTCTAGTATTCGATATATCTTATTTAAAAACCTGTTTTGATGTTCATTTGGCACATACAAATTCACCAACGTTATTTCCTCTTCTTCTATCTTCCCCTTTATTATCAAGTATCTACCTTCTGGGTCTGATATACTTTTTATTATCTCGAATCCCGTTCTATTTGATATCAAAGTTGCGACCCCCCTAGCCTTTGAGGAGCCATATGATTTTTCGTAAACTTGGGTCCATCCTAAGAATAATTTATTGGTTTTTTCCGAATTCTGATGGGTCTCCTGAAGAAAAATTATATCCGGTCTATCTTTTCTAAGTGCCGCTTCCAACCTCCTTCTCTTCACTTGACAACCAGTACCTTTCACGTTCCATGTTAATACTTTTATATCCTTCATCTATTATGTATCTCCCTCCCTTTTTTTGCAGTTCCCACTTCCTCCTACGGACATGTGATCAACATATAACATTTCCTTCACCTTATACAAAAAAGTAATAATAATAATAAAAAAGGAAAAAACATCTAAAAGAAAAAATACACTAAACAATCTACTACTCTCCCTCCCCATTTCTTTTTTACAAATGGCCTCCAAAATTCAGAGGGGGGAGGGGGGGGTGCAGTCATACATAGGAGTCTGGATTGGGCCTGAACCTACTCCCCGTCCGGAGCTATTCCTCCTTCTGCCCCTTTTGGCATATTCTCGTTTCCATTGCTATCCCTTCTTCTATAACCACCAGATATAATCAATTCTTCCTTCAAATCAAACCACTCTTTAGTTCCTGCTTCCAATAATTTGGCATCTATCATTACGTCCAAGACATTAATATCTTCATTGATTAAATATCTTCTTCCCAGATAAAAAAAACTTAATTGTCTTGGGAATTTCCAATTGTATCTTATTCCCCTTTCCTGGAATCTTTTTGTGATTGGCTTCATCGACTGTCTCCAGAAACGATCCTCCATTGGAATGTCGTTGTACACTTCAATGTCATGGCCTTCTACTTTTAAAACCTCTGGTCCTTTTTCACGTATAAGCGCCATTAACCTCAGTTTATCTGATACCTTAGCAAATTTTAACATGACATTCCTTGACCCAGTTTTGCCCCTTCTTGAACCAAGCCTGAATACATTTACCACTTCATGCGGCGTGAAGCCATCTTCCATAATTTCGTCAAGCCATTTCACTATTCTTTCTTTTAATTTGTCTGGTGAATTCTCTGGGAATTTTCGAATTATAACATTTGCTTTTCTTAATTGTTCTTCTACATTTTCCAATCTCTTTTCATGGTCCCCAACTTTATTTTCTCTTTCCTTTTCTTTCTTTTTTAAGTCCATGACCTCTACTTTTATCATTGCTTGATCTTTTTTTATCTCTTCTTGCTCTTTTTTAATGGTCTTTGTTTCCTCTTTCATGTCTTCAATTCCCTTCATAATGTTTACTAATACATCTTGCAAATCCTTCTTCCATTCTGTTCTAGATCGAGCAAACATATTTCCAATATTATTCCCCAGGGTATCAAATCTCTCGTTAAGAATTTCAAATTCAGATTTAATTCCTTCTCCTCCCCCTGTCGCCGATGTCGTTGGTGTTGTGGCCGTGGACGTGGTTACGATCGTTGTTGGTGTTGTTCCTGCTATCGCCGCTGTCGTTGACACTGTTGACATAGCTGTTGTTGTCGTTGTTACTTTTGCTGTTGTTATCACGATTGATTTTACCACAGATGGAGTAGGCGCCGTTGGTGATATTATTGTCTTCTGTTGCTGCTGCTGCTGTAGTTGTTGTGCCATCTTTTTCACTGTCTCTTGTTCCTCCAAATCCTTTATCTCTTGTTGCATTGCTTTTTTCATTTCTTCTTTCTCCTCATCCAATCTTGTAAGCCTCCTGAAACTTCTATCGGAGGACGTTGGTCTTTGCTCTCTTGTCCAAGCCAATTTCTTCTCTTTCTCTTTCCCTCTCCCCTGCCGTTTCATTCAAATATATTTCTAACTGCTTATTATCGATTTACATATAGAGTTTAATCATTCAAAATTCACCATATATTTTATCTCTAACCAATTTTATTAAACTTTCCAAATACAGTACTTAACCCTTATCACCTCCCTCCTCCCTCTCTCTGTCCTATATATGCGCGTGTATTTACAGACACATATACACACACATGTATACCCAGAGAGTCGTTCAAACTTCCGTTGTCCCAATTTAAATTTAATTAATTTCCCTCTTATATTTTTATCTACTTTAATATTTCCCCTCCCCACAAAATTCAAAATAAAATAAAAATAAAAACAGAAAAGAACAAGAAAAAAAAAAGGGGAAGAAATTTTTTTTTTTTAAAAAGGAAACGATTAGAAAAATCTTATTTGAAAAAATATTTAAAAATTAAAAAGCTTCAAACCAGCCAAAAAAAAAAGAAAAGAAAACCAAACAAAAATAACAGCAATTAAAAAAAATTTTTTTTATCTCCAAAATTTAACTGTAGGGGGAGCCAACTCTCTATTGTAAATTGCAAACGATTTCCAAATCTCTTTTAAGGAGGGAAAAAGGGAGAGTCAGCAGAGACAAAGATAACACTGATGAGTTCACTTTCCTGTTCTCCAAAGTTCCGATCTACAAGCAATTTATTTCTCAGAGAACTACGCCACAACAGCTTCTTGCTTCTCTTTGTATCTCCAAAAAAATGTATGCAGGGACAGGCTTATCGTCTCTCTTCTTCTTTAAAAACCAGTTCTCTTAGACCACAGCACAATAGCGGGAGGGGGAGGCAAGGAAAGGGGAAGAAAAAAAATTAACAAAAGAGGGAAAGCAGGGAATACTATCTTGCCCCTTTTACTTAGCCGTTAATTTATCCACTCCCACCGGCATAAAACATTTCAAAAGGGAAGAAAAAAAAATAAGAAAAAATCAGTCTCTTTACTTCTGCTTTCTATTTCCCCCTTTCTCTTTATAAGTCTTTACAACTTTGCTCACCGTCAAACTTCTTCGCTTTCCCCTTTGCTCCTTTCCAGTGCCTCGAAACTCCGTACGTCTCCGATCGGGGGGGGGGGGGCGACGAGACCAAGCGAGCCCGCTACAAAATCTCTTTCGGCCCCCCAACAGATTTACTTTTAATTCCGACGTCCACTTATGCTTTGCCCATACTTTTAAGCTCTTTTACTAGAACGCCGCTTTCCTCCCGTTTCCAGAATTTCCGTTCTTCGATCCAGAGCTCTGGGGACTCGTCGCCATTACAGGTCGCCCATCCCCCCGCTCTCAAGATCGAAACTCTGTCCTACCTCTTTTTCTCGGCGCTGCTTTGGAGCATCCAATATATTTTCCACTGCTAATTTTCCTTCTCTTTTTCCTAGTCCATTTTTCAGCCGGTTTCAGGGTCTATTTTCACTTTAAAAAAGTCACTTTCTTTTCTCTCCTTTCCGAGCGGAGAAAAGCTCGTCCCTCTCAGCCCTCCATCATGACACGCCCCCGTCAGCCAGGTTCTTACCGGTCCGCCCGGACTGGGGCGGACTGGGTGATGCCCAACACTGCCCTTGACCATTAACAACATTATTTGTTGAAAGTTCTCAAGACTTTCTTGCTGCATTTTGATGAAATTCTGATTATCCCGCGTGTGCTGTTCCTCCATTGTCTGAAATATTGCTTGTAAAAAATTCTCCAATTTGTCCAACCTCATTTCTATACTCCCTTTTGAGTCAGTCACTTTAACACCTGAGGCTCCATTCTGGCCTGTTGTCTCCTGCCCCTAACTAATTTCTTGTTCATTCTTCTTATTTAATAATCCACTAGTTATTTGGCCTTCAGCCATTTTTAAAACCACTTTCTTCTTTATAGCCCATTGACTGCTTTCTGGTTCATTCATATTTTGTTGCTGTAAATGTTGTTCTTCCTCTAAATGGTGTACCTGTTGCTGCTGTTCTTCTTGTTTTTGTTGCTCTTTTTGTCGTCTCCTTCATTCTTCTGCTTCTGCTCTTAACTTCTCAAGATGTTCTATTTTAGCAATCTCATCCTGAAGGGATCTTCTTCTGGGCCTTTCTTCAATTTCCATTCTCATTAATCTACCTATTCTTGTCCAAACAGGATCTATATCTTGGTCTTGCACCACCTGGATCAGGCCTAGGATTTGCCCCAAAATTTGGATTAATAAATGAAAAGTAATGAAAAAAATAAGCTGTAATAAGGGAGCATAATGTATAAGATCAATCTACCAGCTCAAATGGAGAGGAGGATCAAGGAGGGATAGTTGGAGGACAGGATTAGTATACAGTGGAACCTCATACAACAATCACCCCATATAGCAATAAAATCGTATAACAATTAGGTTTTAGGGGGAAACTGGAGCCCCGCATAGCAATTTTCCCTATGGAAAAAAATGTGCAACAATTCTTCAATGGGAAAAACCACTTCGTGAAAAAAATCGTTGTATGATGCATCCCATAGGGAAAATCGCTATATAATGCATGCATGGTATAGCAATTGTTTTGTATAACAACAAGCCCCATGGAATGGATTAAAATTGTTGTATGAGGTACCACTGTAAAACGAACCCATGTTACTACAGTATCTCTTGTGACTTGTTAGTTCACAGCAATTTACTGTTTTATACCATTGCAGTCATATCAGCAGAACAAATCTTTGGTCATAGATTTATCCTCACCCATGCTTACTCTTGTGTAAGCAGCAAAATCTATCAATTTCTGTGTGGGAAAAAGAGAAAGTTTGTGCAGAATTAGAAGAAAACAAACTTGGAAGCAGGAAAAACTGAGACCAAGTTTTACAGGTTCTTCCAGCATTCCTTTCTATTCATCACTTTTTATATATTTTGATCAGGATAGAATAGTTAGTTTTCATACGGGTAAAAATCACTAATGTTTCCACTGGAGTGTAATGGAATTATGCTTGTAATTGGATGGAAAGCAGAAGCACTAAGAGCATAAATGCAGGCTGAGTTAGAAAATGAACATTTTTAAAAGTCTGAAGTAATTTTGATTGAATTATTGGCCTGAGGGGAAATGTGTGCATGTCAAAAGATCAAACAAAGAGAGGCAAATATATGAGATATAAGGGAGATGATTTTACCATTATCAGACCAAAGAGAAGTTCTTCTATGTTTAGGCCAGATGTGAAACTGCCAAAATAAAGGCACCTTTTGGTGAGTTCATTCTGCAGTTCCTTTCGCCTGACCTAGTGTGAGAAAGATTGGCCAGCAACACAAGGTTACCAAGGTAGGCCCGAGTGTGGTTCAGAAATACCACAATCTTTGAGGAATCTCTTTCTATATACCCCATTAAGCCAAAGAGCAATCATACTTTGATAGAAACTGTATGAAGAAAAACATGGTGGTCCAGTGGACACAAAGTCTACCACATCCTACAAGCCAGTAATAAAGCTAATTGTAGTAAGTGAGACATTAGTTCAATTTAAAAAGGAAAAAAACTACTTATCTATGACTTTACTCGCCTGGCGGCACACCTGACTCACACTCCTGACAGGGGCTGTGGGTCGCGGCACAGGACGAGAAGCTTCAATGGCTAGCGGGCCAAAAGGGTGGCTCTCTCAAGGTTAGGCAGAGAGAGACTTGTCCAATTAGCCTAGCTCATAGGTTTGCAGATAAATGGCGATCGGGGTCCTGCTACACAGGAGAAATTAACTGCAAGGACCCCTGGGACAGAATTTCCCTCTTTCTCATTCAATGGTCACTCTAATTTTTGCTTCTGGAGGAACTAATGGTATAGCAAGGAGCATAGGAGTGAACCCTCTGTTATCTTCTTTGCAGCAGTGACTCACTGTCTCCTGAATGCCGAGCGAAGTTATTCCTTCAGGGTAACAGAGCCCACAAAGTTGATACAAATTAGACATAGTCCTCTTTGTAAAAGTCAGACCTTTTTGTATTTAGCTCCCCCTCCTAATTTGCCCCAAGTTGCAAAATGAGCAAAATGAGTGCACTTGACCAACCAAGTCCTTTTATGGTTTTTATTGGAAAAATAACAGAATCCAGTAAATGCAGAATATAGAAAAATGACTGACTAAACTAAGAATAAAGCAAAAACATTTGTAAAATGAAAGAAACAAAATAAAAAGCTATAAGCTACCATATACCTATCGTAAAGTGCGGCGGTCTTTGCCACCCCTTGTGAGATGGTACGGATCGGGACCCATCAAGATGACAATCGATACGGGTCCTCATAGTATTGGAGAACAGACTCCTTTCTTAAGAAATTGGGTAGGTTTTATACCTTTTTCTACGAGAAAATATCCCAGAGAAGTCCTAATTGACCACTCAAAGTGACGGTTTCATGTGTTCTTCAACGATAGCAGGTGGCTGGCTATCAGTGTTCTCATCTCACTATCTGAGATTAGACCTTCTTTTTGTGCTGTTCCCAAAGCTTGGCCTTGAGAAAAGTACAAGAGGTGCTTTCCCAGTTACTGGGTAAAATGGTGGAGTGTGCTTTTCTAAAATGGCTTAACTTAGGCTAAGAGGAATAAATGATAGAGAGGAAAATAAAAACAGTGCTAGCATTTCTAGGTAAAATCCTATTAAACTAACAGGTGTTTAACATAAAATGACATTATCCCACAGGGAATCTCAACACTACTCACAATTAACAAACAATGAATTCAGCAGACAAGATCTTGAAGTTTCAACAGAATCCAGTCTCAATACTGAAGATGGGGGGGGGGGAGGGGACTCTTTTCCTCCATTATAATTCCCAGAATTCTTTGAGGGTTATAATAGAAAGGAAGGAATAAAGGCTACCATCCCAAGCTTGTCTTGACATTCCTTGATGAGCTAGCTCTTTGCTTCTCTCCTCTTCTCTGTTTGTTGAGTACTTTGCTTAAACAGTAGGAATGTTCTACCTGAAAACCCTCATTCTCAAAATTAAAAGTATACCAGATAGTAGAATATTAAGACCAATAAATTAGAGTTCAAAGACAGTGAATGACTTTTAACATTAGTTCTCTATGGCTGAAACTAGAAACATGAATGGACATTGCTATATATTGTTGTGATGATGTAGCAGTGGTCAATAATCATAACCTCACAGATTCATATAACCTGATAGTTTCTTGACTAAAATAATTAGATTTGTTTAAAACTCTGTGGTTGAGTTGTGGAAATACTCATTTCTCATTCTCACTAATAATAATTTCATGTCAGAAATTATTTTGGGTTGAAAGAATTTTGGCTGGAGAAATTCTGCTCAGGTGATACCAAAATGAGTCTCCTTTCATGTCCCCAAGATCTTTTTTCCACTGAAGAAGTCCCTATATAGCTACAGTACTTGCAATTTCTTGCTTTTGAACTGCTGGATTGGCAGGAGCTGGGACAGAGATGGGCACTCAAACCGTCAAGCAGTATCCGGGTCTCAAACTGCCAACTTTCCAGCCTTCCAGCTAACAAGGCAAGCTTCTTAACCACTGAGCCACAACAGCCCTCATTCTCACTGATTTTTGGTATCTTATCCAGATGGGGCATCTTGACAAAGAATTTATGAGCAACAAAGAGTCCTTGCTTCCAGCTGAGGGTAAGACAGAAAGCTATTTGCAGGCGCACCCCCCAATAAAGGACTCAGACACTGGTAAAAGTGGATAACGGCATTGGGCCACATTTATTGATTCATGCCCTAGTCCGAATTATAAATTTCTATTGGTATTCCACCAATTATAATTCTTAAGGCAAGCAGGCCGAAGTAACACTGGTAAGGTTCCACCCAAAATTGCCAACGGCAATTGGTTACAATGTATCCATTTGTATCAATTTGTTTGTTGACAACAAACAAATTGTTGACCGTAGTCAATAATCTAACTACTGACCCCACCCTCTGACGCGTATCCGTAAAATAACGGGTGATGCATGCTGCCTAGCTCGTGTCATCACCCCATTGCCTGGTTCATCATTGACCGGACAACGTTAACCAACTTGTGCCTGTCTAGTGTTGTCCAGTCAATTGCGAACCTGCCGGATACCTGTGGGTCATAAATGTTTACCTTACCAGTGCTACCCGCCACACGGGGAGGCTTCAATAAAGGCTCACTGCCCCCCCCAGACCGTCAGCTCGGTCAACAGGCCTGCTCGCCAATCTCCCAACAAGAGGTCCATACCTCCCGGCGACAGATGGATCCCATCCCCTGTGTAAAGCTCATAATTTTGTAGACTGATGGTGGGGTGTCGTACGACGCGCCCCCAACCCTTGTCCAGAAAGAACCGGGCAATAGCCCTGTTCACCGAGCGCCGAGCCCGATCAAGGGCCTGGAGGTTAAACCCTCCCCTGTAAGCGTGCCGCGGTATCATGTCCGACCAAATTAGGGGTGTGGCAGGCCACACATAATGCAAGTAGGCCAGGTCACCGCAAATCACATGCTTCAGCGATAGGCCCGTGACCTGTCCCAAATCATTACCCCCGAGGTGTATAATAAGGACATCAGGCGGGTCAGCATCCCTGATAGAGAAAAGGAATGGCAACAGTTCCCGCCATAACATTCCGCGCTTACCGTACCACCTGAGACTTGCGGATGCACCCAGTCCCAGTCGGGGTCCCCACTCTGTCGCCGCAGCAAACTGCGCTGCCCTGTGCACATAGCTGTGGCCCACCAGCCATACTGTCACCGGTGTAAGACGACACCCAGGGTCTGTCAAGGAAAAAGGAAACAGGGTAGTGACTTAACTGGTACTCACTGTTGAAGAGGGCGAACATACAACTGAAAACATCGTGATCCCCACCTTCCCATGTTGCATATTTCAGCCCCAGAGTACCCAAACGCCGCTGCGGTGGAAGCCGCCCCTATCCGGAATGAATGGGTGCCGTAACGAGCCCCAGGGAGGCCAACACTGGCTATTGCCTTACCCGTCACCTTCCAAAATTGAAATTTAGTAAGGGGAGACCCATCTTGGTGACAGAAAAACGGGCCAGGGTGTGTACCACGTAGTGCAAGGAACTCCTGTAGGGCACCAACCGGACAGATGTCTGCCAAGGAACATCGTAGCAGTCTTACACCACTGCCTACACCGTGCTGATCAACCTTAGAGGAGCGTATCCTCAGCTGAGCCCAATCAGAAGAAACATAGACATCTTCGAGTTCCAGTGCCCTACGACTCGCATCCGCCTTAGACAGTAGCACCAGCTCACTGATGCGGAGTGCCCCAAAAAAGGCCACCGTAGTAGCCGCGTGAAACAGGGTTGCCTCATACCTGTCGAAACACAGGTCATGCCAACCCCGTGCAAGGTGGGTAAGCACCCCTGGAGAAATAGGGTGGCGGTCGTCTGGCTGCGCCCACGTTCCCGCACCCTTCCAAAACATGTCGTATGCGAAAATCACTTGTGCTGTCAGCAAAACCACCCACCTTGGCCATAAATGCCAGCGCTTGGCCATGAATGCCAGCGCTGACAGCCTGGATGCTATGGTGCGGGGGGCTAAGCCCTGGGCATGTAAGGAAATCATAAATTGGAGGATGTGAGCTACTGGGATGGGCCAACTTTCAGGCAGCCGTGATTGGGCACAAAAGGCCCTGAATGAACTAAATGCATGGTTATACGCCTTACGCGTGTGGGGGGCGAGCGACATGCCGATCGCCCGGTTCACCTCTCCTTGCCAAGCGTCCATATCTTGTCTGGGAGCGGCGAGGGAAATTCCTCTGCGTCCGGGGCCAAGGCACGGAACCAGGGGATCTGCAGGTGGGACAAAGCGTCAGCAATATCATTATTAATACCTGGAACATGCCTGGCCCTAAAAAGCACATTGAGGCGTAGGCTGCGCAACACAAACTGGCGAACCAGTTCCATGACCCTGGGAGATTTAGCCGTCTGTGAGTCTAAATGTGGACAACTGCCGCATTGTCACACCAGAAATGGACGACCGAATTGGCCCACTCCTCGCCCCATAGCATCAAAGCTCCCAGAATGGGGAAAAATTCCAGGTACGTGAGATCGCGCAAACGATCCGAACCCCACCAGGCTGGCGGCCATCTGCCGTAGGCCCACTTCCCTTCAAAGTAAATCCCATAACCCAGGGACCCTGATGCATCCGACTGAACCTGAAAACGAGGGGAAACCAAAAGGTCGGACCTCCAAAAGGACACCCCGTTGAATTCCCTCAGGAACTGTAGCCAGATGAGCATATCAGCCCTCATGCCCTTGTTCAGTCGGACCCTGTGGTGGGGCCTGGCCAAGCCAGTCATGGCGTCGCACAAGCATCGAGCAAACGCTCTGCCAGGTGCAACGACCCTGCAGGCGAAATTGAGGTGACCATGTAACACCTGGAGCTCCCGAAGGGACACCTTGCGTTTTGCCAGCAAGTCCAAAATGAGTGCAACGATCCGGGAAACCTTATCAACAGGTAACCTGGATGCTTGCACAACCGTGTCAATCTCAACCCCCAGGAATGTGAGCTTAGTTGAAGGGCCCTCGGTCTTTTCGGGCGCTAAAGGGACACCGAGTTCCTTCATTAGCGTCTGAAATGTATGTAGGAGACGCGTGCACGTGTACCAGCCCCGTTCACCCCCGAATAAAAAATCGTCGAGGTAGTGGGCTACAGACCGGGACCCTGACCTGCGAACAAAGGCCCATTGCAGGAAAGTGCTGAAGTGCTCAAATGCCGAGCATGAAATGGAGCAACCAAAAGGCATGGCTTTGTCGAAATAAAATTCACCCCGGAACTTGAAACCCAGCAACTCAAAGTCGCCCGGGTGCACTGGCAGGAGACGGAACGCAGACTTAATGTCGCACTTAGCCAGCAGTGCACCCGGGCCACATGAGCGCACCATGCGCAGGGCCTGGTCAAATGATGTATACCTAACCGAACAAAGGTCATCAGGGATAGCATCGTTGACCGAACGGCCAGCTGGGTAAGACAAGTGGTGTATCAAACGGAACTCCCCCGGTGACTTCTTGGGCACTAACCCCAACGGGGAAACCTTGAGATTGGGAAATGGTGGGACAGGGAAAGGGCCAGCGACCCTGCCAGCAGCAACCTCCTTAGCAATGCTCATGGCAGCCACCTCCTCCCTTCCCCTGAGTGATAACAGGTTGGGTGCATCTTGAGGGGACCTGTCCCCTGTGAAAGGAATGTGAAACCCCTGCTGGAAACCCTCAAGCAGGTAAGCTGCGTCTGCCCTCCTCGGGTACATCGCGAGCCAACGCTCCAGCATGTCCACATTAATTGGGGAGGGGGCCTTTTGCTTGACCAGCTCCCTCCGCGGCAGTTCTGCCCGCTCCCTGTCCACCTCTACCTCTGCCCCGCAGTCCGCCTGCCCTAGGACACGCGGAGGCGGCATGGGGGCCAGCACAAGAGGGACACTCATGCCTATAATGGCACTGCTTCCTGTTACACGCACCATTGGCCGAGAAACTCCAACACAGCAGGCGGGCTGGAACCCCCTGCCCCGCCACCTGGCGGGGTGCCTGGGCCGGAGTAGCTCGCTGGACCGCATGTCCACAATGGTACCTCTCCCCTGGCGCCGGGCGTGTGGGGGTCATATACAGAAGCCACAGCTTCTGGCAGGGCTCATCCCACCTCATCTCTGGATGTAGGGGCACTCTCATGCGGAATTCCTCGTCGTAAGCCAACCACGACGGGCCAGGGAAATCAACGATCGCTCGGTATATGTTGTCCAAATACTGGACCATCGGAATTGCCAGGTCGGGCCGGGCCCTGAGGTACACCGCCATGTATATAAGGTATGCGGGTAACCAGTTGGCCCACGTACGTGGCGGCTTACGTCGACGAGACTGCTCCTTGTCCTTCTCGTCCTGCCCCTCCCTCTCCTCTTTGGTGGGTTCTCTATTCAAGAGGGAGAAAATGTCCACATACTCCCCCCGCCAGATCTTTTCCTTGGTAGCCTGGGCCAAATGATCCCCAAGGGGTAAAGAATAACCTGCTGTCGGCAAGGCCGACACCGGAACATGGACCGTGCTGGGCACCATGAAAGGAGCCTGGACCTGCCCCGCCACCCCCAATAAGTTCCCTGCAGGACAGGGTGCCCCGCCCCAAGAGGGGCCTTGGAGTGTTGGAGCTGTTCCCGGATGGGCCGGAGGCGGCTGACCCGCTGCCCCAGCCAGGCAAGGCCACGGCCACTGCAAACCTCCCCCCGTAGTGGGTTGTGGTGTGGGTTCACTAGCTTGGACCGTATACTCACAAGTTGCACCCCCATGGGCCGCCCCCACCGGGGGTTCCGGCCCACTGCGGGCGTCGGAGCTCGCGACCGCAACCGAGCTCGTAGACGGGGCCTGACCACTACCTGCTGGCGGCATCTGCTGAGTGGGGAGCTGCGAGGCTGCGGCTGTCGCCGACCTACTTGCCTCAGGCAGCTCAACCCTTTCGGCCGCCTGCCAAGGACCGGCAGACGCTGAGTTGACCTGTAAACCAAAGGGTACCCCTGATGGATTAACTATCCCCAAAGATGCCTCCAGGGCCGCTACGCGGGCCAGTAGGGCATCAACGCTGATGGGGGGCAAAGGGCCGGCCCACCGGTCGCTGGCGCCGGGCCAGGTCTCTGGACCCCGGGGCCCGAATACGGCCATGCCCCGACCACCGGCCCTGGAGGGGCCAGGGGCATGCCCTGCCAGGGAAGGGAACCCAGTCAACCCCCTTGGTTAAAGCCCACCGCTGGAAGCTGCATGCCAAGGCCCAAAGGCCCAGCCTGGCTATGCGCCAGGCCCGGGCCGGTGGCCGCTAATTGTGGGCCGGGGGCCGCAGCCCCTGCAGGGCTGGTCCGAGGCTGTCCAGCCTCGGGCCAGGGAGCAATCGACCCCATCCCGCCGGTCCCGGTGGGCGCCCCCGGAAAGGGGGCCTGCTGAGGGGGCATAGTCGCGGTCCTCCGACCCGGCTGGCGCCTCCTTGAAGTGTGAACCGCATTCGCCATCGCCTTCTTTTTGGAAGGCATTGCTGCAATTCGCTGGGAAGCCGAAGAAAAGAAGCGCAGAAGAAAACCGCTGCTCGAAAGAGGCTTCCCGGCTAAAGGGAAGAGCGATGCAGCGATTGGGGAAAAACTACTCCTCTCCGTCGCTTCGCAAAATGGCAGCGCGGCTGCCTTGTGGCCACCCCTTTTAAAGGGTGCTGGCCATGCCCCCTAACTACCCGGATGTCCAAGTCCGGTGGGGGGGGCGCAAAGAGCGTGGCGGCCATTTTGGTGCCGTGCTTGCATTCTCTTCCTTATCACCTCTGTAATTTGTATGACATGTATTTTGCGCTCAACTAGTGTCCTTTCACTTCCAGATAGACTTTACAGAAACAAAGCACACACATATGCCTAGTTGTTAAGAAATACATAAATAACCTATCCAGTGCTTTGGATTCTTAAACAAAACAGCAACCATCCTAGTTTGAAACAGCTCAGACAATCTGTGCAACTAACAAACAATGTGCAATTTTCTTCAAAAAAATTAATAATGGCAGTGTAGTGATAGCCGTAGGAAAAAGATTGTTGTTCTTTTGTGTGAGAATGAGACAAAATATGATTTTCAATCCCTAACTAAGAACTTAGCGTTACTATTTCCCATTTTTTTCCAAAGGTTCACATGATTTTCAATTATCTCACTGTGACAAGAAGTACCATATTTATTCTTCCAAGTGACATTTAAAACAAATGTTCAAAATTGCAAAATTTTGTGGTAACAAATTAGATAAATCTTTCCCATTATGGAGTCATTTAATCCTGGATGTTTTTCATACAGACCCTCTTACTAGTGCCATAGACTCCTAGGGTCCCTTTCACACCCACTGAAGAGGGCATTTAACCTTGTAGAACCAATTATTTGGAACACCATTTCTCTTTATATTAGACATGCTTCAAAATTTCTTATTTTTAGTGAATGTTAAAGGCATACCTATTTTTGCAAATGTTCTCTGTATAGTTCAACCTATCATGTATCTTACACTTACAGGTAATAATGTTGTGCATTGATTTGATGCATTTTTAGCATTATATATTTCATGATTGCTGTTTTAAAATCTTTAGTTCTAACTGGAAGAGTTCTGAATGTTACATTTCAGAAGGAAATAGTATTATGCATCATATCTTAACAGCCAGGTTGCCATTAACATTATTGTTGTTCCAATAAGGCAAGTAATTTGTTCTGTTCATTAAATAGCTAAAAAGATAACTTTTGAACATAAGTAGAACCATGTTACACATTATATTTAAGTACTGTATTTTCTGGCGTATAAGACTACTTTTTAACCCCGAAAAATCTGTGCCAAAGTCAGGGGTCATCTTATAGGACAGATACTTAACTGCAGCTTGTTTCCCCTTGCTTCATATGTCCGGCGCATATGGTGGGGGGTGCCGCGGCCGAGTCCCTGCTCTGTGCGGGGAGTATGAATCAAGGGGAAGCAAGCTGCACACATCTTCCTGTACCTCAAGAAGGAGAACGTGAGCATGGATTGGCTCTCCACCAGAACCTGCCCATTCGACTCAGAGGGCTGCGCGTCTTCGGGTTGAGTGTGGGTTAATTTTTATTTGGTTGCATTGGAAGAGAGGTAGTCTTATACGGCAAGTATATTCCAAACTCTATATTTTAACTGGAAAAGTTGGGGGTCGTCTTATACGTCCAGTCGTCTTATACGCTGGAAAATATGGTAAGTTAGATATTAACTACCCAGTGTGGTATAGTGTTCTACAATGTTCTGAGTAATAGACTTAGAAGACTATGGTTTGATTCGCTCCTCAACCATGAATATTGATCAGGGATAGGGTTAGCAATGATATAAGTAATCCTTAAATATCATATACCTGGAAATTGCCCACCTACCCATTAAATGAAGAGGCAGTACACCAATTTGTGATAAAAGACATAGGGCCACATTTAATTATTAATTTAAATCCCCTACCAGTAGAGGGGCTGGTAGTGCGACTCCTGATACCAGTAAAGAGGAAGAAAACACCCAAGGGATACAATATAATCAAACCAGGCAGGGCATAAAGAAGGTGCATACAATATTTAATTAGAAAAGATAAATATAAATATAATCAACAAGTATGAATTGTATGGTGAATTAGCAAATACTATTCTGGTGTGTTGAATCCTATAAGAGTCACTTATATCAGCATAAGTACTGAGACGAACATAGAAATGAGCTGTCTGAGGGAGTGTGACCAGGCCTCTGCTTTAAAAGGTTGAGAACTCCTGCCTTAAGGGTTCACTGCTACCACACAACCCAGCACTACTTGCCATAAGAGAGGGTGAGCTCATTCTGTCTTCAAGGACAGTGAGAAGCCCCCCCCCCGCCGCCCCCAACACACTTTCAGGTCCTCCAAATAGGTTTCAGACAGGTGAACTGAAATTCTCCAAAGCAATTCTGAGTGTGCAGGTACCCCCCCCCCCCATTTTTTTTGTTTGCCCATGCTTTGAGCTCCCTATTACCTTCTCTACAAGCCTAGTCCAGACATCTGGGATCATAACCCCCCCCCCCACCTCCAATCAGGCAGTATAGCAGGTTAACTGCTTAGTCATATTAATATGCACGTTATGTGCCTCCAACTTGCATCCAACTTACAGTGACCCTAATATACAGCCTGGATGGATGAGGAATTTTGCCCCCCCCCATTGGATAACAACAGTCTTAGGCTGGGGATGGTCATGTGTTCCTGCTCAGAGGTATGGGGGTGGGATGAAAGGCTTATTTATAGGCCTCCTCTGCTCTAGCTCAGGCCTCTTTGCGAATTTGTGATGTCCCTATCTCCCAATGTGGCTATAATATTCAGGTCACCTTATGGGGCCATATATGAATTTTTTAGCCCATCTTCTGTATTGGTTTGTTGGAAGTTGGGTAGTTTTTCACCTATCTCATTCTAGCAATTGTGAATTTTCATGGCTTAGCAGTGCAGTCATTTAAATAGGTCACATTTAGGCGTTAGGGCAGGGTTAGGGTGGTATTTGTGAATTCCTCAGTGCATCATTGGACAAGGTGAAACTTGGGTGCCTGGCACTTAAGAGACACCATGAGCCATCTCCGCAAGATGTCCAACATCTGTTCCTAGGAACAAGTTGGAAATGCCCATGGAGATGCCTCCCTGACATAACTGGCTGGATAGTAACTGTTGAAGGTATAGAAATGCCCAGGGGCAAGGGATTCATCTGTCCAGTCCAGAAACGGGACAAGGTGTCTCCTGCTCTGGTATCAGGAGTTCAAATCCAAAAAAGGGGAGGGAATGGCAGGGTGTGCAGACAATAAAGAAGAAGAAAACACCCAAGGGATATAATATAATCAAACTGGGCAGGGCATAAAGAAGGTGCATACAATATTTAATTAGAAAAGATAAATATAAATATAATCAACAAACATTAATTGTATGGTGAATTAGGAAATACTATTCTGGTGTGTTGAATACTATAAGAGTGTAGGAATCTGATTCATGTAAAGATCTCTTCTCACTCAGTCTCATGAAGCAGCAGTTTATATCATCAGATCTTTTAAGATAGAAACTTAAGAGTCCACGAAGTCCAGCTTCATTAGGCTCAGAGTAAGGAAAGAACAGAGAGAGACAGAAAACATGACTGCAGTCTTTGGCTTTACAAAGGATACTAATGGCTTCTCTTTATTCAAGCAGAGTATCTCAGAAATGAAACTTAACCTACATAATCAATCAGAATGTCAGAACCCAAATAAGGAGAAGAAAGGAGAATTCTTTTTCACTCTTCTACGCATGCCCAAAAGCAAGCGTTGTCTCTCAGTAAGCAAAGAGGCCTTTGTTTACAAAATGTGTCAGAGACAGCCAGACGGAAAACAGATACATTCCCACATGTCCTCCTTTTTCATTTAAATTTGAGAGAGGGACGGCTAATCATACCCCTGCATGTCATCATACTCCATAACTACTCCTCCATATACATCATCACTGTCCTCCTGGACATCATACCCCTCCTGACTCCTGGTACCTTGTTCCGGAGGATGATACCTCATTGAGTACAATTGCCGTCGTGCAAAACTCGATGTCTCCCTTCTATGCAGTGGACATGCGTTACACATAGAAATAAGGTTAGGAATACAATTAATGCAAAAACACAATGATATAAGGCAGATAATAATAATGAACCCATAAAAGAAAACTAGTCTAAGGACAGATAAATCAGGCAACCAAGAAGTCACCCAATCAAAGAGATTAACATCAGTGCGTACATTGTTAGTAATGCTCTCCTGTAAATTCTGAAGTTCTTTCTCAATAGTATTATTCAGATCCTGGAATTTTACCCGACATCCCTGGTTCCTGACCAGTTTACAAAATCCTCCGGATTTTGCTAACAGGTAATCTATGGCCAGTCTGTCCTGCATTTGGTCTTGATGAAGCTCAGTGATTTCCATTTGAAGATCCCGTATGACCCTCCCTGTGGCATTGATTGATTTCTCCAGCCTACAGGTGAGTCCCAAAATGGACCTTCTATTCTCCTGGGAAATGACACCTGGGTATGATCCCAAGGTGAGTGCTCCAGTGATAGCACCCCCTATAGCTCTCCCCAGGAGCTACCATCAGAAAGCTGAACATCGATTATCACTTCATCATTGCAACCAGAACCCATCGGGCCGGCAGCAGCTCTCCGGCGCCGTGCATCTGCCCGAAGCGGCATTTGCACTTGTACGGGTAAGGTAAAATAACCCAATGCTGCACATTGATATTGTCCTGGATGGAAATTCGTGGCAACTCCATTAAAAAAAAAACCACATGTTAGGATCCTTGATTTGCCATCCATTGCAAATTGAACCACTATCTATAGCAGAATAATCAGGAGTAAACATAGGAAACACATCATATATATCTTCAATAGTAGTGTTAAACAAGGTATAATTAAGCTTGTAATAACTGTTATAACTACCCCATAAACAAAAATAATCGTCACAACCCGTATAATTGCCTATATTCCTCAAAACCCTTTTTGCTTGAGTCCAGTACTTCCATTTACTATTCCAGACTCCAGAACTATGACAGCAGAAACAAAGTCCTTTAGTGTATTTCTTGAATGTCATGCTTCGCCAGCGGGTGTTGTTAAATTGTTAACAATGCCGGAAGAAAGGCCATTTGAGACACTGCCAGTGGATGCTCATAGTATAACGTTGCATTCTTACCATGAACCTCAAACATATAGTTAGCATGACGAAGCCAAAAGTTGGGGTTGCCCCCATGAGTCATTGTTCTTACAGCTGGAAGCACAGTAAAAAAGAAAAGAACAAATGTCAGCACATTTAGTCTACTGGTGAACCACCATCCTGGAGCTGAGTAACCTTCTTCTCTCTCCATGGGCGGATCGCTCGAGCAGGAACCCTTCCACTCAGGATTCCCTTGTTGCCAATAAATGACCAATGGCTTAGGAAGACACTCCCCTAAGAAACAGGAGCATGCCCTGTTATTACTAGTACCATGTAACTAGATATGAAACATGAGTGACATATAACACAAATGCAATATCACAAACCCATTTACATGTGTATGGTACTGAAAACTCTTCCATGTACTTCTGGAGGTACCTTGAGATATGCAGTATGCAAAACATAACATAAGCAAAGACAGGTCTTTCTCCTGCAAGAGAATAAGCAAACATTTAAGCATGAACAAAACATGAACAGTTCTCTTCTTCCTTACATGAAGGAGGTTTCTGTTGCATTCTAGAAAGCATTTATCACTCCCCAAGTACATGAGTAAGGCATTCAATTTTTTCTTCTCCCACTGGTGTAAATGAAAGAAGCATTCAATAACTTAAAATCAGCATAGCATGGTAACTCAAATACAGTACAAATCTCATTAGAGCATTTCACACTCATAGCATGAACAGGTTGCTTAAAAAAGATTTTCAGGCTTTAAAATGCAAACAAAGCCAATTCTTCTTTACAGTCCACACAAACTTTTTTCCTTTTAGTCCAATTAAAATGTCCAAATTAAAAGTCCAAATGTTGATTAAGCTTTCTTCTTAAACACTCTCTTCTCTCCAGCACAGTTCTTGGCCATAAATTAAGCCATAAATTAAGTCTCACTGACTTCACAAGACAATCCCACACAACCCCCCTTTTCAGCTTTTCTGGCAAACACACATTCCTTTTGTGCTCCAGCCACACCCATCTGCATTAAGGCAGGCCGATGAGGTGTGAAGGCACAAAGAACAAATTCTCCAGAAGTTGCAAGTAATTTCACACAGAAGAAAATCACAGGGAATTCCAAGTTGCTTTCCCTGCAATCCTGATGCTTGAAATTTGGAACAGCTCACTCTGGATCTCTTTGTTTGAGGGTTGGGCAGTTCAAAATCAGCCAAAAACTGTATGTCTTCTCCCTCCTTGTATTTTTGCAACAGCCTGCTGTCCATACAGGACGGATCCACGCCCCTTTTCCTCTGCATTTCTTTCATCTGCAGCTTCTGAATCTCAACTTTATGACAAACTGCATCTGTTAGTTTGTACTTGCACCCCTTTCTGGTCTTGGGTTTTGTGCATTCCTCCTTTGGGCCATCCTTCCCCTTCTGTAGGATCTTCCTGCCCAAACGTGAGGTATCAAGTTTACTACTCAGCTTCTCCTGCTTTTGTGATGAGGGTTGCTTCACGGGGGGGCTGAGATCCCCTATGCTGCTCTTTGAATCACACCCCTTGCTTCTTGCCACTTTGCGTGCATTAATAGCTTCAATCTGTGATGAGGTCCCCACCATTTGTTCCCCATCAGCTGGCACTAGTTGTTTTTTAGACTCGGCAGGCAGTATTGCAGCAGAGAACAGGTCTTTTGTAGGGCTAAAAGTGCTTGATTGCTGCAAGGCAGGATATAATGTCCCATCACCATTTCCACCCCCACCCCCACCAGGGGGCTGTTGTTTCTCATATGATGGAGGGGCAGTTGCCATAGTCCCTCCCTTGGCTGGTGGCAAAAGCTTTGGGAGGGGGCCAACAAGCCCCTGAGACAACAGAATATTCTTTGGAGTGAGTCTTTGAAGGCAGTCTCTGACTTCCTCCCATGTAAATAGCACTGATACAGAAATTCCATTATGCTTCTGCATTTCTCTCCCAATCTGTTTCCACTGTTTTAAGTCCAAGCATTCATCAAATTTAACCCAAGGACTGATTTTCCCTATAGCTTTGACTAGCTTTTGTATCTGCTTCTCATCAGCCTTTCGTCCATTCATATGCAAAAGATCTGAGATATCTTTACAAAGTTCCTGCATTTGCGAAGAAAGCACACACCCCATGATGTCACTCACCTAGTGTGGGACCCAAAGTTGACTTTGGATGAATCTCGAGCGCTCGATTTATGACCTTCCCGGTCGGACCTGTCTGGTCGGAGGTGAATGAAGACCTTGTCCCGGTCGATGAGGTGCTAATTAGGTGCTAATTGCTGAAGCAGAATTCAAAGCATTCCTTTGACTTTCATTCAATGGCCTCGCGACGGGGCACCAGTTGTAGGAATCTGATTCATGTAAAGATCTCTTCTCACTCAGTCTCATGAAGCAGCAGTTTATATCATCAGATCTTTTAAGATAGAAACTTAAGAGTCCACGAAGTCCAGCTTCATTAGGCTCAGAGTAAGGAAAGAACAGAGAGAGACAGAAAACACGACTGCAGTCTTTGGCTTTACAAAGGATACTAATGGCTTCTCTTTATTCAAGCAGAGTATCTCAGAAACGAAACTTAACCTACATAATCAATCAGAATGTCAGAACCCAAATAAGGAGAAGAAAGGAGAATTCTTTTTCACTCTTCTACGCATGCCCAAAAGCAAGCGTTGTCTCTCAGTAAGCAAAGAGTTCTTTGTTTACAAAATGTGTCAGAGAGAGCCAGACGGAAAACAGATACATTACCACATAAGAGTCAATTATATCAGCATAAGTACTGAGACGAACATAGAAACGAGCTGTAATAGTATAACATGTGTTTATTAGTATATATAGAGACAGGTCATCAAACACAATGGATAAGACCCATTGTAAAAATGCTTATTCCAATTATACTAACAAATGTGTTCGTAAAGAGGTACAAAATGCTGCATGTGAGACAGTAAGAGGCGTAGACAACACAGTCCAGAGTAACACAAGTCCATGAGGAAAAATTTCAGAATCTACTAAGCACAAATACAGTCCAAGTGATGCAATGCGAAGAAATCGATATCCATCTGGTAAGACAGGATATTTCAAGCAGTTTCTTCATCATAAATCTGTGAAACAATAATTGCAATGGTAAAAACCACCCGTGGAAGAACGACATATACGCTAGGTAACATAGAAGAATAGAACAATAAAAATACAATTCAATAAATACCTTAAGCAAAGGAGTAATAAGTGCGCTCAAACACCTCTCAAAGGAAACTCATATTGGGCTGGAGCGTTAAGGGGAAGGAGATGACAGGAAAATTTTACATAGGAAACAGCAGGAGCGTTAATCAGAAAAGACACTTAGTAAAGAAATAGGGAGACTTGAAAAAGGCTCTTAAAGGGATCACATCCTTAAATTTAAATAAAATAAGAAAGGAGAAACAGGACTAAAGAAAAGCAGAATAATCAATGTCAATATTCAAACCTTTGGAGATAAAACTGGAAAAGCGATGTATATAGAACGCCTCTCGTCTGAGGAGAAACTGTTCTACATTCTCCACTTGGTGCAGTCGAGGGCTGTAACTTTCGAGAACCACAACCTTCATGTCAGTACAATGGTGTTTCTTTTTGAGAAAGTGTGGTACCATGGGAGCTTGGGGATTCGTATTCCTAATACGTGACTGATGTTCCCCGACCCTAACCTTCAGGGGGTGACTAGATTGTCTGATATAAGCCAACTCACAAGAACATAAAATTAGATATACACAGTTTGAGCTATTACAATTACTGAACTTGGTCATATCTAATACAAAATTACATTCTGGTAAGGTTACCTTGTTGGTCTGCCACATATTCTTACAAAACGTACAGTGACCACAAGCATGATGACCAGGAGGAAATCTCTGTGTAGGTGTTAATCGAGGGAGGGTGTCGGTTCTAGTAATCATATTAGCAATGGTTCTGGTTTTTCCGAAACCCACAGTGGGAGGACTGGAGCAACCTGGAATGGAGTCTAAAATATGCAAATGTTTTAAGATAGTTTTCTTAATGTTATTAGCGAGAGGGGTAAAATCTATAGACCAAAAGACGTTGGACATAGGAGATCTATCTTGGCGGTTAAACAGTGTGGATCTCGAGCGTGCCTGTACTTTAGAAAAGGCAGTCTTAATGGTACATATGGGGTAACCTCTCTTTTGTATGGAACAATTGACATTGCTGGCAGCCTTAATGAAATCCCGATGTTCAGTAGAATTCCGCTTTGCTCTAAGTAATAAACTATACGGAATATTACTTTTCAGATAATGAGGATGAAAGGAGTGGTACTGTAAGTAAGCTTGTCTTCCTGTGGGTTTGTGATATAGATGCATCTTGAGTTTATTATTAGAAATAAAAACAGTAACATCCAAAAACGGAAGAAAATAATGATCCATAGAATGTGTGAAAGTTAAATTATTATCCTGCATGTTTATCCAGTTAACGAAGTCAGGAACCAAAGATGAACTTTTGAAAAAAAATCATCAATATATCTTTTGTAGACAATAATTTCTGAAAAAATGGATTTACTTGTGGATCCAAAATAAAAGTTTTGTCAAAATCAATCATAAAAATGTTCGCAACAGATCGTGCAAAATTTGAGCCCATGGAGACACCTTGTAATTGCAAATAATAATTATTCTCGAATCTGAAAACATTGTGCTCAAAGCAAATATCAATGAGATCCAAAAGAAAGTGTGATGGAGGATCTAAATCAGCACGTGAGGACAAAACATGAGGCAGAATAGTCCGAGCTTCCTGCAAAGGGATAATGGTATATAGTGAGGACGCATCAAGGGTTAAAAGTACAGAGTCAGGGGGCACCAAGTGGAGAATGTAGAACAGTTTCTGCTCAGATGAGAGGCATTCTATATACCTCGCTTTTCCACTCTTAGCCCCAAAGGTTTGAATGGCCATTTTGCTCTTCCTCCACCACATGCCACATGCCACTTCCTGAAATGGTGCTGTGGGCCACACATAGCCTGTGGGCCACTGGTTGACAATCCCTGCCTTAAGGCATCATAGGACGAGGTGAGCACTTGATCCCTAGCACAACTATTCTAGGGAATAGAGTTGGAATAACCTGCAGCAATGTCTCCCCAGATCAGCTGGCCTGGGCAGTAGTTAGCAATGCCCAGCACTGCACAGGGAAAAGGTATTCACCCACTCAGACTAGATAGGGAAAGAGTAGCTTTCCCTTCTCTGGCACCAGGTTTAATAGCACTACCAGGCCCAACCACCGGTCAGGGATTTGCAAATAAATTCAATAAATTGTGGCCCTAGATTTTATACTAAAATATTCAAGTCTTTCCTCTTCATTTCACATTGAGGAGGAAAAAGTGGACAACCTGAATTCAACAATAACTTCCCCTGGGCTTAACTTTGCATAGTGGCAATTTCTTGGGTTGGAGAAGCTTTGAATATATGTTAACTCAGCTCCATTCTTGCTGCCTACTATGTCTCTCATGTATTGATAATTGTTTGACCATCAGGAGTAGGGGAATGTCAAAGGCCCTCACTGGTGTCATAATCAGGACATACGACCGTGTGTAACTGTATTTCCATTAGACCCTCATCTTCCACAGTCTACTCAGTCTGGATAAGGCAGGCCCCTTCACCCTCAGTCCATAAACTGGTGTCAGTTTAGGTTTCTTTTTTCTTAGTCTCTTGTAGCTATAAGCTCTTCTTTAGTTCATGGATGCACTTAAACTCATGCTACTATTGCCAATGATGCAGATGAGTCCGTTGATGATGACACCAGCTTGGGCTACAAAGTCCCCAATCTCTGCTGTGCTTTTAGGTCCCAGGCTGTGGGATAGGGCAAAGTGTGGTGAAATCTGAGAAGCTAAAATAGGAGTGTACTACAAAACCCAAAGGGGACTGTGGTGACTTAGTGGTTAAGATGCTGAACTTAATGACTGGAAGGTCAGCAATTCAGGAGTTCAAGACCCAAATGCTGTACAATGGAGTGAGCTACCATCTCTGTCCCAGCTCCCGCAAACCAAGCTAGAAATTTATTTATAACTTATAATTCAAATTTCTATGCCACCCAATCAGGTGAACCCGATTCAGGGTGGCTCACAACAGGATTAAAACACACATATTAAAAACAATTAAAACCCCAACATACCCTCCGGAACAAAATAGGGGAGCTGGAATACTTAGCAATAGATAAGAAGATATTATTGGTATCACTGAAACCTGGTGGACGGATGATAACCAATGGGATACAGTTATTCCAGGCTACAAACTGTACAGGAAGGATAGGAAGGGGCAAACAGGAGGTGGTGTAGCCTTGTATGTCAAAGAAGTGATAAAATCATATGAATTGGAATATCTAGGTGATTTAGAGTCACCATTAGAAGCTCTGTGGGTAAGAGTACCAGGCCACAAGGATGGTCTAACAGTAGGCATATACTATTGGCCTCCGACCCAAACTCTTGAGGGAGACTGGCAGTTGGAGAATGTTGTAAAGGAGGCATCCAAGAAGGGAAGCCTGGTTATAATGGGGGACTTCAATTACCCTCACATAGACTGGGTGAACTGTTGTTCAGCACATGATAAAGAGATAAAGTTCCTAGATATGCTAAATGATTGTTCCCTGGGACAGATGGTTGTAGACCCAACTAGAGGTACAAGAATCCTTGACTTGATCCTGAGTAATACTCAGGATCTGGTGCAAGATGTTAATGTGACTGATCCAATAGGGAACAGTGACCACAACTCAATTATGTTTAACTTGATCATAGACTGCAAGTCACTGATAAAATCTAACACAGAGACCTTAAATTTTCAAAAAGGAAATTTCCCAAAGATGAGGAAACTAGTAAAAAAGAAACTGAAAGGGAAAATTGAGAGAGTCCAAACACTCCAAGAGGCATGGAGGTTGTTTACAAAAACAATAACAGAGGCCCAATTGGAATGCATACCCAAAAGGAAAAAGGGCACTGCCAGTTCCAAGAGGAATCCGATGTGGCTTACAGGAGCTGTTCGGGAAGTGATCAAGAGCAAGAAAAGCTCATTTAGAAGATGGAAGGCTTGTCCGAATGAGGACAGCAGGCAGAAACATAAATTCTGGCTGAACAAATGCAAAGCAACAATCAGGAAAGGAAAGCAAGACTTTGAGGAGCGTATAGCTAAAAATACTCAGAGAAATAACAAAGACTTCTTTAAGTACATTAGAAGTAAGAACCCAACTAGGAAGGCCATTGGACCATTAGATGACAATGGAAGGCAAGGGGTTATTAAAGAGGAAACAGAGATTGCAGAGAGACTCAATGAATTCTTTGCTTCAGTATTCACTGAAGAAGACAGAGACCACATGCTCAAAACAGAGCCTATCTTCGTAGGGAGGGAAACCGAAGAATTAAGCAAGATAGAAATAACCAGGGAGGAGGTCCTTGCATGTCTTGTTAAGCTAAACACTAACAAATCACCAGAACCAGATGGCATCCACGAGTTCTCAGGGAACTTAAAGATGAAATTGCTGATCTCCTAGCCAAAATATATAATCTTTCCCTCAAATCAGGCTTTGTGCCTAATGACTGGAAGGTAGCGAATGTAACACCAATTTTCAAAAAAGGATTCAGGGGTGATCCAGGAAATTACCGACCTGTCAGTTTGACATGTGTCCCAGGTAAAGTGATGGAAACCATCTTAAAAGATAGAATTAATAGGCACATAGAAGAGAAGGCGCTGCTAAAGGAGAGCCAACATGGCTTTTACAAGGGCAAATCATGCCTCACTAATCTGTTGAAATTTTTTGAGAGTGTCAACAAGCATGTGGATAAGGGGGATCCAGTTGACATTGTTTATCTGGACTTTCAGAAGGCTTTTGACAAGGTCCCACACCAAAGGCTCTTGAATAAACTTACCAGTCATGGAATAAAGGGACAGGTCTTGTCCTGGATCAGCAACTGGCTAAGGGACAGGAAACAGAGGGTAGCACTAAATGGACACTTCTCCAAATGGAGGGAAGTAAAGAGTGGGGTCCCCCCAGGTTCAGTACTGGGACCCCTGCTTTTCAACCTCTTCATAAATGATCTAGAGGTAGGAGTAAAAAGCAAGGTAGCCAAATTTGCTGACGACACTAAATTATACAGGGTAGTGAAAACTGTGAGAGATTGTGAGGAGCTCCAGAGGGATCTCTTGACACTGGGGGAGTGGGCAAAACAGTGGCAAATGAGCTTCAACATTAGTAAGTGCAGAGTGATGCATGTTGGGGCAAGAAACCCCAATTACATTTATAAACTAATGGGGTCTGAACTCTCTGCGACAAACAAGGAAAGGGACCTTGGTGTCTTGGTGGACAGCTCAATGAAGATGTCAACCCAGTGTGCCTCAGCAGTGAAAAAAGCAAACTCAATGTTAGGGCTCATTAGGAAGGGTATAGAAAATAAGTCAGCAAGTGTCATTTTCCCTCTTTAGAAATCTATGGTGAGGCCCCATCTGGAATACTGTGTACAGTTCTGGTTGCCATACCTCCAGAAGGATATTATGGAGTTAGAGAAAGTACAGAGGGGACTGGAACACCTTCCTTACCATCTGAGGCTGCAACGGTTGGGCCTTTTCACTCTTGAACGACGGCGTCTAAGAGGTGACCTGATTGAAGTTTATAAAATCATGCACGGTGTGGACAAAGTAGATAAGGAAAAACTGTTTTCCCTATCACACAACACTAGAACTAGGGGACACTTGATGAAACTTTTGGATACTAGTTCTCAAACAAATAAGAGAAAGTACTTTTTCACCCAGAGGATTACTGGTCTATGGAACTCCCTGCCAGAAGAAGTGGTGACAGCTGTCAGTCTTGACAGCTGCAAGAAAGGATTAGACAAGTTCATGGAGGACAAGGGTATCAATGGCTATAATTATGGATACTTAAGGACAACCTCGGGGTTGGAGAGATAGGCAGGATATCTCTCAATGCCATTTGCAGGGAATCCTAAGCAGGTGAAGGCATCTCCTTGGGAATACCCTGAAGGAAATGGTGAGCCACTGTGTGAGACAGAATGCTGGACTGGATGGGCTGTGGCCTGTTCCAGCAAGGCTGTTCTTATGTTCTTATACCCACCCACCTATTAAAAACTAACCACATTAAAACTGCCCGCATTAAAAAGATGGGGAAGCTTCATTTTATGAGCCAACAGGCGGGGGCCACTCTTCCATCTGGGCCCCACACCTGCCCCACCAGCCAGGTTTTTAATTCTTTTCTGAAAGGCAGCAGCTCCGTCTGCACCCGCAACTCTACTGGCAGGAGGTTCCACAAGGCCGGTGCGGACACGGAAAAGGCCCTCCTTCGTGCAAGTAGATAAATAGGTACTGCTCTGTGGGGAAGGTAAACAGTGTTGCATGTTTAGTCATGCTTGACACATACCCACGGAAACATCTGCAGACACAGACAGCACTGGCTCTTTGACAATAAACAGAGATGAGCACTGAACCGTAGAGTCGGACGCAACTGGCTTTTGAGCAAGGGCAACCTTTACCTTTACAGAACTCAATGGTAGCCATATCTCCACTTCTCCTGAAATGTCTTTGTCACCACTCCCTCCCTCCTTTTCATAGCCCTCTGCTGCACCTGTCAAAAGGTCTGGAACCTTCCCTCCCTTTTGTACAATCTCAGTCCCAAACATGGACAGCACATCTGTGACTGTTCAGCCTAGGATCATGACTAACCAGTATTTGAACCTCACCAGAGTGGGCCACACATCTTCCCAGCTGGCTACTGGATGATCATTCCTCCTCCATAGACAGTCATGAAGCTGTTGTGGAAGATATGGTTAGCCCTATCTCCATCACTCAGGCACAATAAAAAAAGATACAAATGTGCAAGTGGGAGCAGATTTTACTTTAACTGAAATGGAATGAACTAAAATGAAAATTGCTGCTAACCCTCTCATGCACTTAATTGAGTGTGAAATGTACCCTGTCTACTGTGAATACAACCATTGAATGTCAATCCTGCTCTTGCATGCTTAGCCCTCTTTGTTTATTAGTATTCATTAGTGCTGGGATATATTTCTTCATTTGGCTGAGGAAGACTGGCAGTTGCCTCATATATTGAGAGAAGCCATTGCTTAGCTTTTGAAATTATCTTGACTCCTGCTGGATTCCTAGTATAAATGTTGTATGCAGTTGATGTCAGCTTTCCAGGGAAACTGTCATCCCTAGGCTTAACTCAATACTTTTGTATTGAGTGCCTGAGCACTTACTAGCAGGAATGAAATGGGTTTATTTATCAAACTCCATGTCCTTGGTGAAGAGCTTACTTCTTGTGTCTCTCCTAACCACACTTGTCATTTATGTAGGATAATAAACATGCATCTAGTGCTCCTCATTCTTTCCCCCCCCATTTAATTGCCTGGCACATGGCTGTATATAATCCCCCCCCAAAGAACTGTACAAAATGTTTATTGTAATACCACATAATAGAAGACATGATATCTCTGCACACACAAAAAAAGATACACTGCTTGATCATTGCAACCTGACATCCCCAGTAGGCAGGTGTGTGACTAAATCTTCCTTGAATTTATTATACAGTAGGAGAAAAATATTCTATAGATCACAGCTGGAAAGAATGAAAGAAAGAAACAAGAATTGATAATTAGACCAGGATTTGCTATTTTAATGCCAAAATCATGCACTTAAATGACCTGCTGTGAACACAGAAATTACGGAAATCCAAGTGACTAAGCATGAGCAAATCTGTCTTAACCTTAGATTTATTTCTGAACCTTAGTGGGGCATTCCTACAATACTTGAAAATTTCAAATGGTTCATAAAGGTAAAGGTCACCCTTGCTCAAAAGCCAGTTGTATCCAACTTTTGGGTTCAGTGTTCATCTCTGTTTCATAGCCGAAGAGCCAGCACTGTCTGCTTCTACAGACGTTTCCATGGTCATGTGGCAGGCTTGACTAGCACAGAATGCTGTTTACCTTCCCACTGAAGTGGTATCTACATGCAATTCCTTGCTTTCAAACTGCTAGGTTGGCAGGAGGCTTCTCCATAGTTGAACAATATAAAACAATATAAAATATAACCTGGACATTTGGATTCATCCACATGGGAGCTCATCATGTGTCTGAAGTTTTGATGTAGGCAGATTGATTGCACATGGAGCCAGCAGGCGGGCCAAACACTTCTTTATTGTAGCATGGTCAATCTGTACATAGCCAAATGGTGGAGAAGCAGCTCCTTATATATCATACATTGCGTTTGAATTTCCCCCCAAAGGCACTCATTAGTTGCGGCAGCAGTGACATCATTAGGACGTACTGCGTACCTTCCTAAGGTTCTCCTAACCTAACTAAAGTTAATTGCATACCTTCCTAAGGATCACCTATAGCGGAGAGGTTTCCCATGCTAGTTGCTGATTGGGTGATTGGGGTCGCATGGGCTGAGCTTCCTCAGCTGCGCTATGGCTGGCAGCTGAGTTGCATGCGGTGACAGATGAGTTATATGCATACACAACATCCCTCCCCCCCCTACGAAGTCCCTTAACCATTATGGGGGCCGGCGAATTCGCTGCGGCTGACCCACTGGTTCAGCGGTGCTGCGCAGGTCGCCTGCTGCACCTGGGCTTTCGCCTCGAGAGAACTGAAGAGTCCCATCGAATCCTGTCAAGGGCAGGGATGGGGTATTCCTGAATCGGGGAGGATGAAGGGACCGTTGGGAGAACTCAAAACCCCGCTGCTCACTGGGACGAGTAGGGGAACACTCACAAAAACTCCCCTCATCCTGAAACAAAAACTCAAACTGGGGGTCTGCTTCCTTGGGCTAAAAGACTGACTCCCGTGGTTCCCTGCAGCCTGTCATGCTCAATCCTGTATTCCCCCTTGGGTTAAATGGGTTGGGATATCGCTAACATTGATTCCTCTCTGTCGCTCCCCTCAGTGGGTTCCTCTGGCTTGCTCCCCCGGGAGGCTCCCGTGACCTTTCTCCTAAGCTGGTCAGCGTGACTGCACCACAGCAACCCTGAGTCTGTTTGGTGTATGCAAACCAAGACACGGAACACAGCCTCGGGCTGGGTTAACTCAGGTTTATTGCATCGTGGACAGAGGGAACATGAGGTAATGGCGGATCAATAGCTCTTTATATACAGCAGTAATACATTTGAACGTGGTGCCATGGTAGCCCATTGGCTACTGTCTGCGTGACGTCATTGCAGGTCACGCCCTTCTTGTCCAGGTGTAGGTAGTGGCGGGAAAACTTCCCGCGCTGTTGCCTTTGATGAGTTCGGACCAAGAGAGCTTGGACGCTCGCTGCTGCCAGCTGGTGGTCATTAGCTCGCGTCCTATTACAGGGCTTATATGATACAGCTGAAGGTTACATTGTTGCTATAGGCAAGGTTACATTGACTCAGATACATTTCAATCCATGTGTACAGTAAAACCATCAGAACACAACATCCCTCCCCCCTAGGACGAGACAAAGTCTCGAGCCCACCTTACACACTCCCCCCCCCCTTATGAGACAAAGTCTCTCAGCCAAGATGGCTTATTTCGAACACGCTGGGGTCTCGGTGCGGGCTGCCTCTCCCTGGGATTGCTACCTTCTCTTTGTCCCCTGGTCTCCTGTCCTGCAATATGAGAGGGAGACTCGTTAGTGACTTTCCGCGGCTCCGCGGCGCTGTTGGGAGGTGTGCTCTTTCTTAGGGAGGAACCGGGGGCACTGGGGGCTAACGAAAAACCCCTCTTCTCGCTTGGATGGGTGGGGGAACACTCCTGAAAACCCCCCCGGCTCGCCAAATCAAAATCAAAATCACTATCGGGGGCAGCGGTCGCGAACTCCTCTCCCCCTTCCCCGGCCCCTGCTAGAGCTGGCGTATCAAAAGGATATGAGTCGGGGCCGCTGCTTCTGCTTCCTTCCCCCCATGCTTGGGACTGTTGTCCACTGCTGTCTCCCCCTTGGGTTAAGCGGGTGGGGGAGAACCCTAACGCTGAATCCTGTTGCTGAGCTCCACTGACCGGCCCAATCACTCTGCGCCTCAGTTGATCTGCGTGCCTCCTCCAGAGGAGGCCGGTGTTCGTCTCGACCCGGTACGACACTGGCCCCGTCTGTTCTACAACCGTCCCTGGCACCCAGGCTGGCCCTGCGCTGGAATAGTTCCTGCAGTGAACAGGGTCACCGGCAGCGAAACCTTTCGAGACTGCCAACCCCACGTTTTTTCCTTTATCCTCGACTCTCGTTGGGTCTAGCCTGGACAGGAGCGTGGTCAGTTTTCGCCGCATCAAGAGCTCCGCCGGCGAGTAGCCGGATGCCAAAGGGGTCACCCTATACGCTAAGAGGAATTGGCACACTTGGTGATTCAGGTCCCCCGGGCCCATGCGCCGCAGCGCCTCCTTTGTTGTACGCACCAACCGTTCCACTTGGCCATTCGTGGCCGGGTGAAACGGTGCGGACGTGATATGCCGAATGGCGTTTGTCTCCATGAATGCCCCGAACTCAGCGGAGGTGAAACAACTAGCGTTATCGCTGACTAAAGTGTCGGGTAAACCGAACGTGGAAAAGACTCTCCGTAGCCGGCTAATTGTCGTGGCGGAGGACGTGCTTTTTACCGGGATAACCTCCAGCCACTTGGAGAACGCATCCACGACTAGGAGAAACATGGTTCCTCGGAATGGGCCAGCGAAATCTACGTGCACCCTGGACCATGGTCCCCGTGCTGTGTCCCATTCCCTATGTGGAAGACGGGCCGCCTCAGGGCGGGACCCCTGGCAAGCCTCGCAAGTGCCAACCATGTGCTCAATATCCGTGTCCAGCTGCGGCCACCAGAAGTAACTCCGGGCCAGCGCCTTTGAACGAACTATGCCCGGGTGGCTGACGTGCAGCAGTTCGAGCACCCTCGTCCGCAGGGGCGCAGGGACCACCACCCGTTGGCCCCACAGAAGGCACCCCCTCTCTAGGGACAACTCTAGCTTTTTCCTAAAGAACGGGTCGAACTCCGTACTCGGGGACGAACCCGGCCACCCCTTTTGCACCCATGAGCAAACCTTCGCCAGTGTCCTGTCCTTGCCTGTCGCCCTAGCAATGTCGGCTGGCACTATTGGGGGAGCGTCTAAAACCTCAATTAGCAACACCTGGCGGTCCTTTTCCGCTCTCGCCTTTTGGGCGTCCGACAATGGCAAAGGGGATCTCGAAAGCGCATCAGCATGGCTGATCTCCTTTCCGGGCCTGTACTCCAACTCATGTTGGTACGCGTTGAGGAAAATAGCCCATCGCAGCATTCTCGGGGACAGGATCTGCGGCGTTGGCTTGTGTGCCGTGAAAATCCCTAACAGCGGTTTGTGATCGGTCACGATTTTGAACGGGCGGCCATACAAAAAATCGTGAAATTTTTTGGTCCCCGATACGATTGCTAATGCTTCCCTGTCGGTTTGTGCGTAATTTCGCTCCGCTTGGGACAGGGACCTTGAGTAAAACGCTACCGGGGCCTCCCTTCCGTCCTCCAACACGTGGCAAAGCACCGCCCCCACCCCCACCGGGGATGCATCACAAACTAGGACCACAGGCCGTTTGGGGTCGAAATGCGTCAGGATTGCCTCAGATGTTAGGAGTTGCTTTAGCTCCTTGAACGCCCTCTCGTGCTCGTCACCCCACATCCACGGCTCCTCCTTTTTCAGCAACCGATGGAGCGGTTCGGCCACGGACGCCTTCCGCGGGAGGAATGTATGGTAAAAATTTAGGAGCCCCAGGAAAGATTGCAGCTCGGTCTTGGATGTGGGGCGAGGGGCCTTTTTAATGGCTGCTACCTTGGATTTAGACGGCTTAATCCCCTCGGGTGTGATTCGGAACCCTAAAAACTCGACCTCTGTTTCGAAAAAAACACATTTATCCTTCCTCAATCTCAGCCCCGCTTTCTCGAACACGGTCAGTACCTTGTCCAACCTTTTCGCTAGTTCAGCCTCACTCCCCCCTGTTATCAACACGTCATCAAAATAAGGCAACACCCCCTCCAGGCCCTTTAGGAGGCGTTCCACGAGCGATTGAAAAAGACCGGGTGCCGAGTTCACGCCGAACTGTAACCGCGACACCTGGAACGCTCCCTTATGTGTAACTATCGTTTGTGCCGCGGCCGTGGCGGGGGTCACAGGAAGTTGCTGATAGGCTTGTGCCAAATCGAGCTTAGCGAAACACTTTCCCCCATTTAGCCTGGCCAAAAGGTGGCTTATCACTGGCACCGGGTATGCATTAGGGCGGATCGCCTTGTTAATTGTACACTTATAATCTGCGCAAATGCGCACCTCCCCGTTAGCCTTTAGAGCCGTTACAATTGGAGTTTCCCACTCCGCGGAATCAACAGGAATAAGAATCCCCTGGCCCACCAGTTTGTCCAATTCCGCCTCTATCTTGTCCTTGAGTGCAAACGGCACCCTGCGTGGTTTGAGTCTTATCGGGCGGACCTCCGGGTCTATGTCGAAAGCTACAGGGGGTCCCTTGAACTTTCCGAGTCCTTTCTCAAAAACGGCGGGATGCGCATCGCAAACCGCTTGTATTGGGTCTCCCCCCACGGTATGCACCCCCCCTATGAACAACCCTAAGGGCTGAAACCACTGTGTTCCCAGGAGGCTACAGCTTCCCCCTTTCAGGACAACTAGGGGCAGTTCCGCCGAATGTCTCTTAAAATTGACCCGAAACTTCCCAACCCCCAATACCGGAATGTTGTTTCCCTGTACGTCCCGTAGTGTGGACCTCAACGCTTTAAGCTTTGGCCGCACGTGGGGGTCGATTTTCAGGAACTCTTTCTGGGGAATTATGGAAAAGGAGGACCCCGAGTCAATTTCCATCTTAATAGGGGCCCCTTGTACTAATACCTCAACGAAGTAATGGGACTGTCCCGCGGACACGCTGAACACTGAGGCGTCGTCCTCGCTGCTGTCCGAGACGCGGCCCACGCCGTCCTGCTTCCTCGTGGTCTGGGCGCCATCTTTGGGCCTTGCTGGACGGTCCGGCCTGGCCGCGCGGTCTTGTGATTGCCTCCGGCCCTCTTTCCGCTTTCTGCACGCCTTGGCGATGTGCCCCCGACGGCCGCAGGTGTAACACTCGGCCTTCCTGAACGGGCATCTCGCGCGCTCGTGGGCCGCTCCGCAACCCTCGCAGCGTCGACCGCCCTTCCGGACCTTCTGGACCTCCTCGCCGTCGCTGCCTTCCGTAGACGACTTTGAGGCCCGCCGAGTCGCGTGCACCGACTGTCCGGCCTTCCCGTGCACCGAATTTTCCGCCTTGCCGGCTTTAGGACGCCACTCACGCCATTGATGCATCTCGTCCACTCCGGCATTCGTGGACTCTGCGGCTTCCGCGGCCTCTATGACTTCGGCCAGCGTGGGTGGCGGCTCCTTATTCATCAAGCTGCGCTGCACCTCCTTGTCTTTCAGGCCACATAACACGCCGTCCCTGAGGATCATCTCCAGGATGTCGCCCCATTTACAGGGGGCGGCGGCTATCCTCATGGCGGCCACGAATGCCTCAACCGACTCGTCTGGCGCTTGGACTCGCCTCCAAAACGCGCTCCGAGCGGGAAACATTGCCCTCGAGGGGCAGAACCGCTCTCGCAGCAGCTTCATGATGTCGCTCGCCTTAAAGTCGCTCACCTTCTTCGGAGCGATTATGCCCACCAGCGTCCGCTTGGTTTCCATCCCGAGCATTCTGGTGAGGATGGCCCTCTTCCTCTCCTCGTCGTCTTGTTTGACTCTGAGTTCCACCAGTGCCGCCTGGAAGTCCATCTCAAGCAGCTCCCAGTCCTGCGGTTTGGTGATGTTGAACCCGCTCTGTGCCCTGGCTGTTCCGTGGGGATCCATTATCCCACCTTCGTCGCCAATTTGGTGTATGCAAACCAAGACACGGAACACAGCCTCGGGCTGGGTTAACTCAGGTTTATTGCATCGTGGACAGAGGGAACATGAGGTAATGGCGGATCAATAGCTCTTTATATACAGCAGTAATACATTTGAACGTGGTGCCATGGTAGCCCATTGGCTACTGTCTGCGTGACGTCATTGCAGGTCACGCCCTTCTTGTCCAGGTGTAGGTAGTGGCGGGAAAACTTCCCGCGCTGTTGCCTTTGATGAGTTCGGACCAAGAGAGCTTGGACGCTCGCTGCTGCCAGCTGGTGGTCATTAGCTCGCGTCCTATTACAGGGCTTATATGATACAGCTGAAGGTTACATTGTTGCTATAGGCAAGGTTACATTGACTCAGATACATTTCAATCCATGTGTACAGTAAAACCATCAGAACACAACAGTCTGGTAGAACTTTGTACGATACTGGCCCGGTTTGCTCTACCACCTCCCCAGGTACCCACGCTGGTCCTGAGCTCACATAATTCCTGCAGTAGACCGGGTCACCTGCCCCAAACATTTTTTCTGCTCTACTGACACATTCGTACCCCTATCCTCAACCCTCGAAGGATCCAGATGGTCGAGCAATGTTGGGATTCTTCTCCGCATTTGGAGCTCCGAGGGGGATTGCCCTGAGGCTAGTGGGGTGACCCTATAGCCTATGAGGAATTGACAGATCTGTAGCTCCAGGTCACCCGGGCCCATCCTCCTTAGTGCCTCCTTCATGGTGCAGACCAGGCGCTCTACTTGGCCGTTCGTGGCCGGGTGAAAGAGGGCAGAGGTGACATGCCTGATCACGTTCCGCTCGAGGAACGCCTGGAATTCCGTGGACGTGAAAGTGGATGCGCTATCTGAAATTAGCATGTCGGGAATGCCAAAGCAAATGAACATCCTTCTCAGATGTTTGACTGTGGCCGTGGAGGACGTGTTTCGCATTAGTAGCTGGTGTGGGGGCGTTCTGAATGGCCGCATTGGAATGACAAGCCAGTTCGAGAATGCGTTGACTGCGAGTAGGAACATGGTGCCCCTGAAGGGCCCCACAAAATCGGTGTGGATTCTGGACCACGGACCACGGGCTGGGTTCCACTCCCTGTGGGGTAGCCTATGCTCCTCGGCCCGTGATTGTTGGCAACTCTCACACTGGCCAACCAATTTCTCTATATCTTCATCTATATTGGGCCACCAGAAGTAGCTCCTCGCTAGAGCTTTTGACTTCACAATTCCCGGGTGGCTCGTGTGGAGCAGACGGAGCACCTTGGCTTGCAAGACCTTGGGAATTACTACTCTCTGGCCCCAGAGGAGGCATCCTCTCTCGAGCGAAAGCTCGAAGCGTTTCCTGAAGAACGGATTGAGTTCTTCGGAAGAAGACATTAAGGGCCAGTCTTTCTTAACCCAAGCCAGCACTTGGGACAAAACCTTGTCTTTGGCAGTTGCCTTGGCGATATCTGCAGGCACAATTCTGGGTGATTTGAGGGACTCGATGAGCAGCACCTGGTGCTCTTGCTCAACCTCATACTTGGTTTCTCCCAGCTCTGGTAGGGGAGACCTGGAAAGCGCATCCACGTGTGCGATGTCATTTCCTGGGCGTTGCACCAGCGTAAACTGGTACATGTTTAGGAAAATCGCCCACCTTAACATTCTAGGGGACAAGATCTGTGGGGTGGGCTTGGTCATGACAAAAATACCTAGGAGGGGCTTGTGGTCCGTGACAATGGTGAACTCCCTCCCATACAGGAAGTCATGGAATTTCTTGGTCCCTGCGATGATCTTGAGGGCCTCCCTGTCTGTCTGGGCGTAGTTGCACTCTGCTTTTGAGAGGGATCTCGAGTAGAACGCAATCAGAGCCTCCTTCCCATTCTCGAACACATGGCAGAGGACAGCCCCCACCCCCACCGGTGAGGCATCACACACTAGCACTATGGGCTTCTTGGGGTCGAAGTGAGTTAATATTGCCTTGGAAGAGAGGAGCCGCTTTAACTCACTGAACGCTTGCTCTTGAGCCTCCCCCCACTGCCAGACTGCGTCCTCTTTCAGTAGGTTGTGTAGCGGCTCTGCCACACATGCCTTCCGTGGGAAGAAGGAGTGGTAGAAATTCAGGAGCCCCAAGAACGACTGCAGCTCTGACTTAGTAGCTGGTGTGGGGGCGTTCTGAATGGCCGCAACCTTGGATTTTGAGGGCTTTACCCCATCGGGGGTGATCCAAAACCCCAGGAACTCTACCTTGTTTGTGTAAAAAAACCACTTGTCCCTTCTGTGCCTGATGACTGGAAGGTAGTGAATGTAACACCAATTTTCAAAAAAGGATCCAGGGGTGATCCAGGAAATTACCGACCTGTCAGTTTGACATGTGTCCCAGGTAAAGTGATGGAAACCATCCTAAAAGATAGAATTAATAGGCACATAGAAGAGAAGGCGCTGCTAAAGGAGAGCCAACATGGCTTTTACAAGGGCAAATCATGCCTCACTAATCTGTTAGAATTTTTTGAGAGTGTCAACAAGCATGTGGATAAGGAGGATCCAGTTGACATTGTTTATCTGGACTTTCAGAAGGCTTTTGACAAGGTCCCACACCAAAGGCTTTTGAATAAACTTACCAGTCATGGAATAAAGGGACAGGTCTTGTCCTGGATCAGCAACTGGCTAAGGGACAGGAAACAGAAGGTAGCACTAAATGGACACTTCTCCAAATGGAGGGAAGTAAAGAGTGGGGTCTCCCAAGGTTCAGTACTGGGACCCCTGCTTTTCAACCTCTTCATAAATGATCTAGAGGTAGGAGTAAAAAGCAAGGTAGCCAAATTTGCTGACGACACTAAATTATACAGGGTAGTGAAAACTGTGAGAGATTGTGAGGAGCTCCAGAGGGATCTCTCGACACTGGGGGAGTGGGCAAAACAGTGGCAATTGAGCTTCAACATTAGCAAGTGCAGAGTAATGCACTTTGGAGCAAAAAAACCCAATTACATTTATAAACTGATGGGGTCTGAACTCTCTGCGACAAACCAGGAAAGGGACCTTGGTGTCCTGGTGGACAACTCAATGAAGGTGTCAACCCAGTGTGCCTCAGCAGTGAAAAAAGCAAACTCAATGTTAGGGCTCCTTAGGAAGGGTATAGAAAATAAGTCAGCAAGTGTCATTTTCCCTCTTTATAAATCTATGGTGAGGCCCCATCTGGAATACTGTGTACAGTTCTGGTCGCCATACCTCCAGAAGGATATTATGGAGTTGGAGAAAGTGCAGAGGTGGCAACCAGAATGATTAGGGGACTGGAACACCTTCCTTACCATCTGAGGCTGCAATGGTTGAGCCTTTTCACTCTTGAACGACGGCGTCTAAGAGGTGACCTGATTGAAGTTTATAAAATCATGCACGGTGTGGACAAAGTAGATAAGGAAAAACTGTTTTCCCTATCACAGAACACTAGAACTAGGGGACACTCGATGAAACTTTTGGGTTCTAGTTCTCAAACAAATAAGAGAAAGTACTTTTTCACCCAGAGGATTACTGGTCTATGGAACTCCCTGCCAGAAGAAGTGGTGACAGCTGTCAGTCTTGACAGCTTTAAGAAAGGATTAGACAAGTTCATGGAGGACAAGGGTATCAATGGCTATAATTATGGATACTTAAGGACAACCTCGGGGTTGGAGAGATAGGCAGGATATCTCTCAATGCCATTTGCAGGGAATCCTAAGCAGGTGAAGGCATCTCCTTGGGAATACCCTGAAGGAAATGGTGAGCCACTGTGTGAGACAGAATGCTGGACTGGATGGGCTGTGGCCTGTTCCAGCAAGGCTGTTCTTATGTTCTTAGGCATAACCCAGCCCTTTCAAACACAGTCAGGACTCAGACTAACCTCTGAGCTAGCTCTGACTCATCCCCAGCTGTAATCAATACATCGTCGAACTATGGCAACACCCTGGGGTGTCCCTTAAGTAGGCATTCCACAAACGCCTGAAATATACCGGGAGTTGAGTTCATGCCGAACTGGAGGCATGTCACCTTAAACGCACCCTTGTGCGTAACTATCATCTGGGCAGCTGCGGCCGCAGGTATGACTGTTAACTGCTGGTACGCCTGTGCTAGGTCCAGCTTCGCAAAACACCTCCCCCCATGTAACTTGGCCAGCAAGTGGCTAACTACCGGCACCGGGTAGGCATTGGGGCGGATTGCCTTATTGATAGTACACTTGTAATCAGCACAAATCCTAGCCTCCCCATTAGATTTCATGGCAGTTACAATTGGTGTCTCCCACTCCGCAGAGTCCACCAGAACCAAAATCCCCTGACCCACCAGTTTGTCCAATTCCGCCTCTATTTTGTCATTTAGTGCGAAGGGCACTCTGCATGGCTTGAGGCGCATGGGGCGGACGGAAGGGTCCATATCAAAGTCCACAGGCAGCCCCTTCTATTCCGCAAGTCCTTTCCTGAAGACTGCCGGGTGTGCGTTGCACATGTCTTGGATGCGGCCGCCTCAGACGGCATTGATTCCAGTCAATGCAATTCCCAGCGGTTCAAACCACTGGGTCCCCAGGAGACAACTGGACCCCCCCTTAAGGACCACTAAGGGTAACTTCCTAGTGAAGTTCTTGAACCAGACGGTGAAATCCCCCACTCCCAGGACTGGGATGTAATTTCCCTGAACATCCCGCAAGTTCATTTTGAGGGCTATGTTCGGGGCGGTCCCTAGGGGGTATTTGCAGAAACTCGGTCTGCAAGACAATAGAGTAGGCAGTCCCTGAAACCACATCCATCTTCACCTGGCCCCTCTGCAACAGTACCTTAACAAAGAAGCGTGTGCGCCGGTCTGACACACGTCTCTCCACTGTGTCTCCTGCATGCACCTTCTGCACGTTCCCGATGCCCTCATCCTTCTGGCGGCTGGTCCAGTCAGGGTCTCGGCTTCTGCATTGTCTGCACACCTTTGTGATGTGGCCCAAATGCCCGCAGTTGTGGCACTCTGCCTTCTTGAAGCAGCACCGCTTCCGGTCGTGTGTGCCCCTGCACACCTCGCAGCGTCTGCTTGCTTCAGCTGTGTCTCTCCTCTTGGAAGGTCTCTTCCTCACCTTCTGGACCTCGGGTTCACTTTCACTCTCACTGAGGTCGGATGAGGATGTGGCGGTGGCTGCCACGGCTCTCGGTCTCACTCCCTGTGAGACGAGCAGCTGTGGGCCTGCACGGTGGACAACGGGTTCCCTGAGACTGCAGTTCTCGCCCAGCACGCCCGTACCCCATCCTTTACCACCTTTGCAGCCTGGGCAGCCCAGATGACCTTCTCAAATGTGATGTCCTCGTCCCGGGCCAACAGTCTCCCCTGGGCCTCCTCATCCCACAGGCCGAGTAGGAGGCGGTCTCGCAGTGCCTCAGCCAGGAAGTTTCCCCACCAGCAAGGGACAACCACCAGTCTCAGCGTGGCGATGAATTCTGCCATGCTTTCTCCGGGCCATTGGTCGTGCTGGTGGAAGGCCAGTCATGCCGGGAACACAGACACCTTCGGGCGGAAATGTGCCCAGAGTGCAGTGAGGATCTCAGTGAGGGGAACTGACTTTAGGGCCTTCGGCATCAGGAGGTTCCTTGCCAGTTCCAGGGATGGCAACCTGCACTGAGCCAGTAGGCAGGCTCGTCTTTGCTTTTCTTCCTCAATGTTCTCCGCATCCATGGCATACAGGAACTGCTCCTCGTAGAGGTCCCATGACTCAGGCTTAGAGGTGTGAAATGGAGCGAGGGTAACTCTTTGGGAAGCCTTTACCCCACCTTTGTCACCAATTTGATGTAGGCAGATTGATTGCACACGGAGCCAGCAGGTGGGCCAAACACTTCTTTATTGTAGCATGGTCAATCTGTACATAGCCAAATGGTGGAGACGCAGCTCCTTATATATCATACATTGCGTTTGAATTTCCCCCCAAAGGCACTCATTAGTTGTGGTAGCAGTGACGTCATTAGGACGTACTGCATACCTTCCTAAGGTTCTCCTAACCTAACTAAGGTTAATTGCATACCTTCCTAAGGATCACCTATAGCGGGGAGGTTTCCCATGCTAGTTGCTGATTGGGTGATTGGGGTCGCATGGGCTGAGCTTCCTCAGTTGCACTATGGCTGGCAGCTGAGTTGCGTGCAGTAACAGATGAGTTACTTACATACACAACTGAAGTCAAATCATCCCAGGGGCTATCAGTCAAACCAGTAGTTAGCAGCCAACTTTAAAATTGGCTTTAATCCTTTCATAGGGTTTCTGTGCTGAATATTATCTTGGATCTTGGAATATCAGATAACCTGGTCTTTATTCAAAAGTGGATATGACACACCATATTACCAAGTTTTGCTTTATAATTTCTGTCCATATAATCGATGCCAGGTGTAGCACTTTCTGGAGTCGAAGCTGTTTACTCAATTGTGTTCAACCATTACTACTTGGGAAGCATCAACCTTTCTATGCAGTGGTCCTGTTCCTATCCAGTGATTAGATAACATGGAGAGAGCAATAATCTAAAGAACCAGAGCTGGCTGTCCAGCAATAAAAAAATGTATGTGGTCCACCAAAGTGGAAGTATTCCTTCTTGTTGTTGTTGATCTGCTGTATCCAAATGTTGCTCATCCTCATGGTGATCAGTCATGAAGACTGTCCTGAGAATATAATGCAGTGGCCTTTCATCTCCCTTCCATATCACAGCATGACTCCTGTACCACTGATCTAGTTCTGCAAGTAACTTCCTGGTCCTGAACCCTTTTGACAACCAAAGTCCTCATCAGCCCCAGGCCAGTATTGGTGAAGCTGCTCTCCTCCATCATGGATTCAAGTTGGATTTAATCCACTTGGGAACTATCACCCTTCTCTGTGGCCTTTAGCACCCAAATTGTTAGTCTTCAGGGTTGTCAGGTTAGTTAACTGCCACCTGACACTCGGCGTTGAGTTGCTGACAGTATGGTCTATTATATTACCATGGCAGGATAAGCTTGCCAGACAACATTCCTATAGTCCAATTTATCTAGTAGCATGTGATAGGGACTGGAGAGACATTTGTATTTAAGAAGTGTTTTAATAATCTTGTTTTTAATGTGAATTTACCAAATTTCTATATTTTTATATTTAGGATGAAAAACAAATTGAGCTTTTAAAAAAACAATAGATATGGAAGAGCTTTACAGTTAATAAAAGTGCTCCTCCTGGATCATGGTTTTACTTAAAAGTTAAGCCTCATAAGGTAGTTTGAAAATATTGCCTATCTTAATCACAAATAGTTTGCAGTTTTTTGGGGGGAAATGTTTCCTGTATAATACAATGCACCAGAAAGTTATAGATACTGTATAATGGTTCATCAATCAATTCATATCATCAACTATAGTTAGCCATAACAACTTGTTCACACCTTCACGAAATTTCATTAGCCTCTTGACAAATACAAACTAATATAAGTGGAAACAAATGATTTGGAAGCCTGAGGACTGCTCCCACAGCTGTGGGGAGCCCCGCCCTTCCTTCCCAGTCCATCTGTGGGGAGGATAAAGGGCTGCGGGCTGCCAGGCCGAGCAGAAGACCTGCTGCCACCTGAGGACTGCTCCCACAGCTGTGGGAAGCCCCACCCTTCCTTCCCAGTCCATCTGTGGGGAGGATAAAGGGCTGTGGGCTGCCAGGCTGAGCCGAAGACCTGCTGCCACTCAAGGACTGCTGCTGCTGCTGCTGCTGCGGGGGGGGGGAGGGGGGAAGTGCCTTTTCTTTTCTTCACACTCCTGGGTCCTGCCTCAGGCGGATACGAAAAAGCTGGACTGCTTTGCCTCCACTCCTTCGCCCGGGGAAGTATACCTTGTGTTGTTAGGGCTGTGGTCTGTGAGGCAAGACGCTTTGTATCACACTGTATGGGCTTATGAACTGTTGTACATTGTATCTCTGGGGATCTTATTTATTGTTACTATGTTATTGATTATATGGATTTGACTGTATTATTTTGTATTTATTTATCTTTTATTTTGCTGATTATTGTATTGTTATTGCTATTTGTTCTGATATTGTAATGCTGTATTTTGTTTTAGTGTTTATTTTACTGTTGTGAACTGCCTTGAGTTGCTCGTTGGGCAAGAAAGGCGGTATAGAAATAAACCTAATTAATAATAATAATAATAATAATAATAATAATAATAATAATAATAATAATAATAATAATAATAATAATAATAATAATAATAATAATAATAATAATAATAATAATAATAATAATAATAATAAAATGCTTTAACCCAAGGGTTCTCAACCTATGGCCCATGGGCCGGGTCCAGCCCATGGCACCATTACATCCAGCCCATGACCTTGCTCCCACTGCCATCCTTGTCCCCTCTGCTTGGCTTGGCATTTCCCTAATGCTGCTCCATAGCAGGGCAGTTGTTGTAAGAAGGCTTACAACATCCACTCTGCTACAGAGCATTGTTAGGGACACACCAAGCCAGGCAGAGGGGGCGTGGATTGAGGTAGTGGTAGTGGAAGTGGCTGTTGTGATCCAGCCCTCATCAGACTCTGAAGACAACCTGGATCAGGAGGCACTTCCTATGCACATCCCAGTTCTGCCTTCCCAGCCTGCATCTGACCATGAGCTCCAGCCTGTACCTGAACCAGAGCCAGGAACCTCAGCCTGCTTCTGACCCAACTCTCATTCCTCATGCAGATGACCTGTCAGATCAGAGGTCTGACTCTGGCAGTCCTCAGCCAGAGACTGGTGCTGAAAGATTCTGCAGCTGAAATGCAAGAAAGCCAGGGTTTGTTATCAGCAAAGGCTCCCAGCTGATATCCATTAGCTGGGAGGCTTCTTAAACAAGCATGTTTCACCAGGCAAGCATTGGTACAATTTCTCAGTGCAATGACTGACTCCCTGCCAGATCCTCTGTGTACCTTGTGACTGAGTGCTGTGACCCTGACTTCTGCTTACCTTGACAACGCCCCTGGACATCCTTTGAACTTGATATTTGCTCTGATCTTTACCAGTAGCCTGACATTGGCTTGCTCTTTGGACTTGACTATCGGACTCTCCTTGGGTAGACTTTTGTCAGGACTCTGTGTAGCACCAGTGCATGGCGACCCTGCCTTCTGGGTAGGTCAGCACAGCGGCAGATGCACACGGCAGCCCACATTTTTCCCAGTGGCCACTCTGGCTGAGTGTGGGCAAGGACAGTCAGGACCCTTCTTTCACCCATGGCAGGCCAGTAAGCAGGGAAGCAGTGACAGCATGGGGGGAGTGTTGGTGGAAGCGGTGGAGTGGGGGGAGTGTTGGCAGACCAGATTGGTGGTTTGTGGGGAGTGTTGGCAGAGGCAGCAGGAGGAGTGTTGGTGGTGGCAGCGGGGGGAGTGTTGGCGGTGGTGGCCTTTGGCAGCGGCAGCAGTGGGGAGGGGCACCAGTCTTGCCCACAAGACTGAGAGGGGGTGTGATTTGGCACTTGGTTTTAAAAGGTTGAGAACCCCTGCTTTAACCAGTACTTGCAGTGAATTTACAGAGGAAGAAACAAATAAGCCAGTCATAGTTTCAGTGTTACTAGTGGAATGTTTTTACAAGAATAAAGTTACTTTGGGTTATATAATACTGTCTGGAGCTCTTCATTGATGTACTAAGAACAATGGTTTTTTTTTAAAAAAAATACTTCTTAAACACTAAGAGATAAAAGCTGAGCAAATACTGGCACATATCATAGCCACTAAGCAAAATTTGGTCGAGACAAATGTGGAATATTACATTAGAAGAACCAAAATATTGTACTTGGAATCGGTGTGTGCAAGTGATTCAAAGTTCCATTCTTGATCTTTAAGGAACTAGGAAGAGCTTGATGAATTCAAGTAGTAATGTTTCCAATAAGATGAATAAGACATGGACAAAGAGGTGGAGACATGGTGCTGGCCGGGGGCACAGCCACAGTTTAAAAATTAACAAGATCTTATGCTTGGGCATTAAACACATTAGAGGCAGGATCGAAGTGGTCACTTGTTGCAATCTGGTTGAAAGGATGGAATTGTAGGGTAACCAAAAGTCAGAGAGGACTGTGGTGGTAGATCAGAATGGCTCTTTCATTAGTTGCCGATTTATTCATCAAAATATATCGTAGGGATACTTTTCCTTGCAATACAAGTGGAAAGCAAAATATGCGTTAGAAATAGAGGTGTATGGGGCAAAGAGGAAATAGCACCAGATTGACAATTATATCTGCATATAATGTGGGATCCCCAGGCCCCAGATGTGAAAATTTCCCATTTAAAATTCCTATTAGAACTTGGCCCTATAGTTCCTCCCCATGTGGCACATATATGAGTTTATTTCAACTTAGGGCCTATGATACATGTAACAATCAGCAACTAGTAATGGGAAGACGAGATTATTCCATAATATGTAATGAGTGTAAATGGGCAGGATGGATAATAATATTAGGAATATGTTCAAACCCCCCCCCCCCCACATATGATGGCCGATGTACAACCAATAGATATAAAATGTGGAGCTCCTGTAATCTCCTCCTGGGTTGTGCATACAGTAGAGCAATTAAGCCCTGGATAGCATGGGGTATGCAGAATCTTAACCTATAAATCCAAGGGTTAACCATTGGAACTGGCTATAGGTTGCTATGCGTCGCCCTACTGACCCGCACCCACCCTTCGTGCGCACGGCTGGTCAACGAAGGATTTAGAAAACCGGCACGGGGGCCTCAGCCCCACAAAAGGCAAGAAAGTAAAAGAACTTCAATACCCCAAAAGCATTGCGTTTTTCCGTGGCTCTCTGAGCAGCAGCCAATTACGAAGAGAAAAACAACGCTCTTAGTCTTTCGGTGCCGCGCTGCAGCCAATCAAAAGAGCCGTAGTAAAACCTTGCCGAGCCACGGACGCTGAAACCAAAGGGGAAAATACAAATCCCAGCATCCTATTCACCTTAACACCATTTAAGGAGTTACACTCCAAATCACACCATGCAACGTAATCACAGTAATATAGCCAATCATCAGCTTCGGAACGAACGCGTCAAACATGACGAAAACAATGAAGACCCAACGGTACAAAAGGAGCACCATTGCCTTGCAAACCCCTCAGAGTTACGTACTTTTGTGTTTGCGTATTGGTACGGAGCTAAAACTATTGCGAGCTTTGACGAGAGACCGTTGACTACGAAAATATTAATTGTTCCTTTCACATTAATTTATTATTTTCAATTTACCATCCACTTTTCAGTTACTCATTTCATTTTATTTATTTTCTTTTTTTATTTTTATTTCAATTAGCGGAGCATTAAGCAGAATTACTGTTCCCTCACTTTCATTTCGAATTTTTAGGTTACAACATTTTGCGTTAAAGTGCAGATTAACTTTGCTTACGTTACACATACTTTCATTTATTTTACTTTCTTTTAAATTACGAAACTATTCTCCAACACCTAACCCGTCTCACTTCTCAACACACATAAGCGAAACGAGAAGGATCGTTTCCTACTGTGTTTCCTACTGTACTTAAAATCATTACGCAAAACGTTACGCAGCGCAGCAATTTCAAACCAAATTATTAACGCAGCACACTCCATTCACCAAAGAAATTATTTACCATACAAAAACCATCCACAATATTTCAAATATCTAAAATACATTAAATCAAGTTTAACAAACATTCAAATAAAGCAAACCCCTGAGAAAAAACAATACCTTCGCTAAATCCAAAACTAACCTTTTACTTACTGGAATCCATTTTACTACTTTAGTTACTGTCAAGAATCCATTTTTACGCTTCTAAAAAGAGACAGCCCCATTTAAAAACTGCAACCTTAAACTACAAGACATTTTAAAACATCCAAACCTATTTTAAACACACCACATTTACTAAACTATTTACTGACTAGAATCCATTTTACTAAACTATTTACTGTCCGGAATCCATTTTGTCAAAACCAAACTCCATTTGGTGTGCTAACAAAACAGCAAGAAACAAAAAGCCTTTATATACTAAAAGAAAAATATCACTTTATACCATTTCAAATTTATTCAAAAAAACAGTTAGGTAATTTAACTTTACTGAAAAAACACGAAACAAATTTAAACAATTTTAAATAACATAACAATTACTGTAAAACAGAAAGGCAGGACAAATCAATCTTTTCACAAGATAAAGCACCATTTAAAATTTTTTCCTCTCCTGCAGAACAGAAATCAATACAATTTTAAAAGACATAATACTTTACTTTACCTTAAACCCAAATCAGAGCAAATATTCCACCAAAAAAAAGGAAAGGAAATAAACTAAATACTCTTAAAATTACATTTTGTCTCCAACACAGTCCAATTACTGTGGTTCAAATTAAGTACAACAAATATTACGCATTATCTTAGAATAGTAAAAAAATAGAATAAATCCATTACATTTAATATCAAAATGCCTCCAAAGAAAAGAGTAAATATAGCACAAAGAACAAGTGAAAGATTAAAAAGGAAAATCCAAAGCACAGAAAAAACAGCAGAAGAAAGGGAAGAAAATCTAAGTAAACGCAGAAAGGCTTATTTAGAAAAGGCACAACAAACAGAATCAGAACAACATGAAATCATGTTAGCCGAACGTAGAAAACTAGATAGTGCTTCAAGAGCAAATGAAAGTAATACAAGACATGAAAACAGATTAAAACAGAATAAGGAAACAAGAGAAAAAAGAAGGGAAAAGAGTAAAGGGCAGAAATTAACATTAAAAATGGCTGCCTTTAACTATGACCCAGAAACAGATTATTCTCAACAATATAATTTACATATTGGAAATCTAGACAACATCTACAAATTCTGCAATGCCAGAAAATTTAAAAATGAAACTAAATCCTTATGTTGTAAAGAGGGAAAAATCAAAATACAGCAACAATTCCCACCACAACAACTTTTGGAATACACCAGTGGAGAAACACAAGATTCAAAACATTTCTTAAAGAACATTAGAAAATACAACTCATGCTTTCAAATGACCTCATTTGGAGCCACAAATATTATACAACACAAAGGTTTCAATCCAACATTCACCATACAAGGACAGGTGTACCACCAAATTGGATCACTACTACCACTACCAGAAGAAGAGCCAAAGTTCCTTCAAATTTATTTCATGGGAGATGAAGAAAAAGAAACAACTCAACGATGTACATACATTGAGGGAACAAAAAAACATATAGTAGTAAACATACAGAGAATGCTACATGAGCACAACAACCTCATCCGCACTTTCAAGAATGCAATGGAAAATATGCCACAAGAGGAATACAAAATCATCATAGCTGCAGACAAAACACCTACAGGAGAGCATATACGAAGATATAATGCTCCAGAAACAAATGAAGTGGCGGCCCTCATTTCAGGAGACACTTTCCATCCAAGAGATATTATACTAAAAAGACATGATAAAAAACTGCAAAGAATTTCAGAAACACATCGCTCTTATGATGCTTTACAGTATCCAATCCTTTTTCCATATGGTGAAGATGGCTATCACTTTAATTTGAAACAAATTGATCCCAAAACAGGAACAGAAACTTGCAAAAAAATCTCTGCAATGGACTACTACTCATACATTTTAATGATTAGAAATGAGGAACAAAATCACATACTACACTGCAAAAAGTTGTTAAACCAGTTTGTGGTTGATATGTATGGAAAAATAGAATCTGAAAGACTACTTTACATTAGAAACAATCAGAAATCACTCAGAGCTGAACAATACATACACTTAAAAGATGCTGTAGCAAAATATGGAAACCCTGCTAATGTTGGAACACTTCTCATACTGCCGGCAACATACACTGGAAGCCCAAGACATATGCATGAATACACTCAGGATGCAATGACATATGTTAGAAAACATGGAAGACCAGATTTATTCATTACGTTTACATGCAACCCAACATGGCCGGAAATCAAAAATAACCTCAGAAAAAATGAGTCATCTAATGACAGACACGATTTAATTGCAAGAGTATTCAGACAAAAACAAACACAATTAATTAATCTGATCACCAAAAATGATTTATTTGGGGAATCCATTTGTCATATGTTCACGATAGAATGGCAAAAACGTGGATTGCCACATGCGCACAATTTAATATGGCTAAAAAACAAAATACAACCAACTGAAATTGATAAAATCATATCTGCAGAAATACCAGACGAAAATGAAGATAGTGAATTACATGCAATAGTGGAAAAAAACATGATTCATGGTCCATGTGGACTTCTTAACCCACAATCACCATGTATGAAAGATAAAAACTGCACCAAAAGATATCCCAGAGCATTACTGAAAGAAACACAAAGATCTGAAGATGGATACCCACAATACAGAAGACGTTCAGAAGAGGATGGAGGAAAAACAACCAAAATTAATATGAAAACACAAGGGGAAGTAGTAATTGACAATACATGGATAGTACCATACAGTCCATTACTATCAAAAATATTCAATGCTCACATAAATGTGGAATATTGTAATAGTGTTAAATCAATAAAATATGTCTGCAAGTACATAAATAAAGGAAGTGACATGGCAGTTTATGATGTCAGAAACGAAAACAAAAATGATGAGATATTGCAGTACCAATGTGGCAGGTACATTAGCACAAATGAAGGTTTCTGGCGTATTCTAGGATTCCATATTCATGAAAGACATCCCACAGTCCTACATTTAAGTGTACATCTTGAAAATGGCCAAAGAGTTTATTTCACACCAGAATCAGCCACAAGTGTAGCAGAAAATCCAAAAGAAACAACTTTAACAGCATTTTTTAATTTATGCCAGACTGATGAATTTGCACAAACAATCCTATATAATGATGTCGCTACATATTACACATGGAATAAAACTAAGAGACAATTCTTCCGGAGAAAGACTGGCACTTATATTCCAGAACTTGACATGTACCAAAGTGATGCAATAGGAAGACTATATACTGTGCACCCAAATAACAGCGAATGTTTCTATCTCAGAATGCTGCTACACACAATTCCTGGCCCTAAATCATTCCAGGAACTAAAAACTGTGAATGGAAAAATTCTGGAAACATACAGAGAGGTTTGTCAGCATATGGGGTTATTGGAAGCAGACCAACATTGGGAAACAACTTTGGAAGAAGCCAACATATTTTCAATGCCACAACAAATGAGAACATTGATAGCTATAATACTGACTTCATGTAGTCCATCAAATCCACTACATTTGTGGGAAATGTACAAAAACCAACTAAGTGAAGACCACCTACTCAAAGCAAAGAAAGAGCATCCAAATTTAAACATTGAGTGCACACCAAACATCTACAATATTGCATTAATACAAATAGAAGACCAATGCATACGCATTGCAAATAAAACACTAAAACAAGTTGGCCTTCCAGAACCAACAAGGAACAAAGGAGATGCACTAAATGCAGATTATATAAGAGAGACCACATATAACATAGACGAATTGAAACAATACATTATTCAAAATAAACCACTACTAAATGAGGAACAGAAAGCTGCCTATGAAACAATAATGACACAAATAAAAGCAGAAAGTGGAGGAATAATATTCTTACAAGCAGCAGGAGGAACAGGAAAAACATTCCTCACAAATTTAATTGCAGGCGCACCCCCCAATAAAGGACTCAGACACTGGTAAAAGTGGATAACGGCATTGGGCCACATTTATTGATTCATGCCCTAGTCCGAATTATAAATTTCTATTGGTAATTGACCAATTATAATTCTTAAGGCAAGCAGGCCGAAGTAACACTGGTAAGGTACCACCCAAAATTGCCAATGGCAATTGTTACAATGTATCTATTTGTATCCATTTGTTTGTTGACAACAAACAAATTGTTGACTGTAGTCAATATCTAACTAATGACCCCACCCTCTGACGCGTATCCGTGAAATCACGGGGTGATGCATGCTGTCTAGCTGTAGCCATCACCCCGTTGCCTGGTTCGTCGTTGACCGGACAACGTTTAACCAACTTATACCTGTCTAGTGTTGTCCAGTCAATTGCGAACCTGCCGGATACCTGTGGGTCATAAATGTTTACCTTACCAGTGCTACCCGCCCATGTGACCAAAGTCAACAGCAGCAACAGAAACCCCTATATCAAACCATAGCAACAGTGTGGGATGGGCGAAAAAACCAGGACCCGAGAGCCAATTGTGGGTCCCAGCCAAAAATTCCCACCCGGCCCCGAAGCGACCAAAATATCACACTGTTAACTAGGGAGGAGGTGGAGGGGAAAAACTTCTCCGCTCCGTCGCTTCGCAAAATGGCAGCTCGGCTGCCTCGTGGCCACCCCTTTTATAGAGGAGCTGGCCACGCCCCCTAACTACCCGGATGCCTTTGTCCGATAGGGGGGGGGCCCGCAAAGATCGCAGCGGCCATTTTGGCGCCGCGCTTGCATTGCAGGCGCACCCCCAATAAAGGACTCAGACACTGGTAAAAGTGGATAACGGCATTGGGCCACATTTATTGATTCATGCCCTAGTCCGAATTATAAATTTCTATTGGTAATTGACCGATTATAATTCTTAAGGCAAGCAGGCCGAAGTAACACTGGTAAGGTACCACCCAAAATTGCCAACGGCAATTGTTACAATGTATCTATTTGTATCCATTTGTTTGTTGACAACAAACAAATTGTTGACCGTAGTCAATATCTAACTAATGACCCCACCCTCTGACGCGTATCCGTGAAATCACGGGGTGATGCATGCTGTCTAGCTGTAGCCATCACCCCGTCGCCTGGTTCGTCGTTGACCAGACAACGTTTAACCAACTTATACCTGTCTAGTGTTGTCCAGTCAATTGCGAACCTGCCGGATACCTGTGGGTCATAAATGTTTACCTTACCAGTGCTACCCGCCACACGGGGAGGCTTCCCAAAAAGGCTCACCATCCCCCCCAAGACCGTCAGCTCGGTCGACAGGCCTGCTCGCCAGTCTGCTAACCAGAGGTCCATACCTCCCTGCGACAGATGGGCCCCATCCCCTGAGTAAAGCTCTTAATTTTGCAGACTGATGGTGGGGAGGCGAATGACGCGTCCCCCACCCTATTCAAAAAGGAACCGGGCAATAGCCCCGTTCACGGAGCGTCGGCTCAGTCAAGAGCCTCGAGGCCGAACGCTCCCCAGTAAGCGTACCGTGACATCACGTCTGACCACTTGAGGGTTGTGGCCGGCCACACATAATGTGAATAGGGCAGGTCACTGCAAATCGCAAGCTTCCGCGATAGGCCAGTGACCCGCCCCAAGCCATCGCCCCAAGGTACATAACCAGGACATCAGGCGAGTCAGCATCCCTGATGTAGAAAAGGAATGGCAACAGTTCCCGCCATAACATGCCGCGCTTACCACACCACCTGAGACGTGCGGGTGCACCCAGTCCCAGTCGGGGTCCCACTCGGTCGCCGCAGCGTAACGCGCTGCCCTGTGCAGCGTAACGCGCTGCCCTATGCAGCGTAACGCGCTGCCCTGTGCAGCGTAACGCGCTGCCCTATGCAGCGTAACGCGCTGCCCTGTGCAGCGTAACGCGCTGCCCTGTGCACGCGGCTATGGCCCACCAGCCATACTGTCACCGGTGTAATACGACACCCAGGGTCTGTCAAGGAAAAAAAAGGGGGGGAGAAACAGTGCAGTGACTAAACTGGTACTCAGGTTGAAGAGGGCGAACACAAATTGAAAACATTGTGAACCCCACCCTCCCATGTGGCGTATTTCAGCCCCGGAGCACCCAAAACAGCTGCAGTAGAAGCCGCCCCCCTTCTGAACGAATGGGTGCCGCAACAAGCCCCTGAGAGGCCAACACTGTCTAGTGCCTTCGCGGCACCCTCCAAAATTGAAATTTAGTAAGGAAAGACCCACCTTGGTGACAGAAAAACGGGCCATGGTGCGTGCCACGCAGTGCAAGGAAATCCTGTAGGGCACCAACCGGACAGATGTCTGCCAAAGAACACCGTAGCAGTCTTACATCACTGCCTACGCCATGCTGATCTGTCTTAGAGGAGCGTATCCTCGACTGAGCCCAGTCTTTGGCAACATAGACATCCTCGAGTTCCAGTGCCCTACGACTTGCATCCGCCCTAGACAGCATCACAAGCTCGCTGATGCGGAGCGCTCCAAAAAAGGCCACCGTTGTGGCTGCATGAAATGGGCTGCCTCATATCTATCAAACAGAGGCCAGGCCAGCCCCGGGCCAATTGGGTAAGAACCCCTGGGGAAATCGGGTGGCGGTCGTCCGGGCAACGCCCACGCTACCGCACCCACCCCTCCAAAACCTGTCTCACACGGAAGTCAGCGGTACTATCCACATGACCTCCCACCTTGGCCATAAAAGCCAATGCTGACAGCCTAGGTGCCATGGTGCGAGGTGCAAGGCCCTGGGCATGCAGGTAAACCATGAACCGTACATGGGTCACTGGGATCGGCCAGGATTCTGGCAGCCGGAATTGGGTACAGAAGGCTCTGAAAGAATTGAATGCATGGTGATACGCCTTACGCGTGCGTGGCGCCAGTGACAAGCCAATCGCCCGGTTCACCTCTCCTTGCCAATGGTCCATATCTCGTCCGGGGGTGGCGAGGGAAATCCCTCCGCATCCGGGGCCAAGGCACGGAACCGGGAGATCTGCAGGCGGGACAAAGCGTCAGCGATATCATTATTGACCCCCGGGACATGCCTGGCCCCGAAGAGGACGTAGGGGCGCAGGCTGCGCAACACAAACTGGCGCATTAGGTCCATGACCCTGGGCGATTTGGAAGTCTGTGAGTTGACAATGTGGACAACGGCCACATTGTTACACCAGAAATGGATGACCGAGTCGGCCCACTCCTCGCCCCATAGCATCAAAGCCCCCAGGATAGGGAAAAATTCCAAATACGTGAGATCACGCAGGCGACCCGTGCCTGCCCAGGCTGGTGGCCACCCACCATAGGCCCACTTCCCATTGAAGTACATCCCATAACCCAGGGACCCCGAGGCAGCAGACTGGATCTGAAAGCGAGGGGAAGCCAGGAGGTCAGACCTCCAAAATGATACTCCATCGAACTCCCTCAGGAACTGGAGCCAGATAAGCATATCTGCCCTGATACCCCGGGTGAGTCTAACCCTATGGTGGGGCCTAGATAAGCCAGTCATGGCGTCGCACAAGCGCCGAGCAAATGCCCTGCCCGGTGCGACCACCCTGCAAGCGAAATTGAGGTGACCATGTAGCACCTGCAGTTCCCTCAGGGATGCCTTGCGTTTAGCAAGCAACTCCGAGATAAGGGCCACTATCCTTGACCCCTTATCCCCCGGTAACCTAGAAGCCTACGCTACCGAGTCAATCTCCACCCCCAGGAATACTAGCTTAGTAGATGGGCCCTCGGTCTTTTCGGGCGCTAAAGGGACACCGAGTTCCTCCATTAGCGTCTGAAATGTGTTGAGGAGACGTGTGTACGTGTCCCAGCCCCGTTCACCCCGAATAAAATTCATCCAGGTAATGGGCTACAGACCGGGACCCTGACCTGCGGACGAAAGCCCACTGCAGGAATGTGCTGAAACACTCAAAGGCCAAGCATAATATGGGATAGGACAAGTGATGGATCAGGCGAAACTCGCCCGGTAACTCCTTGGGCACCAAGCCCAAGGGTGACACCTTAAGGTCAGGGAACGGGGGTGCAGTGAAAGGGCCGGTGACCCTGCCCGCATAAACCTCCTTGTTAATGCTGGCAGCAGCCACCTCCTCCCTCCCCTTAAGGGACAAAAGGTTGGGAGCATCCTGAAGGGACCTATCACCCACAAAAGGAATACGGAACCCCAGTCGAAAACCCTGAAGCAGGTAAACCGCCTCCTCCTCCTTCGGGTATAATGCGAGCCAACGCTCCAACATGTCCATGTTAATTGGGGAGGGGGCCATTCAGTGAACCAGCTCCCCCTGCGGCAGTCTTGCCAACCCCTTGTCCGCCCCTCCCTCCGCCCCGCATCCCTCCAAGCCTGGGACAGGCGGAGGCAGCATGGGGGCCGGCACAAGAGGGCCACTCATGCCTGTACCGGCAATTCTTCCCATTGCAGGAACCATTGGACAAGAAAGTCCAGCACAGCAGGCAGGCTAGAACCCCCTGCCCCGCCACGTGGCGGGGTGCCTGCGCTGAGGCCGCTCGCTGGACCGCATGTCCACAATGGTATCTCTCTCCAGGCGCAGGGCGCGTGGGAGTCATGTACAGAAGCCACAGCGTCTGGCAGGGCTCATCCCACCTCATCTCGGGGTGCAGGGGAATCCGCATACGGAATTCCACATCATAAGCCAACCACGACGGGCCCGGGAAGTCGACCATCGCCCGGTAAACGTGGTCCAACTACTGGACCATCGGATTCTCCAAATCCAGCCGGGCCCTGAGGTTGACCGCCACGTATGAGGTAGGCCGGCAACCGATTGGCCCACGTACGTGGCTGCTTGCGACGACATGCCTGCTCCTTATCCTTCTCATCTTGCCCCTCCCTCTCCTCTATGGTGGGTTCTCTGGTAAGGAGGGAGAAGATGTCCACATACTTCCCACGCCAGACCTTTTCCTTGGTGGCTTGGGCCAAATGGTCCCCCAGGGGCAACGAATACCCCGCAGTCGGCAATGCCGACACAGGAACGGCGGGAACTGCGGGCATCTGAAAAGGAGCCTGGACCAACCCGGTCACCCCTAAAACATTCCCAACTGCGCAAGTAGTACCCCCCACACCGGGGCCCTGGGTGAGAGCTGGAGTCACCGGGTGGGCCGTGGGCGGCCGAACCGCTGCACCACCCGTGCGAGGCCAAGGCCATTGAAGCCCCCCCTCAACATTGCCATGTGTGTGGGTGCGCTAGATTGAACCACATACTCACATGCTGCACCCCCATGGGCCGCCCCCACTGGGGGTTCCGACCCACTGGGGGCGTCGGAGCTCACGACCGCACCTGAGCTCGCCAACGGGGCCTGACCAGCACCGGCCTGTCGATCGGGGAGCTGCGAGGCAGTGGCCGATGCCGGGCCACGCGCCTCAGTCAGCTCGACCCGTCCCGCCGCCTGCCGCTGCCCAGCAGACGATGGACGAATCTGCACCCCAAAAGGGGTCCCCTGGGTGGTTACCCTGGCCAGTGAAGCCTCGAGGGCCGCAACGCGGGCCAGAAGGGCCTCCACACTGATGTAGCCCCCCAAGAATAGGATTGCTCAGTATGGGGCCCAGAAATTTCTGATGGCGGCCCTGTCAGTCCGTCATGCAGTGCCCGGGAATCAAACTCCGACCTTCCAGTCGGCAAGTTCAGTGTCTTAACCATGTGAGCCACCGCAGCCCCCCAAGAGGGGGCAAAGGGCCGGCCGGCCCACTAACTGCAAGCGCGGGTCCAGATGCCTGGACCCCTGGGCCCATATAGGGCCATGATCCCAGGCCCGGCCCCAGGGGATACGTTTACCAGGGCCGGGGAGAAACCTGCCAGGGGAGAGAGCTGAAACCCCCCGCAGGCAGCTGCGCACCAACGGGGAAGGCCCCGCAAAATGGGCCACGCCAGAGGCAGTGGCCACTGCTTGCGGGCCGAGGGCCGCGGCCCCTACAGGGCCGGTACGCAGACCTCCAGCCCCAGGCTAAGGGGGGAATCAACCCCATACCACCGGTCCCGGTGAGCTCGGGCAAAGGAGGCTGCTGGGTAGGCGCGGCCGCGGTCCTCCGACCCGGCTGGCGCCTCCGCGCAGAACGAGCCGCGTTCGCAGCCGCCTTCTTCTTAGAGGGTATCGCAGCTAACCGATGGGAAGCCGAAAAGGAGAAAATTCAGCAGCCAAGAGGCTTCCCGGTGAAGGTAAAAGCGACGGAGGTAAGAGGGAAAAACTTCTCCGCTCCGTCGCTTCGCAAAATGGCAGCTCGGCTGCCTCGTGGCCACCCCTTTTATAGAGGAGCTGGCCACGCCCCCTAACTACCCGGATGCCTTCGTCCGATGGGGGGGGCGCAAAGAGCGTGGCGGCCATTTTGGCGCCGCGCTTGCATTCTTGCAGAAATAAGATCAGAATGCCATGTGGCTTTAGCAATAGCATCATCTGGCATAGCAGCCACTTTAATGGAAGGGGGTCGAACTGCACATTCTGCTCTCCAAATACCACTTGACATAGCAAAACAAGAAACACCCACATGTAATATTACAAAAGTCAGTGCACGTGCTAAGGTACTCAAAGAGGCAAAAATAATAATATGGGATGAATGTACTATGGCACATAAGAAATCAATTGAAGCTTTGCACCGAACTCTTCAAGATATTAATGACAATCAAAAAATAATGGGAGGACTTCTATTACTTCTTTGTGGAGATTTCAGGCAAACACTACCTGTAATTCCAAAATCTACTCCAGCAGATCAAATAAACGCATGTATAAACCAATCCTTTCTATGGAAACAGGTGCAAAGCATAACATTGACAGAAAACATGAGAGTACGACATAACAGTAACACTAAAAAGTTTACTGACTTTCTGCTAAATATTGGAGAAGGCAAGGTGAACAAAAATGAGGACAACAACATAACACTCCCGGATTACTTCTGCACCATGGTACACTCTGAAAATGAACTCATCAATGCAATTTACCCAGATATTACAAACAATTATCATCATCATGAATGGCTAACACAAAGAGCAATCTTAGCAGCCAGAAATGATGATGTAAACAATATTAATTACGAAATTCTAGACATGTTGCCAGACCAACCAACTGTATATAAATCAATAGATACAGTGGTTGAGAAAGATGATGCTGTAAATTTCCCCACAGAATTTTTGAACTCATTAGAACTGCCTGGAATGCCATCTCACCACCTATTACTAAAAAAAGGTGCACCAATTATTTTACTTAGAAATATCAATCCTCCTAACTTATGTAATGGCACAAGACTATGTGTTAAAAACCTCATGCCAAATGTAATAGAAGCTATAATTATTACAGGGAAAGGAGCAGGTGAATCAGTATGCATTCCTAGAATACGACTTATACCAACTGATCAAACTATTCCATTTAGAAGACTGCAATTCCCAGTTAAACTAGCATTCGCAATAACAATTAATAAATCACAAGGACAGACACTGCAACATTGCGGAGTTCACCTCACCAAACCATGTTTTGCACACGGGCAATTATATGTTGCGTGCTCTAGAGTTGTAGCTGCAGAAAACTTATTCATACTAGCAGACAAAGAACAAACCAAAAACATTGTGTACCAACAAGTACTGCAAAAAAATAAAAAATAAGCACCACATGAAATCCATAGAAAATTCTACCTTAACACATAACACATTATGCTATTGGAATAAAGGCAGAGATTAATAAATAGAAATAGTGCAGCACCATTACCAACAAAAACATAAACACAGTTAGAATTACCAAAAGACGACTAAAGTGACCACCAAAAATCTACACACAGTGAAAAAAAGGATGGACATAATCCTTTGAAAAAGATCAAACCCATTTCATTGTCCAAAAGATTACATAGCATACAAAACCAGAAACCAGCGCGCCTCCTAAAACACTCAAAATACGCGCTGAGGCACACTCACAGACGGTTCAATAGGAAGCAAGGCATGGAAAACTTTACAGGAAAATATTCACTCACTTACAGCCATGCCATCTAAGCAGCCAAACAGCAACGCGGAAAAGAGACACACCTCCAAAACATGCAAATCCACTTCGCTAAACTAGCTCTCCCGAACTCCGAAAAGAGCGAGGGAAAAAAACGCGATAACGAGAGTTTTATAAGACACAGCCTGCAAACAGCTTAAAAACGAAACTGATCAAAGAACGGAGACTTGCAAAAGCTGTAGGTGACATCGAAAATACGTAAATAAGAAACGCTACCCAAAATAATAAGGAGCGATGGAGGCACACACCAACAAAGCGCAAAAACCACAATCACCAGACACCAAAGATCTGGAGGAAGAAAATCGTAACACAAACCAATACCCCACCGGACCATTGAGCGCGGAAAAAATGACTCTGCATCACTCAAATGGTACGAAATGCTCCAAAATTATTACACATGTAGAATTTTACATGGATGACTGCAAAATAATATGCATGCAAGATTATGAGTCAGACAGCGAAGAGGGAGAACCAGAAAAAGAGGAACAAGATCAGAAAGAAGGAGAAGAGCTACCAAAGTTCGAGACAACAGAAAGCAGTGCATGCTTATCAAAGGAGACCCAAAGAAAAATTGCTGATATTATAGCAAAAATTAATCTGAAACAGTCAGCATCCACAAAATACCCAAAATACACAACAACACAAGATGAAACAAAATCCATAAATAAACAAATTCAAAAATCAGAATTTGAAACATCTCACAATGAAGAAACTAAAATTGGTCTAAAAAAGGAAACACTGGAAATCATTCATCTCATTAATCAAAAAGGAAAAATACATAATACTTCAAAAACTTTCAACAACCACACCAATGAACAACAACAAACAACAACAACAAAAATACAAATAAACAAAAAAGAAGAGGAAGAAAATAAACAACCAGAAAAGCAAATGTTCAGCAATGAAGAAATTCAAAGCACATCCAAACAACAATTATTATCGGCAGAAATACAACAAACAACAAAAATAAGCAACAATGACAACCAAACGTACAAAAATAACACAACAGAGGAACAAGAAAATACAAACACAAACAAACAAATGTACAAAAAAGAAGAACCAGAAAATAAACAACTACAAAAGCTAAGTGTCAAGAATAAACAAATGCAACCACATCACAAACAAAATTGATATTACCATGGAAACAGCAAACAACAGAAACAACAGACAATAACTACAAAACGTACAAAAACAACACAACAGAGGAACAAGAAAAAACAAGCACAAACAAACAAATGTACAAAAAAGAAGAGCCAGAAAATAAACACCAAGAAATACTAATTGTCAGGAAGAAAGAAATTCAAATCACATCCAAACAAAAATTAATATTCCCATGGAAACAACAAACCACAGAAATAACAGACAATGACACCAAAACTTACAGAAACATGACAACAGAGGAAAAAGAAACCACAAACACAAACAAACAAATTGACAAACAAGAAGACGCAGAAAATAAACAACCAGAAATGCAAATTGTCAGGAAAAAAGATAAACAAACAACATCCAAACAACAGTCAATATTGCACTGGAAACAACAAACCACAGAAAATTCAGAAATAGAAGAAAAGGACACACAATTTAAACAACACCAAAAGAATAATACCTTAGAAAAAATAATACAGCAAATAAACAACAAACAAATACAGCAACAGGAAATGAAAAATACAAACAATGAAAATCAACATGAAACCCCCCCAAAAAAACAACAAAACAAACCACCAATACCAAAACACCCTGAGGTAGATATAGACTCAATAATACAAAGACATCTCCTCATGATGACTCATCCACCACCTACATTCAACCAGCCATTAGCAGAAATAATGCTGCACCATTTTCTGAAAATAAAAAGTCAACAGACCCTGAAATCAACAGGTAAATAAACAAAACAATTTCATTACCAAATTTTGAAAAATACAGTTATATATAACTTTGTCATTCTTCTCATTAAACAGATGCCCCAACAAAGCAACAGTCAACAAACTGAACCACAAAAAACAAAAACAACTGTTAATGAAGGTAAATATAAACTTATTTAGTAAAATGTTAAAAAAATGCTTACTAACAAAAATATTAACAGTTAAACAAAAAACTAAACCCAAAATATTTACAAAAATAATCCATTAAAAACAAAAAAACATCATTAATGAAATGTCACATAACAATAGACAAATATCAATATCTCTCCCTGTGTGTTATGTTTTACAGATGCTACAGACACATCGCTGGAGAAAAAAAATTAAAAAAAAACATAAGAAAGAGTTAAATGTTTCATATGTTTTAAAACAAAAAAATTAAAATACTTTATTATGCAACTTGCAGTAAAGTCCAAAACAGTTTATAAACAAAGTTTAAAATGTAAAATATGTTTTTTCACCAAACAAAGAAAATTACTATTGCAAAACAAAAAAATTTATACATTAAAAGTTTTCTGGCAAAAATTTCAAAGCCTCTCTTTCAATAAAACACACAGGTGAAAAAGCCCGGCAATGCCGGGCAACCCTTGCTAGTTAGAAATAAAATATCAGGAAGGAGTAAGAGAGAAGAAGATGCAAGGGAGACAGATACTCCAGTCATAGGACCAACCCCCGCCACCGATAATGTTTGTCAATCATGCATCACAAAGGTTAAAAGAGGGCTTGAGACATTAGTCACCTTACTTTATCATACACAAAAGCCAGGTGGGTGTAAACCTTCACCATACACCTGTGTATACAATAGAACTATGTATAGTGTCTGTACTCAAGGAAATGAGACCCTTTGTTACGATCCAGCTACTCCATTAAGAATTAATGTTACGGTGTGGGCAGGCTTAAATTTGAGGAACACACCTACTCAATCCACACTTATTATGTGAATCATACAGTCATCCTTCAGAATGGAAAAGTTCTAATATCCGTAACATTTGACTTATGTTTGGCTATGGATAAAATAGCTGAAACTACATGTGGAAGTCCAGGTTGGAAAAGGGTTTGATTTCAGTGAAGCTGTGAAAGGATGGCTCCCGAAGCTCCCCAGCCTTCAGATAATCATGGCTATTCTTTGTTTAATGTTACTAGGTAGTTTGATAATTCCCTGTGTGATGCCATGTGTTATTAATACAATACGACGTCTTTCTGAAGTAACTGCTAAGCAAGAGGCAATCCTCACTGTGGGAATATGATTTACATCCACAGGATGATGAAGAGATGGATATAGAAGTGTGAAAGTTTAATAATATGAAAACTTTCAAAAGAAAAGGGGGGAATGAGATAGTAATGAAAGAAATTAGATTTTTGTTAAAATCATTTTCTGCTTAAAATCATTCTCAGCTGCTTTGTATTAGAATAGGTTAAATATTCCGGTCATTCTGTTCTATGACATGACTTTTTAGGCTTCTCTGAAGGATAAGTCAACAAGAGGCTTATGCCCACAAAGATAAGATTTGTACTCTGTTCCTAAGTAAGAACAAACATTCTATCTGCTCTCTGCTATAGCTGACATAAATTCTCTGTTTATTACACATAGAATAAAAATGCTGATGTAAAGAGATTCATGGTCTACATGACATGACAATGTCACATATTAATATCAAACTAGCTAATGTCATTTTGTAATAATTTGTGGAATTACTTGTGGAATTCGTTGAATTACTTGTTTACTATATGCTATATAATGAATGCCTGAAAATCTGTTCGGGGTTCAGAGACTTGACTTGAGAAAGTGTCTTTGAACTTTGGCTAATAAAACTCTGTTATCTGCTTTAGCCCGTGGAATGCTGTTTGTCTCGTTTCGTTCCACAACAATATTACATTATCCTTGTCTAATCTTCATAAATTTTTATGTATGTATTGAGCATGAAAAACTTATCTTCATTTTTCTTTTTTGCATCAATCAAAACTGGTTTCTTGGGAAAATGAAGGGAAAATGTTCTTACCTGCCTAATTGATCCACTGCTATCATTACCAGTTAGGAGAGACTGAGAGACCACAAGACCAGTATGGGAGTGCAAATTTCATTAGACTGGCCTCAGCATAATATCAGCTGCATTGGTGGAAACAAACAACATTGAAATGATCACCATCCAAACCCCACAATTCTCTGTTACCTGTGTCTATAAGCTGCAAGCAGCTATATCACATTTTCTGCATTTTAGGTATGATCTCAAGGAGAGCTTACATCCATGCAGTGATTGGACCAAAGCCTAATCTTCAGAGGGCTGAAGTATTCTTTCACATATATCAGCTTCTTCTTTTTTCACTTTCTTCACTTTATTTGTTTAAATAAAATTTGTAATTCATATATTTCTTCATAAACAGAACAGAAAATATAGAAAGTAAGAGTGTTACAATGAGACGCGGGAGGCAGCCGTGTGGCGAAGTCCAGCCCCAACCGGAGTCAGGAGAGGGTATTTATTCTCTGCCTAGGGGTGAGATGCGTGTCTAAGACAATCGTGCCATCCCCTGTACAGAAGGCTTGCGTGCATGTCATTCTCATGAAACCCGTGTCTGGGAGGCTACTCTGAGGCTACCCCGAGGCTAATGGAAAACCCGTACTTTATTGCCTCGGGCTGGCAAGACCCATTGTTCCTGCCCTAATCTTGGGGCCTATGTGGATTGACTCCAGGCATCTAATCTTGACCCTTGTTTGCCCCTGTCTGCCTGCCTAACTCTATTTACCCTTAGCCTGAGCTTTTGTTTATTCTTAGCCTATCCGTTTGTTCCCCAATTTCCTCTCCTGCTGAGCACAGCCCCAAGTAACTTGGGTGCTGGCTTCCGAGTCTGTGGACATCAGGTACACCCCTCAGGAGAGATTTAATATCTAATTAATGTGGGCATCCCACATTAGAGAATACAGTTTATTCCATGCACATTTTTTATTTTAATTTTTATTAATACAAGAATAACAATAATTACACATTACAATAGACAATCAAACAACAACATTACAATATACAAAAATACTGTGTGCTCACTTCACCCAACAGGATAATTCTGTATATATGTTTCTTTTACCTTGTTTAATCTACAATCTCTTTAATTTGTAATTTATCCTTCTTTCCAAAATGATATTTGCTCTTTAATAATCTCACAGCTCTATCAGGACTCATAACTGAGGTTTGTGTGTGTGTGTGTGTGGGGGGGGGGGGGTTGGTGGGTACTGGACAGCATAGTTTGGAAGACATGCATTAAATTTTAGGTAATCATCCATGGCTAAACTAAACTTCAGGCATCGTGGAAATTAATATGACAGCCTCCAAACCTTCTTGCCAGCCACAGAATTCAACACCAAAGTTTGCAGGAGGATCAACATGTTGTATTAGACTTTAGGAAGAAGGAAAATATAATTACATTCATGTCACTATATGAAATACTTAAACTGTTTTAAAACTGAAAATAACCCTCTCCATTTTGAAGTTTTCTTATTTCTTTAACCATTTCTTCCCCTCTGTCATACTGCCTTTGTCATTTAAATAAAATAAGAAATGGCACAACAGCTACTCAGTCAGTGATTCTGTATATATACATTTTTTTGATGTGAAGGGTTAAATATCAAGGAAAGGATGCAATAATCCATTATCTGCAAAAATTAAATTTATTTTGAATGGGTTATTGTTGCAATAACAAACACAGTTATCCTCCCTTTATTGCTTGCTCTGAGGCTCCTTCACTGACGGTCTAAGAAATCCAATTTAATTATTCTGCATTTGTTGCTTTTTATCATAAGAACACTTGAGAAGCTTAGATAAAATTTTATCCTTCTTGCTGCCCTTAGAAAAATCTCTCCTGTTGGACAGCTTTGTCTGAGATACCCATACTGAATACTATGGATGCGTGGCGGAGAGGACTCTCGCCGCCATGCGCTTTGCCAGCCCCACCCCTTAAAGCCGGGCACTTTGGCTGAGTGGAGGGGCGGAGCCAAGCTGCCTTTAAAAGGCAGCACCACGTGCTCCTGCTGGCCTTTTTAGAGATTGGCTGGGCCAGGATGCATTTTGCTCCTCTCACCCAGTTGATTTCCCCGCTCGAGTGGCCTTCGCTGTGGCACTCGGCTGCAGCTCCTTAGAGGTGCGCCGCTCGAGCTTCAGCTAGCCGCGGCACTCTGCTGTGGCTCTGCTGGGGGTCTGGCTTCTGTTCGTGCCCTGCTGCTTGGGTAATTGGCAGGTTGGGGCCAACGGACCGCCGGCCCTGTGGGTGGCCTGCTCCAAGTTGATTTGGGGCCTGGGCTGCTGGTCAGGGCTATCGGCCCAGGCAGTTGTACCCCCCTTTTTTTCAGTGCTGCCCCTTAGCAATTTGGGGCTCCCCCATGGCACCAAAGAAGAAGACCACCCACCCTCACAACAGGCCCTCGGTGCCTAGTCACTCGGGGCCTCAGAGGCCTAGGGCCTCGTGCAACAGGGCACCTGCTGGGCCCAGGGCTGTGCCAGGGCCTGTGCTACCTGCTGGGCCCATGCAGGCCGCTGCCTTTGCTGGGCCCAGGGCTACTTCTGGCCTTGCAACCTTGGCTGGGCCTCCAGAGCCTGGATTGGCACCTGCTGGGCCTGGGTTACACACTGCCCAGGAGGCATTGCCCTTGGACCCTAGGGCCTTAGTGGTTCGCATTGCAGCACTTGAGCATGCTGCGGGCTTAGATGCCGCACCAGCTATGCACTGGTCAGCCAGGCAGTCGGCCCAAAAAGTGGCTGATTCATCTGCTACCAATTGGCCACAGCTGGCTTCCCTCCTCATTCAGAGGGTAGAACAACTCGAGGCGGCCCAGTTGCCATCGGTATCTGAGGCTGTGGGGGCATCGTCAGATGGAACGTCTGCCTTTCCTCCGGCAGACTGCTCTGACCTAGATAGTTCATTGCCACAATTTTCCAGCCCAACGGGCTCTCATTCGGTCATGAGCCCCGACGCTTGGTGGCAGCTGGAACCCCCGGTGGGGGCAGTTGCTGCGAGTGCATCTGGTGAGTATGGTAGTCAAATAAGCTCATGACACACAGGTTTTTGGCCCCTGGCCTCTTCGACCCAATGGCCCTGGCCGCATCAGATGGCTCCTGCTCTTGGCCCAATGCTTGCGGCCTCACATGTAGCTTCATGGTGGGTGCCTTATCCCCCTGGAATGCCTGGCACTGCGCCTGTGGGGTCCAATGTTCCGCATCCCATCTGGCCATATGGCTCTCCGGTGAAAATGGCCTACCATTCTGTCCCACAGTCAGCCATCCCAACTGTGGGTCTTTCATTGCCATTGGGGGATCACCTCCTTCCGGCCACCAGATATAAGATCTGGCGCTGTGAATATGTCGATTTATTTAGCCTTTTAAATTGGGAGATGACCAGGGAGGACAAGGAGAAGGAGGATGACCAGGATAAGGAATTGGCCCGTCATCACAAGCCCCCATGCACCTGGGCCAACTGGCTGCCGGCCTACTTGATTTATGCCGCAGTTTCCATCATAGCCCGTCCGGACCTAGCGATCCCTATGATCCAGTATTTGGACATCATATATAGGGCATATGTTGATTTTCCGGGTCAATCATGGCTGGCTTACAATGAAGAATTTCGTATGCGGGTGGCCCTCCACCCTGAGATTCCTTGGGACGAGTCCAACCTGTTGCTTTGGTTGCTTTATATGACACCATCCCACCCTGCTTCTGGTGACCGCTACCATTGTGGCCATGTGGTGCAATGACCCAGCCCAGCGCATTTTCCCCACCAGCTGGCAGGGCAGGGGGTTCCAGCCCACCTGCTGTGCTGGGATTTCTCATCCATGGGTCGCTGTGGCCAGAAGCAGTGCAAGTTCAAACACGAGTGCTCCATTTGCACTGGACCTCATTCTGCCACCACTTGCTTCCGGCCAGGTGGGTTGCGTGGTTGGGGCCGTGACCAGCAGGGTCCGAGGCGTGCACCCCCAGATGCAGCAACAACTGTAAAAGGGGCCATCCCCAATTCAAATTGAGGTGCTGGAACATTGGCTCAGAATTTGTTGGCGGGTTTCTCTTTTGGTTTTCGCATCCCTTTCCCAGGTGCACATGCACCACAGGATGTGCCAAATTACAGTCTTTGTGGGGCAGGGAGGACGCGGCCTGGGCAAAGATTTTTGGGGATGGGTGGGTTGCTGGCCCTTTTAGTGAGCCCCCATATACATGAAAGAGTCCCCACTTGGCCTGGTACCTAAGAAGTCTTCAGGTGACTTCCGCCTTATTCATCACCTATCTACCTGGCGGGCTCATCTGTCAACGATGCCATACCGGAGGAACGTTTTTCTGTCCAGTATGCATCTTTTGATCAGGCATTACAGATGGTCTGTTCCTGCGGTCACGGGGCACTGCTGGCCAAGTGCGATATTAAGTCCGCCTTCCGGCTGCTCCCTGTGCACCCAGATGATTTTGAATTGCTAGATTTTCATTTCAAAGGCCAGTACTTCATTGACAGGGCCATGCCTTTTGGCTGTTCTGTATCCTGTTCAGCTTTTGAACGCATTAGTTATTTCCTTCACTGGGCACACGTTCACAGGTCTAGGGTACATATGTTGCCCATTATTTGGGTAATTTTTTGTTTGGTGGGTGGCATGGCCCTGGGACATGTGAACAGATGTTGGTTTCATTCCAGGAGTTGATGGGCGAGCTGGGAGTGTCATTGGCTCCTGAGAAAACTGAGGGCCCTGCTACCATGGTGGTATTTTTGGGGATGGAAATTGCACTTCATTGCTGCCCATGGACAGGGTTGTCCACATTTTGGATGCGATCTTGTCCATGTTGGCCAAGTGCAGGGTTTCACTCAATGACCTGCAGGTCCTTCAGGGATGTATCAGCTTTGCTTGCAGGGTGAATATACCTGGCCGGGCCTTTGCCAGGTGCCTGTGTGATGCTATGGTTAGTTTATCCCAGAAGTACCACAGAGTCCGGCTCACATGTGGTATGCGGGCTGACCTTTGGGTTTGGCTCGCATTCCTGGCCAATTTCATTGGGGTTTTCTTTTGGCGTTCTGAAATTTCTATCATACCTAAATTCCGGGTTCAGTCCGATGCTTTGGGATCATTGGGATACGGCATTTACTTTGATGGCTGATGGTGCTGGAGACAGTGGCCGGAAGCATGGCAGGGTTCAGACTTGCTCAGGGAATTGACATTTTTAGCATTTTTTTCCCCATCCTGGTTGCCCTGCTGTTATGGGGGAAAATGTGGTAGTATTCAGTGGTGCATTTCTGGTGCGACAATACGGCAGTGGTGCACACTCTGAATGTCCAAACATCTCGTTCACCTAGGGTAATGTCCCTTGTACGCCATTTTGTATTGCGCCCTTTGCGCCATAATATTCTTCTAGGCTAGGCAAGTTCTGGCCATTGATAACAGTATTGCCGATGCTTTATCCCACCTGCAGATTGCCCGGTTCGGGCACTAGCGCCAGAGGCCGAGGAGCTTCCCTCCCCACTTCCAACTGAGAGGTGGACATTTGGCGAGGTGAAGTGAGCAGGGTCATCGACCTGTTCCTTGCGAGCCGCACCCGCAAGGCATACCAACGGGCTTATCAGGCTTTCTTTATATTCCGACAGGGCGTTCCTCTGCCTGACTTGTGGCCTGTGCTGGTGGACCATGTACTTCAATACATAGTACACCTGCACAGTTGTGGACTGGCTGCCCGTAACATTGGTGTGTGCCTTTCCGCCCTGGCCTTTGCTGCCAGGGTCCGGGGTTGCCAGGACAACACAGGAGATTTCCAGATCTGCAGAGTTCCGAAGGGTCAAGGGTGCCACCCTTTCCAATGTGGGCGTCCCAGGGGCACGGTATGGGCCCCATTCATTTTGCATTGACGGCTGCAGCTTTTGGGTATTCGGAGGATGACATCCGACAAAATGGGCCGGTGGAGCTCTGATCGCTTTTGTTCATATGTTGCCCTATGTTGCTATGAGTGTCTCGCTGGCACTTGTTTTCTGTTTTGTTTATTTCAGCTCCTGATCCTCTGGACATCCTGGCAAAGGTGTGGCTCGTTGGCCAGAGTTACAATTTTTGGGCTGCCAGCCATCCTGCTTCATCAACTTGTGGGATGCATCTGGGGCTCCGTGATGTGGCGTACCTGATGTGGCATGGCTTCCGTGGGAGGAGTTGGCGAGATTTGATTCCCTTCATCCTGTTTGATTGGAGTTGCGTTCCACCTGATGTTTTGGTACTCCACCTGGGTAATGACTTCGGCCAGGTCACCGGCCTGGACTTAGTGATATCCATCCATAAGGCTCTGGGCCTGATTCACCAACGTTGGCCGCAGATCTGATTCATATGGTCCTACATCATTCCATGTGCATTTTTCCAGCGAGGCGGTGACCCTCGCCGCATTGACCGTACCCGGCGGTCTGTGAATCATGCTGTTGCTCAATATTTTTCTGAGCATGGTTTGGAAACAGTGGTGGAGCACCCCACGATACGGATCAAGGATACCAGCTTGTTTCACAGAGATGGGTGCACCTCTCTGCTCATGGCATTGACCTCTTTTTGGCTTCCTTGCAAGCGGGCCTGGTGACCGAGATGGCGGTCAGGGGGGGCGGTGAGTCGTAAAATACTCCTCCCTGTGTGGTGGTTAGCACTGGTAAGGACAAAGTGGATGACCCCTAGGAAACCAGCAGGTACACAGTTGGTTGGCCACCAGAAGCACAAGGTATAGGGAAAGTTAGGCTGGCCAATCAAATGCGGACCATGAACAAGGTAATGTGAAGTTCAGAGATTTGCAAAACCTTTGAGAGTTCACCGGATGTCTGTCAGAAGCTGGAGTTAATAAGTATCACTTCTGACTGGGGTCAACAATTTGTTTAATGAAGTAAACAAATTGACACAATGTAGCAAATTAATATCAGGAAATAACAACTAGTCTTTACCAGTGCTATTAACACAGTTAATTAAAGTTGCAATTTAATAAAGTTGCCCAAATTTTAAACCAACAAAGGTGTCCGTCTCTTTATTAGGGTGGTGGGTCTGGCAAAAACTTCTCATGTTTGACAGGAATCCACCCGCTGACCTTCAATTAGGCTGCAGATTAAAACAAGACTGGAAAATCAGTTGCTCTCTTTATCCCTTTTGTTTGCCAAGATAATGAATGTCAGTATTAAAGGGGAGGAGTCAAAAGAACATCCTTACCAGTGGCTCAAGAGGTTATGCTTTTGCCTAACCATCACAAAGCTTTTTAGACTCATTTCTGTCAATAAAAATCACTCCTAACTCTTGAGAACTGTTGCTGTTTCTTTCTTTGGTCTCAGATTTCATTCTATCTATCTTTAGCTTCCATATCTCATCCTTTCCTGAACATTCTCCTCCTTGAGGGGTATATGACACAGAAACACATGTTTCATTTTATCATGGTTTGGCAGGTGTCTCAGCTGACATAACTCCCCAATGACAGAAAGAGAGGCATGTTTTTACCATGGACAAATGTATGGAGAGGAAATGTTATTTACTGTATAGCAGCAATGCTTGGAGGAGGGGCGTAATTAAAAATACCTATTATATTTGTAATCTTTGGAACTAAAATCAGTGTGGAGCATGCAAGTAGGCTTTGATCACAATTTTAATAAATGCAACATTATCCATCTATTTAACGCAGAAAGCAGCCTCCATCATAATGTACATTAGAGTATTGGAACACAGTCAGATAAACCTAACAGACCCGTATTTTTTCTTAATACAGAGAAACCCATGTTTGTCTACACAGTTTTAAAAGTTCTTAGGAGGACCTACTATAACTCCATAAAAATGTGGGAAACAATTACTGTATGTAACTCTCTTGGTCCTAAAGTGGATGGGCACTTTTTTGGTAGTTTGGAAATTTTAAGTATTTATGTTTTGTTTTAAGTTGATAAAGCCCCTTTAGGTGGGGTGATGGTCCCCTCAGTGGAAGAAATGCCACGGGAAGCCATCTTATTGGGCACAATGACAAAATGAGCATTGGAGGAACTCTGATTCCCAATGGTCATGAAAGTGGAAGAGGACATGCCAGATGGACTGGCTGTGAAGGTGCACCTTGTCCATATCCTCAAGGCTATGGCAGTCCATTGCAGTCCTGGTATTAAATCTTGCATGTCTCATTTCATAGGTGCCACAGGAGATGGCTCCGAGATCATAGTTTGTTGGTCACTTCAAGGCAAGTTGGGATTCACTTTAAACAAATTCACGCCAATGGATTTTTCCTGCTTCAGAAAATGAATGCATTCTCACATACAAGTTGCAGCCAACAACATACATTAGAAAAGAGGGAATTTTGAATTGTTGAGAATGGAAGGAAGGGAAAGAAAATAATTCAGCATTGATTTTGTTTTGATTTCTCCCATGTACTTACCAGGTTCCAAGACATGCTTATCTGGTTATGTGGCTTTACTTATAAAGTACTAGCATATTTGTGCCCGGCCATGGCGGGCAGTTTTTTGGGGTTGTTTTTTGTTTTGTTTTTTTGTTAGGGGTGGTTTGGGTGGTGGTGATTTGAATTTGTGTTATTTATTTATTTATGATTTATTTGGTTTGTTTAATAATTTGTTTGACTGTTTTTACTCTTCCGGTCTCTAGGTGGGGCTGTGGTTAAGAGTACTGCTTTTGTTTTTTTAATAATTATTTGTTTGACTGTTTTTACTCTTCCAGCCTCTAGGTGGGGCTGTGGTTAAGATTACTGCTTTTGCTTTTTTTATTTAATAATTATTTGTTTGACTGCTTTTACTCTTCTGGCCTCTAGGGGGGGCTGTGGTCAAGAGTACTGCTTTTGCTTTTTTATTTAATAATTATTTGTTTGACTGCTTTTACTCTTCCGGCCTCGGGGGGGGGGCTGTGGTTAAGAGTAGTCTTTCTTTGTTCTTTGTTCAGTTCTGTCCCGGACTTGTGGAGGAAGGACATGTTTGGTGAGTTCTCTTGATTTTTTGTTCTGGGGTTTTTTGTTTTGTTTTTGTGGTGTTTGGCTGGGGGGTTTAAGAAGAGTTTCTACTGAAACCACCCCAAAGTGTTTCTGCTTTGTTTTTATTTTGGGTTTTAGCTCTGTTTATTTTATTCTAATTTATTTCTGGTTGTTATTTATTTTTCTGATTTCTTTAATCTTTATTTGTTTAATTTCTGCTATTTTTGTAGTTTGAGTTAGGTATTTTCGTGTTTTACACAGGTGTTTCTAGTGTGCTTTTATGGTATTTCGGGTGTTTTTTGTTGATTTTGTTTAATGGGTTTATTTTATTTATTTATTTGTGTTTTATTAATTTTGGTGCTTTGCATTTTGGTTTACTGTTTGGTTTTGTTGTTGTTGTGTTTTGCTGTGTGAAGAACAGCCTGCCTGTCATTTCTTCTTCTTCCCCATTGCTGCTTCGAAATTAGATTTTGATGCAGCAATGGGGAAAAGGAAGAGCCAGCAGTCAGCTTGCTCTTCAACTGGTAATGTTCGTTAGGTAGGTTGGGTGAAAAGGAGGCAGAGAAGAGCTATCTGCTTGATGATAGTTCTCTTCTCTGGGCCTCCTTTCTTTTTACCTGGCTTACCTAACTGGGGATCAGCAGGCAACAATCCGTAAGGGACGGTGCTCTTTCTTGTAGATTGCTGGCTGCTGCTTTTCTGTTACCTCCACCGCTGTTTTGTGTTAGCTCTCGAAATAGCGATGTGGGTAGTAGAAAGGCAGAATCCAGTCATCCGCCAGGCAGGGTGCTTTCCCTGATGAATTCCTGCCTGCTGTTTTTCCCCCCACCCCGGCTCAACTTACCTTGAGGCCGGCAGTGGCCAGCAGTGGTCTCGCCGTGTCTTTGACAGGGTAGCGGGTAGGAGAGGGAGTCCCTCTTCTCCCTGTTGCTCTGGAAAAGAAGGGCGGTGTTTGTCTCGTAGTGGTTGTTTGCATTTTTTTTGGTTTATGAGGCCGTGAGGCACTGCGTCCGCCTGCGGCGGCCTTGTGCTCCCGTTGGGTGAGGCGTTTTTTATTTTATTTTTTGCATGCCTTCTTTTTTTATCATTCTGCGCACTTGCGCCCTTCAGCCTGATTGGCTGAAGTGGTCATGGCATGGAGGATGCTGGGGCATGGAGTTTAGTTTATTTTGTTTGTGCTCATGTGGTGGCTTTTTTTCTGCGGCTTGATTTCAATTGTGTGCACCGCATTTCCCAACGTTATGTTTACTCACACCTGTCAGCCTAATTGGCTGAGGTGCAGCGCAGCACAAAGGACGTTGGGAATTGAAGTTGTTTTCCTTTGTTTGTGTTCGTGGGGCTGTTGCCCCACTGCTGACTGTTTATTTAATTATTTATTTATTTTTCACGCTTATATACCGCCCACTCAGGTACAACCCAACTCAGGGCGGTTTACATAGCAGACAGTAAATACATAAAAGACACATAATAAAACAAACTTAAAAGTAAAAAAAACCCACCCCTAAAAGGTGCGCAAGAACCGAAGGGACCTTGGGGGAAGGCACACTTCTCTATACCAACCACCCAATGGTACCCCCATCCCCACCCGCACCCCAAACTTGGCCCGCCAGCCAGGTCTTTAGTTCCTTCCTAAAGGGCAACAACTCCATCTGGAGATGCAGTTCCACAGGCAGGAGGTTCCAAAAGGCCGGTGCAGACACAGAGAAGGCCCTCCTCCTTGTGCCAGAGAGGCGAGCCCCCCTGGCTGATGGCACAATTAGAGAGCCCCTCCGGTCCGCTCTGGTTGGACGGACAGACGTCCTTAGGGTGATGCGGTCTCTAAGATACCCTGGCCCACTACCATGTAGGGCTTTAAAGGTCAAAACCAGCACCTTGAATTGCACCCGGAGACAAACTGGTAACCAGTGCAGCCCCCGAAGCAGTGGTGAGGCATGGGCATAACGTCCACACCCCATCACCACCCGGGCTGCGGCATTCTGGACCAGCTGCAGCCTCCGAATGGTCATCAAGGGCAGCCCCATGTAGAGCGCGTTACAGTAGTCTAGTCTGGAGGTCACCAGAGCATGAGTGACCATGAGCAAAGAGTCCCGGTCCAGGAGCGGGCGCAACTGGTGAATCACCCGAAGTTGGGTGAAGGCCCTCCTGGCCACAGCCACCACCTGTTCTTCTAGCAGCAGCCGCGAATCCAGGAGGACCCCCAAGTTGCGCACCGGTTTGGTCTGGGGCAAAACAGCCCCATTCAAAACCAAAGATGGTAGCTCCCGGGATAACGCAGGGCCCCCTATCTATAGCCACTCAGTCTTGCTCGGATTCAGCTGTAGCCCATTTGCCCCCATCCAGACCCCAACAGACAGCTGGAAAGGACTTTGACTGCATCACTGGGGTCCCCACGGGCCGAGATGTACAACTGTGTGTCATCTGCCTACTGGTGGTACCGCACCCCGTGGGAACGGATGATCTCACCCAGCGGCTTCATGTAGATGTTAAATAGGAGAGAAGAGAGTACCGAGCCCTGAGGCACCCCATATTTTAGGGGCCTAGGACTTGACCTCTCACTCTCCAACCACACCTACTGGGTCCGGCCCCTCAGAAATGAGGAAAACCAGGACCACACCGTGCCCTGGATCCCAAATCCTTGGAGCCGTTCCAGAAGGGGGGACCATTGCGGTGCTCTGCAGGCTGGGTTAAGGCGAGTGCAGGTGGCTCGGTACGGGATACTATAGTCGGGTGCAGGCGTGCATGCCGGGTGCAGGCGTGCATTCAACGGTTAACATCCCTCCTTATAGATAAAAATTAAGTACCATTTTAAGACAAGGCACAGCAGTGAAGCCTTCTGGGAACTGTGTGCTGACTACTGACCATAGTGCAGCTCCCCTGATGGTTTAGACATTAAGACACTGAGCTGGAGACTAGAAGGTCTGGTTTCGTTACCCAAGAGCTGCACTTAGGGGCATGGAAAGAACCTCATTCAGGCCTCGCCTGAGTGGAGTTTCTCCAGAAAAAATCCTTTCAACCCAGAGTAATCTCTTACATGAAGTTACCATTATTCCTAGACATAGTAAGAAATATTTTGTCTTTCCACAAAACAAAGTGAGCTTTATAAATATTGGATTATGGCATAAGTAAGACTCGATGATATTTCTATCTCCACAATATCTGCTCAAATAATTCTGCTCAAATCTTTATTGACATAAACCATAACCTGTTTGACTAATTTTATAGAAGGCTGGGAATGGAAGAGTTTAAACTGATGGCAGAATATCTGCCTGACAAAATGTTGAATAGGAACTAGAATTAAGGACTCTCCCCCAACCTATATTACCAAATGGGTGGTATAGAAATGCAATAAATAAATAAACTTGAAATTTGATTTGGAATGGGCTTCATGCAAACAGGAGGTGTTGCATGAACTGTGGCATGGCATCAAAAATGAATTTCTGAGAAAACTGAAATCTATATCCCCATACCGTAAGAACAAATGTAAAGGATATGAAAGTAAATTTGCTATTATGGAAGCATCCTAAGTGAATCCACCTGAACATGACTCATTTTTCTTTTTGCACAAGATAATGGTATTTAGAAGCATCATATTTGACAGCATTGATGGGGGCTTCTATGACAAGTATTATTGCCTGGGGTAGAATAAGCAATACTAGGCAGCTTAGACGAAAAATATTTTAAAGTATAGAATTTGCCTGTGGGGAAAATACGTATTTACCTCTTCTTCTTCTTTTGCAGATTTGACAGTTTGGTTAACTAACTTGCAGTAATGTAGTGGTATTTGTGAGCATAAACAGTTAAATATTTCAAAATAATTGGTGTATTGATCTAAGAAACTGACTGTTTTAATATACATGCAACACAAAAACAAAATTACATAGCGCACCATAACTGGCTTCTTTTTAATATGATTCTTATTAATCGCCATTTCCCCCCACAGAATCAGCAACTGGCAATGAACAGCTCCAGTAAAGTTGAACATCTGATGACACATGTCAGGGGCAGAAAAACATGATGAGAATTGTATATTCTCATCACTACTTCTCTATGAGACCATCCTTACAAAAATACATCTTGAGTCAAATTGGTGGTACCATTGTCAATTTAATTAATTTTTGTTGAGTTCAATTTTTGAGCTGTTTCAGAGTTAAATTGGCATGCTGATTTCAGAACTGTAGTCAGGTTTCTTCTACCACATCAAATTTTTTCTCTACACCTTATGTGAATGTGACCACTCTCCGCAGGATTGAGTGTGGATCATAGGAAGCACTATTGTGCTCCTATTGGCTGAGAGCACCAGTAGAGCGACCCAACAGGCCCCCTCCCTGGAGGGCTTGCAAAAATAAAATGTAGGATTACCACCACCTCGGTACCCCCCTCCTCTCTGTAGTCTTTTAGGGTCAAAACGTCTTTGTCTTTTTGCTCCTTCCTGTGTATGTGTTTAAGGGGCCAAAAATGTTTTTTTGTCTTGCCTCTCTGTGTGTGTGTGTGGGTTGGGGGCTGCAGTAGCTCCAGTGGTTAAGAGGCTTGAACTCACTGAACTGGAAAGTCATCGGTTTGAGACCTGGCCACTGCACAACAGAATGAGCTCCTGCCTCTGTCACAGCTCCTGACAACCTAGCAGTTAGAAAGCAAGGAGATAAATAAGGACCACTTTGGTGGGAAGGTAGACAGCATTCCATGCACTCTGGTGTCTAGCCATGTCTGCCACATGTTCATGAAGATGCCTGCAAATGCAGACAAGTGCTGGCACTTTGGCTATAAACAGAGATGAGCACTGAACCCTAGAGTTGGATACGACTGGCTTTCGAGCAAGGTCAACCTTTACCTTTACCTAAGGGAAAGATCCCTGATTGGTATTCAAAATTGCCACACCCAACAATGTGGCCACACCCACCAATTTGGCCACACCCACCAATTTGGCCACCCAGAAAATTTTCGTTATTTTCAAATCCAAAACTCGAAAGGTATGAGCGAGACGTTGCATGTTGCTCTGATATAGTGAAACGCATTCCAACATGCAGTCCGAGTTCTTGTTTGTATACAAGGTTAGCAGTGTTCAGGTTTTATTTATATAACGTACATGGTTTAATGGAAGAGTTGGGAATTTCAGCCTATAATGCAACTGAATGGCGATTGTTCATTAATAGCTCATAGCACAGCTTGAAGTGTGTCCTTCTCCACAATGGAAATTTATTTAGTGCAGTACCAATAGGCTATTCAGTTTGTTTGCATGAAGACTATGAAGACATAAAGAGAGTCATTGATTTGTTGCAATATCACATGAACCAATGGATCATCTGTGTTGACCTTAAAATTGTCTGCTTCCTCCTTGGCCAGCAACGTGGATATACCAAGTATCCCTGTTTTTTTGTGTTTGTGGGACAGTAGAAACAGCATTGGGTGCAGTCGAATTGGCTGCCAAGATCTGACCTGAAACCTGGTGATCCAAACATTTTACATGAGCCACTTGTCAACAGAAAGAACAATATATTTCCACCTCTGCATATAAAATTGGGTCTCATGAAGCAATTTGTCAAAGCTTTGTCAATTGAAGGAGACTGTTTCAAGTATCTCATTTCGGCATTTCCTAGCCTGTCATTTGAAAAGATAAAGGCCGGTGTGTTTGATGGTCCACAGATTCGGCAGCTCCTTAAAGGTGAACATTTCATCAGAACGATGACAGAACTTCAAAAAAATGCATGTTTGGCATTCAAAAACATTGTCAAATACTTTCTTGGAAATACACAAACACAAAATTATACCGAAATTGTCCAGAAACTCTTGGAAAGCTACAAAATGCTTGGTTGCAACATGAGCATCAAATTGCATTTTTTTTATATATAGCCATCTTGGCACAGTCAGTGATGAGCAGGGGGAGTGATTCCACCAAGAGTTGAAGGTCATGGAGGCATGGTATCAAGGTAGATGGGATGTACCCCTCTGTCCTTGCTCTTCTTGATCTCTCACTGGCTTTCGATACCATCGACCACGATATCCTTCTGGGCCGGCTCCGAGGGTTGGGGGCCCAGGGCACTGTGTTGTCCTGGTTTTCCTCATTTCTGATGGGCTGGACTCAGTCGGTGTCTTTAGAGAGTGGGCAGTCCAGCCCTAGGCTGCTCCCTTGTGGGGTACCTCAGGGTTCGGTACTCTCACCTCTATTGTTTAACATCTACATGAAACCACTGGGTGAGATCATTCGTTCCCATGGAGTGAGGTATCATCAATATGCAGATGATACCCAGCTGTACATCTCAGCCCGTGGGGACCCGAGTGATGCGGTCAAAGTCCTAACCAGGTGTCTAGAGGCTGTTTGGGTCTGGATGGGGGACAACGGACTACAACTGAATCCTGGCAAGACTGAGTGGCTATGGATCAGGGCCCCTGTGACTTCCCGAGAGCTCCCATCTTTGGTTCTGGCTGGGTCATCTTTGCCCCAGTCAGATCTGATGCGTGATTTGGGGGTTCTCCTGGACTCACGGCTACTGTTCGAGGAGCAGGTGGCAGCCGTGGCTAGGGGGGGCCTTTGCACAGCTTCGCGTCATCTACCAATTACACCTGCTCTTGGACTGGGACTCGATCATGGTCACTCACACTCTGGTCACCTCCAGATTGGATTACTGTAATGCGCTCTACATGGGGCTGCCCTTGGCGACCATCTGGAGGCTTCAGTTGGTCCAGAATGTGGCTGCCCCAGTGGTGATGGGGTGTGGGCGTTATGCACATGCCTCACCGCTGCTTCGGGAGTTGCACTGGCTACCGGTTTGCCTCCGGTTGCAATTCAAGGTGCTGGTTTTGACCTTTAAAGCCCTACATGGCATTGGTCCAGAGTACTTAAGAGACCGCGTCACCCCAATATGACAATGCCCCCTCCCTTATCTGCTTGCTTAATTACAATATCCTGGTCAGATGCTATCTCCTCCAACAATCGGATGTCATCCAAAGTCAAATTATGCCTCCACCTAGTCTTATCTTGTTCGCATAAATTCAAGTCCCACAATACAAGCCTATAAAACACATCAATCAATGGATCGCTCGATGGTGGAGAAAAAGTCGATTTTGGTTTAAACCGATCTACCTGACCCAAGTACTTACCATGAAAAAAGTTCTTCAAGCGGAGTAGTCGAATTAATTTGAACAAATCTACTCGAGTGCCAAAGGGATTATATTTGGGTGTGGGAACAAACCCAAGACCCAATGAAAGTAATTCCAACATCCTGGGAGGAAAAGACTTACAGGATAAATTAAAAACTAAGTTTTCCACTTGTGAGAGGCTCTTTTGGGGGGGAAAAGGCATGGTGCTGCGAGGTTGCGATCCAGACGCGGAAGCCGCTGATGCTAGACGAGTGACAGGGGCCCTACAGGTCGATGCAGTCGAATCCTCATCATTGGACGTGGAGGGAAAATCAGTATCTGAGGACTCACCATCGGTGGAGACTAGGGGGTCCTGCCAGGAGACCCTCCGGTTTCTGTTACTGAATTTTGTGCTCTGAAACTGCCACCTGTAAACTCATGCGGTGGAGTAATCTCTGATGTCCCTATCAAATTTCTTGTTTTTAAATTCAATCAAGGATTCTTGAAATGTGGCCAGCTTGGCCTTTAAGTCATCAAAAAGTCTCTCAGGTGGTATGCTAGCAGAGCCAGATGTGATGGTAGATTTTAAAGTTTCAGTCTCTGTCAATGAGTCCACCTGTTTGTTTGAGGGTGAGGCATTCAGACAGTTATCTAATAACTCCTTTTACAAGATGTTAGATACGGATCTGACGGACAATATTTTGAACCTCATCAGAAATTTATTGTATGAAGGAGTAGCGATGGGTTACATTTCTGACAAAACCCATGATTTCTTGTTAAACAGCAGTCCGAAGGTGCCCCTTTTCCATCTGCTCCCTAAAATACACAAGGATCAATCTCCCGATGGGCCTCACGCCCGGGAGACCTATAGTGGCATCTATTGGTTCCCCTTGAGCCCACATCTCAGTTTTTGAACTATCACATTAGCCCGTTTTCACTATCTACCCCTTCTTACATCAAGAACACTACTGATTTTATTTCTCAAGTAGAAGGGGTCCATGTACCCATGGAGGGGGGCTTCATTACTATGGATGTCCAGGCCTTGTACATGAATGTGCCTTTGGATGAGATTAAAGCCCTTGTGCAGAAATATCTAGACACACGCACAGAGCTCCACCCACCCATGCATTTTTTGATGGAATTATTAGATTTGGTTTTGGATCACAATTTTTTTAGTTTCGGTAATTTTTTTTATTTACAAATAAAAGGCATGGCCATGGGTAGCTCCGTAGCGCCAAGTTTGGCCAATTTATATATGATTCTGATAAGAACCCTTATTTTTCGCACATCATTTTTTACAGACGCTTCATACATGATCTCTATTTCATTGTAAACAATCTAGAAGTAGCACCCTTGTTTGTGTCCTGGGTCAACGGTTTAAATGACAACTTAAAGTTTACTTATAATATCGAGAAATCCGTTCCTGGATGTGAATACTTATGTTTCTGCCCAGCGGAAAGTCCTGATTAGGCTTTACAGAAAAACAACAGACAGGAATGCATACTTGACTTTTGAATCATTTCATCCATATCATCTAAAACACAATCTTCCATATAGACTTTTCCTCAGAGTGAAACGTAACTCCTCCATTGAGAGTGACTTTGTTTCAGCTGCCTCCACCATCAGTTCATTCTTACGTGATAAAGGATATCCTGAGAAAATGATCACCCAGAATTTGAACAAGGCGAGGTTGGTGCCCAGGGCACAGCTATTTCAACAGAATGCAAAAAGACCGATTGACAGATTACATTGTTCTTTTCAGTTCTCACCCCTGGTGGGTAGAGTACATTCTATCATTAGGAGACATTGGCATATTGTCAGTCATTTACCTGGTTGCGCCGCCCTCCCCATAATAGGGCTCAGGAAATCCAGGTCCATCAAACATATTGTCAGTAGATCTGATCACGAATCCCGCATTCCACCTAGGCACTCTACTATTATAGGTCACTTTAGATGTGGAGATTGCACCCATTGCTCTTTAGCATGGCAAACCAAAGCAGTTTTGATTTCTAGTAGCAAATTTACCTTGAGTTTAAACCAATTTTCAAATTGCAAAAGTTCAGGGTGCATCTACCTTCTTGTATGTACCTGCGACCAAGGCTATGTGGGGGTAACTTCCCGCCAGATGAAAACCAGGGTGGGGGAACATAGGTCAAAAATCCATACTGGGAATATCTCTGCCCCCCTTGTAAGTCATTTTTTGGAGAAAAATCACAGTGACCATGATTTCAAGTTCGTGGTGTTGGAAAGCCATAAACAGGATCTTTTTTTCATAAAGACATAGATACTATTTTGAGACAAAGAGAATGTTATTTTATATACCGTTTTAACACCCTGTACCCTTTGGGCCTTAACATGGAAATTGATTACACATGTTTTTTATAATCTCTGTTCTTGTCACAGCTGTGTTGTTCAGTATCCCTTTAAATGAGAGCGTAGTTCACCATTAGTTTAACGTCCATCAACACTAAACGAACTCACAATAGAGGTCTGGGACATGTTACAAAATAATAAAAAATATAATAAATATTACACCTTTCAACGGGATACCACAGGTAATTAATTGTAATTGATAATTGTTCAAATTAGATTACGCTGTAGATTGATGCATCCAAAATATGTTTATAATGTATATATTGTATATAATGTACATAGGTTTTGACAATAATGATTGTTAATTTGTTTTGACATAGATCCCTGAAGAAAAGTTTGAAAATTCCTATATCGGAAGGAATTAGGATCTGTCCTCGAAGTTTGGTTTATTGGATTAAAGTTTATTATCACACAGCCAAGGCAAACGTTTCTTTCTTGCTTGTTACTCTACATTTGGTCCCCCTTTTCCTTGATTGTTTTTTCCTGCCATTTTATGCTGGGTGGGGGAGGGTGAGGGTGTTTTTTAGCTACAATTGATTAGTTTTTATGTGTTTTAATGTTGTTTTTAGTGGGCTGGGTTGGTATTTTTTAACGGTTATTGTTTTATCTGTGGTTATATTGTATTTTATATATGTTGTTAGCCGCCCTGAGTGATGTTTCTCATCAGGAGGGTGGGATAAAAATTCATAAATAAATAAATAAATATCAGAAAATGCAAAAACAAAAATGCTGCAGCACCTTAAAGACTAACTGCTATATTTTTAATGTGAGCTTTCATGGATCAAGTCCACTTCATCAGACATAGGAGTGAGATGTCAACGCATGAACTTATTTATATAGACCAAATAAAGAATCATAGAGTGATTAATCAGCATGATAGATAAGTATGCAAATCAATACAGCTTCCTACAACTAGCTGTAGAAAATGATCTCTGGTTGTTTTTTGGATTAGCTCTAAATGTCCCCTTTTCAATTGTAATAGTGAGAAGATACAAAACCAGGCATTGAACATATACTAAAGAGTTTAACCTTTATGTTGCTGTGTGAGCACATCCTTTGTTCTGTGAGACATGTTGTGAAAGAGAATTTTACATGAAAGTTTGTGAAGTGGTAAAATATAACAAAATATCTATAAAACAGAGGTGTGGGTTTGTATGTACTCGAAGGGCTCCCACACCCCTCGACCAATCCTGCTGAAATTTGGCACATACGTACCTTGGGCTGGCTAGATCCACACTGCGGGAGTCACAAGCCCCATGGAGGGTGAATGCCCCCCAAATTGTGTCCCAATTGATCTATACAATGTGTGTGTTTCCCGGTGATGTAATTGGCTGATGTCATAGCCCCAGGTAGGTTGAGATTGTGACATCATCTGACTAGCTCAGCAGTAGCCCTCTGAGCTCAGCTGTAGTTTTCACAGTAGGTGGAAGGCAAATGGGCATGTGAGATCAGCACGTGAGGGGTCACAAGCCCCATGTGGGGGTCCCTCCAAGCTCTGGAGCCGCAGAGGCAGAGGTGGCAGCGGCCATGGTGTGTGAAGCCAAGGAGGCAGGGAAGTTCCGAGAGCTGCTCAACAGCTGCATGCCGCTCTCTCACCAGATGGCTGGACACATGTATGGGAAGTGCGGTAAGTGACCATCGACAGAGAAGCGGGATGGGTGAGGGAAGAGAGAGATGGAGGAAGGGAGGCAGGAGTGACCCACATACACCCCACAAGGTTTCTAAGAGGGAGAGGCTGGCCTACGTTAAAGAAAAGAAAAACCTGAGTGAAGCCGGGTAATCAGCTAGTACTATATATAGCAGCATATAACAATCTGTGTATGAAATTTGATAATGTCTGAGAAACCATTGTTGACGTCATGTGCCTTCAATATTGAAAGGACATAGTGGCCCTAATAGGGCTTTCAAAGTTAGTGAGATGCATAATGAGTGGCTTAACCACCTCCACACTACCAGTGAGTTTCCATACTACCAGCTGAGAGGGGATTCAAACCCAGGCTTCCTTGAGGATGATAGAAGCCACATTTCTTCTACTGTATTACTGAAATTACTTTACAAATTTGTTTTGTTTTTTTTATTTTAAAAAATCAGCTTCTTGCTCAGCTGAGGCTGATGGCTTCAGCATCACTGAGGCAATGAAGTGGCTGTAGGTTTTGGTCATAATTTTAAATTGAAGCCATCAGCCCTCACTGTAACTGACCTGCAAATGAAATGGTAAATTATGGGCAAATATTTGCATGTCCTACTTTAAATAAATGAAGGACAGCCGGCTAAACATTCAAGTAGAGTAAATGCAGCAATAGCTGTTCTCCTCTAAGTCTCCAGGCCCATACATAGTATATTCATAGTAAACCCTATTCTTAAATATGTTCATTAAGAACATGTCATAATTTTTATAATGCATAAATCTGTGTCAGCAGAAAAGGGAGTCTAGATGTTAATATTTACTCAATACATGGCTCCCAGACTTTATCTAATGTCCAGATCTGTGTCCCTCAAGTCCAATCAAAAACCAAGGTTATATTTTAAATTACGAGGTGGAATTTAATTTTGACAATTAGCCTGACATGTCCCTCCAGAATTTTTACTAACTGAAAGTCTTTGAGAACTTAGAAAATTAGAAGTCTTCATGAGGACTACAAGTGGAAGCCCTTGATGTGGTATGATCATAAAGCCCACACACACACTCCAAATAATACATTTATCATTCTGGGCAGAAAGCAATATTTTTTCTGAGACTGAGGAAAATTCTATCTTTGTTTACTCCTTCATGATATAATTCAAGATAAGAAATCTATGGCTTTCCAGATAGTATTGTTCACTGACCTACTTAGTCCTACCCAAGCAGCTAATAACCAAAGATGATGAGAATTGTAATACATATATTAGGGGGCAGTTTTAGTGATGCCCCAGGCTTACACACAATTCATTGCTGACCACCATTTGAATTGATTGTTCATGTCCAGCACATTGAGTTTAATTGCATTCTTATTGGATCAAATCTCCACTCAGTCATGTAACTGATAAGATTACTTTGGGCTAGTCACTTTCTCTCACCTCATCTATCAGACAGCACTGTTGTTAAGATAAAAATGAGAAAAGGACTGGAGCACATTGAGAGAAGGACATGATATAAATTGGGGGGTGTTACTCAAAAACTGATGCCCCCCTTTTCTGATTGATTACAGGAGTGTGTATGTTGAGAACAGTTGCAACTTTGGTATAATCGCTGGCGGAACCCTCCTCCCAAGGACGAGGAGGCGTTTATTTCAGACAAAAATATAAATCAATTTTATTGAAAAGGAGTTTAAAAACAATGCTGGCCAGGCACTGGCATAAGTCCTAGTCTCAACCTTTTTGTCTAAAATAAGTTTCCCCAGTGAGCAGCTCTTGTTGGGTTCTTGTGTGCGTGTGTGCAAAGAGTGCTGCTGACACTTTCTACCACGGGATTTTTATACCCTCCACCCAAAGGAGCTAAAACTAGCTCTCTACTACTAGTCTATTAATTACAAAATAAAAAATTACAATGATTCAATCAATACCAGCACCCGGCTCTTTTGTTACAGTAAAAAGGTTAATCACATAAAACAATAGGTGGGTTGATAGGGCAATTGCCCTGGGGGTTTGCATAAGAAAAAAGAGTTCACAGTTCAACAGCTGGAGGTCTTGATGTCTCCAATGTGACATCCAATAGGAGTGAGGATTGAACTTGTGCACCAACATGGTTCCAGAGTTCACAGCAAGAAGTTCGAAATGACCAATGGCATTGTAGATAATAAGTTCAGGGAAGGCTGAATGTTGGGCTATGTGAGGAGCTAGTAGTTGTTCCCAGAATCAATAGATTTGCAGTATCCACCCTTAACCCAGTTCTGTGTCTCTTAAGGATTTGCACATTCCCACCCCCCCACCCCCACCCAAGGTATGCAGGTATTGGTAAAAACAATCTGTGGCAGGTGGGCTGAAGATTAAGAAGGATTATCTTGAGCTCTCAGGAGTCAGGTTAGACATGTTATTTAACAATAGGTGAAAATAATTGAAGTCTTCCTGTGTAGGCTGGGAGGTATGCTGCATGGATATTTCTGCTTGGGAATTCAAAGCAAAACATGTTAGAATCATTTTTAAAATATTTTAGTAAGTTTTAGGACTTTTTAATAAACACTGCATAGTCAATTAATCAGACATCCAATAATTAGGTTAGCTATATCAGTAGGCAAGCAAGGTTTCAAAACGCTTAAAACACAAGTTAACTCTAACTGCAATATAAAGGAGCCTTTTTGAGGCTTAGGTTTTTAAAAGTCTTTCTTTCTGCTGGTTGGCTGACAGCTTTCCGAAGGGGGGCTGATCCCCCACTTTCCTCCACAGCAGAGAGGCATAATAAGAGATAAAATAAAATTGGGGTATGTGTTTCCCAAAAGTGGGGCTCTAAGTAGATACCTTCAAGTGTGTGTGAATGGGTGCATAGCCAGAGTGGTGCTTGTGTAAACGGAAGCCTAAATGTGGATGGTAAATAAAAATACGGTGAAAGAAATAACTTTATTGAAAGAGTAAAAGAACATTTGAAAGGAAAAATAGAGAGATGAAAATTGGGGTGCTTATTTCTAAAAATGGGGTTACAGGGGGGGGAGGTACCTCTGTACCTGTATACAAATTGATGCCATGAGGTTTTGCTCTTTATGTCTGATGAAGTGGACTTTATCCATGAAAGCTCACATTTAAATACAAGAGGCAGTCTTTCTGATATGTTAAATAAATTGACATCAGCTGATAATTTTGTATTGTTTATTACCATTTTGCTTCTGGAAAGGAAAACTGCTGCTAGTAATTTGATTATGTAACCTATGACTGATCTTTCTTCCAAAAAGCCATGGAGCTTATTCTTTTATTCCATGGCTATCACTGCAAACAATGGCATTTCCTAACAGGGTAGAGGAAGAGAGAGGGAATCATTTCTTTCAGGAGAAAAAAAGAGGCAAAATAGAAAGCATAGCCCCCAAACTTGTCAGGACACAAAATTGTAGGTAAAAGCTTGGGTTACACTTATTAATTACTTGATAACTCCTAACCTGCAGAGGGGTTGGCAGTGCTAATCCTGACACTGGAGCAGGATCCTTGTCCCCTCCCTGAACTGAAAGGGCAGTGCCCCTGTGTAGTGATGTGCCTTGATAGCTACTACCCAGGCCGGCTAAGTCAGGGAGGCAATTGCTATCATGATACACAGGTATCATGATATTTTCTCTTTGTTAGCATCAGACATAAATTTAAAAATACAGTAAAACCCATACTTATGTAAAAAGTCTGTTCCATAGCCTTTTATGTAAATGAAAGCAAACCCATAGAGAAAAAATGAATATTTACGTCAATCGAAGCAAACCCATAGGAAAAATGAAATTCTTACATAAATCGAAGTAAACCCATAAGAAATCGCATTATGTAAATCAGGACATTTACGTAAATTGGGACACCATTTTAGTGAAAAATCCTTTTATAAGTCAAATTTTACATAACTCGAGGCATACGAAAGTAGGGATTTTACTGTATATATTTCAATACAATATTGAGGAGCAGAAGTTCACCTGACAATTGTTAACCATCTTGAAGAAGCAGTATATGAAATTTTTGTAGCTTATAGATACCAGCAGTTTAGTTGCTGTCATAAAGGAATAGAAAGGTTTAGCAACTGTTGTGTATTCAGGCAAAATTGCAAGTTGCTCAAGCAACACCTTGCAAAGACAAAATGACGCTTTCCCGCCATCAGAATTAGGAGCTAGATTTGGCGTGCAATCTCTCCTTCAGAGCGTGCTCATTATGATAATTAGAGTTCTGTGATTGGTTACAACTTTGGATCCAGTTCCTTACTGGTTAATAATAATATAGCATGTTATGATTGGTTAGTTATGATTGTCTGGCGGGTTACTATATTGTAGCAAAGAGTCACCACCGGGGAGACACTTTATAAGCCCCACGGGTAAACGGGTGGGGCCAGGCCGGATCTATACTTCCCATAACCAAGACAGGCTAAGCCATGGATGGCTAGCCTGGGGTCTTCTCTACAAGCACATCCACAGGGTGTAGCTTAGTGCATTGCCTTCCTACAGCAGAATCCGAGGGACCAATTACATGGGACTTGTGTAGCTATCTTATGTCCAGGAGCCTTGAAAGAAGTAACCAGAAGGACTTTACAATAAACCCTTGTTGTTGTTCTGTTCAATGTTGCCTGGACTATTCTTGCTAAGGGCTGGACATGACAGCAACTCATTCAATATTTCATACCTTGGAGCTACTGACGAGCTAGGAAAAATTTACCTACAGAAAAAAATGTGATCAATTGTGACATCTAAGCACCATTTCTTTTTGCTCAAACCAATTCATCTCATTCACATAATGTATCAGATTTGGCATTATACCAGGGGTGCCCAAACCTTTTGTGCTGGGGGCCTGACCATACCCCCAGAACAGCCGAGTCGGCCTGACTACACCCCTGGAAGTGGGCATATTTGCACATGCGCATTAGGAACCACTCCTGGAAGTGGTTCTGGATGTCTCTGCACATGCACAAATGCATCCCCACCATGCCCAGACTTGGTTTTGCCACTCACAGAAGTGGTTCAGGACACACATGTGCATTAGCAGGAGCGCCCCCCATCCACTTCTGGGAGCGGCGAGGGTGTCAGGGGCTCGCTGAATTGGCATTGGGGGTCTGATACTATTCACGGACCATAGTTTGGGCACCCCTGCTTTATATGGTTTGCTTTATTAATAAGCCAGAGAGATTTGAAGAGAAACAGTGGTGTGTTTGTATGTACACAATACATATGGGATAGAAAGAGAATGAAAAAAGAGAGACCCTCAGGGAATGTGCATGTTAATAAGTATTTCATAATTATGTTGAAGAATCCAGGCCACGGGTAGGTTCTTTCCCAAGGAGTTTCAAGTATATTTTAAATATTTATTATATGGGAATAGAGACAGTTGCCAACTGGAGGACTAAGTAGAGTCTCTAAATACATAAACATGTAGCAATAACAATTACACTTATATACCACCCCACTGTGCTTAGTGCATTCTTTGAGTAGGTCACAGGTTAACTAGCATTTTGCCCCAACATGCTGAGTACTCATTTTACCAACCTTGGTGAGTTCATTCTGCAGTTCCTTTCACCTGAAATAGTGTGAGAAAGATTAGTGAGACACACATTTCTTGTTACCTGGGTACACCCGATTATGGTTCAAAAATACCACAATCTTAGAGAAGGCTCTTTCTGTGTACCCCACCACAGACACTGAAAGTGAGCTCAAGATTATATAGTGTTATAGAAGGGATATGCCAACATAGTGTGGATCATGATTGTAATAGAATTGGCTTAAGACATTCAGATGCTGAAAAAATTATCTCTCTTATACATACAATAATCCAGCAAATGGTGTCACTTTGCAAAACAAGGGAATATGTATAACATAAAGCAAGTGCAATGCAGTCTATGAGGGAGCTTCTGTATATAGTTTTTAGAGTTTTGGAGTTTTAGAGCATTTTAGGGGTTAAATGTGTATATGTGGGTTGGGAGTATGTTGATTATTTTGTATAGTTGTATTTTGTTTAGGTTTTGTTTGGTTGATAAGTGTCCCCCTATGGTTTCCCCATGCCCATCTGGCATGGAACAGCCCTGCGGAGGCTGCTTGGGTGAGAAGGCTCCTGGCGGTTGCTTCCGCGGGCAGCTAAATTAAGGGGGGTGAATAAAATATAGGGTTTGATTCACCTAATTACATGACCTGACCAACGATTCTGCAAGGTAGGCAGATAGCTAACTCCAGTGACTGATTAGGTAAACACTCATCTCCTGGCCAAGGAAAATCCCCGGCGCAAACAGTGCAGATGTTTGCCCCTGTCTAAGCCCTAAGACAATGGTCTTCCTCATCCCGTGTTTGTCCGAAATAATTAACTTCCCCTTTGAGAGGTTCCCCAATTAACCTGAGTAAACAAGGTGATGTGATTGACTTTCGGGTGATGGTTTTTTCTACCTGCCTTCTGATCTATATAAGGTGTATGTATTTTCCCAATAAACCACTGATCTGATCTCGCTCCTGTTGCCTCGTGTTGTCATTGATCAGTCTCCTCCGGGACCTAACGCCGCCCTAGCGGCCAGACATCGCTACAGCTGGTGACCCCGACGTGATTTACTCGTGAGTAAAGGGCCCCGGAGAGGTCTACTCGTGAGTAGCGATCCCCGCGGTCTGGTTCCACGCTTGAACCGCGACCCGCCAGCCCGGAGGATAGCGCGGCGCTCTGGTCGGCAGCTAGCCGGACAGAGAACGGCCCGCCGCGAGGCATTCCAGAGAGACATTCCTACAGCTTACTCCCCGCTTTCGAGAGGTTTGCCATAGAGGGAAACGCGTTCCGCTCAGGGCAGGCTGTGAGCCCCTGACATCGCAGAGGCCGATAGAAGGGCCCGTGGCAGAAGGTCCACGCTCCGAGGTCTACCCCAGACACCCGACGCCCGAACCTGTTGCCTGCAAAGACGCGTCGACTCGTCCCGAGGAGGAATCTTCCGGAGACCCAATCGCAGGTAATATGGGGACTTGTTCTCATAGACCAAGTCCGTCCGCTAGCCAAAGAACTCGGGAGCAAGAGTTCAAAATCCTGGCCAGGGTTTTTAAGTTACGATTTCACAGCAGGGAACTAGCGAGACTTTTGGCGTACCTCAGGGAACACTGCCTACTTTACCCAGAAGTAGGTACGTTAACCCTGAAGCTCTGGGATCAGATAGGAGACTGCATTCAGCAAACCCCGAAAGCTCCAGGAGGGATAGTCCGCACATGGAGGAAGTGTAGGAGACTCTTAGAGCAGATCGAGCCAGTCCGGGTAGAGGCCAAAGAACCCCCGTTAGTTGAACCATCAGGCAAGCCAGTCGAGCAAACTGCGCCCACGGCGCTCTATCCGTCAATTAGCTATCGGCAGAGTAGCGCAGGGAGCCTTCCCGCGGTGACAGCTGCAGACGTCACCGAGGGAACGCAAGGAATGAGAGGCGCTGGCGCTTCTCCGACAGCCCCAGGTTCCCTAGTCGTGAAGAGTGCCCTCCAACGCACAGCTGAGATAGAACTTAAGAAGGGGGAATTGTCAGTTGAACAGCTAGCTGAACTCAGACAGATTTGTCCCATCCGCTTGGAGATGGACGCGCTCACGGGCGCACAGCAGATAGTACACTCCCCAGTCCCGTACAAGCTTCTCATGGCTTTACGGAAAGCAATTTCTGAGACAGGGCTCCAAAGTTGTTTTACGAGGGGCACGCTTCAGCAAGTGTGCGAGACCACCATGTGGATTCTCCACGATTGGAAAGCCGTCATGAGGATGATGCTTACCCCCAGCCAGTACATGATTTGGGACAGTGAGTTCCGCCTAGAGGCGCAAGCTCGGGCTGCCAGGCTAGGAGGCGCGGTAATCCCTGACCAGTTGTATGGTTCAGGTGCCTTTGAGTCCATCAACGCTCAAATCAACTTGCCTCTCGCCACCCTAGAAATGTCAGCCGAAGCTGCCTATAGGGCATACTTCAAGGTCCCAGCGTCTGGCAAAACGGCCAAAAATTACACCGCCATCAAGCAGGGAGCCCAAGAGCCCTACATGGACTTCATCAATCGCCTGGAGGAAGCAATCAGCAGGCAGATTGACAATGAGCAGGCCCAACAAGAGCTCATGATTAAGTTAGCCAAAGACAACGCCAACTTGGACTGCCGCAAAATCTTGCAGTCCCTGGGCAATCGCCCGGACATAACCTTAACGGACATGATCCGAGCATGCTCCGACGTTGGCACAGACTCCTACAAGATGGGTCTGCTAGCGGCAGCGGTGCAGGGGGGAAGAAGACCTAATGGCAAGAGCAAAGGGGCATGTCACACCTGTGGCAAGGTCGGACACTTCGCTAGGGAGTGCCGATCCAAGGGAGGCGGACAAAAGTCCGGCCGTCCCAAGGCTCCGAACACCCTCTGCCCTAAGTGCAAGAAAGGCTACCATTGGGCCAGGTATTGTCCGAGTTCGGGAAACCGGAATCCGGGCACGTCTCTGGCCCCAGTCCAAACAGAGGCTTCCTTCACCCAGATCCAGGACTCCCCGATTTAGACTAAATTCCAGGCACATTCCAGGCACTGCGAGGGCACAGGCCAGCCCCAAGGGCAGCACAGGGTTAGAATTGACTTGCCAGGCGGACGTTACATGCGACCTGCCAGGCACAGTCTATCTAGTCGACACCCAATACATGGGACCCCTGCCCAGAGGCTTCATAGGCTTAGTTTTGCCCCGTAGTATAGCTGGAGCACGCGGAGTTTTTATAATTCCAGGAGTCATTGACTCAAATTTTTCAGGCATTCTCCAGGTCCAGCTTTGGACACACCTGCCCCAAACAATCCACAAGGGAGACACGTTAGCGCAACTGATCATGGTTCCTTGTCACTCGCCAGCAGGCAGCCAGGGAAGGCTCAGGGACAGCTCAGAGTCCGGTTCAGCAGACCGCTCGAGCGCGAGTGAGGCAGTGCAAGGATACCAGGTCTTAGCGACAGTGAAGACCAACATTGAGTGGAAGCAGTGCCCCGTTATCGAGGTATTTTTGAACAAAAGGGTGTTCTCAGGGTTACTCGATACCGGAGCGGATGTGACAGTGATCAGCAGGAGCCAGTGGCCAAGAGAGTGGGCCATTGAGCCGGTCTCCGATGTGTGGGGGGTAGGAGGCGTTCAGGAAGCGTTTAGAAGCCGAGAGTGGGTAGAAGTCACAATCCCAAGGGCTGACGGCACGGCGGTAATCCGGCCGCACATTCTTGACGTGCACGTCAATCTTTGGGGGCGAGACATTCTGCAGCAGTACGGTGCTACGCTTACCTTCGGGTAATGGCGTTGCCACTTAAATGGCTCACCGACACTCCGGTCTGGGTTGAACAATGGCCGGTAGTGGGAGAGAAATTAGTTGCCCTCCAGCAGCTAGTTAAGGAACAGCTAGACGCAGGACACATAGAACGGTCCACAAGCCCCTGGAATTCGCCAATTTTTGTGATTAAGAAGAAGTCGGGGAAGTGGCGACTCCTCCACGATCTCAGAGAGATCAATAAATGCATACAGCCGATGGGTCCGCTTCAATGCGGCATCCCAAATCCAAACATGATTCCCGAGGGGTGGGAGATCCTAGTCGTAGATCTCAAGGATTGCTTTTATACAATCCCCTTAGACCCCAGGGACCGGGAAAGGTTCGCCTTTACGGTGCCGGTCGTGAACCACGGAGAGCCCACGCAGCGTTACGCGTGGAAATTTTTGCCACAGGGCATGCTCAATTCGCCCACCCTGTGCCAAATTTATGTTCACGACGCACTGGCAAAGTTCCGAAGCCTTTACCCTAAAGCTATTGTGTGTCACTTCATGGATGATATTCTGGTAGCGTTGCCGCAACTTGGCAGCGAAATGTTTTCCGACCTCCAGGCCAGCCTGGGGGACAAGGGCTTACTCATTGCCCCGGAAAAGGTGCAGAGAACCGAGCCCTTCTCATACTTGGGCCATCGGCTTCTCCGCTCTTTTGCAGCGCCAGTTCTGCCTCAGATAAACTTACAAGACTCAGTAACCCTTGTAGAGTTGCAGCAAGTTTTGGGGAACATCAATTGGGCCAGACCGTATTTTCGTTTAGATACGGATCTCCTAAAACCGCTCTTCTCGCTGCTAACCTTAGGTAAGCAGCCGGCAGACCGGATAAAAATCTCTCGAGACGCGCGCTTGGCGCTCGAGAAGGTGAACCAAGTTCTCAGCCAGAGGTGGGTGGATAGGATCGCCCAGGGGCCATATGCCCCGATCCTGAATTTGTACATCGTACGGTCAGGATCCATGTTCACTGGGGCGCTAGGAGTAGACTCAGAAAAGGGAGCGAAAATTGTGGAGTGGGTATACTTGCCGAACACCTCTTCTCGGAACATTGTTCCGCCCCAAGAACTGGTCTCCGCGGTGATCTACCGCGGCAGGCTGAGAGCAAGGGACATTTCTGGGCACGATTTAGCTAAGATCATAGTCCCGTTCACCAAGGAACAAATTCATCAGTTGATGCAGCTAGGTGACTCTCTTTCGATAGCTTTGGAAGGATTCACTGGAAGCTTGGCATACCATTTGCCCAAAGACCCCAGACTCCTCTCACTCCAGACAGGAACAGTCAGTTTGTTCGAATTGCTTTCGCTGGTCCCGCTTCAGGGGGCCAAGACAGTTTTTACCGATGGGGGACGTACATATGGTGTCCTGGCTTGGCAGGAGGGCGAAGCTTGGCACACGCTGCTAACTCTTCCACAGAAGTCCGCGCAGCGGGCGGAGTTAGCGGCCGTGAACCTCGCCTTGCGCACCTTCGCCAAGGAACGTTTAAACATCATTACTGACAGTCTATACGTTAGGAACTTGCTCCACAGTCTACCGGGAGCCTACATCACTCCCGCGATAGACAAAAACTTGCTTAGTCTGTTTCTCACCGCTCAATTTCACTTGCGGAACCGCACGGAGCCGCTCTATATTGCCCACATCCGAAGTCACCAAGACCTGCCGGGTCCGATTTCGGCGGGCAATAGCAGAGCAGACGCGGCGGCAAAGGAAATTCAGCAACGTTCGGTTTTGGGAGTTTTTACTACTCCAATTCAAAGTCATGCTTTTTTTCACCAAAACGCCAAGGCACTCGCCAGACAGTTCAATCTGCTGCTTTCTCAAGCCCAGGGCATAGTCCGCTCTTGTCAGCATTGTGCAGGAGCACCGGGGGGGCCCTCGTGGGGGGTCAACCCACGAGGGACAGAGGCTAATCAGGTATGGCAGATGGACGTCACGCATGTGCCGCAGTTCGGCAGATGGCAATACATGCATGTCTGCATTGACACTTTTTCTCAATTCGTTTGGGCGACGGCGCAGAAAGGGGAGGCTGCTTCCCACGTGGAGCAGCACCTCCTTTCCTGCATTGCGGCGATGGGCAAGCCGCGGCACGTGAAGACGGACAACGCGCCGGCCTACAGTTCCAGGCAGTTGGCCTCCTTCATGGCTACTTGGGACATCAAACACACATTTGGAATTCCCTACAATCCGCAAGGGCAAGCGATTGTAGAGCGGGTCAATCGGACGCTAAAGTCCTATATTGAAAAACAAACAGAAAGGGGGGAGCCACCAGCCCTCCCCAAATCACAGGGGAAGCACAGTTCTGCCTGAATAAGGTACTGTTCACATACAATCACCTCAATGTTTTTTCGGATTGCACGCCGCAGGAGAAGCATTTCCGCCGTTCGGAAGCTCTCCCGCGACCCATGGTCCGGTACCGAGTGCCACCAGACCCTTCTTGGAGGGGCCCGGTGCCGCTCATAACCTGGGGAAGAGGGTATGCTGCAGTTATGTCTCCTACAGGTGTCGTTTGGATTCCAGCGCGGTGCGTCAAGCCTCATTTGGAACCACATGGCATGGACCCAGGCCGACCCGAGTCCGAACCCGGAGATGCAGGATCTCGCCCTGACCGAGGGGACCCGCCGGGAGAGACAGCGGTCGCAGACGACAGCACCGAAGATCACCTGGGGGATGGTCAAGGCCCTCTGCCATGATGCCCAGGACGCCATCCAGCGCGAGGGAGAGGAGCTGACACCGGAGAGCTTTGCGGTTGCGATCTTCGCTCGGATTCACGCCAACTCCATGGCGGTCACCGTCATCCTGGCCCTCACCCTGCTTTTGGGGGGAGGCTCCAGGCCGCCTCACTGGAGGCCAGCGATCTCATGCCAGGCGGAGACCTCTTTGCCCGGATGCAGTACAACATTTGGGAAAGGTTGGCTACCCTTGTCAACCAGTCCGATTTTTGCCTCAGGCAGGACGTTGGCTCTGCCTCAATCCTCAGCACCTGCCTTGTCCCGGTGTGCCATTCTCCAGGCGCACACCCCCGGGACGGGGACTGGCTGGTGAGGAGACTCTTCAGCCCATACATCCCATCAGCTTCCTCGGAATATGCTCGTTGGGAGATGTGGCTAACCATGACCTTGCCGGCTGATGCAGCCACTCTCCACACTCCTCGAGTGGCGGTCAGCCCGAACTCTACCTGCGGCCGGATACACGGTTGCTCCGGACCCGGCCGAGCCCGGCGCCGTTGCCTCGATGTGGGCAGCGGCAATTGGACTTGCAACGACCCAGTGTCACTTGGTTCAAAGTATGCACACATCACCCTGCCATCCGGATGGTTCTTCACTTGTAACCAGTACACGTTTAACTATATTCCTGCCAATATTACAGACTCTATATGTTGTATCAGTCGCTTAACTCTGTTGCTTCCTACTAAGGACATGATTGCCCCTAGCCCTGACGTGCCCAATGTTTCTAATGTATCCCATGTTCCCACACTCATAAGGCGCACTCACACCACCATGTTAGACAGCTCATGTGAGAGCAGCTTTAGAGTAATGAGACCTGCCGAATACCTCTCCTTGGCAGTCAGCATCTTTGGTGTGCCCGGCTTAGCCGTCGGCAACGCGAAGAGGATCGGTCGCTTGGCTTGCGGCTTAGCAAAGGCCATCAACCATACCTCCTCAGCGATAGCGCTCCTCAATCAGGAGCAGGCGGAACTTCGCCATGCCATTCTCGATAATCGGGCGGCTATCGACTACCTCTTATTGTTGCACCATTTGGGCTGCGAGTCTTTTCATGGTATGTGCTGCTTTAATCTTACGGACAACTCTCGTAAGATTCAAAGCCAGATCACAGATCTCCATACCATAGTAGCAGGCATCACAGAAGGCTCTGCATGGGGGGCTTGGTGGAGCTCCCTGTGGAAATGGATGTGGTCCTGGATTCCATGGGGGTGGCTTCAGACGGTGATCAAGGTGGTGGTGGGGGTAGTTATACTAGGCATTGCGGTTTGCTGTTTTGCTCAATGTATTCCCCCGCTGATCTCGAAGTGTTGCCGCAAGAGGAAACCCCGTGACGTCATTCCCGACCAACAGCTGATGCCGCTCCTGCGCAAGATCGCCGGTCAGGTTCTTAAATAAAAAAGAAAGGGGAAATATGGTTTCCCCATGCCCATCTGGCATGGAACAGCCCTGCGGAGGCTGCTTGGGTGAGAAGGCTCCTGGCGGTGGCTTCCGCGGGCAGCTAAATTAAGGGGGGTGAATAAAATATAGGGTTTGATTCACCTAATTACATGACCTGACCGACGATTCTGCAAGGTAGGCAGATAGCTAACTCCAGTGACTGATTAGGTAAACACTCATCTCCTGGCCAAGGAAAATCCCCGGCGCAAACAGTGCAGATGTTTGCCCCTGTCTAAGCCCTAAGACAATGGTCTTCCTCATCCCGTGTTTGTCCGAAATAATTAACTTCCCCTTTGAGAGGTTCCCCAATTAACCTGAGTAAACAAGGTGATGTGATTGACTTTCGGGTGATGGTTTTTTCTACCTGCCTTCTGATCTATATAAGGTGTATGTATTTTCCCAATAAACCACTGATCTGATCTCGCTCCTGTTGCCTCATGTTGTCATTGATCAGTCTCCTCCGGGACCTAACGCCGCCCTAGCGGCCAGACATCGCTACATCCCCCCCCCCCCAATCTCGTTGTTCTGTGCAAGACAATGACAATAAAGATTTATCTATCTATCTATCTATCTATCTATCTATCTATCTATCTATCTATCTATCTATCTATCTATCTATCAAGGAAAGTTATTTTGACACATGCAACAAAAATAACATATACACCCCCTTTCTATTCTAGGCAGTGATAATAATGTAGCCATTAATTAAACTTGGCAGAAACAAGTACATTTTTCCTTTATTTATAATGGGCTTTCCTTTCATGTTATCCCACTCCTACCTAAGATATATACTTCACTGACTAATTGTAGGGCTGGCTCTGTTGGCTGCTTATATCAGAAATAGACACTGCAATCTCTTCTTTGCTTTTCACTTCAGTGACCCTTATACATGAAGATACAATGGCATGAAGAATATACACATAATGTTTGGCATTCACCTAGAAAGGTAATAAAACTATGTTCTTTGTGGCAAATTAATCTTTCATTTAAGTTCCATGACTACAGCCTTTTCATTTAATCACTGCTTCCTTAAATTGCATAACTGTCAGTATCTTAATTTGATTAAAGGTTTTCATCTGCAGAATGTTCCTCAAATGAGATCCAGTAACATCTCATTTAGGAAGAAGGGTAGGCAGCTGCAATGGATATAATTGCCTTTATTATTAATAAGGTTCACTCAAGCAAAAGCTGGATTACAGGAAAGCCCTCAGTAAGTATTTATCAGAATGCACATGCCATTAATAAATAGTTTGTGAAGCACAAGTCACCTAGTCCAGATAATATCTGGGGCCTGGTTTAAGGTGTAGTGAGCCTTTAAGGTGTGGAGGAAGATGGCAGGGTTCCTCAGACTTGGCTCTCCAGATTTTCTTGGACTTCAATTCCCAGATGCCCTGATCAGCAGGTGGAGGAACCATATCCTGGGGCAGTGGTGGCTAATGTTGGCACCCCAGGTGTTCTTGGATTTCAATTACCAGAAGCCCAAGTCAGCACTCCTGCTGATCAGAGCTTCTGGGATTTAAAGTTCAAGAACAGCTGAAGTGCCAAGGTTAGCCCACTGTTCTGGGCAATGAAGTGCCACCTTCCCAGTTTGAAATAAAGCCTCTTAAATGCAAAGGCAAGAGGAAAGCAAACATCAGTGTCTTACTAATAACGGATCATATTGCAAAACAATATTCCTTTGGCGGAGTTGTTCAGGTGACATCATGGGAGACCTTTGCTGAAACATATGATTCGGTCTGAAGGCCTGCCTTAGCTCAATTTGGCTGGTGTAGGCCTGACTTATATAGCTCAAACGAGATTGTGTTTCTAAAGTGCCCTAGACATTTTTCTGGGGTGAACAAAATGCAGACTTGCAATTCTCAAGACTTGAGCAGAAAATACCTCCTCTCTCCTGAAATTCCTTAAAAGGAATTTCCTTCTGGGCTGATACCTATTTAACAATTTTTTTCCTACAGCCAAGCCTCATCTTAAGGCTAATCTTTTGCTTTTTTGGACTGATTGCTTTTTTGGGCCATTCTTATAAAAACAGAGGGGGGGGGCTTTTATCTGACACCATTTAATAATACATGATAAATATCTGTCAGTTTGATGAAAGTGCTGTAGACTAAACTTGATGGGATATGCTTTCCTTGTGGAATGCCTTATCCATATGGGATATGATGTAGCCAGATGAGCCCTCAGTTAACATGTTACTGATGTATAAAAGCAATATGATCTCAGTGCAACCTCACACAATATTTTAGTTGATACAGCATTGCTACCTTTTTAACCAATTAATTAGTTTTCTCTTACTTTTAATATGAATGAATGTTTATTAATTGATTAGTCTTACAACCTTATTGTTGCAATGGCTCCCAGGTGTTGTAGTGGCTGGCCGCAAGGAATATACGTGAGACAATCGTGCGGTGAAGTCCAGCCTCGATCTGGGTCAGGTGCATAGCTGTCAAGTATCCCTTATTGGCCGGGAAAACCCCTTATTTATCCCTCTTTCCTGCCATCACCCCTTATTAATTAGACTGCAATGCCCTATTGCCGCCATTGGAGGGCAGCACAGGATAAACATAGCCGTCAAGTATCCCTTATTTGCTGGGAAATTTCCCTTATTTCCAAATCCAAAACTTGACAGGTATGGTCGGGTGGCACGTATTTATTACCCTGCCTTGGGATGATGCGCGTGACCCCACAATACAGAAGGCATGCATACGTGGCATTTTCTGGTGGTCCAGCTGCCATGCCAGTTCTTAGGAAGGTACCTAGGTGTTAATGGACAACTCGCACCTGATTACCTTGGGTTGGCGAAACCCATTGTTCCTGCCCTAATCTCAGAGTCTATGTGTATTGACTCCAGGCACCTAATTGTCCTGTTGTCTGGCACGGCTTATTTGCCCAACTTAATCTGCAGCCAGAAGCGGAGGATTGTGTATTTCCTTTAGTCATCATCTTTGGTTCTTGCCCTGTTTCTATCGTAGCCATCAGCCAAGGCTTTATGAATTGCCCCCCAAACTAACTAACTAGCCCGTACACCAATTGCCTTTCCAGCAAAGTCCGGTTGGTCTCCAGATCTGTCGAAGGCCGGGCGAACCCCTTGGGAAAGGTTTGGCCTATTATTCACATGATTCCAACAAGATACAAATCTGTTTGTGGCAAAAATCCAAATAAATGCTGCGTCTTCAGAAACTATTCAATATTTAACATTCAATATTCAATCTTCCAAAAATAAAAGGACTGACTCAAGTCGAGTATGATTGTCTTTTTATAATATCTATTTTATGTACAAACTAAATTCTTCGTATTCATGAATGATTTCAAGATGTGATGAAAATAATTGGTAGAGTGTATAACTCAAAGCAGATATAGTCTCTATTCAACAATGTTATTCAAAATCTCGAGGTCCTCGTGTCGAGGCTCCACTCTCTAACTTCTCCCAAGCTGGGAAACAAGTCTCCCGCAGTGTCTATAATGATCAATGTTACTCTCGAAATCTACCCAGTTTGAAGACCTTTCATCAACATTTCCTCAGGAGAGTAAACATATTGCAGGCGCACCCCCCAATAAAGGACTCAGACACCAATGAAAGTGGATAACGGCATTGGGCCACATTTATTGATTCATGCCCTAGTCCGAATTATAAATTTCTATTGGTAATTGACCAATCATAATTCTTAAGGCAAGCAGGCCGAAGTAACACTGGTAAGGTACCACCCAAAATTGCCAACGGCAATTGCTACAATGTATCCATTTGTATCAATTTGTTTGTTGACCACAAACAAATTGTTGACCGTAGTCAATATCTAACTAATGACCCCACCCTCTGACGCGTATCCATAAAATCACGGGGTGATGCATGCTGTCTAGCTATAGCCATCACCCCGTCGCCTAGTTCATCGTTGAACGGACAACGTTTAACCAACTTATGCCTGTCTAGTGTTGTCCAGTCAATTGCGAACTTGCCGGATACCTGTGGGTCATAATGTTTACCTTACCAGTGCTACCCGCCCATGTGACCAAAGTCAACAGCAGCAGCAGAAAAACCCCTGTGTCAAACCATAGCAACAGTGTGGGATGGGCGAAAAAACCAGGACCCGGAAGCCAATATGGGTCCCAGCCAAAAATTCCCACCCGGCCCCGAAGCGACCAAAATATCACACTGTTAACTAGGGAGGGGGTGGAGGGGAAAAACTTCTCCGCTCCGTCGCTTCGCAAAATGGCAGCTCGGCTGCCTCGCGGCCACCCCTTTTATAAGGGAGCTGGCCACGCCCCTAACTACCCGGATGCCTTCGTCCTGTGCGGGGGGGGGCCCGCAAAGAGCGCGGCGGCCATTTTGGCACCGCGCTTGCATTGCAGGCGCACCCCCCAATAAAGGACTCAGACACCAATGAAAGTGGATAACGGCATTGGGCCACATTTATTGATTCATGCCCTAGTCCGAATTATAAATTTCTATTGGTAATTGACCAATCATAATTCTTAAGGCAAGCAGGCCGAAGTAACACTGGTAAGGTACCACCCAAAATTGCCAACGGCAATTGCTACAATGTATCCATTTGTATCAATTTGTTTGTTGACCACAAACAAATTGTTGACCGTAGTCAATATCTAACTAATGACCCCACCCTCTGACGCGTATCCGTAAAATCACGGGGTGATGCATGCTGTCTAGCTATAGCCATCACCCCGTCGCCTAGTTCATCGTTGACCGGACAACGTTTAACCAACTTATGCCTGTCTAGTGTTGTCCAGTCAATTGCGAACTTGCCGGATACCTGTGGGTCATAATGTTTACCTTACCAGTGCTACCCGCCACACGGAGGGGCTTCAAAGAAGGCTCGACACCCCCCCAGACCGTCAGCTCGGTCAACAGGCCTGCTCGCCAATCACCCAACAGGAGGTCCACACCTCCTCGCGACAGATGGGCCCCATCCCCTGCATACAAGTCATAACTTTGGAGGTTAATAGCGGGGTGACGACTGACCCTCCCCCAAGCCCTGTAGACAAGGAAACGCGCCACTGCCCTATTCACCATGCGTCTAGCACGGTCAAGGGCCAGGAGGTCAACACCCCGTCTGTAGGAATGGCGCGGGACCATGTCCGACCAAACAAGGGTTGTGGCGGGCCAGCCATAATGCAGGTAGGCGAGGTCCTCGCAAATCGCATGTTTCAGCGACAAGCCGGTGACCTGGCCCAAATCATTGCCCCCCAGGTGTATGATCAGAATGTCAGGCGGGTCAGCATTCAGGCCTGAAAAAAGGAAAGGCAGCAGCTCCCGCCACAACATCCCGGGCTTACCATGCCATGTGAGACTTGCGTATGCACCAAGTCCCAGTCGGGGTCCCCACTCTGTCGCCGCAGCATAACGCGCTGCCCTGTGCACGTAGCTATGGCCCACCAGCCATACTGTCACCGGTGTAATACGACACCCCGGGTCTGTAAGGAAAAATGAGGGAAAGTAGGTAAGGTGACTGGGTTGGTACTCACGGCGGGAGTGGGCGCACATAAAACTGAAAACATTGCGAACCCCACCGTCCCATGCTACGTAAGTCAGCCCCTGAGTACCCAAAAGCAGCTGCGGTTGAGGCCGCCCCTATACGGAATGAATGAGTGCCATAGCGGGCGCCTGGGAGGCCCACACTGGCCAGCGCTTTGCCCGTCACCTTCCAAAATTGAAATTTAGTAAGGGGAGACCAATCTTGGTGACAGAAAAACGGGCCATGGTGCGTGCCATACAGTGCAAGGAAATCCTGTAGGGCACCAACCGGACAGATGTCTGCCGAGGAACATCGTAGCAGTCTACTCCACTGCCTATGCCGTGCTGATACGTTTTAGAGGAGCGTATCCCCAACTGAGCCGAATATTGTTCACTCAGACATCTTCGAGTTCCAGTGCCCTACGACTTGCATCCGCCTTATACAGCATCTAAAGCTCGCCGATGCGGAGCACTCCAAAAAAGGCCACCGTTGTAGCCGCATGAAATGGGCTGCCTCATCTTATCAAAACAGAGGCAAGGCCAGCCCCGGGCCAATTGGGTAAAAACCGCTGGGGAAATCGGGTGGCGGTCGTCCGGGCAACGGCCACGCGCGCGCACCCACCCCTCCAAAACATGTCTCACACGGAAGTGAGTGGTGCTGTCCACGACTTGCATCCGCCTTATACAGCATCTCAAGCTCACCGATGCGGAGCGCTCCAAAAAAGGCGACTGGTGTAGCCGCATAAAATGGGCTGCCTCATCTTATCAAAACAGAGGCCAGGCCAGCCCCGGGCCAATTGGGTAAAAACCCCTGGGGAAATCGGGTGGCAGTCGTCCGGGCAACGCCCACGCGCGCGCACCCACCCCTCCAAAACATGTCTCACACGGAAGTCAGTGGTGCTGTCCACATGACCTCCCACTTTGGCCATAAAAGCCAACGCTGACAGCTTAGATGCTATGGTGCGAGGTGCAAAGCCCTGGGCATGCAGGTAAACCATGAACCGCAGAATATGGGTTACCAGGATCGGCCAGGTTCCTGGCATTTGGAATTGGGTACAGAATGCTCTGAAAGAATTAAATGCGTGGCGATACACCGTACGCGTGCGTGGCGCTAGTGACAGGCCAATCGCCCGGTTCACCTCTCCTTGCCGATGTTCCATATCCCGTCCGGGAGTGGCGAGGGAAATTCCTCCGCATCCGGGGCCAAGGCACGGAACCGGGAGATCTGCAGGCGGGACAAAGCATCAGCAATATCATTAGTAACCCCTGGGACATGCCTAGCCCTGAAAAGAACGTTGAGGCACAGGCTGCGCAATGCAAACTGGCGCACTGGGTCCATAACCCTGGGCGATTTAGAGCTCTGTGCATTGACAAAGTGGACAACAGCCGCATTGTCACACCAAAGTGGACAACCGAGTTGGCCTCCTCCTCACCCCACAGCATCAAAGCACCCAGTATAGGGAAAATTCCAGATACGTGAGACCACGCAGGCGACCCGTGCCTGCCCAGGATGGTGGCCACCCACCATAGGCCCACTTCCAATTGAAGTACATCCCATAACTCAGGGATCCCGGGCATCGAGCTGTATCTCAAAGCAAGGGGAAGCCAGGAGCTCAGACCTCCAAAATGACACCCCATTGAAATCCCTCAGGATCTGTAGCCAGACAAGCACGTCCGCCCTGATACCCTGGGTAAGTCTAATCCTATGGTGGGGCCTGGATAGTCCTGCCATGGCGTCGCACAAGCGCCGCGCAAATGCCCTGCCCGGTGCGACGACCCTGCCAGCGAAATTGAGGTGACCATGTAGCACCAGCAGGTCCCTCGGTAATGCCATGCGCTTGGCCAGCAAGTCCGAGATAAGGGCCACTAGCTTTGACACCTTATCCCGCTGCAACCTAGAAGCCTGTGCTACCGTGTCAATCTCCACCCCCAGGAATGCTAGCTGTGTAGGCGGGCCCTCGGTCTTTTCGGGCGCTAAAGGGACACCAAGTTCCTCCATTAGCATCTGAAATGTGTTGAGGAGACGTGTGGATGTGTCCCAGCCCCGTTCAGCCCCGAATAAAATCATCCAGGGAATGGGCTACAGACCGGGACCCTGATCTGCGAACAAAAGCCCACTCTAGGAAGATGAAGTAATGCTCGAATGCCGAGCCCGAATTGGAACAGCCAAAAGGCATGGCATCAGTGCAATAATATGCTCCCCGTAACGGGGGCGCAGGGACAGGGCCAACGACCCTGCCCGCATAGACCTCCTTATCATTGCTGGCAGGAGCCACCTCCTCCCTCCCCCTAAGGGATAAAGATCGGGGGCATCCTGAGGGGACCTATCACCCATGAAAGGGATACGTAACCCCTGCCTAAAACCCTGAAGGAGATCTCCGCATCCTCTCCCTTCGGGAACAATGTGAGCCAGCGCTCCAACATGTCCACATTAATTGGGGAGGGAGCCCTTTGGTGAACTAGATCCATATGCGGCAGTCTTGCCAGCCCCCTGTCCACCCCTCCCTCTGCCCCACATCCCTCCAGGCCTGGGACAGCCAGAGGCCGCATGGGGGCCAGCACAGGGGGGACACTAATGTCTGTATTTGCCAATCTTCCTATTGCAGGAACCATTGGACGAGAAAGTCCAGCACAGCAGGCGGGCTGAAACCCCCCGCCCCGTCCCCTGGCAGTGGACCTGTGCTGGGGCCGCCCGCTGGACCGCATGTCCACAATGGTATCTCTCCCTGGGCGCGGGGCGCGTGGCCGTCATGTATAAAAGCCACAGCCTGGCATGGCTCAACCCACCTAATGCCGGGGTGCCGGGGAATCCGCATATGGAATTACACGTCATAAGCCAACCACGATGGGCCCGGAAAGTCAACCATCGCCCGGTAGATGTTGTCCAAATACTGGACCATCGAAATTGCCAAATCCGGCCGGGCCCTAAGGTACACCGCCATGTATATGAGGTAGGCCGGCAACCAGTCGGCCCACGTACGTGGTGGCTTGCTACGACGTGCCTGCTCCTTATCCTTCTCATCCTGCCCCCCCTACTCCTTGGTGGGCCCTCCGTTGAGGAGTGAGAAGGTATCCACGTAATCCCCCCGCCAGATCTTCTCTTTGGTGGTCCGTGCCAAATGGACACCCAGCGGTAAGGAATACCCCGCCGTCAGCAAGGCCGACACGGGCACAACAGGAACTGCTGGCATCTGAAAGGGGGCCTGTACTAACCCAGCCACCCCCAAAACATTCCCCACAGGGTAGAAAACACCCCCCACCACGGGGCCCTGAGTGGTAGTTATCGTCACCAGGTGGGGCGTCAGCGGCTGGACCGCCGCCCCACCCGCGCGAGGCCAGGCCATTGGAAACCCCCCCAACGTGGCCACGTGTGTAGGTGCACTAGCTTGGACCGCATACTCACGTGCTGCACCCCCGTAGGCCGCCCCCACCGGGGGTTCCGGCCCACTGGGGGCGTCAGAGCTCACAACCGCCGTTGAGCTCGTCGATGGGGCCTGACCCGCACCGGTCTGTTGAATGGGGAGCTGCGAGGCAGTGGCCCAGGTCGTGCCACGCACCTCAAGCAGCTCGACCCGTCCCGTCGCCTGCCGCTGCCCAGCAGACGACGCGTCGAAACGAACCCCAAATGGAGACCAAGAGTGGCTAGCCCGGGCCAGGGATGTCTCGAGGGCCGCAACGCGGGCCAATAAGGCTTCCACGCTGACATGGGGCAAAGGACCAGCCGGCCCGCCTACTACAGGCATGGGTACAGGTCCCTGCACCCCGGGGCCCGAATAGGGCAACAACCCCACACCCGGGCCCGTTAGGGCCGATGTAGCAACCTGCCAGGGAAGGGGACCGGACCACCCCCCAAGGCTGGAAGGCCTTGGAGCGAGCTACGCTCCTATAAAGGGAGGCCCAGCAGAATGGGCAACACCATGAGAGGTGTCCACCGCTTGCGGGCCGAGGGCCGCAGCCACCAGCCAGGGGGAATAGACCCCATTCCACCGGTCCCGGTGGGTGCAAGCAAATGTGGCTGCTGGGGAGGCGCAGCCGCGGTCTTCCAACCCAGATTGCGCCTCCGAACCGCACGAGCCGCGCTCGCAGCCGCCTTCTTCTTCGCGGGCCTCTCAGCCAATCGATGGGAAGCCGAAACGAGAGAATTCAGCAGCCAAAAGGCTTCCCGGTAAAAGCCAAAAGCGACGGAGGTAAGAGGGAAAAACTTCTCCGCTCCGTCGCTTCGCAAAATGGCAGCTCGGCTGCCTCGTGGCCACCCCTTTTATAAGGGAGCTGGCCACGCCCCTAACTACCCGGATGCCTTCGTCCTGTGGGGGGGCCCCCGCAAAGAGCGCGGCGGCCATTTTGGCGCCGCGCTTGCATTCTCTGTCTGTGGAGTTATACAATAAAATATTCATTAGACTCTAATACATATAACATAATTGCGTGCTCAAAAGGTGTCTAAAATTAACATTCCTCAAATACCTTTATGCGCGTCCTACAAGCCTCCACCATAAACTGTTTCTGGTGCTCTGGGACATTACCATGCATCAACAGAGCTTTTATTAAATAGCGAAACATATTCACCTGAATCCCAGTATTCCCCACAATATAACGATTCACAAAACCTGCGCAGCCATAAGTATTTACAGAAAACATGAGAGGTCAGAATCGTGATTGAGTCCATTAGGATGCAGAGTATCTAGATGATGTATAAAGAAAGCCTCCTTTTGTAGTAAAAGGTTCTCGATGTCAATACCACTTCCACTGGTTACGCTTAATTTTTCTAAAACCACAAATTTAAACTGATCACCCTGATGTTTTTTATTCATATAGTGGGTGACTACGGCACTTGTTGAATCTGTCCCCTGATTCTGGAACAATGTTCACTCAGTCTGAGGGACCCGAGTGATGCAGATGAAGTCCTGACTAGGTGTCTGGAGGCTGTTTGGGTCTGGATGGGGGACAACGGGCTTCAGCTGAATCCTGGCAAGACTGAGTGGCTTTGCGTGCGGGGTCCCGTGTTATCCCGGGAGTTACCATCTTTGGTCGTCGCTGGAACATCTTTGCCACAGTCAGATCCGGTGCGCAATCTGGGGGTCCTCCTGGACTCGCGGCTACTGCTCAAAGAGCAGGTGGCAGCCGTGGCTAGGAGGGCCTTTGCACAGCATCGTGTTATTTACCAATTGTGCCCGCTCCTGGACCAGGACCCCTTGCTCATGGTCACCTCCAGATTGGATTATTGTAATGTGCTCTACATGGGGCTGCCCTTGGTGACCATTTGGAGGCTTCAGCTGGTCCAGAATGCGGCTGCCCAGGTTGTGATGGGGTGTGAGGGTCATGTTCGAGCCTCACCACTTCTCTGGGAGCTGCACTGGTTGCCGGTGTGCCTCCGGGTGCAATTCATGGTGCTGGTTTTGACCATAAAAGCCCTTTATGGCATTGGACCGGGCTACTTAAGAGACCACCACAAGGAATTTAGCCCGTCCTACTAGGGCAGACAGGACGGGCTCACTGGTGGTCCAATCAGTGAAAGAGGCACATCTTACTGGGACCAGGAAAAGAGCCTTTTACATGTCTGCCCCAGCCCTGTGGAACCTCTTACCACCTAAGTTGCAGCTCAAGACAGAACTACTCCCCTTTAGAAAGATGCTGAAGACATGGCTCTTCCAGTAGGTTTGGGGCACACTTGACTCTACCAGTCAAGCCCGGTGGCTGATTTAGCCTATGTGAGGGGCTGCCCCCTGGCTTGGTTATTCTGTTTTAATGGGGGTAGGGTGGGGGTGGGTTGTTTGTTAATGATGATCTGTTTGTGTTTTTAATGTTGGTTTTAACTGGGGCTGTTAGATCTGTTCTAACTATTGTTGCTTAATTGTTTTTACTGTAATTTTTATTATGTTGTTAGCCGCCCTGAGTGGTATACCCACCAGGAGGGCGGGATATAAATGTGCAGAAATAAATAATAAATAAATAAAATAAATAAAATTTCAATTTCCGAGAACATTTTCCACATATTTTAAGCTACAAGGGCAGATCCAGAGCTATACACATTACGTGCTATCGCAATTGCTGAAAAACGTCAAAGTTCTATGAAAGTCTACCTCTGGAAAATCAAGCATTTTAGTTTCCCACACGTTTTTACACACCCCACAGTTTCTGCACCGAAAATGCCCCTTAAACAAATTACTGCGAATATTCTCCCTTGAGCAATATCGGCCCGTGTAATCAAATTACCAACAGTACTTGTTCTCCTTAGTCCTATGATCAGTTTCTCCTGACAACCAGGAATATCTGAAAGTACAAACCAATATTTGTTAATGATTTTCTTGATTTCGCTAGGTGGAGGAGAATATCCAATCGACCACTGGACTCCCTGTCTGCTGCTCCTATCCTGTCTGCGTAAAAGGGTTTCCCTCGAAACCTCCCTAATTCTCGCCAGTGGGGTGTGTAAAAACGTGTGGGAAACTAAAATGCTTGATTTTCCAGAGGTAGACTTTCATAGAACTTTGACGTTTTTCAGCAATTGCAATAGCATGTATTGTGTATCCCTCTGGAACTGCCCTTGTGGCTTAAAATATGTGGGGAAATGTTCTCGGAAATTGAAAATCAGACTGAGTGAACATTGTTCCAGAATCAGGGGACAGATTGAACAAGCCCCTCTGGTCACCCACTATATGAATAAAAAACATCAGGGTGATCAGTTTAAATTTGTGGTTTTAGAAAAATTAAGCGTAACCAGTGGAAGTGGTATTGACATCGAGAACCTTTTACTACAAAAGGAGGCTTTCTTTATACATTGTCTAGATACTCTGCATCCTAATGGACTCAATCACGATTCTGACCTCTCATGTTTTCTGTAAATACTTATGGCTGCGCAGGTTTTGTGAATTGTTATCTTGTGGGGAATACTGGGATTCGGGTGAATATGTTTCGCTATTTAATGAAAGCTCTGTTGATGCATGGACCTCGAGATTTTGAATAACATTGTTGAATAGAGACTATATCTGCTTTGAGTTATACATTCTACCAATTATTTTCATCACATCTTAAAATCATTCATGAATATCAAGAATTTAGATTGTACATAACAAATAGATATTATAAAAAAGACAATCATATTCGACTTGAGTCAGTCCTTTTATTTTTGGAAGATTGAATATTGAATGTTAAATATTGAATACTTTCTGAAGACGCAGCATTTATTTGGATTTTTGCCACAAACGGATTTGTATCTTGTTGGAATCATTATTTTCTGTTTGGCCTTTTTGGTTCTACAATTATTCACGCGGGCAACCCATACCTTATCAATATACCTTTAATATAAAACTACTCTTGCCTGCCAACCTAGCAGTTTGAAAGCAAGAAATTGCAAGTAGATAAACAGGGACCACTTTGTTGGGAAGGTAAAGTGTGTTTTGTGCATTCCAGTGTCTAGGCATGCCTACCACATATCCACAAAAATGTCTGCTGCCGCAGAGAGCACAGGCTCTTGGGCTATAAACAGAGATGAGCACTGAACTCTAGAGTCGGATATGACTGGCTTTCAAGCAAGGGTGACCTTTACCTTACTCTTGCTGAACTGAATTCTCTGCAATCAGCAATCCAGGAGGAGAGTTTAAAAAGGTTCCATATTGCCAATACAAATGTAATTGAAAGAATAGAAAGAATGATTCCTGTTCTTTTGCATTGCTCTTTTTTATCTTGAGATTCAGAGAACTTTTATTGAATCATTATTATTTAATTATTTAAATAAATTTTTAATTAATTATTTCCTGGGCATTCTGAAGCATCTTATTTTTTTCTGGGCAGAAAAATTTATGCTGTTTAATGCGGTGAAAGTTTTACACAGCAGCAGTGAAAATTTGAGAAGGAACTATTTTAACAAATTTGTAATGTGCAATTAACTTTAGCTAACAACATTTGCTGACAACAAAATATGGATTGCACTTTTCTCTTGATGAAGAGCAGCCAATAAGCAAATGTTAATGGATGGGAGGAGTTGATTAACAAATATTGTCTGTTTCTCTAACCTCCCTGTTGCAACCAGAATTTATGAAACAGTTTCTCAAATTTAAAAATGGTTGCAGAACAAAAGATCAAATTCAGTTGCTATCTAGCTTCAGCAAAGAGAAGGAAGTTTCTTCATATATATAGAAAGAAAGCTGAAAGGTCTCCATCTTTTAAATCTACAAAATTTAAAATCTGAATCTTGAAATCAAAATTAATTAGTTAATTTTATTTATTGTATGATGAACTTCAGTTGTCTATATTGATATATACAGTAAGCACAAATGGACCATCTCAAGTTCCTAACTAGAGTTCCACATCTAGGTTTGAAAGCCATTGAAGGGTTTCATCTGTGGCACTATGCAAATCATCCAGTGTGCTTCTAAACGTATGTAAGGGACACTTAAATATAATGTGGTCCATGGTTTGGTCTTCTTCTCCACAGTCATAGACTTCCATCCTTAGGTGAACATAGTGGGTCTGCATCTACCACAGCTGTTCCTCACTCAAAATTTATTATATCCATATCTGTATATTTGCAAAGAGTGCAAGAGCCAGTTCACACAAGAATATGACTGACCAACTCAATGAATAATCTCTTTTCAATGCTCCCCTCAAAGCAGAAGTTTCATCACAGCACTTGACGTCATATTGAAAAAAATTGTACATTAAATGGAGAGCATCCAGAGGTCATAATCAATTTTGTGAGGCATGGTGATGGATTTTTCCTGACAGCTGGCAACAGTTTCAATGTACTGGCAATAGCTACTTGAAGGGAAAAAAAGACTTAATGTATAAAAGGTGAACCAAAGAATTTCAGATCAGTTTATGGTTTATAAACTACAGCAATGGCTTTGACCGTATGAATAACAAAAAAATGACAGTACCTTAACACTTGATTATAGTAATGCTTAACCAATAGTGTAGATAATTAGCTACTGTTGGGGCAGAATATGAAAAAACAATTGTTTTCTGTAGGCAAATGTGTCAGAAGACAAATGGAAGGCCACTGCATTATATTCTCAGGACAATCCTCGTGGCTGATCACCATGAAGATCACTAATATTCGTGATCTGATATGGTACAAGAAGAAGAAAGGTGTCAGATAAGGGTGCATTGTGTCTGTTATCTGTTCTGTCTGTACATAGAACATATCAGACTAGATTCGGATGAAGGAGGAATAAATATTAGTGGGAGAAACAAAGAATTTTATTTTCAGAAAACACCTTCTTACTGGTTGAAAACAGCAGTGATTTGAAACAACTTTTAATAAAAGAGAAAGAAGAGCTAAAGCAGGATTTCAGTTGCCCATTAACAAAACAACCAAAAATATCACTACTGAACTAGACAACTTGAAGAAATTGAGATAATGAAATATTTATACCTTGGTTCAGTTTATTTATTTATCCAAATCAATAGCACAAAAATTTAAGACCAAAATCATTCTAAAGAACACAAATTATCTAAAAATGTTTATATAGATAAACTAAACTCTACTTTCCCAACATTCAGCTGTTTGAATAACCCTGTTGTTTTCCTCAAAAATATCCTGAATATTACACTGTTCTGGCAAGCTGTGGTGATGTTTAATAAAATTGTCATCGGCATCGGCAGCTACTAGTGTCCGGGCATACATTTTTTCCTGAAAGTCATTATTTTCTCCATTGATGGATGTGTCTCTGGTGACTCAATAAGCTGATCCCGGCATAAAACATGCGACCACACACATTAAACTGAATAGATGGTAGAGGGCATGGTTGAGTTTGACAAAGCTTTTGTGTTTGTTTTAGCCTCTTCATGTCTGTGGCGTTCTCCTTTGAAGTGATAGCAGCAGAGATAGTTTCACACCAAAGTGAGAGATCTTCGGCTGCTGCCTCCCAAGTTTGTGGGTTTATGCCAGACACCTTCATGATTTGTTTATAAAATATTGTCCAGTTATACTCACTGGTATTTTTTGATTGTCACAATGGTTTAAAGTGTGGCGTGTCCAGGTTACATCTAGCTTCTTTCTTGCTTTCATGTTTTCTAAATTAAATGCACAGTCACCAATCCAAATGGAGACTGCAGCCAAAAATCAGATGAATCACTACAGAACTTGGAAAGGTAGCAAAGAAAGAATCAGAAAAGATCACACATGAGATTTCACTAGAACAAGACCAAGATCATTCACACTATTGGATTTCCAATCACCTTTTATGGATGTGAAAGTTGAAGAGAAAATAAAGCTGAGGGGGAAATGGTTTATTTGAAATATTGCACTGGAAAGGTGCTCTGCAGATATCATAGACTGCCAGAAAAATGAATAAGTAGATCCTAGAACAAATCAAGCCTTAATTGTCTTTGGAAGCAAAGATGATGAAATTGCTGTTCTAGTTTGGGCACATCCTGAGAAGGCAAGATTCTGCTGCTCAAAGACTATACTTTAAAGGGAAACACCACCTCAGCATTTTCCACTTCGCTTCCTCTTGCCAGTCTCCGCTCTGCTCTGTGGGAGAAAGTCTGAAGATCTTCTGGCAGCTTTGTGAGAGGGAGGCAGGCAACTTTAAAAGAACTTTGCCTCTGCTGCCTCTGAGGCCACCGGACGCATGCCTCGTCCCTTCCCAGTCAGCCTGGCTGGAGAAGGGCAGAAACACCTGTGAGAGGGAGGCAGGCAACTTTAAAAGAACTTTGCCTCTGCTGCCTCTGAGGCCACCGGATGCATGCCTCGTTCCTTCCCAGTCAGCCTGGCAGGAGAAGGGCAGAAACACCTGTGAGAGGGAGGCAGGCAACTTTAAAAGAACTTTGGCTCTGCTGCCTCTGAGGCCACCGGACGCTTGCTTCGTTCTGGAGCGAGTGGTAGCATCTGCACCATCTCCTCACAGCAACGAGGGGACCTGTTTTGTGCTCACTAACACCTGGCGTTGGGGCACAGAGAGCAGAGCTTTTTTCCCCAGTCTGTTTAGAGCGTGGAACTTTGGGCTCTGTGGGAACCGTAAGGACAAAACCTTGATGGGATTGTGATAATTGTGCTGAATTTTTTTATTATTTGTATTTTGAATTTTGTAATGCATATTGATTCTGTGCTGTGCTACTTTGTTAGTTGGAATTTTTGTGGTATATTTTATGATGCTGTTGTTTATAGACTAGTCTTTTTGCATTGATTGTATATTTAATTCTGCAGTTGTTGATTTGTAATTGTATACTATTGTGTTTTGTGTGTTTATATTGTTTTCTCTTGTTATATTGTATTTAGTTTACTTGTTGTAAGCCGCCCTGAGTTGGGCCAGGCTAAGTAGGGCGGGATATAAATCGAATAAATGAATGAAATGAATGAAGTGAAGTGGAAAATGCCAAAGTGGTGTTTCCCTTTAAGGTATGGGCTTTGAGCAGCAGTGTGCTCCCACCCATCCTGATAAATTCACTCCCCACCATGGGCCTGACATAGTATCACCCTCACAAATCTGCATCTTCCTGGGTTACAATACCATAAAATTCCTTCTTTATGTAAGCAAGGACTTGGTAACTGTTTCATGCCAGGATCAGTTTATTGAGTCAGTAGAGACACATCTATCAACTGTGAAAATGTATACTTGGATATGAGTAGCAGCTGATGAAGATGATGACAATATCATAAAATGCCTTCCTTATAAGTCACACTCAATGCAAACTCTCCAAAAAGAAGGAGTTGGGGACTAAAATGTATACAGTGGTGCCTCACTTAAAGAGCATAATGAGTTCCACGGGATTGCTCTTTAAGCGAGTTTGTTCTTTAAGCGAAACACCATTGTAAGTGACCCCAATTTTGATTGCAACCCCAATTTTGTTAAGCGAGTTTTTGTTTGGTTTTAGTTGTTCAGCAAGGTGACCATTCAGAGAAAATTCTGCTCTTTAAGTGAGTTAGTCTCTAAATGAGGCACTCTTTATGCGAGGTTTTACTGTATAGGTGAATTCATGGTGATGACAAGGGTCCTTTTAGTATTGAAATAAAATGTGTGAAATCTGAGGGTTATTTACATAAATTATTATTTTTATTATTATTATTAAGTTTTATTTCTATCCCGCTTTCCCGGCACAGGTGCCACTCAAAGCAGCTAACAACATATATAAATACAATAAATACAATGCACAATTAATACAATCAAAACATCAGAATATGCAAAAATACAATACAAAATATAAATAAAGAATTTAGCAATGTCCCAATGAGAAATTACGCAAAAATCAACCTCAACCACCCAGCAGCCACAAAGGCACCCCATGGTTCAACATCTGTGAGGGCAGCTGCGTCGGCGGCGGCAATGGCTCCCACCTGTCTCTCCCCAGCGGGGCCGGTGGCATGGGCTCCCGGGGCGAGACAGGGAGCGCAGAGCACCTGGGATCGACCAACTGTGATGTTCAGGCCTCTAGCTGCAAAGTGAAAGTCGGACTTCCTCCTGCTGGCTGGCAGATTGAATTGCGCTGGACTCGGCGGTGGCAGGGAGCGGGTTTTGAGGGCATCGGGCAGCCCTCATGTGTTCCTCTTCTCCCTCCGGCTGGCCAGCGGTCGAACCGCACTGGTCTCGGCGGTGGCGGGGAGAGGCATTTAAGGGCGAATGGAAGAAATATTTCTCACTTTTGGAAAAATGTATTTTATTTTGTATTCTTTGATATACTGTAAATGACACAGAAGCCATAGATTGCAAGCGCGGCGCCAAAATGGCCGCCGCGCCCTTTGCGGGCCCCCCCACCGGACGAAGACATCCGGGTAGTTAGGGGGCGTGGCCAGCACCCTTATATAAGGGGCGGCCACGAGGCAGCCGAGCTGCCATTTTGCGAAGCGACGGAGCGGAGAAGTTTTTCTCTCTTACCTCCGTCGCTCTTGCCTTGCTCGGGGAAGCCTCTGGCTGCTGATTTTCTTGACTTTTAGGCTTCCCATCGTTAGCTGCTATGCCCTCGAAGAAGAAGGCAACTGCGAACGCGGCTTGTTCTGTGCGGAGGCGCCAGCCGGGTCGGAGGACCGCGGCTGCGCCTCCCCAGCAGCCTCCTTTGCCTGAGCCCACCGGGACCGGTGGGATGGGGTTAATTACCCCTTGGCCCGAGGCCGGGGGTCTGCGTACCGGCCCATCTGGGGCCGCGGCCCCTGGCCCGCAAGCAGTGGCCACTGCCTCTGGCACGGCCCAATCTGCGGGGCCTTCTTCCATGGGTCCGCAGCTTCCTGCGGGGGGTTTCGGCCATGGGGGGTGGCTGGGTTCCCTCCCCTGGCAGGGCACCCCCCCGGCCCTGCAGGGGCCGAGCCTGGGGTCGTGGCCGTATATGGGCCCCGGGGTCCAGGGACATGGACCGGCGCCTGCACCCAGTGGGCCGGCTGGCCCTTTGCCCCCACTTGGCTTAGGGGGCTACGTTAGTGTTGAGGCCCTTCTGGCCCGCGTTGTGGCCCTCGAGGCATCCCTCGCGAGGGTTAACCACCCGGCGGTGCCTTTTGGGGTGCAGGTTGATCCGTTGTCTGCCGGTCAGCGGCAGGCGGCAGGAAGGGTCGAGCTGTCCGAGGCACGTGGGCCGGCTTCGGCCACTGCCTCGCAGCTCCCCACTCAACAGGCTGATGCTGGTCAGGCCCCGTTGACGAGCTCAATTGCGGTCGTGAGCTCCGACGCCCACAGCGGGCCGGAACCCCCGGTGGGGGCGGCCCGCGGGGGTGCTGCATGTGAGTATGCGGTTCAATCTAGTGCACCCACACACCTACCCACGTTGGGGGGGCATTCCAGTGGCCGTGGCCTCGCATGGGTGGTGCGACGGTTCAGTCGCCGACATCCCACCCGGCGACTTCACCGCTCACCCAGGGCCCAGTTGTGGGTGGTACCTCTTATTCAGTCGGGAATGTGTTAGGGGTGGCTGGGTTGGTCCAGGCTCCTTTTCAGATCCCTGTGGTTCCCACTGTGCCGGTGTCAGCATTGCCGACAGCGGGGTATTCCTTGCCCCTGGGGGACCATTTGGCCCAGGCCACCAAAGAGAAGATCTGGCGTGGGGAGTATGTTGACATCTTCTCCCTTCTTAACAGAGAGCCCACCAAAGAGGAGAGGGAGGGGCAGGGTGAGAAGGATAAGGAACAGGCACGTCGTCGTAAGCCGCCACGTCGTGGGCCAATTGGTTGCCGGCGTACCTTATATACATGGCGGTCTACCTCAGGGCCCGGCCGGATTTGGCAATTCCGATGGTCCAGTATTTGGACAACGTTTACCGGGCGATGGTTGACTTCCCGGGTCCGTCATGGTTGGCTTACGATGAGGAATTCCGTATGCGGATTCCCCTGCACCCTGAGATGAGGTGGGATGAGCCCTGCCAGAAGCTGTGGCTTCTGTATATGACTCCCACGCGCCCCGCGCCTGGGGACAGATACCATTGTGGACATGCGGTCCAGCGAGCGGCCCCAGCACAGACACCCCGCCAGGTGGCGGGGCAGGGGGTTCCAGCCCGCCTGCTGTGCTGGACATTCTCGTCCAATGGTTCCTGCAGTAGGAAGAATTGCCGGTACAGGCATGAGTGTCCCTCTTGTGCTGGCCCCCATGCGGCCTCCGCCTGCCCCAGGCCTGGAGGGGTGCGGGGCAAAGGTAGGGGCGGACAAGGGGCTGGCAAGACTGCCGCAGAGGGAGCTGGTCCACCGAAAGGCCCCCTCCCCAATTAATGTGGACATGCTGGAGCGTTGGCTCGCATCGTACCCGAGGGGGGCAGATGCGGTTTACCTGCTTCAAGGTTTTCGACTGGGGTTCCGTATTCCTTTCCACGGTGATAGGTCCCCTCAAGATGCCCCCAACCTTTTGTCCCTTAAGGGGAGGGAGGAGGTGGCTGCCGCCAGCATTTCTAAGGAGGTTGATGCGGGCAGGGTCGCTGGCCCTTTCCCTGCACCCCCGTTCCCCAACCTTAAAGTGTCACCCTTGGGCTTGGTGCCCAAGAAGTCACCGGGCGAGTTCCGCCTGATCCATCACTTGTCCTACCCAGCCGGCCGATCGGTCAATGATGCTATACCTGATGACCTTTGCTCGGTCAGGTATACATCTTTTGACCAAGCGCTGCGCATGGTGCGCTCATGTGGCCCGGGTGCGCTGTTGGCTAAGTGCGACATTAAGTCTGCCTTTCGCCTCCTGCTGGTTCACCCGGGTGACTTTGAGTTGCTGGGTTTTAAGTTCAGGGGTGAATATTATTTCGATAAGGCCATGCCTTTTGGCTGTTCCATATCGTGCTCGGCCTTCGAGCGTCTTAGCACCTTCCTACAGTGGGCTTTTGTCCGCGGGTCAGGGTCCCGGTCTGTAGCCTGGATGATTTTTTATTCGGGGGTGAACGGGGCTGGGACACATTCTCCTCAACACATTTCAGACACTAATGGAGGAACTGGGTGTCCCTTTAGCGCCCGAAAAGACCGAGGGCCCATCTACACAGCTAGTCTTCTTGGGGGTGGAGATTGACACGGTAGCGCAGGCTTCTAGGTTACCAGAGGATAAGGTGTCAAGGATAGTGGCCCTTATCTCGGACTTGCTTGCTAAACGCAAGGCATCACTGCGGGATCTGCAGGTGTTGCATGGTCATCTCAATTTCGCTTGCAGGGTGGTCGCACCGGGCAGGGCATTTGCCCGGCGCTTGTGCAACGCCATGACAGGCTTGTCCAGGCCCCACCATAGGGTCAGACTAACCCAGGGCATTAAGGCAGATATGCTTATCTGGCTCCAGTTCCTGAAGGAGTTCAATGGGGTGTCATTTTGGAGGTCTGACCTTCTGGCTTCCCCTCGTTTCCAGATACAGTCCGATGCCTCTGGGTCCCTGGGTTATGGGATGTACTTCAATGGGAAGTGGGCCTATGGTGGGTGACCACCAGCCCGGTCAGGCCTGCGGGACCTCACGTACCTGGAATTTTTTCCCATTCTGGGGGCCTTGATGCTATGGGGTGATGAGTGGGCCAACTCGGTCATTCATTTCTGGTGTGACAATGCGGCCGTTGTCCACATTGTCAACTCACAGACTTCCAAATCACCCAGGGTGATGGACTTGGTGCGCCAGTTTGTATTGCGCAGCCTGCGCCTTAATGTACTGTTCCGGGCCAGGCATGTCCCGGGGGTCAATAATGATATCGCTGACGCTTTGTCCCGCCTGCAGATCTCCCGGTTCCGCGCCTTGGCCCCGGATGCAGAGGAATTTCCCTCGCCACTCCCGGACGAGATATGGACCTTTGGCAAGGAGAGGTGAACCGGGCGATCGGCATGTCGCTAGCGCCACGCACGCGTAAGGTGTATCAACACACATTCAATTCTTTCAGGGCGTTCTGTGCCCAATTCCGGCTGCCAGATACCTGGCCTATCCCGGTGGCCCATATACTTCAATTCTTGGTTGACCTGCATTCCCAGGGCCGTCCACCTCGAACCATAGCATCCAGGCTGTCAGCGCTGGCTTTTATGGCCAAAGTAGGCGGACATGCGGACAGTACCGCTGACTTCCGTGTGAGACACGTTTTGGAGGGGTGGGTGCGGGAGCGTGGGCATAGCCCGGACGACCGCCACCCAATTTCCCCAGGGGTTCTTACCCAACTGGCACGGGGCTGGCAGGACCTATGTTTTGCTAGGTATGAGGCAGCCTTGTTTCATGTGGCTACAACGGTGGCCTTTTTTGGAGCGCTCCGCATCAGCGAGTTTGTGATGCTGTCTAAGGCGGATGCTAGTCGTAGGGCACTGGAACTCGAAGATGTCTATGTGGCCAAAGACTGGGCTCAGTTGAGGATACGCTCCTCTAAGACGGATCAGCATGGCGTAGGCAGTGGAATAAGACTGCTACGGTGTTCTTTGGCAGACATCTGTCCGGTTGGTGCCCTACGGGAGTTCCTTGCACTGCGTGGCACGCACCATGGCCCGTTTTTTCTGTCACCAAGATGGGTCTCCCCTTACTAAATTTCAATTTTGGAGGGTGCCGGTAGGCACTAGCCAGTGTTGGCCTCCCTGGGGCTCATTGCGGCACCCATTCATTCAGGATAGGGGCGGCTTCTACTGCAGCTGTTTTTGGGTACTCCGGGGCTGACATGGGAGGGTGGGGATCACAATGTTTTCAGTTTGTGTTCGCCCTCTTCAACTGTGAGTACCAGTTTAGTCACTGCACTGTTTCTCCCCCCCTTTTTTTCCTTGACAGACCCTGGGTGTCGTATTACACCGGTGACAGTGTGCCTGGTGGGCCATAGCCATGTGCACAGGGCAGCGCGTTACGCTGCACAGGGCAGCGCGTTACGCTGCACAGGGCAGCGCGTTACGCTGCACAGGGCAGCGTGTTACGCTGCGGCGACAGAGTGGGGACCCCGACTGGGACTGGGTGCATCCGCACGTCTCAGGTGCTATGGTAAGCGCGGCATGTTATGGCGGGAACTGTTGCCATTCCTTTTCTCCATCAGGGATGCTGACTCGCCGGATGTCCTGGTTATGTACCTTGGGGGCGATGGCTTAGGGCGGGTCACTGGCCTATCGCTGAAGCTTGCGGTTTGCAGTGACCTGCCCCACTCACGTTATGTGTGGCCTGCCACAACCCTCAATTGGTCAGACACGATACCGTGGTACGCTTACAGGGGGGCGTGCGGCCTCGAGGCTCTTGGCCGAGCTGATGCTCCGTGAATGGGGCTATTGCCCGGTTCCTTTTCGACAAAGGTGGGGGACGCGTCATTCGCCTCCCCGACATCAGTCTGCAAAATTACGAGCTTTTACTCAGGGGATGGGGCCCATCTGTCGCAGGGAGGTATGGACCTCTTGTTAGTGGACTGGCGAGCAGGCCTGTTGACCGAGCTGACGGTCTTGGGGGGGGCGGTGAGCCTTCTGGGAAGCCTCCCCGTGTGGCGGGTAGCACTGGTAAGGTAAACATTTATGACCCACAGGTATCCGGCAGGTTCGCAATTGACTGGACAACACTAGACAGGTATAAGTTGGTTAAACGTTGTCCGGTCAACGACGAACCAGGCGACGGGGTGATGGCTACAGCTAGACAGCATGCATCACCCCGTGATTTTACGGATACGCGTCAGAGGGTGGGGTCATTAGTTAGATATTGACTACGGTCAACAATTTGTTTGTTGTCAACAAACAAATTGATACAAATAGATACATTGTAACAATTGCCGTTGGCAATTTTGGGTGGTACCTTACCAGTGTTACTTCGGCCTGCTTGCCTTAAGAATGATAATTGGTCAATTACCAATAGAAATTTATAATTCGGACTAGGGCATGAATCAATAAATGTGGCCCAATGCCGTTATCCACTTTCATTGGTGTCTGAGTCCTTTATTGGGGGGTGCGCCTGCAATGCAAGCGCGGCGCCAAAATGGCCGCCGCGCCCTTTGCGGGCCCCCCCCCCACCGGACGAAGACATCCGGGTAGTTAGGGGGCGTGGCCAGCACCCTTATATAAGGGGCGGCCACGAGGCAGCCGAGCTGCCATTTTGCGAAGCGACAGAGCGGAGAAGTTTTTCCCCTCCACCCCCTCCCTAGTTAACAGTGTGATATTTTGGTCGCTTCGGGGCCGGGTGGGAATTTTTGGCTGGGACTCACAATTGGCTCTTGGGTCCTGGTTTTTTCGCCCATCCCACACTGTTGCTATGGTTTGATATAGGGGTTTTTCTGTTGCTGCTGTTGACTTTGGTCACATGGGCGGGTAGCACTGGTAAGGTAAACATTTATGACCCACAGGTATCCGGCAGGTTCGCAATTGACTGGACAACACTAGACAGGTATAAGTTGGTTAAACGTTGTCCGGCCAACAACGAACCAGGCGACGGGGTGATGGCTACAGCTAGACAGCATGCATCACCCCGTGATTTTACGGATACGCGTCAGAGGGTGGGGTCATTAGTTAGATATTGACTACGGTCAACAATTTGTTTGTTGTCAACAAACAAATTGATACAAATAGATACATTGTAACAATTGCCGTTGGCAATTTTGGGTGGTACCTTACCAGTGTTACTTCGGCCTGCTTGCCTTAAGAATTATAATTGGTCAATTACCAATAGAAATTTATAATTCGGACTAGGGCATGAATCAATAAATGTGGCCCAATGCCGTTATCCACTTTCATTGATGTCTGAGTCCTTTATTGGGGGGTGCACCTGCAAAGATCCTGCTATCAACTTTGTCCATTATTATGTTAATGAAAATGTAATTCCTTATTTTCTTATACTTCAGATGTATTCCATAGTCTGTGATCAAATCCATTTTTTTCACATTCTGAGAAAGGTTTATTTATGGAAATATAGATTTGATCCACAACCTGAAATTACCTACATTTTCGGTACTTTAAAGACCTAGGCATGAAAGAAGAAGAATGACTATGCCTTCTTTTTCTTTTCCTCTCTGGTTTTATAAACATGCAGATGCTGCCATTACTTTAGAAAATGTTACATATTGAACTGTACAACCATATGTTATATTGAAAACTAATCTCATTTCTACAACATTTTCTCTTTTGTTGGTTCTTCCTCTTGTACAGACATTCCTCCAGTATCCACATGGGAAAAAAGACCTTTCATATCATCCTGGGGGCAAAATAGTAGAAGCCCCCAAACAGAGGAGGAAAGAAACACTTTGCAAACAATAAGCATTGGTTAGACTTCATTCAGCATTTGCAGGCAGCAGCAACACAGAATGAGAAGGAACTACTGTACTACTATAATTTACCCATTCTTTAAGCAGACCAAATTACAAGACATTTGACAATGTTGTTGGGCAATTTCCATCTTTCTCAATTTTGTGTTTCCATCCAAATCTTTTCCTCCATCACAATAATGAAGGAAAGTAATGGCTGATTGCCTCTCCTGAGGGTTTGTGACAAACTTTTACACTACTGGCAAGATCACTCTGAAGGTAATTCACTTATTAGCATAGTTTAACAACCCCTTTGTTTATGCATAGCTTTGTCAAGTCTGTTTGGAATCAAGAATCAATTGATCCAAAATACTAAATCTAAAAATATGTTAGCATTTGGTTTGTTATCAGAATAACTGGCTTTCCCCCTGCTTGTTCATGAAGTAGATCAATTTCTAAGAAAACGGTTGCTGGGGGGGGGGAGTGTGATCCTATCACCATCACTTTCTATTCTATAGTTTACTAGGTTTACTATCTCACTAGTAGGCAGTGGGAATGCTGTAGTAATATATCTTGATTTCAGTTTTTTAATAGATTTCAACTGTTTTGACAACATGACTCATGATAGTCTGAGCCACAAATTAACTAGGTGTAGCCTGGATAGAACACCAACTGGGTGCGTACACCATTGATTACAGAACCATACTCAGAGAGTACTTATCAATGGTGCCTTCTCAAAATGCAGGAGGTATCAAGCAAAATAAAAAAGGATGTCCTCAGACTGGTGATCTTGAATTCTGTTCAGGGAATTATAAACAAATGTTTGTATCACATTAAATAGGTTGGAATATCTAGTACCTTAGATCAGGGATGCCCAAACTCTGGCCTGTGGGACGGATCTGGCCCCCAATGCCAATTCATCCAGCTCATGCCGCCCTTGTTGCTCCCAGAAGCGGAAGTAATGGTCATGTTCTACTTCCACTTCCAGGAGCAACGACGGTGGTGTGGGCCGGATGAATTGGCATTGGGGGATGGTTCTGGGCCACGGGCCAGAATTTGGGCACCCCTGCCTAGATGGTAGAAACAGAGTTCAAATCAAATTCAAATCATTATAACACTGGGCTAAAAAAAAGAGAAAATGACATTTTACAGGGATAGGTACAACATATTAACCTAAGAAAAAGAAACCAAAAGCACAGTTGTAAATGGGTGACTCTACAGGTAGGGTTCAGTACTCATCTTCATTTACAACCAAAGAGCCAGTGATATCTGCATCTGAAGACAATTTTGTGGTCATGTGGCAAGCATGATTAGTGACAGTATGCTGTTACCTTCCTAACGAAGTGGTCCCTACTTATCTACTTACAGTTACTTGATTTCGAACTGCTAGGTTGGCAGGAGCTGGGACAGAGACGGGAGATCACTCCATCATGCAGCACTCAGGTCTTGAACTGTTGACCTGCTGATCTTCCAGTCATCAAGTTCAGTGTCTTAACCACTAAGTCACCACAGCCTCTATGCAAATGTATCAGAGAGTAAACAAAGCAAAAAGACATACCACCTTTACAGGACAAACTTCAGAAGGATGGTCAGTGATTCTTAGGCCACTGCACAGAACAAAGGAAGTAATTGGAGTCTGACTAGGTCACTCAGACCATTCTCTATTTTCATACAGCACAGTCAATGGATGCTTGGTTTCAAAGATAAACTCATTAGCAGATGTGTAATGCCTCAATGTTTATTTTGCATCCCTTTACTAACCATTTACAACTCAACAAAAACAAAATTTATGGTAATAAATCTGACTATGAATTAAGTATCTTCTCTTATTACCAGTTGTAAAAAGCCACACTGATTTGTAATATTATCAGTTATACTAAGCAACCATCATGCACCTCTCTTCCTGATATGTATAAATTATGGTCATGAAGTCTCACTCATGTCTCATGGACAAGTCAGGATTGAAACTTTTCCTAAATTCAGCATCTGCAGATATGACCAATGTAGGTATTGAAATTTTGACAATCAAAATTCTATCTTGCACAACCAAATCTGTTTATTTGCCCTTCCACATGGCAGCATTATGCCGTACCACTGATCCAGTTCCTCAAGATACTTTCTGGTCCTGAGCCCTTTTGGCACACAAAGTCCTCATCAGCCCAGACCAGCATTGATGAAGCTGCTGCCCGCCATCAAGATGGATTCAAGTGGGATTTAATCCACTTACGGACCATCACCCACAAAGTATAGCAGTCTGAGAAATATGTACATGTGCATATAATGCATTATCCATAGAGCCATGTGCACACACACACACATACAGTAATCTCCACAAAGCTACACAATTTTCCCCATTAAACTTTAGTAATCTTCTGTGCAAATTAAAAGACTTCCCGTGAGTGGCATTTTTATGCTAAAATTATATTACATTTGATTTGAAAAGCAACCTGATTAAAGTTGTCTCATTGTAAGCTATTTAAGTCTCACCTCCCAATGGAACTGTGGAACATTTAGAAAAATAATGAATTACATCTTATATAATCTTTATTGCTACTTTTAAAGTGAGATATATTCATTTTTGGTTCCTTACTTCCTCTTTTACCCCTTTGGGTGTCATTTTTGGTTGAAATAACATATCTCCAAGGAACAATTTGTTTCTACAATTAGCTGGCTCTTCACAGAAAAAATAATATTAAGCATGAAAGTTATTGGACTTTTTTACCCTGAAGGAATCATATTTTTGTAGAAACAAATGTTAAAATGCAGGCTAGAACTAGAGAGTTTTAATATTATCTATCTATCTATCTATCTATCTATCTATCTATCTATCTATCTATCTATCTATCTATCTGTCTGTCTGTCTGTCTGTCTGTCTATCTATCTATCTACTTATCTACTTATCTATCTATCTATCTATCTATGCAATGTGCTTCAGCTGAATAGCTAACCTTTATCTTTCTGTACCCCTTTGCCATGATTATGTGAAGCTCCATTTAAACATGAAAATATTTGTGTGTCCCAAGCAGCATTTTATCTTCTTGAAAGAATCGCTTGCTGGCCTAGCAGGCTATGTTCTAGGACTGTCATCTTAACTTCTTTTGAGCTGTTGTGGGTAAATATATTCATAATATTTTCATTAAATAAAATGATGTCTTGAAATCAACTTTGATCATATATGTCAGTTTTCCTTAGTGTGCAAGGGTAAGAGACAAGGGTAAGAGACAGTGAAGTGCCACCCGGCACTGGGGGAGGACCGGCTGTTGTAGTGGCAGCAGCAGGGGTGGCAGGATGCCCACCGTGGTGGCAGCTGCAGTGCTGGCTACTGCACCGGGGCTGTCGTTACTAACCATCACTAGGGGAGGACTGGCCATTGTGGCTGTGGCAGCGGCAGCAGTGGCAGCAGCAACAGTGGCGTCGGCGGTGGCAGCAGCAGCAGTGGGCGGCAGTGATGACCACACCGAGCCTGGGTGGTGGCCGGAGCTGAGTGGCAGGAGCCTGGGTGGTGGCAGCAGCAGGGGTGGAGGGGTCATCTATGGCAGTGGCCTTTGTGTAGTAATCTGCAGTGCAACTGCTGCTGCCACCGCCATGGTGGACATCCTGCTGTGGCGTGGCCTGGCTTAGCCAGGTGAGTCCTCTGCCTGCTGAGCCTCACCAATACATACCCTCACTGCTGCCGCTTCCACCACTGCTGCCGCTTCCACCACTGCTGCCGCCACCACACATATGTGCCTCGCTCTCCCAGCCCTGCTGGCAGTGCCTCTGCAAAGCATCCACTCTGCAATGGAGTGCTGGCAGAGACAAGGGAGGGAGGGAACATGGCACCAACCATGGCTGCAGCATGGGTATGAGCCAGATAATTTGGTGCCATGGGCCAGATCCAGCCCACAGGCCATAGTTTGGTGATCCCTACTCTAGAGGACCAAAGCACTAATTGGTCCTTTCTCAGGATAATTAACATTCCTTTCCCATACAGCAAGCCAGAAAAGTACTAGCAAAGATTAATAAAATGTATAACCATAGTGCCAGTGCTGCTGTTCTCGAGATTACAAAGGTCTTCTGCAAAAGACCATCATCCTGGACACTGCAAAGATCTTTGCTCAAATTATAAAACACAGCAAAATAAAGAAGCTACTTGGCATAGCAGCATCAAAAAAATGCTTCAAAAGGAATTTAAACAAGATGCAGATAAATGCTTGTTCACCAGAAACAAAGATGGACACAAGCATTATTCTTGTAGATGTAGATAATATTGTAGAACAGGAATATAGTTAGTTCAAAAACCATCAGCAATCAAAGAAGTAGGAAATACAAAGATGAAGTGAACTGCCATATTATATTTTTGCCACCAACCCGACAACTTTACTTGAACAAAGTAAAGTGTGTGGGTGGGGGGGTGGGGGGGTGGGGAATGAGGGTGTGTCTTATAGTCTGAATGCTGTCCAACAAGGCTGTTGTAAAAGGATATTTTACAACAGCCACGGCTGGCCGAAGACCTCCACCACCACCACAGCTGTTCTGGGGCTGGGGAAAGAAAAATATATGTTTGGTGGGCCATTACCACAGGTGGCCACAAGAGGGCGCAATCGCATTTTCCCATTTAAATGCATTGGAAATCAATTTCATGTACAGTATTCTAAAGCTTTTCTGTTTGCATGTTCCCAATGCATTTCAGTGGGAAACCAAACCAGTGCATATAAAGAAAGGGTTTCATTTACCTTTCTTGCCTCTGTCTCTGCTCCATGTGGTCAAAATGGAGGGGGAAGCCATGCTTCCTGTTGCAGGGAGAGCAAGAGGCTAGGCTAGAGCATCACTTCCTGCATCAGTGTAATTGGCTTACCCACCCATTTCCTCTGCAGCGCCACCACTGGTTGGTGGTGCAAATACAGTACTATTTGGTTCAGAATATTTTTTCTTATTTTCCTGCTTTAAAAACTGGGTGCATCTTATGGTCTGAAAAATACGATAGCTTAGGCCAATTGAATTTGTGGCATTTCCATAAATTCCATTGATTTAATATGCTACTCTAGTTGTCATACTACTGGATTTCACCTTAAAACTTAGTTTAGGTAAAGGTAAAGGTCACCATTGCTCGAAAGCCAGTCATATCCAACTCTAGGATTCAGTGCTCTTTTCTGTTTATAGCCAAAGAGCCAGTGCTGTCTGTGTGTGCAGACATTTCCATGGACATGTGGCAGGCATGCCTAGACACCAAAGTGCATGGAATGCTGTTTACCTTCCCACTGAAGTAGCCCCTATTTATCTACTTGCAATTTCTTGTTTTCGAACTGCTAGTTTGGTGGGAGCTGAAACAGAGACAGGCACTTATTCTGTCATGCAGTACTCAGGTTTTGAACTGCTGACCTTCCACTTAGTTTATGCAATAATAATAATAATAATAATAATAATAATAATAATAATAATAATAATAATAATAATAATAATAATAATAATAATAATAATAATAATAATAATAATAATAATAATAATAATAATATAAAACTGGATATTTAGGAATGTTAATTAAAAATAAAGAAAATGTACATAATATTATCCTTATCTTGGCAGTGTCTGTTTTTACCCAACCACAGGTTTTATTCAAATGATAATTTTGGTGAGTTGATCAAGCCATGTTATGAACTGGTCCTTATATCATGATGTGTGTGTTGTTGTTTTGAATAATGCCTGTATAAATGAATATCAGAAAAAGATGTCCCCTACAATGTAGTAAATTCACTAAAGTTATAAATACTCACAACCAGATATAAAATAAAGCAGAAAGAGAATGTGTGAAATCCAGAAATGAATCCCGTAATGACTTATCCGAGGTGGACAAGTTGTAGCAAACAACACAAGGTTTCATAACGTAGAGGGGCACCAATTGCATTAGAACAGATTTAGGTTTGAGGAGGAGGACTGAGGTCATGCAATGTTTCATTGTGAGTTACTGTCTCTTATAAACCTGACTAGATGGCATAACCAGTTTTGAAATAAAGTAGTCCTAATTTGGGTGTAACACAGGGTTTTCCCCCTGGCCACACCCACCATACCACGGCCACAGTGTGGTAGTAAATTTTTTTGGAGCCTGCCACTGGGCATAACTCAGCAAGATTCCCAGCTTCTCAGTTGTACACAAGGATCAGCCATTCTGTCTTTGGCCTATTTGTTCACTGAGTGCTTTGTCATATCTCTATCTTACAACAAGGTTGGGAAAGTTATGTTTCCCTCAAATGTTGTTGGTTCCCATTCATTTCCAGCTGCATCCATTCCTAATCTGCCCATGGTGACCCATGATTTAGTTAAGCCTGGAAGTCTTTTAATATTGCTCATTGTAATGTTGTAAGGTGCCTCTGGTTTCTTTGAGGAGATAAAAGTGGTATAAATATTTGAAAGAAAGACAGTTCAACCCAGGATCAGTGGTAACCACAATGTCAGAAGTAACAGGAGCTTCACTCCTTTTTCCCCTAGTGTTATTTTGGAAGCTACAATGTAGAGCTTGGTGGTAAAACAACCACTGTTTGATTAAAAATGTCCTTTCTGGGAATATGGAAGGAGCATCAACGTATATGTCCATAAGTCACAGTAACTTTATTTGTACCCCAAGTATCTTTAATCTTTGAATTTTCAACATAGAATATAAGAAAGAAAGAGAACAGTCATACAAGCTCTGATGCCCTCAGTCACCTTCCTAATTATTCTCCACTTATTTATTTATTTAATTACATTTCTATACCACCCATTTGGGCAAGTATCTTCATAGATGGAAGATTCTCCCAACCAGTAATTGAGTGACACATCTTGTTCTTCCTCATCAAGATTAAGAAAATTTGCCCATTTCTTTCTTCTACACTGGATTTAAAAAAAAAAAAACTCCAGCCCATTTCTGTCTCAAGTTGGCAATTTGTGAATTTGTGATGCATTTTGCAGAAATGAAATTTAATGAAATTCTCTACAATCCCTAGGATCTATCCACCAGGTTTCCAGACCCTCCAAATACTCATCCAACAAAACAATACAGGATAGAAAAACAAGGCTTGACCGATAATGCGCACTCACTCAAAAAATCAGGACCTTCCCTCACTCAGGGGTGGAGAGTAAAAGTGCTGAATTGCAAGCTAAATAAAAAGTCATCCTCCAAAATGTGCACATTGAGATATGCATTTCACTGAATCTTAGAAAGTACAAAAATGCTGCTTCTGTACATTAAACTGTTGTCTACTACAAATATATTTAGCAATCTTTAATCTAGTAAAGGTAAAGGTTTCCCTTGCTTGAAAGCCAGTCATATCCGACTCTAGGGTTCAGTGATCATCTCTGTTTCAAAGCCAAAGAGCCAGCACTGTCTGCTTCTGCAGACATTTCCATGGTCATGTGGCATGCATGACTAGTCACTGGAGCACATGAAACCTAGGTGGGATATTACTTAAATGTCCTTCTCAAGACAAACTACAGAGAAAAGAGAGTGAGAGAGATTGACAGAAACACAAGTGTTTTATGAGCCATTGGCTCCACAGTGCTTTCATATGCCAATAAACACTGCTGAATATGTGTAAATCATTATTATGGCCAGATAACAAAACTTTAAATGAAAAAAAAAATTCCACTGGCTCTGAATAGTCATCGGATTCCCTCAATTGACTCATGACCCATATATACAACAATATTGCAATTTAAATGAGAGCACAGAAATTTATAGCAAACCTAATCTGTGTTCTGTTACCAATCCATCAACAAGAACAAACACTGGATGATCATTGTAGCATGGTGATAGACGCTAATTATTAAAATGTTTTTAACTGCAGAGAACTGCATTTTTTTAAAAAAAATTTTTTATTAAGTTTCAAAGGAATAAACATACATAAAATCAACATTATACAATAAAAATAACATAATAATAATAACCAAAACAAAGAAATAGAATTAAAAGAAAACAAGAAAAATACATTTATACTAAAATATTGAAACATTACACATATTACATTTAACATGCTCCTCAATTTCTATCCCTCCTTATTTTTAACTTTTTCATTATATCAATTATATATTCTTTTACTAAACAACCACTTCTATTATTTATCTCTTATACACTTAAACCCATATTTTATAATTTCCATATATTTATCTATTACTTTAATCTACGCCTATAAATCTGAGCGCTAACCGTTGTGATTTGACAAAGGATCCTGCACCCAGCCATACTATCCTATACCAAGCATTCATGCACTCACCCGAACTGGGTATGGAGGTCACTGGGGGTTGAGAAATGCGCCAGTGGGGCAGGAGACCCACAAATGCAAAAAAAGGAAAAGACTTCACTTCCCAATGTTCCTTGCACCGCGCCACTCCACAGCAAATCAGGCTGAGAGGCGCGAGCAAAAGGAACATTCGGAAACATGCTGTGGCCAATCAAAATGGAGCTGCAGAAAAAAAACGCCGCACAAACGGAACGCACAAACCAATAACTACAAGCCCCAGAGTCCTGTGCGCCATGAGCGCGCAGAATGCTGAGAAGGCCGCCACGTGAAAAATAAAAATAAAAAACACAACGGGAGGGCAAGTCTGCCGCAGGCGGACGCAGTGCCTCACAGCCACGCAAACACCCGCTGGCCTTCTTTCACAGAGAAACAGGTAGGAGAGGGACTCCTCCATGCTACCCCGCTGAAGACACGGCGAGACCACCACAGGCCTCAAGGAAATTTGAGCCGGGGTGGAAAAAAACCACAAACACAGGGGGGGATTCAGGGGGGGGGGAAAGGGTACTGATGCCTTCCCCTCCTTGAAAGCGAAACAATTCCTCTGCAAAGGAAAGGCAGCAAACGGCGCTCTGGCCGCTGCCTTTACTTTCTGAGTAAGTGTTTCGCTTTCAAGAGGGGGCCAAGGCACTGGTGCCTTGGGCCCCCCTTGAAAGTGAACCCATTCCCAGGGAAGCAAAGCCATTCCCAGGGAAGCAAAGCAAAGCGCTCCGCCCGCTGACTTTACTTTCCTTAAAAGTGTTTCACTTTCAAGAGGGGGCCAAGGCACCAGTGAGAAACAAAACTAAAAAACACAAACAAACACCAAAATAATTAAAATAAATAAACCATTAATTAAAAAAACACAAAAACCAAAAACATCCAAAATTAACCAAAACCAAAACCAAAAATAACAAACCAAAAACACACACAGAAAAACACCAAAAAAGAAAAACAAAGCAAACCCACAAAAGAGATTAAACCACCCAATTTACCAGCATGTCCTACCTCCATGACAGCCGGAACTGAAATGAGGAAAGAAAGAGACTACTTACCGGAAGAAGCGCCACCCAGAGGCCAGTAGAGAAAAAACAGTCAAAGTAAACAGCCCCACCCAGAGGCCACAAGAGATAAAACAGTCAAAAACATAACATTACATCACACATTCACACAAATCACAAACAAATCCCAAAATAATAAAATAAAAACATTTCTAAAATCCTGTGTAGAGTTTTCACTTAAAAAAAATCTAAACACAGTTTAAAAACATTGAATGTAAAAAAAACATGTACTTTCACATTTTAAAAATTATTATCCAAGGTACAACTATTAAAAAAAATCACATACTAAAATATTATTTGGTTAAATAAAATAATTGTAAAAAAATATATCATCCTTTCCTCTTTTTTTTAATCCACAAAAACAAACCCAAAAAAGCTGATCACAGTATATAACAGCCCGTTTGTATAAATAAACATTTTAAAAATCACAAATACAGACTAACCTCATTTGTACAAACATTAACAAAACAAAAACCTTCCAACACAATTTAAAACAGCCCAGCACCGCCGGGCAAAATCTGCTAGTGTTATATAAAGAAGCATATATCATTTTTAATAAGCTAAATAAAAATAATAATAACAACACCCGGTGATATTTACAAGCCTTGAGGATCACAATCTTTTATATTTCTAATGTCTCCAAAAACTCATATGAAAAGGTACTGGTTTGTTTCCTTTGTCATCTACTAATACATATTCTACAAAAGGTCTCTATATTTCCCAAAACCTATTTTCTTTCATTATCCCTTTTTTATATTCAATTCCCATGTCAATTTATCGTTCAATGCAATTTCCCACATTTCTTTATACCATTCTTCCACTTTTAAAATTACATCATTTTTCCAATCTCTAGCTATACATTGCCTTGCGGCAGTCAACATTATAGAAAGCAATTCTTTTTTATTTCTACATATATTCATATCATCTATCTATGTCAATAAGGTGGCACTTGACTCCAATTTTATATCCCCTTTCAAAATTTCCACAATCTGCTTTCTATTTGTTTCCAAAAATAATGTATCACTTTACAACTCCACCACATATGCTCATATGTCCCAGTATTGCTTTTACACCTCCAACAGTTCCTTGTTTTAGTATTATCTATTTGATTGAGTCTAATCGGAGTCAAGTACCACCTCCATAACATTTTATAATTATGTTCCTTTACCCTGATTGATAAACCTCTCATAATTCTTCTCTTCCATTTATTATTCCAATTCATTTCTGAAATTTTAATATTTAAATCCTGTTCCCATTTTGTTCTGATTATATTTTGTGAATTTTTCTCATTATTTAAAATTTTAGATATTTTGTTTACTAATCCCTTTAACAACATTTCACCTTTCCTTACCCTACAAATTATCTCCTCAAATTCAGTTTTAGCTCTCTCTAAACTAAGCTCTTCTCTATATTTTTCATTCCATTTATTTATCAAGATCATTTGTAACCAATTTACTTTCATTTGTTTATACATTTCAGTTCTTTGTTCAATTTTATCACAAATCCTTAGCCAATCCTTTAACAGAAACACATCATTTCTAGTAAATATCTCTCTCATTCTTTTGTCTATATTTAAAGGGAATATCTTAAGATCTTCCATTTCTATAATCAGAGATCCCTCTGGTGCCAATTTTCCTTTCACATTCTTCCATACATCTAATATTGCTTTAGTCATGTTATTTTTGTCTTTATTCTCACAAATCGTATTACCAAATCTTTGTAATTCTTTTATCTCAACTTCTACCCAAATTGTATCTTTCTTAGTTAAAATGTTAACAATATTTTTAATTGAAATGCCCTATAATAATTTTTGATATCTGGGAGACCCAATCCACCTTCTTTTTGCGGTAAATACCATAAACACTTTGAAATTCTTGGTCTTACCCCCCATTGCAATAGGTGTTTAACATATTCTGAAATATCCTTATTTCTTTTTCTCTTATTTGAATAGAAAATAATTTCATCTTGCATAAAGCAATCCTGCCAAACCATGATAATTTTAAGTTGTTATATTGTTTTATTTTTTCTTTATTTCCATTTTTTACTTATCATAATTCAGTTTCTTAAGGTCCTCCAATTTATTTGAAATATTTATTCCCAAATATTTAACACTTTTTTAAATCTGTATTTTATATTTTTCCTTTATCTTCTTTTGTTCTTCTTCATCAACATTACTGAATATTGCTTCTGTCTTACCCCAATTTACTTTTAATCCTGTCATTTCTTCAAATTCTCCAAGATGTGTATAAATCAATTCCTTTGCTTTTACCAGGTTTTTCATTATAATCATCGTATAATCTGCATATAAACTTATTTTTATATTTTCTATCCCTTCAATTTTTTTATCATCCCTTATAGACATAGCTAATAATTCCATTGCCATTACAAATAATATTGGAGATAGTGGACATCCTTGTCTGGTTCCTGCTTCAAGTCGTATCTCATCCGTAAATACTTCATTTACTCTCAGCCTAGTTGAACCTATATGATATAACTGATCTATTAATTTAATAAACTTTATACCAAATCCATAATTTCTTATAATTTCTTTTGTACTCCATTGAAGCGAGTCAAAAGCTTTAAAAATATCCAAAGATAAAAGTCCAATTTTTTCCTTCTTATGGCTGGCAATATCCAACAAGTCCAGAACTCTCCTTGTAACATCTGTCATATATCTACCCTTCAAGAAGCCCACTTGATCTTTATCTATATAATCCCTCATACATTCATTTAATCTATTTGCAAGGATTGCTGTAAAAAATTTTGCATCTTGGTTTATTAATGAAATTGGTCTATAAGCGTCTACTTTCTCTGGATCTTCCCCAGGTTTAGGAATTAAAACAATTACTGATCTATACCATGAAGTTGGTATTGAACCACCTTCTAATATATAATTAAACAACTTCAAGAGTCTTGGAATCACCAATTCCTTAAATTCCTTATAAAATTCTGCAGAAAAACCATCCTCTCCTGGTGTTTTATTCATTTTCAATTTCTTTATAACTACCTTAATTTCCTTTTCTGTTATTAATTCTTCCATCCTTTCCCTATGTTCTTGAGTTACTTTAATCCCTTTTTTCTTTTCCAAATATTCCTTTAACTTTTCTAAATTTATTTCTTTCTCTGAGTATAAATCTTGATAAAACTCCTTTATTATTTCAACCTTTTCTTTTATCTTATTACATCTTGTTCCGTGTTTATTTATCAGAACACCAATTTCCATTTTATTCCTCTTTTCTTTTGCCGCCCTTGCTAACAATAATAAATTAAATATATCAAATCCTTTTAAACTTTTTCTATATCTTTAGCTATCAATTCTTTCTTTAATCTTTGTGTATTATCCAATATTTTCTTCCCTCCTGTTTTAATATGCTCTTCTTGAAGTTGCTTAATTTCTTTCTCGATTTCTTCTTGTTTACTTTTTAACTGTTTATTTCTAATACTCATTAATTAAATACATTCACCAGAACTGCATTTTAAAGGGCTATTTCTTCTCTTGCTGGTGTTCACACTGGATAGAGAACACTGCTAGAAGTCAGAATGGACAAAAATATCTGCAAGATATCCAAGAATTAACATCACGATTCCAGTAGTAAATTTAGAAATATGTGTTAAATATTTATTCACAGACAGCCTCTTTTTCTTATCATCAGAGTGTATTGTACAGTGGTACCTCATACAATGATTTTAATCCATTCCATGGAGCTCATTGTTGTACGAAACAATTGCTATATGATGCATGAATCGTATAGCGATTTTCCCTATGAGATACCTCGTACCTTTTTTCCATAGGGAAAATTGCTATGCAGGATGACATTTCCCCCCAAAACCTAATTGTTATGCCTCTCTGTCTCCTTTTTCCCTGGCTTACCTAACGGGAGATCAGCAGGCAACGATCCATAAGGGGTGGTGCTCTTCCTTGCGGATTGCTGGCTGCTGCTTTTCTATTACCTCCACCGCTGTTTCGTGCTACTTCTCGAAATAGCAGTGTGGGTAGTAGAAAGGCAGCATCCAGTCATTCACCAGGGAGTGTTCTTCCCCTGACGAATTGCTGCCTGCTGCTTTTTTTCCCCACCCCGGCTCAACTTACCTTGAGGCCAGCAGTGGTCTTGCCGTGTCTTCGGTGGGGTAGCGGGGAGGAGAGGAAGTCCCTCTTCTCCCTGTTGCTCCGGGAAAGAAGGCTGGTGGTTGTCTCAATGTGTTTTTTTTGTGGGTTTTGGTTAGCGAGGCTGTGAGGCACTGTGTCCATTTGCGGCAGCCTTGTGCTCCCATTGCATGAGGCATTTTTTATTTTATTTTTCGAAGCTGGCTTTTTCAGCATTCTGCACGCTCGCGCCCTTCAGCCTGATTGGCTGAAATGGTCATGGCGCGGAGGACACTTGTACTTGAAGTTTTGTTGCTTTTATTTGCATTCGTGCGGCAGCTTTTTTTCTGTGGCTCATTTTCTATTGGGCGCGATGGCTTTTCCAATGTTCTCTCTGCTCTCGCCTGTCAGCCTGATTGGGCTGAGGGGCAGCATGGCACAGAGGACGTTGGGAATTGAAGTTGTTTTGTTTGCATTTGTAGGGCTGTTGTCCAACTGGTGACTGCGGGACCCTTGCGGCACTCTGTGGGCAGGGTAAAGGCGAGTGCAGGCAGTACAGAACAGTATGGACTGTATGCCGGAGTCCAACGGTTAACGTCCCTCTTTATAGGTAAAGATCCTACTTCTTGTCATAGACTCCACAATGTAAATTCAGTCTTCCTGCTTGTATGAGAAGCCTCCATATATACAGAAACCTATTTTCAGACATGTTGGTTGATGCCCTGGGTGGGGGAGGGGGGATGACAATATAGGAAGCAATGCTAAGGATGTTGGAAGTCAAGGACAGGCAAGAGTACTCATGCCCTGTTCTTTCTCTACAGTACAAGGTTTGATGCTTTGAATTGAGCTACTGAATCATGAAGGCAAGAAGGAATTGTGAACTAAAACCTAGCTTTGAGGCCATGTTGAGAAGGGATGACAGAAATAGGTAAAGGTAAAGGTCACCCTTGGTCAAAAGCCAGTCATATCTGATGCTAGAGTTCAGTGCTCATCTCTGTTTCACAGCCGAAGAGCCAGCACTGTCTGCATCTACAGACATTTCCGCGGACATGTGGCAGGCATGCCTTGACATCAGAGTGTACAGTACACTGTTTATCTTTCCATTGAAGTGGTCCCTATTTATCTACCTGTAATTTCTTGCTTTTGAATTGTTAGGTTGGCAGGAGCTGGGACAGACATGGAAGCTCATTCCATCATGCAGTATCGAATTGATGACCTGCCACTCTTATAATAGAAAACATATCAAATTGGTAGTTTGAAAAAAATATCCCCAAGTTACATAAAGTAGAGCATACGCAGGAGAGACATTGATGCAATCTACAATAGATATGATTAGCATATCCATTGGAAATATATTTGAGGTGAAAATAACTTGCACACATTTTAACAGTGTCATTTTCTGGAGTCATAGATTACATATTTCATTTGAGGAAAGTAAGTTAATTTAAATTGGATGTAAAAGTGGGGGAAATCTAATAAGATTCTTTAATTATCTTAGTTTTAGTCTAAAACAAATGAGTTTTTCCATTAATTTAACCCTGAAGTCTAATGATTCATTTATAATAAAAATTCAAATATACATAAGAAAAAAACTATCATATTTCAATAAGACCCTTACCTTTTTACTTAGCTTTTTATATCTAGGTTGTCATAATTTCTTAATTTATCATTGACTATCAAAAGGTAAAAAAATTAAAAAGGCATAGAGAGGAAAGAAAAGAACATTCTTATGATTATATTTCTATATTATTTTGAATGTGAAATTTTGAAGGGTGCAGAAGACTTTGACAGTTTGACAGCATCATGAAAGTCTTGATCAAATCATATTAATTAGAATCTCACTGAATATATTTTTTCTGTTTCACCCATGGGCTGTTCTACAAATGGATGTTTATTCAGCGGTGATTAACACAGTAAGGTGTTCCAGATGGGAAATAAGACATCACAGGGTCATTTCAGAGAAAATTTTAGTATCACTGGATGGTTTACAACTTATACAACTTGCATTAGGATTAAGAAGTCAGCAGAATCCTGTTGCTTCAAATTTTAGGGTAAAGCCTGAGACCATGGGGTGAGTCATTGTGATGTCAGAGAGGCAGATCCTGCAGATGCCACAGAAGAGTGGCAGGTCATTATGGAAATAAGTATGAAGGTGAGCCCGGTTAATAGACTTAGAATTTGAGTAAAATGGAGCTTGCAAAAGCCTGATTACCAGTCCACACACACCTGCCACACTTTAAGACTACCAAGGGTCAGGCAACAAGACTCACACGTCACAAGTCTGTCATTCCAATCCCTCCAGATGACATAATGGGTCCAAGAGCCTGTCTCTCTTTCCACTCCCTTTTTGCTGGCAACTTGGAGTGTGAACGTTGTGAAAGCACAACACACATATAAACATTTTCCCACAGAGGCAATGAGGACTGGATTATGGTGAGAAGCAGGGTCCTGGATTTACCCATGATCCTCAGTTGTGACTGGAGTGACAGCCTGGGCCAGATGGGAGCCATGTTTGAGTGATTTTCAGAGAAATAGCAACTCCATGTGTTTCCTACAAGCTCCAGGAATTTTCTTCTGGCTAGCTACAGTGGCTCAAATGGCTAAGACACTGACTGTGAGGTGGAAGGTCAGCAGTTTGATTCCTGAGTACTGCAGGATGGAATGAGCTCCCATCTTTGTCCCAGCTCCTGCCAACCAAGCAGTTTGAAAGTAAGAAATTGCAAGTAAATAAATAGGAACCACTTTGGTGGGAAGGTAACAGCATTCTGTGTGCTCCAGTGTCTAGTCATGCCTGTCACATGACCACAGAAACGTCTGCAGAATCAGACAACGCTGGCTCTTTGGCTTTGAAACAGAGATGAGCACTGAACCCTAGAGTCAGATATGACTGGCTTTCGAGTAAGGGAAAACTTTACCTTTACTAGCTTCGCGTCAGCCAGTTACAGCCGATGGAGTGCCCAATAGTTCTCTCCCCCCATTTCATGTGGCCCACCACATTGCTCCTGCAGCCGCACCACCAGAAGCTGTGCCATGTGTGTTTCTTTTTTAATGTAAACAGCTTTGAAGTGCTGTTTACATTAAAAAGGAACCACACATGGCACAGCTTCCAGCTGTGACAGCAGCAGCAGTGGCAGAAGCAAGGGTGGTGGGCCACATGAAATGGTGCTGGGGGCCGGATATGGCCCATGGGCTGCAGGTAGAGAACCCCTGATCTAGCTATTTACACACAAAAAACAGTGAATGCTAAGGAGAAAAACATGGGAAAAGGTGCTCTGAGATGGTTGGGTATTACTGCAGCAGCGGTAAGAAAAGTACAAGAGAATATGTGGAGAAAGGTAGGAGGAGTCAAAGACTTCATCATTGTTCTGGAACTTTCCAGGAGGTTTGTGCATGCACAGAATTTAACCCCATTTGTGTGCATTCACAGTGACCACAAAGAGGAATGTAACAAATACTGAACGAAATAAAGTTTCCCAAATAAGTAGCCATCTAACAATTATAATGAGACAAGTAATGTAATGATGGATGAGTGTTAGATCATCGGGGATAAAGCTATCACTCCTCAGAAAGTCCCTGGTGGTCTGATGATTACTATTTTTTTAAGGTATCTCACCAGGGGTGGTAAATGAATTCTGATGTTTAATGAGTTCTATGTACAAACAAGTTCATTAAAATTGCAGGCGCCCTTAGCACTCCATAACAACTAGCCCGAAGGTTAACATTTATTGTTCAATACTGCCAACATCAAGCATTTATGGCCACATTTATATGCTAAATTGCCTATTATGTTAAGTTGCAAGTTCCATTTAGCAGCATCAGGAATAAAATTTGATTATAACTGTTTAGATTTTATTAGCTCTGTGCCAATCTTGATAGCTCAGATTTCCTTAAGGCACAAAAAAGGAAGAAAAAAATCATTTTCATTTTCCCAGCCCAAATCACTGCATGGCAAATAGAACATAATTACTCAAAGTATCTTTGATAAGAATTTAAAAAGTAGCATATTGTGATTCTGGTCACCTTACAGAAATGCAAGTTTGTCATTGGAATTTCCCCATCAGCAAATGCCAAATGATGACAACACTTAAAACAATTATTGCAATGAGGATTCCGCGTGCCCGGTTGGGCATCGGTGGCCTCTGGCAGAGGTTAAACCAGTGAGCAGACTCCTGGCCTCTGGCCTTTGTCGGCGAGCAAGGGGGGAGATTAATGGCAGGGATTAATCCGGCCGCTTATTGCCTGACCAGCGATTCTGCGAGGAGCTCATCTCGCTGACCCCAGTTACCCATTTGAGTAATGACTCACCTGCTACCCAAGGTTATGCCCGGTGCAAATAAGGGCTATGTTTGCCCCTGCCTAATCCCTGAACAATGGGACTCCTAAATCCATGTTTGCCCCAGTTAATTAACTTCCCTTTGAAGAATTCCCCATTAACCTGTGTACGTGAGTGAGATAACTTTCCTGTCAGATGACAGCCTGCCACCGTTGCGCTTTTTTCCCTATAAATGATGTTGCCTTTTTCCAATAAACTACTGATCTGATCTCGCTCCTGTTGCCTCGTGTTGTCATTGATCAGTCTCCTCCGGGACCTAACGCCGCCCTAGCGGCCAGACATCGCTACAGCTGGTGACCCCGACGTGATTTACTCATGAGTAAGAGACCCCGGAGAGGTCTACTCGTGAGTAGCGCTCCACGCGGTCCGGTTCTGCGCTTGAACCGCGACCCGCCAGACCCGGAGGATAGCGCGGCGCTCTGGTCGGCAGCCAGCCGGACAGGGGACGGCCCGCCGCGAGGCATTCCAGAGAGACATTCCTACCGCTTCCTCCCCGCTTTCGAGAGGTTTGCCATAGAGGGAAACGCGTTCCGCTCAGGGCAGGCTGTGAGCCCCTGACATCGCAGAGGCCGATAGAAGGGCCCGTGGCAGAAGGTCCACGCTCCGAGGTCTACCCCAGACACCCGTCGCCCGAACCTGTTGCCTGCAAAGATGCGTCGAACTTCGTCCCGAGAAGGAAACTTCGGAGGACCATCGCAGGTAATATGGGGACTTGTTCTCATAGACCAAGTCCGTCCGCTAGCCAAAGAACTCGGGAGCAAGAGTTCATAATCCTGGCCAGGGTTTTTCAGTTACGATTTCACAGCAGGGAGCTAGCGAGACTTTTGGCGTACCTCAGGGAACACTGCCTACTTTACCCAGAAGTAGGTACGTTAACCCTGAAGCTCTGGGATCAGATAGGAGACTGCATTCAGCAAGCCCCGAAAGCTCCAGGAGGGATAGTCCGCACATGGCGGAAATGTAGGAGACTCTTAGAGCAGATCGAGCCAGTCCGGGTAGAAGCGGAAGAACCCCCGTTAGAGAAGCCATCAGGCATGCCAGTCGAGCCGACTGCGCCCGCCGCACTCTATCCGACATTCAGTTATCAGCAGAGTAGCGCAGGGAGCCTTCCCGCGGTGACAGCTGCAGACGTCACCGAGGGAACGCAAGGAATGAGAGGCGCTGGCACTTCTCTGACAGCCCCAGGTTCCCTAGTCGTGAAGAGTGCCCTTCAGCGGACAGCTGAGATAGAACTCAAGAAGGGGGAATTGCCAGTTGAACAGCTAGCTGAGCTCAGACAGATTTGTCCCATCCGCTTGGAGATGGACGCGCTCACGGGCGCACAGCAGGTAGTACACTCCCCAGTCCCGTACAAGCTCCTCATGGCTTTACGGAAGGCAATTTCAGAGACAGGGCTCCAAAGTCGTTTTACGAGGGGCACGCTTCAGCAAGTGTGCGAGACCACCATGTGGATTCCTCATGATTGGAAAGCCGTCATGAGGATGATGCTTACCCCCAGCCAGTACATGATTTGGGACAGCGAGTTCCGCCTAGAGGCACAAGCTCGGGCTGCCAGGATGGGAGGCGCGGTAATCCCTGACCAGTTGTACGGTTCAGGTGCCTTTGAGTCCATCAACGCTCAAATCAACTTGCCTCTCGCCACCCTAGAGATGTCAGCCGAGGCTGCCTATAGGGCATACTTCAAGGTCCCAGCGTCTGGCAAAACGGCCAAAAATTACACCGCTATTAAGCAGGGAGCCCAAGAGCCCTACATGGACTTCATCAATCGCCTGGAAGAAGCAATTAGCAGGCAGATTGACAATGAGCAAGCCCAGGAAGAGCTCATGATTAAGCTAGCCAAAGACAACGCCAACTTGGACTGCCGTAAAATCTTGCAGTCCCTGGGCAATCGCCCTGACATAACCTTAACGGACATGATTCGAGCATGCTCCGACGTTGGCACAGACTCTTACAAGATGGGTCTGCTAGCGGCAGCGGTGCAGGGGGGAAGAAGATCCAATGGCAAGAACAAAGGGGCATGTCACACCTGTGGCAAGGTCGGTCACTTCGCTAGGGAGTGCCGATCCAAGGGAGGCGGACAAAAGTCTGGTCGTCCCAAGGCTCCGAACACCCCCTGCCCGAAGTGCAAGAAAGGCTACCATTGGGCCAGGTTTTGTCCGAATTCGGGAAACCGGAATCCGGGCACGTCTCTGGCCCCAGTCCAAACAGAGGCTTCCTTCACCCAGATCCAGAACTCCCCAGACCGAGACTAGAGTCTAGGCACATCCCAGGCACTGCGAGGGCACAGGCCAGCCCCAAGGGCAGCACGGGGCTAGAATTGACTTGCCAGGCGGACGTTACATGCAACCTGCCGGGCACAGTCTATCTAGTCGACACCCAGTACATGGGACCCCTGCCCAGAGGCTTTATAGGTTTAGTTTTGCCCCGTAGTGTAGCTGGAGCACGCGGAATTTTCATAATTCCAGGAGTCATTGACTCGAATTTTTCAGGCATTCTCCAGGTCCAGCTTTGGGCGCACCTGCCCCAAACAATCCACAAGGGAGACACATTAGCGCAACTGATCATGGTTCCTTGTCACTCGCCAGCAGGCAGCCAGGGAAGGCTCAGGGACAGCTCAGAGTCCGGTTCAGCAGACCGCTCGAGCGCGAGTGAGGCAGTGCAAGGATACCAGGTCTTAGCGACAGTGGAGACCAACATTGAGTGGAAACAGCGCCCCGTTATCGAGGTATTTTTGAACAAAAGGGTGTTCTCAGGGTTACTCGATACCGGAGCGGATGTGAGCGTGATAAGCAGGAGCCAGTGGCCAAGAGAGTGGGCCATTGAGCCGGTCTCCGATGTGTGGGGGGTAGGGGGCGTTCAGGAAGCGTTCAGGAGCCGAGAGTGGGTAGAAGTCACAATCCCAAGGGCTGACGGCACAGCGGTAATTCGGCCGCACATTCTTGACGTGCACATCAACCTTTGGGGGCGAGACATTCTCCAGCAGTACGGTGCTACGCTTACCTTCGGGTAATGGCGTTGCCACTTAAATGGCTCACCGACACTCCGGTAAGGGTAGAACAATGGCCGGTAGTGGGAGAGAAATTAGTTGCCCTCAAGCAGCTAGTTAAGGAACAGCTAGACGCAGGACACATAGAACAGTCCACAAGCCCCTGGAATTCGCCAATTTTTGTGATTAAGAAGAAGTCGGGGAAGTGGCGACTCCTCCACGATCTCAGAGAGATCAATAAATGCATTCAGCCGATGGGTCCGCTCCAATGCGGCATCCCTAATCCGAATATGATTCCCGAGGGGTGGGAGATCCTAGTTGTAGATCTCAAGGATTGCTTTTATACAATCCCCCTAGACCCCAGGGACCGGGAAAGGTTCGCCTTTACAGTGCCTGTCGTGAACCACGGTGAGCCCACGCAGCGTTACGCGTGGAAATTTTTGCCACAGGGCATGCTCAACTCGCCCACCCTGTGTCAAATCTACGTTCACGGCGCACTGGCAAAGTTCCGAAGCCTTTACCCTAAAGCTATTGTTTGTCATTTCATGGACGACATCTTAGTAGCGTTGCTGCAGCTCGGCAGCGAAATGTTTTCTGACCTCCAGGCCAGCCTGGGGGACAAAGGCTTACTTATTGCCCCTGAGAAAGTGCAGAGAACCGAGCCCTTTTCATACTTGGGCCATCGGCTTCTCCGCTCTTTCGCAGCGCCAGTTCTGCCTCAGATAAATTTACAAGACTCAGTCACCCTTGTAGAGTTGCAGCAAGTTTTGGGGAACATCAATTGGGCCAGACCGTATTTTCGTTTAGATACGGATCTCCTAAAACCGCTCTTCTCACTGCTAACCTTAGGGAAGCAGCCGGCAGACCGGATAAAAATCTCTCGAGACGCGCGCCTGGCGCTCGAGAAGGTGAACCAAGTTCTCAGCCAGAGGTGGGTGGATAGGATCGCCCCGGGGCCATACGCCCCGATCCTGAATTTGTACGTCGTGCGGTCAGGATCCATGTTCACTGGGGCGCTAGGAGTAGACTCAGAGAAGGGAGCGAAAATTGTGGCGTGGGTATATTTGCCTAACACCTCTTCTCGGAACATTGTTCCGCCCCAAGAACTGGTCTCCGCGGTGATCTACCGCGGCAGGCTGAGAGCAAGGGACATTTCTGGGCACGATTTAGCTAAGATCATAGTCCCGTTCACCAAGGAACAGATCCATCAGTTGATGCAGCTAGGTGACTCGCTTCCGATAGCTCTGGAAGGATTCACCGGAAGCTTGGCATACCATTTGCCCAAAGACCCTAGACTAGTCTCACTTCAGACAGGAACAGTCAGCTTGTTCGACTTGCTTTCGCTGGTCCCGCTTCAGGGGGCCAAGACAGTCTTTACCGATGGGGGACGCACATATGGTGTCCTGACTTGGCAGGAGGGCGAGGCTTGGCGCACGCTGCTAACTCTTCCACAGAAGTCCGCACAGCGGGCAGAGTTGGCAGCCGTGAACCTTGCCTTGCGCACCTTCGCCAAGGAACGTTTAAACATCATTACTGACAGTCTGTATGTAAGGAATCTGCTTCACAGTCTGCCGGGAGCTTACATCACTCCCGCGATAGACAAGAACCTGCTCAGTCTGTTTCTCACTGCTCAATTTCATTTGCAGAACCGCACAGAGCCGCTCTATATTGCCCACATCCGAAGTCACCAAGACCTGCCGGGTCCGATTTCCGCGGGCAATAGCAGAGCGGATGCGGCGGCAAAGGAAATTCAGCAACGTTCAGTTTTGGGAGTTTTCACTACTCCAATTCAAAGTCATGCCTTTTTTCACCAAAATGCCAAGGCACTCGCCAGACAGTTCAATCTGCCGCTTTCTCAAGCCCAAGGTATAGTCCGCTCTTGCCAGCATTGCGCAGGAGCGCCGGGGGGGCCCTCGTGGGGGGTCAACCCACGAGGGACAGAGGCTAATCAGGTATGGCAGATGGACGTCATGCATGTGCCGCAGTTCGGCAGATGGCAATACATGCACGTCTGCATTGACACCTTTTCCCAGTTCGTTTGGGCAACGGCGCAGAAAGGGGAGGCGGCTTCCCACGTGGAGCAGCACCTCCTTTCCTGCATTGCGGCGATGGGCAAGCCGCGGCACGTGAAGACGGACAACGCGCCGGCCTACAGTTCCAGGCAGTTGGCCGCCTTCATGGCTACTTGGGACATCAAGCACACATTTGGAATTCCCTACAATCCGCAAGGGCAAGCGATTGTAGGGCGGGTCAATCGGACGCTAAAGTCCTATATTGACAAACAAACAGAAAGGGGGGAGCCACCAGCCCCCCCCCCCAAGTCACAGGGAGAGGCACAGATGTGTCTCAACAAGGTATTGTTCACTTACAATCACCTTAATGTTTTTTCGGACTGTACGCCGCAGGAGAAGCATTTCCGCCGTTCGGAAGCTCTCCCGCGACCTATGGTCCGGTACCGAGTGCCACCAGACCCTTCTTGGAGGGGCCCGGTGCCGCTCATAACCTGGGGAAGAGGGTATGCTGCAGTTATGTCTCCTACAGGTGTCGTCTGGATTCCAGCCCGGTGTGTCAAGCCTCACTTGGAACCACATGGCGTGGACCCAGACCGACCCGAGTCCGATCCCGGAGATGGAGGACCTCACTCTGATCGAGGAGACCCACCGGGGGACGCGGCGGCTGCGGACCCCGGCACAGAGGATCACCTGGGGGATGGTCAAGACCCTTTGCTGTGAGGCCCGGGACGCCCTCCAACGCGAGGGGAAGGAGCCGACGCCGGAGAACTTCGTTGCAGCTGTCTTTGCCCAGATTCACATCAATTCGGTGATCTACACCATCCTCCTGGCCCTCCTCCTGCTTTTGGGGGGAGGCGTTCAGGCAGCTTCACTCCAGGCCAACGGCTTGCCGCCTGGTGAAGATCTTTCCGCACGAATGCGGTACAACTTGTGGGAAAGGTTGGCGGGTCTCGTCAACCAGTCCGATTTTTGTCTACAGCAGGACATTGGCTCTGCATCTATCCTCAGCACCTGTCTCATCCCCGTGTGCCACACTCTGGACGCGCGCACCAAGGATGGCGACTGGCTGCTGAAGGCGTTCTTTGGCCCACACACTCCTACCACCTTCTCAGCATATGCACGCTGGGGGGGATTGCGACTTGTGTCAACCTTGCCGGCTGACGCCGCCACTCTCCATACCCCTCGAGTGGCGGTCAGCCCGGATGCTGCTTGCACCCGAATGACCGGCTGCACCTCAGGCGGTCAGACTCGGCGCCGCTGCCTTGACCCCGGCAGCGGCAACTGGACTTGTAATAAACCAGAGACACTCACTTCGCTGTACGCTCACGTCACCCTACCTTCAGGGTGGTTTTTCACCTGCAACCAGTTCACATGGAACTATATTCCTGCGAATCTGTCGGACTCAATGTGTTGTATCAGTCGTTTGACACTGTTGCTTCCTACTAAGGACATGATTGCCCCAAGCACAAATGTTTCTAATGTTCCACATGTTTCCAATGTTTCAAATGTCTCCCCACTCATACGGCACACACGCACAACCCAGTTAGATAGCTCTTGTGACAGCAGCTTCAGAGTAATGAGTCCCGCTGAGTATGTATCCCTAGCAGTCAGCCTTGTCGGCGTGCCAGGCTTGGCCGTCGGCAACGCACGGAGGATTGGCCGCTTGGCTTGCGGTTTGGCAAAAGCCATTAACCATACCTCCACAGCGATAGCGCTCCTCAACCAGGAACAGGCAGAACTTCGCCAGGCCGTTCTTGACAATCGAGCGGCTATCGACTACCTCCTCTTGCTGCACCACCTGGGTTGCGAGTCTTTTCATGGAATGTGCTGCTTCAATCTTACTGACAACTCCCGTAAGATCCAAAGCCAGATCACGAACCTCCACACCATAGTCCAGGGTATTACTGAGGGTTCCGCATGGGGGGCTTGGTGGAGCTCCCTGTGGAATTGGATGTGGTCGTGGATCCCCTGGGGGTGGCTGCAAACGGTGCTTAAGGTAGTGGTGGGGATAGCCATACTAGGCATTACGCTTTGTTGCCTTGCTCAGTGCATTCCCTCGCTGATCTCTAAGTGCCGCCCCAAGGAGAAACCCCGTGACGTCATTCACGCCCAACAGCTGATGCCGCTTTTGCGCGGGATCGCCGGCCAGGCTCTTAAATTAAACAGAAAGGGGAGATGAGGATTCCGCGTGCCCGGTTGGGCATCGGTGGCCTCTGGCAGAGGTTAAACCAGTGAGCAGACTCCTGGCCTCTGGCCTTTGTCGGCGAGCAAGGGGGGAGATTAATGGCAGGGATTAATCCGGCCGCTTATTGCCTGACCAGCGATTCTGCGAGGAGCTCATCTCGCTGACCCCAGTTACCCATTTGAGTAATGACTCACCTGCTACCCAAGGTTATGCCCGGTGCAAATAAGGGCTATGTTTGCCCCTGCCTAATCCCTGAACAATGGGACTCCTAAGTCCATGTTTGCCCCAGTTAATTAACTTCCCTTTGAAGAATTCCCCATTAACCTGTGTACGTGAGTGAGGTAACTTTCCTGTCAGATGACAGCCTGCCACCGTTGCGCTTTTTCCCCTATAAATGATGTTGCCTTTTTCCAATAAACTACTGATTTGATCTCGCTCCTGTTGCCTCGTGTTGTCATTGATCAGTCTCCTCCGGGCTCTAACGCCGCCCTAGCGGCCAGACATCGCTACATTGCAAACCATCTAAGTAATGATCACTTGCTAAGTTAACTAGCCCAAAGTATAGTGTCCAAATTATACACACTAAGAAAGGAGTAGGCAGCTTTGAAAGAGGTTTCAAAGTTTTGAAAACATTACCTTATGTTTATTTGCGGTTAGTATACTGTAGGCTCTAACCAAAATTTGACATGATATCTTGAATCCATACTTAGATTCACTTAAATCAATTAAAGTTAGTCACAAGTAATTTCTTAAAACTCTAAGTCAGGGATTCTCAACCTGTGGCCCATGGGCCAGATGTAGCTCATGGCGCCATTTCATGTGGCCCAACACCACCTCCACCACACCTGGAAGTGCCATGTGGTGGAGGAAGGGCAAAATGGCCATCTGGCCCCCGAAGCTGTCTGAGTTAACGTGACCTGGCCCCCAGCTAAAAAAGGTTGAGAACTCTGGCTCTAAGTGGTTTAAATTCCTAAAACAACTTAAATTTATTTATTGGTTTTGCTCTCTTTTATTGATTGTTAACCACTGACTTTTCCTATGAACAACATAATAACAAATTGGGAGCTCTCCGGTGTTATGGAATGAAAGCACATTCCAGCTAAGACAAATTTGGAGTTTTATTATTATTATTTGGCCAAACAGATTCAGGGACGCTTTAACAAGCTAATAATCCCAGAATGACAATACATTTTCAGAGCCATCAATTTATAGCATAAAATTAGGAAATTTCTACACATTTCATCACTATGGGATAAGCCTAAATTATTAATTAATCTTCTGATATTGTCATGCAGTTCAGGTTAGAACATTCAGAATATTTGTTCATGTCATGTCACACAAATATTATTCAGCATTATGGTTTCTTGAGTCTAAGAGAAATCCTTGTCAGCTGTACAAACTGTGCTCAGCTTGTGGACACAAGGCCTTCTGTTTACTTAGCCTCGTCATTATGTTCTATTTGATAGGTCAATCTGATCTGTTTAACTTTACAGCGAACTGAGAAAATGATTCTTACTTTTTAAACCAGAATTAATATTAGAATTAATATCTTAATTCTTTCACTCCTATTTCATTCCCTCCTGATTTCTTGAAAATTATTATTTTTTAAAATAACTTTTCACACTTTATTGCAATAAATAAACATTTCTATCATGTTGATTGCTGATTCCTCAGGCTTTAGCTAGGCGTAGAAAAGACCGCTTCTGGTTTGGGTCTTTAGCCGAGTTACCGCCTTCTTTCTTGCGATGTCTATTTAAGCAAAATCTATGCATTTTAATCCTTCCAGGGTTTTTAAACTGCAAGAGAAGAAAATACTACCAACAGTATACAGTTCTTTTCATTTTGGTTTCAATGATTAACTATAGACCAAACTTGCTATACTTTGATTCACATATTGATTTATACTGCAGTGGCTGAGTTAATAATTTCCTAACTTCCATTTCCCTTCTATGTGGGCCAGATCTGGCCATCTCTATGTGTTTAAATAGAAATTCAAATGGGGAAATACAATACTTTTTGCAGAGGGGAGTTCTCATATCATGCATTGTCTTTGGCTAAAACCTGGACTTATTGATTTACTTTCATACAATTCCGCAATGCTTTCAACAATCCCACTTGCTTTCTCAACCTCTTCCTATCTGTGGATTAAATGAACAAGGATGATTCCATTAAGCCTCCCTGCTTTAAGTAAGTAAGCCTCAGTGTCCTCCTCCATGGAGTTGGAAGGGGAGGAGAAGAGACCCCGCGCTGCCGCCGCCAGCCCTGAACAGAACACCTGCACTGGCAGGAGGCATAAAGGGGCTGGCATGCTCTGCCCACCAGCCTCAGCGTCCTCCTCCATGGAGTTGGAGGGGGAGGAGAAGAGACCCCGTGCTGCCGCCGCCAGCCCTGAACAGAACACCTGCACTGGCAGGAGGCATAAAGGGGCCGGCGTGCTCTGCCCACCAGCCTCAGCGTCCTCCTCCATGGAGTTGGAGGGGGAGGAGAAGAGACCCCGCGCTGCCGCCGCCAGCCCTGAACAGAACACCTGCACTGGCAGGAAGCATAAAGGGGCTGGCATGCTCTGCCCACCAGCCTCACCGTCCTCCTCCATGGAGTTGGAAGGGGAGGAGAAGAGATCCCGCGCTGCTGCCACCAGCCCTGAACAGAACACCTGCACTGGCGGGAGGCATAAAGGGGCCGGTGTGCTCTGCCCACCAGCCTAAGCGTCCTCCTCCATGGAGTTGGGGGGGAGGAGAAGAGACCCCACACTGCCACCGCCAGCCCTGAACAGAACACCTACACTGGCGGCAGGCATAAAGGGGCCGGCATGCTCTGCCCACCAGCCTCGGTGTCCTCCTTTGTGGATTTGGACTGGCGGGGGTTGGGGGTGGGGGGGAGAGATGCCTGGCCGCCTGAGGCATTTACCATCAACTGGGTGGCCAGTTGTGCCTTCAATGGCCCAGTTGCCTTTGCCGCCAGACCTGGCCTCGTCCTTCCGCATGGGGGCAAGAGAAGGAGGCAACTTGCTGTGGGGTGGCTTACCATTTTTGCTGCCGGAACCAAGGGGGGATTGTGGGTGGGGTAGGAAGAGAGGGAGCTGGTCCTGCCAGCCAGGAAGGAGGGGCAGCATTCCATCTAGGGGGGTTCCAGGGACCCATATAGGTGTTGTGACGGGCATGGGGCGGTATGGCGGGTACCGAGGGGCGGGCCGCACTCGGGGAACGCAGGTCTGATGTTTAAGTGTGGTCCCTCATTCCAGCCCTGCAGGTACATCTCTGGGCCCTGAGCAGCAGATCCAGAGTGACCCCGCTCTTAGGCTGCTGCTGGTGAATGCCAGATCGGTCTGTAATAAGGCCCCCCTGATTCAAGATTCTATCCAGGAGGGGCGGGCCGACCTGGCATGCATCACCGAAACCTGGCTGACACCTGAGGATGGAGTACCTCTTTCGGACATGTGTCCAGCCGGGTTCGGTATTTGGCACCAGCCTAGAGGTGAGGTGAGGGGCGGTGGTGTCGCCATTGTTGGGAGTCATTGGGAGTTGCTAGGGCCACTGCTCCACAAGTGTCTGGTTGTGAGGCCCTGCTTCTACAGTTGGGCCCTAAGGGTCAGTTGGGGATCTTACTCCTGTACCTGCCCCCTTGCAGGGTAAGGGATGCCCTGCCTGAGCTCCTCGAGGCCACCTCAATGTTGGCATTGGAGTTCCCAAGGCTTATGGTTCTGGGGGACTTCAATTTGGCATCATTGGGGATGGCTTCTGAGGTGGCAAGGGAGTTCATGGCTTCCATGGCAGCTATGGGCCTGACTCAGGTAGTTCGGGGTCCAACCAGGGGCAGTGGTCACATGCCAGACTTAGTTTTCTTGTCGGAGCAGTGGCAGAGTGATCTGAGATTACAGGATTTAGTCATCTCACCTGTGCCATGGTCAGATCACTATCTGGTGACTCTTGACTTTCTGGGGGTGACGTTTCATCATAGGGAGGCAGGGCTTATTAAAATGGCCCGCCCTCGGCGACTAATGGATCCAGATGGATTCCAGAGGGAACTGGGGGATGTTCCTCTGGATCGGCTACACGATTCACCCGAGGCACTTGTCAACCTGTGGAACAGGACGGCAACAGCAGCCTTGGATGAAATCACGCCACTGTGGCCTCTCCGCACCAGTGGGCTTAGGTCATCCCCATTGTTCACGGATGAACTGCGGGAACTCAAACGGGCAAAGAGACGCCTAGAGCGCCGCTGGGTGAAGACCCAGGATGACTCCGATTGGACACTAGCTAGAGCTGCTATTAAGGCCTACCTAGTGGCGATGGGGGTGGTGAGGTGGCAATACTTCACCATCCTTATTGCCTCCGCTGATAATCGCCTAGCCACCCTGTTCTGGTTAACCAGGTCCCTCCTCAGTAGGGGGAGATCGGTGCCCGGTTGGCAGAGTTCGGCTGAGGACTTTGCTGACCATCTGGTGGAGAAAATCGATCGGATTCGTTCAGGGCTGAATCCCGGCGTGGATGGGGAGGGTCGGGGGGCACCGGAGCACAGTCTTGCTGTATGATCTGGGATCGGTTTGATCCTGTTGTCCCTGATGAAGTGGACAGGCTCCTTGCAGCTGTGCGTGCCACTACATGTCCTTTGGACCCCTGTCCCACCTGGTTTGTGAAAGCCTCCAAGGTGGTGACAGGTGGCTGGGTCGGGGCGATAATAAATGCATCATTATGGGAGGGGGTGTTTCCTGAACCACTAAAACATGCTTTGGTGCGCCCCCTCCTGAAGAAAATATCCCTTGACCCAGCTGTCCTTAACAACTACAGGCCGGTTTCCAACCTGCCCTTTCTGGGTAAGGTTTTGGAGAAGGCGGTGGCGCGCCAGCTGCAGAGTGTCCTGGAGGAAGCGGATTATTTAGACCCCTTTCAATCAGGATTCAGGCCCGGGTATGGTACGGAGACGGCATTGGTCGCACTGATGGATGATCTCTGGCGGGAGCGGGACGGGGGTTATCCATCCGTCCTTGCTCTTCTTGACCTCTCAGCGGCCTTCGATACCGTCGACCATGGTATCCTTCTGGAACGGCTCAAAGGACTGGGGATCCAGGGCACTGTGTTGTCCTGGTTTTCCTCTTTTCTGGAGGGCCGTACCCAGTCGGTGTGGTTAGAGAGTGAGAGGTCCAGCCCTAGGCTCCTCAAGTATGGGGTGCCTCAGGGCTCAGGGCTCTCTCCTCTCCTATTTAACATCTACATGAAGCCACTGGGTGAGATCATTCGTTCCCATGGGGTGCAGTACCATCAGTACGCGGATGACACCCAGTTGTACATCTCGGCCCGTGGGGACCCCAGTGATGCTGTTGAAATCCTATCCAGATGCCTGGAGGCCATTGGGGTCTGGATGGGGGCCAATGGGCTTCGGCTGAATCCCAGCAAGATAGAGTGGCTGTGGATAAGGGGCCCCGTGTTATCCAGGGAGCTACCATCTTTGATACTGGATGGGGCTGTTTTGCCCCAGACAGACCGAGTGCGCAACTTGGGGGTCCTTCTGGACTCACGGCTGCTGCTAGAAGAACAGGTAGCGGCTGTGGCCAGGAGGGCTTTGGCCCAACTTCGGGTGATTTGCCAGTTGCGCACGCTCCTGGACCGGGGCTCCTTGCTTATGGTCACCCACGCTCTGGTCACTTCCCGACTAGATTATTGTAATGTGCTCTACATGGGGCTGCCCTTGATGACCATTCAGAGGCTGCAGCTGGTCCAGAATGCGGCAGCGCGGGTGGTGATGGGATGCGGACGATATGCCCGCGTCTCACCGCTACTTCGGGAGCTGCAGTGGTTACCAGTTTGTCTCCAGGTGCTATTCAAGGTGCTGGTTTTGACCTTTAAAGCCCTATATGGCAGTGGGCCAGGATACCTTAGAGACCGCATCATCCCAAGAGTGTCTGTCCGTCCAACCAGAGCGGACTGGAGAGGCTCTCTAATAGTGCCATCAGCTAGGGGTGCACATCTATCCAGCACCCAAAGGAGGGCCTTCTCCGTGTCCGCACCAACCCTCTGGAACCTCCTGCCAACAGATCTAAGACTTCAAAGAGAATTGCTGCCCTTCAGGAAAAGATTGAAGACCTGGCTGGCAGGGCAGGTGTGGGGCCCTAATGGGAACACAGTCCCTGCTTGCTGGTTTATGTAAACAATTAAGAACTCTCTCTTCTTCTTTTTATAGTGGGTGGGATGGGTCGGTGGGATATGGGTCTTTTAAAGTGGGTGGGATATGGGTCTTTTAAAGTGTTTTTATGTGTTTTTAGAACTTGTTGTAATGCCGCCCTGAGTCGGGTTCTACCTGAGTGGGCAGCATATATATAAATATGACTATTAAATTAAATTAAAATTATTAAGTATTCCCTTACTGGCTTTTTATTTTATTTTCGTGTACTTCAGATGTTTTATACTTTCAAGTCCTCAAGTTCTTTAATCAAATACAACTCCTGTGTTTGTTTTGGCTTATTTAAACATAGCTGTTCTTTGCTTTGTTTCTGTCCTTCTGTTTCTTTTTGCCAACTGTGCCTTCTGTTTTCTGATTAATTGCAAGGGATCTAGGCATTCTGGGCAGCTTTGATCAGTCTTTGATTACTAATCCATAAATGTCCCTTATTTTTCAAATCATCTGGAGGTCATGGCCAGTATGTACTTGTACGTCTGCAGAAAAAGTAAGCTGGTTGTTCTGCCACTTGTGCTAGAACTTTTAACACTTATTTCTGCATATTTTCACATACTGCCTGAAAGGTTGGGACAGATCTAGTAGCCTTAAAGCTTGGGGCTGACATTTTTTCCCCTGGGATTTCCCAAATTCCTCTGGTTTCTTCAATCATCCCATTCCTCTCTCGGGGCAATTCCTCTGCCAATGGCCATCTTGCTTGCAGTAAGCACACTGATTGTAATCAAGTGTTCCTTTGCCTCTTCCCAAAGCAAGGGCGATCATCTCAGCTTTCTTATATTCTCTCATTTTCTCCTTCTTCTCTTCCTCCTCCTCCCTGTTTAGATATATCTTCTTGGCTACATCTAGTAGTTCGCTAGTATTTTTTCCAATGCTCCTTCCAGCTTTTGTAATTTCTTTCTTACATCTGGCGCACTCTGAGTAATGAATCTCTCATTTAACATCTGGCAGTTTTCAGGATCTTCCATATTTATCCCTGTATTTACTTTATATGCTTCTATTAATCTTGCTAAGAACTTTCAGGGGATTCTACTTTCTCTTGAATTATAGCAGCAGGTTTGCTAAAATTGACAGGACCTTTTGCTGCTTCCTTTAAGTTTTCCAAAATCAAATATCTGTACTGTTGAAGACTTGTCCTGTGTGTTGGATCATTAGGATTCCAATTTGGATTTTGTTCAGCAGCTGCTGCCATACACACTACAGTCTGATCTGCGTCTGGGAAATTTCTACGGAGTATCTTGTCTTTTGCCAGTTTTAATTTTTGCTTATTTTCAATATTAAGGAGCTTATTTATTATTTGCTGCATATCACTCCATGTGGGGTTATGTGTTTGGACTATGGTTCCAATTAGTTCAATCACCTCATTCGGCTTGGTACTAAAAGGTCCATAATGCTGTTTCCAATTTAACAAGTCTGTTGTGGTAAATGGTACATATTGGAAGATTGACTGATTTACTGGCTCATCATATTTCCTCATATGGCTGGTTATCATCTCCCTCAGTGGGGCCATCATCTCCTTTCCTCCTTTGGTTACTGGAGAGATATATGCTGTTGCTGCTGTGTTTGGAGGAGGTTCTCTACCCATTTCATTGTTATAGGGAGAAAGTTGGCTGTACCTTTTGAATTTTTCTTCTCTCTCTTCAATTACATCTTTCAAGATTTCAGTTACCCTTTTTAGTTTTTCTGTGGTTGGAAAAACCATGTTTCTATCAGGGGTTTGAAATCTTCCTATGCTTGCTAACGTAAGGTCTGGATAAATGCATGGAACTTGGCCATCTTGTGGTGCTGATTTTGGCATGACATAAGGTGGAGGTCTTTGAAACAGAATTTCATCTTTTTCATTTCTGCTTAAAATTTTCAATCTTTCTTCTGTCTGCCATTCTACTTTTGGGGTATTGGGTGTTTTGACCACTTTCCTTCCTAATTTAGATTTCTCATGTTTGGACTTCTTTCATTCAATATGCTTTCACACATTCAGCCTGGCATTTCCTTAGCCGGGCGAGGGGGGGTCATGGCTTTCTGCATTACAGCTTGCCATGCTGATATATAGGGATACTGATCCCAATGTTTGTCCTCTGCTATTCTTCGAAATACTCTATTTATAAGACCCAAATCTAAGGAGCCTTCCAGAGGCCACCCTACTTGGAAACTGGGCCATTCATATTCGCAAAACTTTCTTAACTCAAATTTTGTTAAAGGGGGTTCATGTGTAAATACCTCAAAGTTCTCAAGGAAACACCGTAGTGGCGTCCTTGGAACGCTACTACCACCACCCATTCTAAACTAAACACTACCACCAGCCTGGAGCACCCGAAAAATCAAGGGTTACCATCAGGGAACACGATGGTTTAACCACCCACACAATATAAATTTTACACACAAAAAAATCAGGTTCACCGCCCTGATTTTTCCAGGAACACCGGGTTACCGCCTGTAGTTTATTAAGGACTTAGGAATCACCATCCTATCCTCTTGAAGGTGATCAGGCTCCACTTCCACTCCTCAAACGAGTGGGCACACATAAGTATACTTCATACAGTTTCATACAATTTTATACTTGCCTGCAGGCTTTTGAAAATCCAGCTCCAGCTCCAGCTTCTGGAGAATTCTCCATCTGTCTTAGCCTTCCAGATCCTTTGACTGGTCTGTTTCTCTTGATAGTTACTCGCTGCCTCTTCACTGATTTCCTAGAGTAGATTCAAAGGTCTACTTATGCCAGCATTTAGGTTATCCCTGGAGAGGCGTCGTTTTATCCCATCAGGAACAGCCATCTGGAGTGACAATGGCGCCTGCTGTTTGTCAAGTCAGTCCCAGCGGAGTCACCAAAAATGTTATGGAATGAAAGCAAGACAAACCCACATTCCAGCTAAGACAGATTCGGAGTTTTATTATTATTATTTGGCCAAATAGATTCAGGGACGCTTTAACAAGCTAATAATCCCAGAATGACAATACATTTTCAGAGCCATCAATTTATAGCATAAAATTAGGAAATTTCTGCACATTTCATCACTATGGGATAAGCCTAAATTATTAATTAATCTTCTGACATTGTCATGCAGTTCAGGTTAGAACATTCAGAATATTTGTTCATGTCATGTCACACAAATATTATTCAGCATTATGGTTTCTTGAGTCTAAGAGAAATCCTTGTCAGCTGTATAAACTGTGCTGAGCTTGTGGACACAAGGCCTTCTGTTTACTTAGCCTCGTCATTATGTTCTATTTGATAGGTCAATCTGATCTGTTTAACTTTACAGAGAACTCAGAAAATGATTTTTACTTTTTAAACCAGAATTAATATTAGAATTAATATCTTAATTCTTTCACTCCTATTTCACAGGGGTATCAGATTCTTTTCCTATGCTTCCTACAACCTAAAAATGAATCCCTGAACCATTTTCTATCTTGATCCAATGCTATTTATTTTTGCAATATTTATTGAGTGATGACTCAATATTTTGCATAGATATTCCTAGGTTCAATCCCTGGCCACATACCGTGGACAATGAGCCTCAATCCGACTTCACTAAATCACAAGAACTGTTTGCAGTATAATTGTGTGTCTTGGTCATTCTTATGCTTAAATGAGAAAGTGTAATACCAGATAAGGAAGAGACTGTTTTAAATTTTTTGTCACCTATTTGCAAGAACAACTTTTTATTAAACTGCAAAATTTTGTCAAACATAGAGACAAAATTAAAGCTGCCTTAAACTGCAATCTCAGATGGATTGCTTTGCATCCAACATATTTGGTACTTAACATGTGGGGTGTTTACCTTCTTAAAAGCAAAAATACTAAATGGATGCGAGAAGGAAGAGATGGACTGGATGGGTTTTTTTCCCTTTCTCAGGTGTATTCCTTCCAGGTATTTGACAGAGACAGCATTTGTGAGTTTACTGGGAGCAGAAGAGTTGACCAACAGTAATCTACAATTCTTAGAGTGTCTGTTCCTGCAAAGAAGACTCAGTTTGCATTCCTATTGTGGAAGCAAAATTGCAATTATGAGCAAAGGCCTGATTTTTTTAAAAAAAATTTTGTATAGTTTCCAAAACATGTTCTATGTTTTGCTCACAGTTTCAGAAACAGATACATTATATAGCTTTAGCTAATAATCATCTTGTGCACATCAAAAGACCAATGCTCATCTCTGTTTCATAGCCGAAGAGCCAGCGCTGTCTGCTTTTGCAGATGTTTCTGTAGTCATGTGGCAGGCATTACTAGACACCCGAGTGCACAGAACACTATTTACCTTCCCACCGAAGTGGTCCTTATTTACCTACTTGCAATTCCTTGCTTTATAACTGCTAGGTTGGCAAGAGCTGGGACAAAGATGGGAGCTCAATCCATCCTGCAGTACTTGGGAATCGAACTGCTGACCTCCCACCTTGCAGTCAGCATCTTAGCCACTTGAGCCAATGCAGTCCTGTTACCCAAAAACTGATGTCCCCTTTTTATGATTGATTACAGGAGCGTGCATGTTGAGAACAGTTGTAACTTCGGTACACTCACTGGCGGAACCCTTCTTCCAAGGATGAGGAGGCGTTTATTTCAGACAAAAATATAAATCAAGTTTATTGAAAAGGAGTTAAAAACAATGCTAGCCAGGCACTGGCATAAGTCCTAGTCTCAACCTTTTTGTCTTAAATAAGTTTCCCTAGTGAGCAGCTCTTATTGGGTTCTTGTGTGCGTGTGTGCAAAGAGTGCTGCTATTATCCACTATCAAGAGATTTTTATACCCTCCACCCAGGGGAACTCAACCTAGCTCTCTACTATGCTAGTACTTACAAAAATAAAAAAATTACAATGATCAAATAATACCAGCACCTGGCTCTTTTGTTACAGTAAGTTCAATAATGGGAAACAATAGGCAAATAGGATTAGGGAGATGTCCTGGGGCAAGGAAGAAACAGCAAAGTTCATGATTCAGAAAAGGTAGTCACTGAAGTCCTTCGGTGGACATCCAATGAGACTGCACATTGAAAATTGGTACCAATCAAAAAGTCCAGATTTGAATCCAGGATGCAAAAGGACCAATGATGAAGATGGGCATCCTTCAGAATGGGCTGAGGAGGCAACATTGCTTGAGGCTCTTGGCAAACATTCCATTCCCACCCAGTAATTAATCTATCCTGAGTCAACCCAAGCACTATCTACAATTGAATACAGGAGGGGTCCCAAAACAATGAGCATGCCAGGTGCAAGAGTAAGCAGAAAACAATGCAACAGATAAACATAGGAATTGAGGTGGCTTTTCTTGGGGCCAAATGTTGGAGACAGGGAGCACTCTCATGGCGATGGCGTCCTCCTCCCTTTTCTGCTCTCTGGGTGGGCCAGCCCAGAAAGCAAAGTCAGCTCCGGGGGGGGGGGGAGTGGCATCTCCCACCTGTCTCCACTCCCGGGAGCCGATGCCATGGGCTCCCGGGTGAGACAAAGAGCCTCTTGTGGCGATGGCGTCCTCCTCCCTTTTCTGCTGTCCGGGCGGGCTGGCCCAGAGAGCGAAGTCAGCTGCAGGGGACGGCAGCAACTCCCACCTGTCTCCACTCCCAGGAGCCAATGGCATGGGCTCCCGGGTGAGACAGGGAGCCTCTCGTGGTGACAGTGTCCTCCTCCCTTTTCTGCTCTCCGGGCGGGGCGGGGCGGAGAGCGAAGTCAGCTGCGGGGGGGGGCAGCGGCATCTTCCACCACCTGTCTCCACTCCCAGGAGCCGATGGCATGGGCTCCCGGGCGAGACAGGGAGCGTCTCGCGGCGATGGCATCCTCCTCCCTTTTCTGCTCACCAGGCGGGCCGGCCCGGCCCGGAGAGTGAAGTCAGCTGCAGGGGGCGGTGGTGGCATCTCCCACCTGTCTCCACTCCCGGGAGCTGATTGCATGGGCTCCCAGCCGAGACAGGGAGCCTCTCGTGGTGATGGTGCCCTCCTCCCTTTTCTGCTCTCCAGGTGGGCCGGCCCGGAGAGCGAAGTCAGCTGTGGGGGGCGGCAGCATCTCCCACCTGTCTCCACTCCCGGGAGCTGATGGCATGGTTTACAGCTTTCCAAAGGGGGGGCTGATCCCCCGCTTTCCTCCATAGCAGAGAGGCATAATAAGAGGTAAAATAACATTGGGGTATGTGTGTTTCCCCAAAGTGGGGCTCCCAGTGTATACCTTCAAGTGTGTGTGAATGGACACATGGGCAGAGTGGTACTTGTGTACACTTAAGCCTAATCAACCCTAAACGTGGGTGACAAAATAACTTTATTTGAGATGAATAAAATGAAATAACTTTATTAAAAAGGGATAGAAAGATAGAAATATAAGACGGGGGGGGGGTGTTTTCTGAAAGTGGGGTTACAGTCCCTAATTTCTAATTACCATGTGACTAATGTAGAAGTGTTGCGCCAGCTGGATAAAGAACAAGAACTGTTTAAGACAATTAAGCAATGAAAGCTCCAATAACTTGGCCATAGCATGAGGAACAACATAAAGTATAGAGTACTCCAACAAATTCTGCAAAAAATAAAATAAAATAAAAGATCCCTGGGAAGAGAGGCCCTGGATGTAGATGGACTTCCTGGCTGAAGAACCTGAGAGACTGGTGTGGCATGTCCTCAGAAAAACAGTTCTGAGGAGTTAAGGACAGGAAGACTACCGCCATGACGACAGCCAATATCCGGAATGGATAGAGCACCTGAAGAATTACTTTGTAAGTATGTGAAACCTGGACATTGAAGAAACCATGATTTAAAAAATCCATTCATTAGCAGATATTTATTTTGGCGTATCTGTGCTTCATGACTACTCATAAACCAAACAGTTCTCTGAGATTGATTGCTGATAGATTTGATTCACAATCTGTTGTGTTTGAATACATTTATTGCTGTAACGTTTTGTAATATTATTGGGATCAATATGATCCTCCATTTTTCTCCTTCTTCTTGGTCTTAAAGTATCATGGGACTGTGTTCCCGCCTAAACTGTGTAGTCATGTATAGTCTTCACACCAGTCCAATGACCTTCCAGTCACCCCACTCCTCTCCCATCCAACCCTGTTGTTTCCCGCCCAAATGTATCCATTCCTGATTGTATATATTTAGTAGTGCTGCGCCATTGCTCCCCATGTTCTGACTGCCTAATAAAGTTGTTTGGTCCTGTTATGCTGGCTGCTTTGCATTTCTACCAGAACATCAAATTTGTGATGAAGGTGGGATAATGGCATCCTGTACACCTACCCTAGCTCTGTTCGACATGGCCATCCCCGTGAAATGGAATCTTTACTAGCATCAGTCTTGGCATGACATGGCGGCCGAGGACATTGTCAACGACGAGAAGAAGCGCTCCTGTTTCCTTTGCCAGTGCAGCCTGGTCACCCTCGAGCTAGCCACGCACCTCGTGATGCCCTAGGACATCAACACAGTTCCACTGGGTGAAATCCTGGTAGCCCTTCAGACACACTTCCAGCCGAAGGTGTCCATCTTCCCGGCCCGGAGGCATTCCAAAGATGTGATCAATGCCCGGGTGAGTCCGTAGCCGATTAAGCTGCTGCGCTGAGGCTAGCTGCTGCTCCGTGCAAATGGGACAACCTGGAGGACGCGCTGAGGGCTCGCCTGCTCGCCAGCATGAGGGACGAGGAGACACAGTGATGGCTCATGGTCAGAGACGTCCTGACTTTTAAGTCAGTCCTCCAGGAGGTGTTGGCATTTGAGGCTGCGAGGTCAGGCGTCAAGTCGTTCAAGCTCAGGCCTGCTGCCTCTGGGGGTTTGGAGTCCGCTGTGCAGGCCCACCACATCGGGGTCCGGTCCAGCAACAAAGAGGGTGAGGTCCAGAAGGTCCAGAAGAAGACATCGGACAAGTGCACCGTCGAGAGGACCCATCGCAGGTGCGATGGCTGTGGAGCAAGACACGACTGCCAACAGTGTCCCTTTAAGAACATCGCTGTCATCACTGTGGCAAGAAGGACCACATTGCAAAGGTCTGCAGGCTGTGCTAGAAGCAAGTCACCGAGCAGCCAAACCAACCGAGCCATAAGGGAGTGTATGCATCAAAGATTGCCGTAGTGCCATCCGCCCGCCATGTCTCCAGCATCTCCAGCCGTTTCTTTGTGGAGGTCCAGCTGCACAGCGTTCCGGTAAAGATGGAGGTGGATTCTGGTACATCCTACTCCATTCTACCCCAGAGGGAGTTCTTGAGGATTCCCCCCAAGTCTCACCCAAAACTGTGGGCTCTGAAGACATCTCTGTGAGACGTGCAGGGTTGCCAAATCCCGGTTCTGGAGGTGGGGGATTTTTCCATTGAATTCAAAAACATTGCAACAAAACTACCTCTTGTAGTGGTCAAATAAGGCACAAACTGCTTGCTTGGGGTGCAATGGTTTGCTTGCTTGCTTGGGGTGCAATGTCTTGAACACTCAACTAGGCGCTGGCTTACAGGAGGCATGTACCAATCCTTTAGGCTGCGATAATTTCCTTTATCCGCACACTCCCAGTGCAGCCTAAGGTCGCCTCACTGTACCGCTTCCCAATCGGCTTCAAAGAACTCCACCTGTCGCTTACAGGGAGTATGCGGTGGTTTAATATATTGGTAGCATGTGGGGGCATAGAGCAAAGCACTTGGATATAGCCTGATAAACTGACATCCACTCCATTGATGTTACTCACAAAGAGTTTTATTTTCCATTAGCATCTGAAAAAGAACAGAGACAGACAAATACAAAGTACATAGTAATACAGAGTTAGTAAGGTTCCCTTTGATCGGGGAAGCCCCGAAGGGATATTTCTCATATTTCACCTGCAGTAGCTGTCAATCACTCCAGTGTGGGATCGCAGCTGTGTTGATTTCATCAGAAAGGAATGTGTGTGCTCTAGTAGTTTAGTGATAAGGTTGCCATGGTTACTCAAGGATCATGACATGAACCACTAGGGATTAAACTGTCCGGCATCAACACCATCCACACTGACCTGGTGCAGGACGCTTGTAACGTGCACCTGACAGTATTCAAAAAGGGACTAGGTAATTACAGAGCCCCCTGTGTCTTTCGACCTTGACCCGGCCGTGTGGCTGATTCAGCTCAAGCCTCACAGGGCGCCGTTTGCCTTAAAAGACAAGATCGAGGCCGAGTTGGACAAACTGATGGGCCAGGGGATCTTGGTTCCAGTGGACTCCGTGGAGTGGGAGACATCCATTGTGACTGCGATCAAATCCAATGGGGAGGTGAGGATTTGCACAGATTATAAATGCACCATTAACAAGGCCATTTGGCCTAATGCATACCCGGTGCCAATATTTAGCCACTTATTGGCTGCCTTACATCAAGGCAAATTTTTTGCTAAATTGGACTTAGCACAAGCCTATCAGCATTTATCTGTTACACCTGCTGCTGCTGCTGTGGCCCAAACCATCATTACACACAAGGGGGCCTTCAAGGTAACACACCTTCAGTTTGGGGTGAATGCAGCCCCCGGTATATTTCAATCATTTGTTGAGCATCTCTTAAAGGGTCTCCCCAGGGTCCTCCCCTACTCCGATGATGTCCTCATAACCACTGGGAGCGAATCCGAGCTCGCTAGCATGTTAGACTGGGTGTTAAAGGTTTTTGAAAATGTGGGGTTACGTCTTAGAAAAGACAAACGTGTCTTCCTTGCATGGGAAGTAGAGTTTTTTTGTGTTTAAGATTACTCCCGAGTGAGTCAAGCCCTCTGATTCAAAGGTTGCTGCCGTTTGCAACGCCCCTGGGTCTGCTGAACTTTTACCATTCCTTCCTGCCCAGGAAGGCTTCCATAGCAGAACTGCTATACCTATTTGTTAAAAAAGGACGCAGTCTGGCGGTGGGGGCATGCCCAGGATCGTGCGTTTCGTGAGTTAAAAGAGCTTCTATCTTCCAAAGCAGTTTGACTCATTTCGATCCCAGGAAACCTTTGGTTCTTGTTTGTGATGCCTCACCAGTGGGGGTGGGGGCTGTCCTGTGTCATGTGTTGGAAAATGGGAAGGAAGCCCCGGTTTCATTCTATTCAAGGTCCCTGTCTAAGGCTGAGCACAACTATGCCCAGACTGATAGGGAGGCTCTGGCCATAGCTGCTGGAATAAAGAAGTTCCACAACTTCCTATATGGAAGGGAATTCACTATCATAATGCACCACAAGCCCTTGTTGTGGATTTTCATTAATCTAAGCCCACTCCCCAGATTCTGTCTCCTCGCAAGTTGTGCTGGGCCATTTTCTTAAATGCTTATCAGTACACCCTGGTTCACCGTCCGTGTAAAGACATCAGCCATGCTGATGCGCTGTCACGGTCTCCCTTGCCAGACCTGGGGGAGGCGGATTGTGAGATTGAGCAAGATCATCAGGTGCTGCTGATCGATTCTCTCAACTCACCACCACCCCATAGTGCCCTCAGACTTTGCTAAGGCAACAAGAAGGGACAAAGTCCTGTCTCGAGTAATTTGTTGTGTTAAGAAAGGCTGGACCACATCTCCTCCTGCTGAGGAGTTCAAAGTGTTCTTTAGAAAATGGTTTTGACCTTTTGCTCAAGAGAGGTTGCCTCCTGTGGGGCCAAAGGGTGGTCATCCCTGCAGTATTATACTCTAAGGTGCTTAGGCTTCTACACATAAGTCACCCTGGTATTGTGCACTCCAAGGCTTTGGCTAGGAGCTATTTCTGGTGACCCCAGGTAGACCAGGACATTGAACAATTGGTAGGCACTTGCCAAAGCTGCCAGAGTTCCCGGCCCGAAGAGTCCCGGCTGCCCTTTCGGGAATGGGACACTGCCCGTGGACCGTGGTCATGGATACACATTGATTTTGCTGGCCAATTCCAGGGCACACTTTTTCTACTTGTGGTCGACTCATTTTCAAAATGGTTGGAGGTTATTCCTATGCCCAGTACCTCTGCTGCGGTAACCATTAAGAAGCTCCGGAGGCTATTCAGTTGTTTTGGACTGCTGGACGTGCATGTGTCCAACAATGCCACAACTTTCACCTCTTCCGAATTCCAAGCGTTCCTCGAAAAGAATGCAGTTCGGCATGTAACTTCTGCCCCCTTCCACCCTGCCACCAACAGTCAGGTGGAACATCAGGTCCTCACTACAAAAGAGGCTTTTCGTCGCATGGGTCAGGGGGACATTGATTTACAACTTTGCCAATTTCTCCTGTGCTACCGGACAACTCCACTGGTGTCAGGGCTATTGCCAGCTGAACTTCTTTTTTATTTATTTATTTATTATTTATTTAATATTTTATTAATTAAAAACAGAAGACAACATATGTGTACACACCAACACAAACGAAGAGAAAGAAAAAGAGAAAAAAAGAAAGAAAAATACAATTCAACGCTACAAAGTTAAATACTCTTATAGTTACTCTATCTAGTCTAACATTAATGATATCCATCAGAGACAGGTTATACGTTCCCTAGAAGAACCAATAATAAAATGTACACACAAACATTTACCGTAACTCTCATTCCAAAATGATAAATGATCTGTAGGAGGCTTGCTGCCTTTGCCTTTAGTTATAGTATGATCTAGGAAGTGCTTCCAAATCTCATAAAATTTATTTTTACTCGTGATACCTTTTTTAATATTTATTTCGCATGTAAGTTTGTCATTTAGTGCTGTTGTCCAATTTTGAACATACCAATCTTCAATTTTTATTTGCTCTCCTCGCTTCCACTTAGCAGCTATACAAATTCTTGCATTCACTATTAAAATAGATAGCAAATCTGCATTATAATGATTTGAAATGACATTACCAAACTCAAGTATTAACACACTTGGTGCATCCAATTTAATATGGGTACCAAACATTTTTGTTCTCTCATTTTCCACTAACATCCAAAAACCTTTCACTCTTTCACACTCCCACCACATATGGAGATAAGTTCCAGTCTCTTTTTTACAATTCCAGCATAAGCTAGATTCCTTTGGATTCATCAATTTTATTTTTGCTGGGGTTAGATACCATTTCCACAATACTTTATAATTGTGTTCTTTTATTATAATTGATTAATTTCTCATTACTCTATTTTTCCATTTTAACTTCCAACTTTCTTCACTAATGTTTATATTTAGGTCGCTTTCCCATTTCTCTCTCATACTATCATTGGTGTAATCCATATCAATTAGCAATTTATATATTTTACCAATTAACCCTTTCAATTCTATTTTCCCAGACCTAACATTACATGCTAATTTTTCAAATTCAGTTAAACCTCTGTTTAGGTCTGATTCAGTGGCTATATGAGAGTTCCAATTATTAATTGCTGCTACTTGAATCCAGTTTAAGTTCATTTGAGTAAACAGTTTTATCTTTTTTTCTTTATTTTTACAAAAATCTATCCAATCCTTTAGAAACTCTATTTTATTAATTTGAAGTAGCAATTTGTTCTTACTAGTTAATAGTATTGGAAAGGATTTTATATCCCCTAATTCTATTATGGGCGAAGTTCCCGGAGCAAGTTTATTTTTAACAGAATGCCAAACATTCAACAAACTTTTAAAAATTTTATTATCATTGTTAATTTTAACTTTGTCCTTACCTAAAAGTATTACTTTTCCAACTTTGTGTAATTCTTTCATACCAATGCCTTCCCATAATGTGTCTTTGTGCATTAAAATTTTTAGAATGTTTTTCAATTGATATGCTATATAGTATTTTTTAATATCTGGTAAACCTAACCCCCCACTTTTCTGATCTTTATACCACAATGTCTTTACAATCTTTGGTCTCTTACCATCACTACAATAATCATTTAACAAAATTTGTAATTTCTTGAGATCCTTATCTTTAATTTCTAATGGTAATGTTTCAAATATATAATTAATTTTGGGGACTATCTTCATTTTAATCAGAGCTATTCTTCCAAACCATGATAATTTAATTTTTTTGTATCGAATTAGCAATTCTTTTATTTCTTTTATCAATGTTTCAAAATTTAATTTTTTTAATTCATCATACTGATTACATATTCTTATTCCTAAACATTTTATATTACTTTTGATGTTAATATTGAAAGTGTTGTTAATTTTATTCTGAGTTTCCATAGTTGTATTAAAAAGAATTATTTCTGACGTATCCCAATTTACTTTTAAGCCAGTCGCATCTTGAAAGTTTCTAAGATGAGATTGTATTTTAATTAATGCATTTTGAGGTTCCTTTACAATTAGCAAGGTATCGTCCACATACAAATTAATTTTATTATCATTTATCCCTTTTAAATCTAAGTCTTCTCTAATTACGTTTGCAAACATTTCGATAGCCATTATAAACAAAATTGAAGACAACGGATCACCCTACTTTGTACCAGCTCCTAACCTTATATCTGGTGTAAATACATCATTTACTTTTATTTGCGCACAGCCCTGATGGTATAAATTATCAATTACTCTTGTAAATTTAGAGCCAAATCCATAATTTTTCACTAATTCTTTAATGGAAAACCATTGGAGAGAATCAAACGCTTTATATATGTCTAAAGACAATAATCCGATTCCTTCTCTACTCTGTTCTGCAGTATGCATTAATGCTACCACTCTCCTTGTTATGTCTGATAAGTATCTTGATTTCATAAATCCCGCTTGGTCAATATTTATATAATCTCCCATAAATCTATTCATTCTATTTGCAAGTATTGCCGTGAAGATTTTTAAGTCCTGGTTCAATAATGAAATGGGTCTATAAGAATCCACTCTCTCTTGATCTTTCCCAACCTTAGGAATTAAGATTATTATCGATTTATACCATGAGTCAGGGGACTTTCCTCCATCTAATACATAATTAAATATTCTAGTAATTTTTGGAACTATCATTTTTTTGAATTCTTTATAAAATTCTGATGCTAGTCCATCTTCTCCTGGTGCCTTTCCTATTTTTAACTTGTCTATAGTTGTTGAAACCTCTTTTTCTGTAATAGGAGCTTCCATTATTAGTTTGTGTTCCTGACTCACCTTGCTTTTAGTCCAGTTTTTAATATAACCCGATGCCACTTCTACATCTAATTTCTTTTCTGAATAAAGAATTTGATAATATTGCCTGGTGATTTCTATTTTTTCCTTCATTTTATTACATCTATTTCCTTGGTTATCAATTAATATTCTAATTTCTCTTTTTTTCCTTTTTTCATTTGCAGCTCTTGCCAACATTTTGGAATTTTTATTGTTATGTTGTTGTTGTTGTTCAGTCGCACAGTCGGTTCCGACCCTTTGCGACCCTATGGACCATTGTTCTCCAGGCACCTCTGTCCTCCACCATCCCCCTCAGCACTCCCAGTTCTGTGCCCATTGTGTCTACAATACCATCTAGCCATCTCATCTTTGGCCTCCCCCTTCTTCTTTTGCCCTCCACCTTTCCCAACATCAGGGCCTTCTCAAGTGAATCCTCCCTTCTCATTTGATGTCCAAAATACTTTAGCTTCGTCTTTACTATTAGCCCTTCCAATGAGCAGTCAGTGTTGATTTCTTCTAAGATTGACCTATTTGTTCTCCTCGCTGTCCAGGGTACTCTCAAAACTCTCCTCCAACACCACATTTCAAAGGCATCTATTCTTCTGCGTTCAGCTTTCCTAATTGTCCAGCTCTCACATCCGTACATTACCACTGGGAATACCATTGCTTTGACTATTCTAATTTTTGTTTGCAATGTGATGTCTCTGCTTTTCGCTATGTTCCCCAGGTTTCTCATGGCTTGTCTCCCAAGAATCAGTCGCCTTTTTATTTCATGGCTGCAATCCCCATCTGCCGTGATCTTTGATCCCAGGAAAGTAAAATCTGTCACTGCTTCTACTTCTTCCCCATCTATTTTCCAGGAACTGATTGGGCCTGTTGCCATTACCTTGGTTTTCTTGATATTGAGTCTCAAACCAGCTTTTGCACTCTCCTCCTTCAGCCCAATCAAGAGGTTCTTTAGGTCTTCCTCACTTTCTGCCATTAGGGTGGTATCGTCTGCATATCTCAGATTGTTTATGTTTCTCCCAGCAATTTTAATCCCATATTGTGATTCCTCCATCCCTGCATTTCGCATTATGTGCTCTGTGTATAGATTGAATAAGCAGGGTGATAAAATGCAGCCTTGTCTTACTCCTTTTCCTATTCCAAACCACTCTGTCATTCCGTGTTCTGTCCTAACTGTTGCTTCTTGGTTCATGTACAGATTTCTCAGGAGGCATATGATGTGCTCTGGTATTCCCATCTCTTTAATTACTTGCCACATCTTGTTGTGGTCCACACAGTCAAATGCCTTAGTGTAATCAATGAAACAAAAGTAAACTTGTTTCTGGTATTCCTTTGTTTTCTCCATGATCCAACGTATGTTGGCAATGTGGTCTCTAGTCCCCCTGCCTCTTCTGAAACCGGCCTGCACCTCTGGTAGTTCTCTCTCCACATGTTGCTGAAGTCTGTCCTGTATTATCTTGAGCATCACCTTGCTGGCGTGTGGGATGAGTGCAATTGTTCGGTAATTTGAGCATTCTTTGGCGTTGCCCTTTTTTGGGATTGGGACGTATACTGATCTTTTCCAATCCTGTGGCCACTGTTTTGTTTTCCAGATTTGCTGGCATATTGAGTGCAGTAATTTGACGCCATCATCTTTTAGCGCTTTGAAAAATTCGACTGGGATACCATCATATCCACTAGCTTTGTTGTTTGCAGTGCTCTTTAGGGCCTTTATAACTTCGCTCTCCAGGATGTCTGGCTCGAGTTCAGTTTTTTCATCATTGTGGTTATCAGGAGTGTTGAGGTCCTTTTTGTAGAGTTCCTCTGTGTACTCTTTCCATCTTTTCTTTATCTCTTCTGCATCAGCTAGCTCTTTTCCGTCTTTGTCCCTTATCATGGTCATTTTTGCTTTAAATGTTCCCTTTATTTCCCCGATTTTTCTGAAGAGATCTCTAGTCCTGCCTCTTTTGTTGTTTTCCTCCATTTCTTTGCACTGTTCTTTTAGGTAGTTTTCCTTATCTCTCCTTGCTTTTCTTTGAAATTCTGTGTTCAAAAGGTTGTATTTTTTCCTTTCTCTTTTGACTTTTGCCTTCCTTCTTTCCTCTGCTATTTTAAGAGCCTCATCAGACAACCATTTTGCTTTCATACGCTTCTTTTCTTTTGGTATGGTTTTCTTTGCTGCTTCCTGCATGATGTCCTTTATCTCTGTCCATAATTCTTCTGGCACTCTGTCTATTGCGTCCAGGCCATTATATCTGTTCATCACCTCCACCGTGTATTCTTTAGGGATGCTGTCTAGGTGATATCTGTCTGGTCTTCTTGTTTTCCCTATTTTCTTTAGTCTTAACCTGAATTTTGCGATCAGTAGGTTGTGATCTGAGCCACAGTCTGCTCCAGGTCTTGTTTTTGCTGATTGTATGGAGGTTCTCCATCTTTGGCTGCAGAGTATGTAGTCAATTTGGTTTCGGTGTTGGCCATCTGGTGATGTCCATGTGTAAAGTCGCCTCTTGTGTTGCTGGAAGAGAGTGTTTGCTATGACCAGTGCGTTCTCTTGGCAGAACTCTATCAATCTTTGCCCTGCTTCGTTCTGTACTCCAAGATCAAACTTGCCTGTTATTCCCTCCACTTTTTGATTTCCTACTTTGGCATTCCAGTCTCCTAATATAATTTGGACATCATTTCTTGGTGTCTGTTCTATGAGGTGTTCTAGGTCCTCATAGAACTGGTCCACTGTGGCTTCATCTGCACTAGTGGTTGGTGCATAGACTTGGATTACGGTGATATTGAAAGGTTTGCCTTGAATTCTGACTGACATCATTCTGTCATTTTTGAGGTTATATCCCATTACTGCTTTTCTTACTCTCTTATTGACAATTATGGCTACTCCATGCCTTCTAAGGTTTTCTTGTCCACAATAGTAGATATGATGGTTTCCAGAGCTGAATTCACCCATCCCTGTCCATTTTAGCTCACTGATGCCCAAGATGTCAATGCTTATTCTTTCCATCTCATTTTTTACCACTTCCAGTTTACCTTGGTTCATTGATCTCACATTCCATGTCCCTATGCAGTATTGCTCCTTACAACATTGCATTCCTCCTCCCTCCTTCCTGTCCCTCCCCTTTCTCCCCTCTGAGGTGTTAAGCATCCTGTATCACCTAGCCTGCCCTTTTGTTTTGCCTTTTGTTTTGGTCCATAGGGTTCTCTTGGCAAGATTTATGGCGTGGTTGCCGGTGTCTGCGCCATTTTTCTCTCCTCATACATTTTATCACAGTTTTTAAAAGTTTAAAAACATTTAAGACAACATATTATCATGCATATTATCACACTTTAAAGCACAGTCTCTATGTCAGTTGCTATATTAAGTCATTTTAAAGTCTTTATGTGAGTTACTATATTAAGTCATCAACATTTCTGCATATTTAACTACTTATCCTTTGTATGGGGCTCTGAGTCTCACCCCCTGGTTTAACTCCTTTGCCTTCTTCCCTTCTGCCAATTGGACCTCTCCTTCGGCGCTTGGTTGTTTTCAGGGCTTGGAAAAGGCTCTCGTCGGGGCGACTGGCTGGCCTCTCCCCGCCCGGCTGGTCTTCCTCCTCCCTCACCGGCCCGGCTGGGGATGGTGGGGACCGGCTCGGAAGGGCTCGCGTTGGGGCGGCTGGCTGGCCTCTCCCCGCCCGGCTGGTCTTCCTCCTCCCTTGCCGGCCTGGCTGGAGATGGTGGGGACCGGCTCGGAAGGGCTCGCGTTTAAATAAATTAAATTCCTTTTAACACTTTCAATATCCTTTCCAGTTAATTCTGTTTTCAATTGTTGCAGTTTGTCAAATATGTTTAATTCTTTAGTCCTTATATGTTCCTTCTGAAGTCGTTCAATTTCTTCTTCTATATATTTTGTTTCTCCTTATATTGTTTGTTCTTAATACTAGCAAGTTTGATACTTTCACCCCTAAATATTGATTTCATTTTATCCCACAGAATGTTATCTGATACTTCATCTGTATCATTAAAACACCAAGATTCCTCCCAATTTGTAATTATTTTCTCTTTGTCTTCCTGTTTGTTAAAATTTTTGGAATCATATCTCCAATTAATCTTATTATTTTTCCTTTTATCAGATATTTTTAGATCTACTATCATTTTTGCGTGATCTGATTCTCTAAAAATCCCTAATTCCACATTTTCTAGTGTCTTAACTAAATTATTTGTAACCATGACATAATCGATTCTTGAATATGAATTGTGGACTTGTGAGTAATACGTATATTCACTTTCATTACCTTTTAATTCAGACCACACATCCTATAGTCCTATTTGTTGCATCCATGATTCTAATATTTTCTTGGTTCCAATTTTTTGTCTCAAAACATTTGATGAATCAGAATCTGATTTAATCAAATTAAAATCTCCTGCCACTATTATTTTATTAGTATTTTCCTTCATTATAATCTGATATAATGTATATAAGAATTCATCTTGTTTCTGATTTGGGGCATAAATATTAACCAACAAAATTTCTTCATCATCTATCAAACCTTTTATTATTATATACCTTCCTTAGGGATCAATAATAGTTTTTAATTTTACAAAACCTATCCTTTTTGAGATTAATACTGCTACACCCCTTGCCTTGGATGTTCCACAAGCCTTCTCATAATTTTCTATCCAATTCAATGGTAAATTGTTAACTTTTTCATTTTTTTGATGTGTCTCTTGGAGGAATATTAAATATAGCTTACATCTTCTAATTGCTGCTTTGATACGTTTTCTCTTTATTAGGGACCCCATGCCCTTCACATTCCATATTAATACTCTAACCATTATCAATATTGTCAATATCTACCCTTTGCTGTGTGTTCCATAAGTTCAAAAAACCATACGTCTCCAAAAATCATGAGAATTTTTGTATATAGTTACTTCTTGATAGAGAGCAAACATGAAAGTGATACCCCACAACCAATAAGAAAAAATTAACATAGAAACTTACAAAAAATAGACATGACATATTTTGAAACATTTATAACCAATCAACCTCCCCGCCCTTTCTACCTTAACGAAAGAAAAAGAAAGCCCTTGTGTGACAAGGAGGGGAGGGGGGATGTATCAAGATTACCGAGCGAGCATCCCAGTTGTCGCAGTTAACACTTTGTAATACTTCATACCATAACTAATTTTGAAAAATCACTAACCCACTTCAGAGCTACAGTTCTCATAAAATCCCGAGGTTATTAGAGCCTCCTTCAATTCATCACAGTCTTTTGATTTATATTCAACAATTTTAGCATCTACCAGGACATCCAGAGCAAGTGATGATTCTTTAATCAAGCGACTTTTCCCATCATGTGTAAATCTCAATTGTCGTGGTGGTTTCCAATTGTATTTTATCCCTTTATCTCTTAATTTTTTTGTGATGGGTTTAATCTGCTTGCGCCAAATTCGTTCTTCAGTTGATAGGTCATGATAAATTTCAATATCATTACCATCTAGCTTCAAAGCCTTTGAACCAACCTTTCTTATGTGTGACAACATGCTGAATTTCAGGCCTTCATTGGCAAACCTTACTAAAACATTTCTATTTGTTTCCTTATTCTTCCCATTTCCCAAACTATATGCACTAATAATGTCATCAAATGCGAATTTTTTATCTGAGTTTAAATCGTTTAATCAGGATACAATTCTTTGCTTTAACTGATCAGGGATGACTTCCACAATATTTTTAATTATTACATTCTGTCTTTTAGATTGATCTTCATAATGTTCTAAGGCTTTTCCATGATGCTCTAGTTTTGTTTCCATCAATTTAATTTTCTCTTGCAACACTTCTGCCCTGTTACTTAGTGTTTCAGTTTCTTTTCTATTAATATTTGCTGCATCCTTTATCTCAACCACTTCCTTCATGATATTTTGAATTTGTTTCCGATTGGTCTCTACTATACCTTCAACCATTGCTAATATTCTCTGCTGAAACTTTTCTAAACTGTCCTGTTGCAGTTTCATAAAATCTTGATTGTCCCTGAGTCTTTGCTTTTCCAAGGCTTCAAATTTTGTGTTCAAAAAGCCTTCCAGTCTATCAATACCTTCTTTAATACTACCCTTTTCATCATCTTCCCTATTACTATTTCCTCTATTACTTTAGTTTTTTATTTTTAATTGGTCATCAGAGTCTAGTTTTTTATGTTCTTCTTTTTCTTAACCACTTGCATTTCACTATCCTTATCCATCTTTTCCTGTAAGATTTGTTCTTCCTGCCAACTAACCTCTTGCTGCAAGTCCTGATTGAACTCCTGGTAATCTAATGTCCTTTGTTGTTGAAATCTATACTGATCAAATTTAACATGAAGATCCTCTAGTTCCTGTATCTCCTGAATTTCTTCTTTCAAAGATCGCCTTCTTTCGTTTACACCTGTCCTTTCCAACCTGCCTGTTCTTATCCAAATTGGATCTATATCTATTTCTTGTTGTGTTATTTTATTCTTCACTTTACGTCTTATTCACCCTATTATATAGTACACACTAATTACTCTTTCAATGTTACAACCTGTATACAACCTGTATAAGGAATTAAATTAGATTTGATTAGTTGTACAAGAACTTGCACATATAATACTACTATGCAGAAAATCTATGTGTGGCAGGTGTAAGTAATGAAAGTTAATCAGAAGACAAAATGCACATGTAGGACTGGCAAAAACAAATGCAAGAGGCAGACAGCTCAAGGTTAGCTTGTATCAGTTATCACTTCTTTATCTACACTTCAAGGTCAGTAAAGCTTTCTTAGGAGCCTATAAAAATTAAAGAGAAATTAGTATGAAGGACAACAACAAAAGCCCCTTAATTACTTTTTTCTACTGTCGCAAACAATTTAAATTACAGGAAAGGCAGCAAAGCTCAACAAGTAACCAGAGTCCTAAGAGCTCTTATTTCTTCCGTGCTTTTTCCACATGATTTCCTCTTGTTCTTCAAAATGTTCCAGCTCACACACTTTAGAGGACTAGTCGAACAGGCTTTTAGCTGATCCTACAACAGTTCAGTTCAGTTCAGTTCAAATACTAACGGTTGGAAACCTTTTATATGCTACTAGCAAGGTTTGCCCGGCGTTGCCAGGCTTCCCCCCCCCCCTGTGTTGTATTAAAAAAGATGCATTTTATTTTTTGGTAAAATTTTTTAATTTTCTAAAAATTTCATTTTTTTTTCAAAAACATGTTTAACAAATAACAATATTTTTTTAAACTGGTTGTGTCATTACTGTTAGCTGCACAGTAAAGTATGTTACTTTTTGTTTTTTAAACATATATTAAAAATTTAACTATTTATAAGGTTTTTTTTCTCTTTTGTGGTCCAGCGATGTGTCTTTCGCATCTGTAAAACATAATACACAGGGAGAGATATTGATATTTGTCTATTGTTTTTTTTTTAATGTAGTATTTGTGATCCATAAAATTTTTCATTTATGTTTAACTGTAAATATTGTTGTTAGTTAATATAATTTTATAAATTTTTATGCAAAAGTTTATATTTACCTTCATTAACAGATGTTTTGGTTTTTGTGGTTCAGTTACTTGAGTGTTACTTGAGTGTTGATTTGTTGGGGTATCTGTTTAATGAGAATAATGACAATATTTGTTTTTCACAATATTTGACAATTAAATTGTTTTGGTTATTTACCTGTTTTTTTCTGGCTCTGTTCACATTTGATTTTCAGAAAATGGTGGAGCATTAATTCAGCGAGTGGCTGGTTGAATGGACATGGTGGATGAGTCATGATGAGTAGATGTCGTTGTATGATGGAGTCTATGTCTACCTCATTATTCATTTGCAGCTGTGGGTGTCTTTGCTGTGGTTGTTGCTGATTGTCATGTTGTTTTTCATTGGTTGAGTGTTTTGTTTCTTGTTGCTCTATTTGTTTGTTGTTTATTTGCTGTATTATTGCTTCTAATGTTTTTTCTTTGGGTGTTGTTTTAATTCAGTGTTCTTCTCTTGTAATTCTGCATTTTCTTTTGTTTGTTCTTTGAAGTGCAATATGGAGTGTTGTTTGGAGATTGTTGGTATTTCTTTTTTTCTGACAATTTGCATTTCTGGTTGTTTATTTTTGTTGTCTTCTTGTTTGTAATTGTTTTTGTTTGTGGTTGTTGTTTCTGTTTCCTTTGTTGAGTTGTTTTTGTGATTTGTGATGTCATTGCCTGTTATTTCTGTTTTTTGTTGTTTCCATGGCAATATTAATTTTGGTTTTGTTATGGTTTGTATTTCTTTTTTCCTGACAATTAGCATTTCTGTTTGTTTATTGTGTGGCTCCTCTTTTTTGATAATTTGTTTGTTTGTGTTTGTTTGTTCTTGTTCGTCTGTTGTGTTTGTTCTGTTGTTTTTTGAGCAATTGTCTGTTATTTCTGTTGTTTGTTGTTTCCATGGTAATATTACCGTATTTATTCGAGTATAACGCGCAAAATTTTATACCCAAAAAAAGACTCAAAGTTTGGGTGCGCGTTATACACGAGGACTGGGTGCGCGTTATACACGAGCCTCTTTTAAACGAGCCTCAAGAGCACGCCGCGGCCCTCCTCCCAGGCGGCGGCAGGCGCCCAGGTCCCGCTGCCGCCGCCGCTCACCTCCACGCACCCGCCGGGTCGAGAAGGGAACCCTCCGGGGGAGTGCCGCGGCGTGCTCCGCGCTACCCGGGCCGCGCGACTCAAGAAGCCGGCGCCGGGTAGGCACGGAGCACGCCGCAGCCCTCCTCCCAGGCGCCCAGGTCCCGCTGCCGCCGTCGCTCAACTCCACGCACCCGCCGGGTCGAGAAGGGAACCCTCTGGGGGAGTGCCGCGGCGTGCTCCGCGCTACCCGGGCCACGCGACTCAAGAAGCCGGCGCCGGCTTCTTGAGTCGCGTGGCCCAGGTAGCGCGGAGCACGCCGCGGCACTCCCCCGGAGGGTTCCCTTCTCGACCCGGCGGGTGCGTGGAGGTGAGCGGCGGCGGCAGCGGGACCTGGGCGCCTGGGAGGAGGGCCGCGGCGTGCTCCGTGCCTACCCGGCGCCGGCTTCTTGAGTCGCGCGGCCCGGGTAGTGCGTGGAGGTGAGCGGCGGCGGCAGCGGGACCTGGGCGCCTGGGAGGAGGGCCGCGGCGTGCTCCGTGCCTACCCGGCGCCGGCTTCTTGAGTCGCGCGGCCCGGGTAGTGCGTGGAGGTGAGCGGCGGCGGCAGCGGGACCTGGGCGCCTGGGAGGAGGGCCGCGGCGTGCTCCGTGCTACCCGGGCCATGCGACTCAAGAATCCGGCGCCGGGTAGGCACGGAGCATGCCGCGGCCCTCCTCCCAGGCGCCCAGGTCCCGCTGCCGCCGCCGCTCACCTCCACGCACTACCCGGGCCGCGCGACTCAAGAAGCCGGCGCCGGGTAGGCACGGAGCACGCCGCGGCCCTCCTCCCAGGCGCCCAGGTCCCGCTGCCGCCGCCGCTCACCTCCACGCACTACCCGGGCCGCGCGACTCAAGAAGCCGGCGCCGGGTAGGCACGGAGCACGCCGCGGCCCTCCTCCCAGGCGCCCAGGTCCCGCTGCCGCCGCCGCTCACCTCCACGCACTACCCGGGCTGTGCGACTCAAGAAGCCGGCGCCGGGTAGGCACGGAGCACGCCGCGGCCCTCCTCCCAGGCGCCCAGGTCCCGCTGCCGCCGCCGCTCACCTCCACGCACTACCCGGGCCGCGCGACTCAAGAAGCCGGTGCTGGGTACAGTAGGCACTGATGAGATACGCCGTCTGCCCCACCCACGGGCCCAGGGGCGCGCTTCCCTCCGGCTGGCGGGATCTGATTGGGTGGCGCGGGAGACGAGGCGTGGCCCGGAGGTACGGTAGCTCGTATTTTGAGCGAGGCTCCTAGGGGTCGTTTCGGATTGCATTTTCTGCAACAGGTGGGCCTGATTATCCCCCCCTCCCTCAATATTTTAAGGCGTGCTCATTTTCACTGATATACCGGTAACTGGTTCCCCTTTAGATGGCATCTCAGGGTATCAAGCGTAAACGTTGTGCATATGACGCTGCGTTCAAGCTCAAAGTTGTTGATCATGCTGAAATGCATGGAAACCGAGCAGCTAGCCGAGAATTCACTGTACCAGAGACGAATGTTAGAGAGTGGAGAAAACAGAAAGTCATCCTGAAAAATATGAATAAAACAAAAAAAGCACAACGAGGGAGACAAGCCATGTACCCAGACATGGAGAAGGAACTTTATGAATGGATCATTGACCAAAGAAGTAGTGGGTACATCGTCACATCACTCCACATAAGACTTCAAGCCCAAAAGTTTTGCAAAGATGCAAACTTCAAAGCCTCTAATGGATGGGCACAAAAATTTATGAAAAGGCATGCTCTTGCTATACGCCAGAGAACAAAGATAGCACAGAAGCTGCCTAAAGAATTAGAAGATAAGATCGCTTCATTCCATACCTTTATAATAAACCAACGCAAGAAGATTGATTTTGAACTATCACAGATAGGCAATATGGATGAGACCCCCATGTGTTTTGACATACCAGGCAACAGGACAATTGACAGCAAAGGGAAGCACACAATCCAGATTAGAACCACAGGCCATGAGAAAACTCATTTCACCGTTGTGTTATCCTGTATGGCAGACGGATTTAAACTTAAACCAATGGTGATTTTTAAAAGAAAGACTATCCCAAAAGGAGTTAAATTTCCACCAGGTGTCGTGGTCCATTGTCATCCTAAAGGATGGATGGATGAGAAGGGCATCATTTTATGGTTAAATAGAGTTTGGAATACTAGACCAGGCGCACTACTGAAGAAATCCATGCTTGTATGGGACCAGTTCCGCTCACACCTGACAGACACTGTGAAAGACAAAGTAAAAAGTCTAAAAACATTGCAAGCTGTGATTCCAGGTGGACTAACCTCTATTCTTCAGCCACTAGATGTCGTTGTAAACAAACCCTTCAAAGACAGAGTCAGGGAAAAGTGGATTACTTGGATGAAATCCGACAACAAAGAATTGACTGCTAAAGGAAACCTCAAGAAACCTGACCTAGCTCTCGTGACATCCTGGGTTAAAACATCATGGGAAGATATTCCAAAAGAAATGATCATCAAGAGTTTTTTGAAGACAGGCATCAGCAATAAAATGGACGGCATAGAAGACGACTTACTGTGGGATTCAGACTCAGAAGAAAGCGAAGAAACTGGAGAAACAGATTTTCCTGCCAACTGGGACACTGATGAAAAATTAACTCGAGAAGAATGGGAACAACTCTTTGGTGTATCTGATGATGATTCTGACTTTGATGCATTTTAAAGTAAGGGGAATGAGTGGAGCTCTCTCTCAGTGGTCGTAGGTGATGTGCTGCGGCCAATCCTAACAGCACTCAGGATATAGTCAGTGGAAAAGAGTTTGAAGCATTTTTAATGCTTTTTGGCATTGTGCTTACACCAGTTTATGTTGTTAATAAATGTTTTTTTCATGGTCGCACGTGTTCAGCAACGTTTTTTATGTCAATTTCAATGCGTGGTGTGAAAAAAATTTTATACCGAGATTTCATGGAAAATTAGGGGTGCGCGTTATACACGAGTGCGCGTTATACTCGAATAAATACGGTAGTTTTGGTTTTGTTGTGGCTTGTATTTCTTTTTTCTTGATAATTAGCATTTCTGGTTGTTTATTTTCTGCCTCTTCTTTTTGGATAATTTGTTTGTTTGTGTTTGTTTTTTCTTGTTCCTCTGTTGTGTTTTTTCTGTAAATTTTGGAGACATTCTCTGTTATTTCTGTTGTTTGTTGTTTCCATGGTAATATTTTTCCATGGTGATATTCCATGGAGTGATGCATAGTTAGTTTACCGGCGGTGAATAGTCCTTTGGGGTCTTGGATTTTTGAACGTTTGTCTTCGTCCAGATTTTCGCATTCTGAGGAATTTTGGTTTGGTGATTTGTTGCTTTCTTTCTCCATCTCAAGTTCTATTTTTTTTTCTTCGCTATTGTTTTCCGTGGGTAAGATTTCACTCAGGTCTTTGGCAACTCTCCGTTGATCGATTAGTTTTGTTTCTAAGCTGTGTGTTTCCCGTATGTTTGGAAAATCTCGTTATCGTGTTATTTTCCCTCGCCGCTTTTGGAATTAGGGAGAGCTAGGTGAGCTAAGTGGATTTGCATGTTTTGAGGTGTGTCTGTGTTCCGCATTGCTGTTTCGCTGGGGAGAAGGCATGGCTGTAAGGGAGTGCGTATTTTCCTTTAAAGTTTTTCGTGTCTTGCTTCTTCTTGAAGCGTCTGTGAGTGTATTTCGGCTGGCTTTTTGAAAGTTTAGGACACGCGATGCTTACTGTCGTTGACTTTGGGTGCTCCGTTTGCTCGTGTTTTGGTAAGTGTAACTGTTTTCATGCTATTTTTTGTAATGCTGTTGTAGTATTTCTATTTATAACTGTCAGCTTTTATTTAAATTGTTTTATGTGTTATGTTTGAAAAGTACGTAACTATGAGGGGTTTGCAAAGCAATGGAGCTCCTTTTGTACCGTTGGGTCATCATTTCTTACGTCATGTTTGACGTGTTCGCTCCGAAGCTGATGATTGGCTATAGTACTGTGAATACGTTGCATGGTGTGATTTCTGTTGTAACGCCTTATATGGTGTTAAAGTGAATAGGACGCTGGGATCTGTATTTTTCCCTGTGGTTTCAGCGTCCGTTGCTCGGCAAGGTTTTAATACGCATGTTTGGATTGGCTGCGGCGCGGCACGGAAAGACTGAGAGCGTTGTTTTTGACCTCGTAATTGGCTGCCGCTCAGAGAAGCACGGCGAAACGCAATGCTTTTGGGGGTAATGAAGTTCTTTCTGTTTCTTGCCATTTGTGGGGCTGAGGCCCCCGTTCCGGTTTTCTAAAACCTTCATTGACCTGCGTAGCCACTTCGGCCGTGCGCACGAAGGGTGGGTGCGGGTCAGTAGGGCGACGCATAGAAACCTATAGCCAGTTCCAACGGTTAACCCTTGGATTTATAGGTTAAGATGTAGCTCAAGTTATAGCCCAAAGTTTCCAGAGACAGAGAGAAAGAACAGCAAAAGTTTTTGGCTCGTGTAATCAGCACAATTAGTCCAGATTAATCCAAATTAGCTCAATTTAGTTCAAACTTTACTAACAACAGATTATCTTCAGTGACAATTGAATAGTGAGGCTCCCAAAACTCTGGAAGCAAACTCAGGAATCAGGAATCAGGAAAAAGGCACTTCTCCACCGCAAGCAGCTCTGCCACAAAATTGAAATAAATAAATAGACACCAAGTCAGTTCGGTGCCTGCAGAGCTGACTGAGGTTTGCTTTGCACCCCCCGATCTAACCCAACAGGTCTTACCCCTTTCACTGCCCAGGCACCATAAGCTCCGCAAGGCTCCACTGGCACAAAGTAAGCAAGGTTCGATGCTCGTGAGGCTTGGCACCCCACAGCGTTCCACAGCACGCCGTTTACTTCTCACTTTTTGCCTGCTTTTTGCCCGCCTGCCTGCTTGCCTCTTCCGATCCAGCTGCCTCCTCCAAATGACTCTTTCAGTGACCCAGCAATCTCTCCTTTCACTGCCAAGGCTCCATAAACTCCATAGGACTCCGCTTCAACACTCTGCAGGGCTCTGCCGGCACAAAATAAACAAAAGTTAATGCATACAGGGGCTTGTCCTCCACACACTGCACTGCTCGGCATCCCGCTGCTCACCACTCGTCTCTCAATTTTCTTTTACCCACTTGCCTGCATTCCCATTAAGAAGCCTCTTCCGATCTGGCTGCCTCCATCATCAAACAATTCCAAGTGAGAAAAACGAAATTTCAACATACACGGTTGCCAGATCAAACAAGCACTTCAAGCCAGACGTGGGTCTCTTAATCTGTTGTTCAGCGGCAGATCACTAATAACTTAACTTCTTTAAACAGTAGCTCCTCCAAATTGAGTCCAGGTGTTGACAGTATCTAAAGCAATACTGTAAACGTTTTTCAAGCTCTTTTAAGCACTTTTACCTCACTTTTAATCCATTTCTCATGGCTCTCTTTTACAAGCGACAAATACTCGATCTGCTCAGCTCAGCATACCGACACCCCCCCCCCTTGCCAGCCGAACTTCTAATATGCAGGAGACCAGTCTCGTTTCTTGACCAGTTAGATCCTTCCAGGGTGGAAGATAGGGGTGTTAATGTTGAAATTGCTCATAAAAAGGTATTCTCAGCCGGGGATCTGGTACACTGACAGAACTATGTGGCCGCAGGTCCAGCATGGATTCCAGGCATTGTGGTGGAACAAACAGGACCAGTGTCCTATCATGTTAAAACAGGTAATGGTTTGCTATGGCGGCGCCACACCGACCAGCTCAGACATAGGGTTACGGAGTTTCAAGAGGTACAAGGTGATTCTTTTCAGGGCAATTCCACATTAGGGTCCTCCCCCACCCACTTATCCCAAGGGGGAGACGAGGAAGGCAGCTCAGCAATCAGCTGTAATCCCCAGTTTTCTAATTCAAGCCAGACCCAATTCCGTTGGAAGCCATCCGCAAGCCTAGAATGTGGAAACGTAGCCTTTGATTTAGAGGATGGGGGGGGGGGGTTTGCAGAGTGTTCCCCCACTTGTCCAAGCGAAAAGCAGGGCTTTGATTTCTTCCAAGAAGCCCCCCATCCTCCTGCATTCGAGTCTACCTCAACTCCCACCCAACTGAGGCAAGTTTTCATTGAGTCGCCCCGTACTCAATCTTCTCAAAGGCGGGACTTTTTGTTATGTTTTATCCCTCCAGATTCTAGTTTTAATTTCGAGCAATTCCCTGCTCCTGCTTCATCTAAACGGGGTTATAATTTAGTTTGCCCCCCTCCCTGGTTTCAACTCCAATTCGGGACAGTGCTCCAAAAATGCAAATACTTCAGAAAGGGCCCCCAGTATGGGGTATCATTCAATGGAACCAAGTCTGCCTAGGACTTCCAAATACAGTCAGGTATCAGTGCTGCCCAAATGGGTTTGTGGGCCTCCACAGTGGCTAAGGGACTTCGTCCCATCCTAAGGGGGAGGGATGTTGTGTTTGAATACATTTATTGCTGTAACATTTTGTAATATTATTGGGATCAGTACGATCCTCCATTTTGTCTCCTTCTTCTTGGTCTTAAAGTATCATGGGACTGCGTTCCCGCCTAAACTATGTAGTCATGTATAGTCTTCACCCTGGTCCAATGACCTTCTAGTCACCTCACTCCTCTCCCGTCCAATCCTGTTGTTTCCCGCCCAAATGTATCCATTCCTGATTGTATATATTTAGCTGTGCTGCACCATTACTCTCCATGTTCTGACTAATAAAGTTGTTTGGCCCTGTTATGCTGGCTGCTTCGCATTTCTACCAGAACATCAAACAATCTCAACATACAAATAGAGTCAACAAAAATCTAGCTTTCTTCTTTCCCTAATGCATTTAATAGCATTTTGCTGAAAACAGCTTAGTCTGACCATCAAATCATTAAAATGAACAATTCTGACTGAAGCCATCCATTACTCTTAGCTTGCATAAAGCTTTTCTGCTTAAACCAATTGTGATCTTAATTCTTAATTTGTTTTCTGTTATGAAGTGTGAAAAAATAAAAGTTTCTTTTCATTTTATAAGTGGAAAGTACATTTGATAATCCTTTTGACATAATTCCTAATTTTCAAGCAAGACAGTTTTCTTCACATTTGTTTATTCAAGCAGTATTAATTATAACAGATAAAACTAAATACAAAAAAGTGAGATTTCCACTTGGAAGCATGGCAATTACAAGCATGAATTAGTTTTTAAAAATCTGAAGTCTGAAAGCATTAATTGGTTGTTCAGATTTTGTCATTGGAAAGCTGTGCAGTTGTAACAATGTGAGGATTTATAGGTATTGTGTATTTTCTTCGAATTGAATGTGTGTTTAAAAAAATTAAAATAATGTAAAGCAGTGTTTCCCAAACTATGTTCTGCAGAACACTGGTGGACTTCAATTCCCAGAAGTCTAAGGCAGTACATTGGCTGGCCAGAGCTTTGGGGAATTGATTTAGGCTTCTGGGAATTGAAGTCTAAAAACCAAAGATAGGGATGTAAAGGAAAAGGCGATGATGAATTAAAACTGCTTGATCTTCCTCTCATTTATAGAACTAGTAATGGCCTTCCTGAATTACTTTGTTAATTACTTTATGGTAATTACTTAATTAGGCTGCACTGGTTGCCTATATGTCTCTGGGTTTAATTCAAGGTGCTGGTTGTCACCTTTAAAGCCCTTGATGGTAGCAGACCAGGATACCTCAGGGACCGCATCATCCCTAGGACATTGACCCATCCCACAAGAGCAAACTGAGAGGGCACCCTTTAGGTACCACCTGGAAAAGGGCCTTTTCGGTCATAGCCCCCACACTCATTATTGAACCTCCTCTCAGCAGAATTACGCCTCCAGGCCCAGTTGCTACCATTTAGGAAAAAACTGAAGATGTAGTTGGAAAAATGGGTCTGGGGTCTGGGTCACATATCTGTCAAGTTTTGGATTTGGAAATAAGGAAAATTTCCTGGCAAATAAGGGATACTTGACAGCTATGCTTATCCTGTGCTGCCCTAAGCCACCACACTGTGGCCCCCACACCCCAAGAAGCCTCACACCCGCCTACCTGGTGTGCCTGGCCAGGCCGGGGTGGGGGAGTGGGAGCCTATTTTGGGGTTTGTCACCCTGAAAATGGGCCACAAAGACATCCCCCTCTGCCAGCCGGCAGACACCAAACAGCAATAGAAGACTGGAGAGTGGGACTACAGCTCCCAGCAGGTTTTGCGCTCAGGGACAGCACGCCCCTACGAGGAGGTAGTTGGACAACGGAGTTTAAAGAGAGACCGCTGGGAGCTGTAGTCCCACTCTACATTCTTCTCAATGGGAGCCTGCCACCCAAGGAACTACGATCACCAGGATGAACTGGGGCAGCATTTCCTCTCACAGAAATACAAAGCCGGCCAGGCCTTGGCTGCTGGGTTGGAGATGAAGGAGGAGGCACCCTTGGGGGTTCCACTCATCAGAGGAGGAGGCGACTGCACCTCCAGGCCTGTTGGGCACCACCAGGACCACCACGAAGGCAACAAGCATGCACAGACAGATAAGGCAACAGGGGGGGTAGGATGCCGGGGGGGTCATGCCTGGATCTCGCTACGGCCCGTGTTGGGGCCCCCACACAGGCAACACCTGTGACCTGCCTGGTTGCCGGGCTGTGCTTCCCTCCCTGCCCTGAGCCGTTCCATGCAGCTCCTGCATCCAACCCCTGTCTACTCCGCTGCTCCCTCCGGCCAGGGTGTGTGCCATGGCTGCCAACACTTGGGACGCCCCGGCTGGATACGATGTGGTGGTGGGAAGGCTGGGGAATCAGTGTGTGTGTGTGTTGTGAGTGTGTTGTGTCATGTGTGATGTGTGTGGCTGCAGTGTGTGTGTGTGTGTGTGTGTGTGTGTGTGTGTGTGTGTGTGTGTGTGGGGTGTATGTCAGGTGTCATGTGTTTTGTGCATGTGTGTGTGTGTTGTGTGTGTAGAGGGTATTGTGTGGGTGTGTCGTGTGTGGGGAGGTGTTCTCTCTGTGTGTGTTGTTGTGTCTCGGGGTGTTGTGTGTCAGGTGTGCATGGTGGGTATCGGGGTATGTATATGTGTGATTGGGTTGTGTCATGTTTGATGTGTGTGGTTGTGTGTCAGGTTTTTGTGTGGGGTGTGTGTATTGTGTGGGTGTGTCATGTGTCGGTGTGTGCTATGTGGGTGTGTTGCATCACGTGTGATGTTTCTGGGTGAGTTGTGTGTGTGTGTTGTGTGTTGTGTGTTGACCCCCGCCAACTCCTACCACAACACTAGGTAGTGGCAGTGGGGTGAGATGGCCCCTCCTTTGGTCGGGTTGGGTCCCTCACCCGGGCAATGCTGGGTACTACTGCTAGTTCCCTCTATTTGGTAAATTCTTATAATGGGACCACTATCTGACTTACCTGTCAAGTTTTGGATTTGAAAATAAGGGAAATTTTGTGGGTGTGGCCAAATTGGTGGGTGTGGCCAAATCATAGGGCGTGGCCAAATATCACTGGCTCTTTGGCTATAAATGGGGATGAACACAGCACCCTAGAGTCAGATACGACTGGCTTTTGAGCAAGGGCCAAGGGGGACCTTTGCTAACCATTTGCAACTAAACAGAGGCAAAACCTCACAGCAGTTTTGAATACCAATCAGGGATCTTCTGTTATTAGGTAAAGGTAAGGGTTGCCCTTGCTCGAAAGCCAGTCATATTCAACTCTAGGGTTCAGTGCTCATCTGTTTATAGCCAAAAAGCCAGTGGACCTGATCCACAAAAGCTCACATTAAAATAAAGCAGTTATTCTTTAAGGTGCCACACCACAGCAAAAAAATAACCTTTAATTCACAATTCAGATCAGTAAGCCTAGAGAGAAGACTTTTAACACACCACAGCAAAACAAACAAACAAACATTTAATTCACAATTCAGAACACCAGGACATAATGAATGCCCAGCATACAGAGCAAAGCAGACTTTCATTGTCACCACAGCAAAAACATTTAATTCACAATGCAAACACCAGATTACAGTTCTTTTTTGTTGCCGTGCTGCTGCTGGCATGAAAGTCTGCTGCTGTGGGCTTGGCCATAATATTTAATGTGTTTGCTGTTTCTTTTAAGCATTTTAGTTTACTGGGGCGGTGTGTGGGGGGGGGGGTTTAAACTCTCAGCCTGGTCTACCTCACAGGGGTGTTTTCAAAACAATTAAAAGGAGGGCTGGAGAGCTATTTATAGAGTGGTGGACTACAACTCAAGAGACCTTGGTTCAAACCCCTGCAAGTGGCCTTTGAAACTCATTGGGGATATGTGTGTGTGTGTGGGGAAATGAGAACAAAAGGAAGAAGGGAATGAATGAAAGAAGGAAAAGAAAGAAAGGCGGGAAAAGAAGGAAAGGAAAGGGAGGTAGAAACAGAGAGAAAGAAAGAAATGGAGTGAAGGGAAAGGTAGAAAGAACAAAGGAAGGAAGGAAATGAAGGAATGCAAAAAAAGGAGAGAAAGAAAGAAAAAAGGAAGAAAGAGAAAGGGGGAAAGGAAGAAATAAAAGAACAGAAGAGAAGGAAGGAAGGAAAGAAAGAATGGAAAAGGAAGGGTGAAGGAGAGAAAGGAAGGAAAGAGAGAAATGAAAGATGGAATAGAAAGGAAGGAAGGAAGGAATAAAGGAAGGAGATAGGGAACAAAAAAGAAAGGAAAAGGAAGAAAGGAATTGGGGAAGAAAGGAAAGGAAGAAGGAAAGAACAAATGAAAGAAGGAAATGAAAGAAAGAGGGGAAGGAAGGAAAAGGAAGGGAGGGAGGAATAGAAGGGAATGAAGGAAAAAGAGTTAAAAAGGAATAAAGAAGAAAATAAAGGAAGTGAAAGGAAGGAAAGAAGGAAAGGAAGGGGGAAAGAAAAAGCAAGAAAGAAGGAAGGAAGAAAGGGAAGGAAGAAGGAAATAAAAGAACAGAAAGAAAGGAAAGTGAGAAAAAGGAAGAAAGAAGGGAAGAAAAGAGGGAAACTTGGGAAAGGAAGGAAGGAAAATGAAGGAAGGAATAAAAAGGAAAGCAGGAAGGCAAAAGAAAAAGGAAGGAATGAAAGAAAGGGAGGGAGAAATAGAACGGAAGGAAAAAAGAAGGAAGCAATAGAAGGAAAGGAAGGAATGGGAAAAAGATAAATGGAAATGAAAGAAAGAAAGATATCAAGTCAAGCCATACTGATTTTGTGACTCTTTCCAGGGTTTTTCTATTTGGTGAAGAAATACACAGAATAATTTTTTCCCATTTAAAACCCACTCTTCCTCCTTCTTCCATGCCTCATTTTGAATCCCTCCTTTTCTTATTAGGACCAACTACACTAACACACACAACACACACAACAGGGAAAAATACATTAACAGACATTTATTTAAAATACAGAAATTCATTTTCATACATGGAGGGGGAGGGGGATGAGGCAGCCCTAGTAGTCCCAAAATCTGCCTGGGAAAGAGAGATTTAAAACCTAGTTTAAAAGGGGTGGGGGATCCCTCATGAATCCTTCAGGAGAGAAAGCAGCCCCCCCTCGCCCCCAATGTCCCTGCCCCCCCTTCATGCTGGAGAGTCAGGGGAAGTCTATACAGTACTCCCAATGAGTCCTCGTTGCCATCATCATCATCATCATCATCATCATCATCATCATCATCATCATCATCATCATCATCATCATCATCATCATCATCATCTTCCCACACCTGGGGGTCCCAAACCAGTTATGAGAACCTGCTGCTGCTATCCCCCACCACCCCCAAATGGTGCAGGGAAAGAGTGAGGTGCAGTCACAGGAAGCCTCCCCAGGCAGCTCCAGAGCTCCCTGCAGGGCAGGCAAGCGAAGCATCGTGGGAGCGAAGCATCGCAGGATTGGGGACTGGAGATACTTTCACCTCGGCAAGCCAAGGCAACAAAGGTAAACAGAGCTTTTCAGTATAGCTTTCTTTCCTGCAGTCCCGGAACTTCTTGTCATTTTGCATGGGTACGTTTTAATCCTTATTTCCCTTTTTATCCTTATTTCAGTGGGGGTTCTTTTGATAGCCCCCCTCTCCCAACCCCACTGAAATAAGGATAAAAAGGGAAATAAGGATTAAAAAGTACCCATGTAAAATGCCAAGTAGTTCCGGGGCTGCAGGAAAGAAAGCGATGTGTAAAAGCTGCTACAGGCAACTGCTCTTTGTTGCCTTGCGCAGCCAAGGTGAAAGTCTCTCCCAATCCCACAATTCTTCTCTCCCAGTCTGGAGGCTTGCCTGCAGTGAGCTCTGGGGAAGGAGGAGATGGAGACTGGTTGCCAGCCAGTGCCAGTCTTCACCCCAGAGCTCCGTGCAGGCAAAAATATGGGAGAATATGGGGGTAAATAAAAATCGGGTGGCCAGCGGGGAGTTTGATTAAAATATGTGGTTTTCCCGCCCATTACAGGGTACTTGACAGGTCTGCTATCTGAACACATTGCAAAGTTGTCACAAAGGTTATTTCTTTGTTAGTATATGATCAATACCTCCCAGAATGCAATTAATAAAAAAAGAGATCCTACCTGCACATTACAATACATTGCTGAAATACTCTGAGAGGAAATTGAACTAATTAAATTGAATTGAAAATTTCAGTTGGCTATAGAAGATGGAATTAATATTATAAATTATGTAGAAATAAGACAATTCTAGTGGTCCTATTCTGATTTTAATTCTCCTTTGAAATGAACTATCAAATGTATGATTTTTTTTACATCCTGGCCAGGCTTTTATTATTGCTTATTATTGAGTTAAAATTTGTTTTTCTTCTAATAAATTGATTTGTTAGTTGTATGAATTTGTAGAAATGACAAATGACAGGTATGCAGGAATAGAGCCCAATTCAAGGAGTTCCTTTTGCTTGTCCCACTATTCATTGAAGACAAAATCATGTGTTTTCCAGAGAGTAGTTGCCTAGGATATAGCCAGAATGAGCATAACAAATGAATGTGGCATCACCTCCTCTTTAAAGAGATTGAGCAATTTAGTGCATTCACACTGTATTGCAGATTGGGGATTAAGGGCTTTCATTGGCTGCTATTCGTATCCGAAAATACATTTTTTCCTGGAAATATTTTCCACAGTTGATGGATGTAAGAAGAATGACAAACAGGAAAAATGCTATTGGCGAGAATTTGTTTAAGGTGGATCCCAGCTTGCCATGAAGTGACTCACACATTGTGATCACAGAGACATCTCCTGTGGCATGTATGAAATGAGAAATGCAGGATTTGACACCGGGACTGCAGTGGATGGCCATAGCCATCAGGATATTAACAAGGTGCATCAAGGATATTAACAAGGCCTTTATGGAAGATGAAATGGTTAAAATCATATGAACATGTATTAAATAAATAGAATTTGCTTGTTTGGCAATTAATTAATTAAGCAATTCTTGATGAATTGAAGTTCCAAAGCAAGAAATTGCAAGTAGGTAAATAGGTACCACTTTGATGGGAAGGTAAACAGCATTCTGTGCACTCCAGTCACATGGCCACTGAAACATCTGCAGATGCAAAAAGCACTGGTACTTTGGCTATAAAATGAGATGAGCACCAAAACCTAGACTCAGATACAACTGACGTTCGAGTAGGAAAGCGCGGTGGCACAATATGGCCGCCATGCTCTTTGCCGCCCCCCGCCCCCAAGAGATGGGTATCCGGGCCTCTGCGGCGTGGTGTGGCCACGCTCCCTATAAAAGGGGTGGCCACGCGTCCTCCTGCCGCCATTTTCTGAAGACCGGCTGGGCTTGAGCACATTTAGCTCTCTCCAGCCGATCGTCCTTCCATTTGCTAGGCGGCGGAGCTCCTCCGAGCCTCTCCTTGGGACAGCGATGGCCTCTAAATGGAAGGCCGTGCCTGCGGCCGCTGCAGCACAACGGGTGGGCAGATGGGCCCGCCCGTCTCCTCCCGCCCCTCGGGCCAGTCCTGTCTCAGGATGGAGGGCTCGGGTGAGGGCGGCCCGGGCGGCGGCCCCTGGGGCATTGCCCCCTACTGCTGTTGCCCCTGCAGGGCATTCCAGGGAGGCAATCCTCCCCAGTGCTGATCCCCCCCGAGTCGGAGGACCCAGGCAGGTGTGGTGTGGGCAGCCCCCATGGGGGCCTCCCCCTACCTTGGGCTGGATGGCCCCTCCTGGCCCTATGGGGTCTGGGGCCTAACCCTGTCCCACCTCACCATCCCCTGGTGGGCATGGGCCGGATGGCCACTCCTGGCCCTATGGGGGACTGGGGCCTAACCCTGGTCCCACTTTGCAGTCCCCTGGTGGGCCGGATATGGCTGACCCACAGTCCCTTTTGGCATGCATCGCGGCGCTGGAGCATGTCGCGGGCATTGCCCCACCGCCCCAGGACTGTTGGGTAGAACAGCCTGGGCGCGGCTATCCTTCCTACCCCGAGGCCAGATGGCCTCAAGTCTGCAGGCAGGCCCAGAGCCAGGTTGAGCTGCTGGAGGCCATCTGACCCACGCCTTTTGGTCCTTCGCAGCTCCCCACACAGCTGCCCCAGTCGGGCTCGGCTCAGGCGGGCCCTCCAGGTCGGATGGGATCCACGGTGGCACAGAGCTCGACTTTGTTCACGAGCTCTGATGCCCCTCACCAGCCGGAACCGCCGGCAGGGGCAGCTGGGTGTGTGTGTGGCGTGTGAGTATGGCGGTCAAGCAAGAGCACACTTCACTCACCCCAACACGAATATGGGGGTACAGTGGCCCTGGCCTCGACAGGCCGCGACGGCCTTGCCTACACCGGCCTTGCCACCCCCTGCCACTTGGAGAGCCCCTTACCCAACTGTTCTGCCCGTTATTCCACCCGCGGCTCCCATTGTGCCATATCCTATTTGGCCGTATGGCCCACCGGTGAACTCGGCATATCACTCTGTGCCAACCTCCACCATGCCTACGGCCGGCTACTCCCGCCCCCTTGGTGACCATCTCTTGCCGGCCACCAGGGATAAGCTATGGCGTAGGGAGTATGTAGACTTTTTAGTTTGCTCAACCACGAACCCACCAAGGATGAGAAGGAGCGGCAGGATGATAGGGACAAGGAGTTGTCTCGTCGTCGCAAGCCACCTCGTACCTGGGCTAACTGGCTGCCGGCTTACCTAATATATGCGGCAGTGTATCTTAGGGCTCACCCCGATATGGCGATTCCGATGATACAGTACTTGGACACCATTTATCGGGCCTACGTTGATTTCTCTGGCCCGTCGTGGCTTGCTTATGACAAGGAATTCAGAATGAGGGTGGCCCTACACCCCGAGATGAGATGGGATGAGCCCAGTCAGCTCCTATGGCTGCTTTATATGACCTCATCCCGGCCAGCGCCCGTGGACCAGTACCACTGCAGTCATGCGGTGCAGCAGCCCAGCGCGGCACAGTCTCCCCACCAGCCGGCGGGGCAGGGGGTTCCAGCCCGCCTGCTGTGCTGGAGCTACTCGTCCTCCGGTGTCTACAATAGACAGCAATGCAAATTCAGGCACAAGTGCCCTTCATGCGCCGGACCGCATGCTGCTTCCACATGCCCGCGGGCCGGTGAGTCACGCGGCAGGGGTCGGGGACAGCAAGGGCCGGCCAGAGGGGCCCCTGATGCAACTGCACCTCCAAAAGGCCCCCTCTCCAATTCAAACTAGGATTCTTGAAAGGTGGTTGCGCGTCTATCCGAGAAAGGATGACACAGTTTATTTGTTAGAGGGTTTTACATCTGGCTTCCGCATCCCTTTCACGGGTGTACGCACGCCCCAGGATGCTCCAAATTTGCAGTCACTCCGGGGTAAGGAAGGTATAGCCGAGAAGATAGCCAAGGAACTCAGGGAGGGAAGGGTTGCTGGCCCCTTTGACAGCCCCCCCCTATTCTAACTTGAAGGTATCCCCACTCAGCTTAGTACCTAAAAAATCCTCTGGTGAATTTCGTTTGATTCACCATCTGTCCTACCCGGAAGACTCGTCGGTCAATGATACTATACCGGATGAACTTTGTTCTGTCCGGTATACATCTTTTGATCAAACCTTGCAAATGGTTTGCTCATGCAGTAATGGGGCGCTACTGGCTAAATGTGATATTAAATCAGCTTTTCAATTATTGGCAGTACACCCTGATGACTTTGAGTTGTTAAGTTTTTGTTTTAAAGGGAAGTTTTATGTGGATAAGGCTATGCCCTTTGGCTGCTCCATTTCGTGCTCGGCCTTTGAACATTTCAGTACCTATCTTCATTGGGCTTTCGTTCGGAGGCCGGGGTCTCGAGCCGTGGTGCACTACCTGGATGATTTTTTTGTTTGGTGGTGAACATGGTTCAGGAACCTGTGGACAGTTGTTGGCTACCTTTCAGGAGCTGATGGTGTTCCCCTCACTCCTGAAAAGACAGAAGGCCCTGCCACCACTCTCACTTTTTTGGGTATAGAAATTGACACCCTGGCACAAACATCCAGGCTGCCACGGGAGAAGGTGACCCGGATCTCAAATGCGATTTTGGCTATGCTAGCCAAACTTAAGGTATCTCTACGTGAGTTGCAGGTGCTGCATGGGCACCTCAACTTTGCTTGCAGGGTAGTCACCCCGGGCACGGCATTCGCCAGGCGACTGTGTGACGCCATGGTGGGTCTTTCCAAAAAGCACCACAGGGGCCGACTCACCAGGGGCTTGAGGGCCAACCTATCGGTCTGGCTTGCTTTCCTCAATGAGTTCAATGGGGTTTCCTTTTGGTGCACAGAGTTAGTTGCCACACCACACTTTCAGGTCCAGTCGGATGCGTTAGGTTCACTGGGCTATTTTAAGGGCCGGTAGGCTTATGGTAGGTGGCCCGAGGAATGGCAAGGTACCGAGCGCCTACGGGACCTCACGTTCCTATTTTAAGGGATGGTGGGCTTATGGTAGATGGCCCGAGGAATGGCAAGGTACCGAGCGCCTACGGGACCTCACGTTCCTGTAATTTTTTCCTATTCTGGATGCACTTATGCTGTGGGGTGAGATGTGGGCTAATTCTGAGTATTACTCAGGATCAAGTCAAGGATTCTTGTACCTCTAGTTGGATCTTCAACCATCTGTCCCAGGGAACAATCATTTAGCATATCTAGGAACTTTATCTCTTTATCATGTGCTGAACAACAGTCTATGTGAGGGTAATTGAAGTCCCCCATTATAACCAGGCTTCCCTTCTTGGATGCCTCCTTTACAACATTCTCCAACTGCCAGTCTCCCTCAAGAGTTTGGGTCGGAGGCCGATAGTATATGCCTACTGTTAGACCATCCTTGTGGCCTGGTACTCTTACCCACAGAGCTTCTAATGGTGACTCCAAATCACCTAGATATTCCAATTCATACGATTTTATCACTTCTTTGACATACAAGGCTACACCACCTCCCGTTTGCCCCTTCCTATCCTTCCTGTACAGTTTGTAGCCTGGGATAACTGTATCCCATTGGTTATCATCCGTCCACCAGGTTTCAGTGATACCAATAATATCAATATTCTTATCTATTGCTAAGTATTCCAGCTCCCCTATTTTGTTCCGGAGGCTTCTGGCATTTGTATACAAGCATTTATATATGCTTTTCTGACACAGTCTTTTGTGTCCAGTTGCATTGTTAGACTGCCTCTTGCATCCTTCTGCTAGAATGCTAGTGACTAGCTCCTCGCTCTGCTCAGTAATTTTTGCATCCTCCTCACTACCCAAGTACACACTTTCCCAAACCGGATGCTGCCCAGCTCCTGTCGGCTTTCCCCCAGTTATCAGTTTAAAAGCTGCTCTGCAGCCTTTTTGATGTTGAGTGCCAGCAATCTGGTCCCATCATGGTTCAAATGCAACCCATCCCTCCTGAACAGATTTGGCTTGTCCCAAAATGTTCTCCAGTTCCTGAAAAATCTGAAACCCTCCTCTCAACACCACCGCCTCATCCACGCATTGAGGCTTCTGAGCTCTGCCTGCCTGGTAGGTCCTGCGCGAGGGACAGGCAGCACTTCTGAAAATGCTACCTTGGAAGTCCGGGACTTCAATCTTCTTCCTAGTCTGGCTGGTTGGACACAGCTATGTGTACTGGGCTGCATGTTATGCAGCATCATCGGATTGGGGTCCCCATCTCGGTCTACGCGCAGTCGCGCATCTTCGGTGGTATGGTTTGCGCGGAATGAGGTGGCGGGAACTGATGCCATTCCTTCTGTCCATTAGGGACGCCGAACCTCTGGATATCTTAATTATTCACCTGGGAGGCAATGATCTTGCGCAGATGGCCTGCCTTTGGTTGACGGTATCTGTCCACAGGGACCTGGAGGTTTTACACAGCGTGTGGCCGCAGACGCGGTTGCTATGGTCCCAGATCATACCTAGATACCATTATAGAGGAGGACTTGATCTTCATGGTTTAGACCGTGCCCGGCGGTCAGTGAACAGGGTTGTAGCCCGGTTCCTTGCCGAACATGGTTTAGGGACATTGGTCCTACATCCGGGGATAGGGCTACAGGACTACAGCCTGTATTGTGGAGATGGGGTACACCTATCAGTGGGAGGCATGGACCTCTTTTTGGAGGATTTGCAAGCTGGCTTGGTGACCAAATTGACGGTCGGGGGGGCAGTGAGTCATTAAAGACGCCTCCCCATGTGGCTGGTAAGGTAAAGTCGATGACCCATAGGTATCCGGCAGGTGTGCAGTTGATTGGCCAACCCAAGGACAAGGTACAGGGAAATTGGGGCTGGCCGGTCTAGGGCAAACCATGAACAGGATGATGCTATGATCTAGACAGCCTGCATCACCTTGATATTTTACCGGATATACGTCAGATGCTGGAGTCAACAGGTAGCATCCTGACTTGGGTCAATAATTTGTTTTCATCGGTAAACAAATTGATACAAATGGATACAAAGTAGCCAAATATGATTGGCAATTAAGGTTGGTTCCTTACCAGTGCTACTGTGGCGTGCTTGCCTTAATAAATTAAGAAAAGTTAAAGTTGAGTTTAAAGTTGAAGTCATAATTTAAGATTAAAGCATAATCAATAAAGTGGCCCAAAATTTTAAATACATCACTTGTTTCCGTGTCTTTATTGGGGGAGTGGGCCTGCAAGGAAAGCGTGGCAGCACAATATGGCTGCCACGCTCTTTGCCGCCCCCCGCCCCCAAGAGACAGGCATTTGGGCCTCTGCGGCGTGGCATGGCCACGCTCCCTATTAAAGGGGCAGCCATGCGTCCTCCCGCCGCCATTTTCCAAAGATCGGCTGGGCTTGACCACATTTGCCCTCTACCCCCTCCCTAAGCAGCAGTGTGATTATTTTGGTTGCTTCGGGGCTGGATGGGAATTTTTGCTTGAACCTGCATTGGCCCCTTGGTTCTTGGTGTTTTTTGCCTATCCCACACTGTTGCTGGTGGTCGAGATATGGGGTATTATTATTTTTCATGGTCACTTTGGCGGGTAGCACTGGTAAGGTAAAGTCGATGACCCATAGGTATCCGGCAGGTGCGCCGTTTATTGGCCAACCCAAGGACAACGTACAGGGAAATTGGGGCTGGCTGGTCAAGGGCGAACCATAAACAGGGTGATGCTATGATCTAGACAGCCTGCATCACCTTGATATTTTACCGGATATACCTCAGATACTGGAGTCAACAGGTAGCATCCTGACTTGGGTCAACAATTTGTTTTCATCGGTAAACAAATTGATACAAATGGATACAAAGTAGCCAAATATGATTGGCAATTAAGGTTGGTTCCTTACCAGTGCTACTGCGGCCTGCTTGCCTTAAAAAAATAAGAAAAGTTAAAGTTGAGTTTAAAGTTGAAGTCATAATTTAAGATTAAGGCATAATCAATAAAGTGGCCCAAAATTTTAAATCCATCACTGGTGTCCGTGTCTTTATTGGGGGAGTGGGCCGGCAAAGGACAACCTTTACCTTTGCTGAATGGGAAAAGAAGTTGAAGAGGCAGAAAGTAGCCTGGGATGCTCTAGGGTTCCTGCTTGGAAGTCTGGGAATAGGGCAAAAGGCTTGTTGCAAGGCCTGCACTGGCCTGAACGGGATTCTTTGCCTGTTTGCAATGGAGCTGGGAGCACTAAGACGGACTAAATGGGAGTCATTTACATTTTTCTATTATGTTGGTGTGGGGAGCTGGCCCTTATATTATTATAATTAATTATCTGCTTTTAATTGCTCTTTATTCCTTATATTAAGTTTCCTTATTCTGTTATATTAATTTTTTGTTTTTTACATGTAGAAGCTTGGGTGTCACAGCCACCATTTTGGGCACTGTGATGGCAGTGGACTTTTTGGGGTTGATTACTTCATTATATATATATATATATATATATATATATATATATATATATATATAATTAACTACTGCTCAACTAATTAACACACTCCCAGTCAAGAACTGGTATTTTTATATATATATATATATATATATATTTTATATCTTGTATGTATTTGCTTTGTATTTTATACTCTGTATGGAATAAGTATTAACATTTTGGGAATCAGTAAGCTAAAATGGACAGGGATGGGCGAATTCAGCTCTGGAAACCATCATATCTACTACTATGGACAGGAAAACCTCAGAAAAAAACGGAGTGGCCATAACTGTAAATAAAAGAGTGAGAAAAGTAGTAATGGGATACAATCTCAAAAATGATAGAATGATGTCAGTCAGTCTACAAGGCAAACCATTTAACATCACTGTAATCTAAATATATGCACCAACTACTAGTGCAGATGAAGCCACAGTAGACCAGTTCTATGAGGACCTACAACATCTTATAGAACAGACACCAAGAAACGACGTCCACATTATCTTAGGAGACTGGAATGCAAAAGTAGGAAATCAAAAAGTCGAAGGAATAACAGGCAAGTTTGGTCTGGGAACACAAAATGAACCAGGGCAAAGACTGATAGAGTTCTGCCAAGATAACACACTAGTCATAGCAAACACCCTTTTCCAGCAACACAAGAGGAGACTCTACACATTGACATCACCAGATGGCCAACATCGAAACCAAATTGACTACATACTCTGCAGCCAAAGATGGAGAACCTCCATACAGTCAGCAAAAACAAGACCTGGAGCAGACTGTGGCTCAGAGCACAATCTACTGATCGCAAAATTCAGGCTCAGACTGAAGAAAATAGGGAAAACTAATAGGCCGGATAGATATGATCTAGACAACATACCCAAGGAATACATGGTGGAGGTGAGGAACAGATTCAATGGTCTGGACCAGATAGACAGAGTACCAGAAGAATTATGGACAGAGATGAGAGACATTATGCAGGAGGCAGCAAGGAAAACCATACCAAAAGAAAAGAAGTGCAAAAAAGCAAAGTGGTTGTCGGATGAGGCTCTTAAAATAGCAGAGGCAAAGGACAAAGGAAAAAGTACAATCACTTAAATAAAGAATTTCAAAGAAAAGCAAGCAGAGATAAGGAAACCTACCTAAATGAACAGTGCAAAGAAATAGAGGAAAACAACACAAGAGGGAAGACTAGAGATCTCTTTAAAAATTGGGAAAGTCAAGGGAACGTTGAAAGCAAAAATGACCATGATAAAAGACAAAGATGGCAAGGAGTTACCGGATGCAGAAGAGATAAAGAAAAGATAGAAAGAGTACACAGAGGAACTTTACAAATAAGACCTAAACACCCCGGATAATAACAATGAGGGGTAAATTGAACTTGAACCAGACATCCTAGAGAGTGAAGTCAGAAAGGCCCTAAAAGCACGGCAAATAACAAAGCCCGTGGAGATGATGGTATCCCAGTTGAATTCTTCAAAGCCCTAAAAGATGATTGAATCAAGCTACTATATGCTATATGCCAGCAAATTTGGAAAATGAAACAGTGGCCACAGGATTGGAAAAGATCAGTATACGTCCCAATCCCAAAAAAGGGCAATGCCAAAGAATGTTCAAATTATTGAACAATTGCGCTCATCCCACAAGCTAGCAAAGTGATGCTCAAGATAATACAGGATAGACTGCAGCATGTAGAAAGAGAACTACCAGAGGTGCAGGCTGGGTTCAAAAGAGGCAGGGGGACCAGAGACCACATTGCCAACATACGTTGGATCATGGAGAAAACAAAGGAATACCAGAAACAAGCTTACTTCTGCTTCATTGACTACACCAAGGCCTTTGATTGTGTGGACCACAACAAAATGTGACAAGTAATTAAAGAGATGGGAATACCAGAACACCTCATATGTCTCATGGGAAATCTGTACATGAATCAAGAAGCAACAGTTAGGACAGAGTATGGAATGATGGAGTGGTTTGGAATAGGAAAAGTAGTAAGACAAGGCTGCATTTTATCACCCTGCTTATTCAATCTATACACAGAGCACATAATGTGCAATGCAGGGATGGAGGAATCACAATATGGGATCAAAATTGCTGAGAGAAACATCAACAATTTGAGATATGCAGGTGATACCACACTAATGGCAGAAAGTGAGGAAGACCTAAAGAAGCTCCTGATTAGGTTGAAAGAAGAGAGTGCAAAAGCTGGCCTGAGACTCAATATAAAGAAAACCAAGATAATGGCAACAGGCCATATCAGTCCCTGGAAAATAGATGGGGAAGAAGTAGAAGCAGTAACAGATTTTACTTTCTTAGGATCCAAGATCTCTGCAGATGGAGATTGCAGCCATGAAATAAAAAGGCGACTGATTCTTGGGAGACAGGCTATGAAAAACCTGGGGAACATAGTGAAAAGTAGAGACATCTCACTGCAAGCAAAGGTCCACATAGTCAAAGCAATGGTATTTCCAGTGGTAATGTATGGCAGTGAGAGCTGGACCATTAGAAAGGCTTAGTGAAGAAAAATAAATCCTTTGAGATATGGTGCTGGAGGAGAGTTTTGAGAGTCCCCTGGACAGCGAGGAGAACAAATAGGTCAATATTAGAAGAGATTAGCTCTGAGTGCTCCTTAGAAGGACAAATAACAAAGATGAAGCTGAAGTATTTTGGACATCAAATGAGAAGAGAGGATTCACTTGAGAAGGCCTTGATGCTGGGGAAGGTGGAGGGCAAAAGAAGAAGGGGACGGCCAAAGATGAGATGGCTAGATGGTATTGTAGACACAATGGGCACTGGGCTGTGTGGACTAAGGAGGATGGTGAAGGACAGGGTGCCTGGAGAGCGATGGCCCATGGGGTCGCAAAGAGTCGGAATCGACTGTGCGACTGAACAACAAAATGTAAACCCCTTGGGTTACCTTGGGGTATGTATATGTTGTTAGCCACCCTGAGTCGGCCTGTGCTGAATAGGGCAAGGTATAAATCGAATAAACTAAACTAAACTAACTAAACCCATCATGTATATAGTAAATGCTGCAGTTAAACCCCAGGAGGTGCCTTTTCACAGATGTTTTAATTTTTAGAAGGCGAAATGGATGAATTTTCAAGAGCAGTTGGTTAAAAGTATGAAGAAGATCCCTGTGCTCCCAGATAGATTTGATGAGATTGTCTACAAGGCCGCCGTCGGGATGGGGGTGGTGTACAAATGGGACTGCTGTACCGGGCCCGGGAGCTGACAGTGGCCCTGCCGGGCGCTCACTCCATCACGCAGTCCCCAGGTCTCGAACTGCCGCTTTGCCAAGGCCTTCCAGGTACAAGGCGAGCTGTTTCAGAAGGGAACCTTGAGGGGTGTGGTAGCGAAGAGGTGTGGTGGTTTCCCAGGCCAAGGCGGGGGACAGGGAGGGTGTTACTCTCCTCGTCTCTCTCTCTCCCCACCCCTCCCTCGACTGCTGCTGCGGGTTCTCCTCCTCTTCCTCAGAGAAGTCATATTTGGCAGGCGCTCTCGCAATCAGGAAAGCTTATGCCCCCCCCCCAAAAAAAAACACCCAAGAGCCTCCTTTTCTTAAAGGAATAATTATTCATTGCAAGCTTCCATGGAACCCCCGGTTCTACTTTTCCAGCTTTTCGACCCAGAGGAACGCCAAGTGCACAGCCGAGGTAGCAGTGGGGATGCCTTATCAGGTTGCGCCACCTGTCCATCCCCTTCGCTGGTCCCCCTGCATCACGCCCTTCCATGTTCCGCCACCCAACCTACGGGACCGCGGTGCCCTGGGATGGCAGCACCAGTTCTGCTGGGGCTCCAGGATGTGGCAGCCCCCGCTGGCTCCCACAGGGGGCCTCCTACCCCATGGGACTCCCAGCAAGCTTGGCAGGGCTCCAGTGAGCAGTGGCCTCATGTGACGCCCGAGAAAGGCATCAGAGGCTGTGGGGTGGAGTGGGTGCTTAATCTCCAAAAGACCTTTTTAAATTTTATTTTAGGTAGAAATTACAGTGACTCAAGTGGCTAAGAGGCTGACTGGAAGGCGGAAGGTCAGTAGTTCGAGCCCCAAATACTGCAGGATGGAGTGAGCTCCCATCTTTGGCCCAGCTCCTGCCAACCTAGCAGTTTGAAAGCAAGACATTACAAGTGGATAAATAGGGACCACTTCGGTGAGAAAGTAAACAGCGTTCTATGTTTTCTAGTCATGCCTGCCACGTGAACACAGAAACGTCTGCAGAAGCAGATAGCACTGGCTCTTCAGCTTTGAAACAGAGATGAGCACTGAACCCGAGTCGGATACGACTGGCTTTCGAGCAAGGGAAACCTTTACCTTTATTTATCCTTATATACCTGCTTCATGAGGGACTGTGGTGGCTTAGTGGTTAAGACATTGAACTTGACGATCAGCAGGTCAGCAGTTTGATTCTTGAGTGCTGCATGACGGAGTGAGTTGTCAGCTCCTGCCAACCTAACAGTTCGAAAGCATGAAATTGCAAGCAGATAAATAGGTGCCACTTTGGCAGGAAATGCAACAGCATTGTGTGCACTCTGACATCTAGTCATGCCTGTCACATGATCATTGAAATGTCTGTAGATGCATACAGCGCTGGCTCTTTGGTTATAAACAGAGATGTGCACTGAACCCTAGAGTCTGATATGACTGGCTTTTGAGCAATGGCGACTTTTACCTACCTGCTCCATTGGTGACCTCTCTGAGCGGTTCACACATTAATTAACATTTTGCCTTCATTAACAAGCTGGGTACTAATTTTACCGACCTCATTGTCTATCTTGTGAAAGTAACATCAAGGGAAAATATTTCAAGAAGATGTTGTACCCAGTACATCCAAACACTGCTGGATAGATATTAGGCACTCTTCAACCAGGATCCTTTCCAGGAAGATACTGTTGAAGCTGGGGAAGAACTGATGCAAGTTCTAGATGAAAATTGAAAATTTCATGGTGCATGTTAGTTCAGAACCTGGATATAAAGCAGAACAATAGACGAGCTTGGAAACTCCTTGAAAATGGAGGCGTACATTTAACCTAGCCACAGCAAAACTATACTGCAGTAACAGCAGACCAAATAGATATAGCATTTACACCTACATACTGTTCCATACTGCTTAGTGGACACTCTGGGCAGTTCATAGAGTAATTAGCATTTTGATGCCAAAATAGCATTTTACCAACCTAAGGATGATGGAAGGCCAAGTCAACCTTGATTCTCTGCAAGAACAACCTCAACTGGTCTATTACCACACTTTCCACTAGCTTGCTTAAGAATGGTAAATTAGTGACCGGGCAATAGTTTTTAAAATTGTCAGCTACTAAATTCGGAATTTTAATCATCTCTGTCAAAGGGGCTGGCAGAAAACTTTCACAAGGAGGCATTAGGGATTTTCTTGGAATAGTAGCCATGTTAGTCTGTGGTTCAGGCATATCAGAAAACAAAATATAAAAATAAAAACACTGCAGCACTTTAAAGACTAAGTGCTATATTTTTACTATGAGCTTTAGAATAGAATAGAATAGAATCCTTTATTGGACAGGTATGCTAACACACCAGAAATTTGCCTTCGGTACATATGCTCTCTATATACATGAAAAATTAAATTATTTCATGGATCAAGTCCACTTCTTCAGACAAAGGAGTAAAACTTCCAGGTATGGTTTATGTACACCAGATGCAGAGGCCAAGATGTTACAAGGTAAATGGGTTACAAGGTAATGAGGTAAAGAGTAATCAAGCAGAATGACAGATCATGCATATCAATACAGCTTCCTACAGCTAGCAGTATCAAATGAGCCATGGATTGTTATTCAGATTAGTTTTAAATTCCCCTTTTCAATTTTATAAATGTGAAGTTGCAAAGCAGAGCATATGCTAATGAATTTAACCTCTTACTTGTTTAACCTCTTACTTGTGTGAGCACCATACCTGTCAAGTTGCTGGTGTCCAAATACGGGAAGGTTTCTGGGCGCCGGCATTGGCACATGCACGCCACTGCCTCTGATGTCAGAGGCAGTGATGTCATGCACAGTAACCCCTGTGTGCATGTGCAGAAACCCCTTCGGCCAGCAAAGGGGTTACTGCACATGCGTGCCCATCAGAGGCAGCGGCATGCATGTGGAGTAACCCCTTTCCTGGCTGTTCAAATATGGGATGACGGCGGGAAGGAGCGTGACGGAGTGGTGAATTATGGGAAATCCTGGCCAAAACAGGATACTTGACAGGTATGGTGAGCACATCTTGTTGTGCTCATGTTGTAAAAGAGAATATTGTAGGAAAGTTAGTGAAGGTGCTATAATATGCCAAAATAAGTATATAAAATATATAGCAGTATATAGTAATCTGTGTATCAAATTTGATAATGTCCCAGAAACCCTTTGGCTAATATTCATGCCTCTGTGATGGGTGTCCAACAGATGGATGTATTTCATTTCTGCTCTCTTTGGATCCTAGTCATGTAATTTCTCTGTTCCAGAATTGCAATGTACAGGTCTTGGATAGAGTGTCCACGTAGATTGAAGTAGTTTGAAAGAGTCTTCTCTGTGTTGCCATTCTGGATGTCTGATTTGTGTCCATTAATTCTTTTGCACAAAGATTGCCCTGTCTGTCCTAAATAAAGTGCAGAAGGACATTTTTTGGCAAGAGATTGCATAAATCACATTGGCAGAAGAACAAGTAAAACTGCCTTTGATGTTGTGTGTGGTGACATTGGGTCCAGTAATATTGTTTCCAGAGCAAATGTGGGGTAAAGTTGACATCTGGGTTTGCAGAAGGGTCTAGTTTATTGGAAATCCATAGATTTTTATTGTCAATTTCCAAGGACAATGCAGCCAATGGAGAATTCAAAGAAATGGCCTCCCGCAGGGCAGTGTGCTATCTCTCACACTGTTTAACATATATACTAATGATCAACTACTGCCAGAAGCCACAAGAACTTTCTTTATGCCAATGAACTGGCAATTACTGCACAGTGCACAACCTTTGAGGCTGTTGAGAAAAAAACAGACTGAAGCATTGAATTTAATGGCTATATATTATAGGGATAACCAACTGAAGCCAGCGTTCCATGCACGCTGGTGTCTAGTCATGCCTGCCACATGACCACGGAAACGTCTGCAGAAGCAGACAGCGCTGGCTCTTTGGCTTAGAAACAGAGATGAGCACTGCACCCTAGAGTCGGATACGACTGGCTTTCGAGCAACGGAAACCTTTACCTTTACTCCTACCTGAAGCCAAACTGTCTAAAAACTCAATTCTGTGCTTTTCATTTTAAAAACCATGAGGCATCAAGAAGTCTGCAGGTGACTTGGAATGGCACCAGGCTCAAACATTAAAAAAGTAAAGGTAAAGGTTTCCCTTGCTCGAAAGCCAGTTGTATCTGACTTTAGGATTCAGTGCTCATCTCTGTTTCAAAGCCAAAGAGCCAGCGCTGTCTGCTTCTGCAGACATTTCCATGGTCATGTGGCAGGCATTCTGTTACCTTCCCACTGAAGTGGTCCCTATTTATCTACTTGCAATTTCTTGCTTTCAAACTGCTAGGTTGGCAGGAGCTCAAACATTGCATCACCCCAAATACCTGGGAGTTACCCTGGATCTAACTCTCACTTTCAATACCAAAGAGAATTTTTTTGCCAGGAACAATATTCAGAGGAAAATAAAAGGCACACATTGGGGTGCCCGACCTCACACATTAAGAACTTCTGTGCTAGCTTTATGTTACTCTGCAGGAAAGTATGCTAGTCCAGTGTGATGCAGATCAAAGCATGGAGGGCAGGTGGATGTGGCCTTAAATGAAACAGCGAGATTGTTCAAAGGATGCCTAAAACCAACCCCAATAGAAAAAGTGCATTATTTAGCTGGCATCCCTCCATCAAAATTATGTCGAGAAAGTGCTGCTCAGAAAGAGTGCATCAAAGCAAGATCCTCAGAAACAAACCTGGGTTTCTAACCCAGGGTTTCTCAACCTTAGTGCTCCAGATGTTCTTCAACTTTAATTCCCAGAAGCCCTGATCAACAGGTGTGTAGACTTGGGCTTCTGGTAATGAAGTCCAAAAACATCTGGGGCACCAAGGTTAAGAAACCCTGGTCTAACTCACTGACAACAAGAATATGACTCTCAGCACACCAACAGTTGGATCATATTAGTTGAGTAAAAAGATTAATAGGACCACTGGCTAGTTTTAACACAAGTCCCAAACTAAAGGTTTGTGGAGTGGTGGCCCCAGGATTCAGCATATTGGTCTCCTCAGATGAAGGAAGATCATACCTTAAGGAAGTACTTTCTCCTTAGGAGTCTTCCTCTTTTTCCACACACTTTGCCTCTTAGCTTAAATGTGAGTTTGTATCTTCAACTGCACTACCACAGCAACCATATGGCTAGTTTTGGATTTCATCTTCATTCATTTTTATTATGGTTTTATCAATGGAGTCTGCTAATAGAATTAAACTCACCATTAAAACCAGATTGACAGTTGGTGTCTTAAGTACATAGAATTCTTACTGTGGAAACACATACATATTTGTGGTAGCATATACAGACTAACTCAAAATTATTGGAAAGAAAGATGTTCGAAACAAACAGATGTGAAAAATCAACTTCCCAGTTAGCTATGCTTGTGTGAATTGCTTCTCATCATGAAGAGAAGAAAAGTCTGGCTTCTTATAAAAGATGAGAAGAATTTAATATGACTACTGACACCTTTTGTTGCATTTTTATAAACCATTGTCAAAATATTCAACTGGGGTACAATTTGCAGTATTTGAAATGCTTTGAATAATTCACACATCCATTTATTCTTCATTAGTGGATTAGGCTTGGTAAAAAGAAATATTTATATTATTTTATGACATGTAGCATTAATAATGCATTGTTTTGCTCTCAAGTTGCTCTTTTTTATGTTTAATTTTCTTTTAAAAAACAACAACCCGCTATACATATATGCAACAAGATGAAGTTCCTGAATACAGATTAAGGCACCATAAACTGTCATGTGAAAAGGGGATTTAATTACATGGGATAACCCTAAAGGGAACAGAGATAAATACAAGTCAGATAATGTTATAAATAAGGTCAGAAGGGTGTGTGTACAAGATGGAAGTCATAAAGTCTGTATAAAATTATTTAGCAACAATGAAAGAAATAAAATTTATTATTAGAATGAATGGAAAAATTTATTTATTTATTTATTTTGAGTTTTATCGCCACACCGAGGTGACTCCGGGCGGCTTACTAAAGTTACACAGGAAGTATTTATAGAAGGAAACATGAACTACCATATAATCTGGCCAGACATAAAGGAATCTTCTGAAAATCTAAAAGAAAGGTGTAATAAAAGAGTTGGAAAACTTGGGAGTGAAAAGTATAAAGGATGGAAAAGTCTAGGAATAGGGAAGAAAAGAAGAAGATAGAAATGAAATTAAACTGGTTTAATAGACTGAAAATGGAGAATTGGGCCATTGACTGGATAAAAATAATATGGACCATGTAGAGAAATAACAAAATTTGAAGAACTAATAATTCAGTTAAAACAAAATATTTTTATGAACTTTGAATGGACTGTTGGGAGATACAGAAAACACTGAGAGAGACATGGGAGATTGATTTATGGGTAAAAATTAAAGAAGATGACTGGGGAAAATATGGAAACAAAGGATTAAGAAAAATATGTCAGTGGGAATTAAAGAACATTGCTATCTATACTTATAAAAAGGCCCCATAACTGTTGGGTTCATTCAAAGGCTTCTGCACCCGGCCCAACCATCCTCGACCAAGCACTCTGCCATTTCCTTAACCCTCGCCTCACCAATGCCGCAGGGGTACGGAGGTCAGGCTGAGGTACACGAGCGCAGAGGAGGCTTGGAAATTAGGTCCAGCGGTTTTAAACCCAAACTGCGCCGGAAGGGAGACTTGAAAGACGCAGCCGGAGCCAGGAAAAGGTAAGTGCGGCCGGTGGGGATTAGGGATTGGGGGGGGAAATGCAGGACCCCGGTAACCATGCCCCCATGCCCCACCACCTAGCCCCCCCTACCTAACGCCCACCGACCGCACTTACCTTTTGCCAGCTCTGGCTGGGTCATTCAAAGTCTCCCTCACGGCGCAGCCTTCTACGTAGGGAAAAGCACTGGCCTCTCCTTCGACTCTGTGGGCGACGTGGCCTCGACGCCGGCACAGACGAAGGACAGGCTGGTGCTTCTCCCTGAGGGAAGCGGTTCGTCTTCCTAGGAGGACGGAGGCCAAAAGATTCGGCCCCCGTCTTCCAAGGAAGACAAACACCTTACAAATGGGAGATGAAGGCCAAGCATGGAGCACAGTTCTTGGCCTCCATCTCCCACAACCACTCCCTCTCCCCCCCCAGGCTTAAGACAGCAGGGGAAAAAATTCCCCCACGGCCTCGGAGGCCAGCACAAACCACCACCGTAGCATGGGGGTGGGGAAAGAGGATACCCCTCTCTTTCTGCCCCCTGACCCATGCTTTGGCGAGGTAGTGGGAAAAATATGTTTTCCCCCACAGCCTCGGAGCCTAGCACAAGCCAGCCCATAGCTTGGAGGGGAGGAGATACCCCCTCTCCCCCCCCCCGCAACCCAGGCTATGGCAAGGCCCCCCCTGTAAAAATAAATAAATAAATAAATAAATAAATAAATAAATAAATAAAATCCCCCCCCAAAGCCAGGATTTAACGCAGCCTGGCAAGCAAGGCAAGGCCACGTTAAATCCTCCTACCCCCCCCCACATAAAACCCTTCCACCCACAACAAAAAAACCCCTAGAACTCACCTACAGGGAACAACCGACACAGACGTCCTAACTCCTCGAACGCCTCCTCGCACTGAACGTTAGTGAATGTAGTCCACCAGAGGGTGCTATTTTAGTTAACTAAAAAATAACTAAAAATAGCACCCTCTGCTGGACTACATACACACACAGACACAGACACACACACACAAACACAAACACACACACAACACTCCTGCCATAATAAAAAATAATAATGTGTGAGTTGGTGGTTGGAGTGGTTTTTTACGTAGGAATGGTGGTTGTGCAAAACCAAAACCACCCCAAACCACCAACACACACATTAAAAATGCCCGGCCGGGCCGGGCAAAATATGCTAGTTAAATTATATGGAGATGGTATATGACCCCGATCAAACTAAGCTGTTATGATTGTGGATATAAAAATGAGTATTGGAGAAGTAAAGAAAAGATAGGGACATATTTTCATTTATGGTGATAATGAAAGGTGGCAAAAAGGAGTTGAAGAAATGAATCAAATATTGTCATTAAAATTAGAAATGTCTCCTAGACTAGCATTGTTAATGGATTTAAGCAACATAAAAGTGGATAGAAATAAGAAAGAGATTATTATTATGGTAACAGCAACAAAGTTGTTAATGGCTAAAAACTGTGAGGACTGGTATAAAGAATTATGAAATACGGGATGCAGGTTGAGAATTCCTGATGTAGGGAGACAGGAGAGATGGTCTTACAGATAACAAGGTCCTAAACTGTGTAAGGCCTAATGTGTGATTGTCAGTACCCTCATGCATAAAATAAATGGGAGGCCAGTGCTGATTTGAAGGCTTATAAAATCAGGAGAACTGCATAGTGTTATGCCAGGGTTAACCTGGCTGCTACATTCTGGATCCCTTGTGATTTCCATATCAGAGACAAGGGCAGCCCCACATAGAGAGCATTACTGTAGTCAGTTTTTGATACCACCAATGCATGGACCAGAGTTGTTAGGTTTTTATTATGGCCAGATGATTATCAAGGCAGCCAATAGCATCCACTGCAGAAGATGTGGAGACAATAGGGCTGGGTACCATCCACATATTGGTTACACTGAATACCAACTCTCCCGTTGGTTTCATATAACATCATAGAAATGTGGCACCCAGCATTGGGGTTGAGACAAACTCCCCATGATGAATTCTCTGGCTTCACCTGTCAAGAGTTGAATTTTCTGGCTTCAGCAATCAAGGAAGTAGCTTCTCCAAAGGGATACCATGGTTGACAGTGTCAAAAACCGCTGAGAGATTCTGGAGCACCAGAATGCTTCCCACAGGAGGTAATCCTGCAATGCAACCATTGTAGTCTTGGTGCCACAAGAAGGCCAGAATTTTCTGATAATTGATTCTTAAGGACTCAGCTTTTATATGTTTACTAGCATTCAGGTTTTTTTGTGTGTTTTGGTGGTAGTTTTTTTTGGGGGGTACACACCACACACACACACACACACACACACACACACACACACACACACACACACACACACACACACACACACACACACACACACACACACCAGCCAGCAACAGGTAAGTGGGGCAGGGGACAGGGACGGGGAGGGCAAGAGGCAGGTGAGTGGCGTGGTTCCTGGGCCCACTCCCCCCCTCAGTTCCTCTCTCTTGCCCCACTTACTTGTTGCTGTCTGGGCCTTTCGTTGCCTGGTCTCCCCGGCGTGGCCTTCTTTGCTGTGCTGCTCACCGATCTGTCCTCAGTCCTTGGCATCAAGGCACTCCCTGCTGCCTCGCCAAAGCCACGTGGGGGAGAGGAGGGGCTCTTCCTCTTTCCCCCAAAGCTATGGGGAGGCCGGCGCTGGGCTCCAGGGCTGCATGGAGACTATGTGCTCTTCCCGCTACCTCGCCGAAGCTGCGCAAGGGGAGAGGGTGGGGATCGCTTCCCTTCGGGAGACAAATTGTCTCCTGGAGAGAAGTTGTCAGCGCGTTGGTGGTTTTTTTACCGTGTGTGCTGGTTGCCCCACCTCCTCTGCGATCACACCCTTCAGCCTCATTGGCTGAGTGGTGGCACTACATGGAGGACACTGTAGTTTTTTTCTGGCCGTGTTCGTGTGGCGGTTGCCCCACTCGTGGCTGGCGGACCCTTGCCGCGATGCTCCAAGGGTGGTCAGGTAAGTGTAGGTGGCTCGGTTCGGGATGGTTGGGCTGGGTGCAGGCGTGCATACCAGTCACTAACAGTTAACGGCCCTTCTTATAGGTAAAGATCTCCCAGTTTCTTAAAGTCAAATGCCACTTTGAAGTCAATTTAGCCTAGAATGAGGTTGTTCCTTTAGTAGAGTATTTCTCAGTAAGACATTGAATAATAAGGCATTGACATATTGCAGATCTCTCTGACTTCAAAACTGCCTGTTCCTACACCATATTTTCTTGTTCAAGCAAATCTACAAATTTATTTAGAACATGTCTTGCATATAGCTTGCTTCTAATTTTCAGCAAACTGATTAGCGTATAATTTGATGGGACCTTCATTTTACTTTTTAAATAAAATTAAAGCTATTTCCCAAGATTTGGGGATACAGCTTGTGATGTCAATATGTCTAAAAAGAAATGGGAAAAAAGAGGCCTACCATTCCTTATTCTCTTTTAGAAAATCTGGTGGAATGCCATCAAGACTGGGATTTTATTATTTTTTCAGTTGGTCTATAAAAGATAGACTCTCGTCTGGGCTAATGGAAAGCCATTTAGAGTTACATTCTAGTGTCAAAGAGAAGGATTAAATAACATCTACCTGAAGGTATGAGGTCATTGGAGATTTAGGTTTCAAGAGTCTACCAATGACTAATTTGCAAAACCTTTTGTTGTTTCAATCAGTTTTCCCCATAGTCCCCTGGTGTGTCAACAATGTATCTTCCTTTTCTGAATCTGCAGTTTTGAAAGGGTATCACATTTAGCCTGGGCTTCTGCTCCCAGGTATTGCTGGTACTTTCATCTTAATGGAATATTTTTCTTTCTTTCATGCAGCTACGTTTGAACCATGGTTTAAGAGTAATTATATGATTCTCACGACTTTTCATTGTGCGGGTGAACATGATATGGATTTACCATTTGTATAAAGTCTGAATCTCCTGGCTTCCTAAGACATAAAGAGAACCATTCAGATTTTCTTGAATTATGATCTCCTTCAAGCTTTGTGCTAATTTTAGGGCCCCATCTTACCTGACAATCATATCTTTCTAGTGGTGAAATCATAGTATGACATTTAGATTGAAGATAGAAATGTCTGGAGTCTTAATTGCATACTTAGAAAAGGGGGGGGGGAATGGTGCCCTTCTAGGTATGGAAGCACTACCTCAGAAATAGAAAAAAGGGCTCTATGCAATTATCTTTTGTAATGGTTGTTTAGAACAAAAAAAAAAAGCCCAATTTATGGGTAAATTTATAGAGAGGGCCCCCAGCATAATTAGCACATTGATCTTTAAATGCCCTCCCCTTTTGGGGGTGGGGTGGGATTCTCATTTATTATATTAAGTATCATCTTATATTTAGAAGTTAAAAAATCATCCACTGGGACCATATGACCATTTAAATCATACCTAGCAGAATCAAGTCATCTGCATGCTTTCATATAGATTTCTAATAATATCCAGTACTCCTCAAGTCCTACTTTTTTACCAGTAGGGTACATTTATAATCAATAAATTCCTCTTAACCCCTAAAATAAAACTATAGTGGACCCTCGATTAATGACGCATTCGAATAGTGTCATTTTCGATTAATGATGCTACGACGCTCCCAATGTGATTATTTGAATAACGACAAAAAAGTCGTTATTCGAATAATGATGGTATTTTTACCATCGTTATTTGCATAATGATGTCATTATTCGAATAGCGATGTCGTTATTTGAATATTGCTGTTGTTATTCGAATAGTGACGGTATTTTACCATCATTATTCGAATAATGACTTTTTTGTTGTTATTCGAATAACGACGTTATTCGAATAGCGACGCTACTTGGGGAACCAAGTAACAACGTTATTTGAGGGTCCACTGTACTGCTATAGGTAGCTGTCTCAGGGTGGCCTTCACATTAGATTTCACCTGCAATGCAGTTGATATAAAAATATCCAGCTCTCACTTTCAGTCTCCCTGATATACACCTGGTAATGCATTAACCTTCAAGAAATTGTAACCATCTAATACCTGATCTGCATCAGATCAGGTTCTTGCAAAATAATATATTTGGGACAGAAGGGGATTTCAAGGGCATGACATATACATAGAGCCCATCCTGCCACATTCCATAAGAACAGTTCAATGGAGGTGACTTTCCAGATGTTTTTGAGTCATGCCATCAAGCTTGAATAGCTGATCTCAGATGGCTTTCCTAATTATTTATTTCCACTGACCTTGAGGTCACTTCATCCCTTTAAGACAGTTCTCAACTTTTTAAAGCTGGGGACCAGGTCACGCTCCCTCACATACCTTTGGGGGCCAGACAGCCATTTTGCCCTTCCTCCACCACATGGCACTTCCTGGTGTGGTGGAGGTGGTGGTGGGTCATATGAAATGTTGCCGCAGGCTGCATCTGGCCTGCAGGTAGCAGGTTAGAATCCCTGCTCTAAGAGTTGGGTAGCTCAACCTTTTGTTCTAAAAAGTATTCTCAAGGTATATTGTGGTGACTTCTTCTATTTTACACAATTCTGGATTTTGACAGGTACTGATATAGATCAGCTATGCCCCTCTTATTCATGATTACCTCTGGTTTCAAAACTGGTTGGATTGGGGCCCTATTCACAGATTTTGAAGGCAATCCACAACTTCAGTTGTGTAAACCAAATATTTCCACCAAATAGGTTTGAGTGAGTCAGCCCTTTCTCATTTTTGTTTCTGTTTTGCAAAGAAATATTTAAAATTAAGACACAGTAGGACTGTTTTTTGTTTACAGAGTTTAAGGTTTAATACCCATCATCCCTAGCCGTGGGAAAAGGCATGAAATATCTGGCAATGCAAATGGCCTCTTCTAAAGACATCTACAGACACATGTTACAGTAAAGTGTAATTTATTAAGATGTTGCTAAATAGATGGATAGATTAGGCTGTGTAATGATATAATAGCCAGTAATTCAAACCAATGGATTCTTTGGCTGTTAGGTTTCTTCACATTTTTGACTATTTTTCAGAAGCAATAGGGTTCAATGTTTCAAGTCTTTTTTAATCACTACAGTGACATTACAATATATCAGGGGTTGCCAACCTAAGGCCTGTAGGCTGGATCTGGCCCACGGTGCCATTTCATGTTGCCTCCACCCTCCAAGGTCATTCAAGAAACAAAATGACCACACTCTTTGAAGCTGTTTGGACAAAATGGCTGCCCCCACTGTGCAGGCAGGGCAAAATGGCCATCCTGCCCTCAACGCTGACTGAGAGTGTGTGACCCGGGAACCGGCTTGGAAAGGTTGGGAACCCCTGGCATACCTTATGGGACTGTAAAGAAACCAAATGTGAAATAAAAAAACGTAATACAAAAGAATGAAATATTAACTTTCTGAGTTAATGTAATTATTTGGAGTACAATCTTATGCTAAATAAGTTTGGACGATTGTTCCAGTAAGGGCCAATACATTGTATTGTGTTGTATATTGAAACCCCTCCAAAGAATACGCCCTTTTATTTTGTGTCTGTAATTTTATTAATAAGCATCTTAATTAACAAGATAACATGCCGTACATGACCTAAAAGAAATCTACAGTGGGTTTAACTGGACTTGCAATGCTATTGGATATAAAAGCATATAATGCCCAAAAGCACAATTCTGGAGAGCAGAAGGCTTCACTACAAATACATAATCATTTTCAAATTCTGTATTGTACCACAGATTGGAAAAAAAATCTCCCTGAAATACAATTTCAAATAAATATATTTATATAAGTTTTTAATTTCATGTATCATTCATAAGGAGGGCTAACATGTACATTGTTGTTTCCTACAATTTACCAAACACACTTTGCCTTTCACCTGTTTGGCTATAGTAAGAAAATTAAATGGGCATGGATGAGCACAGTTCCTGAGGAAGGTTTTGACATGATGGTTAAAATGTTTTAAAATGAACTGGATTTGCACACTATGAAGCAAAATTCCCCTTGAATGTCAGTCCACAGAAAGTTTTAGAGAAACAAAGACTGCTAATGAGGAAAAAAAATTTTTATTTAAAATTAGGCACATAGTTATTTTAACAGAACCACAGCTTGGGCTTCTATACTCAAATATTACTTGGTACTTTTTCCACATCTGGAATAACCTCTGAAGCATTAAGCAAAACATAGTATGCTGTTTTGAATTGCAGATTGAATAAGAAGATATACCACCCCATAGCTCTTAGTGCACTCTCTGGGCAGTTCACAAGGTAATTAGCATTTTGCCCCAACCAACCTCAGAAGGAAGGAAGGAAGGAAGGAAGGCTGAGTCAACCTTTAACCCCATCAGGATCAAACTCACAATGTTTTGGCTGAAGAACAGCAGTTTAACCACTGCACTACCAAATGAAATTTAATATTATTGTCATGCAAAGCAACTATGTTTTCTGTTGCCTGTTTCTATCAAATTGTTTCTCTCTTGGCAGAATGCTTTGCCCGCCAACCCCCGGAATAATGAGACAGAGACAGTGTTGGATTTAAACTTAGGGCCACTTTATTAACCAGAACTTCATAACAAACTATTTGACTGCGGCAGGGGCTGAGTAGTGCGACTATACGTGATGGAGCCAAGGTGATCAATCTCACCTTCTCCACTCACCACCAGGTGATCGTCCTGTTCTGAACAGTCCCCATCCCGGCTCACCGTTCGGGTCAATTGGCCAATGCTGTTCTCAAGCCTCAAGGCTGTAGGCAAACAGCACCTTCCACGATCACTGAGCATGCCCGTCACCCAGAAGCGGAAGTGAACCATTTTCCGTCTTCCAGCCATCTGACATGCCCAATGTCATCCCTGAATCATCCTAGGCCTTCACCTACCATTTTAACTATGCGCTACTCGCCAAGTGACCAAATCGCACCCCCAAGCCAATTTCCACAATCTGCAACAGTGTGAAGTGGGCAAAAACACCACAGTTCCATGGCCAATCAGGAACATGCACAAAAATTCCCACTCGGCCCCGAAGCGACCAGCTGATCCCACACTGCTGTTCATGAGGGAGGGCAGGTGGGCTTTCACTCACCTACTGCATTGCTGACTGGGATGGGATCGGGGAGGCAAAGCCCTATATAAGGGTGTAGCTCCCCCCCTCCCCTGGTCTGGCACATCCCTGGGCATGCCCACACTCTGTCTCTCCTGGGGGAGGGGGCAAAGCCACGCCATGGGCCATACGTCCCATGGCATGTTTCCTTTCATGCTTTGGGATCAAACTGTGGTAGTCTAACAAGAAGATATGCAGTGTTTCTTCATGTTTGACCACAAAGGCAAATTTGAATAAACTAAATTCATTCAGGTGCAGTAACAACAACCTCCCCATTTTACCACTAAAACCAGTCAATTAAAAAAAATCTTCTCCTACTAAATCCCATCAGATGTATTTCAGCAAGTAGAGGTTTCCAGTATGCTGGTACCACCACATTTTTTCAAATTCATACATTCCACAACCACGAAAGAGTGACAAAGATGTGTAAATCTCTTGCCCAAAATCCTGTTTTTGACATTTAGACTTGAACACACCTATTTATCTCAGAGAGATAAAAAATTATCTCCCACATTTTTCCAACAAAGATAATTGCTTCCATAAAATAAATGCATATGCATGTTTAATTGCATAGATGTTTGTGCCAGAGGAAAGTGCAAATGTATACCACAATACAAAATGTGCACCCAGATAAATTTTCCTCCCTTAAAGTGGATGATCACTAATTAATCACAATCCTTTAACATTTTCATGAAAGACAAATGGATTGTGGTCTTTATCATAGTGGATATTATATAAAGGTTGAGTTTTCAAAAGTTCAAATTTGGAGAAAATTGAAAAATGTCATATTTTCCTATCCACAGCAGAACGATTTGAATAGGGGTGGTAATATAGGCAAACATCCATATTAATATTTGTGAACAGAATAAACTGTTCTTCCCTCAGAATTGTTCAAATCTCCATTGCCTACCCAGTTTAGAAGACTAGAAAGGTGGAAGAAGAAGGTTTAAGTATTTGTCACATGTTTTCATTATTCATTGTTAATTGTGTGCCATCAAAACAGTTCTGATTTATGGAAACCACTTTTCATGGCTTTTTATGAAACTAAGAGGAGGTTTTTCCTCTGGGCATTGTCTCATTGATTTAAGCTGACTGTAATCAGGGACTAACAAATAAGACATGACCGTACCCTGCCACAGAATTAAGATTTTCAGCAATGTCCTCGGTCTATGCTAGGGAAGAAAGGTTGCTTATAATACATATTATAACTATCAAGAGAGATTATTTATCATCTCTATAAAGATGTCTTTTTCAGATAGACTTTGATCACTGTATTTTGCTTTGTACTGGTGCTATATTGTATTTCTGTACGTTATGCATTGTGAACCGCTTTGGGTTGTCTGCTGGACGAGGAAAGCGGTATATAAGAATAAATTTCAATTCAATTCAATTCAATCATTAAACTAGAATTTAAGGGCTGAGATTGGATTCCATTATTGTTAATGCAAGTGCCATTTATTGGCAGAATGGCCAAATGTCATAAATGAATTTAACCTGTTGTAAATATATTTGAATAGGTAATTATTTTGATATGTTCGTGCTCAACAGCCTAAATGGCAGGGACTAGAAGAAACCATATCCATCTCAGCAAATGTACGATTAAAAATTTGCATCAATTTGCATTGAGAAGACTCTCAATTTGTTATTAGGAAATAAAATCATTTAATTCTGATAGGAGGGTAAAATTTAGACCAATGTTTCATTCATTACAATAATATAAAAGAGAAATCATTTTCTTAAACTAATAATTTTTCATATTTCAAGGGCTGTCACTGTTAATTCGGAAAACAGGTAATCAAAGACCCAACTGAGAAAGGTTGATGTTTTTTTTGGAAAAGTCCACACTTCAGGTGTAATTACAATTTGACCATAACAAGCACTAATACATAATTCCCATTCTTTCATTCATGATAATTGATCCTTCTTGGATTTTTATCTATTGTTAAGGACTTAGATTGTAGACCTTTGTTTGAGTATACAGTCAGTGGTGGGCATCAGCAGGTTCGCACCAGTTCGCCAGAACCGGTAGCAGAAATTCTGGCTGGCCCTGCCCATCCAAGTTTTGAAATAAAGTAGTCCTAATTTGGGTGCAACACAGGGCTTTCCCCCTGGCCATGCCCAACATACCACACCCACAGTGTGGTAGTAATTTTTTTTGGAGCCCACCACTGTATACAGTATTGGGTTCTTATTGCTGGCTACTTAAAATGGTAAGAATAAAAGATAGGAATACAAAAATACGTCAGTCTCAATTTCCTTCCATTTCTCAAAATTCTACCTACATAATGTCTAAATTGTGTATTGGGTTATGTTATCTAAAGTACATGTTCTTTCTCTCATTTTGTTATACACATCTCCCAATGTAATGTAATATTTTATACATTTCACCAATGTACATATTTCAAGCAATTTCTCCATTGATTAAAATATCAATTTTAAATCAATTTTTACCATACAAACACTTGTAACCTGCAATCATTTACATGGCTAAAACAATTGAAGCTGATTCTCAGGGTTTCTGCTCAGTGGTGGAACACCAGAAGGTGTGTGTATACATTTAATAGCATTTCACAATAACTTGGGTAAATTCACTAAAAATCTTGCTTGGTCAAAGTTTGCTTTCCATTCCTGTTTATTGATATTTAGTTAATTGATATTTATCAATTAATTGTGGGTAAGTGGGTACATATATGCTGTTAACATGCATTACTAAATCTATAGTGCAAATCAAGTACTTTCTAGCCTTGAAGAATTAGTGATCATTGATGCTGATACTGAGTGGTTCCAATTAACTGTGCTCCAATTAGCTCCACCAGTAATTGTGTTGGTACTGTATTTAAAACATTAACTTCAGAAGCTAAAAGCAGCATTATTCCAGTGTACCACATCTAAGCTAAAATATTTTTCTTCTTCCTGGAAACTAGTCTTAGATACAGTCTTGAATAGGAGAACAGGAATTAAACACTACTGGAAAGTTTAAAGTGAAGCTTCTCTTACTATTACCTAATATTAAAGCAAAATGTGTTCTTTTACATTAGCAGTAGGAATAACAATACACAATGCTATTTATATCTTCTGGGCACATAGGAATAGAAGCCCTTCAACATTAATTAGAATCCTTGACAATGGGAATTTCTATATATTTACAAGCAGTTTTATAATACAGCAATTCTACACATAACACTCCATTAATAAATTACAAAATTTTAATTACATTGATGAGCCTATACAGAATTTGTTTTGCAGGACAAGTTATGTTTTCCCCTGCTATCTGCCTATTTTAAATATCACATATTGTTGCATTCTCTTTTATCTTGGAAAGCAATTCAAATATTTTGTGAAGATATATTACTTGGAATAATAAGAGGAATTTCATAACTATGTCAGGTGAACATGTGTTTGCCAGTTTTTCTTTCTTAGCTAGTGATTTGCTTCCAAATAGCCCTATTGAGTCATTTTTTTCTAAGTCAAAGTGTTGTGAGCTATAGTGCTGGAACTTATTTTGCATAAGATTAGTGTTGTTGCAGGTGACTTTATAGAATGAAACCTACTAGAACAGAGAACATATATTGACAATCATCATGTCAAGAATTCCACCTTACCCTAAGAGCACAGGACTCTGTTCTTCTGGAGTAGTGAAATGGCGATGGTGATTGGCAGTGGTGGGATCCAGCAGGTTCACACCAGTTCGCCAGAACCAGTAGCAGAAATTCTAGTTGGCCCGCCTATCCAAGTATTGAAATGAATCAAGATAACGTTTTCATCAGATAACGCTAAAACCGCATAACATTAAGCAATCTGGAAAAAATTGCATCACATAAAGTTAAAATCCTATGGGATGCATTGGATAACGTTTGCCAAAGCCTGTGCTGGTTACAAAGAATCTCTATAGAGTTTTAATGTTATGCAATTCATCCCATAGGATTTTAATGTTATCCAATGCATGCATTGGAGAATGTTAAAAATCGGATAACACTAAGCTTTGTGGAACCAAGTTTGAGCATTATCCGAGGTTTTACTGTACTCCTAATTTGGGTGCAACACAGGGCTTCCCCCCTGGCCACGCCCACCATACCTTCCCCCAGAGTAGGTAGTAACAAAATTTGAATCCCACCACTGGTGATTCAGATGTCTTTGCAATCACCTATATACTAAATTTGCTAACAGAAAAGAAAGTCATATAACAGCCCAAACAGTCATATAACTGCTCAAACCTAACACAAGAACATAAAATTGTGCATCCCGAGTTGTTCCTTATACATGTTCAAACTGGGGTCTAGCTCACATATAGAACCCATATATGTGCAAGCCTGTGACCTCTGCAGAACCTGTTGCTTTCCAAATGCCAAAAGTGACAAATAAGAAGAAATGGCTAAGTGCTCTCCCTTAGCAACTTGGTAAGGAATGACTGAATAAGACTTACAGAAATGTGCTATTTCCCTAATGGCACAGCACATTTATGATAGTAGAGACATATTTTATTTGTATGCCTATGGCAAATATCTCACATACTCATGGTTACTATGTATCTGCTAAAAATATTACCTTCACTCTGTCTTTCTGTACATGTACATACACAGACAAACATGTATATCTATCTCTATGTACCTTTAACAAGGAGAGGGAGATAACTATATTTAGGTATTCAAATTACTTATATGACAAAAAGAGCAAACCATAACAGACCTGTCATATTCTCAATTGCTCTTAAATTATAGCAAAGACATCCACAGCGAGAAACAATCTTTCCTTATGAAAGCTCCTTCTATAATTGAAAATTGGGTTCCTTCACAAGGAAGAAGATAATTGGCTTGATTCATTTTTTACAGTTCCTACATTTCTGCATATTTGGAATAGAAAAAGGAGGAAGATAAAATGAGAGAACAATGAAAATGTAGATATTTGTTTATCCAGAACTAGAGCCTTGAGTGGATGACTTTTAAAAATTAGAGTTTGAATCCTTGAATATTCAACCATATTATTACTGAAAATTAGGGTTGTTATTTTTTCATTCCCCTAAACCAACTTCTCATCTGTAGTTGTTACATGCCATTTAGGCATAGCTGCATGCTGAAATTAATTGTACCTTGAATTTGGCCAATGAGGTTGGGTCAACATTTCAGTTCAATTCATTGTTGAATTTATGAAAATTTGTAAATCACATATTCTGGGCACAAAGAGATAGTGGCTGGGAAAAGAAAGAAAGCCAAAACTAAGTAAAACTAGAGAGTATAATCTAGTATGAACTGTACTATAAGTGGCCAGACAAATAAGGAAGAAAATTTTATGAAATTTCTCCAGTCAAGCTGTTTTTGGGGATGGAGATTCTACACTGGCAAAATCACAGTTCCTGTTTCTTTTTATGTACTTGGATTGCAATTTATATCAGTGTATAAATATATTATTTCTCTGGCCAGTGCCACAAATTCTTTGCAATGGCAACAGTAAAATGTTTTACAAGGGAAAAAAGAAACAAATCCTTCCTTAATATGGCCTCAACATAATAATTAGTACCAATTCAAATAATTGATTCACTGGGTCTCCTCAACTTGGGTATAGGAGTGGAAGTCTTTGTGAAGGATGCATTTCATCACTGTAAAGTTTTATTTATTTATGTTTTAAAAATTCATGCTACTCTTTGTCATATTGGATTTCAGTGCTATACAATGTATTACATATAGTAGTATGTGTAGTAGAATTGCACATAGAACTCACTAATATCTACTCAGCCCAGGACTCTCCCATTGGAATTCACCAATGTCATGAGGACAAAATACTTCTTATTAGATAATTTGTAAGAATGTCAAGGCTTCACTGTGAATATACTGTATACTGATAATTATACTGTTTCTATCATGCACACAATAATGCCATGACCTGAAAGCCAACAATCAGTTTGAAAATTCTGTTCTTTTATCACCATTGCATGGATTTCATTCTATTTCTATAGAGAGGAAGACAATCCTTCTCTTCTAATGCTATTTTGCCCCATGACAAAGTCCGTGGGGAAATTAAAGCAATTTTTATTCTTGGGTGGGTATTTTTGGCCTACAATTATTCTAATTAAGCTGAGTCACATTTAATTCACTACTTAGGACATTATTTCTCAGCTTTTATGCAGAACTCTATACACATAAATATTCAAAAACCTGAAGAGGTTTGCATACAGATTAAAAATATGTTAAGATGTAACTATATACACTCATACTTTAAAGTCTGAAATAGCTAATTCATCAAAATATGACTTTTTATAGCTGGTGCTCATGGATCAAAGCGGTGTTGCTCCCCGAGACAGGTGTTATCTGTGCATGAATGAAGTTTGCAAGGGGAATAACTTTGACAGGGTCTTCACTTGTACAATGTCTTTCACAGGTGTTGTAGAACTGAGGTCTAGGACTGGTTTGACCCTTCTCTGTATCATCTTTAGGAAGGGGCCTTCCAAGGGTGTGTCTTCCCTCTGGCATGGTTCCTCTTCCCCATCCTTGTTGAAAACCAAAGGCTGACAAAGAAGGGTTGGGCTGATGGTACTGTGTCAATGAAGCAGGCATCCAGCAGTTGTCAGAATGGCCAAGAATGAGACATTCTTGCGTGCAGGTTTCAGATGCTTCAGCAAGAGCTTTCTGTAGGTTCACTTCAATTGCTTAAAAGAAGAGAAAGGGAAAAAAAATAGAAGTGATTTGTATTTTACATGTTGCTTTTTAACTCAGAAAAATTTAAAGATGAAATATAAATGTCTTTGTTATATTGGTTTCAGTGCTATAAAATGAATTGCATATAAGAGTACGTATAGTAGAATTACACGTGGACCTCCCTAGTATCTACTCAGCCCAGAACTTTCCCATTGGAGTTCACCATTGTTCTGAGGGCAAAACACTTCTTCTTAGATATTTTGTAAGAATTTGAAGGCACAACTAAAGAAGAATCATTGAATCATGTAAGTCCCAATTCAAGTGGTCTATTGAATTATTGGACTCAGGCCAATCAGTTTTGTATATATTGATATGCAGTTGAAGACTACTGATATCTTGTGGGATATTTTGAAATTGCATGCAGAGCTTCTACGATAGCCATATTTATTCTTGCAGTGGCTAAGTTTTGGTAGTGTAGTGATAAATTATACAAAAGATAAGGGGATTATTAATTAAGTTGTAAGGGACTGCAGTGGTTCAAGTGGCTAAGACGCTGACTGGGAGGCTGAAGGTCAGCAGTTCGATTCCCAAGTACTGCAGGATGGAATGAGCTCCCGTCTTTATCCCAGCTCCTGCCAACCTAGCAGTTTGAAAGCAAGAAATTGCAAGTAGATAAATAAGGACCACTTCAGTGGGACGGTAACAGCATTCCGTGCGCTCCGGTGTCTAGTCATGCCTGCCACATGACCACGGAAATGTCTGCAGAAGCAGACAGCACTGGCTCTTCGGCTTTGAAACAGAGATGTGCACTGAACCCTAGAGTCGGATACGACTGGCTTTCAAGCAAGGGAAACCTTTACTTTTAACCTTTATGGGACATTTACAATCCAACTGTTTAATTCCACAAGCACACCAGAGATGTGTGCCACACATAACTTATGCAAAATATGCCAAAATGAGGTACAATAATAACACCCTTATTTATTTTATAGTAATTTGACACTAAAAGTTATTGTCTGTCATATTTTCCAGAAACTTTAAAACTTGGAAACAATTTAAATTGTTACAGGAAATAATATACAGTGGTACCTCGAGTTATGAAATTACTGCATTCCCTGGGACGTTTCGTATTACGAAAAATTCATAACTCAAAATGTGGTTTTGAATTATGAAAAATTCGTAACTCGAGGTATCATTTTTTGTATCATAAAAAAATTCGTAACTCATGGCATTATTTCCTTGTATCATTGAAAAATTTGTAACTCAAGGCATTATTTTTTTGTATCTTAAAAAATTATAACTTGAGCCATCATTTTCACTGAATTTTCTTTTGTATCATGACATTTTCATAACTCGAGTTACCACTTATAGACATTATAATTCATGTGTGCATATACTGCACATCTTTTTGCACATATACGCAGACACACAAACTAAAAATGTTATTTAGCAAGGATCTGGAGGAGACAAGTTAAAATAATGAGAGAAAAATTATGAGCCTATCAATCTGCCACAATGGAGGAAGGCTCTGATCCTGTGCAAAAGCTGGTGTGGAAATTATTGCCTTCATTAAGGTTTATACATATTGCTGCAGCTATATTGCAAGGTGGGCATATTCCCAATCTCCATTTTAAAGTGGGGGGAAAGGAGCCAAAATTAAAAATAATATTCAGTAATAAAATAAAATATTAAACATAATTGGGATGCAAACAGTGGTTTTTCTAAAGGAAAAGAAAAACAACCATGGTGGTATGAAGTATATTTCTGAACAATAAAAATAAGAAACATAGGAACATCATTCATCAAATGACTGCGTGACTGTAACATGAAATGTCAAGACTGCTTCCAACGAATATTGATCAAGTATTATATTTTAGTATCTTTTTTGCCTGGTTTACTCATGGAGCTTCATTCTACATACAGTACTCCCTTTTCATTCTCTCCAATTATTTTCTCTCTTTTTTTATTTACTGCATTTGTACAGTAAATTAATGTGTATTTTTCAAACAAAACTAAGTTCTCCCTATGAATACTAAGCTCTTCTTAAGAACAAGCTAGATGAATTATTTGAACTAAGACTTTATGTACAGTACTTGCTATTCTGCCATTCACAATTTTTGCAACAAAAGTGGAGGAGGAGGAAGGGAGAAATGAGAAGGACTGCAAACTCATCTAATCTTTCATTCTTTCCCCTGACTCTAGTTTCTGGACCACATAGGTCAGTGGTGGTGAATCTATGGCACATGTGCCAGAGGTGACACTCAGAACCACCCATGTGGTTGCCCCAGCACAGAGTTCGCCCCACCCCTCTGCCCATTAGCCCAATGGGAGCACTTCCTCCGCCAGCACTGAGTTTGCCCCACCCCTCTGCTGAGCAGCCCAATGGGAGAGTTTCCTCCCTCCCCTGTTGCCACTTTGTGATAAATAAGTGGGTGTTGGGTTGCAGTTTGGGCACTTGGTCTCTAATAGGTTCACCATCACTGACACAGGTTAACCATTTTGCAAAGATTCAGAGTTACAAACAGTGCAGCAGCCTTTTGAAAGCCTGCATTTCCCAACAGTTGGTTTAGCCTTGTTTGGCCTGCTACTACATATTGCATCAATTATTATTCTCCTTACAGCTTGCTATTATCATTCTGCCAGGTAAATGCAGTAGAAGCATAATTGTTGGTCAAAGGGATAAAAAGCTAGGTATAGAAAGATTGTTGCTCAATTCAGCAACCTAGACTAAAGTAGTGTTTTTGCAATTTTTTTGTGAGAAGAAATGCATCTGATGATTCAGAAATATAGTAATGTGGAAGGAAATGGCTCCCAAATAGTAAACTGGTGTGGGTAACAAACAACTGGGTGGAAAGGGAAGGAAGGCAAGAGATGGAGGGAGCTGCTTAAAAGGAAAGATTTGAAAGTTCCTCAAATCTTAGAGAACAACTTTTAAGATTGACCTACCTGCCAAAGACACACAATGTTCACTTATTTTAATGGAATGGATACTAATTTATGCTATTACTGAATCTCTGGCTGCAGGTGTTACATTTTACACTGAGAAAAACATATTGTGCAATTAACAGCTTAATGTTCCAGCTTTAACCAAGGTAGAAACAAGATGTTAAAGTGGAAGTTATAAAGTTGGAGCTTTTAGTGTTTAAGAACCAAGACAATAGAAACAGCCGAAGTCTGGCTTATTGCATGATGGTCAGAGGGAGCATGTGGTAATGGCGGACGAACAGCTCATTGGCTACTGTCTGCGTGACGTCACATCCTGTCACGCCCTTCTTGTCCAGGTGAGGTAGTGGCGGGAATCTTCCCGTGGCTGTAGGCATTTGGAGAATTTGTACCATGTGATCTGGACGCTCGCTACTGCCCCCAGTGGTCACTAGCTCGCGTCCTCATACAGAAGGTTACAGTGTTACTCTTTGAGATTGTTACATTCACTCATTCGTGTGGTTACATTATTAAAGGCACATTTACACTCCATACACAACAGAGCTGATAAGCTTCAAGTAGGAGCTTCTCCAAATAGTTTGTATTTTATTGTATTTGTTATAACTTTTGTCTGTTTATATTCAGATAAATGTCCCACTTGTTCTTTCAAGCAACACGTTTTATGGCTTTTGTATTTTAATAATGTATCTTTTTCAGTTTTAATTGGCAGAAATACCAACAGACACCAAAAGATCATTCAAACTCACCCAGGTGACATATGTATTGGTAATATTGGATTTGTATCCTGACTGTCTATTAAAAGCTTCATTTACTCTGTTATAGATGCATTAAGTCTCTTGACTGTACCCAATCACTATAAGTGACCAATTGTCCTCATAGTATTGTTTTGAGGTTGTTAAGTTAATAATTGTTTTCTTTGTTATACCAAACCCATATGCAGATGCCTTGATGTTATCGATACATATATTCTTATTGTTATAAGAGTTGTTAAGCTAAATGTGAAATATCCAGTGGTGGGCATCAGCAGGTTCGCACCAGTTCGCCAGAACCGGTAGCAGAAATTCTGGCTGGCCGCACCCAAAGTAGTTCTAATTCAAGTGCAAAGTAGGGCTTTGCCCCTGGCCACGCCCAACATACCACGCCCACAGTGTGGTAGTAATTTCCTTTTAAGCCCACCACTGGAAATATCCCTAATATTATAATAAACTCCAGAGAGTTGATTTGAGGAAATATAGAATTGTATAAAAATGCAAGAGAAACTTAAGAGTTTGTTTTTCATATAAGTTAATAAAAAGATTATAAAATATATACTATAATAGATTAAAAGATATATGGGGAAAGTTTTTAGAATATGTTCTTTTGAAAGGAAAAGGGAAATGACAACAGAGAAAACCATATCATTTTGGAGATGAATGGGGTTATGGGAAATATGGGGTTATGAGAAATATGAAAAAACATGTATCCTGATTATGTAAATTTCTTTTAAAAAAATTTAAATGTTTAAAACAAGATCACCTATCTGTTGCCTGGTGTGAAAAAAATTGTAACATAGTAACAAGATTTGCAGTAGCTACCCAAAAACAGAGGAAATTTTTCATAAATACCCATATGGCTAATTGAAATGACTTTACTCCACCTTCTCAAAATGTGTATATTTTAAATTGTTTGTACTTTGTAGCTTAAACTTCCCACCAACCTAGCAGTTCGAAAGCAAGAAATTGCAAGTAGATAAATAGGGACCACTTTGGTGGGAAGGTAAACAGCACTCCGTGCACTCCGGTGTCTAGTCAGGTCTGCCACACGACCACGGAAACGTCTGCAGAAGTAGACAGTACTGGCTCTTTGGCTATGAAACAGAGATGAGCACTGAACCCTAGAGTTGGATATGAGTGGCTTTCAAGCAAGGGTGACCTTTACCTTTAGCTTAACCTAGTTTCTTGTGAATGTATGTTTGCACTTGTATTCTCTTTTAATTCTTAACATTATGTTTTTAAGCTGACACTTTTCTAGTGCACATATTTCTACTTTTACTATATTTCAGTTGGAGTGCTAGTTGTCATGTGATCAAAGGGGTTAAATCAACAATAAAGTCCAATGTTATTTTCAGAGTGAAAATTGCAGGCATTAGTGTGATTTTTGTTGTTTAATATAGTTGAGCATAACAAAAAATCACTTCAAGCCTGGCACACATTTCTAAATGACAGCCATCCACTCTCTCCTTTCATATACACTGATTTCATTATAGAGCAAACAATAATTAGCACACAGTTAAGAAAATTGCCACAATTATGCCATTGCTGTTCTGCTTTTTGTATTTTTCTAACACAGTGCATATATGAATATTGAACTTAATGTGACAGAAGCCAGATATCCTTTTGTTGCTGAAGTGTTGCTCAATGCAGTGTTACCTTCACTGCAGGAACTTGCTCAAGGGATACTGAAGACAAGCTTTAACTGTTTAAGTCAGTCAACAGTTAATAAGTAACTGTGCTGGTTAATTACTAGAGGTTGTACTCCCATCTATGTGGGAAGTGAGGTCTAATATGAGAAAATTATTACTCTGGTGATCCGAAGTAGGCCCTTGGGTAGCATGATTTATCTGCTTTAGCTAGCTACAAAACCAACCATAATAGTAAAAACAAAGAACAAAATAGAAATTGGGTTGTTTTAATGAGGTCAGTACCATGATGCTTTAAAGTAGGAACCCTAAAATATACTCTGCATTTCCCCGAAGTTGAATGATAAAACACCTTTTGGATCATATTGCCATGAATATTTTACTTTCTCCATATACGTTAAAAATAAATTTGAGGGTAGGAAAAACCAAGACAATAATTAAAATTACCAAAGTGTAACAATTCTTTAATTAGTACATATTAGTTGTTGACTGGTTCCTTTCATCTTATTGGCCTTTTAAAAGCAATTTTTTTTAAAAAAAAATCTAGGACAAGTGAACATGTTTACATGAAGGAAAACTTACCATTGCTTCCACATTTTGTAATCACTTGATATATTTGCCATATATTTCATTACCGCTTTGGACCAGCTGCTTAAATTGTCTTAGAGATAACACACAGAAAGATTTCTTGGAATTATTACTCCTAATTTTCCATCATGATAACTTAAAAACATTTCTTTCTACTTAAATCAGAAAGTGTAATGAACAATTCCACAGAAGTTTATGCATATTCCAAATCCTAATGCAGTGTAAACATATGAATAAAAGTGGCAGATTGTGCTATCTTTGAGGTATAAATAACCCAGATTTGGTTAAATATTTAATTAGCTGCCTCATTTTTAACTGTTCATTCTTAAAGGATTGAAAAGTCCTTATCTTTTATTTAAAGAAGACATGCCCAATAGCATTGCAATGATTTTGAAGGAAATGGAACATGCCATGGGACGAATGGCCCATGGCATGGCTTTGCCCCCCTCCCCTGGGAGAGACAGAGGGCGGGCATTATATAGGGCTTTGCCTCCGCGATCCTGGCCCAGTCAGCAAGTCAGTAGTTGAGCGAAAGCCTGGGGAGACATGCCTTGGACTCCTGCCTGCTGCTGCTCTGCCTGGTTTGGATTTTCCTTTGGGGGGTGGCTGGGGTGGCTCCCCCCACTGACTCTGGGTGGGGTCCAGGCACTTTGGGGAGAGTGGTTGCTTCCCCAGGCCCGGCTTCATTGCTGCTTGCCTGGCTCCTTCCCTCTGGGGTGGCTGGGGTGGTCCCCCCCCCACTGACTCCGGATGGGGTCTGGGCGTTTGGGGGAAGGTGGTCACCACCACCGGGGCCAACTGGGATAGTGTTGGGGTGCCCCCAGTAAGAGGAGGTGGTAGCAGCTCTCCCTGCACCAGGCAGGCTTTAGGCCTTACAGGCCCAAGAGGGGATGGTAGCAGCTCTCCCTGCACCGGACAGGCTTTAGGCCTTACAGGCCCAAGAGGGGGTGGTAGCAGCCCTCGCTGTGTTGGGCAGGCTTTAGTCCTTACAGGCCCAAGAGGAGGTAGTAGCAGCTTCCCCTGTGTCGGGCAGGCTTTAAGCCTTGCGGGCCCAAGAGGGGGTGGTAGCAGCCCTCGCTGTGTCGGGCAGGATTTAGGCCTTACAGGCCCAAGAGGGGGTGTTTGGTGTTCAGAAACTGGAGGCGACAACCAGCATAGTGAAATACAGCTCTTTTATTTCTGGGGTCTGAACACAACTTGGAGGGGAACAACGGGGACTTATATACACAATAAACTGGATTCAAAACATCAGGAACAAACATAATTGAGTGATTTGAATATATGTTACAAAGTATGTACATTTGACAGTTCTGATCCGCACTTCTCGGCATTTAAATCTTGTGCGCTCGAAGTCTCGCGATACTACACGAGTTGCCGAGATTTCACGGCTGTCAAACAGCGTAGCTGTTTGACAGTGATTTGTGCGGTTTCTTTGGCCATTTGAATGTTCAAAATGTCACCAACACAATTTGTTATACATATCATTCCTCCCTCCTAGGTATAGACAAAGTCCTTCAACCAGGATGGCGGTCAGGTTTCTCTTTTGGGCCGGACACTTGGTTGGGCCAGCTGAGTGGCCTTTAGGAGTGGCAATCCAGCTGGAGTGAGAGTTTGACTATTGGGAGAGGTCATTTGAAAACTTAAATCATAGCCCCGTTTGTCATTGTAAGGAGCAGGGGATCGCTCTAGATCAAATGCTAATTGAGGGAGTGAAAATGATAACTGAGAGTCCCTCCTTTGCTTTCTGTGAGTGGAGGGCGACTCAAAAGAACAGTTTTTATTGTTAACTTGAGATTCCAGCATTTTGGGATAAAACAATTTGGGGACACCTTCACACTCCCGCATGTCATTGCCTAGAGTGGGGGAGCATTCTGTAACACCACCTTGTCCCCCAAAGTCATAGCAATCCCTAGATCTCTCTGTTGGGTTCATATTAACTGGCTGCTGACTATTAACTCTGCCCCCTTGGGTTACATGGGTGGGAGCAAACCCTAACATTGAATTTCTGTGTTGTCTTGTGGGTCCAGTATTCGGGTTCTCAACTGGTCCACGTGCCGTCTCCAGATTAGACCATTGGCTGTTTTGTTTCTGTAAGAAACAGGACCAGTTTGGTCTATCACAAAACCTGGGACCCAAGTGAGACCACCAGCTGCGTAATTGCGGCAATGGACAGGGTCTCCAGCCGAGAAACATTTTTGGTGTTGGATCCCTATATTAGTACCCTTGCCCTCCACCCTAGATGGATCCAACCTATCCAGCAAGGAGGTGAGCTTCCTTCGCTGGAGCAACTCAGCAGGAGACAGCCCTGAGGCAAGGGGGGTTACCCTGTATGTGAGGAGAAATTGACAGATTTGCAATTCCAGATCTCCTTCCCCCATGCGCCGCAACACATCTTTAGTGGTATGCACCTGCTGCTCCACCTGGCCATTGGTGGCAGGGTGGAATGGGGCAGCAGTGATGTGCCTAATCGCATTCCTTTCCATGAAGGATTGGAATTCTGCAGATGTGAAAGTGGACGCGATGATGAACACCAGAATATCTGGGAGTTCGAACATGGTGAACAGCCTTCTCAAATGCATGATCGTAGTGGATGAAGTGGTGCTGGACACCCAGATCACTTAGAACCACTGGAATAAGAGTCAGCCACTAATAGGGACATAGCCCCCCAGAAAGGTCCTGCAAAGTCAATGTGGATCCTGGACCACGGGCCCCTGGCAGAATCCCATTCCTGGGAGGGAAGGTAAGATTGCTCGGGACGAGAACATTGGCAGCTGGCACAAGTGCCGACCATTTGTTCAATATCTTGGTCCAGTTGGGGCCACCAAAAATAACTATGGGCGAGGGCCTTTGAGCGGACAATCCCTGGGTGACTGGTGTGGAGTAACTGTAATACCTTGTGGCGAAGAGTGACAGGGATGACCACCCTCTGGCCCCACAAATGACAGCCCCGTTCAATTGAAAACTCCAAACGTTTTCGGTGAAACGTTTTAAATTCCTCAGCTAGAGGAGTACCAGGCCAGGCCTTCTGTACCCAAGAAACCACCTTTGATAAAAGCTTGTCTCTGGCCGTGGCTTTGGCTATGTCTGACGGAACAACCGGAGGTGAGTCGAGGGCTTCAATCATTAAGACCTGGTGATCCCACTCGATCTCACAGTCCAGCTCCCTGAGCTCAGGCAGGGGTGAACGTGAAAGAGCATCAACGTGGCTTTAAAGGACAAAAACAACCTGGGCAAGACTTGGTAATTAGCTAGTTAAAATATAACAGTTAGCCTTCAAAGTGCTACAACATTTTTGTTTGTGTTTTGTTTATTCTCTGATATGCTTGAACCCAGTAGGTTATTACTTACAGTAGAAAAATTTTCAAGGGAGAAGGTGATGTATCATCTGAAAGAATTTATGTTATAAATATGACTAAAAGTTTTAAATTCTAAGGAAACTAATTTGACTAACATGCTCTTATTTTTTTTTACCATAAAAGTATTTATTTGGTTATTATTATAACTCAACCTGAGAGAGTTTTGAGAAAAAATTCATTTTATAATACTACCAGAAGAGTGTTACATAGTACAGTAAAACCCCGACTTACATATGCCTCGAGTTACATAAAATTCGACATACATAATGATTTTGTGCTAAAAACATGTCCCGATATACACGATTTTCTATGGGTTTGCTTCGAGTTACATAAAGATTCCTTTTCCTATGGGTTTGCTTCGAGTTACGTAAAAAACCTATGGGTTTTCTTCGATTTACATAAAAATTTTATTTTTCCTATAGGTTTGCTTTGGAACTGACTTTTTTCATAAGTAGGGTTTACTGTACCTTTATGGTACACTCTTATTGTTTTCCATTAAGGATGGGTATTTCCCTCCAGCTTCAGAAATATTATTATAGTATTATGGAACTGTTTAGAGTTGTCTACAACATGCTTGTTTTATTATCCATTACTTCTTGGCAGCCAGACTGTCATTATTATAAGTGCTCTGATTACTGAAACAATTTCCTGCATTTTACATTATCAATCTGTTCCAAAGATATAAAAGAACAATCCTTCCTTTGACACATAGGGTCTCTTAATGGTATAAGATGTAATAAAACCCAAAAAACCTCTGACATATACCATTTTAAAATATCATTTCAAAATGATGTTTGAAAATAACTTTGCTTTCAATTGTTACTGTAAGTAACATAAGTATCCTTGTTATACCTACCAAGAAACTTTGCCTCCCAACCCCCGGAATAACGAGACAGACACAGTGCTGGATTTAAACTCAGGGCTACTTTATTAACGTAAACTTCAAACTAAACTGTTTGCCTGTGGCAAGGGCTGAGTAGCGCGATTCTAAGTGATGGAGCCAAGGTGATCACTTTACCTGCTTCACTCACGTCCAGGTGAATACTGGCTTACCGGGATTGTCCTGTTCTTTAACAGTCCCCATCCTGGTTCACCATTCGGGTATTTTATTTATTTATTTATAGTAGCATTTCTATACCGCTTTTTTCACTCAAAAGTGACTCAAAGCGGTTTACAGAGTCAACATAAATAACAAGAGCATATCAATAAATAGCCGGACATCATACAGAAACACAATACAAAATTAAATACAATTCAGCATATCACAAAAATTCCAATACAGTTCAACATCATAATATCAATAATATCAATTACAGTGCAGCCCAGGTGCTCCGAGTTCCCCGTGGCCAATGCCGGACTGAGGAAGGAGACCAAAAAGAGGTGGCAGTGGCGGGAGTTCATATACCTGCAGCATTGCAAGCCCAGGAATTTCGACTTCCCTGCGGCCAATGCTGGACCAGGGAAGCTGCATCGATCGCCCCACAGTTAAAGCCAGTCTCTCCAGGACGAGCCACAGCTGGGCTCCCAACTCCCATGGCTGACCGTGCCAATGGGACTAGTCTGGGTGGTGACCTTGGGCCCCTTTTACCTTCCCCACTGGTGCAGGGGCGGGGAGCTGCAGCTCGCAGCAGCGGTGGCATCTTTGAGCCCGACAGGGCTCCTTTTACCTTCCCCGCCAGTGGAGGGGGTGGTGAGGCACAGCTCATGGCAGCGGCGGTGGCTTCAAGCCCGACGGGGCTCCTTTTACCTTCCCCGCCGGTGAAGGGGGCAGGAAGCTGCAGCTCATGGCAGCGACGGCGTCTTTGAGTCCGACGGGGCTCCTTTTACCTTCCCCACCGGTGGAGGGGGTGGGGAGGCGCAGCTCGTGGCATTGGTGGCGTCTTCGAGCCCAACAGGGCTCCTTTTACCTTCTCTGCCAGTGGAGGGGGTGGGGAGGTGCAGCTCACAGCGGCGGTGGCATCTTTGAGCATGACGCAGCTCACGGTATAATGGTAAGTGCTGATTTCAAGCCTCAAGGCTGTAGTCCAACAGCACGTCCCTCAACCCCTGAGCATGCCCCTCACCTGTAAACGGAAGCCAAATGTTTTCCAGCTTGCGGCCAACAGACACGCCCAAGGTCACTCCCGAATAATCTATGCGCTACCTGATAAGTGACCAGAAATCAAACCGCCAAGCCAATTACTCCAGTCCGCACCAGTGTGAAGTGGGCAAAAGCACCACCATCCCATAGCCAATCGGGGACGTGTGCAAAAATTCCCACTCAGCCCCGAAGCGACCAGCTAATCCCACACTGCTGTTTCGAGGGAGGGCGGGTGGGCTTTTGCTCGCCTATTTTTCTCCGACTGAGCTGGTATTGGGGAGTATTAGCCCACAAGTGGGCAAGCTACCCCCTTTCCCACCTTGGCACACTCCTGGGTGTGGCTAACTTCTGCCTCACCCGGGGGAGGGAGGCAAAGCCACACCACTGGACAGATATCCAGTGGCATGTTACCTTATGTCTTCTAGTTACATGACTTATTCAATGAAACAGCTAACTGTCTTTTTACTTCCAGGCTCTGGAAATACCATGCAAACTGACACTAATTGTGAGGAATGGCCCAACCAACTTATTTTCTCCAGTCCTCTTATATACCTTGCAAATTCAAGATTAGCATATATCTAGTTTTGCAAATGAAAATTCACAGCAGTAAGACAGGGAAAGGGAGATGAGAGACTTCTGGTCAGAACATGAAGACTATGGATGAAGGCAAAATCTTTAAAAAAAATATTTTATATGTATATATATAAAATCCCCAAACATGCCCCTGTCAAGTTGTTTCTTGAGATAAGGATTAATGTATTGATTGTCAAGTTTTATGTGTCTCATTCCTCACTGTCACATTATAACTAGGAAATGCAACAGCTTGGCTCTCAGCATGAAAATAATAGTTCCACAAAATGTGTAAATCCAGGCCCACTTGAGAGGGAGAGGATATGCATTGTAGGAAAGGGAGTAATAAGAGCTTTTAAACTTAAGTCATGATTGAAAGCTCTCTCTAGCATTGCATAAATGTTTCACTTGTTAGGTTAAGTTGACAATTTTCAGTGGCCACAGGATTGGAAAAGATCGGTATATGTCCCAATCCCAAAAAAAGAGCAATGCCAAAAAATGTTCAAATTATCAAACAATTGCACTCATCCCACATGCTAGCAAGGTGATGCTCAAGATAATACAGGATAGACTGCAGCAGCATGTAGAGAGAGGACTACTAGAGGTTCAGGCTGGGTTCAGAAGAGGTAGGGGGACTAGAGACCACATTGCCAACACATGTTGGATCATGGTGATCTCTAATGGCAGAAAGTGAGGAAGACATAAAGAAGCTCCTGATTAGGTTGAAGGAAGAGAGTGCAAAAGCTGGCCTGAGACTCAACATCAAGAAAACCAAGATAATGACAACAGGCCCTATCACTTCCTGGAAAATAGATGGAGAAGAAGTAGAAGCAGTGACAGATTTTACTTTCTTAGGATCCAAGATCACTGCAGATGGTGATAGCAGCCATGAAATAAAAAGGCGACTGATTCTTGGCAGACAAGCTAAGAGAAACTTGGAGAACACAGTTAAAAGTAGAGACATCACCTTACAAACAAAAGTCCGCATAATCAAAGCAATGGCATTCCCGGTGGTAATGTACGGGTGTGAGGGAAAGCTGAGCGCAGAAGAATAGATGCCTTTGAAATGTGGTGTTGGAGGCGAGTCTTGAGAGTACCCCAAACAGCGAGGAGAACAAACAAGTCAATCTTAGAAGAAATTAAACCTGACTGCTCCTTAGAAGGTCAAATAGTAAAGATGAAGCTAAAATACTTTGGTCATCAAATGAGAAGAGAGGATTCACTTGAAAAAGCCTTGATGCTGGGAAAAGAGGAGGGCAGAAGAAGAAGGGGGCAACCAAAGATTATATGGAGGACAATTCCTAGCAAGAATGTTTCATCAATTTGCCCTATGTGTCTCTGCTGGAGTCATTGATGGAAGGGAGAGACTGACTCAGGCTTGCCCATTTTCTCTTATGTTTGCTAATAGGATTCTGATCAGTGTTGCTTCTACCCTATCTGAACTCACTGGCTCCTCTGTTGATGAAAAAAGAGAGATCAGCCAAGCAATCTTTATATTATCGAAGCTGGGGATAATTTTAGATGCTGGTTCAACTAGAATATTCTCTATACAATGGACTGTGCTGGCTCCTCCACAAAAATGAAATTTATGACCCTCACTGAATCAGACTGGTGAACATAAGAACATAAGAATAGAAGAACAGCCTTGCTGGAACAGGCCACAGACCATCCAGTCCAACATTCTGTCTCACACAGTGGCTCACCATTTGCTTCAGGGTATTCCCATGCAGATGCCTTCACCTGGAAATGGCATTGAGAGATATCCTGCCTATCTCTCCAACCCAGAGGTTGTTCTTACATATCCATAATTATAGCCATTGATACCCTTGTCCTCCATGAACTTGTCTAATCCTTTCTTGAAGCTGTCAAGACTGACAGCTGTCACCACTTCTTCTGGTAGGGAGTTCCATAGACCAGTGATCCTCTGGGTGAAAAAGTACTTTCTCTTATTTGTTTGAGAACTAGTACCCAAAAGTTTCATGGAGTGCCTCCTAGTTCTTGTGTTGTGCAATTGGGGAAACAGTTTTCCCTTATCTACTTTGTCCACACTGTGCATGATTTTATAAACTTCAATCAGGTCACCTCTTAGACGCCGTTGTTCAAGAGTGAAGAGGCCCAACCGTTGCAGCCTCAGATGGTAAGGAAGGTGTTCCAGTCCTCTAATCATTCTGGTTGCCCTCCTCTGCACTATTTCCAGTTCCATAATATCCTTCTGGAGGTATGGCAACTAGAACTGTACACCGTATTCCAGATGGGGCCTCACCATAGATTTATAAAGAGGCAAAACGACATTTGCTGACTTATTTTCTATACCCTTCCTAATGATCCCTAACATTGAGTTTGCTTTTTTCACTGCTGAGGCACACTGGATTGACACCTTCATTGAGCTGTCCACCAGGACACCAAGGTCCCTTTCCTGGTTTGTCGCAGAGAGTTCAGACCCCATCAGTTTTTAAATGTAACTGGTTTTTTTTGCCCAAACATGCATCACTCTGCACTTACTAGTGTTGAAGCTCATTTGCCACTGTTTTGCCCACTCCCCCAGTGTCAAGAGATCCCTTTGGAGCTCCTCACATTCTCTCACACTTTTCACTACCCTGTATAATTTAGTGTCATCAGCAAATTTGGCTACCTTGCTTTTTACTCCTACTTCTAGATCAAGTGGAGAGAAGTAAAGAGTGGGGTCCCAGTACTGAACCTTGGGGGACCCCACTCTTTACTTCTGTCCACTTGGAGAAGTGTCCATTTAGTGCTACCCTCTGTTTCCTGTCCCTTAGCCAGTTGCTGATCCAGGACAAGACCTGTCCCTTTATTCCATGACTGGTAAGTTTATTCAAGAGCCTTTGGTGTGGGACCTTGTCAAAAGCCTAGATAAACAATGTCAACTGGATCCCCCTTATCCACATGCTTGTTGACACTCTCAAAAAATTCCAACAGATTAGTGAGGCATGATTTGCCCTTGCAAAAGCCATGTTGGCTCTCCTTTAGCAGCGCCTTCTCTTCTATGTGCCTATTAATTCTATCTTTTAGGATGGTTTCCATCACTTTACCTGGGACACATGTCAAACTGACAGGTTGGTAATTTTCTGGATCACCCCTGGATCCTTTTTTGAAAATTGGTGTTACATTTGCTACCTTCCAGTCATCAGGCACAAAGCCTGATTTGAGGGAAAGATTATATATTTTGGCTAGGAGAACAACAATTTCATCTTTAAGTTCCCTGAGAACTTGTGGATGGATGCCATCTGGTCCTGGTGATTTGTTACCATTTAGTTTAACAATACATGCAAGGACCTCCTCCCTGGTTATTTCTATCTGGCTTAATTCTTTGGTTTCCCTCCCTATGAAGATAGGCTCTGTTTTGGGCATGTGGTCTCTGTCTTCTTCAGTGAATACTGAAGCAAAGAATTCATTGAGTCTTTCTGCAATCTCTGTTTCCTCTTTAATAACCCCTTGCCTTCCATTATCATCTAATGGTCCAATGGCCTTCCTAATTGGGTTCTTACTTCTAATGTACTTAAAGAAGTCTTTGTTATTTCTCTGAGTATTTTTAGCTATACTCTCCTCAAAGTCTTGCTTTGCTTACCTGATTGTTGCCTTGTATTTGTTCTGCCAGAATTTATGTTTCTGCCTCCTGTCCCCATTCAGACAAGCCTTCCATCTTCTAAATGACCTTTTCTTGCTTTTGATCACTTCCCAAACAGCTCATGTAAGCCACATTGGAGTCCTCTTAGACCTGGCAGTGCCCTTTTTCCTTTTGGGTATGCATTCCAATTGGGCCTCTGTTATTGTTTTTGTAAACAGCCTCCATGCCTCTTGGAGTGTTTGGACTCTCTCAATTTTCCCTTTCAGCTTCTTTTTTACTAGTTTCCTCAACTTTGGGAAATTTCCTTTTTGAAAATTTAAGGTCTGAAGATAAATATGCCAAAAACAAAATATATATGGAGTGCCTCCACAAATGCCATAGATATGATATGTGAAAACGAGATAGTAGAAGAAGTTGATTCATATATATACATCGGCCACGATCTAACAAGAGAAATTTCTAGAAGAAGGCATGGGCAGCTTTTAACAACATAAAGGATATGCTTAGTGAAGCAAAAATGAGAAAATTATGGGCTGAAATAATCAACACCACCATTCTGCCTGCTTTATTATATGACAGTGAAACATAAGCATCTATAAAACTGACATCAAAAAAATTGATGTGACACAAAGAGTAATCAAGTGAAGGATGCTATGCATACGGTGGGTTGACCGAATATCAAATAAAGAACTGCGTATATGATCAGGTGCAAAAAAAGGTGTCAACATTGATTGAGTTTGCAAGGCATCGGTGGGTCGGACATTTGTGCCGCTTCAAAGATGGCAGGTGGATGAAAGCTTTCACAGAATGGATACCACTTGATATAAAACGACCATTAGGAAGGCCAGCAACCAAATGGGAAGAGAAGAAAACAACAGCAGAAAAGGGAAACTGCCCTGTAAGCTATTTGATGGCCACCAAAGGAACCAAAATGTTGGAGTAGATAGGTTTTTGTCCTTTGCTCTAATTCAGCTCTTTTCCTTATGAAGAAACTATGTGAAGGAGAAGTAACACTATATCAGAAGAACAATCCTGGCAGGTATTTCAACTAAATAAACTACTAGCACTACATCATTCATTCATTCATTCATTCATTCATTTATTTATTTATCTATCTATCTATCTATCTATCTATCTATCTATCTATCTATCTATCTATCTATCTATCTATCTATCTATCTATCTATCTATTTATTTATTTATTTATTCAATTTCTGTACCACCCAACTCTGTACCAGGCCAACTCAGGGCGGTTCACAATCATAATAAAAACATGATTACAAACTGCTTAAAAACTACCCTCCCCCTAAAAAAGGGTGCAGGGACCAAGGGGGCCTGAATTTCACTATACCAGCCACCCAGTGGAAGTCACCCTTCCACCTGCACCCCATACTTGGCCTGCCAGTCAGGTTTTAAGTTCTTTTCTGAAAGGCAGCAATTCCATCTGGAGATGTAGCTCTGTTAGTAAGAGGTTCCAGAGTGCCGGTGCGGACATGGAGAAGGCCCTCCTCCTCGTACTAGAGAGGCGAGCCCCTCTAGTGGATGGTACAATAAGAGAGCCCCTCCCTGGTTGGACGGAAGATGTCCTTAGGGTGATGCAGTCTCTTAGGTAGCCTGACCCACTGTCATGTAGGGCTTTAGAGGTCAAAACCAGCACCTTGAATTGCACCCGGAGTCAAACTGGTAACCAGTGCAGCTCCTGAAGCAGTGGTGAGGCATGGGCATAACGTCCACACCCCATTACCACCCGGGCCGCTGCATTCTGGACCAGCTGTAGCCTCTGAATGGTCATCAAGGGCAGCCCCATGTAGAGCACATTACAATAATCTAGTCTGGAGGTGACCAGAGCATGAGTGACCATGACCAGAGAGTCCCTGTCCAGGAACGGGCACAACTGGCGAATTAATCGAAGCTGTGCAAAAGCCCTCCTGGCCATGACTGCCACGGTTCTTCTAGCAGCAGCCGCGAGTCCAGGAGGACCCCCAAGTTGTGGACCGGGTTTGTCTGGGTCAAAACAGCCCCATCCAAGATGGTAATTCCCTGGGCAACAAAGGGCCCCCAATCTATAGCCACTCAGTCTTGCTGGGATTCAGTTGTAGCCCATTGGTCCCCATCCAGACCCCCACAGCTTTCAGACACCCAGACAGGATTTCGATAGCATCGAAGTCATAGGCTTAGTAATAGTTGTAACATTAATCTTATGTACTAATTTTACTACTCCTTAACTCTGAGCAGAAACGTCCCTTTTAAAATATATTTTAAGTGCCCTCATTTTAACTTCTGTTCCTTTTGCTGTGAATGTTGAACTTCTGCTTTAGAGGAATGTTGCTCCTGCTTTTGGCTTAAACTTCAAGGAAACATTACAGTGTGTATATTTCAAATATTCTGCAGGACATGACCTTCAAACTTGTCCCCATGTTGGACAGTGAGAATAGATTTGAAAGACCATTTGAAAACTGAGGTATAGGTCACCTTGTGACTAGCTGAGACTTTTTTTTAAAAAAAAAATTAAAATGTCTTTAAAAGGGAGGAAAAATTACTTGTTTTTCTCTGCCTAAAGGTAAAGGTCTCTGCCTGCAATCTGCCAAAAAGCTCCTAAGAAAAAGATAAGTGTCATTAAAATTTTGGATCTTAGAGTTATTTGTAAATAATCCAAATTGAATCACATCCACTAATGTTTTGTTAAATACTTTCTCACATAAACATTTTAGAATTAGACCAGGCCGGAGGATTTTCTTAAATTTAATTTAAGTTATTGGGTCTAATTCTGCTGCTAAGGTTTGCTGAAGGCATGTTGCAAGGTACCAGTAATTTCTAAATTGCCTTTCTATTTTGGATAATAGGGAATTGAGTGTATCCAATTTTTATTTTAAAGTCGACCCTGATTTTATTTCATTTTATCAGCGTAGCATTTTTGTTGTAATGAAAATAATGAATAATTGATATTGTTTTCACCTTGCAATGTTTTCATTTCCTGTTAGCATTGAAAAGCATCGTGCCTTTAGTACAAGGATTCTCAACCTACGGTCCACAGCACCATTTCATGTGGCCCACCACCGTCTCCACCACACCAGGAAGTGCCATGTGGTGGAGGAATGGCAAAATGATCCCCAAAGCTGTCTAAGGGAGCTTGACCCAGCCTCCAGCTTAAAAAGGTTGAGAATTCCAGCTTTAGCAGGTGAGATGGTGAAAACACAGCAGAACTTTAATATGGTTTGCAAAAATATAGCAAGTAATTTCAAAATAGGTTAATATGTTTGCAAATCATCTAATTGCAAGCCAGCTTGACATGGCTTGCAAAAATACTATGTGTAATTCACCAAATAGCTTTAATATATAGATAAACCGTTGCATAATAGAATTTGTAGATATTTTGTTGGGTGTTTCTACCTTTTGTCCTTTTTAGTTCAGTGTATAGATTCTTTCACTGAGTTCTGTTTCCTAAATCTCATTCTTTCATTTTAGGATGAGAAATGGCTGTTAGCAGAACTAGAAGCATAAAAGAAACATTATGGATTTCTTTAGCTGAGTTTAATTCTTTATCTGCACCATCTCTAAATGGAGTATCTCTTCTTTTTTCTTCTCTATCCCTAATAAAAATTAAAGGTAAAGGTCACCCTTACTTGAAAGCCAGCCATGTCCGACTCTAGGGTTCAGTGCTCATCACTGTTTCAAAGCCGAAGAGCCAGCACTATCTGCTTCTGCAGACATTTCTGTGGTCATGTGGCAGGCATGACTAGACACCAGAGTGCACAGAACACTGTTACCTTCCCACCAAAGTGGTCCCTATTTATCTACTTGCAATTTCTTGCTTTCGAACTGCTAGATTGGTAGTAGCTGGGACAAAGACGAGAGCTCATTCCATCCTACAGTACTCGGGAATTAAACTGCTGACCTTCCTCCTCCCAGTCAGCATCTTAGCCACTTGAGCCAATCCTGAATTTAATCACTAGGCTACTTCATTGAGAATCCGAACCGTAACCAAGGAACAGCCTTGTTGAATCAACCCAAATGCCCACCTCGTTCAAGCTGCGTTGCCAGTTGCAGTTAATGCTTAACAGAATGGCATGGAAAGGGATATTGCTTAAGTTTTTATTTTCTTTGCTATCTTCTTCTTGTCACTTTAATGATCAGCTATATGGGATCTGCGCACACAATTAGCATAACTGGCCCTGACAGAACCCCGGTAATGGGTGATCACATCGTTACCAGGGTTCCTGGGGGGACAGAAATTGGGGGAGCGGAATATTAGATAGAGTTTAATTCATCAATAGCTGATCTGACAAGCAGCTCGGACAATAGAGAGCTAATGACTAACGCGCTAGGTGCGTAATAGGCAATCTCACGCCTGCGGATTACCTTAAACCCTAGAACCAATACTAGCCACTTGTTTACCCCAGATAACACGGAACAATGTATTTCCTCTGCCATTAATTAAGTTGGTTAATTAACTTCCCATGTAGACTTCCCCAATTAACTTGTGTAAACATTATGTGTGAAACCTGCAGTATTGCAATGCTTTTACATGCAGCCTAAAACATGATAAATACTGATGATTGGTCTTCATTAAATCACTGGTCTTCACTCCATCTTGCCTCATGTCTCATTGCTTGACCAGTCTCCTCCGGGACCCAACAGCCGCTTCACGGTTCTGATCCAGCTTGTGCAACCCGCTTCACGGCCCAGATCCAACATATGGTGACCCCGAGACATGATCTACTCATGAGTAAGCGATCTTCTCGATCCGGTTCTATGCCAGAACCGTGTCCGAATCATCCTGGAGGACAGCGCAGCAGCTCTGTTTGGAAAGCCATCCGATCTGAGTGACAGCTATGCTGCGAGGCATTCCAGAGAGGCAGAGCACGCTCCAAAGCTCTGAGGCAGCTTGCTCAGTAGAAACGCGTTCCGCTCAGGGTCGGCTGTGAAACCCTGACTTCGTCGCAGATGCCGCCGAGGGCCTGTGGCAGCAGCCCACATTCCGAGTTCCTTCCCAGAGGTTCAACACACCAGACCTGTTACCTAACCTCAGATGCGTCGCTTCGTCCCGAGGAGGAAAACTTCAAAGGACCGGCAGGTAGTATGGGGACTTGTCCTCAGCGACAACCTCCGACCGCTAACCAGATAACTCACTTAATGGAGTTCAAGGCCCTGGCCAGGGTATACATACACACATTCACAGTGCCCAGTTAGCAGATCTTTTGGTGTACTTGGGGGAAAATGGTCTGCTTTATCCAGAAACAGGCATGCTTAACCTCCAACTTTGGGACAGGATAGGAGCCTGCATTCAGCAAGCACCTAGAGCTCCAGACAGCATAATCAGCATGTGGAGCAAGTGTAGGAAGCTCTTAGCAGAGGTAGACTCAGTCCAGATAGAGGCCCAGGAACCCCCAGTGCAGTCAGAGCCATCAGCCCCAATGGCTCTCATTCCGTCATTTCAGCTCAAGCAGGGTAGTGTAGGGAGCTTTCCCTCAGTGACAGCTGCAGACGTCACTGAAGGAATGCATGGCATGAGAAGCGCTGGCGCTTCTCTGACAGTTAAAGTTCCCAGACTACCAAGAGTTCCATCCAGTGCATGGTTGAGGAAGAAACCAGTAAGGGGGAGTTGCCAGCAGAAGAACTAGCTGAGGTTAGGCAGATATGCCCAGTTCGCATAGAGGTAGATGCCCTCACGGGTCAGCAGCAAACAATCCATTCGCCAGTTCCGTATAAGCTGCTTATGGCTATACGGAAGGCAACCACAGAGACAGGACTTCAGAGTCACTTCACCAGAGGCACGCTTCAGCAAGTGTGCGAAACTATGATGCTCATTCCGTATGACTGGAAAGCCGTCATGCGAATGATGCTCAACCCCAGCCAGTATTTGCTATGGGACAGCGAGTATCGTCTTGAAGCGCAGGCAAGGGCTGCCAGGATGGGCGGAGCAGTAATCCCTGACCAGCTATATGGTTCAGGTCCATTCGAATCCATTGATGTGCAGACCGCCTTGCCAATCGCCACCCTTCATTTGGCGTCTGAGACAGCCTTCAGGGCTTATCTCAAGGTCCCGGCAGCTGGCAAAGCAGCCAAAAATTACACAGCAGTCAAACAGGGTGCCCAGGAGTCCTACATGGACTTTATCAACAGATTGGAGGAAGCAGTCAGTAGACAGATTGACAATGAGCCAGCCCAACAGGAGCTCATGATGAAGCTGGTGAAAGACAACGCCAACCTTGGCTGCCGTAAGATCTTGCAGTCACTGGGCAATCATCCCGATCTGACTCTCACGGACCTGATTAGGGCTTGTGCTGATGTTGGTAAGATTCCTACAAAATGGGTCTGTTAGCAGCGGCGGTGCAACCCAAAAACAGGACCAAAGGAGCATGTCACAATTGTGGCAAAATCGGTCATTTCGCTAGAGAATGCCGATCCAACAAGGGCAACGGCCAAAACACCGGCCGTCCCAAGGCTCCGACCACCCCATGCCCACGGTGCAATAAAGGCTTCCACTGGGCCAGGAACTGCCCGAATTCGAGAAACCGGAGCGCGGGCTTGTCTCTGGCCCCGGTCCAAACAAAGACCTCAATCACTCTGGGAGAGCCAGAGCTGGATTAAATTCCGGTCACATTCCCTGCATTCCGGAGGCGCAGGCCAGCCCTAGAGGCAGTGCGGGACTAGATTTGACTTGCCAGTCAGAAGTCACATGTGACTTGCCAGGCACAGTCTATCTGGTCGATTCCCAGTATATGGGACCCCTGCCTAAAGGCTATGTAGGTTTACTTTTGCCCCGTAGTATTGCAGGAACACGCAGAATTCTTGTAATTCCGGGAGTCATTGACTCCAATTTTTTGGGTGTTCTCCAGGTTCAACTCTGGACACACCTACCCCAAACCATTCACAAGGGAGACACGTTAGCGCAACTGATCATGGTTCCTTGTCACTCGCCAGCAGGCAGCCAGGAAAGGCTCAGGGACAGCTCAGAGTCTGGGTCGGAAGACCGCTCGAGCACAGAAGGGACAGTGCAAGGATACTAGGTCTTAGCGGCAGTGGAAACCAACATAGAGTGGAAGCGGCGGCCAGTCATAAAGGTATTTTTAAATAAAAAACCTTTTGACGGATTGCTAGATTCCGGAGCTGATGTCAGCATGGTCAGCCAGAGCCAGTGGCCGCGTGAGTGGGCTCTCGAGCCGGTCTCTGATGTGTGTGGGGTAGGCGGTGTTCAAGAAGCATTTAGAAGCCAGAACTGGGTAGAAGTCATGATCCCCGAAGCTGATGGCACAGCGGTCATCCGGCCACACATTCTGGACGTGCATGTCAACCTTTGGGGGTGAGACATTCTGCAGCAGTACCGTGCCACTCTTACCTTCGGGTAATGGCTCTACCGCTTAAATGGCTGACCAACACGCCAGTCTGGGTAGAACAATGGCCGGTAGTAGGGGAGAAATTAGTCACCCTGAAACAGCTGGTGAAAGAACAGCTAGATGCAGGACATATAGAACGGTCCACTAGTCCTTGGAATTCGCCCATATTTGTTATCAAGAAAAAGTCGGGGAAGTGGCGACTCCTTCACGATCTCAGAGAGATCAATAAATGTATCCAGCCAATGGGTCCGCTTCAATGCGGCATCCCGAATCCAAACATGATCCCCGAGGGTTGGGAGATCCTGGTCGTAGACTGAAAAGACTGTTTTTATACCATTCCCTTAGATGCTAGGGATCGGGAAAGGTTCACTTTTACATTGCCAGTCGTGAATCACAGACAGCCTACGCAACGTTACGCGTGGAAATATTTGCCACAGGGGATGCTCAACTCGCCTACCCTGTGCCAAATTTATGTTTACAACGTACTGGAAAAGTTCTGAAACCTTCACCCCACAGTCTTAGTGTGTCATTTCATGGATGACATCCTGGTCGCAGCGCTGCAACTCGGCAGCGAAATGTTTAAAAACCTCCAGGCCACTCTGGGGGAAAAAGGGTTACTCATTGCCCCGGAGAAAGTTCAGAGAACCGAGCCATTCTCATATTTGGGCCATCGGCTTCTCCGTTCTTTCGCAGCACCCGTTTTGCCGCAGATCAACTTAAAGATTCAGTCACTCTTGTAGAATTGCAACAGATTCTGGGGAATATAAATTGGGCCAGACCATATTTTAGGCTAGATACGGACCTTCTAAAGCCGCTCTTCTCGCTGCTAACGCTAGGTAAGCAGCCGGCAGACCGGATACACATTCCTCGAGAGGCGCGCTTGACTCTCGAAAAGGTCAACCAAGTTCTCAGCCAGAGATGGGTGGACAGGATTAGTCAGGGGCCATATGCTCCTGTTCTAATCCTGTACATCGTCCGGACCAGATCCATGTTCACCGGAGCTCTAGGGGTGGACTCCGAGCAGGGGGCGAGTATCGTGGAATGGGTGTATTTACCACACACCTCTTCCTGAAACATCGTTCCTCCACAGGAACTGGTCTCCACGGTGATTTACCGAGGAAGGCTGAGAGCAAGGGACATCTCAGGGCACAATTTAGCAAAAATTGTGGTTCTATTCACAAAAGAGCAGATTCAGCAACTGATGCAGCTCGGTGACTCACTTCCGATTGTATTGGAAGGATTCACTGGATGTTTGGGATACCATTTGCCGAAAGACCCCAGACTTGTCTCTCTTCAAACGCAGACAGTCAGTTTGTGTGAATTAATGTCACCGGTACCATTTCAGGGGGCTAGAACAGTTTTCACTGATGGGGGTCGTACATATGGTCTTCTTACTTGGCAAGAGGGCCAGGCTTGGCACACGCTTCTAACTCTTCCGCAGAAATCTGTGCAGCGGGCAGAATTGGCAGCGGTGAACCTCGCCTTGCACACCTTTGCCAAAGAATGCTTGAACATAATAACTGACAGCCAGTATGTTTGGAATTTGCTTCTCAGTCTACCAGGAGCATACATCACTCCCGCAATAGACAAAAACTTGTTAAGTCTTTTCCTCACAACTCAATTTCACTTGCAGAACCACACCAAAGCACTCTATATCGCCCACATCAGAAGTCACCAGGATTTGCCTGGACCGATTTCCATGGGCAATAGTAGAGCGGATGCGGCCGCAAAGGAAATTCAGCAACAGTCACGACTCAGATTCAGAGTCATGCATTTTCCCATCAAAATGCCAAGGCACTTGCACGGCAGTTCAACCTGCCACTTTCCCAAGCCCAGGGCATAGTCCGTTCCTGTCAACATTGTGCAGAGGCGGTAGGGGGGCCCTTCTGGGGGGTCAACCCATGAGGAACAGAGGCCAACCAGGTGTGGCAGATGGATGTCACACACGTTCCACATTTTGGCAGATGGCAGTACATGCAAGTTTGCATTGACACTTTTTCACAGTTCATTTGGGCTACAGCGCAGAAGGGAGAAACGGCTTCCCATGTGGAGCAGCATCTCCTTTCCTGCTTCGCGGCCATGGGCAAACCATGGCACATGAAGATCATTAACGGTCTGGCTTATAGCTCCGGGCAGCTGGCCACCTTCATGGCCACCTGGGACATTAAGCACACCTTTGGCATTCCATACAATCTGCAAGGGCAAGCGATTGTGGAACGGGTCAATCAGATGCTTAAGTCCTACATTGACAAACAAACAGAAAGGGGGGAACCAGCTGTCCCCAAAAATCAGGGTCAGGCACAGCATTGTCTGAACAACGTATTGTTTACATACAATCACCTTAATGTTTTTTCAGATTACACTCCGCAGGAGAAGCACTTCCGTCACACGGAGGCTCTCCCACAGCCGATGGTGCGTTACTGAGTGCCACCGGATCCTTCCTGGAAGGAAGGGCCCGGCACCACTCATAACATGGGGAAGAGGTTATGCTGCAATTATGTCTCCTACAGGCGTTATCTGGATTCCAGCCCGCTGTGTCAAGCCTCACTTCGAGTCCAATGGCGTGGACCCAGGCAGTCCCGGACCCGATCCTGGAGATGGAGGAGCTAACCCTGATGGGGAGAGCCAAGCAGAGGAGGCGGCGACAGCAGATGACAGTGCCGAAGATCACCTGGGGGATGGCCAAGTCCCTGTGCCAGGAGGCGGCGGACGCCGTTCGGCTGGAGGATGAGCCGACACTGGAGAACATCTTGATTGGTGACTGGTTGGTGAAGCGGATATTTGGTCTGTTTTACAAGACTGCCTTTACAACGTATGCGCATTGGGGAACCCAAGTCACAAAAGTCCTACCGGCTGATGCGGCCACTCTCTATACTCCCTGAGTGGCGGTCAGCCCAAACTTTACTTGTGCTCGCATGACCGGCTGTTCCGCGGTCGAGGGGCCACAGCGCTGTTGCCTCAACTCTTGTAACAACCCAGAGACTATTAACTCAATGTATGCTCACATTACTTTGCCTTCAGGATGGTTTTTTACATGTAACCAGTATACTTGGAACTACATTCCTGCAAATGTATCTGATTCCCTTTGTTGTACCAGTCGTTTGACATTGTTGCTTCCCACAAAAGACATGGTTCCCCAAGTGTTAATGTACCTTCACACATGTGGCACGCTCGTGCCACCCAGCTAGACAGTTCATGTGATAGCAACATCAGGATTCTGAGTAAAGCTGAGTATGTTTCATTAGCAGTCAGCTTGTTTGGCGTGCCAGGCTTAGCCATAGGCAATGCTCGGAGAATTGGTCAATTGGCTTGCGCTTTGGCAAAAGTCATTAACCACACCTCCTCAGCGATAGCGCTGCTTAACCAGGAGGAGATGGAGCTTCGCCATGCCATACTGGATAATTAAGCAGCTATCGATTACCTCCTACTGATACATCATTTGGGTTGCGAGTCTGTCCATGGCATGTGTTACTTTAACCTCACGGACAACTCGCGCAAGGTACAGAGTCAGCTCACAGACCTCCATACCTTGGTTAAAAATATCAAGGAAGATGCCATGTGGGCGTGGTGGGATTCGTTATGGTCCTGGTTCCCATGGGATTGGCTACAGACGACAGTCAAGGTGGTTGTGGAGGTGATAATACTGGGAACAGCCATATGTTGTTTCATGCAATGTACTCCCTCGCTGATGTCAAGGTGTCCCTCATGGAGAGAACCCCAGAATGTCCTCACCCCACGTCAGCTGATGCCACTCCTATGTCGAACTGTCTGTCAGGTCCAATTAAACAAATAAAGGGGGAGTGTGGGATCCGCGCACACAATTGGGATAACTGGCCCTGACAGAGCCCCGGTAATGGGTGATCACATCGTTACCAGTGGTTCCTGAGGGGACAGAAATTGGGGGAGCGGAATATTAGATAGAGTTTAATTCATCAATAGAGTGATCTGACAAGCAGCTCGGACAATAGAGAGCTAATGACTAACGTGCTAGGTGCGTAATAGGCAATCTCGCGCCTGCGGATTACCTTAAGCCCTAGAACCAATACTAGCCACTTGTTTACCCCGGATAACATGGAACAATGTATTTCCTCTGCCGTTAATTAAGTTGGTTAATTAACTTCCCCTGTAGACTTCCCCTATTAACTTGTGTAAACATTATGTGTGAAACCTGCAGTATCGCAATGCTTTTACATGCAGCCTAAAACATGATAAATACTGATGATTGGTCTTCATTAAATCAGTGGTCTTCGCTCCATCTTGCCTCGTGTCTCATTGCTTGACCAGTCTCCTCAGGACCCAACAGCCGCTTCGCGGTTCTGATCCAGCTTGCACAACCCGCTTCACGGCCCAGATCCAACACAGCTACACATTGTTTTCATTCCATTTTCTCCTCTTTCTAAAACATTGATATTTTCATTTATGGTCAAGTGTATTTATTTATTTCCCACCTATCTGGGGTATGTTCCCACTCTGGGCAGCTTATAACAATTAAAACCATCACATATAGTATTATCTAGAACAGGGGCCAGCAAACTTGGCTCTCCAGATGTTCTTAGACTTCAATTCCAAGAACTAAGATCTGGTGTACTAAATTGCTGATAAGTATTGAATTGGTACTTGAGAAAATGCAGGTTCGAATTCCTACTGAGTCAAGAAAGTACTGGGAGAAGTTAGGATTGGTGCCTCTTTTTTTTGGGTGTGCTATGAATCTACTCGAGGATCACTGGTTCTGAAGTTGCTTCAGGATGGGGGATGAACTAAATCACATTTAGCCCTCATCCAAACAACACACATAACCTTTACGTGTATTTTACTATATAGGCAAATGAAACACTTCCCATGCTCCTCTGTGCAAAACCAGTGGAAATGTAATTATTTTTCCCCTTCCTATCTGATTGTTGTAGCACATTTTGAACTTTTTGATGGACTTCATTGTCTTCTTTTGCTGTACTGATTGCTGCTGTAAATTCTCTATTATGTACTTGTTTTCTTTCTTTATTCTTTCTTTATTGTATTTTGCTGTACTGTTTTTGATGTATTGCTGCCTTAAGTCAGCTTCGGCAGAGAAAGTGTGGAATATAAATTTATTATTATTATTATTATTATTATTATTATTATTATTATTATTATTATTATTATTATTATTATTATTATTATTATTATTATTATTATTATTATTATTATTATTATTATTATTATTATTATTATTATTATTATTATTATTATTATTATTATTATTATTATTATTATATCAGTTAGTACAGTTTTAAAATATTTATTCTTTATTTTTCTCTGTAGTGGTCACAGCCACAGTTTTGTTTAGCACTACAGAGAAAAATGAAGGAAATTGTTAAAACACTACTAGCCAATGGAGTGCTTTAATGATCAGGAAAAAAAAATAATTACACTTTCCCTGCCACTCAGCAACAAGTACTGTTTATTGTCAATATCCCATATGCTGAAAAGGTTAGAGTTAAACCAGGGATTCCCAACCTATTCCCCTCGGGATGGATACGGATTGCCAGCAATCAGGGCCGGCCCTACCATAAGGCAAACAGAGCAGTCGCTCCAGGTGGCCACTCCCAGGAGGTGCCGCAGTGGTAAAGCATGTGTAAAATTTCACCAAGTAACTTAGTTTAATCCCATATATTATGGGTGACCAAGGGGATGCCATAGTTGGATCTCGCTCCATCCTAAAATTTGCCTCGGGCCGGCACTGCCACCAATGCCGGAAGTGCCCTGATGTCAAAAATGTCTCAGAAATGTTCCGCCCTTGCTCCCTCCTTGATGGAAAGCAGCAGAGGTGGAAAAACACCCAGAAACATGGCACAAATGCATGTGCCGCTGCCATCGTGGATGGTGGGAAGAACCATGTGACTGGCCCCTCAGCTGACTGAGGGGTGGTGGTCAGGCCCTGGCAGGAAAAGGTTGGGAACCCTTGAGTTAAGCCCTTCATCATACAAGATTTTGGCACTGGAATCAGCCTTTGATCTTTCTACAGGTACTGGCAATGAAATATATATGGGTGCACCATAAAAATTTTTTAGAAACCCCTAATAGGGGATCAAAAAGGAATACTCAATGGAGGTTGGGGCATTCCAGTGCATACCTGTCAAGCGTGGCTCCGCAGAATACGGGAAATTACTGCATATGCATGCGCAGTAGCCTGTTAGTGCATGCACACCACGGGTGCACATGTGCAGTGACCCACTTGCGTGCATGCACCATGGGCGCACATGCACAGTAACACCTTTCCCCGCCGTTCAAATATGGGACAGTGGCAGGAAAGGGGAGAAACAAGCAGTGAAAGCAGGAAATCTTGGCCAATACGGGATAATTGACATGTTTGTTACAGTGTCCATGATATGTGGATGTTGGAGGCAGGTTTGTCCCGAGAGCTTGGTCTGCACTTTACAGGAGAATATCATTGATGCTGAACTCTATCCCCATAATAGGGGATAACTAAAAGTCCTGAGTCAAAACCAGAATGAATTTACAACATCTTCTGGATAGGAGACACCAACTGCCACTGCTGGGAGACCTTGAGCCAATACCTCTAGCTAGAATCCCTTTGCCTAAGCACAGATTGGAGAGGAAATCATATAAGTATCTTCCCTACTCTACCAGGTTACCTGTTGTATGCCTGCCCTTGCACTGACTCTGAGATGGCCACACAAGTGTGGTTGCTCACAAAACAGGCAACTTGCTGGAACAGTAGAGATGGTCATGCAGTTTCCTTTCTGTTCTGCATTTAGTCAACAATCTAAATCTGCTTTAACCTAATCTACTTCACAGGGTTACTATGAGGTTAATTAGATCAACAGAGCTCCATGGAGAAAAGGTGAAACAAATAAAGATTATCTGAGTTTCATATATAAAATTAGGAACCTAGCCTTGTACCCTTGCCTGGCCAGCCTTCTACCAAGGCTTGAGTTTTAGTTACTTTAGTTATACATTTAAAATATTAATATTGATATAATATAAATTTGAACTAATAAATAAATAAATACAATTACCCCAAAATTATTATTTTTTGTTTTCAGAGAGCATAAATTGACAAATCTGAAATAGCTTTAAAATGATATTCTACCCTCACCACCCCAAAGAAAAATTAAATCAGAAATTAAATAGAGCCAGAAATAATGTCTGCTGTGGCCTTTTACCATGTGACAATATTTGTTTTTTCAATAAGAACATAAGAACATAAGAACAGCCTTGCTGGAACAGGCCACAGCCCATCCAGTCCAGCATTCTGTCTCACACAGATGCTCACCATTTCCTTCAGGGTATTCCCAAGGAGATGCCTTCACCTGCTTAGGATTCCCTGGAAAAGGCATTCCCTGGAAATGGCATCTCCAACCCGGAGGTTGTCCTTAAGTATCCATAATTATAGCCATTGATACCCTTGTCCTCCATGAACTTGTCTAATCCTTTCTTAAAGCTGTCAAGACTGACAGCTGTCACCACTTCTTCTGGCAGGGAGTTCCATAGACCAGTAATCCTCTGGGTGAAAAAGTACTTTCTCTTATTTGTTTGAGAACTAGTACCCAAAAGTTTCATGGAGTGTCCCCTAGTTCTAGTGTTATGCGATAGGGAAAACAGTTTTTCCTTATCTACTTTGTCCACACCGTGCATGATTTTATAAACTTCAATCAGGTCACCTCTTAGACGTCGTCGTTCAAGAGTGAAGAGGCCCAACCGTTGCAGCATCAGATGGTAAGGAAGGTGTTCCAGTCCCCTAATCATTCTGGTTGCCCTCCTCTGCACTTTTTCCAGCTCCATAATATCCTTCTGGGGGTATGGCGACCAGAACTGTACACAGTATTCCAGATGGGGCCTCACCATAGATTTATAAAGAGGCAAAATGACACTTGCTGACTTATTTTCTATACCCTTCCTAATGATCCCTAACATTGAGTTTGCTTTTTTCACTGCTGAGGCACACTGGGTTGACACCTTCATTGAGCTGTCCACCAGGACACCAAGGTCCCTTTCCTGGTTTGTCGCAGAGAGTTCAGACCCCATCAGTTTTTAAATGTAACTTGGTTTTTTTGCCCAAACGTGCATCACTCTGCACTTACTAGTGTTGAAGCTCATTTGCCACTGTTTTGCCCACTCCCCCAGTGTCAAGAGATCCCTCTGGAGCTCCTCACATTCTCTCACAGTTTTCACTACCCTGTATAATTTAGTGTCATCAGCAAATTTGGCTACCTTGCTTTTTACTCCTACTTCTAGATCAAGTGGAGAGAAGTAAAGAGTGGGGTCCCAGTACTGAACCTTGGGGGACCCCACTCTTTACTTCTCTCCACTTGGAGAAGTGTCCATTTAGTGCTACCCTCTGTTTCCTGTCCCTTAGCCAGTTGCTGATCCAGGACAAGACCTGTCCCTTTATTCCATGACTGGTAAATTTATTCAAGAGCCTTTGGTGTGGGACCTTGTCAAAAGCCTTCTGAAAGTCCAGATAAACAATGTCAACTGGATCCCCCTTATCCACATGCTTGTTGACACTCTCAAAAAATTCCAACAGATTAGTGAGGCATGATTTGCCCTTGCAAAAGCCATGTTGGCTCTCCTTTAGCAGCGCCTTCTCTTCTATGTGCCTATTAATTCTATCTTTTAGGATGGTTTCCATCACTTTACCTGGGACACATGTCAAACTGACAGGTTGGTAATTTCCTTGATCACCCCTGGATCCTTTTTCGAAAATTGGTGTTACATTCGCTACCTTCCAGTCATCAGGCACAAAGCATGATTTGAGTAAAAGATTATATATTTTGGCTAGGAGATCAGCAATTTCATCTTTAAGTTCCCTGAGAACTCGTGGATGGATGCCATCTGGTCCTGGTGATTTGTTAGTGTTTAGTTTAACAAGACATGCAAAGACCTCCTGCCTGGTTATTTCTATCTGGCTTAATTCTTCGGTTTCCCTCCCTACGAAGATAGGCTCTGTTTTGGGCATGTAGTCTCTGTCTTCTTCAGTGAATACTGAAGCAAAGAATTCATTGAGTCTGTCTGCAATCTCTGTTTCCTCTTTAATAACCCCTTGCCTTCCATTGTCATCTAATGGTCCAAAGGCCTTCCTAGTTGGGTTCTTACTTCTAATGTACTTAAAGAAGTCTTTGATATTTCTCTGAGTATTTTTAGCTATACGCTCCTCAAAGTCTTGTTTTGCTTTCCTGATTGTTGCCTTGCATTTGTTCTGCCGGAATTTATGTCTCTGCTTGCTGTCCTCATTTGACAAGCCTTCCATCTTCTAAATGAGCTTTTCTTGCTTTTGATCATTTCCCGAACAGCTCCTGTAAGCCACATCGGAGTCCTCTTGGACCTGGCAGTGACCTTTTTCCTTTTGGGTATACATTCCAATTTGGCCTCTGTTATTGTTTTTGTAAACAGCCTCCATGCCTCTTGGAGTGTTTGGACTCTCTCAATTTTCCCTTTCATCTTCTTTTTTACTAGTTTCCTCATCTTTGGGAAATTTCCTTTTTGAAAATTTAAGGTCTCTGTGTGAGATTTTATCAGTGACTTGCGGTCTATGATCAAGTTAAACATAATTGAGTTGTGGTCACTGTTCCCTATTGGATCAGTCACATTAACATCTTGCACCAGATCCTGAGTAATACTGAGTATTACTCAGGATCAAGTCAAGGATTCTTGTACCTCTAGTTGGGTCTTCAACCATCTGTCCCAGGGAACAATCATTTAGCATATCTAGGAACTTTATCTCTTTATCATGTGCTGAACAACAGTTCACCCAGTCTATGTGAGGGTAATTGAAGTCCCCCATTATAACCAGGCTTCCCTTCTTGGATGCCTCCTTTACAACATTCTCCAACTGCCAGTCTCCCTCAAGAGTTTGGGTCGGAGGCCGATAGTATATGCCTACTGTTAGACCATCCTTTTGGCCTGGTACTCTTACCCACAGAGCTTCTAATGGTGACTCCAAATCACCTAGATATTCCCATTCATATGATTTTATCACTTCTTTGACATACAAGGCTACACCACCTCCCGTTTGCCCCTTCCTATCCTTCCTGTACAGTTTGTAGCCTGGGATAACTGTATCCCATTGGTTATCATCCATCCACCAGGTTTCAATGATGCCAATAATATCAATATTCTTATCTATTGCTAAGTATTCCAGCTCCCCTATTTTGTTCCGGAGGCTTCTGGCATTTGTATACAAGCATTTATAGATGCTTTCCTGATACAGTCTTTTGAGTCCAGTTGCATTGTTAGACTGCCTCTTGCATCCTTCTGCTAGATTATTGGTGACTAGCTCCTTGCTCTGCTCAGTAATTTTTGCATCCTCCTCACTACTCAAGTACACACTTACCCGAACCGGATGCTGCCCAGCTCCTGTCGGCTTTCCCCCAGTTATCAGTTTAAAAGCTGCTCTGCAGCCTTTTTGATGTTGAGTGCCAGCAATCTGGTCCCATCATGGTTCAAATGCAACCCATCCCTGAACAGATTTGGCTTGTCCCAAAATGTTCTCCAGTTCCTGACAAATCTGAAGCCCTCCTCTCGACACCACCACCTCATCCATGCATTGAGGCTTCTGAGCTCTGCCTGCCTGGTAGGTCCTGCGCGAGGGACAGGCAGTACTTCTGAAAATGCTACCTTGGAAGTCCGGGACTTCAATCTTCTTCCTAACAACCTGAATTTGGCTTCCAGGACAGACCGCTTGGCCTTCCCAACATCATTGGTATCAACGTGTACCATGACAACTGGCTCGTTCCCAGTTCTCTCTAACAATCTATCTAGATTTCTTGTGATGTCTGCAACTTTTGCATCTGGCAGGCAAGTCACCATACGGTTATCATGTGCATCACAAATCCATTTATCTGTATTTCTAATTATTGAATCACCTAGTACAAGGAGCCTCTCTCCTGCAATCTGTTCATCTACATGCACCTCATCAACCATATTAAGGGAGAGAACCTCAGTTTGTTCCTGTTGTTTATCTTCCTGGATCTCATCAAGTGTGATGAAGGAGAGATCATCAGGTGGAACCAGTTGTTCCTCTGTGTGTTCTTCATCAGGTGGAGTAAACAAATTTTAGGGGCCTTTCCTGACTTTGTGTGCTTCAGGACATACAGCACCTCACTGATTAGTACTTCTGGTAACACTTTGATAGTTGGTGTGACCCTCGGTTCTTGAACTCTAACTTTCGATTCAAAGAGATTAGTTTCTCCTTATTCTCTCCCCTTTCTCATTTAGCAGTGCAGGCAATTGCTCATGGTATTCAGACAGATCGTTCTTGCATCTTTTAATACTCCTTCTTTGTTCAGCTACTTCCATGAGTTTTTTTTTCTTCTGTATACTTCATTGTCTTCTTGGAGCTTTCTTCTACGTAGACAACATATCAGGTGATATTCTCTTTCTTTTTGTAAGTAATTTCCTAGTCTCCACAGAAATTCTGTTTTGGGAGTGATTTCCAGCAGCAACTTCCACCTTTTTGACATAGGCGTTGATCTGGCTGATGATAAGTTCATACTCCTCTGTAACATCTGTTACTTTTACCCAGTCTATTTTCTCCAGCTCTTCTAGAAGGAGACTGGAATCAATAAAAGGCATTTTCTTTTGGGTTTAGGTGGCTTTCATCTTGCTTTCTACTTGCTCATCAAATACGATTTTAGTGCAAATGATGGTCACTTCTCGTGTTAATGACTGTGGGCGTGATGACTGAAACATCATGTAGTATGTGTCTTCTATTAACTATAATGTAGTTGATTTAATTTTTGTTCTTACATTTGGTGAGACCCAGGTCCATCTCCTTGCTTTCTTCTTCTCAAAGAAGGAATTACCAATACAAAGGTGATGGATTTCACAAAAAGTCACCAAGCGGTCTCCATCAAGATTTCTTTTTCCTACACAATAACAGCCCATATGAATTTAATTGTCCTATGGCATCCAACCATTGAAATCCCCCATGACAATAGTGTAGCCAGGCTTACATCTACGGAATACCTTTTCAGGGTCTTCATAGAATTCATCAATATCTTCTTCTGTATAAGATGAGGTAGAGACATACACCTGTATGACATTTAATTTCTGTGACTTTGGTAACTTCATTTTTAGGATAACAATTCTTTGATTCTTTATGTTGACTTACTCTATAAACTGCATAAAGTTGAGAGAGATGGTAAATCCAACTCCTCCCACATTTTGTTTGTCATGTAACGCTTTTTGTCACTTTGTTTCCGTAATTCTAAGGATATCACACTTTATTTTCAGTGTTTTTGTCCATAAGACCAAAGTATTCCTTAAAGTATACTTTAAAGTATCTCTTAGATACTAATAAGTTAGATAAAAGTGAATAAAATATATGTGGTTGAAAAATTCAACCTCCATTTGCCTGCATTACACAAAGTTTAGCAAAAGTCTGTTCTTTGGCCTGAAAATATAATAGTGCTTTATAGATGACCTTGTTTCTCACAATTTTTTTAAAAGAGTGTTAAGAAGAAATATTCTATGTGATCATGTGCTTGGAATGGACAATTCAAACCATTAGTTCTAATTATGACTGTGATATAAACACAGCAAGGTAGTAAAGGTCATTTATTTGACTTGACCTTTCAGACTTTAAATGTAATCTCTTTGAAAAAGCATGCCATTAATGTGAGGGACACAACAAATGAATTCATGTCAAAGGAAGTAAAAAACAATTTACCCTTTTTATGGTGTCCCTTGCATTTGAAGGGCTAAGAATGGAAATAGCTCACAGATCTATGCAAAAGGGTAGTGGGAATATTTTACCCTTTGGGATCAAAAAACACTGGAATATTTTACCAGTTTGAATCAATTGGCAGAGATTAGAAGGTGTGAAGAAAGCATCTTCCAATATTTTACTTAACATTCTGCAGTATTTAAACCAATATTCTGCAGTATTATTAAATAAATAATATTTTATTTAACGCTTCAACGCTTTAGACCTACATGCAATCACTTGCAATTGTGTCTCTTTGAACTCATTGGGCTTAGTTCTTAAAGAGATGGGATAGCCCATCAGGCTGAAACTAGGGATGAGATGTATTTCCTATGTTCTAACAGTTTTTTGGTTGGGGAATCACTCTTCTTTGCATTTAACCCTTCAATTAATGTATGCAACATTTATTGCTTCAGTTTACTTCCACCCCTCTAAGGTTGCTGATGTGCATAAATATGCCTGGAAAATATTGCACAGCAAGCATTCATACATGATGGGATTGTACAGATAATTGTACAGAGCTCTTCTATGTGCTTATGTATTCCTGTTTACTGTATATATACAACACATAAATTACTTTAATGTACATGCAGTCAAATGTAACCTGCTCAATTTTTAGATTGGCTAAATAAGAGGTGAAAATTTTATGGCATATTGATGCAAGTTAAGAAGTTAGCATAAGCTTTTTGCTGTTCAGATTTAAGCTAATCACATTATCAAATGCCAAGCCCTGATTCCTCAAAAATAAATCATCCCCGTTATATGCTTTTCGTTATTCAAACTTTGTCCTGCCATTTTGAACATACAGAACCTTAAAGATATTTATTTTACATCAGATTTTTTCATTAAATATGGCTGCATATGCTCATTGATGTACACCATAGCAATTGCCCAAATGTCTCTATCAGTACCTCAGGGAAATAATGAGTCTCAGATAAATGGAATACAACCTTACCACAGGCATAATTGTATTTGCACAAGTAAACAAACAGAAACCATGAGTATGGAGAGCAAAAGATTGAGAGGAACTAGAGATTATGATGATGATGAGGAGGAGGAGGTGGTGGTAGTGGTGGTGGTGGTGGTGGTGGTTAAAAGAAGTACAAAATGAACTCCTCAAAGGTGACTTCATTTTGACAATTTCACATCTGACCTAGACTCAGAAGAAGAAGCAGCTCTTACACCCATCAAGCAAATACAGATATTGCTGAAGAACCCCCCAAATGCAACATAGATATTTTCTATGGCACAGTTACTCAACATAGATATTTTCTATGGCACAGTCCAATCACACTTACTTAGTAGGAGTACATGTCCAAGCTGATGAGGAATATTTAAGGTCCTATGAGAGTTTTTTTTTTTAGAATATTCTATCTGAGGAGGAGGTACTTTCTGCCTAAACCATTCACACATATTTTAAAAATCTAATTCCTGCAGACACACTTTAATTATCTCTTTTTGTTTGCCAGTTTGGACAGAGCAAACAATTGAACAAGGATCCAGACACAGAAGCTCTTTATTATTTATTATATGAACTTCAGTTGTCTACATTAATGTTGATATATACAGTAAGCACAAATTGCCCATTTCAAGTTCCTAGCTTGAATTCCACATCCAGGTTTGAAAGCCATTGAAGGGCTTCATCTGTGGCACTATGCAAGTCCTCCAATGTGCCTCCAAATGCATATAAAGGATGCCTAAATATAATGTGATCCATAGTTTGGTCATGCACATCATTTTAAACTGTGATAACATGTATGATGGGAGGATAATGGTGTAGAAACCAGCAAACCATGCCACGAAGTGTGCCAAGAGAACCCTATTGACCAAAACAAAAGGCAAAACAAAGGGACAGCCTAGATGAAACAGGATGCTCAGCACAGCAGATCGGGAAAGGGGGAGAGACTGGAAAGGGGGAGGAGAAGTACAGTGTTGCAAGGAACAATACTGTATAGGAACATGGAATGTAAGATCTATGAACCAAGGAAAACTGGAAGTAGTTAAAAATGAGATGGAAAGAATAAGCATTGACATCTTGGGAATCAGCTAGTTAAAATGGACATGGATGGGCGAATTCAGCTCTGGAAACCATCATATTTACTACTGTGGACAAGAAAATCACAGAAAAACAGAGTAGCCATAATTGTCAACAAGTGAGAAAAGCAGTAATGGGATACAATCTCAAAAATGATAGAATAGTGTCAGTCAGAATCCAAGGCAAACCTTTCAATATCACTGTAATCCAAGTCTACGCAGATGAAGCCACAGTTGACCAGTTCTATGAGGATCTATAACACCTCATAGAACAGACACCAAGAAATTGGAAGATTGGAATGCCAAAGTAGGAAATCAAAAAGTAAATGGAATAACAGGCAAGTTTGGACTTGGAACACAGAATAAAGCAGGGTAAAGAATGATAGAGTTCTGCAAAGAGATCACACTAGTCATAGCAAACACCCTCTTCCAACAACACAAGAGGCGACTCTACACATGGACATCACCAGATTGAAATGGTGTTAAATGAATTAAGGTGTCAATTAATGTCATAAATTGAACAGAATATCATTTCTTAGCTTGCTGGTTACATGAATAGGTATATGGATCGATAATGACTTGACATGGTCAAACTCTCCCTAAGAGGACAGTCAACAGAAGCTAAGCAAATAGAAGCCGAACAAACACAGGCTGAGTAAATATGCAAATGTCAACAGAATTTCTATCTATGGAAGTAAGATTCTATATAGAGAAATGAAATGATGAGGTGACATGATATTTTTCGCTTATATGACATGTCCTAAATGACATTCTCGAGGTAACATGATATGAATGACAATGTCATTGATTAATGGCTAATGTATATGATGTAATTTACGGAAATATCTTGTGATTTTTTACTATAAAGAGGATGCACTGAGGATGTATTTTTGTTCAGAGTTTTACACTCATTAGAGTGACTTTGAACCTTTGTTGGCCAATAAAATCTGATTCTGCTTTTGAGCCAGGAATACTGTCTCGTCTCGTTTTCTATAACATTTTCTGGCGAACTCCGCCGAGACAGACAGACAGACAGTAGGCACCATTGTTGCTTCGAGACGGTCAACCTGACGGGTGGGCGACGCCTCTCCAAAGAAGACCTTTCATGCCGGCATAGGTAGACCTTTGTTCTGCTTTGGGAATTCAGTGAGGGGGCGCCAAGAGACAACTGTTGGTAGTGGACCAGTCGAAGAATCCAAGAGGCTAAAAGCAGACAGAATTCTCCCAGGAGCCGGATTTTCAAAGCCTGCAGGCAAGTATAAAGCGGTATGAAATAATTGTGTGTGTGCCCACTTATTTAAGAAGTGGAAGCGGGGCTTAATTACCCTCGAGAGGACAGGAAGTAATCCTAAATTCTTAAAAGAACCACGGGCAGTGACCCAGAGTTCCTGAAAAATCGGGGCGGCGAACCTGATTTTTGAGTGTGTAAAATTTATATTGTGTGGGTGGTTAAATCATTTCAGTTCCTGCCGGTGACCCTTGATCTTTCGGGCACCCCAGGCCAGTGGTAGTGCTTAGTTTAGAATGGGAGGTCACAGTAGCGTTCCAAGAACGCTACTGAAGTGCTTTTTAGAAATCTTTGAGGTATTCTATCCAGAAACACATGATCCACCTTTAACAAAGTTTGATCTAAAAAAGTTTTGTGAGTTTGAATGGCCAAGTTTTCAAGTAGGCTGGCCACCAGAAGGTTCCTTAGATTTGGAGCTTATAAATAGGGTATTTCGAAGGATAGCAGAGGACAAACATTGGGATCAGTATCCTTATATGTCTGTATGGCAGGCAACAGTTGCAGAGAAACCATGGCCATCTTGGCTAAAGGAATGCCAGGGTGAATGTGTAAAGGCATATTTAATGAAAGAAAAGAAATTCAAAGATAAGAAATTTAAATTAGGAAGGAAAATGGTCCAACCACTCAATCTCCAAATAGCAGAAATACAGACACAGGAAAAACTGAAAATCCTAAGAAGGGATGCAGAAGAAGAGGAGGTACTGTTTCAAAAACCACCACCATATGTTAGAAACCAATCAGTGGTACAGGTTGGTCAGGTTCCACATATGTATCCAGATCTTGCAGGAAGCAGTCACTCTGCAGGAAGATTTCAGACCCCAGACAGAAGTGAGGCTTCCCCAACCACAGAGAAACTGAGAAAAGTAACTGAGATCTTGGAAGATGTGATTGAAGAAGGAGAGATAAAATTTAAAAGGTATAATAGACCTTCACCACATAACAATGAAGTTGGAAGGGAGCCACCCCCAAACACCCCAACGGCACACGACACGCCAATGATGAAAAAGGGAAAAGAGATAATGGCCCCACTGAGGGAAATGATAACCAGCCATATGAGGGAAGATGATGAACCAGTAAATCAGTCAATCTTCCAGTATGTGCCGTTTACCACAACAGACTTATTAAACTGGAAACAGCATTATGGACCTTTTAGTACCAAGCCGAATGAGGTGATTGAATTAATTGGAACTATAGCCCAGACGCATAACCCCACCTGGAGTGATATGCAACAAATAATAAATACACTCCTTAATATGGAAGATAAGGAAAAATTGAAACTGGCAAAAGACAGGATCCTTCGTAGAAATTTTCCAAACGCTGACCAGGAGGCAGCGCGCTTTGAGGCAGCAGCTGAACAGAACCCAAATTGGGACCCAAATGATCCCATACACAGGACTAGCCTACAACAGTACAGGCACTTGATTCTAGAAAGCTTAAGAGAGGCGGCAAAAGGCCCTGTCAATTTTAGTATACCTGCAAGTGTGGTCCAAGAGACAGAAGAAGCCCCTGAAAGTTTTTTAGCTAGGTTGATAGAAGCGTATAAGATAAATACAGGGATCAATATGGAGGACCCTGAGAATCGTAAGATGTTGAATGAAAGATTCATTACACAGAGTGCACCAGATATAAAGAAAAAGTTACAAAAACTGGAAGGGGCACTCGGGAAAAACACTTGTGAGCTGGTTGAGGTGGCAAGAAAAATTTATTTTAATAGAGATAAAGAACAAGAGAGGAAACAGGATGGAAAGGAGAAAAAGAAAGTTGAAATGATGGCCCTAGCTATGGGAGCCTGGCCAGGAAGAGGCAATGAAATGCTGGGTTCCAATCAATGTGCTTATTGTAAGCAGGAGGGTCATTGGCAACGAAATTGTCCCAAGAAAGGAAATATAGGAAGAGGTATGAGGAATATGTATCCGTTTGGCCGAGGAAGGGGAAGAGGACGTGGAAATGAGATGCCCCAGAGTGGAGCATGGAGAGGAAACCCCAGAAGTGCCCCTGCTAATAGATGGATGGGAAACCCACGTGGTGGAAATGGAAGGCAAACTAGAGGGAATTATGGAAGAAGACAGGAAGAATATGAGGAACTAGTTGGACTGGCTGAGATGGAATGGGATGCTTGAAGAGGCCAGGGATTTCTGTGCCCACCTCCGGAACCAATGGTGAAATTGAATTTGGGAGGCCAAGATGTGAGAATAATGATAGATACCGGAGCTAGTAGATCAGTATTGAATCAACAATTAGCCCCTCTCTCTCTCCAATCAAGATAGCTATACAAGGAATCACAGGAACCATGGCTTAACGAACATTATTGAAGCCTGTAAAATGCCAAATAGGAGAGGGACAGCTAATCCATCAATTTCTTTATGTACCTGAATGTCCAGTATCCTTGCTGGGAAGAGATTTGCTGGCTAAACTTAAGGCTACTATAAGCTATGAAGATAGTACTCACCATTTGCAGATAAAACACCCAGTGGATGAGACTTGGAGATTAATGCTGATTCAGACAAATCCAGATGATAGATGGCAAGATTATGATGTGCCACAATTATGGGCAGAGGATAATCCTCCAGGATTTGCCATAAATGCCACACCAGTAAAAGTCCAGATGAAGAAGGGATATCATCCAGTCAGAGTGCCACAGCGATATTATAATCCAGATGCTATGACAGCTATACAACAACTGATTGAGAAATATTTGGCTGCTGGAATTGTACGGAGAGCACAGTCAGCTTGGAACACAGCCATCCTGCCAGTTAAAAAGCCAGATGGGGGATGGAGGCCTGTACAAGATTTGCGCCCAGTAAATGAGGCAGTGGTGACCATACATGCAGTGGTACCCAACCCGTACATTTTATTAGGAACAATACCTACAACAGCAGCATGGTTTTCAGTAGTGGACTTAAAAGATGCTTTCTTCACTATACCCCTACATGAAGATAGTCAGGACATCTTTGCTTTTGAATGGGGAGATGTAAATACCAGAACAAGGTCCCAATTCAAGTGGGCCCGACTTCCTCAAGGATTTAAAAACTCCCCGACTTTATTTGGTCAAGCATTGGCCCAGGACTTGCAAGCCTATCATTCAGTAAGAGAGGAAGACTGCCTCTTGCAGTATGCAGATGACATTCTGGTCTCCGGAACAACGGCTCCAGAGTGTCATGAAAATACCTCAAGGCTCTTGCACTTATAGGGCCTCCAAGAAGAAGGCCCAGTTAGTCAAAGAAAAGGTGGATTACTTGGGTTATGTTATCAGTCAAGGCCAGAGGAATTTGGGAGACCCTAGGAAACAAGCCGTGCAACTATTGGCTGCTCCCAGGAATAGGAAGGAATTGAGGGGGGCACTAGGAATGATGGGATTCTGTCGCCTTTGGATCCCAAGCTTTGCTCTAATAGCAAAGCCCTTGTACACTTCTACAAGGGGGGCTGAAACAGATCCTTTTGAATGGGGTGATCAACAGCAAGAAGCTTTTGAGCAATTGAAAGAAGCACTCATGTCAGAACCAGCTTTGGGCTTGCCAGATATGACTAGACCTTTTCGTCTATATGTGGATGTATGTAAAAATATAGCTGTGGGAGTTTTAACACAACTGTATGGATCGTGGCAAAGGCCAGTTGCCTACCTATCCAAACAACTTGATAACACTGCCCAAGGATGGCCCCAGTGTATTAAAGTGCTAGCAGCAGTAGCAGAGCTTCTGAGAGAGACCAACAAACTTACTTTTTCTGCAGATGTACAAGTGTACACTAGTCACGCTCTCCAGGCAATCCTGGAGAATAAAGGACATTTGTGGATTAGTAATCAGAGACTATACAAGTATCAAGCTTTGCTAATGGATAATCATCAAATCACCTTACATCAGTGCACAACTATAAATCCTGCCACCCTTCTACCAGTAGATCCTGATCAAGGGACAGAGACAATTCTTCATAGTTGTTTGCATACTTTGGAATCTCAGTATTCTTGTCATCCAGATTTACAAGATACACCTATGCCTAATGCTCAGTTAATTTGGTACACAGATGGATCTAGCTTCATGCATGAGGGAATTAGACATGCAGGGTATGCTGTAGTTGATGATGCAAGAACTATAGAAAGTGGAGCATTATACGCAGGAACAAGCACCCAAGCTGTAGAAATATGGGGTCTTATTCGAGCTCTGGAATTAGCTTGGCAGCAGACATTGAATGTTTACACAGACAGCAAATATGCCTTTCTGACAGTGCAGGCACACGCTGCAATTTACAAAGAAAGAGGATATACTGATTCTAGTGGGAAAGTTATACAGTATGCTCAGTTAATTAAAAGACTGATTAAGGCTGCTCAGATGCCTAAATCTCTTGCAGTCATTCATTGTCCTGGGCATCAGAAGACAAAAGATTTAGTAGCAACAGGAAATAGAAGGGCAGATACTGAAGCAAAATGTGCAGCAATGTTTGAGAAGCCGGAATATATACATGAATTATATTTGATTAAAGAGTTTGAGGACTTAAAAATATGACACCAACCTATCTACTCAAAGGTGGAACAAGAAAAGGCCACTCAGGATTTAAAAGCAACAATTGTAAAGGGATGGTATATTTTACCAGATGGAGGACCAGTAGTTCCTATTGCATTATCTTGGCCACTGGTGCAGGAAGCACATGCAACTTCACACATAGGAAAGACTGCATTAGGAATGCAGCTTGAACAAACTTTTTACATCCCTAATTTAACAGCACTGGTAGCAAAAGTGACATCTCAATGTACTACCTGTGCTCAAGTAAATGCCAGACAAGGCCAATCCATGTCACAAGGAGCAACAGCAATCTCATACCTTCCTATGGATTATTTGATAGTGGATTTCACAGACATGCCCAGATGCAATGGGTACAAGGCCTTGCTAGTTTTCATTGACACATATTCAGATTAGATTGAAGCTTTCCCAACAAGGAATAAACAAGCTATTCAAGTAGCTAGATTCCTCCTTAAAGAATTAATCCCAAGACATTCTTGTCCTTCAAGATTGTCCTCGGACAATGGCCCTGAGTTCGTACACTCTGTAAACAAACATTTAGCCGAGGCAGCAGGAGCTAAGTGGAACTATCATTGTTCAACTCACCCGCAGTCAGGAGGAAAGGTTGAGAGGACAAACAGAACTATTAAAGCATGTATCACAAAATTGTGTATGGAAACCAACCCCCGCCATAGATGAGGTTTGCCAGTCATGCATTACGAAGGTTAAAAGAGGGTCTGAGACACTAGTAACTCTACTCTATCATACACAAAAACCAGGTGGGTGTAAACCTTCCCCATACACCTGTGTGTATAATAGAACTATGTATAGTGTCTGTACCCGAAAAAATGAAACCCTTTGTTACGACCCAGCTACTCCACTAAGAATCAATGTCACGGTGTGGGCAGGTCTGAATTTAAAAAATATGCCTACTCAATCCACACTTTATTATGTAAATCATACAGTCATCCTTCAAAATGGAAAGGTTCCTGTGTCTGTAACCTTTGACTTATGCTTAGCATAAGATAGCTGAAACCGCATGTGGAAGTCCAGGTTGGAAAAGGTAATATGGTGGAAACCATAAATATCTCTGTGCCAGAAATTTAGATGTGACAAAGGGACATCCAGATCGATTTACACCATGTGGTGGTCGCGTAGACTGCTCGGGATGGGGTTGTGTCTGTGATTACACTGGAGGTGGATATACTGGTTGTCAATATATAAAAGAGTTTTCAAGAATCCCGGGCACAAACAAGGTGACCCTAAAACTGGAATGAACCATTCCTTCAGGTATTAGTTATGGGATAGGTATGGAAGGTAGAAGTGTTGACCCAAAAACCTTCATAACCATAAAAACACAAGAGGTAATTGAAGGGGATGTAAGGTCACTAGGATGGACAATATATGATAAAATCCAACGATTGGAAGATAACTCTAATGCTTTACCTATTAGCAAAATGGCACAAAATTTGTTTATGGAAATGGCTGATCATATTGCCAAAACATTGGCAGTCAAGAACTGCTTTGTTTGTGGTGGAACAAACATGAGGGAACAATGGCCATGGGAAGCTCTTGAAGCAGAGCCAGAGATATATAATAACATGAGCCAGAATGGCAGTATTACAAAACATGCCAAGTCGGAAGGAATGATATGGACATTGACAACCAATTTGCTGGGAAGGAACTGTTTCTCCAGAAAAAGGAATGCTTCCATAGGAGTCCCAGTAGGAGATCTACTCTGTGTAGGGACCTGGGAAGGAAATTATGAGAAATGGTCTTCCCCATCAAATGTAACTGCACCCAAAAATATATAATGACACTTATCTGAAATACTTAAATAGTTCTAATGCTGTTAAATGGCTGGCCCCAGAAAACATGTACTGGATATGTGGCCACATGGCATACGAAGAGTTGCCAGCAAGATGGTCAGGTTCCTGTGTACTGGGGTGGATAAAGCCATCATTCTTTCTACTGCCACTCAGAAGCAGACAAGAATTGGGTGTAGTGATGTATGAGGCACTTGGGAATGAAAGAACACAAAGGGAAGTCTCCACGGCATTTGGAGATTTTCCACGTAAAGATGTTGCCTCCTATACTGGAGAGGAATGGACTAATGAGCATATAGTATGCACCTATGGAAGAGCCACATGGGCTCAAGTTGGATCTTGGGGATACCGTACCCCTAACTATATGCTCAATAGGATTATAAGGCTGCAGGCCGTGCTAGACTTAGCGGGGATAAGAATCAACAAAGCCCTTGAGTTCTTAGCAAAGGCCATGGATAAATTGAGAACAGCAGTTTATCAAAATCGCTTAGCCTTGTACTACCCCTTAGCAAAAGAAGGAGGGGTCTGTGGGAAATTTAATCTGACAAATTGCTGTTTACATATTGATGAGACTGGGAAGGTAGTCTCTCAACTCACGAAGGAAATTAGACAATTGATTTATAACCCTACCCAAGTCTGGAAGGGATTTGATTTCGGAGAAGCCTTAAAAGGATGGCTTCCGAAATTGCCTAGCCTACAAATCATAGTGGCCATTCTCTGTCTTATGTTAATAGGATGCTTGATAATCCCCTGTGTAGTACCGTGTGTCATTAATACAATAAAACGTCTTTCTGAAGTAACTGCAAAACAGGAAGCTATTCTAACCCTGTGGGAATATGATTTGCACTCACAGGAAAATGAAGAACTAGACATAGAAGTGTGAAAATTTTATAAAAGAAAATTTCACAAAAAGGAAATGGGGGACTGAAATGGTGTTAAATGAATTAAGATTTCAATTAATGTCATAAATTGAACAGAATATCATTTCTTAGCTTGCTGGTTACATGAATAGGTATATGGATTGATAATGACTTGACATGGTCAAACTCTCCCTAAGAGGACAGTCAACAGAAGCTAAGCAAATAGAAGCCGAACAAACACAGGCTGAGTAAATATGCAAATGTCAACTGAATTTCTATCTGTGGAAGTAAGATTCTATATAGAGAAATGAAATGATGAGGTGACATGATATTTTTCGCTTATATGACATGTCCTAAATGACATTCTCGAGGTAACATGATATGAATGACAATGTCATTGATTAATGGCTAATGTATATGATGTAATTTACGGAAATATCTTGTGATTTTTTGCTATAAAGAGGAGGCGCTGAGGATGTATTTTTGTTCAGAGTTTTACACTCATTAGAGTGACTTTGAACCTTTGTTGGCCAATAAAATCTGATTCTGCTTTTGAGCCAGGAATACTGTCTCGTCTCGTTTTCTATAACAAGATGGCCAGCATCGAAACCAGATTGATTACATACTCTGCAGCCAAAGATGGAGAACCTCAATTCAGTCAGCAAAAACAAGACCTGGAGCAGACTGTGGCTCAGATCATAACCTACTGATCACAAAATTCAGGCTTAGACTAAGGAAAATGGGGTCTGGGGACAATTAGACCAGACAGATATGACCTAGTCAAGATCCCTAAAGAATACATGGTGGATATGAGGAACAGATTTAATGGCTTGGATCTGATACACAGAGTACCAGAAGAACTATGGACAAAGACGCGGGACATCATGCAGGAAGCAGAGAGGGAAATGATACCAAAAGAAAAGAAGCATAAGAAAGCAAAGTGGTTGTCTGATGAGGCCCTTAAAATAGCAGAGGAAAGAAGGAACGCAAAAGGCAAAGGAGATAGGAAAAAATACAATCTCTTGAATACAGAATTTCAAAGAAAAGCACGGAGAGATAAGGAAAACTACTTGAACGAACAGTGCAAAGAAATGGAGGAAAGCAACAAAAGAGGCAGGACTAGAGATCTTTTCAAAAAAAATCGGGGAAATCAAGGAAACATTTAAAGCAAAAATGACCATGATAAGGGACAAAGATGGAAAAGAGTTAGTTGATGCAGAAGAGATTAAGAAAAGATGGCAAGAGTGTTGGAGGTTGGTGAAGACATGTGGGAATCTGGCATGGGTGATCCATAGGTCATGTTCATGAGGGAAAACTCTCCTGCATGTTTTATGAGTTCATTCAGAGAGACGCCCTGCATGCTTTACTATGTTTCAATATATCCCTGAAAGAATGTCAGCACATGTAATCAAGGCCTTTGGCTTTTGCCAGAGAGAGGCTGATCACGCAGACTTCACGAGGCTAGTATGCTGTTTAGCTGCTTTAACCAATCAGGACTCTAATCATGTAGCTTGCATGATTCTCACACGGTACCCTAATGTTAGAAACAATGTATGCCGAATGCAACCTACGGCTGAATATTCTCTATTGTTCCTTATGCTACCAATTCTGCTATTGAATGCACTATTGTTCCTGTACTCTTATCTGCTACTGAAATTTTGGCAATAAAATATACTGGTTGAGGTTGGTTCCTTCAGAGCTCTCCTCAAGCAGCTGGCTGGACCATGTCTGCTTGGGCATTTTCATGATATCAGGATTTCCTCCCACAAGTGGTGCCCCGTGTGAGGCGACCAAACGGCAACAATCACTCACCCCTCGCCTGGGAAAATAGGCTTTGAGACGCATCCTTCAGCTTCGGCTCCCGGGGTGAGTAACTATGGGTCAGAGACTAACCTCTGAACAACAACAACATGCAAAAGACCTAGAATTTCTAGTAAGCAAATGTAACCACAAGAATGAAAAAACTAACATTGAGAATCTGCTTTTGAAAATTGCTAAAGAATGTCCATGGTATCCCACGAATGGCTCTTTGTCCCTTAAGGACTGGCAAAGACTAGGAGACTTCTTTCGGGAAGAACCCCATGAGTCTTTGCTATTCTCCACACTTGGCAAATTTGTTATGAGGCTATAGAAAGATTGAACAAGGGTACCCCCAGAAATGCATTGTTCCAATATGAGCTAGACACAACATCCTTTCCCCAATGGCTCCCACCAGATCAGCCCCAACTGGTGGGAACAGAGGGACCCCTAAGAATGCATTGTTTCAATGTGAGATGGAGATAGCATCTTTTCCCCTACTGCTCCCACTGGCAGACCTGACTTTGCCCGTGATGAACCCTCCCCCATATGCTCCTCCGCCAGATCCTGATCCTGGTGGTCACCAACCATACCAGGGACTGAGAGAAATGGCTCAGGAGGCTGTGAGGGGGGGGATGTGGAGGATGTCAGTGATGCAATGCCCTTGCTGGCTGCTGGTGCGATTGTCGTGGGAGCCGGGGGAGTTCGACAATACAACAATCTGTCCTGGGACATTTACAAAGAGCTCAGGAGAAGTGTCAAAGAGAATGGCATGCTCAGCTACTATACCATTTCGATGGTGGAAGGACTTGCTAACAGCACTGACATGCTTCCTCTGGATTGGAGAAAGCTGATCAAAGCCATGATCACCCCTTCTCAGTACGTAGTTTTCATGCAAGAATGGACTGCTTGGGCCATGCCTTGCTCTGTAGTCTACAGAGGCCTGATGGGCAGGGAGACAAAATTGCAGTGTCAGTTCATGAAAGGGATTGGGTAGGATAAAACCCTAGAGAAAAAAGTCTGTAGCCCAGGTGGAAATGGAAGCACTTAACCCGATAAAGCATTCTGAGAAATCAATTTGAACACATGAATGTGTGGTGAGAATGTGGAGTGTGTGGGCGCCCATAGAATGTGTGTATAAGTGAGAGAATTTGTGTTTGCATGATTGTGTGTGATGGTATTTGTGATATGTTGGGATCTTGTTCTAAAAATATTAATAAGAATGTTGATAGTGAATTCTGTTCATGGTTTTGGTACCTTGTTTTTATGTCTAGGGGAACATGGAGTGGGTAGGTCAGTAACTTGGAAATTGAGGATATAGCAGGGACATGAAGTTTGAATATAGCCATCTTTTGTACAGGGTGTGGATATGCAATCAGTGGCCCACCCGGGTCACAGGAAGTTTTGGTTTGCAATCATGGGGGAAAGTTTTGATGTATAGTGGAAATTGCATGTTGCCTAGCCCTGAATCTCTCCTCATGCCTTTAGGGTATAGAGGAAGGAAGATTCTCATCATGTTGGCTCATTTTGCCATTTTTGAAATGTAAATTCGGAAACAGTGGTCCAAAAATGGGATGCTTGCTCACACATAGTTTCTCCTCACGTCCTACTGGACAAATTAATCAAGTTGTTTTTTTTATGGGAAATGTTACAGAAAGCAATATCTGAACATGTGGTTATTCATTTATCTGTGTAAAATAGACAAAGTTGGTTAAAAGTGCTCCAAATCAGTTTCATTTGGGAATTGCATTGAATGGTTTTGAGGGGAGTAGAAATCTTTTTTTCCCCCTCCTTTTCTGCTTGGCTTGGAGCAGGCACACTGCTCTTTCTCCCCACTTTTTTTTTCATGGCGCGGACTGGCCAGCTGTGCTGTGACAGAGGGGTGGGGAGATAAGCTGCGGACCAGGATTGGGGGAAGGAAATTTTTGTTAGCCCACCCCCAGAGTGTAGAAAAAAATTTTTTTGGTGAAAATAAGGATCTTTTTTAAAATAATATGTTTAGTAAACTTATGCAGTTTCATTTTTCACAAGCCTCTTTCCAAAAAATTAATCATTTATTCTTTCAGGTCCAGAGGAGCACAACGTTCCCTTTAAAGTAACAGTTTGCAAGGCTTTTGGCCGGATTCCCAGAATCACACAAAGGTTTCTCACACAGATCTCTCATAGAAGGAGGGAACAGGTTGGAGGAAGGATAGGGGATTCTCAAACTTGAGACACCAATGGCCCATTTGCTTATGGGGGACTGATCGCTGCACCTGAGTAAGTGCGGCGCACAGCTCCTTTCAGCTATCTTGGGCACATACAGCTAACCACCTGTTCTGCTCCTTTTCTCCCAACATTCACTGGTTTCTTTGCAGCAATTTCTAGGTCATCTCAATTGGGCACGGCCGTTTCTGGCACTGCCAACGGACTTGCTTAAACCTTTGTTTGACATTTATTTGCTATCACAGGCTTTGGCTGATCTTGTAGTGCGTGGCCGGCACCGCGCTAATCAACAAACTGGTTTTTAGGCTTTTTCTTGTTTTCTCCCTATCATTGTTGCTGAACATCGTAATCTCATGGAAACCTGCAGTGCCTATCAGCTGGCATTTGCAGACTATGTTAACGAAATTTCTTTTTCCACTCCTAAGGACCCACGTTTGCAGTTTATTCACCAGGTTCCTTGCCGCCTATTTACTTTACAGCTGGAGTGTGTAGGAATGTATCTGGTTTCTGTCTCCTGTCGCCTTCACATTGTGTAAACAAAGGCCTCTTTGTCTGCATGAGAGACAACGCTGGATTTTGGGCATGCGTAGAATAGGGAGAAGATTTTTCCTTTCTTCTCCTTATTTGGGTTCTGACTTTCTGATTGGCTCTGTGCCTTAAGTTTTGTTTCTGATATACTCTGTTTGAATAAAGAGACACCATTAGTTTCCTTTGTTCAGCCAGGAAAAGCAGTCGTGTATGTATGCTTTGCTCTCTCCTTTCTCTCTACCTCTGTTCCCTCCTCACACTCTGTCTAATGAAGCTGGACTCCGTTAGACTCTTCCTGTTTTTATCTGGGGCTATAAACTGTTGCTAATGAGGCTGAATAGAGATCTTTACATGGATCGGACTCCTACAAGTGGCGCCCCGTCGCGAGGCGTTTGAATAAAATTCAAAGGAACGCTTTGAAGCAGCAATTAGCAATTAGCACCTCATACTTGGCGACCAGGGACAAGGTCTTTACTCACTCCGACCAGAGGAAAGGTCCAATCAAGTGCTTGAGAATTACAACAGGGTGAGTAGAAATTTTTTTTTATCATGGGGTGTGTGTTTGCTTCGCATGAGGAGGAGCTTTGTAAAGATATCTCATATCTTTTGCATAAGAATGGGAAACGGGCTGATAAGAAGGAGGTGCAACAGCTGGTCAAAGTTATAGGAAAACTCTGTCCTTGGCTTAAATATAATTGTTTGGACTTAAAAGATTGGGAAAAAATTGGTAATGAATTGCAAAAGCATGAAGGAATTTCTGTTTCAGTTCAATTTATGTGGAGTGAAGTCAGGAACTGTCTTCAAAGACTTACTCCAAGAAATATGTTATTGTCTCAGCGGCTTGATGGCCCCCTCCCACAGCTTTTGCCTCCAGCCAAGGGAGGGAATCCAACGGCCCCTCCATCATATGAGAAACAACAGCATGAGCCCCCTGATGGAGATGGGGGTGGAAAAGGAGATGGGACATTATATCCTGCCTTGCAGCAATCAAGCACTTTTAGCCCTACAAAAGACCTGTTCTCTGCTGCTTTAACTGCAGCTGTGCTGGATGTGGAATCTACTGAGATATACCCAGTAATTAGGGGGGTTCCAGCTGTTGGCAATGCAGCGGCAATCCCAGATAGATATGAAACCCTCCATTACAAATATCTGAAGGAACTGAGAGTCAGCATACGTGACTATGGGGCTAATGCACCTTTTACAAAAGCTCTGTTGGAAGCCATTGCTTCTCAAAAATTGCTACCAGTTGATTGGAAACAGATGATTAAAGCACTCCTGCCCCCTGCAGAAGCCATGCTCTGCTTGCAAGAGTGGAGGGATGTGGCTTGGGAGGTAAATCGCACACGCCCTGCACTCACGATGGATATGTTATGTGGGGAGGGAAATTTTGCCAACCCCACACAGCAGTTGGCACTCACTGATGCCCAGTTGGGAGATATTGCACAGATAGTCATGCGCGCCTGGAGTAAGATTCCTTCCAAAGGAGATAGCTCAGTTGCTGGGTTTGCAGCACTTAGACAGGGCCCTAAAGAGGATTACACTGAGTTCATTAACAGACTCATGACTGTCCTCAGCCGCCAGGTGGAAAATGTCCCGGCACGGGAAATGCTCATGAAACAACTGGCTTTTGAAAATGCCAATGAGGATTGTAAGGGTGCTCTGACAGCTGTTTATGCTCGGCCAGGCACATCGATAGCAGACATGATGAAAGTTTGTCAAAATGTGGGGACTCACAGTTACAAGGCTCAACTTCTGGCAGCTGCAGTTCAGTTGCCCACAACTCAGGCTCAAAACAAACGTTGTATTGGCTGTGGAAAAGAAGGGCATTTTAAAGCACAATGTCGCTCCTCTCAAAAGCCAGCAGCACGCCCTTCAAGGAAATGTCCCATTTGTCAGAAAGGGTACCATTGGGCCAATCAGTGCCGCTCAAATCCTAATGCCAACCCCTCAGCTGCTCAGCACAAAGACTCTGACTTTTCTCCACAGCAGCAGGGAAATGGGAGTGCGGGCCAGGCTCGGGCCCAGGCAAAATAATAGGGCTACCAGAGGTCAGTGAGGAAGCAATAGCGGAGGTTTTGGAAGAGATGGAAGAAGATATGGAACTTGCCCAAGAAATGATTTCACGATATAGAAAAAACCATCCTCTAAAAGAAGGGCTTTTATTGAGGTTATCCAAGGACTGTACCTTTACTATGCCAGGGTGTGTGGAGGCTCTTCCCACACTGGTTGATGATGTTATTCCCCTGGGCATGGTGGGCATTGTTCTTCCTTGCCCAGACGCCTTACCCGCTTCTGTACACATTGCAGCAGGGTCAGTTACATTGGGTCACCAAGAAATTGTCATCCCTGCATCAGCCACGCAACATCTCACCCTGCCTAAGGGACAACCTGTAGGATGCCTTCATCTGCTCCCACTAGGGACCACTGCAACTCCATCCCAGGAGGGGACTGTAACAGCAGCTATGGCGGTGATACAAATCACCGAGGATAGACCGACCCGCTCGCTGATTATGGGTGGACGTTCAGTGTCTGGACTAATCGATACAGGAGCCGATATTTCAGTGGTGGCAAAAAAAGATTGGCCAGCTGGATGGGAAGTTTTTGGGGTGGGCGGGTACGAGCCAGCACAGCAGAGTGTTCATCCAATCGTCTTTGAGACCTCAGGGGGAACAAAAGTTTCTCTTCACCCCCTGATTATGGATATTCCTATTACTCTGTGGGGCCGGGATCTCATGGCTAAAACAGGGTGTACCTTGCAGACAAATTTTTGATACGGGCCTCCCCTGCAGCGCCGTTGCATGCACTTCCACTACAATGGAAAAACACCCCGCCAGTGTGGACGGATCAATGGCCGCTCTCAAGAGAAAAGCTCCAGGCGGCGGAGGCCCTTGTACAGGAGCAATTAAATCTGGGACATATTCAAACAACCACTAGTCCTTGGAACTCTCCAATTTTTGTGGTGAAAAAGAAGTCTGGAAAATGGAGATTGTTGCATGATTTAAGAAAAGTTAATGAGCACATCTTGCCAATGGGACCTCTACAATCTGGACTACCTAATCCGAACATGGTTCCTGAAGATCATCAACTCATGGTCATAGACTTGAAGGACTGTTTTTATACAATCTTGCTAGCGCCACAAGACAGAGAAAAATTTGCATTTACAGTGCCAGTATACAATAATGAACATCCTACTCAACGGTTTGAATGGTGTGTCTTGCCTATGGGTATGGCCAACTCGCCGACTCTATGCCAACATTTTGTGAACATGGCCTTGGAACCTTTCAGGCAACGTCATCCAGAGGTTAAAGTATATCATTACACCGATGACATTTTATTGCATGGTCCACAAGTCACGGAGAAACACCTGCAGGACCTAGCAGACATTTTGCAACAAGCGGGTTTGATCATAGCTCCTGAAAAAGTGCAGCGGATGTATCCATTCCAATATCTGGGACATAGGCTCTCAGCTACCGCTTCAACTCCGCTATTGCCAACAATAGCTATTCCAGAGCAGTTCACTCTTGTACAATTGCAACAATTGCTAGGGAACATAAATTGGGCTCGTCCCTTCTTGGCCCTGAGCACTGAGGAACTGTCACCACTCTTTGCTGCTCTTTCTGGACACACTTCTCCAGCGGACATCATTCCCTGCACAACGGAGATGCGTACAGCTCTTCAACGCCTCAACGAAAAGCTGCATACCATCGCTGTGGATCGGGTGCCCTCAGGCACCATTGCGCTGGCATGCGCTCTTCTTCCCACACCGAGGCTGTCCACTGCTGTTTTGTTTGCACTTGTCAACGCTCAGAAGGTGGCCATCGTGGAATGGCTACACTTGGCGCACACTCCCTCGAAAAACTGTTATCGCCTACCTGATGCGATTGCTGATCTTTTCCTTAAATGCCATACTAGGGCAAAGCATTTGACTGGCTATGACGTTGACTTTGTTTGTTTTCCTTTTTCGCAGGATCAGCTAACCGCCTTGCTACAGCATTCTGAGGCATTTCAGGTGGCCATGGCAGACTTTGTGGGACAAGTTAAATTTAACCCCCCCCCCCCAAGGATAAGCGGTTTACCTTGCTGAATCTCACTTCTTACTCCCTGTCATCCCCGCTTTGCATGCAACCTATCTTGCATGCCGTTACTCTTTTCTCAGATGGCTCCCCCTCCCGTGGAGTACTTACATGGCAGGGTCCTACTGGGGAATGGGAGGTTGTTTTTACAGGACCTCAAGCATCGGCCCAGCGGTCAGAACTGGCAGCGGTCATACTTGCTTTCTCTACGTTTTCTGATGTGCCTTTTAACCTGATTGTGGATACTCAATATGTTTACTGCCTTGTTTTTACTTTAGCTCAAGCTTATTTGTCTCCATCGATGGATAGGGATCTTTTTGCTTTATTCCAACAGCTTCAAGGTTTTCTTTCCAACCGTACGGTCCCATTCTTCATTGCCCACATACGCTCTCACACAAGGATCCCAGGTTATTTGACGGAGGGCAATGCACGAGCAGATTCTGCTCTCCGGGACTCTGCTGAGGTTTTTTCTCTCTTTGACAACCCCATTGACAGTCATGCAATGTTTCATCAATCTGCTAAGGTTTTGCATAAACGATTTTCCATTCCTATGTCACAGGCTAGAGACATTGTGTCATCCTGTGCTTCCTGTACGAAGTCTCCTATATTCCTGCCATTTGATGCTGTTAATCCTCGAGGAACAGAAGCCAATCAGCTATGGCAGATGGATGTCACGCAAGTACCTGCTTTGGCTCCGCTTTCTAAGTTACATGTGACTGTTGATACCTTCTCTGGATTTATATGGGCTACACCCTTACGGGGGGAAACATCCAGACATGTTATACAACATGTACATGTACCTGGCATGTCCACGGGTGTGCCAGGCCGGGGGAGGGGAGGAGCTTCGCCCTTATATAGGGCTTTGCCTCCCCAACCTCGGCCCAGTTCGGGTATACAGTAGGCAAGCAAAAGTCCACCCTCCCTCCCTCATAAACAGCAGTGTGGGATTAGCTGGTCGCTTCGGGGCTGAGTGTGAATTTTTACACACATCCTTGATTGGCCTGTGGGATGGTGGTGTTTTTGCCCACTTCACACTGTTGCGGATTGGGGTAATTGGCTTGACGTTTCAATTCGGTCACTTGGTGGGTAGCACATAATTAAAATAGTAGGTGAAGGCCTAGGATGATTCGGGGATGACATTGGGCGTGTCAGTCAGCCGGAAGATGGAAAACAGTTCACTTCTGCTTCCGGGTGATAGGCACGCTCAGTGATTGTGGAATGTGCTGTTTTCCTACAGCCTTGAGGCTTGAGAACAGCACTGGCCATTTGACACGAATGGTGAGCCGGGATGGGGATTGTTGGAGAACTCACCTATGGTGAGTGGAGAAGGTAAGGTTGGCTCCATCACTTAGATCTGTGTTACTCAGCCCCTGCCACAGGCAAATAGTTTGTTATGAAGTTCTGGTTAATAAAGTGGCCCTAAGTTTAAACCCAACACTGTCTCTGTCTCTTTATTCTGGGTGTTGGTGGGCAAAGCTTAACTTTATGGGCAGCCTGCAGGGCATACAAAGCACAACATGCAGGCAGCACCACATGCAACTGCTAAATGGAGGACAGCAAACATAGAAATACTGGCATTTGTACATTACATTACATTGCCATGTCATTCTCAGTTTAATCCCATTTATTTCTTCTGACAAACAATTCAGTCAGATGGATTTAGCTTATCTGCAAACAATATGGGTGCTGTTACACACTTTAAAAGTGCATGTTTGCATCTGAGCTGACACTAGTAAAATCAATTCGAATGTATATTTTTTATATATGCCATTGCCGGTCCCAAGCCTGGATGAGAGAGGAGGAGGGTTAGCATCACGTAAAACCAGTGGTGGGCAGCTACCGGTCCGCACTGGTCCACGCGGGGTGATGGTAAAATTTTACCACTTCCCCACTTGCGCATGCTTGCCTCCAGTGCTCAGCGCGCATGCTCCAATTTTGGCTTAAAATGCATGCGCACCACCAAGCAGCCATTTTCTGCTTCGACTCGTGGAGGTGGCTGGCAAGTGGAGCAGTGGGGTCGGCATTGGCAGCAGAGCAGTGGTTGCTGCGGCGGTGGCCTGAGCTGAGGCCCTCCTCAGTGACCTCATTGGAGGCAAGGCGAGGTGGCGGCATCCTCATCAGAGGCAGAGGGACACCCCCCAACGGGACCCAGAGGCAGTGGTGGTGGCCTCATCGGAGGCAGAGGGACACCCCCCCCAATGGGACCCAGAGGCAGCGGTGCAGGAGGATCCAGCGGTGGCACAGGACCCAGAGGCGGTGACGGTGGTGGAAGTGGTGGCGGCGCAGGATCCAGCAGCAGTGCGGGACCCAGAGGTAGCCATGACAACAGAAGTGGCAGTGGCACAGGATCCGGCAGCGGTGTGGGTCCCAGAGGCAGCAACAGAAGCAGTGGCGGTGGCGAGGAAAGTGGTGGTGGTGCAGGATCCAGTGGAGGCGAGGGAAGTGGTGGTGGCGGTGAGGGAAGCGGCGGTGGTGACGATGACGACGAGGGAAGCGGTGGTGGTGCAAGATCCATAGTGGCATGGGACCCAGAGGCGGTGGCAGTGACGGAAGCAGCTGTGGTGACACAGGATCCAGTGGCGGCCCGGGATGCAGAGGCAGCAGCAGTGACAGAAGTGGTGGCGCTGCAGGATCCAGTGGCGGTCTGGGAGGCAGAGGCGGCGAGGGAAATGGAGGCGGAGTGGCATCAGAGGCCCCTAGGCATGGCGGCGTTTCAAACCACCACCCATCCTCCTCATACCATCCGGCCACACAGGGTGATGGATGAGGCTGGGGTGGCCACACCGGGACCTTCCGTCCCTGCTGGGAGTTGGACTGGAAAAGAGCCATTGCAAGGTAGGTACCCTCCCGGTTTTTTGTTAGTTTCTTCTTAAAATTGTCTTCTGCTGTATTTTAATGTTATCCTTCGTGGATACTTGCCTGCTATATTCCAGATTTTGTCTCTCAACAAGGCAATTTTCCCATTTGATTTCAGAGTAAGAATCTTACTCTGGAATCAAATGGGAAAATTGCCTTGCTGAGAGATAAAATCTGGAAAATTTAGAAGGCAAGTATCCACATAACATAAAATATACAGCAGTTATTCTTGAGCATTTAGAGATTGTTTTGGTGAGTTTGTTTTTAATTTTAATGTATTAACTGATTGTATTTTTAACTGATTGTATTTTAGTGTGGGCCTTGGTGGATCATGTCCACTTCGGTTTTATTTAGCAATTATAACTTGTTGGTGCTGGATTTTGTGGGTGGGGCCTACACAATGGCCCTCCACACAATCCTGCAACAGCAAGGTGTAATTGCTAAATAAAACCAAATTGGGTTTGATCCACCAAGGCCCACACTAATATACAGTGATACCTCATACAACGTCCAAACTTGGTTCCACAAGTTTGGACTTTATATGGATTTGGACTTTGTATGAGGCATGCAAAATCCTAGCTGCAATACCTCATACAACGGCCAAATCCTTGCTGCGATGCCTCATACAACGTCGTTTCCATAGAGATACATTGTACTGTAACAGCACAGACTTCAGGGCAAAGTCAAGGAAACAGACAGGAAACTGACAAAACTTTAAAAAATCATTGTCTAAAGGCTAAATACATTACAAAAACATGTCAAACAACCCTGATTTTAGGGGACAAACCATACAACAAGTTTTTAACTTTTGAAAACTTTATGAAGTGCAGGTTTAAAAGTTAACATGTCCCATCATGCAGCACAGTGTTAATCCGCAGCCATGCAGCTGATCATCCATTTTGTACAAGCTACTGTAAACAATTACTGGATGGAAGCAAGGACAAAATGGATGCCAACATGTCCCACCATGCAGCACAGTGTTAATCATCCAAACAGCAGCAAGCACCAAACAATTAAAATCGCACTCAAAACCACTCCTAAACACTGTTCTCCTTGTGCAAAACCCAAAAGAGCAATCCATGCATGCGTCCTGCCTTTTATACTGCCCAGGCACAATGCAACCTGGGGAAAAACCCAATGGCTCATACAAAGTCGCAGCGACATTGTATGAGGCAAGTTTTTTCAAGGAATTAGGCAATGTTGTATGAATTCGATGTTGTACAAAGCGGACTTTGTATAAGGTATTACTGTACAGTCATTAGGGATTTTTGCATTGCAGCAGAAAGACCATTTCTAAATCATGTTCTTTCTGCTGCAATGCAAAAAACAAAACAAAACAAAAACACCATAATGATTGTATTTTAGTGTGGGCCTCGGTGGATCAAGCCCAGTTTGGTTTTATTTAGCAATTATAACTTGTTGGTGTTGGATTGTGTGTGTGGGGCTTTGATGTAGGCAGATTGATTGCACACGGAGCCGGCAGGTGGGCCAAACACTTCTTTATTTCAGCATGGTCAATCTGTACATGGGCACATTCAGGAGACGCAGCTCCTTATATATTATATTTGAAATCCCCTCCACGGAACCCCATTGGTTGTGCTAGTCATGATGTCAGCAGGGGTTGCTGAATAGCTGCTGAGTCTCAGCTGAAACTGGGCGGTTTCCCGCGCTAGCTATTGATTGGTTAGTTGAAGACGCATGGGCTGAGCTTCCTCAGCTGTGCTACTTTGGCAGCTGAGTTGCATGCGGAATCGGGAGGGCTGCTTGCATACACAATATCCCTCCCCCCTAGGATGGGATGAAGTCCCTTAACCATTGTGGGGGCTGGCGATTTCGCTGTGGCCAGCCCACCGGTTCAGAAACGCTCCCCAGGGTGCCTGGGCTTCTCCCTCTGGAAAACTGAAGGGCCCCATCGAATCCTGGCAGGGGAAAGGGTGGGGTATCCCTAGTTTGTGGAGGATGAGGGGACCGTTGGGAGAAGTCAAAGCCCCACTGCCCTCTGGGATGAGTGGGGGAACACTCAGGAAAACTCCCCTCATCCTGAAACAAAAAGTCAAACAGGGGGTCCACTTCCTCGGGCTGAAAGGCTGACTCCGGTGATTCCGTACAGCCTGTAATGCTCAATCCTGTATCCCCCCCTTGGGTTAAGCAGGTGGGGGACAACCCTAACGTTGAACTCTCTCTATCACTCCTTTCAGTGGGTTCCTCTGGATCAATTCCCCTTGGGGCTCCCGTGACCCTTCTCCTAAGTTGGTCAGCGTGTCTGCGCCACAGTAACCCCGAGTCTGTCATGACTGTGTATGATACAGGTCCTGTTTGCTCTACTATCTCCCTAGGCACCCATGCTGGCTCTGAGCTCACGTAATTCCTGCAATAAACCGGGTCACCTATCCCAAACACCTTTTCCTGCTGTATTGACACATTCATACCCCTATCCTCCACCCTGGATGGATCTAGGCGGTTGAGTAACGTTGGGATTCTTCTCCGCATTAGGAGCTCTGAGGGAGACTGCCCTGATGCTAGTGGGATGACCCTATATCGTATGAGGAATTGACAGAGCTGTAACTCAAAATCCCCAGACCCATTCTCCTTAGGGCTTCTTTTGTGGTGCGGACCATGCGCTCCACTTGGCCGTTTGTGGCCAGGTAAAAAGGGGCGGAGGTGATGTGCCTGACTGCATTTTGCTCGAGGAACGCTTGGAATTCAGCAGATGTGGAAATGGATGCGTTATCTGAAATTAGCACATTGGGAATGCCAAAACAAACGAACATCCTTCATAGATGTTTGACTGTGGCCGCGGAGGATGTGTTACACATTGGAATGACCTCGAGCCATTTCGAGAATGCGTCGACCATGAGTAGGAACATTGTGCCCCTAAAGTGCCCCTGAAGTCCAAGTGGAGTCTGGACACGGACCGCGTGCTGTGTCCCACTCCCTGGGGGGTAGCCTACGCTCCTCAGGCTGTGATTGCTGGCAGCTCTCGCACCGGCCCACCAGTTTCTCTATGTCCTCATCTATCTTGGGCCACCAGAAGTAGCTCCTTGCTAGGGCTTTTGACTTCACGATCCCCGGGTGGCTCGTATGAAGCAAATAGAGCACCTTGGCTCGCAGGACCTCGGGAATTACTACTCTCTGCCCCCAGAGGAGACATCCTCTCTCGAGCGACAGCTTGAAGCACTTCCTGAAGAACGGATCGAGTTCTTCAGAAGGAGACGTTAAGGGCCAGCCCTTCTTAACCCATGCCAACACTTGGGACAAGACCCTGTCTTTGGCGGTTGCCTTGGTGATATCTGCAGGCACAATTGGGGGCGATTCGAGTGATTCGATTAGCCGCACCTGGTGCTCTTGCTCAACCTCACACTCAGGCTCTCCCATTTCTGGTAGGGGAGACCTGGAAAGTGCATCCATGTGCGCAATGTCTTTCCCTGGGTGATGCACCAGCGTGAGCTGGTATGCGTTTAGGAAAATCACCCACCTTAACATTCTAGGGGACAAGATCTGCGGGGTGGGCTTGGTTGTGACAAAGATACCTAGGAGGGGCTTGTGGTCTGTGACAATGGTGAACTCCCTCCCATACAGGAAGTCATGGAATTTCTTTGTCCCTGCGATGATCATGAGGGCCTCCCTGTCTGTCTGGGCATAACTGCGCTCTGCTTTCGAGAGGGATCTCGAATAGAATGCAATTGGTGCCTCCTTCCCGTTCTCAAACACATGGCATAAGACAGCCCTGACCCCCACCGGTGAGGCATCACACACTAACACTAAGGGTTTCTTGGGGTCGAAGTGAGTTAGAATTGCCTCGGAAGAGAGAAGCCTCTTCAACTCACTGAACGCTCATTCCTGAGCCTCCCCCCACCGCCAGACTGTGTCCTTTTTCAGTAGGCGGTGCAGCGGCTCTTCCACAAATGCCTTCCATGGGAGGAAGGAGTGGTAGAACTTCAGGAGCCCCAAGAACGACTGTAGCTCTGCCTTAGTAGCTGGAGTGGGGACGTCCTGAATGGCCGCAACCTTTGATTTGGATGGCTTTACCCCATCGGGGGTGATCTGAAACCCCAGGAACTCTACCTTGTTTGCGTAAAAAATGCATTTGCCCCTTCTCAGGCATAACCCAGCCCTCTCAAATACGGACAGAACCTGGTCTGCGGCAGCTGCCACGGCTCTCGGCTCTCATGCCCTGCGAGGCGAGCATCTGTGGGCCTGCACAGTGGACGACGGGTTCTGTGAGGCACCGGTTCTCACCTGACATGCCCGCACCATGTCTTTTACCACCTCTGCAGCCTGGGCAGCTCTGAGGACCTGCTCAAAGTGATGTTCTCATCCCGGGCCAAATGTCTCCGCTGGGCCTCCTCGTCCCGCATGCCGAGGAGGTGGCGGTCTTGCAGCGCCTTGCTCAGGTGGGTGCCCCAGTGGCAAGGGACGGCTGCCAGTCTCAGCATGGCGACGTACTCTTCCACGCTCTCTCCTGCCCGCTGGTCGCGCCGGTGGAAGGACAGCTATGCTGGGAACACGGACACTGTTGGCCAGATGTGTGCCCACAGTGTGTTCAGGATCTCAGTGAGGGGGACCGACCTTAGGCCCCTCGGCATCAGGAGGTTCCTCGCCAGCTCCAGGGTCGGCAACCCGCACTGAGCCAGGAGGCAGGCTCATCTCTGAGCCTCGTCTTCGATGCCCTTGGCGCCCATGGCGTACAGGAACTGCTCCTCGTACAGGTCCCATGACTCGGGCTTCAAGGTGTCAAATGGTGCGAGGGTTACTCTGTGGGAAGCCATTATCCCACCTTCATCACCAATTTGATGTAGGCAGATGGATTGCACACGGAGCCGGCAGGCGGGCCAAACACTTCTTTATTTCAGCATGGTCAATCTGTACATGGGCACATTCAGGAGACGCATCTCCTTATATACTGTATTTGAAATCCCCTCCACGGAACCCCATTGGTTGCGCTAGTCATGACGTCAACGCGGGTTGCTGAATAACTGCTGAGTCTCACCTGAAACCTGAATAACTGCTGAGTCTCACCTGAAACCGGGCAGTTTCCCGCGCTAGCTATTGATTGGTTAGTTGAAGACACATGGGCTGAGCTTCCTCAGCTGCACTACTTTGGCAGCTGAGTTGCATGCGGAATCGGGAGGGCTGCTTGCATACACAATAGGGGCCTACAAAATGGCCCTCCACACAATCCTGCAACAGTAAGGTGTAATTGCTAAATAAAACCAAACTGGGCTTGATCCATCACCGAGGCCCACACTAATATACAGTAATTAGGGATTTTTGCATTGCAGCAGAAAGACCATTGCTAAATAATGTTTTTTCTGCTGCAATGTAAAAAAATCCATAATGACTGTATTTTAGTGTTGGCCTCGGTGGATCAAGCCCAGTTTGGTTTTATTTAGCAACTTATAACTTGTTGGGGCTGGATTGTGTGTGTGGGGCCTACAAAATGGCCCTCCACACAATCCTGCAACAGCAAGGTGCAATTGCTAAATAAAACCAAACTGGGCTTGATCCACAAAGGCTAACATTTTACAGGTGTGACTCCCACATCAGCTGTGCATTAATTTCACTGTGGCTTCTGAGTGGATCGTGTGCTATTGGCATATCAGCTGTGCATTAATTTCACTGTGGCTTCTGAGTGGGTCGTGTGCTATTGGCATATCAGGTGTGCATTCATTTCACTGGTTTTGCTGTGTGGGTTGGGAGAAAGTAGTGCTTTATTTTTTTACTGGAGTGCCATTTTTTGCAACATTTACCACCAACATCTTCTGTTTCCAAACACTGCATTTCACAGTGTCCTTGCGTCAAGCATCTTCTCTCTGGCCTCTAAAGCACAACAATAAGAACATAAGAACAGCCTTGCTGGAACTGGCCACAGCCCATCCAGTCCAGCATTCTGTCTCACACAGTGGCTCACCATTTCCTTCAGGATATTTCCAAGGGATGCCTTCACCTGCTTAGGATTCCCTGGAAATGGCATTGAGAGATATCCTGCCTATCTCTCCAACCCGGAGGTTGTCCTTAGGTATCCATAATTATAGCCATTGATACCCTTGTCCTCCATGAACTTGTCTAATCCTTTCTTAAAGCTGTCAAGACTGACAGCTGTCACCACTTCATCTGGCAGGAAGTTCCATAGACCAGTGATCCTCCGGGTGAAAAAGTACTTTCTCTTATTTGTTTGAGAACTAGTACCCAAAAGTTTCATGGAGTGCCCCCTAGTTCTTGTGTTATGTGATAGGGTTCCTAATGTGGGGCCCAGCAGGCCCCACAGGGGGACTTCAATTTCCAATAGTGTAAGTCAGGTGTTGTTGTTTTTTAGCATCCTCTTAGGGGGTGGACTATGATCATGGCCATGGTTTAATGGAAAGTCTCTGTCTTCCATGTCTTCTTCATCTTACAACCACAGTCGAGTCCAAACTGCAACTTCTTTTTCTTTTTGCAGCAGCCCTTAAGAAGAAAAGACAACAAAATCTCACTTCTTTCTTCAGCATGAAACCAAGATTAGAACCACCAGTTTCATCAGAATTGGCCTTGGATGTTACGAAACCATCACAAGCAGAATCACCTCAACTTGGAGAGAGCAGCAGGTCAATTGAATTAGATAGTTCAAAAATTGAAAATCTATTCCTGAATGCTGAACAGTGGTACAATACAATTATTTTAAAGAAAAATATGATGGACTGCTAGTTTCTAACAGAAAATTAGGTTGTGAGTATTGTGCAAAACATGAATTTGCAAGAGGGAAAGGTGTTCATGTTTCAAAAGGATGGAGAAATTGTGAAATTGTTGCAGCAGGGGCAATAAAAGATGTACAACAGTCATCTCTAAGAAAAAAGATGAGAGAACATTTTTATCACAAGCTCATATTATTTGTAGATAACATAAAAAAGCAAAGGAGGATGCTATAGCAAAAGCAATAGATAAGGGGAATGAAGCACATTTGGCTACTACTTGTAGAATATTTAATATAGTTTTCAGTCTGGCAAAACGATGTAAACCATTTTCAGATATGGAAGATGAGGTAGAATTACTGGATCCAGGGAGTGGAGACAGGTGGGAGAGCCACCGCCCCCCCCACAGCTGACTTCGCTCTCTGGGCCGGCCCACCCAGAGAGCAGAAAAAGGGGAGACACCGCCGTCGCGGAGAGGGACTCCCTGTCTCACCCGGGAGCCCACGCCACCGGATCCCGGGAGTGGAGACAGGTGGGAGAGCCACCGCCCCCCCCCCCCCACAGCTGTCTTCGCTCTCTGGGCCGGCCCACCCAGAGAGCAGAAAAAGGGGAGACACCGCCGTCGCGGAGAGGGACTCCCTGTCTCACCCGGGAGCCCACGCCACCAGATCCCAGGAGTGGAGACAGGTGGGAGAGCCACCGCCCCCCCCCCCACAGCTGACTTCGCTCTCTGGGCCGGCCCACCCAGAGAGCAGAAAAAGGGGAGACGCCGCCGTCGCGGAGAGGGACTCCCTGTCTCACCCGGGAGCCCATGCCACTGGATCCCGGGAGTGGAGACAGGTGGGAGAGCCACCCCCCCCCACAGCTGACTTCGCTCTCTGGGCCGGCCCACCCAGAGAGCAGAAAAAGGGGAGACGCCGCCGTCGCGGAGAGGGACTCCCTGTCTTGCCCGGGAGCCCACGCCACCGGCTCCCAGGAGTGGAGACAGGTGGGAGATGCTGCGGGTTGTCCTGGTTGGCTCCCTGGGATGCTTCGCTACCATCTTCTTGTTGTTGGCTAGGATTTGGGGCCAGCCGCGGCGGGTGGCTGGACTTGCCATGGTCTGGGCCTCAGTGGAGGTGAGGAGGCTGGTCGGCTTGGAGCTTCAGGACTTGTGCACGCTTTTGTTCCACCCACCCCCCTTCTGGAAGGACTAAAAGGACTGTGCTGGGTATATATTTTATATTGTTATTTGACGTTTCGATTTTTTTTTAATATTTTGTACTCTTTGATGTGATTAACTGATGTTTAGGATTTTATTGTATCGTACCTTATTTGATGTATTGTTAGAAACTGTATTGTAGTGCACATGTAGTGCATATTGTAGTGTGTGTGTATATATATATATATATATATATATATATATATATATATATATATATATATATATATATATATATATATATATATATATATATATATATATATATATATATATATATATATATATATATATATATATATATATATATATATATATATATTTCTGTAATTTTTGCGGACAGGGATTTGTAATTGTACTTTTGGTGATTGATTTTTTGCTGTATTTATTGTATGTTATGTTACTGTATTTCGTATTATTGTCCGCTATGTAAACCGCCCTGAGTCGGGTTCGCCTGAGTGAGCGGTATATAAGCGCAAAAATTAAATTAAATTAAATTAAAATTACATATTAAAAATGGAGTAGATATGGGAATAGGGTTGCATTCACGTAGAACTGCAGAGAGAATAGTAGAGTTTATTGCAGAAGAAATTAAAGACAAAATATTTACTACAATTATTGAAAAGAATCTAAAAATCTGTTTGATTATTGATGAAGCCTCAACGGTATCTTCCAAACCTGTTGTAATAGTTTTCTTAAAAGTTGAGGGTTCAGTTACCTCACCAAAAAATGTTTGTTGAGCTAGTAGAATTAGAAAAACAAGATCCAGAGACAATATTTTGTTCAGTTACGGCAAGTTTAAAAAATGTTGGGTTTTCTAAGAAATACATGGAGAAAAAATTAATAGGATTTGCTTTGATGGTGCCAGCGTTATGCTTGGGAGAAAATCTGGAGTGAGCACTAGAATAGCCAAAGAGTTTCCCAACATCATAATATGGCACTGCTTAAACCATCGCCTCCAACTTGTTTTAGATGATTCGATAAAAGAAATAAAGAAATTAAATCACTTTAAAAATTTTCTCGATAAGATATATACAATTTTCCATCAGTCAAATAAAAACTAAATTGAACTAACAAACATATCAGAACAGTTTGGCATTGAAATTCTAAAAATTGGTAGAGTTCTTGGACCAAGATGGGCTGCCTGTAGTTTAAGATCAACCCTAGCTGTGTGGGGTGCTTATCTGGTCCTGCATCAATATTTTCATTCAAATAAAAAATACTCAGGTATGGCTGCCCATCAGGAAAAAAAAATATTTTTTGACTGATTTGGCCTTGATGATAGATATTCTAAAAGAAATATCTCTTCTTTCTGAAGCATTGCAAGCAAGGAATGTAGACATCCTAGAGGCTGAAAATTGTGTGGGAAGATCAATTACATAATTTGAAATGCTTAGAAAGGACAAGGGTGCATACGAAAAAAAGTAGATGGATTGATTACCTCAGAAACTTTCGAAAATATAACATTTGTAAAAAATCAACGATTTGTTGCACTTCCTCGCGAAAGACTTTTAGAAAGCATTATAACTAATTTGAAGAAGAGACTAATGCACTGTGAACATTTAAAAACAGGAAGCAAATTGGAAGACAGGAACAAGCTAGATCTTCTCAAATATTTAGATCCAGAACACTGGGACATTGTGGATGTATTAGTTCCGTGGAAAGAAGCTGAAGAACAATTGCTTGAATTTAGTGACATTTTTAATTATGACATTAATATTAATGATTACCGGGATTTTGTTGAAAATATTTTAAAAGATAAAAATAATTATGCAACTCCTGACAGTAATAAAAAAAGCTCAAAATATTGTCAAAACAATTGCTGTAAGTTCAGCAGAAGCAGAAAGGGTTTTTAAAAAAATGAACTTCATTTGTTCTGAGAAGAGAAATCGCCTTACTGTTTCTAATACTGTATAACAAACATTATGACAATTAGTATGATTGGTCTACCTGTAAGAGACTGGGACCCTATTCCTACAGTTACAAAATGGTTGTGGAAACATCACACAGTTGATGTTGCTCGATTTAGACAGAATAAAAGTGAAAGTGAGGAGGATACCAATCAAGCAGCAATTTGGGAATACCTAAAATAAATTTTATTTTTGGTCAGATTTTTAATTCAAATTGTCTAATCTTGTGTAATTTTGTATACAGCAGTTCTTAATTCTGATTGTCAAACGGTTCTATAGTTTTTCATCCATATTGAAAAACTCTTGTAACAAAATCTAGTTTTGTGTACCTCTTGTTATTGTTAAAGTATTAAGTATTAAATACATAAAGTTAACTACCTTTTTGTATTTTTTTATACTTAAAACATCAATTAGGAGATCCCCTCCCAGTCACATTGCCATACTCAGCAAGTCACATGACCAACCCTGTCTCCGCCCACCCAGTCACATGGCCCGCCCACTGAGTTGGCCCTGCCCACTGAGTTGGCCCCACCCATGGTGTGTTAGTAAAAAAAATTGGTGCCCACCACTGCATAAAACCTTATTGCTGAAGAAACAATGAGGTGCCTCGTTGCCTGATATACTGTAGTGTCATTATAAGCAGTGCCATTATGAGGATCAGTATTCAACTACAAAAATAAAACAAGTCACAAGACTTCATTATGGACTCAGACATTAATGCATATTCCATGTGACCATAAATTGATTTTACAATCAGCTTTCTAAAGTCATTAACCATAGCGTAAGAAAGCATGATGCCTCCTTCTACCTCAACTGTGATGAAGATTTCTGGATAAGGCACCATAAGCCTTAACCAGAGGTTGTTGTTAACCAGTGGTTGTTGTTCTGAAAAACAAGTACAGTAGCAGAGTAAATAAAGTACTCTACTGCAACATGTAGGTAAGCAGGTGAGAAGGAGGGGGGATTGTGGCAGCTTAGTGGTTAAGACACTGAACTTGATGACTGGAAGGTCGGCAGGTCAGCAGTTTGAGACCCAAGTGCTGCATGACAGAGTGAGCTCCCATCTCTGTCTCAGCTCCTGCCAACCTAGTAGTTCGAAATCAAAACATTGCAAGTAGATAAATAGGTACCACTTCGGTGGAAAGGTAAACAGTGTTCTGTGCACTATGGTGTCTAATCATGCCTGTCACATGTCCACAGAAACATCTGCAGATGCAGACAGTGGCTATAAATGGAGATGAGTACCAAACCCTATAGTCCAATGGTTCTCAACGGGGGCTGTACTGCCCCCCGGGGTGGGTGGGAGGATGCTGAGGGGCGGTGAACTTGTTTTGGGTGGTAGGGGGCGGTGGGCATGTTTTGGCATTCAAACTTAATTTTAAAATGAACTTACACGATGGCTCCCCACACGCACTTGTAAGAATGGTGAGACGAATTTGTATTCTAGGTAGGATGACCTTGAAGAACTCGACACTACGCTTCTTCTCCTATCCCAACCAGCACAGCGTATGTGTCAGCTGTTTTCTTGCACAATTAATCACTGAGCATCCTTTCAATATGAAAGTTTGATTTGACCATGTTTCTTGTGTTGCTTTTTGTTTGCTTAATTTCAGTTTAAATTTACTTTCATTGTTTATTTGGCCAGTTGGCTAAGTAAGTGTGCTTATTAGTTCTTTATCGTGGTCGTGAATTATTAATTTTGAGAAATAGTTACCTTTCCCTCATCATATTTTGCAGCCGACAATGATGTCAGTTAAAAAGAAGTGTCATCAATACAGTTCCACGTACTTGAAGTTCGGATTTGTTCCTTTGCCGTCGAACTTGCAACTAACCATGTGTTTACTTTGTAATAAAGTGTTATCTAATGAGGCAATGAAATGCGACGATGGTTTCATAGCCTCTTACAATATATCAAAATTAATTGTTAAAATGGGGAAAGTGAAGAGTTGATACTGCCAGCTATCTAGGAAGTTTTAGAAATGGTTTTACACAATCCAGCCGCATCCAATGTTATAAAAAAATGTCCCATTAAGCAATTATACAGTGCAACGATGAATTGATGAAATGGCTGAAGATGTTGAAGCTTCCTTATGCAAACTTTTGATACCTACCAAATTTTCTCTTCAGGTTGATGAATCAACCTTGCCAAATACTAATGAGGCTTTACTGTTAGCGTATGTCCGGTTTGTGAAGGAAGGAAAAAATATTCAAGAGATGCTTTTTGCAAGAAGCTTGATTGCATATACTAAAGATGAATCTATTTTTAATACTGTCAAAGATTATTTTAAAGAGAAAAATATTCCTCTTGCAAACATTATGTCTGTTGCCACCAATGGAGCTCCTGCAACGGTTGGTCGTCATCGTGGGTTCATCGCCCTTTTGAAGAAAGAGGTACCAGGGATTTTAGCTGCTCACTGCATGATTCATAGACAGCATTTAGTTGCAAAAAACCTCAGCGACTGTTTGCATCAGTCATTACAATATGTCATCTGTGCTGTGGCAAAATTCGCAGTAATGCTCTCAACAATCGATTATTCGGGCAGCTGTGTAAGGACAACGATGAAGAATTCAATCGCTTGCTTCTACACATCGAGGTTCACTGGCTCTCCAAAGGCACCTGCCTGAATAGGTTCTGGAATCTTTCCAACTCTGTACTTGAGTTCCTCTAAGAGAAAGATGTAGCTCTGAGAGACAGATTGCTACATTTTAAGATTGATGTTGCTTACATCAATTTATTCGCAAATTTCAATGGAATTAATTTGCAGCTTCAAGGCGAAGAGCTCAATTTGATCACAACAAAATCTGTTATTTCTGCCTTCCTAAAAAAACTCACTTTGTGGAAGCATAATTTTGGTCGCAATGAGTTCAGCCAGTTTCCAATCTTGTCGGATCTGCATAAGAGCAGTGGAATCCACTTCAATGAAACACAAGTTTACTGTCAACACCTTGAGTCTTTGCACAAGGACTTTTCTGAGAGTTTTGATGATATTTTGTCCCTGGAAGTCCCTCAATGGGTCATGAACCCTTTTATGAATATTGAGACAGCAGAGGTTCAGATTCAGGTGGAATTTGTTGAACTTTCAACTAATGAAACTTTGAAAGCCAGCTTCCAGAATGGTGATTGTCTCACAGAGTTTTGGCTTCAAAGTAACATCAGTCACCTCTACCCAGGGCTGTGGACTATTGTCAAAAATTTTTTAATTGCCTTGCCTTCCTTCTACCTTGTCGAGTGAGGATTCAGTGCTGTGACTGATCTAAGTATAAAAAGGAGAAGTCAACTCCAAATCGTGGAAAGAGGGGACTTGTACCTTCATCTCTCTAACAATATTGAAACGAACGTTCAGAAACTGGCTCTGAACCATCAAGCACAACCATCCCACTGACATAATCAAGTATGTTTCATTGATATTACTATTTTAGTGTAATAAAGAAAATAAAGAATAAAAATAAAGAATTTTTAAAAATAAAAAGCATTTGCAAAACAATAAATAAATAAATAAGAGCATTAAAAATAAATAAATGTATTTACAGCATTTTGAAATAAACGTATTTACATAAAAGAGCATTTAAGCATATTTTTTGCATTATTCATTTTAATTTTAATAAAATGAATTCAATTACAGGATTTTCAGAAAGTGGGGGGGGGCATTGAAAAAATTTCCACTCCTTAGGGGTGGTGGTGGCAGCTTTAAAAAGGTTGAGAATCACTGCTATAGTCGGATATGACTGGCTTTCGAGCAAAGGGACGACCATTTCAAGTTCTTAGCTAGAATTCCACATCCAGGTTTGAAAGCCATTTTGTGTGCAATACATTTAGCCAGAATCCTGAAATGCAACTGAATGTAGGCTATTTAAGCACTTCTGCAGCTCACAGACTTTCATAGATGGAATAGCACTCTATAAATTGATTTTAAAATCAGCTATTTTTAGTCATCTAACCGGTGGTGGGCTCCAAAAAAATTTACTACCACACTGTGAGTGTGGCATGGTGGGCGCGGCCAGGGGAAAGCCCTAAGGGGAAAGCCCTGCATTACACCCGAATTAGGACTACTTTATTTCAAAACTTGGATGTGCAGGGCCAGCCAGAATTTCTGCTACCGGTTCTGGTGAACTGGTGTGAATCTGCTGATGCCACCACTGCATCTAACCATAGTGTAAGGAAGCATGATGCTTCCTTTTGTCTCAACTGTGATGAAGATTTCTGGTCAAGTGCTGCATGATGGAGTGAGCTCCCATCTCTGTTCCAGCTCCTGCCAACCTAGCAGTTTGAAAGCAAGATGTTGCAAGTGGATAAATAGGTACCACTTTGGTGGGAAAGTAAATAGTGTTCCATATACTCCGGTGTCTAGTCATGCTGCTACATGTCCATGGAAATGTCTGCAGACACAGATAGAACTGGCTCTTTGGCTATAAACAAAAATGAGTACCAAACCTTAGAGGCAAAAGCTTAAAGGCTTTTGACCTTGACATTGACCTATTGGAGCAAGCCATGTACAGTAGTTCTCCATCCTGAGCAATGCAGTGGTAAACCTCCCTGTGGTCTCCCCATGCCCCAATGGCATGGAATGGCCCCCGCAGAGGCCACTTCGGGGGAACGCTCCTTGAGCCGTGGGCTCTGCGGGCAGAGAAATTAAGGGGGGTGGATAAATTATAGGGTTTGATTCACCCAATTCCTTGACCTGAACAACGGCTCTGCTGAGAGAGCAAATCTCTAACCTCTGTTACGTATTAGGCAATTACTCACTCTGAGTTAAGCTTAATCTCTGGTGCAAATAGAAGCCATATTTACCCTAGCCTAAGCCTCAGACAATGGTCAGTGTTTGTCCTAGTTAATTAACTTCCCCAAGAGAGGTTCTCAATTAACCCGGGTAAATGGGTGATGTAATTTTCTGCCATATGACCATTCTACCATGCGCAGCCTTGAACATAATATATACTGATGATTTTCCCTCAATAAATCACTGGTCTTCGCTCCATCTTGCCTCGTGTCGTTCCTTTGACCAGTCTCCTCCGGGACCTCAAGGGCCGCTTTACGGCCCCAATTCCTACATCTGGTGACCCCGAGACGTGATCTACTCGAGAGTAAGCGACCCCCGAGCGGTCTACTCGTGAGTAAGCGATCAGCACAGCCAGGTTCTGCGCTTGAACCTTGTCCAATCATCCCGGAGGACAGAGCAGCAGCCCCAGTCGGAAAGCCATCCGATTGGGAAGACAGCTACGTGGTGAGGCATTACAGAGAGGCATCCTACAGCTCGCTCCCGATTTTTGCAGCGGCTTGCGCCAAAGGGAAAAACGCGTTCCGCTCAGGGCAGCTGTGAGCCCCTGACAGCACAGTGGCCACCGAGGGCCCGTGGCCGCAGTCCACGCTCCGAGCTCTACCCAGAAGCGTCGTCGCCAGAACCTATTGCCTGCCAAAGACGTGTCGACTCGTCCCGAGGAGGAAACTTCGGAGGACCCAATCGCAGGTAATGTGGGGACCTGTCCTCAGCGACAGCGTCCATCCGCTAGCCAAAGAACTCGTGAGGAAGAGTTCAAGATCCTGGCCAGGATATTTAATTTGCGTTTTCACAGCAGGGAGCTAGCAAGACTTTTGGTGTACCTAGGGGAACACTGCCTGCTTTACCCAGAAGTAGGTACGTTAACCCTCGAGCTCTGGGATCAGATAGGAGACTGCATTCAGCAACCCGCGAAAGCTCCAGAGGGCATAATTCGCACATGGAGCAAATGTAGGAAGCTCTCAGCAGAGGTAGACCCAGTCCAGATAGAGACCCAGAAAACCCCAGCGCAGTCAGAACCATCAGCCCCAAGAAGTTTCTATTCGTCATTTCAGCTTAAGCAGGGCAGTGTAGGGAGCATCCCCTCAGTGACAGCTGCAGACGTCACTGAAGGAATTCATGGCATGAGAGGCCCTGGCGCTTCTCTGACAGTTAAAAGTTCCCTGCAAAGAAAGAACTCCATTCAGCGCAGGGGTGAGGAAGATCCATTCACGGGGAAATTGCCAGTGGCACAATTAGCTAGCGCTCAACTGCTGTGCTCAGCCTATCTGAAGGCAGACACACGTTCAGGCAGGGCTGCTCAGCGCCCACTGCTCACGGAAATCTGCACAGCCCCTGGCCACGCAGGGCTCCAGAGCAGACCCATTACCACACTCAGGCGCAGAGCAGTGCCAAAACCCCAAGGCGCCTGCTTCCAGTGTGGTAAAATGAGACACCTTAGAAGAGAAAGCCAATCTAGACCAGGCAGATCTTCAAAAGATTGTCTTCATACCAAATGGCCACGCTGGCATGCATTTGGCCCATGCTAGAAAGGAGGCAGCCATCGCCCTGGCTACGCCAGAAGAACCATCCCAGCAATAGTACCCCGAGTTCCCCCAGGGCACAGGCAGAAGCTACTTGTCTCACCTTGGGAGTAGCCCAGAGAAACTTGCCCCTAAGTAGAAGCACCCAGATGGCTGTAAATAGCCAGCTGTGTATTAGCCATCTCCTCATGTGTAGTAAAGAACGCTGCAGATCAGGGGAGGAATGTGCGAATGCGTAAATAAATGTGTGTATGCGTGGTGCACCACTGAATGTATGACTGCAAGAACTGTGTATGATTGCAAAAGCCTTGTCTCTATGACCACAGTATGACTGGAAAAGTGTTCCTTGTGTGTAACTGCGTGGTAATGTCACTGTGAAATATGTGTTAAACAATTTGCACTCTGCTCATGGGCAGGAACTATTTAAAGTTTGAGGAAGCATGATGAACAAAACCCCTTGCCTTGCCTGCTTAGTAGCTTAAGCAGGAGAGGAGGAGAGGGGGGGAATCCTAACCTACAATAGGGCGGGGTGGTTCCCCCTTCCTCCCTTGAGACTTTTCTTTGTCAAAGGATTAAGCCACTCTTGGAAACCGGTTCTGCAACTCTTGCAGATTTTTCTTTTCAGAAGCGCGATCTGAAAACAAAAATCACTTCTATGAGTTTTCCTCACTGTATCATAAGCTATGGGGCCCCTTCCTACGTCTGTGTTCCTCAAACCCCCATCTCTGTGTTTAAGGTTTTTTGAATGTCTCTTAGCGTCTGGAAGTCGTATCTCACTAGGAGTGAGAGAATTGCATTGTCTTCATGTGCGTATTGTGTTATCATCTTGTAACCTCGGTTCTCAACCTTTTAAAGTCAGGGGCCAAAGTTCCGGGGCCTCAGGCAGCTTTGGGGGTCCGGACAGTCATTCTGCCCTTCCTGCACCACCCAGCCCTTCTTGGCTTGGTGGGGGTAGGGGCAGAGCAACGTGGGCTGCCTCCGGCCCACTCGCCCACATCTGGCCGCAGGTTGAGAATCGTTCTAACTCTCCTTCATTCTCTTAGGAAAGATACTGTTCTGGTATTTTGACTTTAATCTGTGCAAAGTAACTCACTCATTGTACCCCTTTCACAGGAAAAAGCACGCAAACATTCTTGCGCTCTGTATACTCAGAAAATGCTTACCTTTTTTACAGGAACAAAATTCCTTTCCAGGCCTTATTTCTACAGCCTTACACTCCTTCCTTTCACAGGTTAATTACTGATAGGTATTTCTTAACAGGAGGACCCGGTTGCCTTGGTTACCTGACCTAATCTGATTTCGTTATGATAAGAGTTGTTGCATTCTCATTGTGCTAACTTCTGACTTGTCTTTCCTCCTTCCCTCCTTTCGCCAGTGGAACTCCCTGCTGGAAATGTTTAACTTGTGTGTCTTTTCATCTTTGTGTGTTATTTCCTTACAGCTGGCACGTCATAGTTGGCTTGTCTTTAATAAGTCTTAGTAGGTCATTTTAAGTATGGCACCTGGTCCACAGCACCCTCTCTAGTGTGCAGACACATTTTGCAAACTCCAGAGCACAGAGGAAGGATTAGTCCCTGAGCTCCCGAGCATGTGCAGAGTGCCACCCATTAGCCAGGACTGCCTAGGACCATTTTAAGAGTACAGTCAGGTCACACCCTTCTATCAGATACAGGCATTTTTAGGCCACCCCTTCCCTTTTTGCTGCTAGTCTAAGCGCAGGCAAAAGGCTAAGCCACCATCTGGCACTCTTCTAACCGTGTGCACGCACGCCATGGGCGGATGTGCACAGGGGGGCCTTCTTGAGAAATTTACCCAAGGGAAGCCTGGCGCTTCATGCGCCAAGGTTTGCCATAAGACCCCAGACTCGTCTCTCTTCAAATGCAGACAGTCACCTTGTGTGAATTTATGTCACTGGTTCCTCTTCAGGGGGCTAGGACAGTTTTCACTTATGGGGGTCGCACATATTAGGTTCTTACTTGGCAAGAGGACCAAGCTTGGCGCACGCTCCTGACTCTTCCGCAAGCGGGCAGAGTTGGCAGCCGTGAACCTCGCTTTGCGCACCTTTGCCAAAGAACGCTTAAACAGAATTGCTGACAGCCAGTTTCCTAGGAATTTGCTTCACAGTCTACCGGGAGCACACATCACTCCCGCGTTAGACAAAAATTTGCTAAGTTTGTTCCTCACAACTCCAATTCAGAGTCATGCATTCCCTCTTCAGAATGCCAAAGCGCTCGCAAGGCAGTTCAACCTGCCACTTTCCCAAGCCCAAGGCCTAGTCCGTTCCTGTCTGCATCGTGCAGGGACACCGGGGGGGCCCTCGTGGGGGGTCAACCCACGAGGGACAGAGGCCATCCAGGTGTGACAAAGGGACGTCACACATCCCCACATTTTGGCAAATGGCAGTACATGCACGTTTGCATTAATACAAACAAACAGAAAGGGGGGGAAACCACGTCCCATAGTTGCACAGCAATTGCTATCCTATAAGTGCAAAAACTAACTAACTCTTTCAGAATTTTTATCTCCCAAACAAGTCTCTTCCCCATGCAGGTCCCAGAGGCCAGAGTCAGACCCGGATGATTGCAAAGAGCGGCACCAGTCACTGTCCTGGATGTCATCAGCTGTCCGTCTTCCTTTACCCAGTGCTACTTCTGAGGACCATGCTTTTCCCCAAAACAAGACTTTTCCAAGCTCAAGTTACACATGAAACCCCACCAAGAAGAGAAGCCTCATCCTTCGAAAAGCTGCTGAATGTCTTTTATTGCTATTATTATCTGTAGTTGCTATTATTTATACATGCCTTGTACAATGCTCCAGTTGGGATTTGCAAGGGACACTTGAATTTCTGTATGTTGTTAATAATGGCCAGCTTCCACCAAAGGAAGCCAGACCGGCCCATGTTTTGCACCGGCCCATTGCTTGGAAAGTTTAAGCACCCGGTAGCCGATAATCCCCAGTTTATCTTCACACCTCCCCATAGGTGTTAGAAAAGACATTTGCACAATGCCAGAAGCTGCAGAGATAGCTTAGAATCAACCCAGGTCACAGTATCAATGACACATCTCATTATCTTGCCTTGCTACAGAAAGCAGTCTGGATTCAGACCCACAGCTCTGAAAAACCAGGCTGTAGTCAGTATATTCAGCGTGTCAGGCTTAGCCATAGGCAACGCTCGGAGAATTGGTTAATTGGCTTGCGGATTAGCAAAAGCCATCAACCACACCTCCTCAGCAATAGCGCTGCTCAACCAGGAGCAGGCAGAGCTTCGCCATGCCATACTGGATAATCAAGCAGCTATCGATTATCCCCTATTGTTACATCATATGGGCTGCAAGTCTGTCCACAGCATGTGTTGCTTAAATCTCACAGACAATACCCACAAGATACAGAGCCAGCTCACGGACCTCCACACCCTAGTTAGGGACATCAAGGAGGATTCTTCATGGGGGTGGTAGGACTCCTTGTGGTCGTGGTTCCCATGGGGACGGCTTCAGACGACACTCAAAGTGATTGTGGGGGTGGTAATACTGGGCACAACAGTGTGTTGTTTCGTGCAATGTATTTTCTCACTGCTATCGAGATGTCCCCCATGGAGGGAACCCCGAAGCGTCACTCCCGCTCATCAGCTGGCACCCCTCTTGCGCAGAGTCGTCGGTCAGGTCCTTAAATAAAAAAGAAAGGGGAAATGTGGTCTCCCCATGCCCCAATGGCATGGAACGGCCCGCACAGAGGCCACTTCGGGGGAACGCTCCTTGAGCCGTGGGCTCTGCGGGCAGAGAAATTAAGGGGGGTGGATAAATTATAGGGTTTGATTCACCCAATTCCTTGACCTGAACAACGGCTCTGCTGAGAGAGCAAATCTCTAACCTCTGTTACGTATTAGGCAATTACTCACTCTGAGTTAAGCTTAATCTCTGGTGCAAATAGAAGCCATATTTACCCTAGCCTAAGCCTCAGACAATGGTCAGTGTTTGTCCTAGTTAATTAACTTCCCCAAGAGAGGTTCTCAATTAACCCGGGTAAATGGGTGATGTAATTTTCTGCCATATGACCATTCTACCATGCGCAGCCTTGAACATAATATATACTGATGATTTTCCCTCAATAAATCACTGGTCTTCGCTCCATCTTGCCTCGTGTCATTCCTTTGACCAGTCTCCTCCGGGACCTCAAGGGCCGCTTTACGGCCCCAATTCCTACACCTCCCCTTCCAGGGAAGAGACCTTTATTTTCTAAAATAATATTCTCCCCATGCATATTCTTGCAAACTTTATTAAAGAATCAAGGCATTGAACAGCTAAAAATACAACCACTATAGGAGGGAAAGATATCTGCTGGGAGAAACCAGGGTTGACATTATTTTAACACTTTGAAAACAAAGCTGCATTTCTGAAAAATGATGATGTTAGTCACAAGAGGTAGGTGACAGAACTTAGAAAGGAACAGGCAATGGAAGAAGAGGTCAGCAGCACAATAACAAGGTTAATGGTCCAGACAGTGCTGTTAAGGACACTGCTACAGCTTAAAGTTTTAATTCATTAAATTTCATCGCTTAAGAAACTTAATTAAAAATACAAAAATTGTGAAATCTCTATTTCTCTTATACTTGTTCTTTATTGTTAGAACACTTGCATGTTTTAAGTGCAAGACTTGATGTTCATTTGAAGACAGAAAAAACAGGCTTTAAATCTATGGATTTTAAATGGGTGTATTGAGGTAGAGGCAAAAAAAAACACATAGAAGTTTTGAAGGACACAGTAACAAGTGATCTATCCATGGCATTATATTTTTTCAACAGAACTGCCTTGGTGATATCGTTAGTAATTATTCCATCTGAATAGAAACATGCAAAGTTGTTTTAAGGAAAGTCACATCATTGCTTCAGTTGGATTAACATCTTTTACTCAAACTAGCCACAGCTTTCTAGGATTAGAGCCAATAGACTTCCCCAGGTATGTACATTTTTACTTGTTTTGTTCTCACAGGTGAGAATGAAAAGTTTCAGACATTTTTCTCCAGGTTAGCAAAGTTATACAGAAATGTTTGTGCCTTTTTTTGTGCTTAATTTGCTACTCTGTGAAAAATCCAAAAAACTTGTGCACTTTGCACCCGAAATGTAACGGGTTCATAAGAATGGTGATTTTTACCAGTTTGGATGCCCAGAGCTGTTCAGGGGAAATGGGGTACATTTGATTGATGTAGGGGCTGACCTTTATTTGGCAGATCTGTGGAGGGGTCTTTCAACTGACCACAAGTGGCAGTTGGGGCAATAGGAACCAAGCATGAGCAAGCCATCTCTGGTAGCAGGTAGAGTGGAGTTAGGGTGGTAGAGGTCAATCCCTCAGGACATTATTGGACGAGGTGAAGACTATATGCTTGATATGATTCAGGTGAATCAGTGCGGCATGCAGTGGACACCTGGGAACAGAGTTGGTAATGAATCTGTGTGCTCCGGTGTCTAGTAATGCCTGTCATATGACCACGGAAACGTCTGCAGAAGCAGACAGCGCTGGCTCTTCGGCTTTGAAACAGAGATGAGCACTGAACCCTAGAGTCAGATACGACTGGCTTTTGAGCAAGGGAAACCTTTACCTTTACCTTTATGTCTCCCCTAATCAGCTGGCCAGTGTTACATGGCTTCGCAGGCCATCAGGATATCTATGAGGGGAACATCATTGATATCCCTCAGCAGCACCAAGTGAATGACCAGCTCGAACGTAGGCAGGCCACATCTCACCAGGAAACATGAACGCTTCTGGTCCTCCTCTACTATGTTGTCAGCTGCCATGGCGTGCTTGAACTGCTTTTCATAGAGAACCCATTTCTCTGGCACTGAGATATCGAAAGGGCCAATGGAATTCTGTTGGGATGCCATCCCACCTTTATTGCCAATTTAGTGTTCTGGAAATAACAGGCAGCAGCCAGCAATACAGGCCAAACACACAACTTCATTTGGAATAAGAATATGTAGCCAGAGCTAACACACACTTTCACATTCCTTAGCTATCTCTGATCAGAACTGACAGTTGGAAAAAACCGTTAGAACCGTTGACTCCTCTGTTCTCGTTTAGAACCCTCCCGAAATCTCGCGAGATTTTGGACCATAGTAAAGCAAATACATATTAAACTCTTTCCCAACAAGACAAAATGGCAAACACATTTCCTTAAATACACAACAGAGGTGAAGAGGAATTTACCTTCTCTAGTAGCAGGCTCAAGTGGCTAAGATGCTGACTGGAAGGCGCAGGTCAGCAGTTCAATACCTGAATAATGCAGGATGGAATGAGCTCCTGTCTTTGTCCCAGTTCCTGCCAACCTAGCAGTTCAAAAGCAAGAAATTGCAAGTAGATAAACAGGGACCACTTTGATGGGAAGATAAATACCGTTCTATGCGTTCTGGTGTCTACTCATGCCTGCGACATGACCTCAGAAATGTCTGAAGAAGCAGACAGTGCTGCCTCTTTGGCTATGAAACAGAGATGAGCACTGAACCCTAGAGTCAGATATGACTGGCTTTTTGAGCAAGGGTGACCTTTACCTTTACTTTAGTACCAGGTTGCATGCTACCAGTCCCCTCTGCAGGTTATTAAATTTTAATAATGTTGTGGCCCAGGCTTATACCAAATTTGAGTCTGCCCTGCCTCTTTATTTTGAGGATGGGAGGAAGTAGCCTTTCCATCGGATAAAATACAAAGCAATAAAATACACCTTCAGAAGTCATGGTACTCCATGCTCTTACTTTCATTAAATAACAGTGGCAATTGAAAAGGGAAGGAAGATTTCATGCAGGAGAGGAAATTAGCAATTTCAAGTATATCCTACTTTCACCCTTTTCCTTCATCCTGAAACACACTTCAAATTTGCATTCTGTCATTTTGGCGGAGAAGAAAATCTGACAATTTATTGCAGCTCTCATGAGCAACATAATGCCCCAATTGATGGTAGGTGACAGAACAGCTTAATGTCAAGAACCAAAGCTCGTTCCTATAAATGCTGTCACTTCTGCTTTCCACATATTCACTGCAGTAAACAATTTTCTTGGCACCATTCTAAATTTTGATATGTCTTGATTCCTCAGGAGAGTTCGAAGAAAAGTGAATTTTTTAAAAGTAGGTGTTACATGTATGTTTTTAAAAAGTTACATCATTTTCTGTCTAACATAATCTCAGTGCTGGGTAGCAAGGTGCAGGAAACGTACTCCAGGTGCATATAGATGAGAAAGCACTGAATTATTTTGGCAAACTTCACTATTCTATTGATCAAGGAGGAAAGGTATTATTTAGAGCAGGTATAACTTCATAAGTACTCAAAGGTTCTGGTTTTTCAAAACCCTGTTCTTGATGATTGCAGGCTTCTTTAAACATTCCCCAATGGTTCCTCAACTAGATTTGGATGAGAACTTCAGTTTATTGTTGGTAAGAATTTTGGGTAATTCACCAACATTCCAAAATTTCTTAGCCAGCATCCTGTTCAGTATTTAATAGGAGAAAACTTCAAATTGCACAAGCTGTTATAGTGATCTGACAAGTTGCAGGTCACATGCGACCAGGTCACATGCAACTCAGTCAATACTTTATGAGATCATTGTCACAACATCCACAGTTGCAGTTCTGTACATATGGAACTTGATACTGGCACATGCATCTGATATGGCTAACAGGATGAACCAAAAACTGGACATGAAAGAATCAGAACAGGGAAACCAAGGGCTTTTCTATATACTGGGCTGATAGCAATGGCTTTTAAAGAAATATTTGAGGTCACAAAAATGGTACTTAGTGTGATCCCTACATCCAGAAAGCACTTTGCTCTTTCCAAGGAGCAATCTCCTCAACTGATGTGGGGAGCCCTCCCCATAGCATCTGAGAAGTGGGTCCTTTAGGCTGAGGACATGTTCATATATACTGAGGCAAATAAGTTGAATCCCTAGCAGGGTTTCAAAATGAGGTGATGTGGGGATGGATTTGCCCAATCTATATGGCAGGCAGGCCTATCTGCTAGATAATGCTATACCTTTTGAATTTGGCTGATACAAATGGGGTGGTGGTGTCATTAAGAATTCATTTTTGACAAATATATAAATTTTTATTTTTCATATTTGGAATTAAACAAGTTAAATCGTTAAAGAAAGATGTGGAACAAGTGGAAGCTAGTAAATTTCCTATCTCTATTTCACAGGAATCACTTCTCTAAAGAAAGTGCTTGAATACACTAAGTGAAGAGTCATATTCAGCAATTAAAAAAGGGTCTAGTATATAAATATGAGGGTTCCCTTGCTCGAAAGCCAGTCGTATCTGACTCTAGGGTTTAGTGCTCATCTCTGTTTCAAAGCCAAAGAGCCAGTGGTGTCTGTTTTTGCAGACGTTTCCATGGTCATGTGGCAGGCGTGACTAGACATGTAATGCTCTTACCTTCCCACCAAAGTGGTCCCTATTTAGCTACTTGCCATTTCTTGCTTTTGAACTGCTTGGTTGGCAGGAGCTGGGACAAAGATGGGAGCTCATTCCATCCTGCAGTACTCGGGAACCGAACTGCTGACCTTCCGCCTGAACAAAGGCAGAATTCTAGTCTTACTTGTTACAGGTAAAGCTTAGGAAACTGGATACTTAGGGATCCAGCATTCCATTGGATCAGATAGTCACATTCCCCTTGGAAAAGGTAACAAACACAGACCAGGGTTACAGCACTTTCCCTGCTCCCACTTTCAAATAAACTATTTGAATGCCTCAACAGGTCTTGTGCTTTCTCTCAATTCAGTTGTAACATGCAATAATTTGAAGGAAAGTACAGTGTGTCCTCCACAACTGAATAAATTATTCTTCTGGGAGTGTAGGTTTCTTTTGCAGTATTGAGGCAGTAATAGCTACAGGACTATCTACTTTCTTGGGAAAGAATTAACATCAGGAAACAAAGGAGAAGGAAATCAGCGCCACCGCGCACTTTGCCGGCCCCGTCCCATAAGAAACGGGATGAGGCCGGAGGGGGCGGGGGCCGGGCCTTCCCTTAAGGGAGAGGCTCGGACCGCCCTTCCTTCTCTTTGCTGACTGGGCCAGGCAGCGTTTGCTGCCCTCCTGTCGGCAAACCTCCATGTGGCCTTGGCTTTTGCCTTGCCGCGTGGCTTCTTCTCTCCCACCTTGGGCTGCCCCCTTCGCCGCGGGCCTTCCGTTGCCCCTTCGGGGACGTTGCCTGGGCCGGGGGCTCGCGGCCTGCTTCCCGGCCACACCCACCACTTTCTCTGCGGCTCCTCCTCCCCCCCGGGGGCGTGCTTTGGCAAGTGGTGCCTCTCCGCATCCTTTGCGCGCTCGCCGGGGCTCGCGGCCGCCAGGGGGGCTTTTCGCCGGCCCGGCTCGATCCCCCTTCTCAGGTGAGGGGCCTCCAGGCCCTCTATGAGGCCAGGCTGCGGGGCGCGGTGGCACCCACCACGATCTGCACGGCGGCTTCCCCGCGCCTCTGCCGAGGCCTCCGGGCTCGCTTCCTTCGGGCTCATTGGAGGCTCTCTGCGCGGCCTTGGGCCCTTGTTTTTGGGCCCGCCGTGGCACGGGTTGGCGCCTGCCTCCTTGGCCCTGGCTGCCCCTGGCTGGGGACCACTGGGCCCCCTGTGTGTCGCGGCACTGGGCTGTGGGACCCTGCCCGGGCCCTTGGAGTTTTTTGGGGGGTGCAGCCCACGGTGAGCTTGGGGCCTCAGCTTCATTGCTGGGCTCTCTTCTGGGCTTGGCGCCCCTCTCTGGCCTTTTGTATGCAGGGCTGGGGGCTCGCTTGCGCCTGGGCCCCCCTCCTTCACTGGGTCTGCTGCTGGGCCGGTGGGTTTTGGGTGTGGGCCACTGCTCTGGCCGGTGGCTGCTTGCGGCCCATCCAGTGGCATGCACCTTGCCTTTGCTGGCCCCACCTCTGGCCAGCCCCTCGCTCCGAGGCCCTTGCGTGGTTTGCGGCCACACGCTGGCTGGGCTTCCTGGCCATAGCGTGTGGCCCCTGCCAAGGCAGGCCCACTTCCGGCCGGTTTGGTTGTGCCTGCCATATGACCACGCAGGTGTCTGCAGAGGCGGGCGGCCCTAGCCCTTTGGCTTCGGGGCGGGGTTGGGTGCTGTGCCCTTGAGCCAGATCTGGCTGGCCTTTCGGGCTTCCATAGCGCTTCGCCTGCCATCGGCTATGCCTGCCTATGGATTTTTCCCGGGGTTCTCTCGGTGCAGTTGCTCTGCGGTGGTTCGCTGCCTTTTGGGAGCCACTGTGATTGTGCCACTTGCTCGCATCGATTCCGGCCCGCTCCATCTGGGGCGGCTCATTGGCATCTTTGGCTCCTGGAACTTGCCTCCTCGGATTGTTGAACCCTGCTTCACTTCGATTGTGCTGTTCGGTCTGCGTGGGCGGACGGGCTGCTGTTCCACGGCTTTTGGGCGGGTAAGTCTTGCCATTTCGGTTTTCGTGCCCCTCTCCTTTCCCTCCTGGGATGTTTGGCCTCCCTCTTCTTCAGTTTTTGTTGTACCTGTGCGGATTGCCATCGTTGCCGGCTCTTTTCTTGCCGTCTGTTGCCCGCTCTATCCCACATTCTCCTTGTGTTTGTGTTTCTTCACATCGTGCGTTCCTTGGTCCACAGTTTTGGGGGCCTTTTGGGTTCCTTGCCTTGGACACGCAGCTTTGCCCCTTTCCTGTAGGTATCTGTAGCTTCTTTCCCGTGTCTCTACTCTCCTCTCTTCTTCGGCCTGTCGTCTCGTCCAGATGCAGTGTGAGTGCGGGCGTTCCTTTGGTCCCGGACCAAGGGCCCCGGTGGAGTGGCTACTGCCGGCTCGCTTGCCGGGTGTGCTGGCCACATTGGCGCCCACCGTGGGCGGCCTGGCATTCGGCCCTTATTGCCCAATGGCCGTGGCTGCACCGGATCTCTTGGGGTTTCCTGCCCTCCGGCCCTCAATTTGTACCTCAGGTTGTCCGAGCATTGCGGGCACTTTGTCCGGTGGCCCCTCCTGCCGTTCTGCCTGGCGGGCCTGCTGCTTTCTATCCTTGGCGACCCGCCCCGGCGTGATTTTCCCTCCTGGGGACACCACGTTTTGTCCTGCTTTCCCATGCCATTGGTATATCCAGTTGTCTTGGGACCGGGTGGGGTTGCCTTTATGCCATGATCCTCTCTTCCTGTATGCTTCAGTTCGCTATGTGTTTGGTGGGCTGTTCATGCATCTTGGTTGTCCTCAGCGGCAACTGCCCTGCCTTCACGAGGCCTTGGCCCGTGTGGCGGCCTGGCTCGGTTTCTGCCTGGACCAGCCTTCCTGGCCCCTGGTGTACCTCAGTCCTTTTCCCGAGGGGTGAGTGGCTCTGATCCCTGCTGCTTCGAAGGTTTGTCTGCTGCACCTGCTGCTTCCCTCACTCCTCCTGCGCGTTGCCCATGCCTTGTATTGGGTGGATAGATTTATTGTCACCTCTCATGCATGCTCGCTCCACTTTCCCTGCAGCCGTCGGCCTTTGTTTGGGCCATGGGTGTTACTGGGGACTCTGGTTGCCCGCGCCACGACCTCTGATTTCAGGGGGTGAGGATTTCATTTGTGTCGGGCTGCTCTTTCCTCTCCTTGTGCTGTTCTTCAGACCTGGTTTGGTTCTGGCCTTTCCCCTGCTAGTGGTGGATCCTCGAGTGTTGCCATTTGTATTCTGTATGCTGCTGGACTTATGTTGCTGGCTTTCCATTTTGGCGCCCAGTACTCCTTTGGTGGGGGCTGTGCCTGTTGGTGGTCCTCCGTCTTCCCTGGTCTTGGGGACTTATTTTCTTCTTTCGCTGGGCATTGGTCCACAGGTCCGGGGTACGCAGTTCACTTCTTTATGGGGTGGGTTTTGCTCTACGGGCTCCGCTGCCCGCGGCCTCGTGGACACCCATGGGTTTATTTTCAGCTGCTTCTGTCGGGGCGGGGGGTGGCCTTTGTCTCCCGTGTGGCCTTCGTACCCTCCTCCCATGACAGACATTTTGGGGTTGAATTCGGTCACGAGGGCGCATGCGTCCCGCCTCGACCGTGATGGGGCTCCCGGGCTCCCGGGCTCCCGGCTGCTTTCTTGTCTGGGTTGCCCGGCGTTGGGTTTGCTCCGGGCCTCCGGGTGCTCCTTGGGTGATTCAGTTTTGCTTGCTCTGTGCTCCTTCCTGTCCGGGCATTGTCAGCGCTTGTGTTGCGCTATGGTTGGTTTTGCTCAGAAGCCTCACGGAGCCTGGTTTATGGGTGGTATGCATGCCGGCCTCTGGGTCTGGCCCGCAGTTTTCACCATCTTCAGTGGACTGCCCCCTTTTGACTTTCTGGACTATTGTTGCACCTGGTCTTGGGGTCAGCCTGATGCTTGGTGGGGATTGGTGTGAGGCATTTCTCCCTCTGTCCTGTGAGGCCATGGGCCTGACCATGGCAGGGCGCGGGGTGGCCCAGTAATTGGGGCCTGGGACTGCTTCCCGTTTGGGGCGACCTCCTGCCATAGGGGGGTTGTCAGGGGAGATCCGGTGAGGCCACCCTAGCGTGATCACGTGGCAGCGGTGCGCATTCTACACCTTTGCATGCCTGGTTCGTTTGGGGTCTGTTTTCTTGTTCGCCTGTTTGTACTGTGCCCCCCATGCTGTGCCCTTCTCCTTTTGGGGTTGGGTGCACTCCTGGCACTGATTTTGTTGTTCCTGCTTCCCTATCCTGCCGCTTACTTGCCCGGTGTCCGGTATTGGCGCTGGCAGCCTGGGAGCCTGCCTCTGCCCTCCCGTACTGACTGGGGATGTCTGGCTTGGCACCGGGGGCGGGGTCGTTGACCTGTTTCAGTGGGGGTGGGGGTGAGGAGGTGCCATCAAAAGAACCCCCACCCCCACTGAAATAAGGATAAAAAGGGAAATAAGGATTAAAATGTATCCATGCAAAATGCCAAGAAGTTCCAGGGCTGCAGGAAAGAAAGTGATGTGGAAAAGCTCTGCTTACCTTTGTTGCCTTGCCGAGATGAAAGTCTCTCCCAATCCCAAATCCCACAATGCTTTGCTCCCAGTCTGGAGGCTTGCCTGCAGGGAGCTCTGGGAGGAGGAGACTGGTTGCAATTTGCTTGCCAGTGCCAGTCTTCACCCCAGAGCTCCGTGCAGGCAAAAATATGGGAGAATATATGGATAAATAAAAATTGGTAGGCCAGCGGGCTGTTTGATTAAAATACGTGATTTTGCTGCCCATTTCGGGATACTTGACAGGTCTGCATGCAAGCAGAGGTGGGTTTTGGGTTGGCAGGCCTGAAGGAAGCCATGGGATAGTCTCAGCTATGCAACAGCTGATAATGTTTGCTTGGGGGCAGTTTTTCTTTAATGATTTGTTGTTATATCTTGTTGAGCCACTTATGACTTATGGTGACCCTACTAGTATTTTTGAGGGATTTTATATATTAAGAGATAGATTTACTACTCCCACCTCCACAAATTTCCATGGCTACTACAGATGTAATGAGCAATAAAAGGAAAATATAAAAGGAAAATATTTAAGGTTCCTATAGAGTTATAAGACTTTGGTCCTAAAACTATCTGCTGGATTCAGTGAATCTCAGTAGTGCATTCAATTTCTGAATAGTAAGTCAGTGGCAATGTAAAACCCATAGAGATTCAGTAAGTCTACTCCAGTGGTTCCCAACCTTTTTTTGGCCATGCCCCACCTAAGCATCTCAAAAATCCTGATCTCCCACCCCACTGTGACATATAATTCTTATTATTCAAAAAGTGAATTTCTATTCATGTGGAGGAAGCCTATAAGGCCATTCATTGTTAATACCTCATTTTCAAATTGCTCCTCTTAAAAATCAAATTGCCCCCTGTGGGGCATGTGCCCCACATTGGGAACCACGGGTCTAGTCTAATTGGCAATACCAATTGGATTTAGGCTCCTCCCCACTTTACATTGGAATGTGTGTGATTTTTTATGCATTGCCCTGGCTGTTACTGCATATTTACAACAATGAAGCTGCCACAAGTTAAGAAATGAATGCAGGCATTTCTCCTCTCACACATGACTGGCATATGACATGAAATGTCTGTGTTAGTATTTGAAGTTGTGGCAATTTGGTGCATAAGTGATGGGATTCTGCAAGTAGAAGTACACAGATGCAATTTGTTCCAATCTAACTCTATGTCTGTGGAATGGATATTTCTGCAGGGAAATAGGAATTTATCTACTGTAAATAGTCTGTTTAACACAATCAGGAGTCTAGACATAAAGATGGCATCAGCTCTTATTTGTCCCTTGTGTAATCAGCACATCTCAGTCACAGCTAATTTGGTTTCTCCCTACATGAAAACAATGAAAAAAAGACAAAAGCAAACCAAACAACACTATGCTGAATCTAAGATGTGTCAGGGGTTGGGGGAGGAAGCCTGAACATTATAATGACTGATTAAACCCAACAATGATGAAATAAAATCTGTCTGAGTGTATGAAATTTTCCCTTCCCTTGTATAGATGAGTAGGCTGGGAAGTAGGTAAACTAATTATAGATATATCCTGACAGACACAGACAGATAAACTTCATCTTCATCTTTCACGAATAAACTGACAGTAAAATGTAATACTTTATACAGAGGACATGTTTCAAAATCTCTGGTCACCTTGTCAGATGAGATATCAAATTAGCATAGCCATATCAGAGAAAAAAACAACAAAAACAGTTCAGGGGAAGCAAACAGAGATACGGCTTGAACACACAAGATGAGGCAGCATAAGAAAGCTATACAAGAGCATGTCTGTTTGTGTCAGTCCAATAAGGTCAAGACATTAGAGCATGTGCTCATGGAGTGTCCATTATATGATAGCCTTAGAAGTGAACTTTTTCTGCATTTCCTCAGTTGGTGTTTAAAAACAAGCAAGTGTTCAGAGAGCTATTGTCTGATAAGTCAAATGCCCTGACGGCGGGCATGGCCAAGATGGAGAAGAACTAGCATGAACTTTTCAACAGCTCGCACTCTCATAATGTGTTTTGAATGAGAATATAACTATGAAAGCTTTGAAAAAACCCATCAGAAAGTGTTTAAGGGAAGCATTGAGGATACCTTCGGTTGTCCGTGTTCGGGGTTGAATTCTGCGGAGCGACTACGGCATGTGAGGCCCGTGGCGAAAGCTAGGGCTGAACAGGCCGGTCATGGGTGGACATGGCCCCAGAGGAGGGAGGCCGAAGGAAAAGGGAAGAGAAAGCCAGAAAAACAAAGACGGATCCTTCCCTGATGCTGTGGCGGATGAGACCGGTGAACTGATTGTGTGTGCCCGGGGAGAAAAGGGCAAGGTGGAAAGAGGGAGGAAGATGAATGAAAGTGAGAGTGAAAGTGAGAGTGATAGAGGTTAATGGTGGTGAGGGAAGAAATCGAAAGTTAAGGAACAAAGCAAAGACGGAAAAGCGGTGAAGAAGCGGTGGTGGAGGCGGTGGTTGTTGGAAAAAGGTTTGGGAGTGTTGGAAGAGGGAGAGCAATGGAGAAAGTAGGAGAAGGAGAAAGAATGAAAGAAGGAAGGCAAAGTTTTGGGTGAGATTTTGAGATAGATGGTGTTGGAGAGTTCGGATGGCAGGAGGAGGAGGAGGAAAAGGGACCAGTCTCGGATGCAACAGTACGGGGTAATTTTTTTTCTCTTTTGTAATTTTTTAATTCCTTTTTACATCTTTGCTCTGTTTTGGCCGCAGCAAGGTTTCTCTTTTTTATAATAAACTAGAGGATAGAGTTTGGGCTTTGGTTTTTTTTCTTTTTAGTGCGTTTTTTCTCTGTTCCTCCCTCTCTCTCTCCTGATATATTCAGAAGACAGACTACTATGGCTGATTGCCTCCTCCTCCCTTTTTTTCCTGAAACAATGGTTCCCCCCCCCTTTGGGTATTTACTGTTGGACACTGTAAAGATATTTCAGAAATTTGAAGGATTTTTTCTTTTTTCCTTTCCCCCCTTCTTTTAAAGTTTTTATAATTTTTGACAGCCTATTATATAGATTAATTTGTTAATTAACATAATTAATTTGGGGGGCATTTCAAGATGGCTGACTGAGCAGAACCTTTTCTTTTTGCTGTTTAAAGGGGAGACCACTTAGGTGGTTTAATTGTTATATGGTGTTGAAAGAAGAATAAGTCTGGTAGGTTTGACTAGGGGGAGCTGAGACGAGCCTCAGTCAGCCCTGCTGGTACTGACTCGGAACCTTGTGGTGCTATGTGAAGCCGAGCAGAGAGAAGCAAAGCCAACCGAAGTGAGATTGAGGGAAGTTAACTGAGCGTACTTTGACTGGTGGACCTGGATTGGACCTGTGGATCTTTGATATAAGAAGCTGATAGTGGCCAGGCAGAAAGAGCAGACGAACCCAGACGAACATAGACAGAGAGTGGGAGCAAGCGGCAAACAGCAAGAGGTAGCTCGAGCAAGTGGGGTAAGTCCAATTGGGTTCCAATGGGGGGAGCTGAAGCAAGCCTTGGTCGGCCCAGCCGGCACCTAACTGGGGCCAAGTGAGCTGTGTGAGCCATGAAAACTAGAAAAGGGGTTCACTCCGGAGCCTGTGTGAGAAGATTTTCACAGAAAGTTGGGAAAAGGGTTCCCTCTGGAGTCTGTGCCTGTACGAGAAGGTTTTTACGGAGAGATTAAATTGGAAATTTTGGTGGCTGATTGAGCTGATTGACATTGAGAGATATTTTTTCCTTGGATGATCGTGCCATGATTGATTGTTTTTGTGTGTTGGAAAGGTGAAACTGAATGAAAAATGAAGGGGACTTTGGAGATGTCTTTGTTTAAATATGTGGGTTTTTTCCCTTCTCTTTTTAATATACATATGTTACTAAATACACTAAAGATGGTGGAATAGAATTAACAAATTCCAGAAGAGAACAGCAGTGACGTCGCTTGAAAATCTTTTTGTTTTGTCTGGACTGGATGTGTTTTCCCCATCTCTTTGAGTTTCGCTTTTTATTCACACCCCTTTAAGAATTTTTTAAGGTGGAACAGGATAGTTACTGAATTTGAGTGCTCTTTGATAAGTTTTATGTTACATAAGTAAAAATTTTGCCATTATCAGCCATTATTCCTTTGGACAATGTTCTTTTGAAAACTATAAACATTATAAAAATTCTGAATGATTTTTTAAAAGAAAGAATAGTGAATTTTTTTTATTAGAAAAATACATTTGACTTGGAATGGGTTTCCAGCTTGAAGATATGAATTGGGCCATTTTCTTGAATGAATTCTTAGGTATCACCCAGATCTAAATTTTTTATTAATAATTGGACAATTTGGATCAATTTTGGATTATTAAGGGATTGGAAAATTTCATCAATTTTGGACTAATTAGATCTGAACTGAATTGAATTTGAACTGAATCTAAACTTGAATCAAATATTGAGAATATTAAAAGGACCATTAATTTTTTGATATTTGGGGCTAAAGAAGATTGTGAAGTGCAATTAAGGATATTTGTTTTGGAGGGTTTTTTCTTTTGAGATTTTTTTTATTTTTCTTTATCTAATCTGAAGTAGTTTTTTCACTTTTTCAGTTATTTTTGATTCATGGTATTCTAAAAGGGGTTAAATGGTGAAGGCCTATTATAAAAAATTATATATCATTTTACATATAACTAGCATTTTTTTGCCCAGCGATGCCGGGCTGTTATAAACTGTGATCAGCTTTTTTTTGGTTTTTTTTGTTGATTAAAAAAAGAACAAAGGATGATATAATTTTTTCAAATTGTTTTATTTAACCAAATAATGTTTTAGTTTGTGGTTTTTTTTAAATAGTTGTACTGTAGGTAATAATTTTTAAAATGTGAAAGTACATGTTTCTTACATTCAATGTTTTTAAACTCTGTTTAGCTGTTTTGGATTTTTATTTGAGTTACAACTCAACACAGGATGTTATAAATCTTTTTATTTTATTTTTTTGACATATGTTTGTGATTTGTGTAAAATTGTGATTTATTGTTATGTTTTTGACTTGTTTTTACACTTGTGGCCTCTAGGTGGGGCTGTTGAGCCTTTTTGAGTTGTTTTTACTATTCTGCCCTGCAGGTGGGGCTGCTAGTGGTTCTGTTTTAGTTTCACTGTTTTTTCTCTCCTGGTCTCTGGGTGGGGCTTCTTCCAGCAAGTAGTCTCTTTGTTTCTTCATTTCTGTTCCATTCATTGTGGAGGGAGGACGTGCTGGTGAGTTGTCTGGTTTTCTTTCTTCTGGGTTTTTCCTTTGTTTTGCTTTTGTGGTGGTGGGCTGGGAGGTGTTTCTATTTGTTCTTTTTTGTTTTGGTTTAGTTTTAGGTTTGGTTAATTGGTTTGGTTAGTTCTGGTTTTGTTTATTTTTTCTTATTTTATTGTTTATTTGTGTAATTAGTTGTTTGTTTGTATACTTTGTGGTTTTCTTTGTGTTGTAGTTAGGTGTTTTGTATGTGGTTTTGTGTCATTGTGGATGTTTTTGTTTGTGTATTATGTGGTTTTTTGTTAATTGTTTTTTAATTATTGATTTATTTTTGTTTCATTATTTTTTAAAAAAAAATGATGTTTGTTTTTGGTGGTTACTTTTGACGAACGGGCTGCCTGTCGGTTCCTCTTTCCCCATTACTGCTTTGAATTTTGGTTTAGATGTAGCAATGGAGGAAAGGAGGGAGGAGGCAGTCAGCCCTTTCTTCTCTCGGGAAGGTTCATTAGATAGGTCGTGGGGAAAGAAGGAGGCAGAGAAGAGTTTTCTCTGCCTAACGATGGTTCTCTCTTCTCTGTCTCCTTTTTCTCCTGGCTTACCTAACCAGAGATCGGCAGGCAGCGATCCGTAAGAGGTGGGGCTCTTCCTTGCGGATTGCTGGCTCTTGTTTTTGTATTTGGAAGTACAAAGGCATCAGCCAGTCATCCGCCAGGGAGGGTGCTTCCCCTGACAAACTGCTGCCTGTTTTGGGGGGGGGGGGGGGTTCCCATCCCGGCTCAACTTTACTTGAGGCTGGTAGTGGTCTCGCCATGTCTTTGGTGGGGTAGCGTGGAGGAGAGGGAGTCCCTCTTCTCCCCATTGCTCCAGGAAAGAAGGCCAGCGGGTGTCTTGCAGTGGCGTTTTGTGGCTTTTTATTTTGCATGGCTGTGAGGCGCTGAGTCTGCCTGCTGGGGACTCGCACTCCCATTGCTTTTTGTAAGTTTATTTTTCACGTGCTGACTTTCTCAGCATTCTGCGCACTCAAGGTGCACAGGATGCTGGGACTTGTAGTTTTGCATTTGTGGTTTGAGTTCGTGCGTCAGTTTTTTTTCTGTGGCTCGACTTCAATTGGCCGTGATGCATTTCCCAATGTTCTTTTTGCTTGTGCCTCTCAGCCTGATTGGCTGTGGTGTGGCGCGGCACAAAGAATGTTTTGAATTGAAGTCCTTTTTCTTTGTTTGCGTTCGTGGGGCTTGCCCAACTGGCGCATTTCTCATCCCGACAGTTTCCTCCGTACCGGGTTCAGGTGAGTGCAGGAGGCTCGGTATGGGCTAGTGTGGATGGGTGTGGGAGTCTTTGTCAAATCCCAACGGTTAACGCTTGGATTTATAGGTATAGATACTATGGGGTGGATTAATAAGGAGTGGGTTTAGTTTGTTTAGAATTGATTTAGATTGTAAGAGAAATGTAATTTTTATGATTAGTATATGAATGGTATGTGAGTTGTTTTTCAAAGTGCAAGATTAAGTGGATGAAGCAACGTGGAAGAGGAAAAGAGAAGGAAAAAAGCAGAGGTTGGGTGAGAGATAGAGAGATGTCCTTGGATAGAAGTTACCAAAGACTTGTTTGAGCAGAAGAAGTGAATACACAGATGAAGAAGACATTACGACAGGAGGTTAAAGATGCAGAAGAGCAAGAGAGAATAAGGAAAATATTACAGCAACAGCAACAGCAACAACAAAAGAAAGTTCAGGCTCAATTAGTTTTACCAGCAGCAACACCAGCCAAATTAGATATAGCAACTATTATTTCAGCCCCGTCCGTCCCAATTACAGCAGTAACAATAACAACAGCATTTACAGAGATGGTGACAACAGCAACTGTAACAACAACTTCGGTAACAACAACAATGGCTACAACTATAGGATCTTCTATGGTTACAACTGCAAGTATAATAATGCCAATAACACCATCTCCAATTACAACTGCTTTGGGAGCAATTGCAGCATCCCCAGTGACACCTATATCATTTGATGTAATAGAAGGTGCGTCAGGAAAGATACCATCGACAGGGGCAATTTCAAAAACTTTCAAAGATATAATGGGACCAAAGACTGAATTTCAAATAATGTGTGATTTGCTAAAGACAATGGAGACAATGATTAAAACAGGGCTGGCAGATGCTGAAAAGCTCAGAAATGAAATGACAGTTAAATCTGGGGAAAAACTTTGAGGAATTAAAAAAGGGGCAAGATCAATTAAAAACAGAACAGGAGTAAATTAAAAAAGATCAAGAAGAGGTAAAAGATGATGTAAGAAAGATGAGAGAAAAACAGAAGGAGAGTGAGATGAAGGTGGTGACTCTAGAGAAATGGGGAGAAATGCTTGAAGAACAACAGAGACAAGCAAACATTGTGATTCGTAATGTTCCGGAGAGAAATCCAGATAAGTTAAGAGATAGGATAGTAGATTGGATGAGTAACTTAGAGATGGGATATAAATTATCATTAGATAATATTGTAAGTATTTTTCACCTAGGGCAAAGGAGGGGAAGAACTAGTCCTAGAAATGTGTTGGTTAAATTCAGCCAACAAGATGAGATTGATCTCCCGTATAAGGATATCCAGTTCATCCTTGAAGATTGATGGAGTTGATATAGAAATCTACAATGATATCCCAGTAGAAGAAAGAATCTGGACAAAAGATGAAACCTGTAACCAAGTGGATGAGGGACAAGGGTGTTAAATCCAATTGTAAATCTCAAAAACAGATGACTTTTTGGCACTTGGGAAGAAGATTTCTTGTACAAGAGGAGGCTTATGTACTAGACATTTTAGTAGATGCAAAACTACTTAAAAATGGAACTAAAGAATGGAATGATTTAAAAGATGCCCTGATTCTTTCTGGAGGTTTGCGCTTTGGTAGAAATAATGATGATGATAATAGGGAGTCAAAGGGAGCTGAAGGAGGTGTTTAAAAAAGTTTTAATGCAGCTAATGGATCAGTTCGTGCTCGGATTTGCTGTTGGGATGCCTACCCCCCTCCTCTTTGAATTTTGAAGGCCTCTTTTTCAAGGAAAAAGTGGAGAGGGAGAATAAGTTGTTATGTTTATTTTCTTAGGCATATTTTTCTTTATTTTTTCTTTCTGTTTGATTATGATATTATGATGTACACATTTATGGGGATATTGTGTTTAATTATTGTCACTTTCACGACAAAGGGGGATTATGGATGTCATATTAATAAGAAGGATATAGGTAAAGAATGAAAATGTGAAGGTACTAACCTGGAATGTGAAAGGTATCGGTTGTCAGGTGAAGAGGAGAAGAATAGAAGCAGCTCTTAGAAAATAAAAACTAGATATTGTTTTCTTGCAGGAAACTCATCAGAAATCCGTGGAGGTGAATATTTTTTTTTTAGGTTGGACTAAGATTTATGAAAAGGCATATGGAACATCTAAATCAAGAGGGGTAGCTACCTTTATTTCAAACAAGTTGGGTTTTATAGTAACAAAGAGTATTTCTGATCCCGAGGGGAGATATTTGATAATTAATGAAATAATTGATGATGAGCAGATAACATTGGTAAATATATACACCCCAAATGAAAATCAAGAAAGATTTTTAGACAAAGTTTATGATATTTTAAAAGTCATGGAAAGATGTGCAAAATTGGTTATAGGTGGGGATTTTAATTTAATTAGGTCAACTATTGATTGTACAAACCCCGTTAGATGTTGTAGAATGACAAAGATACAGACATTAGATAGATGGATGTTATGTCTAGGACTTAAATATGCTTGGAGGGAGTTGCGGGGATTTGAAAGGATGTATACTTTTTTCCTCAGGTGCATAACACATATTCAAGAATAGATTACATATTTGTATCAGATAATTTAATGGGAATTTTGGAAGAGATTGATGTGGAGGTCTTTAAAGAATCTGACCATGCAAACGTGATATTGAAATTAAAATTAGAAGGAGAGAAGATGAGAAACCCTTGGAGATATGACAGTAATTTATATAAAGATCCTAAGAGTATAGAACAGATTATTAAAAATTGGGAGGAAAGTTGGAAGTTCAACAATAATGGTGAAGTAAGTTATAATATAGTCTGGGATACTATGAAAGCGATTTTCAGAGGTGAGAGTATTAAGATGTCTAATTCTAAATATAGACAGTTTAAGGTAAAACAGGAAGAAATTGAGAAGGAATTAAAGTACTTACAAGAGGAACATATGAAGATGGGGAATAAGGAAACATTTGAAACAATGCAGAAATTAAAAAAGGAAATGGTAAAAGGAATCTTAACCTATAAATCCAAGGGTTAACCGTTGGAACTGGCTATAGGTTGCTATGCCTCACCCTACTGACCTGCACCCACCATTCGTGCGCACGGCCAAAGTGGGTCCGCAGGTCAACGAAGGTTTCAGAAAATCAGCCCGGGGGCAACAGCCCCACAAATGGGAAGAAATGGAAAGAACTTCATTTCCCAACATTCTTTGCACCACGCCGCGCCACAGCCAATCAGGCTGAGAGACGCGACCACAAAGAACGTGGAAAAAGGCAGCGCAGCCAATCAAAAATAAGCTTCAGAAAAAATGCAGCACGAACTACGAATCCCAAAGTCCTCTGTGCTGCACAACCCCTCAGCCATTCAGGCTGAGGCACGCGAGTGCAGAGGAGGCTGGCAAAGTGTGGCACGCCAAAGTTAAAAAATAAACTGCCGGGAGGGAAAGACTTTTAAAGACCCAGCGGGACTCAGGAGGTAAGTGTGGTAGCACCGATTAGGGAGGGGGAGGGGGAGGCACAGCCCCAGTAACCACGCTGCCACCCCCCCCACCTAGCCCACCCTTCCTAACCCCCACCGACCACGCTTACCTCCTGGCTCCGACTGGGTGCTTAAAGGTTTCCCTCCTGGTGTTGCCTTCTATGTCTCGCCCTCGCTTCTCTCTGGGCTGCCTACAAAGGAAACTCCTTTCCAAGCAAACCCAGACAGACGCAAACCCCTTCCCTGCTGGGGATTTCTTCTCCCCAGTAGACAAAAGTCTCTTTGCCTCCCGAAGAGAAAGTATCGCTTCTCTCTGGACTGCCTGCAAAGGAAACTCCTTTCCAAGCAAACCCAGACAGAAGCAAACCCCTTCCCTGCTGGGGATTTCTTCTACCCAGGAGGCAAAAGTCTCTTTGCCTCCCGAAGAGAAAGTATTGCTTCTCTCTGGGCTGCCTGCAAAGGAAACTCCTTTCCAAGCAAACCCAGACAGAAGCAAACCCCTTCCCTGCTGGGGATTTCTTCTCCCCAGGAGGCAAAAGTCTCTTTGCCTCCCGAAGAGAAAGTATCGCTTCTCTCTGGGCTGCCTGCAAAGGAAACTCCTTTCCAAGCAAACCCAGACAGAAGCAAACCCCTTCCCTGCTGGGGATTTCTTCTCCCCAGGAGGCAAAAGTCTCTTTGCCTCCCGAAGAGAAAGAATCCTGTGCTGAGTTTTAACTCAAATTAAAACCCAAAACATCTAAACACATTTTAAAAACATTAAATGTAAAAAACATTAACCTTCACATTATTTAAATTATTACCTATGGTACAACTATTTTAAAAAATTCCAAAAACTAAAACATTATTCAGTTACATAAAACAATATGAAAAAACTATATCATACTTTGTTCTTTTATTAATCCTTAAAAAAACACAAAAAAGCAGATCACAGTTTGTAACAGCCAAGCCAAAAAATTTTTTTACATAAATAAACATTGTAAAAATTAAAATTTCAGACTAAGCAATTTTTAAAAAACATTAACACAATTTAACATTTCAACACAATTTAAAACAGTCCGGCAATGCCGGGCAACCCTTGCTAGTTTAATATATTTTAAAAGGGAATATTTTGAATATAGTCATAAAATTCAAAGTTATTGGCAAGATCGGCTAAGGAAAAAAGAGAAAAGAGAGATATTAGAATTTTGATTTCAAAGGATGGTGTTAGATGTCACAGAATTAAGGACAAAATAGAAATAGTAAAGAACATAAGAACAGCCTTGCTGGAACAGGCCACAGCCCTTCCAGTTCAGCATTCTGTCTCACACAGTGGCTCACCATTTCCTTCAGGGCATTTCCAAGGGATGCCTTCACCTGCTTAGGATTCCCTGGAAATGGCACTGAGAGATATCCTGCCTATCTCTTCAACCCCGAGGTTGCCCTTAAGTATCCATAATTATAGCCATTGATACCCTTGTCCTCCATGAATTTGTCTAATCCTTTCTTAAAGCTGTCAAGACTGACAGCTGTCACCACTTCTTCTGGCAGGGAGTTCCATAGACCAGTAATCCTCTGGGTGAAAAAGTACTTTCTCTTATTTGTTTGAGAACTAGTACCCAAAAGTTTCATGGAGTGTCCCCTAGTTCTAGTGTTGTGTGATAGGGAAAACAGTTTTTCCTTATCTACTTTGTCCGCACCGTGCATGATTTTATAAACTTCAATCAGGTCACCTCTTAGACGCCGTCGTTCAAGAGTGAAAAGGCCCAATTGTTGCAGCCTCAGATGGTAAGGAAGGTGTTCCAGTTCCCTAATCATTCTGGTTGCCCTCCTCTGCACTTTCTCCAATTCCATAATATCATTCTGGAGGTATGGCAACCAGAACTGTACACAGTATTCCAGATGGGGCCTCACCATAGATTTATAAAGAGGCAAAATGACACTTGCTGACTTATTTTCTATACTCTTCCTAATGATCCCTAGCATTGAGTTTGCTTTTTTCACAGCTGAGGCACACTGGGTTGACACCTTCATTGAGTTGTCCACCAGGACACCAAGGTCCCTTTCCTGGTTTTGTCGCAGAGAGTTCAGACCCCATCAGTTTATAAATGTAATTGAGGTTTTTTGCCCCAACATGCATCACTCTGCACTTACTAGTGTTGAAGCTCATTTGCCACTGTTCTGCCCACTCCCCCAGTGTCAAGAGATCCCTCTGGAGCTCCTCATAATCTCTCACAGTTTTCACTACCCTGTATAATTTAGTGTCGTCGGCAAATTTGGCTACCTTGCTTTTTACTCCTACCTCTAGATCATTTATGAAGAGGTTGAAAAGCAGGGGTCCCAGTACTGAACCTTGGGGGACCCTACTCTTTACTTCCCTCCACTTGAAGAAGTATCCATTTAGTGCTACCCTCTGTTTCCTGTCCCTTAGCCAGTTGCTGATCCCTTTATTCCATGACTGGTAAGTTTATTCAAGAGCCTTTGGTGTGGGACCTTGTCAAAAGCCTTCTGAAAGTCCAGATAAACAATGTCAACTGGATTCCCCCTTATCCACATGCTTGTTGACACTCTCAAAAAATTCTAACAGATTAGTGAGGCATGATTTGCCCTTGCAAAAGCCATGTTGGCTCTCCTTTAGCAGCGCCTTCTCTTCTATGTGCCTATTAATTCTATCTTTTAGGATGGTTTCCATCACTTTACCTGGGACACATGTCAAACTGACAGTTCGGTAATTTCATGGATCACCCCTGGATCCCTTTTTGAAAATTGGTGTTACATTCACTACCTTCCAGTCAGTTGTAGGAGTTGTATCAGGAGTTGTATTCCAAAAAAGAGATAAATGTGGGGAAATTAAGAGCCTTCCTGGAGAAATACATAAATAAAAGGTTGTTGCAGGAGTATAAAGATAAAATGGACGATTTAATTTCCAAAAAAAGAGATTAAAGAGGTCGTATCCAATTTGAAATTGGATAAATCACCAGGTGAGGATGGGCTTTCTTCAGAGTTTTATAAGGAATTTGAAGATATAGTTACCCAAAGATTTAAAAAGTTGTTTAATTTTATATTGGAAGGAGGGTCAATCCCAACTTCATGGAGTAGATCTATAATAGTTTTGATACCCAAGCCAGGGAAAGCCAGGGTTGAAACCTTTAGGCCAATATCTTTAATAAATCAAGACACAATTTTTTTTACAAACATATTAGCAAATAGGTTGAATGGTTTTTTTGGGGAAATTACATAAATAAATATCAGGCTGGTTTTTTAAAGGGAAGACATATGGTGGATTTAACTAAGAGAGTTGTTGATTTGTCAGATATTGCTATAAATAGGAAAGAGAAGATAGGAATGTTATCACTGGATATTTTCAAGGCTTATGATTCTCTTCAATGGATAACAATAAAAGAGATAATTTTGTCTTTTGGTTTTGGGATAAAGTTTAGGAATGTCATAGAACAACTATAGCAGTAATGATCGGCAAAGGTTAGAATAAATGATGTCTATATTGGAAACATTAAATTAGAAGCAGGAACTAGGCAGGGATGTCCAATATCACCAATCTTGTTTATAATGTCCACATACCTGTCAAGCGCAGCTCCGGAGATTACGGGACCTGCACAGAATGTTTCTGCACAGGTCCATTCTACGCATGTGTAAAAGCCTTCTACGCATGCGTAAAAGCGACCTGCGCAGAAATGTTCTGCGCAGGTCATTTCTACGCATGCGTAGAAGGCTTTTACACATGCGTAGAAGCCAGGGTTCTACGCATGTGTAGAAATGACCTGCGCAGCAGAGATGTGCAGTAACTCCTTTCCACCTGCTGCCAAATTACGGGGTAGTGGTAGCTCCAGACGGGAAAGGAAGAAAATCAGCGCGAAAATATGGGAAATCCTGGCCAATCCGGGATACTTGACAGGTATGAATGTCTATGGAATTGCTAGCAGGGGTTATTAGAAGAGATGATAATATTATGGGACTGGGAGGAAATAAAATAAGTTTATATGCAGGTAATACCTTAGTTATTATGAAACATCCAGAGAAGGCATTGGAGAGGATTCAATATCACTTAAAAGATTTTGAGTATATGACAAGATAAAAAAAATTGGGAGAAATCAGAAATGATAATTTGTAATGTGAGTAAAGATGAACAACAAGAAATATTTTGGAAATATAAAATACAGATTAAAGATAATTTAAAATACTTGGGAATTATTACACCAAATAAATTGGAAAATCTTAAAAAATTAAACCATGACACACAATTTAAGGTGATTAAAGATCAGATCATACAATTTAATAAATTGAATTTGTCATGGTTTGGTAGAGTGACTCTTTGTAAGATGTTGTTGTTACCAAAAATTATTTTTTTGTTTGAATCTTTACCAATTTATCTCAAGGATAGAGAGATAAAGGAATTTCAAAATTTGTTAAATAGGTTTTGTAATGGTGGGGGGGAAAGCTAGAATTACTAAAAGGGAGTGGTACATATCACAAAAAGAAGGGGGTCTCGGAATTCCCATTCTTAAAAATTTTTATATGGCATTTCAAATTAGAAATATTGTCAAGATTTTGAAGAAGTGAAAAGTGATTTGGGAGGATTTAGAGATGGAAGATCTTGAGCAAATTGGTAAAGCAGCTTTTTTAGATAAAGAAATAGGTAGACCTAATATCAAAAATAGAATGTTAAAGTCAATGTGGGAAGTATGGAAGAAAATGAAGGAGAAATTAGCCCCTGGAATATCTCCATTAATAGAAATTGAAGACATAAAATGTTTTCCAATAAAAATAAATGGGGAGTTGAGATCAGTGTTGGCAGAAAACGATGTGTGCCTGTTGAGTCATTGGATTTGAATATGTAATGATGAGGAGAAAAAAGTTGAACTATACGAACAAATGAGACTAAATTGGCTACAAATGGTAAGGGTAAATAATTGGAATAAAAATACTTAAAAGGACCAAGTTTGGAAAGGGGTAGGACAGATTTTGAAGAATTATTATTTAAAATAAGACAAGGAGATATAGGGTTAAAGGGTTGAGTGGCAAAAATTTATAAGATTCTAAATAAAGATTGTAACCAACAAGAGACATTGAGAAAAATTTGGGAAGAGGATTTAAATATAAAAATATCAGAATTAAAATGGCAATCTCTCTGGAAATGAAGGATAATGAGGACATTGTTGACTAGAGTTAAGGAACATAACTATAAAATGTTATGGAGATGGTATTTGACCCCGGTGAGATTTAACCAGATTGACAGGACAAAAAATAATATGTGTTGGAGATGTAATAAAAGTGTTGGAACTTATAATCATATGTGGTGGAATTGTAAAGAGATTAGAGACTTTTGGAAAGAGTTTGAGAAAGAGATAGTTGGTATGTTGGGAAATAGGATTAGGGTTGAAATAGGTGCCACTATCCTTACAGATTTAGAGGGTTTAAAATTAGATAAGAAGGAATAAGAATTATTTGGGATTTTTATGTCTACAGGAAGACAGTGTATAGCAAGAAAATGGAAGGACCCGATGATACTGAATTTTGAAGACTGGTTTGAGGAAAATTGGCAGCTAGCCCTGAACGATAAATTAACATGGGAATTAAATGAAAAGAAATAGTTAATGAAAATAAATTTTGAAAAATTTGGAAACCATACATGGAATATTCATTTTAAAAAATGGAGATCATAAGCCGGTACCAGAATAAATGAATTTTTGGAAATATTGACTTTTGATGAGACAGGCCGCATCCCTCTTTGGCAATGTATTATATCACTGGTTGATTATTATTGTTTGATTTTTTGTGTTTTAAGTTGAGAAAGAGATCTTAGGGCATGGTGAGTTGGAATCAATATTAAATGTGATATCTGTTTAATATTTTAATATTTTCTATAAATGGGTTTATAATCTGAAGTTATTCTTTTATCGTGATTTAACTTGGATATGTCAATGTTACAAGTAACTATCTCTTTTTCTTCTATTTTTTGTGTATTTTTGTATATTAATCATTTATATGAGTTATGTTTTACTGTTTGGTTTTCTGATGTGTTTTTTTCTTATGTATATTTGAAAAACCTTAATGAATTTTTTTTTAAAACATGATTAATTTGGTTTGATTGGGCATTAAATTTCAAATTATAATTTATAAATAATAAACTGATTAATTAACGTGAATATATACAACAAATACTACACTTGGTCATATCATTGATTGGTTGGCTAATGATTAATTGATAACGTGATTATGGTAATAAAAATAAGATAGAATACATATACACAGCTATTAGTTAAGTATCTCTGATTGTTTATTATAAAGATTAATCGATTGATTGAAAATTTAATGATTAATTTGATTTGATTGGTAGTAAAGATTGATGACTTGAAATATATTACATTTGAGTATATTATTAATTGTTAGTTATTAATTTGATTATTGGTTACAGTAAATTATTATTAATTTTGATTGACTGAATGATTATTGATTGATAAATAGATAAATTGATGATGAATTATTAAGTAATTATTTTTTTAAAAAATATCATTATTAAACAGATCAAAATTTCATATTAAAAGAAAGGGAATATAAATGAAAGTCATTGTTTAATAAATTAATAGGTGGCCAGTCAGGGGGAGGGAAGAGGAGCCCACCTGAGCCTCATCTCTGCAGCGAGGCTTAGAAAAGCTGCTGCCAGCATACCAGAGATTCCAGCATTACCTTCTTCCCCCCCGGCCTGGACGGTCAGGGGAGGGAAGAGGAGCCCAGCTGAGCCTCTCCCCTTGGCCCACCCGGGCGGGGAGTATAAAAGATGCCGAAGACCCTGCCCCACCGCTGCCACAGCAGAATGGGAGTTAGGTGCTGTTGGTTTGATGGTAGACCTGCAGCTGGACTATAGAGGGTTTTTTTGATGATGTTCTCTTAGCTCTCCTGTGTTTTTGATATGGATCATCTGTATTAATGTATTTTTACTGTATTTATTGTATATTTAATGAAGCTGATATGTATTATTGATTTTTTATGATCTATCTACCTGTATTATTGTATTGTTCTGTATTGCTTTGCCACTGTTGTTTTTGTCACTTCGAGTCACCCTTGGGTTGAGGGAAGTGGGGTACAAATAAAACGATGATGATGATGATTTAAATCTGGAGGTGAATCAGTGGGAAAAACCTGAAGGGGTTAAAGGGGTATTGGCATTAAAATTGTTATTTGAAGAAATAATGGAAAAGTTGGAGAAGGAAATGGAGGAGGAGGAAGAAATCATAAAAACCAAGAGGACAGAGGTGAAGAAGGAAAGGGAGAAGGAGATGAAGGATAAACCAGTAACAACAGAGCCCCCCCCCCAGACAGTGGCACCGACGCCGGCAGCGACTGATCAAGCACAAATTATGACAACGTTGGAAAAATTGTTTAAAAGGTTGGATAAGATGGACAATGAGATGAAGGTGATGAGGTGAAAGGAAAAAGAAGAGATAGTAGGTACTCAAAAGAAACTGCTTCCTACCCCGTCTGTCCCCAGCATTCCTACCATGGGCCCCCACACTAATTGCTGGGAGTTTGCAGCCCAAGAAACAGTGCCGGTACAAGCATGAGTGCCTGGTCTGCCTCGGGAAACATGACACTGTCTCCTGCCCTTTGCTTGCCTTCGCTCACCCTCCAGCTTTGGTGACCACCAGCTGCCCTGCCATCTCTCCGTCTGGGGCACCTACTCCTCCCCCCCCCCTGTAAGGCCTGGATTTGTTCTTTTGGTTGCTGATGTTTTTTCCTACCTGTTTCTTGTTTCCACACAGGTTTCTTTCCCAGGCTGCCTGGCCCCGCTGTTCCTGTCTTGGGTGCTGAATTCCCTAGACTTGGCCAGTTTTTTCCTTGTTCTTGCCTTGTACTGTGGTCCCCCCCAGTTCGGCCCCTATTATATTGTTGCTTAAGATTTGGTAGTAATGAAAAAGCAATGTAATATATTTAAAAAGCCTTTATTAAGATTGGTAAAGGAATAAAAGAATATGAAATATGAACATGATAATATTTTGAAAGATAATGAAAAATAGCTACCGAGTGAAAGGAAACTGACTTCATGTATAGAGCCTCCATTTACCCAGCTAACAGAGAAGCAGGGGAGCCACTTCTCTTACCCAATAATATACTACAGGCCAGGGCAGAAGCTACCAAAGCAAGGCCAATGCACTGGGCATTTTGAAAGCACCACTGTTCCCCTAACTGATGAGAACCGGGGTGGCTAGCAGAAAATTAATCAAGGGTAAATCGGGTTAGAGTGTCAGCACGTGGTCACACCACGAGGGATAAGATGGCGGCGGAGCAGTGCTGACAGTCAGTTTTAATTTGGGATTTTATTAATATATCTTGGTGATTTTATAATTTTAATAAATTTGGTTAATGACAATGATTTTAATTCCGGAATTATATGTAACTAATTCACTGAATATTTATTTGAACGTGTTGGAAATGGAAACATCTGGGATGCCACACCCATTAGTAGTTGTTAGTTTTATCTGTTTGAACGGTATTTACTGTAACTGGCCGTTGGCCATAATGAAGAATTTGATCTGATTTGATTTGATTACTCTTGCATGTTGTGTGCATTGGTCTACATTCGCTAATTTCAAATGCCAAAACACCACAAAAATATTTAAAATTTATTTTTCAAAGCATGTCAGAGAACATTTGTCAGCTGTTCATTTTTTCTCAGTCTTCCAAGACTGAGAGTATTGAATAAAGTTCAGCTGTTAACAAACAAGGTTTGGAATATACTGTACATATGCAAGGTAAGGTAAAGGTAAAGGTCACCCTTGCTTGTAAGCCAGTCGTATCCGACTCTAGGGTTCAGTGCTCATCTCAGTTTCATAGCTGAAGAGCCAGTGCTGTCTGCATTTGTAGATTTTCCCGTGATCATGTGGCAGGCATGACTAAACACAGTTTCTTGCTTTCGAACTGCTAGTTTGGCAGGTATACAAGGTAGGAACTGCACACTGCACACACATACATAAATACAGAAACACACTGCAATGATGATTGTTGCCTTATTTCTAGTGCAACCCATATTTTAAAGCCAACAAGCATTGATAATTGTTTTATGGTAGATTTTTGAGATGGCAGCATCACTCACAATTGTCAGTTTTTGTCAAGATCCTTATTTTTATTAGGGGAAAATGCATACTTTGTAGAGAAGATAAAGTCTTATTTTCTTAAAAGCTTATTGAGGCACAGTGAAAATCTCCTTACATCTTTGGCTTCTCAGAGGTTTTCTGTGGTCTTTTATGAAGCTTACGTAGTAGTAGTAGATTACTTTCTTCATATAGGACTTGGTTATTAATTTCTTTGCCTCTATTACTCTATTCCTCTTGCAAAACATGCCCTATTTCCTTCAGGCTCCTCTATTTTCTTTGCAACAGTCTTTATAAGCAAGTTCCCAAGGAGATGGATTATCAGATTCAGATTCAGATTTAGAAGAAGAAGAAGAAAATTGAAAATAAGGCAAAACTTTTTGAAAACAGAAAAAAAGTTGAAAAGGAAAGGAAATGCAAAAGAGAAATAGAACCTAAAATACACAGGTGTTTGCACAACTTCTCACTCAAAAGAAAAAATACAGGAGACAAAAATGTTTGTTTTTCAGTCACACAGTCAAGTCTGACCCTTTGCGACCCCATGGACCATTGTGCGCTAGGCAAACCTCTCCTCCAACATCCTCCTCAACCTGCTCAGTTCTGTGCCCGTTGCATCAACAATGATTTCTAGCCATCTCATTCTCTGCCACTTCCTTCAACAAAAATGCAAGATAGATCTCAGGACCTGTGCCACATTTTCATCTTCATCACAATCAGCATTAGGCACAATCGTTCTCTAGATCAGGCGCCCCCAACCCTTTTTGCACCATGGACCAGATTTATGCTAAACAATTTTTCTATGGGCTGGTACATGGAGGTGGTGGGTGGGATTTACTAAAATATTCTCAAATTATACTGTACTTACAAAGTATATATTACAGTTTTTCTAAAATCTCTTTTTAAAATCTCTCCCGTCTGCACACAGGTTATGGGAGGATCCCTGCTGTACCTCAAAAACAAGGAGGAGGGGCCCAACTGCTTGTAAACCACAACATTTGGTTCGGGCAGTGAGATATCATACTGCACACAGGTGGGGGGGCAGAACCTTGCCATAGTTAAGCAACATGGAGGAAGGGTCTGGCCACCTGCCTATCTGTTCTGTCTGAAGCCTGTGCTCTCACTCCATTCGCCAGGCAGACCCAGCAGAGCACATTGCGGGCAAAAGGCTGCCATTAAGTCTCCCAGTGCCACATACCCCCACAGCCCAGTTTGGGACAGCATAGTACTGGTCCACAGCCCAGTGGTTGGGGACTCCTACTCTAGATGGTATAATTCATCTATTGTTATGTCCGGCCCTTATAAGCAATAGTCCAGACAATGATGAACAGAACAGAACAGTCTTTATTCAACAGTCTTATAGGATATGCTCACACGGTGTTCCGGACACAGAGATGGCTATACAATCCTATGAAATCAGTCCCTCCAGAATCTTGCCACGTAGGAGGCAAAGGGTAGCTACACCAGGAGCGTTAGCATAGTGGAGGAGACCCAGGCTTAGCACATTGCTGGATACCTATGCGGAATGGGTAGTATAGATCCGGTCCGGCCCCACCCTTGTTTACTCGTGGGGCTTATATAGTGTCTCCCCAGCGGTGGCTCCTTGATAACTAACCAATCATAACAGGGTATATATGTAATTAACCAATGAGGAATAGAATCCAAAACTGTAACCAATCATAGGGCTTGGATTAGCATAATGAGCACGCCCTGAATAGTGTTTTTTGGTGACAACTTTAGCTCCTAATTTGGATGGCAGGAAACCACCATTTTCCTCTTGCAAGGCACTGCCTGCACAACTTGCAAATATTCCTCAATACACAACATTCCTCCCCCTAAGTTTTCTGTATGGATCCCCAAATTTAACTAAGAGATTGGAACCGCGTCTGATGAACTAACTAATTTTTAGTCACAAAGCCGCTCTGCATCCTCCAAGCTTGTGTTCTGTGACCCACTCTCTTTATTGGCACTCCATGGCATGAACAAAGAACCTTGCATCTGTGGGGGTCTTGCATGTGTGTAACCTAAGGCAAACAAATCTGATGAACGGTGCAACTCCTGGCCTTCACAAGCCAAGTTAGCTGTTGATGACCCCAAATGTGTTGTGTGCAATAAACCCTCTCGCTCCAAGTCCCTGGCCCATTTCTCTACCAGAAACCTGGACCCTTAGCTTTGGACCTGAGCTGATTATCCACCACAACTGAGGCTTCTTTGGTGAGAACTGCTCCTGACTTTGCTTCCAGAGCTGCCTGCAAAGAAGGGCTTGATGCACGCTCTCCTGTATGGCCCGAGGAATGCTCCCTTTGCCTCAGCATACAGAGATCCTGTGTTCCCTGACCCTTTCCCTCCAACCCTGGGGGATGAGAGTGCTCCTGCAACCCCTCCTTTCCTTCCTGGAGAAGCGAGCCCGCACCCAGGCGCTCCTTTGCATACCAGTCTATGTCCAGGGGTAATGGCAACTTCCGCTGCCCCCTTCAAGCCTGGGGGATGGTGAGCCCTTACCCACCGATGGGAAAACTGAGAACCTTCCAGAAGTGTGTGTGCCTTCAGTGCTATGTTGCAACCCTCAACTCTCAATGGCGTGTTCGATCCCCGGCCACCAGAAATAGCTATGTAGAACTGCTTGTGAATGGAAGAAATCCTGGGACCCGCTTAACAAGTGCTGCAGCAGTTTGGCCTGCAACCCACATGGAACAATAGTTTTTCAAAGCCTGTACAAGCACCCTCCCAAAACCAAGAGTTTTTTGCGGTCCTGGTAATACACACTTGCCTCCACATTGTATGGAGGTGGTGGCCATCCAATGTCCACCCACACAATGACATCAGATAACAAGGGGTCAGTTTTAGAAGCTGCAGCAAAGTTCAGAGACAGTTTGAGCGAAACTATAGCCAAATCGTTCCAAGAGTCAGGATTTTCAAAGTTCAGAACATCCAGGGGCAAATGTTCTTGCAACTCAAACAGTTCCAGAGAGTCAGTCTTTTGGGTAAAGTCACTGTCTCTGTGCACAACATGAGCATGTCGGGAAAACATGGCACTTAACTCATCAGTGGAGGAATCACTTCCAGGGGGCCCATGAGAAACACCCCCCAAGTAGTAACAATGCTTGGGACTCACCCTCTATACGAAGGACTGGTTCTCCCCTCCCCAAGTGAATCCCCATAAAGTGAATGCCTAGGACCCTAAACCATTGGGACCCAAGAATGTTTGTCTTACCCTTTTTTGCAACAACCAGGGGAAGGCTCGCATAGACATAGTTATAATGGAGTTCAAAGTTCTCTATTCCCTGAACTGGAACGTTGCAATCACGCAAGTCCAGTAAGTTGCCTGGTAGGCCCTTGAGCTTGGGTCGCAGGTCAGGCGGAATGCGGTGATACTCATCTTCAGTCACGATGAAGAGAAAGGAACCTGAGTCCACCTCAAGATGAAAGAGAACCCCTTCGATGTGGACATCCACAAAGTACCCGTCCTTGAGGTCTTGTCTCTCATCGTCACCTCTGTAGCTTGTGAAGACCTTAGCTATGCAGAACTGCTTACAGACCTTGGAGATATGGCCCTTCTTCCCACACTGGTGGCACTGCGCACTTCTATAGGGACATTCAGTGTGGAGGTGTTATTTCCTGCAACCTTTGCATGGTGCAAATGACCCAGGTGCAGGTGTTGGTGCCCGTGTTCCCTGCAGTCAGCTGGCTAGGCCTTGGTGGACGTGGCCAGAGGTCTCTAAAAGAGCGGTCGTAGTTGTGACTGGACCCGGCAATTCTTTACCTTTGAGGGCTGACTTGTGCTGAAAGTACTCACGCATCGTGTGCAGTAATGCCGGCAGATAGACTTGTTGGAGTACGTCAGGTGGGAGGAGTTTTGAAACAACATTGAGAGTCTCTAGTCCGCAGTGTGCCAAGTACATAGCTTTCCACAGTGCCGGATGAAGTTTTCTTACTGTGAAGTAGCTCTCCAACTGAACTTTGTAGTACAGTCACAGACGAGGCTTATTGGTGTTGAACGGAAGCAGCCATAGGGGGATTTGGTCAGCCATCTCGTCATTCTTCAATCCCACCTTCATCGTCAATGTTATGTCCGGCCCTTTTAAGCAATAGTCCAGACAACGATGAACAGAACAGAACAGTCTTTATTCAACAGTCTTATAGGATATGCTCACAAGGTGTTCCGGACACAGAGATGGCTATACTATCCCATGAAATCAGTCCCTCCAGAATCTTGCCATGTAGGAGACAAAGGCTAGCTACACCAGGCGCAGTAGCATAGTGGAGGAGACCCAGGTATAGCATGTTGCTGGCTACATGTGTGGAATGGGTAGTATAGATACGGTCCAGCCCCACTCTTGTTTACTAGTGGGGCTTATATAGTGTCTCCCCAGTGGTGGCTCCTTGATACTAAGTAGCGACTCACCAGACAAATATAACTAACCAATCATAACAGGGTATATATATATAATTAACCAAAGAGGAACAGGATCCAAAACTGTAACCAATCATAGGGCTTGGATTAGCATACTGAGCAAGCCCTGCACAGTGTTTTTGGCACCAACTTTAGCTCCTAATTTAGATGATGAGAAACCACCATTTTCCTCTTGCAAGGCACTGCCTGCGCAACTTGTAAATGTGCCTCAATACACAACATCTATGCAGAAAATTAGGCAGCAAACTGATACATAAGCAAAAAAAAAACCTTTCAACTTCTTATAGTGCAAATCCAAACAACAAAACTTGATACATTAGAGTAATCTAAGAAACAATTCAGAACCCAGAAATAAACATGTCCATCAAGAAAAACACCTCCCTCCACCAACATTTTTTTTAAAAAATTAAGTAAATTTTACACTGCAACTACAGTATATACTGGTTTAGACATGGATGAGATTTGTGAATAAGCAAAAAAATAAATAAATGAGGAAATGCATCCTGATTAAAATAAAAATAAGCTACGCACCAAAATGGGATTCTTATATCTGAGTCTCTCCATTGCAATGGTGATTCATCATAATTGCCATGAAAGGTTTTAGATTAAATTAACAAACTTGGGAGATGATGGAATATTTTTCATGATTTCTTTTTATTTAAATTGGCATAGATTCTAATTTGTGCATAGCTTGTGTTTCTACTGAGACAGGTTATAAGTCCACTGGTAATAATTACTGTCTACACTGATTAACAGATGCTTCCCATTTTTTAGATAAAGTCGTTCCTGGCCTATCTGGACATGTAAGAGACTGAACCTCAGAATCTATCCACTGCCCATATAAGACACAGAAAATATACTTGTATTATATGAGACAATTGGACCATTTAACTCACTAATTATCAACTGATTCTAATTGATAGAGGATTTCAGGATGGAGTTCTTCCAGTCCAAAGAGTAGACTCTGGTCGTTGAGCCAAATAGTGCTATAGCCCTTTCCCACTGCATTATTGCTTGATCTGTTGCTTTGTTTTCTGGATAAACTAAACATAAAGTTGAAGAATTATTGCTACATTGTCTATAACATGGAAAAACAAGGCAGGATTGAAAAAGTGTGTGTTAATTAAATAGCAGAAAGCCTTTGAGACATTCACTGGAGACCTTCTTCAATGCAAGTGTAGTTAACATTAATTAGTGGGATTGTACTAATTAATTGAAATCTAAATTCATCAGACTAAGTGCATGTAGCATGGCCAACACAATTACCACTAAGCTATTAACAATTTGCCTTGGAGAGGAATCACTAGGTAATTTATTGTGGTTATGAATGATGCACTTTAATCATTTTAAATAATGTTACTATAGTCTTTGCAGCCTTGCTGGGAACACTAGTTCTAACACTATTCCCATTTCACTGATGTGGAAAAATGAGGCCAAATATAATGGCAGAACATTCTTGTTTTAAAGGTAAAACAAATACACCACATAAAAAGGGGTGGGCAGAAAACTATTCTGATGCACCAATGATAGTCAACTTCCTTTAATCAGAAGATATTCTTCATTGTAGTTTTCTTTTTCTTCTGGGAAGGCTATGATAAAAATGCTTACTTCAGAAATCGTTTCAGAAAGAAAGGTTGTTTGAGAAATGTTGGCACTGCCCTATTCAATACTCCTTTCCCTTTCCAGAGCAAATTCTCCACATTTTCACATGTCTATATTTCATATTGTTTTGAAGATTCAAACTATATAGGTAGAGTTGCCATATGTCACAGAAAACCGTGAATTTCACGTTTTTGTAACTGTCCCGCCTGGTTCCATAAACAAAATTGAAAATTCATGGTTTTCAAACCACTTGATTTGGAGAGAAAAACCACGCATTTTTCTTGCACTTCTATTGGAACCACCAGCAGGTGTTTAGTGTAAGGGACCAAAGACAATAAAACAGCCGAAGGGTTGGCTTAACACAGGTTTATTGCATGATGATCCGGAGGAACATGTGGTAATGGCGGATGGGTAGCTCAATATATACAGCTGGCTATACATTTGAATGTGGCTCGTCGACAGACTATTGGCTGCTGCCTGCGTGACGTCGTAGGAGGTCACGCCCTTCTTGACCAGGTGAAGAGGTGGCGGGGAATCTTCCCGCGCTGCTGAACCAGGTGAATATGAGCCATGAGAGCTGGACGCTCGCTACTGCCCTCTGGTGGTCACTAGCTCGCGTCCCCTTATCAGGTTTACATTGATACAGCTGATGGTTATAATGTTGCACACAGAAAGGTTACATTGATAACACATGGCAAAGGTACATTGTTAAAGGCACAGCTTTACAGAACACAACATCCCTCCCCCCTAGGATGAGACGAAGTCTCTCAGCCAAGATGGCTTGTTGCATGTGCGTTTGGGCCGTGAAGAGGGCTGCCCCCCCCGGGGGCGTTATTGCTTCTTTGTTCCCTGGTCCCTTGTCCTGAAATGGGAGAGGGAGACTTGTTAGTGGCTTGCCGCTGTCTGGCGGCCTTAGGGGAAGGGAAAAACTCCATTGTGGGCAGACCGGGGGCCGTCGGGGCTAACGAAAAACCCCTCTTCTCGCTTGGACGGGTGGGGGACCACTCCGAAAAACCCCCCCGGTTCTGAAAATCAAAATCTAACTTAGTAGGGATATCCGCATTTGTGGGGACCTTCCGCGAGATATGTATGGGGTCGGTTTCCTCCTCCTCGGAAAGATCCCCCAGGGTATCTATGAGGATATCCTCCTCCCCCCTTGGTGGGGGCCCGCGGTCCCCCTTCCCTCCCCCTTGGGCTGAACGGGTGGGGGAGAACCCTAACGCTGACTTATTCTCTGCTTGGTCTGCGCCCTGCTCATCGGAGACCCTGCGTCGGAGCTGGTCCACGTGCCGCCTCCACAGGAGCCCCGTGCTGGTTTCCACGCGGTACGACACGGGGCCGGTTTGCTCCACAACTACGCCCGGTACCCAGGCTGGGCCCGTGCTGGCGTAATTCCTGCAATGCACGGGGGCGCCTACACTGAAACTCTTGGTAGCCTCTAGCCCGATGTTCCTTCCTTTGTCCTCTACCCTCGTGGGGTCTAGCCTAGTAAGGATGGTGGTCAGCTTCCTGCGCATTAAGAGCTCTGCGGGGGAGTATCCTGATGCCAATGGGGTCACCCTGTACCCTAGCAGAAACTGACACACTTGTAGGTTCAGATCCCCTGGGCCCATGCGCCGCAACGCGTCCTTCGTGGTGCGGATGAGGCGCTCTACTTGGCCGTTGGTGGCCGGGTGGAACGGGGCGGAGGTGATATGCCGAACGGCGTTAATCTCCATGAATGCCCTAAACTCGGAGGACGTGAAACAACTAGCGTTGTCGCTAATTAAGGTGTCGGGTATGCCGAACGTGGAAAAGAGCCTCCGCAAATGCCTAATGGTCTGGGCCGAGGAGGTGCTCGTGACTGGGATAACCTCCAACCATTTGGAGAAAGCGTCCACTACAAGGAGGAACAGGGTGCCTCTGAACGGGCCCGCGAAATCAATGTGTACCCGGGACCACGGCCCCTTAGCCGCGTCCCATTCCCTGTGGGGAAGGCGGGCCTCCTCTGGTCTGGAGCATTGGCAACTTTCACAAGTGCCGACCATGTGCTCGATGTCGGCGTCCAGTTGGGGCCACCAGAAGTAACTCCGGGCCAGCGCCTTAGATCGCACGATGCCAGGGTGGCTGACGTGCAGCAGTTTGAGCACCCGCGGCCGAAGGGAAGTGGGAATCACCACCCGCTGCCCCCACAAGAGACACCCCCTCTCTAGGGACAGTTCTAGCTTTTTTCTGAAAAATGGAGCGAACTCCTCCGCTGGGGAGGACGCGGGCCACCCTTTCTGCAGCCAGGAGCTGACTGTCGCTAAAGTTTTGTCCTTCTCTGTCGCTTTGGCAATGTCGGCGGGCACTACGGGGGGCGAATCCAGCACCTCTATCATGAGGACCTGATGGTCCCGCTCCCCCTTGCTCACCTGGCTGGGCGTTAGGGGAAGGGGAGACCTAGATAGAGCGTCCGCATGGCTGATCTCTTTCCCGGGCCGGTAGACCAACGCGTGCTGATACGCGTTGAGAAAAATGGCCCACCTGAGCATCCTCGGAGACAGGATCTGTGGGGTGGGCTTATCTGCGGTAAAGATGCCTAGCAGGGGCTTGTGGTTTGTTACAATGGTGAAGGGGCGGCCATACAGAAAATCGTGAAATTTTTTCGTCCCCGCGACTATTGCTAGTGCCTCCCTGTCTGTCTGTGCGTAGTTTCTCTCCGCTTGGGACAGGGACCTGGAGTAAAATGCTATCGGGGCCTCCCTCCCGTTTTCCAACACGTGGCACAGCACCGCCCCCACCCCCACTGGAGATGCATCACAGGTCAGAACTACTGGGCGTTTGGGGTTGAAATGGGTCAGTATGGCGTCGGACGCCAGGAGGCTTTTTAGCTCGCTAAATGCCCTTTCTTGGTCATCGCCCCACTTCCATGCCTGGTCCTTCTTTAGCAGTTTGTGTAGCGGCTCAGCCACCGCTGCCTTTCGGGGGAGGAAGGAGTGGTAAAAGTTGAGCAGCCCTAGGAACGACTGCAACTCGGGCTTGGAGGTGGGGCGGGGGGCTTTCTTAATGGCTGCCACTTTGGACTTGGATGGTTTTATTCCCTCAGGAGTCACACAAAACCCTAGGAACTCAACCTTGGTTGCGAAGAAGACACATTTGTCCTTTCGCAACCTCAGCCCCGCCTTTTCGAATATCGTCAGGACCTTCCCCAACCTCTTGGCCAATTCAGCCCGACTCCCCCCCGTTATTAACACGTCATCAAAATAAGGCAACACCCCCTCCAATCCCTTCAGGAGGCGTTCCACGAGTGACTGGAAAATTCCAGGCGCCGAATTCACGCCGAACTGGAGGCGCGTCACCTGGAACGCCCCCTTATGGGTGACTATGGTCTGCGCAGCAGCTGCGGCAGGGGACACCGTGAGCTGCTGGTAGGCCTGAGCTAAGTCGAGCTTAGCGAAACACTTTCCCCCATGTAACCTGGCCAGCAGATGGCTGACTACCGGCACCGGATATGCATTCGGGCGGATCGCCTTGTTGATGGTGCACTTGTAGTCGGCGCATATGCGGACCTCCCCATTGGCCTTTAGAGCGGTTACAATTGGAGTTTCCCACTCCGCAGAATCTACAAGCACAAGGATCCCCTGGCCCACCAACTTGTCCAGTTCCGCCTCTATCTTGTCCTTGAGTGCGAACGGCACCCGGCGTGGTTTTAGGCGAATTGGGCGGACCTCCGGGTCCAGGTCGAAAGTCACTGGGGGCCCCTTGAATTTTCCCAGTCCTTTTTTGAAGACTTCGGGGTGCGCCTCGCACACCTCCTGAATTGGATCAGTCCCAACGGCGTGCATCCCAATGGCGTGCACCCCCCCAATAAACAACCCCAGGGGCTGGAACCATTGAGTCCCGAGGAGGCTGCAATCTCCTCCTTTGAGCACGACTAGGGGAAGGGGCGCGGCGTGCTCCTTGAATTTGACCTGAAATTCTCCAACCCCCAACACTGGAATACTGTTCCCTTGCACGTCCCGTAGTGTGGACCTCAATGCTTTGAGCTTGGGTCGCTTGTGGGGGGCAATTCCCAAGAACTCCCTCTGGGAAATGATTGAATATGAGGACCCCGAGTCAATTTCCATCCTAATGGGAACCCCTTGGACTAGTACCTCAACAAAGTAGCGGGGATGTCCTGTAGACACGCTGAACACTGGGGAGTCGTCCTCGCTGCCGTCGGAGATGCGGCCCACGCCGTCCTGCTTCCGCGTGGCCTGGGCGCCGTCCTTGGGTCTCGTTGGGTGGTCTTGTCCCGCGGAGCGGTCTGCGGAGCTCCTCCGGGTCTCGCGCTTCTTCCTGCACACCTTGGCGATGTGCCCGCGGCGGCCGCAGTTGTGGCACTCGGCCTTCCGGAAGGGGCATTTCACGCGGTCGTGGGCCGCTCCACAGCCGTCGCATCGCCGGCTCTCCTTCCGGACCCTCCGGACGTCCTCGTCGTCGCTGCTCTCTGTGGACGACCTCGAAGTTCGCCGGGCCGCCTGTACCGGAGCCTCTGCTTTGCTCGACTTTGGCCGCCAGTCCTGAAGTTCTTGGACCCCGGCCTTCGTAGCTTCTGCGGCCTGGGCCGCTCTGACGACCTCCTACAACGTGGGAGGCGGCTCTTGGTACATTAATGTGCGCTGGGTTTCGGCGTCATTCAGGCCGCACAGCACACAGTCCCGGAGGGTGATTTCGGCATTCTCCCATTTGCACGGGCCGGCCGCCAGCCGCAGGGCCGCCACGAATGCGGCGACCGTCTCCCCGGGCGCTTGGACTCGCCTCCAAAACGCACTCCGAGCGGGAAACATCGCCGTGGCGGGCCGGACGTGCTCACGCAGCATCTGCATGAGTTCCTTGGCCTTGAATTCGCTCACCCTCCTCGGTGCAATCAGGTCCACCAAAGTCCTTTTTGTTTCTTGTCCGAGCATCCTGGTGAAGATGGCTCTTTTCTTCGCCTCTTCCGTGACTTCGGACTTGATCAGTGCGGCCTGGAAGTCCATCTCGAAGATCTCCCAGTCGCCCGGTTTCCTGATTTCGAAACCGGCGCATGTCTTGGTCCCGTGGGCTGCCATATCCCACCTTCGTCGCCAATTTAGTGTAAGGGACCAAAGACAATAAAACAGCCGAAGGGTTGGCTTAACACAGGTTTATTGCATGATGATCCGGAGGAATATGTGGTAATGGCGGATGGGTAGCTCAATATATACAGCTGGCTATACATTTGAATGTGGCTCGTCGACAGACTATTGGCTGCTGCCTGCGTGACGTCGTAGGAGGTCACGCCCTTCTTGACCAGGTGAAGAGGTGGCGGGGAATCTTCCCGCGCTGCTGAACCAGGTGAATATGAGCCATGAGAGCTGGACGCTCGCTACTGCCCTCTGGTGGTCACTAGCTCGCGTCCCCTTATCAGGTTTACATTGATACAGCTGATGGTTATAATGTTGCACACAGAAAGGTTACATTGATAACACATGGCAAAGGTACATTGTTAAAGGCACAGCTTTACAGAACACAACAAGGTGGAAGCAGCAGCAGCTTGGTGAACAAGGAAGAAAGATGGGGGAAAACACACCTTTTTCGTGTGGTGGTTGTAGCAGCAGCCGTTACATGACTACTGCAGGACAGAATGAGTGCCTGTCTCTGTCCCAGCTGCTGCAAACCTAGCAGTTCAAAAGCAAGAAATGGCAAGTAGATAAATAGGGACCATTTCAGGGGGAAGGTAAACAGCATTCCATGCACTCTAGACTGCCACATGACCATGGAAACATCTGCAGAAGCAGGCAGCACTGGCTCTTCAGCTTTGAAACAGAGATGAGCACTGAACCCTAGAGTCGGATAAGACTGGCTTTCGAGCAATGGAAACCTTTACTTCTTTCCCATTTTTGTGGGAGGGAATTATGGTAACTCTATATATAGGTTTATTGTGGTATTTTTTTGTAGATGTGCTCCCTTCAAGGGGGCAAAAGGTAACTGTTGGCAGGAGATTTTAGCCCCACAGGCAGACCCAATGTGGCCAAAGGCAACCACCCTGAGCCACAACCCCAAGTCCAGTGGTGGGATTCAGCAGGTTCACCCCAGTTTGGCACATGGTTTAGCTACTGTGAATCATGTGATTCAGGTGCTCAGGCATAAGCCTAATGAGCCTGGGTTTTGTCTGGCATTGGCTCATGTGACCAGGTTGGAAACAGTATTATTGAGGTCTTCCTGGATGGGTCAGTGGCTCAAGTGGCTAAGACACTGACTGCGAGGTCAGCAGTTCGATTCCCGAGTACTGCAGGACAGAATGAGCTCCCATCTTTGTCCTAGCTCCTGTCATCCTAGCAGTTCAAAAGCAAGAAATTGCAAGTAGATAAATAGAGACCACTTCGGTGGGAAGGTAAACAGCATTCCATGCGCTCCAGTGTCTAGTCATGCCTGCCACATAACCATGGAAAAGTCTGCAGAAGCTGACAGTGCTGGCTCTTCAGCTATGAAACAGAGATGAGCAATGAACCCAGGGGTGGAATTCAGCAGGTTTGGCCCAGTTCACCAGAAACGGTAGCAGAAATTCTGTCTGGCCCCACCCATCCAAGTTTTGAAATAAAGTAGTCCTAATTCGGGAGATGAGCACTGAACCCTAAAGTCGGATATGACTATCTTTCGAGCAAGGGAAACCTTTACCTTTACTATTTTGGGTGCAACACAGGGCTTCCCCCCGGCCACACCCACCATACCACGCCCACAGAGTAGGTAGTAAATCAAATTGAATCTCACCACTGACTGAACCCTAGAGTCAGATACCACTGGATTTAGAGCAAGGGAAACATTTATCCTTGATGGGTCAACTTGTATAATGGCTGGCAGAGTGCAGCACTGCACAGGGGCAGGGTCTCCCTCAATCTGGGCTAGAGAGGGGGCCATGCTACTCCAAAGGTCAGGAAATTTAATTCAATAAAGTTGCAACACAAATTTAAGACCCACATAGGATGTCTGGCCTTTTTATTTGCTGTTAGGAAGGGGAAGAATATTTCTAGCATATATAGTTAAACTCTAGTTTCTTGCTGCAAAGAAAATAAACTTTTCAAAGTAAAAAATTCTAGTATCGCTGTCTCTTGCTATACACTAATACACATTTAATTCATGCCTCTGAAAAGGTTAAAGAAAGAGTAAGTCATCATCACTACCATAAATTTATTTGATTCTTTTCATTTAGCAGTTTTAGTCAAAATTAGCAGCTGTTCAAAGGTGGCCAGAGGGTTGCAGAGGCACCATAACAATCTATAACCCCAGTAAGTCAAGGACCCACATTTGTCTAATGCACAAAAATGATTTGAATTGACATTTAAACATACTTCAATGTCTTTATTTGTATCCAGCTTTGTCTTATATATTCAGTGGAACCTCATACAACAATTGCCTCATATAACAATGAAATCACATAACAGTTAAGTTTTTTTTGAGGGGGGGATGGCGTCCCGCATAACAATTTTCCCTATGGAAAAAAACGTACAACAATTTTTCAATGGGAAAAACCACTTAGCAAAAAAAATTGTTGTATGATGCATCCCATAGAGAAAATCGCTATATGATGCATGTATCATATAGCAATTGTTTTATACAACGAGTCCCATGGGACGCAGTAAAATTGTTGTATGAGGTACCACTGTATATAGCTTAAAATAATAAATGACAATTACTACTTTCATTTCTGCAGTGAAGAGGTTTGCTACCGGTTATGTATGATAACTGCTGTTATAACTGTCAAACCATTTAAACTGCCACGTTCCCATGCTGTCAAGCTGTCAGTGTCCCTGTTTGACAGCCGCAAAATCTCGTCAGACAGCGTAGTCTTGTGAGATTTCGAGAGGCGCGCAATTCGAATTCTGACAGGCACGCAATGTATCTCCTGTATGTAAATAAGGGGATTTAAATGTGTGCACACGTTGTTTGGCCAATCGGCATTGTTCTTTATTGTTACTGTAACCTTTTGTATTGTATATAAGTCTGAGTTTGCCCCATCCAAGTTGTGTTCAAACCCTACAAATAAAGAGCTGTATTTCACGTCTAATGCGAGTCGTCATAATTCCTTGAACACCAAACTACCTTAAAACTGTAAACTGTAAAATTGTTACAAATTAAGTAAGAAGAGGAGATATTTTAACCAATGGAAGGGGAGCTGCGACTGTTTATTTTTGCCTCAATAGGATAGGACTGATTGAACATATTTTGTTGCTTTAGCCAGAACAACAGGCAGCCTCTCTACCCTTAAAGGTTGCAATCCATAATCAAGGTGATTTGGCACCTGGTTGAAGTATGCAGTTCTTTCCATCTTTCTAACAGTAAACGGGCAATCATGATAAAGCAACAACTAATATGTTATTGTTTTTTAGGGGCTGTGGTGGTTCATTGGTTAAGAAGCTCGCCTTGTTAGCTGGAAGGCTGGCAAGTCGGCAGTGCAAGACCTGGGTACTACATGATGGATTGAACACCCGTCTCTGTCCCAGCTTTTGGGGACATAAAAGGAGCCTCATTCAGGCATCCCCTGAGTGGAGTTTCTCCAGCAAAAAATCCTTTCAACCCATAATAATTTATGACACAAAATGAAGATTATTTTTATATCTTTGCATTGCTATGGACAAGCTTTTCCATTAATGCTAACCCAACCTTCCATCTGATTGGCTCACCTACACTGACTACCATTTGTTAGATTTGTGAGGAGTGGAGACAGAGCCATGTCAATAATGGCTTCAGATAAAAACTAGTTTAGAAGCCCCATAATCTACCGCTGCTGGTTGTAGCATTGTGGATGCTTTAGTAGTTACACTTTCCCAACTTCTGACGCAATGAACATGTTTACAAATATGCAATTGATCTATGACAGTTACACTGAACAAGCCATGAGCATTTTCAGGGGGGAGGGGAATAAGCAAACAAAATCCAGTTTCCACTGCACAAAGGCCCTGATGCTTTAGTATTTACACTTTTTCAACTCCTTGAAGCAAAGAGAAGTGGAGTCCTCTAACTGGGAATCAGTTGTTGAGGGGCCATGGGGCAACGGACGTGTTCTAAAAAATTTTTTGATGTCTTCTAACTTCTAATTAGCAAAATTAAGCCATGTGACCCATCCATAAAATCAAAGAATTGCAGAATGGAGGAGACACCTTTTATAGGGTCACTTAAAAGATAAAACATTGGAAGCTTTGGTAACTCACAGGTCACTTCTTCAGGTAAATGCACATGGCATGATGTTAAAGCCAGACTGGTTAGCTTAGATGTTAAATGGGACAAAGACAGCAGGCTGTATCTTTTTAAAATCTAAAGGTAGGAAGCCAGGGGCCTGCACGTTTCCTTCCCCAAATGGCCCTCTTTTAAGTGGATGCGTTCTTCATGGCCGGGGTGTTTGTGTGTGTGTGTGTGTGTGTGTGTGTGTGTGTGTGTGTGTGTGTGTGTGTGTGTGTGTGTGTGTGTGTGTGTGTGTGTGTGTGTGGCTTCCAGAATTGAGCAACAAATCTATTTTACCCACTAGGCATGCCAAAATAGTCCAAATCAGACCAAATCAGAGTCATTTAGGAAAATTACCTAGTGGTATGTAGTAATCTACATGGATTCTGACCAGCAGAATGCCTTGAGATCTGTGGGTGCTAGCTACGTACTTTTGAGTACTTCTTCCCTCAATAGCCCTTTTATTAGCATGTTTACACACAGCATACAACATACAAAGACATCAAAAGGAACCAGTATAATCCATCAACCTTCACCCCACCACCACGCTAGGCTAGGCTAGGCTTATTCAAACAGACAGACACACAATTGGTGATCGATGATACAACCTATGTTTGTATGCTTACAATAGTAGGGTGCATATAGCTAAAGAGAAATGAATGTTCTGAGTTCATTTGAACAGGAACATACAGTTTTGCCATTACTCAAAATAGGCAAGTTAGGCAGCTGTGTTCTTGGCCAGGCCTGACTTGGAGAATGGGTTCTCACATTGAGCCTAACTAAATCGTATGGGTGCAACAGTGGTAGTTCTGCAAATCTGTGTTGCCCCTGTACTTATTCCAAATTTGTGTAGAATCCATCAATGTGGGTTCTTGTAGTATCCTGGTAGTTCAGTTAGCAAAATTAACACATGCCATTTACATTTAACACCATGCCATGTGCATTTGTCTGAAGAAGTGACCCGTGAGTTACGAAAGTTTGCAATGTTTTATTTTATCTGCAATTCTTTGATTGTATAGATGAGTCACACGGCTTAATTTTGTAGCCTATGGATTACACGAATCCATAATATAAACTAAAGGTGTCTTGTAGAATTTGAAAGATTATCTTCATCTTGTGAATATAAAATGCTTTTTAAAAATGATTTTGACTTGGGAGATGGAGAGGACAATAAGAGATATATTTTGAACAGATTGTAGATAAGCTTAATAGGTTCTAACTCATAGCCAATATGCTTTGGGAAATGTAGTGGAAATTTGGAGGAGTATTGCCTTAAAGTCAGAGCTAGGAAAGAGATTATAAAATAAAAGGTCCAAACTGGATAATATATGTCCTCCAGTAACCTACTTAAAATGACATCTAATACTTGAGGCAGATAACTCTCAAGACAATATGCTAATTCTACATTATAAGCCTAAACTACAGCAAGATTAATGGTGGCATAACCAATGCTCACACATCACATTATAGAAATGGCAACAAAATGTGTAGTACCTGCTTCCCGTATTTGCACAAACAGTCAGTTTATGAATAATGTGATTTTATATGAATTCCATGCATATAAAATATGACAAGCTAAAACTAAATGACAGACTTTGCTTTTGTTTGATAATGTGATTGATTTACCATTAAAACAATTATCTAATATAGGGGGAAAGAATGATTTAATTTAATTTTAGGGTGAACAAAATACTTATTTATTGTTACTGATACATACTGGCCCAGTTTTGTTTCCACAAAGAATTAATAATTTATTGTGACATAATTTAATATTTTTCACATATGTCTTTGGCAAAGACAGAAAAGCCTGTCTCATGTCTACCATTGGCACCTTGAAGCTGTTCATCATGTCTATTACAATTTTCATCCAAACATACACACACACACCATGATGATGATGAAGAAGAAGAGATGAAGGAGATGGGGAGGGGAGGGGGAGGAGGAGGAGAAGAAAGAGGAGGAGGAGGAGGAGGAGAAGAAGAAGAAGAAGAAGAAGAAGAAGAAGAAGAAGAAGAAGAAGAAGAAGAAGAAGAAGAAGAAGAAGAAGAAGAAGAAGGGATGTTGTAGGCTCCTTCTGTGGAAGATGACCTGCAAAGACATCACTAAACTAATCCACTTGTCAAATTTCTTGTCTCTATGCCTCAAGAAGGTATAAGAAAGACAATATCTTAGAAATGATTTGCATGGTAAAAAATCAGATGGACTAGCCTCATTGCAATCAGAGAGTACCTTACAGAGGCAGTGTTGAAACTAAAACAAGTGATTGATGTATGAGAGGAGAGGGCAGATCTCTTCATTCATGAGCTAGAGAAGACAGTTTGCCAAAGGTGGAGGGGGCATCTGCCTGATAAGGAACAACTGGGGGAGGCTGAGCCAAAAGGGAAAGTGCATGACTAGATGTTGGAGTTCATGGAACACTGTTATCTTTCTTGCTGAATCAGTACCTATTTATCTACTTGCAATTTCTTGATTTTGAACTGCTAAGTTAGCAGGAGCTGGGACAGACAACAGGCACTCACTCCGTTGCACAGCACTCGAGTCTCAAACTGCTGACCTGCTGACCTTCTGGTCATCTGCCATTTTAACCTCTAAGCCAGGGGTTCCCAACATTTTCCCGCCACAGGCGAGATCCACCCCCTACACTCAGCTATGAGGGCCACAGGCATAGTTGCTCCCACTGCTTACATTTTTGGTGGTGGCAGCAGTGGTGGAGGCAGTAATCACACCATTTTTGTAATTTCTTGAACAGCCTCTGTTGCTTCCCAGGGTGGCGGGAGGCTTTTCGGAACATTTTTGCTCCATTTTGGGATTTTTTTCTGCTTCTCTGCTGCATTTTGGCAGCTAAACCGCAGTGATTGGGGACTTCCTGGCTCCATGCTGGGATCCCAGACACTGATGTAAGCTCTGCCCAGCACCAGAAGTCCCCAACTGCTATGGTTTAGCTGCTGAAACACAGCAGAGAAGTGCCAAAAAATCCCAAAATGCAGCGAAAATGCTCCGAAAAGCCTCCTGCTTCCCTGGAAAGTGGCAGAGGCTGTGCAAGAAGCTGCATAAACAGCATGATTACTGCTGCCGCCGCCGCCACCACTGTGGTGACATATTGGGACTTCAGGAGGTGGTGGGAGCTTCTGGAGGTGCCAGAGTGGCCAGTGCAGGCTGTATTAATGAGCTCCACAGGCAGGATTAGGCCCGTGGGCCATAGGTTGGGAACCCTTGCTTTAAGCCATCACAGCCTTCCACCTGCCTTTATAAAAGTAATTGAGCAAGGAGTTAGGCTTACAGCTCAACTAGCTTCCCAAGTTTGGAAATACTGGGGCCCCCAGTGTTGTCAACTGGGGCTCCAGTTGAAGGGGCTATAGTCAGAGGGTTAGTGCCAAGAACTCAGGTAAAGGTGAGATTCATGTAATTCCTTCAATATAATTTGTTTTGAGGTGTGCACCCAATCTGAAGCTAATGGAATTATTTTGGGTAGACCCCACTACCACTGACCCCAGAGGGGAGAAGGATGGCAGACCGAACAAGAACTGATCATGTAGATGGATTTTTCAAGAAAATGGGTAGCAGAAGTAATCAGAATTCCATTAGTCTGACTGCCAGAGTTTCTAGAAATTTCCAAACCAATAACCATGAAACTTTTGACAATCTTTTCAAAATATGTAGCACTTTAAGTAATGTCTTTATCTTCTATTGAAGAAAGCATTGGTTGGAAAAATTCTGATAAAGGCCTTTTTACAGGGTTATATCATTGAATGATAATAATTTTGTGTCAGAGATTACTCTGAGTAGAAAGGATTTTTCCTGGAGAAACTCCACTCAGGGGACACCAGAATGAGGCTCCTTTCATGTCCCCAAGTGAGAAAGTGGAGCCTCATAACAATACACACTGTATTTGCTGGCTTATAAAATGCATCGGCATATAAGACACACCCCATTATTACTAAAATAGTCCACTATTGGCAACTATACAGTGTATACAGTATAAGAGCCACTCTATTTTTCAAGTGTATTTTAAGAGGGGAAAAGTGAGTCTTATAAGCCATCAAATTAGGTACACATATATAAAGGTAGATGTCATTCAATGATATAATCTCTGACATGAAATTATATCATTGAATGAAATCTATCATTTTATGAATATGTATTGTTATGAGGCTCCACTTTCTCAAGCATTAAACGTCCCATGTTCTGGTCTTTGCCAACAAGTCTTAAATTTGTGTTTTTTAAATTCTAGTCTCATTTATAACAAACCAACCTTGTGAACAGGCTTCCCACTCCTTTTCAAGCAGCAAAATGCTTGTTCTGAAGGTCAAAATGTGTTGTAAAATCAAAATGAAAAACAATACATCCTGAAGCATGTAGAGCTGGATATAGTTGCATGGCAAGCAATATTAATTTTAATAACATACCTCCACAGGTGTAAAAAATATGCAGTCTCTCTTGATGTATAATTCAAGTCACCCTACAACATCACCTGCTGATTGCAAAGCTAATAAGCACCTGCTCTACTGTACTTAAACAGATTGCAGAGTTTTTTAGCCACGAAAAAAGTAAAGACCAAATCAAATTTCTATTTCCAGCTAAAGAGAAGGTTCATGCACGTCTCTATTTAAGAAACAAGTCATGCATTTCAAAGAATGGCATCCTAGAGCATGCCTCTCAAGGTCTTCCTTGAACAGAAAGCAAATTTAATCTGCAAAGGGGACTCATGGGACAGTGTAGAGTTGGCTTTCTTCCATCACTATAGTAGATATATATCTTCTTTCCAATGCTTTCTTCAACACAAGATAAAGGCTCCCTGGTATTATTTCCCCACTGAGTTGTTGATTGTCTCTCTAGGTATCCTGTGTTTCTTGGCAGCTACCATTATCTTCCCTCAGCATTTCACTTATGAATTTAAAGATTGCTGGGATTCCTTCTTAGCTGTATTGCCTCACATTAATGCTTAACCTGAGTCTTAATTTTGTGATCACACCTGTATACAATTCATTTAACACTAGGGTGGATTTATTTAAGTTGGTTAGATTACTCAAATTAAAAGTTTTTTCAAGAATTTTCCAGACACTAACATCATGAAAGAACCTTTTCACATTCGATCCACGTTCTGCCCCAATATGACCAACCCAGCTGTTGAGGTGTTCCACAGGTTGGTATTGAGAGACATCCAAAAATTAGAAGACCGGCAGGTAAGACAATATAGGAACCTCTGGAGAGAGGATCGAATGATTCAGGAAGACTTAGGGAAGGACGAATCTATCATTATAAAACAGGCTGATAAAGGGGGAGGAATTGTGGTTTTGAACAGAAGTGATTATATTAATGAGGTTGAAAGACAGCTGCAAGATTCTAAATATTATTGTAAACTCTCTGGGGATCCAACCACACATTTTTCAGCAGTCATACAAACAGTTTAACAAAAAAAAAAAACACACATTTGATTTTCTTAAAAACGATCACCCAAGGGTTCCATTATTTCACGTTTTGCCTAAAATATACAAAATTAAGAATGTTGGGGATGTCCCCCCCTGGACGCCCAATAATCAGTGGGATAAATTCCATTCTCAAGCCCGTAGCACAATTTGTGGACTACCATATAAGTCCCTTTGCCAAACTAACTCGGTCATATATTCGAGACTCTTTGGATTTTATTAAACAAGTTGAAGGTTTATCAATACCTGATAGTGCACTACTCATCACCATGGATGTTGAGTCCTTGTACTCAAACATTCCGATAGATGAAGCTAGGAATGTCACATTAGAAGCATTAAAGAACCGCCAGACACGTTCTCCACCGACCCATTTTCTAATACAATTATTGGATTTGTGTCTAGAAAAAAACTACTTTAGATTCAAGGAAGATTTTTATCTTCAAGTATCCGGTGTGGCCACGGGTTCTTCTCTTGCGCCCTCAGTAGTGAACATTTTTATGTCAGCAGTAGAATCCACTACTATTTTGGACCCGACACGCAATCCATTTCAGCAGCATATATTATGCTACAAACAATTTATTGACGATCTGTTTTTCATTTTCGGAGAGAAAGATTTAGTTCCAGCTTTTACCAAATGGATGGCTCAAATCCATCTACACTTACGTTTTACCGCCAATGGTGACACCAGGTCACTACCTTTTTTAGATTTGTCAGTCATTATCAACTCTGACCATACTATCAGATTCAGCATGCGACTTTTCACCAATCCCACAGACCGACATGCATATTCGAACTATCGTTCATTCCATCCAATACACTTGAGGAATAACATTCCCTTTAGCCTTATGGCAAGGGCTAAGAGAAATTCGACTTCTCAGATTGATTTTTTTTAAATTCAGCCAAGGAAGTACAGGAGAAGTTGGCAGTTAGAGGATATCCCCATGATGTAGTACAGAGTGCATATAAGAAATTTCAACACACACCTAGATCAGACCTCTTTATTAGGAAAAATAAAAACAGATGATTATTCACCACTCTCTTGCCAGATCATGAACATAATAAGGCAACATTGGCATATTCTATCTGACATTCCCCACTGTGAACAATGTCCAAAGATAGGTTTGAGGCGTACTAGAACAATTGGTAATATCGTGACATGCAGCGATGCTTTGATACCATGTCCAAGGCATCGATTACTGACAGGACACTTTAAGTGTCAAAGATGTGAATTTTGCAAATATTCTTGGGAGACCAAGGAGGTTAATTTCCCAGCCTTGGGTTTTTCATGCAAGCTCTTTAATTTTAGTAATTGTAATACTGCTTCATGTGTATATCTATGGATATGTAAATGTGGTTTGATTTATGTCAGGAAAACCAGGCGCCCGATAAAACACCGTTTAGCCGAACACATGTCCAGGATTAGACATTGGAATACATTGGCTCCTCTTGTACAACACTATATAAGAAAAATCATTCAGACAGGGATTTTAAATTTGTAATCATCGAGGTGATTAAACTGATAGAATATACCAGATTGGACCTGGATAAGGTTTTATTAAAAAGAGAGGCATATTATATACATGCTTTGAACACCATGGTACCTTCGAGTCTTAATCAAGAGTTCGATCTAGGATGTTTTCTGTAGGGTTTTCAGTCAACAGGGTACAGTGTATATTCTATGCAGGTTCAGGTCTATGTGAAAAGCAGCAACAGCTGATTTACGCTACGCTATTTGAACGTGGGTCCTCCTTTAGTTAGTAACATTAACAGGCACTCAAAGAGTTTGCAGAAGAGGCCGTAGGGACGTGGTAAAAAAGGGTAAGCTATGGTTTAGAATGTTTATGTAACAGCGGGATGATGCATGTCTGTTAATGATGAGTATTGATAGTATAATGAATTATTCACCTCTCTGGCCAGATCATGAACATAATAAGGCAACATTGGCATATTCTTTTTATTTTAGATTTAAAAATTGCTTCTGAGGAAGAATTCATAGAAAAATTGTCTACCGGAACAGATTTTTTATATTACACTGGAGTAAATGCTGAGCAGAGTTGTTATATTACACGGGAGTACATGCTGAACATTTTTGTTACAAGTTACTGACATGGATTTTGCATCAATATTGAAAGTGAAAGTGAATTTCTTTAATGTTTGAACTTATTTGTGATATTAACAAGAGACCTTTGGTTTAAATTACATGAGAGTCAGATTTTGAACATTTTTGCAACAAGTTACCTACATCATCTGTGTATGAGAATTGAAGAGAAATTTTTAAACGATAAACCTAACTTGTGAATCTAACAAGAATTTTTGTTTATTTAATCAATGGTTATTTCACTGATTAAATTTTGGATTATATATATTTCGTGCCTCGAATAGTTTTGCTTGCACTCACATTAATGCAGAACATGGGGCTCTCTTTCAACCATGTATCCCAGGGGTACCCAAACTCATGGGCTGGCTCCAGCCCCCGACGCCAATTCATTTGGTCCACAAAGCCCTCGTTGCTCCCGGAAGTGGAAGTAAAACACGCCCAGGAGTGATGAGGGCTTCATGGGCCAGATAAATTGGCATTAGGGGCTGGATCTGGCCCTCAGCCATAGTGACCCCTGAACCATGTGGCCTGAAAAGTTTGGCCACCCCTGATCTATTCAGAGCTTGGTTTATTATTAGGAAAAATAAAGTATCTGGTTCTGGTTAACTCTGAGATATCATGATGTTTATTGATTATTTTGTTATTATATTTACTTGGTTACTTGGTAAATCTGTGTTTCATATGTCAGTTTGATGTGGCAGATCGAAGCATCAGCTCCCACTGTTTCCAATCCCATGCCAGTCTCATCCAGGGCCTCGGGAACTTTGCCCTGAACTGGTCTTCCCATCTGGTTGCTGGCGTTCCTAGTGATCACTGTATGTCAAGTGGTATCCACTCTGTGAAAGCTTTTGTCCACCTGTCATCTTTGAAGCAGCACACATGCCTGGCCCACCAATACCTTGTAAACTCAATCAACATTGGTGCTTGTTTTGTACCTGATCTTATGCACAGTTCTTCATTTGATATTTAATCAACCCATCGTATGCATGGCATCCTTTGCTCAATTGCTCTTTGTGTTGCATCATATTGTTGTTGTTATTGTTGTCATGGTAGTTTTAATGCCAGGGATGGGAAAAGGTACTGATGGAATTTTCTTAATCATGCACCTAAGTAACTTGGATTCACACTATGATCCTTGTTTTTGTTTAGATATCATTTGCTGCTCCATTTTTCATTTCCCAGACTATGACTTCTAAGATAAGCTTATTTCTGAAGGAAAACAACCAACAAGGCATGGAATCAAAAGAATTACCAACGTTGGCTTTTTTGTTTCTGTTTCATTCTACATTGTACCACAGGGGTTCAATACCTACAACCCGTGGGCTGGATCTGATCTGTAGCACCATTCCATCCAGTCCTCCCTCTCGCTCCTGCCGCAGTTGCTGCTGACCTTTTCCCCTCTGCCTGGCTTGGCATGTCCCTAACTGTGCTACATAGCAGGGCAGATGTTGTAAGAAGGCTTACAACATCTGCCCTGCTATGGAGTGGAGTTAGGGACACACCAAGACAGGCGGAGGGGAGAAGGATGGTGACACCAGCAGTGGAAGTGGTAGATGCACATGGTTAACTACTGTTAGTTTAAGAGGTCTGGGTTCGAGTTACGCAGAGTGAAGTTATTAACTTTTAGCAGCAGCGGGGTGCCCGTTTGATTTTTATCCCTCTCCCAGGCAATAACAGTCGCTGGCTCAGGTTAACGGTGTAAACAAAAAAACGTTTACTCAGCAGAAATGATGAAATGATGTAAATAAAGTTAACACAAACAGCAGATTCTTCTCTGTGAGTTCTAAGTTCAGATAAACAGTCTGTTACTTTCGTTGCGCAAGTTCTTTACACACAGCAAATGTGCTCACTGCAACTCCAGCTCTCTCTCTGGGCTGGCTGCAAGTTTGGCAAAGCCTTTTTGTCCTTGCTTGCTTGTGAGATAAAATTCAGTCTTATCTAGACAGCGCTGACACTTTCTCTCTTTCCGAGAGCGAACACAAAACCAGCAGTCCTTCCTTTCCAGGCAAACAGTTGAGTACACAAAGCAGAACAATAGTTAAACTGGAAACAGTCTTACTTGCTTGCATCCAGTATTCCTTGGTTCTCCAGCACACAGCAGTTCATGCACACTGGCATTATAGTTCAGCAATGTAGCACAAGGTTACAAACCTCAGCATCCAACAATAGACAACACTCAGCTTACATCAGTATGGCTCTGCAACAAACCTCAGTGTCCAACAGCATTGCTACAGGTGGAGAACCCCTTCAGACAGCATCTTGGCTAAAGGTAAATCAAGCCCTAGCCACGCCTTTTTCAAAGCCCTATTTTATGCTGGATATCTAGCAGAGTCACCCACTCAATCATTTCATCTGTGTGCTACACAGTTGTGTCTCTTAAGGCTACAGTATTATTTCATGTATCCTTTACAATACTTAGATGTTACCATGGCATCCATATCACCTACATCTTTCCCTGGTGCCACTCTGTCCAAGCAAGTGCAAGGACAAGCAGGGCCCCTCCTTCACACATGGCAGGCTGGTAAGCAGGGATACAGCAGTGTGGGCAGTGTGGGGGGAATGTTTGTGGACTGGACTGGTGGTATGGGGGGAGTGTTGGTGGCAGTGGAGGCATGGGGGAGCGTTGGCGGGCTGTGTTAATGTTCTCTCCCCCCCCCCGGCACCACCAGTGCCAAATACAGTGGCAGTGGTGGGGGATACACCATTTCAGCCCACCAAAAAGTCTGAGGGGGCGTGATCTGGCACAAGGCTTAAAAAGGTTGAGAACTCCTGTGGTAACACATCAGACTCAGTGCACCTTCAAAAATAGCCAATGGAACCTTTAATTCTGAACTTCATTGGTTAAACTTTGGTTAACTCATATTCAAATTGGTTTTCACCAGTTATGTAATAAATCTTTTTGTGGATGAATCAATTTGCCTGTATTAATGTTTGAGGTACTTTTATAAGATCAAAATGAAGACAATTTGTATCACCCAGGAAGGCACAAATGAAAGTGTGTGTGTGTGTGTGTGTACTTTTTGGCAACAAATGGAAAATGACTACTTCCTGAGTGATGTTTTACTTGTGTACAACAGATGGATTGGACTCTGTGCTATTTAATAGTATTTCATGCAGAGTCTTGGAGCAATCTGGCAAAAACTCACTAGGTCTAACTTCCAGAGCAGGTGCCTTAGGAGACTGGATTTAAAGTCAAATATTTCGAATGTGCAGTCCCTTCATTGCAAACAATATAGCTGTAGCGAACTATCTCTCTTTCAGCTTAAGTACAAGACCATAACAAACAACATTTGGCCATTACAAGAAGCAGACTTCAAAAATATTTTGAAATATATATGTGCTAAAAGTATATGTAGGGAAGCATAACAAAATAACAGGACTTTTAAAAGCTATCAGCCAAATGTCTATAAAGAATAGATTTGAAGATTAGGAAGAAGCAACCTGAAATCTGGTTAAAGAATGATAACATATGTTCTAACATTTCCCAGGTTGAAATAATGGTGCATGATGTGTACCTATGACAGTAACCCCATCCAGTTCATAAGAACATAAGAACAGCCTTGCTGGAACAGGCCACAGCCCATCCAGTCCAGCATTCTGTCTCACACAGTGGCTCACCATTTCCTTCAGGGTATTCCCAAGGAGATGCCTTCACCCGCTTAGAATTCCCTGGAAATGGCATTGAGAGATAGCCTGCCTATCTCTCCAACCCGGAGGTTATCCTTAGTTATCCATAATTATAGCCATTGATACCCTTATCCTCCATGAACTTGTCTAATCCTTTCTTAAAGCTGTCAAGACTGACAGCTGTCACCACTTCTTCTGGCAGGGAGTTCCATAGACCAGTAATCCTCTGGGTGAAAAAGTACTTTCTCTTATTTGTTTGAGAACTAGTACCCAAAGGTTTCATGGAGTGTCCCCTAGTTCTAGTGTTATGCGATAGGGAAAACAGTTTTTCCTTATCTACTTTGTCCACACCGTGCATGATTTTATAAACTTCAATCAGGTCACCTCTTAGACGCCGTCGTTCAAGAGTGAAAAGGGCCAACTGTTGCAGCCTCAGATGGTAAGGAAGGTGTTCCAGTCCCCTAATCATTCTGGTTGCCCTCCTCTGCACTTTTCCAAACTCCATAATATCATTCTGGAGGTATGGCGACCAGAATTGTACACAGTATTCCAGATGGGGCCTCACCATAGATTTATAAAGAGGCAAAATGACACTTGCTGACTTATTTTCTATACCCTTCCTAAATGATTCCTAGCACTGAGTTTGCTTTTTTCACTGCTGAGGCACACTGGGTTGACACCTTCATTGAGTCGTCCACCAGGACCCCAAGGTCCCTTTCCTGGTTTGTCGCAGAGAGTTCAGACCCCATCAGTTTATAAATGTAATTGGGGTTTTTTGCCCCAACATGCATCACTCTGCACTTACTAATGTTGAAGCTCATTTGCCACTGTTTTGCCCACTCCCCCAGTGTCAAGAGATCCCTCTGGAGCTCCTCACAATCTCTCACAGTTTTCACTACCCTGTATAATTTAGTGTCGTCAGCAAATTTGGCTACCTTGCTATTCACTCCTACTTCTAGATCATTTATGAAGATGTTGAAAAGCAGGGGTCCCAGTACTGAACCTTGGGGGACCCCACTCTTTACTTCCCTCCACTTGGAGAAGTATCCATTTAGTGCTACCCTCTGTTTCCTGTCCCTTAGCCAGTTGCTGATCCAGGACAAGACCTGTCCCTTTATTCCATGACTGGCAAGTTTATTCAAGAGCCTTTGGTGTGGGACCTTGTCAAAAGCCTTCTGAAAGTCCATATAAACAATGTCAACTGGATCCCCCTTATCCACATGCTTGTTGACACTCTCAAAAATTCCAACAGTTTAGTGAGGCATGATTTGCCCTTGCAAAAGCCATGTTGGTTCACCTGAGTGGGAAGCATAAAAATTGAAGAAATGAATTGAACTGAATTCATAAATCAAAGATCATTGCTTAAATGCAAAGAAAGAGTTCTATGAATTCCAAAAATCAGGACCTACTATCTTGCCTGCATCTCAGCTACAATTGCTAGTCCTTTGTGCTACACCTAATAGATAACTATGTAAAACTATGCTCTCTATCTTTGAATAGAGTTTAATAATAGACCTCATGTGTCACTGTATCTAGATAAACTGTGGGATTATGGTGCACTATTAATTCTTCAAACTTTCTCATCTCTCCACATTGTTCATATTTTTTGCCCATGTTTTCATCCACCTATTCAATTGAATCATATGATACCATGTATCATTCCTTATCTTCCTAATATGTCCTTTGTTTTCTCTATCAACGAAAGTGTGCTAAGTTGTATTGGAAAAGAGTTTTTCATAAATCAACTGCAGAACTAGCTAATTCTGTCATATCATCATCATCATCATCATCATCATCTCCTGTGAAACTTTAAAATTCACCAGGAAAAAGACCTGGTTTATTGACATTGCACGAATTGAGGACAAACAACTAAAGAAAATTACAAAATATTATGATTTAGAAATCGAGGTTGAATGTTTATGAAGGAAGAAATATGTTGTTGTACCCATAGTGATCAGAGCCCTTGGACCAATACCTATAGGACTTCCTAGATATTTGGAAATTTTGTCCTTATTGGACTTGGACATCCTAACTCTACCGGGGGGGGGGGGGCTTTATGAGGTACTGCCTATATACTTAGATGTTACCTTAACAGTTCTTAAGTCCTTGGTTAGGTCTTGAACTGTTGATTTTATACCAGTATTTGACTGTGAATCTAATGATAGATTTTTATTTTATAACAAGAACAATAACCCCTCCAGATAACAGTGTTGGAGGGGCTTGCATGTTTTAATGATGCTAGGAGCTATGCTGAACAGCTGCAGAACTTAGCTGAAGAACCAGACTAAATCTGTTCCACAACCTATTTAATATGGCGAGAACACAAAATACTAATCCCATGCTGTTTCGGTCATCTTCCAGTTTAACAAGGATTGCATTGGATTCTATGGCTTCTAGGCATCCATCAAAAATGGGGGTACAGAGCTCAACTTCATGATGATGATGATGATGATCCATCAAATCAGTTTTGACTTATATTGTCCTTTTGAGAATTTTCTAGATAGAGATTGCACAGAAGAGGTTTGGAAAAGGTAAAGGTCACCATTGCTCAAAAGTTGTGTCCGACTCTAGGGTTCAGTGCTCATCTCTGTTTCATAGCCAAAGAGCCAGCACTGTCTGCTTCTGCAGACATTTACATGGTCATGTGGCAGGCATGACTATACACCAGAGCACACAGAATGTTGTTTACCTTCCCACTGAAGTGGTCCCTATTGATCTACTTGCAATTTCTCGCTTTCGAACTGCTAGATTGGCAGGAGCTGGGACAGGCAAGACAGGAGCTCATTCCGTCCTGCAGTATTCGGGTATTGAACTGCTGACCTGTCACCTTCCAGTTAGCATCTTAGCCAAGAAACCCCACCACAGGCTACCTCTTCTCCCAGGAGGCACAGTCGGGAACTGAACTTCCAACCTTTGGCTGGAACTATCCAGCCAGCTATTTATCTGGAATGAGAAAACCTAGTAATTTCTCTCAACCCCAAAATTATTTATTGTTTGCAATCTTAACATGAGATCTGTAAAATTCCTCATGGACAAATGTAAGCAAATTTCTCATCATGGATATTAGCCAAATTCACTGTTGCAATTAGTACTAACAAGGAGAGAACCTGCTTTCTATGTAGGCATTAAAGATTATGAACTCAAACATTAAAGATGCAAGCCTGTGTATTTATGCATGATTAAATAGCACGATGAATCCAGACATTTGAGATTAAACCCTTCATGCTCTGTGCATAAATAAACAAATCTATGTTCTCAGAAAAACGGCCAAACGGTATAACTGGGTACAGACACAAAAGACCGTTGGTACTGGCGCAATGAAAATAATGAAAGCGCGTCGCCAAAATGGCCGCCGCGCTCTTTGTGGGCCCCCCCACCCGGACTCAGACATCCGGGTGAGTTAGGGGGTGTGGCCACCCCTCTATATAAGGGGTGGCCACGAGGCAGCTGAGCTGCCATTTTAAAAAAGAGCGACAGAGAGGAGAAGTTTTCTCCGTTCCCCCTTGGTCCTTCCCGGCTGGGAGGGAAGGATTTGGCACGGAGCCTTTGGCTTGCGGGCTCCTCTGAGCCTTTTCTCTGCTCTTCGATCCCTGGAAAGGGATCCTGCTCCTTCGATATGCCTCCTAAACGAAGGGCCTCGGCGACGAAGCCGCGGCCCGCGGGGAGGACTTTTGGCCCTGCGCAGCATGGGGGCCAGCCCTTGGGTCGGAGGACCAGGGCTGCGCCCACGCGCCAGGACTCGACCCCCACCGATACTGGTGGGGCGATGCAGGCTGCTTGGCCCTTGGCCGGTCAGCCTTCAGCTGGCCCTTCCGGGGCTTCGGCCCTTGGCCCGCAGATACAGGCCATGGGTCCAGGCAGCAGGGGTGGGTCTGGTGCTGGTGCGCAGCACGTTCCACCTCCGGCCCCTCATGGGCCGGAATTTTGGGCATGGCCCAATTTGGGCCCGGGCTCTCATGTAGGGGTTTCTGGTCCAATGCCTGGTGGGCCGCCCGGCCCACCCGGCCCACTCTATACTGGGGGATCTGTGGCAGTTGATGCATTGCTAATGCGTTTAGCGGTGCTCGAGGCGTCCTTAGGGATGGCACACAACCCCGTGCCTGGTGGCCCTTCATTTGCTGCGGGGGCACCTTTGGGTCCTCCGCCTGCCTCAATGGCCGCCACACTGCAGCAGGCGGCTAGTTGGGTTGAGCTGCTGGAGACGCTCCGGCCTACCCCGGCCAGTGTCTCGCAGCTCCCAGTTCCACCAGAGATGCAGCAAGAGAGTGGTCCGGTGCGGCCCCAGAGCTCGATTCCGGTCGCGAGCTCTGACGCCCGCCGTGGGCCGGAACCCCCAGTGGGGGCGGCTCACGGGGGTGCAACTAGTGAGTGTCAGGTTCAAGTTAATGCACCCACATCTCAGTCCACTTCCAATGGTGGGGTTCAGTGGCCATGGCCTCATAATGTCGGGGCGAGTGGGCATCAGTTGCAACCTTATACCAGTGCCCCTTGGTTCCAGACTGGTGCAACGTTGGGGGTGGGGGTGTCTGCCCCCGGGATAGTGCCGGGCATCGCAGGGACTGTCCAGGTTCCGCTGTGCATGCCCCGGGTACCTAATGTGCCGGTGACGGCTTTGCCGACGGCTGGTTATTCGTTGCCCCTTGGTGATCATTTGTCCCAGGCCACGAGGGAAAAGATTTGGCGGGGGGAGTACGTGGATATATTCTCCCTATTGAACCATGAGCCCACTAAGGAGGAGAGAGAGGGACAGGATGACAAAGACAAGGAGCTGTTCCGCCGTCGTAAGCCACCACGCACCTGGGCCAACTGGTTGCCCGCATATCTTATTTATATGGCGGTGTATCTCAGAGCCCGGCCAGACCTGGCCATTCCTATGGTCCAATATTTGGATAATATTTACAGGGCGATGGTGGATTTTCCTGGCCTGTCGTGGTTGGCTTACGATGAGGAATTCAGAATGAGGGTGCCATTGCACCCAGAGATGAGATGGGATGAGCCCTGTCAGAAATTGTGGCTATTATACATGACCCCCACGCGTCCGGCACCTGGGGATAGGTATCATTGTGGCCATGCCATTCAGCGAGCTGCTCCAACGCAGGCTTCCCGCCAGCTGGCGGGGCAGGGGGTTCCAGCCTGCTTGCTGTGTTGGAGCTTCTCGGCCAGCGATGTGCAATAAGTGGCAGTGCCGATACAAACATGAGTGTCCCTCTTGCGCTGGCCCCCACGCCGCCGCCATGTTCTGCGGGCCGGCGGGTCACGGGGCAGAGGTAGAGGTGGACAGGGAGCGGGCAGAGCGGCTGCTGAGGGAGCTAGCCAGGCAAAAGGCCCCCTCCCCGGTTAATGTGTATATGTTGGAGCGATGGCTCTCAACTTATCCAAGGAGAGAGGATGCAAAGTACCTCCTTGAGGGTTTTCAGTGGGGCTTCCGAATCCCATTCAAAGGAGTGCGGGGACCCCAAGATGCACCCAATTTACTCTCCCTGAAGGGTAGAGAGGAGGTGGCTGCCCTGAGTATTGCTAAGGAGGTTGGGGCCAAGAGGGTGGCAGGCCCCTTTTCTGTGCCTCCCTTTCCCAACCTGAAGGTCTCCCCTCTGGGGTTGGTACCCAAGAAGGCCCCGGGGGAATTTCGTTTAATCCACCATTTATCGTACCTGGCGGGTTATTCTGTCAATGATGCTATCCCTGATGACCTTTGTTCAGTCAGGTATACGTCCTTTGACCAAGCCCTACTGATGGTGCGCTCTTGTGGTCCGGGTGCCCTCCTGGCAAAATGTGACATCAAATCGGCATTCCGATTGTTGCCAGTGCACCCTGAGGACTTTGAGCTGCTGGGTTTTCGATTCCAAGGGAAGTTCTATGTAGACAAGGCCATGCCTTTTGGCTGCTCTATATCCTGTTCAGCATTTGAACGTTTTAGCACCTTCCTTCAGTGGGCCTTCGTTCGCAGGTCCGGGTCTCGGTCTGTAGCCCATTACCTCGATGACTTTTTTTCGGGGATGAACGGGGCTTGGACTCGTGCATGCGTCTCCTCACCACATTTCAGATGCTAATGCAGGAACTGGGTGTCCCTTTAGCGCCCGAAAAGACCGATGGCCCATCCACTACCCTCACATTTCTGGGTATCGAAATTGACACGGTCGCACAGGCATCCCGGTTGCCCATTGACAAGGTTACCCGGATCTCTGCGATGATTTTGGCCATGCTGGCCAAACGTAAGGTGTCACTTCGTGAGCTGCAGGTACTGCATGGCCATCTTAACTTTGCCTGCAGGGTGGTTACGCCTGGCAGGGCATTTGCTCGGCGCCTGTGTGATGCCATGTCTGGCTTGACAAGGCGCCATCAAAGGGTCCGACTAACCAGGGGCATGCGGGCTGACCTTTTGGTTTGGCTCTCATTCCTGCGGGACTTCAACGGGGTATCCTTTTGGAGGTCCGACCTTTTAGTTTCACCTAGGTTTCAAGTGCAGTCGGATGCCTCCGGCTCCCTGGGATATGGGATGTACTTCCAGGGGAGGTGGGCTTATGGCCAATGGCCTCCAGAATGGCGGGGCACGGATCGCCTCCGCGATCTTACATTCCTTGAGTTTTTTCCAATTCTGGGAGCTTTGATGCTATGGGGCAAGGAGTGGGCCGACTCAGTGGTCCATTTTTGGTGTGACAATGCTGCAGTAGTGCACATTGTCAATGCTCAGACATCTAAATCACCCAGGGTGATGGCTTTAGTTCACCAATTCGTGTTACGTAGCCTACACCTTAACGTGCTTTTCAGGGCCAGACATGTACCAGGCATTGATAATGATATTGCTGATGCTTTATCCCGCCTGCAGATCCCCCGGTTCCGCGCCTTGGCTCCGGACGCAGAGGAATTCCCCTCGCCACTTCCGGCCGAGATTTGGACATTTGGCAAGGAGAGGTAAACTGGGCGATTAGCATGTCCTTGGCGCCCCGCACGCGTAAGGCGTATCATCATGCTTTAGTTCAATTTAATAGCTTTCGTGCGCAACTTCGGTTGCCAGAGTTGTGGCCCATTCCAGTGGCACAGGTTTTACAATTCATGGTTCATTTACACAGTCAGGGCCTCGCTTCCCGCACTATAGCATCTAGGCTGTCAGCATTGGTATTTGTTGCCAAGGTGGGGGGCTGACAGCATGAACGATTTTCGCATACGGCATGTTTTGGAGGGGTGGACACGGGAACGTGGCCGCCGCCCGGACACTCGCCACCCAATTTCCCCAGGGGTGCTCACACACCTTGCACGAGGCTGGCCTAACCTATGTTTTGACAGGCATGAGGCAGCTCTTTTTCATGTGGCTACCACGGTGGCCTTCTTTGGAGCGACTCGTAGGGCACTGGAACTCGACGATGTCTATGTTTCTAATGAGTGGGCTCAGTTGAGGATACGGTCCTCAAAAGTTGATCAGCACAGCGTAGGCAGTGGAGTTAGACTGCTACGATGTTCCATTGCAGACATCTGTCCGGTTGGTGCCCTACAGGAGTTCTTGGCAGTGCGTGGCACACACCCTGGCCCATTTTTCTGCCACCAGGATGGGTCTCCCCTTACTAAATTGGCACTTTCCAGTGTTGGCCTCCCAGGGGCTCGTTACGGCACCCATTCATTTAGAATAGGCGCTGCTTCAACTGCAGCTGCATTTGGGTACTCTGAGGCTGATATACACCGTATGGGAAGATGGGGATCTACGCGTTTTGCATTGTATGTTCGTCCTCTTCAGACATGAGTACCATTTAAGTCACTGTTCTCTTTTTCTCTTACAGACCCTGTGTGTCCCCGCACACCGGTGGCAGTATGGCTCGTGGGCCACAGTTACGTGCACTGGGCAGCTCAGTATGCTGCGGCGACAGAGTGGGGAGCCCAGCTTGGACTGCGTGCGGCTGCATGCATACGTTGGTACGGTAAGCGTGGAATGAGATGGCGGGAACTGTTGCCATTCCTTTTCTCCATTAGGGATGCTGAACCGCCTGATGTCCTTGTGCTGCACCTCGGTGGCAATGACCTAGGCCAGGTCACTGGCCTTTCTTTAAAATTCGCGATTTGCAGGGACCTAGCTTATTTGCACTATGTGTGGCCATTCACCAGGCTGCTATGGTCGGACATCATACCACGTCACGCTTACAGGGGAGGTATTGACCTCCGTGCCCTTGACTGCGCTCGTCGCTCGGTGAACAGGGCAGTGGCCCGGTTCTTGACTGACAAGGGTTTGGGGATGGTCGTCCGACACCCCACCATTAGTTTACAAAATTACGATCTGTATGCAGGGGATGGGGTCCACCTGTCGGATAGAGGTATGAACCTCTTTTTGGAAGATTTGCAAGCAGGCCTGTTGACCAAGCTGACGGTCTGGGGGGGGGGGTGAGTCTTCATTGAAGCCTCCCCGTGTGGCGGGTAGCACTGGTAAGGTAAAGATTTATGACCCATAGGTATCCGGCAGGTTCGCAATTGACTGGCCAACACTTAGACAGGTACAGGTGTAATAACGTTGACCGGTCAACGACGAACCAGGCAAGGGGTGATGGCAGGAGCTTTTCAGCATGCATCACCCCGTGATTTGACGGATACACGTCAGAGGGTGGGGTCAGTAGATAGTTTATTGACTCTGGTCAACAATTTGTTTGTGTCAACAAACAAATTGATACAAAATGGATACATTGTAGCCAATTGCCGTTGGCAATTTTGGGAGTAACCTTACCAGTGTTACTGCGGCCTGCTTGCCTTAAAGAATTATAATTGGATGAGTACCAATTGAAAGTTATAATTCAGACTAGGGCATTATTCAATAAAAGTGGCCCAATGCCTTTATCCATATATCGGTGTCTGAGTCTTTCTTTGGGGGGGTGCGCCTGCAATGATAGCGCGGCGCCAAAATGGCCACCGTGCTCTTTGCGGGGGCCCCCACCCGGACTCAGACATCCGGGTGAGTTAGGGGGCATGGCCACCCCTCTATATAAGGGGTGGCCACGAGGCAGCCGAGCTGCCATTTTAAAAAAGAGCGACGGAGAGGAGAAGTTTTCCCTCCACCCCCTCCCTAGTGAACAGTGTGATATTTTGGTCGCTTCGGGGACGGGTGGGAATTTTTGGTTGGAACCCACAATTGGCCCTTGGGTTCTGGCTTTTTTGCCCATCCCACACTGTTGCTGAGGTTTGATATAGGGGTTTTTCTGTTCTTGACTTTGGTCACTTAGGCGGGTAGCACTGGTAAGGTAAAGATTTATGACCCATAGGTATCCGGCAGGTTCGCAATTGACTGGCCAACACTTAGACAGGTACAGGTGTAATAACGTTGACCGGTCAATGACAAACCAGGCAAGGGGTGATGGCACGAGCTTTTCAGCATGCATCGCCCCGTGATTTGACGGATACACGTCAGAGGGTGGGGTCAGTAGATAGTTTATTGACTACGGTCAACAATTTGTTTGTGTCAACAAACAAATTGATACAAAATGGATACATTGTAGCCAATTGCCGTTGGCAATTTTGGGAGGAACCTTACCAGTGTTACTGCGGCCTGCTTGCCTTAAAGAATTATAATTGGATGAGTACCAATTGAAAGTTATAATTCGGACTAGGGCATTATTCAATAAAAGTGGCCCAATGCCTTTATCCATATACCGGTGTCTGAGTCTTTCTTTGGGGGTGCGCCTGCAATGATGTACTTGACTTCAGTAAAATAAAAATTGTATTAAGTTCATGCACGTGCTTTAACAAGCTTCCTGTAATTTTTTTTCAACAGTTTTGCAATATAAGATTGATTCCTAAAACAAACATGCAACTCGGTACACACTATCAACCTAATGCAGCTTACCAGTTTTTTTCTATCGCGTCCTTCTAATTTCAACAGTTTCTTTGTGGGACGTTACCTTCCCTCTGTGTTGCTAACCTTAAATAGATCAGCACATGTTAGTGCACCTGTGCTTGCTTTAGGGCCCCGCAACTCCCTGCACCTGTGTAATGAAGGATTATTTTATAGAAAACACGAAAGATCAGAGTCCTGATTTAGTCCCTTGGGTTGGATGGTATTTAGTCTGTGAATATAGTATGCCTCTTTTTGTAATAATAGTTGTTCTATATCAATCCCACTCCCACTCACAACAGTCAGCTTCTCCAAAACAACAAAGGTAAAATCTGTATCCTGGTGATTTTTTTCAAGATAATGATTTACTAATGGTGCTTGCTCCACCTGCCCCCTAATCCTGGAGCGGTGTTCCGTCAATCGAATTTTCAGTTTGCGAGAGCATTTACCCACATATATAAGTCCGCATGGGCATAACCATAAATATACGCAGTATTGGCTGCTGCAATTACTGAAAAAATTGAGAGTTTTATAAAAGTTGGATTCAGGAAAACTAATTTGCTTTGTCTCCCATGTGAACCTACATACTACGCACTGACCACATTTGTAGTGTCCTTTAACTAGGCTGGTTCTTAACGAATGCCGTGGAGAGACATCTGCCCTAGTTACCATATTTCCCACTGTTTTAGTCCTGTGCATCCCAATCATGGGTTTGTTTTGACACCCAGGAATATCTGACAGCAAATTACAATATTTATGTACTATGTTTCTGATCTCTCTAGCCCTGGGAGAGTACTCTATCGACCAATAAATTTTGGACTCATTGGAACTATCCTGCCTGGTTAGTAATGTTTGTCTGGAAGTTTGTTTGACCCTCATCAATGAGTTCTCAAGTATATGCTGTGGATACCCTCTATCCATCAAATTATTCCTAATTTCTTTTGCAGATTGCTCAAAGTCTTCATAATATGAAGAGTTCCGTTTGGCCCTAGCTAATATCCCAAATGGAATGCTATTTTTCAAGTGTATGGGGTGATACGATTCATATGGCAAATAGGCATTCTTATCCGTGCTTTTTTTATAAAGTCTTACACACAACTGATGATCCTTGGCAATGAAGGCTGTCAGGTCCAAAAATGGAATAGCATTCCTATCACAATTATAAGTGAACTTTAAATTGGGGTTCTGTGTGTTCAACCAATCAGCAAAAACTGGTATTATTGAAGAATCATCTATAACGAAAAACAAATCATCTATGAATCTTTTAAACAATGCAATATTTCAAAAAAAGGGGTTAAGTTGTGCATTCAAAATGATGTTTTTTTCAAAGGAAATCATATACAAATTAGCTAAACTTGGGGCCATGGGGGACCCCATGACTGGCTTGGTTAAAGCACGTGTATGAACTTAATACAATTTTTATTTTACTGAAGTCAAGTACATCATTATTTTCATTGTGCCAGTACCAACGGTCTTTTGTGTCTGTACTAAATAAACAAATCTGGCATATTATTTTTAAAATATCAAGTTTTTTTAATCTTCCATATTGGAAGTTGCTTGCATAACATATATTTCTTTGTATACCCCAAACATGAAAACAAAAGCTGTGGATTTTGTTAAACTCATACTAAAAGATGAACTGAAGCAAGATTCTTAAGCATCCCTTATCAGAAGTCATCTTTCTGATCATGCTTTCATCTGCCAGCTGTGAGCAAGAAACCTTGATGAAATAAGGAGTCTCCCTGGACATTTACAAAAATATAATATTAGCAAACTGTTATGTATGTTAGCTGTGTTTTCTGACAGGAGCAGAATGTATCTTTTCTCATGTATCTATTCTTATGCAAATAAGTTGATTGAAAAATGTGCACACTCTGTTAGCCAATGGGCTTGTTGTATTATTGTTACTGTTACTGTTTATAGTGTATATAAGTCTGAGTTTTGCCCCATCCAAACTGTGTTCAAACCCCACTAATAAAGAGCTGAATTTCGCTACTTCATGCATCTGCTTCTTCATTGCAGGCGCACCCCCCAAAGAAAGACTCAGACACCGGTATATGGATAAAGGCATCGGGCCACTTTTATTGAATAATGCCCCAGTCCGAATTATAACTTTCAATTGGTGCAATCATCCAATTGTAATTCTTTATGGCAAGCAGGCCGCAGTAACACTGGTAAGGTTCCTCCCAAAATGCCAATGGCAATTGGCTACATGTAACTATTTGTATCAATTTGTTTGTTGACACAAACAAATTATTGACCGGAATCAATAAACTATCTACTGACCCCACCCTATGACGTGTATCCGTTAAATATCCAGGTGGTGCAGGCTGTGAAGCTGCTGCCATCATCCCTTGCCTGGTTCGCCCTTGACCGGCCAAACCTATTTCCCCTGTACCTGTCTACGTGTTGGCCAGTCAGTTGCGAACCTGCCGGATACCTATGGGTCATAAATCTTTACCTTACCAGTGCTACCCGCCACACGGGGAGGCATCCATGATGACTCACCGCCCCCCCCAGACCGTCAGCTTGGTCACAAGGCCTGCTTGCATATCTTCCAGAAGGAGGTACATACCTCTAGCCGACAGGTGGACCCCATATCCTGCCTACAGGTCAAAATTTTTGTAAGCATATCCTCAGATATCCAATGACTGTCCCCAAGCCATTCTCATCAAGGAACTGGGCAATAGCCCTGTCCATTGACCGCCGGGACGGTCCGAACCATGGAGATCCATGTCTCCTCTAAATTGGTGTCTCGGCACGATGTTAGACCATAGCGACCGTATGTAAGCCATAAATGATATAAAACGCCAGGTCACTGCACCTCAACAGGTTAAGGAAAAGTCAGTGATCCGTGTGAGACCATTGCCACCGAGGTGCAGAATAAGAACATCAGGCGGTCCAGCATCCCTGATGGACATCAGGAATGGCAACAGTTCCCGCCCTCTCATGCCGCGCATACCATACCACCGCATACGTGCGGATGCATGCAGCCCGAGCAGGGGTCCACACTCTGTCGCCGCAGCAAATACTGCTGCCCAGTGTACATAGCTGCGGCCCACCAGCCCTACTGCCACCGGTGTGCGGAGACACACAGGATCTGCAAAAGAGGAGAAGGGGTTAAAGACATAACTAGGCACTCATCCAGTGAGGGGACGTACATATAGGAAAATAGGCGCACACCCCCACGTGCCCACATATATCCGCCTCCGAGTACCCCAACACAGCCGCGGTAAATGCGACGCCAATCCTAAATAAATGGGTGCCATAACGGGCCCCACACTGTGAAGCGCGGTAGCGGTCACCCTCCAGAACTTAAATTTGTTAAGGGTAGACCCATGCTGGTGGCAGAAAAACAGGCTAGGGCGCGCAGCAGGCACTGCCAAAAACTCATGTAGGGCACCAACCGGACAGATGTCTTCAATGGAACATCGTAGCAGTCTAACTCCACTGCCTACGCCGTGCTGATCAACCTTTGAGGACTGTATCCTCAACTGAGCCCACTCATGTGTAACCAAGACATCGTCGAGTTCCAGTGCCCTACGAGACGTGTCCGCCTTACTCAATGGTACCAACTCTGGTACCAACTCACTGATGCGGAGCGCTCCAAATAAAGCTACAGTGGTAGCTGAGTGAAAAAGAGCCACCTCATACTCATCATAACATAAGTTATGCCAGCCTCGTGCAAGGTGGGTAAGAACCTCTGGTGAAATCGGGTGATATGTGTCCGGGCGGTGGCCACGTTCACGTGTCCACCCCTCCAAAACATGATGTATGCGGAAGTCATTCACGCAGTCAGATAAGCCCCTCACTTTGGCCATAAATACCAGTGCCGAAAGCCTAGAGGCTATAGTACAGGGGGCCAATCCCTGACGGTGAAGATAAACCATGTATTGTAAAACCTGGCCCAATGGTATTGGCCACACTCCAGGCAACTGTAGTTGCTCGGAAAAGGTTCTAAATTGTATGAAAGCATGGTGATACGCCTTACGTGTGCGAGGTGCCAATGACATGCCAATCGCCCGGTTCACCTCTCCTCGCCAAACATCCAAATTTCAGCCGGGAATGGCGGGGGGAATTCCTCTGCTTCCAGAGCCAAGGCACGGAACCGGGGGATCTGCAGGCGGGATAAAGCATCAGCAATATCGTTATTAATACCTGGTACATGTCTGGCCCTGAACAGCACATTGAGGCGGAGGCTTCTCAAAACAAATTGACGAACCAATGCCATGCCCTAGGGGATTTGGACGTCTGGGTGTTGACAATGTGCACCACTGCCGCATTGTCACACCAAAAATGGACCACTGAGTTGGCCCACTCGTCGCCCCATAGCATCAGTGCTCCCAAAATGGGAAAGAACTCAAGGAAGGTAAGATCGCGGAGGTGATCCGTGCCCAGCCATGCGTGAGGCCATCGGCCGTAAGCCCACCTCCCCTCGAGATAAATCCCATAACCCAGGGAGCCGGAGGCATCCGACTGTACTTGAAATTTAGGGCAGACCATAAGGTCTGATCTCCAGAAAGAGACCCTGTTAAAAGCCTGGAGGAATGTGAGCCAAACCGAAAGGTCTGCCCGTATGCCCCTGGTCAGTCGGACCCTGTGGTGGCATTTTAACAGGCCAGCCATGGCGTCACACAGGCGCCTGGCAAATGCTCTGCCAGGTGTCACCACCCTGCAGGCAAAGTTAAGGTGGCCATGAAGTACCTGTAGCTCACGAAGGGACACTTTACGCTTGGCAATCAATGCCAAAACCGCCGCGGAGATCCGGGTCACCTTATCCATGGGTAACCTGGATGCCTGTGTGACCATGTCAATTTCAATGCCTAGAAATGTGAGCTTATTAGCTGGGCCCTTGCTCTTTTCAGGAGCTATGGGGACACCCAGTTCCCGCATTAGCGTCCGAAATGTAGTGAGGAGACGCGTGCATGTGTCCGAGCCCCGTTCACCCCCGAACAAAAAGTCATCGAGGTAATGGGCCAGAGACCGGGACTCTGACCTGCGAACAAAGGCCCACTGAAGGAAAGTACTGAATCGTTCGAATGCCGAACATGAAATAGAGCAGCCAAAAGGCACGGCCTTGTCTACATAAAACTTCCCTTGGAACCTAAAACCCAATAGCTCAAAATCCCCTGGGTGCACTGGCAGTAATCGGAATGCCGATTTAATATCACACTTTGCCAGGAGGGCACCGGGACCATATGAGCGTACCATCCATAGGGCCTGATCAAACGACGTGTACCTGACTGAACAAAGGTCATCAGGAATCGCATCATAGATGGTGGATTAAATGAAATTCACCCTGGTTCTTTTTCGGTACTAGCCCCAGAGGGGAGACCTTCAAATTAAGGAAAGATGGTTCCAAGAAGGGACCCCCCAGCTACTCTCATAGCCTCAACTTCCTTAGCTATGCTTAGTGCAGCAACCTCCTCACTACCTTTCAAGGAAAGTAAATTTGGAGCATCTTGGGGTCCCCGAACACCCCTAAATGGAATACGAAAGCCCAACTGGAAACCCTCCAGCAGGTACCTCATCCCTTCTTGGATAAGCTGAGAGCCATCGCTCCAGCATGTGTACATTAATTGGGGAGGGGGCCTTTCGCATGGCTAGCTCCTTCAGAGGGAGCTCTGACCACCCCCTGTCCACCCCTACCTCTGTCCCGTGACCCACCAGCCCGCGGGCATGCGGAGGCAGCGTGGGGGCCAGCGCAAGAGGGACACTCATGTCGGAAACGACACTGACGCTTATGACACACGCCGTTAGCTGAGAAGCTCCAACACAGCAGGCGGGCTGGAACCCCCTGCCCCGCCAGTTGGCGGGGAGCCTGTGTTGCAGCAGCCCGCTGCACGGCATGACCACAATGGTACCTATCACCAGGCGCCGGATGCGTGGGAGTCATGTCCAAGAGCCACAATTGCTGACAGGGCTCATCCCACCTCATTTCAGGATGTAGGGCCACCCTCATTCTAAATTCCTCATCGTAAGCCAACCACGATGGGCCAGGGAAATCAACCATCGCTCTGTAAATATTGTCAAGATATTGAACCATCGGAATGGCCAAATCAGGCCGGGCCCTGAGGTATACCGCCATATATATGAGGTATGCCGGCAACCAGTTGGCCCAGGTGCGTGGTGGCTTATGACGACGGAACAGCTCCTTGTCACTGTCATCCTGTTCCTCCCTCTCCTCCTTAGTGGGCTCATGGTTCAAGAGGGAGAAAATATCAACCTACTCCCCTCGCCAAATCTTAAAATGTGCCGTCGATGGAATAGCCAGCCATCGGCAAAGCCATCGACGGCACATTTTGAATGGAAGGTATGCACAGCGGGCCCAGAACAGCCCCTGCGATGCTCGGCACACCCCCAGGGGCGGACACCCCTGCCCTAAATGAGGGACCAATTGGCAACCAGGGGTTAATGGGGCAGAGTGGAAGCAGCTGCCCACCCACATTAACTTGACGTGGGCATGGCCACTTTACCCCCCCAGTGTAACCGGTGGTGCACTACATTGAACCGGATACTCACTAGTCGCACCCCTGTGAGCCGCCCTCACTGGGGGTTCCGGCCCACGGTGGGCATCGGAGCTTGTGACTGGCTCTGGGACCACACCTGACTGCTCCCCACCGGTAAATCAGGATGCACGGGGAGCTGCGAGGCACCAGCCGGGGCTGGCCGGACGGCCTCAAGCAGCTCGACCCTGTTGACAGCCCGCTGGAGAGTCATGGCCGATGCGTTGGCCGGGATCAACAAAGGGACCGCTGTTGAAGCAGCGGCTGTGCCCCCATCTGAAGGTGGCTGGACAATGCCCAATGATGCTTCCAGCACTGCTATATGTGCTCTGAGTGTATCAACTGCCTCAGAGCCCCCAGTGTAAGGTGGGCCAGGTGGGCCGGATGGCCCACTAGGTAGATGATGACATGGAAACCCAAAAGGGGATCCGGGGCCCGAATAGGGCCATGCCCAGACCTCTGTTCCATGGGGGGGCGGAGGAACAGTGGGGTGGAAACCCACACCATGCCCCCCTGGGCCACCCTGTCCTGAGCCCTGAAAAGGCCCTCCAAGGGCCGGGTTCCCCAAGGGGCCAGCCTGCGCCGGCCCCTGTAAGCTGGTGCCTGGCTGCCAGGCTGGAGCCTGGTCAGCCCCACTGGCTGCCGTGGGCAAGTCCCACACGCTGCCCTGCTGCAGGGGTGCAGCCCGAGTCCTCCGACCCGCAGGCTGCCCCCGTCCGATGGAGGGCTATGAAAAGCCCTTCCCCTTGGCCTCGGCTTAACCGCCGGGGCCCTGCACTCGGGAGCCATGGCTCCCGAAATCAATCGTAGGATCCCTGGCCAGGGATCAGATCCTGAGCCCAGAGTACCGCGGTAGAAAAGAGCAAACTAAAAAACCACTCCCGGTACCAAGGGCGAAGCTGAAGCAGACAACGCGACGGAGAAAACTTCTCCGCTCCGTCGCGTTCTTAAAATGGCAGCTCGGCTGCCTCGTGGCCACTCCTTTTATAGAGGAGTGGCCACGCCCCCTAACTCACCCGGATGTCTGAGTCCGGGTGGGGGGGGCCTGCAAAGAGCACGGCACCCATTTTGGCGCCGTGCTTTCATTCCTTGAACACTAAACAAACTGAAGTGAAACAGGGAGAAGGGAACTGTAGTATTATCCTCTAAGCAATCTTTCTTTTCTCCCCTTCTCTGAAACTTTTTGAGTTTAAAACCATATTTTACACAGATATTTTATTCTAATTCAGTTTAAAATGAGTTATGCAATGATTATATAAAGCATAAGAGAAATATGCAGGATAATTCCATCAAGGATTTTAAAAATCCTATCTACAATTTGTCAGTCTATTCAGGGGTTAAGAATCTAAATGACAGCAGCAGAAACCATCACTTATGTAGACTGGTTAGATCCCACAATTGCTATATAAGCCCCATATTACTTATGAGTATGGTGTGTGTGTTTTGTTCTTCCTCCTTTTCCCTTTTAAATTAGGGAACTACGTTAGTTTACATTCAGACTCATGCACCAGCTGCAATATTCATTGTTCAGGGTACTAATTTAAGGTCATTCACTCAACTTTGTATTGGTTTTCAAAATATAGTCAGAAATTTTAGATATCTACAAAAGGAAGAAGGGGAAGCTAAGCTGCTCCTAAATTCTGTATTTGAGACAAAGCACTATTCTGAACCTCCAAAGGTTCAAAGTAGTCCAAAGATACCCCAATAGAAACAGCAGCTCTGTGTTGTATTTTCATTTTCCAACAGAAACTCATATTATAGCAACAATATCCCAATTTGGGATATTGGGTTATCTATGGATGAGGAAGGCGGGGTAGAAATTTTGTAAATAAATAAATAAACTTCCATTTTGTATCTGTGATGGAGACCCAGATGACAGATTTATTGCACAATCTACCTAGAAAAGAGACCATGTGGTATAATGGATTGCTGGCTGCAATTTGTATCCAAGAATGCATTTTTTCCCCTGAAGCAGGAAAAATGCCATTGGTGTGACTATGATCATGGAGCCATCTCCTGCGGCACACACAAAATGAGATATGCAGGATTTAACACCAGGACTGCAAAGGACTGCCACAGCCTTGAAGATATGGACAAGGTGTGCCTTCACAGTGAGGCCATCTGGCATGGCCTCTTCCACCTTCATGACTGTTGGGAATCAGAGTTCCTCCTCTCCTCATTTTGCCATTGGGCCCAATAGGATGTTTTCCAGTGGCATTTCCTCCACTGAGGGTGATGATAACCTCACCAAAAGGGACAATAGCCACTGGCCTCTTTAGGGAGTCAGGTTATTTAACCGCTGCCTGACGCTTGGCGTCGAGTCGCTGGCTGTACAGTCTACTCCATTACCATAGTGGAATGTCTGGCCAGACACTGGTAGTAGTGCTGGAGAAAAGTTAACAACTGTGAAAAAAGGAGTGGGACAGCTGGTATGGGAGGAGAAAAAGAGTAGGAATGGGAGGAGGAGATAACAGTAACAGAGACAGGGAAAGAAGAGAAGAAGTATGAGGAAAAGTCCCCAGAACACATAGAGTTGTTGCCTCCAGGATGACAATTCATATTTAAAGAGGAAATATGGACTTGGAAGCTGGTCCATAGGAAGGAGGCCCTTGAAGAGGCAGAGAAACAAGCAAAGATGATGATACCCAGGGAAAAGAATGGGAGGAAAAAGAATGGCAGAAGGCAAGACAACAATGCTGTGCACAAGTAGCACTTTTGGAGGTGGGTACTCAAGAACATTGCCTAGCAATGTGTCTGCAATGCTAATACCATATTGTCTTGTATTAAAGGGGAACTGTGAGAGATGTAAACAACAAGAAGTAACTGTTGCCTATGAAGTGGTCATGGTACAGGTTGGTACCAATGATGTTGGGAAGGCCAAGTGGTCTGTCCTGGAAGCCAAATTCAGGTTGTTAGGAAGAAGATTGAAGTCTCAGACTTCCAAGGAAGCATTTTCAGAAGTGCTGCCTGTTCCTCGTGCAGTAACTACCAGACAGGCAGAGCTCAGAAGCCTCAATGCGTAGATGAGGTAGTGGCGTCGAGAGGAGGGCTTCAGATATGTCAGGAACTGGAGAACATTTTGGGACAAGCCAAATCTGTTCAGGAGGGATGGGTTGCACTTGAACCATGATGGGAGCAGATTGCTGGCACTCAAAATCAAAAAGGCTGCAGAGCAGCTTTTAAACTGATAACTGGGGGGAAACTGACAGAAGCTGGGCAGCATTCAGTTCAGGAAAGTGTGTACAGTAATTGAGTAGTGAGGAGGATGCAAAAATTACTGAGCAGAGCAAGGAGCTAGTCACCAGCACTCTAGACTGCAAGTCACTGATAAAATCTAACACAGAGACCTTAAATTTTCAAAAAGGAAATTTCCCAAAGATGAGGAAACTAGTAAAAAAGAAGCTGGAAGGGAAAATTGAGAGAGTCCAAACACTCCAAGAGGCATGGAGGCTGTTTACAAAAACAATAATAGAGGCCCAATTGGAATGCATACCCAAAAGGAAAAAGGGCACTGCCAGGTCCAAGAGGACTCTGATGTGGCTTACAGGAGCTGTTCGGGAAGTGATCAAGAGCAAGAAAAGCTCATTTAGAAGATGGAAGGCTTGTCCGAATGAGGACAGCAGGCAGAAACATAAATTCTGGCAGAACAAATGCAAGGCAACAATCAGGAAAGCAAAGCAAGACTTTGAGGAGCGTATAGCTAAAAATACTCAGAGAAATAACAAAGACTTCTTTAAGTACATTAGAAGTAAGAACCCAACTAGGAAGGCCATTGGACCATTAGATGACAATGGAAGGCAAGGGGTTATTAAAGAGGAAACAGATTGCAGAGAGACTCAATGAATTCTTTGCTTCAGTATTCACCAAAGAAGACAGAGACCACATGCCCAAAACAGAGCCTATCTTCGTAGGGAGGGAAACCGAAGCATTAAGCAAGATAGAAATAACAAGGGAGGAGGTCCTTGCATGTCTTGTTAAACTAAACACTAACAAATCACCAGAACCAGATGGCATCCATCCACGAGTTCTCAGGGAACTTAAAGATGAAATTGCTGATCTCCAAGCCAAACCAGGAAAGGGATCTTGGTGTCCTGGTGGACAGCTCAATGAAGGTGTCAACCCAGTGTGCCTCAGCAGTGAAAAAAGCAAACTCAATGCTAGGGATTATTTGGAAGGGTATAGACAATTAGTCAGCAAGTGTCATTTTACCTCTTTATAAGAACGTAAGAACATAAGAACATAAGAATAGCCTTGCTGGAACAGGCCACAGCCCATCCAGTCCAGCATTCTGTCTCACACAGTGGCTCACCATTTCCTTCAGGGTATTCCCAAGGAGATGCCTTCCCCTTCTTAGGATTCCCTGGAAATGGCATTGAGAGATATCCTGCCTATCTCTCCAACCCCGAGGTTGTCCTTAAGTATCCATAATTATAGCCATTGATACCCTTGTCCTCCATGAACTTGTCTAATCCTTTCTTAAAGCTGTCAAGACTGACAGCTGTCACCACTTCTTCTGGCAGGGAGTTCCATAGACCAGTGATCCTCTGGGTGAAAAAGTACTTTCTCTTATTTGTTTGAGAACTAGTACCCAAAAGTTTCATCGAGTGTCCCCTAGTTCTAGTGTTGTGCGATAGGGAAAACAATTTTTCCTTATCTACTTTGTCCACACCGTGCATGATTTTATAAACTTCAATCAGGTCACCTCTTAGACGCCGTCACTCAAGAGTGAAAAGGCCCAACCGTTGCCGCCTCAGATGGTAAGGAAGGTGTTCCAGTCCCTTCATCATTCTGGTTGCCCTCCTCTGCACTTTCTCCAACTCCATAATATCCTTCTGGAGGTATGGCGACCAGAACTGTACACAGTATTCCAGATGGGGCCTCACCATAGATTTATAAAGAGGCAAAATGACACTTGCTGACTTATTTTCTATACCCTTCCTAATGATCCCTAGCATTGAGTTTGCTTTTTTCACTGCTGAGGCACACTGGGTTGACACCTTCATTGAATTGTCCACCAGGACACCAAGGTCCCTTTCCTGGTTTGTCGCAGAGAGTTCAGACCCCATCAGTTTATAAATGTAATTGGGTTTTTTTTGCCCCAACATGCATCACTCTGCACTTACTAGTGTTAAAGCTCATTTGCCACTGTTTTGCCCACTCCCCCAGTGTCAAGAGATCCCTCTGGAGCTCCTCACAATCACTCACAGTTTTCACTACCCTGTATAATTTAGTGTCGTCAGCAAATTTGGCTACCTTGCTATTTACTCCTACCTCTAGATCATTTATGAAGAGGTTGAAAAGCAGGGGTCCCAGTACTGAACCTTGGGGGACCCCACTCTTTACTTCCCTCCACTTGGAGAAGTGTCCATTTAGTGCTACCCTCTGTTTCCTGTCCCTTAGCCAGTTGCTGATCCAGGACAAGACCTGTCCCTTTATTCCATGACTGGCAAGTTTATTCAAGAGCCTTTGGTGTGGGACCTTGTCAAAAGCCTTCTGAAAGTCCATATAAACAATGTCAACTGGATCCCCCTTATCCACATGCTTGTTGACACTCTCAAAAAATTCTAACAGATTAGTGAGGCATGATTTGCCCTTGCAAAAGCCATGTTGGCTTTCCTTTAGCAGCGCCTTCTCTTCTATGTGCCTATTAATTCTATCTTTTAGGATGGTTTCCATCACTTTACCTGGGACACATGTCAAACTGACCGGTTGGTTATTTCCTGGATCACCCCTGGATCCTTTTTTGAAAATTGGTGTTACATTCACTACCTTCCAGTCATCAGGCACAAAGCCTGATTTGAAGGAAAGGTTATATATGTTGGCTAGGAGATCAGCAATTTCATCTTTAATTTTGTGTTAGATTTTATCAGTGACTTGCGGTCTATGATCAAGTTAAACATAATCTAGTTGTGGTCACTGTTCCCTATTGGATCAGTCACATTAACATCTTGCACCAGATCCTGAGTATTACTCAGGATCAAGTCAAGGATTCTTGTACCTCTAGTTGGGTCTTCAACCATCTGTCCCAGGGAACAATCATTTAGCATATCTAGGAACTTTATCTTTTTATCATGTGCTGAACAACAGTTCACCCAGTCCATGTGAGGGTAATTGAAGTCCCCCATTATAACCAGGCTTCCCTTCTTGGATGCCTCCTTTACAACATTCTCCAACTGCCAATCTCCCTCAAGAGTTTGGGTCGGAGGCCGATAGTATATGCCTACTGTTAGACCATCCTTGTGGCCTGGTACTCTTACCCACAGAGCTTCTAATGGTGACTCGTCCTGTTTGTTCCACCACAAAACCTGAAACCCATGTTGGCCCTCCAGCCACGTAGTTCCAACAATGCATGGGATCTCCAGCTGAAAAGACCTTTTTATGTGGAATTTCTACATTAACCCCTCTATCCTCCACCCTGGAAGGATCTAGCCAATCGAGCAACGAGGCCAGCCTTCTGCGCATTAATAGTTGAGCTGGAGACAGTCCTGAGGCAAGGGGGGGTCGTCCTGTAGCACAGGAGGAATTGGCAAAGCTGTAATTCAATGTCCCCTTGCCCCATGCAGTGAAGAGCCTCCTTAGTGGTGCGAAACTGATGTTCTACCTTACCATTGGTGGCAGGGTGGAATGGGGCAGAAGTGACATGCCGAATAGCGTTTCTTTCGAGGAATGCCTGGAATTCAGTAGAGGTGAAAGTTGTGGCATTATCGGACATGAGCATGTCCGGTAGTCCGAAACAGCTGAACAGCCTACGTAACTGTTTAATGGTCACAGCTGATGAAGTACTTGGCATAGGCATAACCTCCAACCATTTTGAAAATGAGTCGACCACTAACAGGAATAATGTGACACGAAATGGACCAGCAAAATCTATGTGCAGTCGCGACCATGGTCTGTGAGCTGTGTCCCATTCCCGGGAGGGAAGTAGGGGCTCCTCAGGTCTAGAGCATTGGCAGCTGGAAGAATTGTCCCCACCAATTGTGCCCACCAATTCTTCTCTATCCTTGTCCACCTGTGGCCACCAGAAGTAGCTCCGTGACAATGCTTTGGAGAGCACGATTCCTTGGTGGCTTACATGGAGTAGTCTGAGGCCATCAGAACGTAACACAGCAAGGATGACCACCCTTTGGCCCCACAGTAAACAACCCCTCTCAAGCGACAGCTCGACCTGTTGTCTGTAAAATGCATTGAAATCCTCTGAGGGAGGAGTTGATGGCCAACCTCTCTTAACCCAGGAAACTACCTGTGAAAGGGGTTTGTCCTTTGGAGTCACCTTGGTAATGTCCAAAGGTTCAATAGGGGGTGAATCAAGGGGCTCAAACATCAGCACCTGATGATCCTGTTCAATTTCAGAGTCTGGCTCCCCCAATTCTGGCAAAGGGGATCTCGAAAGAGCATTAGCGTGGCTGATCTCTTTTCCCGGGCGGTGAAACAGAAAGAACTGATAGGCATTCAGGAATATAGCCCATCTCAACATGCGGGGGGAGAGTATTTGAGGAGTGGGCTTAGAAGTAACGAAAATCTCCAGCAATGGTTTGTGGTCAGTTACAATTGTGAACTCCCTCCCATATAAAAAGTCGTAGAACTTCTTTGTTCCAGTAACTATAGCCAGAGCTTCTCGGTCAGTCTGGGCATAGTTGTGTTCTGCTTTAGATAGGAACCTTGAATAGAATGCAATGGGGGCTTCTTTCCCCTTTTCCAGAAAATGGCAGAGAACTGCCCCCACCCCCACATGTGAAGCTTTGCACACAAGAACCACAGGCTTTTTGGATCAAAGTGAGTTAAGACTGATTCGGAAGACAGAAGCTCTTTTAACTCATGAAACGCTTTTTCCTGACTGTGCCCCCAATGCCAAACTGCGTCTTTTTTGAGTAACCGATGGAGTGGTTCAGCTATGGAGGCCTTCCTAGGCAGAAAGGAGTGATAAAAATTGAGCAAACCCAAGAGAGACTGCAATTCTGGTTTTGCAGTTGGTTGGTGGGCATTGCGAACAGCAGCAACCTTGGAGTCGGAGGGCTTGACTCCCTCAGGAGTTATTCGAAACCCCAGAAATTCTACCTCCCTTGCATAGAAAACACATTTGTCTTTCCGTAGACGTAGCCCAGCCTTTTCGAAGCTCCGCAGAACCCGGTCTAAGCATTCTGCAAATTCGAACTCATCTCCCGTGGTTATCAGGACGTTGTCGAAATAGGGGATAACCCTGGGGAGACCCTTCAGGAGACATTCAACCAAAGATTGAAAAACGCCGGGGGCTGCATTAACCCCAAATTGCAGGTGGGTTACCTTAAAAGGCCCCTTAGTTTGGGCGGCAGGAGTAGCAGGTGTAACAGAGAGCTGCTGATAGGCCTGGGCTAGGTCCAATTTAGCAAAGCATGCAACGTTGCTAACAAATGGCTTACCACAGGCACCAGGTAAACGTTAGGCCTGATGGCCTTGTTAATTGTACATTTATAATCTGCACAAATTCTAACCTCCCCGTAAGACTTAATTGCCGTGACTATGGGTGTTTCCCATTCTGTGGAATCGACTGGCACCAGTATTCCCTGACCCACAGGTTTATCGAGTTCTGCCTCAATTTTGTCCTTTAATGCAAAGGGGACACAGTGAGGCTTGAGAGGAATAGGCCGCATGGCCGGATCAAGGTCGAAGGAAACTGGGGGGCTCACATAAGTTCCAAGTCCTTTTCTGAATACTGCCAGGTGTGTGTTACAAACATCCTGCACTGGGTCAGCTCAGACGCCATTGATACTTGACAGTCTAATTCCTAGTGGTTCAAACCAGTAGGCAGTTGGTACCTTGTTTGACCACTACGAGGAGAAGAAGCCGCCGCCTGCGGGAAGAAGACGCCTCCTGTGCCGCTGCACCCTCCCGGCTCTGTCATCAGCCAGGATGTTGAAAAGGAACTCCCCGTGGCCTCGGGGAGTTCAAAAATGCCGCCGCCTGCACCGCCACGCCCTCCCGGATCCCTCATCAGCTGGGAGGTTGAAAAGGAACTCCCCATGGCCTTGGGGAGTTTGAAGAAGCTGCCGCCTGCACTGCTGCACCCTCCCGGCTCCATCATCTGCTGGGAGGTTGTGGCCTCGGGGACTTTGAAATAACCACTGCCTGCACCACCACACCCTCTCAGCTCCGTCATCAGCCGGGAGGTTAAAAAAACTCCCCGTGTCCTCAGAGAGTTCAAAAACACCACTGCCTGTGCTGCCACACCCTCCAGGCCCTGTCATCAGCTCAGAGGTTGAAAAGGAACTCCCCGTGGCCTCAGAGAGTTCAAAAACACCACCGCCTCCGCCGCTGCACCCTCCCGGCTCCGTCATCAGCTGGGAGGTTGAAAAGGAACTCCCTGTGGCCTTGGGGAGTTCGAAGAAGCTGCTGCCATGAGCCACTGTACCCTCCCGACCCGTTATTGGCCCGGAAGATGATAAGTACAGTAACTCTTGATTCTGTTTCTTTGGGGCGGTTCTGCTGCTGGCGGTCTTTGTGGGGATTTTGAAATGATTTTTCCATTTGTTCGAAATGCCTTGATATTATGTATTTTTGTTGATCTTTATACTTTGTATTTGAACTGTAATTATTGATTGTTGATATTTTGATGCTGTGATTTCATGTCATTGTGAATTTCTCTGATTATTTATTGGTATTTGTGTTCATATGTATTATTATATTGCTGTAACTGTATTTGTATTGATTGTTGTAGCCGCTCTGAGTCGGCCTTGTGCTTGAGTAGAGCAGGGTATAAATCAAATAAATAAATAAATGTTTTTGAAGTTTACTGCAAAATCCCCCACCCCCAGGACTGGAATCTGGCAACCCTGAACATCTCGAAGGGACGTCTTCAGCACTCACAATTTTGGGCGTGAGGCTGGGGGAATCCTCAGGAACTCCTTCTGGGGCAAGATAGAGTAGGACGTACCTGAATCTACCTCAATCCTGACTGGGACACCCTGCAACCGGACCTCGGTGAAGAAACGATTTGCAGCACTGGAAACGCGGCTGACAAGTGGCTCTGTCGACGAAATCTTTGAGATGGATGCTCCCTTCCATCTTGGTTGCTCATCCCATGCCGAAACTTGCTTCTGTCACTGCCGGCACACCTTTGCGATGTGGCCCCTTTTTCTGCAATGGTGGCAGTCAGCGTTCCTGAAGGGACACTTGCGACAGTCATGTCATCCTCCGCAGCCATCGCACCTCCTCTGGTCCTTCTCAATGGTGTGCCTGTCCTCCTTCTTTTTCTGAACCTTCCAGACCTCACCTTTTTCATTGCTGGATCCTGACATGGATGTTGATGCTGGCGATGCAGCTAATGATGAGGGGCCGGATGACAATGAACAGTGATGAGCCAGCATGGAGGACTCTGGACCTCCAGAGGCGGCAGGCTGCTGCCTGAATGACTTGATGCCAGATCTCACTGCCTTGAACGCCAATGCCTCCCTCAAGACCTACTTGAAGGTAAGCGTTTCCCTCGTCATGAGTTGGCATTGTGCCTCCTCGACCCATAGGCCAGCCAGCAGACGGCTGCGGAGGGCATCCTCCAAGTTGTGCCACTGGCATGGAGTGGCAGCCAACCTCAGCATGGTGGCTTAATCAGCCATGGACTCCCCGGGGCGTTTGTCATGCCTGTGAAGCACCACCCAAGGCGGGAAGATGGACACTTTGGGCTGGAAATGGTTCCGCATGGCCCCAAGGATGTCCATGAGGGGGACGTTATCAATGTCCCTCAGCAGTACTAGGTGGATGGCAAGTTTGAGGATGGCCAGACCGCACTGAGAAAGGAAGCAATATCTTTTCTGATCTTCCTTGATGATGTTTTTGGCTGCCATGGTGTACCAAAATTGTCGCTCGTACAGGTTCCATTTCTACAGGGTGGCCACATCGAAAGGACTCAGACTAGTCTGGAGGGATGCTATCCCATCCTGTTGTGTTTGGAATATTGTGCCTTTAAGTAATGTAACACTCGAATGAGTGGATATAATAATCACCAGCTGTAACACTGTAACCTTCTGTATCAGGACGCGAACTAGTGACCACTAGGGGCAATAGCGAGTGCCCAGCTCACATGGTTCCAATTCCCCAAATACCTACAGCGCGGGAAGATTCCCGCCACCACCTCACCTGGACAAGAAGGGCGTGACGGGGAATGACGTCACGCAGACAGTAGCCAATGGGCTATCGAGGAGCCACATTCAAATGTATAGCCACAATATATATTGAGCTGTTCATCCGCCATTACCACATGTTCCCCCGGACCATCATGCAATAAAGATGTGTTAAGCCAACCTTTCGGGCTGTTTCTATTGTCTTGGTTCTCATACACTAAATTGGCGACGAGGATGGGATGATGGATCCCCACGGAATCAAGACAACGCAGGCCGGTTTCAACATCAACAAACCGGAAGAATGGGAGCTGTTCGAGATGGACTTCCAAAGTGCACTGATGGTGTCCGACATTTCAGACGAGGGGAAGAAGAGGGCCAGTCTCATCAGGATGCTCGGGTTTCCCGCCATGAAGGTATTGATGGACCTGGTGTCTCCGAAGAAGGTGAACGAAGTGCCGGTCAAGCAGCTCCTGAAAGCGATGCGTGACCATTTCCAGCCCTCGGTTTCAATGTTTTTGGCTCGGGACGCGTTCTGGAAGAGAGTCCAGGCGCCTGGTGAGTCCGTGGCTGCCTTTGCAGCGGCCCTCCGTTTGGCAGCCGGCCCATGCAAGTGGGAGAACCTGGAAATCGCCCTCAGGGACCGCATGCTGTGCGGCCTGTGGGACGAGGAGGTTCAGCGAAAGCTGATGAACAAGGAGCCGCCTCCGACGCTGCAAGAGGTCGTGAAGGAGGCGCAGGCGGCGGAAGCCACGAGGGCCGGGGTTAAGGGGTTCAGAGCAAGGCCCCCACAACCCGACAAGGCAGCGGGCTCGGTGCAAGCGGCCAGGCGGGCACCACACTCCTCCACGGAGAGCAGCGAGGACGAGGACATCCGGAAGGTGCGGAAGGATGGCCGGCGTTGCGATGGCTGCGAGGCGTCCCATGACCGCATCAAGTGCCTGTTCAGGAAGGCCGAGTGCCACAACTGCGGGCGCTGAGGCCACATAGCAAAGGTCTGCAGACGGCGGCGCAGAGACCAGAGAGGCTCAACAGACCGCTCACCGAAAAACCAGGAAGGTGTCCGGCCCTCGAGGAAGCAGGACGGCGTGGGCCGCATCTCCGACGACAGCGACGACGACACGGCAGTCCACAGCGAGTCCTTAGGACACCCACGATATTTTGTTGAGGTACTGGTGCAAGGGGTCCCTATTAAGATGGAGATAGACTCGGGTTCCTCATATTCCATCATTTCACAGAGGGAGTTTTTGGGAATTTCCCCCAACGTGCGGCCCAAGCTCAAAGCACTGAGGTCTACGCTACGGCACGTGCAGGGAAATAGCATTCCGGTGTTGGGGGTTGGAAAATTCAAGGTCCAATACAAGCAACACGCCGCGGAACTTCCCCTGGTTGTTCTCAAAGGGAGGAGTTGTTGCCTCCTCGGGACTCAATGGTTTAAGCCCCTGGGTTTGTTCATTGGGGGGGTGCATGCCGTTGGGACTGACCCAATACAGGAAGTGTGTAACGCGCATCCCGAGGTATTCAAGAAGGGACTCGGAAAATTCAAGGGGCCCCCAGTTGCGTTCGACCTGGATCCGGAGGTCCTCCCAATAAGACTCAAACCGCAAAGGGTGCCTTTTGCACTTAAGGACAAAATAGAGGCGGAACTGGACAAATTGGTGGGCCAGGGGATCCTTGTTCCTGTTGATTCCGCGGAGTGGGAAACTCCGATTGTAACAGCGCTTAAGGCCAACGGGGAGGTTCGAATATGCGCTGATTACAAATGTACCATTAATAAGGCGATACGCCCTAATGCGTATCCGGTGCCGGTAGTCAGCCACCTGTTGGCCAGGTTACATGGGGGAAAGTGTTTCGCAAAGCTTGACCTGGCGCAGGCTTATCAGCAGCTCTCGGTAACCCCAGCTGCAGCTGCTGCACAGACGATAGTCACTCATAAGGGGGCGTTTCAGGTGACGCGCCTGCAATTTGGCGTGAATTCGGCGCCAGGCATCTTCCAATCGTTAGTGGAACGTCTCTTAAAGGATCTGGAGGGGGTCTTGCCATATTTTGACGACGTATTGATAACTGGGGGAGTGAGTCAGAATTGGCTGGGAGGTTAGACAAAGTACTGACGGTATTTGAAAAGGCGGGGTTGAGGTTGCTGAAAGACAAATGCGTCTTCTTTGCAAAAGAGGTTGAGTTCCTGGGTTTCCGGGTAACCCCTGCAGGCATTAAACCCTCCGAATCAGAGGTGGCCGCCGTTCAAAATGCTCCTCGCCCCACCTCCAAGCCCGACTTGCAGTCGTTCCTGGGGCTCTTAAACTTCTACCATTCCTTCCTGCCTAGGAAGGTGTCGGTAGCAGAGCCGCTTCATAAGTTACTAAAAAAGGACGAGGCGTGGAAATGGGGCGAGAGCCAGGAGAGGGTATTCAATGAGCTGAAACAACTCTTATCCTCAGACGCCATATTAACCAATTTTTACCCCAAGAAACCAGTGGTTCTGGTATGTGATGCATCTCCAGTGGGGGTGGGGGCGGTCCTGTGCCATGTGTTGGAAAACGGGCGGGAGGCCCCGGTGGCATTCTACTCCAGGTCCCTGTCTAAGGCAGAGCGTAACTACGCACAGACAGACAGGGAGGCATTAGCGATAATTGCTGGGACGAAGAAGTTCCACGATTTCCTCTATGGCCGCCCCTTTACCATCGTGACTGACCACAAGCCCCTGCTAGGCATTTTTACCGCAGACAAGCCCACGCCACAGATCCTGTGCCCTAGGATGCTCAGGTGGGCCATTTTTTTAAACGCGTACCAGAATGCGCTGGCGTATCGCCCTGGAAAGGACATAAGCCACGCGGACGCCCTGTCGAGGTCACCCCTCCCCCACACGGGCAGCCGCGTGGGCGAGGTGGAACAAGACCACCAAGTGCTCATGATAGAGGTCCTAGATTCACCCCCATAGTGCCCGCAGAGATCGCCAAGGCGACGGGCAGGGACAAGACGTTGGCCCTGGTTAGTTCATGGGTGCAGAAAGGGTGGCCAATGTCCTCCCCGGCGGCGGAATTTGCCCCGTTTTTCAGGAAAAAGTTAGAACTGTCCATGGAGAGGGGTTGCCTCCTGTGGGGCCAGCGGGTAGTCATCCCTGAGTCCCTGAGAGCAAGGGTGCTCAAGCTGCTGCACGTCAGCCACCCTGGAATTGTCCGCTCCAAGGCGCTGGCCAGGAGCTACTTCTGGTGGCCCCAGTTGGACACCGATATCGAGCACATGGTGGGCACTTGCGAGAGTTGACAAAGCTCCCGGCCCGAAGAGGCTCGACTTCCGCACAGGGAATGGGATGCGGCAAAGGGGCCATGGTCCCGCGTGCACATTGACTTCACAGGCCCTTTCAGAGGATCGCTTTTTCTCCTCATAGTGGATGCTTATTCCAAGTGGTTAGAGGTTATCCCAGTTGCGAACACCTCCTCAGCCGCAACAATTAAACAATTGCGCAGGGTGTTCAGCTCGTTCGGCATACCCGACACGCTTGTTAGCGATAACGCTAGTTGCTTCACGTCCGCCGAATTCAGGGCATTCACCGACATCAACGCCATCCGGCACATCACCTCCGCGCCCTTCCACCCGGCGACGAATGGCCAGGTAGAACGCCTCGTGCGTACCACCAAAGACGCGCTGAGGCGCATGGGCCCCGGGGATTTAAACCTGCAGTTGTGTCAGTTTTTGCTGGGATATAGGGTAACCCCCCTAGCGTCAGGATACTCGCCCGCAGAGCTCCTAATGCGCAGAAAACTGACTACGGTACTGACCAGGCTAGACCCTACGAGGGTGGAAGACACTGGGAGGAACATCGGGTTAGCGGGCACGAAGAGTTTCGAAATAGGCGCCCCGGTCCATTGCAGAAACTACGCTAGCGCAGGGCCAGCCTGGGTTCCGGGAGTAGTCATTGGGCAAACGGGTCCCGTGTCGTATTGCGTAGAGACCAGCACAGGTCTACTCTGGAGGTGGCACGCGGACCAACTCCGACGCCGGGTCTCCCGGAGCCAGAGCGCAGACAGCGCGGAACAGGATTCAACGTTAGGGTTCTCCCCCACCCGTTCAGCCCAAGGGGGAGGAGAGGGGGGCCAGTGGTCCCCACCAAGGGGGGAAGGGAATAAGTTTGTCCCCATAGATATCCTGAGGGATACCCCCACAGATACCCCAGAAGATGAGTTTGAGTTTGAGTTACAAAACTGGGGGGGGTTTGGAGTGGTCCCCCACCCATCCAGGCGAGAAGCGGGGTTTTTCGTTAGCCCCCAGTGCCCCCGGCTTTCCCACAATGGAGTTTACCCCTACCCCGAAAACCACGGACCCGCGGCGAGTCGCTAACGAGTCTCCCTCTCCCATTGCAGGACAAGAGACCAGGGAACAGAGAAGCGATAGCGCCACTGGGACAAGCCAGCCAGCCTTGCCCCCAAAACACGCTTGCAATAAACCATATTGGATGAGAGACTTTGTCTCATCCTAGGGGGGAGGGATGTTGTGTTTGGAGTATTGTGCCTTTAAGTAATGTAACACTCGAATGAGTGGATATAATAATCACCAGCTGTAACACTGTAACCTTCTGTATCAGGACGCGAGCTAGTGACCACTAGGGGCAATAGCGAGCGCCCAGCTCACATGGTTCCAATTCCCAAAATACCTACAGCGCGGGAAGATTCCCGCCACCACCTCACCTGGACAAGAAGGGCATGACGGGGAATGACATCACGCAGACAGTAGCCAATGGGCTATCGAGGAGCCACATTCAAATGTATAGCCACAGTATATATTGAGCTGTTCATCCGCCATTATCACATGTTCCCCCGGACCATCATGCAATAAAGATGTGTTAAGCCAACCTTTCGGCTGTTTCTATTGTCTTGGTTCTCATACACTAAAATTCTTTAATGAATTGTGCAGGAAATCTGGATCTAAACTAGACAGATCCAATGGCTGCACACATCTCCCAATTTGCAGAAGGGAACAAAATATTATAGCAAATATTACCTGAATGTCCTCAATCCAACTTTGCCTTTGGCTAGTCCATGAATATAGACATAGATCATATAGCTCAGGGAGGCTGCTCTCTCAAACTTTGCTGCTGCCTGTTTTCTGTCCATCTGTGCTGCAGATCATCTGATGTATATAGACAACAAAATATAGCAGGCACCCCAAACAACAGCAGAAACATGGCTGAAAGTTGTTTCAAATGCAATAGATTTCAGTACAAATTGCACCCAAGTGGTACTTGTAATTCTCTGTCTCACCTGACTTCAGGAGCTAAGTAAGGTCAGTCCAAATTAGCATTAGAATAGGTGAGCACTAAAGAATACCAGGGAGAGGTAAGAGAGAATCTTGCCTGAAATCCTGGAGAGCCACAGCTAGCCAGAATTGACAATACTGAGCTAGATTAATGGAGCACCTTTTTCAATTTGCAAGTTTCCCATGCATACTCTCTCTCTTTAGAAGACAGACATTCACTGATATATCCAATGGTATCTGTTGTGTATGGAATGTAATCACATACTTGTGCCTTTAAGATTGAATGTAACCGGATCTACAGGAAATGTATACTTAAACCAATTGAAATGATACATTGTATTCAGGTGTATGAGAATGTGAACTACAACCAGAGATGGTAGTAGTGAGCATTCAGCTCACATGGTTCAAATTCCCCCAATCACCTTCAGCCGTGGGAGTCTTGCCCGACATAGACACACCTGGACAAGAAGAGCGTGACTCAGGAAGACGTCATGCCAATAGGAGCCAATAGGCTACCGTGTAACCACATTCAATTGTATAGTGACTGTATTTAAAGAGCTGCATCGCCGCCGTTACCTCGTGTTCGTTCTGTACTTCATGCAATAAAGATGTGTTAAGCTATTCTACAGCTGCTTCAAGCTTCTTGATTCCAGAACACCTATTAAATAGCAATATGGTGACCATGGAGCAAGTACAGGTTAGCATCATCAAGACACTTTCTATAGCCCAATATCCTGTGAAGGGAGAACATAACTGGTATATTCTGTATATTTTCAAATGTTGCCCCAAAAATTGGAAAAATATATAAAGAAAAAGGTAAGACTACTTGAAAGAATAAGAATCTTAGACCTACAGTCATATCAACTTAGGATACCAAGTACATGATTGTCCATGCAATCCAAGTAACGAAAACAAGCTGATATTAACATGCAAGCTGATATTCAAAATCAACATTTTGTCTATTCTGTTCTAATATCAAAATTACCTAAATTGCATGTAGTTTCTCAGTTTCAATTCTCCTATTATTCATCAACACCAGTAAGTGCAAATGAGCCTTTCTTCGAAAAAACGCTTATGTAGTGAAAAATAAAATACATAAAGAGTTGCATGTAGTTCCGTTGCTAGAGCCTATTTTGCTTCAGCATTGTTAAGCCTAGATTTCAATCATGATTTTGAAGAAAATCCAGTAACTAAAATCAATTGAACTCCTCAGCCCTATTCATCAATTTTTGCTTTATTGGCAGCTTACACTTGAAAAATTAAGTCTCACAAAAGAGGCCTGGGGAAGAGGATGAAAAGTATCTGCTTGATAGCTGTATTGCCAGATATTATCTTGTAGACAAAGAGCTGCTTAACACCACATCTTCACTGCTATTCTGATTACAATCTCATGTCACTTGTCCTTGGTACTGTTCTGTTTGCTATGACCTCCAACTTGTTAAATATTCAAAAGAAAGTTTATGGACTTTCTGATAACCTTGATTAAAAGTCTTCAGGGAACCCATGTGCTGAACCAAGAACTTTTCATTTTGAAAAGCAATTGTTGACATCTGATTTTTAAAAAAGAGTGCTTCTAATCATCAACCAAAGGGTTTAAAGATGGGATGGGGTGGTGTCGTGGTGAAATAAGAAAGAATGACTAAAGAGACATTTCTGTATCATCTTTGTTCCTTTCAGCTAGAAGAAACCATCCACCACACAATTCATTTTGCAAAGCAGGCTCCTTGGAACTCTGATGGAAATTAGTTTGCGTACATAAATGAACATAGATGACTTATAGCAACTGACATAGTGACTGTGTCACTGTGTCAGTTTAGAGCTGACTGACATCAGTTCTAAACTGATACTGTTTTCTAAACTGTGTTAATATGCATGATGATGTTATGTTACCTTGTTTTAAACTGTGATAATATGTATGATGGGGGGGGGGGGGAATGCCGTAGAAACCGGCAAAGCACGCCAGGGAGTTTGCCAAGAAAACCCTATTGACCAAAGCAAAGGCAAAACAAAGGGACAAACCAGAGGAAAAAGGAAGGATGCTCAGCACATTAGATGGACAGAAAGGGATGGGCAGGAAAGGGGGAGGGGAAATACAGTGTTGTAAGGAACAATATTGCATAGGGACATGGAATGTAAGATCTATGAACCAAGGAAAGCTGGAAGTGGTAAAAAAGGAAATGGAAAGAATAAGTATTGACATCTTGGGAATCAGTGAGCTAAAATGGACAGGTATGGGCGAGTTCAGCTCTGGAAACCATCATATCTACTACTGTGGACAAGAAAACCTCAGAAGAAATGGAGTGGCCATAACTGTAAATAAAAGAGTGAGAAAAGCAGTAATGGGATACAATCTCAAAAATGATAGAATGATATCAGTCAGACTACAAGGCAAACCATTTAATATCACTGTAATCCAAATATATGCACCAACTACCAGTGCAGATCAAGCCACAGTAGACCAGTTCTATGAGGACCTACAACATCTTATAGAACAGACACCAAGAAATGATGTCCACATTATCTTAGGAGACTGGAATGCAAAAGTAGGAAATCAAAAAGTGGACGGAATAACAGGCAAGTTTGGTCTGGGAACACAAAATGAAGCAGGGCAAAGACTGATAGAGTTCTGCCAAGATAACACACTAGTCATAGCAAACACCCTTTTCCAGCAACACAAGAGGAGACTCTACACATGGACATCACCAGATGGCCAACATCGAAACCAAATTGACTATATATTCTGCAGCCAAAGATGGAGAACCTCCATACAGTCAGCAAAAACAAGACCTGGAGCGGACTGTGGCTCAGATCACAATCTACTGATTGCAAAATTCAGGCTCAGACTGAAGAAAATAGGGAAAACTAATAGGCCAGATAGATATGATCTAGACAACATACCCAAGGAATACACGGTGGAGGTGAGGAACAGATTCAATGGTCTGGACCAGATAGACAGAGTACCAGAGGAATTATGGACAGAGATGAGAGACATTATGCAGGAGGCAGCAAGGAAAACTATACCAAAAGAAAAGAAGCGCAAGAAAGCAAAGTGGTTGTTGGATGAGGCTCTTAAAATAGCAGAGGAAAGAAGGAACGCAAAAGGCAAAGGAGAAAGGAAAAAATACAATCACTTAAATAAAGAATTTCAAAGAAAAGCAAGGAGAGATAAGGAAAGCTATCTAAATGAACAGTGCAAAGAAATAGAGGAAAACAACACAAGAGGCAGGACTAGAGATCTCTTTTAAAAAATTGGGGAAGTCAAGGGAAGTCAAGCAAAAATGATCACGATAAAAGACAAAGATGGCAAAGAGTTAGTGGATGCAGAAGATATAAAGAAAAGATGGAAAGAGTACACAGAGGAACTTTACAAAAAAGACCTAAACACCCTGGATAGTAACAATGAGGGGGAAATTGAACTTGAACCAGACATCCTAGAGAGTGAAGTCAGAAAGGCCCTAAAAAGCACGGCAAACAACAAAGCCAGTGGAGATGATGGTATCCCAGTTGAATTCTTCAAAGCCCTGAAAGATGATGGAATCAAATTACTGCATTCAATATGCCAGCAGATTTGGAAAACAAAACAGTGGCCACAGGATTGGAAAAGATCAGTATATGTCCCAATCCCAAAAATGGCAATGCCAAAGAATGTTCAAATTATCGAACAATTGCGCTCATCCCACAAGCTAGCAAAGTGATGCTCAAGATAATACAGGATAGACTGCAGCAGCATGTAGAAAGAGAACTACCAGAGGTGCAGGCTGGATTCAGAAGAGGCAGGGGGACCAGAGATCACATTGCCAACATACGCTGGATCATGGAGAAAACAAAGGAATACCAGAAACAAGCTTACTTCTGTTTCATTGACTACACCAAGGCCTTTGATTGTGTGGACCACAACAAAATGTGGCAAGTAATTAAAGAAATGGGAATACCAAAACACCTCATATGTCTCATGAGAAATCTGTACATGAGTCAAGAAGCAACAGTTAGGACAGAGTATGGAATGACGGAGTGGTTTGGAATAGGAAAAGGAGTAAGACAAGGCTGCATTTTATCACCCTGCTTATTCAACTTATACACAGAGCACATAATGCGCAATGCAGGGATGGAGGAATCACCATATGGGATCAAAATTGCCGGGAGAAACATCAACAATTTGAGATATGCAGATGATACCACCCTAATGGCAGAAAGTGAAGAAGACCTAAAGAAGCTCCTGATTAGGTTGAAAGAAGAGAGTGCAAAAGCTGGCCTGAGACTCAATATCAAGAAAACCAAGATAATGGCAACAGGCGCTATAAGTCCCTGGAAAATAGATGGGGAAGAAGTAGAAGCAGTAACAGATTTTACTTTCTTAGGATCCAAGATCTCTGCAGATGGGGATTGCAGCCATGAAATAAAAAGGCGACTGATTCTTGGGAGACAAGCTATGAAAAACCTGGGGAACATAGTGAAAAGCAGAGATATCTCACTGCAAACAAAGGTCCGCATAGTCAAAGCAATGGTATTCCCGGTGGTAATGTATGGCTGTGAGAGCTGGACCATTAGAAAGGCTGAGCGAAGAAAAATAGATGCCTCTGAGATGTGGTGCTGGAGGAGAGTTTTGAGAGTCCCCTGGACAGCGAGGAGAACAAATAGGTCAATATTAGAAGAGATTAGCCATGAGTGCTCCTTAGAAGGACAAATAACAAAGATGAAGTTGAAGTATTTTGGACATCAAATGAGAAGAGAGGATTCACTTGAGAAGGCCTTGATGCTGGGGAAGGTGGAAGGCAGAAGAAGAAGGGGACGGCCAAAGATGAGATGGCTAGATGGTATTGTAGACACAATGGGCACGGGGCTGTGTGGACTAAGGAGGATGGTGGAGGACAGAGGTGCCTGGAGAGCGATGGTCCATAGGGTCGCAAAGAGTCGGAATCGACTGTGCGACTGAACAACAACAACAACATAAATCTGACAGTCTTTTAGAGATATTTCCCCCTTACAAGAAACTGGTATAGAAGGGCAATTTCTTGCACTTATCATATTTGAAGGAATTCTGAACTACACTTTTTTTCATTTAGACTACCACTTCTGAGGAAATGCTACTGCAATTTGAGGATGAGGGCAAAGTAAGAAGGAAGGAAAATAAGAACAGAATAATAAGAATTATATGTTAGAAATGCTTAGGTGGGGCATGGCCCAAAAAAGGTTGGGAACCACTGATCTAGGTCAGTGGTGGCAAATCAATGGTACACATGCCAGAGGTGGCACTTGGAGCCCTCTTTGTGGGCACCCATGCAGACACCCCAGTGCAGAGTATGCCCCCTGCCCATCAGTCTAATGGGAGCACTTCCTCCCTCCAGAACAGAGTTTGCCCCACCCCCTGCCCAGCAGCGTTTTCTTCCTTCTCTTTTGCTGTGTTGGCACTTTGCGATAAATAAGTGGGTTTGGGGGTTGCAGTTTGGTCACTTGGTCTATAAAAGGTTCACCATCACTGATCTAGGTTATATTCAATTCTGACCAGTACTGACTTCCAATGGTGTTGAAATAGGAGTGAAAGAATTAAGATATTAATTCTAATATTAATTCTGCTTAAAAGCAGAAATCATTCCTCAAGCTATTCTGAAATGAAAAACAAATCAGATTGACCTGATCAATATACACCATAATGACGAGGCTAAAGTAAATAAAAGGCCTTGTGTCCATAAGCCGAACGAATATGCTGAATAAACATGCAATGTAAATGTAGGATTTCTGTCTGTAGAAAATAGGAGTAGAGATTTACATATAAGGAATAAGAACGCTGAGTAATATTCCTGTGAAGTAATATGGCGTGACATGACACATGAACAATTTCTGAATGTTCTAACCTAAATGACAGTTCTTAATTTGACCCGATATGAATGACAATGTCATAAGATTAAAAACTAATAGGCTTGTGCCATAATGATGTAATGTGTGGAAATTCCCTGTGATCATATGGTATAAAAGAAGGCTCTGAAAATGTATTTGTCGTTCAAAGTTATTTTTACACTCGATAGAGTGACTTAGAACCTGTTTGGCCAAAAAATTATAAAAACTCCTTATCTGTCTTAGCCTAGAATGTGGGTTTGTCTCGTTTTCATTCCACAACAGTGTGAAAAGCAGACAACTTCCACATCCACTGCTACCTAGAGAGACCATTAAACACAATACCTTGCTTATGCACCATATATCCTCAGTCTTTCTACTTGACTTGAAAACAATTGATATGTTGATTTCTGCTGGGGAAGGTCAAAGATGCTATTGCTTCTCTGAAATACTGGTACTCTTTACAGAAGAAGAAATTGGCTGAATTACTTTCTACTTATATAATTGCTGGCTGTCCCAGTCAGTGTCGGCATGTGGGAAGGCAGTAGGGGCCACATTGCCACATGACCCAAATGCAGCAAATTACATTTTTATATATATCATATTTACAAAGTAAGAGAGAGAATAAAGAGACTCACTAAGGCTGCTGTCATTCCCTGGCAAATCCTGTCATTAAGTATGACTAGCCTAATTTCCTGTATAATGCTATCTTGGATTTTCTTTCTTTGTAAAATATTGTGTGAGAGAACATTACACAAATATTACTGTTACTATTTTCAATAGAAATATCAACTTGTATTTGGATGAGAAATGTTAAACTGATGAAAAAAGGAAGTCAGGTTTTGGGATTTTCTCTTGTTTGTTGTCTATATGTGTACAGTAAAACCTTGCACGAAGAGAGCCTCGCTTAGAGGCTAACTTGCTTAAAGAGCAGAATTTTCTCTGAATGGTTGCCTCGCTTAACAACTAAAACAACAAAAAATCACTGAACAACTAAATTCTGGTTCTCAATCCCCTCCCCCGGCGCCAGAAATCACAATTGGTCACTTACAGTGGTGTTTCACTTAAAGAGCAAACTCGCTTAAAGAGCAATCCTGTGGAATGCATTATTTATTTATTTATTGGATTTGTATTACCGCCCAATTCCAAAGATTCTGGGTGGCGTACAGATATCAAAATCATCACAATTTTAAAACCACAATTAAAACCCCATTAAAAAAACTACCACAAAACATTCCCTACCTACCACCAGTTTAAAAAGAGGGAGAGAGCATTCTTAAATCAGCCAGCAGGCTGGGGCCACAGCACTGCCGGTGCCCCTCACCTGCTCTGCCAGCCAGGTTTTTAAACCTTTCCTGAAGGGCAGCAACTCCATCTGGAGACGCAACTCATTTGGCAGGACACTGAGAAGGCCCTACTTCTAGTGCAGACACTGAGAAGGCCCTACTTCTAGTGCTAGAGAGACGCACCTCGTGTCAGAAATTATTCTGAGTTGAAAGGATTTTTGTGGAAGAAACTCCAGTCAGGGAATGCCCAAATGAGACTCCTTCCATGTGCCCAGGAGCTGGGACCCGGGTCTCGAACTGCCGACTTGCCAGCCTTCCAGCTGACAAGGCAAGCTTCTTAACCACTGAGCCACCACAGCCCTGCTTGTGAGTAGGAGTGTGTGAATGATACTATTTGTTGGATAATAGTTGCAGAGTGGTGCAGCTAGTGTGTCTCCAAGGATTAAGGCTAAAATGCCTTGAAATAGGCTTTTAATTTATCTATCTCTTTTTTTTCCCAGAGTACAGTTCTTAATAGAAGTCTTTTACTATTTTAGTAAATTCATTATGTACCCACACATACATGTTTTACTTCCTTTTCCTGTGGGAGGAATCACATGACTGTTACACTCAACCACATGGCCGCCCCTTGGCCCAAAAAAGTTTGAGCACCCCTGATCTAGCATATAAGGAGTTGATCTGTGATAAATTTTCAACATTTCCAATATCCATTCCAATAAAAAATATTAGTGCTTGAACTATGGGGCCTTTCTGATCTCAAAGCTTGGAAGTAAAAATTCCACAACCATGCACATTTTCCATATCTGAGATGGAACAAAGTGAGAGAATGTTATTAGCTGCTAAAAGCCAAAAGAAGATATGTAGAATGGGTTCAAGGGAATCTGGATAGTCATATTCCACACTACCAATATAAGTATTAAAACGTGTATATGTCAGGGTTCATTGCTATATGGCCATTGGGAACAAAAGCGGGGGAAACTTTAAATGTTGCATTAAGGAGAGAAAAACATGTTATTCTGATCTCCATCAGACCCAACTTTTTATGTTTGTGCATATCTGTCCATGCAGTATTAATAGATTAGTCTAAGAAAATCTCAAACACCACCATGTTTTTAATACTCTATATGAACAGAGAATTAATTGCTCCCAGTGAGATCCCAAGTCTACAGGATTACATTCATTACTTCATTCTACTTTGCAAAGAAAAGATGCATTCATTAAGCTTAGATTGCAGCAGCAAGAACAAATCAAAGGTTATGAGTGTGGTCAGCAAAAACCCCAATCAACAACATGTAAAAGTTCCAAAACACTGTAATACCTGATCATGGTAAAGAAGAGAAAATGCATTGATTCAACAGTGAAGTATATTTAGTTTTCAAAAACAAAACCAGCAGGTGACCAGCTGCTTTGTCATTCTGAAATTTCCATTATGAAAATTCAATGGTTAATAATATATCAGAGAACAGTTGATTATACATTGTAGATGGTCAACATTATTCATTTATGCATCTTCAGCCAAATAATTTGATGGGCTTTTGACAAGTGACTGCATAATAAAAGTCATACAGAATTTTATGAATATATTAAAAATTAATCACCATCTATCCATTAAAAACAATGGTCCAAAATTTTCCTCTCAAAATGCCAGGAATTATGTGCAAAGATGATGCAGGTGTCAAGTGCTAAACAATAAATTAATTTTCAATTATCAGCATTTTTTTCTTTCACAAGAGAGAACTGAAATGAAACTTTGTGTGGCAAGGAAATGGGAAAAGCAGGGGAAATTATTTCCAAACTTATTCTGTATTGGATCTGGATAACTCTGAAAGTTGATTTATGCCATGGATATGTATGTGCATGTCTATTTAAATTTATATTAAAAAGATGTATAGTCTGAACAGCAATGCACCAGTCTGTGGCATGTCTAGAAGTATATCACTAGCAAATCTTTCTAAGTTACATATTCTTGATGAGACAGGCCACCAGAGCCCATTGAGATATCATGTTTAGCACGTATTGACTCCAGTCAAATGTCTTGCTTCCTGTTAGAAAACATGACAAAAAATACAATTTCCCTTACTGAAATTTATGCAGATTGTATGATTTGCACAAAATGTCTCTGTTCAAAGCTAGTATCTTTTCCCTTTGTGAAGAAAAACACATATGCATCAAACACAGAAGGGCTGATTGACAAAAAAAGATGGAAACAATCTAATATGTCTAATTTTAAAGAACAGCAGTTAACATAATTTAGGTATTCATTTTGTGCAATGTGCATATTTTGTGTATTTTTTTTAAATGAGTAATTTACAAATGTGAAAAATATAACTGAGACAAAAATAAGCAAATCTTACCATCTTACACCATCTTGCTCAAATGCCAGTTGTATCCGGCTCTAGGGTTTGGTTCTCATTTCCATTTATAGCCAAAGAGCTATAGTCTATATCTGCAGATGTTTCCACAGACATGTGGCAGGCATGACTAAACACTACAATGCACAGAACACTGTTTACCTTCCCACCGAAGCGGTACCTATTATACTTGCAATTTCTTGCTTTCAAATGGTTAGTTTGGCAGGAACTGGGGCAGAGACAGGAGCCCACTCCATCATGGAGCACTTGGGTCTCAAACTGTTGACTTGCCAACCTTCCAGTCATTAAGTTCAGCATTTTAACCACTAAGTCACCACAGTTTTAAAAATGCCATCTAAACGGCTTTTTAGGAACCAGAAATCTTGCTTACTATGTAAGGTCATTAAAAGGAAACCAATTGCTAGGCAAAAATTCCTGATCTTTGTTTTTTGCTTCTCATCACTTACTATAGGTTGAGGAGCAAAGGGAAAATAATGAAAGATGAAACAAATCACAAAGAGTATGGGAAAGAAAGTCCCCATGTCAATGTAAAGATAATATCTCTAACTGTACCACTTGGTGGGTACATTTATGAAACATTGTTATGATTAATATTTATTACATTTATACCCCACCCATCTATAGGAGATTTTCCCATTCTGGGTGGCTAACAACACAAATATATATAATTGAAAAGCAGGGGCCTGTGCTAAATTTCCTTGGACACCTTTCAGCAGAAGAATCTACTATTGCTTTTCCATCTTTCCTTTTCATATATGTGAAGAAAGTGAACAAAATGTCAACTCATGGCTCATTGACCTCAGTTAGACAGTATAATATGAAATGAGGTTTACCGCAGCAGAATTATTGAGAGTCAGCTTCAGTTAAACTGTGATAGTTGAAGTGGATTGTGTATAGGAGAAGAAAAGAAGAAATAGATATTATTCTTATTGCTGTTTTTTTAGGGTTGATATAACTACTGTATTTTCTGGCGTATAAGACTACTTTTTAACCCCGAAAAATCTGTGCCAAAGTCGGGGGTCGTCTTATAGGACAGGTACTTAACTGCAGCTTGTTTCCCCTTGCTTCATATGTCCGGCGCATATGGTGGGGGGTGCCGCGGCCGAGTCCCTGCTCTGTGTGGGGAGTATGAAGCAAGGGGAAGCAAGCTGCACACATCTTCCTGTACCTCGAGAAGGAGGACGTGAGTGTGGATTGGCTCTCCACCAGAACCTGCCCATTCGACTCGGAGGGCTGCGCGTCTTCGGGTTGAGTATGGGTTAATTTTTATTTGGTGTGCATTGGAAGAGAGGTAGTCTTATATGGCAAGTATATTCCAAACTCTATATTTTAACTGGAAAAGTTGGGGGTCATCTTATACGCCGGAAAATATGGTAGTTCAAGTCATGAGCAGTGTAAAGGAATAAGATGGGAGGCTCGCTTCTTAATACAGTAAAGTAGATTAAGAGTAGACATAATAATGCTGTGTTCTGTGAGAATGGAAACTTAGTTTTGATAGATATCTAATGCTATGTGGTAATTTGCTGCAATCCTTCAGAAGGCGGGTCAAAGGTGGAACAATGTTTTCTTATATGGGAAAGAGATTGGGAGGTTTTGAGCAGTGCTTAGGACATGCTGTGAGAGGCATGGGATCGCTTTACACCAGAGGGAACTGTGAGTAGAAAAACAGCCACAATGTAGTTCACTAATTAGATGTAGCCACGCCATAGCCTGGAAGCTAGAGAGGTTTTTATTTTCCTGTGTGGGATGCCTAGTTGGCAAATTATGTTCAACTGCTATAATCTTTGTAATTTACTACCAGCACATTAATAAAGGTGTTTGGAACCCAGAATCGTTGTCTCTGGTGATTTAAGAGCAAAGCTCCACTGGGGAAATGTTTGGTGTCTTGCCAAAGCTACCATTGATGCATTTTTAGATACATCCTAACTGGTCTGGTTGCCAGACGGTAACCCTTCACATTCACATTAGCCCCAAAGCCAGACAGAGAGTACCACGGCAACACCGGAGGGGGTGTGGGACCAGAGTTGTGGGTACATACTGCTGGCAAAGAGAGAGATGACATGGTGTGTTATGGGACAGAGGGTGTAACCCTCCCAAGCAGAGTGAGATTAACCCTTACAAGCATCTTGTGGACTGTCCAGATCGTAAGTGGTAAATTCATTTTCTCATTTTGTCCCACGAGAGAAAGCATATGTGGGTGATGAGATTACATGCTGTGTCACCAATGTGAACTTAGGCAAGCTGTATGATCAAGCTGGATAGTTACACAGCCTAGAAAGGCCTTTCCCAGTCACTCAACTATAGGCAATTTGTGAGGTTGTAATAAAATTCCAACACTTCTCTATGTCAGAATCCTGCTACTTCAGACACTCTGGCGAAAACATGGACATTTTAAAGCAAGGGCTAATTGGCACCTAATCTTTCCGCTAGTTAATACTGTTGGCCAGGAGGATAACAATATACTTGTCAAAGGTATTTCGGGAGGGTTCCCTCAAAAACACTGGAAGCATCTTCACCAATGGCTTATCCCTGCAGATGATAGTCACTATTATCCAGAATTACTGCAATTAAGAGAATATTTTTTGTTAGAAGTTTCTAACAGTTTAGAATCCTTTCTCCATACCCTCCTACTAATATGGTTTGCATCTCTACACTATTTTAGAAGCATATACCAAGATATGATTAAACCATGGATGATTGTGACCTATGTGATTATGACAAGTATTAACCCTTCTTTGAAACACCTGAAATCTCACTACCATTTTCTTTTCACACGTTTATTCTCAGAAGTAGATGTATTTGAGAAAAGAAGAAATATCAATCATGTTTCCCCAAAGTACGTTGTTGGTCAACGCAGATTGCTGAACTAGATAACCCTTTGGTCTACTTCATTGTTTCTCAAGCTTTGGTTTTTCGACTTCAATTCTCCAAAGCACTAATCAGCCAATGTACTGACTTAGGTTTCTGGGAATTGAAATCCTCCCTGTTGGGCCTGGGCCCAACACTAGGAACCACTGGTCTATTCCATATATCTTTCAGTAGAGCTTATCTTATTTTTTTACAATGATGAACAGCTTGATTATTAGATACCAAAGTGGGAAGAAGGCCTTGTCTGAAGGTTGTCTGAAACAGTATGATAATTATTTCATGCCAGTCTGCACTTGTGAAGTTTTTTTTACAAATCACAGAACTTTTTCTTGACTCTTGTGATATTAAAGTGAGGCCCATCTAAAACATTTTCATCTTTGATTTTAGCCCATACCTATTATGAGTGCAACCACTCACTCATACCCTAAGATTTTCATGTTATAGACGAAATAATAATACATTATTAAAGGGTTTACAAAAAGACTCACTGATTTAAAATGGGAATGCTCAAACTACTTTTTCAAATATTTTTTATCTTCTTGGATTTTCTCACTTTTAAATTCAAACATTAAATTAAAGACTCCAGAACTGATGTATAGGAATGGCTTCAACACGTTGTTAAAAAAAGGTTGACTTTTTGAGTCTAGTAGTAACTGTACAGCTATTACATTTTTCTGCCTATGTGCAGGCTAATTAGATTAAAGGTAGAAGATCAATCACACAGTACTGTGTAAGGTTAGTTACTTTATCCTTCTGCCATTTAATGATTAACGTGCCAATTTGAAGATGGCAAAGCCAGTACAGTTGACAAAGGGCTCAGAGATGGACAAGGACAGAAACACATAAAAGCAAAACACATCCTAGATTTTTTTTTACTACATGTATCTATTCTCTGGTTTGGAATACGGGGTTTTGAATGCTATATACATCTTAATATGAATGTCAGTTTTATAACACACACACACATATAAGAGTTGATATCTTTTAGCAGATCTAGTTATACTATTTTGCCCTGGCTTACTGATTTTAAACACACATACATATTATGTGGAAGGATAGATCCTGATTGTGATTGTATTTTAGGGAGGAAACAAACATTTTCCCCTCTTTGTTTCTAACTAGAAACTTTTTCCATGCTTGCCATTTATTATGGGAAGAAAATGATTGTTTGCAAATACTAGGTATTATAGGTGGTTTGTGACAAGAGCACCTTTCTACCCAGATGAGAGCTGCTTCAAGCTCAGTGTTTCCCAACCTTTCATTTTTGGACTTCAATTCCCAGAAGCCTAAGTCAATTCCCCAAAGCACTGATCAGACAATGTATTGATTTAGGCTTCCGGGAATTGATGTCTCCCTGTAGAGCATGGGCCCATCATTGGGAAACACTGCTCTAGCTGGTGTCTGAGACATATCCAACTGAAATCTGGAAATTATTATAACACACACCAATGCTATTCCAACCTTAATTTCATTCCACCACTGAAGATACCGGTAGGGTTGTTGTTGTTGTTTTTTTAAAAAAAAATCCACTACAAAATATCTGAAAGATTATGCTTCCTATTTCCATTGAAAATATTTACTAAGTTTAAAGAGTCATCTTCTGAAGATGTATTTATGAAGTCTATGACAGAATTTCCTGTTTAAAAGCAAAATTACAAAAAGACTTGCACTGGCTTAAAGGATCCCAGATGTGGTTACTCATTGACATCTTACTGTCACAAGACCCAGCAACAATTGTGTATGTCACATCACTGCTACTAAAGTCAAAATCACATTAGTTGAAGATGTGTCATTCCATTCAAGAACACTAATTATTGTTGCTATTGACTTTCCAAAGGAGCTTTCCAAAAATTGGTCCTTTAAGGATAATATGTGACTAACACCTACTGAAAAGCTTCTTACACTGTAAAATATAGTTATTGCTTGTGTGGCCCTGGAGTAAAATGATGGGTCAACAGCATTTGCTGAAAGTGACACTATAACTTTTTCAAACATGATCCCCTCTTTTCTTTCTGAATTAAAAACAAGAATCCAAAAAGTGATAACTAGGGCAACTTTGCTGTTGATGCAAGCCAAATAGCTGTATAATTTATCTCAGAACAGAATAATCTCAAAATAGTTCCATGTTAATATTTTTAAATTACTTCCTGAATGCTATGCTCACAGAAAATAATAGCTTGAACATTTATTTATTTATTTATTTATTTATTTATTTATTTATTTATTTATTTATTTATTTATTTTAACTCTAAAGACTGCTTTGTAAGATCAATGCACATTTCCAAACATATACTGTATCTCTGAAATTGTACATCAACATAGCACACAAACATGCAAATTTACTGAAATAGCAGCAAATTTCTTTGATGTGGTTCGATTTAATTTTCTATTTTCATCTTCTGAGATATATTTTCATCTCTTTTTAAGCTTTGCTGTGTTTGTTCCCCTTGTCCAAGTAAATAGCCAAATAGTTTGAACTCCCAGTTTGGGTCTATCACTTGAGCCTTAAAAAATGCTACACAAAACCAGACAAGAAAAATTGTTGCTATTGCCAGAAACTATTTCATCACTGAGTGGAAGAGTTCGATATTCAACTATTGTAGCTGCAAAAAATGAGAGATTTCATTTCTATCAGTTCAAGTTATCATTATGGAAGACATATTGAATGCACAGTTTGCACATATAAAGTTTCCCAAAGAGATACAAACAAACTTATTAAACTTACTGGACTCTGGATCTGAATTGCCATCTCCCTCTGTCCGACTGTTGGGCGATGTCTGTTCATAATATTCATCTTGTGGGAAGCCAAGTGGTAAAGGGTGTGATGTACTTGCAGTGCTGCTGGGTTCATGATCACCTAGCCCACTGTCACTGCAGCTTTCCTGAGAACCATCTGGCAGATGAAATGTAACTCGACGCTGGGACTGCAGAGGAGAGAAGAAAATCACAAAATTCTAGCAAAGTTCTCAAGCATTTAGTGACTAAATCCAACGGTACAAATGTATTATTTCAGTCAAATTTATAAGTCACTGAAACAAATGATTTACAATTCCATGTATGTAAATCATGAAAGAGCAAGTAGGCTTCTGGATGGACAGGTCATGCTGTGGTCAAATTCTTAACCTTACACAACATATTGAGGATGGTTTTGAAAGAAAGCTAATCATGGGTGTGGCTTTCATTGATCTAACTGCAGTGTACGATACTGTCAATCATAAGGTGATGCTCTGTAAAATAAATAATCTTACCAGAGATAATAAGCTTACTAGGGTCATTGGCAGCTTGCTTCAGAACCAGAGGTTCTATGTGAAGATTAATGGAAACAACAGCAGATGGAGGTTGCGGAAGAATGGACTGCCCCAAGGAAGTGTATTGTCTCCAACACTGTATAATATATATACAAATGATAAACCAGTTCCTGACAATACAAAATTATTCATCTATTTGGATGACACAGCAATGGCCATACAAGGATGAAGCTTTGATGAGGAAGCTGGAAAATTTACTGAAGTACTTGAAGAATGAGGACAATATTACAACATCAACCATTTGAACCCTAATCCAAGCAAGACTTGTGTGTTTTCCATCTTCAAAACCAAGAGGCAAGGGTTGAGTAACACAATATGTAGCATGGGAATCAACTGCAGCATCCCTCTTTAAGATATTTCATTTGCATACAGATTCACTGCAGAATCGCATCCAAAGGAAATGTGAAGTAACCAGGTGAGACAGAATATTGAGAAGAAAATATTCATAGAATACAAGCTAGGGTAGAATCTATTTGAGGTACAGCAAAAGAGATCCATCCAGTATTTCTCAAAATAACATTATCCAAGTCTCTTCTTTTTGTTGTTGTTCAGTCACATAGTCGACTCCATGGACCATTGCACGCCAGGCACCCCTATCCTCCACCATCCTCCTCAACCAGCTCCATTCTCTCCCTCTTCTGTGTCTCTTCTTTACAAAACCTTTTTAGACATTACCTTGAACTTGTCATAGAAAACAATACAGAGAATGTAAACATCTCCTTTTAAATGAGCCAACTGAAGGATTTTGTGCTCACAAGGTAATATATGTCAAATTACAGTCATATTATTTTTATTCATCTAACACAAAGTTGATATTTAAGATCTCAGGAGTTCAAAAGCTAAGAGATGAGAATGATAGTGTTGAGTATCTCTTTTCCTCATCACAAAAAAGGATTTTTTTAAAAAAAACCTCATATTTGTTTATTGTACCATGTTTCACCCATCACACATCAACATTAGACTATAATGACAGCTTTTTTTAAAAAAAGAAGAAAAATACAGCCAGCTGTCCAATTGATCAATACCTTTTTAATTGATCAAAAGTGTTCTTAATCAAATAACTAAATAATAAACAAATAATGCAGCACTTCAAAGAAAGTAGGATAAAAGTAAGACAAGGGAACATTTTTTGCTCCCATGGATGCCCTAATTATATTCCCTACTTCAAAGAATGTTTAATGTAAAAAACCTTTATAATGAATATGAGATATGCAATCCCACTTAAGAGATAGGAGTTGTGGGATGAAAAGTTTTCTCATACAAGCCCTTCTCATTGAAATGGGACTGGCATTAGATGCGCTCATGATGCATTATTGTCTGATTTATTTTTGCAACTTGGTATTAGGCACAATTAGAAATATGGGTGAGGAATATGCGTGTTTAGTATATTTCCTTCTACAAACAAATGTTGGGCACTTCATCCAATTAACCCAAATATAATAAATATCCTTTTGACAAAATACTAATCCTATGCAGTGATCCTGCATTGAGGATTATGTCTTGCCCTCTTAGAAACAAAATTAGAAAATTTCTCATTTATTCAGTTCAGGAGGCAATGTTTTGCTCAAGATGTGTGGAATCCCCATTTCCTTCTAAATATTTTTATATGCTGTTTTATTAAAAGTACACAAAGTAGGTATGAAGATACCAATTTATTGGGTTGGCTGGGAATTTGTTGGCTATAACAGTACACCAGGTTTTTTTAAAAAAGGAATTTTATGAGGAAGTATGGTCACCCTTGCTCAAAAGCCAGTCGTATCTGACTCTAGGGTTTGGTGTTCATCTTTGTTTACAGCCAAAGAGCCAGCGCTGTCTGCATCTGCTGATGTTTCCATGGTCATGTGGCAGGCATGAATAGACACCAGAGTGCAAGGAATACTGTTTACCTTCCCACTGAATTGGTACCTATTTATCTATTTGCAATATCTTGCTTTCGAACTGCTAGATTGGCAGGAGCTGGGACAGAGATGGGAGCTCATTCCGTCATGCATCACTCGGGTCTCAAACTGCTGACCCATCAACCTTCCAGTCATCAAATTCAGCATCTTAACCACAAAGCCACCGCTGAGGAACTAGACCTTTTAACAAAATATTGCACATTTTCATAAAGGAATTTTACACATAATTTAAAAAAAACATGGTAAGTATTGTTTTGATTCAAATCAAGTCAAATCAAATCAATCTTTCTTACAGTCCAAGACCAGCATAGTTTAGCAAAAGGAACAGAAGCTAAAATGAGGGTACTTAAAAGAGACAAAAGTTAAAGTGAGAGTGTTTTTAAAAGAGCATTTCTGCTTAGAGTTAGGGAGAAGTAAAATTAGCACATAAGATGTTACAGCTATTACTAAGCCTACACGGTAGCACATTTAGCTGAAGGACCTGCCAGGATTGTTCTTCTGATCTTACATGCTGCAGAGCAGAACTTGGCCATGTTGTGGGTGAAGGTGAGTCTTTCATCATATAGCCGGAGGGTGTATGTGCTGTTTGACCAGCCAGAATACTTGCAGAGCAGTGGAGATATGAACTTGTTCCGGATTTCTCTATAAAATGGGCAGATGCAGAAAATGTATTCTATGGTTTCATTTTCTCCAGTGTGACAGGCGTATAGTCTCTTTGACATTGGTGTCTTTGATGTTCTGGTAGAAATACGAAGCAGCCAGCATAACAGCATAACTTGGAGGTTATCGGACTGGAGTGAAAACTGTACAGACTACATAGTTTAGGCAGGAATGTAGTCCCATGATATTACAAAACCAAGAAGAAGGAGACAAAATGGAGGATCGTAATAATCATAATTAGTTCACAAATGTTACAGCATAAATGTATTCAAACACAACATTCCTCCCCCCCCTCCTAGGATGGGACGAAGTCCCTCAGCCATTGTGGAGGCTTACAAATCCTTTTGGGTCGCACAGGTACCTGGCTGAACTCGGACATCTGAGGTAGACTTGGTTCCATAGAGTGATATCCCGTGCTGGGGGCCTAACCTTAACCATTTGTATTAAGGGAACATTGACCCGACTCATAGTTGGAGCCAGGGAGGGGGCAAACTAAATCAAAACCCTATTTGGATGAAGCAGGAGCAGGGGATCGCTTGAAATTAAAACTAGAATCAGGAGGGGTAAAACACAACATAAAGTCCCGCCTTTGAAAACCATGAGTAGGGGCGACTCAACAAAAACTTGCCTCATTTGGGTGGGAGTTGAGGTAGACTCGAATACAGAAGGATGGGGGGTTTCCCGGGAGAAATCAAAGCCCTGCTTTTCACTTGGATGAGTGGGGGAACACTCTGTAAACTCCCCCCAATCCTGTAAATTCTGGGCTTGTTGGAGGCCTCCAAAGAAATTGGGGCTGGCTTGAATCAAAGAGCCGGGAATCATTGCTAACTGCCAATCCGCCTGCCTCACATCCCCCTGGGCATAAACGGGCGGGGGACAATCCTAACATGGAATCACCTGATACCTCTTGAAACTTCATTACCCTATGTCTGAGCTGGTCGGCGTGGTGCAGCCAAAGCAAACCAGTACCTGTTTTTATATGATAGGACACTGGCCCCGTTTGTTCCACCACAATGTGCAGAATCCAAGCTGGACCTGCAGCCACATAGTTCCGGCAGTGCACCGGATACCCAGCAGAGAACACCTTTTTGTGAGCAATTTCAACATTTACACCTCTATCCTCCACCCTGGAAGGATCTAACCAGTCAAGCAATGAGACCAGCCTCCTGTGCATTAAGAGTTTGGCTGGCAACAGCCCTGGTGCCAGGGGCGTTGTCCGGTAGCACATTAGGAATTTGCAAAGTTGTACCTCTATGTCCCCCTGACCCATGTGGCAAAGTCCCTCTTTTGTAGTGTGAACCTGGCGTTCCACCTGACTGTTGGTGGTAGGGTGGAAAGGGGCAAAAGTTACCTGCTGAATGGCGTTCCTTTCCAGAAATGCCTGAAATTCAGCATAGGTGAATGTTGTGGCGTTATCGGATACTAATACGTCCGGTAACCTGAAACAACTGAACAACCTCCGGAGCTGTTTAATAGTGACCGCAGAAGAAGTACTAGGCATAGGAATTACCTCCAGCCATTTGGAAAACAAGTCGACCACCAATAGGAAAAGCGTGTCCTAAAAAGGGCCTGCAAAATTGACATGAATCCATGACCATGGACCACGGGCAGTGTCCTACTCCCTGGTGGGAAGCCGGGACTCCTTGGGTCGGGAACTCTGGCAGCTCCGACAAGTGCCTACCAATTGCTCAATGTCACGGTTTACCTGGGGCCAACAGAAAAAACTCCTGACAAATGCCTTTAAGCGCACTATACCAGGGTGACTAATGTGTAAAAGCCGCAGTACATTAGAGCACAATACAGTAGGAATGACCACCCTTTGGCCCCAAAGGAGGCAACCTCTCTTGAGCGAAAGCTCGAACCGTCTTCTAAAGAACACTTTAAACTCCTCCCCAAGAGGGGATGCGGGCCAGCCTTTCTTAACCCAAGAAATCCCCTGGGACAGGAGTTTGTCCCATGCAGTTGCCTTAGCAATGTCAGAAGGCACTATAGGGGGTGAGTCGAGAGACTCGATCAGGAGCACCTGAAGATCTTGCTCAATTTTGCAATCCGCCTCCCCCAGGTCTGGCAATGGAGACCGTGATTATGCGTCAGCGTGGCTGATATTTTTACCTGGACGGTGCACCAGGTAAAATGGGCCAACGTAACATGTGGGGGGAAAGAATCTGGGGAGTTGGTTTGGAAGTTACAAAAATCCCCAGCAAGGGCTTGTGGTCCATTACAATGGTGAACTCCCTCTCATAGAGGAAGTTGTGGAACTTCTTTATTCCAGCAACTATGGCTAGAGCCTCCCTGTCGGTCTGGGCATAGTTGTGCTCAGTTTTAGATAGGGACCTTGAATAGAATGCAACCGGGGATTCCTTCCCATTTTCCGAGACATGACACAGGACAGCCCCCACCCCCACCGATGAAGCATCACACAGAAGAACCACAGGTTTCTTGGGATCAAAGTGAGTCAAGACTGCTTCAGATGAAAGAAGCTCTTTTAACTCATGGAATGCATGATCCTGAGCCTGCCCCCACGGCCAGACTACATTTTTTTAAGCAACTGGTGTAGGGGCTTTGCCACGGAAGCCTTCCTTGGCAGGAAAGAATGATAAAAGTTGAGCAGACCTAGGAAGGACTGCAACTCAGACTTTGTGGTTGGCTGGGGGGCGTTGCGGACAGCAGCAACCTTTGAATCAGAGGGTTTAACTCCCTCGGGAGTGATCTTAAACCCGAGAAATTCTACTTCCCTGGCAAGAAAAACACATTTGTCCCTTCTCAGACATAACCCCACATTTTCAAAAACCTGCAACACCTGATCTAACCTGCTGCCGAGTTCAGACTCGCTTCCAGCAGTTATAATGACGTCATCAAAGTATGGGAGGACCCTAGGGAGACCCTTTAGTAAGGGTTCAACGAGTGACTGAAAAATACCCGGGGCTGCATTCACCCCAAATTGAAGGTGTGTTACCTTGAAAGCCCCCTTGTGTGTAACAATGGTTTGGGCTGCCGCAGCAGCAGGCATGACAGATAGCTGCTGATAGGCCTGTGCTAGATCTGATATGGCAAAACATTTGCCCCCATGTAGAGCAGCCAATAGGTGGCTAACCACCAGCACCGGTGCCTTGTTGATGGTGCATTTATAATCTGCACAAATCCTCACCTTCCCCATTGGATTTGATCACCGTCATGATAGGGGTCTCCCACTCCGCAGAGTCCAATGGGACCAAAATCCCCTGGCCCACCAGTTTGTCCAGTTCGGCCTCTATCTTTTCCTTCAAAGCAAATGGCACCCTGCGAGGCTTGAGGCGGATTGGCCGCACGGCCGGATCAAGATCGAAGGACACTGGGGGACCCCTGTACTTTCCTAGACCCTTTTCAAAAACTGCTGGGTGCGCGTTACAGATGTCCTGCACCGGTTCAGCGTGGACAGCATTGATGCTGGACAGTTTAATCCCTAGTGGCTCAAACCACTGCACCCCAAGTAAGCAGTTCATGCCACATTTGACCACTACAAGGGGCAGTTTAGTTTTAATGTTTTTGAAGGCAATGGAGAAATCCCCTACCCCAGGATTGGAATTAGGCAACCCCGCACGTCTCGGAGAGACGTCTTCAGAGCCCAAAGTTTCGGGTGAAGCTTTGGGGGGATTTTCAAAAATTCCCTCTGGGGGAGGATGGAGTAGGATGTCCCTGAGTCTACCTCCATCCTGACTGGAATGCCATGCAGCTGGACCTCCGTGAAGAAATGGTTGGCGATGCTGGACACACGGCGGACAGATGGCTATTCGGTTGAAATCTTTGATGTGGATGCTCCCTTCCGGATCAGTCAGTTGGGTTGCTCCAGGACTTTCTTCTGCCATTGCCTGCAGACCTTGGCAATGTGGCCCTTCTTTCCGCAGTGACGGCAATCCGCATTCTTGAAGGGGCACTGACGGCGGTCATGCCTTGCTCCACAGCCGATGCATCTGCGATGTGCCCTCTTGGCAGTCTTCTTCCGGACATTCAGGACCTCACCGTCCTCATCGCTGTACCCGGACGTGGATGAAAATGCTGGCGAGGCTGAAGATGCAAAGGAGCGGGACAAAGAGCAGCGATGGACCTGCACAGTGGACTCCGAACTCCCAGAGGCGGCAGGCCTGTGTTTAAACAATTTGACACCTGACCTGGCAACCTCGGACGCCAACGCCTCCCAGAGAACTGACTTGAAGGTCAGGACATCCCTGACCATAAGCCGGTGTTGAGTCACCTCATCTCGCATGCTGGCCAGCAGGCGATCCCACAACCCCTCCTCCAGGTTGTCCCACTAGCATGGGGTGGCAGCCAGCCTCAGCGCTGTGGCATAGTCGGCCACAGACTCCCCACGGCATTGATCCCATCTGTGGAACACTACCCAGGCTGGAAGTGAGTCCGAAGAGCTGCCAAGATTTCAGCCAGCGGGACGGTGTCGATGTCCCTGGGCAAGATGAGGTGCGTGGCCAGTTTGAGAGTGGCCAGGCCGCACTGCGACAAGAAGCAGGAGCGCTTCTTGTCCTCATTGACGATGTCCTGAGCCGCCATGGTGTGGTGGAACTGCTGCTCATGCAGGAGCCATTTCTCAGGAGCGGTCACATCAATTGGAACGAGAGTAGATATATGGGACGTCATGATCCCACCTTCATCGCCAATTTGATGTTCTGGTAGAAATACGAAGCAGCCAACATAACAGGGCTAAACACTTTATTAGGCAGTGAGAACATGGAGAACATGCTCAATATATACACTCAGAAATGGATACATTTGGGTGGGAAGAGACAGGAAGGGAGAGGGGTAACTTGGCGGTTATCGGACTGGAGTGAAAACTGTACAGATTACATAGTTTAGGCGGGAATGTAGTCCCGCGATATTACAAGACCAAGACGAAGGAGACAAAATGGAGGATGGTAATGATCCTAATTAGTTCACAAACATTACAGTATAAATGTATTCAAACACAACAGTGTCCTTTGGAACTTTCCTTCAAGAACTGCAGTAGGGAAGGCCTAGCAGTGGGCTAACATAAATGTCCTCTGATGCCTTGGTGTCTCAAGTTGAAGCAGGTACCAGGTTGGGGCAACAATGTGTTTTGATTCACGAATTAGTAGAAATAAGATAATACAACACCAAATCTATCTACTTCATGGACCTCAACCATCTAGATAATGGTTAAAATTGAAGAAGTTTTCTGTATACAGCTGTATATCTAGCTATTAAATCAGAGGAGACTAGGAAAAACTATATATAGAAAAAACAAAAACAAAAATCCACACCTTGTCTAATGGATTAATGTGAAAGATTATCTCCTACTAGGACCCCATTCTGGCAGACCATCTGAAAATCACTTTACAGAGTTTTAAGTGAAGTAAAAGTAAAGGTCACCCTTGCTCGAAAGCCAGTCGTATCTGACTCTAGAGTTCAGTGCTCATCTCCATTTATAGCCTAAGAGCCAGCACTGTCTGCATTTGCAGACATTTTTGTGGGCATGTGGCAGGCATGACTAGACATCGGAGTGCATGGCATGCTGTTTACCTTCCCACCAATGTATCTACTTGCAATTTCTTGCTTTCAAGCCACTAGGTTGGCAGGAACTGGGACAGAGATGAAAGCTCACTCCATCATGCAGGACTTGAGTCTTAAACAGAGGACCTGCCGACCTTCCAGTTCTTAAGTTCAGCATCTTAACCACTAAGTCACCACAGTCCCATTTAATTAAAGTAGGAAGATCAAAAAAGATCTTGGAATTGTTGTAGATCACAGGCTAAATATGAGTCAACCGTTTGATGTGTCTCCAAAAAAGGTCAATACTGTTTTAGGCTGCATTAATGGAAGCATAGTCTCCAAAACCCATGAGGGACTCTAATCAGCTCAATTAGACCACATCTAGTGTACTGTGTCCAATTCTGGGCACCACACTTCAAGGATGATTCACTGAAGATGGCGAGCCCAGGCTCGGTCAAGGTTGTGGTGCCCTGGGTGCCGATCTCTGGATTTGCTAATTTTCAGTTATGGCACCGTGGGAAGGTTATTTGCGGGTTGATCATAGCATATGGTATTTTGTATTTTGTAACTGTGATATGATTATTGTGTATTGTATTTGTATCTGTATGCTATTTAATCTTTTTGAAATTGTATTTTACTGTACTTTTTCTGTATTTATTGTGTATTGTGTTTTATATGTTGATTGGAACTATTATTGTATTGGATTTATCTTTTTTGTATTATTGCATTGTTATATTGTACTTGTGTTGATATGTTGGTAGCTGCCCTGAGTTGGCCTGTGCTGAGTAGGGTGGGGTATAAATTTTAAATTGAATTGAATTGAATTGAAAAGCTGCAAACAAATTAGAGCAGATACAGAGAAGGGCAACAAGAATGATCAGAAGACTCAAAACCAAGGCATAGGAAGAAATACTGAAGGAATTGGGCATGTTCAGGCTTGAGAAAATGAGACAGTGAATGGGATATGATGATAGCACTCTTCGAATACTTGAAAGATAAACATAAAGAGGAAGGGCAGGATCTGTTCTCTATCTTCCCAGAGTGCAGGATGTGTATAGGCTTAATATTAGGGAAACATCTTAACAGTTAGAGCAATACGATAGTGGAACCAACTGACTCAAGAGGTCATGTGCACTCCAATATTGGAAGCATTCAAGAGAGAATTGGACAATCATCTGTCATATCTGCTTTGATTTGGAATCCTGCATTGAGCAGGAAGTTGGACGCAATAGCCTAAAATATCCCTTCTAACTCTATTATTCTATGACTCTATGAAAAATAAATAAGTAAAATAGAGCTACTTGAATGCAGCACAAATTTCCAGTGAGTGTGGAGAAATTCAATCAATTTAGCATTTATGTGCATGCAATTTATGCCCCAGCATGTGTAAAAAAGGTAATGCTGTTGAAGGGGCCTGATTTGGGGGGGAACACCTAATCATTTTAATATTTCAATTTGTTTTGAATTTTACCTATATTTCATATTCTTCCATAAATTTAAGTTGTGCAACAGTCTGATATAACCAACGAAAGAAAGAACGATGAAAGAGACATAGACTACCCATCAAGTGTTACCAGTGATGCACTGTAAAAAAAATTACTACCTGCTCTGTGGGTGTGGCCAAATCTGAGGGCATGGCCAAATCTGTGGGCATGGCCAAACATCCTACATTATGGGCTATGGAGGTGGGTGCGGCCAACAAAGTGGGCGTGGCCTGGGGGAATTTCTGCTACCGGTTCTGCAGAACCTGACAGAACTTGCTGCAGTGCATCATTGAGTGTTACTCAGATTTTCCATCACTAGAAAATTCAACATTTTACAGAGTTGTACAAAAATACACCTTGATGTCATGCAAAATCTCTCTAAGAATGAAAAAAATATTCCTACTATCTCTCATTGAGGAGGAAACAAAGAAACAAAAGAATTATTGTCCTGTGTCCCCTGAATATGAACCTACACTAGATTTATGTCCATGATTTGAACACTGATTACCTGATAAATTGATGACATTTAGACTTAGTAGAATTTCACTTTTAAAATATACTAGACCTAAACCATTATTACTCCAGTTTCCCTGATCTGTTTTTGCAGTTGTCTAATGTTGAGAAACCTCCACAGTTGTCAAATAAAGAGGAAAGGTGATCTTTGCTATGCATTTCATTGTTCAGTAAACTGATCAAAGGTGGATTTCAATGTTTTATGAGAAGCCGAAAAGATCACTTCCTGATCATTTTAATTCTCTTTCATGCCAAAAATCAGAACATGTTTGATGTGTTAATCATCAGTTTCCCTTAACAACTTCTACCAATTAAACTATCATCTTTCACACTTATCATCATCACAAAAGAGTCATGGGACTGAAATAAAAGAGCAAATAAAAAGAAAGGGGGAAATATAACAATATTTAAAGTGTCACAAATACCTAATTCAGCTTTTGAAAGGCAGTTACTGTATGCTAACTAGATGTGAAAAGGCAACTTAAAAGCAGATTTTAAAGTTTAATGAGTGTGTGATATTCCAGTTTGACATAAGATTCATTTTGAAATTGCTGCTGAAGCTACACAGTTGAGTGTTGTCAATGTATGGATTGTATTTCTGGGTTTAAATAGATATTACACATCCTGTTGTCCCCTTTTGTAGCCCACATTATGACAGGAGGTGACAACTGAAATGTGATCAGAATAAGTCTACTTTTTATTTATTTTTAAAGAATATTTAATCATGCTCTTTATCCAAAGGAGCTTAAGGTGAGTTTGGTTGAACTACTTTAGCCAAACCATCGTGAGCTGGATTAGATTGAGGCATATTGAGCTATGTTGAATGTTGGTACATTTCTTAGGATAATTTAAACTTGTGAAGTAAAATGTGGTTTCAAACCTGGGAATTTGAAGGAATGTTGGTTGCCGCATTATCTAGCAATTACATTATTTAGAAACTACATTTACTTCACTGTGTGAATGTTAGCTGTATTGTAAGATGCAGCTAGGTCAATGAAAGCCACTCCTGCGATTAGCATAAGGTTAAGAATTTGAAGACATCATGACCTGCCCGGCCTGAAGCCTGCTTGTTCCTTCATGATCTCTCCAAACAAAAATGAGGACATGCTTCAAAGAGTAAATGAAAGAAAAAGACTGCGCCTCACTTTGAGTGTTGTTGGAAAATACGTCCTAAGATTTTATAGACCTGATTTTGAAGTGTCTGCGCCTCCTCATTTGGCACCATTTAGAAATACTACTATTACCACAAAAGAGGAGACTAGTAATTCAACACAGAGCTGCACAATAAAGCAACCAATCTTTAAAACAAATTCCGCTTTCTGCATAGCTGGATTAGCATTGGCTGCTAAGGAATCAGACTGAATCAAAATTATGTCCATTTCAGTGGTTCCATATGGGCTTTGAAAATACCCAGGTAGCATGAGAAGAAGGGACAGAGGGAACTCATGCTGATTAGTTAAATATGGAAAAGCTTGCTTGCATTCTGATTTTGCCTTTTATTTTCTGATATGTTCTGTGTGTGTGTGTGTGTGTGTGTGTCTCTCTCTAATATGCTTTTACTTAGAAAATTGTCTGAATAAAACTTTGCTGCTACCCATTGAATGCTTAGTTTGTCTCTTTCTAAAAAGAACCTAAAGTCCATCAGACCTGGCCAGAGTTGGCAACACATGGAGTGTAGAGCTCATCCAACTGAAAGCTCCCCTGGAGGAAGCAGAACACCAAGATCTGGTGAAGATACACATTAGAAGCAACTGCAAGTGGAGTTTTGGATAGCCCAACAGGCAAGTTGGTTCATTGGCAATTGCACTAGGGGAGCATGGTCAGATGCCCTCATTGCCACCAACATGTCATATGGCATTGAAAGGACTGTTAAGAACTGGGAAAATGTGAGACATTGAAATAAACATTGACCAACATTGGCTGTGTTAAAAAATCTTCTGAGTACTAAATTAAAACATTAAAGTCAATTTGTTACACCCTAAGAAAGACATCTATACTTTCATCACTAAGATTGATGTGGGTGAGCAAACTACACTGACTCACATGGAGAAATGCAATCCACATAAAAAACACCCCTTCCAGATCTAAAAATAAAATAAAAATGTTGTGGAACCCTTAAAGACTGTTACATTCTAATGCTACCACTTCAAAAACTTCAACGGTTCAGTTGCTCATGTGGGAGTGATTGATATGGACTTTCTTCTTCAACTTGAGATGATCACACATTAGTGCCAATATCACACATTATCTTGAAAACATGGAGCCAAAGACCATAGACCCTGAAGAGCCTCCAAATGCAGCAAGCTAGAAGTTGTTAATTGACATTTTAAAATGAATAAATAATTAGGATTATATGGGCTATAAATTAAGTGAAACCTAAGTTGTAATAAATAACCCATTTATTGGCTTGATTGGATTCTAATTAATCCATCATTTATATTGCATTTCAGCCCTTTTAAGCTCTATTTTAAAGTAATAATAGTAGTAATATAACATTAAATGGAAATTATCAAATGTCAAAAAATCCTCAGCTAAAAATATATGTTAATGTGATAGCAATCGTGCAATTTTAATGTCAAGTCCTTATTTACCAGTCACCAGTTCTGATTAAATTAGACAATACACAAGATGGGTACTTTGGGTATGGAATTACAAACTCTGTATCTCAGTTCTATCTTATCTTGTGGTTCAGTCATCCCTAAAGTGAATAATAATAAATAAAAACCACATTATTTGTTTTCTACATAAACAATATAGATCATGTCATGTGCCTTTATTAATATTGTCTCAGATAAGGGATTTTAAAAAATAAAGTACTGCCTTTCTGCCTTTCTCATTTTCATTTGTGAACCATAAAAATAAAGTATGCTGTGTTTGGCTATTTTATTTTTCAGTAACTCCCTAGTTTTACTGATAGGGCTGAGCCAAAGTAGGAAAAAAGGTGTTTCAAAATATGAATACCCTCTTGTGTTATACTCTTTTCCTCACAGGAACTCCATCATAGAAATAAACTTTGGGAAGCAGTCTTATTTTAGGCCAGTTAGCCTCTTCCAACCTGGTGTGCTCCCAATGTTACCCAATAGGGTAAGCTCCAGAAGTCTGAAGGGCACCTACTTCCCTCCTCAGATCTTGAAAAACTACACTTCTTTTTATTCCCTGACTACCCTAGAAATACAGTAAAAACTCTCATAAAAGTGTGCCTCGTTTAAAGACTAACTCGCTTAAAAAGCAGAATTTTATCTGAATGGTTGCCTCGCTTAACAACTAAAACCAACCAAAAACTCACTTAAAACTAGGTTGGGGTTCGCAATCCCCCCTGCCAGAAGTCACAATCGGTCACTTACAATGATGTTTCACTTAAAGAGCAAACTCGCTTAAAGAGCAATCCCATGAAACGCATTACGTTCTCTAAGTGAGGTACCAGTGTATATTTCTTTTAAAAATGCTATTAAAATCTGATAAAGGCCACTCACACCCTCTAGTGGCCAATTTTAAGATACAATCCTTGATGATGATGATGATGATGATGATGATGATGATAATAATAATAATAATAATAATAATAATAATAATAATAATAATAATAATAATAATAATAATAATAATAATAATAATAATAATAATAATAATAATAATAATAATAATAATATTCTGGATTGGAAGGATTTTTGCTGGAGAAACTCTGCTCAGGGAACGCCTCAATGAGGCTCCTTTCATGTCCCCAAAAGATGGGACAGAGATGGGCATTCAATCCATCATGCAATACCCGGGTCTTGAACTGCCAACTTGCCAGCCTTCCAGCTAACAAGGCAAGCTTCTTAACCACTGAGTCACCACAGCCCCCTACAATTCTTGATAAAGGGGCAGGACTGCAGAGGGTACCAAAACATGGAAACATTGTCTACACATTCCCAAGAAGGCACAAAGGGGTTTTCTGAGCAAAAAGTATAAAAAGGAAGGAAGGAAATAATTGGGGGTGTGGGAAGGCATCTGGTTTCTGTCTTGCCTGTCTCTGACACATTTTGTAACCAAAAGCCTCTTTGCTTGCATGCGTAGAATAGTGAAAAAGTATTCTCCTTATTTGGGCTCTGACACTTCTGATTGGCTGTGGGCCCTCAGTTTTGTCTCTGTTAAGTTTCGTTTCTGATATACATTGCTTGCTTAAGTTTCGTTTCTGAGACTCTCTGCCTGAATAAAGAGAAGGGATGAGTATCGTTTGTCAGCCAAGGACTGGAGTCGTGTTTTTTCTGTCTCTACCTCAAAAGATCTGAGGATATAAACTGCTGCTAATGAGGCTGACTGATTGAAGAGATCTTTACATGAATCAGATTCCAACATGGGGGTGGAATTTTTCAAGGATGAGAACCACCACAAACCAAGGATGAGAACCACCACCATCACACACACCCCTCCACGGAACTGTAACGTTGCCCTGTGTTTGGATCAGGTGTGATCGGAGTGTTCAGTCATTCCTGAGTCCATCCCACACTTTATGCAGCATGGGCAGTAGCCAGTTAGATCGTTCTTTCAGCAGAACCAGATCGGAGAGTTTTTCTTCCCTTGAAATCTTCTGCAAACACTTCAGAGGCAGTTTTCAGGCAGTATGAAAAGCTTTGAGTGTACCAGTGAGGAAGGCATGTTATTAGTGGATAACTGCTACCAGGACATGGGATGCAGGCCTCATTACAACATCACATTGTTTCCTGTCACTTCAAGGAGCCCTGTTGTTTTTCTTTGAATAAAAAGAAAGTTAAATAGATGCTGTCAATGCTGCCTTGCCTCAAAATCCTCTTGTCTATCCTTTATAGATTTGCAACCCAAAAGACCAATGATTCTCTCCCCCAGTATTCTCCTTCCCAAAATTAATGCAAACATTGATTTCAAAAGCTTTGCAGCAGCATTATTTTGAATGTATTGAAGCACCTTATTTTCATTCAGATCCCAGGATGTACTCTATTCTGCTTGGAACTTCTTTTACAAGTTCAGAATGTACTTCCCCACCAAAGTTTGCGAGGCCCAAACTTGTAAAAGAAGATTTTCTTGAACTCAATGAACCCACCAAAACAAAGGCAGGAAATGAAACAACACAGAATGTGAGTCTCTCTTAAAACAAGGCACAGATTATCACCCACAAGACACACACACATGCGTGCACACACTAATATCACCAAGTTTTGTGTTACACTGATCGGGATTAGAAGAACAATTTAATCTAATCTAATTTAATTTAATTTAATTTAATAGTCATACTTATATATGCCACCCACTCAGGTAGAACCCGACACAGGGCGGCATTACAGCAAATTCTAAAAACATATAAAAACACTTAAAACCCCATATCCCACTCACCCATCCCACCCACTATAAAAGAGAAAAAAGGGTTCTTAATTGTTTACATAAACCAGCAGGCGGGGACCGTATTCCCATTAGGACCTCACACCTGCCCTGCGAGCCAGGTCTTCAGTCCTCTCCTGAAGGGCAGCAATTCTGTTTGAAGTCTTAAATCTGTTGGCAGGAGGTTCCAGAGGGTTGATGCAGACACGGAGAAGGCCCTCCTACGGGTGTTGGATAGAAGTGCTCCCCTAGTTGATGGCACTATTAGAGAGCCCCTCTAGTACGCTCTGGTTGGATGGGCAGACACTCTTGGGATGATGCGGTCTCTAAGGTATCCTGGCCCACTGCCATATAGGGCTTTAAAGGTCAAAACCAGCACCTTGAATTGCACCTGGAGGCAAACTGGTAACCAGTGCAGCTCCCGAAGTAGCGGTGAGGTATGTGCATATTGTCCACACCCCATCACCACCCGGGCTGCTGCATTCTGGACCAGCTGCAGCCTCAGAATGGTCATCAAGGGCAGTCCCATGTAGCGCGCATTACAGTAATCTAGTCGGGAAGAGCGTGAGTGACCATAAGCAAGGAGTCCCTGTCCAGGAGCGTGCACAACTGGCAAATCACCGAAAGTTGGACAAAAGCCCTCCTGGCCACAGCTGCCACCTGTTCTTCCAGCAGCAGCCATGAGTCCAGAAGGACCCCCAGGTTGCACACTGGGTCTGTCTGGCGCAAAACAGCCCCATCCAGAACCAAAGATGATGGCTCCCAGGATAATACGGGGCCACTTATCCATAGCCACTCTGTCTTGCTGGGATTCAGCCGAAGCCCATTGGCCCCCATCCAGACCCCAACAGCCTCCAGGCATCCGGACAGGATTTCAACAGCATCACTGGGGTCCCCATGGGCGAAGATGTACAACTGAGTGTCATCCGCGTACTGATGGTACAGCACCCCATGGGAACGAATTATCTCACCCAGTGGCTTCATGTAGATGTTAAATAGGAGAGGAGAGAGCACCAAACCCTGAGACACCCCATACTTGAGAAGCTTAGGGCTGGACCTCTCACTCTCCAACCACACTGACAGGTTACGGCCCTCCAGAAAAGAGGAAAACCAGGACAACACAGTGCCCTGGATCTCCAGTCCTTTGAGCCGTTCCAGAAGGATACCTTGGTCGACGGTATCGAAAGCCACTGAGAGGTCAAGAAGAGCAAGAACGGATGGATAACCCCCATCCCGCTCCCGCCAGAGATTATCCATCAGTGCGACCAATGCTGTCTCCGTACCTGTTATGTATGTTAACTGTGATTTCTGATAGGAGTGGAATGTGTCTTTTCTCATGTATCTATTCTTATGCAGGTGGGTGGATCGAGAGATGTGCACACTCTGTTGGCCAATGGGCTTGTTGTATTATTGTTACTGTTACTGTTTATAGGAGTGGAATGTATCTTTTCTCATGTATCTATTCTTATGCAAATGAGTGGATCGAGAAGTGTGCACACTCTGTTAGCCAATGGGCTTGTTGTATTGTTGTTACTGTTACTGTTTGTGGTGTATATGGGTCCAAGTTTTGCCCCATCCAAACAGTGTTCAAACCCCACTAATAAAGAGCTGAATTTCACTACTTCATTCGTCTGCTTCTTCATTCCTTGAACACCAAAGTACCATACCCAGGCCTGAATCCTGATTGAAAGTGGTCAATTCTGGCAGGACCCTCAGTGGCACAAACTTTGAATGCTACGATGCCAACGACTGAAACTTTTTACCAGCAAAACTAATACAGTGATTGGTGGACCCCTTTGACAGAGAATGAGGTCATAGCATTCTGACACATATTAGCAATAGAGCTTTTATTTTAAGATATGTAAAAGTGAATTGTTTTCTCCAGTTTCAATTTTCCAGAAATGTCAAGTATACTTCAGCTATCAGAAACTTAAAAGACACTGAATTATAATAATGATTGCCAGGCAGAGAATTGTTCCAACATGATCAAGAAAAATTAATTAGAGCTTCTTACTAAAAAGAAATCCACAAAATTAAATTAAGTATCTAAATATGATGGCCCATCTGACACAGCATTGCAGGCGCACCCCCCAAATAAAGACTCAGACACCGGTATATGGATAAAGGCATTGGGCCACATTTATTGAATAATGCCCTAGTCCGAATTATAACTTTCAATTGGTACTCAGCCAATTATAATTCTTAAGGCAAGAAGGCCGCAGTAACACTGGTAAGGTTCCTCCCAAAATTGCCAATGGCAATTGGCTACAATGTATCCATTTGTATCAATTTGTTTGTTAACACAAACAAATTGTTGAACGTAGTCAATAAACTATCTACTGACCCCACCCTCTGACGTGTATCCGTCAAATCACGGGGTGATGCATGCTGAAGAGCTCCTGCCATCACCCCTTTGCCTGGTTCGTCGTTGACCGGTCAACGTTATTACACCTGTACCTGTCTAAGTGTTGGCCAGTCAATTGCGAACCTGCCGGATACCTGTGGGTCATAAATATTTACCTTACCAGTGCTACCCGCCACACAGGGAGGCATCCATGATGACTCACCGCCCCCCCCAGACCGTCAGCTCGGTCGGCAGGCCTGCTTGCATCACACCCAGAACGAGGTACATACCTCTAGCCGACAGGTGAACCCCTTCTCCTGCCTACCAGCAAAATTTTTGTGTAAGCCTAGCATCCGGTCTCCAATGGCCATCTCACAGCCATGCCGGAACAGTCTGAACTAGGGAGATCTGCATCTCCCCTAAATTGGTGTCTCGGCACGATGTTAGACCATAGCGACCGTATGTAAGCCATACGTGATATAAAATGCCATGTCACAGCCCCTCGACGGTTTAGTAACAGCAGTGATCCGTATAAGATCGCTGCCGCCGAGGTGCCTGTAAAACATTGGGCGGTCCAGCATCCCCGTCAGACAGCAGGAATGGCCACAGTTCCCGCCCCCATGTGCCGCACATACCATACCATAGCATACGTGCGGATGCACACAGCCCAGCCGGGGTCCACTCTCTGTCGCTGCAGCATATACTGCTGCCCAGTGTACATAGCTGCGGCCCACCAGCCCCCTGCCACCGGCGTGTTGAGACCCCTGGGATCTGTAAAAGAGGAGAAAAAAGGTGAAGGACATAACTAGGTACTCGTACAGTGAGGGGACGTACATATCTGAAATTGCGCGTAGACGCATATCCACCTCCGAGTACCCCAAACGTTGCCGCGATCAACGTGACGCCTATCTTAAGTAAATGGTGCCAAAACGGGCCCCACACCATGAAACGCGGCACCGGTCACCCTCAGGGACTTTACTATGGTAAGGGTAGACCCATCCCGGTGGCAGAAAACAGGCTGGGGCGCGCAGCAGGCACTGTCGAAAATTCATGTAGGGCACCAACCGGACAGATGTCTCAAAAACTTCGTAGCAGTATACACCACTGCCTACACCGTGCTGAATAACCCGTGAGGACCGCATCCCCACTCGAGCCCACTCATGTGTGACAGAGACATCTTCGAGTTCCAGTGCCCTACGAGACACATCCGCCTTACACAGGTGGCACCAACTCTGGCACCCACTCACTGATGCGGAGCGCTCCAAAAAGGCTACCGTGGTAGCTGCATGGCCAAGAGCCACCTCACACCTATCTGTACATATGTAATGCCAGCCTCGTGCAAGGTGGGTCAGAAACTCTGGGAACAGGGGTGACGCGTGTACGGGTGGCGGACACGTTCCCATGTCCACCCCTCCCAAACACGATGCATGAACGCATAGTGATACGCCTTACGCGTGCGAGGTGCCAATGACCTGTCCGGTTCCCTTCCCCTCGCCAAACGTCCAGCCATCGGCCAAAAGTGGAGAGTGGAATCCCTCTGCTTCCGGAGTAAGGCACGGAACCGGGTGATCTGCAGGTGGTGGAAAGCAGCAGTAATGTCATTATAAATACCTAGAACATGTCTGGGGTAGAACGGCACATTTATGCGTAGGCTTCTCAACAGAATAAACAAACTAGTGTCATGACCCTGGGGGATTTGCATGTCTGGGTGTTGACAATGTGCACCACTGCCGCATTGTCACACCGAAATTGGACCACTGAGTAGGCCCACTCATTGCACCATAGCATCAGTGTTCTCCAAAATGGGGAAAAACGCAAGGAAGGTAAGATCGCGGAGGCGATCCGTGCACCCACCCTCAGAGTAAACCCCCATAAGTCCGGGAGCCGGAGGTATCCGACCGTACTTGAAATCTAGGGCAGACCATCAGGTCTGATCTCCAGGAAGAGACCCCGTTAAACCCAGGAGTAATTTGATCGAGACCGGACAAAATTAAGGTGGCCATGAATTAACTGCAGCTCACGAGGGCACACTTTATGTCTGGCAATCAATGCCAAACTCGCCGCCGAGCTCCAAGCCACCGTATTCATGGTTAACCCGGACGCCCGCGCGACAGAGTCGATTCAGAAATGTGAGCTTAGTAGATGGGACCTCGGTCTATTCAGGCGCCAAGGGGACACCCAGTTCCCACCTGAGTGTCTGAATTGTAATGAGGAGACGCGTGCACGTGTCCAAGCCCCGTTCACCCCCGAACCAAAAGTCATCGAGGTAATGGGCTAGAGACCGAGACCCCGACCTGTGAGCAAATGGCCACTGAGTGAAGTCCCCAATCGGTCGAGTGCTGAACATGAATTAACTCAATCAGAAGGGGGTTGGCCTTATCTAAGTAAAATTCCCCTCGGAACCTAAAAAACCCAATAGGTCTAAATCATTGGGTGCACTGGCAATAATCTGAAAGCCGAGTGCATATCACACTGTGCCAAAACAGCACCAGAACTGCGTGAGCGTGCCACCCATAGTAGCCGAACCAACTACGAGTACCTGACTGAACAAGGTCATCAGGAATGGCATCCCTGAATGGAGAACCCACAGGGTAAGCTGAATGGAGGATTAAATGACATTCACCCTAGTTCTAGCTCAGTATGAGCTTCATGGGAGAGACATTCGACTTAGGAAAGGTGTTTCCAAGAAGGGCCCCCGCTACTCTCATAGCCCCAACTCCCTTAGCTGTGGACAGTGGAGCCCCCTCTTCGTTACCTTGCAAGGGAACCAGATTAGTAGCATCCTGGGACCCCCAACACCCCCGAATGGATACAAAAGCCCCCATAGAAAACCCTCCAGCAGGTATCCTGCCCAATCCCTTCTTGGATGAACTGAGTGCCATCTCTCTAGGCTGACTATACTAATTGGGGCGGGGGGGGGGGCTTATGACAAGGTTAGTTGCTTCAGACGGAGCTCAGATCGCCCCTGTGCACCCCTACCTCAGTCCTGTAACCCACCAACCCGCGGGCACGCGGAGGCGGCGTGAGGGCCAGCGCAAAAGGGGACACGAAGTCGGTAACGACCGTGGTGCGTAGTACACGCATCGTCAGCTGAGTAGGCCGAACACAGCAGGCGGGCTGGAACCCCCTGCCCGACCAGTTAGTGTGGAGCCTGTGTCTGAGCAGCCCGCTGCTCAGCATGACCACCATGATACCTATCACCAGGCACCAGTCACGTGGGAGTGATGTACACGAGCACACTCGCTGACAGGGCTCGTCCCACCTCCCCTCAGGGTATAGAGCCACCCTAATCCACATTCCTCACCGTAAGCCAACTGCCATGGGCCCATCTAATCAACCATCGCCCTGCAAATATTAGCAATGGATGGAAGCACCAGGATGGCCCAAGCAGGTCAAGCCCTGCGGCATACCACCATACGTACAAAGTATGCTGCCAACCAGTTGGCCCAAGGTGCGCGGTGGCTCATGACGATGGGACATCTCTTTGTCTCAGTTGCCCTGTCCCTCTCTCTCCTCCTAGTGGGCTCGCAGTTCAATAGGGAGAATATCCACATGTCCCCCTCCAGCCCTTACCCCTCATGGCCTGCGGCCAATAATCACCCAGGGGCAAGTAATAGCCGGCCATCGGCAAAGCCCTCGACGGGACATTCTGCATAAAGGGCATGCGCAGCAGGACCCGGACAGCCCCTGCGATGCTCAGCACTGTCCCGGGGGCGGACACCCCAGTGCGTGGTGGCTTACTACGGCGGGACCGCACATGTCTCTGTCCTCCTGTCCGCACCGCCTATCCTTATTGGGATCTCGGTTCATAGGGAGAATATATCCACATACTCCCCCCACCAAATCTTTTCCCTCGTGACCTGGAACAAATGATCACCAGGGTGCAATGAATAACCAGACATCGGCAAAGCCATCACCGGTACATGATGTACACGGGGCATACGCAGTGGGACCTGGACAGCCCATGCGATGCCACGTACTGCCCCGAGGGCGGAAACCCCCACCCCCAACGTCGTGCCAGAATGCAACCAAGGGGCACTGGGATAGGCTGGCAAGTGATGCCCACCAGCCTCAAATTGGCGAAGCCATGACCACTGAACCCCACCGCTGGAAGTGGACTGTGATGTGGGTGCATTCAACTTGAACCTAATACTCACTAGTTGCACCCCCGTGAGCCGCCCCCACTGGGGGTTCCGGCCCACGGCAGGCGTCGGAGCTCGCGACCGAAATCGAGCTCTGGGGCCACATCCAACCACACCCCAGTTGGATTTCCGGACAAAAAGGGAGCTGCGAGACGGCGGCAGACACAGGCCGGAGTGTCTCAAGCAGCTCGACCCGGCTGGCCGCCTGTTGCAGAGTGGCAGCAGTCGAAGTAGCTGGTAGAGACGAAGGGCCCCGGTACATAGGGAAGGGCCCCTTCCCACTGGATTGCCCATGATGCCTCCAACACAGCTAAACATGCTAACCAGGCATCCCCTGCCACGGAAACCCCTAGTATAAGGTGGGCCAGGTGGGCCGGCCGGCCGGCTAGGGATTGTGCCAGAGGCCCCAATTTGAGCTCCTGGGCCAGAATAGGGGCCATGCCCAAAACTCCGGCCCCTGAGGGGGTAAAATGTGCTGTGTGCCAGCACCAGGCCCTCCCCCAATCGTTCTGGCCCATGGCCGGCAACTGCGGGCCGAGGGCCGAATCCCCTGAAGGGCCGGCCCGAGGCTGAGAGCCGAGGGCCATATCCCAATCTGCCCCATCCCACCGGTAACGGTGGGTAAAGGTGTTGTCTTGCTCCATTGCAGGGGCGCAGCCATGGCAAGGTGGGCCACACGGCCCACTGGTTGATACACTGGGGACCCCCATTTGGGAGCCAGGTCCTGAAGAGGGCCATGCCCAAATCTCCGGCCCATGAGGGGCCGGAGGCAAGCCCTCCTGGGTGAGGTCGCCGTGGCCTTCCTCTTGGGAGGCATCTCTGAAGGAAGACGATCCCTGTCCGGGGATCGCAAGCGCCGAACTGGCTAAAAAGCCGAAGACTGGAGAAACGAAGAGCGACGGAGAAAACCTCTCCTCTCTGTCGCTATTTCTAAAATGGCAGCTCGGCTGCCTCATGGCCACCCCTTTTATAGAGGGGTGGCCAAGCCCCCTAACTCACCCGGATGTCTGAGTCCGGGTGGGGGGTGGGGGGCTGCAAAGAGCGCGGTGGCCATTTTGGCGCCGCACTTTCATTTGTTTTCCTTGATGAAGTGGCACCTTGCAACTCTGTAGTGATTAACTTGATAGAAACACCCAAAAATAAAAGAAAACAAGACACCTCACTATTTATTTAGCATGTTTACTCCTTTGATATACATATATAATTTGAGTGTCTGTCAAACTTAGAAATTCAAGGAATGAATAGGAAGTCAAGGGATGAATAACTCTTACATAGAGGAAAGGATAAAAGCTTGGTGTATCCTTATTAGCTTCTTTTCAGCATCATGGCAGCTGATGAAAATGTACTTTTCGTTACTTCAGCTGTAACCTGACAGAGCTGACTGAATTGCTATGCATCATTATACTTTCAAACTAATGGCCTCTAAAAATATGAACAACAAAACCTAGCTGAGCATTAAAAAAGAGAGGAAGGAAACATAAAGGAGATGTGAAAAGAAAAGCACTTGAAAGGTCAATTCCGAGGACCTATCTACGAGAGCATTTGTTTCTAAAAGTTATACTTGCTGCTAGTCCAACACAGACAGGGAGGGGTACACAGAAAGAGCTGCCTCAAAGATTGTGATATTTTTGAGCCACAATCATGTGTACCTTGGTAATGACAACCTTGTGTTACTGGCTAATCTTTCTCACACTAGATCAGGGAAAGGGAACTGCAGAATGAAATACAGTAATCAAAAGGTGAATTCATTTTGGCAGATTCATGTCTAGAAATGGAAGAAAAACAAACAGACAGAGAGAGAGATGATATAGCGATGTGGGTTTGAACACTGGCCTTAGACCAAGGAGTTCAAATACACTCCATAACTCCTGGGAGTGGGGCCCGCCATGTTATGTGGCTGATGGAGTTACATGCTTTGCTATGTGGACTTCAGCAAGCTGCATGGTCCCAGGAGAAGGGATGTCTGAGTAATTTATACTAAGGAAAAGCCTGGGAAGGTTTCTACAAGTCTGATTTAATTTGACAGTGCACTATTACTATTATGATTACAATTAAGATTAGCAGTAACAGCAGCAACATTTATGCTACACATATAGGAATGAGATTTTTTTGATTTATTGGAATACCAAACCTACAGAAGGAGTTAATGATCTCATTGATCCACCCTGTCAAGTTCTCACTTGAAGCTTTCACTAGCTGGGAAGGGAAGGGTCTAGCAAAGAAGTCCTAGCCCTGCAGCCAGAGAGCACCCTGGAGGCTTCCTGGGTTGTTATTGGCTGAAAGTGTTCCAAAAAAACCCAAGGACCCAATGTGTTCACCTTTGGAATCAAGGTGTTGTGTATGTATGCATGGATGTTCATTGTACTGTAAAGGCAAGAATGTAACCACTCCAAATACAAACGATCTCAGCTGTAAAGGAACGCGAGCAGACAGCCCATAGAGGGCAGCTGCGAGCGTTCAGTCTCACATGGTTCACATTGCTCAATCACGGACAGCCGCGGGAAAACCTTCCCCGCATTCAGCAGCAGAAGAAAGAGGCGTGCCTGGGCAAGGCCACGCCGGTAGCAGCCAATGAGCTACCGTGCTACAAGATTCAAATGTAGAGGGCTACTGTATATATTGAGATGTATCACCACCATTACCTCATGCTTCACCGGAACACCATGCAATAAACCTGTGTTAAACCAATCCTTCGGTTGTCCTGTTGTCTTTGGTCCCATACACCAAATTGGCGACGAAGGTGGGATATGGCTGCCCACGGGACCAAGACATGCGCCGGCTACGAGATCAGGAAGCCGGGAGACTTGGAGCTGTTTGAGATAGACTTCAACGCAGCGCTGGTGGAGCTCGAAGTCTCAGATGAGGCCAAGAAGAGGGCCATTTTCGTCCGCATGCTCGGACACGAGACCAAGAGGACCTTGGTGGACCTGATCGCGCCGAGGAAGGTGGGCGACCTCAAAGCCACAGAGCTCCTGGCGGCACTGCGCGCCCATCTCCGGCCAGCGATAGCGATGTTCCCCGCTCGGAGCGTATTCTGGAGGCGAGTCCAGGCGCCCGGGGAATCGGTCGCCGAGTTCGCCGCGGCCCTGCGGCTGGCCGCCGGCCCATGCAAGTGGGAGACCCCAGAAGTCACCCTCCGGGACTGCCTGCTCTGCGGTCTGAGGGATACCGAGACTCAGCGCGCGCTGATGAAAAGGGAGCCGCCTCCCACGTGGCAACAAGTCCTCGACACGGCGCAGGCCGCGGAGGCCACGACTGCCGGGGTGCAAGAGCTTCAGGACTGGCGCCCGAAGCCCGCCAAGGCAGAGAGCTCGGTGCGCGCGGCCCGGCGAGTTTCGAACTCGTCTGCGGAGAGCAGCGACGATGAGGACGTCCGGAGGGTCCAGAGAGAGGGCCGGCGCTGCGACAGCTGCGGCGCCGCCCACGCCCGTGCCAGATGCCCATTCCGCAAGGCCGAGTGCCACAACTGCGGCCGGCGCGGGCACATCACCAAGGTCTGCCGGAAACGGCGCGAGGCCACAACAAGGAGTTCTCCAGACCGCTCGGCGAGGCAGGACCGCACCACGAGGCCCAAGGACGGCACCCGGACCACGAGGACGCGGGACGGCGTAGGGCACATCTCCGACGACAGCGAGGACGACGCTCTGGTTTGCAGCGTTTCCACGGAGCACCCCCGTTACTTCGTTGAGGTACATAAGAACATAAGAACATAAGAACAGCCTTGCTGGAACAGGCCACAGCCCATCCAGTCCAGCATTCTGTCTCACACAGTGGCTCACCATTTCCTTCAGGGTATTCCCAAGGAGATGCCTTCACCTGCTTAGGATTCCCTGGAAATGGCATTGAGAGATATCCTGCCTATCTCTCCAACCCGGAGGTTGTCCTTAGGTAGCCATAATTATAGCCATTGATAGCCTTGTCCTCCATGAACTTGTCTAATCCTTTCTTAAAGCTGTCAAGACTGACAGCTGTCACCACTTCTTCTGGCAGGGAGTTCCATAGACCAGTAATCCTCTGGGTGAAAAAGTACTTTCTCTTATTTGTTTGAGAACTAGTACCCAAAAGTTTCATGGAGTGTCCCCTAGTTCTAGTGTTGTGCGATAGGGAAAACAGTTTTTCCTTATCCACTTTGTCCACACCGTGCATGATTTTATAAACTTCATTCAGGTCACCTCTTAGACGCCGTCGTTCAAGAGTGAAAAGGCCCAACCGTTGCAGCCTCAGATGGTAAGGAAGGTGTTCCAGTCCCCTAATCATTCTGGTTGCCCTCCTCTGTACTTTCTCCAACTCCATAATATCCTTCTGGAGGTATGGCGACCAGAACTGTACACAGTATTCCAGATGGGGCCTCACCATAGATTTATAAAGAGGCAAAATGACACTTGCTGACTTATTTTCTATACCCTTCCTAATGATCCCTAACATTGAGTTTGCTTTTTTCACTGCTGAGGCACACTGGGTTGACACCTTCATTGAGCTGTCCACCAGGACACCAAGGTCCCTTTCCTGGTTTGTCGCAGAGAGTTCAGACCCCATCAGTTTATAAATGTAATTGGGGTTTTTTGCCCCAACATGCATCACTCTGCACTTACTGATGTTGAAGCTCATTTGCCACTGTTTTGCCCACTCCCCCAGTGTCAAGAGATCCCTCTGGAGCTCTTCACAATCTCTCACAGTTTTCACTACCCTGTATAATTTAGTGTCGTCAGCAAATTTGGCTACCTTGCTTTTTACCCCTACCTCTAGATCATTTATGAAGAGGTTGAAAAGCAGGGGTCCCAGTACTGAACCTTGGGGGACCCCACTCTTTACTTCCCTCCACTTGGAGAAGTGTCCATTTAGTGCTACCCTCTGTTTCCTGTCCCTTAGCCAGTTGCTGATCCAGGACAAGACCTGTCCCTTTATTCCATGACTGGTAAGTTTATTCAAGAGCCTTTGGTGTGGGACCTTGTCAGTAATACAAGGGGCCCCTGTTAGAATGGAGGTGGACTCGGGTTCGTCATACTCTATTATTCCCCAGGGAGAGTTCATGAAAATCGCCCCCCGCGTGCGGCCCAAGCTCAAAGCGTTGAGGGCCACACTGAAGGACGTGCAAGGGAACCGCATCCCAGTGTTGGGGGTTGGGAAGTTCCAGGTCCAGTTTAAAAAGCACACCGCAACGCTTCCCCTAGTCGTCCTCAAGGGAGGAAAGTGCAGCCTCCTCGGGACTCAATGATTCCAGCCCCTGGGGTTGTTCATTGGGGGGGTGCACGCCGTGGGAGCACACGCCACCGGGACTGATCCAATACAGAGTGTGTGCGACGCGCACCCCGAGGTTTTCAAAAAGGGGCTCGGAAAATTCAAGGGCCCCCCAGTGACTTTCGACCTGGACCCTGAAGTACGTCCAATCAGACTTAAACTGCGCAGAGTGCCTTTCGCACTAAAGGACAAAATAGAGGCGGAGTTGGACAAGTTGGTGGGCCAGGGGATTCTTGTTCCTGTTGATTCTGCGGAGTGGGAAACTCCAATTGTAACAGCGCTCAAGGCAAACGGGGAGGTCCGCATATGCGCTGATTACAAGTGCACCATCAATAAGGCGATCCGCCCTAATGCTTATCCGGTGCCGGTAGTCAGCCACTTGTTGGCCAGGTTACACGGGGGGAGGTGTTTCGCTAAACTCGACCTGGCCCAAGCCTACCAGCAACTCCCGGTGACCCCCGCCGCAGCTGCTGCACAGACCATAGTCACCCACAAAGGGGCGTTCCAGGTATCGCGCCTCCAATTCGGCGTGAATTCGGCGCCCGGGATTTTCCAGTCACTCGTGGAACGCCTCCTGAAGGGGTTAGAGGGGGTGTTACCCTACTTTGATGACGTATTGATTACAGGGGGGAGCCGGGCCGAATTAGCAAGCAGGTTGGGAAGGGTCCTGACAATATTCGAGAAAGCGGGGTTGCGGTTGCGGAGGGACAAATGCGTTTTCTTCGCAACTGAGGTTGAGTTCCTAGGGTTCCGTGTTACTCCCGAGGGAATCAGGCCATCCCAATCCAAGGTGGCCGCCATCAAGAAGGCCCCTCGCCCCACCTCCAAGCCCGAGTTGCAGTCGTTCCTTGGACTGCTCAACTTTTACCACTCCTTCCTTCCGCGGAAGGCAGCAGTAGCGGAACCGCTACACAAATTGTTAAAAAAGGACGAGGCATGGAAGTGGGGCGACGACCAGGAGAGGGCTTTCAATGACCTGAAGCGACTCCTGGCATCAGATGCGGTACTGACCCATTTCAATCCCAAACGCCCAGTGGTCCTGATATGCGATGCATCCCCGGTGGGGGTGGGGGCGGTGTTATGCCACGTACTGGACAACGGGAGGGAGGCCCCGATAGCGTTCTACTCTAGGTCCTTGTCCCAAGCGGAGAGGAACTATGCCCAGACAGACAGGGAAGCACTAGCGATAATTGCGGGGACTAAGAAATTTCATGATTTTGTGTACGGCCGCCCCTTCACCATAGTGACTGACCATAAGCCCTTGCTAGGCATTTTCACCGCAGATAAGCCCACACCCCAAATCCTGTCCCCGAGAATGCTCAGGTGGGCCATTTTTCTCAACGCGTATCAGCACGCGTTGGTATACCGGCCCGGGAAGGAGATCAGCCATGCGGATGCTCTGTCGAGGTCCCCCATTCCCCGGGATTGCTGCCACGTGGGCGAGGTAGAGAGGGACCACCAGGTCTTAATGATAGAGGTCCTAGACTCCCCTCCAGTAGTACCGGCCGACATCGCTAAAGCGACCGGCAAGGACAAAACGCTGGCCACCACATTTTGCTTCCACATTTTGTAATCACTTGATATATTTGCCATATATTTCATTACCTTTAGTGTATGGGACCAAAGACAACAGAACAACCGAAGGGTTGGTTTAACACAGGTTTATTGCATGGTGTTCCGGTGAAGCATGAGGTAATGGCGGTGATACATCTCAATATATACAGTAGCCCTCTACATTTGAATCTTGTAGCACGGTAGCTCATTGGCTGCTACCGGCGTGGCCTCGCCCAGGCACGCCTCTTTCTTCTGTTGCTGAATGCGGGGAAGGTTTTCCCGCGGCTGTCCGTGATTGAGCAATGTGAACCATGTGAGACTGAACGCTCGCAGCTGCCCTCTATGGACTGTCTGCTCGCGTTCCTTTACAGCTGAGATCGTTTGTATTTGGAGTGGTTACATTCTTGCCTTTACAGTACAATGAACATGCACACATACATACACAACATCCCTCCCCCCTAGGATGGGACGAAGTCCCGCAACCATTGTGGCTTGCCGCACGTGCGCTTGGTGCCTCACTAGTTTCAAAGAATTGGCATAAATGTTGGAGCATATTTTTAATGGCAGCCAGGTTGTCATTTGTGGGAGCTCTCCTCCATTTGCTCTCCAGCCTCCACCTAATATGCTTCAGAGTTCTGAGATCAAGCTATGGACTTGGGCAAACTCTGAGACAGATCTGGTGTTTAGGAGTGATAGTGTCAATACCCCTGATGGTCTCCATGTATCAGTACTCAACCAGGGCAGAGACAGTATTGCCTGCATAATGATAAGAAATCCTCCCAAGGCAGTCTTCAATCCCATTGGGTCCATCAGCCTGAGATGGTAGACCATGAAAAAGGGTACCTGCTCCCTTGGGAATGGGGCACTACCTCCAGACATGGTCAGATTGTTATTGGCTGAAACTGAAGCAGGTAACAATCTGACCATAGCAAAGGGATGGTAGTGATCTCCTTCACCCTCAGATCATATCTCTGCCAAGTAGGCCAGGTCCAGTCATGCCATGAAGTCTGCTGCTGCCCAGAAAAAGATGCCCTGGCGTGGATGTTAAATTCCACCATGACCAAGATCCTAGATGATTTCGACACTGTGGTGGCAAAAAGCCTGCATAATGTAAACCAACATTATTCCTATTCAATCCATAGAGCACAGTTCCATGAGTAAACACTCAAGACCCAAACTAGACAGGGAAGAGTACTTGCTTTCTTTTAAGGTGTTTAAAGATGTTTATTGTTCGTCTATCAGTTTAAAAACATGACAGATGTGCAGACTGTAAATGCATATTCAAGAATCTATATCTCTAAAATCAACATACAGCACTGGACCTGCACCCCCCGCCCAGACAACGCCGGCCCTGCCTACCTCAGACCTCTGGTGTGTCCGGTGCAGGGTATAGGCAGGCTGTTTCGGGGTTTTGTACCCTGAAAACCAGATGCAACACCCCCCCCCCCCCGTGGCATGAAATGGCCGGGGAAGCAGTAATAGGCATGCGCAGAAGCCTGGCAGGAGTTACAGGCGCCGGGCAGGCTACACTGCACCTGCACGAATAGTGGTGCATGCCTATTACCTGCCTCCCTGGGTCGGGTGGGAGGAGGATCCACTGGCTGGCTGGCTGCAGTGGTGCCATTTCAGCCAGCCGCCTGCCAGAGAGGGCCAAGGAGAGGCTACCACCTTGCCTCCTCCGGGAGGCCTGGGCCGCCCACAGCACTCTGTGCCGGCCAGGCCTGCCGGAGAAGGCAATGCCCTTCTCTGGGAGGAATCAGCCGGCCAGGGCACCCAGAAGCCAGCCACCTCCCAGAGAGGGCCGGGAGAGACCTCCGCCTTGCCTTCTCTGGGAGGCCTGGGCCGCCCACAGCGCTCTGTGCCAGCCAGGCCTGCCAGAGAAGGCAAAGCCCTTCTCTGGGAGGCATCGGGCGGCCAGGGCACCAGGACGCCAGCTGCCTCCCAGACAAGGGCCGGGAGAGGCCTCCGCCTCCGGGAGGCCCTTCTCCAGGAGGCATCGGCCAGCTCCGGACCATGCCTGTGCAAAACAGGGCACCCCTGCTAGTATATACTACTAACATATAGAAATGAAAGAAAACTGAAAACAGATTAAAGTCTCAAGAAAAAAACATATTGCACCCAAGAGTGCCCAAACTATGGTCCATGGGCCTGATCCAGCCCCCAGCACCAATTCTCCAGCCCACATGTCCCGCACCACTCCCAGAAGTGGAAATAAAACACGCCCACACATGTGCAGAATGCTGCCGTAAATGCACCCTTGGCTGCTGTTTGAAAGCCATATAGGATCTCTACCACTGTGAACATGAAAACAAAAAATCTACTTTACTATTATGAAGCAAGCATCCCCTTCTATTCCTTTACATTATATGGATCTGATTTTTCTCTCATCGATTTGTATCTTGTTAGTTTTGTTGCTATCATCATCATCAATATGTAACTGTATTGTATTTTTTGAAGATTTTATTCTTTGTCTACAAGCTTGAAAAACCCAAGTAAATATAAGCTGTCTGACAGATACACTGACTGTAAATGCATATTCAAGAATACTGTATATACTAATAATAAGTAAATTTATATAGTTCCAGATTTAGCAATTTAAACTGTTTGTATGGTTTATGTAGGTTATAATTTACTTCTTAACAAGTTTGATATTATTGCAGTCTCTCTGCATCTCTTTCCACAACACCTCCAGTGTGGGATCTTAACAGCTCTCAGTTGGGCAATTTTGTCTTATGAATCTAATTGTCTTCAAGAAAATTGAGCTTTTTGAAGTAGCATAAAAATACTTTGAAAATAAGAAAAATGAGGAAAGGTTTGCAGTGATGAAGAACACACTGTCAACAGAGTACAAACAGTGGGGTTTGTAGTGGCAGTCTATGAATGGCAGAGAAAGGCCGTTTTCTCGTAAAAAGAATGATAATGACAAATCCTCTGGAGAGGTGAAGAAATGGGCAGGAGGAAAGGATGAGATGAAAAGGTTTACATTGAATTTTTCTACATGCTTCAAGGCAGAAGGACATGAAATGAAATGTTTGTTCTTCATCACTTGACTCCTTCCAGTGTAACAAAAAGCCTTCAAAGATAAGCCTTAGAAGGCTGTCTAACCATCATCAATTCAAACACCCTTATGAGATTAATGAATTGAAACGGAGGCTTTGCTTTTAGTGAGTTAAAATGGTTACTGTGTTTCCTTCCTGAGATAGGCATGAAATTCTGAAAGGCCAGTTGTTTGGGGTTTGGCCAAAGGTCCAGGTATGGATGTGTAGTTTCCTATACACCACTGTGAAACTACGAAACAGACATGTCAGTACCACACTATGTTGCAAACCAATGGATTGATACACCTATCTGCATACCTCCAGCTTCCATCCAGAACACACAACAAAACCCATTGTCTTCAGCCAAGTACTCGGGAAGAACTGCATCTGCTCAGACCCACAAGACAGAGATGCAAAGCTCAAGGTCCTACAAAATGCATATCTCAAACTACAGTACCAATATGCTTAAAGAAGAAATCAGCCAGGCAAGATGAATACTCAGAAGCAACTTATTGCAAGACAGGCCCAGAAGAGAAAGCAATCGAACACTGCTGATTGTCACTTTCAACCCATTACTAAAACCTCTTACATGCATCATGAAAGATTTCAAACCCATCTTGGACAGGAATACTTCACTCTCCAAAGCCCTTGATGACAGACCTTTACTTGCTTACAGACAACCCCCCAAACTCGAGCAACTATTAATGCACAACATACTATGCAACATTGATACAGAGATGGGAACTAAACCTTGTGTCCCCCCAGACCCTCACCCAACACCTCCTAAAAGTTAATTCAGCAAACTTCTGCACAGATTCTGACAGTGACTCTGAATCTGATATGGATGCAGACTTGGAGGCTAAGGAGGATCCATGCTCAAGGCAGGAATTTGCCCACCAGCAGAATATCGTTTGCCACTCCCTCCTCTTCAAATGGAATCAGATCACCAGACTGGGGCCTATCAGGTTTGCAGGGGATGTTTGGGTGTGGTTTCTGGGTAACATAAATATCTGTTTTTCCGCAACCTCGTGCATCTTGTTTGGGTTACACAGTGACCCTCCCACTTGCCTGAAGTGCATGACGAGAGGTAACTGGTTGTTTCATAGCTGGACAGGAATTTTTGGCTCACACCTATATTGTCCTGTGGTGTTTTGTTTGTTTGTTTTTGCCTGTCCCGTTATGCACGGAAGAGAATTTGGGCATTTGGCTGGGAGCTGTTGCTTTAGATCCCCTTGGTGGGTAGTGTGGTTAATAGGGTCCCCTAAGGGCCCAGTTTTTTTCATAATGAACAAGTTGTCCCAGGGTGGAGTGTACACCTGGGGATAATGGCTGGCTCTTCCAGGCCATGCATGGCAGAAACAAGGGAGGAAAGGCCAATGATGGACTTGGCCCTCTGGGCCCATGGGAGGGGTATATTGTTCAGAATGACAACCCAGACTACACTTCAAAGACACCTGCTGAAGATCCACAGAGAAGGTGTAGTTGTTATTTTCCACCCATCCTGCACAGTAAAAGAACAGAAGAACATTGTCCTGTCCATGTCTCCACCCACCATCCAGCAATTGGTATGGTCATAAAAGCAATCATCCAGCAACCAGAAACATTGAGTAATTTTTTTAAAAAAAGAAATAGTTCTGAATTGATTAATTTCCAAGGTGATGCTTTAATGGACCTGAGGCACTACAACACTGTTGATAGGACAATTAAAAAGAACAATTAAGTGCTTAGAAGTGACAACACAGTTCTGTGAAGGAAGGAAGTGCTGTCCTACCACATCAAAGACCCAGAGAACAAAGCCTTTGCTATCCAGACTATCTCTGAGGATTGTCTTTGGTGAATCAAAGTTTAAACAATTATTAGACACACAAAAAGATATCCTGGCTATCTAATCAGAGAAGCATCATGAGTTTAGCTTTCATCTCCTAAATGCTTTTTATTTTGGACTCAGCAGAAACATCATCCTGTTACTCTGAAGAGAAGTTCAATATTAAAGTCACATTATTTTACTGTTACAATATTGTGGTGGTATACAAATTCAACAAACAAACAAATGAGTTCTATTGAACTGTTCCTTGGACCAAACTTGTTTCTACTTGTTTTCCATCTGCAAGGATGAGATCTGACTGAGAGGCATTACCATTTCAAATTCCTTGGCCTCGAACCTAATTCAAAATGTTTATCTAAAATGTAAGGTGAACATTATGACACTCCCAACCCTAATTTCAGCACATTAAAAAACAACCACCAACACATCTGATAAATTAATCTCTAAACCAAGGGTTCCCAACCTTTTTATGCCATCGGCCTGACCACACCCCCAGAAAGCTGAGCAGGGCTGACTATGCCCCCCCAGAAACGGAAGCAGATGCATGTACGACAGCCATAAATGCACCCACTTCCGCATTTCCGAAAACCATGGGTGCGTTTGCACATGCACGGGCATGTTTTACAGCTAACATAAACATATCCGCTTTCATTTTTGGCTATGATGGCAGTGGACCACATGATATGGTGTCACAGGTTGGTGCTGGGCCATGTGCTGTAGGCTGGGAACTCCTGCTCTAAACTAACTTCCTCTGCCTACAAATATTGGTACTGTTGTTCCAATAGTGGGACATATATCCTTCTTACATCCAGCTTTCAGCAGCATAATATATCAAGTGTTAGACATCAAGGGAGAAGAAAAAGACACCCTGCACATACACTGGTATAATCACTACAGCTAAGCATATGTGAAAAAAGGGACATTGAGCCCATGATTTTAAGGGGAACTGAAGAACAGATTATGCTATAATCAAGGGCCATCTAACATAGATTACCTGTTATGAACTGAGCTATTTCCATCAACTGAAATTGTTCTGAAGAAATCCAAGGAAAACCAGGACAACATTGTATTGGTGGGAAGATATGGACTCCTTAATGCTAACATATTAAAATGCCATTGATAATCACATAGTCCAGAATTATAAATGTGATAATCTTGGGGGGGGGGGGGAGATGAAAATAAAGGGAAAGGGGACATTTTTCAAAAAAGAGAGAGGGATTTTTAAAGTGAAAATTCAGCCAGAGAAGAAAGGACAAAAAGCCAGACTTCCTGCTGGGTAAAGTAAAATCTGCTATGGTTGAATTTCTACCTCTTCAAAGCAGGGAGAAAGGAGACTTTGGAGTTTGTTTAATAGTACCTGGTTGTTTAAGATAAAAAGCTTTTACTGAACATGACCCAGAATTATAAAATAACTGAACGTTTGTTTAAAAGCAATGCTTTAACTTTTGAATAATTTGTAGAACTACTGGACATATTTATTGCAAATAAACAAGAAAGCTATGATAATTGCTAATTTTTAAAGATTAAAATGTTAGGTTTTTGAAAATACATTTTAGCAGTTTCTTATCTAATAAAAAAGGTTGGTTGAGTCTGTATGGTGTGTCTGTAAATCTGAAAATAATAATATACTTAAACCTATTTGATCAAGTGTCACCAATTTGACACAGAGAAACACCAGTCTGTCTACCTCTACTTTGCCAAATTTGGTGCTAACCTGAAGCCTGTTTAAAAGTTACATTTTTTTGTTTGGGATGCCCCCATTTTTGAATTCCTTTGTTGAAAGTGGTTTTGCTTTTGTTGTTGTTGTTCAGTCGCACAGTCGGTTCCGACCCTTTGCGACCCTATGGACCATTGTTCTCCAGGCATCTCTGTCCTCCACCATCCCCCTCAGCACTCCCAGTTCTGTGCCCAGTGTGTCTACAATACCATCTAGCCATCTCATCTTTGGCCTCCCCCTTCTTCTTTTGCCCTCCACCTTTCCCAACATCAGGGCCTTCTCAAGTGAATCCTCCCTTCTCATTTGATGTCCAAAATACTTTAGCTTCGTCTTTACTATTAGCCCTTCCAATGAGCAGTCAATGTTGATTTCTTCTAAGATTGACCTATTTGTTCTCCTCGCTGTCCAGGGTACTCTCAAAACTCTCCTCCAACACCACATTTCAAAGGCATCTATTCTTCTGCGTTCAGCTTTCCTAATTGTCCAGCTCTCACATCCGTACATTACTACTGGGAATACCATTGCTTTGACTATTCTAATTTTTGTTTGCAATGTGATGTCTCTGCTTTTCACTATGTTCCCCAGGTTTCTCATGGCTTGTCTCCCAAGAATCAGTCGCCTTTTTATTTCATGGCTGCAATCCCCATCTGCCGTGATCTTTGATCCCAGGAAAGTAAAATCTGTCACTGCTTCTACTTCTTCCCCATCTATTTTCCAGGAACTGATTGGGCCTGTTGCCATTACCTTGGTTTTCTTGATATTGAGTCTCAAACCAGCTTTTGCACTCTCCTCCTTCAGCCCAATCAAGAGGTTCTTTAGGTCTTCCTCACTTTCTGCCATTAGGGTGGTATCGTCTGCATATCTCAGATTGTTTATGTTTCTCCCAGCAATTTTAATCCCATATTGTGATTCCTCCATCCCTGCATTTCGCATTATGTGCTCTGTGTATAGATTGAATAAGCAGGGTGATAAAATGCAGCCTTGTCTTACTCCTTTTCCTATTCCAAACCACTCTGTCATTCCATGTTCTGTCCTAACTGTTGCTTCTTGGTTCATGTACAGATTTCTCAGGAGGCATATGATGTGCTCTGGTATTCCCATCTCTTTAATTACTTGCCACATCTTGTTGTGGTCCACACAGTCAAATGCCTTAGTGTAATCAATGAAACAAAAGTAAACTTGTTTCTGGTATTCCTTTGTTTTCTCCATGATCCAACGTATGTTGGCAATGTGGTCTCTAGTCCCCCTGCCTCTTCTGAAACCGGCCTGCACCTCTGGTAGTTCTCTCTCCACATGTTGCTGAAGTCTGTCCTGTATTATCTTGAGCATCACCTTGCTGGCGTGTGGGATGAGTGCAATTGTTCGGTAATTTGAGCATTCTTTGGCGTTGCCCTTTTTTGGGATTGGGACGTATACTGATCTTTTCCAATCCTGTGGCCACTGTTTTGTTATCCAGATTTGCTGGCATATTGAGTGCAGTAATTTGACGCCATCATCTTTTAGCGCTTTGAAAAATTCGACTGGGATACCATCATATCCACTAGCTTTGTTGTTTGCAGTGCTCTTTAGGGCCTTTCTAACTTCGCTCTCCAGGATGTCTGGCTCGAGTTCAGTTTTTTCATCATTGTGGTTAGCAGGAGTGTTGAGGTCCTTTTTGTAGAGTTCCTCTGTGTACTCTTTCCATCTTTTCTTTATCTCTTCTGCATCAGCTAGCTCTTTTCCGTCTTTGTCCCTTATCATGTTCATTTTTGCTTTAAATGTTCCCTTTATTTCCCCGATTTTTCTGAAGAGATCTCTAGTCCTGCCTCTTTTGTTGTTTTCCTCCATTTCTTTGCACTGTTCTTTTAGGTAGTTTTCCTTATCTCTCCTTGCTTTTCTTTGAAATTCTGTGTTCAGAAGGTTGTATTTTTTCTTTTCTCTTTTGACTTTTGCCTTCCTTCTTTGCCAGCATAATAATCTAACTTTTTAATCTAAAAAGAACAGCAATTACTGAATGACCCACATCATTTTCTGAATGGATATCTGCCTCAAGTCCAAGAAGATCCAGGAAGAGCTTGAGAGTACACAAACATGCTTGAGGGTACACAAGAGTAAAAATATACTAGAAGATGGAGGCACGAGCTCACTGGACAAGAAACAACATTAAAGGAGGATATAGCTGAGGAACTCAAGTTCCCCAATGACACCTGGAGGTCCCTGAATAGGCTGAGGGTTGGAGTCCCTAAATGCAAGACCAATGTATCAAGTGGGAGCTGCTGGCAGACAACAATGCACTGTGTGAATGTGGAGAGACGCAGAGTCCGGCTCATTTGCTGGTCTGCTGCTTGCTGCCGAGGACATGTACCAGTGCAGATTAAATTTTGGCCAAAGACAAAGCCAAGAAAGTGGCTTCATTCTGACAGTCCAAAGTTTGATCTGGGCATGAAGAAGCAGCAGCTATTATTGTAGCCCAATTTTTTATTTGCAGCAAATATGTCCAGCAGTTGTAGAAAGATTCAAAAGTTAAAAACACATTTTAACAGATTCTCAGGCATTTTATAATTCTGGGGCATGTTCAGTAGAACATGCCTCTCATTTTAGTCCCTCTATGTGTCTTATCATTCACTGCAATGCCCTTCTAAAGCCCTACAGGGTAATGGGCCAGGATACCTAAGAGACCACGTCTCCCCAAGAATGTCTGTTCATCCAACCAGAGTGGACCAGAGCGGCTCTCTAATAGTACCATCGGCTAGAGGGGCTTGCCTCTCTAGCAAACAGAGGTGGGCCTTTTCCGTGTCTACCCCAGCCCTATGGATCCTCCTGCTGGTAGAACTGCGGCTGCAGACAGAATTGCTGCCCTTTAGGAAACAACTTAAAACCTGACTGGCAGGGCAGGTGTGGGGTGCGGATGGAACCGTGTCCCCAGCCTGCTGGCTTGTTTAAGATATAGAAAGACTCCCCCTCTTTTCTACAGATGCAATGGGGGAATTTTATTTGGGGATGATCTTTTAAAAAGAGTGGGAAGGGAATTTTTGTGTTTTGTTAAGGGTTTAAATGTGTTTTGAAATGTTTAAGATTGTAATACTTTTTATTCTGTTGTAATGCCACCCGGAGTTGCTTGTTTGAGTGGGGCGGCAATATATAAATCTAAATAAATAAATAGATAGATACATTATCACAAGAGGGGGTGATGACCATTTACCTAGATTACTTTTTAAGATAAATATCAACTGTGCCCATGTACACATACATCAGAATTACTAAATACGTAGTATTTAATGTGCTGTGCAGGGATGTAGGAATCACAATGTGGGATCAAAATTGCTGGGAGAAACATGAACAATTTGAGATATGCAGACGGTACCACTTTAATGGCAGAAAGTGAGAAAGACCTAAAGAATCTCTTGATTGGGCTGAAGGAGGAGAGTGCAAAAGCTGGCTTGAGACTCAATATCAAGAAAACCAAGATAATGGCAACAGGCCCCATCAGTTCCTGGAAAATAGATGGGGAAGAAGTAGAAGCAGTGACAGATTTTACTTTCTTAGGATCTAAGATCACTGCAGATGGTGACTGCAGCCATGAAATAAAAAGATGACTGATTCTGGGGAGACAAGCTATGAGAAACCTGAGGAACATAGTAAAAAGTAGAGACATCACCTTGAAAACAAAAATCTGCATAGTCAAAGCAATGGTTTTTCCGGTGGTAATATATGGTTGTGAGAGCTGGACCATTAGGAAAGCAGAGCGCAGAAGAATAGATACCTTTGAAATGTGGTGTTGGAGGAGAGTTTTGAGAGTCCCCTGGAGAGCAAGGAGAACAAATAGGTCGATCTTAGAAGAAATCAACCCTGACTGCTCCTTAGAAGGTCAAATAGTAACGATGAAGCTAAAGTACTTTGTACATCAAATGAGAAGAGATGATTCACTTGAGAAGGCCTTGATGCTGGGAAAGGTGGAGGGCAAAAGAAAAAGAGGGCAACCAAAGATGAGATGGCTAGATGGCATCGTGGACGCAGTGGGCACAGATTTGGGTGGGCTGAGGCGGATGGTGGAGGATAGAGGTGCCTGGAGGACTATGGTTTATAGGGTCACAAAGGGTCGGAATCGACTGTGTGACTGAACAATAAACAATCTCTTTAAGGAACTACGACCAAATATGCTATAACTTCTTTTAATTAAATAGATTTTTAAAAATCTATTAATTCCCTCCCCCCCTAAATAGCGGTCTAACTGAGGATGACATTTTAATGTGTCATCCAACCACCTTCATTTAATTGTAGTTTCATAATGTTGTGTCTGTTGTAAACAATGTTACACACATTGAGCTGCATGCCTCATGGCAGATTGATGACAATACAGATGTTAGGAAAATGCCAGCACAGCTTGCATTCTCATGTAGAATGTTCATTCTTTATTTTATTATTGCTACTACAGAGCACACTTGTTTCGATAGTATAAAGATGGAGCACAGAAGAATAGCTGTCATTGGCATGTTTTATTAACACACTAGGGTATTATAAGTATAATTCTACCTTGGATTACATAATGAAGTTCATGTTCTAGCTTTGTACAATTATTTCTACTTATAGTGAAATCACTTATAGTATGACTCAGAAAGGGGGGGAAATGAAGCAGAAATCAGGGAAGATAATAACACAGCATTGCAGCCTTTTTTCTTTTAGATATTACCTTAGCGCCGTCGACTGCAACTCGTATCCGAGAATGCATTTTTTTCTGAAACAGGAAAAATGTCATTGGCATGAATTTGTTTAAGGTAGAGCCCAGCTTGCCTAGAAGTGACCCACACACTATGATCTCATATTCCCTATGGCACACACAAAATGAGACATGCAGGATTCAACACAGGGACTGCAATGGACCTCCACAGCCTTGAGGATATTTACAAGGTACACCTTCAAAGCCAGTCCATCTGGCATGGCCTCTTCCGCCTCCATGACCTTTGGGAATCATAGTTCCTGCTCTGCTCATTTTGCCGTTGGGCCCAATATGATGGTTTTCAGTTGCATTTCCTCCACTGAGGGGGACCGTCATACCACCTAAAGGGGTTCATCTGCCTGTAGCCCTTGGCCCCTTTAGGGAGTAATGTTAGTTAACCACCACTCAGTGTTTAGTCACTGGCTGTACAGTCTACTCCATTACCGTAGCAGGATATCCGGCCAGGCATACATTACCTTATAGAAACAATTAAAGCTGCTTTTTATGGTGAACGTTTCATCATATGTTAATATTAGTTTGCAGGTTGTGATGGGTGATGACATCTTCAACCCAGTTCAATTCAGAACTCACAATGAGAAACTAAGATAGATATATATATTTTAAAAAGTGATGTGCTAAGTTGATTAATTTTAACTCAAATTCAAGTTAATTGTGTTGCTGTTCTTGAGATACCACTTGTCTGTATGTGAAGAAATCCTGCTAAATTGCTCATTCCAAATGAGTCATGTTGTCTTGCCTAAGCATGTAAGGAAGACTCAGTAAATCCTTTGGTTTTATTGATTTAAGCTGTTTTGACTGGATGGGATGCCTCAACAGGGAATTTCAGTCTCCATGAGATTCTGTACATCCTAGTGACAACAGAAGAAGTACAATGTTTCTCATCAAGGTCCTCATAACATGCACAAACTATTTGTGCAAAATATGTTCTTTCCCTTTGAGAAACAAAGCACACATGTACTCCAATGAGCTTAGTGTGACTAGTTGCTTGTTTAACAAAAAAGAGACAAACAACATTCCTAGGTTTCCAAAATGTCAGAGTGGCAACCAATGTCATTTGTGCAGGTTTTGTTATTTTCACTGAATTTTTACTTGCATTGAAGTGTTATTTTATACTATTTTCCTTATATTGCACTTTTCAATGCTTTCCTGATGTTTTGGCCTCACCATAAATACTCAGAAAACCAAGGTACTTGCACAACCTGCCCCAAGGACAGCTCTTCCAGAGTTCAGCATCACCATCTCAGATTTGACACTGGAATAGGTAGACCAGTTTTCTTACCTTGGTAGCATCCTATCTAATAACTGCACCTGTGAACATGATGTAGTGAAGAGAATTGGTGCTGCCCATTCTGCCTTTGGTTGTCTATCACACTGGGTCTTCATGAACAAAGTTTTAACAATCCAGTCTAAGGTCATGATATACCAAGTTGTTGTTATCTCAAAGTTACTGTATGGTTGTGAAATATGGACCCTCTATTGCCAAGACATCAAAAAGCTTGAGCACTTTCACCAACAGAAGCTTAGGTCCATTTTGAACATCAAGCTTCCATCATAGGTCATTGTCTTAGATGGATAGGGCATGTCCACCATATGGATGGTTCCAAGCTTCCTCATCAAATTCTTTATGGGGAACTTAGCTCTGGTACAAGACATCATGGAGGTACTTTGAAGCATTATAAGGACCAGCTGAAACAAATCATGAAGGTGTCAGGTATAAACCCACAAACTTGGGAAGCAGTAGATCGCCCACTTTGGCACCAAACCATCTCTGCTGCTACTGATCACTTCGAAGGATAATGCCACAGACATGAAGAGGCTAAGCGACAAAGATGAAAGCTTCATCAAACTCAACTATGCCCTCCACCCTCTATTCAGTGTAATGTGTGAGGTTGCATGTTTCATGCCAGGATTGGTTTATTGAAACAACAGCTGCCACTGAAGACAACATGTCTTGACAAAAATAAAATACATTATTTGGTAAGGAGAAAAATTCTACATTCCCTATCCTCACATATGACCATAAGACAGACAAGGATGGACATCTTCATCTCTCAAGAACTAGTAAAAAAAGGTGATGAGAAAAAGAGAGTAAGAACAATCTCTAGGGTTTTTTCTTCTGCTACTTTTGCAGAAGGTACTTGAGTGGGAAGGAGTCAGAGGCACTTCAAGTGATGCTAGAAAAGAATGTCTAGAATTGCTAAAGAAGGATAACAGTATCTTTGATTCCAATTACAAACTACCATTATCACCTGAACAGAATTATTTTGAAAATAGGCAACATTAGGACTTTTAAACCTAATTGTTCATTGTAGAACTCCTTTTGCATGCTCCCAAAAAATCATGGTTGTAAACCTGCAGTTCTTTGCCTAATTTTGGGGAAAAGGAGGGAAATGGAGAAAATGGAAACAGAAAGAGAAAAAGTGAGAAAAGAAATTGGCTTGGGAGGGGGAAGGCGGAATATAGCAGCTTTTTCCAGTTTGCACTGGCTAGAACACACATAGATTGATCTTCTTGTGTCTGGATATCTACACATTTCATGGCTAGAGATGAGTTCCAAGAAACATCAACAAATATGTGCACATTTATAAACTACTTATAGCAAGATTAATACCTTCAAAATAAGTGTACAAAAGAATTTTTACTTTTGAGAGGATGTATGCAAAAATACGTACAATTTGCAATATACATGCAAAACTGTACACTTTTTGAAAATATCTCTTTCTATAAAAGAATACGTACAGCTCTGTCTTATAAAGCATTTCCCCCCAATGTGGTCATGCTAGTTCACAAAACAGACTCAGGTGGGCAAGGAAAATAGTAAGTTAAAGAAATGACAAATTGGTCCCTCCCTAGAGAGACATCCTTTTTATTACTATGTGATGGTATGAAATGACTCTTTCTTCATTAAGAGAATGTGCTGCAGCAACTGAATTTCAACCTCTGACATGATATTCTAAGAAAACTGAGCATGTTTCACCAGTTTCAGCAAAAAAGGTTTCTCCCTAAAGCTTTTAGAGCTCCACATAGTGATGGTTTCAGTGGTTTTTCAAAGGGATAATCATCCTACTGAGGGCCACCATTCCAACTCCTGCCTCTGAAAGTGTCTCCTTAGGAACTATACCTTGGTATTACTCTACTCTTATTTTTAAGAAAGGAAAACACTGAATAATTCCAAAGGAAAGAGCTCTAGAGGATGACAAGTGGTTTCACACCTGTAATTTGGTTATGAGACCTTCACCTGAAACCCTAAATGAAAACCATGAGGTGGCATGGTTTTCATTGCTACCTCATTTCTCTCCATGTTTCCGAAATGTAGACTTGGAATTCCAATATGTGTATGAACATTATTTGTCTGTGTTTTATTGTTAATTGTTATTGTAATTGTTGGTCTACCTTATCTTGGGGTAGACCTGCTTTGAGAACAAAGTCTTGTGGGAGAAATTTAGAAGGAAGACAAAAAGATCTCAAATGGTATGCAACCAGATGCAGTTTGGGACCAAAATGGAGGCAGTTAGTCTTTGAATAAAGAACAGTTTCACCATCAGAAGATTCCAGGTTGAGGACCTCCAAGTAATTGGTGGTCCTATATGTTTCTGGGACATTATCAAATTTGATACACAGATTGCTATATGCTGCTAAATATTTTATATACTATATTTTAGTGTATTATACCACCTTCACTAACTTTCCTGCCAATTCTCTTTTACAACATGAGCACAACAGGATATACCCACACAAGTAAGAAGTTAAACATGTAAGAGGTTAAACTCATTAGCATATGCTCTGCTTGGCAACTTCACACATTTAAGATTAAAAAGGGGACATTTAAATCTAATCTGAATAATCATTTGTTACTGCTAGCTGTAGGAAGCTATATTGATATGCATGCTTATCTGTCATTCTGCTTTATTACTCTTTACCTCATTACTTTGTAAAACATTTACCTTGTAACATCTTGACCCCTGCATCTGGTGTGTATAAACCATTCCTGGAAATTCTACTCCTTTCTCTGAAGAAGTGGACTTGATCCACGAAGGCTCACAGTAAAAATATAGCAGTTAGTGCTGCAGTGTTTTTATTTTTATTTTCTGATATGCCTGAACCATGGACTAACATGACTACTATTCCAAAATATATATATGCAAAAACAGTTCAGAAGGTTCTTTTGCAAGCAGAGAGCCAACATGTGGAAGGACAGTGTTTCCTATCCCAAACACTTAGTTTGATATAAGAGAGTAAACAAAATAAAACAACAAAAAAGATAAAAAAATCATGGCACCTTAAAGACTAAGCCCTGTATTTAAATGTGAGCTTTTGTTGATCAAGTCTTGGAAGTGAAGACTCACCTAACTATAGAAACTTATGTGGTTCAAATATTGTTTAAGACAGGTTCAGATTCTGGGGCAGGCTAACAAACAGTGTATTCAGGAAGGACAAGTTGTTCAAACTGAAGAACTGGACTTGAGGTGAAAGTATTCCTCAAGTGACCTTGACATGTTGAAATGAAGAATATAGAATTGCAGTTTCTGGCTGGCTGGACATCCCACTAAGGTAATGGAGTAGACCGTTCTGGTGTTAAATCCTGCATGTCTCATTTCATGTGTGCCACAGGAGATGGCTCCATGATCATAGTGTGTGGGTCACTTCATGGCAAGCTTAAACCTTAAACAAATTCACACCAATGACATTTTTCCTACTTCAGGAAAAATGCATTCTTGGATACGAGTTGCAGCTGATGATGAGAACTGCAGCTCAATGTATTGTATCTGCCCATCCTATGGAATTATTCCAATATTTGAGAGCTATATTAGAGAGAGAAAGGTGTAAAACTGCACTCCTGTAAGTTGCTCTTTGCACCATCATGCTGAACCTGAGTACATATAGGTGTACAAATGCACCTCTGTTAAGAGCAGCTCTAGAAGGAAGCCTCATACTGTAGCTCCAGTGTGAGCTCCAAATGCTGGCTGTGCACAGAAGGAGTGGTTCTGAACCATCGTAGAGGCACATAGATGAATACATATCAGTAAGACTTAAATAATATTGTACATAAACCCATTTGGAATTTATATGTGTGATAAATTTGAGACTTCAGATCACAGTGTGTCAAGGATTTCTGTGGTTTTGAAACAGGTCTATACATAGCTTGAGAGAGACATGCATTATTTTTATCCACAGCTTTCTATATGGATGTGAATATGGTTGTGTAACATAATATATAGGTCTTGCAACACAGCTTGTATCTAAAATTATTCCTGTTATCATACCCTAGTAAATGAATTGATTTTATAACAGGACTGACCTAACACTTGCAATTTTCTCCCATCATCACAATCCTTAATGAACTGTTTTGTTGTCTTCTAATAGAACATGTGGAAGAATAATTAATGCAATTATCAAACTTTAATGCTTGTTCTAAAAGTAAAGGAGGGAGGGATAACCACCCACTCTCTAGAATAATCTTATTCTATATTTAAGAAGATTTTAAAAATTTATCTGCGAGTTCAAGAGACATTTATGCATTTTGATATGATAGAGAAAGTGAAATAATACAGAAAGCAGAAAATCACACCACCTGTTGTTGCAATGGTTTTTCTCCCCGGAGGATCGGAGCCACTGGGTGCAAGGAAGGCATGGGAGACGGAAGTGTGGTGGAAAAGTCAGCCCCGATCAAGTTGGGTGATCTGTATTTATTGACTTGCATTCTCGATCACTTGCGCACAGATTGCGCATAACCCCTATCACAGAAAGCTTGCTTACATAGCATATTGCTGGTCAAGTTACATTTGCCAGCCTAAGAAGTTACTAAGAAAGTACTGCGTGCCTAGGTTCCCCATATGGAGACTAATCAGCAGATGTAGCGAGACTCACTGTTCTCATCCTATCTCAGAGTCCTTGTAAGCACTGGGCTTCTACGCTTAATTGTTTGGTCTAGTTGCATCTTGGTGTCTCCACGGATGTGAGTTAAATACTGTGTGCTGTTTACTAGGCATTGTGACATTTGGGTGACTTATGTCCTACTCCTTTCAGTGCTTCCAGCCAGGGCAATATGGAGTCTCTACTGCTATCTATTACTATTAGCGTTTACCCAATTTCCTTTTCAGCATAGCCCGGGTAGTCTCCAGCCCGTGTTCTAGCCAGACAAACCAATCAGGAGAGGCTGTAGCCAATTAAAAACGCGCCCCATCCACAACCTGTACCTATGGTGCTGGCCTTAAAAAGAGTGTACTAAAAGGAGGCAGTGTCCTGGGGAGAAATACAACAGGGAGAAACAGCAAAGTTGTCTCCATCTCCATCATAAAAAAAAATCAGCAAATAAATATAGGGCAAAATGCTAGTGTTAACTGTCTTGCAGCCCTTGGCAAGTTAATTCTCCACCTTGTGGTACTAATTGTGTTGTCAGGGCTTATGTGACAAGACTCAAGAGTATTGCACTGGTATTCCATCCTTTGCCTTAACAATAGCAAATACACTTATACTGTTCCATAGCACTTAGAAAACCACCTGGGCAATTCACAAGATAATTAGCATTTTGCTCTAGATGGCATTGAATCAAGGGCTTGTACCCACTGGCTCTCTCTCAAGTCCTTTTGCTTCTTTCTGGTCCTTTGGTCCAGAAATGGTGCCTAAGCACAACACAGACCGGGGGGGGGGGGGGGAGACCTATGAGCTAAAACAGTGGGTTGTAGATGAGTAGCCAGTTTTAACTCATATGAAATAACAAACAAAAATAAATAACATTAAAAAATTATCTGCTTCAGCCACTCACCTTCACATTGCAGGCACACCCCCCAAAGAAAGACTCAGACACCGGTATTGGATTAAAGGCATCGGGCCGCTTTTATTGAATAATTCCCTAGTCCGAATTATCACTTTCAATTGGTGTATCATCCAATTGTAATTCTTTAAGGCAAGCAGGCGGCAGTAACACTGGTAAGGTTCCTCCCAAATTGCCAATGGAAATTGGCTACATGTATCTATTTGCATCAATTTGTTTGTTGACACAAACAAATTGTTGACCGGAGTCAATATACTATCTACTGACCCCACCCTATGATGTGTATCTGTTCAATATCAGGGTGATGTAGGCTGTGCAGCTCCTGCCATCAACCCTTGCATGGTTCACCCTTGACCGGCCAATCTTATTCCCCTGTACCTATCTACGTGTTGGCCAGTCAATTGCGAACCTGCCGGATACCTATGTGTCATAAATCTGTTACCTTACCAGTGCTACCCGACAAAAGTGACCAAAGTCAACTTACCCCTTATCTCAAACACTAGTGACAGTGTGGGATGGGCAAAAAAGCAAGAACCAGAGAGCCAATTGTAGGTTCAAGCCAAAAATTCCCACCCAGCCCCAAAGCGACCAGAAAAATCACACTGTCCACTAGGGAGGGGGTGGAGGGGAAAAACTTCTCTCCATCACTTCAATAAAATGGCAGCCGAGCTGCCGCATGGCCACCCCTTTTAAATGGGGTGGCCACGCCCCCTAACTCACCCAGATGTCTGAGTCCGGGGTGGCGCAAAGAGCGCAGCGGCCATTTTGGCACCGCGCTTGCATTGCAGGCGCACCCCCCAAAGAAAGACTCAGACACCAGTACTGGATTAAAGGCATCGGGCCACTTTTATTGAATAATGCCCTAGTCCGAATTATCACTTTCAATTGGTCTATCATCCAATTGTAATTCTTTAAGGCACGCAGGCCTCAGTAACACTGGTAAGGTTCCTCCCAAATTGCCAATGGAAATTGGCTACATGTATCTATTTGTATCAATTTGTTTGTTGACACAAACAAATTGTTGACCGGAGTCAATATACTATCTACTGATCCCACCCTATGACGTGTATCCATTCAATATCAGGGTGATGCAGGCTGTACAGCTCCTGCCATCAACCCTTGCATGGTTCACCCTTGACCAGCCAATCTTATTCCCCTGTACCTATCTACGTGTTGGCCAGTCAATTGCGAACCTGTCGGATACCTATGTGTCATAAATCTGTTACCTTACCATTGCTACCCGCCACACGGGGAGGCGTCCGTGATGACTCACCCCCCCCCCCAGACCGTCAGCTCGGTCACCAGGCCTGCTTGCACATCCTCCAGAAAGAGGCCCAAACCTCTGGCTGACAGATGGACCCCATCTCTCGCATATAGACCACAATCCAGTAAGCCTATCCTAGGATGTTGAATGGCTGTCCCAAAGCCATTGTCAAAAAGGAACCGGGCAACAGCCCTGTTTAGTGACCGTCGAGCACGATCCAAACCACGGAGGTCAATGCCTCCCTTGTAATGGTGTCTCGGCATGATGTCAGACCATAGCAGCCGCGTGTACAGCCATAAGTGATGTAAAAAGGCCAGGTCACTGCACACCGACATTTTTAAAGAGAGGCCAGTGATCTGTCCAAGATCATTGCCGCCGAGTTGCAGAATCAAGGCATCAGGCGGTCCAGCATCCCTGATGGACATCAGGAATGGCAACAGTTCCTGCCATCTCATGCCGCGCTTACCGTACCAACGCATACGTGCGGCTGCACGTAGCCCGAGATGGGGTCCCCAGTCTGTTGCCGCAGCATACTGCGCTGCCCAGTGCACAAAACTGTGGCCCACCAGCCATACTGCCACCGGTGTGTGTAAACACACAGGGTCTGTAAAAGAAGGAAAAAGGGGGAATTAATGACTTAACTAGTACTCATGCAGTAAGGGGGCGTACATATAAAGAAAAACACGCGGACCCCCATCTGCCCATGTGACGTATATCAGCATCAGAGTACCCAAACACAGCCGCAGTTGAAGCAGCGCCTATCCTAAATGAGTGGTGGTGTAGCGAGCCCCAGGGAGGCTGACACTGTGAAGTGCCATACCAGTCACCTTCCAAAACTGGAATTTGGTCAGGTGAGACCCATCCTGGTGGCAGAAAAATGGGCCAGGGTGCATGCCACGCACTGCCAAAAACTCATGTAGGGCACCAACTGGACAGATGTTAGCAATTGTACAACGTAGCAGTCTGACACCACTGCCTACTCCTTGCTGATCGGCCTTTGAGGAACGAATCCTCAACTGGGCCAACTCCTGGGTAAGAAAGACATTGTCGAGTTCCAGTGCCCTACGAGACATGTCCCCCTTTGACAATGGGACAAGCTCACTGATACGGAGCGCTCCAAAAAAGGCTACGGTGGTAGCCGCATGAAAGAGAGCCTCCTCATACCTATCGTAACACAAGCTATGCCAACCTTGTGCAAGGTGCGTCAGAACCTCTGGTGAAACAGGGTGACATGTGTCTGGGCGGCGGCCTCGTTCACGTGTCCACCCTTCCAATACATGTCGAATGCGGAAGTCATTCACGCAGTCAACGAAACCCCTCGCCTTAGCCATAAATGCCAAAGCTGATAGCCTAGTGGCAATGGTGCGAGGGGCTAACCCAAGATCATGGAGGTAAATCATGAACTGCAGAATCTGGTCGACCGGGATTGGCCACACCTCAGGCAACTGGCTTTGCTTGCAAAAAATCCTAAACTGTAGGAGTGCATGTAGGTACGCTTTACGCGTGCGAGGTGCCAAAGACATGCCAATCACCCGGATGTCCAGATCTCGGCTGGGAGTGGAGAGCGCAGTTCCTCTGCTTCTGGTGCCAAGGCACGGAACCGGGTGATCTGCAGGCGGGATAAAGCGTCAGCAATATCATTATTAATGCCTGGTACATGTCTGGCCCTGAAAAGCACAATAAGGCGTAAAGACCTCAAAACAAACTGGCGAACTAATGCCATAACTCTAGGGGATTTGGAAGTCTGGGCGTTGACAATGTGCACCGCTGCAGCATTGTCACACCAAAAGTGAACTACTGAATTAGCCCACCTATCCCCCCAGAGCATCAGGGCACCCAAAATGGGGAAAAAACTCAAGAAAAGTAAGATCGCGTAAACGATCTGTTCCTTGCCATGTCTGAGGCCATTGGCAGTAGGACCACCTCCCTTCAAAGTAAATCCCATAACCCAGGGAGCCAGAGGCATCCGACTGTACTTGGAAATGCGGGCTGAGCATAAGCTCCAATCTCCAGAAGGAGATGCCATTAAAATCCTGAAGGAATGTGAGCCAGACCGTAAGATCCACCCGTAAACCTTTTGTCAGCCGAACCCTGTGGTGGCGTTTTAAGAGGCCAGCCATGGCGTCGCACAGACGCCTGGCAAATGCCCTGCCAGGTGTTACTACCCTACAGGCAAAGTTGAGGTGGCCGTGAAGCACCTGTAACTCTCGGAGAGACACCTTACGCCTGGCAAGCATTGCCAGAATGGCATCAGAGATCCGTGTCACCTTTTCCATGGGCAACCTGGATGTCTGGGCAACAGTGTCAATCTCAATACCTAAAAAGGTGAGAGTGGTGGCCGGTCCCTCAGTCTTTTCAGGCGCCAGGGGCACACCCAGTTCCCGCATAAGCACCTGAAAAGTGGTGAGTAGCCAAGCGCACATGTCCGTGCCCTGTTCCCCTCCGAACAAAAAGTCATCGAGGTAATGGGCTACAGACCGGGACCCTGATGTACGAACAAAAGCCCAGTGAAGGAAGGTGCTAAACCATTCAAAAGCAGATCATGAGATAGAACAGCCAAAAGGCATGGCCTTATCTACATAAAAACTGCCCCGAAAGTGGAATCCTAACAGCTCAAAGTCGTCAGGGTGTACTGGCAACAATTGGAATGCCGATTTGATATCACACTTTGCCAGTAGCGCCCCTGGGCCACATGAGCGTACCATCTGCAAGGCCTGGTCAAAGGAAGTATACCTGACCGAGCAAAGGTCATCAGGTATTGCGTCATTGACCGACGAACCCGCAGGGTAAGAAAGGTGGTGGATTAACCGAAATTCACCCGGGGACTTCTTTGGAACTAAACCCAAAGGGGACACCTTCAAGTTCGGGAATGGTGGGTCAGCAAACGGCCCAGCAACCCTCAACGCGGTGACCTCCTTAGCTATAGCTTGGGCGGCGATATCCTCATTACCCCTGAGGGAAATTAAGTTCGGGGCATCTTGAGGCCCGCGCACCCCCTGAAATGGTATGCGGAAGCCGAATTGAAAACCCTCAAGTAGGTACTGCGCATCATCCCGTGTAGGATAAGTGGTAAGCCAATGTTCCAGCACCTGGGCATCAATTGGGGAGGGGGCCTTTCTGATTTGTTGCACCATCAGAGGGAGCTCTGACCGCCCCCTGTCCACCCCTACTTCTGCCTCATGACCCACCAGTCTGCGGGCACGTGGAGGCAGCGTGAGGGCCAGAGCAAGAGGGGCACTCGTGCCGGAACCGACACTGACGCTTGTTGCACACTCCATTGGCGGAGAAGCTCCAACAGAGCAGGTGGGCTGGAACCCCCTGCCCCGCCGGTTGGCGGGGAACCTGTGTAGCAACCGCCCGCTGCACGGCATGGCCACAATGGTAGCGATCACCCGGCACCGGCCGCGTGGGGGTCATGTACAAGAGCCACAATTGCTGGCAGGGCTCATCCCACCTCATCTCAGGATGGAGGGCCACTCTCATCCTAAACTCCTCGTCATAGGCCAACCATGACGGTCCAGGGAAATCGACCACTGCCCGATAAATGTTATCCAGGTATTGCACCATTGGAATGGCCAGGTCAGGGCGAGCCCTCAGGTATACCGCCATATAAATGAGGTAGGCCGGTAACCAATTGGCCCAGGTGCGCGGTGGCTTACGCCGACGGGACAACTCCCTGTCCCTATCGTCCTGCCCTTCCCTCTCTTCCTTGGTGGGCTCACAGTTTAGGAGGGAAAATATATCCACATATTCCCCCCTCCAAATCTTCTCCCTAGTGGCCTGAGAAAGATGGTCACCCAGGGGCAAGGAATAACCGGCCGTCGGTAGGGCCTCAGTTGGGACAGATTGAATCAAGGGTGAACCCCGTGATCCCTGAATAACCCCTGAAACATTAGGCATACCCCTAGGGGCGGTCACCCCTGTCATAACCGGGGGGTAAGTGGGTAACTAGGAGCTAACGGGACAGTGCGGATACAACTGTCCACCCATGGTAACCTGTTGTGGCCATGGCCACTGCACCCCCACCCCCCCAGTGTGGCTGGGCAGTGTCACTGGTGTACTTAATTGACCAGGATACTCACCCGGTGCACCCCCGTGGGCCGCCCCCACTGGGGGTTCCGGCCCACGGCGGGCGTCGGAGCTCACGACAGGAATTGAGCTCTGCATGCCGCTGCACCCTTGCCACGCAGGACCAGGCCCCTGCGGCAAACCCCACTGCGATGATCTAGTAGGGAGCTGCGAGGCGCCAGCTTGGGCTGGCCTGATGGCCTCAAGCAGCTCAACCCTGGCAGCAGCCCGCTGGACAGCAGTGGGTGACGTGCGGGCCGGAAATGCAGGAGGCGCAAACCCACCTTCTGAAGGTGGCGGGGCAATGCCCAATAATCCGGCCCATGTGGGGCCATGGGAATGGTGGGCCGTAAACCTGCACCAGGCCCAAGTGGGCCGCACTGCCCTGAGCCGGACAAAGACCTCATAGGGGTGGTGATCCCTGTGGGGCCAGCCTGTGCTGCCCCTGCATGGAGCCCGGCATTGGGGGTGTAGGCAGCAGCCTGTCTGCCCACCTTGGTGGTAGTGGGTAAGCCAACCCTACCGCCACGGTGCAGGGGCGCCGCCTGAGCCCTCCGGCCCGGGGGCGGCCCCCTAGTTGCGTGGTGGGTGTGCCAGAGCCCTCCCCCTCGTCCGCGGCTTCGGAGCCGCAGTTTTTCGCTTGGGAGCCATGTCTCCCAAGCAGAGTAATAAAGGGTAAAGGAAAAAATTCCTTTTAAAAAGTTAAAGGCGAAAGCCGGGGGGAAAGCAACGGAGAAAACTTCTCCTCTCCGTCACATCGATAAAATGGCAGCCGAGCTGCCACATGGCCACCCCTTTTAAAGTGGGTGGCCACGCCCCCTAACTCACCCGGATGTCTGAGTCCGGTTGGGGGGGCGCGAAGAGCGCGGCAACCATTTTGACGCCGCGCTTGCATTTGTTCATTTATAGAACCACAACTAGCAAAACAGATGGGCTTCAGAAAAAAATGGATGCTGTACAGATACCATTTCTACACTTAAAATTGAAAAAGAACCTCCATGGCCCGGTGGGAGGCAGGACACGCTGCCGCTGACCCAGCCCCCATCACCGGCTGGGTTGAAAAGGAGGTTAAAGGAGCCCCCGTGGCCATGGGAGATTCGAAGACGCCCTCGTGCCGCCATGCCCTCCTGGACCCCTTCCAACGGCTAGGAGGAGGACAAGAACAGTGACTTTTGACTTTGTTCTTCTTGCTGTTCTTGTTGCTGTCGGATTTTCTGTGGGACTTTTCAAATGAGGTATTTTTTCCTTCTGTTTTTGTAATGCTTTTGATATTGTGATACTAATATTTTGATAATGTGATTTGTGACGACTTGTGATGATGATATGTTGAAATGTTTCTGTATTATGTATATTTTGGATCTTTTTTAACTGCCCAGAGTCACTTTGTGAGTGGGGCGGCATACAAGTCTAAAAATATATAAATATATAATAGAGAAAAATATAGAATAGTAAAAGAATTTCTTTGTCACATTTGCAGTCCAAGAGAAGGCATTTGATATAACTGACAGGAAATTGCTATGGCAAGCATTGACACAATATTAAGTAAGTGAACATCTTATTAGATTATGTTACCAGTGCCAAACATGGACAGTTAGAATAAAACATAAATGAAAGTTGCTCATCATGCAAATGAGAACACACCCTAGAATGGTTGAGAAAGCAGCCTTGGAGTCTGTGTGTGAGTGTGTGTGTGTGTGTGTGGGGGGGGGGGTCAGGTTGCAGCAAAAATACCATCTTTACATTGGGATAGGCAACATCAGGAACTGTGGTTGCAGTTCATGACACTCTCCCAGTCCTTACAAGGGACAGATCGGACAGTGATCAAGAAGGTTGTAACTGGAGTGATTGCTCACCAGCCAGCTGAGAATATGGCACAAAAGGGGTGAGCTCGCACCACCCACGTAGGTTTGAGCACCACTGCTCAATCGGTTGGAGATGGCATCCTTTACAAAATGTGCAAGGGCAAGAAATAAGAAATTTCTGAGTCCAAACAATAAGGATAATTGGGCTGTGACATGTAGAGTTAAGAAAATGACTAGATGAGTATAATTATGAGGGGGAGTTGCTAAATTTTTACTGGGGGTTTTTACAGAGGGATTTAGGATCCCTTTTTGAGGAGTTAGGCCAACAATTTACAATCAATGAGAGGTTTAGCTAATGAAAAATTGAAGAAAGAAATTGAGATAAGTAGTGAGCTGTAATGAGCTCTGTCTATCCAGTTTGATTTCTGCTTCAGATACAAATATATTTTAAGCCTCTTATTTAATGTGTTTGCAGTGATGTATATGAAATTTGGAGATGACAGACATTAAAGAGGAGCATAAACTTGCTACATTTCTGCTTTGTTCTCCCAAGGAATTAATTAATTTAGTCAAATTATTAAATAAATGTATTTATTTCACATATTACTCCAGGGATTGTGCACTGGGATATTTAGAGAGAGAGAGAGAGAGAGAAAGGGAGAGAGAGAGAGAAGGATGAAGCTATTTTTGTCCCCAACCCATGGTATTTGTTTCAAGTGCTCAAACTGAATTATAAATTTGCTTAATTTTACTCCATAATCAAATTTGGCCATGTTAGGCCACATGGGCCTCAGAGTACTGTATAGGGAAATGTGCATTACTTTAAGGGTTAGTCACAGGTGATGGTTGTTACAGAGTGAGTCAGCAAATTCACTGTAATATAAGCAATGGCTCCAAGAGCACTTGCCCATGAGAGTGACAAGAGTGAGAGGAGAGACTGAAGGAGAGAGAAAAGAGAACAAGAGCAACAGAAGAGCAGTAAAGAATATCTGCACCAGGTCTACTGAGGCTGAAGTCTTCCTGGAGCAGCAAAGAGAGAGAGAGAAGGAATCTGAAGCCTGGACTGGACTTCTGAGTAAGCATTCCATCTCTAACTGTTCAGATAAGACACCGAGCCCTGCTGGGCCAGAGTCGTGTTATCTGCTGTTTGTGGGATTGTTGCCAAGTTCTGTACCACTCAGTTGTGGGTTGCTAACCGCTACAGAGAGACTATTATTATACTTGTGTTTGGGAGAGGATATCTTTATTTAAGCTATAGTTTATAAAAGGATCTTGGATCTTTTCTATAAACAAGTTGTGTGCCTGCATGTATCTTGAACCTACGCCCTGCTGTGTCCTGCTTGACCACATGCTCTGCTAACGCGCGCGCACACACGCACACACACGCACGCACACACACGCACGCACACACACGCACGCACGCACGCACGCACACACACACACACACACACAGAGGCACAAAATCCTATCAGGCCATTTCATCTTTAACAGGGCATCATAAAAATCTGTCTAAAAAAGAATAGTAATTCAAAATTCTCCAAACCCAGGCCTAGGTTTTTTTTAAAAATAGCACGTGCTAAAACAGCACCTTGAAACCTTGGTACAGGTCTCTGAAATTCCATACTAGTGATTCTAGAAAGTATTGAAGACTATTGTTTCTACAGTGACAAACAACTTATTTTGAGAAGACCACAAAGAGAACATGGTTGCATTAGTCCACTCTACTTATTTTCCCCAGCAAATGCTTTTCAACAGCATGTTTCTCTGCTGCTGGAGAAATATGTCTTTGGCATGCCATCATGTCTAGAAGTTATCCTGATTCATAAAGGTCCATCATTTTAATCTAATCAAGGAGATATTTTGTTGAAATTTAGGACTGAACATATTCTGTGTTTAACTCTAGTCACTGGATAGCATATGCTTGAATTCATCAACAAGTTTATTTAAATTGTTTTCCATAGGGACCATGGTGGCTCAGTGGTTAAGAAGCTCGCCTTGTTAGCTGAAAGGCTTACAAGTCAGCAGTTCAAGACCTGCATGATGGAATGAGCACCCATCTCTGTCCCAGCTCCTGCCAACCTAGCAGTTTGAAAGCAAGAAATTGCAAGTAGAAAAATAGGGACCATTTTGGTGGGAAACGATCTTGGGGACATGAAAGGAGCCTCATTCGGGTGTCCCCTGAGCAGAGTTTCTCCAGCAAAAATCCTTTCAATCCAGAATAATTTCTGACACAAAATTATTATTATTGTTTTCTATACACATACTGTATAAGGCAGATGTGATCTCCTTTTACATATTCTCACTGAAATAATGTACAATTTCCATAATAGTTCATCAAGTTTGAATTTGATTAAGATGCTTTATAGTGAATTAATTATTATTATTTTAAAAATATTTTTCCCATTGAAAAATAGCTTCTAGCTATTTCCTTTCCAAATTCCTCTTATTAACAAAACCCTTGACTAATACTGGTTAATTATTTCTGAAGCTAGGCTTTTAAAAATTGCATTGAGATGACAAGATAGTAGTTACGAGCCATTAGCACCATATTTTTGCATCAAATACTGTACTGGATTAAAATCGAACCACATGAATGTATAATAATGGATGATTTCCAATAATTTCTAAGATGACTTAATGGGTTATTGCCCATCTAAATAAGATATTCCAATAATTACTTATTGAATAACACTTGTCAGCTATTGCCAGGAATAACCTGAGCTTGTTATTTATAATCGTAGCTCTGGATGTATATTTTGTTCAGACTTTTGAGGGGATGGACATTCTCCCAGCCCTTTACAACAGCAAACATGCAAAATGAGAAACTAACCTTTCAGATAATTGTATATAGCAGGGGTTCCCAACCTATGGCCCACATGTCTAATCTGGCTCACAGAGCTCATTAATAGGCCCATGGTGGCCATCCCGGTTACCTCCAAAAGCTCCCACTACCACTGGACACCGGAAGTCCCAATACATCACTTACCACGGTGGTGGTGGTGGCGGCAGCAATTACACCTGGTGTTTTTTTTTCCTGCTTCTTGCATAACCTCCACTGCTTCTCAGGGCAGCGGGAGGCTTTTAGGAGCATTTTATCTCTGTTTTGGGGATTTGTGCTGCTTTTCTGCTGCATTTTGACAGCTAAATCACTGCAGTTGGGGACTTCTGGTGCAGGGCCTAGCTTCTGGCAGTGCCTGGGTTCCCAGCACAAAACCAGGAAGTCCCAAACTGCTGCATTCTAGCAGCTGAAATGCAGAAGAAAAGCGACAGAAATTTTCCAAAACAGAGCAAAAATGCTCCGCAAAGCCTCCTGCCACAATTTCTGCCGACACCACCAATGAAAACATAAGCAGTAGGAGCAACCACACCTCCAGCCCCCATTGCTGAGTGTTGGGGGCGGGAACAGCTCCTGGCAGGAAAACATTGGGAACCCCTGGTATACAGCATAACTCTCTCTCTCTCCCTCCCCCCTAATTTTGAAATCATTACTCTATTTCATTGCTCTATCACTCCTGTTTGGAATAACGAATGACCAGCTTTAGGCAATGCCATTGTTTTCCAACCTTGAGGCCTCAGACATCGTTGGACTACAACTCCCATAAATATTAGCCAGCACAGACAATGGTGAAGGCTTCTGGGAGTTTTAGTCCAAGAAGACTAGGGGATCCGAAGACTGGAAATCAGAGCACTAAACAAGCATTGTCTTTCTGGAAACTTTCTCAATAAAATAAAGTTTGTACACTCTGGAACTGAATTATTGTCAGATAATGGAAGCTTGGCCAGAAATGACCAGTTGGTTGCTGTCCCTCTCACAATTTAGTTTTCCCCCAGCCATCCCATATCTACCTGCCACATTACCAGAAGCAGAAAGTCTCTGTTCAGTTGTGTGCCTGCATGTTCCTTTTTATGTGAAAGAGAACAGGCTGGAGGTGGATGGGTACATTTGTATAAATGCACACACACTTGCACTTGCCAACTCTGCTAAACAGCAACTGCAGTTCCTTCCATCCCACTGGACACAACAGATATTAGCCACCAGAGCTGATTACCTTACTTTATTCTGCACAGTGGATAATCTTTCATGTCTGTTGCAGACTAGAAGAAAAATCCAAATGTTTGTCTTCTTAGTTGTAAACAGAACATTTCTATGTATAAGCAATATAATGTATAAACTGGTGGTGGTGGTGGTGGTGGGGACCCAGCTTAAAAAGGTTGAGGACCCATGCCATATGCCTTTACATTAACACACACATATTTATAGCTAAACAAGATGGCAGCTAAAGCAGGGCAGTTAATGGCAGTTGCCTTACGCTTGGGAGGCCAAGCGTCCATTATGAGCCAAAAAAGGTAAGGGCAGTCGTAGGGTCGCAAGGGCTGGCATGACACTACCCAAACAACACTACCGCGAAATCTTCTTGCTAAAATAACTGAAAACAAATTACTGTCAGAATGATTTCTGAAATAAGACAAATGAACTAGATCAGGGGTTCCTAACCAAAGGCCTGTGGGCCAGATTCACCCTGTGGCACCATTTCATGTGCTCCCCTACTCCTCCAAGTGCATTTGAGAAACAAAATATCCACCCCCTTTGAAGTTGTTGGGACAAGATGGCTTCCCCCATCATGCAGGCAGGGCAAAATGGCCATCCGGCCCTTGAAGCTGACTAAGAGAGCGTGACCTGGGCCCTGGCTTGAAAAGGTTGGGAACCCCTGAACTTGATGGAATATTGAAAAATGAATAAGGGAAGGGTAAACAATATGGTTAAAAAAATCATTATTGCTTCTGTTGTGTATAGAGCTTAACATGCTTTTGCATTATTAATATGGTCTGAAGTCTCACGAGATTTCAGGGAGGCTCAGGAGTTCTGAACGAGAATTACTCAAGGCAGAGCTGTTAACGGAACAAATGGGTTTCAACTGTCAGTTACTGCCCAGAATAGCTAAAGACTGGAGGTTGTTGTTGTTCGCTCTCGCTACCTGTGTTGAATAAAAGTTGTGTTGGCTGTATTGCTGTCTGCTGCTATTCATTCTCCAGATTTGAAATTGGTGACGAAGGTGGGATGGCAGCCCATAAGTTTTCAATAGGTCCATTTGTGATTTCTGAACTGGAGAAATGGAGCTTGTACGAGAAGCAATTCAAACATGCAATGGCTGCCGAGAAAATTGATGATCCAGAACAGCAATTATCTTGATTCCTAGCTGGCTGTGGCTTGAATACACTAGAACTGGCCATTCATCTAGTTTTGCCACAGGAGATTGATGAGGTGCCGCTGAGCGATATTCTGTTGACACTTAGAAGTCAGTTTCAGCCTAAAGTGTCTATCTACCCTGCCTGGGTTGCCTTCCATCGGCGTGATCAAAGACCAGGGGAGTCTGTGGCTGAATATGCCACTGGTTTACATCTTGCAGCCGTGCCCTGTCAGTGGTCAGACATCGAAGAGGCACTCCATTACCATCTACTCATCGGCCTGAGGGACGAGGTGGTCCAACGCCAACTAATGACTAAAGATACATTAACATTCAAATCAGTGCTCAAAAAGGCATTGGCTTACGAGACAGCTTGGTCAGGTGTGCAGTCTTTCAAAGGAAAGACAGTGGCGAGGGTAAGTGAAGAGTCGGCCGTACAGGCCCAGAGGTATTCATCATCTTCCTCGTCATCTTCAGCATCCATGTCACCGAGATCCAGTGAGGATAAGGGAGAGGTTGCCAGGATCGGCAAGAAGACTCAGAAGAAGGAGGAGAAAAAAACCCTGGGAAAGTGCAATGGATGTGGAGGTTGTCACTGTCGGTCAAAGTGTCCATTTTGGAAGACAGAGTGTTTTCAATACAGAAAGAAGGGCCATATTGCAAAGGTTTGCAAACAGGAAAAAACTGGTCATAGTAGAGAGTTTTGCCGATGGAGCGAGAAGAATCCCATTGGAAAAGTTGCAGCCATGAAAACATACAAACCAAGGTCGCTGAAATAACTGGGCGTTTCATCATAAATCTTTGCCTGCAGGCCACCATCAGGTACCTCCTTTTCAATTCTGCCCCAGCGGGAGTTGCTGAAAATTCCACCAGCTGATCGTCCCAAGCTGCGGGTGTTGAAGGCATCACTTCGCGATGTGCAGGGGTGCCAGATTCCCACATTGGGGGAAACTTCAGAGTCCAATTCAAAAACTTCGATGTGAGACTACCTTTGGTAGTCGTTAAGCAAGGCACAAATTGTCTGTTGGGGGTGCAATGGTTGGAACCATTGGGCATTAAACTATCTGGCATTAATTCTGTGGGGACTGATCCAGTAAAAGATGTTTGCAATGCACATCCGGAGGTTTTTGGAAAGGGTCTGGGCATGTTTGTGGGAACCCCTGTGTCTTTTGAGTTGTATCCATCAGTTCTGCTGTTCCGTATGAAGCCCAGACGAGTTCCATTCATGCTTAAAGAGAAAATAGATGCAGAACTGGACAAGTTAGTAGCCCAGGGAATCCTGGTGCCTGTGGATTCAGCCCCCTGGGAAATGCCTATAGTAATTGCCTTGAAACTGAATGGGGACATGCGCATTCGCAGGTCAACAAAGGATTGAGAAAACAGGCAGTGGGGCAACAGCCCCACAAACACGAAAAAAGGGAAACAACTTCATTTCCCAACATTCCTTGCGCCGCGCCAGAGCCAATCAGGCTGAGAAGCTCTCGCACGGCGTGGCACAAGGAACGTTCGGAAATGCGCCGCAGCCAATCAAAAGAAAACCATTTTAAAAAAACGCAGCACAAACACAAAGCACAAACCCATAACTACAAGCCCCAGGGTCCTGCGCACCATGAGCACACAGAACGCTGAGGAAGCCGGCCCGCAAAAATTAAAACAAACAAAAACAAAAACACTGGGAGAGCAAGTCCGCCAAGCTGCGTGAACCAAAGCCCCCCTCCCCAACGGCACCTGAAGCTCCTAATCGGAGTTTCCCCTTTAATATCACTGGGGGGGTGTTGTGCTCCCCCTCTCTACTGGCTCCCCTGGGGTTGGGAGGGTTGGGGGGACCAAAGGAGTCTGTCTCCCCAACCCTCCTGACCCCAGGGGACCTGGCAGAGAGGGGATTCCCCCTCCCCCCCACACACGGCCCATATTAAAGAGAAGAAACCAAGCGGTTACTTCTCTTTAAAAACGGAGTTTGGGGGGGGGGTCCCCTCTCCGATGGCTCTCCTGGGTCCGGAAGGGTTGGGGAGACAAACCCCTTTTCTCCACCCAACCCTCCCAAACCCAAGGAAGCCAGCGGAGAAGGGGATCACAACCCCCCCACCTAATATTAAAGGGGAAACTACAATTGAGATTTCCCTTTTAATATCAGAGGGTGGCCTGGATTCGATCCCCTCTCCTGGGTCCCATGAGTCTGGAAGGTTTGGGGGGACAAAAGGAGTCTGTCTTCCCAACCCTCCTGACCCCAGGGGACCTGGCAGAGAGGGGATTCCCCTCCCCAAACACACACACACATGCCCCATATTAAAGAGAAGAAACCAAGTGGTTACTTCTCTTTAAAAACAGAGTTTTGGGGGGGGGAATCCCCCTCTCCGATGGCTCTCCTGGGTCCGGAAGGGTTGGGGAGACAGACCCCTTTTCTCCACCCAACCCTCCTAAACCCAAGGAAGCCAGCGGAGAGGGGGATCACAACACCCCCCCCCCACTGATATTAAAGCAGAAACCACAATTGAGATTTTCCTTTTAATATCAGAGGGTGGCCTGGATTCGATCCCCTCTCCTGGGTCCAATGAATCTGGAAGGTTTGGGGAGACAAAAGGGGTCTGTCCCCCCAAGACTTCCAGAGCCAGGGGAGACGGCAGAGAGGGGATCCCCCCGTAGGACACCAAAAAAACAAAAAAAACCAAAAACATCCAAAAATACACAAAAACAAACAAATAACACCAACAAACAAGACAAAGTAAACAAAAAACAAAATTTCAAAACACACCCAGCACCCAGCCAAACACCACAAAATCCAACCACCACCACCACCCCAAATAAAGAAAAACAGCCAACTCACCACCACACGACCTCACACCACAACGACTGGATAAGAAATGAATAAAGAAAGAGACTACTTACTGGAAGAAGCTCCACCCAGAGGCCACGAGAGAAAAAACAGTCAAAATACAAGATAACCCCTACCAGTGCCACTTGCTGCCCACAATAGTAAAAAAAATTCAAAAAGACACAACAGCCCCACACAAAAGGCCCCAAGAGAAAAAACAAGTAAAAACAAATAACACAAAATCACAATTTTACACAAATCAAAAACAGATGTCAATAAAATAAAATAAAAACTATTCAAAAATCCTGTGCTGAATTTTTACTCAAATAAAAAACAAAAACATCAATACACAGTTTAAAAACATTTATTGTGAAAAACATGTACTTTCACGTTTTTTAAATTATTACCTACGGTACAACAATTTAAAAAAATACATACTAAAAATATTGGGTAAAATAATTTTTTGGGGAAAAGTATATCATCCTTTATTCTTTTTTTAATCCACAAAACCAAAACACCAAACAAAACTCATCACAGTTTATAACAGGCCACCCAAAAAAATTTGTATAAATGAAAATTTTAAAAATTTCAATTATAGACTAACCTCTTCTTTACAAACATTAACAACAACAGAAACTTTTCAACACCATTTAAAACAGCCCGGCAACGCCGGCCAACCTCTGCTAGTGTACTATAAATAAGGCCATTAAGCCAAATGCGTATCCAGTTCCGGTAATTAGCCATTTACTTGCTACATTACATGGGGGCAAATGTTTTGCGAAACTGGACCTGGCACAGGCGTATCAACAACTGCCAGTGATGCCAGAGGCAGCGCTGTGTCATACAATAGTAACACATAGGGGGCATTTAACGTTACCCAATTCGGTGTGAATGCAGTATTTTTCAGGCCCTGGTTATATTGATACCACAAAAAAAATTGAAGTCTGATATCATGGGGATAAAACAGAAGTTCCCCAGCAGCATTCCAGAGATAGTTTAGAAGAATACTATGGCCAATAGTATTGAAAGCTTTCAATGGTATTGAAAGCTACATAATCCAGCTCATCCACTCTTGGAGTGTTTCTTTATGTCACCTATAAAAACTGTAGAGTGGAACACAACCATTGATTTATCAAGAGGGTGATGGATTTGTATAGTCCAGGGATTCTCAACCTGCGGCCCGTGGGCCAGATGCAGCCCACAGTGCCATTTCATGTGGCCCACCACCACCTCCACCACACCAGGAAGTGCCATTGTGGTGGAGGAAGGGCAAAATGGCCATCCCGAAACTGTCTGAGGGAGCATGACCCGGCCCCCAGCATAAAAATGTTGAGAACTCCAGGTAAAGTCTGTGGCAAAATCAAAAGGAGATAGATTGTAAACACAAAGTACTAATTTACAAGAAACCTGACAGAGCCAATGCAAAGTTTGTGTTCTCATGATACACATTTCTTTTGAGTCCAGAACCTGATTTTTTTAAAAGGTCAGATCGAAACAGAAGAGTTTTGCCTGTGCCAAGGGCATGTTTAGGCTATCAACTAATATATATACAACTGCAGAAGATCTAGCTGAGTGATCAGAAGAACATCAGACCATGGAGAGGCAATGGACTCAAGGAGGCACCATGCCCCATCAGGACGCCTGTTGACTGTAGAAACCTCCCGTGTGTACTCACAGAAAAAACTGTGTACACACAGAGAAAACTTTTTCATGGTTATCTAGGATCCCTTCCCTTCAACAGGAAAAGCAAGAGGCAACACACAGTTACATGGTAAATCAGGCTGCTCATATGGTACTCAGAATCTATCTATCCAGGCATTTAAAAAACATATAAAGCTGTGTTCATTCTGAGAGCAACTCAAATGCGCTCCACATTCTGCATTAAATCTATTGTGAAATTATCAGCAAATAGAATAGGCCCATCCTCAATCCTACTTTCATGTTTGAATACCAAAGAGCACAAATAATAAAATAAGCAAGACATATTCATACATGTATAGAACTCTCACCCTCATTGCTACCTTTCTCTGAGAAATAAGCTTGCTTAAAGCCACGATCTTGCTGCAACCATGGTGGCTTCCCATGCAATCCACAGACCTTGTATTGTGACTCTAGCAAGTCACATTTGTCTGAGAAAACCAAAGTAAGATGCTAACAATCTACCTCACCTACCTCATGTCAGACTATGACTCAGGTGATCTGGGTTCAAATTTTCACTGGAACATGAAACCCATGAGTTACCATACTTTAGTCATAGGTTCTCAGCTTAACCCACTTCATAGGCATTTTATTAGAATAGAGTGAGGAGGAAGGAAAACCAGCATACTGCCTAAGGTTCACTGAAGGAAACACAAGATATAAGTACAGCACATTGATGTATTAATATTAGTTTCATCAATACATATTAACATCTGAAAATGGCTCCTACATTGCATCATTCATTAAAATGCAATGTACATATGTAATGCTTATTACATTTCTATCCCATACTATGGTCATGGCTATCCTTGGCACTCCAGGTGTTCTTGAACTTCAATTACCAGAAGCCCAAGTCATCAGTCCTGTTGATCAGGGCTTTTGGGAAGTGAAGTTCAAGAGCACCTGGAGTGCCAAGGTTAGCCACCATGGCCCTAGTATTTCATTCTACTGTTTTTCTCTGTCCAATATGTATTTTATATTTATTTATTTATTTATTTATTTTTATTTTTCACGCTTATATACCGCCCACTCAGGTACAACCCAACTCAGGGCAGTTTACATAGCGGACAGTAAATACATAAAAGGCACATGCACCCAAAAGACACATTTTGGGTTCAGGCTACATATTAAGCTGAAAAGTCTTCATCTGGGATTTCTGCTAACATTGAATAGGCATTTCTATTATACACGATTGCCTGCTTTTTAACATCATGACCTTTCTCCTTGCTTTTCTTTTGCTGCAGCAGGGACACTCTCTTTTAAAATGTCATGGAAGGTGTAAAAAGCTTAATATCTGATCTGTCATATGATCTGGAAATTCAGTGTGAATTTCAAGGCTTTGTTCAGCCTTGAATATTCACACACAAATGCCATCTTTGGAATATCTTTCTTGCCTAGTTGAGACAACATCTGAGGCAAAACAAGAAGACAAAAGTCCCTTCTAGCATTCTCCCACTTTAGATGTTTCTTTAGACAACCTCTGCAGGCTTATTGGCTGTTCCATGCATCCATCAGCATAGTGATAATTTGGGAATGTGATGAATCAAATACAGTAACTGCATTTTTTCCACCAATAAAGTAATGAAGAAGAATGCTAAGTAAAGGGCCTAACAAAGGATTTATTTATAGAGTGTGGAGAAGGGACACACACATTTCCTGCAGAAATAACAACAACAACAACAACAACAACAACTGTTGTTGTTGTTGTTGTTGTTATTTTATGTCAGAAATTATTCTGGGTTGAAAGGATTTTTGCTGGAGAAACTCCACTCGGGATGCCCGAATGAGGATCTTTTCATGACCCCAAGATATTTTCACACCAAAGTGGTCCCTATTTATCTATTTGCAATTTCCTGCTTTTGATCTGCTAAATTGGCAGGAGCTGATACAGACATGGGCACTCAATCCATCATGCAGTACCCGGGTCCTGAACTGCAAACTTGCTGGCCTTCCAGCTAACAAGGCAAGCTTCTTAACCAATGAGCCACTGCAGCCCCATTCCTACAGAAATGGCAAGCTTTGATTAGATATAATCCTACAATTGTAGAGGAAATGAAAATGTTCATAACAGAAAAAGGAAAGCAGAGTAGTTTGTCTCCAAACTAGACAAGACCATGAAGATCCATGAAACACTACTCCTAACTCATGATGTAATCATTGTGTGTACAGTAATACGTCATACAAAGTCTGCTTTGTACAACATCAAATTCATACAACATCGCCTAATTCCTTGAAAAAAGTTGCCTCATACAAAGTCGCTGCGACTTTGTATGAAGCATTGGGGTTTTTCCCAGGTTGCATTGTGCCTGGGCAGGATAAAAGGCAGGACACATGAGTGCATTGCTCTTGTGGGTTTTGCACAAGACAAAGAGTGTTTAGGAGTGGTTTTGAGCACGATTTTGGATTTTTTTGAATTTTTTCATCAGAATTTTTAGAAGCATTCCTGGGATTTTTGCAGCATTCTTCAGGTTCTTGGACAATCAGGGTTGTTTGACATGTTTTTGTAATGTATTTAGCCTTTAGACAATGATTTCTTAAAGTTCTGTCAGTTTCCTGTCTGTTTCCTTGACTTTGCCCTGAGGTCTGTGCTGTTACAGTACAATGTATCTCTATGGAAGCGACGTTGTACGAGGCATCACGGCAAGGATTTGGACGTTGTATGAGGCATCACAGCTAGGCTTTTGCATACCTCATACAAAGTCCAAATCCTTATAAAGTTCAAACTTGTGGAACCAAGTTTGGACGTTGTATGAGGTATCACTGTATTTTGATTCTTGTGTTCAGTAAATGTTCCCCTGTGGTAATGAGAGTGAGTGTGATTGTGGATCAGATTGCAATTGATAACAATTTTCAAGGGGATTGATATAAATCTCTAAGTCTTCAAGTGAGGAAACAAGCCTCAGTACAAGCACTACTGGAGGAGAGCAAAGTATTATTTTTCCAAGTCTGTTGGCTTTAAAACCTAAGTATCCGTTCCTTCGTCTCGCCCAACTGTTGGCAGGTATCCCTGGCTCAGTACAAAGGTGTTTGTACGTGTATTGAATAGAAAGCATATGTTTTGGAAATCCTCACACTCTCAAGCACACAAAATAGTTTGCTAATTATACAAGTATTTCCCCCTGGTCTCAGGTTTTGACACTCAAATCCTAAGAAATGAAAAACGGTTGACCTGGCAAACCTACATAGTAACTATGTTTAGCACTTACCATAGTGACTATTCACAGCACTATCCCAGGAATATATGACTGCTGCCAGGACTTCTGCAATGATGTAAATCAGGAGTTCTCAACATTTTAAAGCCAGGGGTCAGGTCATGCTCCCTCAGACAGCTTCAGGGGCTGGATGGCCATTTTGCCCTTCCTCCACCACATGGCACTTCCTGGTGTGGTGGAGGTTTTGGGGGCCCACAGGAAATGGTGTGGCAGGCCACATCTGGCCAACAGGTCGCAGGTTGACAATCCATTTTGTGAATGGTGTGATGGCCTGAACAGCAGGCACACATAAGTGGTTTATCTTGTTCCCTCCCCTCACCCTGGCTTTTTAGTAAATGAACACTATGTGATTGCAACACATATACAGACTCAGTTATCTGCTGAGGCAGATACATCCAGGAAAAAAGTAGTAAAAGGATCCCAATTTTAAACTCACTTTTCTCATATCTGCCTTCTCCACTGAAATTTGACCAACAACTAGGAAACTAGGAGAAGCTCAGCAGTTCTGTGAGGCTCTATCTGGTAACCAAAGAGTTAGAAAATTTAGGTTAAAATTACGCGACAAGGAACATACCTTTTGAAATGCTTTGATGTACAGTTTTTCAAATTGGGTTTCTGAGAGTGAAATCTGTGTAGATGTCCAGATGGCAAACAATTATTGTGTTACAGGAGTCAACAGTAGCAGAGGCAGAGAAAGCTGTCAATGTGTTTTCATGGAGAGGGAAGTGCCCTTGATCAGACAAGGTGGCAACTGGTAATTTCCACTAGGTCCACCCTTTCCCTCTCCCCCTGGAGACATAGTATGTATCTGAAACAGCAGCTAACTTGAAAGCATTTTTATAAAAAAAAAAAAGAGAGAGAGTAATTACAGGCACTTGGTTCAATGGAGCTGGCAACACTATAGGCACCCTTTTACATCAGAGGAGATGATTACACAGGGTGAAGAGCAGAGAAAATCAACTGCAGTAAATTACAGCCAAATTAAGCCACCCTAATGGCTGAGCAAAAATGATGATTCCCAACTGAAATGAGACAATTCTTCACCATACTTCCCTGTGCTGAGCTTTATGTCAGGTAGTCACCAGTTTTTATTTTGATTTCATCTGTGCCTAATCCATTACAAATGGAGGGCTATGTGACCCAGGTAGTCACCTCCTTAATAATGATACACAGGTTGCAGCTATACAGAACAATAGTAGGATCCTGGCTTCCAGATATTCTGCAAACGTAGGTATCCTGACAGAAACTATAGGGTTCCATATATCTTGGAACATGTTCACCATGAGTGGGGAAGTAGATTCTCTCTGTGTGTGTTGGGATTAATATTTTGTCAATATTTAGCTAAACAGATGCTTATAGATATGAGATGTGGAATGAGATAGAAGAAGAAGTTGACTCATATATATGCCTTGGGCAGGAGGTTAACCTAAGACATGATCTACCAAAAGAAATTTTGAGAAGAAGGCAAGCAGCATTGACAGCTTTTAACAGCATAAAATATGTGCGTAGTGAAGTAAAAATAATAAAATTAGGGACTGAACTTGTCAACATGACAGTTCTGCCTGCTTTATTATACAGCAATTAAACATGGGCACCTACAAAAGCTGACACCAATTTTTTTTAATGTAACACAAAGAACAATCAAGTGATAGGCTAGGTTGTTTGAATATCAAATGAAGAATGCAAAACAATCAGGTGCAAAACAAGTATTATAGTTGATTGAGTTTGCAAGGCATCGGTGGGCCGGGCATGTGTGCCGCTTCAAAGATGGCAGGTGGATGTAAGCTATCACAGAGTGGATACTACTTGACATAAAGTGAACACTAGGAAGGCCAACAACCAGATGGGAAGACCAGTTCAGGGCAAAGCTCCCAAGGCCCTGGATGGGACTGGCATGGGATTGGAAACAGTGGGAGACAATGCTTCGATCCACCACATCAAACTTTGCCTGCCACCCCCGAGTGAAGAGACGGACACATGTCATGGGTTCAAACATGGGCCACTTTATTAAGCCAAAATAAGTTGTTGCAAACTATTGCGCTGGGGACTAAGTAGTGCAGGTGCATGATAATAACTCAGGTCAATTCCAGAAAATTTAGATCACAAATAATAGGGACAGCAGAAAAGCTCTGCAGATAGGCCAGCACTGTGTCCAACAGTGTGGCCAAGCTATGTGACCAGGGAGCTAGCAATGCATCCTCATCAACTGTCTCAGGTCTGCAGCTATTAAACAGCCATGAGACACCGCAAATGATAGTGCTGTCCGAGGTTCCATATTAACCGAGACCCCAACCGAATAACTAAACAGGCCATTCTGATTAAAATTACCTGCACTACCTGCCAAAGTGACTGGAATAACCACCAGCAAAAACTCAACCTGCAGCAACAGTATGGGATGGGCAAAAAAACCACAACCCCAAGAGCCAAACAGGCAAAAATTCCCATCCAGCCTTGAAACGACTGGATATCACACTGCTACTGAGGGAGGGAGGGATTTGTTTCTCAATGCCAAGCAGTTAAAGAGGGTGAGGAAGGAAGGAGCCACCACCTATAAAGGCTTCTTGGCTCCTCCCTATCACACCAGGCAGGCAGGCCTACAAGAGCCCGAGGCCCATCTCTTCCCGGGGGAAGCAGGCAAAGCCAGCACAGGTGGGTATTTTACCCCCAGTGCTGGTCCAATGTATATTCGCATGTGAAACACTGATCAACCAAGGAACCAAGTTGGCTACAAATTCCCATTTTCCCTATGTATGGTGAATTTTGGGATGGCCTGTGTAAATGGCAATGGGTTGCAGTAACACTTCTTCCATTGTACCAACACAAGAGAGTTGTGATTTGACTTCAGTGAGTCAAAGTTAGTACAGTAATAACATTTCCTCCTGTATGACAAAGTGGAAAAACATAGGGAAAAAATCATACCTACATGAAGAGATTTTGTCTGCTTTTAACATGAGGAGGTTATTAGCAAACAGTTATATTTTAATGGACATGATTAAAAAGGAACACGCTATTTCATTAGCAGACACTATGTGCATAGTTTTAAACAATCCCAAAGCCTGCTAAATTTTTACTTTAATTACTACAGAGTATAGAACATAAGTAGTGTAATAATTGGGGCAAGGAGATAAAGGGATGTTATATATCATTTCAGAAAGTATAATTTAATTCTGTTCTGTTTGAATTTCTTTACAGCTGAGCTAACGCAAGGCAGAGACTTTGAACTTAAACCCTCTGAGATTTTTCTTCTCTTTTCCTCCAACTCCACCTCTTATTTTTGACCAATACAAAACCAAAGCCTTAAAAAAATCAGTATCCATGCCTCAGGTTTAGGGAACCAACTGTATGGATCACTGATATCTAAGTATGGTGCATTAGAATGCTGTTTAATGCTGTATTACAGCTAAATTGCTGTGCACCTACCTCAAAGAAAAGGGATAAGATAGCAATCAGCTGCTGAATCATTTTATATAATAGTCTAAGATCAAACTGGCTTTCTGAAAGGATGGGAAAGGATTTCATAATTTTATTGCCCAGGGCTCTCTGTAGAAAGCCAAGAGGCACTGGCTGAAGACAGCATGAAGGAGGTAGTGAATGTGAATACAGTGATACCTCATACAACATCCAAACTTGGTTCCACAAGTTTGGACTTTATACAGATTTGGACTTTGTATGAGGCATGCAAAATCCTAGCCGCAATGTCTCATACAACGTCCAAATCCTTGCTGCGATGCCTCGTACAACATCATTTCCATAGAGATACATTGTACTGTAACAGCACAGACTTCAGGGCAAAGTCAAGGAAACAAGACAGGAAACTGACAGAACTTTAAGAAATCATTGTCTAAAGGCTAAATAAATTACAAAAACATGTCAAATAAACCTTATTATAGGGGACAAACCATACAACAAGTTGTTAACTTTTGAAAACTTTATGAAGTGCAGGTTTAAAAGTTAACATGTCCCATCATGCAGCACAGTGTTAATCTGCAGCCATGCGGCTGATCATTCATTTTGTACAAGCTACTGTAAACAATTACTGGATAGAAGCAAGGACAAAATGGATGCCAACATGTCCCATCATGCAGCACAGTGTTAATCATCCAAACAGCAGCAAACACCAAACAATTGCCCACCAAACCAAACAGTGCTCCCCCCAAAAAAGACCAATATAAGAAAAATTATGGAGCATGCAATCTGTTTTTAAATACCACAGCAGCAAACATGAAACACTTGCGCATCCCAGCAAAAAAATTCCCTGCCCCATCCACCTTCCCACCCCAAGCCAATCGGAAACAAAAAACCTCATTTACCTACCTTTCCACTGTGCCAAAGAATGGTCCAAGAACCTGAGGAATGCTGCAAAAATCCCAGGAATGCTTCAAAAAATTCTTATGAAAAAATAAAAAAAAATCCAAATTTTCACTCAAAACCACTCCTAAACACTCTTCGTCTTGTGCAAAACCCACAAGGGCAATGCATGCATGCATGCATCCTGCCTTTTATACTGCCCAGTACAGTAAGACGGCTGGGGTGTAGCAAAATCAGCGCGAGAAACAACAACACTCCCTTATCATGAAAATGGAAAAATCAAAGTGTATGTCTTTAATATAAGAAAGTATTCACATGCTAGTCCTATGGTGAGGTATCTTAAATACCGTATTGAGGTGTATATGCCATACAAGGTTATATCCAGTATATCTATCTATCTATCTATCTATCTATCTATCTATCTATCTATCTATCTATCTATCTATATCTATATATCTATATCTATATCTATATCTATATCTATATCTATATCTATATCTATATCTATATCTATATCTATATCTATATCTATATCTATATCTATATCCAGTATAACACACACGCAACTAAGAATGCAACAATGTACAATACCTCCCATATACTACAAAGGTATATCGGCTGTGAGTATAGTCCGTAGTGTGATCGTCGGGAAGCAAATTACATAAATTCCGTCAGCCGGTTCTCATGCGGTGGCCAGCATCAAGCAGTTGTAGACAAGTTCTCAATGCCCTTCCAGTACATGGACATTTCGAATAACTTTCTCAAGAGTCTACAAATACAACATGAAAAATACATATATATTCTAATGTTTGCTATTGTAAGAACCCTTTTTAAAAAGTGCGAAAAAACGCTGAACATACAATAGGAGAAACGGACAAGATACATACCTAACGTAACATTCATGGCGCATATCGCACCTCCATAAAACTTTCGATGTGTGCACGCGTTAATTGCTTACAGGTGAGTGCTTACATTTATACAGTGATTCTTAGATAACAGACATGTGAAAATAATCGACCTATAATTCTCTGGACTCTTCCCAGAACCCTGTGGGTGGCTCTTAAAGGTATATACTCGTAGATGAGTAAAACTGAAAGAGACAGTGTTACAAAAATGCAGACAGTTCCCATTCTGTATTCAGTCCATGGGGAGCCAGAGTGTTAAAACGATGGATGTAGAACGCCTCTCTTTGTAAGAGAAAGCGTTCCACATCCACGATCTGATATTTATTGGGCGAGTAAGTCTCCAGTATGACCACCTTGATATCTCTAAGTGCATGCCTCTTCTCAATAAAGTGGTTAACTAGAGGAGCGGTAACAATCCGGTTCCTTATGCGGGAGAGGTGTTCTCCTAGGCGTACCTTAAGGGGTCGTCTAAATTGTCCCACATATGCCAACTGACATGAACAGATGATCATGTAGATGGAATCTTTTGTATTGCAATTGGAAAACCTAGTTTTTTCGCACTTTTTAAAAAAGGGTTCTTCCAATAGCAAACATTAGAATATATATGTATTTTTCATGTTGTATTTGTAGACTCTTGAGAAAGTTATTCGAAATGTCCATGTACCAGAAGGGCATCGAGAACTTGTCTACAACTGCTTGATGCTGGCCACCGCATGGGAACCGGCTGATGGAATTTATGTAATTTGCTTCCCGACGATCACACTACGGACTATACTCACAGCCGATATAGCTTTGTAGTTAATCCAAAGACTTGTTGTGGTCTATAACATCAATATATTTGTTTTAGTGCTGCTACATACTAGCACTGGAGGCTTGTACCTTGTAGTTTCGTCCGGAAAATTTTCGCAAAGATTTTTCCGCTAGGTTCTCATATGTGCGTGTTTGTATATGGGGGGTATTGTACATTGTTGCATTCTTAGTTGCGTGTGTGTTATACTGGATATAACCTTGTATGGCATATACACCTCAATACGGTCTTTAAGATACCTCACCATAGGACTAGCATGTGAATACTTTCTTATATTAAAGACATACACTTTGATTTTTCCATTTTCACAACAACTTTGTATGAGGCAACTTTCCTCAAGGAATTAGGTGATGTTGTATGAATTCGATGTTGTACGATGCGCCCTTGTATGAGGTATTACTGTACAAGATTTCTCCCCACTTGATGAGAGGAACTCAATGGGATTTCTATAAAACTAAGCTTTCCACAGCATTCCCATATGGTCTCATAGAGAAACTCTCTGAAATACAAGCGTGAAAAATTGTTTACATTCATCTAGCCCTTTTAATTAGAAATGTTTATTTGCCGAACATATGATGATGCAATTAAGAGATAAAACATTACTTGAATTCACAATTTCAGATTCTCATTCAGAGCAGTTTAACTGCCAAGACTAACACAAATAGCTTTACTTGAAATAGGTTAGACTACTGTAATATCGTATATGTAGAGCTACCCAAGAAGATAAAAGGGAACAACCATATAACAGGACCTCCCTGTGTCTCCAAGTAGGCTGAGAGAATTTCAGAATGAAATCCCAGGTGACCAATGACAATCTGCATAGATAATACTTAGTAAACAGGTCAATGAGACAAAGTAAATTCTAGTGTTTGTATGGCTCAAAAACTGCTGTATGAATGGACTGTATTTTGTCTAATGAGTGTTCAACATGCATTGGTGGACTAACTATGCATTGAACACCATCTTGTTAACACTGGGCAGTTAATGTTAGCATTTGCCCTATTCAGCACTAAATCAGAATGCATGCTGCTTTAAGTATATGGTCTACTTCTGACTTGTTATCAACCCAAGGAATGGAAGCCACATATACCCATAGTGTCTTCATATACACACACCACTTTCTTACCTGATAGGGATGAAGAAGTATAAACTTTCTATTCTAGCTGCTGAGTTCCAAGAATTATTAAATGCAGTAGAAATTGCAGATACATTGGAAATTTGTTGTATAGAGCGAATTTATATAGTACTAGCATAGTTTGCGCGGCGTTGCCGGGCTGTTATAAACTGTAATCAGCTTTTTTGGGGGTTTTTTTGTGCATTTAAAAAAAGAACAAAGGATGATATAAGTTTTTCAAATTGTTTTATTTAACCAAATAATGTTTTAGTTTGTGGGTTTTTTTAATAGTTGTACCGTAGGTAATATTTTTTAAAATGTGAAAGTACATGTTTTTTTTTACATTCAATGTTTTTAAACTGTGTTTAGATGTTTTGGGTATTTATTTGAGTTAAAACTCAACACAGGATGTTATAAATCTTTTTATTTTATTTTTTTACATATGTTTGTGATTTGTGTAAACTTGTGATTTATTGTTATGTTTTTGACTTGTTTTTACTCTTACTGTCTCTAGGTGGGGCTGTTGTGTCTTTTTGAGTTGTTTTTACTATTCTGCCCTGCAGGTGGGGCTGCTAGTGGTTCTGTTTTAGTTTCACTGTTTTTTCTCTCCTGGTCTCTGGGTGGGGCTTCGTCCGGTAAGTAGTCTCTTTGTTTCTTCATTTCTGTTCTGGTCGTCGTGGAGGGAGGACGTGCTGGTGGGTTGTCTGGTTTTCTTTCTTCTGGGGTTTTTCTTTGTTTTGCTTTTGTGGTGGTGGGCTGGGAGGTGTTTCTGTTAGTTCTTTTTTTTGGTTGAATTTTAGGTTTGTTTAATTGGTTTGGTTATGTCTGGTTTTGTTTAATTTTTCTTATTTCATTGTTGTTTATTTGTGTAATTAGTTGTTGTTTGTTTGCATAATTTGTGGGTTTTTTTGTGTTGTAGTTAGGTGTTTTGTATGTGGTTTTACGATATTGTGGATGTTTTTGTTTGTGGTTTTTTTGTTTATTAATTTTTTTAATTATTGATTTATTTTTGTTTTATTATTTTTTATTATTTTTGGTGTTTGTTTTTGGTGGTTACTTTAGCTTGAAGAACAGGCTACCTGTGGGTTTCTCTTTTCCCCATTGTTGCTTTGAATTTTGGTTTAGATGCAGCAATAGGGGAAAGGAGGGAGGTGGCAGTCAGCCTGTTCTTCTCTCAGGAAGGTTCTTTAGGTCGGTCGGGTGAGAAGGAGGAGGCAGAGAAGAGCTTTCTCTGCCTAACGATGGTTCTCTCCTCTCTGTCTCCTTTTTCTCCTGGCTTACCTAACTGGAGATGGGCAGGCAGCAATCCGTAAGGGGTGGGGCTCTTCCTTGCGGATTGCTGGCTGTTGCTTTTGTATTCGGAAGTACAAAGGCATCAGCCAGTCATCCGCCAGGAAGGGTGCTTCCCCTGACGAACTGCTGCCTTTTTTTTAGTTTTTTTCCCACCCCGGCTCAACTTTCCTTGAGGCCAGTGGTGGTCTTGCCGTGTCTCGGCGGGGTAGCATGGAGGAGAGGGAGTCCCTCTACTCCCCATTGTTCTGGGAAAGAAGGATGATGGGTGTCTCACGGTGGCATTTTGTGGCTTCTTGTTTTGCGTTGCTGTGAGGTGCTGAGTCTGCCTGCTGGGGACTTGCGCTCCCATTGCGTTTTGTAAGTTTATTTTACACACGTCGGCTTTCTCAGTGTTCTGCGCGCTCACGGCACGCAGGACGCTGGGACTTGTAGTTTTGCGTTTGTGGATTGCTTTCGTGCAGCAGTTTTTTTCTGCGGCTCAATTTCAATTGGCCGTGCCGCATTTCCCAACATTCATTTTGCTCATGCCTCTCATCCTGATTGGCTGTGGTGCGGTGCGGCACAGAGAACATTGGGAATTGGAGTTGTTTCCCTTTGTTCACGTTCGTGAAGCTCTTGCACCACTGGCGCATTTCTCAACCCTACAGTTACTTCCGTACCGGGTTCGGGCAAGTGTAGGAGGCTTGGTACGGGATAGTGTGGATGGGTGCGGGATTTATAGGTTATAGGTATATAACACTTCGATTTATAGGTATAGATGTCATGAATGTCATTTTACTGGCTTGGTGGAAGGCATGAACACAGAAATGAATTGTATTTACAATCTGATTGTTCTGTGATTAAGGAGATAACACTGACCTGATGAAAAATGGAGTTTGCACCTTTCAGCTTGTAATAGCTTTTCCCACTTCTATCTTTTTGTAGGGGGATTGTTTGCCTTTCCAGCCCACCAGATTCAATATAGGAAGGGTAGGGTATAAAAATTATAAGTTACCTGCTTTGTGGTGGCCCTCCTGCTATGGCAGAGAAGACTGGTCATTTTTGTTGCAACATGCCTCAAAGAACACCAGCTGGAGCTGGTGATGGGGTGGGAGGTTTAACAGTATTTGCATATGTCTTTTGCTATATTATATTGTAAGGGACTGCAGTGGCTCAAGTGGTTAAGATGCTGAACTCAATCAAAGAGAACAAAAACCGTTTGACGCTGCAGTTGCAAAATACAAGTAGATTTAATGAAAGTAAATTCTGGCTTGCAGAGTAGACTCTAAGCGCTTCTGGTAAATATTTGACTTTTCAATATTTTCATCAGGAGTCTCAACAACTGGAAGGTCAGAGTTCGATTCCTGAGTACTGCATGACAAGCTCCTGGCTCTGTCCCAACTCCTGCAAACCTAGCAGTTCAAAAGCAAGAAATTACAAGTAGATAAATAGGGACCACTTCAATGGGAAGGTAAACAGCTTTCCACACACTCAGGTGTTGACGCATGCCTGCCATATGTCCACAGAAATGTTTGCAAACGCAGACAGTGCTGCGTTTTTGGCTATAAACAGAGAGAGCACTGAACCCTAAAGTCAGATCCGACCATACCTGTCAAGTTTCAGGAAATTTCTGTCAAACCCCCGTATTTTACACTCTTTCCCACCATCATCCCATATTACTTAGACTGCAATTAGACTGGAGTTAGACTGGAGGCCAGCACAGGATAAGCATAGCTGTCAAGTTCCCCATTTTGGCCAGGAAATTTCCCTTATTTGACAGAAATTTCCCGAAACTTGACAGGTATGGATCCTACTAGCTTTTGAGCAGGGGTGACCTTTATCTTTACTATGGCCCACAGGTCCTCATCAGAGGATATTACTTAGTCTTCCCCCGGTTGGCAGGGGAGTGAGAACAGCTATGGGTGACTCGTATCCTCAAAAGTGCCACCACCACCACCAATGCTGTGGCTCCGCATTCCTCCACCCTGGCCTGGCCGGTTGGTGGGGAGTGAGGACAGCTGTGGGCAACCCACACCTTCAAAAGCACCGCCGCCACCACCAACACTGAGGCTCCATGTTCCTTCCCCCGGCCCGGCTGGTCGGCGGGGGAGTGAGGACAGCTGTGGGTGACCCGCACCCTCAAAAGCACTGCCACCCCCACCAATGCTGAGGTTTCTCGTTCCTCCCCCTGAACCAGCCAGTTGGTGGGGGAGTGAGGACAGCTGTAGGCAAACCACACCTTCAAAAGCACTGCCGCCACCACCGATGCTGAGGCTCCGCATTCCTCCCCCCCAGCCCGGCCGGTTGGCGGGGGAGTGAGGACAGCTGTGGGCGACCCACACCTTCAAAAGTGCTGCCACCACCACTGACACTGAGGCTCCACATTCCTCCCCCCCCCAGCCCTGCCAGTCGGCAGGGAAGTGAGGAAAGCTGTGGGCAACCCACACCCTCAAAAGCACCACTGCCACCACCGACACTGAGGCTCCGTGTTCCACCCCTGGCCTGGAAGTTCAGCGGGAGAGTGAAGACAGCTGTGGGAGACCCGCACCTTCAAAAGCACCACTGCCACCACCGACACTGAGGCTGTGCATTTCTCACCCACAGCCCGGCTGGTCGGCAGGGGAGTGAGGACAGCTGTGGGTGACCCGTGCCCTCAAAAGCGCCGCCGCCACCACCGATGCTGAGGCTTCATGTTCCTCCCCCCATCCCAGCCAGTCAGCGGGGAGTGAGGACAGGTGTGGGCGACCCGCACATTCAAAAGCGCCACTGCTACAACTGACGCTAAGGCTCCGCATTCCTCCCCCGGCCCAGCCCATTGGCAGGGGAGTGAGGACAGCCGTGGGCGACCTGCACCTTCAAAAGCGCCACTGCCACAACTGATGCTGAGGCTCTGCGTTCCTCCCCCCCATCCTGGCCAGTCGATGGGGGAGTGAAGACAGCTGTGGGCAACCAACGCCTTCAAAAGCACTGCCGCCGCCGATGCTGAGGCTCCACGTTCCTCCCCCATGGCCTGGCCTTTCGGCGGGGGAGTGAGGACAGCTATGGGAGCAGTTGAGAGCAGTATTACGGCATTACAACTTATAAGAATGTTTGTCACAGATGCCACTGTTGTTTTGGGACATGAGCTGGACTCTGTCTGTAACGTTGAGCTGGAGCTCCGCTGGTAGCGTCGAGCCCGGGCTATGCTTAGGTTTTGGACTTTTGTTAACTGTTGGCCATTGATATTTCAATGCTAAATTGTGTATCATATGTATAAATTGTATTTTTGCTATGATTGATATGTGCTTATTATTTGAATTTATATTTTGTACATTGTGTTCTGTATTTTGTGTTCTGTAAACCGCTTTGAGTTCCCTTAAGGGGAAGTAAAGCGGTATAGAAATTTAAGTATAAATCAATAAATACAAAAATTTCCTTTCCAGCACTACTCTGAAGGCAGTCTGATTTATTAACTTCTGTGCTGACAATTATTGAGCTGCTTTTCAACACCAAACACCCTTTCTAGGTGACCCACCTGAGTTCCCAAGGACCAGTTCCACACCATATGTTTACAATTCTATAATTAACATTCCTACGCATACTCCCAACACCAACACCTAATTCACAAATACCACCTTGTCAGATAGAAACCCAGCCTTAGGGATGCTGGGTTTTCTGCTCCAACATAAATTGCTGAGCATAGCTGGAAATATATATATATGCTTCCCTCCCCCACGCTTGCGGGCGTCCCTCTTTTAACCCCTAGCCAGACGGGACCAGGGAGAAGGGACGGCATTCACAGGTGCCACCAATTCCTTCCCCGCACCAGTGGCAAGGGTGACGGGGAGACACAACAAAGTCCGAACATGGCGGGAGTCCTCCGGTGCTGTGGGCATCCATGAAAATTGGCAGTGGCAAAAGTCTTTTTGTCCCAAACGGAGGGCGGGGGATGCCAGCAGTGGTGGAACTTGCGGCATTGGATGCTGTGGGGGCTGCTCCGCCTCGCCCGCAGGGAAACCAGGGCAGAGACAAGAATCCTGCTGCCTCACTCATCTTTTAAACCCCCCTGTTGGGGGCGGTGCCCAGAGATGGCAGCAGTGGAACTCCCGGTGTCCGACGCTGCGGGGGCCACTCCGCCTCACCTGCAGGGATCAAAAAGTAGCTGTCCAAAAGATTTAATACTTCTGCAAATGCTAAGACAAGTTTCTGAATTTGAACATAGTAAAATGTACACATACACAGACACCAAGCAACCAAGCAACTACACATTTGAAGAAAGTTGTGAAAGAAATACACATTCAAATGTGTGGCTTGACCTAGAATACATCTCCAAACAGATTGGATCAAATAAACTTTCAGTTTGCCTTGAAATGTTTTACTTTTGACTAGAAATTTGAAAAAATAAATATCTTTATATATTCTAGAAATGCAGCAGAGTAGAATGAAATTATTATTATTATTATTATTATTATTATTATTATTATTATTATTATTATTATTATTATTATTATTATTATTATTATTATTATTTAGTATGCTTATATACCGCTTTACTTGTCTACTGGCAACTCAAAGCGGTTTACAAAACAATCAAATAAATACAAAGCAAATCATAAATACAGGGGGAGGGGACGGGGAGGGGGAAATACAACAACATACAGAAATAACAGTAATATAAAATAACAGAAATACAACAACATACAGAAATAGACCACAGTTCATTCAACTGTAGAATGGAGGAGGTATGTATAGGATTCCTTATTGTCCAATCACTCTTCACTGATAATCCTAATCCCTGCTCTCCTTCCATCACCTTTTTCACCTTCACCTTTTCTATTTTGCTTCCTTTCATTAGACAGCATTGTTTTACTTAACTCCAGGTAGGGTACCCGTGGTATAAGCAGAGAAAATGGCAACCTAAAAAATCTATCTCATCCAGTTGCAAAACATATCTGTTGCGAAACAGATTGCAAGGAAAGTTTTACTTCCACTTCCGGTGGGAGAAACCACATGACCGGCCCACTGAACCACATGATTGGCCCACTGAACCATGTGACCAGCTTTGATGTTCGGGAATTGAAGAGAAGCAGCCAGCATGAAAGGGCCAAACACAATTTTATTGTAAGCAAACCGAACATGAACAGCAATGGTACAACAGCTCCTTATATACACTGTACAATGGATACATTTGGGCGGGAAACAATATGATTGGTTAGGATAGGAGTGGGGTGATTGTGGGGTTACCAGACCTGAGTGAAGACTTCATGTGTCTTGTTAGAAAAGGTGGGAATGCAAGTCCCACGATGGATCAGTACCAAGAAGACAAAATGGAGGATTACCCAGATCCCATAATAACAATTACACAATGTTACAGCAATAATTAAAGTTACATACACAACATCCCTCCCCCCTAGGATGGGACAAAGTCCCTTAACCATTGTGGAGGCCCATAGACTCTTTTGGGCCGGACTGACCATGACTGGGTTCAGCAGACCTAGGGAGACTTGGTTCCATTGAATGATACCCGGCACTGGGGTTTCTGTTAAAGCTATTAGCATTTTGGGAGCACTGTACCAACTCTGAAATGGAACCAGGGAGGGGAAACCCCAAATCATAACCCCGTTTAGATGAAGCAGGAGTAGAGGATCGCTTGAAATTAAAACTTGAATCAGAGGGGGAAAGACTCAACGAAAAGTCCCTCCTTTGAGAAGTTTGAGTAGGGGGCGACTCAACAAAAACATGCCTCTTCTGGGAGGGAGTAGAGGTAGACTCAAACATAGGAGGATGGGGGGGCGTCTTAGGAGAGAAATCAAAGCCCTGCTTTTCACTTGGATGAGTGGGGGAACACTGAGGAAACTCCCCCCCCCCAATCCTGTAACTCAGGAGGCAAATTACCACATTCCTGACTCGCTGTCGACCTCCAAAGGAACTGCGGCTGGCTTGAATTAGAAAGCTGGGTATTACGACTGATTGCCAAGCCATCTTCGTCTCCCTCTTGGGATAAGCGGGTGGGGGAGGACCCTAACGTGGAATTGCCCTGAGTAGTATCACCTTGTACCTCTTGAAACTCCATAACCCTATGTCTGAGCTGGTCAGCGGGGCGCCGCCATAGCAAACCAGTACCTGTTTTGACCTGGTAGGACACTGCTCCCGTTTGTTCCACCACAACCCCTGGAACCCATGGAATGGGGCAGACGTTACATGCCGAATAGCATTCCTCTCGAGGAATTCCTGGAATTCAGATGAGGTGAAAGTTGTGGCATTGTTGGACACAAGCACATCCGGCAGTCTGCAACAACTGAACAGCTTCCAAAGATGTTTAATGGTGGCAGCTGAGGAGGTACTGGGCATGGGAATAACCTCCAACCATTTCAAAAATGAGTCAACCACCAATAAAAAGTGTGTGCCTCGGAATGGACCAGCAAAACCAATGTGTATTCATGACCAGGATCCACGGGCAGGGTCCCATTCTTGGGAGAGAAGTTGGAACTCTTCAGGTTGAGAACACTGGCAACTTTGGCAGGTGCCCACCAATTTTTCAATGTCTTGGTCTACCTGGGGCCACCAAAAATAGCTCTGAGTCAGAGTCTTGGAGTGTTCAATTCCTGGGTGGCTAATGTGAAGTAACCTGAGTACCTTGGAGCGTAACACCGCAGGAATGATCACCCTTTGGCCCCACAGTAGGCAACCCCTTTCGAGCAAAAGCTCGAACATTTTCCTAAAGAACGCTTTGAACTCCTCAGCAGGAGGAGTTGGTGGCCACCCTTTCCTGACCCAAGAAATCACCTGTGACAGAAGTTTGTCTTTTGCAAACGCCTTGGCTATGTCCGAAGGCACAATTGGGGTGTGTGTGAATTGAGAGATTCGATCATCAGCACCTGATGATCTTGTTTGACCTCATAGTCGGGTTCCCCCAGGTCTGGCAAGGGAGACCTTGAAAGTGTGTCAGCATGGCTGATGTATGTTTGCATTTGGATTATTATATGGATGAAAATACTTCTTCAAATAAACTTCTGAAAAGACACCAAGAGCGGAGTTTCATCTTTGAAGCCAGGAGGGAGTATTTGGTGGTGGAGCAGATCAAAATAAGAGGCTGTGGCAAAGCTAAAGGCTACATCTTTGCATGGGCGAAGGTGGAACTCTTCTCAAAGAGGACATTCACTGAACAGAAAGGAAAGTATTGAAAGTCAAGCTGAGAACTGAAAAAATGGTCAATACTAGAAAAGAGAAGAAGGGGATGTTTAAGAGCAGGAGTTTTGAAGAAGGAAATGGAAGGATTGAACTTGGCAGTTCAGGAACAAGTTTTATAACAAATTGTATGAAGGCAAAAATACAGCACATATCCAACAATAGCAAATGCCTGCTTTGCAATGAAAAGGATGGAATGTTAGGTCATCTGATCAGAGGATGCAGCAAAATTTCACAGACAGTTTATTTGCAGCACCATGACTGAGTGGTTTACTGATGAAAAAAGGAGTCAGTTTCTGAGATTTTCTCTTACTTGTGGGCTCTATGTGAATGTTAGTGATCACAAGAAGATATCCTGTAGACATCTTGACTGCTGCCATTGGTGTAATCAACTTTCAGGCTGCTCTTTGCTGTGTAAAGATTAGCATTTTTTCCCTTCTGGCAATGTTAATATGATATTGTGCAGTAATATCAGGTCATTTCCTGAATACAGAAGCACAATATTCCACATTCACAAATTGGAGGGTGCTAGAAGGACTGAATTGTTAGAATAGTTATGTAGAATTGCAAACAACTGATTTATTCATGACAAATCACTAGTGTTGGGTAAAAGAGTCCACTCAAATAAATGGCAATTCAAAAATTATTTTCCACATTTCAGTATTGTTGACTGCAAACATGACAGGCAAGGTTTTTATCTGAGAGAGCCAGAGAAATCCAAACAGTAACAAAAATTGGGAAAGACAGCATCTGCAGAATGTCAGCCTTGTTTGTCCAGATAAAGTAATTGTTTTCAAACACTGTAAATATCTATACCTATAAATCCAAGCGTTAACCGTTGGAATTTGACAAAGTCTCCCACACCCGTCCATACTATCCCATACCGAGCCTCCTGCACTCATCTGAACCCGGTACTGAGGTAACTGTCGGGTTGAGAAATACGCCAGTGGGGCAAGAGCCCCACGAACACAAACAAAGAAAAGGACTTCAATTCCCAACGTTCTCTGCACACCACAGCCAATCAGGATGAGAGGCACGAGCAAAAAGAACATTGGGAAATGCGGTGCGGCCAATCGAAATTGAGCCGCAGAAAAAAACCCGCCGCACGAAAGCAAACCACAAACGCAAAACTACAAGTCCCAGCATCCCGTGTTCTGTGAGCATGCAGAACGCTGAGAAAGCCGGCGTGTGAAAAATAAACTTACAAAACGCAACAGGAGTTCAAGTCCCCAGCAGGCAGACTCAGCACCTCACAGCAACGCAAAACAAAAAGCCACAAAATGCCACCACGAGACATCCACCATCCTTCTTTCCCGGAGCAATGTGGAGAAGAGGGACTCCCTCTCCTCCACGCTACCCCACCAAAGACACGGCGAGACCACCACCACCCTCAAGTAAAGTTGAGCCGGGGTGGGGAAAAAACCCCAAAACAGGCAGCAGTTCGTCAGGGGAAGCACCCTCCCTGACGGATGACTGGCTGATGCCTTTGTACTTCTGAATACAAAAGCAACAGCCAGCAATCCACAAGGAAGAGCCCCATCCCTTACGGATCGCTGCCTGCCCATCTCCGGTTAGTTAAGGCAGGAGAAAATGGAGACATTTTCTCCCCCGACCTACCAAATGAACCTTCCCGAGAGAAGAATGGGCTGACTGCCTCCTCCCTCCTTTCCCCCCTATTGCTGCATCTAAACCAAAATTCAAAGCAGCAATGGGGAAAAGAGAAACCCGCAGGCAGCCCGTTCTTCAAGCTAAAGTAACCACCAAAAACAAACACCAAAATTAATAAAAAATAATAAAACAAAAATAAATTAATAATTAAAAAAATTAATAAACAAAAAAACCACAAACAAAAACATCCACAATATCACAAAACCACATACAAAACACCTAACTACAACACAAAAAACCCACAAATTATGCAAACAAACAACAACTAATTACACAAATAAACAACAATGAAATAAGAAAAATTAAACAAAACCAGACATAACCAAACCAATTAAACAAACCTAAAACTCAACCAAAAAAAAGAACTAACAGAAACACCTCCCAGCCCACCACCACAAAAGCAAAACAAAGAAAAACCCCAGAAGAAAGAAAACCAGACAACTCACCAGCATGTCCTCCCTCCACGACGACCGGAACAGAAATGAAGAAACAAAGAGACTACTTACCAGAAGAAGCCCCACCCAGAGGCCAGAAGAGAAAAAACAGTGAAACTAAAACAGAACCACTAGCAGCCCCACCTGCAGGGCAGAATAGTAAAAACAACTCAAAAAGACACAACAGCCCCACCTAGAAGCCACAAGAGTAAAAAACAAGTCAAAAACATAACAATAAATCACAAGTTTACACAAATCACAAACATATGTAAAAAAATAAAAAAAAAGATTTATAACATCCTGTGTTGAGTTTTAACTCAAATAAAAACCCAAAACATTTAAACACAGTTTAAAAACATTGAATGTAAAAAACATGTACTTTCACATTTTTAAAAATATTACCTACGGTACAACTATTAACAAAAAAAACCACAAACTAAAATATTATTTGGTTAAATAAAACAATTTGAAACAATTATATCATCCTTTGTTCTTTTTTTAATCCACAAAAAAAGCTGATCACAATTTATAACAGCCCAGCATCGCCGGGCAGAAAAATACTAGTATTCCATAAACTCAGCTAGAAGTTACCACTGAATGAGAGAAAGAACAAATAATAAAAATTTCTCAAACATGATTTCTCAGGGAATCAGATTTTATTTTACAGCACTTGAGTTAATGAGCTGTTGTTTCTAGTTTCAGGTTGATGGGTTTGTAGGTCCACAAATGAACCATTGGCTTGGATATATCTACTTACTGGACCTCTCATTTTTTTAAAAAAAAATCTGTATAAGAGTTGAGTATTCAAATGATGTCACATGTTGGCACATTTATAGGGAGTTAGTGCAGGTTCACATACTTGCCCTTCAGAATCATACTTCCTAACTCAGGTTAGGATGTCCACATTTGACCACAACCTCATTCCAAAACCACACTCATTTTCAAGAGTTGAAACAAGAACATGAGCTGGAAAGGAGTTAGGTCAATAAAGACTAAACATTATGATTTCTTTTGATATATTTATCAAATGTGCAAAGGGCACAATAGGCTTTACGTACAGATTTTCTACATTTTATGGAGTGCCAGCCAAATCATACTACAAAGGGGAGGGGGAATGATATTAATAAAGTTGTGACCTAAGTTAAAACAATCACTTGTGTCTTGCCTCTTTAGTCTGAGAGTGGGTGAGCAAAGAAAAAAAAAAGACTCTTACTCTTGCCTGGAAATGAGTAATCTCATGAAACTTCATAATTTCTCATCAAGTTGGGATTGCCTAACTTGCAAAGAACAAATATTTTAGCACTGATTTATTTAAATCCATCAAATAAGTACTTGTGCATGTGTTTAAGCATACTGAGAGCATGAAGGCCACATATGTCCAATTTTCATTTCACTATAGAATTGGCTGCTATTTGGAGCTTATTTTTAGATTAGTGAAATCTTTTTTTAACCATAAAGATGTTATGTCAAATTGAATCTCGATAACTTTCCTATCAGGCTGTCTTGCCATAAATATCATTGTTAAATTTCTGACACACACATTCCACAGGTTGGCTCGACAAATGTGTAACCACTATTGTGAGTGCTTTAATTCTAGGTTAATGTCTTCACTTATAAAGTAAATCTAAAATTAATTACTTACCAAGTCTTTCTAAAATAGTTTACATGCAATTCAACAGGTTTCTTGTGCAACAGAACACCATGAAAAACTTAAAAGACTAGGTTCAATCCCAGTGGACAAGGAATCCTGTCCATGGCTTTTTACTTTTTGAAGTGTCTTTACTTTTTGAAGTGTCATGTGCCATCTTAGTTTAGTTCATCTGAGTGTCAGTATTGTAATAATGGCAAACAAACCAACATGCCCTATTCTATAAGTTTTTAATAACTATTTGGTAAAAAATACAATTCCTCAAAGTATTTTAAAATTACTGCAAACATATAGCAGGTATGTAAATGCAAAGATCTTGGCAGTAACATACACTTTTTGAAAATTGCAGATATGTACTTAAAATATGAAAATTGAGGATGAACTAAACTATGATGGCACCTAAAAGGTAAATGAACTAATGCTTGGAACTTAAGGAGCAATTGCATTAATAGAATGCAACAATACACAATTTAAACAGCATTTTAAGTCTAATCAAATGTTATATCTATTTAACAATGAGAAACACTTTTTAAGGTTGAATTTTTTGGAATAGTAGCTGCATTAGTCTGTTTCAAGCATATAAGAGAATAAACAAAACAAAATATGTTGTAGCACCTTGAAGGCTAACTGTTAAATTTTAACATGAGCTTTCATGGATCAAGTCCACTTCATCAGACATGGGATTGGGACTTCCCATGTCTGACAAAGTGGACTTGGTCCACAAAAGCTCACATTAAAATTTAACAGTTAGTCTTCAAGGTGCTACAATGTTGTTGTTGTTTTGTTTATTCTCTGATACACTTTTAAAGGTATTAAAAACTTAAAACTAAAAAGTGAAAGTCTAAAAATATAAAGCATTTCTAAGCACTTTAAGTATTATTTTAAAAATACACACAGGCACACAAAATTCAATTTAAATGTTCACCAATGTCCTTGCCTGCTTTATCTAAAGAAAGGTCCGTTGTTGATGTCATTGGGCTGGCTTCTGGACAGAAGCCAATGTTTTGGCCACTACATTATGTCAGTGCTATCAGGGTGGACTTGGAAATTCTGTATATGTTCCTTCCTTCCTTCTACTTTTGTCTACCTGCCATCTGTCTGATCTAGCGTGTCACTGCCTCTCTTCTTTTATATGCTCTTATATCTATACCTATAAAATGGTGCATTAACCGTTGGAATGTGACAAAGGATGTTGCACCAGGCCCCACTAGCCCCGTCCGAGCCTCCGTTCACTCGCCCGAATGGGGTTCGCAGGTAACTGTCGGGTTGAAATTTTCGACGTGGGGGCAGGAGCCCCCCAGTTGCAAACAAAAAAAGGGAACTTCAATTCCCAAAGTTCCTTTCACCGTGCCACGCCAGAGCCAATCAGGCTGAGCGGCGCGGCAAAAGGAACGTTCGGAAACGCGCCGCAGCCAATCAAAAAAAGCCGCAAAAGAAAAACCGCCACAGAAAGAAAGCACGCTCAGCCAAAACTACAAGCCCCAGTGTCCTGCGCGCCATGAGCGCGCAGAACGCTAAGGCGGCCGGCGCACGAAAAATAAAAGTTAAAAAAAATGCCCGCCGCCGCTGCTATTCTTCCCCACAGGCGAGCCAGCATGGCCCGTGGGGGAAAAAATAAACCCCCCTGCTGCCGCGGCCCTTCCGTTCGAAGGGCCAGCCAGCGCACAAAAAACACGAGTAAAAACAAGTAAACCCCCAGCCGCCGCTGCCCTTCCGTTTGAAGGGAAAGCCGGCGCGCCAAAAATAAAAGCAACCCCCCACCCCCCGCAACTGCCCTTCTTCCCAACGGGCCAGCCAGTATGGCCCGCGGGGAAAAAAATGAAACACCCCACCGCCACTGCCCTTCCTTCCCACGGGCCAGCCAGTATGGCCCGTGGAAAAGAAAGCACCACCACCCCGCAAATGCCCTTCCTTCCCATGGGCCAGCCAGCATTGCCCATGGGAAAGAAAGCCTCCCTGCAATTGGCCTTCCTTCCCATGGGCCAGCCAGCATGGCCCGCGAGAAAGAAAGCCACCCCCCACTGAAAAAAACACACAAAAACACAAACCAAAATCCAAAAATTACACACAAACACAGCCAAAAATAAACAAGAAAAAACACACATACACCCCCCAAACCCCCCACCCACCCAAAAACCCCCAGAGAACTTACCAAAAGACGTCTTCCTTCTACGAGAACCGGAACTCAAATGAGAAAGAGGAAACTTACCGGAAGTGACACCCAGAGGACAGAAGAGAACAAATGTAATGAGAGGCACAAAAGCTCACCACCCCCACCCAGTGGCCAAAAGAGAAAAAACATTCAAAAATATTTTAAAAAATAAGAATAATTCCAAATTTAATCAAATAAGTTATACAAACATTCAAAAATAAACACACTAATCTCAAAAATTACCAAAAAAAGAAAACACTTTTCACTCCAAGAAACCAAAACAAAAAATGAGTTAAAAATTTTTTAAAAAACAAAATTAAATTTTAAACTGAATAATATTAAATAAAATAAAATAAAATAAAATTTTTAAAAAATTGCATAAACATAAAAAACAAGTTCAAAAACCAAATTAAGGAGTCCGGCACTGAGGAAGCCAGCACGCAAAAAAAAAAAACACCACCAAACAAACCAAAAAGAACAAAAAAATCACTGGGAGCGCAAGTCCGCCTCAGGCGGATGAAGCGCCTCGAAGCCACAAAATCAAAAACCTTACACCACCATTTAAAACAGCCCATCACCATTAGTTCAAGAAAAAACAAAACCCTTTTGTATCCAACACAATTTTAAAAAGCCCGGCACCGCCGGGCAAACTATGCTAGTTGTTTAAATATTTTGCTTAGTAGCAGTCACTTCTACTTGAAGGATGCTAGTGGAAATTTGGCACAGGTCCCTGCTTTTCAATGTTGTTTAATAATGGTATCCACCAGATGGTGCTGTAAGAAAGTATCTCTTTGCAGTAACAGCTTTCCATTACTCTTTGTGATTTATTATGTCTTTCATTATTTCTATTTGCTTTGGAGCTTAAAGTAATTTATGAGATGAGACAACAAAGATTAGGCACCTTTGCCTGACACCTCTGTTGTTGTTGTTGTTGTTTGCTTAGTAGAACAGCAAGATAGCTGTCTCGTAGTTTCATTTTGAAAAATGCTTCCATTTTAAAGGGCTTTATTCTTGTAAATTGTTAGAGCACTCTGTAGATGCTCCAGAGGAACCCAGATATTTAAGTAATGGCTGGATAATAATGCCTATTGTTTTTCTTCTTCAGCGTCTAGGTCAGATGTGAAACTGCCAAAATGAAGACACCTTTTTGTAAATTCATTCCATAGTTCCTTTTGCCTGACCTAGTGTGAGAAAGATCAGCCAGCACAAAGTTGCCATTGCTCAGGGTACACCCAATTGTGGTTCAAAAATACCACAATCATTGAGGAGGCTGTTTCTGCCTATTTTTATCTCACCACTACCTAAGTGACCTTTCACTGGCTAGGTGGGAGAAATTCAATCTTCAATTATTTTAAATGGATTTTTCAATCAAAAAATTAACAGGTACTAAATTCCAGCATCATTGTGTGCTAGACAAGGGAGAAACCATAGATACATTTGCTCCCCAATTCTTTTTTGTGAAGAGACTGCGTTGGATCCTTTGGCAGTCCACTTGCTTATAAGGGGGCAGGTTTTTTAAATCGTGTCAGAAGTACACAAAGGTACTTTCTGGGTTGAAAAGATTTTTGCTGGAGGAACTTGGCTCAGGGGATGCCCAAATGAGGCTCCTTTCATGTCCCCAAGATCTTTTCCCACCAAAGTGGTCCCTATTTATCTACTTGCAATTTCATGTTTTCAAACTACTAGGCTAGCAGGGGTCAGGACAGAGACAGGCGCTCATTCTATCATGCAGTACTCGGGTCTTGAACTGCCGACTTGCTGACCTTCCAATTAACAAGGTGAGTTTCTTAACCACTGAGCCACTGTAGTTCCACATGGGGGCAGTGTGTTAGAAATACAGCACCACACTATTATTTATAACCAATCACTGAGAGAAACCCATTTAAAAATAGTATCCTTCAGGAACTGCTCAAAGGATTCGGTATCCAGGGCACTGTGTTGTCCTGGTTTTCCTCTTTTCTGGAGGGCCATATCCAGTTGGTGTGGTGGGCGAGTGAGAGATCCAGCCCTAGGACCCTTAAATATGGGGTGCTGCAGGGCTCGGTTCTCTCTCCTCTCCTTTTTAACATCTACATGAAGCCGCTGGGTGAGATCATCCATTCCCACGGGGTGCAGTACCATCAGTACGCGGATGACACTCAGTTGTACATCTAGGCCCATGGGGACCCCAGTGATGTGGTCAAAGTCATGTCTGGATGCCTGGAGGCCATTGGGGTATGAATGGGGGACAATGGGCTTCAACTGAACCCTGGCAAGACCAAGTGGCTTTGGGTTAGGGGTCCGGGGTTATCCAGTGAACTACCACCTCTGGTCTTGGATGGAGCAGTCTTGCCCCAGACAGACCCAGTGTGCAACTTGGGGGTCCTCCTGGACTTGCAACTGCTGCTAGAAGAGCAGGTGGTGGCCATGGCCAGGAGGGCTTTTGCTCAACTTCGAGTAATCAACCAGTTGCACCCACTCTTAGACCGGGACTCCTTGCTCACGGTCACTCATGCTCTGGTTACCTCCAGACTAGATTACTGCAATGCGCTCTACATGGGGCTTCCCTTCATGACCATTCGGAGGCTACAGATGGTTCAGAATGCAGCTGCCTGGGTAGTGATGGGTTGTGGGCGTTATGCCCGTACCTCCCCACTACTCCGGGAGCTTCACTGACTACCAGTTTGCCTCCGGGTGCAATTCAAGGTGCTGGTTTTGACCTTTAACGCCCTATATGGCAGTGGGCCAGGATATTTGAGAGACCACATCATCCCGAGAGTGTCTGCCTGTCCAACCAGAGTGGACCGGAGGGGCTCCCTAGTTGTGCCTTCAGCTAGAAGAGCCTGTCTCTCTGGTATGAGGAGAAGGGCCTTCTCCGTGTCTGCACCAGCCGTATGGAACCTCCTGCCAACAGAATTGAGGTTACAGACAGAGTTGCTGCCCTTCAGGAAAAGTCTGAAAACCTGGCTGGCAGGGCAGGTGTGGGGCCTTAATGGGAATACGGCTCCAGCCTGTTGGCTTATCCCCATTTAGTGCTCAGTAAATGTCACTCCCTCTGTGTTGTTGTATTCCCCCAATTCCCTTTTATTCCCTTTTATTCTTTTAATGGGGGTTGGGGGGTAGTACGGTGGGTAGGTAGGTGGGTGGGTGGGTGATTTGGGATTTTAAAATATGTTTTTATATGTTTTTAACTGTTGTACGCTGCCCAGAGTTGGGTTTGCCTGATTGGGCGGCATATTTTTTTTTAAAAAAAAATCCATGGTAGACAGGGGCTTTTAAGCAATATAGCTAAATGGAAAGGAAAGTGCCATAGCTCAATGATAGAGATGCTTTGCCAAGTTGTACAATTCATATCAAAATGCCACCAAAAGTAGTGTTTTCATACTTCATGAATCTGGTCTTCTCCCAGGCTTTCTCTATCCTCCAAGCCTTTCTAAGCAATTAGCAGTAATTTCTTGGGAACCCAAGGTTGCAGAAACTTCTGTTCTACCTAATACTTTAGAAGGAATAAACACTGAGCAAACTTGTATGTAGATGCCATTTGATATGTATTGTTTATTGTACTAACTGCTAATTGACCATAGCACTTATGTTAATGGTCTATGAACAGTATGATTCATACTGCTGCGCGTCCTGCCCGGTGGGGGCGAAGAGAGGGCCATTCCATCGGCCTCTCACCTGGCCGGCGTCCTCGGGCCCCGCCTTCCCCCTCGCCCTTGGACTTAAAAGGCGAGGGGCGCCCGGGTGAGCCTGCCGCCGCTGCGCGTCCTGCCCGGTGGGGGCGAAGAGAGGGCCATTCCATCGGCCATCGGCCTTTCACCTGGCCGGCGTCCTCGGGCCCCGCCTTCCCCCTCGCCCTTGGACTTAAAAGGCGAGGGGCGCCCGGGTGAGCCTGCCGCCGCTGCGCGTCCTGCCCGGTGGGGGCGAAGAGAGGGCCATTCCATCGGCCTCTCCACCTGGCCCCGCCCTTCTCTCCCGTCCCTTGCGCGGGGAGATAAAGGGCCGTGGGCCGCCGGGCCAGGCCCAGGACTGCCGCCGCCCCCAGGACCATCGCCGTCTTTGGCTCCTTGCTGTGGCTGCCTTGGCTCATGTTGAGACTGAGACGTGGACCTCCTTCCCCAAGCTGTTGGGGGAGTGGTAGCTCCTACGACTGTTCTCCAGTGGACATGGGGGTCTTGCTATGTTGGGTTTGCTGTAGTATAATTATATTTATTGCATTTTTATGATCTAATTATGTAGTGTAGTTTTTGTATTATGATATTATGCTTATCTGGATTGTTGTCCATTTTGAACTTGTTGTTTCTCTGTATTATCTTTTTATTGTTACTTTGTTGGATTATGTTGTTAGCCGCCTCGAGTTGGTCTCGGCTGAGGAAGGCGGGATATAAATTAAACTGATTGATTGATTGATTGATTGATGATTGATATAATTGTCATTTCCTGAATTCACTTGTGTTTTGTTTCCACTTTCCACAATGTTTAGATGTACATATGTGACACTGATATTAGACCATGCATCTGCAGAAATGAGACAGTTATCCTTGAAAGCTCATGTTAAGATTAGCCTTTAAAGTGTCACAAACCTTTTTGATTGTAACAAGCATATTTGTCTGTGGACTGGGCCACTAATCCACTACTGGGCATTACAAAGGAATAGAACAGGGCATTAAAAGCTTTATTATAGAAATAAATCATTTTTTGAAAGATGTTCTGGCCCAAAGTCTTGATACATCACTTCTAGCTTGAAAACGTCTCTGCCAATGCCCCAATGGACTAAGGAAGAGAAAGTGTTCCTGTTCAAAATGCACAGCAGACACGGTTATTAAATCCTTGTAACTGAGAGAAGAGACCAAGAATTAATAAAATACTATGGTGTCATACTCTGAAGCAAGGAGGATTGAGTATTCCCAATGTAAGAAATTACTATACAGTATAGCCAACCAAATAAAAAGAATTCTTAATATATTAACAGAAAAAAGATTTGATCTGGAGAAATATGGAAGAGCAGGATATAGGTGGAAATTATGAAGAGTGGATTTGTAAGACAGTATGAAAAAAAGTATTAAAAGAAGTTCACAATTCCTTCTCTAGAAACACATTAAAGATTTTGGTATAAAAATATATATTCTTAGTCCAGAAATCTCTCTGTTAACACATACAAGTCTAGAAAAAAGCTTGAGTACAGAACTAGATAGGAAGGAAATATTAAGGGTAAAGGATTGAATGGAAAACCGCTCTAATAGGAAAGAAAAGGAAATAATATTAAAATGACTAAATTTACCTTGATATAAAAGATTACAATTGGTAAAAAGGAAAAAATATTGGGTAAAACAATATGGAAATTGTAGGAAATTAACATCATTTGGGGAATTAGTTATACAGTTGGAGAGGAAGGAAATTTCATCAAAAGAGTTAGTCAGTAAGATTCATAGTATCCTAGAGAAACAAGTAGCTCAACACAATTTAAGATGAATGTGGAAAGAGGAATTAGGGACAGAAATTAAAGGAGAGGAATTGAACTGAATTTGGAAACAAAGAATAATGAAAAAATATGTCAATTAGAATTAAGGAAAATTGTTATAATACAATCTGGAAATGGTACATGACTCCAGTATGTTTCAATTATTATAATCAGAACTACAATAAGAATTGCTGGAGGTGTAAAAAAGAATTGGGAGCATATTTACATTTATGGTGGGATTGTAATAATGTGAAAGAAATGTGGGGGAAAGAGTTCATTGAAATAGAACAAATTATGTCGATATGCACACTGAAGTGTCCCAAAATAGCATTACTGATGGATTTTGGAGGGGGGGGGGAGAGAGAGAAAGACATGATCAGTATAATGGTAACTGCTATGATATTATGTATAGCCAAGAAATGGAAAACTGATTGTAAAATTGAATTGGAAGAGGAAATATGGGGATAGTTTTAGAATAAACCAGGACAAGAATATACATCATTCTGGAAAGAGGGGACAATTCTAAGTTAAATATATTATAGATTTAATAGAGTTAAGTAGTACAGTATTTACACTGTCCTGCTGGGTGAAGTGTGCACATAGTATTATGGTATGTTGTTGTTGTTGTTGTTGTTGTTGTTTTGTTACTTATTTTAATCTTTTGTCTTCCTTTATTTTATATTAATTGAAAAAATAAAAAGATGAAGGTTTTGTTTCCCAGTATCTTTACAACATTAGGAGACAATAAATACCTTTTTTAAAAAAACCTCAACATTTATTTAACATTACTACATGGCATGACTACCTGGCAAAGCATAAGATTTTATACAAATGAGAAACAAAATTCCTTAGATACACTTATTGAGCTTACATTAGTGATAGAGAGTAAACTACAGTGGAATCTCATACAACAATCGTCCCATATAGCAACGAAATCGCATAACAATTAGGTTTTTTGGGGGAAAGGCGTCCTGCATAACAATTTTCCCTAAGGAAAAATAGTACAACAATTTTTCAATGGGAAAAACAGCTTACAAAAAAATTGTTGTACGATGCATCCCATAGGGAAAATCACTATACGATGCATACATCGTATAGGAATTATTTTGTACAACAATGAGCCCTGTGGAATGGATTAAAATTGTTGTGTGAGGTATCACTGTAATAGAAATAACAATGTGAATATGCCATATTTAAGAACACTTCAAACCTTAACCTATAAAACCAAGAGTTGACCGTTGGAACTGGCTATAGGTTGCTATGCCTTGCCCTACTTGCCTGCACTCACCCTTCGTGTACACGGCCGATCTGGGTCTGCAGGTCAACGAAGGATTGAGAAAACCGGCAGCGGGGCAACAGCCCCACAAACACGAAAAAAGGGAAACAACTTCACTTCCCAACATTCCTTGCGCCGCGCCGCGCCAGAGCCAGAGCTAATCAGACTGAGAGGCTCTCGCACGGTGCAGCACAAGGAACATTCGGAAATGCGCCGCAGCCAATCAAAAGTAAACCATTTTAAAAAAACGCAGCATAAACACAAAGCACAAACCCATAACTACAAGCCCCAGCGTCCTGCACGCCATGAGCGCGCAGAATGCTGAGGAAGCCAGCACGCAAAAAATAAAACAAAAACACCGGGAGAGCAAGTCCGCCAAGCCGCAGGAAGCAAAGCCCCTCTCCCCAACGGTGCCGAAAGCTCCCGATCGGAGTTTCCCCTTTAATATCACTGCTTGGAGGGGTGTTGTGCTCCCCCTCTCTACTGGCTCTCCTGGGGTTGGGAGGGTTGGGGGGGACCAAAGGAGTCTGTCTCCCCAACCCTCCTGACTCCAGAGGACCTTGCAGAGAGGGGATTCCCCTCCCCAAACACCCACACGCCCCATATTAAAGAGAAGAAACCAAGCGGTTACTTCTCTTTAAAAACAAAGTTTTAAAAACGGAGTTTGTGGGGGGGAATCCCCTCTCCGATGGCTCTCCTGGGTCCGGAAGAGGTGGGGACAAAGACCCCTTTTGTCCACCCAACCCTCCAAAACCCAAGGAAGCCAGCGGAGAGGGGGATCACAACCCCCCCACTTGATATTAAAGGGGAAACCACAATTGAGATTTCCCTTTTAATATCAGAGGGTGGCCTGGATTCGATCCCCTCTCCTGGGTCCCATGAGTCTGGAAGGTTAGGGGGGACAAAAGGGGTCTGTCCCCCCAAGCCTTTAAGTGTTTTCCTTACAAGGGAGGGAGAAGGCATCATTGCCTCCCCCCCTTGAAAGCGAAAAACATCCAAAGTAAGCAAAGGCACTGCACGCAACTCCGCACGGTGCCTTCCCTTATCCAAAACAAAAACAAAACAATAAAGTGAAAAGTTACACCAAAACCACAACCAAAAACAAACAAAAACTAACACAAAAATAACACAAAGACCAAACACACAAAACCACCTCCCAAAATAAATAAATAAATTACAATACAAACCCCCAACAGAAATAAAACAATCAAACTTACCCAAACGACCTTATGGCATGAAAGCTGTAAATGAAATGAGGCACATACAAGCGACGCCCCGACCAGAAAGAAAATCAAAGAAAAATACCGCAACAGCACCACCCAGAGGACACAGGAGAAAAAACAGTCAAAAATATTAAGAGATAATCTAACATTCCTAAAACATTTATTAAGAACATAAGAACAGCCTTGCTGGAACAGGCCACAGCCCATCCAGTCCAGCATTCTGTCTCACACAGTGGCTCACCATTTGCTTCAGGGTATTCCCAAGGAGATGCCTTCACCTGCTTAGGATTCCCTGGAAATGGCATTGAGAGATATCCTGCCTATCTCTCCAACCCCAAGGTTGTCCTTAAGTATCCATAATTATAGCCATTGATACCCTTGTCCTCCATGAACTTGTCTAATCCTTTCTTAAAGCTGTCAAGACTGACAGCTGTCACCACTTCTTCTGGCAGGGAGTTCCATAGACCAGTAATCCTCTGGGTGAAAAAGTACTTTCTCTTATTTGTTTGAGAACTAGTACCCAAAAGTTTCATCGAGTGTCCCCTAGTTCTAGTGTTGTGCGATAGGGAAAACAGTTTTTCCTTATCTACTTTGTCCACACCGTGCATGATTTTATAAACTTCAATCAGGTCACCTATTAGACGCCGTCGTTCAAGAGTGAAAAGGCCCAACCGTTGCAGCCTCAGATGGTAAGGAAGATGTTTCAGTCCCCTAATCATTCTGGTTGCCCTTCTCTGCCCTTTCTCCTACTCCATAATATCCTTCTGGAGGTATGGCGACCAGAACTGTACACAGTATTCCAGATGGGGCCTCACCATAGATTTATAAAGAGGCAAAATGACACTTGCTGACATTTTCTATACCCTTCCTAATGAACCCTAACATTGAGTTTGCTTTTTTCACTGCTGAGGCACACTGGGTTGACACCTTCAATGAGCTGTCCACCAGGACACCAAGGTCCCTTTCCTGGTTTGTCGCAGAGAGTTCAGACCCCATCAGTTTATAAATGTAATTGGTTTTTTTTGCCCCAACATGCATCACTCTGCACTTACTAATGTTGAAGCTCATTTGCCACTGTTTTGCCCACTCCCCCAGTGTCAAGAGATCCCTCTGGAGCTCCTCACAATCTCTCACAGTTTTCACTACCCTGTATAATTTAGTGTCGTCAGCAAATTTGGCTACCTTGCTTTTTACTCCTACCTCTAGATCATTTATGAAGAGATTGAAAAGCAGGGGTCCCAGTACTGAACCTTGGGGGACCCCACTCTTTTCTTCCCTCCACTTGGAGAAGTGTCCATTTAGTGCTACCCTCTGTTTCCTGTCCCTTAGCCAGTGGCTCAGTGGTTAAGACCTGTCCCTTTATTCCATGACTGGTAAGTTTATTCAAGAGCCTTTGGTGTGGGACCTTGTCAAAAGCCTTCTGAAAGTCCAGATAAACAATGTCAACTGGATCCCCCTTATCCACATGCTTGTTGACACTCTCAAAAAATTCCAACAGATTAGTGAGGCATGATTTGCCCTTGTAAAAGCCATGTTGGCTCTCCTTTAGCAGCGCCTTCTCTTCTATGTGCCTATTAATTCTATCTTTTAGGATGGTTTCCATCACTTTACCTGGGACACATGTCAAACTGACAGGTCGGTAATTTCCTGGATCACTCCTGGATCCTTTTTTGAAAATTGGTGTTACATTCACTACCTTCCAGTCATCAGGCACAAAGCCTGATTTGAGGGAAAGATTATATATTTTGTCTAGGAGATCAGCAATTTCATCTTTAAGTTCCCTGAGAACTGGATGCCATCTGGTCCTGGTGATTTGTTAGTGTTTAGCTTAACAAGACATGCAAGGACCTCCTCCCTGGTTATTTCTGTCTTGCTTAATTCTTCAGTTTCCCTCCCTACGAAGATAGGCTCTGTTTTGGGCATGTGGCCTCTGTCTTCTTCAGTGAATACTGAAGCAAAGAATTCATTGAGTCTCTCTGCAATCTCTGTTTCCTCTTTAATAACCCCTTGCCTTCCATTGTCATCTAATGGTCCAATGGCCTTCCTAGTTGGGTTCTTACTTCTAATGTACTTAAAGAAGTCTTTGTTATTTCTCTGAGTATTTTTAGCTATACGCTCCTCAAAGTCTTGCTTTCCTTTCCTGATTGTTGCCTTGCATTCGTTCTGCCAGAATTTATGTTTCTGCCTGCTGTCTTCATTCGGACAAGCCTTCCATCTTCTAAATGAGCTTTTCTTGCTCTTGATCACCTGTAAGCCACATCGGAGTCCAAATCATGTTTACAGTTTTCACACACACACAAAAATCTAAACACAGTTTAAAAACATTGACTTTCACATAAAATGTTTTAACTGCATTTACTTAAAATAATATTTTTTCTGACAAATTAACTGAAAAACACTAAGATAAATTATAAAAATTACAATTTCAACTTACAAACAAGTTAATTACAAAACAAATTTCTGACAAAACAATTACAATTACAAAAAAACCATTGCAATTGTTTTTTGCAAAAAAAAGACAATGTAAAAAATAAACAACATATTACACTTTACAGAGACTTATTTTTCCGTTCTAAAAAATAAACAATATTTAAAAAAGCCCGGCAATGCCGGGCAACCCCTGCTAGTACATCAATATAACCTAACTTGTATTGATGACTCTTTTAGTTGCAGAAAGTATCTAAGAAAGGGTTAATAAGACTTCAAGGGAAACCAAGTAACACTGTAAGTCATTCAATGAAACAGTGAAGGCAGTTAAAGTGAAACCAAAATATCCCCATTTCTCCCACTAAGACATAATAATATTTAGCAATTTATATGAGCAATAAACACATATTCTTAGTACATTTTGACCAGAATAAAATACGTTAATATTGAAGGTTCAAAATAGAGAACTGGACTACAAAAAAGATAAAGTAAGGTTATATTTTCGTTAAGCTATTTGTTCTCAGTGAAATAGCATTTTCTATTTGAGAGTACAGAGAGAAATATCTGTAAAAACAATACAGCAGGAATACAACATATTTTAACATGAAGAACACAGCAAGTTTATTTGGGTAAAATGCAGCAACTAGCTCTGTGAGTATAATAGTCAAGGTAAGGGTTGTTTTAGGAAGCTCCATATTTTTCCTTCTTCTGCCAGTAGTCTGTGGGTTGCCTGAGGGAATAATTGGCTAAACCTTTCCCCAGGGGTTCACTCGGCTTTCGACACATCCGGGGACCAACCGGGCTTGGCAGGAAAGGCAATTGGGGTGTGGGCTAGTTAGTTAGTTTGGGGGGGGTGAATCAGAAAGCCTTGGCTGACGGTTACAGTAGAAACAGGGCAAGAACCAAGATGATGATTCTAGTGGAAACACACAATCCTTAGCTGCTGGCTGCAGATTAAGTTGGGCAAATAAGCCGTGACAGACAGCAGGACAATAAACAGTATTTAAATAAGCCTGGCAACGCCGGGCTACCCCTGCTAGTATATATATAAAGAGGCATTTTTTTTTCTTTTTTGGTATTTTTTATGATTGGAATACAAAAATTGCAAAGGATTATTTTTTTCTTTTCCCTTCTGTCTCCATTCTTTTTATTTGGATGATTTTGAATTAATAGTGACTACAGAACCTGGATGGTTTTTTCTTCTCTTTATTGGATTACAGTTAAAATATTTTGATTATAATAATAATAATAATAATAATAATAATAATAATAATAATAATAATAATAATAATAATAATAATAATAATAATAATAATAATAATAATAATAATAATAAGAAGAAGAAGAAGAAGAAGAAGAAGAAGAAGAATTGGACTATAATTGGACTACAATAACAAAATAACTGTTCTGGATTGGTCTTGATAAAGTTAATATATTAATAACATCATTGAGATTTTGGATATATAGTTGCTGGGATTATTCACCTGAGTTTAGGATATTTTGAAGCAACATTACAATTGGATTATAATAAGGATCAGCTAAATTTTTGTTTTGGATCTTGAAGAATTAATAGAAGTCACAACTTTATAAGTTTACTATATTTAATTGAATCTGGAATTTGATCGGGAAGATGGACTTGGAGGAATTAAAGGGGTTGCTGCATTGAGATTATTATTTGAAGTTACAATGGAAAAACTTAGAAAAGGAAAGGGAAAGGATGAAGAGGTGGTGAAGCCTAAGAGGATGGATGTGAAGAAGGATGAGAAGAAGGACAAATTAACAACTGAAGAAGCACCCCCATCAACAGCAGCACCAGAACCTGCACCAATGGACCAAACACAAATTATGGTTGAGTTGGGTAAATTGTTTAAGAAATTTGAGAGGAGGTAAATGTGAAGGGCTTTCGTGAAATTAAGGAAACAAGGGTAAAAGACAAAGATGATATAATGGAAAAACAGGATAAGCTGGTTGCAATGTTCTAAGATTTTTCTAAGAAGGTTGATTTTAATTTTCAGAGGATGGATATAAGGGTTAAGTCGATGCAAAAAGATATGAATTGATGCAGGATGATATGAAAGAGTTACATGAGGAAGAAAAGGATACTAAAATGAAAGTAGAAGTGCAGGAGAAAAAGGATAGACAGGATGGAAGAGATGATGAGAAAACAGAACATAGTAATTCGTAATCTTATGGAAAAAATGCCAGACCAGCTGAAGGAAAGAATAGTTAATTTGTTAAACAGTTTGAAAATGGGGAAAGATTTTGAGAATTAAGATATCGCAAATGTTTATAGATTGTGAGCAAGAAAAGGGAAAAGTATTCAAAGAAATGTTTTGGTTAAGTTTGCAAACTGGGGGAATAAATTGAAAGTGATGGCTTTTATAAAACAAGCTGGGTCTGGCATTTTAAAAATTGATAGGAATGATGTGGAGGTATACAATGATATATCAGTGGAATAATGTGGTTGGCATTATAAAATGAAACCAGCAACAAAAATTTTGAAGGAACGTGGGATAAAATACAATTGGAGATTTCCACAACAATTGAGGTTTTTTTATGACAAGAAAATGCATACAATTGATGCAGGGAAGGATGCTTTGGAATATTTGTGCTTAATTGGTCTGGTTAAGGCGGCTTCACAAGAATGGCTTAGATTAAGGAAAGCTTTAATAGAATCGGGGGGAATAAAAAGAGACTATGGAAATACTGAAGAGAGGGGTGCTACAGGAGGAACAGATGTGGATTTTAAAGCATTGGTGGTGGTTGATGAAGGGTGAATCAGGATTTAGGGGATGGAGAAGAAAATGGGATGATGTAGGGGAAAGAAATAATCTTTATAAATGTTTGTGTGTTTTGAAAAATAAGATTGGGCACTGGAGCGTTAGATAGTAGGCATTTGTTACACGTCTCCCCCTCATCTCTTTGATAGTCAAGGGCTACCTTTTGTAGAAAGAAGTAGGGAGGGTAGGGATGAATGTTTATTGTTATAATTGTTGTTATTGTTTATGTGTGGTAGAGGTAATCACGCCCGTAGGAGGAAGCAAAGGTCATAGAAGATGGTTTTTAAGATTAAGGTATGAGAAATATTAAAGTGTTATCTTGGAATGTGAAAGGTACTGGTTCTCAAGTGAAGAGAAGAATAGAATCAGCCCTGAGGAAAGATAAACTGGATGTAGTCTTTTTGCAGGAAATTCATCAAAAATTGGGGGATACAAATAAGAATTTTTTAGGATGGATGCAAATTTATGAAAAGTCCTATGGTACATCAAAAGCAAGAGGGGTTGCGGTTTTGATCTCAAGTAGATTAGGTTTGGAGATGATAAATAGTGTTTCTGACCCGGAAGGTAGATACTTAATAATAAAAGGGAAGATTGACAATGAGGAAGTTTTTAGGAGTTTTTAGACAAAATACATGGCATATTGGAGAAAGAAAAAGCAACAAAAATGATTGTAGCTGGAGATTTCAATTTAATAAGGTCAAACTTAGATTGTACAAACATAGCAAGGAGTGGAAGAGGATCTAAAACGCAGATTCTTGATAAATGGATGAAATCTCTAGGCTTCAAAGATTCATGGAGGGAGTTTAAAGGGTCGGAAAGGGTTTATACATTTTTTTCACATGTGCATAATACACACTCCAGAATAGATTACATATTTGTAACAGAGAGTATGATTAGGAATATAGATGAGGTGGAAGTGGGAATCTTTAAAGAATCCAATCATGCAAAAGTGTTGATGGAATTAATGATAGAGGGAGTAAAGAAAATTGGAAGGAATTGGAGATATGATGCTAAAGTTTTTAAAGACCATAAATGTAGAGAGCAAATAATTGAAAAATGGAAGGAAAGTTGGTATTGGAATGATACGGATGAGGTGAGTTATAATATGGTATGGGATGCCATGAAGTCAGTTTTTAGAGGGGAGAGTATTGGCTAGTATTAGAAATAAACAATTTAAAGAAACACAAGACAAAGTTGAAAAAGAGATAAAGCAGTCACAAGAAGAGCATGTTAAGACAAATGATAAGAAGATTTTTGACAGGATGCAAAGATTAAAGACGGAATTGGTAGGAAAGGACATTGAAAAAGTAAAAAGAGATTTGGTGTATGTAAAAAGGGAATATTTTGAATACAGTAATAAGAATTCAAAATTATTAGCAAGAGCTGCTAAAGAAAAAAGAAATAAAAGAGAAAATGGAATTTTGATTAATAAAGAGGGAATAAGATGTAATAGGATTAGAGATAAATGTAAGATTGTTAAAGATTTTTATCAGGATTTATATGCTAAAAAGAATATAGATTTGGAGGTTAAAGAATCAATTGGGGAAACAAACAGAAAATAAGATAAAACAGGAACATAGAAACAGAATGGAAGAGCAAATAATGGAGAAAGAAATAAAAGATGTAATAGCCAACTTGAAGTCAGATAAAGCTCCAGGGGAAGATGCGTTACCAGCTGAATTTTATAAGGAATTTAACTACATTGTGGTTCCAAAATTGATAAAATTATATAATTATATTTTGGAAGGAGGGCAAATTCCGACTTCATGGTATAGAACTATAATTGTTTTATTACCAAAACCTGGAAAAGATTTAGAAAAAGTGGAATCACCAATTTTGTTTATCATGGCAATGGAGTTGTTGGCAAAGGCTATAAGAGAAGATAAAGATATTGAAGGAATACTAGGAAATTAGATAAGTTTGTATGCTGATGATACTTTGATAACAATGAAGCATCCTAGGAAGGTGTTAGAAAGAATACAAGAGCAGTTAAAAGATTTTGAAGAGATGACAGGTTTGAGAATAAATTGGGATAAGTCGGAAATGATATTGTGTAATATTGATAAGGAGGAACAGCAGAAAATAAAGGGTAAATTTAAGTTACAGGTTAAAGATAATTTGAAGCTTTTGGGAATAAATATTTCAAATAAATTTGAGGACCTCAAGAAAGTTAATTATGGAAAACAGAAAGTGGAAATTAAAGAAAAAATACAGCAATATCAAAAGTTGAAGTTGTCTTGGTTCGCCAGGATTGCATTATGTAAAATGATGTTGCTAACGAGAATTAGTTTTTTGTTTGATCCCTTGCCGATCCAATTAAGTGATAAAGAAATTAAGGAATTTCAAAATTTGTTAAATACTTTTTGTAATGGTGGAAGGAAACCTAGAATGGTAAAAAAAAACCGTGGTACTTATCTCACAAGGAAGGAGGATTAGGATTGCCAAATTTGAGGAATTACTATAGAGCTTTTCAAATTAAAAATATTGTGAAAATTTTAGCAAGGGAAAAGGCAATATGGGAAGAAATCAAGATGAGGGATCTAAATCAAATAGGGAAAATGGTCTTTTTAGATAGTAAAATGGGGAAAATAGTTACAAAAAATAAAATGATGAAGACAATGTTAGGAGTGTGGGAAAAGTTGAAAAATTGACAAAAGGGTGAAAGAAGTTTTATTTAGAAATGATGTTTTCCTGTTGAAAGACTGGATACGGGTTTGTAAAGATGGAGAGAGAAAAGCAGATAAGTCTGCACAATTGAGGTTGAACTGGCTTCAGATTGCGTTGGTAAATAAATGGAATAGTAGATATTTGACGGAAGTTAGTTTGAAAAGAGGTATGACTGAGTTTGAAGAATTGATATCAAAGATAAGGAAGGGAGAAAGGTGTATTAAGGGCTTAGTAAGTAAAATATATATAATGTTAAATATGGTAATCCACAAGAAGTGTTGAAAATAAATTGGGAACAAAAATTGAAAATAAAGATAGTAGACGAGGTTTGCAGAAATAAATGGAAGAAAAGGATCATGAGAACAATGTCTGTTAGAGTGAAAGAACATAATTATAAAATGTTGTGGAAATGGTACTTGACCCCAGTGAGGTTACATCAAATAAATAAAAATAAAGATAAAATGTGTTGGAGATGTAAGGATACACTGGGAACACATGAACACATGTGTTGGGGTTGTAATGTGGTAAAGGAGTTTTGGGGGAAAATTGAGAATGCAAGCGCGGCGCCAAAATGGCCGCCACGCTCTTTGCGGGGGCCCCCCCACAGGATGAAGGCATCCGGGTAGTTAGGGGCGTGGCCAGCTCCCTTATAAAAGGGGTGGCCACGAGGCAGCCGAGCTGCCATTTTGCGAAGCGACGGAGCGGAGAAGTTTTTCCTCTTACTCCGTCGCTTTTACCTTGATCGGGAAGCCTTTTGGCTGCTGACCTTCCTCTTTTCGGCTTCCCTTAGGTCCGACTGAGATGCCTTCGAAGAAGAAGGCGGCCGCGAGCGCGGCTCGGGCGGTTCGGAGACGCAATCCGGGTCAGAGGACCGCGGCTGCGCCTTCCCACCAGCCGCCTTTGCCGGCTCCCACCGGGACCGGTGGGATGGGGTCTATTACCCCCTGGCCGGAGGCTGGGGACCCGAGCAGGGGTCCAGCTTGGGCTTCGGCCCGCGGCCCGCAAGCGGCGGACGCCGCTCCTGGTGCTCACTCTACTGGGCCTCCCTCTATCGGGGCGCACCTCACTCCGGGGCCTTCCAGCCTTGGGGGGTGGTGTGGTCCCCTCCCTTGGCAGGTGCCTACGCCGCCCCTGCCGGGCCTGGGTGTGGGGTCATGGCCATATTCGGGCCCCGGGGTGCAAGGACCTGTACCCACGCCCGTAACGGGCGGGCCAGCTGGCCCGTGGCCCCATGCCAGTGTGGAGGCCTTATTGGCCTGCGTGGTGGCACTCGAGGCTTCCCTTGCTCGGGCCAGCCACGCTGGGGCTCCTTTTGGGGTGCACTTTGACGCGTCGTCTGCTGGGCAGCGGCAGGCGACGGGACGGGTCGAGCAGCTTGAGGCGCGTGGCGCGACTTCGGCCACTGCCTCGCAGCTCCCCAACCAACAGGCCAGCACGGGTCAGGCCCCGGCGGCGAGCTCTACGGCGGTCGTGAGCTCAGACGCCCTCAGTGGGCCGGAACCCCCGGTGGGGGCGGCCCGCGGGGGTGCAGCATGTGAGTATGCGGTACAAACTAGTGCACCTACACATGTGGCTACGTTGGGGGGGGCTTTCCAATGGCCTTGGCCTCGCATGGGTGGAGCGGCGGTACAGCCGCTGACGCACCACCAGGCGACGTCAACCACCACCCAGGGCCCCGGGGTGGGGAGCGTTTCCTACCCTGTGGGGAATGTTTTGGGGGTGGCTGGGCTAGTCCAAGCCCCTTTCCAGATGCCCGCAGTTTCTGCTGTGCCTGTCTCGGCCTTGCCGACAGCGGGCTATTCCTTGCCACTGGGTGACCACTTGGCACAGGCCACCAGAGAGAAAATATGGCGGGGGGAGTATGTTGATATCTTCTCACTCCTAAACAGGGAGCCCACCAAGGAAGAGAGGGAGGGGCAGGATGAGAAGGATAAGGAACTGGCACGTCGTCGCAAGCCACCACGAACGTGGGCCAACTGGCTGCCGGCTTACCTCATCTACATGGCGGTGTACCTGAGGGCCCGGCCGGATCTGGCAATTCCGATGGTCCAGTATTTGGACAATATCTATCGGGCAATGGTTGATTTTCCGGGCCCGTCGTGGTTGGCTTATGACGAGGAATTCCGTATGCGAATTCCCCTGCACCCTGAGATGAGGTGGGATGAGCCATGCCAGAGGCTTTGGCTTCTGTACATGACGCCCACGCGCCCCGCTCCAGGGGAAAGATACCATTGTGGACATGCGGTCCAGCGAGTGGCTCCAGCACAGGTTCCCCGCCAAGTGGCGGGGCAGGGGGTTCCAGCCCGCCTGCTGTGCTGGACTTTCTCGTCTAATGGTTCATGCAATAAGAAGAATTGCAAGTACAGACATGAGTGTCCCACCTGTGCGGGCCCCCATGCAGCCTCTGCCTGTCCCAGGCCTGGAGGGACGCGGGGCAGAGGGAGGGGCGGACAGTGGGCTGGCAAGACTGCCGCAGATGGAGCTGGTTCACCGAAAGGCTCCCTCCCCAATTAATGTGGACATGTTGGAGCGTTGGCTCGCATTGTACCCGAAGGGGGAGGATGCAGATTATCTCCTTCAGGGCTTTAGACAGGGGTTCCGTATTCCTTTCATGGGTGATAGGTCCCCTCAGGATGCCCCAACCTTTTGTCCCTTAGGGGGAGGGAGGAGGTGGCTGCCGCCAGCATCAATAAGGAGGTCAATGCGGGCAGGGTCGCTGGCCCTTTCCCTGCACCCCCGTTCACTAACCTCAAGGTATCGCCCCTGGGCTTGGTTCCCAAGAAGTCACCAGGCGAGTTTCGCCTTATCCATCACTTGTCCTACCCAGCCGGCCGATCGGTCAACGATGCTATCCCTGACGACCTTTGCTCAGTCAGGTATACATCTTTTGACCACGCGCTGCGCATGGTGCGCTCATGTGGCCCGGGTGCGCTGCTGGCTAAGTGCGACATTAAGTCGGCTTTTCGCCTCTTGCCAGTGCACCCGGGCGACTTTGAATTGCTGGGTTTCAAATTTCGGGGCGAATATTATTTTGATAAGGCCATGCCTTTTGGCTGTTCCATATCATGCTCGGCTTTCGAGCGTTTCAGTACCTTCCTAGAGTGGGCTTTCGTCCGCAGGTCAGGGTCCCGGTCTGTAGCCCATTACCTGGATGACTTTTTATTCGGGGGTGAACGGGGCTGGGACACGTGCACACGTCTCCTCAACACATTTCAGACGCTAATGGAGGAACTCGGTGTCCCTTTAGCGCCCGAAAAGACCGAGGGCCCATCTACACAGCTAGTCTTCCTGGGGGTGGAGATTGACACGATAGCGCAGGCGTCTAGGTTACCGCGGGATAAGGTGTCAAGAATAGTGGCCCTTATCTCGGACTTGTTGGCCAAGCGCAAGGCATCACTGAGGGAACTGCAGGTGCTGCATGGTCACCTTAATTTCACCTGCAGAGTGGTCGCACCGGGCAGGGCTTTTGCCCGGCGTTTGTGCGATGCTATGGCAGGATTATCCAGGCCTCACCATAGGGTTAGGCTTACCCGGGGTATCAGGGCAGACATGCTTGTCTGGTTACAGTACCTGAGGGAGTTAAATGGGGTCTCATTTTGGAGGCATGACCTCCTGGCTTCCCCTCAATTTCAGATTCAGTCTGATGCCTCGGGATCCCTTGGTTATGGGATGTACTTCAATGGGAAGTGGGCCTATGGTGGGTGGCCACCGGCCTGGGCAGGCACGGGTCGCCTGCGTGATCTCACATATCTGGAATTTTTCCCTATCCTGGGTGCTTTGATGCTATGGGGCCAGGAGTGGTCCAACTCGGTCGTGCATTTCTGGTGTGACAATGCGGCTGTGGTCCACATTGTAAATGCACAGACTTCCAAATCGCCCAAGGTTATGGATCTAGTGCGCCAATTTGTGTTGCGCAGCCTGCGCCTCAACGTACTGTTCAGGGCCAGGCATGTCCCAGGGGTTAATAATGATATTGCTGACGCTTTGTCCCGCCTACAGATCTCCCGGTTCCGTGCCTTGGCCCCGGATGCGGAGGAATTTCCCTCGCCACTCCCAGAGGAGATATGGACCATTGGCAAGGAGAGGTGAACCGGGCGATTGGCCTGTCGCTAGCGCCACGCACCCGTAAGGCGTATCACCACGCAATTAATTCTTTCAGGGCATTCTGTACTCAATTTCAATTTCCAGGAACCTGGCCGATCCCGGTAACCCATGTTCTGTGGTTCATGGTTTACCTGCATTCTCAGGGCCTTGCACCTCGCACCATAGCATCTAAGCTTTCAGCGTTGGCTTTTATGGCCAAGGTGGGGGGTCATGTGGACAGCACCTCTGACTTCCATGTGAGACATGTTTTGGAGGGGTGGGTGCGCGAGCGCGGGCGTTGCCCGGACGACCGCCACCCGATTTCCCCAGGGGTCCTTACCCAGTTGGCCCGGGGCTGGCCTTGCCTCTGTTTTGATGCATATGAGGCAGCCCTGTTCCATGCAGCCACAACGGTGGCATTTTTTGGAGCGCTCCGCATCAGCGAGCTTGTGATGCTGTCTAAGGCGGATGCAAGTCGTAGGGCACTGGAACTCGATTTTGGAAGGTGACGGGCAAAGCGCTGGCCAGTGTGGGCCTCCCAGGCGCCCGCTATGGCACTCATTCATTCCGTATAGGGGCGGCCTCGACCGCAGCTGCTTTTGGGTACTCAGGGGCTGACATACGTAGCATGGGACGGTGGGGTTCGCAATGTTTTCAATTTTATGTGCGCCCACTCCCGCCGTGAGTACCAACCCAGTCACCTTACCTACTTTCCCTCATTTTTCCTTTACAGACCCGGGGTGTCGTATTACACCGGTGACAGTATGGCTGGTGGGCCACAGCTATGTGCACAGGGCAGCGCGTTATGCTGCGGCGACGGAGTGGGGACCCCGACTGGGACTGGGTGCATACGCAAGTCTCACATGGCATGGTAAGCCCGGGATGTTATGGCGGGAGCTGCTGCCTTTCCTTTTTTCAGGCCAGAATGCTGACCCGCCTGACATTCTGATCATACACCTGGGGGGCAATGATTTGGGCCAGGTCACCGGCTTGTCGCTGAAGCATGCGATTTGCGAGGACCTCGCCTACCTGCATTACGTCTGGCCCGCCACGACCCTTGTTTGGTCAGACATGGTCCCGCGCCATTCCTACAGAGGGGGTGTTGACCTCCTGGCCCTGGACCGCGCTAGACGCATGGTGAATAGGGCAGTGGCACGTTTCCTTGTCGACAGGGCTTGGGGGAGGGTCAGTCGTCACCCCGCTATTAGCCTCCAAAGTTATGACTTGTATGCAGGGGATGGGGTCCATCTGTCGCGAGGAGGTATGGACCTCCTGTTGGGTGATTGGCGAGCAGGCCTGTTGACCAAGCTGACGGTCTGGGGGGGGCGTCGAGCCTTCTTTGAAGCCCCTCCGTGTGGCGGGTAGCACTGGTAAGGTAAACATTATGACCCACAGGTATCCGGCAAGTTCGCAATTGACTGGACAACGCTAGACAGGCATAAGTTGGTTAAACGTTGTCCGGTCAACGACGAACTAGGCGACGGGGTGATGGCTATAGCTAGACAGCATGCATCACCCTGTGATTTTACGGATACACGTCAGAGGGTGGGGTCATTAGTTAGATATTGACTACGGTCAACAATTTGTTTGTGGTCAACAAACAAATTGATACAAATGGATACATTGTAGCAATTGCCGTTGGCAATTTTGGGTGGTACCTTACCAGTGTTACTTCGGCCTGCTTGCCTTAAGAATTATGATTGGTCAATTACCAATAGAAATTTATAATTCGGACTAGGGCATGAATCAATAAATGTGGCCCAATGCCGTTATCCACTTTCATTGGTGTCTGAGTCCTTTATTGGGGGGTGCGCCTGCAATGCAAGCGCGGCGCCAAAATGGCCGCCACGCTCTTTGCGGGCCCCCCCCCACAGGACGAAGGCATCCGGGTAGTTAGGGGCGTGGCCAGCTCCCTTATAAAAGGGGTGGCCACGAGGCAGCCAAGCTGCCATTTTGCGAAGCGACGGAGCGGAGAAGTTTTTCCCCTCCACCCCCTCCCTAGTTAACAGTGTGATATTTTGGTCGCTTCGGGGCCGGGTGGGAATTTTTGGCTGGGACCCATATTGGCTTCCGGGTCCCGGTTTTTTCGCCCATCCCACACTGTTGCTATGGTTTGTCATAGGGGTTTTTCTGTTGCTGCTGTTGACTTTGGTCACATGGGCGGGTAGCACTGGTAAGGTAAACATTATGACCCACAGGTATCCGGCAAGTTCGCAATTGACTGGACAACACTAGACAGGCATAAGTTGGTTAAACGTTGTCCGGTCAACGACGAACTAGGCGACGAGGTGATGGCTATAGCTAGACAGCATGCATCACCCCGTGATTTTACGGATACGCGTCAGAGGGTGGGGTCATTAGTTAGATATTGACTACGGTCAACAATCTGTTTGTGGTCAACAAACAAATTGATACAAATGGATACATTGTAGCAATTGCCGTTGGCAATTTTGGGTGGTACCTTACCAGTGTTACTTCGGCCTGCTTGCCTTAAGAATTATGATTGGTCAATTACCAATAGAAATTTATAATTCGGACTAGGGCATGAATCAATAAATGTGGCCCAATGCCGTTATCCACTTTCATTGGTGTCTGAGTCCTTTATTGGGGGGTGCGCCTGCAAAGAGATTTGTGCTGTTATGGGTATGAGACTTAAATTGGGTCCAAGTACTGTTTTGTTGACAGATGTGGAAAATATGGATTTAAATAAGGATAAAAAAGAGCTATTGTCGATAATGTTGACAACGGGCAGACAGTGTATAGCCAGGAATTGGAAAAATGAAGCAACTCTGAAAATAGAAGAATGGTATAAGGAGATGTGGGATCTTGCATTGAACGATAAGCTAACATGGGAAATGAATAAGAAAAAGGGTATAGTTAAAGAAAACAGATTTTGGAAAATATGGCAACTATTTGTGGATTACTCATTGAAGGGGAAGGGATTAGACTCATTAGATCAAATGAGTTTCTGAGGTTAGAAAACAACTGTGACACTCCGTTTTCTCCAGGGCATTGTACATAACACTGGGTGTATGATGTGAAAATTGTATTTTAATTATTGTATTTTTACCTTGACTTAATAGTTGTATCAAATTGATGAGTTTAATATTAGAGTTTGAATATGTATATTAGGATAGTTATAAGAGTATTATAATGTATTAAAAATTTTTGGGAATATAACTAAAGAGGTATGGAAGAAAGAAGAAGGTAGTACATTATTAAGTCATAGTTTAATTATATTCTTATGCTTTTTTCTTTTATATTTTTTGTTATATATATTGTATTTGTAGGTATGATGTTTGTATTTTCATTTATAGTTGGTGTTCTTTTTAAGTTGTATTATTGTTAAAAAATTAATTAAGAAAAAGAAACAAAATTCTTTAGATACACTTATTGAGCTTACATTAGTGGTAGAGAGTGAACTACAGTGGAATCTCATACAACAATTACCCCATATAGCAACGAAATCACATAACAATTAGGTTTTTTTGGGGAAAGGTGTCCTGCATAACAATTTTCCCTAAGGAATTGTACAACAATTTGTACAAAAAAATGTACAACATTTTTCCAATGGGAAAAACCACTTTCAAAAAAAATGTTGTGCGGGGCATCCCATAGGGAAAATCGCTATACGATGCATGCAAACTAGGCACCCGGAGTCAATACACGTAAGGCTTCGAGATAGGGCAGGAACAATGGGTTTCACCAGCCCAGACCTTAATTAGTTGCGGGTAGTCTATTAACCACAGGGCAATGTCCAAGTGCAGCTATTGTCTTGACCACTGGAAAATGCCACATATGCAAGCCTTCTGTATTAGGGGGTCACACGCATCTTATGCACATATCACCCCAAGGCAGGGTAATAAATACGTACCACCCGACCCTGATTGGGGCTGGACTTCACCGCACGATTGTCTCACATGTCTTCCTTGCGGCCAGCCACTCCTACATCTGGTAGCCATTGCAACAGTAGTCCATCACTTCCTAGACTCTTCCCCACAAAAATGATTTGGTGTAAGTTTATTAGAAGAGAAATAAAATGCTTTCTCGTTGAACCCAAATACTTAAAGAATGTTCATTTTTCTAAGAGAAGGAGAAAAATGGAATTGCTGATTCACTGATGTTCAGGTGTGTGTGTGGTAGACTGGCAGCTTTCCCTCTTATTAGTTCCCCTATCTGTGGCAATTTGTCAAGCACATTACCACAAAATGATAGTTTCAGGAAATGTCAGACAAATAGCTAGCAGCTATGAAATCCCTTTTCTCCCCCCTTCCGCTGATAAACCAAGAGGTGGGAAGTACCAGATACAGTTCCTACAACTGCCTACACAGCTGTGTTTCCATGACAACATCTCATAAATCATAGTGCTACTTTGGGGTGGGGAGACCTCAACTCAATGGGAAAGTTTTGGAGCTGCAGCTAAAATGGAGTTGTGGGTGACAGATAAAAAAGCACAGAGGCAACATAGGGACAAAAGATAAATAAAATTCATTGTTTTCCTCTTTAGAGATTTGAATGAATAATTGGTGTTTTAGTAGAGTTGTGACTCTGATTTCTCCTCCCCTCTTTTGCCCTTTCTGGTAACCTGCATTCCAAAATGCCCCTATGTTGAAACCACAAGGAACAGCTATTAACCAGAAATTGATAGTGTGCTTTCTGCTACTTTGTCTCATCTCATAGTAACAGCCCCATCTATCCCGTGTTATTTGCTTGCTTAGGCAAGTAACTAACCAATTAACAACCTAGTGCATTGTGATAAACAAATACTTCATAAACATTATATAGATTCAGAAAGACCATTACTTCAGTTTTTAATAGTCTCATTGCACTTCTGTGCACAAGCTTAGAGTATTAAAGCCTTCAATTAAGAAAAAAATACAGGAAAATAACAGAAGGCTGGGGACAGAGCCTTTGCATGGAAACTAGATTATCAGGTACTAAATTATTCAAAAACTATTTTCACAGCTTGCAAGCCAGTGTCTCTTCCACTTTTTATAACACTTGGATACTATCATATGCTTTTCTACTTGTGGCCCTGGAAATGAATTGCATCTCCCTGAGAGCACATATAAGAAGTGTAAAAATGGAGTCCAACTTTTCTAGCATTAAATAGATAATACTCAAAGGTATCAGATGAGAAAGATTAGACACATGCACACGCACGCACACAATGAATCACTGTGCTGGCTTTTAAGCATTAGAGGCATCAGAAATACAATTTTCAAGTATTAAAATAATTAGCTAGTCATTCTGTGCTTGCTGAGTTGGTCGGTTTTGCTCATCAAAGGGAAAGGACCCTGTGTTTTACAGAGAGAAAGTTGCACAAATCATAGAAATCTTGTCAAGAAAATGCAATTTAATTCAATTCAATTTTATTTACATTCTATGACCAGCAAAACAGGAACACAAAAGCATAAACACCACATCCCATTTGAAAATAGAAGAATGGTATAAGGAGATGTGGGATCTTGCATTGAACGACAAACTGACATGGGAAATAAATAAATATAAAGGCAAAATTAAAGAAAATAGATTTTGGAAAATTTGGCAGCCATTTGTTGACCATTCGATGAAAAGTGAACAGGAGGCCAGCCGGGCATTGGATAAGGCATATTTTTGGAAATGGTGAGAAGAAATGTGAAATCCTGCAGACTCCTACAAGATGTAAATACACAGGGTGTTTAAAATGATTATATGTTAGTATATTATTATTTTTTATTATTTTATTATATATGTGTTCTTAGAATACTATGGAATAAATGAGGACTGGGGATGCTGCCGTTTGAAGGGTATGGCACCCATGGATGGGTGGTGGAATAATTTTAAAGTACTAAGAAAGTATTGGCAATATCTTTGATGGATGTTAACAATAAATAATGTTATTGTGTTATATTATATTATGTTTTATTTGTTTTGTATTGTAATAATAAATAAATTAAATAAAAATTATATATATATAAAAGCATAAACATCACATCCTAAGCTAGATTGGACAGAGGCAATTTAAAAAAAAAACCTATAGGGTAGAATCCCAGATAACGATCCATCCGCATAACGATGAATTCGGACAACGACACTGGATTTTCTGAAAAGTCATGCCCCGGATACCGACATTACATCGTTATGCAATGCATTCTGTTTCATCTCTCTGATGCTCAGGGGAGCCGATTGGGGCTGTTTCTGGTTCGTGAGCTGTGCCTCCCCGCCCCCTCCACTGGCGGGGAAGGTAAAAGGAGCCCAGCTGGGGCCAAAGACGCTGTTCGTGAGCCGCGCCTCCCCGCCCCTTCCACCGGCGGGGAAGGTAAAAAGAGCCCAGCTGGGGTCAAAGACGCTGTTCGTGAGCCGCGCCTCCCCGTCCCTTCCACCGGCGGGGAAGGTAAAAGGAGCCCAGCTGGGGCCAAAGATGCTGTTCGTGAGCTGCGTCTCCCCACCCCTTCCACTGGCAGGGACGGTAAAAGGAGCCCAGATGGGGCCAAAGATGCTGTTCGTGAGCTGCGCCTCCCCGCCCCTTCCACTGGCGGGTGTTGTCCTTGGGGTTGTTTTTTTTCTGCTTTGTATGGGAGAGACTAAGGGTAGTTTGTTATTGTAAGATATTGTATCATTATTGATTTCATTGTGTTAAGTATCGATTATTATTATTTTGTATTATCTCATTTATTGTATCTACATTGTACTTATTTTCTATGGATTTAGGGATTGTTTATTATATTGTTACATATATTGTACCTTAAACTTGTTGTAAACCGCCCAGAGTAGGCCATGTGCTGAGTGGGGCGTTATATAAAATTAAAGGTCATTATTATTATTATTATTATTATTATTATTATTATTATTATTATTATTATTATTATTATTATTATTATTATTATTATTATTATTATTATTATTATTATTATTATTATTATTATTATTATTATTATTATTATTATTATTATTATTCTGACCCACCCCCACCTGTCAAGACGCTGCTGGAAGGCAAAACAGTGGGGAAAACTCCTTCGTCAGCTGCAGGTTTTGCCTTTGAGCAGCATCTTGGCAGGTTGGGGGGTAGGTTGGGGGGAAGGTTGGAAACAGCCCTGATCGGCTCCCCTGAGCCTCAGAGAGGCAACCACACTGCCTCTGCCCACACCCTCCAAAAGGACGACATGATCTACCTTTCCAACTGGTTGAGGATGAAAAAAATTGCCATTGTCGGGTCACTGTTTCCGGCTCTGTGGCTCCATAGCAGCATCAGGGAGGCTGGGAGGACCTATTTAGTGAAAACCCCACCTTCCTAGGACCTTCCAGAGCCACACGAGAAGTGAAAATAGTTGTGGTCGCCATTTTGATTTTTGTTTTTTTTCTCTTTCTACCTGCCCAGACGCTGCTGGAAAGTAAAACCTGCTGCTGATGAAAGAGTTTCCACCACTGTTTTGCCTTCCAGCATCATCTGGACAGGTGAGGGGTGGGTCTTAAACAGCCCCGATCAGCTCCCCTGAGCCTCAGAGTGGCACCCAGGCTTTTTTTTCTGTCGTTGTCCATTGCATGCACTGGACAACGACAAAAACTGCATAACGACATGACTTGGGGAACCAAGTTTTGTTGTTATCCGGGGTATTGCTGTATTATTAAAATCCTGGTGAGAATTGACATACTAAAAGAACAATATTACTAAAATCCATTAATAATTACTAAAACCTTAAACAAACCTTGCTCTCATCTAGAAGTGAGGCTTGAAATTTTTAAGTTAAGATATTTCATTCAGTAGAGACAACCTATAACAACGATGACAAAAAACGTAATGATTATTTTTATGTCTCTATCCAGTTAATTTCATGGATTAGCAGACCTAAATTTAGGTCTCTCTCACAAAAAGTCAATGGGCTACCTCCAAGACCACATTGGCTGTGTTTAGATGGTTTAGATGGCTGTGTTTAGATGGCTGTGTTTAGATGGCCCAGTTACCATCCAGAAGCTTGGGGAGGTGAGTGAAGAATCGGCCCCTCCCTCCCACCCCATCCAAAAACCTGGGTCCAGGGAAGGGAAAGGCAGAAAAAGACACAGGCCTCAATTGCCCAGCTACCATCCAGAGGCCTGGAGGAGGTGAGTGAAGAATCGGCCCCTCCCCCCACCCCATCCAAAAACCTGGGTCCAGGGAAGGAAAAGGCAGAGAAAGACACAGGCCCCAACTGCCCAGTTACCATCCAGAGGCCTAGGGGAATCCTCCTAGAGTAGCAACGCCCCGGAGGGCAAAGAAGAAGGGCCATGCTACCACTGCAGCCAACTGCAGACACAGGAGACCATCGACCACCCCCAGGAGACACCATCCGCAGCCACCATCACAGCGAGGCCCAAGTCAGTGCCTTTGACCAACTCCATGCAGCCAAAGGGAGGCGAGAGCTGCTGCATGCATGCAAGGGATCAGTAATCGAACTGAAATAATATAGTTGACTTAACATAGATGACTTATAGCAACTGACACAGTGACTGTGTCACTGTGTCAGTTTAGAACTGACTGACATAAGTTCTAAACTGATATTGTGTTCTAAACTGTGATAATATGCATGATGTTACCTTGTTTTAAACTGTGATAATATGTATGATGGGGGGAAATGGCGTAGAAACCGGCAAAGCATGCCAGGGAGTTTGCCAAGAGAACCCTATTGACAAAAGCAAAGGCAAAACAAAGGGACAAATCAGAGGAAACAGGAAGGATGCTCAGCACACTAGATGGACAGAAAAGGATGGGCAGGAAAGGGGGAGGAGAAATACAATGTTGTAAGGAACAATATTGCATAGGGACATGGAATGTAAGATCTATGAACCAAGGAAAGCTGGAAGTGGAAAAAAAGAGAATGGAAAGAATAAGTATTGACATCTTGGGAATCAGTGAGCTAAAATGGACAGGTATGGGCGAATTCAGTTCTGGAAACCATCATATCTACTACTGTGGACAAGAAAACCTCAGAAGAAACGGAGTGACCATAATTGTAAATAAAAGAGTGAGAAAAGCAGTAATGGGATACAATCTCAAAAATGATAGAATGATGTCAGACTACAAGGCAAACCATTTAATATCACTGTAATCCAAATATATGCACCAACCACTAGTGCAGATGAAGCCACCGTAGACCAGTTCTATGAGGACCTACAACATCTTATAGAACAGACACCAAGAAACGACGTCCACATTATCTTAGGAGACTGGAATGCAAAAGTAGGAAATCAAAAAGTCGACGGAATAACAGGCAAGTTTGGTCTGGGAACACAAAACGAAGCAGGGCAAAGACTGATAGAGTTCTGCCAAGATAACACACTAGTCATAGCAAACACCCTTTTCCAGCAACACAAGAGGAGACTCTACACATGGACATCACCAGATGGCCAACATCGAAAACAAATTGACTACATACTCTGCAGCCAAAGATGGAGAACCTCCATACAGTCACCAAAAACAAGACCTGGAGCAGACTGTGGCTCAGATCACAATCTACTGATCGCAAAATTCAGGCTCAGACTGAAGAAAATAGGGAAAACTAATAGGCCGGATAGATATGATCTAGACAACATACCCAAGGAATACACGGTGGAGGTGAGGAACAGATTCAATGGTCTGGACCAGATAGACAGAGTACCAGAAGAATTATGGACAGAGATGAGAGACATTATGCAGGAGGCAGCAAGGAAAACTATACCAAAAGAAAAGAAGCGCAAGAAAGCAAAGTGGTTGTCAGAGGAGGCTCTTAAAATAGCAGAGGAAAGAAGGAACGCAAAAGGCAAAGGAGAAAGGAAAAAATACAATCACTTAAATAAAGAATTTCAAAGAAAAGCAAGGAGAGATAAGGAAAGCTACCTAAATGAACAGTGCAAAGAAATAGAGGAAAACAACTCAAGAGGCAGGACTAGAGATCTCTTTAAAAAAATTGGGGAAGTCAAGGGAACGTTCAAAGCAAAAATGACCACGATAAAAGACAAAGATGGCAAAGAGTTAGCGGATGAAGAAGAGATAAAGAAAAGATGGAAAGAGTACACAGAGGAACTTTACAAAAAAGACCTAAACACCCCGGATAGTAACAATGAGGGGGAAATTGAACTTAAACCAGACATCCTAGAGAGTGAAGTCAGAAAGGCCCTAAAAAGCACGACAAATAACAAAGCCAGTGGAGATGATGGTATCCCAGTTGAATTCTTCAAAGCCCTAAAAGATGATGGAATCAAATTACTGCATTCAATATGCCAGCAGATTTGGAAAACAAAACAGTGGCCACAGGATTGGAAAAGATCAGTATATGTCCCAATCCCAAAAATGGCAATGCAAAAGAATGTTCAAATTATCGAACAATTGCGCTCATCCCACAAACTAGCAAAGTGATGCTCAAGATAATACAGGATAGACTGCAGCAACATGTAGAAAGAGAACTACCAGAGGTGCAGGCTGGTTTCAGAAGAGGCAGGGGGACCAGAGACCCCATTGTCAACATACGTTGGATCATGGAGAAAACAAAGGAATACTTAGAAGGCATGGAGTAGCCATAATTGTCAATAAGAGAGTAAGAAAAGCAGTAATGGGATATAACCTCAAAAATGACAGAATGATGTCAGTCAGAATTCAAGGCAAACCTTTCAATATCACCGTAATCCAAGTCTATGCACCAACCACTAGTGCAGATGAAGCCACAGTGGACCAGTTCTATGAGGACCTAGAACACCTCATAGAACAGACACCAAGAAATGATGTCCAAATTATATTAGGAGACTGGAATGCCAAAGTAGGAAATCAAAAAGTGGAGGGAATAACAGGCAAGTTTGGTCTTGGAGTACAGAACGAAGCAGGGCAAAGATTGATAGAGTTCTGCCAAGAGAACGCACTGGTCATAGCAAACACTCTCTTCCAGCAACACAAGAGGCGACTTTACACATGGACATCACCAGATGGCCAACACCGAAACCAAATTGACTACATACTCTGCAGCCAAAGATGGAGAACCTCCATACAATCAGCAAAAACAAGACCTGGAGCAGACTGTGGCTCAGATCACAACCTACTGATCGCAAAATTCAGGTTAAGACTAAAGAAAATAGGGAAAACAAGAAGACCAGACAGATATCACCTAGACAGCATCCCTAAAGAATACACGGTGGAGGTGATGAACAGATATAATGGCCTGGACGCAATAGACAGAGTGCCAGAAGAATTATGGACAGAGATAAAGGACATCATGCAGGAAGCAGCAAAGAAAACCATACCAAAAGAAAAGAAGCGTAAGAAAGCAAAATGGTTGTCTGATGAGGCTCTTAAAATAGCAGAGGAAAGAAGGAAGGCGAAAGTCAAAAGAGAAAGGAAAAAATACAATCTTCTGAACACAGAATTTCAAAGAAAAGCAAGGAGAGATAAGGAAAACTACCTAAAAGAACAGTGCAAAGAAATGGAGGAAAACAACAAAAGAGGCAGGACTAGAGATCTCTTCAGAAAAATCGGGGAAATAAAGGGAACATTCAAAGCAAAAATGACCATGATAAGGGACAAAGACGGAAAAGAGCTAGCTGATGCAGAAGAGATAAAGAAAAGATGGAAAGAGTACACAGAGGAACTCTACAAAAAGGACCTCAACACTCCTGATAACCACAATGATGAAAAAACTGAACTCGAGCCAGACATCCTGGAGAGCGAAGTTATAAAGGCCCTAAAGAGCACTGCAAACAACAAAGCTAGTGGATATGATGGTATCCCAGTCGAATTTTTCAAAGCGCTAAAAGATGATGGCGTCAAATTACTGCACTCAATATGCCAGCAAATCTGGAAAACAAAACAGTGGCCACAGGATTGGAAAAGATCAGTATACGTCCCAATCCCAAAAAAGGGCAACGCCAAAGAATGCTCAAATTACCGAACAATTGCACTCATCCCACACGCCAGCAAGGTGATGCTCAAGATAATACAAGACAGACTTCAGCAACATGTGGAGAGAGAACTACCAGAGGTGCAGGCCGGTTTCAGAAGAGGCAGGGGGACTAGAGACCACATTGCCAACATACGTTGGATCATGGAGAAAACAAAGGAATACCAGAAACAAGTTTACTTTTGTTTCATTGATTACACTAAGGCATTTGACTGTGTGGACCACAACAAGATGTGGCAAGTAATTAAAGAGATGGGAATACCAGAGCACATCATATGCCTCCTGAGAAATCTATACATGAACCAAGAAGCAACAGTTAGGACAGAACACGGAATGACAGAGTGGTTTGGAATAGGAAAAGGAGTAAGACAAGGCTGCATTTTATCACCCTGCTTATTTAATCTATACACAGAGCACATAATGCGAAATGCAGGGATGGAGGAATCACAATATGGGATTAAAATTGCTGGGAGAAACATAAACAATCTGAGATATGCAGACGATACCACCCTAATGGCAGAAAGTGAGGAAGACCTAAAGAACCTCTTGATTGGGCTGAAGGAGGAGAGTGCAAAAGCTGGTTTGAGACTCAATATCAAGAAAACCAAGGTAATGGCAACAGGCCCCATCAGTTCCTGGAAAATAGATGGGGAAGAAGTAGAAGCAGTGACAGATTTTACTTTCCTGGGATCAAAGATCACGGCAGATGGGGATTGCAGCCATGAAATAAAAAGGCGACTGATTCTTGGGAGACAAGCCATGAGAAACCTGGGGAACATAGTGAAAAGCAGAGACATCACATTGCAAACAAAAATTAGAATAGTCAAAGCAATGGTATTCCCAGTGGTAATGTACGGATGTGAGAGCTGGACAATTAGGAAAGCTGAACGCAGAAGAATAGATGCCTTTGAAATGTGGTGTTGGAGGAGAGTTTTGAGAGTACCCTGGACAGCGAGGAGAACAAATAGGTCAATCTTAGAAGAAATCAACACTGACTGCTCATTGGAAGGGCTAATAGTAAAGACGAAGCTAAAGTATTTTGGACATCAAATGAGAAGGGAGGATTCACTTGAGAAGGCCCTGATGTTGGGAAAGGTGGAGGGCAAAAGAAGAAGGGGCAGGCCAAAGATGAGATGGCTAGATGGTATTGTAGACACAATGGGCACAGAACTAGGAGTGCTGAGGGGGATGGTGGAGGACAGAGGTGCCTGGAGAACAATGGTCCATAGGGTCGCAAAGGGTCGGAACCGACTGTGCGACTGAACAACAACAACAAAGCTTACTTCTGCTTCATTGACTACACCAAGGCCTTTGATTGTGTGGACCACAACAAAATGTGGCAAGTAATTAAAGAGATGGGAATACCAGAACACCTCATATGTCTCATGAGAAATCTGTACATGAGTCAAGAAGCAACAGTTAGGACAGAGTATGGAATGATGGAGTGGTTTGGAATAGGAAAAGGAGTAAAACAAGGCTGCATTCTGTCACCCTGCTTATTCAGCTTATACACAGAGCACATAATGAGCAATGCAGGGATGGAGGAATCACAATATGGGATCAAAATTGCTGGGAGAAACATCAATAATTTGAGATATGCAGATGATACCACCCTAATGACAGAAAGTGAGGAAGACCTAAAGAAGCTCCTGATTAGGTTGAAAGAAGAGAGTGCAAAAGCTGGCCTGAGACTCAATATCAAGAAAACCAAGATAATGGCAACAGGCCATATCAGTCCCTGGAAAATAGATGGGGAAGAAGTAGAAGCAGTAACAGATTTTATTTTCTTAGGATCCAAGATCTCTGCAGATGGAGATTGCAGCCATGAAATAAAAAGGCGACTGATTCTTGGGAGACAAGCTATGAAAAACCTGGGGAACATAGTGAAAAGTAGAGATATCTCACTGCAAACAAAGATCTGCATAGTCAAAGCAATGGTATTTCCGGTGGTAATGTATGACTGTGAGAGCTGGACCATTAGAAAGGCTGAGTGAAGAAAAATAGATGCCTTTGAGATGTGGTGCTGGAGGAGAGTTTTGAGAGTCCCCTGGACAGCGAAGAGAACAAATAGGTCAATATTAGAAGAGATTAGCCCTGAGTGCTCCTTAGAAGGACAAATAACAAAGATGAAGTTGAAGTATTTTGGACATCAAATGAGAAGAGAGGATTCACTTGAGAAGGTCTTGATGCTGGGGAAGGTGGAGGGCAAAAGAAGAAGGAGACTGCCAAAGATGAGATGGCTAGATGGTATTGTAGACACAATGGGCACGGGGCTGTGTAGACTAAGGAGGATGGTGGAGGACAGGGGTGCCTGGAGAGCGATGGTCCATGGGATCGCAAAGAGTCGGAATCGACTGTGCGACTGAACAACAACAAAGATGGTTAAACCTCCATTTGGAATAGATTCTACATCAGTAAGCGGAAATGGAAGGGATGTGAACAGCAGTGTGCCATTCTAAAACATGTAAGATTAATGCAGACTCATTCCAGGGCTAAATTGCTCCTGACACAATTGCTCCTAAGCACCCCCTCCTTACAAACTAGAGCAGGCATGGGTTGGGACACCGGGACAGGGGGATTCATCCCTGTCTGCCCTCGCCTCTGGTGCCCTGGGGCACAAATTTTATTATTATTTTATCTGCCCAGCACACTGCACTTTAGATTAAGCCATTGCTCCAAGCTACCTCCTTCAGCTTTGAGCAATGGTTTATTCTAAAGTGCTGTGCGCTGGGCAAAGCAAGCAAGGGTGGGTGGGTGGGTGGGTGACAAAGCCTTCTCCCCTGTCCCTTGGTCAACTCCCCTCACCATTGTCCAGCACCTTCCCATGGTGCCCATCACACCCCAGAACTAGAGTCAACTGGTCCCCTGGTAATAAAATGAATGAGACAGAAGCTAAAGAAGTTGTTCCCAATGTAGGGCCCATGCCCCACAGGATGACTTCAATTCCCAGAAGCCTAAACCAGCACACTGGCTGGTCAGTGCTTTGGGGAATAGACTTAGGCTTCTGGGAACTGAAGTCCAAAAACCAAAGGTTTGGAAACACCGGGCCTACACCAATCTTAGCAAGGAGGTCTCCACATTTTAGTTCAATTTGTGCTATACATGATTTGTATGTGAATGTGTGCTAGGATCATTGTGTGCAAACAGGAACATTTGAAACAAGCAAAGTGTATTCATAAAAAGGAGATGTTCAATGGCAAGAAAAAAAGTCACAGGGACTAGATTTGATTATGAGATTCTTTCTTTAAATATAAAATAATTAGTAGAAGCAAAAGAAACAAAAAAACAGGACAGAAAAATAAAAGAATGTCTCTTTAATGCAGACTGAGTGTAGTCCCCTACATAGACAAAGGAGAATGTTGTAAAATAAATGAAACATTAAATCAACAGGGGAATTAGTGTGCAAGACTCATGTGCCTTTCTTGATATCAAAGACTGCTCATGCAGAATAAACCATATGTGTGTGGCAATGTGCAACTGTGGTGGAGAATATGAATGCCGCAGCCTGGCTTTCAGCTCACTGCTGAGAATATTCATGGATTTGTTGAGTTTAGGTTCACTCAATTAGAAATGACAGGCACATCTCCATCTTCTGGCTCACAATCTTATTCCCAGCAGGGCACTGCACTGCATAATGCACACAATTCTGCAGTAACTGAAGCTCACATCTTTTGAAATGAAAGGTACAACTGCCAACAACATCCCTCTATAAAGGCATAGAAGAGATGGAGAAATGCAAATCTGATATCTCCCCATCCCCCTGCGTATAGAATATGCCATTTTTTGGAAATCCTAGCATGGAAAGCTCCATGTTGTAGCTGCTTGCTATGTAGATGTTAAGACAAAATGCCTTATAAAGAGAGATTGTAACCCTAATTCAATAATTACATAGTTGCACACATAGGGACTCAGATCTAGGATTTGAAGAATTATGCACAAAGAGTCCTAGGTTTGGATAGATGACTAGGTCAGTGTTGGTTTCTGATACATCTAAATAAGCTGCTTAAATCTAATACATGTGTGGATTTTGGAAAATTCCTTGTAAAAATAAATGAAAATGAAATTTTTCACAATTCCTAACTCTTCCATTGTGCCTGATAAGACATGACTAGGGACACATCATTGATAAGGAATGTGAGTTTTTACTGCAGTTTCCATTGGAAGATGATCTATATAGTCTTATTATGATTTTAGAAAATTTACAATTAGAAATACACAAAATAAGCTATAGAAGCTATATTGCCTTTCAATAGAAAGATAAATTGAATTTCACATCTTTTGAAATGAAATTGTCATAATGGCAAATAAGTCTACTGCCACCACAAATCTGCCATGGTAGAGAAGATTCTTCTTTTGTGTCCTGGACTGCCAAAATGAAGCCACTTTCTTCGCTTTGTCATTGCCCAAACTTAAATCCTCATCGGTGCATGTTTCTGACAGTAATCAGAAGACAAGTAAATAAGATGGATTCTATACACAGAAAGAGCTTCCATGAAGATTGTGAATACAATCGAGCATACCCTTGCCAGCTAATCTTTCTAACACCAAATCAAACCAAAGGCAGAAAAGATGAAGAAATCAAAGCTTCATTCTTCAATGGACTGAGCCCTAATGAGAAGGAAACATGCCCATGCTGGCCATTTGGGAAACAGGGACAAGTCCCGGTGCGCCCCAGTGACTGGTGCCCCCCAGAGGTGGACAGAAATATGTCACCTGGTGGGTACAATCCTGTCCAGTGACCTTTTAGTGTAGCCAGCATGCTCCTGGAAGGGGAAAAACAGCAGCACTAACAACAACAATTCATAATGCTAATAAAAGATGAAGCGGCATAGGGTGATGACAAAGAGCTATAGCATTAAATAATGTAATACATGATTCTCTTGGAATTTTTGTAAATCTTTCCCCAAGTTCTCTCTCTCTCACACACTCACACACTTATGGCTTTATGTAAAGAACCATCTGTAAGCTAAACTGTCTCCAATTTAAATTGTTTAGATTTCCCTTTTGATGATGACTGGAGATATAATCTCCATATAATACAGCAGTGCAACTGCTTTTTTAAAAATAAAACTAAAATATTTTACTTACACTGCCTTTTAAAATGGCTGTGCAGTTATGAAGGAGTGGAACATTACAATTGTGATACTGATCACCAGAACAAATTGAATCTGACATCTCCTGCATTACTCAAGATGTCCCTCTCCTACCTGTCAAGCACATAAAATGAGTCACTGAAGTTGGCGCATGGACAGGTTGACAACAGCTTGGTGCAAGGCAATTTTAGTTTTCTACAGAAAAAAGAGGGACAGTGGTGGCTAAGTGGTTAAGACACTGAACTTGGTGACTGGAAGGTCATCAGGTCAGCAGTTCGAGACCTGAGTGCTGCACAATGGAGTGAGCTCCCATCTCTGTCCCAACCCCTGTCAACCTAACAATTTGAAAGCAAGAAATTTCAAGTAGCTAAATAGGTATCAATTTGGTGGGATGGTAAACAGCATTCCGTGTTTTGTCATGCCTGCCACATGTTAACAGAAACATCTGTAGACACAGATAGCAATGGTTCTTTGGTTTAAATGGAGATGAACACTGCTCTCTAGAATTAGACACAACTGGCTTTTGAGCAAGGGAGACCTTTTCTTACCTTACAAATAAAATAAAGAAAATGTGAGGGGGGGATCTAAGTGAAAGAATTGCATAAAAAATCAATGTTGGCTCTCTAACACAGCAAGAGGTTGTTTCATTGCTTCCTGTATATTCTTGTCTTCCTGTTTCTAGAACAGCCATTGCCTCTTTTTCACTCTTACTATTTCTCTACTGCTGTGGCAATTTGTCAGTGAAATTTTCCCATAACTCTAGAAATATAAGGAATATCTTGGGGCAACCATATCTGCATTTTGAGTAGAGTTTACCTTTTGTTGTTTACTGACCCATTTAAAGATCTTTAGATCTAAAACTGGTAAGAACCTTCTGGGAAGGGAGAACATTTTAACATTTATAAAATGAAGGCAAGGCTAGTGACCAAGTCCCATGGAATACAACCTACCCACATGGCTTTCAATCTTACAATTGCCTCGAGTTACATAAAATTCGACTTACATTATGATTTTGTAATAAAACCATGTCCCGATTTACACAATTTCCTATGGGTTTGCTTCAAGTTACATAAATATTCTTTTTCCTATGTGTTTGCTTTGAGTTACGTAAAAATTCATTTCCCTATGGGTTTGCTTTGATTTACATAAAAATTTCTTCTTTCCTATGGGTTTGCTTCAGGCTCTGTAAAAAATTAGTTTTTTCATATGGGTTTGTTTTGAGTTACAAAAAAAAAAATGATTTAAGCAAAAGCCTACGGAACTGACTTTTCCCCCGTAAGTAGGGGTTTTACTGTACATCTGAAATGCTGGTTATGGAACCTTGCAACTTGGCAAGCATGAAATGCAGGCAGCCATCAATGGGAGGCAGAATTCCAGAATTAGAGAATAAGCCAAAAGCCATAAAACGATAAAACTATAGTTGCCCAAATGAAAATCACAGGCTAATAGGAACTAAATAGTACCTCTTTATAGTCCCTCTTCTTTAAAAGAGTAAGTACAGTATAAGGATTGGCTCGGAAGAACCACTTTGAGACCCTTTACTGGCTGGAATGTTACCCATTCTGTGGCCCTTATCAACAAGGGCATTATGTCAAGCCAAGCAGAGTTATAACTAGCAATATGAGTACCCAGGGCTTAGCTGTGATATAAGTTAAGCTAGGGTTACATGACAGTGGCATACCTGTCAAGTTTCGGGAAATTTCTGTCAAACCCCTGTATTTTACACTCTTTCCCGCTGTCATCCCGGATTAGTTAGACTGCAATTAGACTGGAGTTAGACTGGAGGCGAGCACAGGATAAGCATCGCTGTCCAGTTTCCTGTTTTGGCTGGGAAATTTCCCTTATTTGACAGAATTTCCCAAAACTTGACAGGTAGTGGTGTACATAGAGAGATAACAGAGAAATAGTGTGGCCATATTAGTTCAACACTGACTCCACCTATTTTGTATTTTCTTTCACCAAGGAAGGTACAAGTGGCAGGACTACACAAACTCAGATAATTTTAAAAAAATAAAAATACATAAATAACTGGTTTGGTTTTTATTTATTTATTTATTTATTTATTGTCAAATTTCTATACCGCCCACTCAGCCAAAGCCGACTCCGGGCGGTTCACAACAATGGGTAAAAACATATAAAAACAAATAAAACAGATAAAACCAGCAATAAGAACCCACCCATCCATAGCTTTTGGCCTATGGATGACAAAGCCTGTCTATTTTGCTTTCTTCTGCACGTACTGAAAAAAAAAATAGAACTCAACATTTTCCTTTCAACTCTGTATTTTAAGAATGTTAGTAAATTCTTCAAAATAAACTAAAATTAAAATTTCACCATCCTGCATTGGCCACATTAAAAAAGATGCATTTATTCTCAACAAGGAGAAGGTAATGTTGTACCTTGTTAAAATGTGTTAAATAGGAGGAGATAAACAACAGCTTTGATGCATAGCTAACATGGTTTAATATGAGAGAGTCAAACATAAACATTGAAGGGTGAAATTGTGGAAGTCCTGGGTTGAAATGGATGTCTCTGGCCACGTCAGCTTCTCACATTTAATTTTGAAAATTTTCTAGCCAATGCCTTTTCTAGTCAATGCCTGCAATTAAGGTATCTATTCTTGTAAAAGGAATTGTGAAGTTGAGCCTTCTCATTTCCCTTTCTCAGTTTGGTGCAAATTGACTTCTTGGGTTTTGATTGGGTTTACCTATTCATTTTACTGCCGATCCTTTCTCATGCCAGCTGCTATCCTTTTGTTGAAGAAAAGCTGGGCTGCTGAAAGAATGACATTATCACCTAGCCTTCCATTAACAAGGGAGATACAGATTTTTCTCATCATATCTAACTACATTCTAGTTGAAACTGTTTCAGCAGATACACAAATAAATTGCAAATCTATAGGATTTACCATTTGCAATTTGCAATCTTTCTCTCCTTTCCCCATCTCTCTCTTCATATAACATTTTAATCCTTTATTTCTATATGTAGTTTAGTCTACTTGGAACAGACCTGTTAATGCTGACTAGTAGGGATTAGACTGCCATGATGTGACAAATTTATCTGCAGCATAGCCTGCAAATTGCCAGTCATTGATCTGAGAGCATTGACCATCTATCTGATCAACATAAGGCAAGATGGATTTTTGAGGGAGGGGAAGAAGGAGGGAAAAGTAAACAGATAAAAATGGTGCCTTCTTAAAATGCCTTGTACTGTTTAACTAGTTACACTGAAACATCACTGAAATTAATCATTTTAAGAAATAAAATTATAAAGCAGGACACTGTCAGAATACAAAGCATCTTCTTATCTTGAAAACACCAAGGCCAACTTTTGTCCTGTCCTTGAAGTGCAACCAGATGGTTTTCCTCCCTAGTTCAACACAAGTAAAGCTTTGTGATAAAAGCAAGGGCAACAGTGGCAAAGTCCATGCTCTTGATTAAATTTCTGTAATTTCAAGGGAAAGGAAAACTTCACACACATGAAGATTAGCAACCACAAACTCTTCTCCTTGTAGCAATCCACAGCAAGGTATTTGTAGTAATGAGAAAACCAAAATATGACAATTATTTCGTGCATATTAAGCAGAAATGCACAGAATGGCAATAGCACTAAGCAGCATCATAGGGGTCATTCAACAATTATGTGATCCTTTTGGGGGGGGGGTTAATGTTCTGCAAGAAGTATGAAGCAGCCAGCATAACAGGGCTAAACCGTTTATTGGGTAGTCAGAACATGAAGACTAGTGGCACACCACTGCTCCTTATATACACTGAGAAATGGATACATTTAGGCGGGAAGAGGCAGGAAGGGAAGGGGTAACTTGTAGGTTATCGGACCAGAGTGAAAACTGTACAAACTACTTAGTTTAGGCAGGAACGCAGTCCTGCGATATTTACAAGGCTAGAAGAAGAAGACAAAATGGTGGATCGTAATGATCCTAATAGTTCACAAACGTTACAGCATAAACTATATTCAAACACAACATTCCTCCCCCCTAGGATGGGACGAAGTCCCTCAGCCATTGTGGTGGTTTACAAACCCGTTTGGGTCATGCTTGTACCTGGCTGAACTCGGACATCTGAGGTAGACTCGGTTCCATGGAGTGATACCCTGCACTGGGGGCTTGACCAGACCCATTTGAATTAAGGGAGCATTGGCCCGACTCGGAGTTGGAACCGGGGGGGGGAGGCAAACCAAATCTAAACCCTGTTTGAATGAAGCAGGAGCAGGGGATTACTTGAAATTAAAACTAGAATCAGGAGGGGTAAAACACAACGAAATGTCCCACCTTTGAAAATTGTGAGTAGGGGGCGACTCAACAAAAGTTTGCCTAATTTGGGTGGGAGTTGAGGTAGACTCGAATGTAGAAGGATGGGGGGTTCCCTGGGATAAAGCAAAGCCCCACTTCTTGCTTGGAAGTGTTCTTGGGGGAACACTCTGTAAACTCCCCCCAATCCTGTAAATCAAAGGGTACATTTCCACATTCTGGGCTTGCTGACAGCCTTCAATGGAATTAGGGTTGGCTTGAGTCAAAGAGACAGGAATCCAGGCAGACTGCCAATCCGTCAGCCTCACATCCCCCTGGGTGTAAATGGGTGGGGGATGACTCTAACGTGGAAATACCATATGAAGAGTCACTTGATACCTCTGAAAACTCTGTAACTTTGTGTCTGAGCTGGTCGGTGTGGCGCCGCCAAAGCAAACCTGTACCCATTTTAACATGATATGACACTGGCCCCATTTGTTCCACCACAATGCCTGGAACCCAAGCTGGACCTGTGGCCACATAGTTCCGGCAGTATACCGGATCCCCAGCAGAGAAAACTTTTTTGTGTACAATTTCAATATTTACACTGCTATCCTCCACCCTGGAAGGATCCAACTGGTCAAGCATAAGAACATAAGAACAGCCTTGCTGAAACAGGCCACAGCCCATCCAGTCCAGCATTCTGTCTCACACAGTGGCTCACCATTTCCTTCAAGGTATTCCCAAGGAGATGCCTTCACCTGCTTAGGATTTCCTGGAAATGGCATTGAGAGATATCCTGCCTATCTCTCCAACCCAGAGGTTGTCCTTAAGTATCCATAATTATAGCCATTGATACCCTTGTCCTCCATGAACTTGTCTAATTGAGCAATTTGGTAGGCACTTGTCGGAGCTGCCAGAGAGAGTTTGTGCATTAAGAGTTCGGCTGGTGACAGCCCTGATGACAGGGGCATTGTGCGGTAACATGCTAGGAATTGGCAAGGTTGTACCTCTATGTCCCCCTGACCAATGCAGCGAAGTGCCTCTTTAGTAGTGTGAACTTGACGTTCCACCTGACCATTGGTGGCAGGGTGGAAAGGGGCAGAGGTTACATGCCGAATGGCGTTCCTCTCCAGAAATGCCTGAAATTCGGCAGAGGTGAACATTGTGGCATTATCGGAAACTAGCACATCTGGTAACCCAAAACAACTGAACAGCCTCCGGAGCTGTTTGATAGTGACCGCAGAACAGGTACTGGGCATAGGAATTACCTCCAGCCATTTAGAAAATGAGTTAACCACCAGTAGGAATAGCGTGCCCCGAAAAGGGCCTGCAAAGTTGACATGGATCCATGACCATGGACCACGGGCAGTGTCCCACTCCCTGGTGGGAAGCCGGGACTCCTCAGGACAGGAACTCTGGCAGCTCCGACAAGTGCCTACCAAATTGCTCAATGTTAAGATCTACTTGGGGCCACCAGATGAAATTCCTGGCCAGAGCTTTTGAGCATACTATACCAGGGTGGCTAATATGTAGAAGCCTCAATACCTTAGAGCATAGTGCAGAAGGGACAACCAGCCTTTGACCCCATAGAAGGCAACCTCTCTTGAGCGAGAGCTCTAACCGTCTCCTAAAGAACACTTTAAACTCCTCCCCAAGAGGGGATGTGGGCCAACCTTTACTACCCTAGGAGATTACCTGGGACAGGAGTTTGTCATGAGCAGTTGCCTCAGCAATGTTGGAAGGTATAATGGGAGGTGAGTCGAGAGACTCGATTAACAACACTTGAACATCCTGCTCAATTTCACAATCTGCCTCCCCCAGGTCTGGTAAAGGAGACCAAGACAAAGCGTCAGCATGGCTGATATCCTAACCCGGATGGTGCACCAGGGTAAACTGATAAGCGTTCAAGAAAATGGCCCAACATAACATGCGGGGGGAAAGAATCTGGGGAGTCGGTTTGGAAGTTATGAAAATCCCCAGCAAGGGCTTATGGTCCATTACAATGGTGAACTCCCTCCCGTAGAGGAAGTCGTGGAACTTCTTTGTTCCAGCAACTATGGCCAGAGCCTTTCTACAGACCTTTTGGTCATCGCCGTCATCATCGCTGGACCCAGAACCGGACGTGGAGGAAGATGCCGGCGATGCTGAAGACGTGGAGGAGCAGGGGGACGAGCAGCGATGGGCCTACACAGTGGACTCCATGACGCCGGATGCGGCAGGCCTCTGCTTGAAGGACTCGGACACCAGAGCCTCCCGGAGGACCGACTTGAAGGTCAGGACATCCCTGACCATGAGCTGGCACTGCATCTCCTAATCACACAGCCTGGCCAGGAGATGATCCCGCAATGCCTCCTCCAAGTTGTCCCATTGGCAAGGGAGCAGCAGCCAGCCTCAGTGCTGCGGCGTAGTCAGCCACAGACTCCCCGGGGCACTGGTCCCTTCTTTGGAACACCACCTGGGCCAGGAAGATGGACACCCTTGGCTGAAAGTGTGTCCGGAGCACTGCCAGAATCTCGGCCAGTGGGACAGTGTCGATGTCCCTGGGCAAGACAAGGTGTGTGGCCAGTTCAAGGGTAGCCAGGCTGCACTGCAACAAGATGGCGTGGCGGAACTGCCGCTCGTACAGGAGCCATTCCTCTGGAGCAACAATATTGAAAGGAGCGAAGGTAGGTGCATGGGACACCATTATTCCACCTTCGTTGCCAATTTGATGTTCTGCAAGAAGTATGAAGCAGCCAGCATAACAGGGCTAAACCGTAGTTTTGTTTAGTATTAGTTTAGTATTGGGTAGTCAGAACATGGAGACTAGTGGCGCAGTACCGCTCCTTATATACACTGAGAAATGGATAATTTAGGTGGGAAGAGGCAGTAAGGGAAGGGGTAACTTGGAGGTTATCGGACCGGAGTGAAAACTATACAAACTACTTAGTTTAGGCGGGAACGCAGTCCCGTGATATTTACAAGGCTAGAAGGAGACAAAATGGCGATCGTAATGAACCTAATAGTTCACAAATGTTACAGCATAAATTATATCCAAACACAACAGGGGGGAATGACCCCCTATGTAATCCAACTGTAATTTTCGCTTTAAACTCCAACCCCCTAAAATTACGTGACCTGAACCAAATAGTACTGTATTTTGCACCACCAACCAGTGGTGGTGCTGCAGGGGAAATGGGAGGGCAGGCCAATTGCACTGAGCAGGAAGTGATGTTCTATCCTAGCCTCTTGCTCTCCCTGCATCCAGGGAACATGGCCTTCCCCCTCCATTTTCACCGCATGGAGCAAGGCACAAGGGTAAATAAAACCCTTTCTTTTTATGCACAGGTTTGGTTTCCCACTGTCAGTTAGAAACAGCTCCCAAATGGATTATGTAAATTTGACCTGACCACACCCCCCACCCCCACCGACCCCACATAATTTTTCTGTAATTTGGATGGCAGACCCCCTCCCCCCTTTGAGGATCTCGTAATTGTTGAATGGCCCCATATCACATACTAAAGGATGGTGGCTGTTTGCCATTGTGTGTTGTCCCTTTAAAACTGAAATCTTCTACATCACCAGTGACTGCTGCTTCTTGATTGATATGTTCAATTCAGATCTTATTGGGTGGTTTTGATTATTCCTCTTAGTTGAGGTAAAAAACATCAAAAGCCTAGAAAACATGGAGATATTAGTCTCATCCCCTGCCTGTATGTTTTGTTTCTTCCCCACATAAACTAGCACTTTGTATGATAAAAATCATTCTAGGTACCTTGTACTTTAAATGCTTCTATTGTAATTCTATGGGACTGCAGTGGCTCAAGTGGTTAAGATGCTGAACTCAAAGACTCAGAAAGTCAGAGTTTGATTCCCAAGTACTGTACAACAGCATGAGCTCCCATCTCTGTCCAAGCTCCGGCCAACTTAGCAGTTCGAAAGCAAGAAAATGCAAATAGATAAATAGGGACCACTTGGGTGAGAAGGTAAACAGCATTTCATGCACTCTGTTGTTGAGGCATGCCTACCACGTGCTCACAGAAACATCTGCAGATGCAGACAGCTCTTTGGCTATAAACAGATGAGCACTGAACTTAGAGTTGGATACAACTGGCTTTCAAGCAAGGGTGACCTTTACCTTTACTATAGTAATTCTATAGTTTTTTACTCACAAATTTTGCTTACAATTCCTGTTTGGAAGTTACAGCTAGTAGAACAAAATAAAATAAAATATCCCAACAAAACATTTGGCTTTCCAGCTAGAAAAGCAAACTATATAATATACATATATAGAGGTACAGTATATACATTTTTATCCAGCTCCATGCAATGTATATGATCCCTGTCATTCTGTTTTCAAAAATACAGAGTTAGGTTATATGGGTAAGACTGAAACTTACTACCCTTCAGTTTCACCTATCTAAGCTAAATTCTACTGGCACATCTGTGGGGAGTTAAGACAGTGGTGTATGAACAGCTTTATCTAGGTGTTCTGCTACTCCTATTTTAATCTTTCTGTAATTTTCTTATAATTGGCTATATCTCCTGACCTGAGAGCCTGTTTTGTTTCCTTTCACCCTACACGTCTATCTGCAATATGTCTGCCAACAAATAAGATTTCCCAAGCAAATTTATGACCATAGATCATGGGAAACTCATATTCTCCATTAAAATCTTAGAAGCCTACTAAACATCTATGAATTGATGACCTGATACCACAGAAGGAAGTGGTGAGTAACCTTTCCCCATTTACCTGCTCTAATAGATGTGAGATCTTAGATGTACACCATCAAATTCAAAATCAAAATACCATGGATAAAAATTCCCCTCTTGTTGGCTGGGGCTGAGTTTTCCATTTCTAAACTGACATTGGACATTTCAGATGGTAAACTCCCTCAGATTGCTGAAATTAATTAGGAATGTCAAAGGGAGGCATTGATTGACCTTATAGCTGAGTACCCACTCATTACTGCCAATATTGTTAAAAATATCTTCCAGCAACTTACTGTATCTCTGTCAAACCTGATTCAGTAAGACTTTTTTTTATTCTATTCAAATAATTTTATTGGCATTACAACCAGCAGTACAGTGCCAAGAACATCGCAGGCAGTTGATACAACAAGGTATAGTACAAAATAAAATCATGAGGAACCTGGGATCAACTGCTCCTACCTGTAGGGTATAGTCTGATAGCACACATTAAAAAAGCAGACACTATCCATAAAATCAGTAGAATCGTCATTTGAAAGAAGGAACTGGATAAATCTGGAAATCCACTGAAACTTGCCAAAAAGCGGTTTTAAATTTAAAGGTAGATTTTCTCATAATATGGGCAATAGAAATGGACATGGATAACCGTTTCAGCTCATTTAGCCCCACAGGGGCAGATCCTGTCTTACATAACTTACATAAAACCTTCATTGGAATCACAATGGTGCCACAAGTGCAAGTACTGAGGTAATGAGATGTTCCATGTGGCATCTCTCATATGTATTCTCAACTCCTGCTGAATAGTCGAGATTGGATGGCACCTGACAGAAAGGCAGCCACTCAGTCCAAGTAATTGGTGGAGCCGTTGTTCAAGAGAAGCAGCAATCTAGAGGATTTTGAGTGTCCACTAAATTTGGTTAAAATGGGATCTAGGTAGTTGAGATGGATTTCCTTGTAAAATGGGCAGAAGTAGAGGACGTTGATAACTGATTCAGCACATTTTGCCCTGCAAGAACACAACCTATCACCATAAGGCAAAATATCAAAAACATAATATAGTGTGAAAGCTTGGTATGATAGCAGGATACAAAAATAGAAAGGCTTAGTTAGCAATGAGGAACATATTCAAAATTAGAGTGTAAAAAGAATTGTAATGTGCTCTACATGGGGCTGCCCTTGATCACAATCCGGAGGTTGCAACTGGTCCAGAATGCAGCTGCTCGGGTGGTGATGGGATGCGGAAGCTGCACTTCAGTTGCCAGCATGCCTCCGGGTGCAATTCAAGATGCTGGTAATTTATTTATTTATTAATTGATTGATTTCTACCCCACCCTCCTAGTGCAACGCACCACTCAGGGCGGCAACAATGGAAAAAATATATATGTAATAATACAAGAAAGATAAAACCATTCCCAATAAAAACATTATATAAAGACCTCAGCTAAAAGTAAAATTAAAACACATAAAAACTAACATCATCATCATTAAAAGCTATCCTAACCCTCCCTCCACCCACCGTAAAACAGGCTTATCAAAGAACGAGAGAGGGGGGCTCAATCCCATAACAGGCAGGCTAAATAAGACAATGGGCTTGAGATGTGGTATTAAATACCCTAAGCACAGCTGGAATATATTGGCCACCTCTGTTAAAAAAGAATTGGGCTATAGCAATGGCAGAGATAATTGCTGCAGTGAGTATTCCAGCTAGTTTTATAGTGAAAATGGACACCGAGGTATTTTACACTTATAACATACTCAATGATGTTGCCATTGATGTTCCAACGCAATGGTTGGATTAGCAAAAACCAAGACCTTCGATTTTTCATAGCTCAATGTGAGTCTATTCATCCAAAAGTAGTCTTGACATCGATTCAGAAGGCGCTTGAGACCAACTTGGGAGCAGGATAAGAGGACTGCATTATCAGCAAATAAGAGTAAGGAAACATGACAGCAACCCAATCTAGGGCTATGGAAGTCTATGGGAGATAGATAGGGAGCCAAATCATTAATGAATATATTAAATAGAAAGGGAGCCAGGATGCAGTCCTGCTTAACACCTTTGTTGGTTGGATTTTTTGGGTTAGCACCCCTGTGGGGGTAGCTTTAACTTGACAGGTAGTTGAGGTGTGGAGCTTCCTGATTAGCCTCTTGTTGATGTTTAGTTTGCCGAGTTTGTCCCACAGGAGAATTCGAGGAATAGAGTCAAAGGTCCCCTTCAGATCAAGAAAAGTGGTGTAAAGCTTAGCGGTGTAAAGCCTTCACACTATATTTAACAGTCAGATGATTAAGAATAAGACAGTGATCTAACGTGGATTTCCCCTGACAGTACCCAATTTGTTCTGCATCAGGGATCCTGCTGTAGTCCATCCAAGCAATATGTTTGTTTGCTAAGTGTTTGACATATAATTTACCAATCACAGAGAGGAGATTTATTGGTCTGTAATTGGCATGGGATAAGTAGTCTCCTTTTTTGTACATGGGGACTGTAATTGAGTTCAACCAGGCTGCTGGCATGCAGCCGTTTTGATCAGCCATGGTAAAGAGAGTAGACAGCATTCTGGCCCACCAGTCTAGAGTATTTCAGAAGGAACCACATCGGGGCCGGGGGCTTTACATGGTTTAAGTTAAGCGATTAAGTTAGAATTTCTTCGGTGGTCATTGAGAGCCAAACTGGGAGGTTTGCTAACGTAGTTTCCTCATGATGTGTAACCTCATTGAAGATGCTTAGATAGTAATGATACCAGGTGGGAGGGGAATTAGATGATATCAGTGGTTGGTCTAGTTGGGAGATGCCAGATGACCAGAATTGTTTAGAGTTGTTGGAGACTGTAGCTTGCACAAGATGTTCCCATTGCCTTTTTATGAAAGAGGTTCTCTTAAGCATGGAAAGTTGGCAGAGTTGGGACTTATGTTTGAAGTATTTTTGAGGGGGGAATAAGTTTTTAGATAATCAATACTGGTGATAAGAGGTTGAGATACTGGCTTTCAAACCAAGAATCGGGATATGTCTTCCCAACCTTATTCTGATTATTAGAAGATGAATAGATTGCTCCAATAACACTGGCCAATAAGCCTTCGAAAGCCTGTATCACAGCAGGGGGGCTGTTTGAATGTATTATAGAGGCTCTAAGGTCCTGGAGGAATTCGATTGGGTGTAATTGTTCAAATTTGAGGGCTGATCTATCTGACCAAAAGCATTTGGGATGGGCAATTACTGTCTCGCCAAATAAGGAAATAGAATGAGACGACCTCCCAGAAGGGGTGGGGGTATTAAGTATTAAAATCAAGGGTAAGAAGTCACTGGTTGTGTGTGAATCTACGTAGAAGTCCACCACTTTAGCTCAGAAAGAGGGTGAAATTAGAATGTAAACAATTACACCACAACCTCTGGTGGATAGAAATGTGAAGTCTCCATGGTAATCATGGATCATAGAACCATGTGGTAGTTTGTTGAACTGGATACAAAATTTTGCTAAGAGAATGGAACACTTAAGGATATGATAAGGGATAACTGCAAGATCTCTCCAAAGCTAGTCCGTAGCCTGAGACCCTTTAGCTTTTGTTATCTAAAACTCCCACCATTCCAGTTCTGCATGGACAAGGTCAGGAATAAGGGAAGATGCAGACTACCCCCATCAGCTGGGAACAAATTTCAGAAAAATTATACTCATGCATAGTTGTTCTGGGACTGCAGTGGCTCAAGTGGTTAAGATGCTGAACTCGCTGACTGGAAGGTTGGAGTTCGATTCCCAGGTCCTGCCTGATGGAGTGAGCTCCCATCTCTGTCCCAGCTGCTGCCAACCTAGCAGTTTGAAAGCAAGAAGCTGCAAGTAGATAAATAGGGACCACTTCGGTGGGAAGGTAAACAGCGCTCCGTGCGCTCCGGTGTCTAGTCATGCCTGCCACATGACCACGGAAATGTCTGCAGAAGCAGACAACACTGGCTCTTTGGCTATAAACAGAGATGAGCACTGAACTCTAGAGTTGGATATGACTCGCTTTCAAACAAGGGTGACCTTGTTCTATTGCTGAGGAAAACTTTTCATCTGCTTAGATTCTGTAGCCAGCAACCATAAATGAAGTCAGTGTGCTTCCCCAGCATTTTGTATGATGTGATTTCCTAAATACACATGTCTTTTCATTTATTTAGGACAATAAAGACAGTGGAAAGATATGCTGTGATTTAGCAAGCATAAACAAGTGCAGGACTCTTCCTGATATAACATGACGGTTCTCCTTTGGGTTGGTAGTGTTATAAATAGCTCAGGGCTGCAACATCTCAGCAAAGGATAGAAACTTAACACCTCTCATTATGTAAGTGAGAAAAAAAGCAAAATACTCTTTATGGCAGGTGAATGCCCTCGAGGGGTAAAACTTGTCATAAATTATAATGCTTTTTTTTTTTCCTATTCTGCTACCATCAAGTTCAAGCAAAAGAAGGGGATAAATAAATACATAACTATAGGCCTGGGTGGGCAGAAGAGGAGCCATTTGGGGGAAAGAGGCGGCTTTTCCATCTGTGCCGCCCCACCCCAGGACTCTTGCCCACCCAAGCCCTGGATGGGCAGAAGAGGAGACGTTGGGGGAGGGGGGGAAAGGCGGCTTTTCCATCCACGCTACCCCCACCCCCAGGACTCTCACCCACCCAAGGCCTGGGAGGGCAGAAGAGGAGCCGTTTGCGTCCCTATGTATATCTTATAAAATGTAAACCGCCTTGAGTTGCCCCAGGGTGAGGAAGGCGGTATATAAATTTTAAAAAGATAAAATAAATGAAATATGTTGTAACAGTTTGCATGCAACTGTTCAGTGATGTTAAAATAATTTATTTGAAGTATATGATGCTATATGAATTAACAACAGTTTTGGCATATTTAGCCAGTTTTGGGGGGAGGGGGAAAGAGGATGTGAAGCCTGCTTGCTTATTTAAGCTAAGACTGAGCAGGACATTGGTACAAATATCCAGTGGTGGGATTAGAGCAGGTCTGCACCAGTTCGCCAGAACTGGTAGCAGAAATTCTGGCTGGCCCTGCCCATCCATGTTTTGAAATAAAGTAGTCCTAATTTGGGTGCAACACAGGGCTTTCCCCCTGGGCATGCCCACCATACCATGCCCAAGTAAAAAAAGTGAATCCCACCACTGCACATCTCTATATGCATGAGGTCAAGCTATACTTAACAAATAGTGCTTCATTAAGAGAGGAAATTCCACAAGTACTGGAAGACATCTGATTATCTCAGTAGGAATCACACACACATGTCCTATACTTTGCTAATCAGCTTGATTTGTTTTGTGGTCGGTTATTATGAGTATCACAGGTTAATTTGTAAGTATGGCGGGACATAAAAAGGACCTTTTGCGGCCACCACCTTTTGCTAGGGCTTGGAGCCCCCTCCCGGTCCAGCAAACCAGAGAGGAATGGGCAACACCTGCTCCACCCCTGTGGGACATAAAAAGGACCTTTTGTGGCTATCACCAACACCGGGGCTTGGAGCCCCCTCCCAGGCCAGCAAACTGGGGAGGAATGAGCAACATCTGCTCCACCCCTGTGGGACATAAAAGAACCTTTTGTGGCCACTGCCTTTTGCCGGGGCTCGAAGCCCCCTCCCAGTCCAGCAAACCGGGGAGGAATGGGCAACACCTGCTCCGCCCCTGCGGGACATAAAAGGACCTTTTGTGGCTGCTACCAATGCCAGGGCTTGGAGCCCCCTCCTGGTCCAGCAAACCGGGGAGGAATGGGCAACACCTGCTCTGCCCCTGCGGGACATAAAAGGACTTTTTGCGGCTGCTGCCTTTCACTGGGACCTGGAGCCCCCTCCCGGTCCAGCAAACCAGGGATGAATGGGCAACACCTGCTCCGCCCCTGCGGGACATAAAAAGGACCTTTCGCGGCCGCTGTCCTTTGCTGTCCTTCACCATGTATAATATGTCTCTGCTAGTGTATTGTATTGTGTGGGGATTGAACACTGTATCTTTATTTTTTTGGGACCTTTTGATACTACTATTGTCATATCGATTGTATAGATTATACTGTATAGTTATGTATTTATTTATCTTGTAACTATTGTATTGCTATTGCTGCTGTTGCTTGCTTAAATTTTGTTTTTTGTTTCATGTTTTGTTTCATGTTTTGTTTCATGCTGTGAACCACCTTGAGTTGCCCATTGGGTAAGAAAGGCAATATAGAAATAAATAATACAATACAAATTACAATTAAGATCTTGGTTGAGATCCAGTAGTCTGTTGCAACTAAAGTATACCCATCAAATCCATACACTTTACATAGGTAAAGGTAGCCCTTGCTTGAAAGCTAGTCGTATCCAACTCAAGGGTGTGGTGTTCATCTCAATTTACAGCCAAAGAGCCAGTGCTGTATCATCTGCAGATGTTTCCATGGTCATGTGGCAGGCATGACTAGATGATGGCATGCATAGAATGCTCTTATCTTCCCAAAAAAAGGTACCTAATTATCTACTTGCAATTTCTTGCTCTCGAACTTCTAGGTTGGCTGGAGCTAGGACAGAGACGGGAGCTCACTCCGTCATGCAGAACCCAGGAATTGAACTCCGACCATCCTGCTAGGTTGGCAGGAAAAAATATCTGTGTATAACCCTGCAAAGAATCCTTACAGTATATTATACAGACTTTGAAGTAAGCTGAACAAGGAAACCTGTTCTTCTTGTAAGAGCTAGCAAATAAGAAATTTGAGTTTTGACTTATGAGAACTAACCTACAGCACAAACAGCAAATGGTATAAAATGATAACCAAGTGGAAACAAAACCTTGTGTCATTTTTTAAAAGTACATATTTATTTTCCAGATAAGTGATCTGGGATCCCCTTAGATTTTACAATGTCTTTGAAAACTTTCAGCAAAAAATTGCATTAGTAGAACATTACAGAACAGAATCTGTGGCTACCAACCACAGGCAAAAGCTGTGTTTGCAAAATAAAATAAAATAATAAAAGCAAACATGTTCAGAAAATTGGGCATAGAATAATGGCTATGACTATTAATATTGCATTGACATGGACCTATGAGTACATGACGGTGAGGAATGAAGGAAAGTCAAATTGACCTCAAACCTCCAGGGCCAAAAATGCTGGCAGCCCATCTGTTTATATTGATTTAATTATAAAACCCCATTCTAATATTTAATTTCATAATGTTCAGATGCTATCATCTGCTTGTTGTCCACCTGTTCCTTCATAACTATTGGCCAGAACAATTAATTTGGAAGTAATCAATTTCCTTTGTGCACTGAGTTCATAAGATTCTAGTTCAAATCCTCACATCTCTGCTGAGAAGGCTCATGTAACAGCTAATCAGAGAAAAATAAACTTCTTTGCCTGTATCTCTGTCAGTACTGGGGGTAATATTGATCTAGATGGACAATTTGTACAGGAACTTGGGAAAAACCCAATTTTATCTAAAGTAAGGGCTTCTCTTAATTTACACTTCTGAGACCATCTGTGAGGTTGGTGTAGTTTGCATGCTGGAATCTTCGCAGCTGCAAATCAGTACAGACTCAGTGGTTAAGAAGCTTGCATTGTTAGCTGGAAGGCTGCCAAGTCGGCAGTTCAAGACCTAGGTACTGCATGATGGATTGAGCACCCATCTCTGTCCCAGCTCTTGAGGACATGAAAAGAGCCTCATTCGGGTGTCCCTTGACTAGAGTTTCTCCAGCAAAAATCGATTCAACCCAGAATAATTTCTGACATGAAATTATTATTATTAGTAGTACAGACTTGGGTTGCATGTTATTGCCACTTTCACCCTTGTATAGCATAAAAAGGAAGCTAATATGTTTTTAATCTTTGTCTGCAAGATGGTGTGTTATTTTCTGCTAGTGTCAACAGTAGTATCACATTTCAAGAATTGTTTTCAAATAAATTGCATAAATCATGCAAATTGTACAAAACTATAACAACCTTGACTTATAAAAAACCAAATGCATAAAATGCTGTTTTGCATTTTTTGGCAACTAGTCTATTCTTTTGTGCTTGCTGTGTGAGTGGGTGTTCATGTTCAATGCCTGTGTGTGTAAGCTTTTGCTTTCAGAAAACAAAAAGAGACTAGTTTTACTTAGATAAGTGCACAAAGTTTGGAAATCTCAACAACAAAAATGAAAACAACAGGAAGAACGTGTCTTGTTTTGCTTTTGCAAAGTACAAATCTTCCATGGATCAACAATTTCTTGACAGCCTGCCTTGGCCCATTGAAACAGCTTGTCTCATTAAGAATGAGTGATTTTATGAGAATTTTTCACATCAAGGTGTAGGAATCGGGGCCGCTAGGACGGCCGTTGGGTCCCGGAGGAGACTGATCAAGTAACGATACGAGACAAGATGGAGCGAGATCAGATCAATGGTTTATTGAGGAAAAAGCATCATCATATATAGATCAGAAGGCAATGCAGGAAAGAATCGTCATCTGGCAGAAAATCACATCACCCATTTACTCGGGTTAATGGGAAATCTCTCTCGGGGAAGTTAATTAACTCGGGCAAACACTGACAGGGGAAAACCATTGTTCGAGGCTTACGCCAGAGTAAATATGGCTTCTATTTGCACCAAAGATTGGGTTGATCTGTGAGTCAGTAATTGCTTAATGGGTAACGGAGGTTAGCGTTCTGCTCTCTCAGCAGAACCGCCGGTCAGGTCAGGTGTGGGTGAATAAACCCTTATGATTTATACTATTAATCCGCTCCCCCAATTTCCGTGCTGGCAAGGGCCAGTGACCAGGAACCTCCTTCGCTGGTGTAACCTCTGCCAGAGGCTAGTTATGCCAATTGGGCATGCGGAATCCGCATCTCCCCTTTTTCTATTGTTTAGGAACCTGACAGGCGACTCTGCGCAAGAGGGGCATCAGCTGATGTGCGGGAATGACACTTCGGGGCTCCCCCCACGAGAGACACCCTGATAACAGTGAGAGAATACATTGCATGAAACAGCATCCTGCTATGCCTAGTATTATCACCCCCACAATGACTTGAAGCGTTGTCTGGAGCCACCCCCACGGGAGCCATGACCATAACGAACTCCACCAATCCCATATCGAACACTGCTTAATGTTCTTGACTAGGGTGTGGAGGTCCGTGAGCTGGCTCTGGACTTTGCATGAGTTGTCGGTGAGATTAAAGCAACACATGCCATGAACAGATGTGCAACCCAAGTGATGCAATAACAGGAGATAGTCTATAGCCGCTCGATTGTCAAGAATGGCATGGCGAAGCTCTGCCTGCTCCTGATTGAGCAACGCTATCACCGAGGAGGTATGGTTAATGGCTTTAGCTAATCCGCAAGCCAATTGACCAATTCTCCGAGCGTTGCCGACGGCCAAGCCTGGCACGCCAAGTATGCTGACTGCCAACGAGACGTATTCAGCTGGGCTAAGAACCCTAATGTTGCTATCACATGAGCTGTCCAACTGGGTGGCACGAGTGTGTCGAATGGGTGAGGAAACATCTGAAACATTTGTGCTTGGGGCAATCATATCCTTAGTGGGGAGTAACAGTGTCAAACGACTAATGCAACATATAGAATCTGATACATTTGCGGGAATGTAGTTCCAAGTATACTGATTACATGTAAAGAATCAACCCGAAGGTAGGGTAACATGGGCATACATTGAGCCAAGTGTCTCTGGTTTATCACAAGTCCAATTGCTGCTGCCAGTGTCGAGGCAGTGGCGCTGAGTTCGGCCGACTGCAGTACAGCCGACCATTCGAGCACAAGTAGAGTTCGGGCTGACCACCACTTGAGGAGTGTGGAGAGTGGCGGCGTCAGCCGGCAAAGTCATTGTCAGCTGCATTCCTCCCCAGCGAGTGTATGCTGTGAAGCTCGCAGGGAGATGCGGACCGAAAATCCGCTTCAGCAGCCAGTCGCCATCCCTGGTGCGTGCATCCAGAGTGTGGCACACTGGGATGAGGCAGGTGCCCAGAATTGAGGCAGAACCAATGTCCTGCTTCAGGCAAAAATCGGACTGGTTGACGAGACCCGTCAACCTTTCCCATAAGTTGTAGTGCATCCGGGCAGAAAAATCTTCGCTTGGCATCAAGCCGTTGGCCTGTAGTGAGACTGCCTGAACGCCTCCCCCCGCAAGTAGGGAGAGGATCAGGATGATGGTGACTGCCATGGTGTTGGCAGTAATCAGGGAAAAGACTGCAGCTACGATGTTCTCCGTCGTTGGCTCCCAATCCTCGCGCCGGACGACGTCCTCGGCCTCACGGCAAAGGATCTTGACCATCCCCCAGGTGACCTTCGGCTCCGTCCGCTGTCGCCGCTTCTTCCGCCGGGTCCCCTCGGTCAGGGTGAGGTCCTCCATCTCCGGGATCGGACTCGGGTCGGCCTGGGTCCACGCCTTGTGGTTCCAAGTGAGGCTTAACACACCGAGCTGGAATCCAAACGACACCTGTAGGAGACATAACTGCAGCATACCCTCTTCCCCAGGTTACGAGTGGCGCCGGGCCCCTCCAGGAAGGGTCCGGTGGCACCCGGTATTGGACCATCGGTCGCGGGAGAGCTTCCGAACGGCGGAAGTGTCTCTCCTGCACCGTGCAATCGGAAAAAACATTAAGGTGATTGTAGGTGAACAATACCTTATTCAGACAATGCTGTGACTGACCCTGTGACTTGGGGAGGGCTGGTGGCTCCCCCCTTTCTGTTTGTTTGTCAATGTAGGACTTGAGCATCCGATTGACTCGTTCCACAATTGCTTGCCCCTGCGGATTGTAAGGAATGCCAAAAGTATGCTTGATATCCCAAGTGCAGGTACACAGAAGTGGCCAAACGGTGTGGCAATGTTCAAAGATAGGAAATCCGTTTGAGGCTTGAATATGTAGTAATATAATATAATGTTTTATTCTGGTAGTTAATATATTCAGTATCTTCCAGTAGAGCAATACAACAAGTCCAATACATTGTGAAAGTCAACCGGTATGCAGACTCTTTCAGGAGAATTTCCCTTCATCAGACAACTTGACTTGCTAACTTTCCAATATCTGAAAATATATACAATATATATATAAAAATTAATTCTGAACTGGAATATTGCTACTGAGCTAAGTATAAAAGAGAAACCCACCTGGATATATAACATTTAGTTTTCAAAGGGTATCTTGTTTTCATGTTGCATCCAAACCTCTTTTCGTTTATTCATTTTGGGCTGTGGATGTTACTGTCTCAAAATATTACTCCCCTTATAAATCCTGCTGATAGGAAACCAGGTGTGCATAATCTAGCATTCCCCTCCCATGCCTCCTAATTGACTAAATATATTTATACATTTTTATATTTTTATACATTTTATATTCCAGGGCTACAAATTGACATGATTGTGTAAAGGGGGACAAAAATATATATCTACAGAAGTACATTACACCACAATGCTTGAACTCTTAACAATCTCAGAATTGTATTAGCCAGGATAACGCTGGCCATGTAAGTAATTAGTAACAGCTGTGGGAAGAGGTCTCATGCTTGTGGAATCCCCACTGTTTTATAGTCTTTGTAAAAGCCCTGAGTAAACAGTTTGAAACATCAAAATAGAGGTGCCATTGGAGGATCTGCCCATTCTCAAATGCCATAAAGCCAAGAAATGCAAAAGCACAGGTACACAGAAGTGGCCAAACGGTGTGGCAATGTTCAAAGATAGGAAATCCGTTTGAGGCTTGAATATGTAGTAATATAATATAATGTTTTATTCTGGTAGTTAATATATTCAGTATCTTCCAGTAGAGCAATACAACAAGTCCAATACATTGTGAAAGTCAACCGGTATGCAGACTCTTTCAGGAGAATTTCCCTTCATCAGACAACTTGACTTGCTAACTTTCCAATATCTGAAAATATATACAATATATATATAAAAATTAATTCTGAACTGGAATATTGCTACTGAGCTAAGTATAAAAGAGAAACCCACCTGGATATATAACATTTAGTTTTCAAAGGGTGTCTTGTTTTCATGTTGCATCCAAACCTCTTTTCGTTTATTCATTTTGGGCTGTGGATGTTACTGTCTCAAAATATTACTCCCCTTATAAATCCTGCTGATAGGAAACCAGGTGTGCATAATCTAGCATTCCCCTCCCATGCCTCCTAATTGACTAAATATATTTATACATTTTTATATTTTTATACATTTTATATTCCAGGGCTACAAATTGACATGATTGTGTAAAGGGGGACAAAAATATATATCTACAGAAGTACATTACACCACAATGCTTGAACTCTTAACAATCTCAGAATTGTATTAGCCAGGATAACGCTGGCCATGTAAGTAATTAGTAACAGCTGTGGGAAGAGGTCTCATGCTTGTGGAATCCCCACTGTTTTATAGTCTTTGTAAAAGCCCTGAGTAAACAGTTTGAAACATCAAAATAGAGGTGCCATTGGAGGATCTGCCCATTCTCAAATGCCATAAAGCCAAGAAATGCAAAAGCACAGGTACACAGAAGTGGCCAAACGGTGTGGCAATGTTCAAAGATAGGAAATCCGTTTGAGGCTTGAATATGTAGTAATATAATATAATGTTTTATTCTGGTAGTTAATATATTCAGTATCTTCCAGTAGAGCAATACAACAAGTCCAATACATTGTGAAAGTCAACCGGTATGCAGACTCTTTCAGGAGAATTTCCCTTCATCAGACAACTTGACTTGCTAACTTTCCAATATCTGAAAATATATACAATATATATATAAAAATTAATTCTGAACTGGAATATTGCTACTGAGCTAAGTATAAAAGAGAAACCCACCTGGATATATAACATTTAGTTTTCAAAGGGTATCTTGTTTTCATGTTGCATCCAAACCTCTTTTCGTTTATTCATTTTGGGCTGTGGATGTTACTGTCTCAAAATATTACTCCCCTTATAAATCCTGCTGATAGGAAACCAGGTGTGCATAATCTAGCATTCCCCTCCCATGCCTCCTAATTGACTAAATATATTTATACATTTTTATATTTTTATACATTTTATATTCCAGGGCTACAAATTGACATGATTGTGTAAAGGGGGACAAAAATATATATCTACAGAAGTACATTACACCACAATGCTTGAACTCTTAACAATCTCAGAATTGTATTAGCCAGGATAACGCTGGCCATGTAAGTAATTAGTAACAGCTGTGGGAAGAGGTCTCATGCTTGTGGAATCCCCACTGTTTTATAGTCTTTGTAAAAGCCCTGAGTAAACAGTTTGAAACATCAAAATAGAGGTGCCATTGGAGGATCTGCCCATTCTCAAATGCCATAAAGCCAAGAAATGCAAAAGCACAGGTACACAGAAGTGGCCAAACGGTGTGGCAATGTTCAAAGATAGGAAATCCGTTTGAGGCTTGAATATGTAGTAATATAATATAATGTTTTATTCTGGTAGTTAATATATTCAGTATCTTCCAGTAGAGCAATACAACAAGTCCAATACATTGTGAAAGTCAACCGGTATGCAGACTCTTTCAGGAGAATTTCCCTTCATCAGACAACTTGACTTGCTAACTTTCCAATATCTGAAAATATATACAATATATATATAAAAATTAATTCTGAACTGGAATATTGCTACTGAGCTAAGTATACTTAGCTCAGTAGCAATATTCCAGTTCAGAATTAATTTTTATATATATATTGTATATATTTTCAGATATTGGAAAGTTAGCAAGTCAAGTTGTCTGATGAAGGGAAATTCTCCTGAAAGAGTCTGCATACCGGTTGACTTTCACAATGTATTGGACTTGTTGTATTGCTCTACTGGAAGATACTGAATATATTAACTACCAGAATAAAACATTATATTATATTACTACATATTCAAGCCTCAAACGGATTTCCTATCTTTGAACATTGCCACACCGTTTGGCCACTTCTGTGTACCTGTGCTTTTGCATTTCTTGGCTTTATGGCATTTGAGAATGGGCAGATCCTCCAATGGCACCTCTATTTTGATGTTTCAAACTGTTTACTCAGGGCTTTTACAAAGACTATAAAACAGTGGGGATTCCACAAGCATGAGACCTCTTCCCACAGCTGTTACTAATTACTTACATGGCCAGCGTTATCCTGGCTAATACAATTCTGAGATTGTTAAGAGTTCAAGCATTGTGGTGTAATGTACTTCTGTAGATATATATTTTTGTCCCCCTTTACACAATCATGTCAATTTGTAGCCCTGGAATATAAAATGTATAAAAATATAAAAATGTATAAATATATTTAGTCAATTAGGAGGCATGGGAGGGGAATGCTAGATTATGCACACCTGGTTTCCTATCAGCAGGATTTATAAGGGGAGTAATATTTTGAGACAGTAACATCCACAGCCCAAAATGAATAAACGAAAAGAGGTTTGGATGCAACATGAAAACAAGATACCCTTTGAAAACTAAATGTTATATATCCAGGTGGGTTTCTCTTTTATACTTAGCTCAGTAGCAATATTCCAGTTCAGAATTAATTTTTATATATATATTGTATATATTTTCAGATATTGGAAAGTTAGCAAGTCAAGTTGTCTGATGAAGGGAAATTCTCCTGAAAGAGTCTGCATACCGGTTGACTTTCACAATGTATTGGACTTGTTGTATTGCTCTACTGGAAGATACTGAATATATTAACTACCAGAATAAAACATTATATTATATTACTACATATTCAAGCCTCAAACGGATTTCCTATCTTTGATATCCCAAGTGGCCATGAAGTTAGCCAACTGCCTAGAACTGTATGATGGTGCGTTATCGGTTTTCACGTGCCGCGGTTTGCCCATTGCCGCGAAGCAGGAAAGGAGGTGCTGCTCCACGTGGGAAGCAGTCTCCCCTTTTTGCGCTGTCGCCCAAATGAATTGTGAAAAAGTATCAATGCAAACGTGCATGTACTGCCATCTGCCAAACTGCGGAACATGCGTGATGTCCATTTGCCACACCTGGTTAGCTTCTGTCCCTCGTGGGTTGACCCCCCACGAGGGCCCCCCCGGTGCCCCTGCGCAATGCTGGCAAGAGCGAACTATGCCTTGGGCTTGAGAAAGTGGCAGATTGAATTGTCTGGCGAGCGCTTTGGCATTCTGATGAAAGAATGCATGACTCTGAATCGGGGTAGTGAAAACACCTAATACTGAACGTTGCTGAATTTCCTTTGCCGCCGCATCCGCTCTGCTATTGCCCGTGGAAATCGGACCCGGTAGGTCTTGGTGACTTCGGATGTGGGCAATATAGAGCGCTTCTGTGCGGTTTCGCAAATGAAATTGAGCAGTGAGGAACAAACTCAGCAAATTCTTGTCTATCGCGGGAGTGATGTATGCTCCCGGTAGACTGTGAAGCAAATTCCTAACATACTGACTGTCAGTAATGATGTTTAGGCACTCTTTGGCGAAGGTGCACAAGGCAAGGTTCACCGCTGCCAACTCTGCCCGCTGCGCGGACTTCTGTGGAAGAGTTAACAGCGTGCGCCAGGCCTGGCCCTCCTGCCAAGTCATGACACCATATGTGCGACCCCCATCCGTAAAAACTGTCCTGGCCCCCTGAAGTGGGACCAGCGAGAGCAATTCGAACAAGCTGACTGTCTGCGTTTGAAGTGAGACGAGTCTGGGGTCTTTCGGCAAGTGGTATGCCAAGCATCCAGTGAATCCTTCCAAAGCAATTGGAAGTGAGTCACCGAGCTGCATCAATTGCTGAACCTGCTCTTTGGTAAACGGGACCACGATCTTTGCTAAGTCGTGCCCTGAAATGTCCCTAGCTCTCAGCCTTCCGCGGTAAACCACCGCGGAGACCAATTCTTGGGGAGGAACGATGTTTCGGGAAGAGGTGTTCGGCAAGTACACCCATTCCACGATACTCGCCCCTTTCTCGGAATCTACCCCTAGGGCTCCGGTGAACATGGATCCTGCCCGAAATATGTACAAGTTCAGGATCGGGGTGTATGGCCCCTGAGCAATCCTGTCCACCCACCTTTGGCTGAGAATTTGGTTGACCTTCTCGAGAGCCAAGCGTGCTTCTCGAGGAATTTGTATCCGGTCTGCCGGCTGCTTACCTAGCATGAGCAGCGAGAAGAGTGGTTTCAAAAGATCCGTATCCAATCTGAAATACGGTCTGGCCCAATTAACGTTTCCTAAAACCTGCTGCAATTCTACCAGGGTGACTGAGTCTTGTAGATTGATCTGAGGCAAAACTGGTGCTGCGAAGGAACGGAGAAGCCGATGACCCAAGTATGAGAAGGGCTCGGTTCTCTGCACTTTCTCTGGGGCAATGAGTAACCCTTTCTCCCCCAGGCTGGCCTGGAGGTCTGCAAACATTTCGCTGCCGAGTTGCGGCACTGCGACCAAGATATCATCCATGAAATGGCATACTAGAGCTGTGGGATGAAGGTTTCGAAACTTTGCCAGTGCGTTATGAACATAAATTTGGCACAGGGTGGGCGAATTGAGCATGCCCTGTGGCAAAAATTTCCACGCGTAACGCTGCGTAGGCTCACTGTGGTTCACAACTGGCACCGTAAAGGCGAACCTTTCCCTGTCCCTGGGGTCTAAGGGAATGGTGTAAAAGCAATCCTTGAGATCTACAACTAGGATCTCCCACCCCTCGGGAATCATATTTGGATTTGGGGTGCCGCATTGAAGTGGACCCATTGGCTGTATGCATTTATTGATCTCTCTGAGATCGTGGAGGAGTCGCCACTTCCCCGACTTCTTTTTAATGACAAAAATTGGCGAATTCCAAGGACTGGTGGACTGTTCTATATGTCCTGTGTCTAGCTGTTCTTTAACCAGTTGCTTTAGGGTGACTAATTTCTCCCCCACTACCGGCCATTGTTCCACCCAGACCGGCGTATTGGTGAGCCATTTAAGTGGCAACGCCATTACCCAAAGGTAAGGGTAGCACCGTACTGCTGTAATGTCTCGCCCCCAAAGGTTGATGTGCACGTCCAGAATGTGCGGCCGAATGACCGCTGTGCCGTCAGCCTTTGGGATCGTGACTTCCAACCACTCCCGGCTCCTAAACGCTTCTTGGATGCCGCCCACCACCCACACATCGGAGACCGGCTCAATGGCCCACTTCCGTGGCCACTGGCTTCGGCTGACCACGCTGACGTCAGCTCCGGTATCTAACAGCCCTGAGAATGATTTTTTATTCAAAAATACCTCAATAACTGGTCGCTGTTTCCACTCAATGTTGGTCTCCACTGTCGCTAAGACTTGGTATCCTTGCACTGCCTCCCTTGCGCTCGAGCGGTCTGCTGACCCGGACTCTGAGCTGTCCCTGAGCCTTCCCTGGCTATCTGCTGGCGAGTTACAAGGAACCATAATCAGTTGTGCTAATGTGTCTCCTTTGTGAATTGTCTGGTGTAGGTGCGTCCAAAGCTGAACTTGGAGAACGTCTGAAAAATTGGAGTCAATGACTCCCGGAATTACAAGAATTCCGCGTGCTCCTGCTACACTGCGAGGCAAAACTAAACCTATAAAGCCCTTGGGCAGGGGTCCCATGTACTGGGAGTCCACCTGATAGACTGTGCCTGGCAGGTCGCATGTGACCTCCGCCTGGCAAGTCAATTCTAGCCCTGTACTACCCTTGGGGCTGGCCTGCGCCTTCGCAATGCCTGGAATGTGAATGGAATCTAGTCTAGCTCTGGCGCACCCAGAGCAAGGGATGTCTCTGTTTGGACCGGGGCCAGAGACGTGCCCGCGTTCCAGTTTCCCGAATTCGGACAGTATCTGGACCAATGGTAGCCTTTCTTACACTTCGGACACGGGGTGTTTGGAGCCTTGGAACGGCCGGAATTTTGTCCGCCTCCCTTAGATCGGCACTCCCTAGCGTAGTGACTGACCTTGCCACAATTGTGACATGCCCCTTGATTTCTATTCTTCGGTCTTCTACCCCCTTGCACCGCTGCGGCCAACAGACCCATTTTATAGGATTCTGTGCCAACGTCGGCACAAGCTCTAATCATGTCCGTGAGAGTCAAGTCGGGACGATTACCCAGTGACTGCAAGATTTTACGGCAGTCGAGGTTGGCGTTGTCTTTGGCCAATTTCATCATGAGCTCTTGTTGGGCTTCCTCATTATCGATCTGTCTACTGATCGCTTCCTCTAAGCGATTGATGAAGTCCATGTAGGGCTCCTGGGCTCCCTGTTTGACTGGGGTGTAATTTTTGGCCGCTTTGCCCGTTGCTGGAACCTTGAGAAAAGCCTTGAAGGCAGCCTCGGCTGACATTTGAAGAGTGGCTAGTGGCAAGTTGGTCTGCGCATCGATGGACTCGAAGGCCCCTGAACCATATAACTGGTCAGGAAGTACTGCGCCTCCCATCCTGGCAGCCCTTGTCTGAGCCTCGAGGCGATACTCGCTGTCCCATAGCAAATACTGGCTGGGGTTGAGCATCATCCGCATGACGGGTTTCCAGTCGTGCGGGATGAACATGGTATTCTCGCACACTTGCTGAAGCGTGCCCCTAGTGAAGCGACTCTGGAGTCCTGTCTCTGTGATGGCCTTCCGTATAGCCATGAGAAGCTTATACGGGACTGGTGAATGAACTACCTGCTGATTCCCTGTGAGGGCATCCATTTCCCAGCGAATTGGACAAATCTGACTAAGCACAGCTAGTTCTTCTGCTGGCAATTCCCCCTTCCTGATTTCTTCCTCAATTGTGCACTGAAGGGCACTCTTGGTCTGGGAGCCTGTAGCTGTCAGAGAAGCACCTGTGCTCCTCATTCCATGCATTCCGTCGGCGACGTCTGCAGCTGTCACCGAGGGAAAGCTCCCTACACTACTCTGCTTAAACTGTAATGACGGATAGAGCGCCGTGGGCACCGATGGCTCGACTGGCGCTGGGGGTTCTTTGGCCTCTACCCGGACTGGATCTATCTCCGCTAAGAGCTTCCTACATTTACTCCATGTGCGAATTACGCCCTCTGGAGCTTTCGGGGGTTGCTGAATGCAGTCTCTTATCTGATCCCAAAGCTGAAGGGTTAACGTACCTACTTCTGGGTAAAGCAGGCAGTGTTCCCTTAGGTACACCAAAAGTCTCGCTAGCTCTCCGCTGTGAAAACGTAACTGAAATACCCTGGCCAGGATTTTGAACTCTTCCTCATGAGTTCTTTGGCTAGCGGACGGACGTTGCCTCTGAGGGCAAGTCCCCATATTACCTGCGGGGTTCTCCGAAGATTCCTCCTCGGGACGAGTCGACGCGTCTGTGGGCCAGGCAATAGGTTTTGGCGACGATTCTCTGGGTAGAGCTCAGAGCGTGGCCTCCTGCTACGGGCCCTCGGTGGCCTCTGCGCTGTCAGGGGTTCACAGCAGACCCTGAGTGGAACGCGTTTTTCCGTTACTGCAAGCCGGCGCGAAAGTCGGGAGCAAGCTGTAAGATGCCTCTTCTGTAATGCCTCGTCACGGAACCGTCTTCCCGATCGGCTGGCTTACCGACCGGGCTGCCGCGCTGTCCTCCGGGACGATCGGAAGCGGTTCAAGCGCAGAACCGGACCGTGTGATCGCTTACTCTCGAGTAGATCACGTCGGGATCACCAGGTGTAGGAATCGGGGCCGCTAGGACGGCCGTTGGGTCCCGGAGGAGACTGATCAAGTAACGATACGAGACAAGATGGAGCGAGATCAGATCAGTGGTTTATTGAGGAAAAAGCATCATCATATATAGATCAGAAGGCAATGCAGGAAAGAATCGTCATCTGACAGAAAATCACATCACCCATTTACTCGGGTTAATGGGAAATCTCTCTCGGGGAAGTTAATTAACTCGGGCAAACACTGACAGGGGAAAACCATTGTTCGAGGCTTACGCCAGAGTAAATATGGCTTCTATTTGCACCAAAGATTGGGTTGATCTGTGAGTCAGTAATTGCTTAATGGGTAACAGAGGTTAGCGTTCTGCTCTCTCAGCAGAACCACCGGTCAGGTCAGGTGTGGGTGAATAAACCCTTATGATTTATACTATTAATCCGCTCCCCCAATTTCCGTGCTGGCAAGGGCCAGTGACCAGGAACCTCCTTCGCCGGTGTAACCTCTGCCAGAGGCTAGTTATGCCAATTGGGCATGCGGAATCCGCATCAAGGTGCATGTTTCAATGCATGTAAAATACTATGTGTGTGAAATATTACTGGGAACATTTTAGTAAAAGTAAACAAATGCAAAGAAAGCAAAGTAAGGGTCAGATCTCAGAATTTAAGCTGGGGTGGAAAAAGAGGTAGGAAACGAAAAAGTTTTCTGCAGCTGTACTTCATTGAACACATCCTGTAAGGATAGGTAAAGGTCGCCCTTGCTTGAAAGCCAGTCGTATCCAACTCTAGTTTTCAGTGCTCATCTCTGTTTATAGTTGAAACTAGCGCTGTCTGTGTTTGCAGATGTTTCCGTGGACATATGGCAGGCATGCCTAGACATCGGAGTGCGCTGAATGCTGTTTACCTTCCCACCGAAGTGGTCCTTATTAATCTACTTGCAGTTTCTTGCTTTCAAACTACTAGGTTGGCAGGAGCTGGGACAGAAATGGGCACTACTGGGGGAAATGGGGAAAACTACTGGTATTGTGGTGACTAAGAATCTTATTCTTCCCCAGCTGTGAGCACTGAACACTGTGAGCACTATTGTGAGCCAAAATTCCTGTTTCTCATTCCCCCTAATGTGTTTTCATGCACAATTACATTATTTTTTTAAATCAGCTATCACATTTTAACAAGGAAGCTTCAATATTTCTGAGGCTCTGCATTTGTTTACACTAGGTTCTTTAGGGAGAAAGAAGCAAAGTATTTGCATAAATACCAAAGAAAACTTGGATGTAGTGACAGTCATTTTCAGCTCCCATAGTTTTGAAGGTTAGGCTGCAGTGAGAAAATTCACCAGTGAGGAAGTCTCAAACCATAGGCCTCCTCACAGATATGAGAAATAGTATATATGTATTTTGGCATATCTTTTGTAACACTCACACCAATATATACAAACTATATTTGGATATCAAGCATATGCCAAACATGAAAATGCTGTGTGGTGGAGGAAGGGCAAAATGGTTGTCTGGCGCCTGAAGCTGTCTGAGGGAGCATGACCCAGCTCCCAGCTTTAAAAGGTTGAGAACTCCTGATCACTGTACATTTATTTGGATTGCAATTTAGTGTGAACCTATCTATATTCATTATTTAAAACTATTCTAAGATTTTCATTTTTTAATTTTAGATTTTTTTAGATTTTACTGTGGGATTCTTTAATCAAAAAATTGCACTCAGAATATTTGTATTAGAGGAACATGTGTTGAAAAAACATATATTAATGAATATACTACTCAGATACTATTAATGAATATACTACTACTCAGATGTGTTATATTGAGAAAATTTGGTTGTAAAAACTGTATACTAAACATACCGTATTTTTTGGACCATAAGATGTGCCTTTTCTCCCCCAAAAGTGGGGAGAAAATGAGGATGTGTCTTATAGTCCAAATGTTGGTCTTCGGGGCTCTCAGCCGGTGGCCGGCCAGCAATGAATGAGCAGCACCTGGAGGGCTCATCACCGCCCTCAAAAGCTGCTCCAGCCACCACCGAGCCCGGCAGGGCTCTCAACCAGTGGGCGGCCACTGCTGCTCCTGGGACTAACCCCCTTTTTGTCTTGGCTGCAGCTGATGCTGTTGTTTAGGCTTTTGCCTGCGCCTTTGCAGCTGTTGCAGCCCTGGGGACAATCTGGACTGCTGTGGCCGCCTTTGCTGCCACGGCCGAGGCACAGAGTTCCTTCCCCCAAGTTGTCGGGGGGGGGGAGTGGTAGCTCCTGCAACTTTCTCCAGCGGACATGGGGTCTTTCCAAGCTGGGTTTGTTGTTGTATTATAATGTTTTTTACTGTATTTTTATAATGTAATTCATTATGTAGTTTTTGTATTTTGATACCATGCTTACCTGTATTGTTTGCTATTGTAAATTTATTGTATCTCTGTATTATTATTTTGTTGCTATTTTGTTTGTATATGCTGTTAGCCGCCTTGAGTCGGCCTTTGGCTGAGAAAGGCAGGATATAAATTAAACTGATTGATTGATTGTGGCTGTTGTAAAAGGATATTTTACAAGAGCCACAGCTGGCCAAAGACCACTACTGCTGCCTCTCAGCTGTTCAGCTGTTCCTTCCGGGGCAGGGGGGAAAAACATATGAAAAACAAGTGGCCACTAAAGGGCGAAAATCACAATTTCCCATTTAAATGCATTGGAAATAAATTTCTTGTATTCAAAAGTTTTCTGTTTGTATGTTCCCAATGCATTTAAGTGGGAAACCAAGCCTGTGCTTAAAAAGAAAGGGTTTCACTTACCTTGATGCCTTTTGTCTCTACTCCACATGGACAAAATGGAGGGGGAAAACATTCTTCCTGGTTGAAAGGAGAGCAAGAGGCTAGGCTAGAGTATTACTTCCTTCCTCAGTGCAATTGGCCTGTCTGGCCATTTACCCTGCAGCGCCACCACTGGTTGCTGGTGCAAAATACAGTATTAATTTTTTGTTTTGTTTTCCTGCTCTGAAAACTGGATGTGTCTTATGGTCAGGTGCGTCTTATGGTCCAAAAAATATGGTAATTCTATACACTCATACAAATCTCTATGCAGTTTTTTAAAAAAATAGATTGACCGAAATCAAAGTTCAGGATGAACTAAAATGTAAGAATTAGAAAAATGGTAAGTTTAGCATAGATAAATACATTTATTTCTATAGACCTAATCATCATTACCCTATCTGGAGCTGTTGACAGAGACAGGCATCAAACCCAGGTTCCTCCTTTGTTATTCGTTCCAAGCAAACAGGGAAGAGCCTGAAGATCAGATGTTCCTGATTGCATGTAGGCCAGTGTTTTCCAACATGAGGAAAACAAAAAAATAATAAATATGAAATGGAATTGATCCACAAAAGCTAACATTAAAACACACTAAGTCTTTTAAGTGTCAGAACTTTTTTGTCTTTTTGTTTTGTTTTGTTTTGTTTTGTTTACTCACATATAGGAAAGTATCCTGTTGTGTAGGTCTGCCTGTATAACTGAAGTGACATCACATCCTCAGGAAACTCCTGCTAATTAAAGAGTTCTTTCTCCTTTTCTGTGTGCACACAACTTTGTATCATTGGTTGAAATCCTGTTTGTGTTGCTATGATTTGTGTGGCAGATGACATTACCAACTGCAAGAATTTTTTAAAATAATACATTATTTTTTGTATTCCCTTCCTGAAATTCTGAGACTCTGTAGGATCTCTTTCACAATGGAGAAGCTGTTGGAGACCACAGGAAAGAGAATAACTCTTCAGTTTCAGAAAATTGTTACCACCAGTAAAGTCATCCCAATGGTGTCTTTTTTTAGAAATCAAAGACTTGCTTCCATCCAAGAGCGCTAATGGCTTCTCCATGATGAAGAAGTCCCACAGAATCCTCAGAACCTTTGGTAAAGGTCAGATTAGAAATATTTGATCTCTGAGTAATAAGCACAACTTATTGGGGTCATACCTGTCATGTTTTGGACATGAAAGGAAATTTTTAGGCCACCCCCTTCTCTCCCAGGCCACACCCCCTTCTCCCCAAAATCTAGGCACATCCAAGAGCCTAGAAGATGAGGAGCTACAGAGGAATGTTGAGTTCTCCTGGTGGTGGAGGAAGGCTCTAAATTACTGGGCTTTCCTGGGCAAAACGGGATTCTTGACAGGTATGATTGGGGTGGACTTCATTTACTGAAAGGATGGTGCCCACATGTAAAGTCAAGAAAGGAACTCTTGATTTAGTATCAATCTGCTGCTTGTCATGAGATGGTTCCTGTTACACAATCCAATGTAAACAACAGGATATTAGCGATGGGCACAAACTACACACATTCTATTCCTAATATAGAATTGGTGGCTCATGGTTTCTTTTTTACATCACTTCACGCAAAATATGTCACCTTGTAAACAGGTCTGCATTACTCTGGAGCTTCTTTCCCTTTTTAAAAATCCTTCTAAGAAATTGTATCTAGCTTTGTAGTGTGTGGGATGTAATAGAGAGAAAGAAGCCAAACAGGCAAAGTGGAAAGGTTGACATCCCCTATGTGAAAAGAGCAAATTGTATTTCACATATGAAACTACTAAGAAAGCACTATTTAATTTGCTTCTATTTGCTCATGCTGGACCAAAGTCCCGTTGCTACCTTATTGGATTGACTATCCAAGCTGTTAAACTCCCATGGAAACAGCAGCAATCATTGTTGGTAGAAATGAAAGATAAGATGGCAAACAATTTGCACAGTCTGTAGCAGAGAGTGAGGGGTGGGGGAGAAGAGGGTTGGCACTCCATGCAGATAAAGTAGCAAACACAAATTTGGGTTGAATTTAGAAAATGGGGAAAGTGCTATGGTCCAAATAAAAGGAAAAGAAGCTTCAAGAGCACTCTCTTGATGGTATTTTTAAGATCCCAGAGTACACTGCCTCCATTGCAATCAATCAAAGAAGACTGAGAGGTGAAATGATAGTCGTTTTCAAATACTTGAAAGATAATCATAACTGCGGTGGCTCAAGTGGTTAAGAAGCTGAATTCGCTGACTGGTAGGTCGGAGTTCGATTCCCAAGTACTGCATGGCAGAGTGAGCTCCCGTCTCTGACCCAGCCAACCTAGCAATTCGAAAGCAAGAAATTGCAAGTAGATAAATAGGTACCACTTTAGTGGGAAGGTAAACAGGGTTCCGTGCACTCCGGTGTTGAGGCATGCCTGACACACATCCACAGAAATGTCTGTAGACACAGACAGCGCTGGCTCTTTGGTTATAAACAGAGATGAGCACTGAACCCTAGAGTCGGATACGACTGGCTTTCGAGCAAAGGTGACTTTTGCCTAATCATAAAGAGGAGGGGCAGGATCTGTTCTTCATCATTCCAGAATGCAGGACATGTAATAATGGGCTGGAACTACAGGAAGCCAGATATAGACTTCCTCAGGGACAACTGGATCAAACTAGATAATATGGCTAGACTGCAGTCCAGTCAGCTCCAGACCCCCACTGTCCACTTCAGGATTGAACCCCGAGCGAATCCAAGTGATTTTCTCCACCAGATAATCAGCAAAATCCTCAGCCATTCCCTGCCAACCAGGCATCGCCCCCCCCCCCCACCAAGGAGCAACCTGGTCACCTGGAACAGGTGGTGAATTATTGCTGCAACCTCTATCACCACCAGGTAGGCCCTAATTGCGGCTCTAGCAAGTGTTTGGCCAGAGTCACTTTAAGTGTTCACCCAGCACCGCTCTCGGCATCTCTTTGCCCATTTAAGCTCCTTCAATTCTTCTGTGAACCACATGGATGAGCGAGCCCCACGTGGTCGGAGAGGCCATAGTGGCACGATTTCATCCAAGGCTGCCGGCGTCATCCTATGCCAAAGGTCAACGAGCACTTTGGGTGAATCATGTAGCCGATCCAGAGGAAAACACAGATTGAAGTCCCCCAGGACCAGGGAAGTCCCCCAGCTCTCCAGGGAAAATGTCATAACTGCTAGAGCAGAACAACAATGTTACCAATTTCCTCCAGAGGAGGTGAGCACTCCAGTACAGTAGGTGCTCAAGAGAACATTGGACAAACACCTGCTAGATCTGTTTTTATTTGGATTCCTGCATTGAGCAGAGGGTTTGACTCGATAGCCTCATAGACCCCTTCTAACTCAATTATTATATGACTCTATAATTGAGGACAATCCTCAGACAAGATGAGATTCTCTTTACAAGTAGCAAGTGGTATAAAAAGGCTACTGTCAAACCAAATAACATTACTCTCTATTCCAAATATAGCATTGCCCCCAAGGATTCTGCAAAAGTATTAAAAATGTTTCCTGGAAATACAAATGATCCAGAAAAATTTTGGTGAGGTTTGACCAGTTTGCAGCGTTCTTGTAGCGGTGGTGGTAGTAGGAAGGAATAATGAAGGATATGATGTCATTTGCCCCCTCTTATGCTGCTGGGTGAGTTTTGAATAATATGTATCCATAATGGCCAAGAAGTAATAATATCCAAAGTCCAAATAAACTGCTTGAGGCAAATAGAATTCTAATAGTCTCTTTAATCAAATTATAATCTTCAACAGTGTATATATCTTCTCATCAGGTCATGTTCTCATCACAGACAAAGTAAATATTTCCAGATAACCAGTATAAATTCTTCTATATATTTATGTATTTTTCTTCTTTAAATTACTAGTTCCTTAAGTTTCCAAAAATAATGCACTTAGTTCCAATCTACCTGGTATATAAAGATTTTTTGAATTTTCTTCATCAGGAAATGTGATTCTGTATAAGATTAAAGTAATAACATCATTGATTAACATAAAAGAAATTCACATTGTTTTTTACCCATTTATGGAGCTCACCTAACTTTGTGTTGAAATGGCCTCATTCGTTTATTCCTTTAGTGCCAAAGAGTGTTATAGGGACTGATTTGCGAGCTGTTAAAATACTATTCTCAATGATAATTAATTCAGCCTGTGCTATTTTCATCTGAATAATGGTTCTGATTCTGCACGCACTGTAGAACGAATCTTGAGAAACCAACCTCCTCTCTCTTGTATTTAATCCGGAAGTGTCTCATGCTACAAAAAACATCTATACTCAATCTCCTGATTAAGTCCTCTAGGAAAAAGTGTTTGAAATCTATGTATGTAATATGATTCTCTTCTTAATAACAACTTGTCCAGATCCACCCTATTATATTGTTCAAATTTCACCGTCTCTATTATTACGAATTTAAATTCATTGTCCGTATGATCTTTTTCAATGTAATGCTGAACCAGGGGGGCCAGTGTATTGCGGTTCCTTATTCTACTTCTATGTTCTGCAAGCTCAAACTTTGCTTTCTGCAGTTCATCCTGGCACTGACAATGGTTTCTCATTCATTTATTACAGTGTAATAGGATGGGCAAATCTGCCAGTTTTAGTTTGCAATTTTGCACATTTCATTACATTCCAATTCGTTGAACTGAAGTGAAAATCTCACCCATCCCTTCAGTTTGATGAAACTACGCACTGTTTCATTTCCATTGAGCAGTGGACCTGTGGGGGAGGGGGAAGAGCAAATGCCATTGTGACCTGAGTTGATACATATCAGAGAGTAAACATAATTGCAATTTATTTAACCATTTAAAAGAAGAAGAAAAACCTTGTACTCTTTATTGCATGGGTTCCCAACATGAGGCCCATGGGCTGGATCTGGCCAGCAGAGGCATTTCATGTAACCCCCCCACCCCTCCAAGGGCATTTGAGAAACAAAATGGTCACCCCTTTGAAGCTGTTGGGACAAAATGGCCACACCCATCATGCAGACAGGGCAAAATAGCCATCCGGCACACAAAGCTGACTGAGAGAGCATTACCTGACCCCCAGCTTGAAAAGGTTGGGAACCCCTGCTTTACTGTGTAGTTACCTGAAATGCACTCCTATTTCAATTATAACTATCTCCCTATTTCCATTAATCTTTATCAATCTCATTGGACTCATGATGAAAGACACCAGCATGGGAGAAAAGAAACATTTGCTTCAATCATGTATCATGGCTAATACATGTAGGTGTAATTAGAAGTCAAACAGCTTTCAATACAAGTTTAATTGGAAGGTGTTAATGTGATTTTATTACATTTGGGTTCTGTTTAGAATAAATGATCCAGAAAATACCATTATTGTGTGTTAATTATGTCATTGACTTCTTAATAAACTAATTATTTTGAAGAAGAAAAAGGAAACCCTCCAAACCTTGGGTTGTTTATTTTCTAGATACATTTTAGATTAAATTGTTGAAATGATTAAATTTGGACTTTAACTTTTAGAACTCTGTAGCTTAGTGGTTGAGAGATCCTGCAAACGAATAAAGTTTCAGAGCTATGCTCCTCCACATTAGTCTAAGCATCCCTCCAAACTTCCATAGATTTTCCAAAATAATCCAGAAATATTATTTGTCACTCAGAATGAAAATTATACTGTATCTGTGATTTGAAGTTTTTTTAAAAAAAAAAATTCTAGAGAGGATAGTACCCTACAAGTCCTACTGAAGGACTTGTGTTCAGGGGGATTCTTTTGAGGTATGATAGGACTGCCTGGTCTCAGCACAGATTAAAGTCTCAGGGAACTACAAAATTAAACATAATAAAGCTTCTGATATTCAGTAACTAAAAAGGATCATTACCAGGCCCGTAGTGGGGAGAGAATTTACCGTGATGGGCATGTGTACACCACTGCTCAAAGCCCATCACCACCTTGGCATTTTCCCCTTCTGTTCCTCTCGCCAGTCTCTGCTCTGCTCCATGGGAGAAAGTCCGAAGCACTTTGGGCAGCTTGGGCAGCTTCTTCCAAAGCAGCCCGAAGATCTTCAGACTTTTTCTCATGGAGCAGAGCAGAGACTGGCAAGAGGAAGCAGAGTGGAACCACTAAGCTACAGAGTTCCAAAAGCGCCGAAGCTCTCCTGGGCCCCCGCCATCGGCCCAGGATGGGAGCCTCCTGCGGACACCGGCCCCGCCTCCCTCCGGCCCTGCCTTGACCGGAGGGATAAGAGGACACCGCGCTGCAGCCGGGACACCGCGCCGAAGCTCTCCTGGGCCCCCGCCATTGGCCCAGGATGGGAGCCACCTGCGGACACCGGCCCTACCTCCCTCCGGCCCTGCCTTGACCGGAGGGATAAGAGGACGCCGCGCCGCGGCCGGGACGCTGCGCCGAAGCTCTCCTGGGCCCCCGCCATCGGCCCAGGATGGGAGCCACCTGCGGCTCTCTCCCCAGGCCAAGTCGATCAGGGGAGATGGGAGCATTGGCGCAGCTGTGCCTTGTTCTCGGCGGGGACTTTGGAAACTGCTGCCACCGAGATGCTGAAGCCGACACACCACCTCGGCTCTCTCCCCTGGTCTGTGGTGAGAGTGGGGGGGGGGCAGGGAGGGAGACAGAGGGACTGAGGCTAATGCTTGCCGCAGCTGGGGAAGTTGGGCTGGGCACTATATGGGATGTGAGCTGTGCTTCATCCCTTGGGGATTTTGTTAATATTGATATTGATTATTTCTGATGCTTTGTACTTATGTATTATGTGATGTATTGATATTGTGTTTTTCCCCCTGAATTTCTCTTTATGTAATTGAACTTATTATTATGTGTCATTGTATTATTATATTGTATTTATTGTCCTCCATGTAAACCGCCCTGAGTTGGGTTGTACCCGAGTGGGCAGTATATAAGCGCGAAAATTAAATTAAATTAAATTAAATTAAATTAAAATGCTGAAATAGTGCTTCCCTTTAGGGTATGGGCTTTGAGCAGCAATGCATGCCCATACGTCCCGGTAAATTCTCTCCCCACCACGGAGCTGATCATTACAGGAAAATGTTCTGATATTGTGATATGTTCTAGCATTGCAACTTCCATCTGTGCATCTCTAGATAATACTAGTGTAGGTAAATGTTGTCCTTGCTCAAAAGCCAGTTGTATCCAACTCCAGGGTTCAGTGCTCATCTCTGTTTACAGCCAAAGAGCCAGAGCTGTCTGCGTATGCAGACATTTCCATGGACATGTGGCAGGCATGCCTAGAACACTTTCCACTGAAGTGGTCCCTATTTATCCACTTGCAATTTCTTGCTTTCAAACTACTAGGTTGGCAGGAGGTGGGAAAGTAATGGGAGCTCACTATATCATGCAGTACCTGGGAATCAAACTTCGACATTCCAGTCCGAGTTCAGTGTCTTAACCACTTGCGCCACCGCGGTCCCTAATGTACTGGCTTACAACTCCTAGAATTCCTACCGATCCTGAATTGGACATCTGGGACCTATAGTTCAACAGTATCTGAGTCCCTTAGTTTGAAAACCACTGTTTTGATTGAATGCTTGATTGATCATTTTTATCTCACTTTTATTACAGTGTTCTGTACTGATTAGCCAGGGGATCCTCCTGCTCCTTTTTGCAGCCATAGATACATGTGTTTGCTGAGTTTCATTTGACTACAAATGAAGTGTGTCATTGATGCAGCAGTAATTAAAACATATTTATTCCTTACCAAGTCACAACTCCCAAGATTATTCAGGAACAGCCCTGGTAGTTAAAAAGGGATTATTAGAAAGGAGCAGAGCACACAGTATAGATATTTCTTAATACAATACAATCATGATTGTATTAATTGTGTATTGCCTTTTGTATTCTATTGTATATTTTGCTTTGTTTATTGTAATTATATATGTTGTAAGCCGCTTTGAGTGGCACTTGTGTCAGGAAAGCGGGATAGAAATAAAACCTAATAATAATAATAATAATAATAATAATAATAATAATAATAATAATAATAATAATAATAATAATAATAATAATAATAATAATAATAATAATAATAATAATAATAATAATAATTAATGGTCCAATGAACAAACAGTTTCTAGCTGAATATGTAATTTGGTACTCATCTGAAGGATCAGGGTTTACACATAACAATTCCCCCTATACACTTGTACCAAGAAGATTTAAGAAGGAAAAGCCATAATTTGTTTGAGCTAATGCTAGATTTTGATTGTGAAAATAAAAACATAAAAAACAACCTCACTACAACTATCTTGGATAAATGTGCATGGAATTCTGATTCCAAATGGTCATAGAGGCAGAAGAGGCCATGCCAGATGGACTAGCTGTGAAGGCGCACCTTGTCAATATCTTCAAGGCTGTGGCAGTCCATTGCTGTCCTGGTGTCAAATCCTGCATGTCTCATTTAATATGTGCCACAGGAGATGGCTTCATGATAATAGTGTGTGGGTCACTTTGGGTTCCACCTTAAACAAATTCATCGCAATGGCATTTTTCCTGAAAACATTCTCAGGGGAAAAATGTATACTTGGAGACGAGTAGCTGCCGCCACTGCTGACACATGGAATTGCAGCCTAAGACCAAATTTCTTATCAGAATACAAACTGGTGTATTCAGCTAGTGTGTTTGAGCATACTCCAAAGTCTACAGGGCTTACTAATTACACTTGCCTGTAAATTAATCACCAAACACATCTATAGCATATATACATGGACACATGTGGTACAGACAATTTCATGCACAGATGTCATGTCCATAAAATGGATAAATGAAAAAGAGCCCCAAACTTCTTGGCACAGTCACATCTCTCTAGCTCCTTACCCTATTATATTTGCACACAGTAGTCAGTAGAGAAAAATGCTATCCATTCTGCCACTTGAAGACTACATCCAGTAATTGCCAAGTAAGTATGATAAAATTATATGGCACCATACTGTATAACCAAATTGTATGGGCTTAGCTTGATGAACACATAACACATTATATGCTGATCCTTCAATGTGGAAGACTACAGGTCTGTCATCCTTGTGGTCCTGGCAGGTTTGCTTGTTGTGTGCTGCATAAGATAAATTGTCACAATATAGTTTGTCTGACATTAATGAAATTCATCTTTAAAGATGAATTAATGTAAGTTGGGGGGAAAGTAGTTTAACACTTTCTTTTTTGGAAGGAGTTCAAAAGCCTTGTACACAGTCAATCCATAATTTCCACTATAGAAATCCATAACATGCTTAAAAAATTACAAATTAGGAACAAGTATAGGAAAATTGTTATTCTGATTATTTCTGATTATTTGCTTTAACCTCAAAAATTGAACTGGATACATTTTCAGACAATGTGAATAGGTGTTTGCCGAAAGTGCTGAGAAGAAAGCAAATAATCAGACTAAGAGACTAATTGGAGAAGATGAAGTCTAAGGAAATATTAGGAAAAATGTAACAGGGGAAGAGTTAAACTGGTTAAATGTATTACAGTTAGATCAATTCACCAGAGAATGGAAGAAAATAGAAGGTGATTGTAGGAAACTGATAAAATTTGAAGAGATTATAAACCAGATAGATGCCCCACTTCTGTTAATTTTTGAAATTGAGGAATAGGAATGGACAAGAACTAATTTCTAACTTTCTTACAGCAGCAAGATTGTTAATTGCAAGAAATTGGAAAATAAAATATGAGTTTAAATTGACTGAATGATATAATGGATTTTGGGATATAGCAATTAATGATAAATTTACATCTGAAATTAAAATAAAAAAGGGAGAATCAAAGGATAACAAACTCAATAATGTATGGAGAAATTTTACTATGTATTGTTCTGTATTAGTTTATAATCTTTACTTTAAGCTTTATGCTTGTTTGTTTCTGGGAGCAATTTTTTATTGTTATTAACATTACATTTTTGATACTTGTTTGTTTAAGACCAAGAGACAGCATCCATGCAGATGGGAAGGTTGTTAGTGCAGACTCAGAATTAATAGATTCCATGAGCCCATCTCAACATGTGTTGTTCCAAACACTTGATCTGAGTTTTTCAAGGGGATGAGAGATCATTATCTGAAGGTTGTGGACTTGGAATCCATTGCCTTGTCATAGTCAGAGCATTCACTACTGAAATATAGAATATTAATCACAACCCCCCTCCATGGGGAGCCAGGACCTATTATGATGGTCCACCATTGTAGCTACTGGATCCAATCAGCTTTCAAGAAGTCCTGGGAGGGTTTCTGACTGAACTGATTAGCACTCCTATTGAAACTCAGTTTGTCAGATGGTATCTGGAGTCAACCCAGTTGGTTGACGTGATTGCTCCTAAATGCCCTCTCTGCTGTAGAATTTGTCTAACCCTGTTGCTCATGGAGGAACTCCAATCAATGAAACACCACAGGAAAAGGCTAGAGAGTGGGTGGAGACATACTCCCTCAGATCAAAACTTTAGTGAGAGAAGCATCCAACAAATATGTAAAGCTGATTTGGAGAAATATGTAAAGCTGATTTGGATTGGCGTTATTGTCTGTGTCGACAAAGAAGTCAACAACATCGTTGTCAATCATCAGAGGCAAGGTCATCAATGTCTCGAGGAATAATCATAATTGTTCTATTTATCCCGTAATGGGTGTTCCTTGCTTGCCTATTTAAATTAACTTTATTATGATGATTCACTTAATATAAATTTATATCAATATGAAAAAAGCTGATAGATTTATTGAATTTTGAGTCTTGCTTGCCGTTTCCTTAGCAAGGCCAGACTAAATGATTTATATGGCTTGCGGGATAGAGGTTCCCCACCCCTGCTCTAGAAGTATGCTAGAGAAGAGGAACACCACAAAACAAATGAATAAGGCTTAGACACATGTAGTGATGTGGAAGTTAATGTAATCCATTGACCAGTTTTGCTGTTGACTGCAACTTCATAAAAAGCTTTGCCTACCAACAAAGCATTAAACCAAGTTTGTTTTCAAACAATATCACAGGATTATTTGGATTTATGGTAAACTCGACCACTGCTTGAAGAAAAATAGAAACTACTCAGTGACTATTGCCACAATTCTTATTGTCAAGATGGAGAGCACTTATATGGTGCCAACTGTTATTTTAAATCTGTATTATATTTAAACTTAGAACAGCTTGTGGGGAACACACTGAGAATCTTGCCTTGCATGAACTGTGTAGTAATTCCTTCACTGAGCAGAAAACATTTTTTCAATATGGAATCATTCAGGAGGTGTGTTCATTTCAACACTCAATAGTAGGCAACCACATGGCTCCACAAATGCACAAGGAGGCAAGATGGGAGCAACCCAACTTTTTCAAACCAAAAGCCATTCAGAAACTTTGCCTAGCCATCATTTCTGGCTATCTGGAGCAGATAGGAACTCAGAACTGTATTTGCAAAATGGTACCAACTGGGAAAAACTAAAATAGTCAGTCCCTCTCAATTGAACACAGTAGACTTTGTTTGAATATGGCAATTCATTTACAGCTACATAATTTGTGATGACTAGTTCTCCCAAAATCTGACAAATCTTTATCTAACTTCACTTAGTGTAAGCACTGCCACATCATTTAAAAACTAGTTCTCTAGATTAACCCTTTATTTCCTGAAGAACAACTGTCTGCCACTAGGCTTAAATGAATCAATTTTGTTAGATTATCTTGATCTGTCATTTTGATTGAAAATGTTAATTCATTTATTTGTGTGATGCCTATCTGCTCACTCTATACCAGTCACAATCTATTCCCATTGGAAATCTGCCTAGAGACATACAATTCTGTTATTCATCACAAAGTTTATCATTTTAAAAGATAGTAACCCCTTCTTGTGGATTCAGAATTTCTTTTTTCTATTTGTTTTCCTTTCACTCTACTGCTTAACTTCAAAGGTATAATTTTGGAGAAGGAAGCAAAATCTCAAAATGAAAGAGAAATATGGCATAAAGATAATGCAGCTGGCTTTTGGATTTAGAAAGATTGCCTCTCTCTTTCTCTCTCTCTCTCTTCCTCTATTTCCCTAGCCAACCATAATTGCCCAAATCAAAAAAGTAGCATGTAACTTAAGGTATTTCATTATCCATTATTTGGATCCCATTCCAAACAGTGTGTTTATCTCTGGGGACCATACTCAAAAAAAGGATTTGAATGGAGCTCATAAGCAAAGAACCAAATACTATTGGCTGAAAAGTTAATTTCTCTAGTTCAGCCCTACCGAGAGTTGATGCCAGAAAATATGGTGGGATCAATCTATGGTTGGGGATGGGGCACACAGATAATTAACTTCTCCATATATTTACCTCATAAGAGTGTCAGATTTTCTGCCAGACATACTTTCACATGTTAATTAGAAAGATCTGCATGGGATACTGTAGATGTGTTTTGATGAATTGTTTACAGCACTCCTGTAAAAAATCTCACCTTATCAGCCTATCTGCTTTCAAGCATGTTTTGTGTGAATATGTGATTGACATCAGGGGGTGGGACCTATAGACATTCCCATCACAAGAAGAGCCATCCTTGTCTTCTTAACCTATAAGAAGGCCCATTAACTGTTGGTGTCCAGCATGCACGCCCGCACCCATCCCTACTATCCCATACTGAGCCACCTGCACTTACCTGACCAACCTTGGAGCATCGCTGCAAGGGTCCACCAGCCACAAGTGGGGCAACCGCCCCACAAATGCAACCAAAAAAACCACTACAAGGCCCAGCATCCTCTGCACTGTGCCACCCCTCAGCCAATGAGGCTGAAGGACTTGAGCGCGGAGAAGGCAGGGCAGCCGGCATGTGTGGTTTTTAAAAACTGCCAATGCGCCAACAACCAACTTCTGCTGCCCTCCACCCAACCGGTGAAGGCCGGCGCCAGCCTCACTATAGCTTCTGGGGGAGAGGATAAGATTGTCTCCCTGCAGCCCCAGAGGCCAGCACCGGCCTTGCAGTAGCTTCAGGGGGGAAAGAGGAGACCCTCCCCCCCATGGCATCGGCGAAGGATGCGCTGGGGAAAGGCACAGACAGCAAAAGGTAAGTGGGGCGTGGAGAGGGACTGGGGGTGTTGGAATGGGCCTGGGAACCATGCCACCCACACGCACCGCCCCTTTGCCCCCCACTCCCTCTCCCCCGCCCCACTTACCTTTTGCCGACTGGGCCTTTCCCCGCCTCAGCCTTCAGCACTGGGACTCGCACCGGCCTGCCCTCTCCACCCCTTCCGGCATCGAGGCCTCAAGGCCAGCAGGGACAGAGGGCAGGCTAGTGAATGTTCCTGCTCAGAAGGCTGTGTCGGGGAAAGCCCCAGCAGACAAAAGGTAAGTTGGGCAGGGGAGAGGGACTGGAGGGGGAATGAGCCCGGGAACCATGCCCATCCTGCCCCCTTGCCCCCCAGTCCCTGTCTCCCACCCCACTTACCTTTTGTCTGCTGGGGCTTTCCCCGGTGCGGCCTCCTGGGTGTCCTGCCGAGGCTGGCGGGGGGAGGAAGAGTCCCTCCTCCCCCTGCACAGCTTTGGCGTGTGTGTGTGTGTGTGTGTGTGTGTGTGTGTGTGTGTGTGTGTGTGTGTGTGTGTGTGTGTGTGTGTGTGTGTGTGTGTGTGGTTGCTGAGGCTTCAGGGGAGGAGGGGAGCACCCCCTCTCCCCACGAAGCTACAGCATGTGTGTGTGTGTGTGTTTTTTTGTGTGTGTGGGGGTGTTGTGTGTTGTGTGTTTGGGTGTGTGTGTGTGTGGGTGTGGGTGTGGGTGTGGGTGTGGTTGCCGAGGCTTCAAGGGAGGAGGGGAGCACCCCCTCTCCCCACGAAGCTACAGCGTGTGTGTGTATTATGTTTGTGTGTGTGTGTTGTGTGTTTGGTTGTGTATGCGTGATTGTGTTTGGTTGTGTGTGTGTATTGTATGTGAGGTTGTGTTGTGTATGTATTGTGTGTGTGTGTTTGTGTTGAGTATAAACACACACACACACACACACACACACACACACACACACACACCTCTGCTGGGCTGCACAATACAAACCTTCTTGAGAGAAGCTCTTTTTCTAAACCTGCCATTTGTTTTGGGGTACATTGAGGAATTTTCCCGTCCCAACTCTTTATCTCCAGTCTTTCTTTGTTTCTTTGCATTTCATTTCATTTTAGTTTAGTTTATCTATATACTGCTTATCTGACACACGCTACTCTGGATGGTTTACACAAACAATAGAATAAATATAACCATACACTATATCACTTCCACTAGTTGTGTTTATAAATTTTATGCATTTCTAAAAATCACATTTATGTTTGCATCTTAAACCTTACAGACATCTACTAGTATATGCCTTGTTATTGAAATATTTTGGTGTGTGAAGATTTCATATATGTGAATTTTATCAAATACATTTTTTCAGCCTTACAATGCATTGAATTCTGAGTGAAAAGTGTGTCTAGCACATGCTCACTCGAGGGAGGTATAATCTGGAGAAATGCCAAAGGATGGGTTATGAGGAGAGATCCTTCATGCAGCCCTACCCTTGAAATTAATTTATCACTTAGAAAGATGGTGATACAAAATGTACAAAATGATTGGTAGCAAACATATACAATCATCAGTTTGAACACACCTAAACTTGTGTTATTATATGCTGGTGGTACATCTGACATAAATAAAGAAAGAACTTAAACTTGTCGGATTTCAGAAACTAAGCAGAGTTGGGCCTGGCTAATATGTGGATGGGAGGCCACCATCCTGCTTGAAAATTGGAAAGTCACTGCCAGTTAGAATTGTCAGTACCAGACTAGATAGTCAATGTACTGAGGGTAACGCAGCATCCGGTGCTCTTATGGACCTTACTCTCAAATTGGATAAAATTTGTGGGTAAATGTAAAGTGTAAAAAGAAGGGTGCAAAATGACCCTTGCAGGGAAACTGAAAGGTATGTATAGCCTAACATGTGTTCTCATAAATGATCCCACCATCTGCACACCTTCATGTTGAACATGAATATGTCAACTGCACTAGTGACAGCTGTTCTAAACAAGAATGCCCAGAGGCAGGTGGAGACTTTCACATTAATAACTATGAAAGCTACTCGGTTCCTGCTTAGTCTAAGCTTGATAGAAGCCATTTGTAAATTCACCTCAGGCGGATTGGGTGAAATAAGGAAAGGCACTCTTTACAGAAATCCCATGCTGTTCAGCTTCTGCCACCTTTAGTTTAGCACTTTGGTGAACACTCTCTTTTACAAGACTGGTCATTTGTTTCAGGCCTGAGGACATCTCAAACTTTCAGACATTAATGGAGAGAGCGAGTGAGCGAGAGATAGATAGAAAGAGAGAAACTACACTAAGTAAGAATATGTGGCTCAAATAGCCAAATTTAAAAGTTTTGGAGTATAAACAAAATGTCTTGAAAATATCTATTTTTCCCTTCCCCTTCCTCTTCTTTAGTTACTGTACCCCACTTTTCTTCAGAAAAGATTTTTGTGGAAAAAACTCCACTCCGGACTGCCCAAATGAGGCTCCTTTCATGTCTCCAAGAGCTGGGACAGAGACAGGCACTCAATCCATTGTGTAGTACCCTGGTCTTGAACTAACAACTTGCCGGCCTTCCAGTTAACAAGGTGAGCTTCTTAACCACTGAGCCACTGTAGTTGCAAACTAAGGGGGAAACAAAAGAACTAGAAGCTCTGTTCAAGCTTTAGATTTTTATGATATAGAATAATTTTATTTTGGAAACAGGACTATTCAGAATTCCAGACTCCAAGGTGTACCAGAAGCTTTACATCATCATGAGCTAACTTTTTTCATAAGCCAATACTTTTTCAGCTGTCTGGTGGGTTAAATGCTATAAGCAAGTGAAAGAATCTTGCTCAAGGCCATATACAGACTGCCCTGAACACAGGCAATCCAGCAAGCCCCAATCTGCCAAAGCCTGCTAAACCACAGGCACTGTGCCTCTGGCTCATGTCAAACTAACATATTCTTTTGTGTGTCTTCACCAGACAGCTGTGCAAGCTTGAGAATTCTAGACAGTTAAAATTGAGTTTAGCAATTTTAGGGGAAATGCAGCTGTTTTAGAGAGAACATACACCAGCTAAAACAGAAATTCAAAAAGAGAATCAAAATTATTTCTGACAAAAAGAGGTGGGGAGGAAATATGCAAAAAGAACCTTGAGATGTTAACAGTACTGGCCTTCAGGAACGTAAGGCAAAAGAACATAATAAAAGGGAAACAGATACGTTTAATAGCAAAGAACATATAAAAATGTTAATATAAAATATGTTTCTACAAGTGCTACAAAAACATTTCTTGCAAGAGAGTGTATCTGTGTTTGCATCACTCTGGATGGTTTAGAACTGAAAATAGATAAATCTTAGCAGCCATTGGCAGTTGGTTGAGAGGGCTAAGTGGTGTGGTGGTTGCATACAGAGGTGGAGATTAGTAATCCCAGTCTGTTTTAAAGGGAAACAGCACCTCGGTAGATTCCCCTTTGCTTCCTCTCTCCAGGCTTCTCTCTGTTCCATGGGAGAAATTCCAAAGCACTTTGGGAGAAGCTGCCAAAGCTTCTTTCTCCAGCACAAGGTTGCTCTATTGTGTGTGAGTGACATCATTTTAGAGAGATGTCTGCCCTGGTCCAGGTTTCTTGCACTAGTATGATGTAAAATATAAAGAGAAGATTTAGGGTGTTGCAGGTGGTGATGTGTTCCTGCAACATTGAGGCCTGGCTCCTCTAACTCTCTAGGACAGGGGTTCCCAACTTTTTCAAGCTGGGGGCTGGGTCACACTCAGTCAGCTTCGAGGGTCAGATGGCCATTTTGCCCTGCCTGCACAATGAGGTGGCCATTTTGTCCCAACAGCTTCAAAGTGGCAGCCATTTTGTTTCTTGAATGCCCTTGGAGGGGTGGGGGGGGCACATTAAATGGTGTCATGGGCCAGATCCAGCCCATGGGTCTTATGTTGGGAACCCCTGCTCTACGATATCTTCCAATCAGCATGGAAAAGAACAATTCAATCCAGAGTGCAGTACCTTGGCTTCTCCCAACCTCTCCTACAGGCCATGAGTCACAACCAGGCAAAACAGGTCATCAAACAGAGAACATTAGACACTGAAAGGCAAACTGACCTAGTCAGGGGCCAAACTTTTCTGGCTCCAGAGTCTTGGAGACACATTGTTGCCCCGGCCCTGCACCTGCTCCAATTTGACACACCAAGTTATTGGAGGACATTTATGTTAGCCTGCTGTGAAGCCCTCCCTTTTGCGGTTCTCAAGGGAAAGGTCCAAAGGACACCAATGTCAGAGAAACAGTGCCCCTGTGACACTGGAGAAATCAGAAACATAGAACACATTCTCTACATCTGCTCATTTTATAGTGACATCTGGAACAAGTTCATATATTCAGATATCCTGCCCGGTCAAACAGCACATACACCCACTGGTTGCTATTTGATGAAAGTCCCATCTTCATCCACAATACTGTCAGGTTCTGCACCGCAGCATGTAAGATCAGGACAACAATCCTGGCAGGTCCTTCAGCTAAATAAACTACTAGTACTATATAATAGGCTTAGTAACAGTTGTAACATTATGAATCTTAAATAGTAATTTTACTACTCCTCAACTCTGAGCAGAATTGCTCCTTTTTAAAATATATTTTAAGTACCCTCATTTTAACTTCTGTCTTTTGATATATTTTAAGTACCCTCAATTTAACTTCTGTTCTTTTTGCTGTACTATGCTGGTTTTGGACCTTAATAAAGATTGATTGATTGACTGACAGATAAATCTGTCAATTTCAGTTTTTCTCATACATTTTATTTTTCCAATGTAATTCTGCTTCATTCACAGTAGTGAGACTTCTTTACAACACACACGCGCACACACAGTTTCTGTTTAGTATGCACATTTTATAAACTTTTATCTCATATAAATCAAGCTTGAAGATTCTGTATATTTTCTATACTATGCTCTATTTTCTCAATGCATACATTTATGCAAATATTTTTTATTTGTACATCTCAATCTCGTGGAGCTCTCATTTCTGCTTTTCCTGTAGTATCTGTCTATGGAAACAAAAAACTAATCTTGAGGTAGGGGGACAGCCTCTAGTATGAATTTTTATCATACATGAAGTGCTGAAAGTAAGAAACTGCATTACCAATTTTGGCAGAATCAGTGGGATATAGAAGAATTAAATCCCTGTGTCCTGGCCCACACCGAATTATGAGACAACAAACTTTGAAGCAGAACTTTAGTCTGCAAAGTATGGAATTTCTGCATGAGAACGAGAATGAAACAAATTCCTCTCTCATCCCCAACTTACAAGGTGTCAACCAGTATCCTTTTCAATACTGATGGAGATCGAAGACAAATGGTGGAAGATGTTGCAAAAAACTAACAAGGTGCTGATCATGTGCACTTGGCATCTCATTTGAGCATTATAACAGTTTCCACAGTTGGAGATTTAGGGACACATATTAATTAAACAGGATACTGATACCAGTAGAAGAAAGCCAAAGACAAGCCCTACTACACCAGAACTGGGAAATACACCCCACTTTCTTCTCACTGCCTCCTTTTGTAGCACCCAAACCATGTTCCTGGCAACTGTTTGGGAAGTGATCAAAAGCAAGAAAATCTCATTTAGAGGATGGAAGGCTTGTCCAAATGAGGACAGCAGGCAGAAACATAAATTCTGGCAGAACAAATGCAAGGCAACAATCAGGAAAGCAAAGCAAGACTTTGAGGAGCGTATAGCTAAAAACACTCAGAGAAACAACAAAGACTTCTTTAAGTACATTAGAAGTAAGATCTCAACTAGGAAGGCCATTGGACCATTAGATGACAATGGAAGGCAAGGGGTTATTAAAGAGAAAACAGAGATTGCAGAGAGATTCAATGAATTCTTTGCTTTAGTATTCACTGAAGAAGACAGAGACCAAATACCCAAAACAGAGCCTATGTTCGTAGGGAGGAAAACTGAAGAACTAAACCAGATAGAAATAAACAGGGAGGAGGTCCTTGCATGTCTTGTTAAACTAAATGCTAACAAATCACCAGGACCAGATGGCATCCATCCACGAGTTCTCAGGGAACTTAAAGATGAAATTGCTGATCTCCTAGCCAAAATATATAATCTTTCCCTCAAATCAGCCTTTGTGCCTGATGACTGGAAGGTAGCGAATGTAACACCAATTTTGAAAAAATGATCCAGGAGTGATCTAGGAAATTACTGACCAGTCAGTTCGACATGTGTCCCAGGTAAAGTGATGGAAACCATCCTAAAAGATAGAATTAATAGGCACATAGAGGAGAAGGTGCTGCTAAAGGAGAGCCAACATGGCTTTTGCAAGGTCAAATCATGCCTCAGTAATCTGTTGGAATTTTTTGAGAGTGTCAGCAAGCATGTGGATAAGGGGGATCCAGTTGACATTGTTTATCTGGACTTTCAGAAGGCTTTTGTCAAGGTCCCACACCAAAGGCTATTGCATAAACCTACCAGTCATGGAATAAACAGACAGGTCTTGTCCTGGATCAGCAACTGGCTAAGGAACAGGAAACGGAGGGTAGCACTAAATGGACACTTCTCCAAGTGGAGGGAAGTAAAGTGTGGGGTCCTCCAAGGTTCAGTACTGGGACCCCTGCTTTTCAACCTCTTCCTAACTGATCTAGAAGTAAGAATAAATAGCAAGGTAGCCAAATTTGCTGACGACACTAAATTATACAGGGTAGTGAAAACTGTGAGAGATTGTGAGGAGCTCCAGAGGGATCTCTTGACACTGGGGGAGTGGGCAAAACAGTGGCAAATGAGCTTCAACATTAGTAAGTGCAGAGTGATGCATGTTGGGGCAAAAAAAACCCCAATTACATTTATAAACTGATGGGGTCTGAATTCTCTGTGAAAAACCTCAGGAAAGGGACCTTGGGGTCCTGGTGGACAGCTCGATGAAGGTGTCAACCCTGTGTGCCTCAGCAGTGAAAAAAGCAAACTTAATGCTAGGGATCATTAGGAAGGGTATAGAAAATAAGTCAGCAAGTGTCATTTTGCCTCTTTATAAATCTATGGTGAGGCCCCATCTGGAATACTGTGTACAGTTCTGGTTGCCATACCTCCAGAAGGATATTATGGAGCTGGAAAAAGTGCAGAGGTGGGCAACCAGAATGATAATGGGACTGGAACACCTTCCTTACCAACTGAGGCTGCAACTGTTTTCCCTTTCGCACAACACTAGAAATAGGGGGCACTCCATGAAACTTGTTGGTACTAGTTCTCAAACAAATAAGAGAAAATACTTTTTCACCATCTGAGGCTGCAACGGTTGGGCCTCTTCACTCTTGAACAACAGCATCTAAGAGGTGACCTGATTGAAGTTTATAAAATTATGCACAGTGTGGACAAAGTAGATAAGGAAAAACTGTTTTTCCTATCACACAACACTAGAACTAGGGGGCACTCCATGAAACTTTTGGGTGCAGGTTCTCAGACAAATAAGAGAAAGTACTTTTTCACCCAGAGGATCGCTGGCCTATGCCCTGCCAGAAGAAGTGGTGACAGCTGTCAGTCTTGACAGCTTTAAGAAAGGATTAGACAAGTTCATAGAAGACAAGGGTATCAATGGCTATAATTATGGATACCTAAGGACAACCTCCGGGTTGGAGAGATAGGCAGGATATCTTTCAATGCCATTTCCAGGGAATCCTAAGCAGATGAAGGCATCTGCTTGGGAATATCCTGAAGCAAATGGTGAGCCACTGTGTGAGACGAATGCTGGACTGGATGGGCTCTGGCCTGTTCCAGCAAGACAGTTCTTATGTGCTTATGTTCTAAGCATTCTGGAACAGATTTTCAGTGTATACAGGGATAATGGTACTGTAGGGAGGGATTCCTGCAAAAGGAGTGTGATCCAGCAGACGTACACAATGAGATCTTGACCTAAAACCACACCATAGAAAAGAAATTGAAAGCAGGGATAATGGCTTTAGATAGGTTCAAATATTTTGATTCAGTGAAATGGCCAGCCTTAAATAAAGTGATATAAATAATGGAGTTTGGAGAACAATTTCAACCCATTGTAAAACAATACAAAAAAAAATGTGGCATCAGTGACAGCAAGTGATGAACTGAACAAATTTCCCTAGGCCAAAACACTAGGATAGGATGCCCCTTATCTCTAGTGCTCTTTACATTAGTAATAAAATTATTAGCAGAAGTTATAAGGGAAAACATATTAATAAAGGGAATGGAACATAAAGAAAAGATAAAGGTTAACTACGCTGAACTTGACAACCGGATGGTCGGCAGGTCAGCAGTTCAAGACCGTAGTGTTGCATGACAGAGAGAACTCCTTCCACCAAAGCAGTCCAAAAGCAAGAAATTGCAAGTAGATAAATAGGTACTGCTTCGACTGAAAAGGTAACAGTGTTCCATGCACTCCAGCTTCCAATCATGCCTGCCAAATAACCATAGAAATGTCTGCAAATGCAGACAGCACTGGCTCTTTGGCTGTATATGGAGAAGAGCACTGCACCCTAGAGTTGGAAACAAATGGCTTTTGAACAAGGGAAGCCTTAAGCCTGTTTAATGATCATCAACTATTGAAGATCCATTAACAGCTAGGATAATATTAAGATTAATTTGAAAGAATTTGGTGAAGTAACAGGTTTACAAATAAAATGGAACAAGTCAGAAATTATATTATTTAATAGTGATAAGGAGGAAACAGCTAAGATTAAGGAAAGGTTTAATATAAAAATTAATCCATGTATTAAATATTTGAGTATAAATGTTACTAAAATTTGCAAGATTTAAAGAGGAATAATTTTGATACACTGAAATAAGAGGTAAAGGATAAGTTAAATAATTATAAAAGATTATGGTTGTCATTGCAGTCAGTAAAATGAAAATTATACCCAAGATTAACTCTTTATTTTCAATGTTACCAATAATGGTACCAGTGAGTGAGTTAAAAGACTGGTAGAACATAATAAATAAATTCTGCAATGGTGATAAAAGAACAAGAATAAATAAAAATTATGGTATGTACCACAAAAGGAGGGAAGATTAAGGAGGGTTTTATTATATTATTAATCAAATGAGAAAATATTCCTGTCATAAAAAATGTAAATAAATTAATTTTAGGTAACATAGAATTTAAGAAGTGGTAGCCATGTTAGTCTATGCAAGCATAAGTAAACAAATTGAAGAACAACAAAAGACAAAAAGCATTGTGGCACCTTAAAAACTAACTGCTGTATTTTAACATTAGCTTTCATGGATCAAGTCCTGTTCGTCAGACATATGAGTGAGACCAAATGACATCAATTTATTGAGTTTGTCTGGGTAATTCAAACCAATGTCAATAAATGGTTACTCATTGGCAAATGTGTAACACCACAATGTTTGTTTTGAATCCATTCTTTGCCTGTGATGCATCAAGCTTGCAGGAGAAGTTTGTTTTGCAACCCAACAGGGCAAGCTTCACAGCAAGTTTGAATAACAACCGGGAACTTTCCATTATTGCTAGTTGTACAAAGCTACAATGTTACTTTTCTGTTGGGCTGGCCAACCATTGTGTGTGCCTCTGTACCTGATGTATATAAATTGTTTTCATGAGGTTTCCCTCTTATGTCTGATAAAGTGTACTATGGGTTGCCCGCAGGAATAATTGGCCAAACCTTTCCCCAGGGGTTCGCCCGGCCTTCCACAGATCCGGGGACCAACTGAGCTTTGCAGGAAAGGCAATTGGGGTGTGGGCTAGCTAGTTAGTTTGGTGCGCAAATTATAAAGCCTTGGCTGATGGCTACGATAGAAACAGGGCAAAAACCAAAGATGATGACTCTAAAGGGAATATACAATCCTCCGCTGCTGGCTACAGATTAAGTTGGGCAAATAAACCGCACTAGACAGCAAAACAAGCTAGGCACCCGGAGTCAATACACATAGACCCCAAGATTAGGGCAGGAACAATGGGTTTCACCAGCCCAGACCTTAATTAGTTGTGGGTTGTCCATTAACCACAGGGTAACTTCCAAGAGCTGGATTTGTAGCTGGACCACTGGAAAACGCCACGTATGCAAGCCTTCTATATTAGGGGGTCACACATATCCTACATGTACATCAACCCAAGGCAGGGTAATAAATACGTACCACCCGACCAAGATCGGGGCTGGACTTCACCGCACGATTGTCTCGCGTGTCACCTTGCAGCCAGCCACTCCCACACCTGGGAGCCATCGCAACAGTGGACTTTATCCACCAAAGCTCACATTTAAATAAAAGATTTAGTCTTTAAGGTGCTACAATGTTTTTTTCTTTTTTGTCGTTTTGTGTACTGACTGATACACAATAATATATTGTTCCAAAATGGATTGCATTCAAGTTAACACAACCTTCTTTGACCTCTGAAAGTTTACTTTTGACCTAAATTGGTAGGTTCATAATTTTGTTGCATTTTGATTTAAGTCTTCTTTCAACTATTGTGGCCTCCATGTCCCAGAAGGTTGTTCACCACTTATCTGTATACAGCTGCAGCTTTATATATCATACCTCCCACCCAGGAGAAATATTTAATGGGATTTAAAGCACATCCCAAAAGAGAAGCCAAAGTGTTCATAAATAAAACTAATCTTTTCAATGAGATAAAAATGTGGCTTATTACCAAGCCATTTCATATTAAATAATTGTGGTTCAGGTTGGCCTTAGTTTTGTTTTGTTTTTAACCTACTTATACTTCAATAGCTGGCACTAAAATGAACATGCACAGAGCTAAAAAAGCTTTCTTTTCTAAGAATGCTTGATTTTATGAAGACAGAAAAGCAAAGCTAAGACAGCCTTATTCCATTACTCTGCCATTTATATTTTATTTATAACACTCACACAATACCCTTTTTAGGCCCAGCAAGTTACAGGTTCAAGTGTATTATACTTTCTACTTTAAGTGCCAGCTTTCCAAGCTTCTCAAGGGATGCAGTATTCAATATTTCTATTAAGAGAAAGAATATAGAGTAATGCTGAGGCCTCTGGAGTGAAACATGATGTACCTGACAGAGATTGCCAGACAGGAGCACAGCAGCTGCTTTTTTAATATCATCAAGCCTAGGTCAAACCAGAGATAAGGAGGAAGAAACAAGAGATAATCTAACAGGAATTTAGGAAATTGTCTTATACTGGCATAAATCTTGTTGTCTAGATCAGTAAGTTATATTAGAGCAGGCTTATTAAATCAGTGGGAATTTTGTTCTATGTGTATGCTAAGATATTTCTGAGAAGTCTAGCTTCATCATACTATCCTAAAGTAAGTTTCAACTAGTAGGACCATTTGAATCCATTGAACTTTAAGGAGGAATTGACTCTCCAAATCCTCTCTAATTTAAGGGGCCGACTCTTGGATGACATACTACACTAAGCAGCAGGATTTCAGTTACTAACTCAGATCACAGGTCCACCTAGCTGTCCACTTTGAATAACAGAAGCTCTCCAAGGCATCATGAAGGATTTTTATACCCCTAAATGGAAATTCCTGACATTCTTGAGACGTTTCCTGAACAAGAACTCACTAGGCCCAGCTCTGCTTAGTTGTTGATTAGGCAAGACTGTTTCCTCCATGCAGGTTCTTCATCAGAGGAGTTCTCTTCAAATGAGTCTTTCACCCTTTTATCTCTTCTGTAGTGTTCTTCAGTATCTATCTATCTATCTATCTATATCTATCTATCTATCTATTTCGACTTATTTAACACACACACAACCAAGTATCCTTTTTTCTTCATCTTTGCATCCTTTTTTACCCCATTGGTTGTCGAGGGAGATGCAAGAGTGTTGTACTCGCACGTCTAGAGTCCTCCACTGGTGTTATTTGGTGTTCTTGTAATATTTATTGGATGTTATATCTCCACTTTCCTCTGGGTCTGCCTCAAGGTTTTTGTCCTTCTCCTTCCACACATGCCTTGCCGTTGTCAGCTGCTACTCATATCCAAGTATACATTTTTTCCAGGAAATCATTTTTAACAAACAGGAAAAGTGCCAGATGGACTGGCTGGGAAGGTGCACCTTGTTAACATCCTCAAGGCTGTAGCAGTCCATTGCAGTCCTTGTGTTAAATCTTGCATGTCTCATTTCATACATGACACAGGAGATGGCTCCATGATGGGCAGTGCTCCACAAGCCTTACAAGGTATAAATTCTTCAAGTGAGTTATATTTTTTCTCATGTGCAAAATATAGTACTTTGCTGAAACTATCATATTTCACAATATTGTTTTCCATTCCTAAAGACCAAATCCTTTGAAAAGCAGTGAAGGAAGGGAGAGCCCAAGCCTATACTTCTGCCCAGCAACACATCCAACAGGAGGGCAGGACTGAATTAGAGATCAAAGACTTTCTTTATTTCATTCCTACAGATAAAAGGGGAAATATTTTTTTAAACAACTTTCTTCCTGCTAGATGAGATTACAAGCATTTGTGTATTTTACAGATTGCATGACTTTTTTGAATTAAAAAAATCACAAAACGTGGTCTGTAGGCAAACACGTTGTCTTTGTTCAAAAACTCAGAAATTTCTGGTACAAAAACATGTACAGTGGTACCTCATACAACAATTTTAATCCATTTCATGGGGCTCATTGTTTGATGAAACTGTTATGGAATTCTGAACTAGACAAAATCGCATTCCACACGCTAAAACAGATTTAGGAATTTTATTAATATTAATATTCGTTATTAATATTTGGCCAAACAGATTCAGGAAAGCTTTACCAAGCAAATTATTCCCTGAATGAATATACATTTTCAGAACCATCCTTTTATAGCATAAAATTTGGAAATTTCTACACATTACATCACTATGGGTAAAGCCAAAATTATTAATTAATCTTCTGACATTACATTAAGTTCAGGTTAGAACATTCAGTGTTTGTTGTTTAAAACATGTCATATAAGGAACATGTCTCATGTCACATCATGTCATGTCACACAAATATTATTTACGGTTCCCTGTCAGCTGTACAAACTGTGCTGAGCTTGTGGACATAAAGGCCTTCTGTTTACTTAGCCTCGTCATCAGTTCTGTATGATAGGTCAATCTGATCTATTTAACTTTACAGAGTACTGAGAAAATAATTTTTACTTTTAAAACAGAATTAATATTATCTTAATATCTTAATTCTTTCACCCCTATTTCAAAATAACTGCTATATGATACATGCATTATATAGCAATTTCCCCTATGGGATGCATCGTACAACGATTTTTTTGCTAAATGGTTTTTCCCATTGAAAAATTGTTGTATGATTTTTTCCATAGGGAAAATTGTTATGCGGGCCACGATTTTCACCCAAAACCTAATAGTTATGTGATTTCGTTGCTATACGGGGTGATTGTTGTATGAGGTTCCACTGTATTTGTAAAGAAAATAAATTAATTTTTAAAAATATATTTATAAACTTTTTTGCATTTTTTCTGATCATACCACTGTGGATGGTAAAGCACTGGTCTGGAGGAGACACCAGAGGGAAAAGCGGCCCATCACTCCCTGCAGATGAGGGTCAGGATTTTGAGACCTCTAGCTCCTTAATGAATTGGGACTGGGATCACTCAGAAGGAGCTGGAGGTTTGAGGTTCTGGAAAATATCCTGCATCTCTGGTTACACTCAGACTCTGGATTGAGATATGGTTATTGTTTGTCCTGTCACTTGGTTGTCCTGGTGTTTGTATTACCTGCCAACTGCCCACTCCCCAGGCTCTGACAGACTGGAGAGCTGGTCCAAATGACAGTTCCCCTGGAGAAAGCAGAGTGCAAGGATGGATCAAAGATACCTCACAAACCCTCCTATTGGGGAGAAAGGGAGCATTGGAAGCAACTACAAGTGGAGTCTTGGGAGGTGCAATGGGCAAGTTGGTTCAGTGGACAGTTGCACAAGGGGATCATGGCCAGGCCCTGCCCTGCCAGGTGCCCTCATTGCCAATAGCATGTCATATGGCACTGAAAGGACAGTTAAGAACTGGGAAAATGAGAGACAGTAAAACATTGACTTTAAATAATGAAAGCCTGATATCTATACTTTCATCACTAAGATGGATGAGGGTGGGCCACAACTGGTCTTTTTGATCTCATGGAGGAGTGAAACTTTTCACTCTATTATGCACTTTCTTCAACCTAGTGTCTAGGTATCAAGGCACCCCTTTATTTTTATTTATTTTTGTTAAACAGAAAATTCTTAGGCACATGTTTCTTCCTTGGACCATTGACCCAACTCACCATTGCTCAATTTGTGCTATTCATTTGTATAAGACCACAACTGATTCTTTGTAAAACATGTACAGTATTTGACTTTTAAATGTATGGCTTAAAAGGGAAGGAGATTTAAAACAAATTTGATCCATTTATGTTACAAAAAACTAAGATCCTCCAGAACAAAAGATTGTCTTGTTCTACTGATTTAAGGCAGCAAGTAGAGTTCAGTTTATTAAAGACTTCAACCATTTCTAAACCTTCAGAGATGCAGGAATGTAATGGATGGCATTTAATGTAAGATCAGTGATGTAAAGAGAGAGGTACACTTTTTAGGTCTTGTGAGGCTAGCCTGTATCTCCTTTTGTCACACAGCCTCTTAATTGTAGTGCATCTCAAAAGATTAGATCTATTGTTAGCAATAGGCCTTTGTCAAGGCTAACAACGCTGTGATGAATAGGAATTTCTCTTTAATTCATTTGGATGCAAAAGCCTAAAGTAACAACTGCACTGCAGACCCCAATTATTAAGTGAGTAATGAAAGTGTAATTGCTACCATTTTGTTCACATTCATCACCTGGTTCCATACTAATAATTACAGGCAATTTGAAAAGGAAAATATTTTTGAATTGAAGGACTTAAGATGAATGAAAAGTACAACAGGGCAAAGTTATAAAGAATGTTAGCTTCAGGTGAATAGCACGATTTGCAAGCAACAGCTTTATGTTCCAGATGCCAATGAACAAGAGGCTCCAGCTTACTCTTGTTACTAGAAAATACTTGATAATAGAAGGACTGTGCTCAAATCCTTGCTCTGCTGTGGTAATTAACTGGGCAGCAGCAATCATGAAACCACACCTTAAATGACCTCCTGATGGTCTACCAGTGCTCGGCCACTACTAAGTCTATGATACAGTACACGTAGGACGAGTGACCTGCCTGTATGTTATCAGCAAACATGTGCCTTTGTATTAATCTTCTGCAACTTATCAACTGTGCTTTAAATATGATTGTACCTAGAACAGTTGTCTCTGGTTCTTATAGAGCTAAGCTGGGTGGAGGAGGTCTGGTGTCTTTGTTGGCAATGCTACTTTAAATCAATTTGTACTGCATGTTCTACCTGATCTGGCTGGTTTGTAAACACAAACAGTCAGTGGATGAAACTTATCACAGTTTCTCTAGCCTAAAGTGGGACCATGAGTACTCAGAAGCAGCACCAAGTGGGTGTGGGCTTCACAGAGGGGTGCAGGTCATGAAAGGTGTACTGAGTTATGTGAAAGGGTGGGGTGAAGGCAAGGGGCCTGAGGCCCATACATCCTTATATGGTCTCCTGTGGAGACCTTCCCTGAAGGACTAGGGAGTTCACTTGGGGTCCAGATAGGACTGTAACAATTCAGGGGGAAGAACCAATAACTTTGTTTCTGGGGAAAGTGGCAGGAATGGAGCAAACTCTTGTGTCAACAACTTCCCACTTTCCTGTGCCGATAAACCCTGTTCTTGCTGAGCCAGAGCTGGAGGAATTAATGGACAGGGAACAGTGGAGGGTTTGCCCACCAACACTCCACTGGGTGGGTGTGACAATCAGACACTCAATATCTTGTAAGACCCTATTAGGGTCACTGCAAGTCAGATGCGACTTGACAGCATATAGCAGTTTGTTCCACCCTTCTTCACAGGAGGTTAGCACAGTTTAAATAATTTCCCCCAATCTCTTGTATTCTCCAGTAATCATGCAGTGTAGGTTAGGCTGAAGGAGAGGATAGAGAAATAACAATGGGTCCAAAGAAACCTTACCCACTTACCCTCCCATGTCTGACGAAGTGGACTTGAACCACAAAAGCTCACATTAAAATATAACAGTTAATCTTTAAAGTGCTACAACGTTTTTGTTTTTATTTATTCTCTGATACAGTATGCCTTACCCACCCACTCAATCACTCACCAAACCACTCATTCATCCAGTTTACTGCCCCATTAAAGGACACCCTTGTTTCTAGGCAGTTTTCAGAATAAAACATTGAAACTCCAAAACAACCCCATAATATAATACATAACAAGCATGCTGAGTGGGCGGCATACAAATCAAATAAATGAATGAAATGAAATGAATGATGATATATTAGATGTAACCTTAAAAATGAGAAAGATTAATTAGAACACCCATCTGTGAGATATCTCCATAATATTGTAACATACAGAAGACTCGAACTGGATACTCACATCCTTCACCCAATTGGATCCCCAATGTGGCATTGAGCTAGACCTCCACCCCTGTAAGGGTACCCTTGAATAGGCATAGGAGTCAAGATCAGAAGGCAATACATATCATTTGGGAAGATGCTGAAACTCACCCCCAAGAAAGAAAATTCCAGAAAAACCTTGCTGCCCGATATGCTACATAGCATGGTAGGATCTATAAATTAATACAGTATTACACATTAGTAAAGGTAAAGTTTCTCTTGCTCAAAAGCCAGTCGTATCCGACTCTAGGGTTCAGTGCTCATCTCTGTTTCAAAACTGAAGAGCCAGTGCTGTCTGTTTCTGCAGACATTTCCATGATCATGTGGCAGGCATGACTAGACACTGGAGCACACGGAACGCTGTTTAACTTCCCACCGAAGTGGTCCCTATTTATCTACTTGCAATTTCTTGCTTTCCAACTGCTAGGTTGGCAGGAGCTGGGACAAAGACGGGAGCTCATTCCGTCCTGCAGTAATCGGGAATTGAACTGCTGACCTCCCGCCTTCCAGTCAGCATCTTTGCCATTTGAGCCACTGCAGTCCTAGTTTAATATTAATTGCTATATTTCAAACTTCTTTGTACCATTCATCTAATTGAAAATGATGTTTTACTTTCCAATTTCTTGTTACCATTAATCTTCCTGCTGTGAGGTTTCATTGGAGAGATCAATCTTATGGATCTATGAGGGACTATGGTCTTTGAGACCCAAAAGCTTCTCCTACATGTTGAGTTTGGTGAGCTATGGTTCATCCTATATTTGTATACAAAATCAATTCATTTCAGTGTGATTGTTCAACTCATGGCCTTTGTGTTGGAATGCAAGGCATTAATCTTATGGACAGGGATATACCTGTAATTTTGATTTTTCAAATGTCTTCAGCCAACACTGGGGAAAAAAATCAACCAATCAAGTCTATAAAATCACAGTTTCAGTATACGAATCCATGGAGTTTATATAAGTGATAATTTATTGTATTTCCATTGATTTAATGAGAATTTTCTAATTTTGAATAACAAATGGACTGAACTTCTAAAGTTTGTAAATCTCCTAAAAATGAGAACAATGAAATATGATCAGCATTGCTGGTGGCTCAGTACTTGGCAGGGCAATGGACAGTTCCTAATATAATCACATGGTCTGGATATACTGGTTTCTAACTTCTTGTTGTTAAACCAAGCAGTCATACAGCAAATTGGTTGAAAATGAAATGTCAGCTTCTTATTTTCTCAAACTGCAGTATCTCCTTATTCCATTCACACCACAACAGGAGCAAGAACCAAACACAGACAAAAAACTATCTGAAATTCATTCCCTAGGAATTTGTGTGCTTGCAAACATACTGAACACTGTAAACTGTGTGTTATACAATAGCTATGATTGTCAAAGGAGAGACTATAAACATCTGTTGCTAATCAGAATAATTTAATTCAATCTCTGCATGGCTCGTTTTCCTTATGCCATCACTTTATTTCTATGAATGGAAAGTGAATGTTTTTTTCTCCCTGGTCAGAATCAAAATAGCAATAAAACTGATCCCTTTGATCATGAGAAGCATGTGCACCAGAGAAGGACAGAATTTTAAGTAGGGTCCTTTTGCGACATAGTAGCTTCTATTCTCTATTTGAATTTGCTATAAATAATCTTTCAAAAGTTCACCCTGAGGTAAGGAGGGGCCTGGCCTTTGCCCTACAGCTTATCTGTCAATGCCAGGCAACCAGAGACTTCATTGGGGCTGCGGTAGCTCAGTGGTTAAGAAACTCGCCTTGTTAGCTGGAAGGCTGGCAAGTCAGCAGTTTGAGACCCAGGTACTGCATGATAGATTGAGTGCCCATCTCTGTCCCAGCCTTTGGGGACATGAAAGGAGCCTCATTTGGGCATTCCCTGAGCAGAGATTCTCCCACAAAAATAGTTTCAACCCACAATAATTACTGACATGAAATTCTTGCTGCTGCTGCTGTTGTTGTACAAATCATAAGAGTCATGGAGTACTGTGTGGCTGGAGTCCTTCAGAGAATGGACCAAATTGTCTGAGGGGATAAAAGAAGTGGGAGAGAAATAAGTGGTCTATTGTTCTTTTCATGATGCTTCATAAGTACAATGGAACCTTGTTTAATGCAATTAATGCCTTCTTCGGGACGTTTCTTACAACAAAGATTACTTTAACCAGATTTCCCATAGCAATACATTGAAAACCAAAATACTTTAACCAAAATGTGGTTTCCCATAGGAACGCATTGAAAACCAATCAATCTGTTCCGGAAAAAAATTCCATAAACCAAGCCACTATTTTCTATGGATTTCCTTTTGTTATGCAATTTTTATGTTAACCGAGCCATTGATTAACCTACAACTTCCACTGTAGTTCTTTGGGGGTTCTTCGAACTTAGCAAACATGTAGTTTTGTGAACTAGAGGGGGAGGCCCTTAGGGCTTCCAAATTCCAAACTTAGAAAGGTTTTCATTGTTTTGAATGTGCCTTTTGAACTGAAGATGTTTCATTTGCCTAGAATTATTTTGCTTCCTGAAACTTTAAATTGAAACCTGCTTTTGCTAAAATACCACATTATTTTCAATGAAGGACTGGAGTTGTTTAATTTTCTGTCCACTACCTTTCTAACTGCCTGACTCAGGTCAGGATGTGTAAGAAGGCAACAAAATCCTGGATTGCTTAGCTGCAGGGCATCAATTCAGGTGTGTTCCCACTAACTTGTAGGCCAAAGCTCTACTCAGGAGCAATGGGATAGTGACATAAGGTTTACCTAATTTTAATAGCTGCTTATTAATGAAGTATCAGGGTAATATGCAATCAAGGAAATGACCAGGCATGTGACTACAACATAGTCCAGTTCTTGTCAGTTAAGTGTAGCAGCTGATACAATTTAGGATTCTAGCTATCAAATTATTTGTTCCCAGTAAATTATGCTGTTTTAATTCAATAGTTATTCATCAAGGACTCTCCAAGTCCTCCAAGATTCCTTACTTCCAGATGACGGCAAGAAGAAGACAACTATTTCCTCCCACTAAGTTCTTTGTACTTGGTGTGAACGTTTTCTGTGCAAAATCATCATCTTTGTCCTTTCATGAGTAAAACATATATGATTAGAAAGAGAGGCAGAGTTAACTGCAAAAGACCAACATTTCCTTACTTCCTGTTCTGACAAAACACTGCTTCAGACAACTGACTAATACACATACTTATATACCTAATTGCATGCCAGGTATTCTGTGGGTTATCTCTAATCTCAGCTGGACAAAGTGTAATGATATAAACAACCTCAAAAAAAAAAGCCCAATATTATCATCAAAGCATGGACATGGGTGGTGCTGAAGTTGTTATGGACAAATCGAGACACATACAGGAAGACAATTTACAGGAAGACATGTCCTCAACATGCTGTGTACTCATTTTACTGATCTCAGAGGGATGGAAAGCTGAGCCATTGAACTCACAATGTCAACAGCAGCTTTGGCTGCAGTACAGCAGTTTAACCAGTGTGTCACCAATGTACTCTTGTTTGGGGAAAATTAGTCAGGTAGCACGTTGATGGTAGCTGTTATGAAACTATGCAGCATTTCCTGGCCTATTTCCATTTCATCCATGAAGTATAATCTATAATAGAAATACGTCCCTACCATACAGAATTCCCCATATACCCCCATACTGCTTCTGCAATAGCATTCCTATTTTAAGATTTCCAATCTCCAGCCTTCAATTATCTATGTCCTGGAAAGCTGGCGAATGAGAATGGAATTATACAAACAAATGGAAACCTAACCTGTATAATCTCTTCTATCTACTGAATGTATGTATGAAATTTAGCTATTAAAATATTTAGGTAAAAAGGCTATCTACATTTGGGAAACTGCATATTTGATTAAGTCTAGAAACAGTACTGATCTGAAGCATCCTGCAGCAGAATCCAAAAACGGTCTATGAATACAGTTTATGTACAAGTCTACTTAAATCAGGAGCTCTCAACCTTTTTAAGTTGGGGGCCGGGTCACCCTCCCGCAGACAGCTTTGGGGGCCAGACAGCCATTTTGCCCTTTCTCCACCACATGACATTTCCTGATGTGGTGGAGGTGGTGGGGAGCCACATGAAATGGTGCTGTGGGCCGCATCCAGCCCATGGCTGCAGGTTGAGAATCCCTGGCTTAAATGAATGCTGGATCGACATGCTTCTTCCAAAGCACAGATTTCCATTTCTAGAAATGTTTGTGTGAACTGTTAGTCAAAATGAGTTGCACAATGAGCAGACCTTGCTTGAAGCTGTTTGCAATGAATTCAAAGCCCTTGAAAGAAAAGAGGGAGAATGTTTTCTTGGGAGGGGGCATCAAAATGAGCACCTACCCCCTCATGCTGCCCATTAATGTGTACAAAGGAAATGAGAAGTTGATGAAACATGCTGCAAGGTAGATTGTAAAGCTGAGAGTGTTGAATCAGCAATCATCTGGTCTGTCGTTTGCAGCTATTTAATGCTTAAAGTTTGAATGTGCTCAGTGTGAGTCTGGGTTCATACTGTACTCATGGCAGAATTGTTTCTTGGAGCAGTCAACCTCTCACCCCTTTCCTTCCCCTTGAGGAAGACAGAAATTTTAAAGCCAACATCTAAGTGTCCAGCAACTGCTCAGTGGATGTTAACAAAAAACAAACAAACCACTTGCTGCATAGAAATCAATGCTGCAGGTTTGCTCTTGTAATGACAAAATCAAAGGACATCAGAGGAAGTGCAACATAAGAAACATTTGGATACAGAGAATGTAACAACTCTTTGCACTAACTGGGAAACAATTAATGTTCAGCATGTTGCAGAAGTTCATATTTCCCCATTTTAGTCATAAATTTAGCTGTTGTCCCAAAAGTGTGTTAACTGGTCAACCGAAAAAATACAAATGAGAAAAAATATATATCATAGCCACATGTATGTTGCAAATAGATTCAAACACAAACATCATTATGAAAAGAAGTCATAGGAGTGGTCTATAAATAATGTCTTGCTTAGTTTTAATTGTTAAAACAAGCATTCTTGAAACCTCATGATGGATATTCTATTAAAATTGCCACCTCCGTAGTCTCATTGCCAGGCACTGTTATTAAACAGGCCACAATCTGTTGGATAGGGCATGGGTGGGCACATGAGATTTTGTACATGAGATTTAAGTGTGCAAGCATGGATAGCCTCAGGCAGCCTTAAGAAATTTTGTATCTGAACATAAGTTTGGTCTGTTCTACTGATGAGAACTGAGAGGGTGACAGAACCAAGGGTTTCATCTCAATCCAGCTTGCCAGCCAGGGCTGGCTGGCTAAGTACAGGCTGCTCCTGGAGCATGGGACTTGTCCATGTCAAGAAAGGATAAGGGCCTAGTTCGTTCACCTGTTCCTGTCCATTGGTCTTGGGCACTACCTTTAGACTCAACCTAAGGTTAAGGGATTAAACAGATAATAAAGTCTGACTTGTGTCTCACTTCTTTATTTTCTGGTTGGATGGTAATGGACAGTCTTCTGATTGTGCTTATGCAAGGTTTGTGTTTTTGTTATTGAGTCACACAGTTGATTCCGACCCTTCGCAACCCCATGGACCACCGCACGCCGGGCACCTCTATCCTCCACCATCCTCCTCAGCCTGCCCAGCTTTGTGCCCATTGCATCAACAATGCCATCTAACTATCTCATTCTCTGGCATCCCCGTCTTCTTTTGCCCTCGACCTTTCCCAGCATCAAGGCTTTCTCAAGTGAATCCTCTCTTCTCATTTGATGTCCAAAGTACCTTAACTTCATCTTCAATATTTGACCTTTCAAGGAGCAGTCGGGGTTGATTTCTTTTAAGACAGACCTATTTGTTCTCTTTGCTGCCCAGGGCACCCTCAAAATTTTTCTCCAACAACACATCTCAAAGGCATCTATTCTTCTGCACTTGGCCTTCCTTATGGTCCAGCTCACACAACCTTACATCCCTACCATTGCTTTGACTATGCGGACTTTTGTTTGCAAGGTGATGTCTCTACTTTTAACTATGTTGCCCAAATTTCTCATAGTTTGTTTCCCAAGAATTAAGTTTGTGTAGCTTGTTGCTATTGCTGCTGCTAAGTGCTATCAATTCACCTCTGACTTATAATGACCAAATGAATGAATGACCTAAAACTGTCCTGTTCTCAACAGCCCTGACCAGTTTTTGTAAACATAAGACATGGACTTCATTTATGAGGTCAATACATCTATATTTGGTCTTTTCCTTTTCCTGCTGCCTTTGATTTTCCCTAGCATTAAGGTTATTCTGACGTCTTCTCATGATGTACTCATAGTATAACAGCCTCAGATTCATCATATTTACTTTCAAAGAAAATTCAGACTTGATTTTATCTAGGATCCATATCACTAATTGATTAGTAGGTGATATTTGTCAGCAGCAAATTATTGAAATGTATACAAACACCATCAGGATTCTAAACACTGAGGTAGTAACCTTAGAAATTGGGTAGACATTGACACTGCATGTACTCTGTTAGAGAGAACAGATCTCCTCTTGGATGGCTACCAAATCCAAGTCTGATTAAATAATTGAAAAGAGAAAGACTGGGGACTTTGAAGACTCTCATATACATGTTGTAACAGCTGAAAAGCAGGCTTTATAGAAATACATAGGCTACCTGGTCGAACAACCATATCTAGGGTGGAAAAACTAGACATTGGTCCAGGATGATGAATTCAAAATTGGCAAAAAAAAAATGCTGAAGAAATACAAAACCACTCTTTAGTATTTGCTCGTGAAAGTGTGCCAACCTGCTCACCCATGTGTTTCTACTTTCTTTGCCACTCCTTCCTGAGCAGAAAGAAACATAAAATGGCCAACCTAGAGTAGAATCAATTTGCCAGAAGTGATGCCTTGCTCCCTATTTCTCCTTAACTTGGTAGGGTAGTAAAGTCCTGGGCATCAAAACTGTTATGTCTCTGCTTTGTCACAGTCCTTCCTACCCGAGTGAAATAAGCTGTAGTTCAGTATGCTTTTTAATCTATTTAATCTATTTTTGTATTTGTACATATAAAATAGGATATGCAGTTTTATGCAAATCAATCACCCCATGTTTTTTTCTTGGTGACAAACATCCTTAAATGGTTATGCTAGCAGATGCCAATGCAAGCGCAGCGCCAAAATGGCTGCCGTGCTCTTTGCGGGAGCCCCCCCACAGGACGAAGGCATCCGGGTAGTTAGGGGCGTGGCCAGCTCCCTTATAAAAGGGGTGGCCACGAGGCAGCCGAGCTGCCATTTTGCGAAGCGACGGAGCGGAGAAGTTTTTCCCTCTTACTCCGTCGCTTTTACCTGAGCGGGAAGCCTTTTGGCTGCTGACCTTCCTCTTTTCGGCTTCCCTTAGGTCCGACTGAGATGCCTTCGAAGAAGAAGGTGGCTGCGAGCGCGGCTCGGGCGGTTCGGAGGCGCAATCCGGGTCGGAGGACCGCGGCTGCACCTTCCCACCAGCCGCCTTTGCCGGCTCCCAAAGGGACCGGTGGGATGGGGTCTATTACCCCCTGGCCGGAGGCCGGGGACCTGAGCAGGGGTCCAGCTTGGGCTGCGGCCCGCGGCCCGCAAGTGGCGGACGCCGCTCCTGGTGCTCACTCTACTGGGCCTCCCTCTATCGGGGTGCAGCTCACTCCAGGGCCTTCCAGCCTTGGGGGGTGGTGTGGTCCCCTCCCTTGGCAGGTGCCTACGCCAGCCCTGCCGGGCCTGGGTGGGGGATCATGGCCATATTCGGGCCCCGGGGTGCAAGGACCTGTACCCACGCCCGTAACGGGCGGGCCGGCTGGCCCGTGGCCCCACGCCACTGTGGAGGCCTTACTGGCCCGCGTGGCGGCACTTGAGGCTTCCCTTGCTCGGGCCAGCCACGCCGGGGCACCTTTTGGGGTGCACTTTGACGCGTCGTCTGCTGGGCAGCGGCAGGCGACGGGACGGGTCGAGCAGCTTGAGGCCCGTGGCGCGACTTCGGCCACTGCCTCGCAGCTCCCCAACCAACAGGCCAGCACGGGTCAGGCCCCGACGGCGAGCTCTACGGCGGTCGTGAGCTCCGACGCCCCCAGTGGGCCGGAACCCCGGGTGGGGGCGGCCCGCGGGGGTGCAGCATGTGAGTATACGGTACAAACTAGTGCACCTACACATGTGGCTACGTTGGGGGGGGGCTTTCCAATGGCCTTGGCCTCGCATGGGTGGTGCGGCGGTACAGCCGCTGACGCACCACCAGGCGACGTCAACCACCACCCAGGGCCCCGGGGTGGGGAGCGTTTCCTACCCTGTGGGGAATGTTTTGGGGGTGGCTGGGCTAGTCCAAGCCCCTTTCCAGATGCCCACAGTTTCTGCTGTGCCTGTCTCGGCCTTGCCGACAGCGGGCTATTCCTTGCCACTGGGTGACCACTTGGCACAGGCCACCAGAGAGAAAATATGGCGAGGGGAGTATGTTGATATCTTCTCACTCCTAAACAGGGAGCCCACCAAGGAAGAGAGGGAGGGGCAGGATGAGAAGGATAAGGAACAGGCACGTCGTCGCAAGCCACCACGAACGTGGGCCAACTGGCTGCCGGCTTACCTCATCTACATGGCGGTGTACCTGAGGGCCCGGCCGGATCTGGCAATTCCGATGGTCCAGTATTTGGACAATATCTATCGGGCGATGGTTGATTTTCCGGGCCCGTCGTGGTTGGCTTATGACGAGGAATTCCGTATGCGAATTCCCCTGCACCCTGAGATGAGGTGGGATGAGCCATGCCAGAGGCTTTGGCTTCTGTATATGACGCCCACGCGCCACGCGCCAGGGGAAAGATACCATTGTGGACATGCGGTCCAGCGAGTGGCTCCAGCACAGGTTCCCCGCCAAGTGGCGGGGCAGGGGGTTCCAGCCCGCCCGCTGTGCTGGACTTTCTCGTCTAATGGTTCATGCAATAAGAAGAATTGCAAGTACAGACATGAGTGTCCCACCTGTGCGGGCCCCCATGCGGCCTCTGCCTGTCCCAGGCCTGGAGGGACGCGGGGCAGAGGGAGGGGCGGACAGGGGGCTGGCAAGACTGCCGCAGATGGAGCTGGTTCACCGAAAGGCTCCCTCCCCAATTAATGTGGACATGCTGGAGCGTTGGCTCGCATTGTACCCGAAGGGGGAGGATGCAGATTATCTCCTTCAGGGCTTTAGACAGGGGTTCCGTATTCCTTTCATGGGTGATAGGTCCCCTCAGGATGCCCCCAACCTTTTGTCCCTTAGGGGGAGGGAGGAGGTGGCTGCCGCCAGCATCAATAAGGAGGTCAATGCGGGCAGGGTCGCTGGCCCTTTCCCTGCACCCCCGTTCACTAACCTCAAGGTATCGCCCCTGGGCTTGGTTCCCAAGAAGTCACCGGGCGAGTTTCGCCTTATCCATCACTTGTCCTACCCAGCCGGCCGATCGGTCAACGATGCTATCCCTGACGACCTTTGCTCAGTCAGGTATACATCTTTTGACCACGCACTGCGCATGGTGCGCTCATGTGTCCCGGGTGCGCTGCTGGCTAAGTGCGACATTAAGTCGGCTTTTCGCCTCTTGCCAGTGCACCCGGGCGACTTTGAATTGCTGGGTTTCAAATTTCGGGGCGGATATTATTTTGATAAGGCCATGCCTTTTGGCTGTTCCATATCATGCTCGGCTTTCGAGCGTTTCAGTACCTTCCTAGAGTGGGCTTTCGTCCGCAGGTCAGGGTCCCGGTCTGTAGCCCATTACCTGGATGACTTTTTATTCGGGGGTGAACGGGGCTGGGACACGTGTACACGTCTCCTCAACACATTTCAGACGCTAATGGAGGAACTCGGTGTCCCTTTAGCGCCCGAAAAGACCGAGGGCCCATTTACACAGCTAGTCTTCCTGGGGGTGGAGATTGACACGATAGCGCAGGCGTCTAGGTTACCGCGGGATAAGGTGTCAAGGATAGTGGCCCTTATCTCGGACTTGTTGGCCAAGCGCAAGGCATCACTGAGGGAACTGCAGGTGCTGCATGGTCACCTTAATTTTGCCTGCAGAGTGGTCGCACCGGGCAGGGCTTTTGCCCGGCGCTTGTGCGACGCTATGGCAGGATTATCCAGGCCTCACCATAGGGTTAGGCTTACCCGGGGTATCAGGGCAGACATGCTTGTCTGGTTACAGTTCCTGAGGGAGTTCAACGGGGTCTCATTTTGGAGGCATGACCTCCTGGCTTCCCCTCAATTTCAGATTCAGTCTGATGCCTCGGGATCCCTCGGTTATGGGATGTACTTCAATGGGAAGTGGGCCTATGGTGGGTGGCCACCGGCCTGGGCAGGCACGGGTCGCCTGCGTGATCTCACATATCTGGAATTTTTCCCTATCCTGGGTGCTTTGATGCTATGGGGCCAGGAGTGGTCCAACTCGGTCGTGCATTTCTGGTGTGACAATGCGGCTGTGGTCCACATTGTAAATGCACAGACTTCCAAATCGCCCAGGGTTATGGATCTAGTGCGCCAATTTGTGTTGCGCAGCCTGTGCCTCAACGTACTGTTCAGGGCCAGGCATGTCCCAGGGGTTAATAATGATATTGCTGACGCTATGTCCCGCCTACAGATCTCCCGGTTCTGTGCCTTGGCCCCGGATGCGGAGGAATTTCCCTCGCCAATCCCGGAGGAGATATGGACCATTGGCAAGGAGAGGTGAACCGGGCGATTGGCCTGTCGCTAGCGCCACGCACCCGTAAGGCGTATCACCACGCAATTAATTCTTTCAGGGCATTCTGTACTCAATTTCAATTGCCAGGAGCCTGGCCGATCCCGGTAACCCATGTGCTGCGGTTCATGGTTTACCTGCGTTCTCAGGGCCTTGCACCTCGCACCATAGCATCTAAGCTTTCAGCGTTGGCTTTTATGGCCAAGGTGGGGGGTCATGTGGACAGCACCTCTGACTTCCGTGTGAGACATGTTTTGGAGGGGTGGGTGCGCGAGCGCGGGCGTTGCCCGGACGACCGCCACCCGATTTCCCCAGGGGTCCTTACCCAGTTGGCCCGGGGCTGGCCTTGCCTCTGTTTTGATGCATATGAGGCAGCCCTGTTCCATGCAGCCACAACGGTGGCATTTTTTGGAGCGCTCCGCATCAGCGAGCTTGTGATGCTGTCTAAGGCGGATGCAAGTCGTAGGGCACTGGAACTCGAGGATGTCTGTGTAGCCAAAGACTGGGCTCAGTTGAGGATACGTTCCTCTAAGACCGATCAGCATGGCGTCGGCAGTGGTGTGCGACTGCTACGGTGTTCTTTGGCAGACATCTGTCTGGTTGGTGCCCTACAGGAATTCCTGGCACTGCGTGGCATGCACCATGGCCCGTTTTTCTGTCACCAAGATGGGTCTCCCCTTACTAAATTTCAATTTTGGAAGGTGACGGGCAAAGCGCTGGCCAGTGTGGGCCTCCCAGGCGCCCGCTATGGCACTCATTCATTCCGTATAGGGGCGGCCTCGACCGCTGCGGCTTTTGGGTACTCAGGGGCTGACATACGTAGCATGGGACGGTGGGGTTCGCAATGTTTTCAATTTTATGTGCGCCCACTCCCGCCGTGAGTACCAACCCAGTCACCTTACCTACTTTCCCTCATTTTTTCCTTTACAGACCCGGGGTGTCGTATTACACCGGTGACAGTATGGCTGGTGGGCCATAGCTACGTGCACAGGGCAGCGCGTTACGCTGCGGCGACAGAGTGGGGACCCCGACTGGGACTGGGTGCATACGCAAGTCTCACATGGCATGGTAAGCCTGGGATGTTATGGCGGGAGCTGCTGCCTTTCCTTTTTTCAGGCCAGAATGCTGACCCGCCTGACATTCTGATCATACACCTGGGGGGCAATGATTTGGGCCAGGTCACCGGCTTGTCGCTGAAGCATGCGATTTGCGAGGACCTCGCCTACCTGCATTACGTCTGGCCCGCCACAACCCTTGTTTGGTCGGACATGGTCCCGCGCCATTCCTACAGAGGGGGTGTTGACCTCCTGGCCCTTGACCATCCTAGACGCATGGTGAATAGGGCAGTGGCGCGTTTCCTTGTCGACAGGGCTTGGGGGAGGGTCAGTCGTCACCCCGCTATTAGCCTCCAAAGTTATGACTTGTATGCAGGGGATGGGGTCCATCTGTTGCGAGGAGGTATGGACCTCCTGTTGGGTGATTGGCGAGCAGGCCTGTTGACCGAGCTGACGGTCTGGGGGGGGCATCGAGCCTTCTTTGAAGCCCCTCCGTGTGGCTGGTAGCACTGGTAAGGTAAACATTATGACCCACAGGTATCCGGCAAGTTCGCAATTGACTGGACAACACTAGACAGGCATAGGTTGGTTAAACGTTGTCCGGTCAACGCCGAACTAGGCGACGGGGTGATGGCTATAGCTAGACAGCATGCATCACCCCGCGATTTTACGGATACGCGTCAGAGGGTGGGGTCATTAGTTAGATATTGACTACGGTCAACAATTTGTTTGTGGTCAACAAACAAATTGATACAAATGGATACATTGTAGCAATTGCCGTTGGCAATTTTGGGTGGTACCTTACCAGTGTTACTTCGGCCTGCTTGCCTTAAGAATTATGATTGGTCAATTACCAATAGAAATTTATAATTCGGACTAGGGCATGAATCAATAAATGTGGCCCAATGCCGTTATCCACTTTCATTGGTGTCTGAGTCCTTTATTGGGGGGTGCGCCTGCAAACAGTTTTGTGCATTTGTTTAAGGTTCATTATACTATTTTGACAGCCCAGATTCAAATAACTAATTAGGTATTGAAAAGGTACACAGATGACCTTACTTGGGTTGTTGAGATGGGAACTTAAACATATAAATTTTTAGCAAATAGTAAACAGAACTTTGTCATCTACAAATATATATTGTTACTAATATAAAAGGCAGCAAAAGTGAGAACAAAATCTACTTGTTGAGGTTGTATTCTGGCATATAAAATTTAATCTTTCCGATACTGTAAAAGAATAAATTGTGGTATATCTTTATTCTGAATGAACAGATAAAGGTTAGGCTGCCATGTTGCTCCTCTCCCTCATGAAAACCTTTGAACAAACATCATAGATAGAAATAAAAGCAGATAGAAATGAAACATGAGAAAATATACATGGTTAACCCATATGCACACTAAACCTTTGTAACCTTGAAATTAAATCACCTCACTTATCTATAAAATTGGAAAGCTAGATGTGAGATAGAAAATTTGATTCATGCCTGAAACATGCCATTTTGGGAAGGCATCAAGGTGGAGCAGAAGCCTGCTTTTGTTGTCAGTGGTGTTAAGTTTGATTCTTTGCCACTTGCCATGCTTATTCAAGACAATTTTATTCTTCCAGCCAAATCTGTCTTGAAAACAACATTTATGTGTTATAGTTGCATTTTAATTATGTATGGTAGGCTATGGTTTTACATAAAATTAAAAAAGGGGTTCAAAAATTAAGTAGACAACCTGCTCTGGAGAGGTTGCTCCTTGAGCCAACTTTAGCACTTGGTGTCCAAGTGAGCACAGTGGCTTGGAGTGCTTGGGACCAACTGAAATTGGCCCACCAGTGCAACCGTTCCTATACAGCAACAACATAGATACAGTAGTTAATACACTAGTATTGGACTAATGTAATACACTTTATGTAGTGCTCCCCTGAAGACGACATTGACACTGCTATGAGTGCAATATGTGGCAGCTAGACTGGTAGCTGAAACAGCTTTCAGAGCACATATGACACTGGTTCTGGAAGAACGTCATTGGCTGCTACTTCCAGTATGAGCTCAAGATATTGCTAATGACTCTAAATGGCTTGGGACCTGGATGCTTGAGGGAACACCTCTATATATAAACCTGTCCAAACACTAAAATCTGCTGTTGGGATTCCCTCCATGTCCTGCTAGGAAGAACAATCCAGTATTAAGAGATAAGGGTTTCTTGGCCATGAGCACCAAGTAAGACCTATATAATGATCTTGCCACTACTGTATATTGTAACATTCCAAAGTTAAAACATGGATATTTACTAAGGCCTTTGAGGATTAATGCTGTGGAATCTTCCTCATTGTTATTGATTTTAATATATATACAGTATATAGTTTTAAACTTGGCGAGCGGGCGGTGATAGAAGTCAAACAGACAGGCAGACAGACAGACAGACAGACAGACAGATTTAACATACTAAATTGTTTTACATTGTTTTTATTGCTGTGCTCCACCCTGAAGTATACATCCTCATGGAGTAGAATATATACGATCTAAAAAAAATTAAGTATCCATTTTATAGCCAAGTGATCAACTCAATGACTTTTACATCTTTTAGTCTTTTCATCCTATATACAGATTGTGCCCTAATGTTAGATTCACTTAATGGAGATATATATTTCCCCCCCCCCAAAAAAAAACAACAACAACACACACACACACACAACTGACCATAATATGCTATACATTCAGAACAGGTGCCCACATAGGATTGAAAGATTGTTGCAGGGGTCAGTAACCTTTTCAAGTTGGGGGCTGGGTCATGCTCCCTCAGACAGTTGAGGGAGTCTGGCTGGTGTTCTCCTACCATAAACGCTGCTGTAAATGCATCCGTGGCCACTTCCAGCAGCAGCGGTGGTTGGAGAGAGGGTGGAGGGTGGATTATTTGGCACCATGGGCCAGATTCAGCCCACGGGCCATAGGTTACCAATCCCTGGTTTATTGACCAATACTTAGTTCATTTTTGCATTACGAGAAAGAGGTTTGCCTGTGCGCATGCACATGCGCATGTGCATTTTTTTCACATTTCAGTTTGTGTGTGTGAAATTTTTTTAAATTGTTGAATTCTGTGTAGAGCTACTATATTTTGCACATACTATAAATGTTTTCATGCAAAATTTGCAGTTTGTTACACAATGCAATTATTTGTGCAAAATGCAATAGGTTTTGCCAATGCTGCTAATCATCTTGCTTTCCTATAAGAGAAGATAGTCTTGCAGCAGTCGATATGTTTCCTAATGTGGTGTGTCTATATGTCAGGATACCCTTTCTTGACAAGGACGTTTGTGAATGTTACACCATTAAATACATTACACTGTATACCAATATCTGCACATGGAAATAACATTTGAAGAAACAAAATGGTCAGTAAACCACTTTCACTTGTTATTTGCCAGAAAAGGGTAGCAAATTATTGTTTGGTTTTGTTGCCTTTCCAATCTAACATTATTGTTACGAAGACTGTGTTAGTGATGTTTACAGAAATTGAGGAGAATGAGTAACCATTCAATAGTTTCATGGAGAAAAACCAAAGCTTGATTGCAACAAACAAGTTGTTTCTAATGAACTTCGTTTTGCAGTCATCAAGTCATTACTAAGTTATATCAGGAAAACAAGAAGAAATAATGTATCTACTTTGGTGGTGTAATTGTTATGGTCTCTTGTGAAGGTTACTTGTAGAGTCATATCTCATTGCTCAGATATGCGCTCTAACACAAATAGCCTGGGGGGAAAAGTTACCCTACTTACTCTAATGATAATCAGTTGCTTCTGGGAGCTGTAACCATATGTCTTTTTTAAAAAAAACACTCAACCTCCCAAAGTCTGAAAGAAATATACAGACAAAATCCTGGATTCAAGTCTTCTAAGAATTATATTTCAATTCAATTTTGATCATAATTTACCAAAATATTCAAAACTCATATAAGAACTGATTGATTTTTCCACCTTTGACTCAGAAAACCCCTTCTTTGTCAGTCCAATACAGAATCCCACACCCTCAGCCAAATAGCTCAGTGGTTTGGGTATCTAGCTGTGGAGCCAGAGATTGGGAACTTGATTCCTTGTAGAGATTGGGGCCGCTCGCAGGGATGAAATAACATACGCACACACGGATCAGGTTGCAAGTGAGATGACACCCAGGGGGGAACTGGATGGTCTCTTTTATTGACAGCTTAGCATACCTTGGACCGCACTACATTACAGGCTAAAGGAAACAGGGTGGAACAACAGGCTACATGCATGTTGGTCATTGATTAGGGATCCTATGTGACAGAGGGCAACTAGCAAGTGAGGGGTCAAGCAAAGCGTCAAGGAGTGGGGTGATGGAGATGATCTGGTGAGAAAGATAGGCAGGGAATTTGTGACTAGGAAAGCAACCCTGTGGATCTTGATTAGGGGCTTGTGCTGGAGATGCGCTTATCAGCTTGGTCCAGGAGATGTCCGGAGGTTTGCTCTCATGCCTTTGGGCACGATTCCCAGGCTGCACGGCCCAAGCGACCTGACCTTTCTCCTGCCAGGGACTGAAGGCTTATGGGATGAGGGCAATTCTTGGGGTGAGCTAGGAATACTTTGGGGGTGAAGACTAAGCAATTCCTACATCCCCTCTCTTTCGTTTAATTTAATGGTGGTGTGCTGTTGCAGCACCTTGTATAAATGGGGCAATTCTTCCTTAGGGGGTCTCTGGTACCTAGGCTGAAAGGCGGGGCTGCACCTTGAAAGCAGAGTGGGTAGGCATTGCAGGCAACAGCAGCCGATGAAGAGGATTGCTATACCTATGACCAAGTACTGTACCAACTGTTTCACCCATTCTGAGGAAGGGAGCCAAGACCAAAGATTATCCCACAGAAAAGACAGCAAATTATCAGTGTGTATGTTGTTTTTCAAAACATTTTGAAGGTTATCCAACTCATCCTCGGTGGTCCAGTTGAGATCGTGAAATTTTAACTGACAGCCCTTTTTCCCAACCACCCGGCAAAAACCTCCCTGTTTGGTGAGGACATAATCAAGGGCAATTCTGTGCTGCATAAGGATTTGGCTGAGTTCTACTATCTCCGACTGGAGATCCCTTGCTACTCTCCCGGTGGCCTTAACAGATTTTTTCAACCAGCAAGTGAGAGCGAGAATGGATCTGTGGTTCTCTTGTGCAATGATACCTGGATAGGAGCCCAGAGTCAGGGCTCCGGCAATTGCTGCGGCAGCGGCTCTCCCCCAGGAGGAGGAACCGCTTAGCCAGACATTGGTAATTACTTTGTCCGAGCATTGCGGACCTAGCATCCCGACACCTTGCGGTGTCGGTCGTTTGAAGAGGGACAGCTTCGGGCTTCTCTACTTGCACCGGGAAAGTTAGTTAACCCAATCATGCACATTGATAGTTGCTGGGGTGATAGTTAGTTGCAATGCCTTTGAAAAAGAACCATAAGTTAGGATCCCGCAACTACTACCACCCCACACAAATGTCCCCTGGGCCAATGTAAGTGGGGAACTGCAGTGGGGAAAAACCATAGATGTCCCTCCATGTGGATTTGGATAGGTCAATGGAACTTTTGTAAGAGCTGTTGAAACAACCAGAAATAATTAGTGCACCCAGTAAAATTCTCAAGCTTGCTCAAAACCAAGCTCACCCTGGTCAAATCATTCCACTTATGGCTCCACATACCCCTGCTCAAACAACAATAACATATGCCCTTGGTGTATGCGTGGAATTTCATGTACCTCCATTTAACCTCATTCAATTGGTGGGGTGCTTGGGAGAACAGACTATTGGGCTGATTAAGTTGTTGCATTTGGGAAATGACAACGGAGGGTTCATTGATCATAGCAGGCATGAAAGAAAAAGATGAAACTGTGTCAGAGTTTTCATAATACAAAACTGCGTCTCGGCCATGAATGTCAAACATATAGTGTGCATATCGTACCCACATGTTGAGGCTGTTTATTCCCCCCTCCCCCAGCGGAAGTCCACATGTCAAAATGAACAAGATGAGTAGTGAGTTGTAGGTGAGCTGTGCAATGGTAGCTGCAGTAAAGTTCTCCTGTGTATTGTCCCTTCCTTGGCCTCACAAAGAGGTGTCTGCCTGGTCGCTAAGGCATTGATCTGTCCCCAGGTCACTGGGGGGTGGGCTGGTACTGCCTTGCGGGCCTCGTGCTTTCTCCGCTGTGGCAGCTGGGGCTGGACTCCCATCTGCTGGAGCTCCGGAATCGGATTCTGGGGGAACTGATGCCATGCCATGTGGTCATCTCAAGGCTGGTTTTACACACCTGCTTGGCACCCAAAGCGGACCTGTAGTGGTGAGAACAACTATGTAACCCCCTCCCCATGTAATTAGGTTAACCAGACCTCTCCAAGTGGGGTCCGGCATCTGTCTATAATCGACCTCTGGCTGCGGAAGTGGCGGAAATGCAGTTCCTGAGGGGGAAATTCTGAAAAAGTTAAATTTAAATGGTTATAGGTGAATAGAACGGTGTATAGCCTCTGTTGAAAATCCGGGAGGGTATGGCTGGTCTCCTCCCTTCTTCTTTGTTTTTCTAAAAGAGAGCGGGCCCCTTGTCTGTTTTCATGGCCTCTGGTTTGCGTAAAATAACAATACAGATTAATAAGTGATTCTGTACATGTTTCGCATTCTTCCCCTTTTGAGCGGTTGCCCACTCATAATGAGAAAAAGTGTCCACTATAACGTGCAAATATTTCCACTTCCCAAACTCAGGATAGTGTGTTACATCCATTTGCCAAAGTTGGTTGGCTTTGAGACTGCAGGGATTGACTCCCCATTCTGGCATGGAGTGCATTCCTGTGCACTGCAGGCATGAGCGGACAATTTGTTGCGCCTTGGTGAGAGGCAGATCAAACTGCTTCACCAGGGCTTTTGCGTTCTGGTGGGAAAAAGTGTGACTTTGAATCGGAGTGGCGAATAAGCCTCCCGCTACTTTGACCGCGTGGTCTGCCCAGTCGTTGCCTTCCAACAGCCAACCGGGCAGCCCTTGATGGCTGCGAATATGGGCTACATACAGATTGTGTGTACGTTGGTGCAACAAGTGCTGCAGAGAAAGAAATAATGCCATTTAATTATTGTCAATAGCGGGTGTAACGTAAGCCCCTGGCAACTGGTAAATGAGATTCCTTACATACATGTTGTCAGTGATGATGTTTAAGTCCTGCTTGGGGAATAACTGAAGGGTTAAAATGACCGCTGCAACCTCTGCTCTTTGGGCAGACTTTTGCGGCATGGTGATTTTGATCTCCCACTTTTCTGGGGTTTGCCAGGTGACCACCACCCTCGTTTTGCTGCTGTCAGTAAAGACCATCAGCAAGTCCTGTAAAGGACGGTCGGAAAGGAGGGATCCTAAAGTGACAGCATCTTTCTGCATGCAGATCAACCACTTGTCCTTATGGTAGTGAAAGCCTATTTCCCCTGTGTACTCTGTCAAAGCGATGGGGAGTGAGTCTCTGGTACAAGACTTGCTCCTTGCTAATCAGGAGGATGATTTCCTTGACATCAAATCCTGAGAGATTCTTGGCTCTCATGCACCCTTTTTGAATAAATTCTGCTAGCATTTCTGAAGAGCAAATTATGTTCCTGGCTGGTGTGTGAGGCAAATAAACCCATTCAACCAAAATTGCAACATCCTCATCTCCCTTGGTGCCCAAAACTGTAAATAGGATTTAGACGTGCCCAGAATGAAAAGGCTAAGTGGCTGATTGGGTGCTGGGACCCAATCCACCCAGATTTCTGCCAGCAACGCGTTAATGTTACCCAAAAAAATCTAATCCGGAAAATCAGAATGACTTTTGTCCAGTAGCACTCACACCTGTAATCATGAAGTCCTTTGAAAAGCTGGTACAAAATCATGTCATTGCTTGCTTGTCTATCAGAGGGATTGGATACATTCCAATTTGCTTATAAAACAAAAAGATCAATGGAGGATGCTGTGGTGATTGCTCTCCATGCTGTTCTTGCACATTTGGAGCAATGAGGGGGGGGGGTATGCCAGATTGCTCTTTGTGGATTTTAGCTTGGCATTTAATACCATTCTACTGCAACATCTAATATCTAAACTGGAAGATCTGGGGCTTACACCATCTCTTTGTGGGTGGATATTGGATTTTCTGTCGGCTCGCTCCCAGAGGGTCCGGTTGGGCCCTTACATCTCCAATATGCTTAGTACTAATACAGGAACACCATAGGGATGTGTGCTCAGCCCGCTCCTTTATATTCTCTATACGTTTGATTGTGTCTCTGCCCACCCTAGTAATAGGATTGTCAAATTTGCAGATGACACGACCGTGATCAGACTCATCTCTGATAAGGCAGGTGAGACGGCTTATAGAGATGAGGTGGAGCGGTTGATAAAGTGGTGTAGAACCAATAACCTGCTCCTTAATATAAAGAAAATGAAGTAGCTTGTGGTGGACTTTAGGAAGCAGAAAAGCGATGTCCAGCCACTTTTGATTGATGGAATCTGTGTGGAGAGGGTAACAACATTTAGATTTCTGGGCATTGAGTTACAGGAGGATCTGTCCTGGAGTGTCAACACAAGGGGGCTTGCGAAGAAGGTACAGCAGAGATTGTATTTTTTGAGAACATTAAGGAAAAACCATCTTCCACAAAAGCTGCTGCTTGCCTTCTATCATTGCACCATTGAGAGCTTCTCACAAATGGCTTCCCACAAATCTTCCATTGATCCCTTCGATGTGGCCATGCTGGAGAGATGGAATCTCTATGAACGCCAGTTTCACCATGCCAGACGAGGATCAGAAGAGGTCCTGCTTCTTCTCTAAGTGCGGCCTGGCCACTCTGGAACTTGCCATCCACATGTTGCTGCCCCGGGACATCAGTGCGGTTCCCCTCGCGGACATCCTTGTGGCTCTCCGGAACCACATCCAGCCCAAGGTGTCCATCTTCCCAGCCCTGGTGGCATTCCACAGACGAGATCAACGCCCCGGGGAATCTGTTGCAGACTATGCCGCCGCACTGAGGTTGGCTGCCGCCCCATGCCAGTGGGACAACTTGGAAGAGACGCTCCGTGACTGCTTGCTTGCTGGCCTGAGGGATGAGGAGATGCAACACCAGCTCATGACCAGGGAAGTCTTGATGTTCAAGTCAGTCTTTCGAGAGGCATTGGCATCCAAGTGTTGTGCCGGTAGTAAGCCACTTATTGGCTGCTTTACATGGGGGTAAGTGCTTCACCAAGTTGGTTTTGGCACAAGCCTATCAGCAGCTTTCAGTTATGCCTGCTGCTGCTGCAGCTCAGACAATGCGTAATGCATAAGAGAGCCTTTAAGGTGACTCGCCTACAGTTTGGGGTAAATGCAGACCCCAGCATATTTCAATCACTGGTTGAAGTCTGTTAAAGGGTCTCCCTGGGTTCCTCCCCTACATTGATGATGTGCTAATCACTGCGGGGAGTGAATCTGAGCTTGCAAAAAGGTTGGACCGGGTATTGCAGGTTTTCGAGAATGCTGGGTTACATCTTAGAAAAGACAAATGTGTTTTTCATGCAAGGGAGGTAGAATTGCGGGGGTTTAAGATAACTCCTGAGGGAATTAAGCCCTCCAATTCTAAGGTTGCTGCTGTACGCAATGCCCCACCCCCAGCCAACTACCAAGCCTGAGTTGCAATCGTTCCTGGGCCTGCTTATCTTTTATCACTCCTTCCTGCCCAGGAAGGCATCAGTAGCAGAGCCGCTGCATCGCTGACTTAAAAAAGACACAGTTTGGCAGTGGGGGCAAAGTCAGGGATGAGTGTTCCATGAGTTAAAAGAGCTTCTGTCTTCCGAAGCAATACTCACTTCGATCCTAAGAAACCAGTGGGCCTTGTATGTGGTGCTTCACCAGTAGGGGTGGGGGCTGTCTTATGTCACTCTCTTGAAAATGGGAAGGAATCCTCGATTGCATTCTATTCAAGATCCCTATCCAAAGCTGAACATAACTATGCCCAGACTGACAGGGAAGCTCTGACCATAGTTGCTGGGACAAAGAAGTTCCATGACTTCTTGTATGGCAGGGAATTTACTATCGCAACTGACCATAAACTGTTGTTAGGGATTTTTGTTACTACAAAGCCCACTCCACAGATATTGTCCCCCCACATATTACATTGGACTATTTTCCTAAATGCCTATCAGTTCACCCTGATTCACTGCCCGGGGAAGGACATCAGCCACGCTGACATACTTTCAAGGTCTCCCTTGCCTGACCTGGGGGAACCTGACTGTGAGGTCAAGCAAGATCATCAGGTGCTGATGATCAAATCTCTCGATTCGCCCCCCATTGTGCCTTCGGACATATCCAAGGCGTCCGCAAAAGACAAACTTCTGTCACAGGTGATCTCTTGGGTCAGGAAAGGGTGGCCACCAACTCCTCCTTCTAAGGAGTTCAAAGCGTTCTTTAGGAAAAGGTTCAAGCTTTCGCTAGAAAGAGGTTGCCAACTGTGGGGCCAAACGGTGGTCATTCCTGCAGTATTATGCTCCAAGGTACTCAGCCTACTTCACATTAGCCACACAGGAATTGTATGCTCCAAGGCTCTGGCTCGGAGGTATTTTTGGTGGCCCCAGGTAGACCAAAACATTGAACAATTGGTGGGCACCTGCCAAAGTTGCCAGTGCTCTCGACCTGAAGAGTCCTGACTTACCTCCCGGGAATGGGACCCTGCCCGTGGACCCTGGTTGTGAATACACATTGATTTCGCTGGTCCGTTCCAAGGCATACTCTTTTTATTGGTGGTCGACTTATTTTTGAAATGGTTGGAGGTCATTCCTATGCCCAGTACCTCCTCAGCTGTCACCATTAAACAGCTTCGGAAGCTGTTCAGTTGTTTCAGACTGCCGGATGTGCTCGTGTCCGACAATGCCACAACTTTCACCTCATCTGAATTCCAGGCATTCCTCAAGAGGAATGCTATTCGGCATGTAACGTCTGCCACGTTTGACCCTGCCATCAATGGTCAGGTGGAACGTCAGGTCCACACTACAAAAGAGGCTCTTCACTGCATGGGTCAGGGGGACATTGAGTTGCAGCTTTGCCAATTCCTCCTTTGCTATTGGACAACCTCCCTGGCCTCAGGGCTATCTCCAGCCAAGCTTTTAATGTGCAGGAGACCTGTCTCTCTGTTCGACTGGTTGGATTGTTCCAGGGTGGAGGATAGGGGTGTTAATGAGGAAATTCTGCACAAAAAGGTATTCTCAGCTGGAGATCTGGTGCATTGTCAGAACTATGTGGCTGCAGGACCGGCATGGGTTTCAGGGGTTGTGGTGGAAAAAACAGGACCAGTGTCCTACCAGGTCAAAACAGGTACTGGTTTGCTATGGCGGTGCCACGCCGACCAGCTCAGACATAGGGTTATGGAGTTTCAAGAGGTACAAGGTGATACAACTCAGGGCAATTCCACGTTAGGATCCTCCCCCACCCACTTATCCCAAGGGGGAGATGAGGAAGGTGGCTTGGCAATCAGCTGTAGCCTCCAGCTTTCTAATTCGAGCCAGCCACAATTTCTTTGGAGGCAGTCAGCAAGCCTAGACCATGGAAGTGTGCCTTTTGAGTTACAGGATCGGAGAGAGTTTTCTGAGTGTTCCCCCACTCGTCCAAGCAAAAAGTGGGACCTTAATTTCTCCCCTGAGACCCCTCCCCCATCCTCCTATGTTCGAGTCTACCTCCACTCCCACACAGAAGAGGCAAGTTTTTGGTGAGTCGCCCCCTTCTCAAACTTCTCAAAGGAGGGACTTTTCGTTGAGTTCCCCCCCCCACACACACACCTCTGAGTCAAGTTTTACTTTCGAGCGATCCCCTGCTCCTGCTTCATCTAAACGGGGTTATGATTTGGTTTTCCCCCTCCCTGGTTCCAGTTCAGAGTGAGGACAGTGCTCCCAAAAATGCTAATAGATTTAACAGAAACCCCAGTGCCGGATATCATTCAATGGAACCAAGTCTCCATAGGTCTACTGAACCCAGTCAGGGGTCAGTCCAGCCGAAAAGAATTTGTGGGCCTCCATAAAGGTTAAGGGACTTCGTCCCATCCTAGGGGGTATGGATGTTGTGTATGTAACTTTAATTATTGCTGTAACATTGTGTAATTGTTATTATGGGATTGGGGTGATCCTCCATTCTGTCTTCTTCTTGGTACTGAACTATCGCGGGACTTGCGTTCCCGCCCTTTCTAACAAGACACACGAAGTCTTCACTCAGGTCCAGTAACCCCACAATCACCCCACTCCTCTCCTAACCAATCATTTTGTTTCCTGCCCAAATGTATCCATTGTACAGTGTATATAATGAGCTGTTGCGCCATTGCTGTTCTTGTTTGGTTTGCTTACAATAAAGTTGTGTTTGGCCCTTTTATGCTGGCTGCTTCTCTTCAATTCCCCCAACATCAAAATGTCTCTCCACTCCCCGCATTTCTTGACCTCAGTTTTCTATAGAAACAGAGTCGCATATTTATCAAGCATATGAAATATAGGAAGAGCCTAATTAAGCCTGTCAGAATCTAACAGAATACAGCAAATGTCAAACACGTCTGAGCTCTTGTAGTATCAAAATTGTTATCAGGTGTTCCATTTCATGGAAAAAACCATCATGTTGAGTTACATGGGAAAGGGAATCACAATTCTTGAATGTGAAGCAGGAATTTTAAAAATAGGACTGAATTAGGTACCCACACACACAAATCATAATGTGGGGAGTAGAGTGGGGTAGAAAAATCTTTAAAACCTCCTAAGCTCCTTAAGGGAATTAAAAGAGTGAAGGAACTTTCTGTAAGTGAATTCAGCTTCATCACATGTTAAAAATTCAATTGTTCAAGTAACAATATAACAAATCCCATTTGAAATTGGTTGTGTTTTAATTATTCTAAAGAGCAAAATGGATTACGTTGTATTAAGCTATTTCGTTATAAACAAATGACCCCTTGCAAACACAGGTATTTAAGACCGCCTGAAGTGATCTCAGGATTTTTTGCAGATGTTGTCAAAGTTTAAATGGGTGGCTGCCAGGTCACTAAGACATCTCGAACATTAATTAATAGGGTTGTAATGGAAATGTAGAGGAGGAGGAGAAGGGCTTATTAAGCTTTGCAATTTTCTAATTTCAATATAAAATAACACAGAGAACATTTAAGGAAAGCAGGTAGTTAAAAGGGATTAATGTATCAACTTATTTCCAGTACGAAAGGCATTATAAATAACAATTCACAAGGCCATAAGTGGATTGTTCTCAATAAGCAGATGTTTAGTTTTCTGACTCTCGTGATCCTTTATCTTGGACTTCTGGTAATTGGCATTCAAATAATTTGAAGGGCCATATGCTGAAGATTTTGTGCTTTGTTGATCAGTCGTACAGTCGATTCCGACCCTTTGCGACCCCATGGACCATAGTCCTCCAGGCACCTCTGTCCTTTTTGATTCTACATGTGCTCTTAAGCAGAGCTGCTGCTGAGGAGAGCCAAACAAAGGAAGTTAACACTGGTAAGTTTTGGGCATGCTTGCAGTTGGAGTAGATCTGCTTTAGAGGCCTCCACTATTTTAATTGATAATTTAAACTGCTAAGAGCCACCTCTGTGCAAACAGAGGAAGCAGCTAGAAGCTTCCTGAAGTAGGAAGCAGGGGAGCGGAGCCACACCAGGCCCTTTCCTGAATTGTGACTCAGAGGGGCGGAGCTACACTAGGCTTTAAAAGCTCTGAGCTCTTTCAGCATCAGCCTTTTTGATTCTGCATGTGCTCTTAAGCAGAGCTGCTGCTGAGGAGAGCCAAACAAAGGAAGTGAGCACTGGTAAGTTTTGGCCATGCTTGCAGTTGGAGTAGAGCTGCTTTAGAGGCCTGAGATTTCAAAAAAAGGGAAGAATATATCCTTACTAGATAGAAAGGTAGTGAACGTGTAAATTTTTGAGGCCCAGAATACTGCACTTGTTAAAATGGATTCTGAGGGAGCAGCTGTAGTTACCTGCAACACTTGAGCCATGTTTATGTTCTTGCCAAAGCACATTGAGAACTATACTTGCAGCAAGTGCAAGCTGGTTGCACTACTAGAAGAGAAGGTCCAGCAGCTAGAGGCCTGCATATCTAGCCATTAACAAATTAAGGAGCATGAGCTGTTCTTGGACAGAGTGGAGCAGACTATCCTGGACAAAAAAGAGACAGGGCACAGTTCTGAGGAAGAAGTAATTTCACTAACTCAGAAGGTAGATGCATGGAGGAATGTGACTTGAAGAAGTAGAAAGGCAAGGGATCACTCTGAGAGTCTGAAGTTACAGAATCAATTTGAGGCTCTTTCCCTCATCACACCTGATGAGGAACACACAGAGGAACAACTGGTTCCACCTGAGGATCTCTCCTTCATCACACTTGATGAGATACAAAGATAAACAACAGGAACAAACTGAAGTCCCCTCCTTAATTTAGTTGATGAGGTGTATGTAGATGAACAGATTGCAGGAGAGAGGCTCCTTGTACTAGGTGATTCAATAATTAGAAATACAGAGAGATGGATTTGTGATGCACATGATAACCGTATGGTGACTTGCCTGTCAGGTACAAAATTTGCAGACATCACGAGAAAGCTAGTTAGCTTGTTAGAGAGAACTGGGAAGGAGCTAGTGGTCATTGTACACATTGGTACCAATAATGTTGGGAAGGCCAAACGATCAGTCCTGGAAGCCAAATTCAGGTTGTTAGGAAGAAGATTGAAGTCCCGGACTTCCAAGGTAGCATTTTCAGAAGTGCTGCCTGATCCTACGGCAGGACCTACCAGGCAGACAGAGCTCAGAAGCCTCAATGCATGGATGAGAGGAGGGTTTCAGATTTGTCAGGAACTGGAAAACATTTTGGGACAAGCCAAATCTGTTCAGGAGGGATGAGTTGCACTTGAACCATGATGGGACCAGATTGCTGGCACTCAACATCAAAAAGGCAGCAGAGCAGTTTTTAAACTGATAACTGGGGGAAAGCCGACAGGAGCTGGGCAGCATCCGGTTTGGGAATGTGAGTACTTGAGTAGTGAGGAGGATGCAACACCAATTTTCACCAATTTGCGAATGTAACACCAATTTTCAAAAAGGGTCCAGGGGTGATCCAGGAAATTACCGACCTGTCAGTTTGACATGTGTCCCAGGTAAAGTGATGGAAACCATCCTAAAAGTAGAATTAATAGGCACATAGAAGAGAAGGCGCTGCTAAAGGAGAGCCAACATGGCTTTTACAAGGGCAAATCATGCCTCACTAATCTGTTGGAATTTTTTGAGAGTGTCAACAAGCATGTGGATAAGGGGGATCCAGTTGACATTGTTTATCTGGACTTTCAGAAGGCTTTTGACAAGGTCCCACACCAAAGGCTCTTGAGTAAACTTACTAGTCATGGAATAAAGGGACAGGTCTTGTCCTGGATCAGCAACTGGCTAAGGGACAGGAAACAGAGGGTAGCACTAAATGGACACTTCTCCAAGTGGAGGGAAGTAAAGAGTGGAGTCCCCCAAGGTTCAGTACTGGGACTCCTGCTTTTCAACCGCTTCATAAATGATCTAGAGGTAGGAGTAAAAAGCAAGGTAGCCAAATTTGCTGACGACACTACAATACAGGGTAGTGAAAACTGTGAGAGATTGTGAGGAGCTCCAGAGGGATCTCTTGACACTGGGGGAGTGGGCAAAACAGTGGCAAATGAGCTTCAACATCAGTAAGTGCAGAGTGATGCATGTTGGGGAAAAAACCCCAATTACATTTATAAACTGATGGGGTCTGAACTCTCTGCGACAAACCAGGAAAGGGACCTTGGTGTCCTGGTGGACAGCTCAATGAAGGTGTCAACCCAGTGTGCCTCAGCAGTGAAAAAAACAAACTCAATGTTAGGGATCATTAGGAAGGGTATAGAAAATAAGTCAGCAAGTGTCATTTTGCCTCTTTATAAATCTATGGTGAGGCCCCATCTGGAATACTGTGTACAGTTCTGGTTGCCATACCTCCAGAAGGATATTATGGAGTTGGAGAAAATACAGAGGAGGGCAACCAGAATGATTAGGGGAATGGAACACCTTCCTTACCATCTGAGGCTGCAATGGTTGGGCCTTTTCACTCTTGAACGACGGCGTCTAAGAGGTGACCTGATTGAAGTTTATAAAATCATGCACGGTGTGGACAAAGTAGATAAGGAAAAACTGTTTTCCCTATCGCACAACACTAGAACTAGGGGACACTCGATGAAACTTTTGGGTACTAGTTCTCAAACAAATAAGAGAAAGTACTTTTTCACCCAGAGGATTACTGGTCTATGGAACTCCCTGCCAGAAGAAGTGGTGACAGCTGTCAGTCTTGACAGCTTTAAGAAAGGATTAGACAAGTTCATGGAGGACAAGGCTATCAATGGCTATAATTATGGCTACCTAAGGACAACCTCCGGGTTGGAGAGATAGGCAGGATATCTCTCAATGCCATTTCCAGGGAATCCTAAGCAGGTGAAGGCATCTCCTTGGGAATACCCTGAAGGAAATGGTGAGCCATTGTGTGAGACAGAATTCTGGACTGGATGGGCTGTGGCCTGTTCCAGCAAGGTTGTTCTTATGCAAAAATTACTGAGCAGAGAGAGGAGCTAGTCACCAGCACTCTAGCAGAAGGATGCAAGAGACAGTCTAACTCAAAAGACTGTATCAGAAAAGAAATATAAATGCTTGTATGCAAATGCCAGAGGCCTCCAGAACAAAATAGGGGAGCAGGAATACTTAGCAATAGATAAAAAAATTGATATTATTGGCATCACTGAAACCTGGTAGACAGATGATAACCAATGGGATACAGTTATCCCAGGCTACAAACTGTACAGGAAGGATAGGAAGGGGCAAACGGGAGGTGGTGTAGCCTTGTATGTCAAATAAATGTTAAAATCGTACAAATTGGAATATCTAGGTGATTTGAAGTCACCATTAGTGACTGGGTGAACTGTTGTTCAGCACATGATAAACAGATAAAGTTCCTAGATATGCTAAATGATTGTTCCCTGGGACAGATGGTTGAAGACCCAATTAGAGGTACAAGAATCCTTGACTGGTGCAAGGTGTTAATGTGACTGATCCAATAGGAAACAGTGACCACAATTCAATTATTTTTAACTTGATCATAGACCACAAATCACTGATAAAATCTAACACAGAGACCTTAAATTTTCAAAAAGGAAATTTCCCAAAGATGAGGAAACTAGTAAAAAAAGAAGCTGAAAGGGAAAATTGAGAGAGTCCGAATACTCCAAGAGGCATGGAGGCTGTTTACAAAAACAATAACAGAGGCCTAATTGGACTGCAGTGGCTCAAGTGGCTAAGACGCTGACTGGGAGGCGGAAGGTCAGCAGTTAGATTCCTGAGTACTGCAGGACGGAATGAGCTCCCGTCTTTGTCCCAGCTCCTGCCAACCTAGCAGTTCGAAAGCAAGAAATTGCAAGTAGATAAATAGGAACCACTTCAGTGGGAAGGTAACGGTATTCCCTGCACTCTGGTGTCTAGTCATGCCCGCCACATTACCACGGAAACATCTGAAGAAGCAGACAGCACTGGCTCTTTGGCTTTTGAACAGAGATGAGCACTGAACCCTAGAGTCGGATATGACTGGCATTTGAGCAAGTGAAACCTTTACCTTTACCTGTTTTTATTCAGTCAAGTTTTCCTTTTTTTCTGACAGCTTTCAACTTTTCCCAACATTGGCCAGATCCTACTAATGTTTCATTAGATTTGCATTCCTTTCCACAGGTCATGGCAGCCAAATGAGAAGGTGGGTTGATCGCACAACTGAGATGTAACTCTAGGACCATATCAATTTTTGCAATAGCACATGACTAGAAACACAGTTAAAAATTGAATATTTATGATGAATGTATTTGAAAATAAATATATTAGGAAATTGTAATACAGTACATACTACTTTTCAGATAGAAGAACATTCTTTGCTGTACCCACACCCCAATAATGACACGGACACAAATTTTTGGATTATAATTGGGCCACATTTAGTGTGTTGTTGACCTACTCTGGGTGTTGCCTATCTAAGTAAGTTGGCTGGCCATACCAGTTTGGCTAACCTTGTCCTCCCTATGGCCAACCAACTGTATTTACCCTGTTAAATGTTAATGCAGTTGCCCCTAACCAGTGCTATCTGCCAGAAGTGACCAAATCTGGCACAAGAGAAACCCCATAAGTCACCCCTCGGCGACAGCGTGGAGTGGGCGAAAAAGCCAAAAACCAGGGAGCCAATCAGGTTCAAGGCCAAAAATTCCCACTCGGCCCCGAAGCGACCAAGAATCACACTGTGACCTAAGGGAGGGGGTGGTGGGAAGGAGAGGGCCGTTAGCTCGGCCACCCCTTAAAAAGGGGAAGCTGGCCACGCCCCCTCTCCCATGCTGCACCCGTGCCTCAGGGGCGGGGCCAGCAAAGCGTGCGGTGGCCATTTTGCCGCTGCGTATCCCATGCTGTACCCACACCCCAATAATGACACGGACACAAATTTTTGGATTATAATTGGGCCACATTTATTTAAATTCAAACAAGGCCTACCTTAACAATGGTTAAGGATAAGACGGGCCACAATAGTGCTGGTAAGGGGCAAATCCATAGGGCGGGGTATAAATCGAATAAATGAAATGAAATGAAATGAAATGAAATGAAATCCAATTAGAATCCTGCTTAACTGGCTCTCACAACTTGCTACTGCGGTAACAATGTGAGAGCCTCTGCCAACAACCGGCTTCAGCGGAAGCGTGTTGTTGACCTACTCTGGGTGTTGCCTATCTAAGTAAGTTGGCTGGCCATACCAGTTTGGCTAACCTTGTCCTCCCTATGGCCAACTAACTGTATTTACCCTGTTAAATGTTAATGTAGTTGCCCCTAACCAGTGCTATCCGCCACACGGGGAGGAGTTCACCGACTCACCGCCCCACCATGGCCGCAAAAGGCCAACAGGCCCGTCTGTAGGGATGACAGAAAGAGATCCATGCCCCTGTCCAAAAAATGAACACCATCAGCGCGATACAGACAGCAGTCTTGTATGCGTTTGAGTGGGTGTGCGACCACTGCCCCCAAAGCGTTGGCATATATGTAACGGGACACTGCCCTGTTAACCGACCTGCGGGCCCGGTCAACTCCCCGTGGATCAATTTCACCTCAGTAAAACACGCGTGGTATCATTTGAGACCAAACAATCCGCACCTGTGGCCAGGACTGACCCAACAGGGCGAGATCTCTGCAGATGGTGCATGCCAGCTCCAAACCCATAACCTGAGCTAAGTCATTGCCATCCAGGTGTATGACAAGGACATCTGGGCGGCTCTGGTCACCCATGGATCTGAGAATGGGAATCAACGAATGCCAATGCAAGCCGCGGAAGCTAAACCAACGTAGCAGCGCTACTGTGCCGATGCCCAGGTGTGGCCCCCAAGAAGTGGACACAGCGTAGCGGACGCCCAATACACGTAGCTGTGCCCAATGATCCAGACCCGTGCAGGCATCCCGATGCACGCCGTAGCTGAAAGAAAGGAAAAAGAAAATGCACGAGCAAAGTGCTACAGGACCAATGGCCGCACATATGAACGGAAATGATTGGAACCCCACTGCCCCATGGAGCGGATAGCCTCCTCGGTGTAACCACACACCGCCATGGTGGATGCCGTGCCAATGCGGAAAGAGTGGGTCCCAAAACACACACCCCGTAAGCCCAACTTGTCCAGTGCCGCCCCTGTAACTTTCCAAAACTGATATTTGGTGAGGGGGAGCACGTCTGCATGACAGAAAAGGGGGCCCTGACAAAAACCATGCGATAACAAGAAGGCACGCAGTGCCTTTTCCGGGCAAATCACGGGGTTACTGCACGCGTACAGCATAAGTGTGCTGCCCTTGCCAAGCTGATCGGTCTTGGAAAAACGAATGGATAACCGCAGCCATTCGTGGGTAACAGACAGATCAGCTAGTTCCAATGCCCTGTGTGAGGTATCTCCATGGGACACCACCACGAGCTCACTGACCCGAAGTGCACCAAAAAATGCCAGTGAGGTAGCCGTAAGGAAAGGACAGGCTTCATATTGATCTCTGCATACTGTCGGCCAAACACTGGCAAGCCGCAGGAGCATGTCTGGGGAAATAGGGTGCCGGGCATCAGGGCGCGGGCCGCGCTCATGAGACCACCCCTCTAAAACTTGGCAGACCCTGAAATCTGAAGTGACATCTGCAAAGCTGTTAACCTTCGCATAGAAGGCCAACGCAGAAAGACGGCCCGCAAAAGTCCTATGTGCCAACCCCTTATTATGGAGGTGTACCATGAATTGTAACAGGTGATCCACGGGGATAGGCCAAATTCCAGGGAGGGATACCTTGTGGTGGAACGCCTCAAAGGCCCTATGCATAAGCGCGTATGCTTTACGGGTGCTGCTAGCCAGCGAAAGAGCAATGGCCCGGTTCACCTCTCCACGCCAAACCTCCACATCACGGCTGGGAGTGTCAAAGGCAGGTCATCGGCCTCCGGCGCCAGAGTCCGAAACTGATCGATCTGTAGGCGAGACAAAGCATCAGCAATATCATTCCTGATACCCGGTACGTGTCTGGCCTTAAACAGTACGTTGAGGTGCAATGAACACAACACGAAATGGTGGACCATGGCCATAACCCTAGGGGAGCGAGATGTCTGGGAATTGATGATGTGGACACCAGCTGCGTTGTCACACCAAAAAATGGACCACTGAGTTCGCCCAGGCCTCACCCCACAGTAAGAGAGCTCCCGAAATAGGGAAGAACTCCAAGAAGGTAAGGTCCTGGAGCACAGCAGTGCCCTGCCACGCCTCCAGGCAGCTACTGTAAGACCAGTGTCCATTGAAGTACATCCCGTAGCCAAACACCCCAGATGCATCCGACTGAACTTGGAATACTGGCGCGGTCAGACGCTCATTACGCCAAAAGGAAATCCCATTAAAATCTGACAGGAACCCCAACCATACCTTTAAATCAGCCCGGATGGCCCTAGTCAAACGAACCCTGTGGTGCTTCCTGGATAACCTAACTATGGCGTTGCACAGACACCTGGCGAAAGCATGGCCGGGGGCGATGACCCGGCAAGCAAAGTTGAGGTACTCATGAAGCACCTGGAGGTCATGCAGGTAAGCCTTACGCTTGGCCAGTAGAGAACGGATAGCCTCTGAGATGCGGGCGACTTTGTCCTCGGGCAACCTGGAGGTCTGGGCTACGGTATCCAATTCAATTCCTAAAAAGACTAAACTAGTGGCGGGACCTTCCGTCTTCTCCGGAGCCAACGGAACCCCAAATTCGGCCATGAGTCCCTGAAATGCGGCCAACAAGCGCACGCATTCACCCGAGTCTGCAGGGGCCCCAAACAAAAAATCGTCCAGGTAGTGTGACACCGAACGAACCCCTGAGTGGTGGACGAAGGCCCAATGCAGAAATGAACTGAAACGCTCAAAAGCCGAGCAAAAGACAGAACACCCAAAAGGCATGGCCTTGTCAACAAAATACTGCCCCTGGAAACGAAAGCCCAGCAACTCAAAATCATCCAGGTGAACAGGCAGGAGGCAGGAGGCCGAATTGATGTCACTTTTGGCCATCAGAGCCCCCTGGCCGCAAGCCCGGACCATGTAGAGTGCCTGATCGAATGAAGTGTACCGGACTGAGCATAGCTCGTCCGTATAGCATTGTTCACAGATTTGCCAGCTGGGTAAAATAAATGGTGAATCAGATGAAATTCACCCGGTACCTTTTAGGGACCAAACCCAAGGGGAGACACTTTGAGATTGGGAAAAGGTGGGTCATCGAAGGGACCAGCAACTCGGCCCTCCTGGACCTCCTTGAATATCTTTACCCGGGCAACCTGCTCCATCCGTCTCAGGGAAACCAAATTAGGTGCATCCTGTGGCAAGCGTACCCCTACAAATGGGATATGAAACCCTTCAGAGAAACCGGCCCAAATATACTCAGCATCCACCCGGTTGGGGTAGACACGCAGCCAATGCTCCAAAACGTCCAACTTAATTGGGGAGGGGGCCTTTAGCAGCTGACGTGTCAGCATTAGCTTGGTTGGCATCCTGCTGTCTCCTGCCCCTACCCCGGGATCCCCCAGATCTGGTGCAAGCAGTGGCTGGGTGGGGCCCCAAACAGGTAGGGCATGCATGCCTAAACCTGCGCTGCCTGTGAGAACATCCGGCCACCGACGAGTAGTTGCAGCACAACAAGGGGGGGTGGAACCCCCTGCCCCGCCTGCTGGCGGGGAGATTGCGTGGAGCCAGGATGCTGTACAGCATGCCCAGAATGGAACCGGTCACCAGTGGCCGGGCAGGATGGGGTCATGTAGTATAACCACAAAATCTGGTTGGGCTCGTCCCAGTGCATCCCCGGGTGAAGCGCGGCCCGCATACGAAACTCCTCATCATACGCCAGCCACGATTGACCCGGGTAGTCCACATATGCTCAATAGATGATATCAAGGTATTGGAAGAGGGGAATAGCCAAATCCAGATGAGCCCTGAGGGACACCACTGCATAAATGAGGTAGGCATGTAACCAGTTGGCCCAGGTGCGCAAAGGTTTATGCCGCCGGCCCAACTCCTTATCATGGTCATCCTGCTTTTCCTTCTCATCCCGGGTTGGTTCCCTGTTTAGGAGGCTGAACAGGTCAACATATTCCCTGCGCCAAATCTCGTCCCTAGTGTCGGGGAGCAAGTGATCACCCAGGGGAAGGATGACCAGACTTGGGAACTGTATGATACCCAGTGCTGACCGGCGGGCTGTAAGGCCAAACTGGATAAGCAAACTGCGGGGTGGCCTGGGGAACGGCCGACGGCGGTGGAGGGTAAGGAGACCTCCATTCCCCTGCCCAGGACTGCGCTGCCATGATAGGTGTCAAGTGTGACACAGAGGGAGCCGCGCTGGGGCCAGCTGGCCATGGCCAAGTGGCAAGCACGGGTGGAGTCACAGAATGTGTGTGCGTGGATCTAACTTCACTGCCATACTCACCGGACACAACCCCTCCCACCACCCCCACTGGGGGTTCTGGACGGGCAGGGGCATCGGAGCTCAGGAACAAACTAGAGCTCGAGCCTTCCAAGGAACCACGCTCGGAACACCCTTCAGATGCTGCGGCAGCCGGGGCATGTGCCCCCGCAGGGCTGGGCAGCAGGCGGCCCCCAGGCACGCTCAGCAGGGCCCTCTCAAGCCGCGCTATCCGAGAGTCGACAGAGGCCGGCAGCGAGTGGCCCATGGGGGAGCCGGTATGGTCAGGAGGCGAGGCAGCCTCTGCCCAAGGTTGGAGGCCAGCAGTCCTCTCCAAGGCTTCAAAACAGGCCTCGACCAACCCATGGATGTGGGGGCCAGGTAGGGGCTGGAGTCTGGCAGTTACAGGCAGACCGACAGCCGGGGCCTGCAGAGCCAAAAAAACCGTGCTGGGTGCACCCCCCTGTGGGTCAGAGTCCCCCACCAGAGGCATGCATGAAGCCACCCTATGGGCCCTCCTACTCAGAGGGGGGGGGTTAGTTGAGGTGCCGGAGTGGGGGCTGCTGTGGGCCTAGGCGTGGTCGCGCACGAGCAGCACACTGCAGGCAGACCGCTGTGCCTGGTCTTTTTCTTCAGCGCCATGCGCGCCTAAAAAGGGGGGAGACCGGTGCAAGAGGCACGGCTGCAAGGCAGGGCCCAGTGCAGGTGGCGCACAACCCCGACCCATTCCTGGGCAGGAGCACCGCCACCCGCCCGAAAAGCTCGCCATGCGAGCAGAAGCGGCACTCCCGGGTGGGAGCCGACTCGGCGAGGCTCGCTGAGCAAGCCAACAAACATGCGGTTCGCACTGCGACGGACTGGCACTAGCCCTGTCCCAGGCTGGCAGCAGTCACATTGGGCACGGGACGAAGAAACACGCCAGGGCCCAGCAGAATTGGGAAAGGAGAGGGCCATTGGCTTGGCCACCCCTTATAAAGGGGAAGCCGGCCACGGCCCCTCTCCCATGCTGCACCCGTACCTCAGGGGCGGGGCCAGCAAAGCGCATGGTGGCCATTTTGCCACCGCGCGTCCCTTCTTAGAATTCAGCAACAACTTAGGCAAGAAATTTGGAGAAACACATCAAAATATAAGGGACTGACTTTAGAACCCTCACCCTCCACTGGGTGAAAACCACATGCCATTTTTACCTCTGCTGAGGAAACCTGAAGTTTAGTTAGCAGCAGCTGCAGACTTATTGAATGTAGACAAATTGCCACTGCTGATTGTGTGTATATAAGGACTTAATTAGTAAAACCCCTGTGGATTCTTTAACTATACAGTTGTCAGCCTCAGAGATTAGTGAAGCAATTCCCTTCAAACTATTTACTGTTAAAATATTGGATTAGGGATATAGTTATCCACTGTTCTGGGATTATAATACAATTTCTATAAAGATAAGAAGGAAAATAAAGTTACCATCAGTCACTGGTTATTAAGATTTGATTATTATTTTTTGCTAAGTTTCCATCTTGTTAAAAAAAAAGTATCAACCTCCTTAAAATCCACTGGGACTATTTACAAAATCTCCTTTTTTACTTCACTTTGGCAAAACAAGACACCAAGATGTGAACGATCCCTCTGAGAAATTCCACTAATCTTATTAAAATGCTTTAAACCAGAATGGTGTTGGTGGTGGTGGGAATTAAGAGGAAAAATCCATGGTTGTTTTGCATGGGCACTGGGTGACCCTGCCAGACTGAGGTGCCAACCTGTTGTGTCCAAACCCAAAGAGTAAACTACTCAGACATAGTCGGAGCAAACAGCAACATAGTTTATTGCAAGGAGCAATTAGGACTGAGGAAAAGGTGTAGGGACTCTAACTTATATACAGAACAAAAACGGTTACAGAATAGATACATTTACCCAGGCTCCTGAAGAAGCGGGAAAACTTTAAGGAATCAGCTTTTAACACTGATGGGACCTTTTTTTGCAAGGCGCACTATAGCATAATCAATACTAATACACAACATTCCTCCCCCCTAGTGAGGGACCCAATCTCCATAACTTTGGGGTGGATCACAGGTCCACTTTGGGCACCCCACCAGAGTGGAACTCTGAAAGATTGGTATAGAACGCCCTGGGTCACCAGTGCCACCGGTGGTCTTAGTGGAAGACCCCAGCTGGCCAGAACTTTGTGGAAATCCCTGAGCCGCCTCTGTTGGTGTCGGCACTGTACCCAAAAAATGCAGGACTGTCTCACCCCCAGCATTGGTGACACCCAGTTTGGGGGAAGGCTACCTGGAGAGGAATGTGCACACAATGAATCAGAAGGAAGTGGCTGGCTAAAGAAATCCGAGTCTACTTCAAAATCTGGGGGCACCAATTCTTCTTCCGATTGACCTGATCTATGGGACTCACCACACTCTTCCTCTGAAGAGACGTTTTGCCCAACAATGCAGGGCAAATTTGATCCGCGTGTCTCCTCCAAATTAACCTGTTATCCATAAGCACTTTATACGACACAGGTCCTGTTTGCTGTAAGACATCCCCCCCCCCAGCCAGGGGGACCCTGGGGCATAATTCCGACAATGCATGGATTGTCCCACCAAAAACCCTTTAGAATTGCATACATCTACATTTCACCCCTTATCTACTATGCAGTGTGTGTCTAATTAGTCAAAGACTGTAGACAATTTTCTTTTCATTAACAGGTCAGCTGGTGAAAACCCAGAGACCAAAGGGGTAATCCTGTAGGTTAACAGAAACTGACATAGCTGTAAGTCTAAATCACCAGAACCCATTCATTTAAGGGCCTCTTTTACTGTCCAAACCTGCCTCTTGATTTGCCCATTTGTGGTAGGGTGGAAAGGGGCAGCAGTTATGTGTCGAACCCCATTACGTTTAAGGAAATCCTGGAATTCCACTGACATAAAGGTTGAAGCATTGTCGGATACAACAATGTCTGGCAACCCAAAAGTGCAAAACAACCTTCTTAATTTACGAATTGTAACAGCTGTGGATGGGTTTGAAACTGGGATTACCTCTAACTATTTAGAAAAAGAATCAATAATCAGTAAGAATAAGGCACCCCAGAACAGCCTGGTGAAATCAATATGAACCCACAACCAGGGACTCTTGGCCATGTCCCATTCCTGGGTGGGCTGGTGGGTCTCCGGTCTTGATGATTGGCACTCTCGACACTGCCCCACCCAATCCTCAATGTCCGAATTGAGTCTGGGCCACCAGAAGTAGCTCCTGGCAAGTGCCTTAGAGCAAACAATACCAGGGTGACTCACGTGTAATGTAGATAGAACCTTGTTACGTAGTACCGATGGAATAACCACTCTATCCCCCCCCATACTAGACATCCCCATTCCAGTGACATTTCATTTCTTTTTGTTTAAAAGACCCTAAAATCATCAGAGACTGGTGGTGATGGCCAGCCCTTTTGTACCCATGATATAACCTTAAGCAATAGGAGCTCTTTTTTTGAAGCTGCCACTCTGTCCTCTATGGACATGGGCAGGGAATCCAAGACTTCAATCACGAGGACCTGCTGGTCTGAAGTAACCTTGTCCACAGACTCTATTGGAGATCTTGAGAGGCATCTGGGCAATGTTGCAAGGTGAATTGATATACCTGCAAAAACATTGCCCACCGAAGCATTCTAGGAGACAAAATCTGAGGGGTTTGGCCTATCAGGGGCGAAGATGCCCAGGAGCGGCTTGTGATCTGTGTTGATCGTAAAGGGCCGCCAATAAATGAAATCATGGAATTTCTTAGTTCCTGCAATAATAGCCAGGGCTTCCCTATCAAACTGAGTGTACCTTTTCTCAGTGTCTGAGAGAGACCTTGAAAAGTAGGTGATTGGAGCCTCCTTTCCCTCCCCCAGGTCATGACAGAGAATCACCCCAACCCCAAAAGGGGAAGCATCACAGACTAGAACAACAGGCTTATTTGGGTTGAAATGGGTGAGAACAGCATTGGAGGTAAGGAGCTTTTTAACATCCCAAAAATCCTGATCCTGAGGGGGACCCCAATGCCACACAGTCTGTTTCCTCAGCAGATTGTGCAGAGGAGCTGCCACAGTTGCCTTTTGGGAAAGGAATGAATGGTAGAAGTTCAAGGGTCCTAAGAAGGACTGCAGTTTGGTTTTAGAAGTCGGACACGGTGCTTCACTGCGGAGACTTTAGAGTCAGCCAATTTAACATCCTCAGGGGTAATTTTGAACCCCAGGAAATCCACCTATGTAGCAAAGTAACAGCATTTTTCCTTCCTAAGTCAGAGACCAGCATTCTGAAAACGTTCAAGCACATTTCCCAGCTTGAGAGCAAGGTACTCCCTATCTTCCAGATATTAAGACATCATCAAAATAAGGCAATACCCCTGGGAGTCCCTTAAGCAACCTTTCCACCAACCCTTGGAAAATACCCGGTGCCGCATTGACACCTAACTGTAGGCGATGGACCTTAAAAGCACCCATGTGTGTCGTAATGGTCTGGCGCATAGCCAAAGCAGGGGTAACAGGCAGTTGCTGATAAGCCTGAGCCAAGTCAAATTTGGTAAAACATTTGCCCCCATGGACCACTGGTACAGGATATTAATTTGGGTGAATGGCCTTATTAATAGTACACTTGTAGTCCACTCAAATGCGAATGTCCCCGTTGGACTTGATAGCTGTGACGATCGGAGTTTCCCATTCGGCGGAATCCACCAGTTCCAAAATGCCCTGAGCAACCAGTCTATCAAGTTCAGCCTCAATATGGTCCTTAAGCACAAAGGGCATCCGGCGGGGCTTCATCTTGATGGGGACAACATGAGGGTCTAAATGAAAGTGAACTGGGGGGCCCTTATAGGCACCTAACCCCGAGCAGAAAACCACTGGAAATTTATCACAAGTAGACTGAATGGAGTCAGACCCCACCGAATTAATACCCAAAATGGCAATACTTAGGGGCCCAAACCACTGAGTACCCAGAAGGTTGCTCTTACCAGTCTTGACCACAACAAGGAGAAGGAGTGCAGACATGTTGCAGAAACGCACACAAAAATTTCCTATGCCAAGCACAGAAATGTACCCGCCCTGCACATCACTCAACCCAACCTTCAGTGCCCACTGCTTGGGGTGGGCAAACGGGGGCAGATGAAAAAAATATTTCCATGTGATGATTGAAAAAGAAGTTTCTGAGTCTATTTCCATAGTGACTGGGCAACCTTGCACGTTGGTGTCGGTGAAAAACCTGTCTGAGACTGCCAGGACACTGGAACCAGAACTGCAAACTGCAAATACCGTAGAGATCGGGTATTCCCTTTCCCGGCGAATGCTGTCCTTGTGCGATCTCTTTGAAGTCTGGTGGCAAACCTTGGAAATGTGCCCCTTCTTTCCACACTGGTGGGACTCAGCGTTCTTAAATGGGCAATCAGTGCAGAGGTGTCATCTCCCACACCCCTGGCATGGCGTGACATCATTCTTGGGCAAAGTCAATGGCACGGCACACTGCCTCTGGACCTGGCTGATGTTGTTCCCTCCTTCTGAGCTGTCAGAAGATGTGGATGGACTTGAAACTTGGTGCTTGTGAACAGCTGAGCCTTTCTGAGCAGGAACAATAGGCCTTGATTGGAGGAACTAAACTCCCGCATTTCCATTCTCAGCAGCCTGAGCCTCCTCGAGCGCTGCTGCAAAAATCGGGACGTCCCTTTCCATCAGGCAGCACTGTGTGGCCTCATCCCTAATGCCTACTATAAGCCTGTCCCTCAGAGCAATGTCAAGATTTTCCCACTGGCAGGGAATGGCGGTATGTCAAAGTGCGGCAACGTACTCAGCAACAGATTCCCCAACCTTCTGGTCAGGTCTGTAAAAAGCCACACGAGCAGGGATCACAGCAACCTTGGCCCTGAAGTGGTCCCGGAGGATGGTCAAAATGTCTTTGAGTGAGGTGTCCTTTAGCAACCTTGGCAGCATAAGATCATTAAGGAGTTTGAGTGTCAGAAACCCGCAAAAAGCGAGGAATGCCGACTTTTTTAGTGCCGAGTCGATCCTCTGAGAAGTGCAATAATTAACGAACTGGAACTCGTACATTGACCAGGAATCTGGATTTGAGATGTCGAATGGACCCATCAACATGGGGGTTGCCGCTGCCATTGTATCCCACCTTCATCACCAATTGTTGTGTCCGAACCCAAAGAGTAAACTACTCAGACATAGTTGGAGCAAACAGCTACATGGTTTATTGCAAGGAGCAATTAGGACTGGGGGAAAGGTGTGGGGATGCTAACTTATATACAGGGGGGGGGGGAATGGTTACAGAATAGATACATTTACTCAGGCTTCCGAAGAAGTAGGAAAACATTAAGGAATCAGCTTTTAACAATAATCTTACTGATGGCGCCTTTTTTGCAAGGCACGCTATAGCATAGTCAATACTAATACATCTATTGAAATGAATTTCTCAAATTGAGAAACTATTTAAGTTTGTTTTTAAAATTTACTCTAAGGTCTTGCTGTCAAGCATGTTCAAGTAACTTGAAAAGCAAGAATATGGACACCATAAATTAGCTCTGAAGACCTCTATCTATCTACTGTCTCTGAGTTCCTGTAATGAATCCAACTAGCCTTGAAAAACTGATGTCTTAATACACATAAAATAAAGAATGCCCAGAGTATTCAGGATAAGGGAGTTGGTTGAAATTGATGTCTTGCTCTATTGTATTTAGAGGCCATTATAAAATTAGCAGCATCAATATCCTGTTCAGTTATGAGTGCTAGTTGATGATTTTCCCTTTCTTGCTCTTCATTTGCTGTCCACTACTGGCACTGTACATCATCTGAAACTCTGTGTTCACAATGACCTTCTGCACTCTAACATAAGACAAACAGGACATTATTTGTGCAAACGAGTTAATGGACATAAATCAGACTTCAGGAATGGCAACACAGAAAAAACCCATTTCAAACCAATCTCCCTGGACATGCTATCCAAGTCTTGAAAGTTGTCATTCTTGAACAGAGAGATTAAAAGACAAGGATCCAGATGCTGAAGGTTAAACTCATTAGCAAATGTTCAATGTCAGGTGTTTGTTTTGTATCCTCCTACTATTTGCAATTAAAAAGGGCAATGCTTCACAACTAATCTGAAGAACAGGTATTAACAGTAGCAAAAAAAACCACCTCACATTGATGTGTATAGTTATCTGTTATGCTAACTATTCTGTACCTCTGTACCTGATGTGTATAAATTGATGCTATGAAGTCTCACTCCCATGTCTCACAAAGTGGACTTGATCCATGAAAGCAAACATTGAAATATAACAGTTAGTCTTCAAAGTGCTACAGCATTTTTATTTTTGCTTTGTTTTGTTTATTCTCTGAGATACTTGAAACTCAGACTAACATGGCTACTGTTAAAAAATTCAACACATATATCAATAATCATAAACAGGATCTCCAAATATGTGCCGCTGCAGATAACATGACAAGCAAACAAACAGATGAAGTGAGAGAATGAGCACAGGTTTACACATTGAGTGACTTCAATTTAAAAATATTAAACTACATTAACTTCTGAGTTGCTTCTGAAACACATGGAACATTTGCTTTTTGTATCCCTGCACACAAACAATGGATTGCTTTTCTTTTGGTCAACATCATGGAAGACAAGGAAACACAGGGAAGTACTGTATCTTGCTTCTCATTACAGTGTAAGATCCCTTGCGATGAGAATAATTAGACTAGCTTTTCTCATTTTGATGGTCTCTAGATGTGCTGTAACTCCCATCAATCCCAGCTATCAAGACTACAGCAGTGATTTACCTTTAAGGTCAGATAGAATCAAAACTCTATATTCTTTGACTGAGCAAGGCCATAGTTCATGCTTCGGTGATCTCGGATTGCAAAGTTGCCATATATCTGACACAAGATATTGTATGGTTTATTTACCCCACAACGTTCCATTTGTAATGCAATCATTTCCGCAAAGTACTTGAACATATCATAGAGTATGATTTTCCAGATTCATGAACAAACATATCATAAACAATATTGCAACAGAGGAGGTAGAAAATGGGGAGAGAAAGTAAACATCTTGTACTTCAGCTTTCCTGATTGAATTTGAAGCTTACCGGCTCACTGGCCTTGTCATAGCAATGGCATTTAAAATGGACCAGGGAAAACACAACAATGATTGAGGGGAAACAACTAAAACCACCACCAAGAGCAATTACTCTTGGTAAGCCTACACCTTTGCAGGCACACACCCCAAAGAAAGACTCAGACACCGGTATATGGATAAAGGCATCGGGCCACTTTTATTGAATAATGCCCTAGTCCAAATTATAACTTTCGATTGGTGTAATCATCCAATTGTAATTCTTTAAGATAAGCAGGCCGCAGTAACACTGGTAAGGTTCCACCCAAAATGCCAACGGCAATTGGCTACATGTAACTATTGTATGAATTTGTTTGTTGACACAAACAAATTGTTGACCGGAGTCAATAAACTATCTACTGACCCCACCCTATGACGTGTATCCGTTAAATCTCAAGGTGATGCAGGCTGTTAAGCTCCTGCCATCACCCCTTGCCTGGTTCGTTGTTGACCGGCCAAAGCTATTACCCCTGTACCTGTCTAAGTGTTGGCCAGTCAATTGCGAACCTGCCGGATACCTCTGGGTCATAAATCTTTACCTTACCAGTGCTACCCGCCACACGGGGAGGCGTCCATGATGACTCACCGCCCCCCCAGACCGTCAGCTCGGTCGCCAGGCCTGCTTGCACCACGCCCAGAAAGAGGTACATACCACCAGCCGACAGGTGGACCCCATCTCCTGCCTACCGGCAAAAATTTTGTAAGCCTATCCGCAGGTTTCCAATGGCTGTCTCCCAGCCATGCTCAGCAAGGGACCGAGCAACAGCCCTGTCCACTGACTGCCGGAACAGTTCGAACCACAGAGATCCACGTCTCCTCTAAATTGGTGTCTTGGCATGATGTTAGACCATAGCGACCGTGTGTAAGCCATACATGATATAAAACGCCAGGTCACTGCCCCTCGACAGTTTTGGAATAGCAGTGATCCGTATAAGATCATCGCCGCCGAGGTGCCCCATAAGAACATCGGGCGGTCCAGCATCCCTGACGGACATCAGGAATGGCCACAGTTCCCGCCCCCTTGTGCCGCGCATACCATACCATCGCATACGTGCGGATGCACACAGCCCAAGTCGGGGTCCACTCTCTGTCGCCGCAGCATATACTGCTGCCCAGTGTACATAGCTGCGGCCCACCAGCCCCACTGCCACCGGTGTGGAGATACACACAGGATCTGTAAAAGAGGAGAAGAGGTGAAGGACATAACTAGGTACTCATACAGTGAGGGGACGTACATATAAGAAATTACGCGTACACACATATCCGCCTCCGAGTACCCCAAACGTAGCCGCGATCAATGCGACGCCTAACCTAAATAAATGGGTGCCAAAACGGGCCCCACACCGCGAGGCGTGGCGCCGGTCACCCTCAGTAACTTAACTTTGGTAAAGGTAGACCCATCCTGGTGGCAGAAAAACAGGCTGGGGCGTGCAGCAGGCACTGCCGAAAATTCGTGTAGGGCACCAACCGGACAGATGTCTACAATGAAACTTTGTAGCAGTCTAACTCCACTGCCTACGCTGTGCTGAACAACCTTTGAGGACCGCATCCCCAATTGAGCCCACTCATGTGTGACATAGACATCGTCGAGCTCCAGTGCCCCTACGAGACACATCCGCCTTACACAATGGTACCAACTCTGGCACCCACTCACTGATGCGGAGCGCTCCAAAAAGGCTACCGTGGTAGCTGCGTGACCCAGAGCCACTTCACACCTATCCGAAAATAAGTCATGCCAGCCTCGTGCAAGGTGGGTCAGAAACTCTGGCGAACTGGGTGACGCGTGTCTGGGCGGCGGACACGTTCACGTGTCCACCCCTCCAAAACACAATGCATGCGGAAGTAACTCACGCAGTCATTGAAACCCCCCCACGTCAGCCATAAATGCCAGTGCCGAAAGCCTGAAGGCTATAATACGCGGGGCCAACCCTGACTGCGAAGATAAACATGCATTGTAAAACCTGGTCCACTGATATTGACCAGACTTGAGGTAACTGTAGTTACTCGCAAAAAGTTCTAAATCGCATGAAAGCATGTTGATACGCCTTACGCGTGCGAGGTGCCAATGACATGCCCGGTTCACCTCTTCTCGCCAAACGTCCAAATATCGGCCGGGAGTGGCGAGTGAAATCCCTCTGCTTCCGGAGCAAGGCACGGAACCGGGGGATCTGCAGGCGGGATAAAGCATCAGCAATATCGTTATTAATACCTGGAACATGTCTGGCCCTGAACAGCACATTTAGGCGTAGGCTTCTCAAAAAGAATTGACAAACCAATGCCATGACCCTGGGGGATTCGCACGTCTGGGTTTTGACAATGTGCACCACCACCGCATTGTCACACCAAAAATGGACCACTGAGTTGGTCCACTCATCACCCCATAGCATCAGTGCTCCCCAAATTGGGAAGAAAATCAAGGAAGGTAAGATCGCGGAGGCGATCCGTGCCAAGCCATGCGTGATGCCCTTGGCCGTAAGTCCACCTACCCTCAGAGTAAACCCTCATAACCCAGGGAGCCAGAGGCATCCGACCGTATTTGAAAACTAGGGCAGACCATAAAGTCTGATCTCCAGGAAGAGACCCCGTTAAAACCCTGGAGGAATTTGAGCCAGACCGCAATGTCCGCCTATATGCTCCTGATCAGCCCCTTTGGTGACGTTCAACAGGCCAGCCATGGCGTCACACAGGCGCCTGGCCAATGCTCTGCCGGGTGTAACCACCCCGCAGGCAAAGTTAAGATGGCCATGAAGTAGCTGCAGCTCACGAGGGGACAATTTATGTTTGGCAATCAATGCCAAAATCGCCGCAGAGATCCGAGCCACCTTATCCATGGGTAACCCGGATGCCTGCACGACAGAGTCAATTCTAATGCCTATCAATGTGAGCTTAGTAGCTGGGCCCTCGGTCTTTTCAGGCGCTAAGGGGACACCCAGTTCCCACATGAGTGTCTGAAATGTAGTGAGGAAACGCGTGCACATGTCCGAGCCCCGTTCACCCCCGGACCAAAAGTCATCGAGGTAATGGGCTAGAGACCGGGACCCCGACTTGCGAGCAAAGGCCCACTGAATGAAAGTACTGAATCATTCGAATGTCGAACATGAAATAGAGCAGTCAAAAGGCATGGCCTTATCTAAGTAAAATTCCCCTCGGAACCTAAAACCCAATAGCTCAAAACCCCTTGGGTGCACTGGCAGTAATCAGAAAGCCAAGTGCATATCACACTGTGCCAGGAAAGCACCGGGACCGCATGAGCGTACCACGCGTAGGGGCTGAACAAACAACGTTTACCTGACTGAAAAAGGTCATCAGGAATGGCATCACTGACTGAAGTACCCGCAGGGTAAGCTAAATAGAGGATTAGACGACATTCACCCTGGTTCTACTTCGGTACTAGCCCCAGAGGGGAGACCTTCAAATTAGGAAAGGTGGTTCCAAGAAGGGGCCCGCTACTCCCATAGCCTCAACTTCCTTAGCTGTGCTCAGTGCAGCAACCTCCTCGTTACCTTTCAAGGGAACTAAATTAGTAGCATCTTGGGGCCCCTAACACCCCCGAATAGAATACGACAGCCCCATTGGAAACCCTCCAGCAGGTACCTCGCATCATCCCTTCTTGGATAAGCTGAGAGCCATCGCTCCAGCATGAGTACACTAATTGGGGAGGGGGGCTTTGACATGGCTAGTTCCGTCAGACGGAGCTCTGATCGCCCCCTGTGCACCCCTACCTCTGCCCCGTAACCCACCAACCCGCGAGCACGCAGAGGCGGCGTAGGAGCCAGCGCAAAAGGGGGACACTCGTGTCGGTAACAACACTGGCGCTTAGTACACACGTCGCTAGCTGAGCAGGTCCAACACAGCAGGCGGGCTGTAACCCCCTGCCCCACCAGTTAGCATGGAGCCTGTGTTGCAGCAGCCCGCTGCACAGCATGACCACAATGGTACCTATTACCAGGCGCCAGTAACGTGGGAGTCATGTACAAGAGCAACAATTGCTGACAGGGCTCATCCCACCTCATCTCAGGATGTAGGGCCACCCTCATCCAAATTCCTCATTGTAAGCCAACTACGATGGGCCCATGAAATCAACCATCGCCCTGTAAATATTATCAAGGGATTGAACCATCGGGATGGCCCAATCAGGCTGGGCCCTGAGGCATACCACCATATATATAAGGTATGCCGGCAACCAGTTGGCCCAGGTGTGTGGTGGCTTACAACGACGGGACAGCTCTTTGTGTCTGTCGTCCTGTCCCTCTCTCTCTTCCTCAGTGGGCTCACAGTTCAATAGGGAGAATATATCCACGTACTCCCCTCACCAGATCTTATCCCTCGTGACTTGTGACAAATGATCACCAAGGGGCAAGGAATAACCAGCCGTCGGCAAAGCCATCGTCGGCGCATTCTGTATAGAGGGCATACGCAGCGGGACCTGGACAGCCCCTGCGATGCTTGGCACTGTCCCAGGGGCGGACACCCCCGCCCTTAACGAGGGACCATTTAACCATGGGATACTGGGATAGGATGGTAACTGATGCCCACTCGCATAAACTTGACAAGGCCAGGGCCACTGAACCCCACCACTGTAAGTGGGCTGTGGTGTTGGTGCACTAAATTGAACCTGATACTCACTAGGTGCACCCCCGTGAGCCGCCCCCACTGGGGGTTCCGGGCCACGGCGGGCGTCGGAGCTCACGACCGGAATCGAGCTCTGGGACCACCCCTGACTGCTCCCAGCCAGGACATCAGGTCGAACGGGGAGCTGGGAGACACCAGCTGGGGCTGGCCGGACCGTCTCAAGCAGCTCGACCTGGTTGGCCGCCCGCTGAAGCGCCCCCCTCCAAAGGAGGCTGTGCAATGCCCAAGGATGCCCAAGGATGATTCCAGCACTGCCATCTGTGCTAACAGAGCATCCACTGCCCCGGAGCCCCAGTATAAAGCGGGCCGGGTGGGCCGGACGGCCCACTAGTCAGTTGAGGAAAAGGCAACCCAAAAGGGAAGCCAGGGCCAGAATAGGGCCATGCCCAGAACTCAGGCCCCTGGGGGGGCCGGAGGAGCTGTGGGGCGGACACCCGCACCAGGACCCCCTGGGCCAGCCTGTCCCAGGGCCTGCAAAGGCGCGCTCAGGGCCGAAGCCCCGGAGGGGCCAGCCTGCACCTGACCAGCTACAAAGCTGGCACCCGGCTGCCAAGTGGTAGCCTGACCGGCCCCACTGGTTCCAGTGGGCAAGGGTCTATCACTGCCCTGCCGTGGGGGCGCAGCCCTGGTCCTCCGACCCAAAGGCTGGCCCCCATCCGATGCAGGGCCAGGGAAAGCTCTTCCCCTCAGCCGTGGCTTCAGTGCCGGGGCCTTTCGCTTGGGAGCCATGTCTCCCTAAAAGAATAAGAATCGCTGAAGGATCCCTATCCAGGGATCGAGCTCCTGCGTGTAAGTACCGCAGTAGCCAAGAGGCAATCCTAATAAAAGGCACCGGGTACTCAGAGTTCTCTTTTCCCAGCCGGGAATCGAACGCGCAGAGCTCTGCAAGGCTCTATAGCCGACTAAAGAGAGAATGCGACGGAGAAAACGTCTCCTCTCCGTCGCAATTCTAAAATGGCAGCTCGGCTGCCTCATGGCCACCCCTTTTATAGAGGGGTGGCCACGCCCCCTAACTCACCCGGATGTCTGAGTCCGGGTAGGGGGGCCCCGCAAAGAGCGCGGCGGCCATTTTGGCGCCGCGCTTTCATATGCATAACATGGCCTGTTATGGCTATTATTCTCCCCAATTGTCACTTTTGGCACCAGTTTTTCTCATATCTATGAATATGGGAAACTTGCCAGAGTCATTGTTCTATTCAGATTATAAGGGAAAACTGCATTTAAGACCATAACATTTTCCTGAATTGTTCTGCTAGACTGGTGACATAATGTTGCATGACAGTAAAGAGCTTTTCTTTAGCTATGATTGTTAACATTCAATTTAAAAAGCTCATCAAGATGTAGGATAATAATAATTTCATTTCAGAAATTATTCTGGGTTGAAAGGATTTTTGCTGAAGGATCACTCAGTGAAGGATCACTCAGGTGATGCCTGAATGAGGCTCCTTTCATGTCCCCAAAATCTTTTCCCACCGAAGTGGTTCTTATTTATCTACTTGCAATTTTTGCTTTCAATCTGCTAGATCTCCCAAGTTACAACAGGGGGAGAGTGCTCTCCATCAGTTCAGCTAAGGGGCTGAATCTGTTTGGCTCTTCCTTTTCATCAGGTGTTGATGGCTATTTCAAGAATTTTGTAACTTCAAAAGCTGGTCCCTAAACTTCCTTAAAAATCTTCTTCCCTCCTAGTTCCTGAACTGAGCAGTGGGTTGGACTAGATGGCCTTACATGCCCCTTCTGAACTACATTATTCCATTATTTCCCTTTTATTTCAGTGCCCTTTGGTTGTAGAGCAATCTAGGAACAGCACAGAAATGGTTATATATGAATGCAAACAAAGTGAGGAATTGCTTATTTTACAAGCACCAAGTACATCATCATATCTGGCTGATGAAGCTTAACAAATAAAATTCAAACTGAAAGAAGAACAGCAAGAAGCAAATGCCAGCTGCGAAAATTATCAAGTAGAAATCTAAACTAAAACTAGCTGCTGGAAAGCAAGAAAACAATATTTTTGGCAGCAAAAATATTATAATTAAAATTCAAAAATTTTGACAATGTTTCATTTTTTGTTTGTGATATGGGAAACATGAAAATAATCTGTAAGAAAATGTGTCATTTCAAATCAAGATACAAACCAATATTAAGCACTCAACAACAATCAAGACACTCCCTCATATAACACTCTGTACAATCTTCAAGTTTAATGTTGTAGTTCAACATTTCCATTCGTCATTTTTCCATCTCTTAAATAGAAAGAACAGAATTTCATTTCTAATGGGTTAAAACTGATGAACCTTAAGATTTTAAAATATTTAACTCCTATGCTTTCACCCTTGAAACTACCATGTGGTAGCCTTAAAAAGAGTTTTATCCCTAAAGTTAATGGGCTGCTCATAATTTCTTCAGACACTAGCTTAATTTGAACATTTCTATTGCCATGGGTTTGTTAGAAACTTTGCACTTCTGCAGATTGCTTTGATTACACAGCACAACAATGATTTTGTTACTGGTAATAGCACATGTGATTTACTTGATATCATAAGAACATAAGAACAGCCTTGCTAGAACAGGCCGCAGCCCATCCAGTCAAGCATTCTGTCTCACACAGTGGCTCACCATTTGCTTCAGGGTATTCCCAAGAAGATGCCTTCACCTGCTTAGGATTCCCTGGAAACTGCATTGAGAGATATCCTGCCTATCTCTCCAACCTGGAAGTTGTCCTTAGGTATCCATAATTATAGCCATTGATACCCTTGTCCTCCATGAACTTGTCTAATCCTTTCTTAAAACTGTGAAGACTGACAGCTGTCACCACTTCTTCTGGCAGGGAGTTCCATAGACCAGTGATCCTCTGGGTGAAAAAGTACTTTCTCTTATTTGTTTGAGAAATAGTCCCGAAAAGTTTCATGGAGTGCCCCCTAGTTCTAGTGCTATGCAATTGGGAAAACAGTTTTTCCTTATCTACTTTGTCCAAACCGTGCATGATTTTATAAACTTCAATCAGGTCACCTCTTAGACGTCGTCATTCAAGAGTGAAGAGACCCAACCGTTGCAGCCTCAGATGGTAAGAAAGGTGTTCTCGTCCCCTAATCATTCTGGTTGCCCTCCTCTGCACTTTTTCCAACTCCATAATATCCTTCTGGATGTATGGCGACCAGAACTGTACACAGTATTCCAGATGGGGCCTCACTATAGATTTATAAAGAGGCAAAATGACACTTGCTGACTTATTTTCTATAAGTCGAGTGGGCTATATAGAGTGGGCTGATTCCAAATCTGAACTCAGAATTTCCCTATCACATACAGATTTTAAGGTGTGCTATAGCTATTCAAACAGTCGGTAATTGGATAATGTATTTTTACATGGGAACATTATAACAGTTGCAGCTACCACTATGCCTGCTGCCACCTCAGCTGAAACACATCCCCTGCAGGCATGCATGTTCCAGCAACAGCCCGGCATGTCTGGGCAAGTCAGTGTGCTGACATCAGAAATAGGTACAGTGATACCTCATACAACATCCAAACTTGGTTCCACAAGTTTGGACTTTATACGGATTTGGACTTTATATGAGGCATGCAAAATCCTAGCCGCGATGCCTCATACGACGTCCAAATTCTTGCCATGATTGCCTCATACAATGTCGTTTCCATAGAGATACATTGTACTGTAATAGCACAGACTTCAGGGCAAAGTCAAGGAAACAGACAGGAAACTGACAGAACTTTAAGAAATCATTGTCTAAAGGCTAAATACATTACAAAACATGTCAAACAACCCTGATTGTCCAAGAACTTGAAGAATCCTGCAAAAATCCCAGGAATGCTTTTAAAAATTCTGATAAAAAATTCAGAATAATCCAAAATCATGCTCTTTGCCTTGTGCAAAACGCACAAGAGCAATGCACCTATGTGTCCTATCTTTTATACTGCCTAGGCACAATGGGAAAAACTGAATGCCTCATACAAAGTTGAGCGACTTTGTATGAGGTAACTTTTTTCAAGAAATTAGGCGAAGTTGTATGAATTTGATGTTGTATGAAGCGGACTTTGTATGAGGTATTACTGTATATAAAGTGAGGTGGACCAAGGGCTTGTCTCTAGTGCAAAACCATCTTATTGGATAGTACAGCTCGGCCAAAATGAGTCTGTTTTGAGCTAAAGATGAGTAGGTGTAGCTGTGTTAATAAACCAGACAATTTTTGTTACATTTGTGGCAAATATACCCCACTTGATCAACACAAGAACCTAACCAAGAGCGTTAGAATTGTTAACTTAATATCCTGATGTCCTAGGCAAAATCAGACTTTAGATTTGGATTCAGCGCACTTGATATAATCAGGGCCGGCCCTACCATTAGGCGAGTGTAGCGGTTGCTCCAGGCGCCCACTCCCAGGGGTGCCACAGTGGTAAAGAAAAAAAATTGGGAGGGTTTTCGATATTTTGATTGCAAGCGTAAGGCATGTATGTTAATGACCTTATTTCTTGAGACGTGCGCAGGTCAAGTGCGCAGGCGCCGGGTGGGGCACCAGTGCCACCACCCATCAGATACATCGCCATTGTTGCTGCTGCCAGCCATTTTAGTTTACGAGTCGGCTTCAAAGCGCCAACACTGCTGAGTGTGTTCCTGCACTTTCTGCATGAATTGCACTTGTTGGCTGACGTGTAAGTAAGTACCTACTCTACCTTGTATTGTATTATAAAATTCATGCAGTAACTCTACTCACTTTGAAAGCAAATATGTATCAGAACACACATTATTATGTCCAAGCAAGTTGCTTGCGTAATTCTATCTCTAAAATATGTTTGTTATTTGACTATTACTATCAGCTATTAAAATAAAATTTACTTTCATTCAACCTGATAATCTAAAGACGAAAAGTATACTATTGTCCTCCGTCTTCAGAAATAGGTATTATGACCAGTGATTGGAGTAGGGTAAGCTATTTTACGTAATTTTGGCAAAGCCCCACAAGTTGAAAAAATCTAAACTCGATTTAGGTTAATTTTTAATATTTTACCATTTCATGATATTTTAATGTTTTTGTTTCGGCACATGAGTTTTATAATTAAGAAATAATAATCTAAAATTCTGTAACATACAGATTTTGCCTTCATGTAGCACTACATAATCCGATCACTGATTATGACACAATTTCCAAGCATGAGATAGATAGATAGATAAATCTTTATTGTCACTGTCCTGCACAGAACAACGAGATTGGGATGTAGGTAAGTGAAAACTCTATCACCTATTTATTTCTATTTGTTTTAGTAACATCAGGTAAAATGTAGCAAGTGCCCAAAAAAATTATCAGGAGCCCAAAACGTGAGGCAAAAAAATCAAAGAGAAGCTGATAATAAAAAAGCACCCATCAGCTAGCTAAATATTTTCAACTCAACCAACAGATGACTACATAATTATTTCAGATAATGTTCCAGATAATGTGGCGGAGATTCAGGAAATACCTGACATAGAAACATCGGCTGCAGAAGTAACCGCTATATCAACAACCACCATAGAAATATCTGCAGATATCGCTCACTGGCCATCATCCTTGTTATCCAAAACAATAGACCTCCTAATATTGCAGGGCCCACACAACGGTAAACTGGCAGATAAAGATTATCCATGGAATGAAAAAAGATGCCATTTTTCTAATGTGCACTTTCAACGAGTCATGTCAAACGGCGAAATTTATGATCAGAAATGGTTGATATATTTAAAGTCTACACAGAAGATTTATTGTTTTTGCTGCTATATATTTAACCGGTCTAAACCTTGCAAACTCGGTAATGCTGGCTTTGACGATTGGTCACATGTATCCCTCGTACTGAAGAACCATGAAAATTCAGACGACCAACAATCAGCTTTATCAATGTGGCTCAAAACTTCAAAAAGACTAGGGACATGTTCTGGAATTGACAAAGCCCTTCAAATGCAACTGGAGAATGATAAATCTATATGATCTTATGTGCTGGAAAGAATAGTAGCAATCACACTTTTTTGGCAGAACACAATCTATCTTTTCGTGGCAGTAGTGACAAATTAAATACACCCAAAAAATGGCAACTTTCTCGGTTTAGTCCAACTATTGGGAAAATTTGATCCAGTTATGGCAGAGCATTTGCGACGGATAATGCAGAAGGAAACCAACCACTACTATTTCAGTAAAAATATAGAAAGTGAAGCAATACATTTACTAGGAAAGGAAGTCAGAGAGCAAATCATAGCAAAAATTAAAAAATCCAAATATTTCTCAATTATTTTAGATTGTACACCCAATATAAGTCACAGCAAACAATTGAGCGTCACATTTAGGTTTTTCGATGTTGATGAATTCTGTGTGCATGAATGCTTTTAAAGTTATAAACCTGTGACAGACTCCAGTGGAAAAGGACTAACAGGTATATTTTTGGATGAAATTGTCACTCAAGAGTGACCCGAAGCAGCTCAACAACACAATTAAAAACAACAATAAAACCATTCAAAAATCCCATTAAAAATCCCTACCCTCCCAACACAGTTGGACAAAACTAACATAGGTTAAATAAGCCAGCGGGACTGGGAAGTTGATACATCCATACCCCATATCCGCTGGCAGAGCCATGTTTTCAGCTGTTTCCTGAATGGGAGCAGCTCCATCTGGAGGCGTAGTTTGAGTGGTAAGAGGTTCCACAGGGCCGGGGCAGATACGGAGAAGGCCTGCCTCCTGGTCCCTACAAGGTGAGCTTCTTTTGCTGAAGGGACCATAGCTGAGCCCCTTCGGTCTGTCCTCATAGGATGGGTATGACACCGTGGAGTGATGCGGTCTCTTAGGTAACCTGGCCCACTGCCATGAAGGGCTTTAAAGGTCAAAACCAGCACCTTGAATTGCACCCAGAGGCACACTGACAACCAGTGCAGCTCCCGAAGCAGTGGTGAGGCACAGGCATAATGTCCCCAACCCATCACCACCTGAGCAGCTGCATTCTGGACCAGCTGAAGCCTATGAATGGTCATCAAAGGCAGCCCCATCTAGAGCGCATTACAATAATCCAATCTGGAGGTGACCAGAGCATGAGTGACCATGAGCAAGGAGTCCCGGTCCAGGAGCGGGCATAATTGGTAGATGACATGAAGCTGTGAAAAAGCCCTCCTGGCCATGGCTACCACCTGCTCTTCGAGCAGTAGCCACGAGTCCAGGAGCACCCCCAAGTTATGCACCAGGTATGTCTGAGGCAACATTGCACCATCCAGAACTAAAGATGGAAGCTCCCAGGATAACACAGGACCCTGAACCCACAGCCACTCAGTCTTGCCAGGATTCAGCTGAAGACCGTTGTCCCCCATCCAGACCCGAATAGCCTCCAGACTTTTAGGACTTTGACTGCATCACTCAGGTCCCCACGAACCGAGATGTACAGATAGGTATCATCTGCATAGTGATGATACCTCACCCAGTGGGAACAAATGATCTCACCCAGTGGTTTCATGTAAATATTGAACAGTAGAGGTGAGAGTACCGAGCCCTGAGGCACCCCACATGGGAGCAACCAAGGGCTGGACAGCCCCTCTCTAGAAACACCGACTGAGACCGGCCCATCAGAAATGAAGAGAACCAGGACAACACAGTGCCCTGGGCCCCCAATCCTCAGAGGTAGCCCAGAAGGATACCATGGTCGATGGTATCGAAAGCCGAGAGGTCCAGAAGAGCAAGGATGGAGGGGTTGCCTCTGTCCTGCTCCTGCCAGAGATCATCCAAGAGTGCGACCAATGCAGTCTCCATACCAAAACCGAGCCTGAATCCTGACTGAAACATGGTTGGACAACAAAAAGGAGTTCAGAGTCGCATAACTAAAAAGATTCCCTGGGTGTTTTTAAATCCTTGTGGCTGCCATAGTCTCAAGCTTGTTGTGGCGGATGCAGCTAAAACTTCAGTCAGATCAGTTTCATTATTTGGCATCCTCCAGCACTTGTTTGTGTTTTTTCCCCTCAAACTCAACAAAGAGATGGGGAATAATTTTGAAACGTGTGAAGAGCTTAAGTTTTAAAAAAGGTGTGTGAAACAAGAGGGGAAAGTAGAGTCAACAGCTTGCAAGCGGTGCGATATCAATACACCAAAGTAAAAAGTGCCTTGGAAGAAGAGTTTCAACAGTCAACTGATCCCGTGGTGAGTTCGGAAGCTAAATTGCAGCCAATTTGGAGAAGTTCAAGTTTTTGTTGTCGTTAGTCATTTGGTACGACATTTTATTCCACATTATGGAGTTGGAGAAAGTACAGAGGAGGGCAACCAGAATGATTAGGGGATTGGAACACCTTCCTTACCATCTGAGGCTGCAACGGTTGGGCCTTTTCACTCTTGAACGACGGCGTCTAAGAGGTGACCTGATTGAAGTTTATAAAATCATGCACGGTGTGGACAAAGTAGATAAGGAAAAACTGTTTTCCCTATCGCACAACACTAGAACTAGGGGACACTCCATGAAACTTTTGGGTACTAGTTCTCAAACAAATAAGAGAAAGTACTTTTTCACCCAGAGGATTACTGGTCTATGGAACTCCCTGCCAGAAGAAGTGGTGACAGCTGTCAGTCTTGACAGCTTTAAGAAAGGATTAGACAAGTTCATGGAGGACAAGGCTATCAATGGCTATAATTATGGCTACCTAAGGACAACCTCCGGGTTGGAGAGATAGGCAGGATATCTCTCAATGCCATTTCCAGGGGATCCTAAGCAGGTGAGGGCATCTCCTTGGGAATACCCTGAAGGAAATGGTGAGCCACTGTGTGAGACAGAATGCTGGACTGGATGGGCTGTGGCCTGTTCCAGCAAGGCTGTTCTTATGTTCTTATGTTCTTATTAATTTTGTCAGCAAATCCATGCAATCAGAGCACGTGGACTTGTCAGATGCAACAAAAATGATGCACAAATGTTTAAAAATTTTGAAAGAATAGAGAGACAAGGGATTAACAAAGGCTCTCATTGCTCCTAAAAATATAGCTGAAGAAGCTGAAATAAGGCCGGTATTTGAAACAATCCGCACACGAAAAAAGAAGGAAACTTTCTCAAATGAAAATGAAGATGACACGCCAATGGATCCAGAAATGTTATTCTGAACAAATGTTTTCTATCCTATGTTAGACACAGCCATAAACTCAATAGAGACACGCTTCACACAACTTTCTACAATTAATGAGACTTGGCTTTTCATCTATGATTTGAATAAGACCAATGAAAATTTGAAGGAAGCATGCCTAAAGTTGGAGAAAAAACTAACACATGATCATAATTGCGATATTTCGGGATTGGAGCTTTCAAGAGAAATCATGTGTTTGAAAAAGTTTTTAGATATTGATAAAGGTCACCCAAAAGCAGTCCTTCAGATCTTAGCATTACATAATTGGCAAGATACGTTCCCTAATATTTGGACAACACCCCAGATTTTTCTAAACATTCCAGTTACGGTGGCCAAAGGCGAACAGAGTTTTAGAAGCTTAAGCTAATTAAAACGAACCTTAGGTTGACTCTTGCAGAAGACAAGCTTTCTGATCTAACCTTGCTGTCCATTGAAAATGATATAGTTCAGACATTGTCATATGAGGAGATCATAAAAAAAATTGCAAATGCAAAAGTGCATAAGCAGCAATTTACTTAAAATTTATTCTCAAGATGATTTAAACAGTTTATTATTATTGTTATTATTATTAGGAGCTTGTAGCCTAAATGATTTAGTTTTTTAATAAGAATTTTATTAGTTTTTTATAAAATATATTTTATAATACATTACATTTATTAGTGAATATAATAAGTACCAAAGTTGAGTATGCTTATTGATCTCATCAATGAATGCTGTCTAAATTTGGTTTTATTAGTTAGTAAAATAATACAAATGAATGATCTCTTTATAAAAGTTAATTTTTGTGATAATAAATGTACCTTAATTCCTATATATTTTGTTTGTCATTCTCCATCAACTGTTCCTATAGGTACTGTGAGAAGTGCAGTGCCAACGAACACGGCTGTTTTCAATCAACAAATTAGACAGAGACTTAAGATGTTGCCGAGATCTTCCAAGTTTCATGTTTGCACGCACAACTGGTAACAACGTTAAATTAAATTATTTGATGAAACTTCGCAGTTGTGTTTGGTATCTTTAACTGATTACGTTTCTATTAAAAAAATATTTGTTATGACCTGAGGTTTTACAAGTGAAATTTTTTGATCAGTATTCTATGTGGTAGTGCTGAACATATACTGTCTGTGTGCAAAATTTCATGGAAATCCGTCCAGCCGTTATCGAGTTATAGATATACTTTTGCATTAAAATATTAGTTAATATTGTAAGACTACACCCACGTCATTGCACGCTGCTCGCGCGCGCAACAATACTCGGTTACTAGGCCAAGAACAACAACTCAGGTGCTTGACCCTTACTCACTTGGTAACTAGGCCAAGGCAAGGTCAACAACTCGTGTGCTCGTTCTCTCTCTACCACCGTCCGGTCCACCATCATCGAAGCGCCATACGTGGTCGTTCTCTGCAGCTTTGTTTGCTTACGTTTACTTACACGATTTAATATGTATGATTTTTTTTGTTTTCAATACTAATTAAAAACAGTGAAAACACATTATGTTATCAATAACGACTGTCCCTGTAAAGTTTCACCAAGTTACTTAATTTAACTCCATATATTAGGGGTGACCAAGGGGGCACCATAGCTGGATCTCACTCCATCCTAAAACTTGCCTTGGGCCGGCACTGGATATAGTACAGTACACAGGATTACACAAAGTAGCAGACAATATTTATTTATTTATTTTGTAATGCAGTGTTATCAGTGGTGGGATTCAAAAATGTTTACTACCTACTCTGTGGATGTGGTATGGTGGGCGTGGCCAAGGGGAAAGCCCCGCGTTGCACCCATTTTAGGACTACTTTATTTCAATACTTGGATGGGTGGGGCCAGCCAGAATTCCTTCTACCAGTTCTGGCGAACTGGGGTGAACCTGCTGAATCCCACCACTGAGTGTTATAGACAATAAGCCAATTCACGTAGTTGTCCTCCTTGTGGCTGCTGGTCATTGCCTTATCACAGTAGTAATACTGATTATCGATTACTGATTACTGGTCAATGCCTTATCAGAGTAGTAATACTGATTAGTGATTAGAAACATATTTTTCCTTTCACTTAATATGATGGTGATGGAGGGGAGAGTCCCATAAGTGTCTTTCAGGTGTAGATCTCAACAGAACTTCTTATAAAGGCATCATATGTTGGTTTTAACCAAAGCATCCCAAACACATGCCATTCCACAGTTAAAATCAAGCAAAAGAGGAAAGGCACTTGCTTACTGTACCTGTGGCTGAGTCCATGACTCTAGACTTGTCTCTTTTAAAGGTGTCTGTGGTCTTCCTGCTTCTTTTGAATTCTTTAAAAGAGAGAGAGAAAAATACCGTCAGGTCAACATCAAAAGATTTTTCATGCAGCTATAAAAAATGTGAATAAGAGAATTTCTGGAACAGCAATCATTAAATGGCATAGTAATGGATTGACACATCTTTTCCTCCTTAATAGACTTGGGGTGGGGGAAGAGAAACAAAACATTAGAAGTGGGTGATGATGGGCAAAAACATGAAGTACCCACAAAATGAAAATAGAAATATTTTTCCAGAAGCACCACTGTTACAAAGAATTAAAGCAAAACAAACTCATTTAACCAAAGCTTACAATTAGTTATAAGCAATTTATTTGTTTATTTATTCATACATGCCCCACCGATCTGGTAAAACACAATTCTAGGCAACTTATAACATATAAAGATACGTAAAGCACAATATAAAACAAGAGTAAAAACAATCACTAGCTACAGCAGGAATAACATCATTAATAAACTAAACCAGACAGCTTCTCAATGCACTTCCATGTGGGAATCCATTTGACTTTCTCTGAATTACTCCAACACTTCCACATGTAGAGAATATTATTAATCAATAAACCCCCTTTAAAAGAAAATACAGTTTGAAGGCAGAAGAAGGAAATGATAATGATACAGGAATGCTTTTAATTATTTCCAGAATGTCAACAGAGTTATTGCCCATCTAAATTCTGCTAGCAATCCATTTAACAGTTTGGAGGCAATGGCCAATAATGTGCTTGATCTAGTCCACATCTTTCTAACTTATTTTGGAATTACTACAAGCTGAGTATTTGGGATGAATGGGGATAGTTCTTAGGGAAGATGTGCTCCCACAGATAAGATGTTCCCAAACTGTTAAGGGCTTTATAGATGACTAGCATATTTGTGCCCAGCCAGCCGGCCATTTTTAAAGTGTGTGTTGGTGGTTAGGGGTGGTTTTGGGTGTGCACAACCACCATCACCCATACAATATCACTCCAACCACCAACACTCACATTAAAAATTCCTGGCAAGGCAGGAGTGGTGTGTGTGTGTGTGTGTGTGTGTGTGTGTGTGTGAGAGAGAGAGACAGAGAGAGAAGCTGTGTGTGTGTGTGTGTGTGTGTTGTCCCCCCAAACCCCCCCCCAAACCAGGGGACCAGGCAGAGAGGGGATCCCCCTGCAGGACACCCTGTTATCAAATAGAAGAAACCAAGCGGTTTCTTCTCTTTAAAAATGGAGTGTTGGGGAGGGGGGTGGAATCGATCTCCTCTCCCTGGTCCCCTGAATTTGGAAGGGTTGGGAGGACAAAAGGTGTCTGTCCCCACAACCCTTCCAGAGCCAGGGGACCCAGCAGAGAGGGGATCCCCCCCCCACAGGACACCCCATTATTAAAGAGAAGAAACCAAGCGGTTGCTTCTCTTTAAAAACAGATTGTTTGGGGGTGGGGTGGAATCGATCCCTCTCCCTGGGTCCCTGGGTTTGGGTGGTTTGGGGGGACAAATGGGGTCTGTCTCCCCAACCCTCTTGAACCCAGGGGACCCAGCGGAGAGGGGGAATCCCCCCCGACACCCCCCATATTAAAGAGAGGAAAGCAAGTGGTTTCTTCTCTTTAACAACGGAGTGTTGGGGGTGTGTGGTGGATTCGATCCCCTCTCCCTGGTCCCCTGGCTCTGGAAGGGTTGGGGGGACAAAAGGGGTCTGTCCCCCCAACCCTTCTGTACCCAGGAGACCCGGGAGAGGGGATTGAATCCACACACCCTCCCAAACACTCCGTTTTTAAAGAGAAAAAACCACTTCGGAGAGAAGGAATCTCCATCATGGAGGGGCTTTGCTTCTCTCTGGGTTGGCTGGGAATGGAACTTTCGTTCCCAGCCAACCCAGAGAGAAGCGAGTCCTTCTCTCCGGTAGGCCAGGAGGTGCTCCGGCCTCTCCTTTGTCCATGCGGGTGTCAAGGCCACGTCACCCACAGGAATGAAGGAGAGACCAGTGCTTCTCTCTACACAGAAGGCCATGCCGAGAGGGAAAGAGTTTGAGAGACCCAGCCAGAGCCGGCAAAAGGTAAGTGTGGTAGGTGGGGGTTAGGTGGGGTTAGGTGGTGGGGTGGGTGGGGCATGGTTACTGGGGCCATGCCACCTCACCCACCCACCCCCTAACTCCCACCGACTGCACTTACCTTTTGCCGGCTCCTGACCGGCTGGGTCTTTCAAAGACTTTCCCTCCCGGCATTTTTTTTTAAAGTCAGCGCATTGCAATAATTGACCCTAGAGCTGTGGTTCCCAAAGTGGGCATATACCCCACATGGGGGCAATTCGAGAAAGCCTTGTAGGCTTTCGCTTTTTGAATAATAAGAATTATATGCCATGGTGTGTGTGTGTGGGGCAGGATTTTAGAGATGCATAGCAGCTTTTACAAAGTGGTAAGAAAATGAGAAGTAATGTTACTTGAAAGGAGAGAACGGGCTGTATCAGGAAAAGAAATTATTTCAAGATAACTTTCCAATTTTTCAAATCATAAATGTTTTCAAATTTTATTCTTCAATTTATTTTATTAATCTCTAATATGGGAATCAACAAAAATTGGAGAATTATGATCAGGCTCCCTGGGATATGTATTGGGTCATGTTTTCATGTGGCTCTGATCCTTCCTGGAGGACCATGTCCGGAGAGTTCAGGGCAGGTTTCTTTTAATATAAGGGGCATCATTCTCCCAATGAGGGAATGAGTTTGCAGTCTGGGGGATGTAGCTTAACCAGTCAGTGCTGTGGAACATCAAGTGGCACTGATGTTCAGGCCCACTTTCTTCTATTTACAATGCATTTCCAAGCTCCTTTCAGGCCTGGGCAGAAAGTTCTCTGCTGACACTGATCTATGCACTGGTAATCTCTAGAGCAGTGGTTCCCAACCTTTTTTGGCCATGCTAATGATTGTCCATATCTGCCCATAAATGCTCAGGGTTTTATGAGCACAAGGATTGAACTCCTTCCAGCATATCTGTGCTAAATTGTTGTGTGAATTTACTTTGATATAATGAAAGCCATAATGACTAGCAAATCCCCCAACCAAGTGGGAAGCTAGCATTTTAAATGGCTTTATATGTTGGGAGTAATTTGCAAACAGTTGTTTCCTTGACTTCTTGAAGGGCATTGACTGTGACTTTTCAATAAAGTGAACAGAACTGAGTGCATGCCAGCTAGATAAAGGTACAGGTAAAGGGTAACCCCCAAATTGCCTGGATAGCTCATTGAGTTAAATATCTGAGGCTCACCTCTCGAGCACTAGAAGAAGAGCCTTTTCGGTATCCGCTCTGGCCCTATGGAACCTCCTGCCAGCTGAACTGTGTCTCCAGATGGAGTTGCTGCCCTTCAGGAAAGAGCTAAAAACCTGGCTGGCGGTGCAGGTATGGGGAGGTGGAGGGGGTGATGCCCCCCCCCCGGCTGGCTCATTTAAAACAGGATGACTCAGGTTTTTAGTTTTCAACTAGATGTTCTTTTCTGTGTTTTCGGGAATTTTTGAGGATTTTTGTTTGTTTGTTTGTTTGTTTAATGTTGGGGATTTTATGTATGCCACCTACAGTTGCATGTCGATTGAGGCGGCTATACAAATTGAATAAAATAAATAAATAAATAAAATAGCTGGCTGTGGATTAATAAACTGGGAGTTCAATTCCTCACAAGGCCGCACAGTCAGCCTGTGCAGACTTGAGCAAGCTGCACAGTCCCAGGGCACTCTCAGATTGGTAAACCACTTCTGAATACCTTCTACCAGGAAAAGCTTGAAAAGGGTTTCCATGTCATATGAAATACAATTATTATTATTATTATTATTATTATTATTATTATTATTATTATTATTATTATTATTATTATTATTATTATTATTATTATTATTATTATTATTATTATTATTATTATTATTATTATTATTATTATTATTATTAATAATTCATTTATATTCCGCTCTTCTGGCACAAGTGCCACCTAGAGCAGCTAACAGCATATACACAGAAATACACACAATCATTAAAACATATAAAAACCGCAACCCCTTAAGAAAATAAAAACAGTAAAAAAACTAACAAGATAAAAACCATACAAAATTAATTAAAAACAGCTATATAAAACATCTAACAACTCTCAGCAATGACCTGTAACCTTGGGCAACTAAACTATCCAGCGGACCTGGGCCATTCCACAAGATGGCACAACCAGATCTTGAGTGCTTTTCTAAAGGGGAGCAGCTCCATTGGAGGCGCAGTTCCAGTGGTAAGAGGTTCCACAGGGCCAGGACAGACACCGAGAAGGCTCTTCTCCTAGTCCCAGCCAGATGTGCTTCTCTTGTCCAAGGGACCACCACAGAGCCTCTCTGGTCTGCCCTCGTAGGATGGGTAGAATACAAATAACATATGCACTCTTGAAGTAACTGATACAGCCATAATAATTAATAAAAAGTTTCTCAGAAAATATTGTATAACATTGTTAGTAGTATATACTTCTTATTGTCTTTAAAACCCAGTTAAAATCCTCCTGTTTATGGTGTTTGCTGATTTTTTTGTCTTGATGAGGATGATTTTTTATGTTTTTTACTCCCATTTACTTTGATTTGAGTGTTGCCAAATGGGATTTAGGGAGTTAGTAATGTTTTTATTTGTGTATCAGTGGTATATTTTATTTTTTTTAAATGTTGTACTTAGTTGTCTCTGTGTGCATGCCTTAGACTGGTGGTATATAAATATTAGAAATAAATAAGTACTGCATAAGGGAAATTATGTTAAATCTTGGCACTACATTTCCCTCATTAACACAGTGTTGGTTGTGTTCCTGAGTTTGCCCAACTGGGTGTGTGCCCAGGAATGCAACAGCAGTGTTGTTAATTAGTAGTAATTTGCTGCCAAAACTTAACATGGTTTTCCTGATGCAAACATACAAGTTCTGGCCATGACATATTGTAACATAAAGCAGGAGAAGAAAGAAATGGTCAAACATGCAGAAATGAGACCTTGTTCAGTCTGCAAATTAGTGGTACTTCCATTTCCAATTGGAGGACGATTTCCTTTGAAGAGTGCATTTTGGGGACATAAAATAATTTGCACACCTATCATTTGCTGCAGAGTTTGTGCTCAAATATTACAAAGCAATGTTTTCTCCGACACACACTGTTCTTTTACCTGACAGAGTCATATGATTGCTTCTGTTCCTTAGCCAGTGATAGGCACCAAAAAAATTTACTACCACACCATGGGCATGGCCTAATCGGTGGGTGTGGCCTAATCGGCGGACATGGCCTAATTGGTGGGTGTGCCCTAATCTGTGGGCATGTGCCTGGGTGGCCAATCTAGTAATGCCTGCCACATTGCCCATGAAAACATCTGCAAACACAAACAGCACTGGCTCTTTGGCTGTAATTGGAGATGAGCACTGCACCCTATAATGGGATATGACTGGCTTTTGAGCAAGGGCAACCTTTACCTATTGTTAGATCCAAAGCTACCAGTCATATCTGACTCTAGGGTTCAGTGCTCATCTGTTTATAGCCAAAGAGTCAGCACTGTCTGTTTGTAGATGTTTCTGTGGACATGTGGCACGCATGACTAGACACCAGAATGTTGTTACCTTTCCCACCAAAGTGGTCCCTATTTATCTACTTGCAGTTGCCAGGAGCTGGGACAGAGACGGGAGCTCAAACCATCATGTCAGCCTTCCAGCTAACAAGCTGAGCTTCTTAACCACTGAGCTGCAGTGGCTCAAGTGGCTAAGGTTCTGACTGGAAAGTGGCAGGTCAGCAGTTCAATACTCGAATACTGCAGGATGGAGCAAGCTCCTGTCTTTGTCCCAGCTCCTGCCAACCTAGCAGTTCAAAAGCAAGAAATTGCAAGTAGATAAATAGGGACCACTTTGGTGGGAAAGTAACAGCATTCCGTGCACTCCGGTGTCTAGTCATGCTTGCCACATGACCACAGAAACATCTGCAGAAGCAGACAGCACTGTCTCTTTGGCTTTGAAATAGAAATGAGCAACCTGAACCCTAGCATGGGATACGACTGGCTTTCAAGCAAGGGAAACATTTGCTGCTTCAATCCAAAGGTTGTGAGTTCAATCCTGACCATGACTCTAGGTTGACTCAGCCTTCCATTCTTCCAAAGTCACTAAAATGATTACCAAGCATGTAGGGTAAGGTAGAGGTAAAGGTTGCCCTTACTCAAAAGCCAGTTGTATCTGATTCCAGGGTTTAAAAATTAAATTAAATTCAGTGCTCATCTCTGTTTATAGCCAAAGAGGCAGCGCTGTCTGCATCTGCAGACATTTCCGTGGACACGTGGCAGGCATGACTAGACACCGGAGATGCACAGAACGCTATTTACCTTCCCACCAAAGTGGTCCCTCTTTATCAACTTGCAATTTCTTGCTTTCGAACTGCTAGGTTGCAACTTGGCAGGAGCCAGGGCAGACAACGGGCACTCAGGCATCTAGTCATGCCTAGAAATCCCTGGTCCAGACCCTGTTCCCCTCCCCCCACCCATTTACCTCCCCCAACACACACACACTCATGGCCATGTTATTATGATCGTCTCCTCTTCTTCTTCGTCCTCCAGTGGCTGCCGCTGCTGCTGCCTCCCCACCCACCCCACCCTGCCCACCTCTTCCTCCTCCTCTGGCTGCTCATGCCTCCTTAAGAGGCTGCTGGCACCGCTTGTGCGGTGGTGGAGGCAGTGGCGGTGGCGTGTGTAGATGGGGGAAGGGGAGGAAAGCTCACACCATGCCTCCTGGAGCAGCGCGCCCGCCCCCACCATTGCTCCTTCTAGCAACAACACAACTCTCACGATGCCTGGACCTCCTGTCTGTGTATCATGAGAGTCGCGCTGCCTGGGCATCCTACTGCCGGGAAACTTGGGGAAGAGCTTGCGGGGTGGGGTTGGGAGGGGGCATGGCCAGCCAACTCTACTACCAGTCCGCATGGACCGGGGTGGACCGGCTGATGCCCAGGACTGTCCTTAGCACCTGCAACCTGAAACAATTGCTTCACTGTAGCTGGGGCTGGGAATTAAATTAGCAAAGCAAAGCACTCACACTTCTATACTGCCCCACAGCACTTTGTGCATCTCTGGATGGTTCACAAACTGAGTATCATTTTGCCCCCAACTTGCTGGGTTCTCATTTTAGGGACCATTCAACAATTATGTGATCCATTTTTTGAGGTGAAATTGACCCCCTTCCCCCATGTAATCTGAACAGAATTTTTGCTTTGAACCCCAGAGCCTTTGTATTGAAACTCTAATTTGTAGAGCTTTTCACTATTGGTGACATAGAAATAGATTGCACAAGCAATTCAATCATTTCAAATCGGATCAAAATTCCCAGAGATCATTTTTAAACCTAAAAAAGTGCCATTTTTCAAAACCACAACAGCTCCAAATGGATTACGTAATCTTTGACCTGATCCTCCCCCTGCCCCCACGTAACTTCCCGTAATTCAGATGGCAGAATCCCCTCCCCCTTTGAGGATCACATAATTGTTGAATGGCCCCTTATCATCCTCAGAAGAATGGAAGGCTGAATCAACCTTGAACTCCAGTCAGGATCAAAATCACAACCTTTTGGTTGCAGGAGAGCAGTTTTACCACTGTGCCACCAGGGCACCTCATTCACCTGGATTCAGTATGTCTTCATAGCGGGGGTTCTCAACCTAAGGCCCCTGGGCCAGGCCTGGCCCACAGTGCCATTTTGCCCTTGATCCTGCCACCAACTGACAGCAGAAGTGTAAATGTGCACACAGCTGTCATGTTTTACAGCAGCGTTTATGGCAGAAGGAACCACTAGTTTGGCCCACTCAGCTGTCTGAAGAGGCATAGTCTGGCCCACAGCGTGAAAAGGTTGAGAACCCTATGCTTCATATGATGACATAACATGAGGAAGAAGTTTATAGCTCTGTGAAATTCCTCACCTCCAGGAAACAGTCAGATACAGCTATGTCCTTTCCTTACAATAATTTAACTTGCACAGAATAATTCTGGTGTTTTCCCACCTTGAGAAATAAAACACAGAAGGTCTACCTGATTTTTAAGAGTGAGGCAAAACCCTCATCCAATATTTTAAATTCTTTATTAAATCAGCACACAAGAGGCGACTTTACACATGGACATCACCAGATGGCCAACACCGAAACCAGATCGACTACATACTCTGCAGCCAAAGATGGAGAACCTCCATACAGTCAGCAAAAACAAGACCTGGAGCAGACTGTGGCTCAGATCACAACCTACTGATCGCGAAATTCAGGCTAAGACTAAAGAAAATAGGGAAAACACGGAGACCAGAAAGATATCACCTAGACAGCATCCCTAAAGAATACGCGGTGGAGGTGATGAACAGATTCAATGGCTTAGACTCGGTAGACAGAGTACCAGAAGAATTATGGACGGAGATGAAGGACATCATGCAGGAAGCAGCAAAGAAAATCATACCAAAAGAAAAGAAGAGTAAGAAAGCAAAGTGGTTGTCTGATGAGGCTCTTAAAATAGCAGAGGAAAGAAGGAACGCCAAAGTCAAAGGAGAAAGGAAAAACTACAATCATTTGAACACAGAATTTCAAAGAAAAGCAAGGAGAGATAAGGAAAACTACCTAAAAGAACAGTGCAGAGAAATGGAGGAAAACAACAAAAGAGGCAGAACCAGAGATCTCTTCAAAAAAATCGGCGAAATCAAGGGAACATTTAAAGCAAAAATGACCATGATAAGGGACAAAGACGGAAAGGAGCTAGCTGATGCAGAAGAAATTAAGAAAAGATGGAGAGAGTACACAGAGGAACTTTACAAAAAGGACCTCAACACTCCTGACAATCACAATGATGAAGAAATTGAACTTGAGCCAGACATCCTGGAGAGCGAAGTCATAAAGGCCCTAAAGAGCACTGCAAACAACAAAGCTAGTGGAGATGATGGTATCCCAGTTGAATTCTTCAAAGCGCTAAAAGATGATGGCGTCAAATTACTGCATTCAATATGCCAGCAGATTTGGAAAACAAAACAGTGGCCACAGGACTGGAAAAGATCAGTATACGTCCCAATCCCAAAAAAGGGCAATGCCAAAGAATGTTCAAATTATCGAACAATCGCGCTCATCCCACATGCCAGCAAGGTGATGCTCAAGATAATACAGGATAGACTTCAGCAACATGTGGAGAGAGAATTACCAGAGGTGCAGGCTGGTTTCAGAAGAGGCAGGGGGACTAGAGACCACATTGCCAACATACGCTGGATCATGGAGAAAACAAAGGAATACCAGAAACAAGTTTACTTTTGTTTTATTGACTACACTAAGGCATTTGACTGTGTGGACCACAACAAGATGTGGCAAGTAATTAAAGAGATGGGAATTCCAGAGCACCTCATATGCCTTCTGAGAAATCTGTACATGAAACAAGAGGCAACAGTTAAGACAGAACACGGAATGACAGAATGGTTTGGAATAGGAAAAGGAGTAAGACAAGGCTGCATTTTGTCACCATGCTTATTCAACCTATACACAGAGCACATAATGCGCAGTGCAGGGATGGAGGAATCACAATATGGGATTAAAATCGCTGGGAGAAACATCAATAATCTGAGATATGCAGACGATACCACCCTAATGGCAGAAAGTGAGGAAGACCTAAAGAATCTCTTGATTGGGCTGAAGGAGGAGAGTGCAAAAGCTGGCCTGAGACTCAATATCAAGAAAACCAAGATAATGGCAACAGGCCCCATCAGTTCCTGGAAAATAGACGGGGAAGAAGTAGAAGCAGTGACAGATTTTACTTTCTTAGGATCAAAGATCACTGCAGATGGGGATTGTAGCCATGAAATAAAAAGGCGACTGATTCTTGGGAGACAAGCAATGAGAAACCTGGGGAACATAGTGAAAAGCAGAGACATCACACTGAAAACAAAAATTAGAATAGTCAAAGCAATGGTTTTCCCAGTAGTAATGTATGGATGTGAGAGCTGGACAATTAGGAAGGCTGAACGCAGAAGAATAGATGCCTTTGAAATGTGGTGTTGGAGGAGGGTTTTGAGAGTGCCCTGGACAGCGAGGAGAACAAATAGGTCAATCCTAGAAGAAATTAACCCGGATTGCTCACTGGAAGGCCAAATAGTAAAGATGAAGCTAAAATACTTTGGACATCAAATGAGAAGGGAGGATTCACTTGAGAAGGCATTGATGTTGGGAAAGGTGGAAGGCAAAAGAGGAAGGGGGAGGCCAAGGATGAGATGGCTAGATGGCATTGTAGACACAATGGGCACAGAGCTGGGAGGGCTGAGGGGGATGGTGGAGGACAGAGGCGCCTGGAGAGCAATGGTCCATAGGGTCGCAAAGGGTCGGAACCGACTGTGCGACTGAACAACAAACCTAGTTAGGGGCAATTTGTGTGGCTGGACAATGAACAGCTTTGTGTAAAAACAGAGGCATGTATAAATTGCACAATCTTGTGCAAAACCCAGGTGGCTTTTCCATAAAAGCTGACATCCTTCTCACCTGTATATGAACTCTGCTAAAACTGCCAAGAAATTTCTTGCTGTTTCTGTTGGCAGTCTCTTGTGTTTGCATGTGAATATGAGATAAACAAGTATTTACATTTCCCAACTGGAATAAATATGAAAGTCAGCCGTACTCTCCACCAATACATACAGCTCCTAGATGTCTATTATTGATTGAAAATTCAATCAAGAGCTGACATCCTGTAGTAAGGTAAAAGTAAAAGTCTCCTTTGCTCAAAAGCCAGTCATATCTGACTCTAAGGCTCATCTCCATTTTTAGCAAAAGAGCCAGTGCATCTGCAGACACTTCCATGGTCATGTGGCAGGCATGACAAGACATTGGAACACTGTTACCTTTTTTGCAAAGTGGCACCTATTAATCTACATGCAGTTTCTTGTTTTCAAACTACTAGATTGGCAGGATCTGGGACAGAGACAAGAGCTCACTCAGTCATGCAGCACTCAGGACTTGACCTGCCAACCTTCTGGTCATCAAGTTCAGCGTCTTAACCACTAACTGCCATGTAAAAGGCATAGAATTTGAAGACAAATTAATCAAAGTTAAGAAATTTCCATAGATAATATCTGTTGCATGCAGAGTCACACAACTCGGGATGCTACAGATAATGTATACAGAGCTTTCTTAACTTGAGGGTTAAGAAGCTCGCCTTGTTAGCTGGAAGACCGGCAAGTCGGCAGTTCGAGAGCCGGGTACTACATGATGGATTGAGCGCCCAACTCTGTCCCAGCTCCTGCCAACCTAGCAGATCAAAAGCAAGAAATTGCAAGTAGATAAATAGGGACCACTTCAGTGGGAAAAGATCTTGGAGACATGAAATGAGCTTCATTGGGAGTTTCTCCAGCAAAAATATATATAATTATTATTACCTACAAATGTTGTACATTTTGCATAGCAGCACTAGCAGTGTTTCAGCTATTATCTTTTTGCTGTTCACTATTTTTCTGCTACTTAACTTCAAAGCAATCAACCTTTCAGAAAACAACTTTCTGTCTCTTTTCCACACAAACATATTCTTACATTACTCCAAACCTTCTGGTCCCAACCACTTGACATAATGGAACCAGTTTCCCAAAATTATTTGTTTATGTTCCCATTACTCATATCCATCTGAAATTTAAACTTAATACACAGAAGAAAGTTAAATCCATAATGAGACAATGGGTGTGTGCTGGTGGGAAATCCTGCTGGCGTGCGCTTTGCCAGCCTCCTCCCTGGGAGATGGACCCAGGGGGCGAGCATGGTGGGCGGAGCCAACATACCCTTTAAAAGGGGGCTCCGCGCGCCCGTGCCACCTTTTAGAGTCTCAGCTGGACCAGGGCACGTTTCTCCTTGCCCAGCCGATTCCAGCTCTGCTCCACTGCAGTTGGCGACCGGCCGTGGCACTTCCCCGGGCTGGCGTTTTGTCTGACCCAGCGCCAGCCCGGTGAGTCACTCGGCAGTGGTTCCCGGCAATTGCACCTTTTGCAGGGAGCTTGCTTGACAGAGGCCTCCCAACCCTTCGGCTGATCCAGCACCAGTTTGGTTGAGCCGTGCCGGCAACTTTCACTCAGCAGTGGCTCCTGGCAATTGCTCCTTTTGCAGGGAGCCACTTGACAGAGGCCTCCCGGCACTGTTTTGAGGCCGGTAGCGCACCTCCCTGCCTTTTTTGTCTCCTCTTCTTGGTGCATCAGAATGGCGCTGAAGAAGAGGGTTTGCCGGCACCTTCTCCCATGGCACCTTGGAGGGCACCATATCCTCTGGGACCGGCTGGTTTCCCATCTGTTGCCTCCTCCCCTACATATCCTGTGTGGCCTTATGGCCCACAGATTAATCTCGCCTACCATACAGTGCCACAGTCTTTCCTCCCCTCCAGTGGGCAGTCCCTGCCACTAGGCGATCACTTGTTACCAGCAACTACGGACAAAATTTGGCACCAGGAATACATTGACTTGTTTAGTCTCTTAAATCGGGATCAGAACAAGGAGGACAAGGACAAGGAGGACGACCGGGATAAGGAGTTGGTGAGACGTAGGAAACCGCCCCGTACATGGGCTAACTGGTTGCCGGCTTATTTGATTTACATCACTGTATCAGCTCGTGCCCACCCGGATTTGATGATTCCCATGATATAGTACCTAGATATTATTTATAGGGCTTATGTAGATTTCCCAGGGCAATCATGGCTGGCGTACAATGAGGAATTTCGTATGCACGCAGCCCTCCACCCAGAAATGCCTTGGGATAAGCCACATCAACTGCTGTGGTTACAGTACATGGCGCCGTCCCGCCCTAACTTCCCGGTTCGGCTTGAGGTGTTAGAACGCTGGCTTCACATCTACCCTAGGCAGACTGATGTCTCCTACTTGGCGGTGTGTTTCTCTCTTGGGTTTAGGATTCCTTTTGTGGGTGCACGCATGCCGCAAGATGCCCCTAATTTATAGTCATGGCAGGGTAAGGAAGATTTGGTACGATCAACATTTTTAAAGGAAGTTCGGGAGGGATGGGTAGCTGGCCCTTTCGATTCACCCCCTTATCCCAACTTAAAGGTGTCACCACTGGGTTTGGTACCTAAATGGTCTTCGGGTAATTTTTGCCTTATCCATCACCTGTCGTACCCAGTCGGCTCATCGGTTAACGATGCTATACCGGATGAGCTGTGTTCTGTCCGTTATACATCGTTTGAACAGGCCTTGCGGATGGTTCATTCTTGTAGCCCTGGGGCATTGCTAGCAAAGTGCGACATTAAGTCCGCTTTCCAGCTTCTCCAAGTCCACCCGGATGACTTCAAATTACTTGGCTTTCGTTTTGAGGGCCAGTACTTCGTGGATAGGGCCATGTCTTTCAGCTGCTCTATCTCTTGCTCCGCTTTTGAGCGCTTTAGCTCATTTCTGTATTGGGCCCTTGTTTCCAGGTCTGGGGTCGATAAGGTGGCCCATTACCTGGATGATATTTTTGTTCGGGGGGCTGTCAGACTCCAGGGCCTGGGAGCAACTGTTGAATTCCTTCCAGATATTAATGGGGGAGCTGGGTGTTCCTTTAGCTCCGGGAAAAACTGAGGGGCCTGCATCTACCCTTATTTTCTTGGGTATCAAAATTGACATGGCCGCTCAATCATCCAGATTGCCCAGGGACAAGGTGGACCGCATTTCCGAAGCTATTGTGTCCATGCTAGCCAAATGCAGGGTTTCTTTGAAGGAACTCCAGGTACTTCACGGATACCTCAACTTCGCTTGCAGGGTTATCGCACCCGGCCGTGCTTTTGTGCGCTGGTTGTGTGATGCGATGGTTGGTTTATCCAGGAAGTTCCATAGGGTCAGGCTCACACAGGGCATGTGCTCTGACCTGAGGGTTTGGTTGGCATTTCTGGCAGATTTTAATGGGGTGTCCTTTTGGCATTAGGAATGGACTCTTACTCCTAAATTTCAAGTTCATATGGATGCATCCAGTTCCCTGGGTTATGGCATCTACTTTGATGGCTACTGGTGCTGCGGCCCTTGGCCACAGGCATGGCAGGGTTCTGATTTGCTCCAAGACCTCACATTCCTTGAATTTTTTCCTGTTCTGGGTGCCCTTTTGCTTTGGGGGGAGCGCTGGAGGGATTCAGTAGTGCACTTCTGGTGTGACAACGCATCGGTTATGCAGATTGTGAACACTCAAGCGTCCCGTTCGGTGAAGGTCATGACCCTGTCCGCCGATTTGTTTTGCATTCCCTGCTGTACAACATTGTTTTTAGGGCACAGCATGTGCCCGGGCTTGACAACAGTGTTGCTGATGCTTTGTCCCGCCTGCAGATTCCGCGGTTCTGGGCCCTTGCGCCGGAGGCCAGGGTGCTTCTGTCTCCACTGAGATGAGATGAGATGTGGACCTTTGGCAAGGTGAAGTAAATAGGGCCATCAGCCTTTCCTTGCCGGCCACACACGCAGGACATACCACTCTGCCTATGAGGCTTTTGAGGCCTACCGTAGGGGCCTTGACTTGCCCAATGTTTGGCCCCTGCCAGTAGAACCTGCCCTTCAATATATGGTTTATTTTCGCACATCCGGCCTGCCCCCCCCCCCTGCACCATTGGTGGGCGACTTTCTGCCTGTGCATTTGTCACCAAGACACAGGGTTACCCGGATACGCTGGGGGATTTTCGCATCCATCGGGTGTTGGAGGGTTGGAATCGGAAGCGTGGCCCCCATCCCAACTCACACCAACCCGTCTCACCCACGGTCTTGGACTGCCTGGTCGGGATCTGCCTGTTCAGACTTTGTCATCCTACATGGCTGTACATGGCCCATTCCCGGGTGCCCTGTTTTGCCATCAGGATGGCCTGCCTTTGACCAGGTACCAATTTTGGAGGGTCACTGGCTCGACCCTTGCATTGGTTGGGCTCCAGGGTGCTAGGTACTGTACACATTCCTTCTGTATATGATCCCCATCCACTGCTGCGGCCTTTGGGTATTCGGATGAGGATATCCAGCATATGGGGCAGTGGCGTTCCACCCGTTTTCATTCTTATATTCACCCTTTATTGCAATGAGCTTCTCGCTAGCACTTGTTATCTTCTCTGTTTATTGCAGCTCCTGTTGGGCAGCCCGCCACGGCTCGCATGTGGATCATTGGGCACAGTTACATTTTCTGGGCTGCACGGCATGCTGCTTCTTCCCTGTGGGGGATGCACCTGGGACTCCACGATGTGGCTTACCTGATGTGGCATGGTTTTCATGGCATGCTGTGGTGTGACTTGATTTCTTTCATCCTCAATGCTTGGCGATGTGTGCCACCAGATGCCCTTGTCCTGCACCTGGGCAGTAATGATCTGGGACAGGTTACCGGCCTTGATCTCTTGGTCTCCATCAGGAGGGATCTGGCTTTGATATGCCAGCATTGGGTGGATGTCCGTTTTGTCTGGTTGTCCATCATCCCTCGAGCCATGTTCTGGAGAGGTGGTAATCCACGCGGTATTGACCATGCCCAGCGGTCTGTTAATCATGCCGTTGCACAATATTTTTCAGAGCAAAGTCTCGGCATGGTGGTGGAGCATCCGGGGATCAGGATTGAGGAGCCACAATTGTTCCGCACAGATGGGGTGCACCTCTCTGCTCATGGCCTCAATATGTTCTTGGCATCCATTCATGCAGGCCTGGTGACCGAGTTGGCAGTTGGGGGGGAGTCGGTGAGTCGTAAAAGACTACTCCCCATGTGGCAGTTAGCACTAGTAAGGACATCCATTCGACCCCAAGGAAACCGACAGGTACACATTTGGTTGGCCAGTAGAAGCACAAGAAATAGGGAGATTCGGGCTGGCCAATCAAAAGCGGACCATGAACAAGGTACTGTGAAGTTTGGCGACTTGCAAAAAGCCTTTGACAGTTCACCGGATTTTGGTCAGAAGTAGGAATCACCAAAGATTGCTTCTGACATGGGTCAATAATTTGATTAATAAAGTAAATAAATTAGAAACAATGTAACAGAATAATTCAGGTGAATGATAATTAGTCCTTACCAGTGCTACTCCGGCCCACTTTGTTCTAACTCGCTAATCCAGTTTACAGGTTAATAAAGTGGCCCAATTTTTAAACCAAGCAACGTGTCTGTCTCCTTAATGGGGGTGGGGGGTGGGCATGGCAAAGATAATATGATTGATTTAAGCCTGAATGTTACATTATGGCTCCTAAAGCCCCAGTCCTGGCATGAATAAGACTTTCCCCGGAAGCAAGCAATGATTGTGAACAGAAATCAAGCTGACATAATAGCATGCTTAACTAAACCTCAAACAACATTAGCATGTTAACTCTTTGAAATAACCTAACAAGTGTAACTGGTAAATGAATTCAGCACAAATGTCTGCAGAAGGTATTAGAGGAGTAAGATGACACCCACAGCAGCTTAAAGCAGTACATTCACATGATATGTCTCCCCCCCATCTTGGTGAAAACATATTCTACTCACTTTTTCCAAAATTCACCAAATTAATTTGGTCATTGCATTTCACATACACAAAATAAATTATTTTTTCCTAACAGCTTTGCTTCTGATATTACTGTTTTTAAAGGTGGTTTGCAGACAGGTTGAGAAAGTTTGCATTTCTCTGCCCAAGATTTTAGAATCTTGTTAAGGCAGGAGTTATCAACCTTTCAGGACTGTAACCAGGATTCAAGATTTGGGAGGGTTTAAAAAAAATCAGGAGGGGCAAAAAACTTACAGGAGGGGCAAAAATGTCACACTCACATATATAACATTGGCATCATGAGGTGGGTTGGGGGGGCTGTTAGATCAGGAGAGTTTTTGCCCCCCCCCCCGCCTCCCCTGGCTATGTCCCTGCAACCTTTTAAAGCCAGGGCTGGGTCACACCATATCTGTCAAGTATCCTGGATTGGCTGGGAAATCCAGTAATTTAGTGACCCTTCCCACTCCGTCCCACTGTCATCCCGTAATTTGACTGACCAGGAAAGGGGTTACTGCGCATGTGTGCATGGGTTTCTGGGTTACAGTGCATGTCCAGTAATCCAGTAACCCCTGCATGCATGTGCAGTAACCCCTTTCCTGGCTGAAGGGGTTATTGCGCATGTGCGCAGGGGATACTGCGCATGCGTGTTGCTGCCTCTGATGGCCGCACATGCATGCCCGGCTCCCGTATTTTGAAAACTGCAGCTTGACAGGTATGGGTCACACTCCCTCAGACAGCTTTGGGGGCCAGATGGCCATTTGCAGTGCAATTAGCTAAAACACAGCTGCTGTGTTCAGCCTGCCTAGAGGCAGACACATTTTTGAGCAGACAGACTATTGTCCACATGCCCGCCTTATGTAGACTGCTCCTGGAGACCTACACAGCCATTGGCAGCAGGGGATTCCAGGGCAGATACTCTAAGGAACTCAAGACCAGAGCAGTGCAGAAGCCCAAAGTTGCTTGTTTCCAGTGTGGGAAGATGGGGCATTCTAAAAGAGAATGCCAGTCAAGACCAGGCAGCAGAGGGAAAGGACCCCACAGCCGACATCAGATTCATCATTAAAGTTACATTGACAGAGGGGTTGGCCCTCCATTACATTAGCGAGAGGTTGTTTAGGTATCTTTACAATGAGCACCCCAGAACAACAATCTTCTACATACTGCCCAAAATTCATAAAGTGGTTGATCCACGTGACCGCGTACCGGGACGACCTATTGTCACAGGGGTGGGGTCACTCCTTGAACCTTTGAGTAAATTTGTAGACCACCATTTGAGGGAATTTTCTAAAAAAACCAGTACGTACATTTTTGTACGTACAAAACAGTACATACATACTGTTCTGTCTTTTAGACAGTAAAGAAAGGGGGAAGCCCGAATTTACAGCTAATGCTTAGACTTTCTATTGTAAAACTAACTTTCTCAAAGCTGTGTCGCAGCTAGTCTTTCTCTCCCTAATGCAGGTCAATCCCTGAAAGCCCAGCCAAAACCACCACCTCGAGAAACCAAGCCCATCAGGCACAAGAATTGCCTAAAGATGACATCAGTTGTCCATAAGATGATTTTGGCATGCTTCTTACTTCAAGGGGGTGGATTTGGGATTGGACATTTTGCACACACACATTGGACATTTTGCACACACATAGACATGCAATGAACAATGCTTCAGTGAACACATTATTTTGCCTAAAATGGACTGTCACCTTCTATGGACATTTTGAGTTACATACCAAAAGGACAATTCATAAATAGCTTAAGAGTTTCACCACAGAAGCTTAAGGTCAACAGATGAATGTCTACTGCCATTTGCTTGTATTATTTTCATATTTCAATGTCCTTTTCATGCATTTGTACCATGTTCAAGTTGGTTTCTCAAGGGTTAATTCTTGTATACATAATTGCATGTTACTCACACATTTTCCCCTTTTTCATGCTACCGTCACTAGGAGATATCCTGGCCACGGGTGGGAGAAAAATCACAGGACCACACCAAAGGTTGAGCTTCCTGGAACCAGATTAACCCCTGGCTATTGTAATTTATTATCTCAGTGTCAATCACACCTCTATTGTGTTAGAGAAGCATTTGCATAAATTACCAGAAGAGGTCACTTTGCAAAATTGCCTAAACTGCCACCAGGAGGGGGGAAAAGATTAATTCCTCCAGTTTAACATCAATGACACCCTTGCTAACAGAAAGCAAGCCACGGTCTTTATCACCTACAATTCCCTGATGGTTGCCTTATTCCTTTCCTTGCTTTTGGGGGGAGGGGTCCGGGCTTCCTCAGGGGACTTGACACCTGGCAGGGACTTAATGTCAGGCTCCAGTACAACATTTGGAAGAGACTTGCCAACCAATCTGACTTTTGCCTTGAACAAAACAAGGACCTTGCCTCGCTTTTGAGCACTTGTCTTCCAGTCTGCCATGCTCTGGGCAAGCAGGCTGGGGACATTGAGTAGGTGCCTAAACAGGTATTTGGACACTATCACCATACTCAGCTAACAAAAACTTTGCCCACTGATGCAGTCACTCTAGCCACACCCCAAGTGGCCATCAGCCCAAACACACCTTATGACTGACTGCTCATCAGTTGAGGGGCGGCGCCCCCATCACCTTAGCCCTGTTAATGAGACTTGGAAATGTAATCACTCAGATATTATTGGTACAATGTACAGTCATGTTATTTTGCCCACACAATGGTCTTTCACTTGTAACCAGCATACTTAGATATACCTGCCAATGTATCAGATTCATATTGCTGTATAAGTCATTTAACACTGTTACTGCCAAACAGGGAAATGCTTACACTACACACATTCACCCCATGGCCAGCCTGGCTCACTCGAGCAGTCCAGCTTGAGAAAACTTGTGACAGCTACATCAGGTTACTCGATAAGCAGAGTATGTATCTTTAGCTGCTAGCCTTATAGGGGTGCCAAGACTTACAGTGGGTAATGCACATAAAACTGGCCAGCTGGCATGCGCCCTGGCCAAAGTTCCCGATCACACTTCAACAGCTATAGCTTTACTTAATGAAGAGCAAATAGAAATTAGACATGCAGTATTGGATAATCGCACAGCAATTGATTACTTGCTTCTTCTCCATCACTTAGGATGTGAAGCAGTTCACCACATGTGTCGCTTCAATCTCACAGACAACTCCCGCAAAATCTAAAGCCAAATCACTGACTTGGACAAATAGCCACACACATTCAACCAGACACCAATTGGGGGTGTTTGGAATGAGCTGTGGTCCTGAGTGCCATGGAACTGGCTACTAACAATGCTTAAAGTCACCGCTGGCATTGTGGTAGTGGGAGTCATGCTAACTTTCACTGCTTTGCGCAGTGCATCCCCTCATTCCTATCCATGTGCCACCCAGAATGGAGACCCCTAAATGTAATCATGCCTCGATAGTTTATACCCTACGCTTCCCAGGTTCTCAGCCAAGTCGCTTTAGAACATAAAGAAAAGGGAATTGTGGGTTGCCCAGGCCACTAATTGGACAGCTACCTTTCCCAAAGGGTTTGTCGTGCTTTGTAAACGATCCTTGAGTTCAGCACCTCGACTCCCATGGACCATTACAACAATCTCTACTACCCTCAATCCCTGGGTAGTAATCCAAACAGGGGACAGGCAGCAAGGGTTGCAGTAGGAATAAGAGAGTACTAAAAAAAAAGTCCCTTATTATAATTGATTTAGATTGTCTTAGCTTGATAAGACACATCAGTGAGAAAATTTCAGGCCTTAAAAGAATTGTTACCTCTAGGTGCAAGTGAGATGAGCAACAATATAAAGGTTTCTATAACACTACACAACAATGATTTTGCTACTGGGAATAACACGTGAGATTTACATGATATCGAGTGTGTTGATTCCAAATCTAAACTCAAAATTTGCCTATCACATACAGATTTTAAGGCATGCTATAGCTGTTCAAATGGTCAGTATATGGGGAGAAAATGAGGTGTGTCTTATAGTCCAAATGCTGGTCTTTGGCCAGCTGTGGCTGTTGTAAAAGGATATTTTACAAGAGCCGCAGCTGGCCAAAGACTACTACTGCCACCTCTCAGCTGTTCAGGGGCATGGGGTAAAAACATATGAAAAACAAGTGGCACTAGAGGGCGAAAATCGCAATTTCCCATTTAAATGCATTGGAAATAAATTTCTTGTATTCACAAGTTTTCTGTTTGTATGTTCCCAATGCATTTAAGTGGGAAACCAAACCTGTGCTTAAAAAGAAAGGGTTTCACTTACCTTGATGCCTTTGTCTCTACTCCACGTGAACAAAATGGAGGGGGGGGAAAACATATTTCCTGGTTGAAAGGAGAGCAAGAGGCTAGGCTAAAGTATCACTTCCTTCCTCAGTGCAATTGGCCTGCCCTGCCCATTTCCCCTGCCCTGCAGCGCCACCACTGGTTGCTGGTGCAAAATACAGTAATTTTTTTTTGTTTTCCTGCTCTAAAAACGGGGTGCATCTTATGGTCAGGTGTGTCTTATTGTCCAAAAAATATGGTAATTGGGTAATGCATTTTTACATGGGAACATTATAATAGTTGCAGATGCCACTATGCCTGCTGCTGCCTCAGCTGAATGAAGTCCCCTTGTGGCATGCATGTTCCAGCAGCGACCAGGCATGTCTGGGCAAGTCAGTGAGCTGACACCAGAAATAGGTATATAAGGTGAGATTGACCAAGAACTTGTCTCTAGTGTGAAAACATCTTATTGAATAGTACAGCTAGGTCATAGTCTGCTTTGAGCTAAAGATGAGTAGGTGCAGCTGTGTTAATAAACCGGACAAATTTTGCTCCATTTGTGACAAATATACACTGCTTGATCAACACAAGAACCTAACCAAGAGGGTGAGATTTGCTAACTTAAGATCCTGACATCCTAGGTAGAATTGGACTTCAGATTTGGATTCAGCACACTTGATTTAGTATAGGACACATGGATTAGGTAGCAGACAATATATACATTTTTTGTGATGCAGTTTAATCTATACAAATTGTCTCAGTGAACTTCCCTTAGTCTTCACCCTTCTTAAAAAAGCATGGGCTCTAATTTTTTCCCCTCATTATCCTGGAGTAAGTGACTGTCTTCAACAGAATGGTGATGTAGACTGTCCCTGATCTTGAGAGGCCAGTCTAACAAGGTGGCATCATGGGGTACTGCAAGGATAAGGCTCTTCCAAAAAGAAGAAGACACTACAACAGGAGGTTAAAGATGCAGAAGAGCAGGATAGAATAAGAAAGATACTCCAACAACAACAACAAAAGAAAGCTCAAGCATCTACATCTGCTGTGATACCAGTGAAAATATCTTTGCCAACTACTTTAACCATAGTAACCTCAGTTATCACAACGACATTAACAACATCAGTAACAAGTATGTCTTCAACAACAACAGTCACAACATCTTCAGTTATTACAACAATGGCTCCAATTACAGTATCTCCAACTGTCACAACAGCAACTTTAACATAACCAATAATAACAACACAAGCTATGATTCCTCAGGTAGTGACTTTAACTACTCCAGCAACAACATCATCCAATATTAGCTGGGGTAACAACAGTTACTTCTGGATAGACTTTGTCTACTGGGGCTATTAAAAAGGTATCAAAAGATACAATGGGATCTAAAATGTGTTGGTGAAGTTTGCCTGTGTAAGAGACAAGATGAGATTAATGTCCCATATTAGACAAGCTGACTCAACAGTTATGAAGCTGGACGGTGCTGATATCAAAATCTATAACAATATACCAGTTGAAAAAAGAATTTGGCGACAAAAGATGAAACCAGTAACCAAATGGTTGAGGGATAAGGGAGTTAATTATAACTCAAAATCTCAGAAACAGATGACATTTTGGCATATGGGAAGAAGATCCAAAACAGAATTTGAAATAATGTTTGATATGTTAGGGAAAATGGAGTCCATGATCAAAATAGGACTGGCAGATGCTAATGCTGAGAAACAGAGATCGGATATGATGGCTAAATTTGACTTAAATTTTGCTGAAATAAAAAAGAAGCAAGATCATCTTAAATTGGAGCAGGAGCAGATTTAAAAAGACCAAAAGGAGCTTAAAGATGAAGTAGACATATTGTGTTGAAATATTGGAAGAACAGCAAAGACGTGCAAATATAGTAATCCGTAACATACCCGGGGGTAATCCAGACAAGTTAAGAGATAGGTTTGTTAATTGGCTGGGTAATCTTGAAATGGGATATAAGATATCTTCAAATGACATTATAAGTGTTTTCCATCTTGGGCAAAGGAGAGGTAGAACCAGTCCAAGAAATGTGTTGGTGAAGTTTGCCTGTGTAGGAGACAAGATGAGATTAATGTCCCATATTAGACAAGCTGACTCAACAGTTATGAAGCTGGATGGTGATGATATCAAAATCTATAACAACATACCGGTTGAAGAAAGAATTTGGTGACAAAAGATGAAACGGGTAACCAAATGGTTGAGGGATAAGGGAGTTAAATATAACTGGAAATCTCATAAACAGATGACATTTTGGCATATGGGAAGAAGGTTTTTGGTACAAGAATGCTCATATGTATTGGATATTTTTACTAGAGGCAAAATTACTGGAAAATGGAACTAAAGACTGGAATGATTTAAACGACGCTTTGATTCTTTCCGGTGGTCTGTAATTTGGAAGAAATCAACATGAGGATGATAAGATTCCTAGGGGAGCTGAAGGTGGAGTTTAAATTGTTAAGAAGTTTTTATTAGCAGCGGATGGATCTGTTTTGGTTCAGTTCCCTAGATGAGATGCCCTCCCCCCTCCCCTTTGTTATTTGAAGGCTCCTTTCTCTCGAGAAAAGTGGGGAGGGTGAACAAGTGTTTTTATGGTTTAATTTTTGTATTTGTTTTCTTTTTTAAATGTACTTCTGTAAAGGTTAAAGGGAATAATGTGTGTCACTTTTATGCCAAGGGAGAGCTGTGGCTGTTGCAGAAATAAAAGATTGGTTGTAATATGAGGAATGTGAAGATATTGTCTTGGAATGAGAAAGGTACTGGCTGTCAGGTGAAGAGAAGAAGAATAGAGGCTGCGCTTAGGAGAGATAAACCTGATATCATTTTTTTACAGGAAACTCATCAAAAATCGGCTGAGGTGGGGGGCGTGGCTAAGATGGCCGACGAGTAACATCTCGATTTGGATGCTCGCGCTTACCAAAGTGGTAATTAATGTGAACGAGTAAAATGGGAAAATTTTAAAGTGGTATTTTTTACTGATAAGACTCCTGCTTGCCTATTTGGAAAGTTTTGAAGTCGGGCGGTCGAAGTTTGGGAGGTTTCCTGGGTAGGAGAGGCGCGCGACGGAAGCCGCGGCTTCTCCTGCCGAGGAACCAAGAACGGGACCTGCGAGATGGCGGAGATTTGAGATTTGAGGCGGCAGTAAAATCGGCAAGAAAGCGACTCTATGTAAGTTTATGAAAGTCTAAGTGGAAAAGCTAAAGGTAGCTGGGGATTCTGCTTAGAAGAGCCCGGACTTGGAAGCGGGTGTGGAAGTGGATAAAATCGGGTTGTCGATCCGTTAATGGTGGTGGTCCTGGAAAACGAAAGTGGTTGTGTTTTGGTCTAAGGCTCTTTTGCGCCCCAGGAGAACCACAGCGTGCTTTGGCGACAGTAAAGTGGTTAAAGAAGTTTTTGTCTGGGCTCCAGTTTCTGAAGGCTTCAGTGTTTTTTGAGGCTAAGGAGTGTGGGGAAAGTCTGCCGATTTACAGAGGAAGAAGGGGGGTCTCCCCCTGAAGTTAACGTGCCCACTGGAAAAGGGTGCTTTGATTCGCTCGCCCTAGGAGAAGGATTAATTTTTTTTTCTTTTACCCCTTCACCGTGTGGATTACAACTAACACTTTTTTCTTTGGAAATATTGCTCCTCTTTTTTGCCTTTTATTACACAGCTTGGAATTTGGTTTTTTTTCCTTCTCTCACTCCTCTCCCTGGCGGCTTTGATTCAAATGAAAAAATCGGGGTGACCGTTTCCTTGGAGTTTATATTCTTGCGGTTTGGAGTGTGAATATTTGGGTTGTTTACTTTGGGGAAACGGGCCAGTTGTGGATTACTCCTTTTTTCTTTTTGTTTGGATCGTTTTCCAGTTCCTGCTTCTTTGTGGATTACAACAATTAATTCTTCACTGGATTTCTTCCGCTCTACAAGCTTCGTTAGAAGGGTCTGGATAGGCATTACTAGTGGCTGCAGCGGCACAGGCTTGAGTGGGTTGATTACGATTTTGCAACGCTCTGCAACACTGGACTTTCTTAGTGGGTGTCATCATGGATAAAGGCACAAGAGGGAAAGCAAAAGAGGAAGAGCCAGTTGTGAAGTCTAAGAGGAAAGAAAAAGCACCAATGGAAGAGGTCCCTCAGTCTTCATCACCGCCACCTGAACCCTATGATCATACTTAAATTATGGTGGAAATTGGTAAATTGTTCCAGAAATTGGAGAAAAATGAGGAATCAAGGGTGAAAGACAGAAATGAAATGATGAAAAAACAAGATAATGTGGTATCATCTGTTATGGATTTTTCAAAAAAAGTGGATTTAAGTTTGCAAAAAATAGAGGGAAATGTGAAATTGGTCCAAAATGAGGTAAATGTTATAAAAAAGGAAATAAAAGGGACTCAGGAGGCGGTGCGGGAGAATAAGCTGAAATTGGAAGAGCACGAGAAAAGGATTGATGCTGTGGAAGATATGATGAGAAAGCAGAACATTGTGATCCGTCAGGTGGTTGAACGGACGCCAGACCAGCTAAGAGAATGAGTGGTTCAGTGGTTAAATGGTTTGAATATGGGAAAGGAATTCGTACAGGAAGATATTGTAAGTGCATTCATGGTGGGTCCAAGAAGAGGGAAGGCGGTTCAAAGAAATGTTTTGGTAAAATTTGCAAATTGGGGAGATAAGCTTAGAGTAATGGCCTTTTTGAAACAAGCTGGTTCTGGCGCCCTGAAATTTGATGGTTCTGATGTAGAAGTATACAATGATATTTCAATGAAATAAAGAATGTGGAGATATAAGATGAGACCTGTAACTAAACTGTTGATGAGCAAAAGCATAAGGTATAATTGGAGATTTCCACAGCAATTGCATTTTTTTATGAGAAAAGAATGCAAGTAATTGATGAAGGGACCGATCCACTGGAGTATTTGAGTTTGCTGGAGCTGGTAAAAACAGGTACGGAAGAGTGGATAAATTTTAAGAAATAATTGTTGGAATCGGGTGCTCTAGGGAGGGAGTATGAGAGGGCAGAGGCTGGTGGTGCTACAGGTGGAACACCACAGGGAAAAGAAGAAGAGGAGCTGTCACTGATCGTGGTGAAGGAGGAGGCAAGTAAGGAGCAATGAGAAATAGATTAACAAAAAACAAATTATTTAAGCAGTATATAAGGGTGGGTAGCGCGTAGCACTGGTTGGTAGGCACATCTTGCATGTCTCCCCTCTCCCCTCTTTGGTTATCGAAGGCGTCTTTTTTTCGAAGAATGTGGGGAGAGTGACAGTGTGTGTTTTATGTAGAATTTTGTGTTTTTGGGGGAAGGGGTTGGTGGTGGCACGCCCAATGGAGAGTTTAGAAGTTAGAAAGGAAATAGATTATGGGAAATATTAAAATATTAACTTGCAATGTAAAGGGTACCGGTTCTGTTCTTAAGAGGCAGAGGCTGGAATTGGCTTTGAAGAAAGATAGACCCGATATAGTGTTCTTACAGGAAACGCACCAAAAGTCAAATGATACAAACAAACTTTTCTTGGGATGGATTCAACACTATGAGATGGCGTTTGGTACTTCAAAAGCGAGAGGAGTAGCAATCATGATTTCTAAAAGATTAGGATTTGAGATAATAAAAAGTGTTGCCGATCAAGAAGGTAGATATTTGATTGTAAGAGGAAAAATAGAAGATGAGGAAATAATGTTGGTAAACATATATGTTCCAAATGAACATCAAGCGGATTTCTTAGAAAAGGTTCGGAAAGTAGTGGAGCTAGAAAATGTTGCAAAAACCATTGTGGCTGGAGACTTTAACTTGATAAGGTCAAACTTAGATTGTACGAATTTAGCAAGATGTGGAATTGGCTTGAGAGGGAAGGTTTTAGACAAATGGATGGTTGTGATGGGTTTGAAGGATTCGTGGAGAGAGATCAAGGGCTCGGAAAGGGCATATTCTTTTTTTCCACACGTCCATGGGACCTACTCTAGAATAGACTATGTTTTTCTTACAGAAAATTTGATTAAAAATATTGAGGGAATGGAAATAGGGATTTTTAAGGAATCAGATCACGCCAAAGTACTTTTGGAATTGAAATTACAAAAAGACAATCGAAGAGGAAGAAGTTGGAGGTATGATCCTAACCTATTTAAAGACCAAAATGTAAAGAACAAATTATGGAAAGGTGGAGGGAAAGTTGGCAGTGGAATGACAATAATGAAGTAAACTTTAACGTTGTTTGGGAAACCATGAAGTCTGTTTTCAGAGGGGAAAGTATAAAGTTGGCGAGTACTAAGTATAAAAGATATAAGGCAGATCAGATGGAAAAAGAAATAAAGCAGCTACAGGAAGAGCATTCAAAAAGTAAAGATAAAAAAACTTTTGCCAAACTGCAAAGACTTAAGGCAGAATTAATGGGTAAGGATATTGATAAAGTTAAAAGAGATTTGATTTACCTAAATAGAGAGTATTTTGAATTTAGTAATAGAAACTCAAGATTATTAGCAAGAGCAGCTAAGGCAAAAAAAGAAAAAAGAGAAATTGGGGTGTTGGTTAATAAACAAGGGGTAAGATGTAATAAGAACAGGGACAAATGTAAAATTGTGAAGGAATTTTATCAAACATTATATGCAAAAAAGGAGGTAGATGTGGAGAGGCTTAAAGGGATTTTGGAGAGACAGTTAGGGAATGGAATAAAACAGGAACATTGAGAAAAAATGGAGGAATGGGTCACTGACAAAGAGGTAAATGAGGTAATCAGTGGTTTGAAGATGGGGAAAGCCCCTGGAGATGATGGACTATCGACAGAGTTCTATAAAGAATTTAAAGATGTTGTGGTTCCAAAATTAGTGAAGCTATATAATTATATTTTAGATGGAGGACAAATTCCGACTTCATGGTATAGTACCATAATCGTTCTGCTGCCAAAACCGGGAAAGAATTTGGAAAAGGTGGAATCATACAGACCAATTTCTCTTATAAATCAAGATGCCAAGATCTTCACAGCAATATTGGCTAACCGCTTAAACAGCTTTAGGGGGGAATATATAAATGTTGATCAAGTTGGTTTTTTAAAAGGTAAGCACATGGCTGACTTGACTAGAAGGGTATTAGATCTAATTGATAATGTTAATCAAGCAAAAGAAAAGGTGGGTTTATTATCATTAGACATTTTTAAGGCATTTGATTCATTACAATGGTCTTCGATTAAGGAAATAGTCAGAAACTACGGATTTGGGGATAGATTTAGAAGGGTAATTGATCTACTATACCAAAAAGGGAGTGCTAGGATTAGAGTAAATGAAGAGGTTATGGAGGAGGTAAAGCTTGAGGAGGGTACCAGGCAGGGTTATCCGCTATCTCCTATCCTGTTCATTATGGCAATGGAAATCTTAGCTAAAAATATAAGGGAGGATCCAAACATAGAAGGGATATTGGGTAATAAAGTGAGTATGTATGCAGATGATACGTTGTTAATGGTGAAAAATCCAGAGGTGGTAATGGATAGGATTAAAGACCAACTTCAGGAATTTGAGGTTATAACTGGACTGATGATAAACTGGGACAAATCAGAATTGATGCTATGTAACATGGGGGAGAAGGAGATGGGAAGGATAGTGAGGACATCTAATACACAAATTAAAGAAAAGCTGAAATATTTGGGGATTACCATTTCAAATAAATTGGAAGAACTTAAAAGACTGAATTATGACAGTTTGAAAGCAGAATTTAAGAACAAATTACAAGGGTTTCAGAGGTTGAATCTGTCATAGTTTGGGAGGATTGCAATTTGCAAAATGATGTTGCTGCCGAAGATTAATTTCTTATTTGATGCACTTGCAATGCATTTGAAGGAGAAGGAAATCAATGAGTTTCAAAAGATGTTCAATAATTTTTGTAATGGAGGTAAAAAATCTAGACTTCCAAAGAAGCTTTGGTACCTGCCACAGAAAGAAGGGGGTTTGGGTATGCCAAATTTGTTAGCATATTATCGAGCATTCCAAATTAAGAATGTTGTGAAGATCTTGGCAAGAGAAAAGGTAATTTGGGAGGAATTGGAGATGAAAGAATATAGGAATATTGGCAAAATGATCTTTTTGGGAATTAAGGATAAAACGATAAAGACAAGCAATACTATGACGAGAGGCCTCATGAAGGTGTGGAAAAGAGTAAAGAAAGACTTGGTCCCAGATCTCTCTCCAATTTTGGAATTGACTGATATGGTGTGTTTTCCGATAAAAATAGATAAGGAAAAAAAGAAAATATTGGATAAAAATGAAGTGTCTTTACTGAAGGAATGGTTAAAAGATTGTGAAGATGAAACCAAGAGGGAAAAAATATTTGAAAAGTTAAAATTGGATTGGTTTCAGAAACTGAAGGTTGATAATTGGAACAAAAAATATAGAAGAGAAGTAGGTATAGATAGAACAAAGACCGAATTTGAAGAATTGGTATTAAAGATCAGAAAAGGGGAAAAGAACATTAAGGGTTTAGTAAGCAAACTTTATACTATATTGAACAAGGGTAATGATCCACAGGAAGATTTGAAACGGAAGTGGGAACAAAATTTGAATATAAAAATACGAGATATTGAATGGAGAAATAAGTGGAAAAAGAGGATAATGAGAACAATGTCAGTAAGAATCAAGGAACATAATTTTAAAATGTTGTGGCAATGGTACTTGACACCACTGAGGCTGCATCAGATGGATAATAAAAGGGATAATCTATGTTGGAGATGCAAAGAAACGGTTGGAACTTATGAACATATGTGGTGGAGTTGCAAAAAAATAAATGAATTTTGGAGAAGAATAGAAGGAGAGATTGGAGAAATATTGGGTAAAAGAATTAAGTTGGTGTCAGGTACCATTCTATTAACAGATGTGGAAGGTATGGGTTTGAATAAGGTGGAAAAAGAATTATTGGAAATCATGTTAACCACAGGTAGACAATGTATTGCCAGAAATTGGAAAAATGATGTATTTATGCAGACTGGAGAGTGGTATAAGGAAATGTGGAGTTTAGCATTGAATGACAAACTGACATGGGAGATTAAAGTAAAAAGGAATAATTTGAAAGAAAATAGGTTTTGGAATATTTGGAAGCTGTTCGTGGATCACTCTCTTTTGGCTAGGGACAGTTCTGGACCTGTACCATCTCAAAGTGGGTTTTGGAGATGATATAGACAACTAGACTCTCTGGGCATTGTAAATATTCACTGGGTGTTGTGTAACCAGTAAAGAAATAATAAATAGTTGTAATACTGAAAGCTCATATGAATGCTATGGTTATAGTGATAACCTATAATGTGGGTATTTAATACTGTGGGTTATACTGCAAACAACTAGTTTAATCATTATGTATGTGTTAATGAGCTTGCTGTAATATTGCATTGTATTGTTATTGTTCTTTCTGTATGTTTGTTATTTTTATTTTGTTTCTTTGAAAATAAATAAAAAATTTATATATATAAAAAATCGGCTGAGGTAAATAAATTGTTTTTGGGCTGGACTAGCATATATGAAAAATCATATGGTACATCTTGTCTTTAACGCTCGACCGGGCGCTGGCTTACAGGAGGCATGTACCGATCCTTTAGGCTGTGAAAATTTCCTTTATCTGCACACTCCCAGTGCAGCCTAAGGTCGCCTCACCGTACTGCACCACAATCAGCTTCAAAGAACTCCACCTGTCGCTTACAGGGAGTATGCGGTGGTTTAGCATTGTGGTAGCATGTGGGGACATAGAGCAAAGTACTTGGATATAGCCTGATAAACTGACATCCACTCTGTTGGTATTACTCACAAAGAGTTGTATTTTCCATTAGCATCTGAAAAAGAACAGAGACAGACAAAGACAAAGTACATAGCAATTTTTAGTTAGTAGGGTTCCCTTTGATCGGAAGGGCACATCTCGGGTATGTGTCATGCCCCGATGGGAAGTTTGAGTCCGGCCTGGGGAGAGATAAATCTGCCTTCTACCAAAGTGGACCAAAGAACTGAGGGAAAGGGCTCTGCTTATATAAACAAAAGGAGCAGATTTCCCTCCCACCTTTGCATTCTTGGGATGCCCCAGTCTGCAGGTGTTAGAGCAGCTGGGTTTTGTGATTGACATGAGAAGAGACATCATCTCCTTCATGGTGTAGTCAGCTGACCTAGCTGTCACTCAGTAACCTCATGGTACTGCAGGTGCAGTAGCTGTCAATCACCTCCCTCGTGGGACTGCAGCTGTGAAGAACTCATCCCAAAGGAATGTGAGTGCGTGAAAGGAGCTCTAGTAGCTTCAGATAAGGTTGCCATGGATACTCAAGATCATGACACATCTAAATCGAGGGGCTATTCTTATTTCAAATAAGTTGGGATTTAATTTAATTAAAAGTATATCTGATCCGGAGGGGAGATATTTGATATCAATGGGGGAAAATTGATGATGAATTGATATCACTAGTTAATATTTATGCTCCAAATGAGTACCAAGAAGTTTTTTTGGATAAAATGTATGCTATTATAACAGGAGAAACTTGTACAAAGAGGATTATAGCAGGGGATTTTAATTTGATAAGATCATCGCTTGATACTACTAATACCTTAAGAAGCAACAGTGTAACAAAGATGCAAATTTTAGATAGATGGATGTCAATGTTGCAATTAAAAGATACTTGAACTATATGGTTTAGAAAGGACATATACTTTTTTCACAAGTATATAATTCATATTCAAGGATAGATTATATTTTTGTCTCAGAGGATTTGATTAGACACTTGGAAGAGATGGTAGTTGGAGTGTTTAGGAAATCTGACCATGCAAAAGTGTTTTTGAATTTGAGGATAGAGGGTGTGAGGGAGAGGAAACCATGGAGATACGATTCAAATTCATTTAAAGATATTAGTAGTAAAAAACAGATTATTACAAATTGGGATGAAAGCTGGAAATTTAATGATAATGGAGAAGTGAATTATAATATAATGTTGTCTGGGATACTATGAAGGCGATTTTTAGAGGAGAATGTATTAAAATGCCATATGCTAAATATAAACAGTTCAGGAGGATATCAAAAAAGAGCTAAGGAGATTACAAGAGGAGCATGCCAGGACAAAGAATAAGGAAGTACTTAATATAATATTAAAGTTAAAAAAGAAAATGATGGGTAAAGATGTTGAAAAGGTAAAAAGAAATTTAATTTACCTGATGAGAGATTATTTTGAATATAGTAATAAAAATTTAAAAACTCTTGGCAAGAGCAGCTAAACAAAAAAAGAGAAAGGAGATATAGGTGTTTTACTCTCAAAAGCAGGTGTTAGGTGTAATAGAACTGTTGATAAAACAGAGATAGTGAAGGATTTTTATCAAGTTATACACAGAAAAAGAGGTAAAACTCGACAAATAAAGGAATATTTGGAGAAAATATAAATAAACTATCCCAGGATTATATAGATAAAATGGAGGATTTAATCTCTGTGAAAGAAATTATAGATGTGATAAATGGATTGAAAGTCGATAAATCTCCAGGTGAAGATGGATTATCACCAGAATTTTACAAAAAGTTTAAAGATATTATTACTCCAAGATTTAAAAAGTTGCTTAATTATATAATGGAAGGAGGTACACTCCCAACATCATGGCCCAGGACAATAATTGTACTGATTCCAAAGCCAGGAAAAGATAAAGAAAAAATTGAATCTTATAGGCCAATATCTTTAATAAATCAGGATGCAAATTTTTTTACAAATATATTAGCCAATAGATTAAATAGTTTTATGGGAAGATATATAAATAAAGATCAGGTTGGCTTTTTGAAAGGCAGACACATGTCAGATCTAAGAGAGTTCTTGATTTATTGGATATGGCAAATAGGAGGAAGAAGAAGATAGCTTTTTTATCACTTGATATTTTTAAGCCGTTTGATTCTTTGCAATGGAAAACAATTAATCAGATAATTTCTTCGTATGGATTTGGGACGAAATTCAAAAATGCTATAAAACAATTATATCAACAAGGAAATGCAAAGGTTAGAGTTAATGATGTATTTACTGAAGATATATAAGCTACAAGTGGGTACAAGACAGGGGTGTCCATTGTCTCCAATATTATTCATAATGTCTATGGAATTATTAGCAGAAATGATTAGGGATGATGATGGCATAGAAGGTTTCTTGCGTAGTATAGTAGGTTTGTATGCAGATGATGCATTAGTTATAATGAAACAACCATTGAAGACGCTAGGAAAGATCCAATTACATCTGAGTGATTTTGAAGACATGACAGGCTTTAAGATTAATTGGGAAAAATCAGAAATGATAACATGTAATGTGAATAAGCTAGAACAAGAGATCTTGTGTAGATATAGAATTAAGATTGGAGACAACCTAAAATATTTGGGAGTTATTCTGACAAATAAACTGGAAGAAATTAAGAAACTGAATTATGATAAACAATTGAAGGGAATGAAAGAGCAAATTACACAATTTAATAAATTGAAATTGCCTTGGTTTGGTAGAATGGCTCTATGTAAGATGATGTTATTACCAAGAATACATTTTTTGTTTGATGCTCTTCCGGTTTATTTGAAAGAAAGAGAGATTAAGGAATTTCAAAATATGTTTTATAAATTTTGTAATGGAGGGAAGAGAGCTAGGATTCCTAACAGTTGGTGGTACCTTCCTCAAAAAGAAGGTGGCCTAGGTATTCCTAATTTGAGATGTTATTATAATGCATTTCAGGTTAGGAATGTAGTTAAAATTTTAATGAAGGAGAAAGTATTATGGTAAGATTTAGAGATGGAAGATTTTGAACAGCTGGGCAAGGCAGCTTTTTTAGACAAAGAAAGAGGGAAAATTAATATTAAAAATAGAATGTTAAGATCAATGTGGGAAAGTTGGAAGAGGCTGAAGGGTAGATTGGCTCCCGGTATATCCTCCATAATAGAGATTGAGGATATAAAATCCTTTCCAGTCAAGATAACTGAGGGTTTTAGATCAATGTTAATTGAAAAGGATGTTGTGTTGTTGAGACAATGGATTAGAATGTTTATGGATGAGGAGAAAAAAGCAGAGCTTTATGTTGATTTGAAGTTAAATTGGTTCCAAATTTTGAGATTGAATAATTGGAATAATAAATACTTAAAAGGTAGTAATTTTGAAAGGGATATGACTGATTTTGAAGGGTTATTACTGAAAATAAGACAAGGGGAGATTGGATTAAAGGGTTTGGTAGCTAAAATTTATAAGATTTTGAACAAAGAAGATAATTTACAAGTTATTTCCAGAAGAATTTGGGAAGAGGATTTAAATATAAGAATTTCAGAAACAAAATGGCGGTCTTTATGGAAATGGAGGATAATGAGAACACTGTCTGTTAGGGTTAAAGAGCATAATTATAAAATGTTATGGAGGTGGTACCTAACTCCAGTGAGATTGAAGCAGATGGATAAGTCTATTAATAATTTGTGTTGGAGATGCAAGAAAAGTGTAGGAACTTATAAACATATGTGGTGAGACTGTAAGGAAGTTGAAGATTTTTGGAAAGGGATTGAAAAAGAAATAACAGCGATGATGGGGAAACCGATTAAGATTGATTCTGCTATTGCCATGCTGACGGATTTAGAAAGTTTAATTCTAAGTAAGGATGAACAAGAACTAATTGTGATATTTATGTCTATGGGCAGACAGTATATAGCAAGAAAGTGGAAGGATCCAGGGAAATTAGAATTAGAAGACTGGTACAGGGAAATAAGGCAGTTGGCCCTGAATGATAAATTGACATGGGAGTTAAATGAAAAGAAAGGGATAGTCAAAGAAAACAAATTTGGGAAGATTTGGAAATTGTATCTTGACTACACATTGAGAAAAAGAGGAGGTTTCATGCTGGTACCAGATCAATTAAATTATTGGATATAAAGATTGTTACGTTGCAGACTGCAGCTCTCTTTTGGCATTGTATTATACACAGGGTGAAGTATTTTGTTTTTATTAGTATTATTGTCAGTGAGATGGAGAAGTTTAGTAAATAAAATAATTAATTCACATGTTTTTTTTAATTAATATTAGTATTTTGATGTTTGGTCCTGGAAAACCTGATGATAATTCTTAGTGTACTTTTTCCTTTATATTTTTATATTACTGTACATAATGTTTTTCTGATACTTAGTTTGTAAGTTTTTATTTCCTTGGGATATTATGTATGTCTTTAAAAAATTCAATAAAAAGTTAATTTTTTTTAAAAAAAAAGATCTAACAAAATTTATCTAACACAAATATGAAATTGCTTGTTAGGAACTATCCAGAGATTTGGGCTGCACTTTCACCAATCTGTAGAACATATAGTTCTACTTCTAATACTCAGGAAGTGGTGCATGAATTGATGCTACGAGACCTTTGAGGGAAAACAGGCAGAAACTCAATAAAAGATGGAAACATTTAACTTAGCTCGAGGGACTTCACCAATATTGAACACACACTCTCTTTGGTGAGGGAGTGAACAGCTTGCAGTTTAAGATAGTTCTGCACTCATTTTTGTCTGTGGAAGTATAGATAGTGTTGGCAAACAAGACTGCCTTTTACGAACTTATTTTGGCACATCAGGCGAAACACTATAAGTTAAAATGGACAAGGTTTAGTTATCTTATTTTAGGAGGGCAAATATGACTATTGGGATAATGAAACTTGGTGGGATGATTACCATGACTAGAATACAGCAATTGAAGGATATAAATCAAAAAGGTCAGAATGGGTAGTGAAGATGCAGAATATATCAAAGGCACATATCTCTGCATAGAAATACAGGAAGATGAGCTTGTGAGTTTCTTTTTTTAAAAAAGGAGTTTCTAAAAAAAGGAATTTCTAATAAAAATCTAGAGGCACAATTACAAACAATTCCAATGAGAAATAAGGAGGAAGTCCGCAATCATCACTGCGATTCCACAAAAAAGCTCAGACTAGAGCTAAAAACAACAAAAAAGGGACACACATAGGAAGTAGAAGGAAGGTCAGGCAATGAAGAACGAGTGATTGTGATGGCTCAAGTGGTTAAGATGCTGAACTCGCTGACTGTTAGGTTCAATTCCCGGGTACTGCATGATGGAGTGAGCTCCCATCTCTGTTCCAGCTCCTGCCAACCTAGCAGTTAAAAAACAAGAAATTGCTAGTAGATAAATAGGGACCACTTCAATGGGAAGGTAAGCAGTGTTCCGTGCACTCGGGTGTTGAGGCATGCCTGCCACATATCCACAAAAATTTATGTAGATGCAGACAGCACTGGCTCTTTGGCTATAAACAGAGATGAGCATTGAGCCCTAGAGTCAGATACGACTGGCTTTCAAGCAAGGGTGACCTTTATCATTACCTTACAGATAAGAAGCAAAGAATTGCACAGATGGCGTTAGGAAGGCAAAAAAGGAGAATGAGTCAAGAGACACTAAAAGCAACAAAATAGTTGTTCAAGTACATGCATAGCAAAAGACAGAAAAGAAACAGTAGCTCAGCTATCTAATGCAGATGGGGAAATAATAACAGAAAACAAAGAAAAGAAAGAAGTGCTCAATTTCTACTTCAGCTTGGTCTTTTCCCAAAAGACAGTACATGGCCCTCCAGGTAAGTGTGACGTACAAGGCAAAGGTGCAAAATTGCAACTTGAAAGAATAAAGGAATACCTTATTACTTTGAATGAGTTCACATCCCCAGAGCCTGATGAAGTGCATCAAAGGCTATTAAAGGAACTAGATGAAAAGGTCTCAGAGCCACTGTCTATCATTTCCTAGAAATCATAGGGGATAAGTAAACTGCCAGCTGATGGGAGAGAGAGCTGTCCCTGCCCCTGTCTTCAAAGGGGGCAAACAAGAAGGGACCGAGGAGCTACAGACCAGTCAGCCTGACATGAATTCCAGGTAGAGTTGCCAAAATTCTCTCCCACAAAACCGGGACAGAAATACACTTGACAAAAATGGGCGGGTTATCTGCAAAATAGACTTTTTAAAAACAAACATAATATAATGACAGCTATAAAACACTTTCACATTAAATATATCAGTGTCAGGTTTAGCGCCTTAATCACTAAGTCATTGCAGCCGATAATATACATTTTTGTAGTTATTCTTTGTTTTATTAGTTTCTTTACTTTGTTATTATTATTATTATTTTTAAAAAGAAATCCATTCCAAAATGGAAAGAAATCCCAGAAAGAAGTTACTATCTTCCATGCAATATTGTACAGAAGCACAAGCTACTTTAAGGAACTGGTCAGCTTTAACATGTATGTTACCAAGTTAGGAGATGCTTGGGACAGATTTTGTAAGTGAGACGAGTGTAAGGAAGCCCACACAAAAATGTCCTTCTGAGCCTGCGTCTTGCCCTTTCATCCCCCATTTCTTTACTCTCGAGTCTGTTCATCAGCTTTGCTTGTTGATGCAACCCAAACAAGCAGCCCTATGCAAAGCACACACAGGTTCCTTTTTTGAGATGCCTGCTGAGATTTTGGGAGCCAGTGCGGTGTTAGGGTGCTCCATGCTAGCTGCCTTTCCCTCATCCTGCACCATCAAGAGGATGCTTCATTGACCTCGTGTGAAGCCCTGCAAAGTCCCTGCAGGGCCACTTCAAGTCACCTTCCCACTTTTTCCTCTCCTGCTCCGAAGATACACTTTATTGTGAGAGCCACACTGGCGGGAAGGGAAGGCTCAGAAAGAGAGGAGAGGGTAGGTAAGCCAGACATGTCCCAAGCCATCCTTGTTTGATGGTGAAAGTTAAAAAATCTGGTACTTTAACAATATTTTTATTGAACCAGCCGGGACAATTTTTCTGACCTTGAATCCAGGACAATCCTGGTTTTCCGGGACGTGTGGCAACCCTAATTCCAGGGGGAAACTAAATACCCAAAAGCAAACACTTTGCAAACACCTTGAAAACAATATGATAATATCTTTAAGCCATCACAGATTCATCAAGAACAAATCTTGCCAGACTAATCTTATCTTATTTTTTTATAGGGAAATTTCCTTGGCAGATGGTATCTTGGCATCTTGACTGGTCAGTGTTAAGTCGTCAGCTGCAAGTCGTATTCAAGAATGCATTTTTCCCCTGAAGCAGGAAAAATGCCATTGGCATGAATTTGTTTAAGGTAAATCCCAGCTTGCCATGAAATGACCCACACACTATGATCATGGAGCCATTTCCTGTGGCACACATGAAATTATACATGCAGGATTTAACACCAGGACTGCAATGGACTGTCACAGACTTGAGGATATTATCAAGGTGTGCCTTAATAGCCAGTCCATCTGGCATGGCCTTTTCTGCCTCCATGGCCATTGGAAATCAGAGTTCCTCCTCTGCTCATTTTGCCATTGGGCCCAGTATGAAGGTTTCCAGTGGCATTTCCTCCAATGAGGGGACCATCACCCCACCTAAAGGGGCTCATCTGCCCATAGCCATTAGCCCCTTTAGGGAGTCAGTTTATTTACCACTGCCCAAAACTTGGCATTGAGTCACTGGTTGTACGGTCTACTTCATTACCGTAGAAGGATGTTCAGCCAGACAGAGTCAGTGTTAAATTAAGTATACTGGGCTAAATAGAACAAGGCTTCCCACATGAGCTTGTCCAGGTCCTAAGAGCTTTAGGAGAGATCTTTCTCTCTGCTCTCCACCTTCATAAAAGGCATCACTGTTGAGAAAACCCGAAGTACTGTAGGATTTATTTAGTGTCTATTCCCAGGCTACAAAAGACTGCATTATGGAGGAAGGCTCTTTTCCTTCTGCTCCTCTTGTTTTAAATGGCGTTAAATCAGTACTTAATTCAGTGCTTTAATTCACCCTATGCTAAAAAAAAAGTGCCAACTAATTTATTGGGGTTTAATAATTGCATTTTAACTGCATCTGTTTTAATTCTTACTGTGAGCCACCTTGGTTCTTGCATTGTTATGACAACAATGGTCTTAAAAGAAACAGACAGACAGACGGGGAGAGTCCTACTCAATATACAATAGATGAAGTTCACAGAATAGTAAGCCTGGTTCTCTGCTCCCCGTCTTACTACAGATATTAAACTTGAATGTTTCCATTCACTCTCTCCCTTAGCCTCTCCCTTGTTTCTGTTTTTCAAACATTTTCGGAGGGGGGAAGGGGTGTGCCAACATTGAGAAAGCACAACCAATGCTTAACCAGAAAGCCCTAGTACGAGTGTTAGGAATGGGTGGAGATAAAGTGCCCAAGGTTTAAAGCCATTTCAAAACTGATACTTTCTCCTCATCTAGTTCGCCTTATCCTGAAATGTGCTTCTCAGGAAGTGACACCTTGATACATATGGGGACGATCAGAATAACACTCTAAGGCCCCTGCCTCAATCTTTTCGCTTAGTGAGCCGCACCATGCCTCCTCGGACAGTGTGGGCCAGACTGGTGATTCCTCTTGTCTTAAATGCTGCCATAAAATGTGTCCATTATAAATGACCTTTGCATTTATGCCATATTTTTGGCTATTTTTGCCGCTTCCACCATGTCCAGTGGTGGCAGGAGCGAGGTGGCACATTTTATGCGCTTTTGCCACTTCCAGGAGTGGCGGAGGCGGTGGGAGTGAGGGTGGTGGGCCACATGAAATGGTGCCATGGGCCAGGTCTGGCCTTGGGCTGTAGGATGAGAACCCTTGCTCTAAGGCAAGGATTCACAAAATATGTGTCTCTCAATGACATTTTTGCTGTTGCAAGAGTTCAGAAGGCACCCCCTGAAGTGTAAATTCCACTTTGTTAGGAAATACTTGCTTATTTTTCCTTTAAAAAAATATATATATATACAAACCAGCAACTTTGGGCCGTGTAGGGCCAAAATTCTCCTCAGTAGAGGGGGTAGGCTAGAGGCACAGTACTAGCCCCCAAACCCTTCAAGTTGCCCACTCCTGCTTTGAGGTGCACTTTGCAAAAGGAAAAGAAGTGTTCCATCCTCTACTCCAACAACAGCTTTAAAAGCCAACCTGGCATCCTTATTGAAAGTAGCATTTCTCATGGCAACTGAAGTACAATTTATTTAGCCTGGAAGGAAGGTAAAACTCATCACCGCAGGGAGCCAGATGACTCAGAATCATTCAGCCAAGGCAGCCTAGTTCGACCAGCCCATTCACCACTCAGAACTGCTCTGCCAAGCATCATCTATCATTTCTATTGTGTTTGTTTAGAAATGTGCTTATTGTTCCCTCCTGATCAGCCAATTAAATGGTATAATAAAACACATAAATTGAGAATCCTGTCTGCCAGCAGTCACTACATGGGGAAAGGAAGGGCTTTTGCATTCTTTACAAAGAATAAATGCTGTAGAAGATAAAATGGTAATCAATTTATTTTCATGGACATGCTTTAGAGGTTTAAGCAGCAATGCCTTAGGGATGCATTTCTAATGGAAAGAATTACTTAGAGTATTTTTGTGCCTCACATTTACACATAGGCATCTTCTCCCCCAAGAAGCATTGACTTGCCATGGTGATGGGACTTGTGTGGTTCAATGATGCTATGGGCTATGCCGTGTATGGACACCCAAGATGGAAAGGCCACAGCACAGCTCAGACCAAATGTGATCTACTGGAAAAGGAATTGGCAACCCACTACAGTATCCTTGCCAAGAAAACCCCATTGACAGTATCGAAAGGCTAAATCAGGAGTCAGTAAACTTGGTTCTCCAGGTGTTCTTGGACTTCAATTACCAGAAGTCCAAGTCAGTACACTTGCTGATCAGGACTTCTGGAAATTGAAGTCCAAGAACATCTAGAGAGCCAGGTTTGCTGACCCCTGGGCTAAATGATATGACACCGGAAAATGAGCCCCTCAGGTTGGAAGGTGTCCAATATGCTACTGGGGAAGAGCAGTGGTTCTTATTTATCTACTTGCAATTTTTTGCTTTCAATCTGCTAGATCTCCCAAATTACAACAGGGAGAGAGTGCTCTCCATCAGTTCAGCTAAGGAGATGAATCTGTTTGACTCTTCCTTTTCATCAGGTGTTGATGGCTATTTCAAGAATTTTGTAACTTCAAAAGCTGGTCCCTAAACTTCCTTAAAAATCTTCTTCCCTCCTAGTTCCTGAACTGAGCAGTGGGTTGGACTAGATGGCCTTACATGTCCCTTCTGAACTACATTATTCCATTATTTCCCTTTTATTTCAGTGCCCTTTGGTTGTAGAGCAATCTAGGAACAGCACAGAAATGGTTATATATGAATGCAAACAAAGTGAGGAATTGCTTATTTTACAAGCACCAAGCACATCATTATATCTGGCTGATAAAACTTAACAAATAAAATTCAAAACTGAAAGAAGAACAGCAAGAAGCAAATGCCAGCTGTGATAATTATCAAGTAGAAATCTAAACTAAAACTAGCTGCTGGAAAGCAAGAAAACAACATTTCTGGCAGCAAAAATATTATAATTGAAATTCAATTTTTTTGACAATGTTTCATTTTTTGTTTGTGATATGGGAAACATGAAAATAATCTGTAAGAAAATGTGTCATTTCAAATCAAGATACAAACCAATATTAAGCACTCAACAACAATCAAGACACTCCCTCATATAACACTCTGTACAATCTTCAAGTTTAATGTTGTAGTTCAACATTTCCATTCGTCATTTTTCCATCTCTTAAATAGAAAGAACAGAATTTCATTTCTAATGGGTTAAAACTGATGAACCTTAAGATTTTAAAATGTTTAACTCGTATGCTTTCACCCTTGAAACTATCATTTGGTAGCCTTAAAAAGGGTTTATCCCTAAAGTTAATGGGCTGCTCATAATTTCTTCAGACACTAGCTTAATTTGAACATTTCTATTGCCATGGGTTTCTTAGAAACTTTGCACTTCTGCAGATTGCTTTGATTACACAGCACAACAATGATTTTGTTACTGGTAATAGCACATGTGATTTACTTGATATCATAAGAACATAAGAACAGCCTTGCTGGAACAGGCCGCAGCCCATCCAGTCAAGCATTCTGTCTCACACAGTGGCTCACCATTTGCTTCAGGGTATTCCCAAGCAGATGCCTTCACCTGTTTAGGATTCCCTGGAAATGGCATTGTAAATTCCTCATGAAACTAAATTGCCCTCTCCTTTTGTCCTTCTATTATCAGGCAAAGACCCTCATTAAAATCAGATATTTTAAAAATGTTTTAAAGGCGATTTTAATATTAATAAACATATCATTATTTTTATCATAGTTCCAATTGTGTTTTCAATTGTGATCATTGTATAGCTTTAATTGTATGTGAGCTGCCTTGGGTTTCCTAAGACAGACAGCATATAAAAACACGAATAAGCAAATAAATGATTGATTCACACGGGGCTATTGTAGTTGCAGGCTGGTTGGAGAGTTCAGTGGTTTAGGAAACTGGCTCTGGAACAGTGATTGGAGCAAAGTTTACATTCAAGGGAGCATGGCTCCACTTGCTCTCTAGCCTTCTCCTTAGCTGTTTCATCACTCAGGATGCATCTGTAAATCACAGGGATGACCTCTACAATGGAAAGGGGATTTGGGAGCAATTGTATAAACTGCCAGGATTGCCTCAGTGTACAATCTGGTGACCTCGGCTTCAACAAGAGCATTAACCCCTACAGCTGGAAACCTTCCCAAAGTATCTTGGAAGTCAATGGGATCCAGTGGCCTTTGAGGGCACACAATTCTAGCCAGTGGATTTGAGGTTCATCACCTTTAGACCATGTTTTCAATACCTCATTGAGAAAACCATTGGCCTGACACATGAGCGGGGTCCCTGACATTTTGAGATAGGCTCAATGAGGTAATGGAACCCATGAACTGCGAGGCCATACTGACAACCTCAGCCTCCATGTGGAATATCAGTTGTCATGGTGAGCTTGAATCCTATCTCTGTGAAACTCACAGAAGGGAGGGGGTTCCCAGTCTGGATTTGAGATGGCAAAGACCTTTTTGACACTGATTGTAATCCTGTGGGTGAAAGCAACACCCCCCCACCCAACCCCAGTTGTGTTCTGAAGCTGAATCATGACCCATTTAGGCATCAGGAGACTGGCAGTTGGATTCTCCACTGTGTCTCCCTTACAATCATTCTTTGACAATTATGGAAAGGGGAGTTAAATCTTTTGTTCTTTGATGTCTTCTGCTGTTTGCAAGTATGGGATTGATTTAGGTTTTTGGAGCAGTTTAGTGTTCAAGGAATGAAGAAGCAGATGAATGAAGTAGTGAAATTCAGCTCTTTATTAGTGGGGTTTGAACACAGTTTGGATGGCGCAAAACTCGGACTTATAACGCTATAAACAGTAACAGTAATAATAATACAACAAGCCCATTGGCTAACAGAGTGTGCACATTTCCGATCCACTTATTTGCATAAGAATAGATACATGAGAAAAGATACATTCCGCTCCTGTCAGAAAACACAGTTAAGATACATAACAAGCAGGAATGACTAGCAGTGTGGAGGATTTGGTAGAAAAAAGAATGCCACTAATATGATAAAGAAAAGCTCAAAAGGTTTAATGAAACCTGACATGAGATTTGGCAGATGGTTCTACAACAGAATGTCGAACTTTAAACTAATCTTCATTTAAGAGTTTTAAGGGTTGTATCCCTACACTAAAGCCTCTTGCTCTTTTGCTGGGCTAGTAAATTGTAGATCAGGCTTTTAGAAAACTGCTTCCATGAACAGAGACTTCTTAAATCGCAGCTAAACTGAGCAAGAAGATTACATGTTATTATGATGAGACTCAGCAGGCTCTCACCCCCCCTCCCCGCTGCCTTCCCTTCCTTTTCTCTTTCCACAGCAAAGATAATGGTGTTGAGAAGGATAAAGTGATCAAACTGTGCAAGGAGGTCATCTAGACAAGAACAATGCTTTTAACACAGAGCTGTAGCAAATCTCACTGTTAGTGAATAGTCTTGATTCTTAATGGTTCCATAAAACCTAACCATTTCTAAGCAGAGAAACTCAGTCAATGTTCTGAGCCAAGATGATTAAAACAGCTCATTGGTAGAAAGGGAAATCACTGGAGGAAAACAGTGACGGAGAGTTTCAATTTCATGGGTAATTTTTAGCCTAACTGCATCATAGCATTTTAAAATGGTTATTTTTAGTTAAATTAGAATAAAGGATTTTATTTCCTGAACACCAAGAAATTAACTTAATCATTGTTCTTGAAATTATTATTATATACAAATCAACCATTTGATTCACAGTTGAGGATTGGAATAAAATTAACAGTTCAAGCTGTAACCAAGGACCTAAGAACTGCTAAGTTAGCATCTGCATATATATACAGTTCCTAGTAGAGTTGTTTTTTGGAGAGTTGGATGTTCAAGTCCAATAAGTCCAAAATTTCCAAATATCGAGCGAGTCCTTCAGATATTGCTTCTAGGGCTCCAATCACTATGAGTACAACAGATTTCTCCCCCCATAAATGCTCAACTTCAATTTGAAAATCACAATATTTTGTGATTTTCTCCAGTTGTTTCTCTTCAATTAGTATAGCAATATCAATAAACCAGACCTTCTTTTTCACAATGCATTTACAACAGCTATAAATGAGTCCATAGCCGATTCTGGCAGTGGCAGCTGAACCACCAGTCTGGCCCGCCAACTGTTTGAAGTCCCCAACATGAAAAGGTTGAGAACCTGTTGTGTTCTGAGTTCTATGCATTAAAACAACCACCAACTGTATTAATGTATTCCGTGTAATTAGGTCGCGAGCTAATGTCCACCTGGTGGCAATAGCGAGCGCCCAAGCTCACATGGTTCCAATCCCCAAAGAACTACAGCGCGGGAAGATTCCCGCCACTACCTCACCTGGACAAGAAGGGCGTGACCTGGAATGACGTCACGCCAGCGGTAACCAATGGGCTATCGTGGAGCCACATTCAAATGTATAACCACCGTATATATTGAGCTGTTCGTCCGCCATTACCTCATGTTCCCCTAGACCACCATGCAATAAAGATGTGTTAAGCCACTACTACGGCTGTTCCTGTGTCTTGTTTCTCATACACAAAAGAACCCCTCCTCTATAAGGAAACACTGAAGGAACTGGACATGTTTAGCCTTGAGAAAAGGAGTCTGTGTAGGGATATGATAGCACTTTTCAAATACCTAAAAGAAGGCCATAAATAGAAGGGGCAATATCTGTTCTCAGTCATCTCAGAGTAGAGGACACAAAATAATGGGCTAAACTAAAGGAAGCCTGATACACGCTGAATATCAAGAAAAATGTCTTAAGGGTTAGAGCAGTACAACAGTGGAACCAGCTACCTGGGGAGGTGGTGAGTACTCAGACACTGGAAGCATTAAAGAAAGTAGGAAAAATATCTGTCAGATCTGCTTTGATTTTGATTCCTCCGCTGATCAGGGAGTTGAACTTGAGGGCATAAATGGCCCCTTCCAGCTCATTTATTCTATGATTCTTTATTCTGAGCAAAAGGATATGTAGTAGAATCAAGCCCAAAATCTGTTCTACTGGTGCATTAAGGACAGAAATACTTAAAGACACCAATATTTGCCCAAATTCTGATGGGAACCAAAAATTCTATCCCATAACCTATCTGACAAATCTTCATTCTTTTGAAATTTATTTATTATTTCTATACCTCCCACTTGGCCAAGGCCAACTCAGGGCAGTTCACAATCATAATAAAAACATGATTAAAAACTGCTTTAAAAACTACCCTCCCTCTAAAAAAAGGGTGCAGGGACTGAGGGGGCCAGAATTTCACTATACCAGCCACCCAAGAGAGTTCACCCTTCCACCTGCACCCCATTCTTGGCCTGCTAGCCAGGTTTTATGTTCTATTCTGAAAGGCAGCAATTCCATCTGGAGACGTAGCTCTGTTGGTAAGAGGTTCCAGAGTGCCGGTGCGGACACAGAGAAGGCCCTCCTCCTTGTGCTAGAGAGGCGAGCCCCTCTAGCAGATGGTACAATAAGAGAGCCCCTCCGGTCCACCCTGGTTGGATGTACAGACGTCCTTAGGGTGATGCGGTCTTTTAGGTAACCTGGCCCACTGTCATGTAGGGCTTTAACAGTCAAAACCAGCACCTTGAATTGCACCCGGAGGCAAACTGGTAACCAGTGCAGCTCCCGAAGCAGTGGCGAGGCATGGGCATAACATCCACACCCCATCACCACCCAGGCCACCACATTCTGGACCAGCTGTAGCCTCCAAATGGTCATCAAGGGCAGCCCCATGTAGAGCGCATTACAGTAATCTAGTCTGGAGGTGACCAGAGCATGAGTGACCATGACCAGGGAGTCCCTGTCCAGGAACGGGCACAACTGGTGAATTAATCGAAGCTGTGCGAAAGCCCTCCTGGCCATGGCTGCCACCTGTTCTTCTAGCAGCAGCCACAAGTCCAGGAGGACCCCCAAGTTGCATACCGGGTTTGTCTGGGGCAAAACAGCCCCATTCAAAACCAAAGATGGTAATTCGCTGGGCAACGCAGTGCCCCGAATCCATAGCCACTCAGTCTTGCTGGGATTCAGTTGTAGCCCGTTGGCCCCCATCTAGACCCCACAGCTTTCAGACACCCAAACAGGACTTCAATAGCAGTGATGAAGCCTCAGCAGTGATTAGAATTGTGATGAAATATTCTCGAGCTATTTTCTAGAAGAGAAATTCTGGAAACAATTACTGTGAATTTCTTCTAAGGGAGAAGAAATGTTCCAACAATATCTCAGGGTTCAAACTTACCATCTTTACCTACAAAATGGTGGACCAGTCATGTGTGTCCAGCATACATGCCCACACCCGGTCCAACCATCCTGAACTGAGCCGCCTACACTTACCTTACCATCCTGTGAGGGTTGCCACAAGGGTCTGCCAGTCGCCAGCAGGGCAACTGCCCCACGAATGCGACCAGGAAAAAACTACAAGGCCCAGCGTCCTCCATGCTGTGCCACCCGTCAGCCAATGACGCTGAAGGGCATGAGCGCAGAGGAGGCTGGGAAAGCAGGTGCATGTGCAAAAAACAACTGCGCCGCAAAACACTTCCCTCAGGGAGACACTTAGTCTCCTGAAGGGAAACCATCTCCACCATCCTGGCAAGTGAGGCCAGCACCGGCCTTGCAATGGCTTCAGCAGGGTTGTGGGAAGCAGAGGGAGCCCCTCATCTTCCCACAGCTTCGGTGAGCGAGGCCACCTACCCCATGGGGGGGGGGAGAAAAGGGGAGAGAAAGAAAGGGGGAAAGAGAGAGAGAGATGAAAGAAAAGAAAGAGAGAGGGTTGGGAAAAAGAGAGAAAGACAGGAGGGGTGGAATAGAGAGAAAGATGGGGAAAGTGGGGGGAAAGAGAGGGAGAAGAGAGAGAGAGAGAGGGAAAGAGCGTGAAAGAAAGAGGGGGAAAGAAAGAGAGAAAAAAGGAGGGGAAAGAGAGGGGGAGAGAGAGAAAGGGGGAGAGAGAAAGGGGGGAGTAAGAGAGAGAGAGGTGGGGAAAGCACATGCCAGAAAGAGAGAGGGGGAGAGGGGGGAAGAGAGAGAAAGGTGTGGAAGATAGAAAGAGGGGGAGAGAAAGAGATGGAGAAAGTGAACCTTCCCTGCTCCCCGCCCCAGTCAGGGAAAGGGGGGAAGATTCACCTCCCCACGTCCTTCCCTACTCACCCGGGCACAGCCTCCACAACTGCAGCCTCCTCTCTCTCTCCCCCCCTCTCACACACACACCTACTGGGCTGCACATTTAACCTATAAAAACAAGGGTTAACCATTGGAACTTGCTATAGGTTCCTAAGGCTCGCCCTAATGACCCATACCCACCATTCGTGCACATGGCCGAACTGGGTCCACAGGTCAACGAAGGATTGAGAAAACCGGCAGTGGGGCAACAGCCCCACAAACGCAAAAAAGGGAAACAACTTCACTTCCCAATGTTCTTTGCACTGCGCCACACCACAGCCAATCAGGCTGAGAGGTGCGACCACAAAGAACATTGAGAAACATGCTGCGGCCAATCAAAATCAAGCCGCAGGAAAAAAACGCACCACAACCACAAATCACAAACCCATAACTACCTGATTTTTTTTAAAAAAAACCTCACTGCCTCACAGCCACGCAAACACCAAGCGCCCTTCTTTCCCTCACCAACGGCACCTGAAGGTCCCAACTGGAGTTTCCCCTTTAATATCAGTAGGTGGGGGTTGCGATCCCCCTCTCCGCTGGCTCCCCTAGGGTTGGGAGGTTTGTGGGGACAAAAGGGGTATGTCCCCCCAACACTTCTTGACCCAGGAGACAAGGGAAAGGGGATCGATTTCCCTCCAAAAAAACTCTGTCTTTAAAGAGAAGAAACCAAGCGGTTTCTTCTCTTAAAAAACGGAGGTTTTTTTAGGAGGGGGGAATTGAACCCCTCTCCCTGGTCTCCTGGTCCCCCCCCCCACAAAATACAGAAAACAAGCCAACTCACCAACACATATCCTACCTGCACGACAACCGGAAACGAAATGAATAAAGAAAGAGATTACTTACCGGAAGAAGCTCCACCCAGAGTCCAGGAGAGAAAAAACAGTCAAAATACAAGAAAACCCCTACCAGCACCACCTGCTGGCCACAATAGTAAAAACAATTCAAACACACATAACAGCCCCAAACAAAAGGCCACAACAGTAAAAACAAATCAAAACAATAACACAAAATCACAATTTTACACAAAAGGTCACAATAATAACAAGTCAAAAAAATTACACGAAAACACAATTTAACACAAATCACAAACATATGTCAATAAAATAAAATAAAAATTTTATTAAAATCCTGTGCTTAGTTCTAACTCAAATAAAAACCTAAAACTACTAAACACATTTTAAAAACATTGAATGTAAAAAACCTTTACTTTCACATCATTAAAATTATTACCTACGGTACAACTATTTTTTTAAAAAAAACAAAAACTAAAACATTATTCAGTTACATAAAACAGCCAGCTAAGCCAAAAAAATTTGTGTATAAATAAACATTTTAAAAATTACAGACTAAGCAATTTTTAACATGCATTAACACAATTTAATCTTCCAACACAATTTAAAACAGCCCGGCAATGCCAGGCAACCTCTGCTAGTATATATATAACCAAGGTGTCATGGCATGAGACGCTTATGCAACGCCATACCACAGCATTGATCGTGCTGGGACTGTGCCCATGCCTACCTTGACCGGTCAGCTGTGCCAGCATGGGTTACTGGCAGCTCGCCGTGGGTTCCTTCACCCAAAAAAGGGGCCACAAAGGGAGCACCCCCACCCACCAGTGGGGCCAGCAAGTGGATGCGGGACTGCACATGCATGAGAGTCCAGGACCACCTGGATCATGCATGTGAAAGATTCCATGCCCCCCGGAAGGACAGAACAGACTGGGCATGTGTGTCAGGCCAGTGCAGCCTGGATTGTGCATGCCCATCCTCAAGGCTCTGCTCCAACCTAGATATGTGGGGTTGCAGCTGGAGCGCATGAGGCGCGCCAGCCATTCAGCCATCATGCGAGGCAGTGACTCCACCACAGACAGACCTGATGATGACACCTTGACCTGGGGCTCACCCACCACACACTAAGCCTCTGTGAGCACTGGCTGTGGGGAATGCAATGCTGAAATATCAGGGCGCTGAGGCCGCACCAGCGACCTGGCCTGACTATGGGCAGTGGTGCCGCCCTCCCCAGTGACTACAGTTGGCAGGCAGCGATTGCAGCCCGGCTCCTCCACCCTCCGTTGGGTTTCCTCAGGTGGAAGGGAGGCTCCATTTGAGGGAGACGGGACCAGGATGCCCTCCTGCCCTCCCAAATTGAGCCTCCCTTCGACCTGAGGTGACCCACCGGAGGGTGGAGGAACCGGGCGGCGATCACTGTCCGTGAGCTATAGTTGCTGGGAAGGATGCCACCACCGCCTGTAGTCAGGCCAAGTCACTGGTGCGGCCTTGGTGCCCAGAGCTCCGACATTTCGGCACCATGTTCCCCGTGGCTGGCGCTCCAAAGGGCTTTGCGTGCATTGGGGGAGCACCAGCTCAAGGCGGTATCACAGGGCCCATCTGCCCCGAGTCGCTGCCATGCATGCTTGCTGAAGCATTGGCTTGTCTTATGCATGGCAGGGCTGGGAGAGCTGCTGCCTCCGCTGACTGGGACGCCCTGGCCTGGGGCGGCACTGTAGATGGCATGGCAGTGGCAAGGCCAGGTAATCAGAGGGGGTGCACGAGTGTGTTGTGTTGTGTGTGATGTGTGTGGCTGTGGTGTGTGTGTTGTTGTTGTGTGTATTGTGTGTGTGTGTGGTGTATTGTGTGGGTGTGTCCTTTGTAGGTTGGTGTTGTGTGGGTGTGCTGTGTCGTATGTGATGTGTCTGGATGTGGTGGGTCAGGTGGGTGTGGTGGGTCAGGGGGTGTTGTGTGTGTGTGCTTTGTGTCCATGTGTGTGTGTGTGTGTGTGTGTGTGTGTGTGTGTGTGTGTGTGTGTGTGTGTGTGTGTGTGTTGTGCAAGTGTGTTGCGATGTGTGTGGCTGTGGTGGGTGTGAGTTGTGTGTCAAGGGTGTGTTATGTGTGTGGGTGTGTATTGTGTGAGGGTGTCATGTGGTGTGAGTGTGTTGTGAGTGTGTTGTGTTGTTTGTGATGTGTGTGTGTGTGGCGTGAGTAGTGTGTGTTGTGTGTCATGTATGTGTGTTGTGTTTGTGTGAATTGTGTGTGTGGGGAGTATTGAGTGTGTCGTGTGTGTGTTGTGTTGTGTTGTGTTGTGTGGGTGCGTGTTGTGTGGGTGTGCCATGTGTGATGTGTCTGGGTGAAACTTATGCCCCTGGTTGGGTCCCTCACCCGGATAACGCCAGGTACCCCTGCTAATTTATAATAGTAATAGGATGGCCCCACATTTAAGGTATTACTGCAAGGGGAAGTAGAAGCAATTGTGTATGCTTCTTAGCTTAAGTTAATAATGCCTTTTACACCCTACCCTAGTGATACTAGATGTTACTTGAAGCTGTGAGCACAGAACAGCAGAGCAGGGGCAAGTAACCACCTCTTCACCTCCATGTCAGAAACAACTAGAAACTCAGCAGGTAGTCCCTTTCCTCCAGAGAAGGGAAAAACCTAGTTTGATAACTACCAGGCACTATTATCGGCAAGCCTCAGAATGTTGGAGACATAGGCAGGATATCTCTCAATGCCATTTCCAGGGAATCCTAAGCAGGTGAAGGCATCTGCTTGGGAATACCCTGAAGCAAATGGTGAGCCACTGTGTGAGACAGAATGCTGGACTGGATGGGCTGTGGCCTGTTCCAGCAAGGCTGTTCTTATGTTCTTATGTACTTCCATGAACCAGCAATATTGAGAAATAGGATTTGCAATAATAACAATATTTGGATAACAATCTACAAAATGTTTCTTAAGTAATGAGAAGTACCTCAGATCTTCTCATACAGTTTTAGCTTTCATATATGAATGTTTTTGAGACAATGTGCATAATTAAATGCATACATTTGTGGAGACCCACAAAAGAGGACTAGACAATTTCTCTGGAGCGTGTTGGGCAGGATTCTTCAGAGGAAAATCCCAAGCCACCCAGAGAATGGGACTACATCTGTGCACCTGAGGAAATGGGACATGAGAGCCACTAATGCCCCTAATAAAATCCTTACTGGGGTAAACAGAAAAGACTCAGCTAAAAACAATAGTCTGAACCCAAGCCATGGACCCCTCTAGTATTCAATTCTGATCCCAGGAGAGAAAGCAGTCAAAGGCAATGTCAGGAGGAGAAGGAAGTAAGGGGCCCAGGAGCATTACAGAAGGGTCTTCAATATACCTGCCCTCACTGCAGAAACACTGCCTTTTGTTGCTGAGGGCAGGAAGGTTGCAAAACTCTTTTGGACTAGGAGCCTAATCTTGAATCCCTTAACCCCAGTGAGTAGAACTGGGGATAGCAGAGAAAATGTAAAGCAGGAGTGGCCAACTTTTCTGCACCGTGGGCCTGACCACGCCCCCAGAAGACCTGAGTGGTCTAGACAACACCCCCGGAAGTGTAAGTGCTCCCATTTCCACATTTATGTCAGTCACATGCACATTTGCACATGCAAAAATGTGTTTTACTGATGATGTAAATGCACCCGCTTCTATTTCCGGGTGCAGGGGCAGTGGTGGGAATCAGCAGGTTTGCACCAGTTCGCCAGATCTGGTAGCAGAAATTCTGGCTGGCTGCACCCATCCAAGTTTTGAAATAAAGTAGTCCTAATTTGGGTGCAATGCAGGACTTCCCCCCTGGCCATGCCCACCATACCATGCCCACAGTGTGGTAGTAAATTTTTTTGGCGCCCACTACTGTGCAGGGGAGATGGCAACAGGTCAATTGGAATGGCATCATGGTCCAGGAATGGCCCACAGGCCATAGGTTGGGAACCCCAGATGTAAAGGGAAAATCAGGAGCACTGGATTTCCTTTGAACATGAATTTGTAGTTCAGTAACATTTAGAGGACCATTGATTTCTCAAACTTACATTAAAACATTATATTACTGACAATCCAGATTCCCATACATATACCTGTGTAAAGATCATGATAGGCATGTAGAGTATTCTCACACAGTAAGGATAACAAAGTCTATTATCCCACTACCATAGGACTCATTCCACCTGACAGAGATCTGCACCCATCCAGGAAGCCAGCATAAAACATTTTGCTGCTTCAGAGTACATGTGGTTCTACTCCAGGCTAGACAAATCTATGATAGGTTTCAATCACTGATTATTTTTGCTTATAAACCAGACAAATAAGGTAGGAAATAGCAAAGTAAATTAGGTAGCAATATGAAGCACTGCCAATAAAGGAATAAAGGGGCTGGAAATCTGTTACCATCTTATGCTCTATATAAAAAGGGCAACATCTTCTGTAACAAATCAGCTTTTATTTGAAGGAAAAATAGATCAAAGTTCAGAATCAGAAAAATAGAAACGGATTTTTTTACATTCCCCTTTCTCTGAATATAATAAGAAAATCATATTTATCTCTATTTCCTGGTATAGCCAGGTAACAAAATAAAGATTACATCTTTCTACTGTTCTACCCACAAACAAGCATAAGTAACTCCTGTCTCCACCTGCATTTTGAACATGCATACACAAAAAACATGGTGTTTCTTCTACAATATTCTAAGAAAGGAGTTCTCAACCTTTTCATGCCAGGGGCTGGGTCATGCTCTCTCAGACAGCATCAGGGGCCGGAGGGCCATTTTGCCATTACTCCACCACATGACACTTCCTGGCATGGTGGAGGCGGTGTGGGGCCACATGAAATGGGCCACATTTGGCCCAAAGGCCACAGATCGATAATCCCTTTTCTAAGATAACCAATCCCATTTTTCATCTGTATTTCCACCGCTCCCTGTATGTTACCCAATAAGGTTTCACTTTCAATATTCATCATATCTACTTTTGTTCTCAGTTTCAGCTTGTTATTACAATCTTCGAGGAAAAGGAATTTGCACCTGGGCCAAACCCCTGGCTTGTCAGAAATTCACGTCTATCTAAAGCAACAAGAGTAACCATTTCAAACTTCCAAAAGCAAAGCCTCTATTTCAATTCATTACAAACCCCAGTGAAGGTAACTGGGTACAAATACCCTGAATCACTGTTTGTTCACCCTCCTCATGTTATAATAAATCATGCTTTCTTGCAAACTTTATGTCTGAGGTTGATGGAGCATAGGATGGAAGAAGGCAAGCCTGCTGATCCGGTTAGGCTGGTGGGGCTAACACATGGGTAAATGACAGTCAAGGAAGTACCCAGGTGGATAAACTATTCTTATATCTCCATTAGCAACAATTCTTTTCCGATACTGCATTTAAGTAAAGTGCTGCATTATGAAACAGAAATCCTGGGGAGGAAACTCTTTAAAGGCAGGGGGAGAGAAAGTAATTTTATACAGTAATTCAAACAGACAATATCCTCCCATTTTCAGTGCACATTATTCAAAAGAAGCCTTTCTATTTTGAAGTATTTAATGTGACAGGGCATGCTAAGATATCATTTACCTTAGGCAAAACAAAAGCAAAATATTTATTGTTTGTCTAAAAGGATGTGAAAAGAATACGTAGCGTGGATGTATAAATATATGATTCCATCTTACAATTTCAGGTGCTATTGCCAGAGGTAATTGCCTTGTTCAAACATCAACCACTGGATAAAATTAGGGGAGCAGCTTCAGATGTATCCTTGATGATATGTAATCTATTGGGCATGAAGTGGAAGTGAGGTCATCTGGAATAATCTAGAAGTTTCATGGATTTGATATTTCATGTTCAGTGAAAAATCCAGATGATATATACAGTAAAACCTCAGATAATGCTAAAACTTGATTCCACAAGTCTTAGTGTTATCCAATTTTTAACATTACCTGATGCATGCACCGGATAATGTTAAAATCCTATGGGATGCATCACATAATGTTAAAACTCCATAGAGATACATTGCAACTGGCACAGGCTTTAGTGAACGTTATCCGATGCATCCCAAAGGATTTTAACATTATGTGATGCAATTTTTTTCAGATTGCTTAACGTTATGCGATTTTAGCATTATCCGATGCAATCGTTATCTGAGGTATTACAGTACATGCACATTCTTCTTTATCCAGTCCTCATATATTATGAAAAGGAAATATTTTTCCCTCCTTGTCACCCAAGAGGGTAAGATGCTTTCTGATACTATCTATGAGAACTGTTACAATGACAGGAGTGATTTTGTGCAAATTATGTAATATGTGCAAATTACAGTAGTTGCTCCTTTGTAGTTTCAAGGAATAGAGGATAAGATGTTTGTACCTCTTTCTAAAACAATCATTTACTCCTTCTCTGTTTGCTGTATGTGTGTGCTTTGCTTCTCGAAGGAAAAAAGCTGCAGTTTTGAACTGGCTGTCACAGACATATGTTGCATATGTTGTAGAAACCTCAGTGGGGAGAAAATTGACTTGTCTTGCTTTTTCTGCTGGAAATTGAGAATTTTGTGAGGTTTGACATTCCTTTCAGAAGTTTTTTTTATCAAAATTTAGCAAATGATGAAGTTTGGTTATGTGATAAAATGACTACATGAAAATGATGAAGCTTGGTTTGGCTTAATTAAACATTCCATCAAAATATGTATAATACAATTTTATTCTAAAAATGTGGACTAAGTGCATATCAACAGTGAGTACTGTTTTCCACTCTTTTCTGAAATGTGCTTGGATTCACCCCAAAGTCTGGAACAATAAACATATGTTCAGTGGAACAGCATAAGCAGTAATCAAACATTTAAGTCTCATTCATACAAGAGATATGAGGTGCATGTAAGAGATACAAATGAGGATAGTGATATGGCTTTGTTGTCAATATCTCAATGATCCATGTGAAAGCTCCCCCATTGAGGAAGCAGAATCCAATGCTGAATAGACTTGGTTAGCAAGCACCATCCCATCCACAATTCTAATCTTCATAGATCTGGATGAACTTGGCAATATGGCTGTAGTCTTTACCTGTAAAACTGTTTATTCTGCTACATCCACAAAACAAATTTTCAGGAAATATGTCAAGAAAATTTGAAATGGATATTTCATGTGATTACAGATCCAACTTTATTCTTAAATGCGCCAATAGGGCCATGAAAAAAAATTATGTTGCAATATAAAGATTGACTTAAGGCCGTCCAGTGGGTTTTCCAGTTGATGATTGGTCTTCCCACTTCAGTGCAATGCATTGTCCACCACTTAGAGATCTAAGAATCTGGGAATATAATTGTCATGATATTCACTAGGGGCCTAGTCCATGTGGAAGCAGGCCAGTTCATTTCTCATGAAGCAACCACGCTTTCCAATAGGCAAGCCTCACATGAGGGATTGTAACAGCATTAATGTCACCCAAATTCAATGAGCAGACTTCCCCATAAAGGTCTGACAGTGTAGACTTTCCATCTGAAATAAGTGGGTCTGACATATAAAGACCCACCACAATTATCCCAATAAGTGGATCTCCTACCATGGATACCAGCTCAGTTAAGGGCTTTGCCCTGTTTTCAGGCATGTCCAGGCTTGCCTAACCAAAGGCAAGCTGAATAACCCAGAAGGAGGGGGGCTGGGAAGTCAGTCTGGGCTTCTGCCCTGTGAGCTTGCTAAACCACAGGAATGCTGTGAGTTTGCAGAGCTTGCAAGAAAGCCAGGTGCATATCTTCACTTACATGTTAGGCAGAACCCATGTTCTGCCTCTTATCAACATGTCCAGTAGGGAACATGTTTGTCTGTTATATAAAACACTCTGTACATGCTATCCTTTCTCACGTAGGTCAGCAAGATTTCTTTCTAGTCTAGTCAGTAAGAATACTTTCCCATGAAGGGGGGGGGACTCTAGAAGGTGCATGGTTAACTGTCAATCACACCTTTGATACACATTTAGTTGCCATGGTTACCCAGAAGAACCCTATAATAAGTCACCTCTAAGGAGGAAGAAGAAAGAGGGAGAGCGAACATCTTTGAGAGGGTGAAACTTTGACACTCGGGGCCTCAAGATGCCCATCTAGATATGGGGGGGCTCAGAAGCCCCATTCTCTTATTATTTAGATTGATTATATATGTTTTTATTTTATTAGAAATGTGTTTTAAGTGTATAAGTAGGTTAATAAAAAAATTATTTCAAAAGGCATTTTAGCTGTCTGCCTGTCTGTACTGCTTATCTGGATTCCGGGGCACATAGCCAATAAGGAGAAGACTTTGGCTGCACTCCCTGAAACACAGCTCTCCAATGGAGAGAAATGGGAGCTGGCATGGCTCAGCTCGGCCACTGGTGAGAATGTGGGGAGCGACGGAGGGAGAAAGGGGATTCTCAACATGAGACCCCCTCGGCCAACTATCGGCCACCTCCTCGGACCCCACAACAATAATATAGACAGAATCTGTTACATTTATCTCCTACACTTCTTCTGGGAGGCATAAATGTTTTTGTCTGCTTTACTTTCACTTCCACATTTTACCAGACCCCTCAAATAACCTTCTCTCTAATAGAATCACAGAGTTAGAAGGGGCCTTTTAAACCATCAAGTCCAACCACCTGCACACTGTGAGAATCTGAATCAAAGTAGATATGATAGATGGTTACATAAGAACATAAGAACAGCCTTGCTGGAACAGGCCACAGCCCATCCAGCCCAGCATTCTGTCTCACACAGTGGCTCACCATTTCCTTCAGGGTATTCCCAAGCAGATGCCTTCACCTGCTTAGGATTCCCTGGAAATGGCATTGAGAGATATCCTGCCTATCTCTCCAACCCAGAGGTTGTCCTTAAGTATCCATAATTATAGCCATCGATACCCTTGTCCTCCATGAACTTGTCTAATCCTTTCTTAAAGCTGTCAAGACTGACAGCTGTCACCACTTCTTCTGGAGTTCCATAGACCAGTAATCCTCTGGGTGAAAAAGTACTTTCTCTTATTTGTTTGAGAACTAGTACTCAAAAGTTTCATGGAGTGTCCCCTAGTTCTAGTGTTATGTGATAGGGAAAACAGTTGTTCCTTATCTACTTTGTCCACACCTTTGCAGAACTCTGTATGCTTTCATATTGCTGTGCTATTATCTGAGAACTTTAAGCCTGCCCAGAGCAAAGCTCTGCAACAGCAATACTTTGTTTACCTTATCTGACCTTGAGAGACTTTCTTTGCCCACGTAAATTTACTGCTTAAGTTATCCAGAGCCTTATCTGTTATTGTTATGTTCTAACCTCAAGTCATTAATAGGTGAGCTGGAGTAAAGCATTCTTTTCTTTGAAACTCATCTCTGCTTGTCTGGCGATGTGTTGCAAACCAGGCTGCCACGCCCGCTGTTGCCATTAGCTCGCCACTACTCTCTGCTAACACACACACAGAGACCAACATGAACAATTGCTTTTGTCCTGGCCTTGCCCAGGCAGCGAATAGATGGCACTGAACTCATGCTGTTGGTTTAAATACAATAATGTAAATTAGTGCTTGCATAGGTCTGATGATGAATATATTTCCTCATATGCCTGTTTTTGAGGTAGATTGAGTCTCTGCTGCCTTACCTTTGCTTTTTTTAGTACTTTTTAAGGGTTCTTTCGGACTTCTGTGCAAGAAAACACAACTAGGGGATACATAAAATGCTGAGGCAGGCCAAAACTTCAGTGACAAAGGTCCAGGCCTTCTCAGCTAACAGCATCTATACTATGTAATGCACTCCCCACATGAAATGTCTGAGGCTTCTTCTCTTAGCATCTTTAGGAAGCACTTAAAACTGAGTCTTGATTTTCAACATCTCAAAGCCCAATGTCTCATCTGTGTGTTTTTAAATTGCTGTACACCACCCAGAGTAGCAACATGCAAGATGAGCAGTATAAATGTGTAACTTTTAATAAATAAATAAAATGAATGGTTCAAAACGGCATAAAATGAAAAGATTGATACAGGAAAAATATGAAAGTGATACCCTCTAAAAGAACTTGAAATGAAAGAAACACGAACATTTTCATGTCCACACCCCTAGTTTCCATACCCAAGGGAATTATTAGTTTCAGAGAGGTAAAAGACAGACACACATATTGTACCTTGCTTTTTCATGATCAAAGTTAATCACACTAGGAGAGGAGAGGAGATTGAGTCAAACACATAGCACTGGGCAAAAAGAGGAATTGTGTCTGACTGCAACTTCCATTAGCCACAGCCAGCATCCCCAATGATGAAAAGATTACAAGTGTATTTCAAACACATCTGAAGGGCCACAGATGGTTACATCATCTCCATGCTTTAACCCATTGCTCACAAAATCATTTTTGGAAACACTCCATCCTCAGTTATCTTGAATTTCCATGAACATTCATCAGTGTAACAGACAATGATATTTATATTCTTTTTTGGTATGCTACAAATTTTTACATTCTATATTGATCTACTAATCAAAGCATCAGTTGGCTAATAGGATGAGATACTGAAGTAAAGGAAATCTTCTGAAATTACTGTATTTCAAGAGAGACAGGGTCTCCTATGACCTTCCTCAACATACATGGATTATATACATTTAACACCATATTTTCAGAGCTTTGCCAACAGGTACAATCTGCTCCTAATATGTTTGAAAATTATTGGGCCATTATAGCACACCAACAAGGAATCAAATGGAAATTATAGGGTATGAACAGTGATTCGTCTTCTTAATAAGAGTCACCTTGCTGATTCTACTAGTGCCTTTGGCAGTCATTAACTGAGCCAATGAAATAAACAAGAATCAGTTGCTCCTTGGGTGGTAGCAACAATCCAAGGTGAAACCAGATGGACAGTTTCCCTTCCACAGGCCAAATGAGTAATCTTGCTTATAGAATTTTTTCTTTAACAAAAGAGAAAATAATTGTCTTTTAACATCTTGGCTTCACCTACTAAGGTCTCCAATTTTTCAAATGTATCCAAGCTTTATAGTAAAGCTCACATAGAGAAAGATTCAAACCTTTTGTGTCAAATAAAATGGGGATGTGGTTCTGTCTGCCAGTTAAGATTGAGACTCCTGCTGCTTCTAAATGGGCTTGATAGTAAAACCTCACATAAAGAGCACCTCATTTAGAGACTAACTTGCTTAAAAAGCAGAATTTTCTCTGAATGGTTACCTCGCTTAACAAATAAAACCAACCAAAAACTAGCTTAACAACTAAATCGGGGTTCCCAATTCCCCCTCCCCCGCCAGAAGTCATAATTGGTCACTTACAATGGTGTTTCACTTAAAGAGCAAACTCACTTAAAGAGCAATCCTGTGAAATACATTATGCTCTTTAAGCGAGGTAACAGTGTATTATGACCTCCTCCTGGGGGGGGGTTCCTGTGATCCTTCAGTGAATCTCAATTTTGTAAGCATTTAGCTAACCTGAAATTAATTGGCAAGGGGGTTGGATAATTCACTGTGCTGAGAGCAAGAAAAATGACTAGATCAGCAGAAATTGGAAAGTCTTCCCATCAACCTACTTACTGGGATTGCTTTTTAGGACTGGAAATGAGATCTGGGCAGCATCTACCTGACTCTTGCCAAAAGGATTCAATGGCAAGTGCAAGAGGTTTTTATGTGTGCTTATACTGTGCCAGACATTGTGCAACTTGTTAGGGGACTGGTCAATTTCTGTTAGTGCAAAATGAAAGAGTTAAATGCTTGTCAAGAGAGCTGAGGACATTGTTCAAGGATACTAACTGATGTTTCACATTCCACATGGGATAGTAGCTTTGGTGAACCAGAGACAAATTCAGCATTTCACTAATGCCTGATAGACTCAATGTGAATGAATTCTTTTAGAGAATGACAAACTAATCACAGAAAGTTTATTTATTTATTCCTCCATCCCATCTAGGATATCTTCCACTCTGGGAGGTGTACAACAGTTTAAACCAAAAATATACAAAGAATAACAGTTAATGGTACCTGTAACACATTTATTCCTGCTACTCTGCTTCTAATACAGATGAGGGGTTCCCAGGTCATGATGGGTTAGATATTGTCCAAAGTTAAAGAGGAACCTCAAGAAGAGTAACAGGGTATGTTGCAACTACTCAATTTGAAGTGGTCAAAGGGTGTGGCATACTCTGTGCTGGGGGAGGGAGGAAGCACTCCCATTGGAGCAAACTCTGAACAGGGGGGTGGCACTTGTGCCAACAGAGAGGGCTAGGAGCCCCCCATCTGGTATGTGTGCCATAGGTTCACCACCACTGGCCTATAGGAAATAATTTTATCTTTTCATGTTCTGTCATGCAGGTAGGTTCTTGTCCACAATATAGTTTACACAACTGTGATGCCTTTAAGACCCTACTGCAAGGGCACACAGATGCTGGGACTTTTCTCTGATGTGCTCCATGGGCCAGTGTATTTAGGTCAGAGCAGGATTGCAGACTTCCAGCTACAATGCTCAACTTGCCTGAGCTTCAATGCTCACCTTCCTCTGGTGACAGTCTGGACGAAGATTCCTGCGTCTTCCAGAACCTGCTATGTGGACTGAATCTTTGCACTGAGCCTGATGATGGCTTTTGCCTGATATGCCATCTGTGCTTGCTGGTCAAAGAAGGACTACTTGGGGTAAGCCTCCACCAGGAGGACAGAAGTTGTAGAATTCTTTGGCTTTTTCTGTATCTACAGCTTGCATTTACCCTGCTGGGCTGGGCTGCTACTGAACTTTATGGACTTGTATATAGCACAACTGAACTATCTCACTGAGCTCAACTGAGCAGCTCAAAAGAATATATCTGTTTTGTGTTACAGTTGTTGCACTGTATATACTTGCACCATTTTACTTCCTGAGTAAACCTACTTTGAGTTTTTTCTTCTTCTTCACCAAGATCTGTCTGCCTGTTTTTCTCACAAGGGACCACCTTGCCAGGTGTGAACCTCTTGCTGATCACTGCATACCACTCTGCTAACTGTTTACATCAACAAACTCATAGTTGGAAATAACAGTTTTAAATCCATTTAATTTCCTTTAAATGAAATCAATTTTGTTTTTAACTTGACCTGTTAAGTTGTTCTAATCTTATTCCTTTCTGTTGCTTCTTTGTTGCGCATTAATCAGCAATTTATACTTTATTCACTGATTTGACCAAGTAGCAGCAAACCTTATGTGAAGTAGTTGTGCTACTGTTTTGAATTATACCTCAGTAATGGCAATTTTTAAAACACTCACAAAGACCTTCTCTCATACAGACCCAATTAAAATACAGCACTGCCCAGTTTCACATGAGAGATTTATAGATTTCTGTCTTTAACTTCACAAATAAGTCAAGTTTACCATCAAGTGATTTTTGTTATTAGTTTCTTGTACTGACAGAGAAGTACCTTTTCCCGAGATGATGTACACTGTTCTCCCTTCAAAAGTTTCTTACGTTTTCATCAAAACCTGAAGTACAACTTCAATCTATCACTTAGTCTGTGCAGTATCAAAATCCCATGACATCAATTCTTTCTACCACCACAGATGATTTCTAATTTTCACCCAGTTCTGTTCTAGGGAGAAGATGAAATTCAGAAATAACAGAAATGATAGCTTGTTTTTACATTACACATGGGAAATCTAGGTGTAAGGATTATCAATGAACTTTTTTTTAAAAAGGGAAGATTTGTGTTTCCATTTTAATAATAATATATAAGTTTCTGAAGTTTGCAATCTTCAGATGTTATCAGCAGTAGTGATTACAGGTGCTAGCAATGGTTTGTAAATCTTTTCATGCCATTATTTTGATCAAATATAGAATGTACACATCACTTTAAAATGTTGATAAGCAATGTGTAGGTATGAAATCACAATTTATAGCTTTGATGTTCGAAGATTGATACGCGGTAGGCAGCATTCAGAGGGCCAAACACATCTTTATTGCAAGGTATGCAATCTGAACATGAAGTAATGGTGGAGACGCAGCTCCTTATATATGCTTATAGTACATTTGAATTTTGCCCCATGGGCGCCCATTGGTTGCAGTATCAGTGACATCATTGTGACATACTGGATACCTTATAAGGTTTACCTGTGACGGGAATGTTTCCCGCATTACTCTGTGATTGGGTGATTTGAACCACGTGGGCTGAGCTCTGCAGATGCCTCTAGTGGCAGCTGAATCACTAGCCAGAACAGCTGAGTTACATTGTAATCATTGAGACTCATTCACAGTTCATCTGGATGCAAGGTTACTTAGAAGACAAGGTTACATTTCTTAAAGGCACAAGTTCCATATACAACAATAGCTGAAAATGTTAAGTCAGAAGACTGTCACATGCATGCCTAGGTTTGGCTGAAATACTGGGGGACTTCTATCCCAGTTGTTTTATTGATCTTATAGGCTGAATTCAGAAGTGCAGTTCTTTTCTTATGCATTTTTCTACAGTAAAACCCTGGGTTACAATGGAGGTCCATTCCAACAGCCTCTGTTGTAACCCGAAAAAATTGTAAACCAAATCATTCATAGGAATGTATTGGGAAAAATGGTTCTGAATTGATCATTGTAAACCGAAAAAATACCTTAAATATTTGTAAACCGGGATGACATTTCCATAGATTTTGCCATTGTAAACCGCAGCAAACTTAAACCAAGGCAGTTGTAACCCGGGATTTTACTGTACATGGATTTTTAGAAATAATCCACAACACATGTAACCAACTAACAGATACATTTGTTCTTGTTTACACCCTAATTCACAAAATTCAAATTACATACATTTTCAGTAGAAAGAAAACTGAACAAAAACATGCTTCATTCCTATAAGGAACTGGTTTGTTGTACTTTCATTTTTTAAATACATAACTTATTTGAGTACATTTAAAATATAATTTCATCCTTTATTATCCTTTCTGAAATCAAAATGCATATGGCAAACTTATGCAAACACTTACACTAGCATATGCTTATATTTCATTTTGGTCCCCCCCCCTTTCTCTACATAGCTCAGTAGTAAATGTTGTGCATAGCTGCAGAGCAAGAGGTTCGGAGTTCAATTCCCCACAGTGTACCCAGAAAAGTAAGTATGTGTGGCCAAGCTGCACAGTCCCAGAATGCCCCCAGAATAAATGAATGGTAAATTTTTGAAGTGGTAGCCGTGTAAGTCTGTGCAAGAAAATCAGAAAGTAAACAAAACAAACAAACAGAGACAAAAACATTTCAGTCAGGCTTTAGGCCTCGCCATGGCACCGAAACCGTGCTGGTCACGCTGCAGGATGAACTGACAGGGGGGGCTTCATCTCTCCTGGTACTCCTGGATCTCTCAGTGGCTTTTGACACTGTTGACCATGGTTTCCTATTGGGTCATCTGTCAGAGATTGGGGTTTGAGGCACTGTTTTACAGTGGCTTCACTGTTTCCTGGGTGGTTGTAGCCAGAACGTCCAGCTTGGAGAGTTTATGTCAGCTCCTTGGCCCCTTCAATGGGGTGTTCCACAGGGGTTGATAATCTCCCCATTGATTTTTAATATTTATGCCAAGCTGTTGGGAGGGATCACCCAGGGATTTGGAGTGTGGTGTCACCAATATGCGGATGACACCCAACTCTATTTTTCCTTCTCATCCTCTGCAGTGGAAGTGGTCCAGTGCCTGGATAACTGCCCGGCTGCTATAAATGGAATGGACCAGAGTTAACAAGTTGAACCTGAACCCTGACAAGATGAAGGTTCTAGTGTTGGAGGATCCATTGGCCTGACTAGGTGATCTGGCTCCTATGATGGTGGGGACTGCTCTCATCCCTAGTATGACCAGGTTTGCAACTTAGGTGTCATATTAGATCACCATTTGAACCTTGAGATAAAAATTGCAGTGGTGTGCAGAGCCACTTTTTCCCCAAATGCACCAAATTGCTCAGTTGTGTCCCTACATGGACAGACAGTCTCATAACATTAGTTGTCTCGCATATTGATTACAGTAATGTTCTCTATGTGGGGCTTCCCCTGTACTTGTCACGGAGGCTCCAGAGAGTTCAAAATGCAACAGCCAGGTTGATTATGGAAGTGAAAAATAAATTGATCATATCTCCCCAGCCATGGCAGGACTGCACTGGCTTCCTGTTCCTTTCTGTATCAGGTACAAGGTTTTAGTTTTAACTTTCAAAGCCCTAAATGGTTTGGTACCTTTCTACCAAGTAGAACGTCTTCCCCTCAGGACAACAGCCAGCATCACTCACTTCTCTCTGATGGCGCAGCTCCAGGTGCTGAACCCAAGGTTAGCTAGGAAGGCTGTGACTAGGAGAAGAGCCTTCTCGGTGGTGGCATAAATGTTGTGGAACTCTATTCCAGTGGAGCTGCACCAGGTACCATCCCTCCCTACGTTTAAGAAACAGTTGAAAACATTTCTTTTTAAAGAAGCCTTTGGGAATATTTTACCAACAGCCAATCGTTAGGCATTTTATTCTGTCTCTCTATGTCACAGATAGGTTTTTCCTTTAGGGTTTCTTGTTTTGATGCATTTATATGACAATTTTAAAATTTGTGTCTGTTTTTATTGTTGAGTTTTATGCTCGCTCATTAGTTTAAAAATTCATTAGAATCTCAGAACAAAACCAGTTAGAAGATTTAAGTTGAATTCCTATATAGGAAATTGAGGCAAATGATGGCTCTCCAGCGTCTCTCTTCTCCCAGAGACTGCTCTAAGTACTATGGGGTGGAATATAAGTGTAATTACTATTGCTGTTCTGCATCTCACACAAGCTATAACTAGTTGTCCACACACAAATATCTGGCCAGTGACAATGTTCCAATTCCTGCCACATCAACCAACCTGGAAGCAAATACAACTTGGTTAAGTGGTAATTATTTCTGGAAAATAAACATAGGAATACACTGTAAGTATGTCTTCATGTTGAAAGTATTTCAAAATGGAAATAACTAGTGGCAGACGAGTTGAGCACTTTAAAGGTCACAAAAGACATGGGAAGGAAATTTAACAATTCCATTCCCTCCTATTCAACTGGGGAAAAACCTCTAATTGATCCATTTATTAGAAAGAGTAGGAAATTTCATCCAATTCAAAGTTACTTTCAGAGGAAAATCATCCACAGAATAGAGTACAGAAGAAAAAGGTTAAATACACATTTCATCTCACTTCTAGTTTGACTCTCATTCTAAAATACCTGAACACAATCTGTTACAATCATGAAGGGCACCTTCTCTCATATAGACCAATCTCAAACCTTGGAATCATTTCAAGAGACCCTCATGATGGTATCATATGCCCCTATGATTTACAGCTATTCAGAGCAAGGCACGTAATATGGTTGTACCCACTAATATTAGACATATTTTAAGGGTTCTTATTTTAATCTGTTAAAAACATACCTAATTTTGCAATTGTGCCCTGTACAGTTCAGTTAACCATTTTTTTTACTCTCATGTATAAGCCATATACTAATTTTATATCTTATTTTATACTTCATGTTTTACTGCTGTAAATTCATCTTCAGAGGTAAGCTTGTTTATACATGCTCATTCTAAGAGAATGATCCAAAAGTAAATTTATTTAGCTTGGCCAAAGATGAGCCATGTGTTGGCTGTGGTCACTAGCCGTTAACACAAATATTCACACATGGTTTAAAAGTTAACTAAGCAAATGTCTAAGGTCTAAATTTACTTTTGAATCTGCATGTGCTCTTAAGCAGAGCTGCTGCTGAGGAGAGCCAAACAAAGGAAGTGAGCACTGGTAAGTTTTGCAGTTGGAGTAGAGCTGCTTTAGAGGCCTCAACTAATTTAAATTGATAATTTAAACTGCTGAGAGCCACCTCTGTTCAAACAGAGGAAGCAGTTAGAAGCTTCCAGAAGCAGGGGGGCAGAGCCACACCAGGCCCTTCCCTGAACTGTGACTCATAGGGGTGGAGCCACACTAGCCTTTAAAAGCTCTGAGCTCTTTCAGGGTCTGCCCTTTTGAATATGCATGTGCTCTTAAGCAGAGCTGCTGCTGAGGAGAGTCAAACAAAGGAAGTGAGCACTGGTAAGTTTTGCAGTTGGAGTAGAGCTGCTTTAGGGATTGCAAACTAGTAACAAAGGAAGAATATAGTCTTACTAGGTAGAAAGGTAGTAAACGTGTACATTTTTGAGGCCCAGAATACTGCACTTGTAAAAATGGATTCTGAGGGAACAGCTGTAGTTACCTGCAATACTTGTGCCGTGTTTGCGTTCTTGCCAAAGCATATGGAGAACTACACTTGCAGCAAGTGCAAGCTGGTTGCACTACTAGAAGAGAAGGTCCAGAAGCTAGAGGTCCGCATATCTAACCATCAACAAATTAAGGAGCTTGAGCTGTTCTTGGACAGAGTGGAGCAGACTATGCTGGACAAAGAAGAGACAGGGCACAGTTCTGAGGGAGAAGGCCCTTTACCAACTCAGGATGGAGCTGTTTGGAGGAAAGTGACTCAAAGGAGGAGAAGAGTAGGGGATCACACTGAGAGTCTGAAATTACAGAATAAATTTGAGACTCTTTCCCTCATCACACCTGATGAGGAACACACAGAGGAACAACTGGTTCCACCTGATGATCTCTCCTTCACCACACTTGATGAGATCCAGGAAGATAAACAACAGGAACAAACTGAGGTTCTCTCCCTTAATATGGTTGATGAGGTACATGTAGATGAACAAATTGCAGGAGAGAGGCTCCTTGTACTAGGCGATTCAATAATTAGAAATACAGAGAAATGGATTTGTGATGCACATGATAACCATATGGTGACTTGCCTGCCAGGTGCAAAAGTTGCAGACATCACAAGAAATCTAGATAGATTGTTAGAGAGAACTGGGAACGAGCCAGTTGTCATGGTACACGCTGGTACCAATGATGTTGGGAAGGCCAAGCGGTCTGTCCTGGAAGCCAAATTCAGGTTGTTAGGAAGAAGATTGAAGTCCCGGACTTCCAAGGTAGCATTTTCAGAAGTGCTGCCTGTCCCTCGCGCAGGACCTACCAGGCAGACAGAGCTTAGAAGCCTCAATGTATGGATGAGGCGGTGGTGTCGAGAGGAGGGCTTCAGATTTGTCAGGAACTGGAGAACATTTTGGGATAAGCCAAATCTGTTCAGGAGGGATGGGTTGCATTTGAACCACGATGGGACCAGATTGCTGGCACTCAACATCAAAAAGGCTGCAGAGCAGCTTTTAAACTGATAACTGGGGGAAAGCCGACAGGAGCTGGGCAGCATCCGGTTCGGGAAAATGTGTACTTGAGTAGTGAGGAGGATGCAAAAATTACTGAGCAGAGCAAGGAGCTAGTCACCAGCACTCTAGCAGAAGGATGCAAGAGGCAGTCTAACAATGCAACTGGATTCAAAAGACTGTATCAGGAAAGCATATATAAATGTTTGTATACAAATGCCAGAAGCCTCCGGAACAAAATAGGGGAGCTCGAAGACTTAGCAATAGATAAGAATATTGATATTATTGGTATCACTGAAACCTGGTGGACGGATGATAACCAATGGGATACAGTTATCCCAGGCTACAAACTGTACAGGAAGGATAGGAAGGGGCAAACGGGAGGTGGTGTAGCCTTGTATGTCAAAGAAGTGATAAAATCGTATGAATTGGAATATCTAGGTGATTTGGAGTCACCATTAGAAGCTCTGTGGGTAAGAGTACCAGGCCACAAGGATGGTCTAACGGTAGGCATATACTATCGGCCTCCGACCCAAACTCTTGAGGGAGACTGGCAGTTGGAAAATATTGTAAAGGAGGCATCCAAGAAGGGAAGCCTGGTTATAATGGGGGACTTAAATTACCCTCACATAGACTGGGTGAACTATTGTTCAGCACATGATAAAGAGATAAAGTTCCTAGATATGCTAAATGATTGTTCCCTGGGACAGATGGTTGAAGACTCAACTAGAGGTACAAGAATCCTTGACTTGATCCTGAGTAATTCTCAGGATCTGGTGCAAGATGTTAATGTGACTGATCCAATAGGGAACAGTGACCACAACTCAATTATGTTTAACTTGATCATAGACTGCAAGTCACTGATAAAATCTAACACAGAGACCTTAAATTTTCAAAAAGGAAATTTCCCAAATATGAGGAAACTAGTAAAAAAAGAAGCTGAAAGGGAAAATTGAGAGAGTCCAAACACTCCAAGAGGCATGGAGGCTGTTTACAAAAACAATAACAGAGGTCCAATTGGAATGCATACCCAAAAGGAAAAAGGGCACTGCCAGGTCCAAGAGGACTCCGATGTGGCTTACAGGAGCTGTTCGGGAAGTGATCAAGAGCAAGAAAAGCTCATTTAGAAGATGGAAGGCTTGTCCGAATGAGGACAGCAGGCAGAAACATAAATTCTGGCAGAACAAAAGCAAGGCAACAATCAGGAAAGCAAAGCAAGACTTTGAGGAGCGTATAGCTAAAAATACTCAGAGAAATAACAAAGACTTCTTTAAGTACATTAGAAGTAAGAACCCAACTAGGAAGGCCATTTGACCATTAGATGACAATGGAAGGCAAGGGGTTATTAAAGAGGAAACAGAGATTGCAGAGAGACTCAATGAATTCTTTGCTTCAGTATTCACTGAAGAATACAGAGACCACATGCCCAAAACAGAGCCTATCTTCGTAGGGAGGGAAACCGAAGAATTAAGCCAGATAGAAATAACCAGGGAGGAGGTCCTTGCATGTCTTGTTAAGCTAAACACTAACAAATCACCAGGACCAGATGGCATCCATCCACGAGTTCTCAGGGAACTTAAAGGTGAAATTGCTGATCTCCTAGCCAAAATATATAATATTTCCCTCAAATCAGGCTTTGTGCCTGATGACTGGAAGGTAGCAAATGTAACAGCAATTTTCAAAAAAGGATCCAGGGGTGATCCAGGAAATTACCGACCTGTCAGTTTGACATGTGTCCCAGGTAAAGTGATGGAAACCATCCTAAAAGATAGATTTAATAGGCACATAGAAGAGAAGGCGCTGCTAAAGGAGAGCCAACGTGGCTTTTACAAGGGCAAATCATGCCTCACTAATCTGTTGGAATTTTTTGAGAGTGTCAACAAGCATGTGGATAAGGGGGATCCAGTTGACATTGTTTATCTGGACTTTCAGAAGGCTATTGACAAGGTCCCACACCAAAGGCTCTTGAATAAACTTAGCAGTCATGGAATAAAGGGACAGGTCTTGTCCTGGATCAGCAACTGGCTAAGGGGCAGGAAACAGAGGGTAGCACTAAATGGACACTTCTCCAAGTGGAGGGAAGTAAAGAGTGGGGTCCCCCAAGGTTCAGTACTGGGACCCCTTTTCTGGTTTGTCGCAGAGAGTTCAGACCCCATCAGTTTATAAATGTAATTGATTTTTTTTGCCCCAACATGCATCACTCTGCACTTACTAATGTTGAAGCTCATTTGCCACTGTTTTGCCCACTCCCCCAGTGTGAAGAGATCCCTCTGGAGCTCCTCACAATCTCTCACAGTTTTCACTACCCTGTATAATTTAGTGTTGTCAGCAAATTTGGCTACCTTGCTTTTTACTCCTACCTCTAGGTGACCTGATTGAAGTTTATAAAATCATGCACGGTGTGGACAAAGTAGATAAGGAAAAACTGTTTTCCCTATCGCACAACACTAGAACTAGGGGACACTCGATGAAACTTTTGGGTACTAGTTCTCAAACAAATAAGAGAAAGTACTTTTTCACCCAGATGATTACTGGTCTATGGAACTCCCTGCCAGAAGAAGTGGTGACAGCTGTCAGTCTTGACAGCTTTAAGAAATGATTAGACAAGTTCATGGAGGACAAGAGTATCAATGGCTATAATTATGGATACTTAAGGACAACCTCGGGGTTGGAGAGATAGGCAGGATATCTCTCAATGCCATTTCCAGGGAATCCTAAGCAGGTGAAGGCATCTCCTTGGGAATATCCTGAAGGAAATGGTGAGCCACTGTGTGAGACAGAATGCTGGACTGGATGGGCTGTGGCCTGTTCCAACAACGTTGTTCTTATGTTCTTAAGGTCATCTATGCCAGATCAGTAATGCACTGTTAAATATTTACAAACATGAATATCTCACAATTGCCCAAGATTTCTAACAAGAACCTTGTTAATGAACATCCAGTTCATTACCAACTGTTGCATGATTTACAGAAGTGCATTATTTTGAGTTCATAAATGAAGTGAGGTTTATAACACGAAATTGACAAGACAATTTTCTGGAATGCCTTTGGAATTTGCAGCAGTGTCTCTACTGCAGTAAAATGGTAAGTGTTGATATTTCCTGTTTTTCACTGCCATGAACACCTGCAAGGCAAGAATTCTGTCCTATTATATGGAGTCTATGCCAAGATGCACAAATGTTTGCAACCTGTTATGTCAGTCTACATCAGCTGCCATTACTCATCTGATTACAACAGTTGTCTTTTATGGAGACACTGACTTTATTTCAACTGTACTTTGATGTGCCAAAATTCTCTGAGATTGGAAGTGTGCTCTTCCTCAAAGTCTTCTTCCTCATCTGGGGTAATTAAACTCTCCCAGGACTACTTAGGATAAGCATCTTGCATCTCTCAGCTGAGAACAACATTTGGGAACATGATCCCATCCCTAGGATTCGACTTGGTAGGATGTAACAGGGATACAACAGGCTGTTAGAAGCCCAAAGAACACAAAAAAAAGTTATAGCCTTTTCTTTTTGTCCTTCTAAAGTAGCTAAGTACTGCCTGCTACTATTCTACTTTTTAATGATCAAATGAAATGCAAGAAGATTACATCTTCAATCACTAAAAGGAAGCCTATATTTAACTGGAATTTTGACTGATCTAGATGCTGATGTTGATCAGACTGATCTGATCAACAACCATTTCTATGATGTTGTCTACATCACACAACCCTGCCAAATGTAAGATTCTAAAGACATGTTGGTACCAACCTCACGGGACACACATTCTATAATGAATTCTATTTTGGAGTAAATGTAGACTATAAATCTAATGATTTGTTTAAACTATTGAGTGAACAAACTCCTCACCCCCTGCCTGAGCATTAGGCAGATATAAAAATATTCCTTCTAAAAATGACAAATGGAACACTTTAGTATCCCAAAATATGATAGGGCAAAACCAACATCACCACCATCTTGTACTGTCAAGTCAATTCTCATTTATGGTGATGCTTTTCCACCATTTTCTAGGTTGAGTGCAATGAGAAGTGGCTTACCATTCTCTTCTTCTGGGTACATGTAGGGCAGGGATTCTCAACTTGTGGCCCATGGGCCAGATGTGGCCTGTGGCACCATTTCATGTGGCCCTCACCAACCCTACCACACCAGGAAGTGTCATGTGGTGGAGGAAGGGCAAAATGGCCATCTGGCTCCCAAAACTGTATGAGGGAGCATGACCTGGCCCCCAGCTTAAAAAGGTAGAGAACTCCTGATCTAGGGATAGATTGTCTCTTCTCCCTGAGGGCACAGTGGGGAATCAAACTTCTAACCTAAACCACTGAGCTATCCAGCCACCTCAGAAATTCAGGCTAACTGCATCCTGAAACTGAATCCTGAAAAAAGTCATTTCCCACTTCTTTGTGGCTAAAGAAGGCAACATTTTTGAATGAAAGACACTTTGATAAAACATTTTCACAATGGCACTTTTCCCCCTGACTGTTTAACTAAAATTTCTAAGTTTGAGCACATATTGAGTGTTTTTTTTATGTTGGAAATAATGTTACAAGGAGAGCTTCAGTACACAATCTTTACTTAATAATGGATTTGAAAAGCAGGAGTTTTGAAGCTTGAAATACAAACAGGTACAATATTGGTGGAGGAATAAATAAACCTTAATGGAAGGACTCTTTTACAAGAGAACTTAAAAATTATTTAAATTTGCATGTAGATGCATTCATTTTTAAAGTGTAAGGCAGACTGTGGTTTCCACAGTTTAGACCAGGGGTTCCCAACCTTTTTATGCTGCAGGTTGGACCACACCTTCTCAGACAGCTGAGTGGGCCAGATTGGTGGCTCTCCCCACCATCAATGCTGCCATAAAACATGTCCGTGGCTGTTGTAAATATGTTTATGACAGCCACAGGTGCATTTACAGCTGTTGCAGATGTGTCTGCTTCCATGGACCATATGAAACAGTGCCATGGACCGGGGCCGGCCCACAGGCTGTAGGTTGGGAACCCTTGCTTTCGATAGAAATACCATTGAGACAAAACAACATTCTCTGGATAATATATATGTGACAAAAGAACAAACCTATTGATTATGGAGACATAAATAGTCAACTCTGTGACCATTGTTACTGTTCCAAGTCTATGCTATAAAACAACATTTATCATTTACTTCCATATGACACATTTTATATAATGGCACAAGTGTCATCCCCAACATACATAAAATCTCTCTGAAACTGACCCAATTAATTACTTGAGTGAGTGAGTGTGAGAGTCTGGCTATCTTACATTGAGAATTGTTTGTACCTTGTCTCATTTACTGAACAGGCAAAAGCAAATCTAACTGATAATACACTGTAAGTGACACTGCTGGTATATCTAGTACACCTCAGCTGTTGTCTTGTGTTTCTAATAGACATAGGTAGTTGTTTTCATTAGCCCATCTTTTGAAACAAATTAGAAACTTGACTGGAGAGCCTGTCCTTATATTGCAAACGCTTCAGTATTTTGACAGAGCTTACAATATGGAATTAAACCTGATATTTTAAAATATGTAGTCCGCAGCAAGTTCTTTTTCTTCTTCTGTGTTTAAGTCAGACATAAAACTGGAAAAATGAAGCTCCCTTCACTTGACCTAGTGTGAGAAGGATTAGCCAGCAACAACGAGGTCGCAGTTACCAGGGTACTCCCGATTGTGTTTCAAAAATACCACAATCTTTGAGGAGGCTCTTTCTGTATACCCCTCCTCAACAAGTTATCCACTACTAAAGAGGACATGTTTCTAGCTCAATGGAACTGTCTGAATTGAGGGTGACACCTCATTTGTGGAGGAAAATAGAATGGTCTATTCTTGATATCTACATGCATGGTGATGACACCAAACATCCTGAATAAATACATACCGTAATAATTCCATAATCTCTAGAAAATTCTTGATTTTAACAGTTGTGCAATTTGTTTTTCTTGCTTTTCTAGACATAATATAATATTAATAACAAGTAATAAAACATGTGTATTAACCTGCAGGCTATTGTGCAGTGCACATCAATTTAGCCATGTTTTTTCCTCTCTCCAACTTTTGTATGTATGTATGTACGCACGCACGCATGCACGCATGCACGCACACACGCACGCTTGTGCGCACACACACACACACACACACACACACAGCGCTTAGGGGAATATATTTATTCTGTAATATATGTATTTTTTACTCTAATATATGTATTTTTCTAGTTAACATTTAATAGCAATTTTGTATTGTCTGCTTCTGTACATATACCCAAAGGCAGCATTATTAAAATGAAGTAAGCAAATATATATTCTACCAACAGGAAACACAAAACCACTGCTTTCATTTCATTCTTTAGATAATACTATCAATTTTGTAAATTTCTAACTGAAGTATTTGTCTACATCAGCTAGTGTGGTATACAGTGAAAAAGACAATGCTACAAATTAGAATCAGATAAATGTGAAAATATGACAGAACAGTGTTGAGATGCAAGAGGAATCCATGTTTTAATGCCATGCTAATTCGAACTTCTCAAACTAATACATAAGCAGAAACACAATTATCCTTCCCTTTTCATACTTTCCTGAATTTTGCAAAGTACTCTTCCAATCAACAGTGTATAAATAATGCATGATTTAGTGGCTTCCATACACAAGAATGGATAAATTTGAGAAAACAGGACACAAAAAGGATTTATGTAAATGGTTTCTAAATCTGCGTATATTGGAGAAATCTGTGCAAGATATTTATAGAGCTGAAAATAATAGTTAAGAGCTGGTGGCACAGTGGTTAAACTACTGTATTGCAGCCAGAACATTGTGAGTTTGATCCTGATGGGATTAAGGTTGAGCCATCCAGAGAGTGCACTAAACACTACGGGTTGGTATATAAGTGTAATTGATAAAGGTACATGGTTGGACTTTGAGGAAAGTACCAATTGATGAAGATACAGATAAAAGCTTGGGAATACAAATCTATACAAAAGATATTAATATTACAGGAAACAACATGGATACTTATTACTCAATATGAAATGATTGTATGCCTTCTCTGATTCTCGGGTTCTAGTTGTTGGCAAATCCAGGTATGTGTATGTTCTTCTTTTGTGTCAAGATCAAACTTTGGACTGCTAAAATGAAGCCACTTTCTTGGCTTTGTCATTGGCCAAAATTAAATCTTCAGTGGTACATGTTTCTGGCTGTAATCAGCAGACCAGTAAATGAGCCAGATTTTAAATACTTTCCTCAAAATAAAAAGAGACAAAGTTTTTCACTGACAAAGACAACAAACCAACAGCTTGTCATCACTCATGCTCTGCTTCATCCTACTTCAAGGAATGTTTTTGAGACTTTTAGTTAGATAAACATACTAGCGGATGAATGTAACCAGTCTGGTAAAGGTTCCCTTGCTTGAAAGCCAGTCGTAACCAACTCTAGGGTTCAGTGCTCATCTCTGTTCCAAAGCCGAAGAGCCAGTCCTGTCTGCTTCTGCAGACGTTTCGTGGTCATGTGACTGGCATGACTAGACACCGGAGCACACAGAACACTGTTACCTTCCCACTGAAGTGGTCCCTATTTATGTACTTGCAATTTCTTGCTTTCGAACTGCTAAGTTGGATGGGCATGTAATGAATCAAAATGGAGACTTTGCTTTTAATGAGTTAAGATGGTCATTGTGTTTCTTTGCTTCCTGAACAGGGATGAAGAAAGTCTTGGAATGTGGCCTTCAATCCAGATGCAGCTTGCTGTCCTCTTTGGACTTCATAACAATTTCATACTGTCATGGTAATGGAAGTACAGAAGATGGACACTGAATGTGCAGTCTTATTGGTTAGGGGACAAGAAGAGGTGGAATAAAAGATGAAAAATGGGTTTGGTTCTCTTATAATGTTAAGAAACCCCATTATTAATGTGCATGTTCCAAAAGCAGGTGGAGACAGGAGTTTACCTATGCTTGCTTCTGTGTAGAACAGTAGAAAGATGTAATCTTGATTTTGCTGGCTTGCTATGCCAGGAAATATGCCTTTCTTATTTTATCTAGGGAAAAGGGAAATGTAAAAATGATCCTTTGTTATTTTTGTATCTATGTTTGTGAACCTGAACTTTGATCTATTTTCCCTTCAAATAAAAGCTGATTTGTTACATTTACATGTTACATGTACATTTTATATAGAGCATAAGATAGTGAGATATTTCCAGTTCTGAGGGAGAAGGCCCTTCACTAACTCAGGAGGGAGATGTTTAGAGGAATGTGACTCAAAGGAGGAGAAGAGTAGGGGATCACTCTGAGAGTCTGAAATTACAGAATAAATTTGAGGCTCTTTCCCTCATCACACCTGATGAGGAACACACAGAGGAACAACTGGTTCCACCTGATGATCTCTCCTTCATCACACTTGATGAGATCCAGGAAGATAAACAACAGGAACAAACTGAGGTTCTCTCCCTTAATATGGTTAATGAGGTGCATGTAGATGAACAGATTGCAGGAGAGAGGCTCCTTGTACTAGGCGATTCAATAATTAGAAATACAGATAAATGGATTTGTGATGCACATGATAACCGTATGGTGACTTGCCTGCCAGGTGCAAAAGTTGCAGACATCACAAGAAATCTAGATAGATTGTTAGAGAGAACTGGGAACGAGCCAGTTGTCATGGTACACGTTGGTACCAATGATGTTGGGAAGGCCAAGCGGTCTGTCCTGGAAGCCAAATTCAGGTTGTTAGGAAGAAGATTGAAGTCCCGGACTTCCAAGGTAGCATTTTCAGAAGTGCTGCCTGTCCCTCGCGCAGGACCTACCAGGCAGGCAGAGCTCAGAAGCCTCAATGCATGGATGAGGCGGTGGTGTCGAGAGGAGGGTTTCAGATTTGTCAGGAACTGGAGAACATTTTGGGACAAGCCAAATCTGTTCAGGAGGGATGGGTTGCATTTGAACCATGATGGGACCAGATTGCTGGCACTCAACATCAAAAAGGCTGCAGAGCAGCTTTTAAACTGATAACTGGGGGAAAGCCGACAGGAGCTGGGCAGCATCCGGTTCGGGAAAGTGTGTATTTGAGTAGTGAGGAGGATGCAAAAATTACTGAGCAGAGCGAGGAGCTAGTCACTAGCATTCTAGCAGTAGGATGCAAGAGGCAGTCTAACAATTCAACTGGACACAAAAGACTGTGTCAGAAAAGCATATATAAATGCTTGTATGCAAATGCCAGAAGCCTCCGGAACAAAATAGGGGAGCTGGAATACTTAGCAATAGATAAGAATATTGATATTATTGGTATCACTGAAACCTGGTGGATGGATGATAACCAATGGGATACAGTTATCCCAGGCTACAAACTGTACAGGAAGGATAGGAAGGGGCAAATGGGAGGTGGTGTGGCCTTGTATGTCAAAGAAGTGATAAAATCGTATGAATTAGAATATCTAGGTGATTTGGAGTCACCATTAGAAGCTCTGTGGGTAAGAGTACCAGGCCACAAGGATGGTCTAACAGTAGGCATATACTATTGGCCTCCGAACCAAACTCTTGAGGGAGACTGGCAGTTGGAGAATGTTGTAAAGGAGGCATCCAAGAAGGGAAGCCTGGTTATAATGGGGGACTTCAATTACCCTCACATAGACTGGGTGAACTGTTGTTCAGCACATGATAAAGAGATAAAGTTCCTAGATATGCTAAATGATTGTTCCCTGGGACAGATGGTTGAAGACCCAACTAGAGGTACAAGAATCCTTGACTTGATCCTGAGTAATACTCAGGATCTGGTGCAAGATGTTAATGTGACCGATCCAATAGGGAACAGTGACCACAACTCAATTATGTTTAACTTGATCATAGACCGCAAGTCACTGATAAAATCTAACACAGAGACCTTAAATTTTCAAAAAGGAAATTTCCCGAAGTTGAGGAAACTAGTAAAAAAGAAGCTGAAAGGGAAAATTGAGAGAGTCCAAACACTCCAAGAGGCATGGAGGCTGTTTACAAAAACAATAACAGGGGCTCAATTGGAATGCATACCCAAAAGGAAAAAGGGCACTGCCAGGTCCAAGCGGACTCCAATGTGGCTTACAGGAGCTGTTCGGGAAGTGATCAGGAGCAAGAAAAGCTCATTTAGAAGATGGAAGGCTTGTCCGAATGAGGACAGCAGGCAGAAACATAAATTCTGGCAGAACAAATGCAAGGCAACAATCAGGAAAGCAAAGCAAGACTTTGAGGAGCGTATAGCTAAAAATACTCAGAGAAATAACAAAGACTTCTTTAAGTACATTAGAAGTAAGAACCCAACTAGGAAGGCCATTGGACCATTAGATGACAATGGAAGGCAAGGGGTTATTAAAGAGGAAACAGAGATTGCAGAGAGACTCAATGAATTCTTTGCTTCAGTATTCACTGAAGAAGACAGAGGCCACATGCCCAAAACAGAGCCTATCTTCGTAGGGAGGGAAACCGAAGAATTAAGCCAGATAGAAATAACCAGGGAGGAGGTCCTTGCATGTCTTGTTAAACTAAACACTATCAAATCACCAGGACCAGATGGCATCCATCCACGAGTTCTCAGGGAACTTAAAGATGAAATTGCTGATCTCCTAGCCAAAATATATAATCTTTCCCTCAAATCAGGCTTTGTGCCTGATGACTGGAAGGTAGCGAATGTAACACCAATTTTCAAAAAAGGATCCAGGGGTGATCCAGGAAATTACCGACCTGTCAGTTTGACATGTGTCCCAGGTAAAGTGATGGAAACCATCCTAAAAGATAGAATTAATAGGCACATAGAAGAGAAGGCGCTGCTGAAGGAGAGCCAACATGGCTTTTGCAAGGGCAAATCATGCCTCACTAATCTGTTGGAATTTTTTGAGAGTGTCAACAAGCATGTGGATAAGGGGGATGCAGTTGACATTGTTTATCTGGACTTTCAGAAGGCCTTTGACAAGGTCCCACACCAAAGGCTCTTGAATAAACTTACCAGTCATGGAATAAAGGGACAGGTCTTGTCCTGGATCAGCAACTGGCTAAAGGACAGGAAACAGAGGGTAGCACTAAATGGACACTTCTCCAAGTGGAGGGAAGTAAAGAGTGGGGTCCCCCAAGGTTCAGTACTGGGGTCCCTGCTTTTCAACCTCTTCATAAATGATCTAGAGGTAGGAGTAAATAGCAAGGTAGCCAAATTTGCTGATGACACTAAATTATACAGGGTAGTGAAAACTGTGAGAGATTGTGAGGAGCTCCAGAGGGATCTCTTGACACTGGGGGAGTGGGCAAAACAGTGGCAAATGAGTTTCAACATTAGTAAGTGCAGAGTGATGCATGTTGGGGCAAAGAACCCCAATTACATTTATAAACTGATGGGGTCTGAACTCTCTGCGACAAACCAGGAAAGGGACCTTGGTGTCCTGGTGGACAGCTCAATGAAGGTGTCAACCCAGTGTGCCTCAGCAGTGAAAAAAGCAAACTCAATGCTAGGGATCATTAGGAAGGGTATAGAAAATAAGTCAGCAAGTGTCATTTTGCCTCTTTATAAATCTATGGTGAGGCCCCATCTGGAATACTGTGTACAGTTCTGGTCGCCATACCTCCAGAAGGATATTATGGAGCTGGAAAAAGTGCAGAGGAGGGCAAGCAGAATGATTAGGGGACTGGAACACCTTCCTTACCATCTGAGGCTGCAACGGTTGGGCCTCTTCACTCTTGAACGACGACATCTAAGAGGTACCCGATTGAAGTTTATAAAATCATGCACGGTGTGGACAAAGTAGATAAGGAAAAACTGTTTTCCCTATCGCATAACACTAGAACTAGGGGACACTCCATGAAACTTTTGGGTACTAGTTCTCAAACAAATAAGAGAAAGTACTTTTTCACCCAGAGGATTACTGGCCTATGGAACTCCCTGCCAGAAGAAGTGGTGACAGCTGTCAGTCTTGACAGCTTTAAGAAAGGATTAGACAAGTTCATGGAGGACAAGAGTATCAATGGCTATAATAATGGATACTTAAGGACAACCTCCGGGTTGGAGAGATAGGCAGGATATCTCTCAATATCATTTCCAGGGAATCCTAAGCAGGTGAAGGCATCTGCTTGGGAATACCCTGAAGGAAATGGTGAGCCACTGTGTGAGACAGAATGCTGGACTGGATGGGCTGTGGCCTGTTCCAGCAAGGCTGTTCTTATGTTCTTATGTTCTTATTTCTTTATTGTCAATGTAACATTTTGCCACCTAATTCACATTGCTATTTCCTACCTGATTTGGCTGGTTTGTAAGCATACACAGTCAGTGATTGAAATCTATCATAGATTTCTCCAGCATGGAGTAGAACCACATGTACTCTGAAGCAGCAAAAAGTTTTATGTTGGCATCCTGGATGGGTGCAGGTCTCTGTCAGGTAGAAAGAGTCCAATGGTAGTGGGGTAATGGGCTTTGTTATCCTTACTGTGTGAGAATACTCTACATGCCTATCATGATCCTTACACAGATGCTGTAAGAAAGAATGTATGCAAAATAAGAGCTTGCATTCCTTTGGGAAAACATTTGATTCTCAGATTCCTATTTTATGTGCCCCATGCTACATTTTTCATTTTAGTTGAAAATAAGAAATGACACAGTCTCTTCCCAACTCCTGAAAGGTCTATTTTCTTTTCTAGGTTTTTGTTTGATGTATCTGTTCGCAATCTCCAGCTATGAAATTTCCCAGTGGATATATTTTACACAATGATACGAATTGTGTGCCCATATCTATGTCTGATAAGAAATTTCTGTGTTTTATGGAAGAGAGGAGACCACTAAAGATCAATCAAACTGACAGTCTTGATTCTGCAAACTTCCAGATCTTTGGTTAGTCAAAGTGATCAGGATAAGTTTTGCTTCAGTTGTTCTGATGTTTAAAAGTTGTTAGCTTTACACCTTTAACTCTGTCAATTTGCTTGAAATAATTATCGTTTCCTCTCACCTATCTCTACAGAAAATATCATTGTTTTCTTCCTACTTTTGACTCCAAAGGGAATGATTTTGTCTTTGCTGCTTGTTAAAATCTGAAAAAATAGGCATGAGTTTCAAAACATTAGTTTGATGATAGGAATGACTTTAATGTATTTATTTATGTCCAATCAATCAAAAATCTATACAAGAATATAGTCCTCTCAGGGGGTATGGGGAGGTTTTAGTTGGAGATCTAAACTTGGCTAATGAACATTCTTTAGTCTGACACTTGGGCATGAAAGATAAGAATTGCAGACATTAATTACTTTCACACGCTGCAGGTACTTTCATTCTTGCCACCCTCTGGTTAGTTAGGAAGCATATATTATGTGCAGGACTGTTTGGTCAGACCTTAGAAAAGTGACCTCTTTGGACTATGATTTTCTAAATCTCCAGGCATCATGGCTGGGAGCCACACTAGCTGAAGGATTCTGGGATATGTAGTCCAAAAAGTCAATTTTCTGAGTTCTGATTAGAATAAGATTATCTCCTCCTCTCACGGCAAACGAAAAATCTTCAATTGCAGAAGAAGCGGGGGATATGTGGGATAGGATTCATTTAGAAATAAACTAGATAACACCTTACACCTGAGTGATAAGAGATCTGATTATGGCAATACTCCAAATCCTGCAAATTATCTTGCTTTTGTTTTGCCATTGGTCATTGCCTACATTTGAATATCTAAATGTGATTTGAAAAAATATTGCATCTTTAGGGAAAACACCTTTATACCAGAAAATATGTAGATCTCCCAATTCAGGGATTCTCAACCTGCAGCCTGTGGCCTGGATGTGGCCTGCAGCACCATTTCTTGTGGCCCACCAGCACCAACATCACACCCCCGAAGCTATCTGAGGGAGTGTGACCCGGCCCCCAGCTTAAAAAGGTTGAGAACTCCTGGTATAATTTGACCTCCAAATTCTAATACCTGAGCAAAATTTTCAACATCAATCATCCATGCTCTCTCTGGAAACACTTTCCACGTAGATTCAGGCATTAGCCATTCTTGAATACTTACACTGCAGAGGGATGAATTATAGCACTATCTCCTCTACACTGTGCCATCCCATAAGTGGATGAATAGCTCTCATATGAGTTAGGAGTCTGATTTTCCATGGTCCTGACTCACATGGTGAGTCTCTACAGTGAAGTTCTCCCTGCTCAGATTAAACACCCAATACCTGTAGTGGAGGAAAGAATAGAGGCTGTCATCCACCACTACTTGTGATGAATGTAGAGCAGTGTGCAGTGGTGGGATTCAAATTTTTTTACTACCTACTCTGTGGGCATGGTATGGTGGGCATGGCCAGGGGAAACGCCCTGCGAATTAGGACTACTTTATTTCAAAACTTGGATGGGTGGAGTCCGCTGGAATTTCTGCTACTGGTTCTGGTGAACTGGGGCAAACCTGCTGAATCGCACCACTCGAGCAGTGGTTCCCAATGTGTAACACAGGCCCCACAGGGTGACTTCAATTTCCAGAAGCATAAGTCAGTACACTGGTGCATCAGTGCTTTGGGGAATTGACTTAGGCTTCTGGGGATTGAAGCCCAAAAACCAAAGGCTAGGAAACACTGATATAGATGAATAGATAATGTCTCAATAGGCCTGACATATTATTAACTGTTTTGTACATTTCTATAGCATGTCAGCCTGTAATAGAAGGGGGGAGGGATCCATTACATGAACAGACACTTTATGTCAGATCTTTCATAATTTGCAAATGCACTTAGATCTTTAAATGAAGTGTGGGATGTGAGGGGGGGGTGTTATTACCAATGCTTCAAACCCTGGTTTGTTAAAAGGGTTGAGATGTGCTTTTGTTCTCTGAGTTTGTCATAACATTTGGATATTTATTACTGACAGCTTTGTTCCCTTCCAACTCCTTTATCTTATCTTTCACAGTAAATAAAGCACACAACACTTTGCAGTGTGGTGGAGCAAGCAGGCCCTCTACTGAACAGACAATGTTGGTGTTAAGCAGTATATGTAGAATAATTAGAGCTGGCTATTTTTTTATATAAAAAAAATCATTTTAGTTCCCAGCTTGAGTGAAGAAGCAGCCACACATAGCACAGAAGGATTTATCTTTTTATAAGAACCAGTTTGTCTTATTAATGCCTGTAGAATGACAGCCACATCATTAAGGTAAAGGAATACATCTTGCCTCAGCAAATGTAGGTTTCAAAATCCATGTTTGCCAAGTCAATGCAAATAAAGGAGTAGGGATTTACACAAGAGAATCAGTATGCATTGTTTAGCCCTTCTTACTTTTAACAACTCTAAAGTTCAAATACTCTTTCCCCCTACTTGATTCCCAAAGTTAGAGCTTGGCTACTGTGGCCAGGCTCCCCAAGTGGTTAAGATGCTGAACTTGATGACTGGGAGGTCAGAGTTTGATTCCTGAGTACTGCATGATGGAGTGAGCTCCCATATTTGTCCCAGCTCCTGCCAACCTAGCAGTTCGAAAGCAAGAAATTGCAAGTAGATAAATAGGTACCACTTCAGTGGGAAGGTAAACAGCATTCTGTGCACTCCAGTGTCGAGACATACCTGCCACATGTCCACGGAAACATCTGCAGACACAGACAGCGCTGGTTCTTTGGCTATAAACAGAGATGAGCACTGAACCCTAGAGTCAGATCTGACTGGTGTTTGAGCAAGGGCGACCTTTACCTTTATAGGAAAACACATTTAACAGCAGCTCAATAGGGAGATTCATGGAAGAGTCAACAACCCAACCCTTGGCAACCTCCTAACTCCAAATGCAGTTTGGGAGATATCAGATTATTTCATGTTAAATGTGTCACCAAGTGGATTCTAGCTTATGAAAACCCTAAGAGGTTTTTCAAGGTATGCAACAGACTATATATGACCTCCTGGAAATTTCTGTAATGGCTTATTCACAGAAGCAAATCAGAACTTGAAATGCTAGTATGATATGTAAAAATGGAAATAATGTTTTACAAGTTTTGCTGGAATACCAAGCATTTCTGAATGGGGGAGAGGGAGGGAGAGAGAAGCAAGGAAGAAGCGTGCCAAACATTCATTAAACAGAATCCCAATTTAAATTCAAAGCAAAGTGCTGAACATTAAGCTGGAGGACAGCAGAAAACCCAGCCTATGCTTCTTCCACCTGCCTTCCACCCAACCTTTTCCAGCTTGTACTATTTACAGAGACTCTTCCCCAGTTTGACTAAAGAGAATTTCAGACATCATCTAAGCTTCTGGCAGAGAGTGGCATCTTTCTAGTAAAACTTTGATGTGAAGTAAAGGCTAACAGAGGGAAGGAAATCACCAGAAGCCTCTCAATTTAGGGAGTAAGAAAAATATTTTACTAAAAAGAGAGGAGAAAACCAGGTGACGCACCGTGTCTCTTCTTCTAAAGATACCCGGGGAAGCTGAATAAAGCTAGCATATCTAGTTATTATTAGAACAGAGTATATAGTTCTGAAAAATATATTTTAGGCAATGGAGGATACAGATTTTCAGTTGAAGATTTCTTACCTGCGCGGGGAGAGGGTCAGACCTAGAGAGCTTTGTTTTAGACTCCCTCCCCAAATACAAAGATGTTAGGAACTTGAAAGCCAAAAGCTGTAGCATTCATGGGCTTAAGCTTTCTTTCCTCACAGGTCTACTTTTCCTGTGAAATCTCCTTTTGTAATCTTTGCTTTTCTCTTTACACATTTTAGTTTAACACTAAGCTTTTATCGATGAATAATGGATGCATTCCTTTTAAATACAGGAAAAGTGTTTGCTTTGACTGGGAAAACATACAGGCAGCTCATGCAAGGACAACCTAAGCATGTTTATTATTATTTTAAGTTTCACAGCAGGCGTACAAGGCTGAAATTACCTGCCGCATCACTGGATTCTCCCAACAGCTTTCACAAGACAAAGGGAAGAGATGTATTATAAATACAGTGTGATCAGGCTCCCCAAAGGTGAATAAAGACAACGTGAGTGAGGTTCATGTGCAAGTATCCTTCTATAGTCATAAGAATTTTTATTTCAACTTCCATAGATTCTAAACCAGTGATTCTCAACCTGTGGCCCACCACCACCACCTCCACCATGCCCAGAAATGCCATGTGGTGGAGAAAAGGCAAAATGGGCTTCTGGCCCCCGAAGCTGTCTGAGGCAGCGTGGCCCGGCTACCAAGTTAAAAAGGTTGAGAATTCCTGCTCTAAACTGACAAATTTTAAAGAACTGGGCCAGACTTTAGCCATAGCTTGATATATCCAGGGCATGGCTATGCTGTACTGAAATACCATACCATAAACATGTGCTATTTTTTTAACCCGATGTCAGGTCACATGATGTTTGAGTCAGTGTGCACATCCACAGTAGTCTTAGGCCAGTCTACGCCAATCAACTAGAAACCATCTTTGCTGATTGGTGGCAGCAATCTGCAGGGGCAATGGGGAAGGGCAGAGACTGACCCCAAGCTGATCAGCAGTGTTGCTGCTACAACAGATTGTTGCTAATTATCACTGGAGACTGGCTCCCACCTATTATGGATCATCACATTGATTAGCTGTACCCCTTCTCCACTGCCGCAACCACGACTATTGATCAACTGAAAGGTCTATGTAATTGCTGATATAAAACATTTAATTTAGAAGAGGCACAAATACATGATTTCCTGAATGTGTAGATGGGCCTTTAGTAACATAATAATATTATATTACTAGTGCCACTGGAAACCATCACATTAGGCCCAATGGCAAAATGAGCGGAGGAGGAAATCTGATTCCCAACTGTCATGGAGGCGGAAGAGGCCATGCCAGATGGACTGGCTGTGAAGATACACCTTGTCCAGATCCCCAAGGCTGTAACAGTCCATTGCAGTCCTGGTGTTGAATCCTGCATGTCTCATTTCATATGTGCCACAGGAGATGGCTCCGTGATCATAGTGTGTGGGTCACTTCAAGGCAAGCTGGGATCCACCTTAAACAAATTCACACCAATGACATTTTTTCTGCTTCACGAAAAAATGCATTCTTGGATACGAGTTGCAGTCAACACACAATATTATATTGTTATTTGTAATTGTAATTTTTATTTGTATACTGCCTTTCTCAACCCATATCCATTCATAACACAAGATGACACATCTTAGGAGTATGATGGTCAATCTGAGTTTGGTCTTGAAATCCAATAATCACCTAAAGTTATGGTACTATGTTATAATGTTCCAATTATGCACTATAAGTATCAGAGATCCTTTGCTCATCATGTGTCTGAGAATTAAAATTGGATCATTTTCAAGGTCAGTGCTTTTGATTTTTGCTATGACCTGAGGTTCTTAGATCAGGTCCTGCAAGACAGAAATAGTCAGAACCCGGCAGTACTCATGCTGACTGAAGGAATCCTAAGAACTCTCATCCAAAATATATTTCCAAGCCCTAAAAAAAGACATAGATGCCTTCTGTATGCACTGAGAGTGTAATGCTATTCTTCACCTGTAACCTGTAATTTGTCTTAGATTGAAACTACAAAACCCCAACTTACAAATGCCCCGAGTTACATAAAATTCTACTTACATAATGATTTTGTGTTAAAACCATGTTCCAATTTACATAAATGTCCTGATTTATATAAGTTTACATAACACAATTTCCTATGGGTTTGCTTCGAGATACAAAAAAAATCATTTTTTCTTTGGGTTTACTTTGAGTTATGTAAATGTTCATTTCCCTATGGGTTTGCTTCAATTTACATAAAAATTTCATTTTTCCTATGGGTTTGCTTCGAGTTACATACAAAAATAATTTTTCCTATGGGTTTTCTTCGAGTTGCACAAAAAACTGATTTAAGCAAAAGCCTACGGAACTGACTTTTTGCATAAGTAGGGGTTTTACTGTATTGCTACAACTCTTGGTTACCATCTATAATCACACAAACACTTATGTGTTATCTGTTTATTACATGATGTGGTAATAGTATATCTGGCCCCTAGTTCTAGTGTTATGTGATAGGGAAAACAGTTTTTCCTTATCTACTTTGGTGGAGAATGGGTTTTGGAGTGATGCAATTTTACACACACAAACACACACACACACACACACACACACACACACTATGTAATAGAATGTTCGTGGGCTTTTTGGCTGGCTTGGATTTCTTTTAGCTTTCTTTTCTTTGGGGGAAAGGGGCTTGTATCCCACCACACCTGGTGGATGTGTGTGGTCATTAGGGGTTAAGGTGAAGGCCCTTCTGGCTTTCCAGATAGGTTTGTTGTTTTGGTACTCCATGCTCATGAATGATTCCACATCCTAAATAAAAATCAGACTACTGAAGATGTTGTCTCCTGGCTGTGTTTGTTCCTGTTGAGATCAAAAGACTCAGGGAAAGGCAGCTGGTCCTCTGCAACGCTACCACCCCAGACCCAGAAGTATATTTCCCATGACTACTACCTTTGGATTCCTGGAAGTAGCAAAGATTAGTTGCTGTTTCAATGAATAAATAAAAAGTCAACAATTTATTAGACTAATCGTATCACATTTGTTGATCAAGTAACTTCAAAAGTAGAAAGGGGAAATATATTTAGACATAAAGTATCTTGACTTCAGCAAAGCTTTTCACAAAGCATAGTCTGATAGAACAACTCTCGGGTGAATAGGCAATTGGTTAAGTGCTGGCTCTTTGGCTTTAAACAGAGATAAGCACTGAACCCTGGAGTCAGATATGACTGGATGTCTCCTCAAATTTGGAGGAGGCAAGAACTGGTGTTTCACAAAACTCAGTCTTGTGCCTAATGCTCTTCATCATTTTTATTAATGACTTGGGTGAAGGGATGCATAGGTGTCAAGTATCCTGTTTTGCCCGGGGAAACCCCATAATTTAGAGACCCTCTTCCCACCATCACATTTTTTTAAAATAATTTCCCATATTTAAAAAAAAATCCAGGGGCATGTATATCTCCCACATATTATTGTCTTATATCTTTATTCATGAGGTGTGTGGCTCATACCAGAGCAGAGGAGTGTTGGGCTCCCCCTGGTGGAGGAAGAACCACCCAATAGGCATGACTGCTTTTCCTCATGGGGGAAAAGGCAGCCAGCAAGCAAACTTACTGTCATAATTCTATTTTAAAATTCCCCCTATTCTCCCCCTATAAGACTGCATTTCATATTATGGTGATTTTACATGGAACTGTTTTTTTACACTTTAATCAGTTAATTGTCTTCTGTCTTAGCGTTTTGTGCCTCAATTTCATTTTTAAAACTCTGTGTTTAAGAGAAAACCATGGAAGAATCCTGTTTATGCTGTATGAAAATATACTTGAAGCCAATTGGCTCATTGACTTCCCTTTAACACCCTCTTTCCCAGGAGAGAGAGGGCTTCAAGTATATTTGCATACAATATAAACAGCATACTTCCGTGGTTTTCTCTTAAATACAGAATTTTAAAAAATGAAATTGAGGCACAAAACGCTAAGACAGTAGAAAATTAACTGATTAAAATGTAAAAAACAGTTCCATGAAAAATCACCATAATATGAAATGCAGTCGAATAGGGGGAGAATAGGGGAAAATTTAAAATAGAATTATTACAGTAAGCCCAGAGGTTGTTCTTAGGTATCCATAATTATAGCCATTGATACCCTTGTCCTCCATGAACCTGTCTAATCCTTTCTTAAAACTGTCAAGACTGACAGCTGTCACCACTTCTTCTGGCAGGGAGTTCCATAGACCAGGGATCCTCTGGGTGAAAAAGTACTTTCTCTTATTTGTTTGAGAACTAGTACCCAAAAGATTCATCGAGTGTCCCCTAGTTCTAGTGTTATGCGATAGGGAAAACAGTTTTCCTTATTTACTTTGTCCACTCCGTGCATGATTGTATAAACTTCAATCAGGTCACCACTTAGATGCAGCTGTTCAAGAGTGAAGAGGCCCAACCGTTGCAGTCTCAGATGGTAAGGAAGGTGTTCCAGTCCCCTAATCATTCTGGTTGCCCTCCTCTGCACTTTTTCCAACTCCATAATATTTTTCTGGAAGTATGGCGACCAGAACTGTACACAGTATTCCAGATGGGGCCTCACCATAGATTTATAAAGAGGCAAAATGACACTTGCTGACTTATTTTCTATACCCTTCCTAATGATCCCTAGCATTGAGTTTGCTTTTTTCACTGCTGAGGCACACTGGGTTGACACCTTCATTGAGCTGTCCACCAGGACACCAAGGTCCCTTTCCTGGTTTGTCGCAGAGAGTACAGACCCCATCAGTTTATAAATGTAATTGGGGTTTTTTGCCCCAACACGCATCACTCTGCACTTACTAGTGTTGAAGCTCATTTGCCACAGTTTTGCCCACTCCCCCAGTGTCAAGAGATCCCTCTGGAGCTCCTCACAATCTCTCACAGTTTTCACTACCCCGTATAATTTAGTGTCGTCAGCAAATTTGGCTACCTTGCTATTTACTCCTATTTTTAGATCATTTATGAAGAGGTTGAAAAGCAGGGGTCCCAGTACTGAACCTTGGTGGACCCCACTCTTTCCTTCCCTCCACTTGGAGAAGTGTCCATTTAGTGCTACCCTCTGTTTCCTGTCCCTTAGCCAGTTGCTGATCCAGGACAAGACCTGTCCCTTTTTCCATGACTGGTAAGTTTATTCAAGAGCCTTTGGTGCAGGAGTTTCATCTGCAGATGTCAGGTTGTTGATTTTTCTCCCAGCAATTTTTATTCCAGCTTGTGATTCATCTATCTCTGCATTGTGCATTATGTACTCTGCATATAAGTTAAATAAGCAGAGTGACAATATCAGGAAGAACTTTTAAAATTTCAAGCAGTATGACAGTGGAACCAATTACCTTGGTAGGTAGAGAGTGCTCCAATATTGGGGGTGCTGAAGAAAAGGTTAGACAACCATCTGGGTTCCTGCACTGAGGAGGGGAATGAATTTTTTGGCCTTCCACCTTTATTATTCTATGACTCTATGATTATATGATCTACACCATTACACACATGACAGGAGTTATACAGACTATTGGAGAGAGACAGCAGATGACACTAGATTGTATCTTAGCCTTTAATGTATTCATAATAAAGCATAGCCCAAAGGGGATCAAGTGAGCTTGAAACCGAACATTCCTAGAAATCACTTAGTGCCAAATCCATTTATTACTATTTATGTCTTGCAAACCAACTTTTGAAAGTTATTGCCAAACTGTTTAGCTAATCATTCTTCAGATCTTGTTTGCTTCCCTCAGGATTCATGTCTCGCAGCCATCCATGGTGTCAAGAAAAACAATGGAACTTGTATGCTTTCTGTATACATAATATTTTGACAAGTCATTTGTGTGCAATTCAGAGAATGGATGTCAAAACAGAAAAGTGCCCTTAACTCCAGAGGTAGCAAACAATCAGAGCTAGAGGAAGTGACCTGAAACAAAGGCAATTCTTTCTTGGCATCGAGAGTCTGTGTTAACATTCCATGAGAGTGGTAATTTTATTGAATGTATTCACTCTATAATACAAATATTATCTGGTTGAAAACCACCATATCCCCATTTGGATACAATGGGAAAATAAGATTTAACAAACGGGGCTAGAGCAAAATCTGGGAGGATGAGGAGCAGTGAAGGAAAAGCAAGCAAGTAAGCAATCACACAGCCAGGTCATAGTTCAAGAAACCAGGGATCAACATTGTTGCAGCTGAACTGGACACTGGAAATACAAAAATAAAAAAGAATGTAATATCAAAGTGGTATGAGCATAGAAAAGCAGCAGGAGTCAAGTATGTACTGACTAGTAAAAATCAGTGTCAGAAAAAGTTCTGAAGGGCGAATATGAGATAGCACTTGGAACAGCAAAAGGTAATGTGATTTTATAAATGTCAAGTTAAAAAAGATTTTATGGCCTTTTAGAATGTATGCTGATTTCTGAATAATTCTAGAGACAGAATAGGTGAGTGTGAGACAACTTGAAGAACTTTAGATTTTCTCAATCATCTTACTACGCAAACTTAGCAAATGAAACTAAGCAAATGAAATTACATCACCTTGAATATATCTGTCTAATCAACATTTCAGCCAACATGCAGGGAGAAATATAGTCAAGTTTAGTTAGTTTTTCAAGTTTAATAAGCTGAAGAATGAATAAAGACTCTGGCCATTCTTCATAGATACATTTCTAAGTATATTTCCATCTTCGTTATCATTATCATCATCAGCAGCAGCAGCAGCAGCAATTATATATTATCATCATGTGTTTCGCAAACCGCAAGAGTTAAATGGTACAAGCACCCTGAATCTCAGATTTGTTATGTCTCTAGTCTGCTTAAAGCACCTGTCTGGTTTTGAACTTGGACAAAGGGAGAACATGATGAGTTTTCACAAAATTATTCATTCTCATGAGATAGACTATCTTGACAGATCCTGATAAGATCCGGAGATACTGAACTGATGATTTCCCTCCAAATTTCTCTCTAGCAGCATGAGAACAAGGTTCATTTAGTTTCCTGAAATTTGATCAGAATGTTTATGGATCAAACTGGTGCCTTTTTATTTTGTGGTCTGGCGATGTTATCCTGCTATGGCAATAGAGTAGACCATACTGCCAGAGACTCAATGCCGAGTGTCAGGCAGTGGGTGGCTAACTAACCTGACAACACTGAGGACTAATGGCCTTGAGTGGCAAAGTCCACAGGGAAGGGTGAGGGTCCCCAAGTGGATTAAAAACCACTTGAATCCATCTTGATGGAGGACAGCAGCTTCATCAATACTGGCCTGGGGCTGAGTAGGAGGACATTGTATGCCAAAGGGGCTCAGGACCAGAATGTGACACACAAAACTGGATCTGTGGTATGGGTGTCATGTTGCGATGCAGAAGGCTGATCACCATGAGGATCTCCTATATTTAGATTCGGATATGGCAGAAGAAGAAGGAAAAAACATTTACACAAGCTTTGAAGGATAGCCTGACTGATCCAGAAGACAGAAACAAACAATCTGATGTTTCAGATTTCCAAATGTTGCAACAAGGTAACAGTTACCGCAATTTTTTTAAATCTACTGAACAGTTTGCATAGACATTGTTATCACAAGTGCAAAAATGCTTGTTAAAATGGAATATAATCTAGAAGGACTGAAGGGAAAAATGTATCAATAAGAACATCCTTGCTGGAACAGGCCACAGCCCATCCAGTCCAGCATTCTGTCTCACATAGTGGCTCACCATTTGCTTCAGGGTATTCCCAAGCAGATGCCTTCATCATGAGAATGATATTATATCAAAGCTAATATTATATCTAATCCATTAGAAGTTGTTTTATATTAGCAGACAACCTATTTACCATGAAAAATTATCTATCAATTCAAATTTTACCACTGAGAAATATAAGATATACATATCACTATAACTCCAGAGTGCTATCAAACTCAGTTTTAAAAAAACTTATCTGGGCAATTGAGATCTCTAAAGATGAGTCTAAAATAGACATTTCTTGAAGTCATACCTGTACACCAATGTTCATCATGACATATAAAGAGGAGCTTGACCTATTCTCAAATATTAATTACTTGCTTTCAAACCCAACATAAAACATGTCTCTCAGTTAATAATATGTCAGTGGATTTGGCATTCTTTTTGTGGTGTTTATCCTTCATTTCAAACAGATTTCTTTGGGTATCTAGTAATAGCACTTTAGTGAAGATTGGATACGTCAGCCCCCACACTATTCATCTTTAATACCTATTATGGGAGATGCTTTAGCTTTTAATTTGAAATTATTACTGCATTCTAGGGTAGGAAAATAAAAAAGGTTGCAACTGAAAACTAAGGTGTTTGGGGAAGGAAAACACAGGTGCAGATCACCAGTGACAGGAAACTGATTACCATAATGTTCCTAATGATGAGACTTGTCAATGTAATAATGAATACAGTCATAGTTTACAGCTGCTGCTGACATTTCCTGTTGTCATTCAGCAAACTAATTGCCTCTTTTGTCAGGTATGAATTACTCATAACCCAGGCGTTAAAGGGAATCGTCTGGCCAACAACACCCTGGTTGGCGGTTTGTCTCCAGTTTAGTTAAAGAAATGGGCAAGGGGGAATCCCCTGCTTTTTCTGCTTTCTTCACCATTTATGAGGAAGCTTGAGGTCTTATCACCTCTCAGAAACAAAAAAGAGAAGGGAGACAGAAAGATTATGGAACAATTCCCCAGCTTCTGCATAATAACCTAAATGATGCATTTATTACTTCATTGAAGAATGGTGCATATTTAATAATTCTGGGCAGTTATTAATTCCATTTGACATTACAGCTGGAGTCTTCATGTAATAAATGGAGCTGTGTGTTACTGGAGAGGAGCAGAGGCTGTATAATGCTAGCTTGAATTTAGCTCACCATACAGTGAAAGCATAAATAAATACCACAAAATTTTTAAAAAATAAAGACAAGAAATCCACCCTATAGACTACCCCCACACAACATGTTGCAGTTTTTCAACCAGTACATGAGTAGGTAGATACATGAAGCATAACTCAATTCTGTGCAGTGGTTTAAGATGGTGATAATCTCAGTGACCTTCCGCTCACATTCTGGCCTCTGCTTTTTTGTTTTGTTTGCCCATTTACCTTGATTTCTTTTTTTGGGGGGGGGGTCTTCTGTTTATTTATACTGAGGGAAAACAAAGCCATTCCCCATGCCTTCCTCCAGATAAGTCCCCATTTGTTACATTTAATCAGATACAGCAGGAGGAAAATGAAGGTGGTGTCTCTCAGGGGAAGTGTCAGAAGACTTGAGCATGATTTAGGATGGGCAGTCCTTCTTCTTCTGTGTCTAGGCAAGATGTGAAAATGCCAAAATGAAGGCACCTTTTGGGGAGTTCATTCTGCAGTTCCTTTCATCAGACCTAATGTGAGAAAGATTACCCAGCAACACAAGGTTGCTGTTACCAGGGTATGCTTGATTGTGGTTTAAAATATCACAATTTTCAAGGAGGCTCTTTCTGTATACCCTAGGAAAGGCAGTTATACAATGCCAAAATGAGGAGAAATTTGTCACTACTTGCTCCTTAAAACAAAATATAGGACTCAAGATGACGGAATATTTCTTCATAGAGTTTGCACATATTTATTTTAATTGTCACGTTCATAGAGGAATATGACACTAACAGTTATCTAAACTCGGGCTGTGCACTGGTTGCCCAATTTGGTTCAGACGGTATTTCAACATTTTGAATTTGGTTTATGGTGATAACATTTCCACTGAATTCGGTTTGTGTCCAGGATCCTATTCAAGTTCTGAATACAGATTGCTGAACTTCTCATTCACTTGTATTGAAAGCCAAAATGACTGTTTCACTTTTCTTTTAGCACTATTGGATGAAATTTGAAGGTTGATAAACACAGAAGTGAACAGTAAATGTGCCAATGTTCAGTTGTTCTGGTACTTGGGCACATTTAAAATTTGCTCTCTCTGAGCACTGTAATGTTTCCAAAGCGGCCTTCAATTCCACATCACAGTTGTCAGTCAGTAAAATCCAAGTTCTTTCCTTCCAATCAAATGTTCACATAATCCCTCCCCACAGACTAGCCCCCATTTTTAACATTTTAACTGGTGAATCAGTCCAAATAGTCTTTGTTTCACCTAAGTACCATAACTTCCCTTTCTAGGTAAAAGTAAAGGTCACCCTTACTCGAAAGCCAGTTATATCCAACTCTAGGTTTGAGTGCTCATCTCTGTTTCAAAGCTGAAGAGCCAGCGCTAACTGCTTCTGCAGACATTTCCATGGTCATGTGTCAGGCATGACTAGATACTGGAGCACATGGAACGCTGTTCACCATCCCACCGAAGTGGTCCCTATTTATCTTCTTGCCACACCGCGCCTCTCCCAGGTCCATGACATTGGCCCAGGATGGGAGGCAGCTGCAGCCACCGGCCCTGCCTCCCCCCGGCCCTGTTTGACCAGAGGAATAAGAAGGATGCCGGAGCCGCCACCGGGGAGCCTCGCCACGCCTCTCTCGCAGCCCGGGCTCTGTTGGGGATGTGGGGCTGGGCTCAGCCGAGGACTTTGTCTTGGACATGTTGGTGGTGGAGAGGCTATTGTATTAGGGCACTGGGTTTTTGTATTATTATTATTATTATTATTATTATTATTATTATTATTATTATTATTATTATTATTATTATTATTATTATTATTATTATTATTATTATTATTATTATTATTATTATTATTATTATTATTATTATTATGAGAATATTTTATATTAATTGCATTGTACCTTTACTTGTGCTCTTGTTATATTGTATTTTTGTCATATTGTATTTTCATTTGATGTGTTGTAAGCCGCCCTGTGCCAAGTAGGCCAAGGTATAAATCAAATAAACTAAAGTAACTAAACTAAACTAAATTCTTGCTTTTGAACTGCTATGTTGGTGGGAGCTGGGACATAGATGGGAGCTCATTCCGTCCTGCGGTATTTGGATATCAAACTGCTGACCTGCCACCTTCCACTCCGCATCTTAGCCACTTGAGCCATTGCAGTCACTTCCCATTTTACTTTAATGTTAATATCATACAAATTAGGCCAATGTGATTCACAATTCTAGATTTGTGTGAAGCCAATTATAAGACTTAAAGTCTTCTTCATCTTTCGTGTCCCAATCAAACCCTGGATTGCCAAAATGAAGCCACTGTCTTGGCTTTGTTGTTGGCCAAACTTAAGTCCTCAGCAGTGCATGTTTCTGGAAGTAATCAGCAGACCAGTAAATGAGGTGGGTTCTGTATCTCTCCACATTCACACAGCATGTTGTTGTCCACCAGCAGCCCCCACTTGAGCATGGTGGTCTTGCATTTAGGGACTCCATCACTCAGCCTATTCAGGGTCCTCCAAGTGACATAGAGGAAGTTGAGTTGCTCAGCCATATCCTCCTTTAATGTTGTTCCTTGTTCAGTGAGCTTCTTCCTCCATAAGTCTAAATTTAATTATTATTTAAAGAGAAACATGCCATATTGAGCAATGCACAGCCATTGCATTTCAATCTGCTTTTTTAAATCAGAATTTTCAAAATCCAATTTAAATGTCTGAGATAGTTAAAAGGAATCTTTTCTCTCCAAAGGAAAGAATAAGAGAAGGACACAAGAGCCTATTAGTATAGGGCACAAAGAGCTGATACTATCCTTTTCTTTCTTAATGCACTTTCTAACAAGTTCTGTTCTATTCTTTGCTTTGCTATTCCTTGTCTTTGTTGATTTAGGCTCTCTAAACTAAATACAATCATTTGGTAAGAAAGTTTTATATCAAACATCAAGGTGCAATTGAGACAGACTATTTTCTCTCTCCCTAAAAAGTCTGTTTAATTTGCACAAGCTGTCTTGGTGCAAAAATTGAATCTTTTCCTTTGAGAAGTACAAACCACATGCAGGAAGCACAGAAACACTGGCTGGTTGTTAAAAAAGATGGCACAATATTCCCAATGCTCCTGATATTAAAAAAAAGTCTATTCCATAAAGCAACAAACTTCCCCAGAGTATGTGATTTAAATCAAAATATTATTTGCTTAGAGAGATCATCACAAAATGTCTCAGCCTCTTCTGGGACAAGAATAAATGTTCTAGTTTCTTTTTCTTAGGAGACAAGAGGAGACAAGCAAGTATTTACATTTCTATTCCACACCAGTATAGCTCAAACTGTAATCAGAAAACAGTTATTGCATTCCTGCCCCAGAAAGGTTTTCTGAGAAGAAGTGACCGGCTACTATCAAATGAAGAATTTAAGACTTGTACACTGGCTTGATCCACCAAATTAAGTTATTTCTTCTTCCTTCCCTTGAATTCTTATACATAAAAGGCCCAATAAGCATATTAAAAATGGCTGATTTTTAGATGATTTGAAATTAAGACAAGGTTTTATTATTTGTTACTGCTCTTCCTTTTCAACCTAACAGTTGAAACACCTGCTAAGAAAACCTTGGTTGTAGTAGTAGTAATAGTAGTAGTCATAGTAGTAGTAGTAATTATTATTATTATTATTATTATTATTATTATTATTATTATTATTATTATTAGTAGTAGTAGTAGTAGTAGTAGTAGTAGTAGTAGTAGTAGTAGTAGTAGTAGTAGTAATAATAATAATAATAATAATAATAATAATAATAATAATAATAATAATAATAATAATAATAATAATAATAATAATAATAATAATAATAATAATAATAATAATTTTCTCTCCAAAGGAAAGAATAAGAGTAGGACACAAGAGCCTATTAGTATAGGGCACAAAGAGCTGATACTATCCAGAAAGTGGTTGTTGCCCAGGGTACACCCAATTGCCATGCAAAAATATCACAATCTTCAAGGAGGCTCTTTCTGTGTACCCCACAGTGACAGTAGCCTCTCAGTCTTTTATTTCTATCTACAGTAAAACCCCTACTTGCAAAAAAAAAAAGTACATTCCGTAGGCTTTTGCTTAAATTGGTTTTTAATGTAAATCATGAATCACTATTGGCAATAGCCCGTATGATGAAAAAAATTCCCGTTGTACAGGATATCACCAATAGTGATTCATAGAACAAACACTTTCTTTTTGTTATACGGTGCATCACCCATAGGGATCCTTATAACGAAAAAACTGTATAACGAAGAGATCCGCTGAATGGAGTTTTATCATTATACGGGGTTCGACTGTATAGGTTTATTTAAGGCAATCAACACAAGGAACACAACTGTAAAATAAGGAATTGCTAGTGTAGATTTATATTCTGCTTTTTGGAAATTGAGAAGGGTGTGTCAAAGAATGTTTTGTGATATATGTGTCTACTGCTCTAGCAATAGTTCCTGTTTTCTAAGATTGGTTGTGCCCATTGCAAACATACTATGTAAATTCAGTGCTGACTTCAAATGAAACATTATTATTGCGATATTGAAACTCCCATCTGCAGAACTCTATACAAATGACATAAATAAATAATTGTTATCGTTATCCAACATCACTTGCTAATTTCCAAAGTGGGGAAGGGGGCACATTTCATTTAGGAAGGCTGCAGATTGAGATACTGTTCAAAGGACATATCAGATTTGCTAGAATACTGTATTCTGTGACAGAAGCAGATAAGAGGTATGTGTTTTCTTGCTTTTTTTTCTCTTTAAAAGCTAGAAACAACAAGAAAAAACAACATTTCTAATTTCAAAACAAGTGTAAAGCAAAGATAGAAGGAAACAGTATAAATATCTTGATAATAATACCTATTTTCAGTAGCTAGAAAATTGTTAAAGCACAACAAAAGCTTTCTGAATGGAGGAGGAGGAATGGATGCTCTTGCTAGTGTTGCAAAATATATTGGTTAGGTTTGGTGGATGTAACTACTGGCTATGCTGACTTGGGTTTATGGCTCGCTAATAATGCCAGTATCTCTCCCCATCATGCAAGGAATCAGCTAAATGAATCACCATTGGTCTCATAATGCTGAACTAAATAGATTTATGTTGTCACATCAAAAGCCTGTTCTTCCAGAAATACAATCCATTTCCTGGCCTGCATCCTTCAACAGAAACCTCATAGTAAGTCATTCTATCTGTTTTACAATAAGCATGGATTCTAGCAAACTGACAGTATGGAATGGAAAGCTGCATATAGGCTACAACTTTACTGTAGAGAAAAGAAGGGGGGGAGAAAGGGGGGCAATTTGTTGTACCAAGCTGCAAACACCTGTTCCAGTACAAAGGATCCTCTTTGCTTTTCTTTGTACATTATACCTTTATGGAACTTCCTTAAACCACATTTACCCCCCAGTCTGTTTCTGCAATTTCATTCACAACAGAATGCCTTTGCAAGCTCCCACACAACCGGGGAGGGGGGGGAGGTTCCCCCCTAGTTGTCATGTAATCAAACCTGGCATTATTAGGTAAAAATAAAGGTGTCCGTAGCTCAAAAGCCCAGATGTGTTCAACTCTAGGGTGTGGTGCTCATCTCTGTTTACAGCCAAAAAGCCAGTACTATCTGCATCTGCAGACATTTTCCTGGTCATGTGGTAGGCATGACTAAATGCCAGAAAGATCCCCCCCCCCCTGCCTGGATCGCTAAGGGCGGAGGTGGTGGTGGGGTTTCTGAAGAGAGGCTGGGAAAAGGGTCCAAAGCCTCTCTTCAGAAACACTCCCCCTACCTGGAATGCTAAGCCCCTTAGCGATCCAGGTGGGGGTTTCTGAAGAGAGGCTGAAGAAAATTTCCGGTAGCCTCTCTTCAGAAACCCCCACATCTGCCAGGATTGATAAGGGGCGTAGCAATCCAGGCATGCAGGAGGGGGGAGGTTCTGAAGAGAGGCTTGGAAAAGGGTCCCCAGCCTCTCTTCAGAAACACTCCCCCCAACTGGAATGCTAAGCCCCTTAGCGATCCAGATGGGGGTTTCACAAGAGAGGCTGGGAAAAACTTTCCCCAGCCTCTCTTTGGAAACACTCCCACCAATGGAATGTTAAGCTCCTTAGCGATCCAGATGGGGGTTTCTGAAGAGAGGCTGGGAAAAAGTTTCCCCAGCCTCTCTTCAGAAACACTCACCCTTGCCTGGATCTCTGCAGGTATCACAATCTTGCAACTTCCTATATTTCTACATCAGATCCAATGAAGGGTTGCAATTTTTTATTTTTTATAAAAAAAATATCCATCCTAATTCTACTGAGTTGTCTCTTAGGTATGATGAGGCCTCTATTCTTCTTTCAAAATCTTTGTTCTCATGTTTTCATCATCTCACTGGCTGGTGGGAGGATGTAACAACAGGATCTAGGGAAGAGATGTTGGCATTGAAGACTGTCTTCAGTGCTGAATACTATATGAATAGGTCACCAGGGACAATTGTCAGTGTTCAGCTGTGCCCTTTACCCTGGCACCAGACAAGAATTTCTGCCCAACATGTATATTATGTATCTCCAGCAGTACAGTTGGACTTTCAAGACTTGCTGTCTAGCAAGAATCCTCAATGTTTCTTTTCTCTACAACAAGAAAATATTAGCTGAAAATGCGGGAACCATCTCCTTCCTCATTCCTTCTGGATTATTATTTTTGGCTTGTTTGCTTTTTGACATCTCTTTTATTCTGTGTTCCTATCTATGTATAAAATCATCAACAAAATCCTGCAATGCAATTATAGTCTGAAACAATTTTTTTCTATTTTTTTAAGTCATTGCATTTTGATGATGGGTTTTTAATTTTTAAAAAACTCTACGCCTTTGCTAGAAAGCCTACATAAAAGACACTGAGAGACAGGATTTTCCTTTCCTAAAGTACAGAATTAAATAAATACAACAAATCAAAATCTGAAATCCAAGGGAATGCTTAATTTTATTATGCCAAATGCAGACACTATGCATAAATGTTTCAGAAGTCAACATTAACTATATTTCAAGCTAACAAAACAACATACAGTGTTACCTCACTTTCGTGTTCAGGGAATGAAGAAGCAGACGAGTGAAGTAGTGAAATTCAGCTCTTTAATAGTGGGGGTTGAACTCGGTTTAGATGGGGCAAAACTCAGACTTATATAGACTATAAAGAGTAACAGTAACAATAATACAACAAGCTCGTTGGCTAACAGAGTGTGCACATTTTCGATCCACTTAATTGCACACAAATAGACATATGAGAAAAGATACATTCCACTCCTATAAACAGTAACAGTAACAATAATACAACAAGCCCATTGGCTAACACAGTGTGCACATTTTCGATCCACTTATTTGCATAAGAATAGATACATGAGAAAAAATACATTCCGCTCCTATCAGAAAACACAGTTAACATACATAACATTCTTCCCCCCTAGGTAAAAACAAAATCCTTTAACCAGGATGGCAGTCTAGTTTCCCTTCTGGGTCGGACGCTTGGCTGAGCCGGCTCAGGGGCTCGTAGGATGGGCGACCTGACTGGAGTGAGAGAATTGACTAGAGGGGGAGGATTGTAAACCCAAATTTAAGCCCCATTTGTCAGATGGAGGAGCAGGAGATCGCTCAAAACTAAAATCTAATTCTGTGGATGAATAAGACAACTCAGGGTCCCTCCTGTGTGTACTAAGAGTGGAGGGCGACTCCAAACAAAATTGGTCATCATCAATAAAGGAATCCAGAGTGCTAGGCTGGGACAGTGTAGGGGTACACCTGGCCGGAATAGGGAGGCATTCCACAAATTCCTCTTGAAATCGGTTCTTAGAAGACACTTCTGGGTCAATGTTGGCTGGCTGCTGACTATTACCTCTGCCCCCTGGGTTTAAACGGGTGGTGGCCAACCCTAACATTGAGTGTCTGTATTCATCTTGTGGGTCCAGTACTTTGGTTCTCAATTGATCTGCATACCTCCTCCAGATCAGACCAGTGGCTCTTTCAATTCTGTAAGAAACAGGACCAGTTTGATCGATCACAAACCCAGGCACCCACGTAGGGCCACCTGCTGCATAATTGCGGCAATGTACAGAGTCTCCGGATGAGAAATCCTTGTGTTGGATTGCTATATTTGTGCCTTTGTCCTCTACCCTAGAGGGATCCAATCTGTCCAGCAAGGATGACAGTTTCCTTCGCTGGAGCAATTCAGCAGGGGACAGCCCTGAGGCAAGGGGGTGAGCCTATATGTGAAAAGAAACTGGCATAACTGGAGCTCCAAATCCCCTTCACCCATATGCCAAAGTGCATCTTTAGTTGTGCGCACCTGGCGATTGATGGCTGGGTGGAATGGGGCGGCAGTGATGTGCCTAAATGCATTCCTTTCAATGAAGGATTGGAATTCTGCAGATAAGAACGTGGACGCATTGTCGGACACCAGCACGTCTGTAAGTCCAATTGCTGCAAACAGCCTTCTTAGGTCTATTATCATGGTGGCTGAAATGGTATTAGGCACTCTAATCACTTCCAGCCACTTAGAGAATTAATCCACAACCAACAAAAACAGGGTACCCCTAAATGGACCTGCAAAATCTATTTGCAACCTGGATCACGGGCCCCGAGCAGAATCCCATTCCCAAGAGTGAAGGTAGGATTGCTCTGGGCAAGAGGATTGACAACTGGCACAAGTGCCAGCCATTTGCTCTATGTCTTGGTCCAGTTGAGGCCACCAAAAGTAGCTACGGGCAAGGGCTTTGGAACGAACAATTCCCAGGTGACTTGTGTGAAGTAGATGTAAAACCTTTTTCTTGACAGTGACAGGAATGACCACCCGCTGGCCCCATAGAAGGCAACCTCGTTCCACTGACAGTTCCAGACGCTTGTGGTGGAATGTTCTGAATTCTTCGGCTAGAGGAGAGACAGGCCAGCCTTTTTGTACCCAAGACATTACTTTAGTCAATGTTACATCCTTGGCCATAGCCTTGGCTATATCTGAGGGGACGACTAGGGGCGAGTCAAAAGCTTCAATCATAAGGACCTGGTGGTCACTTTCGATCTTGCAATTGGCTTCTCCGACCCCTGGCAGTGGAGAACGTGACAGGGCATCAGCATGACTGATGTTCTTGCCGGGCCTGTGCACCAAAGTAAAATCGTATGCATTTAGAAAATTGCCCAACGCAACATCCTTGGAGACAGAATTTGAGGCGTGGGCTTCATGTTCACAAAGATTCCAAGGAGGGGGTTGTGGTCAGTTACGATGGTAAAAGGTCTTCCGTAAAGGTAATCGTGGAATTTCTTAGTACCAGCCACAATTGCCAACACCTCCCTGTCTGTCTGAGCATAATTTTTCCTCAGGCTTTGAGAGTGAATGGGAATAGAATGCTACGGGGGTTCCCGCCCATCATTTAGTACATGGCATAACACAGCTCCCACCCCCACAGGGGATGGATCACACACAAGTACAACTTCCTTGTTAGGATCAAAATGAGTTAATACAGCATCCGAAGATAGCAGCCTTTTAAGTTCTAGGAACGGTTTCTCCTGGCAATGACCCTAGTGCCAAACCGCATCTTTCTTAAGAAGCCGATGTAATGGTTTGTCAACTGAGGCTTTGCGATGGAGAAAAGTGTGATAGAAGATTAACAATCCTAGAAATGATTGCAATTCGGCTTTACATTTTGGCCTGGGTGCATTTCGCATGGCCACCACCTTGGAGTCAGAGGCATGATACCTTGGGGTGTAATTCAGTACCCCAGGAACTCCAGTTCCTGTGCCAAAAACACACATTTGTCTCTTCTGAAACGTGAGAGGACTCGATCGAGCCTGGCTGTTAGTCCGACGGTGTCCTTAGCAGTGATCAGGACATCGTCAAAATATGGCAGGACACTGGGCAAACCTTTTAAAATATGTTCTACAAGAGATTGAAATATTCCGGGGGCCGCATTTACCCTGAATTGTAGCCGAGTTACCTTAAATGCCCTCTATGTTTTACTATGGTCTGGGCTATGGCACCAGCAGGAAACACAGTCAATTGTTGGTAAGCCTGGGCAAGGTCAAATTTTGCGAAGCAATTTCCTCCATGCAAGGTGGCAAGAAGGAAGTTTTAAAGGATTTAAGCTTGGGCCGAGAGGCAGGGGGAATTCTCAAAAATTCCCACTGTGGGATTATGGAAAAGGTAGTACCTGAATCCACCTCCATCTTGAAGGGGACGTCCTGCAGGATCAGGTCTGCAAAGAAATGCTTGCTGACGATGCCCACTTGGCACGGATCAGGCTCGGGTGACACTTTGGCGATCACTGTATATCACTCAAGAATTTTTTTAAGGGACTGTGGTGGCTCAAGCAGTTAAGACACTGAATTCGCTAACTGGAAGGTCGGAGTTCGAATCCTGGGTACTGCATGATGGAGTGAGCTCCCATCTCTATCCTGCCAACCTAGCAGTTCAAAAGCAAGAAATTGCAAGTAGATAAATAGGGACCACTTCGGTGGGAAGGTAAACAGCATGCCGTGCACTACGGTGTCAAGGCATGCCTGCTACATATCCATGGAAACATCTGCAGGCACAGATAGCGCTGGCTCTTTGGCTATAAACAGAGATGAGCACTGAACCCTACAGTTGGATATGACTGGTTTTCGAGCAAAGGCGACCTTTACCTTTACCTCTGAAGAATTTAATGTACTGTGTGGATGTGTCTTCAAGTGAGCATCTGGTTGCATGTGTCATTAGAAGTAATGCATTGTCCTATCACCATGTTAAAATGCTTGTTGATATTCTGCATTATCATATAGCATTCAAGAGTGTGAGAATCTGAATGTTGCTCATTATGATTCATCTTGAAAATTGCTTATCTATCTATGGAAAATGCCTGGAAAATCTATCCAACTGTTTTGGCACAGACTTAGGTAAACATAAAGGTATAAGTCACCCTTGCTCGAAAACCAGTCGTATCCAACTCTAGGGTTCAGTGCTCATGTCTGTTTGCAGCCAAGGAGCCAGCACTGTCTGCATCTGCAGGCAATTCTGTGGACATGAGGCAGGCATGCCTAGACACCAGAGTACATGGAATGCTGTTTACCTTCCTGCCAAACTGGTCCCTATTTATCTACTTGAGATTTCTTGCTTTCGAACTGCTAGGTTGGCAGGAGCTGGGACAGAGATGGGAGCTCAGTCCATTGTGTGGTACTCTGGTCTCAAACTGCTGCCCTGCTGACCTTCCAGTCATCAAGTTCAGCATCTTAACCATTTGAGCCACCACAGTCTCTGTGGCTCAGCCTTACAAACACAAATTGTAAAATTATTTTAATAATAATAATTGTGTGCCATCAAGTGAATTCTGACTTTGTGTTCCTTCCTTGACTTTTCTAGGTAGAAGTATTCATTTCCTTCTTCTTAGAGTGGGACTTTGCAGCTAGCTCCAGTGTCCCTGGAGGCACATTGTGGAACTGAACGTCAAGATGCTTAAACCACTGAGCTATAAAGACAGTTTACAGAAGAGAAAACCATGTCAAGGGAACACCATTTTTCTGGAGTAGCCTTTGTTCCACTCTGAATAAACCATGTGCATGGACATTTACATACTGTACATAAAACTTGCTTACTCAAAACTAAATATCCTGCTAGTATAAAGTTAGATAAGGAAAAATGGAAATATTGGATAAAAATGGGATGCTTTTATTGAAGGATTGGTTAAAAACTTGTGATATTGATGTTGAGCGGAAAAAAATATTTGAGATATTAAATTTGAATTGGTTTCAGAAGTTAAAGGTGGACAATTGGAACAAAAAATATAAAAAAGAAGTAGGGTTAGATAGAATACATACAGAATTTGAGGAGTTGGTAAGGAAGATTAGAAAAGGGGAAAGTAGTATTAAAGGTCTTGTAAGTAAGCTTTATAACATACTGAATAGAGGTGCAGATCCACAGGAGGATTTGAAACGGAAGTGGGAACGAAATTTGAATATAAGAATTGGGGAGATTGAGTGGAAAAATAAATGGAAAAAGAGGATTATGAGAACAATGTCTGTAAGAATTAAAGAACATAATTTTAAAATGTTGTGGCAATGGTACTTGACGCCATTAAGACTTTACCAGATGGATAATAAAAGAGATAAGTTATGTTGGAGATGTAGAGAATTTGATGGAACATATGAACATATGTGGTGGAGTTGTAAAAAAATAAGGGATTTTTGGGGGGAAATAGAAGGTGAGTTTGGTGAAATAATGGGTAGAAGTGTTAAGTTGGTGTCAAGTACCATTCTTTTAACGAATGTGGAAGGTTTGGGTTTAAACAAGGATTATTGGAAATTGTATTGACAACGGGTAGACAATGTATAGCTAGAAACTGGAAAAATGATATAGATATACAGATTGGAGAGTGGTATAAAGAAATGTGGAGTTTAGCACTGAATGATAAATTGACATGGGAGATTAAAGTGAAAAGAGATAATTTAAAAGAGACTAGATTTTGGAACATATGGAAACCATTTGTGGACCATTCTTGTATGGCAAATGATAGTTCAGGACCAGTACCATCTCAAAGAAGTTTCTGGAGTTGAGCAGATAATAAACTCTCCGGGCATTGTATATATTCACAGGGTGATTATTATTTATCCAAAGATTAGTGGTAGCACAGAAAGTTCTTATTATTTCGGATCTTGAAACAATGGTTTTTAATATTTGGTGGTTATATAGTAATTAATGAGTCTAGATATTGTTATGTGCTAACATTTAGTAATGTCTGTTAAGTTGATACTATGGATTTGTTTATGTATTGTATTGTTAGTCATTGTTTTCTTTTCTTTTTTGTATGTCTTTGAAAAAATTCAATAAAAATTATACATATAAAAAAAACTAAATATCCTGGTAGCTTCTTTTTCCATGTCTAGGCCAGACAAGGTCATAGAATTGACAACAAAGTGGCGGAGTGGTAATCAAAAATAGCGAGAGACCAAACCAATCATAAATTCAAAGTCAAAAGACTGAAAGTGGAATATATGAAGAATTTAATGTATTTTCAAAAAAATAAAGCGGTTAACTTCACCAAAAATTTATATGTAAGTCCAACAACTTAATAAAGAAAAAAGAAAGATTGCAATTGGTTCTTTGTATTCTTCAGTAAACTTTTCGTAAAGAATTATGTACAATAATAGTTGAAGCAAAATTTTTAGATTTTATTATTTTATTTTATTTTATTGGGGTGGGGTTTCAGGAGGGGCAACAATGTCACACACACATATGTAACATTGGCATCCCAGGGGGGGTTGGGGGGTGGGGTCAGGAGGGTTTTTGCATGCCCCCGGCCCTCTTTGGCTACGGCCCTGAGGCCAGACAAGAAACTCCCAAAATGAAGGCAACTTTTGGTGAGTTCATTCTGCAGTTCCTTTCACATGACCTACCTGTAGTGTCGGAAAGATTAGCTGGCAACATAAGGTTGCCATTAACAGGGTATGCCCGATTGTGGTTCAAAAATACCACAATTGTCAAGGAGGCTCTTTCTGTGTACCCCATCTTTGTAGCTACAAAACTAATAATTTATTTCCTTGAATATTAGACATTAATTATACAGTAAAACCTCGCATAACGAGTGCCTCGCTTAGAGACTAACTCACTTAAAGAGCAAAATTTTCTCTGAATGATCACCTCGCTTAACAACTAAAGCCAACCAAAAACTCACTTCACAACTAAACTGGGGTTCGCAATCCCCACCACCAGAAGTCACAATTGGTCACTTACAGTGGTGTTTCACTTAAAGAGCAAACTCACTTAAAGAGCAATCCCGTGGAACGCATTATGCTCTTTAAATGAGTGTTATGTATGTTAACTGTGTTTTCTGACAGGAGCAGAATGTACCTTTTCTCATTCTTATGCAAATAAGTGGATCGAAAATATACACACTCTGTTAGCCAATGGACTTGTTGTATTATTGTAACTGTTACTGTTTATAGTGTATATAAGTCAGAGTTTTATCCCATCCAAACTGTGTTCAAACCCCACTATTAAAGAGCTGAATTTCACTACTTCACTTGTCTGCTTCTTCATTCCCTGAACCCAAAACTGCCGACGAAGGTGGGATGGAATGGCGTCCCCACACGGCAGCAACATCGGCCCATTTGACCCAGTGCATCCAGAGAAATGGGCAACATACGAACGCCGATTCGGCCACGCAATGGCCTCGCAGAAGATCACCAACGAAGACCAGAAGCGCTCCTGTTTCCTTGCTCAGTGCGGTTCTGAGACGCTTGAGCTGGCAACCCACCTCGTTCTCCCAAGGGACGTGGATGTGGTGCTGCTCGCAGAAATCATGTCTGCACTGAGGAAACACCTGCAGCCAGAGGTCTCGATCTTCCCGGCCAGGGTGGCCTTCCACAGAAGGGAGCAGCGACCTGGAGAGTTCATTGCAGACTACGCCGTCACTGTGCGCATTGCTGCCGCCCTGTGCAAGTGGAACAACATCGAAGAAGCACTCCAGGACTGTCTGCTGGCCCGAATGAGGGACGAAGATGCTCAATGTTGCCTCATGTTGAGGAAGATGCTAACTTTCAAGGTTGTCCCAAAAGAGGCGGTAGTGTCTGAGGCCGCACGATTCGGCATCAAGCTTTTCCGGCATTGCCACTCCACCACCAGTGCCACCGACTCAGCTGTGCAAGCTCAGCAAAATTCATCTTCATCCTCCTCAGCATTGCCTGGTTCCACTTCTTCATTGGAGTCCAGCGACGCAGAGGGAGAAGTCTGAGCGGTCCGACGAAAGCACCGAGAGCACCGTGACGATCGGGAGAAGAAATTCCTTTGCAAGTGTGATGGCTGCGGAGCCTGGCATGACCGCAGGAAGTGCCCCTTCTGCACCACAGAATGCCACAACTGCAGGCAATGAAGGGCACATTGCTAAAGTATGCCAACAGTGAAGCAAAGAACTGCAGCACCTGAGTCCAAGAACAGTCATCACCACAAAACATCCACTACCAAAGTGTCACCAGAGCCTGAGCTGTGCCAAGTGGCATCATCAACGAGCATTTCTTCGCAGACCTGCACCTGCAGGACGTCCCCTCCCAAGATGGAGGTAGATTCAGGTACTACCATTTCCATAATCCCACAGTGGGAGTTTTTGAAAATTCCCCCTGCCTCTCGGCCCAAGCTTAAATCCTTTAAAACTTCCTTCCGGGATGTGCAAGGTTGCCAGGTTCCGGTCCTGGGGGTGGGTAATTTCTTGGTTAAATTCAAAAACATTTGCACCTCCTTGCCATTGGTTGTAGTTAAGCAGGACACTAACTGTCTTATTGGGACCCAATGGTTTAGGCCCCTGGGAATCCGGCTTTCTGGCATCCATGCAATAGAGAAGATTGAAGCCGAGGTGGACAAACTGGTGGGGCAGGGCTTCCTAGTGCTGGTGGACTCCGCAGAGTGGGAGACACCAATTGTGACTGCTTTGAAAAATGATGTCCTGATCACTGCTAAGGACACCGTCGAACTAGCGGCCAGACTCAATCAAGTCCTGTCACGTTTCGAGAGGACTCATCTACGTCTCAGAAGAGACAAATGTGTGTTTTTGGCACGGGAAGTGCAGTTCCTGGGGCATCGCATTACAGTAATACCTCATACAAAGTCCGCTTCATACAACATCGGATTCATACAACATCGCCTAATTCCTTGAAAAAAGTTGCCTCATACAGAGTCGTGCGATTTTGTATGAGGCATTGGGGTTTTCCCAGGTTGCATTGTGTTTGGGCAGTATAAAAGGCAGGACATACACGTGCATTGCTCTTGTGCGTTTTGCATGAGGCGAAGAGAGTTTAGGAGTGGTTTTGAGCATGATTTTGTATTTTTTGGATTTGTTCGTCAGAATTTTTAGAAGCATTCCTGGGATTTTTGCAGCATTCTTCAGGTTCTTGGAAAATCAGAGTTGTTTGACATGTTTTTGTAATGTATTTAGCCTTTAGACGATTATTTCTTAAAGTTCTGTCAGTTTCCTGTCTGTTTCCTTGACTTTGCCCTGAAGTCTGTGCTGTTACAGTAAAATGTATCTCTATGGAAACAATGTTGTATGAGGCATCGTGGCAAGGATTTGGACGTTGTATGAGGCACTGTGGCTAGGATTTTGCATGCCTCATACAAAGTCCAAATCTGTATAAAGTCCAAACTTGTGGAACCAAGTTTTACATTTACTTCACACAAGTCATCTGGAATTGTACGTTCCAAAGACCTTGCCCATAGCTACTTTTGGTGGCTTCAACTGGACAAAGACATAGAGCAGATGGTCGACACTTGTGCCAGCTGTCAATCCTCTCGCCCAGAGCAATCCCACCCTCCCTCTCGGGAATGGGATTCTGCTAGGGGCCTGTGGTCCAGGTTGCACATAGATTTTGCAGGTCCATTTAGGGGTGCCCTATTTTTGTTGGTTGTAGACTCATTCTCTAAGTGGCTGGAAGTGATTAGAGTGCCTAATACCACTTCAGCCACCATGATAATGCACCTGAGAAGGCTATTCACAGCATTTGGACTTCCAGATGTGCTGGTGTCCGACAACACGTCCACGTTCACATCTGCAGAATTCCAAACCTTCATGGAAAGGAATGCATTTAGGCACATCACTGCCACCCCATTACACCCGGCCACCAATGGCCAGGTAGAGCGGCAGGTGCGCACAACTAAAGATGCGCTTTGGCATATGGGTGAAGAGGATTTGGAGATCCAGCTATGCCAGTTTCTTTTCACGTATAGACTCACCCCCCCTTGCCTCAGGGCTGTCCCTTTGCTCCAGCAAAGGAAACTGCCATCCTTGCTGGACAGACTGGATCCCTCTAGGGTGGAGGACAAAGGCACAAATATAACGATCCAACACCAGAAGGGGTTTTCTCCAGGAGACCCTGTACATTGCCACAATTATGCAGCTGGTGGTCCTACGTGGGTGCCTGGGTTTGTGATTGATCAGACTGGTCCTGTTTCTTACAGAATCAAAATAGCCACTGGTCTGATCTGGAGGAGGCACGCATATCAATTGAGACCCAGAATACTGGACCCACAGGATGAATACAGACACTCAACATTAGGGTTGGCCCCCACCCGTTTAAACCCAGGGGGCAGAGGTAATAGTCAGCAGCGAGCTAACTTAGACCCAGAGGTGTGTTCTAGGGACCGATTTCAAGGGGAAATTGTGGAATGCTCCCCTACTCCGGCCATGTGTACCCCTACACTGTCCCAGCCTAGAACTCTGGATTCCTTTATTGATGACGACCAATTTTGTTTGGAGCCGGCATCCACTCTTAGTACACACAGGAGGGACCCTGAGTTGTCTTATTCATCCACAGAATTAGATTTTGGTTTTGAGCGATTCCCTGCTCCTCCATCTGACAAACAGGGCTTTAATTTGGGTTTACAATCTTCCCCCTCTAGTCAATCCCTCACTCCAGTCGGTTCGCCCATCCTACGAGCCCCTGAGCCAGCTCAGCCAAGCGTCCAACCCAGAAGGGAAACTAGACCGCCATCCTGGTTAAAGGATTTTGTTTTTAGCCAGAGGGGAAGAATGTTATGTGTGTTAACTGTGTTTTCTGACAGGAGCGGAATGTATCTTTTCTCATGAATCTATTCTTATGCAAATAAGTGGATCGAAAAATGTGCACACTCTGTTAGCCAATGGGCTTGTTGTATTATTGTTACTGTTACTGTTTATAGTGTATATAAGTCCAAGTTTTGCCCCGTTCAAACTGTGTTCAAACCCCACTAATAAAGAGCTGAATTTTACTACTTCATTCGTCTGCTTCTTCGTTCCTTGAACACTAAAACTAGGAAGTGAGAATTTAACTGGTGAGGCTCACTTTGGACTACAGTAGTCCCAAGGAACCAGGCTTAGTTAGAATAATCACTTAATTAATTGTTAAAATGGCATCCCCAAGCCTCTTCTTTAATAGCCTATTAAACAAAATGTTAAACTGTAAAACACAGTGTTCATACTCTATATTACGTTTGTGGTTAGCTTTTGGGAAAATAATGTCCCTTTAATTCTGACATCACTCCTTTCAATGATGATAATACTCATAATTTATAAACAACCTGATAGGCTTGAACACTGGCCTGAAAACAACGGAATGAAATGTAACAGATATAAGTGCAATGTTCTACACAAAAATGCACAGTTGTTCTAGGACTGCATTAGAATCATAGAATAATTGAATAACCATCAACACAATACTAACTCGAATACTTGATCCTAAGATTTTATCAGTTCCTGGAATAACAAAGTTAGTTTCCAAAACTTGAAACTCCTTCATCAGTGAAAGTTCCTCCCTAAAAATTCATTTGTTTTCTTCTTGAGATCAATAGCTAGTGTCGCTGCAGCTGTACTTTAATTTTATGTAGGGCAGATCCTCATGTGCTCCCAATGCAAACCAAAAATAACCAGTGCTTGCAAGGGTGTGCAAAGAACTCTCATCAGAACAACTCTCATATGAGCTCTGCTCTGTCACTCGTTCCCACTAAGTTGATCTGAGGTCTTTCCAGCCACAAAGGATTAGTCTGTGAGCTACAAGAGCTACATTTTCTTGAGTGATAGAAATGCATAGAGCGGCATTAAAGAGGAAGAACCAGATTAATACGGTGGTTTCTGTCACAGTCTCTACCCACAATTATAGAGACAGAGCAGGTGGGAAGCAAATAAATACACATCATTACGCAGGAAGCAAAATAAACTCAGTTTCCCAAAGAAGTTTAAAATAGTTGCCATAGCCAAGAGATGTCTTCTTTTTCCGTTTCTAGGCCAGACATGAAATGTAATGCCACCTTTTGGTGAGTTCATTCTGCAATTCCTTTCGCCTGACCTACTGTGAGAAAGATTTATATAATGTACCTAAAAACTTGCTTACTTAAAAACAAACATATATGTAGCTTTTCCCCCCATGTCTTGGCCAAATGAGAAACAACCAAAATGAAGGAACCTTTTGGTGAGTTCATTCTGCAGTTCCTTTTGCCTGACCTAGTGCGAGAAAGATTAGCCAGCAACATAAGGGTGCTGTTACCAGGATATGCCTGATTGTGGTTCAGAAGTTCCACAACCTTTGAGGAGACTCTGTCTGTGTACCCCCTGGCAGAGGCTAATAAGCCCATATTGTGTTGATGGTTATTCATTCTTGTTCTTTGGGTTGGTCTTTCCTACATTCAATTTTTCTTGCCAAACGTTATCTAACCTGATGTCATCATTGTAATCTCACAAATGAGTTTCACAATTACAATCTTGATGTGAGAGATGGTTTGTCAAGGATTCTGAAGTTCTTATGAGAAAAAAATAGTCTCTAGTGTGAGAGGAATTGACCAAATATGTTTTCCTACCTTCATTCTTCATACAATTTGTTCTATATACCTCTGACATCTTCTATATACCTCTGACACTTCTCCAAGTGGAGGGAAGTAAAGAGTGGGGTCCCCCAAGGTTCAGTACTGGGACCCCTGCTGTTCAACCTCTTCATAAATGATCTAGAGGTAGGAATAAAAAGCAAGGTAGCCAAATTTGCTGACGACACTAAATTATACAGGGTAGTGAAAACTGTGAGAGATTGTGAGGAGCTCCAGAGGGATCTCTCAACACTGGGGGAGTGGGCAAAACAGTGGCAAATGAGTTTCAACATTAGTAAGTGCAGAGTGATGCATGTTGGGGCAAAGAACCCCAATTACATTTATAAACTGATGGGGTCTGAACTCTCTGCGACAAACCAGGAAAGGGACCTTGGTGTCCTGGTGGACAACTCAATGAAGGTGTCAACCCAGTGTGCCTCAGCAGTGAAAAAAGCAAACTCAATGCTAGGGATCATTAGGAAGGGTATAGAAAATAAGTCAGCAAGTGTCATTTTGCCTCTTTATAAATCTATGGTGAGGCCCCATCTGGAATACTGTGTACAGTTCTGGTCGCCATACCTCCAGAAGGATATTATGGAGCTGGAAAAAGTGCAGAGGAGGGCAACCAGAATGATTAGGGGACTGGAACACCTTCCTTACCATCTGAGGCTGCAACGGTTGGGCCTCTTCACTCTTGAACGACGACGTCTAAGAGGTGACCTGATTGAAGTTTATAAAATCATGCACGGTGTGGACAAAGTAGATAAGGAAAAACTGTTTTCCCTATCGCATAACACTAGAACTAGGGGACACTCGATGAAACTTTTGGGTACTAGTTCTCAAACAAATAAGAGAAAGTATTTTTTCACCCAGAGGATTACTGGTCTATGGAACTCCCTGCCAGAAGAAGTGGTGACAGCTGTCAGTCTTGACAGCTTTAAGAAAGGATTAGACAAGTTCATGGAGGACAAGAGTATCAATGGCTATAATTATGGATAATTAAGGACAACCTCCGGGTTGGAGAGATAGGCAGGATATCTCTCAATATCATTTCAAGGGAATCCTAAACAGGTGAAGGCATCTGCTTGGGAATACCCTGAAGGAAATGGTGAGCCACTGTGTGAGACAGAATGCTGGACTGGATGGGCTGTGGCCTGTTCCAGCAAGGCTGTTCTTATGTTCTTATGTTCTTATGTTCTCTTTATGAAACCATGCACATACATAGCAAGTACAACTGGAAATGCACTTGGTCACAGCTATGCAAAGAACCCATCCCATTCAAACAACGGGGTAGCAGTGGCTGTCATTTTAAATTTTCTGATTTTGCAGAAATGTTCAAATTCTCTCCAAGATACAGCCACCATCAACACTACTGGATAGCATGCTAGATCTTGCCAAGGAGATATATTTCCACAATTCCCCTTTTTATGTGAGAGTAGAATACATTGAAGGGACTGCAGAGGCTCAAGTGGTTAAGATGCTGAACTCAGTGACTGGAAGGTCAGAGTCCGATTCCTGGGTACTGCATGATGAATGAGCTCCTGTCTTTGTCCCAGCTCCTGCCAACCTAGCAATTTGAAAGCAAGAAATCGCAAGTAGATAAATAGGAACCACTTTGGTGGGAAGGTAAACAGTGTTCCGTGCATTCCAATGGTGAGGGCATGCCTCCCACATGTCCACGGAAATGTCTTCCGATGCAAACAGCGCTGGCTCTTTGGCTGTAAACAGAAATGAGCATTGAACCCTAGAGTCAGATACAACTGGCTTTCGAGCAAGGGTGACCTCTACTAAAATGCATCAAATAAATTTAACATTTCTTCTCCTGGTAACCGGTACTAATGGTTTCTGGCACACCAAAACTCCTTGACTTTGCCAAACTTTCCAATGTGCTGCATTCATAAAATGCTACTACCTAAGTCACACAACTCTTCTTCAGCTTCTACAGTATAGGCTAAAAGGGAAGGGAGACTGAATAACCTATAGTTGATATGGAAGATATGGAAGCTGCCATATCACACCATTGGTTCTTTTAGATCAGTACTCTTTGTTTAACTAGCAGTTTCAAATTGTGTTCGCTGGGCAGACATTGGGGACTTCTGAATTTAAGTATTTGTATTACCTTGCAATGTACTTCTTTTTAAGAAGTCCACAGGTGACAGGAAATATCTCAATTTGCGGTGGAGCTGGAAAAAGTGCAGAGGAGGGCAACCAGAATGATTAGGGGACTGGAACACCTTCCTTACCATCTGAGGCTGCAATGGTTGGGCCTCTTCACTCTTGAACGACGACGTCTAAGAGGTGACCTGATTGAAGTTTATAAAATCATGCACGGTGTGGACAAACTGTTTTCCCTATCGCATAACACTAGAACTAGGGGACACTCCACGAAACTTTTGGGTACTAGTTCTCAAACAAATAAGAGAAAGTACTTTTTCACCCAGAGGATTACTGGTCTATGGAACTCCCTGCCAGAAGAAGTGGTGACAGCTGTCAGTCTTGACAGCTTTAAGAAAGGATTAGACAAGTTCATGGAGGACAAGAGTATCAATGGCTATAATTATGGATACTTAAGGACAACCTCCTGGTTGGAGAGATAGGCAGGATATCTCTCAATATCATTTCCAGGGAATCCTAAGCAGGCATCTGCTTGGGAATACCCTGAAGGAAATGGTGAGCCACTGTGTGAGACAGAATGCTGGACTGGATGGGCTGTGGCCTGTTCCAGCAAGGCTGTTCTTATGTTCTTATAAAGCTTTGATGTATGCAGATTGATACGCGGAGGCAGCAGCTATCTGGCCAAACACATCTTTATTGTACGGTATACAATCTGAACATGAGGTAATGGCGAAGGTGCAGCTCCTTTTATACAGCGACACAACATTTGAATATTGGTACACGGTAGCTCATTGGCCGCTACCTGTGTGACGTCATCCTGAGTCACGCCCTTCTTCACCAGATGTTCCCTTGGTGGGAAGGTTCCCGCGGCTGACAGTAATTGGGGAATTTGTGCCATGTGAGCTGAACGCTCGCAGCTGCCCCTGGTGGTGGCTAGCTTGTGTTCCATAACAGCTGAGATACATTGTTTCCTACAGAATAGACAAGGTTACATTCGTACACTACAGTGATTACATTCATTCTTAAAGGGATAGAGTTTCCATACACAACACCCCTCCCCCCTAGGCTGGGACGAAGTCCCTTAACCAATGAGGTTTTCCGCATGTGCGCTTGGGGCATTCGGCGGCTTGGCCGAGCTCAGGGGCGCCAGGGCTTCTGATTCCCTCAGACTCTCATCCTGTAATGGGAAAATGAGAGTTGTTATCCGTCTGGCAGGACTCTGTGGGGACGTTTTCATCTCTTCGTGGGGTGGGGGTGAAGACAAGGCTTGGGAGACCGGGGGTACCAGGGGCTAAACCAAAACCCTCTTCTCGCTTGGATGGGTGAGGGACCACTCCGCAAACCCCCCGGTCTAGAAAATCAAATTCGAACTCATCATCCCTCTCTTCCAAAGTATTCATGTCCAAAGGGTATGGGTTTGTATCATCCTCCTTCCCCCCAGGTGAAGAACGAGGATCTGCATTTGTACCTGAGGGGTACCCTGTGTCTCCCCCTTGGAATAAGCGGGTGGGGGAGGACCCTAATGTTGAATTCCATGACTGAGTGCCCTGCCTGTCGGCAACCCGTCGCCTGAGTTGGTCAGCATGCCTTCTCCAGAGTAGACCCGAGCTGGTCTCTACACAGTACGAGACTGGCCCCATCTGTTCAATGACTACACCTGGGACCCAAGTCGGCCCTGCAGCCGCATAATTCCTGCAATGTATGGGTTCTCCTATCCCAAAACTTTTGGTGACCCCCCAATTCAATGTCCCTCCCTTTGTCCTCCACCCTGGTTGGATCCAGCCGGCTAAGGAGTGTTACCGGCTTCCTGCGCATGAGGAGCTCAGCAGGCGAGAGCCCCGATGCTAAAGGAGTAGGCACAGCTGCAGGTTTAAATCCCCAGGGCCCATACGCCGTAGGGTGTATTTCGTGGTCCGCACCTGGCGTTCTACCTGGCCGTTAGTTGTGGGATGGAAAGGGGCAGAGGTGATGTGCCGAATACCGTTTCTCTCAATGATTGCCTGAATCTCTGAAGACGTGAAAGTACTGGCGTTGTCGCTCAGAAGCATGTCCGGCAGGCCAAAACAGCTGAACACCTTGCACAATTGCTTTACAGTCATGGCTGACAAGGTGCTGGACATTGGGATAACCTCCAAACACTTGGAGTATGCATCAACTATTAACAGGAAAAGGGAGCCCCTGAACGAACCAGCGAAATCTACGTGCACCCGAGACCATGGTCCTCAGGCTGTGTCCCATTCTCTGTGAGGAAGACCGGACTCTTCGGGTCGAGAGCTTTGGCAACTCTCGCAAGTGCCAACCATGTGCTCTAATCTCAGTATCCATTTGGGGCCACCAGAAATAGCTCCTGGCCAGCACCTTAGAACGCACGATCCCTGGGTCGCTGATGTGCAGTAGCTTGAGCACCCTCAGCCTCAATGCCTTATAAATGACCACCCGCTGGCCCCACAGGAGGCAGCCCCTCTCTGTGGAGAGTTCACTCCTCTTTCTGAAATATGCCGCAAATTCCTCCGCAGGGGGAGTCGTTGGCCACCCTTTCTGTACCCAGGAACTAACTAGGGACAGGGTCTTGTCCTTCGCCGTGGTTTTGGCAAGGTCTGCGGGTACTATTGGGGGCAAATCTAGGGCTTTGATCAGGAATACCTGATGATCTCGCTCCACCTCGCACTCAGGGTCTCCTGTCTGGGGCAGGGGCGACCTGGAGAGGGCGTCCGCATGGCTAATGTCTTTGCCCGGGCGGTGGACTAACATGTACTGGTAGGCATTGAGGAAAATGGCCCATCGCAGCATTCTGGGGGACAGAATCTGTGGAGTGGGCTTGTCCATGGTGAAGATACCCAAAAGTGGCTTGTGGTCGGTCACAATGGTGAATGGTCGACCATACAGGAAACCGTTGAATTTTTTGGTTCCAGCGATTATTGCGAGAGCCTCCCTGTCTTTCTGTGTGTAGTTGTGCTCCGCCTTTGAAAGTGATCTGGAGTAAAATGCCACTGGGGCTTCCCGCCCGCTCCCTAACACGTGGCACAGCACGGCCCTTGCCCCCACTGGTGAGGCATCACATACCAAGACTACTGGCTTTCTTGGATCGAAATGGGTCAGGACCGCTTCTGAGGATAAAAGCTGCTTTAACTCCTTAAAAGCCTTTTCCTGACTGTCCACCCCACTGCCAAACCGCATCTTTCTTAAGAAGCCTATGCAGTGGCTCTGCAACGGACGCCTTTCCTGGCAAGAAGGAATGGTAGAAGTTCAGGAGCCCAAGAAAAGACTGGAACTCCAGTTTCGCGGTGGGGCGAGGGGCCTTTTTCACAGCTGCAACCTTTGATTCGGAAGGCTTAATACCATCGGGCGTTACTCTGAACCCTAGGAAGTCAACCTCTCTTGCCTGAAAAACACATTTGTCTCGCCTGAGCCGCAACCCCGCCTTCTCGAATACCGCCAAAACTCCCTCCAATCTACCCGCCAGTTCCTCCTCACTCCCTGCTGTTATCAATAGGTCATCAAAGTAAGGGAGAACCCCGGGGAGCCCCTTAAGCAGGCGCTCAACAAGCGATTGGAATATCCCGGGGGCTGAATTCACGCCGAACTGCAGGCGAGTCACCTTAAATGCCCCCTTATGAGTGACAATAGTTTGTGCAGCAGCGGTAGCGGGAGTTACCGTGAGCTGCTGGTATGCCTGCGCCAAATCAAGCTTTGTGAAACATTTACCCCCATGTGAAGTGGCTAACAGGTGGCTAACTGCCGGCACCGGGTATGCATTAGGCCGAATGGCCTTGTTAACTGTAGACTTATAATCAGCGCAAATCAGAACCTCCCCATTTGATTTCAATGCTGTAACAATAGGAGTTTCCCACTCCACAGAGTCCACCGGAACCAAAATCCCCTGGCCCACCAATTTGTCCAGTTCTGCCTCTATCTTGTTTTTGAGGGTGAACGGCACCCTTCGTGGTTTGAGCCTGATGGGCCGGATGGCCGTATCCAGATTGAACGAAACCGGGGGGCCCTTGTACCGCCCAAGTCCCTTTTCAAAAATGGCCAGGTGTGCGTTGCACACGTCCTTTACTGGATCAGAGTCTATGGAGTGGATCCTGAACAGACCTATCCCCAAAGGAGCAAACCACTGGCTCCCCAGGTGGCAGCTGGACCCCTGCTTGAGGACCACGAGGGGTAGCGTCTCCATAATGTTTTTGAACATTACCGGGCACTTTCCCACTCCCAAAACTGGTATTTGGTTTCCCTGTACGTCCCGCAAGGTAGTCTTTAGGGCCTTAAGCTTCGGGCGCACGTTTGGGGGAATGCGCAAGAATTGTTTCTGAGAAATGATCGAATACGATGAACCTGAGTCCACCTCCATCCTAACTGGGACCCCCTGCAACAGTACCTCAATGAAGAAATGCTGGTGTGATGACACGCAGCCCACGGTTGGGCCCTCTGTGGACACCTTCCCCATGCCTCCTTTCTGCCAAGGCTGCTCTGCCAGCTCCTGGTCCCCTTTTTCCGTCATTTGCAGACCTTGGCGATGTGCCCCTGGCGCCCGCAGTGATGGCACTCCGCCTTAAGGAATGGGCACATTCTCCGGTCATGGGACACGCCACAGCCGTCGCATCGGCGGGGGACCTGGGTCGTGTTACTTTCCTTTGGCGCCTTCCACTGGACCTTCCGGACGTCGTCGATAGATCCCGACCCTGAGGATGGGGACGCTTCCGTGGCGGACGATGAGCTGGAAAACAGCCGGGGTGAACGCCGGGTGGCTTGTATGGCAGCCCCTGACCCACCCGGAGTGGTTTGCCGACCTCAGAAAACCCTCACCCCGGACCTCGAGGCCTCCGCCGCCTGCGCTGCCCTCAGGATAGTGTTGAATGTGAGGTGGTCCCGGTCCATGAGCCTCCTCTGAACCTCCTCGTCCCTGAGGCCACACAATAGTCAGTCTCGCAGGGCCTTGTCCAAGTCCCCCCATTTGCAAGGGACTGCAGCTGCTCGGAGGGCCACTGCGTACTTAGTCACTGACTCACCCAGGTACTGGTACCTCCTGTGGAATGCAACCCTCGCCAGGAAGATGGACATCTGCGGCTGGAAATGGTTCCTGAGTGCCGCCAGAATTTCTTTGAGCGGCATGGTATCAATGTCTTGGGGCATCAGGACATGCATGGCCAACTCCATCGTTGGTAGCCCAATCTGCGCAAGTAGACACGAGCACATCTTGTCCTCATCCTGGATGTCCTCAGATGCCATGGCATGCCGGAAATGGCGCCCGTACAGGCCCCACTTCTCCGGCTTCTTGAGGTCGAACTGAGGGATGTTTAGGCTGTAGGAGGCCATATCCCACCTTCATCGCCAATTTGATGTATGCAGATTGATACGTGGAGGCAGCAGCTATCTGGTCAAACACATCTTTATTGTACGGTACACAATCTGAACATGAGGTAATGGCAGAGGTTCAGCTCCTTTTATAGAGCAACACAACATTTGAATATTGGTACACGGTAGCTCATCATCCTGAGTCATGCCCTTCTTCACCAGATGTTCCCTTGGCGGGAAGATTCCCGCGGCTGACAGCAATTGGGGAATTTGTGCCATGTGAGCTGAATGCTCGCAGCTGCCCCTGGTGGTGGCTAGCTCACATTCCATAACAACTGAGATACATTGTTTCCTACAGAATAGACAAGGTTACATTCGTACACTACAGTGATTACATTCATTCTTAAAGGGATAGAGTTTCCTTTTTTTTTGGTTGTTGCTCTTATTTTATTCTTGTCTTTTTTGTTATGTAACAGTACATTTTATTATATATATATAATATTTTTAATGACATTTTCAAAAAAAATACAAACAATAAAAAGACATCAAAATTACAAATATAAAGAAAATTACTCATATAAAGATAAAATTACATATATATGTAAAATTGAACATCAGCGAACCGTATCCACATTGTTTATAATATATACTATTTCAAATCAAACCAATAGGATATGGTTTCTATGCCTCATTTTCCAATAGTGTTTAATATAAAGACAAAACAAAACAAAAAAAACAAAATAAACAAAAATAAAATACTAATCACCCGGTGTTATTTACAATACACTGGAGAGCTCAGAGATATTCATTGAACAACAATCTTGTGGTCAGGTACAGGACTTTGCAAATCATTCCCCCTCAGTGAGTAATCCACAAAAGCTTGCCAAACCTTCCAGAATCTATTTTCTTTAACAATTCCCTTTTTAAAGTTTATTTCACATGTCAATTTATCATTCAATGCTAAGCCCCACATTTCCTTATACCACTCCTCAATATTCAAATTTACCTCATTTTTCTATTTTCTAGCGATACACTGTCTTCCTGTTGACATTATTTCCAATAACTCCTTTTTATTCTTACTCAGGTTTATATTTTCCACTTCTGTCAACATAATCATGCTAACACCCAATTTAATTTTCTCCCCCATAATTTCAGTTATCTCATATTCAATTTTCTTCCAAAATTTTTTACCACACTACATCTCCACCACATGTGTTCATATGTTCTCATTTCCTTCTTACAATGGCAACACATTTTATCTTTTTTCTTATCTATCTGATGTAACCTCATTGGAGTCAAATACCATTTCCACAGCATTTTATAGTTATGTTCCTTAACTCTAACCAACATAGTCCTCATAATTATTTTCCTCCATTTATTTTTCCAATTCTGTTCTTCTATTTTTATATTCAAATCTTGTTCCCAGCTCAATCTTAAATCTTCTTGTGGATTACCTACCTTATTTATCATTCTATATATTTTACCAACCAGTCCCTTTATACCACTTTGTCCCCTTCTTATTTTCCAAATCAGTTCTTCAAACTCAGTCCTATCTCTTTCTAATCCAACTTCATTCAAATATTTACTATTCCAACTATTAACCATCCCTGTCTGAAACCAATTCAGTTTTAATTGTCCATACAAATTTATTTTCCTCTCTCTGTCTTTACAGGCCCGTATCCAGTCTCTCAGCAGGAATACCTCATTCTTATCAAGTACTTCTTTGACCCTTTTATCAATTTTTATTGGAAAATTTGCTATATCCTCCAACTCTATAATAGGGGAAATGTCCGGTACCAAGTCCCTTTTTACTTTTTTCCATACCCCCAATGTTGCCTTCATCATTCTATTTTTAGTAACTACTTTACTCATACTACCTTCTAAAAAGACCACTTTTCCAATACGAATAAAATCTTTCATTTCTAATTCTTCCCAAATTGCCTTTTCATTAGCCAGGATCCTCACAACGTTTTTAATTTGGAAAGCTCAATAATATGCCACCAAATTTGGCATTCCTAATCCCCCTTCCTTCTGGAATAAATACCAAAAAAATTAACCAATCGGGGCCTTTTTCCCCCATTACAATAATTGATGATCAATTTTTGAAACTCCTTAATTTCTTTCTCATTCAATTGGATTGGAAGAGCATCAAATAAAAATTAATTCTTGGTAACAACATCGTTTTACATATTGCAATTCTTCCAAACCATGACAGTTTCAATTTTTGCAATTGTTGTATTCTATCTTTAATTTCCTTTTTCAACTTTACGTAATTCAATTTCTTAAATTCATCGAATTTATTCGAGATATTAATCCCCAAATATTTCAAATCATCCTTAATTCGTAAATTACATTTTTCCTTTATCCTTTTCTGTTCTTCTTTACCCATATTACACAGTATCATTTCGGATTTATCCCAGTTTATTCTCAAACCCGTTATATCTTCAAAATTTTTCAACTGCAGTTTTATTCTATCCAGTGCCTTTCCAGGGTATTTAAGTGTTATCAAAGTATCATCGGCATATAAACTTATCTTATTACCTAGAACCCCTTCTATCTCTTTGTCTTCTCTTACCTCCTTCGCCAACATCTCCATTGCCAAGATAAATAAGATTGGAGACAAAGGACAACCCTGCCTTGTACCTGCTTCTAACTTTACCTCCTCTGTAACTACATCATTTACCTTTACTACTGCCTTCACTTGCTGGTATAATTGTCCAATTATCTTCTTAAATTTATCACCAAAACCATAACATTTAATTAACTTGTTAATTGTTACCCATTGTAAAGAATTAAAGGCTTTGAAGATATCCAAAGATAATAGTCCGACTTTCTCTGTTGTTTGTCTTCACTTCTCCTTCTTTATCTTTCTCATCTCCTTCTCTCCTTTCCTTTCAGTCTCTCCACAACGCTCCAGAAACCATGAAATTGATGCAGGCTGAAGTGAAGGGGTTGCAAGAGGAAGATAAGGAAATCAAAATAAAGGTAGAAGGACAAGGGAAAAGGATAGACATGGTGGAAGAGATGATGAGGAAACAGAATATTGTGATATGCAATTTAGCAGAGAAAATGCCAGACCATTTGAAAGACACAATAATTGATTGGCTGAATAATTTGAAAACCAGGAAAGATTATGTCAATGAAGACATTGCAAGTGTTTATAGATTGGGATCGAGAAGAGGGAGGAGTGTTCAAAGGAATGTCTTGGTTAAATTTGCAAATTGGGGTGATAAATTAAAGGTGATGGCTTTTTAAAAACAAGTTGGGTCTGGCGCTTTAAAAATTGATGGAAATGACATGGAAGTATATAACGATATTGCTGTGGATGAACATGTTTGGCGTTATAAAATGAAGCCTGTGACCAAGTTGTTGATTGCATGTGGGATAAAATACAATTGGAGATTCCCACAGCAATTAAGATTTTTTTTACGACAAAAAAAATGCATACAATTGATGCTGAAACTGATGCACTGTATTATCTTAGTATAATTGAAATGATAGACTTGTCTTCAAGAGAGGGATTGGCAATAAGAAAGGATTTGTTGGAATCAGGAGGCATAAGAAGAGAATATGGAGGTCAGGAGCAGGAGGGGGCAACAGGGGGAAGGGAGGAGGGGTCCAAAACTGATAATGTGGCAAAGGAAGGCTGAAGTATAAGGATGGAGGAACTTAAGGAGAGGTAGAATGGTGTTAGGGAGGTTCTCGGATTGTATGTATAAAAAAGGAATTGTATTAATGAGAGTGCGCGTGGGCACTTTGAGGCTTGCAGTTACATCTTCCACATTCCCCCCTCCTCTCTTTGGTTGGCAAAGGCGGCTTTTTCTTTATTTTTGTAGAGGAAAAGGGTGGGGAGGGTAGAGTAGAATGTTTGTTGTGTTAGATTTAGTTTTAGTTATGGGAAGTGAGGTTGCACATTCATTGGAGAGATCGGAGATGACAGAAGATTGCTTTTTGGTAAATTATGAGGGAGTATTAAAGTAATATCCTGGAATGTGAAAGGTACAGCATCTCAAGTTAAGAGGAAAAGAATAGAATTAGCTTTAAGAAAGGACAGGCCAGATGTAGTCTTTTTGCAGGAGACCCATCAAAAATCTCAAGATGTGAATAAGATCTTTTTGAAAGGGATGCAATATTATGAAAAATCATTTGGTACCTCAAAGGCAAGGGGTGTGGCTACTTTAATTTCGACAAGGTTGGGCTTTGAGATGACATATAGTATCTCCAACCCTGGGGGAAGATTCTTGATAGTAAAAGGGAAGATTGATGATGAGGAAATGGCTTTTGTGAATATATACACCCCAAATGATCATCAAGAGGACTTTTTGGAGAAAATGAATAAAATATTGGTAAAAGAATAAACAACAAGAATGATAGTAGCTGGGGACTTTAATCTAATTAGGTCAAATTTAGATTGTACAAATATTTTAAGAAGTGGAAAGGGGGTTAAAGACAAATTTTGGATAAATGGATGGAAGATATAGGATTGAAGGATACGTGGAGAGAGCTCAAGGGATCAGAAAGGGTTTATACTTAATTTTTGCATGTTCATAACTCATACTCTAGAATAGATTACATATCCGTAACAGAAAACATTGATTGGAAAGGTAGACGAGGTAGAATTGGGAATATTCAAAGAATCGGATCATGAGAAAGTGTTGTTAGAAGTGGGGATAGAAAATGCAAGAAAAACAAGGAGGAATTGGAGATACAATCCTAAATTATATAAAAACCATAAATGTAAGGAACAAATAACTGAGAATTAGAAGGAAAGTTGGCAATGGAATGATATGGAGGAGGTGAGTTTTAATGTGGTTTGGGATACCATGAAGTCGGTATTTAGAGGGTAGAGTATAAAGTTGGCTAGTTTTAGAAATAAGCAATTTAAAGTGGAACAAGATAAAATTGAGAAGGAGATAAAACAGCTTCAAGAAAAACACACAAGGACCAAGTACAAGAAGGTTTTTGATAATATAAACCGTCTCCAATTGTTTCCCTCCCATCTTCGGTCACTCTAAATTTCGATTTCCTTCTTCACAGCCGCCATTAATCTCTTTTCACAAACTTTCTCTCTTCCGCTCTCCCTCTTAACTCCTCCTCACTCCTTTACACACTTGCTTTTCCTTTGTTTTTACTCTCCTTCTCACCCCCTCAGCCGCACCAGCCACCACTTCCAAATTCATGTCTTTATTTTCAACAACTCACATTTTCATTGTTTCTCCCGATCTCTTGGCAGTCCTGTTCGCCGCGACTCAGCTGGTGAGGCCGCCGCTTGCGCCACTAGCCTCCCAGCCAAAACGCTCCCGAACTCCGACCTTCCAGATCAAGCCTTTTCAGTTACGAGGTCTATAAGCTTTCTTCTTGCCAATCTTTGAAAATTTGTATTTCTCTATGTTTATTTTCTCATTGTTTTTCTCATTGAGAAGTGCGAGCTCCGAGGAAAGTGTGTTAACACATCGGCATCTTAGCCATGCCCCAAAGGGATTAAATTTCCAAAACAAAACAAAAGCTCTCCAAGAATACATCATATTCAACATTTTAGTAAATATCTAATCATGGTAATTAAACTACCAAAACATTTTAGAATGTAGAAACGGAAGGAAATGTTTGATGGACATTGAATTTGGAGTCTTATTGGGTAAGAGAGAGGAAAGGGTGGGACAAAGGATGAAAGATGTTTCTATATATATCTTAGAATGGTAGAGAAGGACTGCAGTAGCTCAAGTGGCTAAGACATTGACTGGAAGGTGGGAGGTCAGTAGTTCGATTCCCAAGTACTGCAGGACAGAATGAGCTCCCATCTTTGTCCCAGCTCCTGCCAACCTAGAAGTTCGAAAGGAAGAAATTGCAAGTAAATAAATACGGACCACTTCGGAGGGAATGTAAACAGTGTTCCATGCACTCCAGTATCTAGTCATGCCTGCCACATGAGCATGGAAATGTCTGCAGAAGCAGGCAGTGCGGGTTCTTTGGTTTTGAAACAGAGATGAGCACTGAAACTTAGAGTTGGATACAACTGGCTTTGGAGCAAGGGAAACCTTTACCTTTAACTTTACCTTTAGAATGGTAGAGAAGAAACACCATTGTTTTAAGCATGTTCAAGGCAGGTAAAGAAAATTCCACAGAGTTTTGCTTGTGAGTAGAACAGTAGGAAAATATAATCCTGATTGAGTTATCTGGACTAGACAGAAAATAAGGAAATGTAGATAGTTATTCCTTTCTTGTTTTAACAAGGAAAATAGGAAAAATTAAGAATGTTACTTTTTATTTTATAATGTTTTGGGTTCCTGATTTTTATTTTTTCCCTTCATATAATAAAGCCAGACCATTTAGCGAAGACTTTTTGTACTTTTTATTTAGAAAATAAGCTGCTGGGAGAATTCTGAAGGGCTGCCCCAGCCTTAGCCCCCAAAAGTGTCCTTAGCCTGCCCGAGAAATGCCCCTAGACCATAGTCCCCAGCTTCCAAAGGGGGGAGGCCAGGTCGCGCAGCTGCACAACCTGGGGTCAGTGCCAAAAGGCACGACCGCAACATCCTTCATGGATCCCCCAGACTAAGCTGATGAGTGTGAATCCTTATTGGACCCGCAAGGCAGCTCCTGGAGCCACGAACTCCTTATCTTCCCCACCAGACCATCCTCATTATACCCACTCCACAAACCCTTGTTTGCCCATGTCTTCTGGTTGCCCTCTCTGGCATGTATGTCCGCTAATGTACAACCAATGTACACAAAACCCATTGTTTGAACCTACTTCCTCTTAGCCTGTCATGGGCGTGCGCTGCGCTAGGCACGTACAGACCGAGGTATTTTTGGCCAGGTAATAAAAAGAGATCACTCAGTGCTCCTTGCTATCACCTCACTTTGATGCCTTGACCCGTGTGTGTGTCTGATTATTCCCCACGAGCGGCCCTAATCCCTACAAGTAGCATGCAACGTGAGGTGATTAGGGAGCTCGTGGGACTAAAGAAGCCGACCCATGAGGCAGACCGGATGGACCCCCATCTCACGTGCCCAGAAAGAAGGGTCCCAGGAGTGCATCAATTCATCCTTTAAGAAAGGATCCCAATTCATGAGTATGGGTGCCTCTCTGACAGTTCCACAATGCGGGTTTGCAAAGGAACTGGAATATTTGTTGAGGAAGACAGGGAAATGGGTACCCCCTGAGCAGCTTAGGCACTTAGTGCAGGTCATCGGAGAGAATTGCCCATAGTTTCCAGAACATGGGTTGCTTAGAGTAGCAGACTGGGTCAAGGGAGGGATAACTTTATATGAGGAACCAAAAGCACCGGTGGAGATACTGTTGGCATGGCAACAGTGCAAAGAGGCTCTTGAGAGTTTTGGCACTGAGGCGACCTGCGGGCTTACAGCCACGATGATCGTAACACCTGCCCCCCCCACTTATGCATTGACGTGTCAGCAACTCCCGCAGATAGTGCCACCTACCACCATCATAACACCCTCTTTGGCATTGGTGCCCTCCCCAACTGCCACACTTAACTTGGGGAACACAGAAGGACAGAACCCCCATAAAAGGGAAAGCAGGAGCGCATTCCAAGCCATGGTAGAGTAGGAGAGGGAAAAGGCCGAGCTTAGCACGGAAGAATTGAGTGAATTGTTGCAGGTTTGTCCCATTCAATACAGCATCAACAATCAGGGAAATGCAATGGTAAAGTACACCCCAATGCCCTACAAATTGCTATCCAAGATTCGGATGATAATTAGGGACATGGGTCTGCAGTACACGTTCATCAGGGGTCTCCTTGAGACTCTTTTTCATGGCCATATCCTTCTGCCCCAAGACTGGAAAGGCATGATGAGGATGGTGTTCATGCCTAGCCAGTATCTCATTTGGGATAGCAAGTACCAGTTAGAGGCGCAGAAGAGAGGACCACAGTCAGGCGGCGTGTACACCGCAGAACAGCTCTATGGCACAGGTTTCACAACCATTGATGTGCAAGGTGTTTTGCCACAAGCCACTCTGTCTGTAGCCAGTCAGTTTGCCTACAGAGCTTATCAGAAGATGCCGGCAAGTGGGAAGCCTGCAAAAAGCTACACAAGTATAAATCAAGGTCCACAAGAGCCCTACATGGATTTCATCAATAGGCTAGAGGAGGCAATCAGATGATAGATAGACAATCCCAAGGCCCAGGAAGAGCTGATGATTAAATTGGCCAAAGACAATGCAAATCTGGATTGCCGCAGGGTGCTACAATCCTTGGGCCATCACCCAGGCATTACCCTGACAAAAATGATCCGAGCTTGCTCAGATATTGGAACACAAACATACCAGATGGGGCTGCTGGCAGCCGTGGTACAAGGAAGTGGACGCCCCAAAGTTAAAGGGAATTATTTCAATTGCGGCAAGCCATGGGAATTTCCAAAGGGACTGCCGAGCGGGGGAGGGGGAGGCAACCACTCCAGGACAGGAGGAAGGGGTTGCCCTGAGAAGCAATCCAAGATTTGCCCAAGATACTACAGAGGGTATCACTGGGCCAGTGAGTGCCAGAATATACCGAACTTGGGAAACTTCCGATCAGGTCTGTCTCTGGCCCTGGTACAAACAGAGACTCACTAAAGGGGAAGCAGTCAGTTTCCAACACCCCAACGAAGATATGGGGGAGTGCGGGGATCAATTTGGTAGTTCAGAAAGACATCCAGTTAGCCCTGACAGGGCAGGTTTCCATTGCTGATTCACAAATCGGTGGCCCATTCCCGTTCAATGTCTTCGGGCTTATGCTCCCACACTCAAGCACAGGGAAAAGGGAATTTTCATAGTCCCAGGGGTAAGTGAATTGGACTATGAGGATGTTGTACAAATGCAGATTTGGACCACAATCCCTCAAGCGATCAAGAGAGGGGAGTCAGTGGCTCAACTGATCTTGCTCCCTTTCATCCTGCCTTCAGGAGGTTTGGAAGCTAGAAGCGATTCCGGGGGATTTGGAGCCACAGAATGGCCCGATCTTAGAGACCTTGAAGATGAGGCAGCACAGATTTTAGCGATCACAAAACACATTGGATCAGAACGCCCTACATTGAAGGTATTTGTTAACCATAGACCCTTCGTGGGACTGCTAGACAAGGGAGCATAATTGACGGTCATCTTGAAGCACGAGTGGCCTCGAGAGTGGCCCTTAGAAGAGGTAGACCAAGTCTGGGGGTAGGAGGAATGCAAGCTGCTTCCCAGAGCTTGTCTTGGATGATAGCCACTACAGCAGAGTCAAAAACCCAAGTGCTAATTCGACCTCACGTACTTCCCGTACATGTAAACATGTGGGGAAGAGATTTGCTTGCGCAGTTTTCTGCAACCCTAAAGCTAGAATGAACCACACAGTCTTGCCCCTAAAATGGGTAGTCACTGAGCCATAGTGGGTAGAGCAATGGCCCATTGTGGGGTACAAATTAGAGGCACTTAAGCAGTTAGTTCAGGAACAGCTGGAGGCAGGGAACATCGAGCCATCCACCTCACCGTGGAACTTGCCTGTTTTTGTAATAAATAAACATCTGGCAAGTGGCAGCTTTTGCATGATTTAAGAAATATCAACAAATGCCTACAGCCCATGGGAGCATTGCAGTGCAGCATACCGAATCCCAATATGATACCTAGAGACTGGAAAATCTTAGTCATTGACCTTAAGGACTGCTTTTACACGATCCCGTTGAGTCCTCAGAATCGAGAGAAAATCGCATTTACGGTGCCAGTCACGAATCACAAAGAGCCCACTCACCGTTCTCCATTGGAAAATGATCACACAGGGAATGCTCAACTCACCGACTTTATGTCAAATTTACGTCCACAATGCCCTTCAGAAATTCAGGGAGACGCACCCCCAAGCCATAGTTTATCATTACATGGATGACATCCTGTTTGAGGGGGGGGACCGCCACAATGGATAGGAGAGCTGGAGGATTCATTAAGGCTATATGGGCTACTCATAGCCCCAGAGAAAGTCCAAAAGCAGCAGTCATATTTGTACCTTGGGCACAAACTGATGCAGTCCCCAACATCCCGCGATTAAAAATCGGGGATTCAATGTTTATGTTTATTGGATTTATACCCAGCACAGGCCGACTCAGAGCGGCTTACAGCAAGTTAATACAATAACAATAACAATATAATGATACAGGAAATAAATAGTCAATACTATTTACAATAAATTGCATAATAATAATACAATATCTCAGCACAACATGTCAGAATAATAACAATCAATATATCAAAAGGGTATATCCAACATGAAAATACAATACAATGCAATACAAGTACAGTTCTAATATCACAAAAAGCAAAAACAACAACAATATAGAAAACACAGTGCAAAATACAATAGATACAAAATCAAGTAGATACAAAATACAATGAAAAATAACAGAATAACCAATGACTCACTCCCTCTCCCGACGACAAATTCGCAGAAGGAATATAGCAGCCATGAAAGTCCTGATGGTGGCAGCACCTATGTTAAACTCCAACAGCTTTTGGGTACACTGAATTGGGCCAGACCCTAATTCAAGCTATCCACAGAAATGCTCAGCGCTCTGTTTTGCCTCTTAACCAAAGGGAAACAGCCTGCTAACAAAATACACATCGACACTGCTGCTCAAGAAGCTATCAGGCACATCAAGGAGGGATTCCCGCCTGCCCCGGAGCTCCAACATCGCTCCGGGGGATTGGAGTCACCTGCGCCCGCCGCCCCCTCCGGACCACGCCGGGTCGGAGGGGTGAAAAGGACGCCGCCACCGCCGGTGTGAGGAGGGATTCCCGCCCGCCCCGGAGCTCCAACACCGCTCCGGGGGATTGGAGCCACCTGCGCCCGCCGCCCCCTCCGGACCACGCCGGGTCGGAGGGGTGAAAAGGACGCCGCCACCGCCGGTGTGAGGAGGGATTCCCGCCCGCCCCGGAGCTCCAACATCGCTCCGGGGGATTGGAGCCACCTGCGCCCGCCGCCCCCTCCGGACCACGCCGGGTCGGAGGGGTGAAAAGGACGCCGCCACCGCCGGTGTGAGGAGGGATTCCCGCCCGCCCCGGAGCTCCAACACCGCTCCGGGGGATTGGAGTCACCTGCGCCCGCCGCCCCCTCCGGACCACGCCGGGTCGGAGGGGTGAAAAGGACGCCGCCACCACCGGTGCGAGGAGGGATTCCCGCCCGCCCCGGAGCTCCAACACCGCTCCCGGGGATTGGGGTCACCTGCGCTCGCCCCCCCCTCCGGACCACGCCGGGTCGGAGGGGTGAAAAGGACGACGGCGACGCTGGTGCGAGGAGGGATTCCCGCCTACCCTGGAACTCTTACACTGTTCTGGGGTTCTTGGGCTACTTGCAATTGCTGTGCAGTTGGAATTGAGGACTTTCCTTTTGTGCCCTCTGGCCTATGTATGTATTTTGTATTGATCGTTTTAACTGTATTTTTTGATTAATTATTGTATTACTATTGCTGCTTATGTCTTTATTGCATTTCTGTATTATGATTATTATTATTTTTTGGTACTTTTGAATTTATATCCTTTGATTATATTGATCACATTGTTGCTATTGTTGTTATAATGTGTTTTATTTCTAATATTTATTGTTTAATTTGCTGTATTGTAACACTGTACCATTTGTAATTTTTGTATACTGTATCTGATTTACTTGTTGTAAGCCGCCCTGAGTCGGCCCTGGTCGAGTAGGGCGGGGTATAAATCGAATAAATGAATGAATCAACGCAGCTTTGGCAGAGATCTGGGTGGATCGGGTCCCAGAACCCAACCAGCCACTCAGCCTTTTTGTTTTGGGTACTTCTAAGTCCTATTTTGTAGTTTTGGGCACCAAGGGAGGCAAGGATACAACTTCGCTAGTTGAGTGGATCTATCTGCCGCACACGCCTACTAGGAACATCATATCCCCTTCGGAAATGTTAGCTGAATTAATTCAAAAAGGGCGCCTGAGAGCCAACGATCTCTCTGGGTATGATGTCAAGGAAATAGTCCTCCCGATCAGCAAAGAGCAAGTCTAGTACCTTATGGCGACTGGAGACTCACTCCCCATAGTCCTAACGGAGTACATGGGGGAAATAGGTTTTCATTATGCCTAAGACAAGTGGTTAATCTGCATACAGAGACGCTGTCATGCTAGGAGCCATCCTTTCTGATCATCCTTTACAGGACTCACTGACGGTTTTCACCGATGGCAGCAAAACATGGTCACTTGGCATGCCCTAGAGAAATGGGAGATTAAGATTACCCTGCCACAGAAGTCTGCCCAGAGAGTCTAAGTTGCAGTGGTTTTTTAGCCCTCCAATTATTTTCCAAACAGGACTTAAACATCATCACTGACAGCATGTAGGTGAGGAACCTCATTTACCAATTGCCAGGGGCATACGTCACTCCTACAATTGACAATAATTTAATGGCATTATTTCTTTCCCTGCAGCATTTTGTATGTCGCACACATTCACAGTCACCAAGGTTTACCCGGTTGGTTGTCGGAAGGCAACGATCGAGCAGACCAAGCAGTCAAAATAGCAGCAGGCCTCTTTGCCACACCTATCCAAAGCCATGCTTTTTTCCACCAGAATGTGAAAGCTCTGGCAAAGCAGTTCAACCTGCCTCTTGCCCAGGCACAGTGTGCAGGAATGCACTGCACGCCAGAATGGGGAATAAATCCCTGTGACCTCAAAGCCAACCAACTTTGGCAAATGGACGTAACACATTACCCTGATTTTGGAAAATGGAAATATTTACACATCACAGTGGACACTTTCTCTCACTATGCATGGGCTACTGCTCAAAAGGGAGAGACTGCAAAACATGTACAGAATCACCTATTGGCCTGCATAGCTATAATGGGCAAACCTGAGGCCATAAAAACGGATAATGGCCCCTCGTATGTTTCCATGGCCGTGACAAGCTTTGCTGGACTTGGGACATCAAACTAACCAATGGCATTCCTTACAATTCCACAGGGCAAGTGATCGTGGAATGAACTAACCGTACTTAGAAATCCCTTTTAGAAAAACAAAGAAGGAGTGATGAGACTGGACATACCCTTCCGGACTTCCAACCTAGGCTATACACCATTTTTATTCACCTATAACCATTTAAATCAAACTTTTTCAGAATTCTCCCCTCAGGAACAGCATTTCCAGAGTGCGGCAACACTCCTGCAGCCGGAGGTCTATTACCACCAGATGCTGAACCCCACTTGAACGGGTCCCGTTAAGCTAATAACTTGGGGGAGGAGTTATGCAGCTGTTCTCTCCCCTACAGGTACACTTTGAATACCAAGCAGGTGCGTGAAACCGGCCTTAAGACACCCGCATGGCGTAGTATCAGCTCCCCCAGAACCCAATCCTGGAGCTCCAGCAGATGGAAGTCCGGCCTCAGCTGCCGAAACCGAGGAAGTGCAAGGCCCCCAGGGTAGCACCAGCCGCCCCAGTGATGTGGGGACAGATCAAATGCCTTAGTGACCAAGCAGCCACCTCTTTGCAGGACCAAGAAAAGGACAATACACCAGAGAACTTTACAGCAGCCATCATTGCCCAGCTCACGTACAACTTGCTGCACATCTTGCTCATTTTGGCATATGGACTTCCACTGGGGAGGGGGGGCGCAAACTCACCAGAGATCAACCTCAACATGTGCGTACGACATGCACACTACATGTTTGACATTCATGGCCAGGGCACAGTTTTATTCTACGAGAACCCTGTCACTGATTCCACTTTCTCCTTCATGCCCACTTTGATCAACAAACCTTCCATTGTGTTCTCTCAGTTACAACATCTCAATCAGCCCAGCAGTCTGTTTTCCCAACCACCCCAATAACTGAATGATGTTAAGTGGAGATATATGAAATTCTGTGTGTTTACCAAGTGTATGTATTATTGTTACTGGAATAGGGGAACATGGAGCCACAAGTGGGAGGATTGGAACAAAGCGAGCAGGGTTTTGCACAAGTATGGGAATTATTCCGGGTGCTCTGATTATTTCTGGCTGTGGGGAGGGTATAATAGTTCTTAAAAGAGTTTTTTTGACTTGTCGAGCTCGACATGGAGGGACATTTATGGGTTTTCCCCAATGTATTCCACTGCCTACACAGGTTCCGGGGACATTTGCTCTAGGTGGCAGTTACAGGACCCCAACTTATGGTTTTTCTTCGATGGTATCACCACCAATTTTCATCCCGGTGCCTATCAGTGTGCATGACTAGGGTACCCAATCTTCCCAGTACAGGTAGAGAAACCCAGATCTCCCCTTCGACACCCCGCCGATGCCGAGAGGCCGTAGGTCCATCAGGGCCACAGTGCTCGGACGAAGTCATTACTGATGTCCAGCTGAGCGACATTTCCTACCCCAGGGGGAGGGCCTCCGCAGCAGCAGTTACCAGAGTTTTGACTCTGGGCGCCTATCCAGGAATCATTGCGCAGGAGAACCGCAGGTCCATTCTTGGTCTCACATGCCGGTTAGAGAAATCCATTAATGCCATTGGGAGAATAGTTAGGGACCTCCAGTCGGAGATGGAAGAACTTAGCCAAATCATCATGCAGCATAGAATTGCCCTGGATTAACTACTTGCCAAACAGGAAGGTTTTTGCAGGGTGGTCAGGAGAAAGGGCTGTCAACTAAGATTTCACAATCTGAACTGAACCATTGAGGACGAGTTGGATAGCCTTCAGAATGTTCTAAAAAATAACATACAGACTGGTAATTTGCTGTCATCCTTATGGGATAACCTGTGGTCCTGGCTCCCATCTCTACAGTGAGTCAGACAAATGGTACAATGCTTGGTTATTGGCTTGCGATTCTAATCATTGGTTGCTGTTGCCTTCAGTGTTTACCTTCCCTGCTTTCAAGGTGCATACCAGCGTTCAAACCCAAATACCAGCAGGGCCCCCAAGAGGAGTTGCCCCGGTTGTATAAGGCATTGCAGCAATATGCCCCAAAATAAATAATATAAGAAGGGGAGATGGAGGGGTGCCCCAGCCTTAGCCCCCAAAAGTGTCCTTAGCCTGCCCGAGAAATGCCCCTAGACCATAGCCCCCAGCTTCCAAAAGGGAAGGCCACCTGGGGTCAGTGCCAAAACGCACAACTGCAACATCCTTCATGGACACCCCCCAGACTAAGCTGATGAGTGTGAATCCTTATTGGACCCGCAAGACAGCTCCTGGAGCCATTAACTCCTAATCTTCCCCACCAGACCATCCTCATTATCCCCACTCCACAAACCCTTGTTTGCCCATGTCTTCTGGTTGCCCTCTGTGGCATGTATGTCCGCTAATGTACAACCAATGTACACAAAACCCATTGTTTGAACCTACTTCCTCTTAGCCTGTCATGGGCGTGTGCTGCGCTAGGCACATATGGACTGAGGTATTTTTGGCCAGGTAATAAAAGGAGGTCGCTCGGCGCTCCTCGCTGTCACCGCACCTTGATGCCTTGACCCACGTCTGTGTCTGATTATTCCCCACGAGCGGCCCTGATCCCTACAGAATTCCAGTTCCTTTTGGAACTTTATTGGCATTTTATTACCTAATCTGCATATTGCTAATCTGTTCAGTTTGTAAACATAAATGACCAGGCATTGAAACCTATCATAGATTTCCCTAGCCTAAGGCAGACCCTCTCATACTTTGAAGCAGCAAAGTTCTTATGCTGGCTTCCTAAATAGGTGTGACTCTCTGTCAGGTAGAACTGGTCCTATAATAGTGGGATAATGGGCTTTGCTGTCCTTACAGGGGCATTATACATTAGGTTATAATTAATGGGGGAAAAACAAACCACTTTGTTTCAAAACAGTAACATGCTAAAACCTCCTAAAGGTGAGCTGTAGGGCTCTTAATTCTAGAATACCAGGATTCTAGAATTTAATAGTAGCCCTTAGGCTAGGTCAGGTTTTCTGGCATATGTCTGCTGTCAGGCTTTACAAAATTTAATACTGTTGTATGGCGAAAAATATATTCTGCTTGAAGGTACTTTTTTTTTAAAAAAATGACAGAATAAAGAATGGACACTGCCTGCTGAGCAGAAGAAAAACACTTTCACATACAAGCATACAAACTACAGCATGAGAGCTAATTATCTCAAATAGATGTTGTCAAGAAATAACAGTGTGACTATTTGGGATAGAAGCACCTAAGGAAAGAAAGAGCCATAAGAAACAATTTCAGTGAATAAAAAGAAAAATTGTTATTACAGGAAATGGGGCATTCAGTGAAATATACGGACACACAATCCCTCATTTTATTTAATTTCATTCTCAAAATTATGATTCGTAAAACAGTGGCATAGCTTAGAATTTTAAAATAATTTTTCCTCCACCTCTATTGAAGAATTGAGTGAATAAAAGCATACCGAAAGTTTAGGCATCCATGAAAATATTGATATTAAGATGCACATTAGAGCATGAAAAATCCTGCCTAAGCTCAGTCATTGAAGAAACAAAGTAGTAATCAAACCTCATTAAAGACATAGTTTATAGGTTGTGGAATATTCATCACGATGGCTGTAACAAAATGATAAATTCACAAGCATAGAATGATGTATCCCAGAAGATGGCTTGGGCAAACAATACATCTATCTTTCATTATCAAATTAGTTCTTAATGAACATAACTGGCATTGAGCTCCATTTCTAGAGACTGGTGATAAATGTGTGCTAAAACCTTTGACTTTTCCACCACCAAATTATTTTTGTTATTTTTTGGGGGGAAACTATAGTATGATTTATTTAAAAGAAAATTATGAATTTGCAAGCTATTCTTTGGTGGAGGGAAGCCCATTCCCTTCCTCACAATTAACTGGTTTACCCTTGGGAGTAAATATATAGGAGTGCCTTGAGTTAAATGATTTTCATTAAGCACATTTACAATATCAACAGGATTTTGACTTCAGTTAGCTACAGAGTAGTCCCATTAAATAAATGGTACCGACATTTATCAGTAGCTGACATAATAAGTGCTCATTAATTCAGCAGGTTGGAACTAAACACTCAGTTTAGATCAAATGCAAACAAAACATTTTTCAACAGCCAAAAATAGTTGAAATAAATGTATTTGATTTGGCATGAAAGAGGGGGAAAATTGGAAAAACCTGACATAGTTTGAGTGTTACATTCAAGCAAGCACAAACTTTACCTTCACAATTATTTTTGCAGAAATACTTGTGACATATCAGAAATACTGTCTAACTACTCAGTATCCCATATTTCTCTTACATTATTGAGACTGAAGGGAGAGATTAAAGTAAGAAAAGGTTCTGGCTCATTAATGTCAGCACACCTAAAGATCTATCTGTGATTATAGGATGGTTACATGGGGGGCAGTTAATTGCCACTCTGATTTCAAATTGGACTTGTTTTGCATTCACTTGAATTAGCCAAATTAATGTTTATTGATGTTGCTCATTATGTCACTAAGGAAAGTCAAATAAAATTTTTATTACAGTCCAAGACCAGCATAGAACAGCTCAGGGAACAGAAAATAAAATAAAACCCCAGTTAATGTTTGCACCTTACAATGTTAAAACCAAATAACGAAGGGAAATATGAGGGGAAATTTGCACTGCACAATGTTAAGTTAATGTTGTGTGGTGCATCCATATCCCCCCAGATTTCCTCCAGAGATCTCTGCCGCAAAGCTGGCAGGGCTGCTCTCCCCCTGGGAAGCACCTTCCCAGAGACCAGCCCTGTTGTCACCTGGATTAACAAAGCCCACGATAGATGCTATGGCTCCTGGGCATTCATTGGAAAATGGACTATGGGTCTCAACTCACTCTGCTAGGCAACCAGGGCTTGGAGTTGATAAGCTACTGGAAGACAATAAGAAACACAGAAGAATCTGGATGAGAGAAGAAAAATATTCAATTATGAAAACTTATTACCAATCTGAGAATCAAAACATGGATTTCAAAAACGTATGTGTAATGGACCTGTTGCTCCCAAGTAGATCCTTGGGCCTACAAGTAAGTGAGATCACACCTGAATTGTTGTACTGTGGCTAAGCAATGCAGGATTTTAGCTTGCCTTCTCACATGTCCTGACCTGAGTCAGTCTGTTAGTAAGGTACTAGTGGATACAAAAATAAATAACTCTAGTCAACTTCATGTCTCTTAAAGATATATTGTAGCAAAACCAGTTATATATTTCTTAGTTTCAGTAAGCAAAACAATTCTAGGCAAATGAAGCAAATTTAGTTCAGAAAGCACATTAAAAATAATGAAACCTATCTAAGTGTGGAAGCCCTGAGAACTCCCTCTTAGCTTGAAAGTGACTACATTATTGCAGAGTTCACAGCACACCCATAGACTTACACAGCATGGAGCAGAAGAGCAAAAGGGCCATCCTCCCTTCTCCCTTCCTTTTTATCTCCTTCAACAAGTCCTACCCTCTGTCCCCTCCTCTGAAGGGTCCCAGCCAATGACCATACACAGTACTACATGTCTATCACAAATTAGGTTTCATTTCTCCAAGAACATGAGGTTGAGAATGTTATTCTAGCAAGCAGTTCCTGCCCAGTGACAACCCATAATGCAACACTGCCATCTCCCTCCAGTGAACAGCACACAGAAATCCACATAACTATTCTAAAAAACCCAGAGGCCCCATTTCTATCCCATGACAGTATGTACCAAATTTTGAAAGAAAATCACCCAGATTTGGAAATTGGTGAGAAAAGACTAAGGACCAGAGATGTGTTATTTTGAAACACAAGTTCTTCACTGAACTCAAATTACAAGAGAATGTAAGCAGATCAGTGCAAGATCCAGACATGAGCATAATTTATAAGGCAGCTAATTCACAAAGTAGAGGAGGAAAGAGAAGAGACCAATAGGGCCACTGTACAACTAATAACAACACCTGGAAAAGTTCTTATAGCACCAATGGCCAGTGAGAAATTAGTTGAAAAGATTTAAACTCAAATGAAAACAGAAAGCAGAAAGAGTCCCACTGCCAAAACTGAACCAAGTTAATAAGAACTGGTTTTGAAAATCCAAAAGAGTCAAGGGATTAAAAATGTAAAAGCAAAATGGAAAATCCATTTGAAGTTGAAAATTAAAAGTATTCGATTGGATTTGAGTAATCTGAAGAATCTGAGACAAGGAAATCTAAAAAATAGGAAGATCAAAAGCAAGCCTGATAACAAAGTATGACAAAGTATGGGCAACAAGGGAATTACAGTTATAATTGGAGAGTTGAAATAAAGAGTTGTGGCCATTGCAGAAAAAAATCAAGCTATATGATAACTAAGTGTAATGCAGTTTCAGCAAAATTCACAGTTTCTAGTTAACCAAACATTATTTTTACAAGATCCTTGAAAATGAGCATGAAACCAGCACAAGCAAAAAGCCTAACAGAGAAAGCACTCTGAAATTTTGGAGAAGCTTGAGGGAAAACAATAGGAAGCATAATGAAGATGCAATATGGACCAAACAGGTTGAAAATCTAGCTGCAAACTGGAAAAACAAACCTATACATGGTCAAAACATAGAAGGCAAGGCTGACCCAAAGCAGACATGGGGATGATTAAGAGCAGAAGTTTTGAAGAAGGAAACGGAAGCTCAGGAACAAGTTTTGCCAACAGATTTCATGAAGACAAAAATACAGCAAGTATCCAACAATAGCAAATTCCGCTTTGTAATGAAAAGGATGAAACTAGATCATCTGATCAGCGGATGCAGCAAAATTTCACAGACTGATTATTTGCAACGGCATAACAGGATTGCAAAAAATTATTATCTATTGGAAACTTTGCCAGATGTTTGAATTTAAATGCAGAAACAATCATTGGGAACATCAGGTAGAAAAAGTTTTAGAAAATGAGAGAGTCAAGATTCTGTGGGACTTTAAAATTCAAAAGACAGACACACTACACACCTGATATAGCTGTTCTGGAAAAAAAGAAGGCCTGGTTTATTGACATTTCTATATCTGGAGATGCACAAAGATAAACAGCTGGAGAAAATCACAAAATATTGTGATTGCCAATTGAAGTTGTGCGTCTATGAAGGAAGAAAAATTTTGTTATTTCTATAGTGATTGGAACCCTTGGAGCAATACCTAAATGACTCCCTAGATACTTAGAAATTTTGGACATCCTAACTCTCCAAAACAACAACAACAACCAACTCTACTAGGAACTGCATATATACTCAGATGTTACCTTAACACTTCTTAGGTCCTTGGTTAGGGCTCGAACTGTTAATTTTATTCCAGTCCTTGACTGTGAATCAAATGGTTGATTTGTATACTACTACTACTACTACTACTACTACTACTACTACTACTACTACTACTACTACTACTACCCCTCCATGGAATAGTACCTTGATGTGATAGAGGGGCTTGCGTGTTCACAAGAACCAGACTAAATCTGTTCCACAATCCACAGAATAACTGTTTGTGGCTAAGGTTGGTTCATTATTGCTTGGTCAAGTCAACACACCAAGTGCAATAACATTTGATTTTGACTCTTGAAAACTATTTCTATGGGTGCCAAATGGAAAATAATGACCAATCAAAGTGCATGGGTTGAGGTCTCGTTTTCACAAAATGCAATAAATCAACAGGACTTTTCTACACCAGGCATAGGAAAAGACAAAGTTAATGAAGTACCAAAGCAATTGATAGATTACATAGTAAGATGCTGTATTTGGAATGCAGATACTTAAACAATTAATCACAGGAGGAGGAAAAACCTCCACAAAACAGAATACAATCTGATTAGTTATGATTACTATCCACTTCTGAGTTTCATCTTGGTTAATAAGCTTGATAGGAGACTTGGTAATAAATGTCTGTAATCTTTCAAAAATGTTTCTCTATTTTCATTTAAATGTATACAAAGTAGGGGGAAGTAAGTTGTGTCTCCATTATATATTTTTAAGCTTTGTAAAGCCTCTATTGTCCTCTGCTAGTGGAATATTTGCCTCTTACCCTGCATTGCTCATAATCAACTTGGTGATCTGTCTTATGCCCACACATCAGTGCCTTTATAACTACAAGTGGAATTAGCATCACTCTCCTGGGATATTCAACTGCCTCATCACAACCAATTTGTCACAATGAGAATCTAATTAAATGCATTATTCTTATTCAGAGGAGAAGCAAACAGTTGGACTACTTTCCTGGCTTAGGCATGCATGTCTACCTCCTCCTTTCTACCATATAGATCCTGCTTTGTGCTGTCAGACCCCATGGGATGGCCTCAGGCCCTTGCGTGTTACAAATTCAGTGAATCTAAGCTTCCCTTTCCCTACGTTTACTCTGCCATTTACTATAACAGTTGGATGAATAAGTTCCCGTATATTCAAAGGGTTCATGCTTTGGGGTAAGCATTGAACCGAACATTTCTCTGTTCTCTTTAATCATTCAATTTTCTTCCTTTCTTTCACATCCCAAAATGGAAACCTCAAAGCCTCAAGGTGGTGGTAACAGGGAAATTCATATAGATGATGTGTTGAGTTGTCAACTTATTTAGATAGGTAGTCACAGTTATGGAGTAACTGAGTATGTCAAGCAGGAGGTCAAAAATTCAGTGAAGAGTTTCTGTAGAATCAATTAATATAACAAAGAGCAGTGCAAACTTTATTATTCCCCTTTCAATCTGTACAAAAGTAAGGCGACAATAACTCATAATTATAGCTCTATCTCTGATTTATTCATTATGATCAGAAGCTGATGTCAGCAGACTATTCACTTGTGTCAATTGGGGTGGGGGGGGGAATGGCATGTAGCAAATTATTTAAAGAATGAAAAAGCAGCAACCTAGAATTTAATGAAATCTGTCTTGCAAGAATAACCTGAGCAAGAGAAAATTTTATCCAAACCCTTAGGTTCCTTACAAGTCCTGATTAAACCAATTTGAATAATCTTGAGCTACCTATCAGAGGTATTTCATTGTGAACCTCATATTCCTGGATTCTTCATATTCCAGCAATTGTGAAATGCCAGAGGAAGCAGACATCATCTGACATGAACCTGAGATAGTGATGCTGGGAGATACACCACCTAAAAATATGGCAACTTTAAGGGATCCTACTAATCATTATTTTCATGGGACCTTTGGTATTTAGCTTGTGCTTAGTTTAAGTCTAGATCAGAAGATTCAGTATATGGGTGAAAATTATACCTCTTAGCAGATGTAAATCCACATTTATCTTTGTGCGTGAGAATGAGAAACAGCAGTGTTTTTCTATGGTTTGAGAAATGACTATGGATGAGAGCTCCTGTACTTGAAAGCATGCTTTTTTCTGGCAACTGTATAAATGGTCCCCCGCTACGTGAGAGCTTTGTCAGGGTGCAGGGGCTTGAGCTGTCTAACTAGGCAGTGTTGCCCATCTCTTGTCAATTATGTTAGGCCGGGACTAAAACTCACCAAAGTGTCCTACATCGGATCCCTTGGACAAGGTAAAAGCAGAGGGCACACGTCATGGTCCGCCTAGCCAGTGGGTCACATGACATCCAAATGGCTAAAAAATTGATATGCAAATGGACTTGATTTCTCAAGTCCATTTTGCATGTGTGAAATGTCATTGTGTAGATGTCTACCAATGCGCAGACCCATTGCTGAATAATGACTCCAAGGTAGCCAAGATATAAATGGCAGAAACTGCACAGAATTAAAATAGCTCCTGACAGACTTTTAAAAATTAAAAGCACTGGATGGATTTGCATATATTTGATAAATATAGCATGGTGGCAATGAAAAGTTTACTTCGTAAAAGGAGAAGACATTAGTTTTATGAAGAAGAGTCATTTTGCACAAATTGTGGGAAGCTCAACAATTAGCAACTTAGTCTGTTACAATCATATATGTTGTTTGAACAAAGGTATTAGGTAGAGGTGATAGAAGAAGAAATACTAAATCTTGTCTCTTTGAAATTATACACAGTCTCACACTGGGAACAAAATTATACCTCGATATTTCAAGCCTCCTGCACCGGTTAGAATCATAGAACTCAGAAAGAGCATCATGGATCAGAATGGAGAAGTCACACTTTCCCTAGATAGCTAATCTTATTTGCATTTAAATAGAAGATTCAACAGGAAAGCAGAGAAGCCAGAACAGACAAACAATTCCTAGTACAGTGATACCTCACATAATGAACACATCGTATAGTGAAAAATTTCACACAGCGAAGCATTTGTTATGCAATGACGATACCCAAATAACAATTTGTTTCTGTTATGCGGGTTTTTTGGTAACCGGTGTATGCCCGCTTAATGGGAACCCCGGTTAATGAACTTTTTCCCCATTATGTGGTGCATCTCCCATAGGGAACCGCATAACAAAAAAAAAATTCATAGTGAAGAGCTCCGTGGAACAGAGTTTTTTCATTATGCAGGGTTCTACTGTATGCCCAAGTAGGAAAAAGAATAGGAAAAATATAGGATAGGGTTCAGAAGATGTAGGGGAACTAGAGACCACATTGCAAACATACGTTGGATCATGGAGAAAACAAAGGATTATCAGAAACAAGTCTACGTCTGTTTTATTGACTACACCAAGGCTTTTGACTGTGTGAACCACAACAAAATGTGGCAAGTACTTAAAGAAATGGGAATACCAGAACACCTCATATGCCTCATGAGAAATCTGTACATGAATCAAGAAGCAACAGTTAGGTCAGAACACGGAATGACAGAGTGGTTTGGAATAGGAAAAGGAGTAAGACAAGGTTGCATTTTGTCACCCTACTTATTCAATCTATACACAGAACACATAATGTACAATGCAGGGATGGAGGAATCACAATATGGGATCAAAATTGCTGGGAGGAACATTAACAATTTGAGATATGCAGACGATACCACTCTAATGGCAGAAGGGACGTGCATGGATGGCAATCGCTGTTTGGGCGCGCTTTGCGGTCCTTACCGGTGTTATCCGCCACACAGGGAGGAGGCATTTTGTTTTTACTCTCCCCCTCCTCCATCCGACAATTTGGTCACCAAACCACCATGCAGTTCAACCAGGAAGAATTGCAAACCCGCGTCCGACAGGTACACACCATCAGCGCGAAACAGGCGCTGGTCCTCAATCCTGAGGTCAGGATGCTCAACCACCATGCCAATATCCCTCCGGGCAAAGAAATGGGCAACTGCTCAGTTAACCCGCCTACAGGCACTGTCAATGTGCCGAGGGTCACCAGGGCTGTGGATCACCGCCCGGGAGACAATATTGGACCATATGATGTGAACTGCTGGCCACAACCGGTGCATAAGAGACAGATCTCTGTGGATGGCCATGATGAGGCCTATCCCAGTGATGAGACACAGATCATGCCTCCCAGATGCATGGCTACAATATCCGGGGGTAGGACACCCCACCCCCTGTTGGCATAGATGTAGGGCATAAGCTGACACCACCTCATCCCCTGGAAACCACGCCACATAAGGAAAGCACGTTCCCTAAGACCCAGATGAGGACCCTCCAGAGAGCAAGATAGAGATGAACCATATAGGAGAGGGCATGGTCAACCGGCAGCAGCCATAACTCTGGAAGTTATGGAAGTAAGCAAAGTCATCACATGCTAACTCATATGCCCTGCGAATACACGGAGTGAGAGAAAGGTTAAGTGCCCTGTTCACTTCACCTCGCCACAGGTCCATATGTCATCTGGGAGAAGCAATGGGTGCTCCCGAGCCTCAGGGGCCAGTATCCTGAACCGGGACATCTACAAGCGGGACAGGGCATCGGCTATACAGTTATCAAGGCCCGGAATATGGCAAGCCTTGAAAACAATATTGAGCCTAAGGGCCAATAATACAAAAGGCCTGACCAGCTGCATGGCCTTAGGAGAGCAAGATGTTTGGCTGTTGACTATCTAAACAACTGCAGCATTATCACACCAAAAAACAACAACCCGGGAGTTCACCTAACAATCCCCCACAGCATGAGGGCCCCCAGGATGAGAAAGAACTCAAGGAAGGTCAGGTCCCTGACCAAACCGGAGTCGTGCCAAGAGTGGGGCCAAGAGTCACAACACCAGTGCCCATCCCAATAAATTCCATACCCATGGGACCGAGAAGCATAGGAATGGACCTGGAATTGGGACGCAAGGAGAACGACACCCCATTAAAGTCAGAAAGGAAAGACAACCAGACCTGTAGGTTGGCTCAGATGCCCCTGTGTAACTTTTTGGTCACGCCCATTATTGCATCGCAAAGGCAGCGAGCAAACGCGTGGCCGGGGGCAACCACGCGGCAGGCGAAATTTAGATGACCGTGTAGTTTCTGCAACTCCCGGACTGTAATCCTACGCTAGCCAGGAGGGCACTGATCTTAAGCACCACATGGTCCACCTTGTCTGCTGGTAAGCGGGAGGACTGTGCCACTGTGTCCAATTCAATGCCCAAAAAGGTAAGGGTAGTGGTCAGGCCTTCAGTCTTCTCAGGAGCAAGGGGGACTGCCATCTCCGCCATGAGCTCCTGTAAACAGTGAAGCGCATGGCTGCAATCGTCAGTGCCAGCCAGCCTGCCCAACAGGAAACCATCCAAGTAGTGGGCCACGTCCTCCATGCCTGCCCTGCGGACTAGTGCCCAATGCAAGAACGAGCTAAATCACTCGAAGGCGGAGCATGATATGGAGCAGCCGAATGGCATCACGTGATCCACAAAATACTGGCCCTCAAAACAGAAACCCAGTAGTTCAAAATCATCCAGGTGGACCGGTAGCAGGCGAAAAGCCAATTTAATCTCTGACTTGGCAAGCAAAGCCCCTGGCCCACACGAGCGCACCATACAAACCAACTTGCCAACCCCAGGGCCGGAAGAGCTGGATAAGGCACAGGACAAGTTGCCGTGGGCGCCACATGAGGCATGGGCCACGGACTAGTGGTAGGAGCAACAGCCTGCTGCGGCCAGGGCACTGGGCTGCCTGAGTCAGTGGGGGGGGAAAGGGCATGAGTGCTAGCATTAACCACATACTAACCAAGCCCCTAGTCACCGGCTGCCTCCACTGGAGGTTCCGGGGGGGGTTCATCAGAATCCCCTGCTGCTCCATCGGGTTCATCAGCCACATGGCCCCTTGCCCGCTGAGTCGGCAAATCGGCTCTGGCCTCAGGCTGCGGGTCAGGCTGGGTGGCCTCGACCTGGTCCAGATGCTGCCATATGGATGGGAGAAGGCCACACCAGTCAAAAGTGGCGGGGTCTTGGGCCTCTCTAGCCACCCGCCTAGCCGAGCATCTGGTGGCTGGTAGAAGGTCGAGGCCCGCCATGCGCTCGAATGCAGCCAGGTGAGCGAACACCGTGGCTGGGTCCAGGGGCATGGCTTCAAGAGGCCTGGAAGCCACTCCCTCAGGGGGCCTCCTCACCACCCTAGAGGGGCGAGCGGTCGCCTTCTTAGGAGCCATTGTGCTACCAAGCCGGGAAACTTTCCTTTCCCCCGGAAGTGGCAGTACCGCCAAAAAGAGGGCCAAAGAGGAGGGAGGTGAGCAGGCCTCTGAGCACTCCATGAGGCCAAAGTGTGCGGGAGCTCAAGTTGCTCAAACACACCCTGGGAGGAAACTGAAAGCACCGCTCGCCGTTGGCTCGCTTCCCCCTTTTAAGCTGTGCGGGGGCTGGCCCTGCCCACCAGGCTCTTGCCTGGTCATGTCTCCTGTCGGACGCGGGTTTGCAATTCTTCCTGGTTGAACTGCATGGTGGTTTGGTGACCAAATTGTCGGCTGGAGGAGGGGGAGAGTAAAAACAAAATGCCTCCTCCCTGTGTGGCGGATAACACCGGTAAGGACCCTAAAAGATCCCGGTGGGCAGGCAAGAAAGGAAACATCGCTGGTTGGCAAAAATGCACCCTGGGATAGGGCACTGTTAAGTTTGGCAATTAGCAGTACAGTAAACAGTCCGCACAGTAAATAAGTACAATATCGAAATGTGGACTGTTTGTTTTGAAAGGGGATCAAACAATTGGAACAAGGAAAATTAAAATTCATAACAATAAGGAAAGGTAATTAAATGAGAGAATTGGACAAAGGACCTTACCGGTGCTACATTGAACCACTGTGCAGTTATAGACAGAAGTTAAGTTTTAAAGTTAAAGTTAATAAAGTGGCCCATATTTTTTAAACCAAAACAACCTGTGTCTGTCTCCTTATTCCAGGGGTGAGTGGGGCAAAGTGAGGAAGACCTAAATAATCTATTGATTGGGCTGAAGGAGGAAAGTGCAAAAGTTGGCTTGAGACTCGATATCAAGAAAACCAAAATAATGGCAACAGGCCCTATCAGTACCTGGAAAATAGATGCGGAACAAGTAGAAGCAGTGACAGATTTTACCTTAGGAGCTAAGATTACTGCGGATGGTGACTGCAGCCATGAAATAAAAAGACGACTAACTCTGGGGAGACAAGCTATGAGAAATCTGGGGAACATAGTAAAAAGTAGAGACATCACCTTAAAAACAAAAAATGCATAGTCAAAGCAATGGTATTCCCCGTGGTAATGTATGGGTGTGAGAGCTGGACCATTAGGAAAGCTGAGCGTAGAAGAATAGATTCCTTTGAGGAGTTGTGTTGGAGGAGACTGTTGAGAGTCCCCTGGACAGCAAAGAGAACAAATAGGTCAATCTTAGAAGAAATCAACCCTGACTGCTCATTGGAAGGTCAAATAGTGAAGATGAAGCTTAAATACTTTGGACATTAAATGAGAAGAGAGGATTCACTTGAGAAGGCCTTGATACTGGTAAAGGTGGAGGGCAAAAGAAGAAGGGGACATCCAAAGATGAAATGGATGGATGGTGTAGAAGCACAGAGCTGGGCGGGATGAGGAGGATGGTGGGCAATGATCCATAGTGTCGCAAAGGGTTGGAATCGACTGTGCGACTGAACAACAACAAGGAGCTTTATTTATACCCCATCCTCCTGGTGAACACACCACTCAAGGCGGCTTAAAACATATATATGTTAATTAACATATATATGTTAGTTAATTAACTCCCCTGAAGAGTTTCCCAATTAACTCATGTAAATATGGCATATGGATTCTGCCAGATCGCAGTTCTTTTGCATGCAGCCTGTACATGATAAATACTGATGATTTGCCTCATTAAATCACTGGTCTTCGCTCCATCTTGCCTCGTGTCTCATTGCTTGACATACAATATAGGTAGATGTTTCCTGTGGTATCCGCGCACACAATTGGTATACTGGCCCTGACAGAACCCCGGTGATGGGTGGGTGATCACCTCGTTACCAGGGGTTCCTGAAGGGACAGAATTTGGGGGAGAGGAATATTAGATAGGGTTTAATTCACCTACAGCTGACCTGACAAACAGCTCGGACAATAGGAAGCTAATGACTAACTCGCTAGTCATGTAATGGGTAATCTCGCATCTGCGGATTACCTTAAATCCTAAAACCAAAACCAGCCACATGTTAACCCCAGATAGCTTGGAACAATGGAGTTCCCCTGTCATTGATTAAGTTAGTTAATTAACTCCCCTGAAGAGTTTCCCAATTAACTCATGTAAATATGGCATATGGATTCTGCCAGATCGCAGTTCTTTTGCATGCAGCCTGTACATGATAAATACTGATGATTTGCCTCATTAAATCACTGGTCTTCGCTCCATCTTGCCTCGTGTCTCATTGCTTGACCAGTCTCCTCCGGGACCCAACCGCCGCTTCGTGGCCCTGATCCAACAGTTTCCCTTGCTTGAAAGCCAGTCTTATCCGACTCTAGAGTTCAGTGCTCATTTCTGTTTCAAAGCCGAAGAGCCATTGCTGTCTGCATCTGCAGACATTTCCGTGGTCATGTGGCAGGCATGACTAGACACCGAAGCACACAGAACACTGTTACCTTCCCTATTTATCTATTTGCAATTTCTTGCTTTCAAACTGCTAGGTTGGCAGGAGCTGGGACAAAGATGGGAGCTCATTCCATCATGCTGTATTCAGGAACCGAACTGCTGATACAATACAATATCACAGATGCAAAAAAGTTACAAGTACAAATTACTAATTGCAATTAATTACTTATTACAAATCAGAAAAATACAATAATAAAAAGATATGACAGATGACTCACTAAGTTGTTTAACAAGGTTACACAGGATTAAGGAAAGGAAACGCAACATGCATAGACACCTGCAAACTATTCATGTTCTCTGGTTGCCCAAACAAAGTTTAGCCACGTAGAAACAGTGTTTGTGTGTGGAGGATGTTCTCCAGCAGAGCTTTGATCAGTGCACTAGGGATGTAAATCCTCACTTTGTGTGATTCTCACACACAAGAATATAAATTGATTCTTCCCCCTAAAAGTGGGCAAATAATTTTGTGATACTATCAATAAGAGAGAAGAATTCACTTTCCCTCCATCTTTCTCTATCTTTGCAAACAAAACAACATTGTTCATGTAATGTTTTAATGAAAATAATACATTGCTCAAAATCAAGTATAAAGGTGATTTGGCAGTTACTCTTTTTTACATGATCATTAAAGGAAGAGAAAAATGGAGGGATGTTTTTGCATATCTACTAGCAATCTGGCAGTCATCCCCCCTGCCCATGTTTATGTTTTCTACATCAGTCTGAATTCCATATTCTTCCGAATTTATGGAACTCATTTTTGCATCTGTTTGGGTTCACATGCTAAGCAGCATATCTCCCTGCCAACATTCTCCCCCTCCGTTTCCTAAACTGAATAGTTTATGTAATTAACATCCAAGGCAATAAGTGAACTATTGTTCCACACATAATGTCTGTACCAATTGCCTGCCAACTCACTGTCAATACCAGTATTTACCTCATTATTTTGTCAATCCCTTTGCGTTCTATCAAGCAAAGAGAGAGCTCTTTTGTGCAGCCAAATTCCATTCTGTTCACAATGTAAAAAGCCAAACCTTTTCAGTTCAGGTGTGGGTATGCCCGCATGCACAATTTGATTTCGCTGTGCCCCTAGTAATAGAGAAGGAAGCTGGCAAGTCCTTCCTACTCTCTGCTTTGTAGACAGATCTTCATGCCAGAATTATTTAAGGTTTTTTAAAAAAAGAATCATGTCATCTCAATTTCAAAACAAAAGAGGTTTTGTCTGAATGGACATGATAAGCACAATACAGTTGATAGCAGCTCAACAATTACATTGTGTTATGGGACAGCATACGCATATGAGGTACAGTGGTACCTCATATGAGGTACAGTGGTACCTCATACAACGATTTTAATCCATTCCACAGGGCTCGTTTGTTGTACGAAACAATTGCTATATGATGCATGCATCGTATAGCGATTTTCCTTATGGGATGCATCGTACAACGATTTTTTTCACTAAGTGGTTTTTCCCACTGAAAAATAGTTGTATGATTTTTTCCATAGGGAATATTGTTATGTGGGACAACCCCCCCCCCAAAAAAAACACAAACCTAATTGTTACACGATTTTGTTGCTATACTGGGTGATTGTTGTATGAGGTTCCACTGTACTAATGTCCCAGTAGGCGGGTTGCTAATAAGAATGTTGGCAGGGGCCAAAGATCATACTGCCAAAATCATCCTGCAAGACAGGTGTATCTACCACTAGTTACCTTCAGATTTAGGTTCATAATATATTTGCCACATTGTATTGTTGATGTTTTCATAAGACTGCTTACTATGGGAACAGTGGCACCATAAGTAAATGGCAACCTTGACACTTAGTTAATAGCAAAGCTTGGAACAAACAAAATGAAACTCCGAGAATCCCCATCGGAAATAGTCACCTAGCCCTAGTCCTGTATTGCTTTCTGAGTTATCTGAGCCTTGATGCATTGCATGATTTCTCTACTGATCCCAAGTCTTTGAAGCAGAAAAGTCATAAATGAGGTTGAATATTCATGCAGAAAACACTCCCATTTGAATTTGGATCTCACAATGCTGCTGTTCTGTTGTATGATTTCTTAGGGACTCCCTAAAGGCTCCCACTGCCTGAACTGAGAAATGCTGATCCTCCCTTTACGTTGCCTTTAAATGCAATCTATTCCCTGATCACACACTGCACCTTATTCTTTAATGCCCCTATCTTAGATGAGGTTGATGAAGTATCTGAGAGCTGAAAAGGTGTCTCACATTGTCTTGGTCTGTATTGCCTCATGCAGTAGCTGGGCCTCAAAATACTGCTAGAGGTCTTCTACTGTGATTTGACTCATGCTTGTTTATTGTATGAAGAAAGTCATCATTTTGAACCTGGAGCTCTCAGTGATGCTGATCTGTCAAATTATTTCCATGAGTGGCTCAGGCTGCCTTCCGATACAACATGAAGTGGCAGAAGCACCATAGAAAGGTAAGGCATATCCTCTTCTACCCCACAAGATGAGGAGAACTGTATGTAGAGTTGCATTGGCTGAAGAAAATAGTTTGATTAAGAAAATGGTTTGCTATTTCCTAAATGCCTGGTTCTTATGAGTCATGGAAACTGTAGTTCAAAAAGAAACTGCTACACTCTGTCATCCTGAAGATATGGTTCTTATCAGGCTCAGACTGCAGGAATGACTCCTTTGTACTTCCTCCTGGCATGGCCTCTTCTGCCTCCATGACCGTTGGGAATCTGAGTTTCTCCTCCGCTCATTTTGCCGTTGGGCCTGTTATGGAATTCTGAACTAGACAAAGTCGCATTCCACACGCTAAGACAGATTTAGGAGTTTTATTGTTATTAATATTTGGCCAAACAGATTCAGTAAAGCTTTACCAAGCTAAATTATTCCCTGAATGAATATACATTTTCAGAGCCATCCTTTTATAGCATAAAATTTGGAAATTTCTTCACATTACATCACTATGGGAAAAGCCAAAATTATTAATTAATCTTCTGACATTTTATTAAGTTCAGGTTAGATCATTCCGTAACTGTTATTTAGATCATGTCATATAAGGAACATGTCTCATGTCACATCATGTCATGTCACACAGATATTATTTACGGTTCCCTGTCAGCTGTACAAACTGTGCTGAGCTTGTGGACACAAAGCCTTCTGTTTACTTAGCCTCGTCATCAGTTCTGTATGATAGGTCAATCTGATCTGTTTAACTTTACAGAGTACTGAGACAATAATTTTTACTTTTAAAACAGAATTAATATTATCTTAATTCTTTCACCCCTATTTCATGCCCAATATGATGTTTTCCAGTGGCATTTCCTCCACTGAGGGGACTGTCACCCCACCTAAAGAGGCTCATCCACCAATAGCCATTGGCCCCTTTAGGGAGTCAGGTTATTTACTGCTGCCCAGCACTCGGCATAAGTGAAGACACACCTTGATAATATCCTCAAGGCTGTGGTAGTCCATCTTCAAGGCTGTGGTAGTCCATTGCAGTCCGTGATAAATCCTGCATGTCTCCTTTTATATGTGCCACAGGAGTGGGATCTGTGATCATAGTGTGTGGGTCACTTCATGGCAAGCTGGGATCCACCTTAAATAAATTCATGCCAATGACATTTTTTCCTGCTTCAGGGAAAAATGCATTCTCTGATACGAATTGCAGCCGCCGCCACCAAGTTCAGAAATATACTTGGTATCTATTATAGTCAGATGCCAGGTGACTTAAAAGCATCAGATTAACATCTGCTCAGTAAAATGGAGTTATCTGAAAGCAAGACTGCCACATTTAAAGTAGCTATGGGGAATTGTGATTTCCAAGATATTATTGTATTACAACTTCCATCATCCTTCAGCACTAGTTATGCTGACTATAGCTGATGTGAACTGCTGATGTGAGCTGCTGTCCAGATGGTTATCTGGACAGTCATACACCTTTCAACTCTTTTTTGATGTCTGAGAATTATTCTATACTTTGCTTGACCTTCTGTAACTCAGCCAATAGAATGCACCGGGAAATCTCCAAGATGTTCATTAGTTAGTGATTACCCAATGTGATCTTCATCCTGACATAACTTGTTTTGGGTTACAAAGAACAACTTTGCTCATGCAGGCTATGTGGACTGGACACAATATTTAATACCACCAGCCAAGATAATTCTTCTGCTATCTCTCCCACTGCCAAGCAGATCTCTGCAATTTATGCAAAATATGAACAAAACCTGTGCTTTTTGCCCTTGAGAAGTAAAGCATACAAATATTAAAGATATGAGGGTTGGATAATTATTAGCAAAGAGGCAAACAACTCACCCAAGTCTTAAATATGACTAGTAGCCATGAATACACATAAAAGTTGGCCTAGTGTTGCACAAATATATAGGATAGAAATGTCCACACCAGTATGAAGACAGAATTTAGAGCAACAGAATCATTGAGGATGAGAAGAATATTTTGATTTACTTCCCATAAATGCAACCTGTCTCTACCTGATTGGCCTAGTTAATTCAATTTGAGAAACTGTCAACTTGCCTATCCTTGTTGTAACCTGAATTTCATCTTAACTCTCTTGAAAGAACCTGACCCATATCAATATGAATCTGCCCTTTTCAGTTCATCTCTCTCTTTTTGTGATATGTGCCCATTGTACTTTGGGATCAGTTTTTCTATAACAGTGTGTTTGGATATAGGAACTGCTGATATTGCTATGTCAAAGGTGGTGGTGGTTGTTTAAACCATTGATTAATATTGGAATACAACTTCTTTTGGCATTGCTAAACACATGCAAAAATTTCATAGAGCAGAAACAGACAGATCAGCTGTATGTCCTTGCTCATTCACACATAGACCACAGAATGCGTAACTCCCTATAATATTCTGATATTCCTTGACTGTAAATAGCAAGTGGTAGTCTTAAAACAGGACTGCAGTGGCTTAGTGATTATGATGCTGAACTTGATGACTGGAAGGTTGGCAGGTCAGCAATTCAAAACCCAAGTGCTGCACAACAGAGTGAGCTCCCATCTCTGTCCCAGCTCATGTCAACCTAGATGTTTGAAAGCAAGAAATCACAATAAATAGGTATCACTTTGGTGGAAAGGTAAACAGTGTTCCGTGCACTCTGGTATCTAGTAATGCAGATGCAAACAGCGCTGGCTCTTTGGCTGTAAACGGAGATGAACCTAGACCAGTGGTGGTGAACCTATGACACATGTTCCAGACAGGGCACTGTGAGCCCTCTCTGTTGGCACATGTGCCATCACCCCAGTACAGAGTTTTCCCTGCACCTCTGTCCAGCAGCCCAATGGGAGCACTTTCTCCCTCCCCTGTTGCGTGTTGCTCCTTTGCGATAAATAAGTGTGTTTTGGGTTGCAGTTTGGACACTTAGTCTCTAAAAGGTTTGCCATCACTGCCCTAGAGTCAGATATGACTGGCTTTCGAGCAATGGTGACCTTTACTTTTACCTCTTGTCTTAAGATAAACAACTGTTAGGTTTTGACTGGCTGAACACAGTCTCATTTCACAATGATTAACCATGGACTTCCATTTTATTGAAAATGTGGGCATTCTGTATGCAAAACACAATCATTTACTCCCTACACAATACATTCATATTTAAAACAAGCACATCCACATTAAGAAGGCTAAAGCCAAAGGAATTCTATGTTCTTAGATTATAGCAGAATTAATAGATGTTTTAATTAATGAGATGCTAGTTGGCAACCCCATAAAGCATCCATTCTCTTGAGAACCTCTGAACAATTTTGGCAGATGGGCTGCCTTTAAACAAGCACAAAATACACCATCAGCAAGAAAAACAATGCTTGGATCTGAGCCTGAATTGTAAGATTTTTTAAAAACTTAATTGTTTTTTTCACCACTTCAAACCCAATGTCTGGTTTTTTTCCTTGCAGGGGCCATTTATCACTCTTTTTCAAACTCAACAAGCAGCTAACAAGGAACATAGTGAAAACTGTCACAAATGGACAAAAACAGATTCTAGATTTTTTCAGAGGAACACAATTTGTTACTGTATTGTTATGTTGCTGAACAGAAACACTTGATGGTTTGACTTTTAAAGATTATCACAAAAATCTGTTCCTTCTTAAAGGACATGAAGTGTTTTGTTTGCATCATGACATGATGGCAAGAAAGTAATGAGGATATAAATTGGAGTGGCCACATTCTTTCTATTAAAGTTTTCTTTGGTCTGCTGCTTTGCAGAATTATATTTGAAGATATTTTCCTTTCAAATTTCATGGTTGGTTTTGGGAAAATGAACATAAGAACATAACAACAGCCATTCTGGCTTGATCAAACTGAAGGTTCATTCTTCTCCTACATTGACCAAATTGATACTCATAGAAAAAACACAAGCAGAACATGGGTGAAACAGTATCCTTCCACTCACAATTTCCAGCTGCTGGTACTAAAGGCATAAGTCCCTGACACTAGAGATACTGAAAGCGCGACGCCAAAATGGCCGCCGCGCTCTTTGCGGGGGCCCCCACCCGGACTCAGACATCCTGGTGAGTTAGGGGGCGTGGCCACCCCTCTATAAAAGGGGTGGCCACGAGGCAGCCGAGCTGCCATTTTAGAATTGCGACGGAGAGGAGAAGTTTTCTCCGTCGCATTCTCTCTTTAGTCGGCTATAGAGTCTTGCAGAGCTCTGCGCGTTCGATTCGGGAAAAGAGAACTCCGAGTACCCGGTGCCTTTTTTAGGATTGCCTCTTGGCTACCGCAGTACTTACACGCAGGTGCTCGATCCCTGGATAGGGATCCTTCAGCGATTCTTATTCTTTTAGGGAGACATGGCTCCCAAGTGAAAGGCCCCGGCACTGAAGCCACGGCCGAGGGGAAGAGCTTTCCCTGGCCCTGCATCGGATGGGGGCCAGCCTTTGGGTCGGAGGACCAGGGCTGCGCCCCCACGGCAGGGCAGTGATAGACCCTTGCCCACTGGTACCAGTGGGGCCGGTCAGGCTACCACTTGGCAGCTGGGTGCCAGCTTCGTAGCTGGTCAGGTGCAGGCTGGCCCCTCCGGGGCTTCGGCCCTGAGCGCGCCTTTGCAGGCCCCGGGACAGGCTGGCCCAGGCGGGCCTGGTGCAGGTGTCCGCCCCACAGCTCCTCCAGCCCCCCAGGGGCTGGGCATGGCCCTATTCTGGCCCTGGCTCCCCTTTTGGGATGCCTTTTCCTCAACTGACTAGTGGGCCGTCCGGCCCACCCGGCCCGCTTTATACTGGGGGCTCCGGGGCAGTGGATGCTCTGTTAGCACAGATGGCAGTGCTGGAAGCATCCTTGGGCATTGCACAGCCTCCTTTGGAGGGGGGCGCTACTCTTTCTTCAACAGGGGCCACTTTGTCGGCCCCGGCTACCTTGCCGGCCGCAACGCTTCAGCGGGCGGCCAACCGGGTTGAGCTGCTTGAGACGGTCCGGCCGGTCCCAGCTGGTGTCTCGCAGCTCCCCGTTCTACCTGATGTCCAGGCTGGGAGCAGTCAGGGGTGGTCCTAGAGCTCGATTCCGGTCGTGAGCTCCGACGCCCGCCGTGGGCCGGAACCCCCGGTGGGGGCGGCTCACGGGGGTGCACCTAGTGAGTATCAGGTTCAATTTAGTGCACCAACACCACAGCCCACTTACAGTGGTGGGGTTCAGTGGCCCTGGCCTCGTCAAGTTGATGCGAGCGGGCATCAGTTACCATCCTATCCCAGTATCCCATGGTTTGTTTCTAAATGGTCCCTCATTAAGGGTGGGGGTGTCCGCCCCTGGGGCAGTGCCGAGCATCGCAGGGGCTGTCCAGGTCCCGCTGCATATGCCCTCTATACAAAATGCGCCGACGATGGCTTTGCCGACGGCTGGTTATTCCTTGCCCCTGGGTGATCATTTGTCACAGGTCACGAGGGATAAGATCTGGTGAGGGGAGTACGTGGATATATTCTCCCTATTGAACCGTGAGCCCACTGAGGAAGAGAGAGAGGGACAGGACGACAGAGACAAAGAGCTGTCCTGTCGTCGTTAGCCACCGCGCACCTGGGCCAACTGGTTGCCGGCATACCTTATATATATGGTGGTATGCCTTAGGGCCCGGCCTGATTGGGCCATCCCGATAGTTCAATCCCTTGATAATATTTACAGGGCAATGGTTGATTTCATGGGCCCATCGTAGTTGGCTTACGATGAGGAATTTGGATGAGGGTGGTCCTACATCCTGAGATGAGGTGGGATGAGCCCTGTCAGCAATTGTTGCTCTTCTACATGACTCCCACATGACTGGCGCCTGGTGATAGGTACCATTGTGGTCATACTGTGCAGCGGGCTGCTGCAACACAGGCACCACGCTAACTGGTGGGCAGGGGGTTCCAGCCCGCCTACTGTGTTGGACCTGCTCAGCTAGTGACGTGTGTACTAAGCGCCAGTGTCGTTATCGACACGAGTGTCCCCCTTTTGCGCTGGCCCCTGCGCTGCCTCCGCGTGCCCGCGGGTTGGTGGGTTACGGGGCAGAGTTAGGGGTGCACAGGGGGGAATCAGAGCTCCGTCTGATGGAACTAGCCATGTCAAAGCCCCCCTCCCCAATTAGTGTACTCATGCTGGAGCGATGGCTCTCAGCTTATCCAAGAAGGGATGATGCGAGGTACCTGCTGGAGGGTTTCCAATGGGGCTGTCGTATTCCATTTTGGGGTGTTAGGGGCCCCAAGATGCTACTAATTTAGTTCCCTTGAAAGGTAACGATGAGGTTGCTGCACTGAGCACAGCTAAGGAAGTTGAGGCTATGGGAGTAGCGGGCCCCTTCTTGGAACCACCTTTCCTAATTTGAAGGACTCCCCTCTGGGGCTAGTACCGAAGTAGAACCAGGGTGAATGTCGTCTAATCCTCCATTTAGCTTACCCTGCGGGTTCTTCAGTCAGTGATGCCATTCCTGATGACCTTTGTCAGTCAGGTAAACGTTGTTTGTTCAGCCCCTACGAGTGGTACGCTCATGCGGTCCCGGTGCTTTCCTGGCACAGTGTGATATGCACTCGGCTTTCTGATTACTGCCAGTGCACCCAATGGATTTTGAGCTATTGGGTTTTTAGGTTCCAAGGGGAATTTTACTTAGATAAGGCCACCCCTTTTGACTGCTCTATTTAATGTTCGACATTCGAACGATTCGGTACTTTCATTCAGTGGGCCTTTGCTCGCAGGTCGGGGTCCCGGTCTCTAGCCCATTACCTTGATGACTTTTGGTTCGGGGGTGAACGGGGCTCGGACACGTGCACGCGTCTCCTCACTACATTTCAGACACTCATGTGGGAACTGGGTGTCACCTTAGCACCTGAAAAGACCGAGGGCCCAGCTACTAAGCTCACCTTGATAGGCATTGGAATTGACTCTGTCGCGCAGGCATCCGGGTTACCCATGGATAAGGTGGCTCGGATCTCTGCGGCGATTTTGGCATTGATTGCCAAACATAAAGTGTCCCCTCGTGAGCTGCAGCTACTTCATGGCCACCTTAACTTTGCTTGCGGGGTGGTTACACCCAGCAGAGCATTGGCCAGGCGCCTGTGTGACGCCATGGCTGGCCTGTTAAAAGTCACCAAAGGGTCCGGCTGATCAGGAGCATACGGGCGGACATTGCGGTCTGGCTCAAATTCCTCCAGGGTTTTAACGGGGTCTCTTCCTGGAGATCAGACTTTATGGTCTGCCCTAGATTTCAAATATGGTCGGATGCCTCCGGCTCCCTGGGTTATGGGGGTTTACTCTGAGGGTAGGTGGACTTACGGCCAAGGGCATCACGCATGGCTTGGCACGGATCGCCTCCACGATCTTACCTTCCTTGATTTTCTTCCCAATTTGGGGAGCACTGATGCTATGGGGTGACGAGTGGGCCAACTCAGTGGTCCATTTTTGGTGTGACAATGCGGCAGTGGTGCACATTGTCAACACCCAGACGTGCAAATCCCCCAGGGTCATGGCATTGGTTTGTCAATTCTTTTTGAGAAGCCTACGCCTAAATGTGCTGTTCAGGGCCAGACATGTTCCAGGTATTAATAACGATATTGCTGATGCTTTATCCTGCCTGCAGATCACCCGGTTCCGTGCCTTGCTCCGGAAGCAGAGGGATTCCACTCGGCACTCCCGGCCGATATTTGGACGTTTGGCGAGGAGAGGTGAACCGGGCATGTCATTGGCACCTCGCACGCGTAAGGCGTATCAACATGCTTTCATGCGATTTAGAACTTTTTGCGAGTAACTACAGTTACGTCAAGTCTGGTCAATATCAGTGGACCAGGTTTTACAATGCATGTTTATCTTCGCAGTCAGGGTTTATAGCCTTCAGGCTTTCGGCACTGGCATTTATGGCCGACGTGGGGGGGGTTCAATGACTGCGTGAGTTACTTCCGCATGCGTCGTGTTTTGGAGGGGCGGACACGTGAACGTGTCCGCCGCCCAGACACGCGTCACCCAGTTCGCCAGAGTTTCTGACCCACCTTGCACGAGGCTGGCATGACTTATGTTCGGATAGGTGTGAAGTGGCTCTGGGTCATGCAGCTACCACGGTAGCCTTTTTGGAGCACTCCGCATCAGTGAGTGGGTGCCAGAGTTGGTACCATTGTGTAAGGCCATTGTGGTACCATTGTGTCTCGTAGGGGCACTGGAACTCGACGATGTCTATGTCACATGAGTGGGCTCAATTGGGGATGCGGTCCTCAAAGGTTCAGCACGGCGTAGGCAGTGGAGTTAGACTGCTACGAAGTTTCATTGGAGACATCTGTCCGGTTGGTGCCCTACATGAATTTTCGGCAGTGCCTGCTGCGCGCCCCAGCCTGTTTTTCTGCCACCAGGATGGGTCTACCCTTACCAAAGTAAAGTTACTGAGGGTGACCGGTGCCGCGCTTCGCGGTGTGGGGCCCGTTTTCGCACCCATTTATTTAGGTTAGGTGTCACGTTGATCGCGGCTACGTTTGGGGTACTCGGAGGCGGATATGTGTGTACGCGTAATTTCTTATATGTACGTCCCCTCACTGTATGCGTACCTAGTTATGTCCTTCACCTCTTCTCCTCTTTTACAGATCCTGTGTGTATCTCCACACCGGTGGCAGTGGGGCTGGTGGGCCGCAGCTATGTACACTGGGCAGCAGTATATGCTGCGGCGACAGAGAGTGGACCCCGACTTGGGCTGTGTGCATCCGCACGTATGTGATGGTATGGTATGCGCGGCACAAGGGGACGGGAACTGTGGCCATTCCTGATGTCTGTCAGGGATGCTGGACCGCCCGATGTTCTTAAGGAACACCTTGGCGGCAATGATCTTATACGGATCACTGCTATTCCTAAACTGTCGAGGGGCAGTGACCTGGCGTTTTATATCATGTATGGCTTACACACGGTCGCTATGGTCTAACATCGTGCCGAGACACCAATTTATGGGAGACGTGTATCTCCGTGGTTCGGACTGTTCCGGCAGTCATTGGACAGGGCTGTTGCTCGGTCCCTTGCTGAGCATGGCTGGGAGACAGCCATTGGAAACCTGCGGATAGGCTTACGAAAATTTTGCCAGTAGGCAGGAGATGGGGTCCACCCATCGGCTGGAGGTATGTACCTCTTTCTGGGCGTGGTGCAAGCAGGCCTGGTGACTGAGCTGACGGTCTGGGGGGGTGGTGAGTCATCATGGACGCCTCCCCTGTGGCGGGTAGCACTGGTAAGGTAAAGATTTATGACCCAGAGGTATCCGGCAGGTTCGCAATTGACTGGCCAACACTTAGACAGGTACAGGGGTAATAGCTTTGGCCGGTCAACGACGAACCAGGCAAGGGGTGATGGCAGGAGCTTAACAGTCTGCATCACCTTGAGATTTAACGGATACACGTCATAGGATGGGGTCAGTAGATAGTTTATTGACTCCGGTCAACAATTTGTTTGTGTCAACAAACAAATTGATACAAATAGTTACATGTAGCCAATTGCCGTTGGCATTTTGGGTGGAACCTTACCAGTGTTACTGCGGCCTGCTTGCCTTAAAGAATTACAATTGGATGATTACACCAATTGAAAGTTATAATTCGGACTAGGGCATTATTCAATAAAAGTGGCCCGATGCCTTTATCCATATACCGGTGTCTGAGTCTTTCTTTAGGGGGTGCACCTGCAATGGAAGTGCGGTGCCAAAATGGCCGCTGCGCTCTTTGTGGGGGCACCCCCAACCGGACTCAGACATCCGAGTGAGTTAGGGGGCGTGGCCACCCCTCTATAAAAGGGGTGGCCACGAGGCAGCCAAGCTGCCATTTTAGAATAGCGACGGAGAGGAGAAGTTTTCCCCTCCACCCCCTCCCTAGTGAACAGTGTGAATTTTTGGTCGCTTCGGGGCCGGGTGGGAATTTTTGGCCCGAACCTACAATTGGCACCTTGGTTCTGGCTTTTTTGCCCATCCCACACTGTTGCTAGTGTTTGAGCAAAGGGGTTAGTTGACTTTGGTCACTTTGGCGGGTAGCACTGGTAAGGTAAAGATTTATGACCCAGAGGTATCCGGCAGGTTCACAATTGACTGGCCAACACTTAGACAGGTACAGGGGTAATAGCTTTGGCCAGTCAACGATGAACCAGGCAAGGGGTGATGGCAGGAGCTTAACAGCCTGCATCACCTTGAGATTTAACGGATACACGTCATAGGGTGGGGTCAGTAGATAGTTTATTGACTCCGGTCAACAATTTGTTTGTGTCAACAAACAAATTGATACAAATAGTTACATGTAGCCAATTGCCGTTGGCATTTTGGGTGGAACCTTACCAGTGTTACTGCGGCCTGCTTGCCTTAAAGAATTACAATTGGATGATTACACCAATTGAAAGTTATAATTCGGACTAGGGCATTATTCAATAAAAGTGGCCTGATGCCTTTATCCATATACCGGTGTCTGAGTCTTTCTTTGGGGGGTGCGCCTGCAAAGTAATATAGTACCATCAGGTCAGGAGTAGGGGATATATTGATAATCTTGCTTACAAACCCTAGGGGGAAAACCTTGTACATTATCGAGGACCACTCATCATCTGAGAGAGAGCTTTTGAAGCTGTTCTTAGACATTCAACATAAATAAATGTTTAGAGATGTGAATTTTGCAGCTTCATTCTGTTGAACAAAAATTAGAGAGGAGTTCTTTTTTCCTCACAAGATTTCTCTGTGAGAAAGCCTTCTCTTCCCACCACAGGAAAATCTTGGATTTATTGGCAATTATGCGGTTTTCTTTCCTTTTCTTTCCAGAAGAAATGCTGAGCTACATGGGATTAATATAATTCCTGTATGAAACAGCACTTTCCCTACACTGGAGTTCTCTGGAGAGGGCAGAAGAAATACTAAGCTATGAAAGACTTTTGGCATTCCTGTGCAGCTCTGGATTTTTCCTTTGCAGAGTTGACCAGAAAAGACTTTAAACTGAACAAAATTTGACATTTTGCTGAAGAAAACAGTAAGTAAAAACAAATGCAGAGGGAAAGAAACTAGGGCCTTGTTTTCTCGGGAAGCTAGGAAATGGTCCAAGGGAAAATCTTAACATGGTGTGTTTCAACAACATGTTGAGAAGGAGAAATTTTGAGAATACTAATCACATTGCTATTCACCATCCATAAAAACCTTATGATTAGTAGAAACCCACAGTGATCTACATTAGACAGTCATAGTGGTATAATATCAATTTAAGGGACATGGCTGCATCCAGTGGTGGACATCAACAGGTTTACACCATTTCGCCAGAACCGGTAGCAGAAATTCTGGCTGGCGCTGGCACCGCCCATCCAAGTTTTGAAATAAAGTAGTCCTAATTCAGGTGCAACGCAGGGCTTTACCCCTGGCCACACCACCATACCATGCCCACAGTGTGGTAGTAAATATTTTTGGAGCCCACCACTGGCTGCATCCTATGGAATACTGGGATCTGTAATTTAGTAGCTGGGATTCTCTGCTGCAGTGGACTCTTCTGCAAGGCCACCATCAGGGGGGGGTACAGCCATCCTGGGCCCAGAGCTGGCAGGGGCCCAATGGCGCTAAGTTAATTTTTTTAAAAAAAATCATTTGAAAAATCATTTTATTTTATTTTGTTTTTTATGCATGGCGTGTGGCGCCACTGCGCATGCCCCACCACCGCCAAACGGCTCCGCCTCCTCCCAGAGTGGCATGGGTGTAGCTAGGGGGAACTCGCCGGGGCGCGCATTTTAGGATCCGTCTGTGTCTGTACTTCCTTTCTGCGACTGCGTGCGCCCTTCGGCAATGCTCCCATGCGCCTCGCTTGCCCAGGGCTGAAGCCTGAAGGTTCTTGGAGGAAGCAGCCCCGGTGTGCAGTCTCTTCTGCACCGGGATTAGTGCGCATCATGGGCTGAAGCCTTGACCATGAGGTGTGCTCTGCCAGGCTCGGTCTGGAAGAGACTGCGCACACCGGGGCTGTTTACTCCAGGAACCTTCAGGCTTCGGCCCTGGGCAAGTGAGGCATGTGGGAGCATTGCCGAAGGACGCATGCAGTTGCAGAAAGGAAGTAAAGCTGAGCCTAAAGAAGCGCACACCCCGGCAAGTTCCCCCTAGCCACTGCGGCAGGGCAGTGGGTGTGCAAAGTGATGGCTCCCCCTCCCCAGCACAGGGAGGAGGGAGCCCACCCGGCAGTGGCTTCAGCTCCAGAGCAGCAGAGCTCCTGTCGGGAGGCGAAGCTGCAACTTCCGGTGAGTCTCTCTCTCTCTTCCTCTTCCTCTCTCTCTCTCTCTCTGTGTGTGTGTAAGATGAGCTCCCGTCATCCCTCCCAGCTCTTGCCAACCTAGCAGTTGGAAAGCAAGAAATTGCTAGTAGATATCCTTATTTATCTACTTGCAGTTTCTTGCTTTTGAACTGCTAGGTTGGCAAGAGCTGGGAGGGATGACGGGAGCTCATCATTAGGAACATAAATAGCGTTCCATGCGCTCCGGTGTGTAGTTATGCCTGCCACATGTCCATGGAAACATCTGCAAATGCAGACATCGTTGGCTCTTTGGCTGTAATCAGAGATGAGCACTGAACTCTAAAGTTGGATACAACTTGCTTTCAAGCAAGACTTAAAGACTAACTGCTGTATTTCAATGTGAGCTTTTGTGGATCAAGGCCACTGACTCTTTGTCTGTAATCAGAGATGAGCACTGAACTTTTCTATTCACTTAAAATAATCAATTTATATAACTGAGAATAATTTAATTATCCTCGCAATCATTTTAAGCATTTTGATGTACTGCATGGCTAAGTGAGTTCCTATTCCCAAGACCTTCAAACTACTTAGGTGCTCACAATATCATGCTGATAGCTGATATTCTACATTTTATGCAACCAGTATTATGGCTAGCATATTACCATGTGTATAAAATTTAGAGTTCAATGTGCATTACAACAAATGCTACCAAATATGAATGTGTCATAGAAGTAATTGTGTGCTTCCTTAACTGCACCAAATAAATTGGTAACAAGTATTAAATTAATGATTACAATCAAATTACCCATTTACCACTAATGACAGATACAATGAGCTTAGCATTTCAATGTGAGTTATTTACATGCTGAACATTTAGAATTTAGCTGTTGATTTGCATTTTTGTGATACTCCTGACAAAGAGTGAGAAGGAACTTAATGGTACAAAAACCTAACATCTTGTGTGCTGCACTGTAGACAGTTAGAAGTAAGGTGTCACATAAAAATGTATGATTTAAATTTCAAAACATCTTACAAACAAATATAAAATCTCACAATTTTCTTCAAGAAGGTCTGCACAGTAGCAAATGGCTCCTAATTAATGCACCTTCAGTCATCCACAGCTGAGGAATGCAACTAGTAAAGGTAAAGGTCACCATTGCTTGAAAGCCAGTCGTATCTGACTCTAGGGTTCAATGCTCATCTCTGTTTCAAAGCCGAAGAGCCAGCACTGTCTGCTTCTGCAACTGCAATTTGTTAAATTAGTAGTGATTCACTACGACAATTTATGCAACGAGGTACAATTTATGCAATGTAGGAAAAGTTCCCCAGTAGAATACTGACATCTGAGTCTGATTCTAACAAGGAATCTTCTCTGTGTGTATTATAAGGGCCATTTTAAAATATATTATTAATATCTAAGAGCCAAGTCATTTTCTTCATTTAATACCACAAGCCGATTACTATGAGGATTACCTGTTTGTGGAATAGAGAATGTGAACTATAGAGTGTGTGTTTAGGTATGATAGCTAAGCAGGATCAAAGTTTGCTTCTATAGGACAGTCAGTCATAATCTACAGTGAATGCTTCTGGGATAAATCTAAATTAACCTATACATTGGAATGTGCTTTTAGCATGTGCAAAGAGATATGAGCTTGTAGGTTGTTGCTGACCATAAACTGTCATGTCAATTTGCAAATGAAAATGTAAACCAAAATTGATAGGAGAAGATACTCCAGCTATTTAAATAAATCTTAATTATTAAAAAAGGATGTTTTGTCTGAAGGAAGCTGTTCTAAAAAACATAAAAGATAAAAAAGAGTGGGCTAGCAAAAAACCTCAAAAGCAAAACAACTCAAAGGGAACAAATCAAATGAAAATTACATATAGTTTCTTCTGCAGTGTTATCAATTAAAGACTAATTGTCAATCATATTATAAGCAGGCTAGTGAGTAAAGTCAGCTTAAGAAATTTGCAGAGGAAAAAGAAAATACTCATCTTTACCTATAAGGAGGGACGCTAACCGTTGGACTCTGGCATACATGCCCGAACCCGTCCATACAATCCCGTACCGAGCCGCCTGCACATGCCTTTACCCGGCCCAACCATCACCACAAGGGTCGGGCAACCGCCCCACGAACGCAAACAAAACAAAACAACTTCAAGTCCCAACATCCTCTGCACCGCGCCACCTCTCAGCCAATCAGGCTGACAGGCAAGAGCAAGGAGAATGTTTGGAAAGCCAGCATGCCCAATACAAAACGAGCCACAGAAAAAAAGCTGCTGCACAAACGTGAACAAAAGAAACAAAACATCAAGTCCCAGTGTCCTCCATGCAGTGACCACTTCAGCCAATCAGGCTGAAGGAAACGAGCGTGCAGAATGCTGAAAAAGCTGGTGCATGAAAAATAAAATAAAATAACGCCTCACGCAATGGGAATGCAAGGCCAATGCAGGTGGATGCAGCGCCTCACACAACGGGAGCACAAGGCCGATGCAGGCAGACACAGCACCTCACGGCCTCATTAACCCAAACCTGCAAAAAACACAGTGAGACAACCACCGGCCTTCTTTCCCGGAGCAACAGGGAGAAGAGGGACTCCCTCTCCTCCCCGCTACCCCGCCGAAGACACAGCGAGACCACTGCCAGCCTCAAGGTAAGTTGAGCCGGGGTGGAAAAAAACAAGCAGCAGGCAGCAATTCGTCAGGGGAAGCACACTCACTGGCGAATGACTGGATGCTGCCTTTATACTACCCACACCACTGTTTCGAGAACTAGCACAAAACAGCAGTGGAGGTAATAGAAATTTAATTTAAATTTAATTTAATAGTCATATTTATATATGCCGCCCACTCAGGCAGAACCCGACTCAGGGTGGCATTACAACAAGTTCTAAAAACACATAAAAACACTTTAAAAGACCCATATCCCACCCACTTTAAAAGACCCATATCCCACCCACCCAACCCACCCACTATAAAAAGAAGAAGAGAGATTTCTTAATTGTTTATATAAGCCAGCAGGTGGGGACCATGTTCCCATTAGGGCCCCACACCTGCCCTGCCAGCCAGGTCTTCAATTCTCTCCTGAAGGGCAGCAAATCTCTTTGAAGTCTTAGTTCTGTTGGCAGGAGGTTCCAGAGGGTTGGTGCGGACACGGAGAAGGCCCTCCTTTGGGTGCTGGATAGATGTGCACCCCTAGCTGATGGCACTATTAGGGAGCCTCTCCGATTTGCTCTGGTTGGACGGGCAGACACTCTTGGGGCAATGCGGTCTCTAAGGTATCCGGGCCCACTGCCATATAGGGCTTTAAAGGTCAAAACCAGCACCTTGAATTGCACCCGGAGACAAACTGGTAACCAGTGCAGCTCCCAACGTAGCGGTGAGGCATGGGTACATCGTCCGCATCCCATCACCACCCGGGCTGCCGCATTCTGGACCAGCTGCAGCCTCCGAATGGTCGTCAAGGGCAGCCCCATTTGGAGTGCATTACAATAATCTAGTCGGGAAGTGACCAGAGCGTGGGTGACCATAAGCAAGGAGCCCCGGTCCAGGAGCATGCGCAACTGGCGAATCACCCGAAGTTGGGCAAAAGCCCTCCTGGCCACAGCCGCTACCTGAAATGCAGCAGCCAGCAATCTGCAAGGAAGAGCACCACCCCTTACAGATCGTTGCCTGCCGATATCCCATTAGGTAAGCCTGGGGAAAAGAAGGCCGAGAGGAGAGAACCATCGTGAAGCAGATAGCTCTTCTTTGCCTCCTTCTCCCCCGACTGACCTAACGATCCTTACCAGATGAAGAGTGAGCTGACTGCCAGCTCTTCCTTTTCCCCATGGCTGCATCAAAACCTAATTTTGAAACAACAATGGGAAAAAGAGGAAACGACAAACAGGCCGTTCTTCACCCCACAAAACACAACAACAACAAAACAAAACAGTTAACCAGAATGCAAAGCATAAAAAATAATAAAACACAAATAAATAAACAAATAATTAAAATAAACCCAGTAAACAACAAAACAATAAACAACAAACTCAACAAAAAACACCCGAAATACCAAAGGCTAACAAAAAATCATGAAAACTCACTAAAAATACCTATCTACAACATGAAAATACCTAACTCAACAAACAATAATATCACAAATATTAAAAAATACGGAAAAAATAAAAAAAACCCAGAAATATCCAAAACAATAAAACACATCTAAAATCCATAATAAACACAAAAGAACAAGCAAAAACACTTTGGGGGGGTTTAAGTAGAAACTCTCTACTTAAACTCCCCAGCCCAGCACCCCAAAATAAAAATAAAAAAATAATATATCAAGAGCACTTCCAAAAGACGTCTTCCCTCCATGCCTCCACAACAGAACTGAAGAAAGAAAAATAATCGCAGTACTCTTAATCACAGCCCCACCATGAGGCCGGAAGAGTATGCAACAGTCAAAAAATATTTTAAAAATCCAAATAAAACTAAAATAAATCAAATAAATTAAAAAACCACAAATTCAAATCACCGCCACCCAAACCACCCCTAACCAAAAAAATAAAAATAAAAATAAAACACACACACACACAAGAACTGCCTGGCAAGGCTGGGCTAAAATATGCTAGTCCCATATATAACCATGTACATTTTCCGTGCAGAAGTTCTCAAGATTGGAAACTGAATCCGGCTTCCAAACTGGTGTTGGGGCAATATCTGCTACCACACTTGAAAACAGTTGGCTAGCACAGGGGTGAGTATAGCTGGCTCACACATATTTATAAGACCGACACCTGGGATAACCATTTCATTCTGCCTAATGGTAGGACTGGCCCTCTTAATACATTGTTATTTGAACATTCAGAAACAGAAGTTTAGGGCCTGTTTGTTGTTCAAACTATGTCATTCTCCTCTGGCTATTTAAATCTGGTATGTGTAAATCATAAAACCATAGAATAACTGGGTTAGTAAAGGTAAAGATCACCCTTGCTTGAAAGCCAGTCGTATCCAACTCTAGGGTTCACAGCTCATCTCTGTTTCAAAGCCGAAGAGCCAGCACTGTCTGCTCCTGCAGACATTTCCGTGGTCATGTGGCAGGCATGACTAGACACCAGAGCACATGGAACACTATTTAGATAGATTAGATAGATTAGATAGATAGATAGATAGATAGATAGATAGATAGATAGATAGATAGATAGATAGATAGATCTTTATTGTCCTTCACAGAACAACGAGATTGAAAAACCATTTATCGACCCAACAAATCCTAAACAAAATACAACTATACAAAATTATCAACATACTCCCACCCCACATATACACATTTAACCTCTAAAAAGCTCTAAAACTGTAAGACTCTAAAACTCTAAAAACTATATACAGAAGTTCCTTCATAAACTGTATTTCACCGCATTCGTAGCCAGAACCGCTTTTGGGTAGAAACTATTTCTCAAGCGGCTGGTCCTGGTCTTTATGACCCTATACCTTCTTCTAGAAGGCAGAAGCTGAAAGAGTTTATTTCCGGGGTGCGTACTATCCTGCACAATCTCTACAGCTTTCTTATAACACCTGGTGGCATTGATTTGATCTAGAATGGGAAGAGTATACCCGATTATCCCCTCTGCAGTCTTTACGACCCTGGACAGCATTGTTCTTTCCCTAGCTATGCAACAGACCATAGGTTAACACACCCTCTATGGTACAAAGGTAGAATGCCAACAGCAGGTGCTTTGAAAGATTGTTCTTCCTGAGGATTCTCAAGAAGTATAACCTCTGCTGTGCTCTCTTCATCAGATCTTTGGTGTTTGCTCCCCATGTTAGATCATCCCTCAGCTCCATTCCCAGAAATCGAAACACTGAGACCTGTTCCACACAATTCCCTTCAATAATAAGTAGTTGGATGTTCAATTTGCATTTTCTGAAGTCCACAATGATCTCTTTTGTCTTTTTTACATTTAGGTATAAATTGTTTTCCCTACACCACTCAGTCAGCATCTCAACCTCCTTCCTGTAAGCTGACTCCCCATCTCCAGCAGTAATCAGACCAACTACCATTGTGTTGTCTACAAACTTAATGATCTTATTGTTGGGGTAATTGGGAACACAATCATATGTGTAAAACGTGTACAGAAGCGGGCTCAGCACACACCCCTGCGGCGTCCCCGTACTTAGACTGAGATCTACAGAGACGAGAGAGCCCATCCTGACCTGTTGAGAACAATCTGATAGAAAATCTAGTATACACCTGCATAAGCATGGCGGAAGCTTCAGATCTAATAATTTGGGTACCAGTCTATGTGGAAGAATAGTATTAAATGCAGAACTAAAATCTACAAATAACAGTCTCACATAATTCCCTTGTTTCTCCAAATGGGTCAGAACAGCATGTAGGGCCATAGCCACAGCATCCTGCATGGATCTCTTTCTCTTATATGTAAATTGACAAGGGTCAAGTCCAACTGTTAAACAAGCCATAATACGATTCTGCACCAACTTTTCAAAGCATTTCATTATGACAGGTGTAAGCACCACAGGCCGGAAGTCATTCAGACTATCTATGTTAGGTTTTTTAGGCAGAGGTATAATAGTAGAGGATGTCAGACAAGGTGGGACAGTGGCTTGGGCTAAAGACCGATTCGAAATCTTCATAAAGGTTTCTGCCAGCTGTTCTGAGCAGTCTCTCAGCGCCCTACCAGCCACACCATCAGGACCCATAGCCTTCCTCGTGTTTATCCCCTTTAATATTTGCCTCACTTCTCCCTCCTCCACCCTGGTAACATTCCCTATGGGGATTTATGACAATGACTCTGGCAACACTGCTGGATCCACTACTGGTGTCACTTCAAATCAGGAGAAGAAGGTATTCAGCTCCTGCACCAGAGAAGCACTGCTCTCTACAGGCAATGAATTACTGGGTTTGTAGTCATTAAGGTGCTGGACCCCCTGCCACATTTGCCTGGTGTCATGACTACTCAGGTGATCTTCAATTTGCCCTCTATACACAGCTTTTGACTTCCTAATACCCCCTCTCTTCAGGTTCGTCCTTTCTATACTATACAATACCCAGTCTAATATAATACAGGACCGTTGATGTGTAGGTCTCCAGATCCTGATGGTCAAACACATTCCAATTGGTCTCCTGGAAATAGTCCTGCAGCTGTTGAGAGGCTCCCTCAAGCCACACAGTAACAATCTGTGTTTGTATCGGGGCTTGTTTCCTAAGAGGTGTATATGCTGGTGTCAAAAGCAGGGACACATGATCTGACCCACCAAGGTGTGCCAAGGGCTTAACCTTGTATTCCCGTTTAATGTTTGTATACACCTTGTCAAGAGTATTCTACCCCCAGTTGCACATTTAATGTGCTGATGAAATTTTGGGAATACTGCCTTCAGGTCTGTATGATTGAAGTCTCCTGCAATGATCAGCACTTCCTCTGGGTATTTGCTCAGTTTAGTATTGATGTTTTCATACAAAATATCCATGACCATGCGTGCATTTGCAGTTGGTGCCACATACACCACCATTAATACTACTGCTGTAAGTTCCCGGAGGAGATAAAAAACAGGTCTACATTTAATCATTCTAAAGTTGTACTTGTGTGTGATGCATCCCCTGTGGGGGTGGGAGCTGTGTTATGCCATGTACTAAATGATGGGAGGGAAGCCCCTGTAGCATTCTATTCCCGTTCACTCTCAAAGCCTGAGAAAAATTATGCTCAGACAGACAGGGAGGTGTTGGCAATCGTGGCTGGCACTAAGAAATTCCACGATTACCTTTACAGAAGACCTTTTACCATCGTAACTGACCACAAGCCCCTCCTTGGAATCTTTGTAAACGGGAAGCCCATGCCTCAAATTCTGTCCCCAAGGATGTCGCGTTGGGCAATTTTCTAAATGCATACGATTTTACTTTGGTGCACAGGCCTGGCAAGAACATCAGCCATGCTGATGCCCTGTCACGTTTTCCACTGCCAGGGGTCGGGGAAGCCAATTGCAAGATCGAAGGTGACCACCAGGTCCTTATGATTGAGGCTTTTGACTTGCCCCTAGTCGTCCCCTCAGATATAGCCAAGGCTACGGCCAAGGATGTAACATTGACTAAAGTAATGTCTTGGGTACAAAAAGGCTGGCCTGTCTCTCCTCTAGCCGAAGAATTCAGAACATTCCACCGCAAGCATCTGGAACTGTCAGTGGAACAAGGTTGTCTTCCATGGGGCCAGTGGGTGGTCATTCCTGTCACTCTCAGGAAAAAGGTTTTACATCTACTTCACACAAGTCACCCGGGAATTGTCTGTTCCAAAGCCCTTGCCCGTAGCTACTTTTGGTGGCCTCAACAGGACCAAGACATAGAACAGATAGTGCGGCAGGTGCACACAACTAAAGACGCACTTCGGCGTATGGGGGAAGGGGATTTGGAGCTCCAGTTATGCCAGTTTATTTTTACATATAGGCTCACCCCCTTGCCTCAGGGCAGTCGCTTGCTGAATTGCTCCAGCGAAGGAAACTGTCATCCTTGCTGGTAAGATTGGATCCCTCTAGGGTGGAGGATAAAGGCACAAATATAGCAATCCAACACCAGAAGGGTTTCTCATCTGGACATTGCTGCAATTATGCAGCTGGTGGTCCTACGTGGGTGCCTGGGTTTGTGATCGATCAGACTAGTCCTGTTTCTTACAGAATTGAAACAGCCACTGGTCTGATCTAGAGGTGGCTCGTGGATCAATTGAAACCCAGAGTAATGGACCCACAAGACGAATACAGACACTCAATGCTAGGGTTGGCCCCCACCTGTTTTAACCCAGGGGGCAGAGGTAATAGTCAGCAGCCAGCCAACATTGACCCTGAAGTGTCTTCTAGGAACCGATTTCAAGGGGAATTTGTGGAATGCTCCCCTATTCTGGCCAGGTGTACCACTACACTTTCCCAGCCTAGCACTCTGGGTTCCTTTATTGATGATGACCAATTTTGCTTGGAGTCGCCCTCTACTCTTAGTACACACAGGAGGGACCCTGAGTTGTCTTATTCATCCACAGAATTAGATTTTGGTTTTGAGCGATCCTCTGCTCCTCCATCTGACAAATGGGGCTTTAATTTGGGTTTACAATCCTCCCCCTCTAGTCAATCCCTCACTCCAGTTGGGTCACCCATCCTACGAGCCCCTGAGCCGGCTCAGCCAAGCGTCCGACCGAGAAAGGAAACTAGACCACCATCCTGGTTAAAGGATTTTGTTTTTACCTAGGGGGGAAGAATGTTATGTATGTTAACTGTGTTTTCTGACAGGAGCGGAATGTATTTTTTCTCATGTATCTATTCTTATGCAAATAAGTGGATCGAAAATGTGCACACTCTGTTAGCTAATGGGCTTGTTGTATTATTGTTACTGTTTATAGGAGCGGAATGTATCTTTTCTCATGTATCTATTCTTATGCAAATATGTGGATCGAAAATGTGCACACTCTGTTAGCCAATGGGCTTGTTGTATTATTGTTACTGTTACTGTTTATAGTGTATATAAGTCCGAGTTTTGCCCCATCCAAACTGTGTTCAAACCCCACTAATAAAGAGCTGAATTTCACTACTTCACTCATCTGCTTCTTCATTCTCTGAACATGAAAGGCCCTGACTTCCTCCCTCCCCCAGCACAGAGTTTGCTCCGGCCCTTTGTCCAGCATCCCAATGGGAGTGTTTCCTTCCTCCCCCAAACAGAATTTATCCTGCCCCTCTGTTTGGGCACTTGGTCTCTAAAAGGTTTACATACCTGTCAACCATCCCGATTTGGCCAGGATTACCCCGTAATTCCGTGCCGATTTGTGCCATTTCCCGACCCGTGCTGCCAAAACCCCGTAATTTGGCAGCGGGCGAAAGGAGGCACTGCGCAGCCCATCTGCACAGGTCACATTGCACGCATGTGTGGAAGGGCTTTACACTTCCGTAGCTCCCTTCCGCGCATGCGCAGAAGGCTACGCCGGCTGCGTAGAAGGCTACGCAAGTGGTGTAGCCCTCCACGAGCATGAGTACAACGCAACCTGCGCTGACCCAGTCTACGTAGGTCCCGGATTCGCCGGAGCCACGGTTGACAGGTATGAAGTTTTACCATCACTTGCATAGGCACTCAGAGGGACAGCAGAAAATTTTGCAGTTTTCAGTGCTGATACCAAATTTTGCCTATAAACCTATTTCAAAGATGCTGCCTGAACAAACATCAACAGAATGCTCCTTGTGCTCTGCTTCATAATTAAGTTGGGCTTAAGCTGTCTGCCCACATTCCCTAGGTACTGAATCAACTGCTAACTATTAGGAAGGTTCCCATTCATACAGTCAACCGAGATGATTGTTCTATAGGAGCTGGAAGCTTTGCAACAAAACCCACAAACCCTAAAAAAAACACAATCGAGAGACAAAAGAGAAAAGTTGCCAGCACTTTGTCACAAATCAGATGTTTAATACAAAGTATAACTAATATCAAGATTTAAACATATCTAGTGCACTAGAAAACAATAATTTTGGGGCTCTGGGTGAAAGGAAAGGAGGTGTAGATTTTTAAAAAGCCATACTGGAATTTAATTAGAAGGGAAAATCACTGAAGTGACAAGCAAGACCTAGCATACATTTTCAAAATTGTGAAGTGTGGCCTCAAAAAATAAGAACAATCTCTCCTCTCTATTTCTCTGTACAGGAACATTCAAGAAGGATGGGTCGTGTCAGTATCATTCTGAATAATAGTGTCATGTGTCTTGCGGAGCAAAGTTATTGACTTACTAAGTAAGTGGAGTGGTGAGCTAATTTAGAGAAAATTAAAAGTATTAAAAGGAGTTAAACCCATCTCTGGAAATTTAAGATTAACACAGGGTTTAGTCTCATATTCTCTAAGCCCAGAAAGACCCCTCTCTAATAAAATGCAGCAGATGGGGAAGCTCTCCCCGCCCCTTCCATCGGCGGGGAGATGAAAAGGAGCCTTCCGGGGTCCGGAAGGCTCAGAAGACGCCGCCGCCAGCGTTGCCGCGCTCTCCCCGCCCCTTCCATCGGCGGGGAGATGAAAAGGAGCCTTCCGGGGTCCAGAAGGCTCAGAAGACGCCGCCGCCAGCGTTGCCGCGCTCTCCCCGCCCCTTCCATCGGCGGGGAGATGAAAAGGAGCCTTCCGGGGTCCGGAAGGCTCAGAAGACGCCGCCGCCAGCGTTGCCGCGCTCTCCCCGCCCCTTCCATCGGCGGGGAGATGAAAAGGAGCCTTCCGTGGTCCAGAAGGCTCAGAAGACGCCGCCGCCAGCGTTGCCGCGCTCTCCCCGCCCCTTCCATCGGCGGGGAGATGAAAAGGAGCCTTCCGGGGTCCGGAAGGCTCAGAAGACGCCGCCGCCAGCGTTGCCGCGCTCTCCCCGCCCCTTCCATCGGCGGGGAGATGAAAAGGAGCCTTCCGTGGTCCGGAAGGCTCAGAAGACGCCGCCGCCAGCGTTGCCGCGCTCTCCCCGCCCCTTCCATCGGCGGGGAGATGAAAAGGAGCCTTCCGGGGTCCGGAAGCCTCAGAAGACGCCGCCGCCAGCGTTGCCGCGCTCTCCCCGCCCCTTCCATCGGCGGGGAGATGAAAAGGAGCCTTCCGGGATCCGGAAGGCTCAGAAGACGCCGCCGCCAGCGTTGCCGCGCTCTCCCCACCCCTTCCATCGGCGGGGAGATGAAAAGGAGCCTTCCGTGGTCCAGAAGGCTCAGAAGACGCCGTCGCCAGCGTTGCCGCGCTCCCCCCGCCCCTTCCATCGGCAGGGAGGTGATAGGGAACTTTCAACGACAGGACTTGTTAGGTTTGCTGTTAGTACTGGGTGGGGATGGTGGGTGGGGGCGGAAGAGGGAATGTTGGTCCTGCCAGCTAGGGAGGGGCAGCATTCTATCTAGGGAGGCTCCGGAGAACCATATAGGTGTTGTGACGGGCATGGGGCGGTATGGCGGGTACCGTGGGGCGGGCCGCACTCGGGGAATGCGGGTCCGATGTCTAACTGCGGTCCCTCATTCCAGCCCTGCAGGTACATCTCTGGGTCCTGAGCAGCAGATCCGGAGTGACCCCGCCCTTAGGCTGCTGCTGGTGAATGCCAGGTCGGTTTGCAATAAGGCCCCCCTGATTCAAGATGTCATCCAGGAAGGGCTGGCCGACCTGGCATGCATCACCGAAACCTGGTTGACTCCTGAAGATGGAGTACCTCTCTCGGACATATGTCCAGCTGGGTTCGGTATTTGGCACCAGCCTAGAGGTGAGGGGAGGGGCGGTGGTGTCGCCATTGTTGCCAGGGAGTCTTTGGGAGTTGCTAGGGCCACTGCTCCACAAGTGTCTGGTTGCGAGGCCCTGCTTCTACGGCTGGGCCCCAAGGGTCAGTTGGGGATCTTGCTCCTGTACCTGCCCCCTTGCAGGGTAAGGGATGCCCTGCCTGAGCTCCTCGAGGCCGCCTCGATGCTGGCGTTGGAGTTCCCGAGACTTATGGTTCTGGGGGACTTCAATTTGCCATCGCTGGGGATGGCCTCTGAGGTGGCAAGGGAGTTCATGGCTTCCATGGCAGCCATGGGCCTGACTCAGGTAGTCCGGGGTCCGACCAGGGGCAGTGGTCACATGCCAGACCTAGTCTTCTTGTCGGAGCAGTGGCAGAGTGATCTAAGATTACAGGATTTAGTCATCTCACCTGTGCCATGGTCTGATCACTATCTGGTGACTCTTGACTTCCTGGGGGCGACACTTCATCGTAGGGAGGCTGGGCCGATTAAAATGGCCCGCCCTCGGCGACTAATGGATCCAGATGGATTCCAGAGGGAACTGGGGGATGTTCCTCTGGATCGGCTACACGATTCACCCGAGGCACTCGTCGACCTGTGGAATAGGTCGGCAACAGTAGCCTTGGATGAAATCGCGCCACTGCGGCCTCTCCACGCCCGGGGGACTAGGTCATCTCCGTGGTTCACAGATGAACTGCGTGAACTCAAACGGGCAAAGAGACGCCTAGAGTGCCGCTGGGTGAAGACCCGGGATGACTCCGATTGGACACTAGCTAGAGCTGCTATTAGGGCCTATCTAGTGGCGATAGGGGTGGTGAGGCGGCAATACTTCACCACCCTTATTGCCTCCGCTGATAATCGCCCAGCCGCCCTGTTCCGGGTAACCAGGTCCCTCCTTGGTAGAGGGGGATCGGTGCCCGGTTGGCAGGGTTCGGCTGAGGACTTTGCTGACCATCTGGTGGAGAAAATCGATCGGATTCGTTCAGGATTGAATCCTGGCGTGGATGGGGAGGGTCGGGGAGGTGCCGGAGCATTGTCTTGCGGTACGATCTGGGATCAGTTCGATCCTGTTGTCCCTGATGAAGTGGACAGGCTCCTTGCAGCTGTTCGTGCCACTACATGTCCTTTGGATCCCTGTCCTACTTGGTTGGTGAAAGCCTCCAAGGAGGTAACAGGTGGCTGGATAGGGGGGATAATAAATGCCTCTTTACGGGAGGGGGTATTTCCTGCACAGTTAAAACATGCTTTGGTGCGCCCCCTCCTGAAGAAATTGTCCCTCGACCCAGCTGTCCTTAACAACTACAGGCCAGTTTCCAACCTGCCCTTTTTGGGTAAGGTTTTGGAAAAGGCGGTGGCGCGTCAGCTGCAGAGTGTCCTGGAGGAAGCGGATTATCTAGACCCCTTTCAATCAGGGTTCAGGCCCGGATATGGAACGGAGACGGCATTGGTCGCACTGATGGATGATCTCTGGCGGGAGCGGGACGGGGGTTGTCCATCCGTCCTTGCTCTTCTTGACCTCTCAGCGGCTTTTGATACCGTCGACCACGGTATCCTTCTGGAACGGCTCGAAGGACTGGGGATCCAGGGCACTGTGTTGTCCTGGTTTTCCTCATTTCTGAAGGGCCGTACCCAGTCGGTATGGTTGGAGAGTGAGAGGTCCAGCCCTAGGCCCCTCAAATATGGGGTGCCTCAGGGCTCTGTGCTCTCTCCTCTCTTATTTAACATCTACATGAAGCCACTGGGTGAGATCATTCGTTCCCACGGGGTGCGGTACCATCAGTACGCGGATGATACACAGTTGTACATCTCGGCCCGTGGGGACCCCAGTGATGCTGTTGAAGTCCTGTCCGGATGCCTAGAGGCCATTGGGGTCTGGATGGGGGCCAATGGGCTTCGGCTGAATCCCAGCAAGACAGAGTGGCTGTGGATAAGGGGCCCCGTGTTATCCAGGGAGTTACCATCTTTGGTACTGGATGGGGCCGTTCTGCCCCAGACAGACCCAGTGCGCAATTTGGGGGTTCTTCTGGACTCGCGGCTGCTGCTGGAAGAACAAGTGGCGGCTGTGGCCAGGAGGGCTTTTGCCCAACTTCGGGTGATTCGCCAATTGCGCACTCTCCTGGACCGGGGCTCCTTGCTTATGGTCACCCATGCTCTGGTTACTTCCCGACTAGACTATTGTAATGCGCTCTACATGGGGCTGCCCTTAACGACCATTCGGAGGCTGCAGCTGGTCCAGAATGCGGCGGCCCGGGTGGTGATGGGGTGTGGGCGATATGCCCATGCCTCTCCCCTACTTCGGGAGCTGCACTGGTTACCAGTTTGTCTCCGGGTGCAATTTAAGGTGCTGGTTTTGACCTTTAAAGCCCTACATGGCAGGGGGCCGGGATACCTTAGAGACCGCATCGTCCCAAGAGTGTCTGCCCGTCCAACCAGAGCGGACAGGAGGGGTTCTCTAGTGGTGCCACCGGCTAGGGATGCACATTTGTCTAGCACCCGAAGGAGGGCCTTCTCCGTGTCCGCACCAACTCTCTGGAACCTCCTGCCAATAGACCTAAGACTCCAAAGTGAACTGCTGCCCTTCAGGAAAGGAGTGAAGACCTGGCTGGCAGGGCAGGTGTGGGGCCCGAATGGGTCTATGGGGCCCGCCTGCTGGCTTGTATAAGAACTTTCTCCTCCTCCTTTGTATAGTGGGTGGGTGGGACATATGGGTTTTTAAAGGGGGTGGGTTGGGGGGGCTTTTTATACTTTTTATAATTGTATTTATGTCTTTTGCAAATTGTTGTGATGCCGCCCTGAGTCGGGTTCTGCCTGAGCGGGCGGCATATACAAATTTGACTATAAATAAATAAATAAATAAATAAATAAGTAAAGTAAATTATACTTCTTAGTTCAACAGCCTTAACAGCTCATGGTTTACAAAATGGATGTCCCATGAATTTGCCCAAGCTTACAATAAAAGATCATCCTAGTTTTCAGTTTTTAACCTTTAAAAATGTACACCTCCTCTACTTTCATCCAGAGCCCCCAAATTATTATTTTATAGCACACTGGATACATTAGTTGTACTGATAATAATAATTTTGTGTCAGATATTATTCTGGGTTGAAAGGATTTTCGCAGAAGAAATTCCGCTCACGGAATGGCCAAATGAGGATCCTTTCATGTCCCCAAGAGCTGGGACAGAAACAGGCACTCAGTCCACCATGCAGTATCCAGGTCTTGAACTGCCTTCCAGCTAACAAGGTGAACTTCTTAACCACTGAGCCACCACAGCCCCCTATACTGATAACTATGTCTGATGAAGTGGACTTGATCCACAGAAGCTAACATTAAAATTTAGCAGTTAGACTTTAAAGTACCATAACTTATTTGTCTTGTTTTGTTTACTCTCTGATATGCTTGAAACACAGACTAACATGGCTATCATTTCAAAAATGTCTTGATCAAGTTACCACATTTGGAATTGCAAGTGACTGACTGAAGCAGGGGTTCCCAACCTTTTTATGCTGTGAGCCTGACTATGCCACCCAGAAAGCGAAGTGGGCTGGACCACACACACACTCATGGAAGCTGAAGCAAATGTGCCTGCTTCCCTGTCTATGACAGCCGCAGGGATACTGGGATTCCAGATTCCCCCATTTATTTTAATATTTATTGTATTTTTATATTTTATTATTAAATAAAGATATGATAACCTTTATTTTCTGTTTTCCCTGCTTTATCTACTAGGCCTACATTCACACAAGCAGAAACACTTTACACACATCCATTCCCAACACCCGTATGTAAAAAAACAGGGCTCATAATTTTAGAAAATAGATGTATTTATTTATTAGTTCAAATTTGTATTGCCGCCCACTCACCATAGCGACTCAGGGTGGCTTACAAACAATACATTACATTATAATACAAAATGTTGATGGGGGCTCAGGGGGAGGGGGGGTGAACTCAAACCACCAAATAAAATAAGCATGTAAAACCCATGCAAGTCTATGGAGTGGACAACCTCGAAACTGGTCGGAAGGCTCCTCGATAGACTTACATTGAGGGGAGTGGTTGATGTAACCATGTTTACATATACGTGAGAGTGTTACATGGCTGTCGTAAAAGCGCCCACTTCCACTTCTGGATGTGGTGAGGGCAGTGGCAGGCTGATGGAATGGTGCTGAGTGCAGGGGCTGGCCTGTGAGCCGTAGGTTGAGAACCCCTGGACTGAAGCATAGGGTGGGAAAGAAAGAAGAATTTTTAAAAAGAAGCATAGGGTGGGGTGGAAGACCAGAAGCAAAATAGCATATAGTTATACTATGGGGAAGGAATAAATACAGTAACAATGATCAATCTGAAACCGATATAAGCCACACATTTATACTGCTTTGAAAATTAAGAGAATTTGGATGCAAGAAATGGAGAAAAGAACACCACAGTGGGAGCTATGAAATGAAAAGGAGGCAGGGAGAGGAAGCAGCATGGTGTCTAAGCAGGAGGTAGAACAAGGAATGAGCCAGCAGGAGATAGCAGGTGGAAGGAAAGGCACATGACAAATCTATGTGTGTGTGGGTGTGTGTGTGTTGAAGACAGAACAATTGGAGATGTGCAGGAAGAGAAGAAACGGGGGAAGCAAATGTTCTTATGTTCTCATTAGAAGGAGCAGTTCAGACCATTAGAAAAGAAATACAATACTGAAGTATATATTTATCATGCCTGGAGCAGGAGGTGGGGGAACGGAAGGATTTGTAATACTGAGGAGTAACCTAGCCCTGTCATAATTTGCAATTTGCTTACACTTTAGAATCAGACAAATGTTCTCCTTTATTAAAATATTTGAAAGTAATGACTACTTTAAACTTGTAGTAATACCAGTGGTTTTGCGGCCCAGAACCAGCTGGTCTCCCAAACCAGGCCTCCTGCTGCCCTGGGGCAGGAAAAAAATTATACTTGGATCAAGTTGTGGGCAATGACCAGAGACATAAAAAGAAAAGCAAACAAACAAAACCTTCTTCAGAAGCAGAAGCTTCTCTAAATCTATGGTCTGTCTAGTTTTTGCCAAATTCTTTTCAAAAATTGGTTTGAAATTATCATTATTTTTGAGAAGCATGGTTGATTGGCTAGAATGGCCTTGACGAATAGCCTCAGAAACCAACTCAGTTAGTGAGGCTGGGCCAATTTGATGTGGAAGGCCAGGAGGGACGGTCTCTTATCTATGCTCCTAGTTGATGCAGGATTAGTGCCTCCGGAGATAGTGTTGATATATCTTGGTGGCAATAACATTAGAAGCCTGAAGGGCAAGGAGCTGATAATCAGAGTGATGCATGATGGAGATGGCCAAGGAGTGACCATCATTTGGTCCACCATCCAGGTAAGAAGATATTGGAAAGGGTCATGCAACCCCCAGTGTTTCAATCATGCTAGGAGAGGTATGATGAAAGCTTGGCTTGGTAAGCATGCCTGTCTCCAGCATTGATGACCCACCCACCTTATGTTCTAGAGTACATCGCAGGTCACCTTCAGGGGGAAGATAGGAATTTTTGGCCCAGCTTCTGGATTGGCCATGAAGAGGCCGGGTGTGTTTTCACCTATCCTACTCTGATGACATGGATCATTTGGGTTTAATATGCCATGGTTATTTTAATTAGGTCACAATTATTTAGAGCAAGTAGTGCTGGGCTAGGGTGGTAGCAGTAAATCCTTCATGGCCTCTTTGAACAAAATGAACACCTTGCCAGACATGATTTGAGTGAATCAGTCGGGCATACTGGGCACACCATGAGACATCTATGTGGTATGCCCAATATTCATTCATGCAAATGGAGTTTGATACAACTGCTAAGATGTCTCACTGAATATCAGTTAAAATGGGCAGTAGCTGACAAAGATCAGCATTGTACAGGGGCAAGGATTCACCTATCCAGGCTAGTGAAGGGAGGACTAGCTTCCCCTGTTCTGGTAACGGGTGTGTAGTGCTGGGCCCCAACACAAGTCAAGGGGTTAAATTTTTCAATATAATTGTTGCCCAAGCCTTTAGCCAAAAAATGAATTGTCCTGCCTGTTTAATTCACAGGTGGGGAGGAAATGACAATGCTTAACTGCAAAGAGGATTTTTAAAAATGACAAAAGGAGTCCAAAAATCTGATACAGTGCAGTGAAAGTTTCAGGATTGAGGATTGCCTTTTGCATGAAGGAAAATGCAAATATACAAAATTATATAAGAGAGTAGAAATATATATATTTTTACTGGATTGAAGTCTTTTAACAGGCTGAAAAACAGACTCTTCAAGCAACAAGTTGAAGGCAATTTAACCTTTCATCACAAATCAAAACAACTGAATTTCAGAATTTGCTGTCATTATCATATGTCATACCTTTCTCTGAGCACATCCCAGGTAGTGATAGGAAGCAATGAAAAATAAAGGTTTTATCAAAGTCAAGATTTCCCTGAAGGATGATGAAAAGGTATTTTTAGCAAGACATATACAGAAATTCTCCAGGGATAAATTCTCCATAGCTCGCCTCTCAAGGAATAAAGTAGTCTCTTTCCGCCCAGTTTCTTGATTTTGAATACTTAAAAAAAGGAACCGAGGAAAGTTTCAATCACCCAGTTAGCAGATTGCCAAGCAACCTAGAAGCTGGAATATCTGGGTACTGGGAATGTAGCTTGAGGAAAGAGAGAAAAAAACATTTTCAGCAGAGTGTAGATTCAAGTTTTTGTACTCCTGTGGTATAAACAATAACAAACCCAAAAAAATTTCAGGTAACAAAAATTCAAAGCTAGCTAAAAGCCAGATGACTTCAGATTGAATTACAAGTTATTCTTTGCTTTAGGCCAGGGATTCTCAACCAGTGGCCCACAGCACCATTTCATGTGCCCCCCCCCCACTGCCTCCACCACATCAGGAAGTGTCATGTGGTGTAGGAAGGGGGAAATGGCCATCTAGTTCCTGAAGCTATCTGAGGGACCGTCACCCAGTCCCCGGCTTTAAAAGGTTGAGAACTTCTGTTTTAAGCAATGACATGGAGAATCGAAGGACTTTACATAGTAGAACATGACATGTTGGAGCACCTTGCATATTAGAGAGAAGAAATGTCCAAATATTCATAAATATATTGCACCTGTTCCTTCCATACAGTAAAAGCCTGACTTACATACGCCTCAAGTTATTTAAAATGCGACTTACGTAATGATTTTGTGCTAAAACCATGTCCTGATTTATGTAAATGTCCCAATTTACATAACACAAATTCCTATTGGTTTTCTTCAAGTTATGTAAAAATTCATTTCCCTATGGGTTTGCTTTGAGTTAGTAAACAACTATTTACGTAAAAGCCTATGGAACAAACTTTTAACGTAAGTAGGGGTTTTACTGTCTTTCCAAACATCACTCCAATGTAAGTTAATCAATCCATGTGTCACGTGAAAGTACTTGTATGTTATATGCAAAATCAGCTGGAGGGAGGAGCCGCCGGGATGCCACTGCCACATCTGCTCCAGAGACGTTGTGCCCAGGCTCCGTCATAGATGTTTATTGTATTTGCTTCATACTGTACGCCGCCCAGAGTGGTGCTTGCACCAGTAGGGTGGGGTATAAATATACTAAATAAATAAACATATACCTGAACTGAGAGCTGATGTTGCTCCATACTATTAATAGGTTATCATTAATGAAGTAAGAGAATCACATACACACATTATAACAGAACTTCCCTATAAGAAATGAGCAACTCTATTTTTTTTTTAAAAAAAAACCTTTCCAGAGGGTTTGAGCTAGTAAGACAAATTGTTGTTCAGTCACACGGTTCAGTCTGATCTTTGGACCACAGCACAGCAGGCTACTCTGTTATCCACTATGTGCTGGATTCTGCCCAGATCCATTAATCAAACTTTTCTGTAATGTTTATTTCCCAGGATTTTATTTGTTTACATTTATTTCCCATATTTCTCTGTGTGTGAAGAGAAATAAACGAGTGTTAAAATCATGCTTGCATTTTCATCTTTTCTTCAAACTATAACTGGAGTTTTTAATGCCATCCCCTGCCACACAAAAGAGAAGACACCTGAAAACAAATCAATACCAGCAGCCTCATCTAGGAAGTAAAATGAAATGTTGCATGTGGCCAAAAGGATGGCTTTTTCCTCATCTTTTGTAAAGGGATTTATGACACTGCCTTCATTTCAATTGACTTTCTGTTTCAGAAGAAAACCTGCTAAATCTATTCCAAGTCCTCCTTACCATCACCACCAAAGCATTGTTTCTTATGTTAATATGACAGGAACTCAGTTTATTCAAGTGCTGATCAATTTAAAACAATCAGAGGAATTCATGTATTATGCATTTCAGGGGGGAAAGATGTTGCCGCTTTTTAGTGGAATGTCACAAGGTTAAGCAACTGGTAGACATTGTCTCCCTTGAGCCCAATTTCAATTGCAGCACTTGCTAAGTGTTCAGAGAAGAAACAATAGCAGACTAAAGCATTGTTTGGCACAATGAACCACTGTCATAAACCTCAACCTTCAGAAGACATTATACTTTACAATTGGATACAGCAGACAATTACTGGATCTCTATTTGGCTGGAAAAACCAACCTTTTACTCTATTCCTTAACCATATCTTAGTAATTATTGATAGCACAATTGCCTCCAATCACCCTGTTAATACAAGTGCATTAGCAATTAAAACCATTTGTTATGATTTTATTTCCTGTCAGGTGATAGGATTCCTTTAAATTTACTTCTGTTTGTTATAAACATAGTCTGTTATGTTACTGAGAGACAGGCAGAGAAGGAAATGAAGCATTTATGTTGATGCTCAGGGAATGCTCAGCACAGCAGATCTGAAAAGGGGGAGGGATATGAAAGGGGGAGGAGAAATACAGTGTTGCAGGGAACAATACTGCATAGGGACATGGAATGTGAGGTCTATGAATCAAGGAAAACTGGAAGTAGTTAAAAATGAGATGGAAAGAATAAGGATTGACATCCTGGGCATCAGTGAATTAAAATGGACATGGATGGGTGAATTCAGCTCTGGAAACCATCATATCTACTACTGTGGGCAAGAAAACCTCAGAAAAAACGGAATAGCCATAATTGTCAACAAAAGAGTGAGGAAAGCAGTAATGGGATACAACATCAAAAATGATAGAATGATGTCATTCATAATCCAAGGCAAAACTTTCAATATCACTGTAATCCAAGTCTATGTACCAACCACTAGTGCAGATGAAGCCACAGTTGACCAGTTCTATGAGGACCTACAACACCTCATAGAACAGACACCAAGAAATGATGTCCACATTATCTCAGGAGATTGGAATGCCAAAGTAGGAAATCAAAAAGTAAATGGAATAACAGGCACGTTTGGTCTTGGAACACAGAATGAAGCAGGGCAAAGATTGATAGAGTTCTGCCAAGAGAATGCACTAGTCATAGCAAACACCCTCTTCCAGCAACACAAGAGGCGACTTTACACATGGACATCACCAGATGGCCAGCATCGAAATCAGATTGATTACATACTCTGCAGTCAAAGATGGAGAACCTCCATTCAGTCAGCAAAAACAAGACCTGGAGCAGACTCTGGCTCAGATCACAACCTACTGATCGCAAAATTCAGGCTTAGATTAAAGAAAATGGGGAAAACAATTAGACCAGACAGATATGACCTATACAACATCCCTAAAGAATACATGGTGGAGGTCATGAACAGATTTAATGTCCTGTACCTGATAGACAGAGTACCAGAAGAATTATGGACAGAGACGTGGGACATCATGCAGGAGGCAGCAAGAGAAAACATACCAAAAGAAAAGAAGCATAAGAAAGCAAAGTGGTTGTCTGATGAGGCCCTTAAAATAGCAGAGGAAAGAAGGAATGCAAAAGTCCAAGGAGAAAGAAAAAATACAATCACCCGAACACAGAATTTCAAAGAAAAGCAAGGAGAGATAAAGAAAACTACCTGAACGAACAGTGCAAAGAAATGGAGGAAAACAACAAAAGAGGCAGAACTAGAGATCTTTTCAAAAAAAATTAGGGAAATCAAGGGAACATTTAAAGCAAAAATGACCATGATAAGGGACAAAGATGGAAAGGAGTTAGCTGAAGCAGAAGAGATTTAAAAAAGATGGCAAGAGTACACAGAGGAACTCGACAAAAAGGACCTCAACACTCCTGATAATAACAATAATGAGAAATTTGAACTTGAACCAGACATTCTGGAGAGTGAAGTCAGAAAGGCCCTAAAAAGCACTGCAAATAATACAGCTAGTAGAAATGATGGTATCCCAATTGAATTTTTCAAAGCCCTAAAAGATGATGGAATCAAACTACTTGCATTCAATATGCCAGCAAATTTGAAAAACAAAACAGTGGCCACAGGATTGCAAAAGATCAGTGTATGTTCCAATCCCCAAAAAAGGCAATGCCAAAGAATGCTCAAATTACCGAACAATTGCGCTCATCCCACATGCCAGCAAGGTGATGCTCAAGATAATACAGGGTAGACTTGAGCAACATGTGGAGAGAGAACTACCAGAGGTGCAGGCCGGTTTCAGAAGAGGCAGGGGGACTAGAGACCACATTGCCAACATACATTGGATCATGGAGAAAACAAAAGAATACCAGAAACAAGTCTACTTTTGTTTTATTGACTACACCAAGGCTTTTGACTGTGTGGACCACAAATAAATGTGGCAAGTGATTAAAGAGATGGGAATACCAGAACACCTCATATGTCTCATGAGAAATCTGTACACGAACCAAGAAGCAACAGTTAGGACAGAACACAGAAAGACAGAGTGGTTTGGAATAGGAAAAGGAGTAAGACAAGGCTGCATTTTATCACCCTGCTTATTCAATCTATACACAGAGCACATAATGTACAATGTAGGGATGGAGGAATCACAATATGGGATCAAAATTGCTGGGAGAAACATCAACAATTTGAGATATGCAGAGGATACCACCGTAATGGCAGAAAGTGAGGAAGACCTAAAGAACCTCTTGATTGGATTGAAGGAGGAGAGTGCAAAAGCTGGCTTAAGACTTAATATCAAGAAAACCAAGATAATGGCAACAGGATCAGTCCCTGGAAAATAGATGGGGAAGAAGTAGAAGCAGTGACAGATTTTACTTTCCTGGGATCTAAGATCACTGCAGATGGCGACTGTAGCCATGAAATAAAAAGACAACTGATGATGGGGAGACAAGCTATGAGAAACCTGGGGAATATAGTGAAAAGCAGAGACATCACCTTGAAAACAAAAATTCGCATAGTCAAAGCAATGGTATTCCCAGTGGTAATGTATGGGTGTGAGAGCTGGACCATTAGGAAGGCTGAGCGCAGAAGAATAGATGCCTTTGAGATGTGGTGTTGGAGGAGAGTCCTGAGAGTCCCTTGGACAGCAAAGAGAACAAACAGGTCAATACTGGAAGAAATCAATCCTGACTGTTCATTGGAGGGACAAATAGTAAAGATGAAGCTAAAGTACTTTGGATATCAAATGAGAAGGGAGGACTCATTTGAGAAGGCCTTAATGCTGGGAAAGATGGAAGGCAAGAGAAGAAGGGGGCGTCCAAAGATGAGATGGATAGATGCTATTGTGGACACAATGGGCACAGAGCTTGGAGGGCTGAGGAGAATGGTGGAGGACAGAGGTGCCTGGAGGAAAATGGTCCATGGGGTCGCAAAGGGTCGGAATCGACTGTGTGACTGAACAACAACAAGAATATAGCCTATCAGTAAGATAAAAATGGAATTTCAATCAAATACAAAATATTTTGTTTAATTTACTGAAAATTCATTGAGTTAGGTATCTGGCTACAGAACCAGAGGTTGGGAATTTGATTCCCTACTGAGCATTCCAATAGCGCCAGCCTGTGACCCAAGTTTCCTCCAGAAGAAGGGAATGATAAACCACTTTTGAGCATTCCCTACTCAAGAAACCTTGAAAATAGATTGCCACAGATGGCACACAATTATTACTGTATTAATTCTACCAGTAAAGAAACTCAAAGCATCCAAAATATCTTTTAGACTGTCTTTATTACTGTTTTAAAACAAGCAAGGATAACTTTTTATCTTAGATTATTAGCACATCTACAGTTGATGAGGCTAGGTAGTTTAAACCTTCTACAGCATTGCTTGCGACCATATCAAGAGAAATATCTTAACAGAGTTGTTACCTCTTTAAAGAATTAATACATTTAGAGGTGAGAAAGAAGATTATTGTGCTAGGCTGCTCCACTTACAGTTTACAAAGATGCAGTACCATGAACCACTGATATAGATGTTCAATGACACTAATGCCAGAATATATACTTGAACATGCCTTGCAAAGGATACTTAACATCTCCTCAGATTAGCAAGTATTTTGGCATTAAATTAAAATTTATGATAAGATATATAAATATTTTATAGAGATTATGTTATGATATTACTGCAGAAATTCATTTCAGCGTACACTTTCAAGTGTGTTTTAGCCAAAGGCAGAAATAAATGGCAATGGGTCTTCCTCTACAAGAAAGAATTCAAGAATGTTCTGCAGCTTGGTTGAGTTTTGCTTCTGCAAAATGGTCTTCCTGAACTTGCTTGTTGTTTTCTTCTGAGTTCTGACCAACATTCTACTGGATCTTTCCTGCTTCTTTTCCTCCCCATCATCGTTTTCTGAATAGATAATTCTGTAATGCCTCTGTAATATTGCAATAGCATCAGGACCAATTCTCTTACTGAGAATTTGTATCTCATAAAGACTGAAACTTTGCTTCTCTCTTCATAATAGATCTGGCTCCTGATACCAGTTGTCATATTTTGTCTCAGTGCCATGACACCTGCACCAGGCTGAATTTGACACATGAACTGAAAAAGGCACCCTGGGGAGGAGTTCTTCTATACCAACCACCCAATGGAGGTTACCCTTCCACCTGCACCCCACACTTGACCCGCCAGCCAGGTTTTAAGTTCTTTTCTGAAAGGCAGCAATTTCGTCCGGAGACGTAGCTCTGTTGGCAGGAGGTTCCAGAGGGCCGGTGCAGACACGGAGAAGGCTCTCCTCCTTGTGCCAGAGAGGCGAGCCCCCCTGGCTAATGGAACAATTAGAGAGCCCCTCCGGTCCGCTCTGGTTGGACGGACAGATGTCCTCAGGGCGATGCGGTCTCTTAGGTAACCCGGCCCACTACCATATAGGGCTTTAAAGGTCAAAACCAGCACCTTGAATTGCACCCGGAGACAAACTGCCAACCAGTGCAGCTCCCGGAGCAGTGGCAAAGCACGGGCATAACGCCCACACCCCATCACCACCCTGGCTGCCGCATTCTGGACCAGCTGTAGCCTCCGAATGGTCGTCAAGGGCAGCCCCATGTAGAGCGCATTGCAATAATCTAGTCTGGAGGTGACCAGAGCGTGAGTGACCATGAGCAAGGAGTCCCGGTCCAGGAGTGGGCGCAACTGGCGAATCACCCGAAGTTGGACGAAAGCCCTCCTGGTCACAGCCGCCACCTGTTCTTCTAGCAGTAGCCGCGAATCCAGGAGGACCCCCAAGTTGCGCACCGGGTCTGTCTGGGGCAAAATAGCCCCATCCAGAACCAAAGATGGTAGCTCCCGGGTTAACGCAGGACCCCTTATCCATAGCCACTCAGTCTTGCTGGGATTCAGTTGTAGCCCGTTAGCCCCCATCCAGACCCCAACAGCTTCCAGGCACCTGGAAAGGACTTTGACGGCATCACTGGGGTCCCCATGGGCCGAGATGTACAACTGAGTGTCATCCGCGTACTGATGGTACCGCACCCCATGGGAATGAATGATCTAACCCAGCGGCTTCATGTAGATGTTAAATAGGAGAGGAGAGAGCCCTGAGCCCTGAGGCACCCCCCATTTGAGGGGCCTAGGACTGGACCTCTCACTCTCCAACCACACCGACTGGGTCCGACCCCTCAGAAATGAGGAAAACCAGGACCACACAGTGCCCTGGATTCCCAATCCTCGGAGCCGTTCCAGAAGGATACCGTGGTCAACGGTATCGAAAGCCGCTGAGAGGTCAAGAAGAGCAAGGACGGATGGGTGACCACCGTCCCGCTCCCGCCAGAGATCATCCATCAGTGCGACCAATGCCGTCTCGGTACCATATCCAGGCCTGAATCCTGACTGAAAGGGGTCCAGGTAATCCGCTTCATCCAGTACCCCCTGCAGCCGACGCGCCACTGCCTTCTCCAACACCTTCCCTAAAAAGGGGAGGTTGGAGACAGGCCTATAGTTGGTTAGGACAGCTGGGTCGAGGGAAGGTTTCTTCAGGAGGATATATATATACTGTATTGCTGTAATGTTGTGTAATATTATTAGGATCAGTATGATCCTCCATTTTGTCTTCTTCTTCTTGGTCTTAAAGTATCGCGGGACTTGCGTTCCTGCCTTAACTATGGAGTCATGTAAAGGCTTCACTCCAGTCCGATGACCTCCCAGTCACCCGACCAATCCTGTTGTTTCCTGCCCAAATGTATCCATTCCCGATTGTATATATTTAGCAGTCCTGCGCCATTGCTCTCCATGTTCTGACTGCCAAATAAAGTTGTTTGGCCCTGTTATGCTGGCTGCTTCGCATTTCTACCAGAACATCAAATTGGCGATGAAGGTGGGATAATGGCATCCCATGCACCTGTTCGGTGGGGACAGCCCTGAAAAATGGAACCTCTACGAGTGTCAGTTTCGGCACACCATGGCAGCCGAAAACATCATCAACAACAGGCAGAAGCATTCTTGCTTCCTCTCCCAGTGTGGCCTGGTGACCCTCGAATTCGCCATTCACCTTGTGATGCCCCGGGACAACGCCCCGGAGAGTCCATAGCTGATTACGCTGCTGCACTTAGGCTGGCTGCCGCCCCTTGCCAGTGGGACACCCTGGAAGAAGCGCTGTGGGATCACCTGCTTGCCGGCATGAGGGACGAGGAGACACAACACCGGCTCATGGTCAGAGACGTCTTGACCTTTAAGTCGGTCCTCAGGGAGGCGTTGTTGTCCGAGGCTGCGAGATCTGGCATCAAGTCTTTCAAGCACAGGCCCACCGCTGTTTGTCACCCCACTCCTCCGTGTCTTCAGCGTCACCAGCAACTACATCCATGTCAATGTCCAGGTCCAGCCACGAAGAGGATGAGGTCCAGAAGGTCCGGAAGAGGAAAACGAACAAACACACCATCGAGAGGGCCCATCAAAGGTGCAACGGCTGTGGAGCGAGGCACAACTGCTGACAGTGTCTGTTCAAGAACGCTGACTGCCACCAATGTGGCAAGAAGGGCCACATTGCAAAGGTCTGCAGGCAGCACCAGAAGAAAGTCCCGGAGCAGAACGACCGACCGAGCCATAAACGACCGTTCACCTCGAAGATCTCTGCAGCAGAGCCTTCCATTCGCCGTGTATCCAGCATTTCCAGCCATTTCTTCACGGAGGTCCAGCTGTACGGCATTCCGGTAAAGATGGAGGTGGATTCCGGTATGTCCTACTCCATTTTGCCCGAGAGGGAGTTCCTGAGAATCCCCCCAAAATCGTGCCCAAAATTGCAGGCTCTGAAGACATCTCTCTGAGACGTGCAGGGTTGCCATATCCCAGTTCTGGGGGTGGGGGATATTGCTGTTGAGTTCAAGAACATTGCAACAAAAATACCTCTCGTAGTGGTCAAACGAGGCACAAACTGCTTGTTTGGGGTGCAGTGGTTTGAACCACTGGGGATTAGACTGTCCGGCATCAATGCCATCCATGCTGGACATTTGTAACAAGGACATTTGTAACGAGCACCCGGCAGTATTTAAAAAGGGACTTGGTAATTACGTAGGAACCCCCCCCCCCCGTGTCTTTCGACCTTGATCCGACCGTGAAGCCTATTCGTCTCAAGCCTTGCAGGGTGCCATTTGCCCTAAAGGACAAGATCGAGGCCGAGTTGGACAAACTTGTGGGTCAGGGGATCTTGGTTCTGGTGGATTATGCAGAATGGGATCAAATCCAATGGGGAGGTGAGGATTTGTGCAGATTATAAATGTACTATCAACAAGGCCATTCAGCCTAATGCATACCCAGTGCCAGTAGTTAGCCACTTTTTGGCTGCTTTATATGGGTGTATATGTTTTGCTAAGTTGGACTTAGCACAGGCCTACAAGCAGTTATCTCTTACACCTGCTGCTGCTGCGGCCCAAACTATTTTTACTCATAAATTGGCCTTCAAGTTAACGTGCTTTCAGTTTGGGGTGAATGCAGTCCCCGGTATATTCCAGTCACTTGTCGAACATCTGTTAAATGGTCTCCCCAGAGTCCTCCCCTATTAATCCAAACTCGCTAACAGGTAAGACTGGGTGTTACAGATTTTTGAAAATGTGGGGTTACGTCTGAGCACGGGAAGTAGAATTCCTTGGGTTTAGGATTACTCCCAAGGGGGTCAAACCCTCCGATTCAACGGTTGCCGCCATTCGCAATGCCCCCTGTCCAACTGCAAAGCCAGAGTTGCAGTCTTTCCTGGACCTGCTTAACTTTTATCACTCCTTCCTGGCCTGAAAGGCTTCTGTAGTGGAGCCGCTACACCATAGGACAAAATCTGGCAGTGGGGGCAAAGCCAGTCTCGTGCGTTTCGTGAGTTAAAAGAGCTTCTGTCTTCCAAAGCAGTCTTGACTCACTTCGATCCCAAAAAAACTGTGGTTCTTGAATGTGATGCTTCACCGGTGGGGATGGAGCCTGTTCTATGTCATGTGCTGGAAAATGGGAAGGAAGCCCCGACTGCATTCTATTCAACGTCCCTATCTAAGGCTGAGCACAACTATGCCCAGACCGACAGGGAGGCTCTGGACATAGTTGCTGGAACAAAGAAGTCCACGACTTCCTATACGGCAGGGATTTCACTATCGTAATGGACCACAAACCATTATTAGGGATTTTCGTTACTTCTAAGCCCACTCCCCAAATTCTGTCCCCTTGCATGTTGTGCTGGGCCATTTTCTTAAATGCTTATCAGTTCACCCAGATTCACCGTCTGGGTAAAGACATCAGCCACACTGATGCACTTTCACGGTCTCCGTTGCCAGACTTGGGGGAGCCCGATTGTGAGATTGAGCAAGATCATCAGGTGCTGCTGATCGAATCTCTCGATTCGCCCCCCATAGTGCCTTCAGACATTGCTAAAACAACAGCAAAGGACAAACTTCTGTCTCAGGTAGTTTCTTGGGTTAAGAAAGGCTGGCCTACATCTCCTCCTGCTGAGGAGTTCAAAGTGCTCTTTAGGAAGCGGTTCGAGCTTTCACTCAAGAGAGGTTGCCTCCTGTGGGGCCAATTGGTGGGCACATGCCAAAGTTGCCAGAGTTCCCAACCTGAAGACTCCCAGCTTCCCTCCCAGGAATGGGACACTACCCATGGACCATGGTCATGAATACATGTTGATTTCGCTGGTCCATTTCGGGGCACACTTTTCCTACTAGTGGTTGACTTATTTTCAAAATGGTTAGAGGTTATTCCTATGCCTACTACCTCTTCTGCAGTCACAATTAAGCAGCTTCGGAGGCTATTCAGCTGTTTTGGATTGCCGGACGTGCTTGTGTCCGACAACGCCACAACCTTCACCTCTTCCAAATTCCAGGTGTTCCTCAAAAGGAATGCTATTCAGCATGTGACTTCTGCCCCCTTCCACCATGCCACCAACGGTCAGGTGGAATGTTTGGTTCGCATTACAAAAGAGGCATGGGTCAGGGGGACATTGATTTACTACTTTGCCAATTCCACCTGTGCTACCGGACATATCCCCTGGCATCTGGGCTGTCACCAGCCGAACTTCTAATGTGCAGGAGACTGGTCTCGTTGCTTAACTGGTCAGATCCTTCCAGGGTGGAAGATAGGGGTGTTAATGTTGAAATTGCTCATAAAAAGGTATTCTCAGCTGGGGATGCGGTGCACTGTCGGAACTATGTGGCTGCAGGTCCAGCATGGATTCCAGGCATTGTGGTGGAACAAACAGGTCCAGTGTCCTATCATGTCAAAATGGGTACTGGTTTGCTGTGGCGGCACCATGCCGACCAGCTCAGAGATAGGGTTACGGAGTTTCAAGAGGTACAAGGTGATTCTACTCAGGGCAATTCCATGTTAGGGTCCTCCCCCACCCGCTTATCCCAAGGGGGAGATGAGGAAGGTGGCTCGGCAATCAGCTGCAGACCCCAACTCCAACTTTCTAATTCAAGCCAGCCCCAATTCCTTTGGAGGCCGTCAGCAAGCCTAGAACGTGGAAGTGTAGCCTTTGATTTACAGGATCGGGGGGAGTTTGCAGAGTGTTCCCCCACTCGTCCAAGCAAAAAGCGGGGCTTTGATTTCTCCCCAGAATTTCTCTATATTCGAGCCTACCTCAGCTTCAAACCAAATGAGGCAAGTTTTTGTTGAGTGGCCCCCTACTCAAACTTCTCAAAGGTGGGACTTTTCATTGTGTTTTACCACTTCTGATTCTAGCTTTAATTTTGAGCAATCCCATGCTCCTGCTTCATCCAAACGGGGATATAATTTAGTTTGTTCCCTCCTTGGTTCCAACTCCGAATCGGGACAGTGCTCCCAAAATGCAAGTATTTCTGGTAGGGTCCCCAGTACGGGGTATCACTCAATGGAACCAAGTCTCCCTAGGACTTCCGAATACAGTCAGGTATCATTATGGCCCAAAAGCGTCTGTGGGCCTCCACAATGGTTAAGGGACTTCGTCCCATCTTAGGGGGGAGGGATGTTGTGTGTGTGTGTGTGTGCGCGTGCGCGCATGTGTGTGTGTGTGTGTGTGTGTGTGTGTGTGTGTAACATTGTGTAATATTATTAGGATCAGTACGATCCTCCATTTTGTCTTCTTTTTCTTGGTCTTGAAATATCATGGGACTTGCATTCCCACCTTAACTATGGAGTCATGTAAAGTCTTCCCTCCGGTCAGATGACCTCCCAGTCACCCCACTCCTCTCCCGACCAATTCTGTTGTTTCCTACCCAAATGTATCCATTCCCGATTGTATATATTTAGCACTGCTAAGCCATTGCTCTCCATGTTCTGACTGCCTAATAAAGTTGTTTGGCCCTGTTAGGTGGCTGCTTCACATTTCTACCAGAACATCAAATTATCCATAATTTATCTGTTAAGTCTCAAAAAATATGAATATATTATGTACACCAAGATCTCTGCAATTCTTTATAGCTGATTACAACTATTCTATATATGTGTTTCCCTACTTCCTATAACAACAACAACAACAACAACAACAACAACATCAACAACAACAACAACAACAATGGTGGTGGCGAGAACAACAGCATTGGAATGCAATTTGGAATTGATAAGTGCATAATGGTGGTGGCGATGACAACAGCATTGGAATGCAATTTGGAATTGATAAGTGCACAGCAGGCAAAAATGTCAAAGGTGATGGATTTGAGTTAGATAATGAACAATGTAAGCAAATTCTACAAACACAAAGAGTTTGTTGCTTGCTGCCAAAAATCTGTAAAGCCAGTATTCCATCAAAACTCAGCTGAGCCATACTAAACACAACGGAACTTCCTTCTCAGTAAATGTGCAAAAATTACACTGCATCAGGGCCGCCATCAGGGGGGGACAACCAGGACTCCCGTACCGGGCCTGGAGCTGGCAAGGGGGCCAGCGATGGGCAGCCCATTTTTAAAAACTTTTTTAAAACGTTTATTTATTTTTTAATCCCGGTGGCGGTGCCATTGCACATGCAATGCCTCGACCCAGATTCCGGAGTCTGGGGTCAAGGCCGCTTGCCTTCAGCCCACCAGGAGGGCTGTGCCCCGGGGTCGAGCGCAGCAGCCTCAGCGAAAGAGACAGGAGAGGAGAGCTGTGTGCTCTGTGGGGCTGCAAGCGCCCTCCCCCTCTCCCCCCCTTTGCCTTCGGCAGCAGAGTCCATTGCAAGGGAAAGCACACTCTTCCCCCCTCCCAAATCTTGTACTGACTGATAGGTTTTCTTTCCCTGGCGGCCAGGGAGCAACCACTGTGGAGACCACGAAAGCACAGGCCATGGGTAGGGGGGAGGGTGGGTCAAGGTCTCCCCCCCCTTCGTGAGCCTGGCTCATTTCCCAGGGCAAAGGGAGGACGGAGAGAGGCTCTGCCTGGCTGGGAGCCATCCTAAACCACCTCTGCAGTGAGAGTGCGTCTGTGTGTCTTGGGTAAAGGAGTGTGTGTGTGGGGGGGAGGTAAGTGGGTCACATCTCCAGAATGATGGAGCTGAGCGGACTTAAGGGGGGGCTACAATGCACCCCCCACACTCGCTTGTTCCATGATGCCTCCTCGGTCGTGGTTTCTTGCGCCGAGACAAAGAAGATGCAAGAAGCCACGAGCGCCGCTTTTTCCCATGCTCCAGGCAAGGCAAGCCACCACATCGCCGTTGCATCAAGCGCCACCATGTGGGGAATGTGCCAGTCGAGGCAGGTAACTTGGAGGGAGGGAGGGAAGAGCTTGAGGCCTGGAAAGCTGTGTGTGTCTTGTGGGAACGGCCTCCTCCAGGGGGCTTTTCGGCAGGCACCCACGCGGGTGCAGGGTCGCTTGCTGGGGGTGGGGGGCAGGAAACAGAGCCGGGGTGGGTGGTCGGGCCCCCACCCCTCCTGGCAGTTCAGGAAGGCTGCTGCTGTTTTTTTGTCTGCCCCTTCCCCTCCCAGGCTGGTCCTTCCGTTCGTCTGTTCGTCCATCTGTCCATCTGTCTGTCTATCTGTCTATCTATCTTCACTAATCCACTCTTCTTCCTAACTCTCTTTCTTTCTTCCTTCCCTTCTTCCTTCCTTCCTTCCATCCTTCCTTCCTCTCTTCCATCCATCCTTCCTTTCTTCCAGCCTTCCTCTCTTCCTTCCCTCCCTCCTTCCATCCTTTCTTTCTTCCATCCTTCCATCCTTCCTTTCTTTCTTTCTGAGCGCTGGTGGTGCAAAACTGTGCTTATAAGGACTGCAGTGGCTCAAGTGGCTAAGACACTGACTGAGAGGCAGAAGTTCAGCAGTTCAATTCCCGAGTACTGCAGGACAGAATGAGCTTCCATCTTTGTCCCAGTTCCTGCCAACCTAATAGTTCGAAAGCAATAAATTGCAAGTAGATAAATAGGGACCACTTCGGTGGGAAGGTAACAGCATTCTGTGCACTCCGGTGTCTAGTCATGCCTCCCACATGACCACGGAAATGTCTGAAGCAGGCAGCGCTGGCTCTTTGGCCTTGAAACAGAGATGAGCACTGCACCCTGGAGTTGGATACGACTAGCTTTCGAGCAAGGGAAACCTTTACCTTTTAATTATGCTCATGTTAATATAAAAGTCTGTTTTTTGGGCATAATGTGTGACATTTTAAAGACTAACTGCTGTATTTCAATGTGAGCTTTTGTGGCTCAAGGCCACAGGCTCTTTGGCTGTAATCAGAGATGAGCACTGAACTCTAAAGTTGGATACAACTGGCTTTCAAGCAAGACTTAAAGACTAACTTCTGTATTTTAATGTGAGCTTTTGTGGATCAAGGCCATTGGCTCTTGGCTGTAATCAGAAATGAGCACTGAACTCTAAAGTTGGATACAACTGCCCATCGATTTCTTTTGGGAAATTGTGTATTCCAGCTGCCGCCGCCACCCCAATGCAAGGAGAGAGAAAAGTGTGTGTGTGTGGGAGCGGGGGAATAGGATTGCTCAGTACGGGGCCCAGAAATTTCTAATGATGGCCCTGCACTGCATACATATGATCTTAATTAAACCATGCAATCAATATTTCAAGCATGTACTTAATTTGACAATTGTTTTATTCTTTCATGAGTGTTTGTTCTGGTAATATGTAGCAAACAGGGACAGAGGAATATACAAAGTAGTCGAGCTTCACATCTTGACAGTCAGATGCTCTGTTGTAGCCTTTGTGACTTCACATGCCATTGCTACTGCCCATTCATTTTAGGGTGTGTTTTGTTTTGCAAGACAATGCTAAATTTAGGTAAACGCACTGAGATTCTCAGGATGCAGAACTCAATGCTATTAAATCCTAAGGTTTTATGCTACAGCTCCTAGATGTATATATAGTATACATAGGTTTATAGAAAACACAGCAGTGAAGGGAGGAAAATGAAGATTACATAAAACAACAATGACAGCAACTTAATTAAATATACAGAGGAAAACATTGGAGGGACTGCAGTGGCTCAAGTGGCTAACCCGCTGACTGGAAGATGGGAGGTCAGCAGTTCAATTCCTGAGTACAGTAGGATGGAATGAGCTTCCGTCTTTGTCCCAGCTCCTACCAATCTAGCAGTTCAAAAGCAAGAAATTGCAAGTAGATAAATAGGGATCACTTTAGTGGGAAGGTAAACAGTGTTCTGTGTGCTCTGAGTCATGCCTGCCACATGACCATGGAAATGCTTCAAAACCCCACCGCCACCGCTGCCGGAGGAGAGCCAGCTCCACTCACCTGGCGGCTGGCCAGACCAACTTCCCACAGCTGCAAAGACCGGGGCGGGCTTCAAAACACCCCCGCCACCACCGTCAGAGGAAAGCCAGCTCCACTCGCCCGGCAACCAGCCGGACCAACTCCCCACAGCTGCGAGGACTGGGGCGGGCTTCAAAACCCCACCACTGCCACCACCGCTGCCAGATGAGAGCCAGCTCCACTCACCCGGTGGCCGGCCAGACCAACTCCCCCACAGTTGCGAGAACCAGGGTGGGCTTCAAAACCCCACCGCCACTGCTGCTGGAGGAGAGCCAGCTCCACTCGCCCGGCCGGACCAACTCCCCACAGCTGCGAGGACCAGGACAGGCTTCCAAACCCCGCCACCAATGCTGCCGATGCCAGAGGAGAGATAGCTCCGTTTACCCGGTGGCCGGCCGGACCAACTTCCTGCAGCTGTGAGGACCGGGGTGGGCTTTAAAAGCCCCCTACCGGCCCCGGACTTTCCTCTCTGCCAGTTAAGCCTCGAGGGGAGATGGAAAACAGCTTTGCAGGGCAAATAGCTGTGGCCGAACCCAAAGCCCCCGCACTCCTTCCCCTTGGCTTGGCCAGGTGATGGGGAATTGGGAGCACCGGAGCCCGGGCTCTACAAAGATGTTGAGCTTTGGGAGCTCCGTAAGCCCCAGATCAGTAGGGATTGTGGGGATGTGAGGGATGGAGGATTTTTGTCATTTAGGGTCGCTGTATATTTACTGTATATCTAGTGCCATTGTATATTTATTGTAGTTGTATTTATTGCTTTATCTGCATTTCTTGGACTTTTGGCATTCTATTGTGTATTTATTTATTTTGTATATTGGTGTGGATTGTATTGTATTTTGCTCATGTACACCGCTTTGAGTTACCCATGAGGGTCGAAAAAAGAGGTATATAAATTAAACTTTGAATCGAATCGAATTGAACGTCTGCAGAAGCAGACACCGCTGGCTCTTCGGCTTTGAAACAGAAATGAGTACTGAACCCTAGAGTCGGATATGATTGGCTTTCAAGCAAGGGAAACCTTTACCTTTACTAGCAGTCATAAAAACCTCATGAACAAATCAAGTGCCTTATACAGAAATCTTAATTAATCTTTGGTCAGAACAGAATAGGAGGTGTGTCCACTATGACTGATTTGAGACTGAAAAACAAGAGATGAAGAAATAAACAAAGAGGTCAAAGAGTTTTCTACTACTGAGTGGGAAAAAATAGGTCAAGAAATTGTATGAGAACTGTTTCTAATTCTCTAGAGGAGCAATTATCTTAGGGTAACGTGACTTTAGACATATTGCATATGGTAATGAAAACTCTACTTTCCATTCCTTCAGTTTTACTTGTAAATATATTATTCAAGTTTATTGCTTTGATCTCTAGAAACTGTTAGTTAACATTTATAGTATTTCAGCTTGGAATTATTTTTACAAAATAACCCAAGAACATAATATACAAGGACTAGATTGTTGTTTTAATTAGAGATATTTATGTCCAAATCGACTCTACGACTGAATGACAAAATATTTAAAATAAAATAAACCCCTTAAATAATATCAATGTTTTATATTGGAAAGGTCCAATATATCTAATTCTACAACATGGGCCTGTGCCCTCTGTTTGATGACTGCAATATGGCATTGTGCCTTTCAGGTTAGAATGAGTCATGACAGACAGAATATCTGATACCCCACTTCTGATGGAACGTTTTGCAGAAGAGTTGGTTCATATCATCAGCAGATATTTATAAAAGCTTTAGTTCACACTTTTATTTTCTGGATGTCCTTAATGAATTCATGAATAGTGGAAGGGGAAAACATGTTTGTTGTTGCTCTTTAGTAAGAAACTTCCCAAAAACTAAACCAGGGATCCTCAACATGCGGCCCGTGGGCCGGATGCAGCCCATGGCACCATTTCTGTTGCTGCCACCTCAATCCTTGTCCCCTCCACTTGGCTTAGCATGTCCCTAACTGCACTCTGTAGCAGGGTGGATGTTGTAACTCTTACAACATCCACCCTGCTATGGAGTACCATTATAGACATGCCAAACCAAGTGGAGGAGACAAGGATTGAGGAGGTAGCAGTGGCAGCTGTGGAGGAAGTGGCTGGATGATTTAGTGTTGTGGGCTAGATGTGGCCCACAGGCTGTAGGTTGAGGATCCCTGATTAGAAATTGGTACATTTGTGAAATACATGTAAACAGTGGTGGGCATCAAAAAATTCCTAACACACTGTTGGTGTGGCCATGTGACTGGGTGGGCATGGCCTATTGGCCATGTAACTGCTCTTTGTTATAGAACTGTGAAAATAGAAGCCTCTTCTATTTTCATCACTCTATAGCGAACCTCTGAAGCCATTTCCCCCTTGTTCAAGGCTTTTCCAGGGCTCTGTTTCACCCCAAAGTGCTTTCCCAGCCACTCTGGAGTGGCTGGGGATGTGCTTTAGGGTGAAATGGAGCCCAGGAAAAGCCGCATAGAATGGAACAAGAATGCCAGTGGAATTCTGAAAGAAGGCAATGAAACTGGCAGATTTTCATATTGATAACCCTCCAGTACTGTACATCTTTGATTCAGTGCGCATAAAGGCCAGCCTTAACATTCAGCCCCAGGAGGTAAGGTTTGGCAATGCAATTACGAGACAACACAGGACTTACTGCATTTGCTGTTTTTAAGAGGTCTGACACATTTGCTGTGCTTTTTTCTAGGAGGCTGCACTCAAAGAAGAAGCTGAGATCAGGTGTTTAAGATGCTAGCAGCATGACTTTTCTCTGCTCACTTCCTTGCCATTTTGAAAATTCTGGATCATATCAGACATATTTTAAACCAGCACCCACAAAAGGAGAACTTTTTAAAAAAAGGGGGGGGTAAAGGATTTAGTTGTGTCCTTATCTTTATCTCCAGACAGGGCCATGCTTTATCTGAGTTTAACAATCCAAATATAAAAGGACAAGTAATCTGTCACTATAAAAAGGGAGAGGCACAGAAGGCCAGGAACCAGTACCCATGGCTACTGAAGAATCACTTGGTTTTGTTTTCTCTTGCTTATTTGCTATTCAACAAATACGTATCATCTGCTTGTACAAGGCAATATAGCAAGCTTGTGCTGAGTAGAGAGGAAGAGGATTTAAGGTTCTGAAGTAGCAGTGTACAGCAAAGACTAAATTGCAAAGATTAGAGTGTGTCCACATGGGCATTTGTCCTGATCTTTGCTATGATGAAGGAACGGGTTGGTTGGCTTTTTTTCTAGTGTCCACAGTTGAACATTTCTAGAGCAGACCAAACAACTCATACACCCATTGGCTGCTATCTGATGAAAGGCCCACCATCACCCACACAACACTGCCAAATTCTGTGCCGCAGCGTGTAAGAGCAGAAGAACAATCCTGGCAGGACCTTCAGCCAAATAAACTAATAGTGCCACAGCATAGGCTTAGTAATAGTCGTAACATTATTGATCTATGTCAGGGGTTCCCAACCTAAGGCCCATAGGCCGCATCTGGCCCATAGAACCATTTCATGTGCCCCCCACCCCTCTAAGAGCATCCAAGAAACAAAATGTCTGCCCTTTGAAGCTGTTGGGACAGAATGGCCACCCCCATCATGCAGGTGGGGCAAAATGACCATCTGGCCATCGAAGCTGACTGAGAGAGCATGACCCAGCACCCAGCTTGAAAAAGGTTGGGAACCCATAATCTATGTACTAAATTTACTAGTCCCTAACTTGAGCAGAAATTTAAAGAACCCTCATTTTAACTTTTGTTTCTTGATACATTTTAAGTACCCTCATTTTAACTTCTGTTCACTTTGCTGTTCTATGCTGCTCTTGGAATGTAATAAAAATATGATTGAGCAGACCAATCTGCCCATTTCTGAGCCCTTCTCAGGGGATTCTACTATTCTGGTGTGGGTTGGTGTGCTCTAAGATTAGTTTGTGGTCACTTGGAATGGACTAAATTAGATTCTTACAGTTGTTAAAGGCGCCTCCTGGTGTTAATTCCCATATGTTAAAATGGCTTGTTGGAGATGTAAAAAAGAAGTTGGGACATATTTTCATTTATGGTGGGAATGTAGTAACATGAAGAAAAGATGGGAAAAATTGGAAATCAATTAAATATTATCTATAAAATTCTAAAGTGTTTCCTAAAATAGCATTACTAATGGGTTTTGGAAATAAGCAGAGAGAATGGAATTAAAAAGAAATGGTTATTATATTGGTTACAGCTTTGAGATGTAGCTATAAATGATAAATTAATGCATGAATTAAAGCTAAAAAAGATGATTAATAAAAAAAAACCTGGCTTTAGAGAAATATGGGGAGAATGTATAGACTACGTATTTATTAGTGGGGAAAAAAGGAGTAAGCCAGAGTAAAATGTTTTATCTTTTTGGAACAAGGGGACAAATATATAATAAATGTAATAATATTGAGAATAGTTAATCAAGAAGAAGGTTGATAATGTCCCACTTGTGGTTGGTGCACATAGTAGTATTATATAATTTTGTTAAATATTGGTATTTTTAAATATATTTGTATTTTTATGATGCTTTGGTTTATTTTGAACAATAAAAAAAGTTAAAGTGTACATTAACATGGTCATGAATTTTGGATCAGTTTGAAACATACAGCTAAAAAACTATATTCTCCAAAGTTATATATTTCTCCAAAGTTGAAAACAGGACAGCTCTGAGGGTTGGCTGAGTTGGTCTCCTTTTATATGGTAGGTTGGAGGATAGTTAGAAGTCGCAATAGATTTTAGACATCCAAGATAAGGACTTCTGAAATGACCAACTGGCCTTCAAGTGTTGTGTCCTGATGCTTTAAAAGGTATGGTCTCATCAAAAAGGCTGTCATTCACATATGCCTGAATATTTTTCTAAACTGGAAAGGCTGGTTGAAAATCAAATTATTTAAAGATATTTAGTCATTAGTATAAAATATAATGCTCTATTTAGTAGCCCTGCTACAATAGCATTACGACCATTAAAACACTCTAGAGTGTGTTTTAGGGCTCCTTTAATGCACACATAGAGCAGCAAACGTGATAGTGAGTTTGTAGCCTTTTGTCTGCTACTACACCCAAGGCATAGATTAATTAAGTAATAAAATATATCCTGCCATGTCTTAATGCTATCAGTGAACCCAATAAAAAGATCTTATGCTTATATTAAGAGGTTATGTTGTAATGAAGCATTCTGAGCATATTGTGAATTTATGGGATTTTAAGGCACTAGTGCAGGATTTTCATCCTGCGGCCCTTGGACCGAATGTGGCCCACACCACCATTTCATGTGGCCCCCACCACCTCAACCACAGGTAGGGCAAAAGGGACATCCAGACCCCAAAGCTGTCTGAGTGAGCATGACTAAATTATTTTCTTGCAGTTGTTAAAGGCTCCTCCTGGTGCTAATTTCCATATCTTAAAATGGCTTGTTGGAGATGTAAAAAAGAAGTTGGGACATATTTTCATTTATGGTGGGAATGTAGTACCATGAAGAAAATATGGGGGAAATTGGAAATCAATCAAATATTGTCTATAAAATTGTAAAATGTTTCCTAAAATAGCATTACTAATGGGTTTTGGAAATAAGCAGATAGAATGGAATTTAAGCCCCAAGCTTTAAAAGGTTGAGTACTCCTGCACTAGTGAGCAAGAAGGATGAAATTACCATCTTTGCTTGCTGCATCTTTTCTCCAGCAAAATGGAAGAATCAGCCAAAGTTCACAGGTTAGAGGAAAAATATCTAGCAGTATGTTGGTGCATTCAGTAATGTTGGATTAAAGAGTATTGAGATGGGGAATGAAAGACATACACACAAATTTCTACAGAACAGAATTTTTCTTCATTTCTTACAATGTTTCTTGGTCTTCATTTGATCTTGCCATTGGATGACTAAAGTAAAAATGATCCTTTTTATTTTTGTACCTCCTTTTTAGTAATTTTGAAGCTTGAAGCTATTTTTCTTTTAAATACTGTCTTTATTTATTTATTTATTTATTATTCATACTTGTATTGCCAACTCCTCGCTGAAGCGACTCCGAGTGGCTAGCAAATTAGAACATGAACAGAAACCACAATAAACACAATTTTAAAATCATTTAAAAACAATTAAAAACCGTCAATCTTAAAAACCCACCCACCCTAATCTTAAGGGAAAGGGAGTGTCATAGTTATTTATACATATAACTGTGGGTTCCGCACACACAATTGGCACACTGTCCCTGACAGAACCACGGTTTTGGGGGAATGCTCCTTTGAGCTTTTGTTTCCGAAGGGACAGAAATTGGGGAGCAGATTAATAGCTATAGTTTAATTCACCGATCGCTGACCTAACAGGCAGTTCGCACAATAGAGGGCAAAAGATCGCCAGGTGATGAACTCGATAGGCATGTAATGAGTAATCTCGCATCTGCAGAAGCTCTAAGCCCAAGAGTCAACCTAGGCACATGTTTGTTCCTGATAACAGTAGACAATGCATGTCCCCGGTAGTAAATTAGATAGATAAGAAACTTCCCCCGGTGAAGTCATCCCTAATGGGTAACTTGTGTAATCTCAATGTGCAGACTCAGAGTTTTCCTGTCATGGCTACGTGCAACGTATGCACGCAGTCGAGCTAGACAGAGTATAAAGTTAAGTGCCTTCTGATCAATAAACGCTGGTCTTCGCTCCATCTTGCCTCGTGTGTCTTTGCTTGACCAGTCTCCTCCAGGACCCTCCGGCCCACGTCGGGCCCCGATCCAACATATGGTGACCCCAACGTGATCCTACTTGTGAGTAGCAACATCGTTGGTCCAGTTCTATGCCAGAACTGTGTCCACGTCTTCCCGGAGGTTGCGCAGCGCTTCAGGTCAGAAAGCCATCCAATCTGAATGACAGCTACGTGAAGCGGCGAGGCATTCCAGAGGCAGAGCATGCTCCAATGCTCTGAGACATCTTGCACATCGGAAACGCGTTCCGAACGCTCAGGGTCGGCTGTGAACCCTGAGGCCATCGCAAAGGCCACCAAGGGCCTGTGGCAGCAGCCCACGTTCCGAGTCCTTCACAGAGGTTCGTCGCACTGAATCCAGTTACCTATACCCAGACACGTTGACTCGTCCGGCGGAGGCAACTTCAAAGGACCGGCAGGTAATATGGGGACTTGTCCGCAGCGGCAATGTCCAACCGCTAACCAGAGAGTTACTTAATGGAACTCAAAGCCCTGGCCAGGGTAAATCGTACTCACATTCACATTCAGTTAGCAGATCTTTTGGTGTACTTGGGGGAGCACTGTCTGTTTTATCCAGAAATGGGCATGCTAAGCCTTCAATTTTGGGACAGGATAGGGACCTGCATTAAGCAAGAACTAAGAGCCCCAGCTAAGGTGATTAGCACATGGAGTAAGTGCAGGAAGCTCATCGCAGAGGTAGACCCAGTCCGGAAAGAGACCGAGAACCCCCCAGCACAGTCCGAGCCATCAGCCCTGATGGGTCTCTATCCATCACTTCAGCTTAAATAGGGAGGCTTAGGGAGCTTTCCTTCAGCGTCAGCTGCAGATGCTACTGAAGGAATTCAAGGTTTGGGAAACGCTGGCGGTTCCCAGACAGTTAAAAGTTCCCAAATAGTTAAAAGTTCCATTCAGCGCATGCTAGAAGAGGAAACCATCAAGGGGGAGTTGTCAGCGGAAGAACTAGCTGAACTTAGGCAGTTGTGCCCAGTCCGCATAGAGCTGGACGCCCTCACGGGTCAACAGCAAACAGTCCACTCGCCAGTTCCATACAAATTGTTCATGGCAATACGGAAAGCAATTACGGACATGAGACTTCACAGTCATTTCACTGGAGGTACATTTCAGCAGATTTCTGAGACAATGATGCTCATTCCATACGACTGGAAGGTTGTCATAAGAATGATGCTCAACCCAAGCCAGTATTTGCTCTGGGACAGCAAGTATCAACTCAAAGCACAGGCAAGGGCTGCCAGGATGGGAGGAGCAGTACTTCCTGACCAGCTATATGGGTCGGGTCATTTCAAAACCATCGACGTGCAGACCGCCTTGCCAATCGCCACGCTCCAACTGGCAGCTGAGACAGCCTTTAGGGCTTATCTCAAGGTCCTGGCAACTTGCAAATCAGCCAAAAATTACACAGTGGTTAAGCAGGGTACACAGGAATTCTACATGGATTTCGTTAACAGATTGGAAGAAGCAATCAGTAGGCAGATAGACAACGAACAAGCCCAGCAGGAGCTTATGATGAAGCTGGCTAAAGACAACACCAACCTTGACTGCCATAAAATCTTGCAGTCACTGGGCAATCATCCTGATCTGACGCTTACTGACATGATTAGGGCTTGTGCCGACATTGGTACATATTCCTATAAAATGGGTCTGTAAGCAGCAGCGGTGCAAGGCAGTAGGAAACCCAAAGGCAAGACCATGGGAGCATGTCACAATTGTAGCAAGATCGGTCATTTCGCTAGAGAATGCTGATCCAAGAAGGGTAATGGCCAAAACACAGGTTGTCCCAAGGCTACGACCACCCCATGTCCACGATGTCACAATGGCTTTCACTGGAGCGTGGGCATGTCTCTGGCCCTGGTCCAAACAGAGACCACGGTCGCTCTGGGAGAGTCAGAACTGGATTAGATTCACGGAACATTCCACCCTGCATTCCGGAGGCGCAGGCCAGACCTAAGGGCAGTGCGGAACTAGATTTGACTTGCCAGTCAGAAGTCACAGGTGCACAGTCTATGTGGTCGATTCCCAATACATGGGACCCCTGCCTAAGTGCTATATAGGTTTAGTTTTGCCCCGCAGCATCACAGGAACACGAGGAATCCTTGTGATTCCAGGAGTCATTGATTCCAATTTTTCGGGTGTACTCCAGGTTCAGCTTTGGACACACCTACCACAAACCATTCACAAAGGAGACATGTTAGCGCAACTGATCATGGTTCCTTGTCACCCACAAGCAGGCAGCCAGGAAAGGCTCAGAGACAGCTCAGAGTCTGGGTCAGCAGACCGCTCGAGCACAGAAGGAGCAGTACAAGGATACCAGGTCTTAGCGACAGTGGAAACCAACATAGAGTGGAAGCGGCGGCCAGTCATAAAGGTATTTTTGAACAAAAAACCTTTTGATGGGCTATTAGATACTGGAGCTGATGTCAGCGTGATCAGCCAGAGTCAGTGGCCATGTGAGTGGGCTCTCGAGCCGGTCTCCGATGTGTGGGGGGTAGGCGGTGTCCAGGAAGCATTTAGAAGCCAGGATTGGGTAGAAGTCACGATTCCCAAAGCTGACGGCACAGCGGTCATTCGGCCGCATGTCTTGGATGTGCACGTCAATCTCTGGGGGCGAAACATCTTGCAGCAGTATCGTGCCACTCTTACCTTCGGGTAATGGCTCTACCACTCAAATGGCTTACCAACATGCCAGTCTGGGTGGAGCAATGGCTGGTAGCAGGGGGAAAATTAGTCATCCTAAAGCAGCTAGTAAAAGAACAGTTAGACACAGGACACATAGAACAGTCCCTGGAATTCACCCATATTCGTCATTAAGAAAAAGTCAGGGAAGTGGCGACTCCTTCACGATCTAAGAGAGATCAATAAGTGTATTCAGCCAATGGGTTTGCTTCAGTGCGGTATCCCAAATCTGAGCCCCAGCTAAGGTGGGGCCCATTGAGAAGCCTCAATGCATGGATGAGGCGGTGGTGTCGAGAGGAGGGTTTCAGATTTGTCAGGAACTGGAGAACATTTTAGGACAAGCCAAATCAGTTTCGGAGGGATGGGTTGCATTTGAACCATGATGGGACCAGATTGCTGGCACTCAACATCAAAAAGGCTGCAGAGCAGCTTTTAAACTGATAACTGGGGGAAAGCCGACAGGAGCTGGGCAGCATCCGGTTCGGGAAAGTGTGTACTTGAGTAGTGAGGAAGATGCAAAAATTACTGAGCAGAGCAAGGAGCTAGTCACCAGCACTCTAGCAGAAGGATGCAAGAGGCAGTCTCACAATGCAACTGACTCAAAAGACTGTATCAGGAAAGCATATATGAATGCTTGTATACAAATGCCAGAAGCCTCCGGAACAAAATAGGGGAGCTGGAATACTTAGCAATAGATAAGAATATTGATATTATTGGTATCACTGAAACCTGGTGGACGGATGATAACCAATGGGATACAGTTATCCCAGGCTACAAACTGTACAGGAAGGATAGGAAGGGGCAAACGGGAGGTGGTGTAGCCTTGTATGTCAAAGAAGTGATAAAATCATATGAACTGGAATATCTAGGTGATTTGGAGTCACCATTGGAAGCTCTGTGGGTAAGAGTACCAGGCCACAAGGATGGTCTAACAGTAGGCATATACTATCGGCCTCCGACCCAAACTTTGAGGGAGACTGGCAGTTGGAGAATGTTGTAAAGGAGGCATCCAAGAAGGGAAGCCTGGTTATAATGGGGACTTCAATTACCCTCACATAGACTGGGTGAACTGTTGTTCAGCACATGATAAAGAGATAAAGTTCCTAGATATGCTAAATGATTGTTCCCTGGGACAGATGGTTGAAGACCCAACTAGAGGTACAAGAATCCTTGACTTGATCCTGAGTAATACTCAGGATCTGGTGCAAGATGTTAATGTGACTGATCCAATAGGGAACAGTGACCACAACTCAATTATGTTTAACTTGATCATAGACCGCAAGTCACTGATAAAATCTAACCTTAAATTTTCAAAAAGGAAATTTCCCAAAGATGAGGAAACTAGTAAAAAAGAAGCTGAAAGGGAAAATTGAGAGAGTCCAAACACTCCAAGAGGCATGGAGGCTGTTTACAAAAACAATAAGAGAGGCCCAATTGGAATGCATACCCAAAAGGAAAAAGGGCACTGCCAGGTCCAAGAGGACTCCAATGTGGCTTACAGGAGCTGTTCGGGAAGTGATCAAGAGCAAGAAAAGCTCATTTAGAAGATGGAAGTCTTGTTCAAATGAGGACAGCAGGCAGAAACATAAATTCTGGCAGAACAAATGCAAGGCAACAATCAGGAAAGCAAAGCAAGACTTTGAGGAGCGTATAGCTAAAAATACTCAGAGAAATAACAAAGACTTCTTTAAGTACATTAGAAGTAAGAACCCAACTAGGAAGGCCATTGGACCATTAGATGACAATGGAAGGCAAGGGGTTATTAAAGAGGAAACAGAGATTGCAGAGAGACTCAATGAATTCTTTGCTTCAGTATTCACTGAAGAAGACAGAGACAACATGCCCCAAACAGAGCCTATCTTCGTAGGGAGGGAAACCGAAGAATTAAGCCAGATAGAAATAACCAGGGAGGAGGTCCTTACATGTCTTGTTAAACTAAACACTAACAAATCACCAGGACCAGATGGCATCCATCCATGAGTTCTCAGGGAACTTAAAGATGAAATTGCTGATCTCCTAGCCAAAATATATAATCTTTCCCTCAAATCAGGCTTTGTGCCTGATGACTGGAAAGTAGCGAATGTAACACCAATTTTCAAAAAAGGATCCAGGGGTGATCCAGGAAATTACTGACCTGTCAGTTTGACATGTGTCCCAGGTAAAGTGATGGAAACCATCCTAAAATATAGAATTAATAGGCACATAGAAGAGAAGGTGCTGCTAAAGGAGAGCCAACATGGCTTTTACAAGGGCAAATCATGCCTCACTAATCTGTTGGAATTTTTTGAGAGTGTCAACAAGCATGTGGATAAGGGGGATACAGTTGACATTGTTTATCTGGACTTTCAGAAGGCTTTTGACAAGGTCCCACACCAAAGGCTCTTGAATAAACTTACCAGTCATGGAATAAAGGGACAGGTCTTGTCCTGGATCAGCAACTGGCTAAAGGACAGGAAACAGAGAGTAGCACTAAATGGACACTTCTCCAAGTGGAGGGAAGTAAAGAGTGGGGTCCCCCAAGGTTTAGTATTGGGTCCCCTGCTTTTCAACCTCTTCATAAATGATCTAGAGGTAGGAGTAAAAAGCAAGGTAGCCAAATTTGCTGATGACACTAAATTATACAGGATAGTGAAAACTGTGAGAGATTGTGAGGAGCTCCAGAGGGATCTCTTGACACTGGGGGAGTGGGCAAAACAGTGGCAAATGAGCTTCAACATTAGTAAGTGCAGAGTTATGCATGTTGGGGCAAAGAACCCCAATTACATTTATAAACTGATGGGTTCTGAACTCTCTGCGACAAACCAGGAAAGGGAACTTGGTGTCCTGGTGGACAACTCAATGAAGGTGTCAACCCAGTGTGCCTCAGCAGTGAAAAAAGCAAACTCAATGCTAGGGATCATTAGGAAGGGCATAGATAATAAGTCAGCAAGTGTCATTTTGTCTCTTTATAAATCTATGGTGAGGCCCCATCTGGAATACTGTGTACAGTTCTGGTCGCCATACCTCCAGAAGGATATTATGGAGCTGGAAAAAGTGCAGAGGAGGGCAACCAGAATGATTAGGGGACTGGAACATCTTCCTTACCATCTGAGGCTGCAACGGTTGGGCCTCTTCAGTCTTGAATGACGGTGTCTAAGGGGTGACCTGATTGAAGTTTATAAAATCATGCATGGCGTGGACAAAGCAGATAAGGGAAAACTGTTTTCCCTATCGCACAACACTAGAACTAGGGGGCACTCCATGAAACTTTTCAATACTAGTTCTCAAACAAATAAGAGAAAGTACTTTTTCACCCGGAGGATCACTGGTCTATGGAATTCCCTGCCAGAAGAAGTGGTGACAGCTGTCAGTCTTGACAGCTTTAAGAAAGGATTAGACAAGTTCATGGAGGACAAGGGTATCAATGGCTATAATTATGGATACCTAAGGACAACCTCCGGGTTGGAGAGATAGGCAGGATATCTCTCAATGCCATTTCCAGGGAATCCTAAGCAGGTGAAGGCATCTGCTTGGGAATACCCTGAAGGAAATGGTGAGCCACTGTGTGAGACAGAATGCTGGACTGGATGGGCTGTGGCCTGTTCCAACTAGGCTGTTCTTATGTTCTTATGAACATGATCCCCGAGGGTTGGGTGATCCTGGTCATAGACCTGAAAGACTGTTTTTACACCATTCCTTTAGATGTAAGGGATCAGGAAAGGTTCGCTTTTACGGTGCCAGTTGTGAACCACAGAGAGCCTACGCAACGCTTCGCGTGGAAATATTTGCCACAGGGGATGCTCAATTCACCCACCCTGTGCCAAATTTACATTCACGATGCATTGGAAAAGTTTCAAAACCTTCACCCCACAGTCTTGGTATGTCATTTTATGGATGATATTTTGATCGCAGCGCTGCAACTCAGCAGCGAAATGTTTAAAGGCCTCCAGAACACTCTGGGAGAGAAAGGGTTACTCATTGCCCCCGAGAAAGTTCAGAGAACCAAGCCCTTTTCATACTTGGGCCATCAGCTTCTCCGTTCTTTTGCGGCACCAGTTTTGCCACAAATCAACCTCAAAGATACAGTCAATCTCATAGAATTGCAGCAGATTCTGGGGAATATCAATTGGGCTAGACCATATTTCAGGCTAGATACAGAACTCCTGAAGCCACTCTTCTCGATGCTAACATTAGGTAGGCAACCAGTAGATCGGATACACATTCCGCAAGAGGCTCGCTTGACTCTCGAAAAGGTCAACCAAGTTCTCAGCCAGAGATGGATGGACAGGATTAGTCAGGGGCCATATGCTCCTGTTCTGAACCTGTACATAGTCCGGACCAGAGCCATGTTCACCGGAGCTCTAGGGGTAGACTCCGAGCGAGTGGCGAACATCGTGGAATGGGTGTATTTACCACACACCTCTTCCCGAAACATCGTCCCTCCACAGGAACTGGTTTCCGCGGTGATTTACCGAGGAAGGTTGAGAGCAAGGGATATCTCAGGGCACGATTTAGCGAAAACCATTGTCCCATTCACCAAGGATCAGATCCAGCAGCTGATGCAGCTCGGTGACTCACTCCCGATTGCATTGGAAGGATTTGCAGGATTATTGGCATACCATTTGCTGAAATACCCCAGACATGTCTCGCTTCAGGCACAGACAGTCAGTTTGTGTGAGTTATTGTCCCTGGTTCCGCTTCAGGGAGCCAGGACAGTGTTCACTGATGGGGGTCGAACATATGGCATTCTTACCTGGCAAGAGGAACAGGCTTGGCGCACGCTTCTGACTCTTCCACAGAAATCCCCGCAGCGGGTGGAACTGGCAGCAGTGAACCTCGCCTTGTGCACTTTTGCCAAGGAATGCTTGAATATCATTACTGACAGCCAGTATGTCCGGAATTTGCTTCACAGTCTACCGGGAGCCTACATCACTCCCGCAATAGACAAAAACTTGTTAGGTCTCTTCCTCACTACTCAATTTCATTTGCAGAACCACACCGAAGCGCTCTACATCGCCCACATTAGAAGTCACCAGGATTTACCTGGCCTGATTTCTGCAGGCAATAGCAGAGCAGATGCGTCCAGAAAGGAAATTCAGCAAAGGTCAGTTCTGGGAGTCTTCACAACTCCGATTCAAAGTCACACATTTTTTCATCAAAATGCCAAGGCACTTACACGGCAGTTCAACCTGCCATTTTCCCAAGCTCAGGGCATAGTCCGTTCCTGCCCACAATGTGCAGGGGTGGTGGTGGGGGCCCTCGTGGGGTGTCAACCCACGAGGGACAGAGGCCAACCAGGTGTGGCAGATGGATGTCACACACGTTCTGCAGTTTGGGAGATGGCAGTTCATGCACGTCTGCAGACACGTTCTCACAGTTTGTCTGGGCTACAGCTCAGAAGAGAGAAATGGCTTCCCATGTGGAGCAGCATCTCCTCTCCTGCTTCGCGGCCATGGGCAAACCAAGGCATGTGAAAACCAACAATGGTCTGGCTTATAGCTCCAGGCAGCTGGCCACATTTATGGCCATCTGGGACATTAAGCACACTTTTGGAGTTCCATACAATCCGCAAGGGCAAGCAAATGTCGAGCGGGTGAATCGGATGCTCAAGTCCTACATTGGCAAACAAACAGAAAGGGGGGAACTAGCTCTCCCCAAAAATCAGGGTCAGGCACAGCATTGTCTGAACAAGGTACTGTTCACGTACAACCACCTCAATGTTTTCTCAGATTACACTCCGCAGGAGAAGCACTTCCATCACACGGAGGCTCTCCAGTGTCCTCTGGTGCGTTATCCAGTGCCACCGGATCCTTCCTGGAGGGGCCCTGCGCCACTCATAATGTGGGGGAGAGGGTATGCCGCAATTATGTCTCCTTCAGGTGTCATCTGGATTCCAGCTCGTTGTGTGAAACCTCATCACAAGTCCAATGGCATGGAGCCAGGTGTTCCCGGATCCACTGCCAGAGATGGAGGGATTGACCCTGACAGGGAAAACCAGGTGGAGGAGGCGACAACAGCCGATGCCGGCGCTGAAGATCACCTGGGGAATGGTCAAGTTCCTTTACCAGGAGGCGACTGACAGCGTGCGGCGGCAGAATGTAGAACCAACTCCAGAGAACATCGTGGTTGCGGTTTTGTCCCAGATCACCTTTAATTCCTTGACGATGATCATCTTGATCCTTTCCTTGTTTATGTGGGGTGGGGTTCAAGCTGCTTCATGTGAAGCAGAAAATTTGATGCCTGGTAGAGATCTCTCTACCTGGCTGCACTACAACATCGGGGAAAGATTGGCAAACCTCGTCAATCAGTCCGATTTTTGCCTGAGGCAGGTCACCGATTCTGCCTCTCTCCTCAGTACTTGTCTCATCCCAGTGTGTCATGCCCCAGGAGCGCACATCAGGCACGGTGACTGGTTGGTGAAGCAGATATTTGGCCCGTTTTACAAAATCATGTACTCGACATATGCGCACTGGGGAACCCAGGTCACAAAGGTCCTACTGGCTGATGCGGCCACTCTGTACACTCCCCAAGTGGCGGTCAGCTCAAACTCAACTTGTGCTTGCATGACCGGCTGTTCCGCGGTCAAGGGGCCACATCACCGTTGCCTCGACCCCGGCAACAGCACTTGGACTTGCAATCACCCAGAGACTATTGACTCAACGTTTGTTCATGTCACTTTGCCTTCAGGCTGGTTTATTACATGTAACCAACACACATGGAACTATATTCCCGCAAATGTATCTGATTCTTTCTGTTGTATCAGTCGTTTGACACTGTTGCTTCCCACTAAGGATATGGTTGCCCCAAGCACCACCACAGCTGCCCACACACGGCACGTTCGTGCCACCCAGCTAGATAGTTCATGTGACAGCAATATCAGGATTCTGAGCAAAGCTGAGTACGTCTCATTGGCAGTCAGTTTGTTCGGCGTGCCAGGCTTAGCCATAGGCAATGCTCACCAAATAGGTCAGCTGGCTTGTGCACTGGCAAAAGCCATTAACCATACCTCATCAGCGATAGTGCTGCTCAATCAAGAGCAAACGGAACTTCACCATGCTATATTGGATAATCGAGCAGCTATTGACTATTTCCTGCTCTTACACCATTTGGGTTGTGAGACAGTCCATGGCATGTGTTGTTTTAACCTCACGGACAACTCTCGCAAGGTAGAAAGTCAGATCACAGATCTCCATACCCTGGTTAAGAATATCAAGGAAGATGCCACATGGGGGTGGTGGGATTCGCTATGGTCGTGGTTTCCATGGGGATGGCTACAAACAACACTCAAGGTGATTGTGGGTGTTGCAATTTTGGGGATAGTGGTTTGCTGCTTCGCGCAATGTATTCCCTCATTGCTGCCAATGTGTCCCCCATGGAGAAAACCCCAGAATGTCCTCACCCCATGTCAGCTCATGCCACTCCTGCACCGAGCCGTCTGTCAGGTCCAATCACACAAATAAATGGGGAGTGTGGGTTCCATGCACACAATTGGCACACTGTCCCTGACAGAACCACGGTTTTGGGGGAATGCTCCTTTGAGCTTTTGGTTCCGAAGGGACAGAAATTGGGGAGCAGATTAATAGCTATAGTTTAATTCACCGATCGCTGACCCAACAGGCAGTTCGGACAATAGAGGGCAAAAGATCGCCAGGTGATGAACTCGATAGGCATGTAATGAGTAATCTCGCATATGCAGAAGCTCTAAGCCCAAGAGTCAACCTAGGCACATGTTTGCTCCCGATAACAGTAGACAATGTATGTCCCCGGCAGTAAATTAGATAAGAAACTTCCCCCGGTGAAGTCATCCCTAACTTGTGTAATCTCAATGTGCAGACTCAGAGTTTTCCTGTCACGGCTATGCGCAACGTATGCACGCAGTCGAGCTAGGCAGAGTATAAAGTTAAGTGCCTTCTGATCAATAAATGCTGGTTTTCGCTCCATCTTGCCTCGTGTGTCTTTGCTTGACCAGTCTCCTCCGGCCCACATCGGGCCCCGATCCAAGATATAACCAGCAGGCAGGGGTCACCTCCCCATCAGGGCCCCACACCTGCCCTGCCAGCCAGGTTTTGTGTTCTTTCCTAAAGGGCAGCAATACTATCTGCAGCCATAACTCTTATTGACAGGAGGTTCCATAGGGCTGGTGCGGACACAGAGAAGGCCCTGGTACAGAAGATGTGTAATTATCTTCTTGATAAGAAGATGTGTAATTATTATATAGAGCATAAGATGGTTGAAAATTTCCAGTTCCTTTATTTCTTTATTTTCAATGCTACATAATACTAATTCATGTCCTACCTGATCTGGCTGGTTTGTAGGCATAAACAGTCAGTGATTGGAACCTATCATAGATTTATCCAGCCTGGAGCAGGACGAAAGGCACTCTGAAGCAGCACAAAGGTTTATGTGGGCTTCCTGAATGGCTGCAGGTCTCTGACAGGTGGAATGAGTCCTATGCAATAGCATGGGTGTGTTGTCCCTTACATTCCTATTTTAAATGACTAGGTTGGTTACCTATCAAAATTAGCTTCTAAGAACTAGAATTGGGGCAAATGTTAAATTTTAAGCAGTACCTGATCACAAGCATTTGCTCAACACTTCTGTAAAGTGGTTGATAAATTTAATTCTTAAAATCCTTTCATTTTCATATAGGGATGTAAGGACAATTTATTAAATTATGTGTTGTCATCATTTAGTCTTGAACCTCATTTCCGAACAGCATGGCCATTGCTCCATTTCCTAAAATATCACCAAAAAGGAGGATATGGAACATTAGAAGCACCAAAGAAAAGGGGACATTCTTCACCAAAAAGGGGGAAATTTTCCCATAAATCTCACAATGCTAGTTTAAACTAATATATCCAGAGAGTGCAAAAGCTGGCTTGAGACTCAACATCAAGAAAACCAAGATAATGGCAACAGGCCCTATCAGTCCCTGGAAAATAGTTGGGGAAGAATTAGAATCAGTGTCAGACTTTACTTTCTAAGGATCAAAGATCACTGCAGATGGTGATTGCAGGCATGAAATAAAAAATTGACTAATGCTTGGCAGACAAGCTATGAGAAACCTGAGGAACATAGTAAAAAGCAGAGATATCATGTTGCAAACAAAAATTTGCATAGTCAAAGCAATGGTATTCCCGGTGGTAATGTATGGGTGTGAGAGCTGGACCATTAGGAAAGCTGAACGCAGAAGAATAGATGTCTGTAATGTAGTGTTGGAGGAGAGTTTGAGAATACCCTGGACAGCAAGGAGAACAAATAGGTTGATCTTAGAAGAAATCAAATCTGATTGCTCCCTGGACGGTCAAATAGTGAAGATGAAGCTAAAGTACTTTGGACATCAAATGAGAAAAGAGGATTCACCTGAGAAAGCCTTGATGCTGGGAAAGGTTGGGCGGGTTGAATAGGATGGTGCAGGATAGAGATGCCTGGCGGGAAATGGTCTACGGGGTCATAAAGGATTGGAATCTAACTTTTGTCAATATTATGCAGAAGGTGCTAATGGTAAACCACTACTGAATATTCCTTACCATGAAAAGTAGAACTGTGCATAAGGTGGCAATGCTAAAATCCTGCTGAACTTTCCAAACAATGAAAAACTTATGATGAGACAGCCGAAAATGAAACTCCTATCTTAGAATGAACTCAATCAGTTACTGGGGTATTGTAAAGGAGAGGTGCAAATATTCACAAATATCTCTTCCAGCACTAAATTTCAAATGAATAATTTTCCCCACACAAATTTTACAACCTTACACTGTAATCAGATATACAAGAATATGAATGATCTTGACCTTGGTATCCAGTGGCTTCCTTACATTTGCTTCCCTTCCATTCATTGCTGCCCTTCTTAGTATGATTTGATATTTATAGGACAGGCTATTCATATTGAAATAAAATAAATGAATAATACATTAGTGTATATTATGGCAATTACAAATTCATGGGCCAAAAAAGTTTGGTTCACATTTTAATATGAGTCAATCTAATTTGCACTTCTAGAAGTATTCCACATATTAGAATACAGTATTATTATCCTTCTGTTTTCATTTTCAATCTTGGAATTCAGTTCTATCAAAATAAAAATAATTCAAAATGTATGGTTTTTGGAAATTTTGCTCAAAAATGCAGCAATTCCCTGAGAGCTGCACGACAGGGGACATGAAAGGAGCCTCATTTGGGCATCCACTGCAAAAAATATTTTCGACCCAGTGTAATCTCTGACATGAAAACACACAATTGCTATAATTGTGTACCTTAAGAAAAACTTCATACAAACAAGCATACCGATTTGTGTCCAAAAAATTGCAGAAAACAGATAAATTAAAATCTCTAAGAAACTGTGAGAAAATGTGTTTATTCCTCACTTTTTGAAATCTAAATTTGTTAAACTGATCCTGGTGACAAACTTATATCTAAGTTTCAAAAGGTAAAGAAAGAGAATACCTTGGCATTTAGCTTTGTTTTATTTATAGATCCTTTTTTGCCTCAGAAGCTTAATAGAATTTTCACTATGATTTTATTCGTGTGTGATTTATAATACATCAAATAGGGTAAATCAATCAATGTTGGTTTATAAACCAGTCCAGGATGATATTACCCCATTAAAACAAATCCTAATGGTTGTCAGAACATGCAAGAAGAAGTCATTACAGAACTGGAGAGAGGTGTTTGTGATCTAAAGATCTCTTTTTCTAGGAAAGCAATACCTAATTAGTTCTGAAGCAAGAATATCTAAATATAGAAAAGAACCTAATGTTGGAAAAATAGGAATGGTGGGGACAACAAATGAATGCTGATAATAATAGGTTATTTGCAAATGGAATCTAAACATAACACAATAGGGATGTATTGACCTCCCCTTGTTCAGGAAAAAAAAATCAAAATAGCTTCTGCTGGTTTTTGTTCTGCCCCATCCACATGCTCATGGTGAGCTTTTCTTGTTCCATTTGATTCTAGCATTACGCCTAAGTATTTGTAGGTCCCTACCAGTTCTAATCTATACCTATTGATGTTTCAGTCTCTATCTCTTGTTGTTTTCCCAAATGTCATAATTTTTGTGTCCTCATGGTTAATCTCAAGATGGTCTCCGCAGAACAGGTACTGAATGCTTGCATAGTTCTTTTGTGGCCAACAGTGGTTCTGGAGAGAAGAACTGTGTCATCAACATACTTAAGTGCAGAGATCTTTTTATTAGCTAAGGCCAGAGAGAATATTTCAATATTGGAAAAGCACCTTATATATCTCTATCTATCTAGACAGATAGATAGATAGATAGAGAGAGAGAGGTAGGTAGGTAGGTAGGTAGGTAGATATATTAACAGCATAGGTGCTAAAACACATCCCTACTTTATCTCTTTTAATGTTAGGATAGGGTTAGTTAGCTGGCCCTATTTATTTATTTATAGCTCAAATTTCTATGCCGCCCAATCAGGCGAACCCGACTTATAGCATCTAACTTATAGATGTTTCAGAGCATAACTTTTGTATTAATTGGAAAAGACTTTGGTCAATAGATGCATCCTCTGGTTTCCCCCACAATTTATCTCTTGAAATTTCACGGACTTTAAATCCATGAAAGCAGCATATAAATACAATGTATTCTGAGTCATATGTTTATCAATTATGTGTTGCATAATTTGGATACAGTCTTGGATTGATCTGCCTTTCCTAAATTTTGCCGGCTCACCACCACTATATTTCCATTGAATAGCCATATTTAAATTTGCTCAAAAGATGACTGGTATAAAGTTTACCCACTATACTAAGGAGGCTGATAGGTCTATAATTACACAGATCATCCTTCCTTCTATTCTTGTGGAATGGAACTATTAATCATTGCTATCATGTTTTAGGGATGTACTAACCTTATATATAAATAATATAGCCAAAAGTGGAGCCAACCAATCAACATTATTTTTCAATATTTCTGTAATGATATTATCTATTTCAGGGGCTTTTCCATTATTGAGTTGATTAAAAAGCAATTTGATCCCATCCTTTAAGTCAGGGAATCATTAGGGAGAGTCCTCAGGCTTCTGGATGGGTGGGTCATGTAAAGGTTCTCTATGTATCCTCTGAAAGTATTCTTCCCATACATTTGCTGTAATTGGTGAGTCGAGTAGAAAAACAGCTTTGAGGGATGATTTGAAATTAATTTCCAAAATACATCAGGATTTTTTTTTCATTTGGCCACTTCTATTAGGCATGACCAGAATTGATTTATCTCTGCTTTTTTCTTTGTTTATAGATTTCCTTTTTCTCTAATAGTTGTAGATCAGTGTTTCCCAATGTGGGGCACACACTCCACAGGGAGACTACAATTCCTAAAAGCCTAAGTCAGTACATTGGCTGACCATTGCTTTGGGGAATTGTCGCGTCCAGCCCTTATAAGCAATAGTCCAGACAACGATGAACAGAACAACAACAGGAGTTTATTTAACAGTCTTTCAGGTTACGCTTACAAGGTGCTCTGGACATATGAATCCCATGAAATCAGTCCCTCTGGAATCTGCCATAGAAAAGGCAATGCCTAAGCTACACTAGAAGTGGTAGCGTTTGGTAAGAACTGCTCCTGGGTCAACTCCCTGAGCCACCTGCAAAGAAGGGCTTGATGCATGCTCTCCTGTGTAGCCTGAGGAAAGCTCCCTTTGCCTCAGCATTCGGAGACCTTGTGTTCCCTGCCCTTTCCCCTCCAACACTAGGGGATGTGAGTGCTCCCGCAACCCCTCCCTTTCTTCCCGGAGATGCGAGCCTGCACCCAGGTGCTCTTTCTCTTGCCAGTCTATTCCCGGAGGCAATGAAGACTCCTGTGGCACCCCTCCAACCCCAGGGGACGGTAAGCACTTATCCGCACCGGGGAAACCTGAAAACCACTCAGTAGTGTGCACGCCAGCAGCATTGTGTTGCAGCACCCAAACCTCCATGGCGTTTTTGATTCCTGGCCACCAAAAATAGCTACACATAACTGCTTGCATGTGGATGATATCCTTGGACCCCCATAACATGTGCTGCATTAGTTTGTCCCACAACCCACATGGGAGTGGGCAAAACAGTGGCAAATGAGCTTCAACATTAAGTGCAGAGTGATGCATGTTGGGGCAAAGAACCCCAATTACATTTATAAACTGATGGGGTCTGAACTCTCTGCGACAAACCAGGAAAGGGACCTTGGTGTCCTGGTGGACAACTCAATGAAGGTGTCAACCCAGTGTGCCTCAGCAGTGAAAAAAGCAAACTCAATGCTAGGGATCATTAGGAAGGGTATAGAAAATAAGTCAGCAAGTGTCATTTTGCCTCTTTATAAATCTATGGTGAGGCCCCATCTGGAATACAGTTCTGGTCGCATACCTCCAGAAGGATATCATGGAGCTGGAAAAAGTGCAGAGGAGGGCAACCAGAATGATTAGGGGACTGGAACACCTTCCTTACCATCTGTGGCTGCAACGGTTGGGCCTCTTCACTCTTGAACGACGACGTCTAAGAGGTGACCTGATTGAAGTTTATAAAATCATGCACGGTGTGGACAAAAAACTGTTTCCCTATCGCATAACACTAGAACTAGGGGACACTCCATGAAACTTTTGGGTACTAGTTCTCAAACAAATAAGAGAAAGTACTTTTTCACCCAGAGGATTACTGGTCTATGGAACTCCCTGCCAGAAGAAGTGGTGACAGCTGTCAGTCTTGACAGCTTTAAGAAAGGATTAGACAAGTTCATGGAGGACAAGGGTATCAATGGCTATAATTATGGATACTTAAGGACAACCTCCGGGTTGGAGAGATAGGCAGGATATCTCTCAATGCCATTTCCAGGGAATCCTAAGCAGGTGAAGGCATCTGCTTGGGAATACCCTGAAGGAAATGGTGAGCCACTGTGTGAGACAGAATGCTGGACTGGATGGGCTGTGGCCTGTTCCAGCAAGGCTGTTCTTATGTTCTTATAACAACTGTTTTGCAGAGCCTGTACAAGCACCAAGTTTTTCACGGTCACATTAGTAGATATTCACTTCCACATTGTATGGAGGTGGTGGCCACCCAATTTCCACCAACACAATGATATCAGATAACAAGGGGTCATTTTTAGATGCTGCGGAAAAGTTCAGAGACAGTTTGAGCGAAGTGATAGACAAATCGCCCCAAAAGTCAGGGTTTACAGAGTTCAATGCATCCATGGGCAACAGTTCCCGCAAGGGGACAATGACAACAAAGATTTATTCTATTCTATTGCAATTCAAACAGTTCCGGAAAGTCAGTCTGTTGGGTAAAGTCACTATCTTTGTGTGCAACATGCTCATGACGGGAAAACATGGCACTTAACTCTTCCATGGAGGAGTCGTTTCCAGGGGAACCTTGGGACAAACCCTCCCTGGGTAGTAACAACACTTGGGACTCTGTCTCGCCCCGGGAGCCCACGCCACCGGCCCCGTTGGGGAGAGACAGGTGGGAGCCATTGCCGCTGCCAACACAGCTGCCCTCGCTCTCCGGGACGGCCTGCCTGGAGAGCAGAAAAGGACGACGATGCCCGCCGCCCCGAGCAGCTCCCTGTCTCGCCCCGGGAGCCCACGCCACCGGCCCCATTGGGGAGAGACAGGTGGGAGCCATTGCTACCGCCGACACAGCTGCCTCACAGACGTTGAACTATAGGGTGCCTTTGTGGCTGCTGGGTGATTGAGGTTGATTTTTTGTGTAATTTCTCATTGTGATATTGCTTAATTATTTATATTTTGTATTGTATTTTTGCATATTCTGATGTTTTGATTGTATTAATTGTGTATTGCCTTTTGTAGTTTATTGTATATTTTGCTCTGTTTATTGTATTTATATATGTTGTAAGCCGCTTTGAGTGGCACTTGTGTCAGGAAAGCAGGATAAAAATTAAACTTTACTATTATTATTATTATTATTATTATTATTATTATTATTATTATTATTATTATTATTATTATTATTATTATTATTATTATTATTATTATTATTATTATTATTATTATTATTATTATTATTATTATTATTATTATCCTCTATATGAAGGACCGGCTCACCCCCCCCCCCCCAAAAAAGTGAATTCCTGTAAAGTGAATACCTAGGGGACTGAACCACTGGGACCCTAGAATGTTTCTCTTACCCATTTCGCAACAACGAGGGGAAGGTTCACGTAGACATAATTATAATGGACCTCAAAATTTCCTATCCCCCGCACTGGAACATTGCAGCCCTGCCTGGTAGCCCCTTTAGCTTGGGCCGCAGATTAGGCGGAATGCGGTGATACTCGTCCTCAGATACGACGGAGAGAAAGGAACCCAAATCCACCTCGAGACGAAAGGGAACCCCTTTGATATGGACATCCATGAAGAACCCGTCCTTCAGGTCTCGGCTTGCGTCAATGACCCCATGGCTCGTGAAGACCATGGTGCTGCAGAACTGGAGTGTCGGCGAACCTTCGATGCACTGCTTACACACTTTGGAGATGTGGCCCTTCTTCCCACACCAGTGAAACTGCACACTTCTATAGGGACATTCGGTGTGGAGGTGTCATCTCCCGCACCCTTGGCATGACGCAACAGACCCAGGCATTGGCATCGGTGCCTGTGATTCCCATAGAAAGTTGGCGAGGCCTTGGTGGATGTGGCTGTAGGCTTGCGAAGGAGCAGCCACGGTCATGGCTGGACCCGGCGGTTCTTTATCTTTGAGGGCCGACTTGCGCTGGAAGTGCTCATGAAGAGTGTAGATCAATGCAGGCAGAGAGATTTGCTGTAGCACATCAGGCGACAGTTTCGAGACAACGTCGAGAGTCTCTAACCCACAGTGGGCCAAGAATTTTTTTTTTCAAGTGGTAGCTGTGTTAGTTTGTGCAAGCATATCAGAGAGTAAACAAAAAGTAAAGACCAAAAAGTTGTGGCATCTTAAAGCCTGACTCCAGTATTTTAATGTGAGCTTTCATAAATTGATACCATGAGGTTTTACTCTTATGTCTGATGAAGTGGACTTGATCCACAAAAGCACACGTTAAAATATAGGAATTAGTCTTTAAGGTCCTACAACTTTTTTTCTTCTTTGTTTTGTTTACTCTTTGATAAACATTTTATAAGATTCTTGTAGTGGCTTAAGAGTTCCTTTCCTTCCCCCTTTTCCAATATAGCATTTCAACATCTCATGTTCCTCAAGGTCTGTCTTTAGCAGCTGATCTATGTGGGCCAACTAGCTGACTCAACACTTTGGATGATTAGTAGAGACGATATTGATCACAGTCCAATTTTTAAATGGATTTCAGAATCAAGAGGATGCAAGAGGAGCAAAAAGAGTTAAATGGTCACTAGTCAGTTAAGGGAGTACCAGGAGGGTCTTTGCTAGAGAGAGTAAGTTGTCATTTAATAGCATATAGTCTATAGTGCTACATCTCTGGCCTGCCATGAATGTCTAGTCACTTGTAATGTCTTCTTTGGTTGAGCCATTAAGGATGGAAATCCTTCTCGCCACTGTTGTGAGGCATATTCCACCTCAATTTGCTGTGTTATCTGAGAATCTTTGTCAATGGGCTCAAGATGAGAAAATTGTCCCCTATGCAAAATGCCCAATAGACATTGTTCTCCACCCTCAGAAGCTAGGTTCTTTTGACAAACTCCCCAAAGAAAAAATGGACTTTGTATTCCCAGTATCTCTGGAAAAAGCATTAACAGATATATACTCTCTCACAATATTAGGAGGCAATAAACATTATAAGAAAAATATTCTTCCTTAACATTTATTTAGCATAAGTATGACATGACTCCCCCAATAGGTGAACCTTGTCGGGGGTGGGGCCTTGAGCGGTCTAACTAGGCAGTGTTGCCCATCTCTTATTAATGAAGTTAGGTCAGGAATAAAACTCACCAAAGTGCCCTCCATTGGATCCCTTGGGCCTGGTGAAAATGGAGGACACATGTCATGGTTTGCCTAGCCAGTGGGTGATATCCAAATGACTAAACAACCGCATGCTTATAGACTTGATTTCTCAAGTCCATTTGCATGTGCAGAATGTCATCACGGAGACGTCTACCAATGTGTGGACTCCTAACTAAATAATGACTCCAAGGTATGACATGGCTAATTGTTTCAAATACATGACAAGTGAAATTATTTAAAAGGATGTATTGATTACATTAGTTACAGAAAGAGAAATAACAGAATATAACAGATCAAATTCATCAATGCAATTGTATTGAGGCACTATTGGTTACATGTTCAAGAAATATTTAATACAGCTTGTAGATTTCAACAAGATAAAGCAGCATCAAGATCCTTAGTGAATGAATCAAAGGGAAGTGGTAAGCATTGAAATGGAAAGCATTTAATTTTCCCCATAAAAATATAATAAATCTTTCACTGCTTTGTGTGGACTCTAAGGTTGCCTTCTTAACTCACTTTACTTACAATGAAACATGTTAATATGATAAAATTCAAAAGAAAAATAAGCTATAAACAATTAGAAAATCATAGTTTTGCTTAGCTATTTCTGCTCTCAGCTGAGCATCTCTTTTCTCTTTTCTCTTTGAAAGACAAAATAATTTACAGGCAAGCATAATACAAGTTACCCTGTTGGTTCATTTATCTTTCTGGCATGGATTCTGATGTTTTTGATCTGTCTAGCTCCAAGAAGGGAGTTGTATTGATATTTTGATTGATGATGAAAATTCCATTTTTTGGCTCACTAGCACTTAACTCTCAGAGGGATCCCAACACTGATGAGATGACTGCTTCCTGGTAGGGGTATTTTGGCAGCCTCTTCTTTTCCAGTTTCTCTTTTAACTGTATTAAGCAGCATTTTTCTAGCTTTAGACTGCAAATATTGCTATACAAACTACAAAGTTTCACATATTGCATTTAAAGCACAAATAATTTCATGCCACTTTTCTTTCTTTATTTATTTATGAAATATGACAATACTCTGTTTGACATGAAATTATTTAGAAGCATAAAACATTTAATTCATTTATAAGCATATAACATTTTATCCCACTCCTCCCAATGGTTGTTGGATGGATTCCATTGATGAGAGTATAATGCACCTGAAAATAGGCCTTGGATTAAAGATTTCCCTTCACTTTGGATATAATAGGACATAATCTGAATCAATCCCAAAAGTCTCTTAAACTGTCAAAGATTAAAACTCTCTGGTGTTGAGTTGATAAGGACAGCCAAAAGTCTCTTTGCCCTAACACTTGCATGATTGCCTTGGTAAGGAGAAATATCCAGGACAACATTTTTTGGGATCATAGATTAGTGAGATTGCTCCTGAACATCCACTTGAAAATTTGGAGCTATTGTAGGCTTTATAGAAGAATCCTTAGCATTATCTGTTTCAGACATTTCAAATATCCTTGGAGGGCAAAGACTCTCATTAGTCCTAGAGTTCATATTATCCTCCTCTCCGATATAATGTTTACAATCATTTCAAGTTTAGCAAAAATAAATAAATGGAGAATCTCTGCCACCAAACTAGTTTAATGTGCTAGCAATTCCAATACCTCTGGGTATTTACTTATGTTCTCATGACCAAAAAATGACAAAGAGTACAAATATGATACTTTTTTCTCTGTGGTCATTCTTCCTGGGATTTTCCTGGCCAGCTGTTTTTCGTAGTACCCTTGATTATTACATGGTCATGATTTGGTCTTCATCTACTTTTAGACTGATTGCTCTATTTTACATGACATAATAATCCTCCATGCTAGATCCATGCTAGATCCTCCACTGTTTATGAGATGGAAAGATTTTCTCTTTAGAAGAGGAAAGCACTCTTTTCTACCCCATGAAATGGGAATATAAAAATAAATTTGGGGCTCATTATAACAAGCCTCAAAGGGTAAGCAATATTGCTTTAAGCGCACTCCTTCTCTCTGCTTCCTTCCTCAACTTAAGAATTCCCTTTCATGTGGAAACTTATAAGGCAAGAAAGATTCCTGGGTTTTCAGAGATCATTTCATAGGTATTTCCCTGATGATTAAACAGAGCCAATTGTAAGGGTGAAAGGGTATGAGGCTCATATAACTCAGTCCATCTTCAGTGTCTGTACCCATCTGAGAAGACATCAGATTACGTGGTCCCGCTTCAAGCTAGAGAAAAATATGTGAAAGGTTTCACCCACTGACTGTTTGTGTTGACACACAAGCCAGACAAGGTAGGATATCCAGTATGCAATGACCTTAGTGACTAACAAAAGAGCCAGACCTAATCCCACCAGCTTGGCTCTATAAGGATAGGGTTGCCATAATTCTTTCCCACCCAACCGGGACAGCCACGTGAGTCATTGTATTCTTCAAACTGCACATGCGTCGGATAGGGCTCTCGAGGAGGCCATGGCTTTAAGAACCCACAGAATTCCTGCCCGGGACGGGTATCCTTTGTCTTTTTTCTTTCCAGTAGTTCTGTGAGCTGGAGCTCTTCGTGCTGGTGCTCCAGCACATCTCTTGCCTGCACCATTGCTCAAGGTGAGCCAAGGTATTTTTGCAAAGCATTAATTCACTGTCTCCCTGCCTTTCATTTAATGATCCCACTTGCATGTGTCTCCCCCTCCCTGGTGGGCTTCTTGGGGTGGAGTTTTGCTTTTGCTGCTTGCAAGCAGGATAATTGAAAGAAAGGGAGGGAGGCAGTGAATTGACTCTTTGCAAAAATCCCTTGGTGGGGGTGATCTTGCTTCCTTTGCTCAAATTTAAAAATCTGGGACTTTTACATGTTTTTTCTTGAGTGGCTCGGACCAGGTAGCAGACCTGCAAATCTCCTTGATGGGGACCCCACTGAGGAAAGCTGTGAATGTGGCAACAGCCCTCGTAGAGTGCAGTCAAGGGCATTCTGGCAGAGGAGCAGAAGACAGACGATAAGCAATGTCAATTGTCATGGCCAACCATTTAGACAACCTTTGAGAGGATATGGCTGACCCGTTCCAGTGGCCGCCATATGCTATGAAGAGTTTAGTAGAGGTGCGGAAGAGCTTAGTTCTATCTAAGTAGAACAGCAGCGCACGTCTGACATCCAGCATGTGGAAGGACCTTTCAACAGGAGTGGCTGGAGATGGAAAAAAGACCGGCAGGTGTACAGGTTGAGACACATGGAAGTCTAAAACTACTTTGGGAAGGAAGTCCATGTCCAGGTACAAGGTGACTTTATCCTGGAAAAATTGGAAAAAAGGAGGGTCACAGCGCAGCCCTGCCAGTTCTGATGCATGCTTGGCTGACGTCACCACCAGGAGGAAGACAGTCTTAAGGGTGACAAACTTGATATCTACGGATGCCATAGGTTTAAAAGGAGGATACCTAAGGCGCCTGAGAACGAGATGGAGGGACCACTGGGGTATCGACCGCTTGGGGCGTACGTACTTGTTGCGTAGACCGTTTAAAACCTTTTGACTACCGGGTCTCTGAAGAGAAGCAAGTGGGTAGGATGATGTTGTTGATGGGCCATGATGGCAGACAGGGCAACTTTTATAGAGGAGTGGGCTTGGCCCACTTGAGCAAGGAACAATTTGTACTTGTAACTGTAAAGTCTACTGGTAGAGGGCTTCCTACTAGCAGACAGTATGTCGGCGATCAGAGGATTATCCTCCAGGCGGTCAGGCGCAAGGTGGGTAGATCTGGGTGCAGCACTCAGCTGCTGTCCTGATGGATCAAGTCCGGAACCCTCGGAAGTCATAGGAAGTCCGAGGCCATGGACCTCAGGATGGGGAACCATGGTTGCCTGGGCCACCATGGAGTGATGAGGATGACATCGGACCTGTTCCTCTTCATCTTGACCAGTGTCCGGGTTATCAGTGGGAACGGGGGAAATAGGTACATCAATGACCCGTTCCACTTGATCATGAAGGCATCCCCGAGCGACCCGTGTCCCGCCCTTGTTCGTGAACAGAACAGGGGACATTTTCGGTTCGCCAGGGAGGCGAACATGCGCCCGTCAGGGAGCCCCAATGTTGGCAGAGTCTGACAAATTGCCTCTGGTGAAGTTCCCACTCGTGCATGGTGTCGTTCTGACGACTGAGGGCATCTGCAAGGGAGTTGTCCTGACCCCGAATGTGAATTGCAATCGGAAAGATCCAATGGGCAATGCACCAATCCCAGAGCTCGAGAGCCATCCGTATGAGACTTTGAGATCTGGTTCCCCCTTGCTTGTTTACATAGGCTGCCGCCATGGTGTTGTCCGTTGTGACTTGGACCACGTGGTTGTAAAACAGAGGTGCAAAGGCCCGTAGGGACTTCAAATGGCAAGAAAGTTCGAGCACGTTGATGTGTAGACTTCTCTCTGCAGCGGACCATTGGTCCTGAACGTGATGGTCCCCACAGTGCACCCCCCAGCCTGCCATGCTGGCATCTGAGATCACCTGCATTGTGGGGGCAGGTTGTTGGAAGAGGAGGCCCGCTGCAAGATGATGGGTGTGGGCCCACCATAGCAACTGTAGTTTGAGGGGAGGAGTGACCCTCAGCTGCATCGACTGGCTGTGCCGGTGAGGCTTGAAAGTCAATTCTGAAGAGGACGCATTCGAAGGTGAGCATACTTCACAGTGGCAATGGTGGACGCCATGTAGCCTAGTAACCTATGGGAAATGAGGGCGGACACCATGGGGCTCTGCTGGAACTTGTGCACCAGACCTTTTATTTTGGAGATGCGCGCATCTGGCAGGTATGCCCTTGCAGAGCAAGAGTCCAGGGTAGCCCCTATGTAGGAAATCACCTGAGTAGGAATGAGGGTGGATTTCTTGTAGTTGATGTTGAGGCCTAATCTGCACATTAGGTGCACGGTGTGGCGAACGGCCGCTGTAGCTTGTATGCGCATTAGGGCGACCAGGAGCCAGTCGTCTATGTATGGGAAAACGATGACTCCCTCGGAGCGGAGGAAGGCAGCAAACGGGGCAAGGCATTTTGTAAACACCCACGGGGCCGTGGAGAGGCCGAAAGGTAGTGCCTTGAACTGAAAATGTGAGAGCCCAAGGTGAACCGCAGAAACCGGCGGTGGGTGGGGTGGATGGAAATGTGGAAGTATGCGTCGTGCAGGTCTATTACTGCGAACCAGGCATCCCAGTCAATGAGGGGCAGGATGCCCTGAAGAGTTACCATCCGGAATCTCTTTCTGGCAATGAATTTGTTCAGCTATCTGAGGTCGAGAATGGGGCGCAGTCCGCCGTCCTTCTTTTCCACCATGAAGTATAGGGAGAAGAAGCCTGCTGACTGGGAAGTGGTGATGAGTTCGATTGCATTCTTTTCCAACAGGGTTCGAACTTCGTCCTCCAGGATTGGTGCGTATGGCACCAATCGGAGGGGCACGAAAGAATTCTATGAGGTAGCCCGATCGGATGATGGCAAGGACCCACCTGTCCGTTGTGATGGACTCCCATGCAGGTAGGTACGGTTGAAGAGCAGGAAGGCTTGACTGCGCTGGACATGGAAGGGGGGGCGGTGGTTGGGATAGGTCAATTGTGAGGTTTTTGTTTTCTATCACATCCCTTTGAGCCCTGCTGCTGTCGAAAGGAATACTTGCTTTGCTGACGGCGTGGCTGAAAAGCTTGCCTGGGCCTCTGGGCTGGAGTGGAGAAGTGGGACTGAGAAGCCTGTGGTTGGTAAGGCTAAAAGGGATGAGGCTGATATCCCTGTTGCCTTGGCTGAAAGGTTTGGTTGAGGCCAAGCCTTTTCACTGTGTTCTTTTTCTTCTGTAAATTCTCCATAATATTGTCAGTCCCAGAATTAAACAGGCCTTCCCCGTCAAACGGGAGGTCTTCAAAGAGGCATCTGCGTCATCAGTGAGGCCAGCAGAGTGAAGCCAGGAGTATCTGCGGAGGACAACCGCTGTTGCTAGGCCCCTGGAGGCCGTGTCCATAGCATGGTTAGAAGACCTGATTTGTTGGAAAGAGAGGAGTGATCCTTCCTCTACAAGAGCCTTCATCTGTGACCTGGAGTCATCCGATAGGAATTCCATGAAAGGTTCCATCTTGTCCCACAAGTGTGCTTGATAGGTCCCCATCATAGCCTGGTAATTGGCAATGCGTGTGGCCAGCAAGGTGGAAGAAAACAAATGGCGCCCTAGGTGGTCAAGTTTCTTCCCCTCTTTAGATGCCGGTGAGGCAATTTCCTTGGATCTGGACTTACCCTGGGCGGTCTCCACAACAATAGAGTTGGAAATAGGGTTTTTCAGTAGGAAACTGGATTCCTGATCAAAATCCTTGTAAAAACTTTCCAATCGCTTGGAGATGTTCTGCGAGGTGGAAGGCTTGGCCCATATGTCCTTCCCCACTGCCATGGGGCGGATCTCATTCTTATGTAGTCATTGGAAGACTTTATCAGACCTGGGGGCTGGAGGCTGTAAAAACTCCAGATCCAGCGCCTGTGCCATATGAGAGACCAGACCAGAATAAGCCCTCGAGTCCACAAATGGTTGTGCAGCAGGAGTGGTGGAGGAGCCAGACCCCGGAGCCATGGTGGTGGAGGATTCCGTATCACTGTCCAGATCCAAGGTTGGGGGTCGTTGGGAGCGTGTCAGCGACAGCTCGCACTCTGCAGCACCGGTTGCACTGCAGGCTCCAGCGCTGCCTTCCGAAGGTGATGGAGAGGCAGCACAGCTTGACTGTGACGCGGCGTTGGATCCGTAGGCCCTTTGCACAGTTGATCTGAGAGCCACCTCGCACGGCCTTGGGTGATCTCTCGGCGCACAGTGCCGAGGATTCCCAGGGGCACCCTCACAGGGTTTTGCCCTGTCATGCTGGTCTCCGTAAGCCTCCGGGCCACAACGCAAAAGGTTGTGTGGATCGGAGGAGGAATAGCCCATTGGTCTGGGTGAGAACCAAGGCCTCCCCTCATGGTAGTGACCGTGGCATCCTGTGCAAGCTCCATAGCAGGCCCATTCACTTGGGCGAGGTGGGTGGTCGAGGTAGTGTGGCTGCCGAGAACTCCCTGAGTGGTAGTCTGAGAATTCAGACCTCGGGGACATAGAGCGGTGGCTGGAAGCTTGCATCAGGCTAGGGTGGTCAGAGGCAGCAGGGCACTCTACTACCTGAGGTGGTGGAGCCTCTCTCTCCATGCGCTCTGCTTGGAAGGGCAAAATGGTGTCACTGTCACTTGCCGAAATAACAGACGACGGTTTTGCCGACTCCTGGTGTTTCGGAGCCTTTCCTGAGGCTACAGATGCCGTCTTTTTTGGCTTTTTTTGAATTAGTTTCAGAGCTTCCTTATGCTTTCTCTTTCTATCTTTTTTGGTAGGTGGTGGAGACGGCTGAAGGCATGGTGGCTCGAGGATCTCCTCAGGAGGAGTTTCAGATGGAGGATCCATGACTGAGAGTGACTTCTCCCAGAGGTAGGAACAGAGTCGAGATTTTCTATTTTTTAGGGCCGACTTGGAGAACCGTCAGCAGTGAGTGCAGGAGGTGGGAAGGTGAGTTTCTCCGAGGCAGCGGAGACACTCTGAGTGCCTGTCTGAGACAGGGATCTTGGCTGAGCAAGAAGAACAGGATTTGAAAGGGCCCGAAGAGGCCATAAAATAAAACGTGTTTGGGTGGGAAAGAACAATCAGGAGCTGGTAGTCGAATAGAGCTACAATCGCAGCAGAGAAAAAAACTGAGGAGGGAGGTCCAGAGCCAGGAATATATAGATAGTGGAGGGGGCAGGGCCAAGTACTTTGTACTTTCCCTCCAAAAATTCCTTTTTAAGCTTGGTAGAATGCGAATGGAGTCTTGTGCAAGCACAATAACCCATATGTGGGCATTCACAGACTCCTTGAAGAAGAAGCATGTTCTTTTTTATAGAAGCATACAAACCAATGAATTGTCCCAACAGTATCGACACCTGCTTAACTGTAAGTTCTTACAAAAAACAAGACAAGTCTGTTTCATGATTCAAACCTTTTGGGTGCATAGTGTTGAGGCGGTGTATGAAATAAGCCTCTCTTTGTAACAATAATTTCTCCATGTCTCTGCTAAATAAACTAGAGACACTCAGCTTTTCCAGAACAACAAATGTGAATTGATAATCATGATGTTTTTTATCCAGATAATGTGCTGTCAGGGGCGCATGGATGACTTGGCCCTAATCCTGGAACGATGTTCTGACAATCTAATTTTCAATTTTCTGGAAGATTTTCCCACATATTTCAAGACACAAGGGCAAATCCAGAGATATATGCAGTATGTACTATCACAATTTGTGAAACAAGATAAAGTTTTATGAAAACTTTTAAATCATGAAACAGACTTGTCTTGTTTTTTGTAAGAACTTATGGTTAAGCAGGTGTTGATACTGCTGGGACAATTCATTGGTTTGTATACACTTAGGATATTCAGGTGATCTCATTCCACTATTTAAGTATGTGCTTCCTGTGAGTTCAGTAACATCCATGATCACCAATAACAGACTTACGATAGGGAGGCTCCTAGGACACGAACTCAAGGCAAAGGGGGCTCCACTGCTGAGTTAACAGATGAAATGGTTTGATATGTATTTCCTGTATTGTTTGTTAGGTATCTAATGATCGTTTATTGTATAATTCCACAGATAAAACTTGTTTATACTCTCCTAAGGAAACAGTAGCGAAAGGTCTTCAAACAGGGTAGACTTCGAGAGAAAATAACTGCTTTGTTTATTGTTCATTTACAGCGGGCAGCTTTTTCTCCCCCCCGTCGAAACTTGTGGAGCCTCGTATTCGAGGACGATTTCAGTGTGCTTTTTGAGAACACTGCTCCGCGTTAGGACCCCAAGGGGACCAATTTTCTGTGGACTTTGAAACATTTTGGTGTTAGAGTTTTGTACCTTTGAACTACTTTGGATTATTAGAAACTTTTTGACTGAGAGACGATATCTGTTTTGAGTTATACTTTTGAGGATACTTTCATTTTTATGTTACTCCTTTCTGATACTACACAACACGCTGATGGGAATAAATATTCATGCTTTATTGTCTAAAAGACTGTTGGTATTTTTGATGATCATTTTTGCCACCTCAAAGGGATTGTACTACTTTGGATAAAGCTGTTATGTATTCACATTGACAATGCTCAGTAAAAACATATTGGCATATACTAATGGGAATGAACTAAGAAGCTCAGAATAAAATGAGGGCAATCATAATCTATTAGAATAAACAACATACTAATGTCCTTAGATGATGATACAGCAAGATGAATAAACAAGTTGGCTGGAAACAGAAATTTCTCAGTTCATGATCAAAAACATTAAAGCAATAGCTAGCATTTACTGAAGCATCCCTATAATTGATACCATTATGATGTCTGTTTATCTCTAGAGCCTCACCCTTTATTTCAAATTTGGTGCTTTCAAGAGAAAAAATACAGCAAGCAAAGACTTTATTTATTTATTTTCCCACCTTTCTCCATATAAGGTCTCAGAGCAGCTTATATTATTAAAAATATATCTAAAAACAATAGCTCAAATATGTAAAGATCAGAAAATAGGCCTCTGTTTTGGTGTTTTAAAATGATTTCTGCTCATTCATTTTCCTTCCTTAGAAAGGGCTAATCAAATGGATTGTGGTCTAATGTGAAGATCCTAGAGGATTTTGGCCTTGAGGCACCAGGATGAAAATTCCTTTCCTCTGAAAATAGGCCTGGGAAATGACTTTTCAACAATTTGGCATCAGTATGAACTCAGTGGAGTTTCCAAATACATACCAAAAGCAGCCCCATGTAGAGTGCATAAAAATAATCCATCTGAGATATAACCAAGAAATGGGTTACCATGGCCAGAGCAGACCTCTCCTGGAATGGGTGAAGTTGGTGCACTAGTTTTAACTGTGGAAAGGCAATCCTGACCACCACCTAAACCTGAGCATCCAGGCTAAGTATCTGTTTCTTCAGAGGGAATTCAACCCTTCCAGACTTTCAATTGGGTTAGGGTTAGGGTTAGGGTTAGGGTTAGGGTTAGGGTTAGGGTTAGGGTTAGGGTTAGGGTTAGGGTTAGGGTTAGGGTTAGGGTTAGGGTTAGGGTTAGGGTTAGGGTTAGGGTGGACACCGCAGGCTGGACATGATATGCATGGGCCGGATTAGGCATGTGTGCCAGTGGTTGCGAATGGCTGGCTTAAAATGACACCTGCTTATTGACCACAACAATAATATACAATATATTCTTACAAACAAAATCTGTTACCACCTCTCCATGAACATTCAACTTACTTCTTTGCATAAATTTCATTTGTCTCAACTTCAGTGTCCTAGATCTAGCTTTTAGAAAACTGAATTGTTAATGTATATGCATTTCTTCCCTATGTGCTAATGAAATTCACATGGGTGCATGAATGTGAGAATAGATTCTATTGTCTTTTTATGATGTCATTTATAATAAAGAACAGGTTGAAGCTATAAAATTGTGAACTCTGTACTGTAAAGTGGTCTATTAATTACCCTTAACATTTCTGCCAGGTAAGCTGTTTATAGGTATTCTCTTCTTCCATCTGTCCCAGCCACCATATGGCAGACACAGTGCTACATTATGTTAGCTTTAATTAAAAGATTTATTTGAGGACTCTATCTTTACCTATAAAGAGGGATGTTAACCGTTGGAATGTTACAAAGCCTCCGGCATCCGGCCCAACCATCCCGAACCGAACCGCCTGCACTTACCTTAACCCCGCCCGGCCATTGCCGCAAAGTTCCAGAAGTCGCCAGTGGGGCAACTGCCCCACGAATGTGACAAAAAAACTATTACTCCCAGAGTCCTCTGCACTGTGCAACCCCTCAGCCAATCAGGCTGAGGGACGCAAGCACAGAGGAGGCCAGGAAAGCGCAGCGCGTTGACTTTTAAAAAAATATGCTGGGGGAAAAAAGCCCAACCAGCAAAAGGTAAGTAAGGTGAGGAAGAGGGGGGAGACACTGGCCTGGTACCCATGCCGCCCACCTACCCTACCACCTTGAACCAGCCCCCCACCCCTTCTTTGCCACCTGGGTCTTTTCCCCAGTGCAGCCTTCTCTCTCTCTTTCTCTCTCTCTCTCTCTCTCACACATACACAAATACATACACACACACACACACACACACACACACACACACACACACACACACCACCCCTGCCTTGCTGGCCAATTATTATCTGCATGTTGGTGGTTGGGGTGGTTTTTTCGGGGGAGTTTGCACACACCCCAAAACCACCCCACCCACCCACTCGCAGACAAACCTTCCCTCCCAGTCCCAACTTACCTGCACGCAGCGTCAGCAGGTAGTCTGCACCCTCCTCTCCTGTCTCCTCCCTCGCTCTATCTAAGTCACTAACCCCCTCTGGTGGTCTAATCTAACTATCTGTTACTCTCTTTCTCTCTCACTCTCTCTCTCTTTCTCTCACAAACACACACTGCTTCTCTCTCTCTCTCTCTTTCTCTCTCTCTCTCTCTCTCTCACACACACACACACACGACACTCCTGCCTTGCCAGGAATTTTTAATGTGTGTGTTGGTGGTTGGAGTGGTATTTTATGTGGGGTGGTGGTTGTGCACACCCAAAACCACCCCTAACCACCAACACACACATTAAAATTGCCTGGCTCGCCGGGCACAAATATGCTAGTATACTCATATAAAGAAAGCAGAGAAAGCTTTAGTTACAACTGCATAGGTCAGCCTGCTCATTTTCATTGTTTTACAGGGTTATTTTTTTTATTCTCTTGGGTAAAACCCAAATTCCAGTCTTTTCTCTCTTTATAATAATACTGTACTTCCACTCCTGTATGAATAGTATCAACACATTCAGAGCAAATCGCTTCAGTAAGCTGAATTCTCTCCCTCACCAAACTGTTTGCTTTTAGGATGCTTTCTGTATTTCCTGCAGATATTTCTGGATCACTGAGACAGGGCAAAAATTCACAGAGAACCAATTTTGCAGCCAGAGAACCAATTTTGGACTATTATACAAAAACAACTTTCAATAAGTTTTCATCATTTTTGCAAAATGCTGAAAAGCCATCTTGCCTAGCAAAAATGCCAACATCAAAATGTGTCATCATTCTTTATTTTACTGCCGAGGAAAAAGAAAAATTCAAATGAAAATAAAAAGTTATGAATTCTCTTCTTTGTCAGGCTGCAAAAAAACTCAAAGAGTTTGCCATTCCAATAACTAAGATCACTCACATTGACTCTGTTTGTTTGCTAATGAGACCAGGTATGCTGAAATTGAATTGTGGCAAAACCAGATGCTATAGCCAGATTTGACTTTTGGCTAGATTAAACTTACTTCTTTACGGGCATATGCATGTCCCTTCCAAAGTTGCAAACAGCTTAGGTAAATGTTTCCCTTGCTTAAAAGCCAGCCGTATCTGACTCTAGGGTTCAGTGCTCATCTCTGTTTCAAAGCCGAACGGCCAGTGCTGTCTGCTTCTGCAGATATTTCCATGGACATGTGTTGTGTATTTAAGGAAATGTGTTTGCTATTTTGTCTTGTTGTGAAAGAGTTTAATATGTATTTGCTTTACGATGGTCCACAGACTTCGGGAGGGTTCTGAACAATAAGTGCACAAGACAGAGTTGTCAACGGTTCTAACGTTTTTTTTTCCAACTGTCAGTTCTGATCAGAGATAGCTAAGGAATATGAGGGCATGTGGTTAGTTCTGGTCACCTATTCTTATTCCAAATAAAGTTGTGTGTTTGGCCCATATTGCTGGCTGCTGCCTATTACTTCCAGAACACTAAATTGGTGACAAGGATGGGATGGCGTCCCAACAGAATTCTGTTGGCCCTTTCGATATCTCAGTACCAGAGAAATGGGTTCTCTATGAGAAGCAGTTCAAGCACGCCATGGCTGCTGACAACATAGTAGAGGAGGACCAGAAGTGTTCATGTTTCCTGGCGAGATGTGGCCTGCCTACACTCGAGCTGGCCATTCACTTGGTGCTTCTGAGCGATATTGATGATGTTCCCCTCACAAATACCCTGATGGCCCTGCGAAGTCATTTCCAGCCAAGTGTCTCCATATTTCCTGCCCGGGTGGTGTTTCACCACCGTGACCAACGCCCCGGGGAGTCTGTGGCCGACTATACTGCCACCCTTCGACTTGCAGCTGCCCCATGCCAGTGACCGAACATCAAAGAAGCCCTCCATGACCCTTCTTGGGTCCAGAAGGGTTAGCCCATGGCTCCCCCTTCAGAGGAGTTCAGAGCATTCTATAGGAAGTGGTTCGAGCTGTCGCTTGAGAGTGGTTGTCTATTATGGGGTCAGCGGGTAGTAATTCTTGCTGTGTTGCGCCCAAAAGTCCTTAAGCATCTGCACATTAGCCATCCGGGAATCATGTGCTCCAAAGCTTTGGCGTGGAGCTATTTCTGGTGGCCGCAAGTAGATTCAGACATAGTGGTTAGTAGGCACTTGCAATAGCTGCCAGAGTTCCTGCCCTGAGGAGTCCCGACTTCCGTCCCAGGAATGGGACACGGCTTGTGGACCGTGGTCACAAATTCATGTGGATTTTGCTGGCCCGTTTCATCTGCTGTGACAATTAAGCAACTACGTAAACTTTTCAGTTGTTTTGGTTTGCCAGATGTGCTTTTCTCCGACAACGCCACTACATTCACATCTGCTGAATTTCAAGCATTTCTCAAGAGAAACGTCATCCAACATATCACATCTGCCCCATTTCACCCTGCCACCAAGGGTCAGGTCGAGTGCCAGGTCTGCACGAGTAAGGAGGGTTTATGTCACATGGGGCAGGGGGACATTGAGCTGCAGCTCTGTCAGTTTCTTTTGTGCTATCGAGTCACTTCCCTGGCCTCGGGTCTATCTCCTGCTGACCTCCTCATATGTCGGAAACCTACCACCCTGCTGGACAGGTTAGGTGTTTCCAGGGTGGAGGATAGGGGGGTAAATTTGAAAGTGAGGCAGAAGAAAGTTTTTGCAGCAGGAGATCCTGTGCACTGTAGGAATTATGTTGCGGGGGGGGCCAGCCTGGGTTCCAGGAACTGTATTAGAACAAAAGGGGCCAGTCTCATACAGAGTAAAACTAGGGAACGGCCTACTTTGGCAGAGACCAACTGAGGCATAGGGTAACAGACCCATCACTGGAAGAACAGGGAGAATCTTTTGATTTTGGGGTGCCCTCAGCCACTGAAACACATAATAATTCTACATTAGTCCTCCAGCACTCATTTATTCCAAGGGGAAGTCGAAGAAGGCTCAGCCCTGTTTTCAAACTCTGAGCGAGCATTTTTGCCCCTTGCACAGGGCTCACAGCAGTCTGATATTTCCTCCAGTCAGTTGGAGGATTGGGGGGAATTTTTTGAATTTTCCTCTGGGACCCCTCATCCTCCTGTGTTAGAGTTTACCCAGTCTACACCCACTCGTAATCAAAGGATGGACTTTTGTGTTGAGTTGTCCCCTACTGAAACGGGCAATGGTGCTGAACTAGAAACGGATAATTGTCCGCACCATGCTATGAGTTTTAGAGGTGCCTCCACTCCGGGGACTTTACCAGCTACCTCAACTAGCCCCAGGGTTTCACTGGCTGACCAGGCGCCAGTGCACAACAAAAAATGTTGTGGTCCTCCTAAATGGTTGTGGGATTTTGTTCGATCCTAGGGGGAAGGGGTGTTGTGTATTTAAGGAAATGCATTTGCCATTTTGTCTTGTTGTGAAAGAGTTTAATATGTATTTGCTTTACTATGGTCCGAAGTCTTGCGAGATTTCAGGAGGGTTCTGAACAAGAACAGAGCTGTCAATGGTTCTAATGGTTTTTCCCCAACTGTCAGTTCTGATCAGAATGTGAGGGTGGGTGGTTAGCTCTGGTCACCTATTCTAATTCCAAATAAAGTTGTGTGTTTGGCCCATATTGCTGGCTGCTGCCTATTATTTCCAGAACACTAAAAAGGACCTACTAACTGCTCTATGTCTGAATCTACTTGTGGCCACCAGAAATAGCTCCACGCCAAGGCTTTGGAGCGCACGATTCCCGGATGGCTAATGTGCAGATGTTTAAGGACTTTTGGGCGCAACACAGCAAGAATTACTACCCGCTGACCCCATAATAGACAACCACTCTCAAGCGACAGCTCAAACCACTTCCTATAGAATGCTCTGAACTCCTCTGAAGGGGAGCCATGGGCTAACCCTTCTGGACCCAAGTAACCACTTGGGACAACAGCTTATCCTTAGCCGTAGCCTTAGCGATGTCTGAGGGAACTAGGGGGGGGGGTGAATTGAGAGATTCAATCATCAGCACCTGATGATCTTGCTCTATCTCGCAGTCTGGTTCCCCAGGGTCGGGCAAAGGGGAACTTGAGAGAGCATCGGCATGGCCTATGTCCTTCACTGGGCGATGAATTAATTTAAACTGGTATGCATTTAGAAATACAGCCCACATCAGCATTCGGGGAGAAAGTATTTGTGAATGAGCTTTGAAGTAACAAATATTCCTAACAGGGGCTTATGGTCCATCACAATTGTAAAATCTCTCCCATAAAGAAAATCGTGAAACTTTTTCATCCCTGCAACTATGGCCAGAGCCTAACAATCAGTCTGCACATAGTTTCTCTCCGGTTTGGAAATGAACCTTGAATAAAAAGTGATTGGGGCCTCAGCTCCACTATCCAATGTATGGCAAAGGACAGCCCCCACTCCTACTGGTGATGCATCACAAACCAATACCACAGGTTTTCGGGGATCAAAATGGGTGAGGACTACTTCAGAGGACAGCAGCTCCTTTAACTCTCTGAAAGCCTTGTCTTGGCTCTGCCCCCACCTCCAAACCACGTATTTCTTGAGAAGATGATGCAGTGGCTCAGCTACAGATGCCTTCCTGGGCAAGAAGGCATGGTAAAAGTTAAGCAAACCCAGGAAAGACTGCAACTTGGACTTACAAGATGGCCAGGGGGACATTACGTACAGCAGAGACCTTGGAATCTGAGGGTTTGACCCCCTCAGGAGATATTTTGAATCCCAGAAACTCAACCTCCCTGGCAAAGAATACACATTTGTCCTTATGTAACCGGAGCCCTGCCTATTCGAACCTCTGCAAAACCCGGTCCAACCTTTCTGCCAGTTCGAATTCATCCCCTGCAGAGATTAAAACATCATTGAAATAGGGGAGGACCCCAGGGAGACCCTTAAGTAGATGCTGTACGAGCGATTGAAATATACCGGGGGCTGCATTGACCCCAAACTGCAAACGGGTGACTTTGAAAGCCCCTCTTTGAGTGACTATTGTTTGCATTACAGCAGCAACAGGTGTAACTGTCAGCTGCTGGTAGGCCTGGGCTAAATCTAAGTTATCGAAATACTTTCCCCTGTATAATGAAGCCAGCAAGTGACTTACAACAGGAACCGGATATGCACTGGGCTGAATGGCTTTGTTGATCGTGCACTTGTAGTGTGTACAGATCCTAACATCCCCATTTGACTTCATTGCTCTCACAATAGGAGTTTCCCACTCTGCAGAATCAACGGGAACCAAAATACCTTGACCCACAAGCTTATCTATTTCTGCCTCGATCTTGTCCTTAAGGGCAAAAGGAACAAGGCATAGCTTAAGGCAGACTGGCCGTATGACCAGGCCAAGTTCAAATGAGACCGGGGGCCCCACATAAGTGCCAAGCCCTTTCTTGAAAACATCTGGGTGTGCGTTGCAAACATCCAGCACCGGGTCAGAACTCACAGCATTGATTCCAGACAGTCTCATTCCCAGCGGGTCAAACCACTGGACTCCCAGCAGACAGTTAGTTCCTTGCTTCACCACCACAAGAGGCAATTTGGTGGAAATGTTCTTGAAACGTAAACTGAGTTCTAAAGGTGCCCCCACTGCGGGGACTTTACCAGCTACCTCAACTAGCCCCAGGGTTTCACAGGCTGACCAGGCGCCAGTGCGCCACAAAAAATGTTGTGGTCCTCCTAAATGGTTGTGGGATTTTGTTCGATCCTAGGGGGAAGAGGTGTTGTGTATTTAAGGAAATGCCTCACCCCCAGAATTGGTATGTGGCACCCTTGAACATCTCGGAGGGACATCTTCAATGCCCGCAACTTAGAGTGTGAGGCGGGGGGAATTTTTAAGAATTCTTTTTGGGGCAGAATGCACTAAGACATACCCGAGTCCACCTCCATGCAAATTGGTTTGCCTTGCAATTGCAAGTCAGCAAAGAACTGGCCGGACATATTTGCCACATTGCTATATGAAGAGATCTTGGAGATATGCACTTTCAGCTTCCTCGGGTGTTAGTCTGACGCTGGGGTTTGCCTCTTCTTCTGGCAGCACACCTTTGCAATGTGCCCTCGCCTGCCACAATGGTGGCAATCTGCATTTCAAAAGGGGCCGGCGATGCTGTCGAAGATGAGCATAACAGTGAGGACCAGTGGTGGGCCTGTACAGCAGACTCTGGAGCCCCGGAGGTGACAGGCCGTAGCTTGAAGGACTTTACCCTTGACCTGGCCACCTCAGATGCCAAGGCTTCCTTCAGCACAGATTTGAAAGGGAGTGTGTCCCGTGTCATCAGCCTGTGTTGGGCCTCTTCATCTCAAAGTCTGGCTTGCAGACGGTCACGGAGGGCTTCTTCTATGTTCGGTCACTGGCATGGGGCAGCTGCAAGTCGAAGAGTGGCAGCATAGTCGGCCACAGACTCCCCGGGGCATTGGTCACGGCGGTGAAATGCCACCTGGGCGGGAAATATGGAGACCCTTGGCTGGAAATGATTTTGCAGGGCCATCAAGATATCTGTGAGGGGAACATTGTCAATATCCCTCGGCAGCACCAAGTGAATGGCCAGCAAAAGCGTAGACAGGCCACATCTTGCCAGGAAACACAAAAGCGTCTGGTCCTCCTCTACTATGTTGTCAGCTGCCATGGCATGCTTGAACTGCTTTTCATAGAGAACCCATTTCTCTGGTGCTGAGATATCGAAAGGGCTAATGGAATTCTGTCGGGACGCCATCCCATCCTCATCGCCAAGGTGGATTTTGCCGGTTCCTTTCGAGGCACCTTATTCCTTTTAGTGGTAGATTCTTTTTCAAAGTGGTTGGAGGTAATTCCTGTCCCCAATATTTCATCTTCTGTGACAATTAAGCAACTATGAAAAATTTTCAGTTGTTTTGGTTTGCCAGATGTGCTTGTCTCTGACAATGGCACTACGTTCACATCTGCCAAAGTTCAAGCATTTCTCAAGAGAAATATCATCTGACATATCAAGTCTGCCCTGTTTCACCCTGCCACCAATGGTCAGGTTGAGCGCCAGGTCTATTATAAAACATGTGACATGCATGACTAGACACTGGAGTGCAAGGAACAGTGTTTGCCTTCCCACCGAAGTGGTCCCTATTTATCTACTTGCAATTTCTTGCCTTCGAATTGCTTGGTTGACAGGAGCTGGGACAAAGATGGGAACTCATTCCATACTACGGTACTTGGGAATTGAATTTCTGACCTGCTGCCTTCCAGTCAGCAGCCACTTGACCCACTGCAGCCTATACTCTCATTAAAATCATGTTGATTTGTCAATGGCAATTATATGAGCGAAGCAAACAGAGAGGGGTGAAAAACGGGTCCACAACAATTTGAGGTTAAAAATGAATTGAGGCAATATCAGAAATGCAATTATTACCTGGGCAGTGCCTGTTATACAATAATCAGCAGGAATAATTGATTGAACCCAAATGAAATTAGATAACAGACTGAAAAACAAAGAAGCTAATGACTCTGCTTCATGCCTACACTGAAAAAGTAATGTCAATTGTTTGTACTTACCAAGAGCTGAGGGTGGCAGAAGACTCCTACAGGTGAAACAGACAGTAAAGCAAGAAAAGCATAGCTTGAATGACTACATTAAGAAAAGCGAAGAGCCTATGTTTCAGGAAGTGAACAAAGGAGGACTTTTTAAAACAGTGAAGAAGAAAGCTGAATAAAGAAAGGAAATAACTGGAAAAAGAAGTCTATGCATGATCAATACTTGAAAAACATAGAAGGATGACATGGGGATGGTTAAGAGCAGGAATTTTGAAGAAGGAAACTGAAATATGTATCTTGGCAGCTCAGGAACAATTTTTGCTAACAAATTGCATGAAGACTAAAATACAACACATATTTTATGAAGGCTTTGAAATGAAAAGGATGAAACAGTAGATCATCTGATCAGCAGGTGCAGCAAATTTTCAGACTGATTACAGTATTTGCAATGATGTGATATGGTTGTAAAAGTTATTCATTGGAAACTTTACCAAAAGTTTGGATTTGAATGCAGTAAAAATTATTGGGAACATCAGATAGAGAAGGTTTTTTGGGGAAAGAGAGCATCAAGATCCTGTGGGAATTTAAAATACCAACAGATTGACATTTGACCCACAAAATGTCTGATATAACTGTTGTGGTTTATTAACATTGTTATACTAGGAGATGCAGGAATTGAGGACAAACAACTGAAGAAAATCACAAAATATTGTGATTTGCAAGCTGGAAGCGGGAAGCATTTTCTATACACTTCTTTGATACTATGCATCCAAAAGGATTAAATCAAGAGTTAGATCTCTCATCTTTTTTTATAACTTTCTGTGTGGTAGGTCGTAAGTGTTCACGGTTTTAGTGTGAGGTTTGATAGTCTGCAATAATCAATCACACGTGTGCTATCATGCATTAAGCATAATGCAAGCGCGGCGCCAAAATGGCCGCCGCGCCCTTTGCGGGCCCCCCCCCACAGGACAGAGAATCCGGGTAGTTAGGGGCGTGGCCAGCTCCCTTATAAAAGGGGTGGCCACGAGGCAGCCAAGCTGCCATTTTACCTCAGCGACGGAGCGGAGACGTTTTTTCCCCTGCGTCTCCGTCGCTCGTTAGCTTACCGGGAAGCCTTTTGGTAGCGGTTCTGCCTTTCCGGCTTCCCTTTTTGCTCCGGTGGAGATGCCTTCGAAGAAGAAGGCGGCTTCGAGTTCAGCTCGCGTTGTTAGGAGGCGCAACCCAGGTCGGAGGACCGCGGTGCCGCCTCCTCAGCAGCCACCTTTGCCAGCCCCGGCCGGGGCCGGCGGAATGGGGTCTATTGCCCCTTGGCCCGGGGTGGGCGATCAGAGGGCGGGCGCGGAAGGGGTTCCGGCCCGCGGCCCATGAGCGGTGGACACCGCTCCTGCTCCTGCCCACTCTGTCGGGCCTACTCCTCTTGGGCTGCAGCCTCTCCCGGGGCCCTCTAGCCTTGGGGGGTGGTGCGGCCCCCTGCCTTGGCAGGTTTCTCCACCAACCCTGCCGGGCTTCGGTGCTGGCCAATGGCCATATGTGGGTCCCGGGGTACAGGGACCTGTACCCATGCCTGGGCCAGGCGGGCCGGCCGGCCCTTTGCCCATGGTCAACGTGGACACCTTGCTGGCCCGCATTGCGGCCCTGGAGGCGTCGTTGGCGCCGGCCAGTCAGGCGGGCGCCCCTTTCGGGGTTCCTTTTGAGACGCTGTCGGCTGGAGGACAACAGCCGGCGGGGAGGGTCGAGCTGCTGCAGGCGTGTGGCGCGGTTTCGGCCACTGCCTCGCAGCTCCCCAGCCAGCAACCAGGTGCGGGTCAAGCCCCGGTGATGAGCTCTACGTCGGTCGTGAGCTCCGACGCCCCAGTGGGCCGGAACCCCCGGTGGGGGCGGCCCACGGGGGTGCAGCGTGTGAGTATACGGTGCAAGCGAGTACATCCACACACATTCCCAATCTAGGGGGGGCCTTTCAATGGCCTTGGCCTCGCGCGGGTGGTGCGGGGGCCACGCTGTCGGCGACCCACCCGGCGACGACGACTACCACCTTGGGCACTGGGGTGGGCATTGGTCCCTACACTACAGGGAATGTTCTGGGGGTGGCTGGATTAGTTCAGACCCCTTTTACCAGGCCGGCTGTCCCTTTTTCGGCCTTGCCGACGGCAGGGTATTCCTTGCCATTGGGTGATCACCTGGCACAGGCTACTAGGGAAAAGATATGGCGAGGGGAGTACGTATGGCGAGGGGAGTATCTTATCACTCCTGAACAGAGAGCCCACCAAGGAGGAAAGGGAGGGTCAGGATGAGAAGGACAAGGAGCAGGCACGCCGCCGTAAGCCGCCGCGTACCTGGGCCAACTGGCTCCCCGCTTATTTAATATACATGGCGGTATATTTGAGGGCGCGGCCGGATTTAGCTATTCCCATGGTCCAATATTTGGACAACATATATAGGGCGATGGTCGATTTTCCGGGCCCCTCATGGCTAGCATATGACGAGGAATTCCGTATGAGGATTCCCCTTCACCCCGAGATGAGATGGGATGAGCCGTGCCAGAGGCTTTGGCTTTTGTATATGACACCCACACGCCCTGCCCCGGGGGATAGATACCATTGCGGACATGCGGTCCAGCGAGCGGCTCCAGCGCAGGTTACCCGCCAGGCGGCGGGGCAGGGGGTTCCAGCCCGCCTGCTGTGCTGGACTTTCTCGTCAATTGGTTCCTGCAATCGAAAGAACTGCAGGTATAAGCATGAGTGTCCCACATGCTCTGGCCCCCACGCAGCCTCTGTTTGCCCCAAGCCTGGGGGGCGCGAGGCAGAGGGAAGGGTGGACAGTGGGCTGGCAAGGCTGCCACGGATGGAGCTAGTTCTCCAAAAGGCTCCCTCCCCAATTAAGGTGGACATGCTGGAGCGCTGGCTCGCATCGTACCCGAAGGGGGAGGACAGGGAGTATATTCTTCAAGGTTTTAAGCAGGGATTTCGTATCCCTTTTGTGGGTGATAGGTCCCCTCAGGATGCTCCCAACCTTTTATCCCTTAGAGGAAGGGAGGAGGTGGCTGCGGCCAGCATTCAAAAGGAGTTAGTCGCGGGCAGGGTCGCTGGACCTTTCCCCGTACCCCCGTTTCCCAATCTTAAGGTCTCGCCACTGGGTTTGGTCCCCAAAAAGTCCCTAGGTGAGTTTCGCCTTATTCATCATTTGTCCTACCCAGCCGGCCGATCGGTCAATGATGCTATCCCTGATGACCTTTGTTCAGTCAGGTATACATCGTTTGACCATGCGTTGCGCATGGTGCGCTCGTGTGGCCCGGGTGCCCTGCTGGCCAAGTGTGACATTAAGTCAGCTTTTCGCCTCTTGCCAGTGCATCCGGGCGACTTTGAGTTGCTGGGTTTTAAATTTAAGGGGGAATATTATTTTGATAAGGCCATGCCTTTTGGCTGCTCCATATCATGCTCGGCTTTCGAGCGTTTTAGTACCTTCCTAGAGTGGGCTTTCGCCCGCAGGTCAGGGTCCCGGTCTGTAGCCCATTACCTGGATGACTTTTTATTCGGGGGTGAACGGGGCTGGGACACGTGCGCACGTCTCCTCAACACATTTCAGACGCTAATGGAGGAACTTGGTGTCCCTTTAGCGCCCGAAAAGACCGAGGGCCCATCGACCAAGCTAGTATTCCTGGGGGTTGAGATTGACACAGTAGTGCAGGCTTCTAGGTTGCCGGGTGATAAGGTGTCCAGGATCGTGGCCCTTATCTCGGAATTGCTGGCCAAGCGTAAGGCATCACTGAGAGAACTTCAGGTGCTACATGGGCACCTTAATTTTGCTTGCAGGGTGGTCGCACCGGGCAGGGCTTTTGCCCGGCGCTTATGCGACGCCATGGCAGGGTTATCCAGGCCCCACCACAGAGTTAGGCTCACCCAGGGTATCAGGGCAGACATGTTCGTCTGGTTGCAATTCCTGAGGTAGTTTAATGGGGTCTCATTTTGGAGGTCTGACCTCCTGGCGTCCCCCAATTTCCAGATCCAGTCTGATGCCTCAGGATCCCTGGGTTATGGGATGTACTTCAATGGGAAGTGGGCCTGTGGTGGGTGGCCACCGGCATGGGCAGGCACAGGTCGCCTGCGGGATCTCACATACCTGGAATTTTTCCCCATTCTGGGGGCTTTGATGCTATGGGGCGAACAGTGGGCTAATTCGGTGGTGCATTTCTGGTGTGACAATGCTGCTGTTGTCCACATTGTCAATGCACAGACTTCCAAATCGCCCAGGGTCATGGACCTAGTGCGCCATTTTGTGCTGCGCTGCCTGCGCCTCAACGTTTTGTTCAGGGCCAGGCATGTCCCAGGGATTAATAATGATATTGCTGATGCTTTGTCCCGCCTGCAGATCTCCCGGTTCCGCGCCTTGGCCCCGGATGCGGAGGAATTTCCCTCGCCACTCCCGGACGAGATGTGGACTATTGGCAAGGAGAGGTGAACCGGGCGATTGGCCTGTCACTAGCGCCACACACGCGTAAGGCGTATCAACAAGCATTCAATTCTTACAGGGCATTTGCTACTCAATTTCTCTTGCCAGAGACCTGGCCTATCCCGGTGGACCATGTTCTGCGGTTCATGGTTCACCTGCATGCACAGGGCCTTGCACCTCGCACCATAGCATCCAAGCTCTCGGCGTTGGCTTTTATGGCCAAAGTGGGAGGTCATGTGGATACCACCTCTGACTTCCGTGTGCGACATGTTTTGGAGGGGTGGGTGCGCGAGCCCGGGCGTTGCCCGGATGACCGGCACCCTATTTCCCCAGGGGTTCTTACCCAGTTGGCCCGGGGCTAGCCAGGCCTCTGTTTTGATCATTATGAGGCAGCCCTTTTTCACGCAGCCACAACGGTGGCATTTTTTGGAGCGCTCCGCGTCAGCGAACTCGTGATGCTGTCTAAGGTGGATGCAAGTGGTAGGGCACTGGAACTCGAAGATGTCTACGTAGCCAAAGACTGGGCCCAGTTGAGGATATGCTCCTCTAAAACAGATCAGCATGGCGTAGGCAGTGGTGTAAGACTGCTACGTTGTTCTTTGGCAGACATCTGTCCGGTTGGTGCCCTACAGGAATTCCTGGCACTGCGTGGCATGCACCACGGCCCGTTTTTCTGTCACCAAGATGGGTCTCCCCTTACTAAATTTCAGTTTTGGAAGGTGACAGCCAGAGCCCTCACCAGGGTGGGCCTACCAGGTGCCCGTTATGGCACACATTCGTTCCGGATTGGTGCAGCCTCTACAGCAGCTGCTTTTGGGTACTCTGGGGCTGACATACGCAGCATGGGAAGGTGGGGCTCGCAATGTTTTCAGTTTTATGTGCGCCCACTCCCGCCATGAGTACCAATCCAGTCACCTTACCGCCTTTTTTCTCAATTTTCTTACAGACCCTGGGTGTCGTATTACACCGGTGACAGTATGGCTGGTGGGCCACAGCTATGTGCACAGGGCAGCGCGTTACGCTGCGGCGACAGAATGGGGACCCCGACTGGGACTGGGTGACCACGCCAGTCTCGCATGGCATGGTAAGCCTGGGATGTTATGGCGGGAGCTGCGGCCTTTCCTTTTTTCTGGCCTGGGTGCTGGCCCGCCTGACATTCTAATCATCCACCTGGGGGGCAATGATTTGGGCCAGGTCACCGGCTTATCGCTTAAGCATGCGATTTGCGAGGACCTCGCCTACTTGCATTATGTCTGGCCTGCCACAACCCTGGTTTGGTCGGACATTGTCCCGCGCCATTCTTACAGAGGGGGCGTTAACCTCCTGGCCCTTGACCGCGCTAGGCGCGCGGTCAATAAGGCAATGGCGCGGTTTCTTGCCAACAGGGCTTGGGGACGGGTTAGTCATCACCCCGATATTAGTCTACAAAATTATGACTTGTACGCAGGGGATGGGGTCCATCTGTCGCGAGGAGGTATGGACCTCCTGTTGGGTGATTGGCGAGCAGGCCTGTTGACCGAGCTGACGGTCTGGGGGGGGCGTCAGGTCTTCTTTGAAGCCCCTCCGTGTGGCGGGTAGCACTGGTAAGGTAAACTGTATGACCCACAAGTATCCGGCAGGTTCGCAATTGACTGGACAACACTAGACAGGAATAAATTAGTTAAACGTTGTCCGGTCAACGACGAACCAGGCGATGGGGTGATGACGATTGCTAACCAGCATGCATCACCCCTGTGATTTCACGGATACACGTCAGAGGGTGGGGTCATAAGTTAGTTATTGACTACGGTCAACAATTTGTTTGTTGTCAACAAACAAATTGATACAAATTGATACATTGTAACCAATTGCCGTTGGCAATTTTGGGGTGGTACCTTACCAGTGTTACTTCGGCCTGCTTGCCTTAGGAATTACGATTGGTCATTTTACCAATGCAAATTTATAATTCGGACTAGGGCATTGAATCAATAAATGTGGCCCTATGCTGTTATCCACTTTCAATGTTGTCTGTGTCCGTTATTGGGGGGGTGCGCCTGCAATGCAAGCGCGGCGCCAAAATGGCCACCGCGCCCTTTGCGGGCCCCCCCACAGGACAGAGAATCCGGGTAGTTAGGGGCGTGGCCAGCTCCCTTATAAAAGGTGTGGCCACGAGGCAGCCAAGCTGCCATTTTACCTCAGCGACGGAGCGCAGAAGTTTTTTCCCCTCCACCCCCTCCCTAGTTAACAGTGTGATATTATGGTCGCTTCGGGGCCGGGTGGGAATTTTTGGTTGGGACCCATATTGGCTCCGGGTCCTGGCTTTTTTGCCCATCCCACACTGTTGCTATGGTTTGATATAGGGGGCTTTCTGTGTTCCTACTGTTGACTTTGGTCACATTGGCGGGTAGCACTGGTAAGGTAAACAGTATGACCCACAAGTATCCGGCAGGTTCGCAATTGACTGGACAACACTAGACAGGAATAAATTAGTTAAACGTTGTCCGGTCAACGACGAACCAGGCGATGGGGTGATGACGATTGCTAACCAGCATGCATCACCCCTGTGATTTCACGGATACGCGTCAGAGGGTGGGGTCATAAGTTAGTTATTGACTACGGTCAACAATTTGTTTGTTGTCAACAAACAAATTGATACAAATTGATACATTGTAACCAATTGCCGTTGGCAATTTTGGGGTGGTACCTTACCAGTGTTACTTCGGCCTGCTTGCCTTAGGAATTACGATTGGTCGTTTTACCAATGCAAATTTATAATTCGGACTAGGGCATTGAATCAATAAATGTGGCCCTATGCTGTTATCCACTTTCAATGTTGTCTGTGTCCGTTATTGGGGGGGTGCGCCTGCAAATGAAGTGGTTCTACAACCATTACTAACATCCATACGCACCTAATAGACTAGCGGAGGCAAGGACACGAAGTAAAGAATTACTTCCAAACTGGTAAGCTTGTTAGCATAACATAGTTTTTTCATGTTTGCGATAGATAAGAATTGTATTAGAGGCGCTAGAACTTGCATTATAAATAAGTAATAATGAATGAGAAGTAATTTATGTCATGGTAATATATGTAGTTCTAGTTATATTAACTTTTATGTTATTTGTAATCCTTGTGTGCAGATTTCCTGAGGAAGAAAAATTAGTTCAAAAAGTCGAATTAACTGGTATCGACTTTGGAAATATTAGCTGTACCAGTGAATCTTTCATTTATAAAATACCCATAGAGGAATATTTTTTGTTATCAAGAAATTCGACAACACAGCCTTTCGTTTCGAGAAGATTTATTGTTTTGTAGTATAAACTGCATGTATTTACATATTTACCAAAGTTGGAAATATTTCTGTTGAACCCTATACTGATATATAAAGTAATTTTTTTGCAAAATTACATCGTATATCGTTACCTTCGTTCCAAACGGTTTTTTTCTTCATCTGTTGAGAGCCGTACCGTTTGCGCCCATTTTTCCTATTCCTATAATGATCAGAGCCTTTGGAAGCTTATTACCAAAATGAACCACTAAAACATGTGTTTAAAAATCATATGCACCAAATTTGGAAATAAACCTATCCAGAAATGGAAATTAGTGAGCAACATTCACTGATGTTGAATTACAAGAAACTAAAGGCAGAACAGTGCAAGATTCAGACTCAAGCATAACTCATAAATCAGATACAGTGGAACCTTGTACAATGAACACCCCCTATAGCGACTAAATCACATAACAAATAGGTTTTTAAAGAAAATGGTGCCCCGCATATGATTTTTCCTATGGAAAAAATCATTCAACAATTTTTTAATGGGGAAAACTGCATAGCGAAAAAAATCATTGTGCAATTTTTTTCCATTGGAAAAATCATACAACAACAAAAACGCATAGCGTTACTGTAATTTACAAACCAAGCAGCAAGTAGTGGAGGAAACAGAGGAGGCCAATAGGCCTACAGAAAACCAAGAAGCAACAGCTGGACAAGTTTCTGAAGAATAAGTTATCAGTGATGAATTAGCTGAGAAGATTAAGGTTCAAATGAAAAAGGGAGAAATAATTTGACTGCCAAAACTAAACCAAAGCTAAAATACTGGAGAAAATGAATGAAGCTGTCCAGATTATTCCAACAGAAACATCAGGCCAAACAAATTAGCCAATTAGCCGTTTATGGGGATATTGAAGAATTAGTTTTGAAAGTCTAAAAGGATCAAGTGATTAAGAAAGGAAAATCTTGAAAATAAACATGATGCCACCACAAGTGAAAAGCCTGACAGAGAAAACACTTCTGAGAAAACAATAAGGAGTATAATGAAAATGCAAAATCTAAAATGGAATATATTTAGATAAAAGAAATGATACACAATCAGGCAAAGAAGATCAAGAATTTGAGTGCTCCTGGTGTCACTTCAAACACTCAAAAAGATGATTAGTTTTTAAGTTAGTTAATATAAATGAAACAGCCAGAGAAGTTTTGAAATGGAAAAAGAAAGTCAATCATAGCATAATATAGCATTACATATCATGAGCAGTTCGATTCCCGAGTACTGCAGAACGGAGTGAGCTCCTGTCCTGTTCCAGCTCCTGCCAACCTAGCAGTTTGAAAGCAAGAAATTGCAAGTAGATAAATAGGGACCACTTTGGTGGGAAGGTAACAGTGTTCCGTGCGTCCCGGTGTCTAGTCATGCCTGCCACATTACCACGGAAAGATCTGCAGAAACAGGCAGCACTGGCTCTTCCACTTTGAAACAGAGATGAGCACTGAACCCTAGAGTTGGATACAACAGGCTTTTGAGCAAGGGAAACCTTTACCCGAGTGATGCTGTCAAAGTCCTAACCAGGTGTCTGGAGGCTGTTCAGGTCTGGATGGGGGACAACGGGTTACAGCTGAATCCTGGCAAGACTGAGTGGCTATGGATCAGGGGCCCTGTGATTTCCCGAGAGCTACCATCTTTGGTCCTGGCTGGGGCTTCTTTACCCCAGTCAGATCCAGTGCGTGATTTGGGGGTTCTGCTGGACTCACGGCTTCTGCTTGAGGAGCAGGTGGCAGCCGTGGCTAGGAGGGCCTTTGCACAACTTTGTGTTATCTACCAATTACGCACGCTCTTGGACCGGGACTCCTTGATCACGGTCACTCACGCTCTGGTCTCCTCCAGATTGGATTATTGTAATGCGCTCTACATGGGGCTGCCCTTGGCGACCATTCGGAGGCTTCAGTTGGTCCAGAATGTGGCTGCTCAGGTGGTGATGGGGTGTGGGCGTTATGCGCATGCCTCACCACTGCTTCGGGAGTTGCATTGGCTTCCGGTTTGCCTCCGGGTGCAATTCAAGGTGCTGGTTTTGACCTTTAAAGCCCTACATGGCATTGGGCCGGGGTACTTAAAAGACCGCGTTACCCCTAGGTGGTCAGCCCGTCCTACTAGGGCAGACAGGAGGGGCTCAGTGATGGTCCCATCTGTGAAGCAAGTCCACCTCAGTGGGGCCAGGAAGAGAGCCTTCTCCATGTCTGCCCTTGCCCTGTGGAACCTTTTACCACCAGAATTGCATCTCCAGTTGGATCTTCTACCCTTTAGAAAAATGTTGAAGACCTGGTTATGTCAGCGGGCTTGGGGCATGTGTCACTCTTCTGCGCAAGCCTGCTGGCTCATTTAGCATTCTAAGGGATCCGGTTCTTTCACTGTCTGTGGATTGTTTTAGTCATTTTATACTGGGTGGGGGTGGGTGGGGGTGTTTTTTTTAGCTACAACTCGTGTAGTTTTTTATGTATTTTAGGCTGTTTTTTAGTGTGCTGGTTTGGGGTTTTTAATGTTATTGTCTTACTTGTGTTTTTATTGTATCTTGTATATGTTAGCCACCCTGAGTGATGTTTTTCATCAGGAGGGTGGGATAGAAATTTACAAATAAATAAATAAATAAATATACTTTTTACAAGTTATGTGCACGTGATTTTCAGTCCAGATGGTGCTGATGAGGTTAGATAGTCCACATTTTAACTTGGTATCACATATTCATCTTGCATATTCAATGATGTACATTTACCCTGTACCTTTACCTATCACATAGATATCCAGTGAAACATTTAACCTCCCCAAAAGATGTCTTCTTTTATTAATAAACAAAAGTAAGCCATGTGACCCATCCATCTTTACCTATAAGGAAGGACGTTAACCATTGGAATGTAACAAAGGCTCCCGCACCCGTCCCTCCTATCCCGTACTGAGCTGCCTGCACTTACCTTAACACCAACCAAACATCGCCGCAAGGGTCCGGTCGTTGAGAGTGGGGCAACCGCCCCATTAATGCGGCCAACAAAAAAACCCACAGGCTCCAGCATCCTCCATGCCATGCCACCCCTCAGCCAATAAGGCTGAAGAGCGCGGGCGTGGAGGAGGCAGGGCAGCCAGCGGGTATGGTAAAAAAACTGCCAATGCACCGACAACTTCCCTATGGGAGACACTTCATCTCCCAAAGGGAAGCTAAATGGGGCGGGGGAGCGGAATGGGCCAGGCCGCAGGAAGGAAACCACCCCCTTGCTGCTGCCCGAAGCGCTGCTGGGGTTCCCACAACCTGGCCAGAAAGGCCAGGCTGTGGAAAGGAAGAGCCCCCGCCGCCCCCACCACCTGAAGCGCCACTGGGGTTCCCGCAACCTGGCCAGCGAGGCCAGGAAGTGGGAAGGAAACACCCCCCGCTGTACGCAAAAGGTAAGCTGGATGGGGGAGAGGGACTGAGGGGGGAAGGGCCCAGGAACCACCCTTTGCCCCCCAGTCCCTGTCCCACACCCCACTTACCTGATGCTGGCTGGCCCATCTGTTGCCTGGCCTCCCAGCAATGCCTTCCCTTCTGCTCCTGGGAGTCCTTGCCAAGACTGTGCGGGAGAGAGAGGGAGAGCCCCTCCCCCCCTCACAGCTTCGGTAAGAGTGTGTGTGTGAGTGTGTGTTGTCAAGACTTCAGGGGGACCCTCCTCTCCCCGCGGTGTGGGTGTGATTGTGTTTTATGGGTGTGTAATGAGTGTGTGTGCGTTTGTGTTGTGTGTGTAGTTGTGTTGTTTATATGTGTGTGTATTGAGTGTGTGTGCATTTGGTTGTGTTGTATGCAGTGTGTGCATTGTGTGTGTGCATGGTTTTGTGTGTGGGGGTTGTGCGTGTGATTGTGCTCTGTGTGTGGTTGTGTTGTGTGTGGTTGTGCATGTGTGTGTGATTATGCATGTGTGTGGGGTTGTGTGTGTGTATTGTGTGTGTATATATAGTTGTTGTGTGTGTTTGTGTTGTGTACCTCCCAAAATCACCACCCCCCAAACGAAAAAACAGAAATAAAAATGCTAGGAGAATTTTAAAAATGCAGTGGGGGAGATGATACCTTTTTTTAGGTCACTTTAGAAATCACTAAAACCAATACAGCAACAGGAACAATGATTTGATGAACTTCTACTTGGTAATATTTCTAATTGACTTTGATTTGGACTGATCTGGACTAATTTGACATGCCTAGTGGGTAAAGTAAATTTATTACCCAATTCTAGAGGATTGGGTTTGGATGACACTCCCCATCCCCTACCCCCGACCACAAGGAAAGCTCTCGGCTTCAAAGAGGGCCAATTGGGGACGGTACTATACAAATGTCTGCCTTCCTGCCTTTGGATTGTAAAAAGATGTAAGCTGTTGTCTGTTTTCCCATTTAACACCTAAGAATAAAACATGGCTGGGTCTCCATGTCATAAGAACATAAGAACATAAGAACAGCCTTGCTGGAACAGGCCACAGCCCATCCAGTCCAGCATTCTGTCTCACACAGTGGCTCACCATTTCCTTCAGGGTATTCCCAAGGAGATGCCCTCACCTGCTTAGGATCCCCTGGAAATGGCATTGAGAGATATCCTGCCTATCTCTCCAACCCGGAGGTTGTCCTTAGGTAGCCATAATTATAGCCATTGATAGCCTTGTCCTCCATGAACTTGTCTAATCCTTTCTTAAAGCTGTCAAGACTGACAGCTGTCACCACTTCTTCTGGCAGGGAGTTCCATAGACCAGTAATCCTCTGGGTGAAAAAGTACTTTCTCTTATTTGTTTGAGAACTAGTACCCAAAAGTTTCATGCAGTGTCCACTAGTTCTAGTGTTGTGCGATAGGGAAAACAGTTTTTCCTTATCTACTTTGTCCACACCGTGCATGATTTTATAAACTTCAATCAGGTCACCTCTTAGACGCCGTCGTTCAAGAGTGAAAAGGCCCAACCGTTGCAGCCTCAGATGGTAAGGAAGGTGTTCCAGTCCCCTAATCATTCTGGTTGCCCTCCTCTGTACTTTCTCCAACTCCATAATATCCTTCTGGAGGTATGGCGACCAGAACTGTACACAATATTCCAGATGGGGCCTCACCATAGATTTATAAAGAGGCAAAATGACACTTGCTGACTTATTTTCTATACCCTTCCTAATGATCCCTAACATTGAGTTTGCTTTTTTCACTGCTGAGGCACACTGGGTTGACACCTTCATTGAGCTGTCCACCAGGACACCAAGGTCCCTTTCCTGGTTTGTCGCAGAGAGTTCAGACCCCATCAGTTTATAAATGTAATTGGGGTTTTTTGCCCCAACATGCATCACTCTGCACTTACTGATGTTGAAGCTCATTTGCCACTGTTTTGCCCACTCCCCCAGTGTCAAGAGATCCCTCTGGAGCTCTTCACAATCTCTCACAGTTTTCACTACCCTGTATAATTTAGTGTCGTCAGCAAATTTGGCTACCTTGCTTTTTACTCCTACCTCTAGATCATTTATGAAGAGGTTGAAAAGCAGGGGTCCCAGTACTGAACCTTGGGGGACCCCACTCTTTACTTCCCTCCACTTGGAGAAGTGTCCATTTAGTGCTACCCTCTGTTTCCTGTCCCTTAGCCAGTTGCTGATCCAGGACAAGACCTGTCCCTTTATTCCATGACTGGTAAGTTTATTCAAGAGCCTTTGGTGTGGGACCTTGTCAAAAGCCTTCTGAAAGTCCAGATAAACAATGTCAACTGGATCCCCCTTATCCACATGCTTGTTGACACTCTCAAAAAATTCCAACAGATTAGTGAGGCATGATTTGCCCTTGCAAAAGCCATGTTGGCTCTCCTTTAGCAGCACCTTCTCTTCTATGTGCCTATTAATTCTATCTTTTAGGATGGTTTCCATCACTTTACCTGGGACACATGTCAAACTGACAGGCCGGTAATTTCCTGGATCACCCCTGGATCCTTTTTTGAAAATTGGTGTTACATTCGCTACCTTCCAGTCATCAGGCACAAAGCCTGATTTGAGGGAAAGATTATATATTTTGGCTAGGATATCAGCAATTTCATCTTTAAGTTCCCTGAGAACTCGTGGATGGATGCCATCTGGTCCTGGGGATTTGTTAGTGTTTAGCTTAACAAGACATGCAAGGACCTCCTCCCTGGTTATTTCTATCTTGCTTAATTCTTCGGTTTCCCTCCCTACGAAGATAGGCTCTGTTTTGGGCATGTGGTCTCTGTCTTCTTCAGTGAATACTGAAGCAAAGAATTCATTGAGTCTCTCTGCAATCTCTGTTTCCTCTTTAATAACCCCTTGCCTTCCATTGTCATCTAATGGTCCAATGGCCTTCCTAGTTGGGTTCTTACTTCTAATGTACTTAAAGAAGTCTTTGTTATTTCTCTGAGTATTTTTAGCTATACGCTCCTCAAAGTCTTGCTTTGCTTTCCTGATTGTTGCCTTGCATTTGTTCTGCCAGAATTTATGTTTCTGCCTGCTGTCCTCATTTGGACAAGCCTTCCATCTTCTAAATGAGCTTTTCTTGCTCTTGATCACTTCCCGAACAGCTCCTGTAAGCCACATCGGAGTCCTCTTGGACCTGGCAGTGCCCTTTTTCCTTTTGGGTATGCATTCCAATTGAGCCTCTGTTATTGTTTTTGTAAACAGCCTCCATGCCTCTTGGAGTGTTTGGACTCTCTCAATTTTCCCTTTCAGTTTCTTTTTTACTAGTTTCCTCATCTTTGGGAAATTTCCTTTTTGAAAATTTAAGGTCTCTGTGTTAGATTTTATCAGTGACTTGCGGTCTATGATCAAGTTAAACATAATTGAGTTGTGGTCACTGTTCCCTATTGGATCAGTCACATTAACATCTTGCACCAGATCCTGAGTATTACTCAGGATCAAGTCAAGGATTCTTGTACCTCTAGTTGGGTCTTCAACCATCTGTCCCAGGGAACAATCATTGAGCATATCTAGGAACTTTATCTCTTTATCGTGTGCTGAACAACAGTTCACCCAGTCTATGTGAGGGTAATTGAAGTCCCCCATTATAACCAGGCTTCCCTTCCTGGATGCCTCCTTTACAACATTCTCCAACTGCCAGTCTCCCTCAAGAGTTTGGGTCGGAGGCCGATAGTATATGCCTACTGTTAGACCATCCTTGTGGCCTGGTACTCTTACCCACAGAGCTTCTAATGGTGACTCCAAATCACCTAGATATTCCAATTCATACGATTTTATCACTTCTTTGACATACAAGGCTACACCACCTCCTGTTTGCCCCTTCCTATCCTTCCTGTACAGTTTGTAGCCTGGGATAACTGTATCCCATTGGTTATCATCCGTCCACCAGGTTTCAGTGATACCAATAATATCAATATTTTTATCTATTGCTAAGTATTCCAGCTCCCCTATTTTGTTACGGAGGCTTCTGGCATTTGTATACAAGCATTTATATATGCTTTCCTGATACAGTCTTTTGAGTCCAGTTGCATTGTTAGACTGCCTCTTGCATCCTTCTGCTAGAGTGCTGGTGACTTGCTCCTTGCTCTGCTCAGTAATTTTTGCATCCTCCTCACTACTCAAGTACACACTTTCCCGAACCTGATGCTGCCCAGCTCCTGTCGGCTTTCCCCCAGTTATCAGTTTAAAAGCTGCTCTGCAGCCTTTTTGATGTTGAGTGCCAGCAATCTGGTCCCATCATGGTTTAAATGCAACCCATCCCTCCTGAACAGATTTGGCTTGTCCCAAAATGTTCTCCAGTTCCTGACAAATCTGAAGCCCTCCTCTCGACACCACCGCCTCATCCACGCATTGAGGCTTCTGAGCTCTGCCTGCCTGGTAGGTCCTGCGCGAGGGACAGGCAGCACTTCTGAAAATGCTACCTTGGACGTCCGGGACTTCAATCTTCTTCCTAACAACCTAAATTTGGCTTCCAGGACAGACCGCTTGGCCTTCCCAATATCATTAGTACCAACGTGTACCATGACAACTGGCTCGTTCCCAGTTCTCTCTAACAATCTATCTAGATTTCTTGTGATGTCTGCAACTTTTGCACCTGGCAGGCAAGTCACCATACGGTTATCATGTGCATCACAAATCCATTTCTCTGTATTTCTAATTATTGAATCGCCTAGTACAAGGAGCCTCTCTCCTGCAATCTGTTCATCTACATGCACCTCATCAACCATATTAAGGGAGAGAACCTCAGTTTGTTCCTGTTGTTCATCTTCCTGGATCTCATCAAGTGTGATGAAGGAGAGATCATCAGGTGGAACCAGTTGTTCCTCTGTGTGTTCCTCATCAGGTGTGATAAGGGAAAGAGCCTCAAATTTATTCTGTAATTTCAGACTCTCAGAGTGATCCCCTACTCTTCTCCTCCTTTGAGTCACATTCCTCCAACCATCTCCCTCCTGAGTTAGTGAAGGGCCTTCTCCCTCAGAACTGTGCCCTGTCACTTCTTTGTCCAGCATAGTCTGCTCCGCTCTGTCCAAGAACAGCTCAAGCTCCTTAATTTGTTGGTGGTTAGATATGCATGCCTCTAGCTGCTGGACCTTCTCTTCTAGTAGTGCAACCAGCTTGCACTTGCTGCAAGTGTAGTTCTCCATATGCTTTGGCAAGAACACAAACATGGCACAAGAATTGCAGGTAACTACAGCTGTTCCCTCAAAATCCATTTTAACAAGTGCAGTATGTCATGATTAGCCTGAAGAAGAAACCCTGAGTTATGAAAGCTTGCAAAGATTTCAATTTTTAAAATGACCTAAAACAGGCATCATCTCCCCCTGCATTTTAAAAATTCTTTTATTAATGAATTTTAATTAATTTATATTTATTTATGCATTATATTTATTTTGTGAATTTTCCATTTGCCTTTTTTGTTTTCCACTTGCTACCATTTCCAGTTTTTGAGAATACAGGGTGGCCCATAAGTTCCTACCTGGCACATAAGAGAGCAGGACTCTGTTGGGGGAGGGAGGAAGCGCTCCCTTTGGGCTGATGGTGCAGAGGGATGGGGTGAATACTGGGAAGATGGTACACATGACCACAGAGATGATGGGTAGGGACTTACAGGGCTCCCTCCAGAAATGTGGTCTACAGTCCCACCGTCTCAGACCAGATAGAATGATATGTATAATAAACATTTTATGGAGGAATTAGTGGGGTTGCAGCCCCTTCTTTCAACTCCCAATCCCTTTTGGTATGTGTGTGAGATACTTTTTACTCCAGGATCCTAGGACAAAGAATTGTCTGATTATTGATCATTGGAGCCTTTCTTGACTGAAAAATTGAGTAAAATAACAACTCTTCAAATAAATAAATCTAAGCTAAAGGGTCGGACTCGACTATGCGACTGAACAACAAACACTAAAAGTGAAATGATTTATCTGAAATCCCAGTGGTTTTCTTTACTTGCTGTCTTTACTGTTGGAAGCTAGCTTGTTGCTAGGTCATTTTGACACTAATTAACTACTTAACTGTATACAAATCAATAATGACCCTCTCTTTCAAATTATTCAAAGTATCAAGAAGGCTAAATAACATTAATAAACAACAATAATTAGCTTTTTGTTCTGACAGTGACTTAAACATAAGGTCATAAAAATGAAGCTGGTCTTTTCTAGAGGGAGGCTTGTGATTTATGCCTTTTACTTATGAATAAAATTTACTTTTCAGGGAACACATTAGTTTGGTCAAGGGCTGTAGAAAAGGGAAAGGTATCTCAAACAGGACTAAAGGTAAAGGTTTCCCTTGCTCAAAAGCCAGTCATATCCGACTCTAGGGTTCAGTGCTCATCTCTGTTTCAAAGCCGAAGAGCCAGTGCTGTCTGCTTCTGCAGACATTTCCGTGGTCATGTGGCAGACATGAATAGACACCGGAGCGCAAGGAACACTGTTTATCTTCCCACCAAAGTGGTACCTACTTACAATTTCTTGCTTTCAAACTGCTAGGTTGGCAGGAGCTGGGACAAAGATGGGAGCTCATTCCATCCTGCAGTACTCAGGAATCGAACTGCTGACCTCCCACCTTCCAGTCAGCGTCTTAGCCACTTGAGCCACTGCAGTTGCCAAACAGGACTAGGACTGTTTTAAGTCATTTTGCTCCCACTTTTATATACAATTTCTTGTTTCAGAAGCCTTGATTTATTTTTGTAATGTTTGTTGATGATTTTATTGTGTGTTTTATTGTGTGTAATATTTAAATAATTTTTAAATTATTATTGACTGTTGTATGATTGGTCTTATGATGTTAGCCGCCCTAAGTACGGATGATTTTTCCCTAGAGGGACGGAACATACGTGGAAAGGAAGGAAGGAAGGAACAAACAAACAAACATTTTTCTGTTGACTACAGGAAGGGAAGGGAACTCACCAGACATTTCAGGCTAAACACACATACAGCAGAGAGACAACTTTCACACAGTCACACATATGAACGCACATGACACAGTGTCACTTGTTCTCACACCCTCGTAAGGAGCTGCAGGTGTCTTCCTTCTCAATTCTGAATGATAGTTCGCCTCCCACTCCTCTCTCTCCTTTCTCCCCACCTCCCCTCTCTTTCTGTCTCTGCCATGATAATGGATATGCTCAGAATGCAGGTGGCGTATTCGGTACTTCTGCTGCTAAGTGAGAAGGAGGAGGCTTTCAAAGCACACTCGCATACAGACAGAGTTTTCCACCCAGTAAATCTCTTCTCCCATGGCCTTCCCAGCTTCCTCAGTTGCTTGGCAAGTACGGAACCAGCATGGTGTTTGCCCATGCCTGAGCAGCACTTGCAGTTGTTCATGCAGGTGGGCTGCTGGTCAGACCATTTGCTCTGCACCCCTACAGTGGCCAGTAAGGCTTACTCTGAATACCCAATGGTGTCCTTTTCTCTTCTTTTTCTCTCTCTCCCAAGGGAAAAAGCCAGGCTAACAGAGCCCAAGCAGCAACAGCAGAAGATCCACAGACACTTTCTCTCTGAGTCCACATTGAGTAGTGCCAGGAGAGCCCTTGGCAAGCAGCAGTGTCTGCCCAGCTTCTCCCCAGAGATGATATCCACATAGAAGAAGCCCTTTCAATTCTTTCTCCAAATGAAAAAAGTAGAAGTCTCCCAGTAGCACAGAAATGAGCTGCTTGGGAATTTTTAAAAAAGCCCCTGAGGGATTCAATTCAGACTTGTGTCATGCAGCTATGCCTATTAAGGCAGGATTTTGGTTGTAATTATTTAAACAGGGGTGCACAAATTTTTGGGGCCATGGGCCGGTCACATGGTTCAGCAGGCCAATGACATGGTTCCTCCCACAGGAAGTGGAAGTAAAACACACCCACGCATGTGCAAAACACAGCATTTATGGCAGTGTTTTTCATATGTGTGGGTGTGTTTTACTTCTGCTTCCGGGAGCAGTGTGGGCAATGCGGGCTGGATGATTTGCCCCCATGGGCCGTAGTTTGGGCACCCCTGATCTAAAACTTCATTCAATTGAACGAGCAGAGAACTCTTCAACAGAGCTAATTTGTCTTGGCTATACATAATAACACACATTGCAATTTAAAGGTTCATCTCCATGCCTGCACTCCATTAAGACCTGTAAGTCCCAAATCTAAAACTGGGCAATTTCTGATTATCTGGGGGAGCATTATTGCCCTCCCTAGATCATGTGCAGGCTATCATCCTAGGGACAATGTCCCCTTGAGTATCAGCCTATCAGAAGGGTATATCTGGCAACTGTCACCTGGGAATTGCCTGTTACAAGATGAACACTCAGCTGGGATTAGTTCAATTTCTGTGCAGACCACAGGAGTCCCTGAAGGCAGGAAATGTAGAGGACCCTGAGAAAGAGAGGGCAATATAAAAGGGTAAGATAAAGGTAAAGGTTTTCCCTTGCTCGAAAGCCAGTCGTGTCTGACTCTAGTGTTCAGTGCTCATCTCTGTTTCAAAGCCAAAGAGCCAGCACTGTCTGCTTCTGTAGACATTTCTATGGTCATCTGGCAGACATACCGGTAACTAGACACTGGAGCACACAGAACGCTGTTATCTTTCCACCGAAGTGTTCCTTATTTATCTACTTGCAATTTCTTGCTTTTGAACTGCTAGGTTGGCAGGAGCTGGGACAAAGACAGGAGCTCATTCCGTCCTGCAGTACTCGGGAATCAAACTGCTGACCTTCTGCCTCCCAGTCAGCGTCTTAGCCATTTGAGCACTAGCGAAATCAAATCCACTGGAAATAGTTCTGGTAAATAGTTCAGGAATAAAATGCTGAGTTTTATTGCATGCATTTTCTCCTGTGAGGTGATGATTAGGTAACGATAAAGGACACCCCTTGCTGGAAAGTCAGTTGTATCTGACTCTAGGGTTCGGTGCCGTTTATAGCCAAAGAGCCAGCACTGTCTGCCTCTGCAAAGATTTCCATGGACATGTGGCAGACATGACTAGACACAGGAGTGCACGGAAAGCTGTTTACCTTCCTACGGAAGTGGTACCTATTTATCTACTTGCAATTTCTTGCTTTTGAACTGCTAATTCGGCAGGAGCTCACTCTGTCGTGTTGCACTCAGGTCTTCACCACTAGCTGACTGTAGAACTCAGTGTTTGGTAGTTCTGGTAACCTTCCAGTCATCATGTTCAATGTGTTAACCAGTAACTCACCACTGTCCCTGAGGTGATGATTAGGCTCCTTCAAATGAGAAGAGTATTGCCATCCATAGTTCTCTGTCTCACACACATTCACATTCCACATTCAAAGTTTCTAGACAAGAAACTATTTCATGCCTCAAGCAAGACAAAGTATCATTTAAATGGGAAAGCATAGACCTTGAAATTTCTGGGAATACTATTTGCCAGTTTTCTCAGCCTTATGTGGGAGTGGCTGAATTTGAAGAATTTAGCATGCAACAGCAACTGACTTATTTAATTTGGAGTAATTAACCACTGATGGTGTTATTGCTAGTGGGTGTAATCAATAGGATTCTGCAATATTCCACTGGAGACTGCTACTCCCCTCATTCAGAACTAAGTAGACAAAGTTTCAGGAAAGAAAAGAGCTTCAAATGTATCCCAGAAAATATATGCAATAGATAAATCAACTAGAGAACTTACCTATGTCAGTATGGAAGGGACATGCTTACAGTTCATTTTCTTGTGACCTGAATCTTCACTGATAATTTGATCAGACACAACCAGTAAGAACTGGAAGCAAATGGTGCATATCAAGACAGCTAAATAGGATATAGACCAGGGGTTCCCAAACTATGGCCCATGGGCTGGATCTGGCCCACAGCACCATTTCATGTGCCCCCCATCCCTCTAAGGGCATTTGAGAAACAAAATGGCCACCCCATTTGAAGCTGTTGGGACAAAATGGCCATCCCCATCTTGCAGGCATGGCAAAATGGCCATCTGGCCCTCGAAGCTGACTGAGAGAGTGTGACCCGGCCCCCAGCAAAGGTGGGGCATGTGCCTCAAAAAATGGAGCAAAAGAATTGTGCACGCTCAGGGGAGACAGGGAACTACACTCCCAGAATGTCCTGTAGGTGCGTGTACAGTCAGTACATGAGGGGGAGGGGGAAAGCAACAGGACTGTTGGCCCAGGATGAGGTGAGGACACAAGAGGGACAAAAGAACTCCGCACACACGGGGGAGACAGGGAACTACATATCCCAAAACACCCTGTAGGTGTGTGCACAGTCAGTCCATGAGGGGAAGCAGGAAAGCAACAGGACCGTTTGCCGCAGAAGCATCAGAGGCATGGCGGAGACAATGGGGCCATGGCGTGTGGAGGAAGGGGAATGGCCAGTGGCCTGCGGAAGCCAATAGGGAAGCCTACGGTGCTGGGCAGGGAGGGGGAGGAAAGGCCGGAGGATGATGAGGGCGAAACAGAGGAGGAGGCCGATGAGATGGGGGAGGACGCAATGCATGGCCCAGGATGAGGTGAGGACACAAGAGGCAATGGCGCATCCGTCGTAGGTGAGTGGACCCCTGACTCCCACCTATGTGAGGAGGAGGCCAGTGCAGCATCTTCAGGCGAGGCGTCTCCGGCCCATGAACATCGCGTTCTGACATGACATACCCTCCAAATAAGCACCCTGGGTGAAGCCGGGTAGTCGAGTAGTGTAATATAAAAATGCAAAAACAAAATGTTTGAACTGCCGACTTGCCGACCTTCCAGATAACAAGGCAAGCTTCTTAACCCCTGAGCCACTGAAGTTATACTGTATTCCTACTCTATTTATCCAATAATGGTTTTCTTTGTCTGTTAGTTTCAAAATTTTATATATTTGTAATTCACAATCTAGTGCCTAGAAGGAAACATTTTATAAATTTACCATCCAATATGTTGTGTACAAGAGGTGCAATTCAATTTCCAGAGAATACTTAAGTCCTCAGTCAGTTAGACCTTATGAACAGATTTATACTACCACAATAATAAACTAAATTAAATATCAGCAGAAAACAAAAACATAATGTTTAATTCTTGAATAATTAATTGCTGGAATTATAGACACAAATCTAGCATGTTAAATCTGGCCAGATTATCCTGCTATGGTAATAAAGTAGACTATGCTGACAGCAATCCAACACCAATTATCAGGTGGTATTTAACTAACCTGACAACCCTGAGGATTAATGGCCTTGGGTGGTGATGTCCACATGGAAGGGTCAATGGTCCCCAAGTGGATTAAATCTCACTTGAATCCATCTTAATGGAGGGCAGCAGCTTCATCAATACTGGCCTGGGGCCCAGGACAAAAAGTGACTCACAGAACTGGAAGGATCAGTGGTATGGGTGTCACACTGTAATGTAGAAGGCAAATGGAAGGGCCCATGAAGATAGCCAATACTATATTCAGAATTGGATAAAACACTTAATGAATAAAAAGCAAGCATGCAGATTAAAAATATAACAATTTAGCAGAAGCAAACAGATGCTTCATTCAGATAATGATAATGCTTTGGGTTCAGTATGCATACATCATCGCTGGCACCTGGATTGCCTCAGCGGCCCAGGGAGGCCAGCTCTACTCCCCTGACAGGGAGTTTTATCACTGGCAGGATGGAAGAAGACTGAATGTGCTGCTACCACCATTGGTGCGATTGGGTCCTCCTGCGCTGTGGTGGGATGGCAACAAGGTGGGCCTGGAGGGCTGTAGGGGTGAGGGTTTTATGTTGGGGAGGGAGAGAGGGAGGGAAATGGAGAAGCTGCCCTGCCAGTCAATGCGGGAAGGCAGCATTCTGTCTGGGGAGGGCGGGGAGGTTCCGGGGGAGCACATAAGGTTTGTGATGGGAATGGGATGATATGGCGGGTACCGAGGGGCAGGCCGCACTCGGGGAACACCGGACCGATGTTTAGTATCTGTCCCCCATTCCAGCTCTTCGGTTACACCTCCAGGCCCTGAGCAGCAGATCCTGAGTGACCCCTCCCTTAGGCTGCTGCTGATGAATGCCAGGTCAGTTTGTAATAAGGCCCCCCTGATAGCAGATTCCATCCTGGGGTGGCGAGCTGACCTGCCATGCATTACCGAAACCTGTCTGAGAACGGAGGACGGTGTTCCTCTGTCGGAGATGTGTCCAGCTGAGTTCAGTATTGGGCACCAGCCCAGGGTTGAGGGGAAGACTGGTGGCATTGCTATATTAGTCAGAGAGTCTGTGGGAGTCGCCAGGGCCGTTGCTCCGCAAGTTCCAGTTTGTGAGGCTCTGCTCCTGTGGTTGGGCCCTTAGGATCAGTTGGGAGGGTAAGGGACTCCCTGCCTTAGCTCCTCGAGGCTGTCTCAGCATTGGCATTGAAGTTCCCTAGGCTAATGGTTCTGGGGGACTTCAATTTGCCTTCGCTGGGTACTGGCTCCAAGGTTGCACAGGAGTTCATGGCTTCCATGGCAGCCATGGGCCTGACTCAGGTAATTCAGGGTCCGACTAGGTGCAGTGGCTACACACTGGATTTAGTTTTCTTGTTGGAGCAGTGGCAGAGTGATCTGAGTTTACAGAAATTAGACATAACACCTGTGCCATGATCAGATCACTATCTGGTGACTCTGGACTTTCTAGGGGCGATGCTTTACCATAGGGAGGCAGGTTCTATTAAATTGGCCCGCTCCTGGCAACTAATGGATCTGGTAGGATTCCAGCAGGAGCTGGGGGATTTTCCTCAGGATCAGCTTCTTGATTCACCTGAGGCGCTTGTCAACCTATGAAACAGGATGATGATAGTGGCCATGGATGAAATCGTGCCACTGCGGCCTCTCCGAGCCCAGAAGGTTAAGCCATCCTCATGGTTCACTGATGAACTGCGGGAGCTCAAACAGGCTAGAGATGTCTAGAGCGCTGTTGGGTGAAAACCTGGAGCGGTTCCAATTGGACACTAGCTAGAGCCGCTATTAGGGCCTACCTAGTGGCGATGGGGGTGGTGAGGAGGCAATACTTCACCACCCTTATTGCCTCCGCCGATAATCGCCCAGTCACCCTGTTTCGGATGACCAGGTCCCTCCTGGGCAGGGCGGTGCTCAGCTGGCAGGGTTCTGCTGAGGATTCTGCCGACAATCTGGTGGAGAAAATTAATTGGATTCGCTCGGGGCTTAACCCTATCGTGGGCAGTGAAGATCCAGGGTGTGTGGGTGTAGCACAGTCTTGTTGTGTGATCTGGCATTGGTTTGACCCGGTTGCCCCTGATGAAGTGGACAGGCTCCTTGCAGCAGTGTGGGCCACTACATGTCCTTTGGACCCCTGTCCCTCCTGGTTAGTGAAAGTGTCTAAGGTGGTGACAGGAGGTTGGGTCGGGGCTATAATAAATGGATCTTTGCGGGAGGGGGTGTTTCCTACATCCTTAAAACATGCTTTGGTGTGCCCCCTCCTGAAGAAACTGACCCTTGACCCAGCTGTCCTAACCAACTACAGGCCAGTCTCCAATCTCCCCTTTTTGGGGAAGGTATTGGAGAAGGCAGTGGTGTGCCAGCTGCAGGAGGCTCTGGAGGAAGCAGATTATCTGGACCCTTCAATCAGGATTCAGGCCGGGACATGGTACAGAGACAGCATTGGTTGCACTGGTAGATGATCTCAGGCGAGAGCGGGATGGCGGTCATCCAACCATCCTTGTTCTCCTTGAACTCTCAGTGGCCTTCGATACCATCAACCACGGTATCCTTCTGGAACGGCTCAAAAGATTGGGGATCCAGGGCACAGTATTGTCCTGGTTTTCCTCATTTCTGGAGGGCCGTACCCAGTCGGTGTGGTTGGAGAGGGAGAAATCCAGTCCTAGGCCCTTCAAATATGGGGTGCCGCAGGGCTCAGGGCTCTCTCCTCTCCTATTTAACATCTTCATGAAGCCGCTGGGTGAGATCTTCCAATCCCATGGGGTGCGGTACCATCAGTAGGTGGATGACACCTAGGTGTACATCTCTGCCCATGGGGACCGCAGTGATGCGGTCAAAGTCCTGTCCGAATGCCTGGAGGCCGTTGGGGTCTGGATGGGGGGCAACGGGCTTCAGCTGAACCCTAGCAAGTCTGAGTGTCTATGAGTTGGGGTCTGGGGTTATCCAGAGAGTTACCACCTCTGGTCTTGGATGGGGCAGTTTTGGGGTCCTGTACAAGCTATACAACTTGGGGGTCCTCTTGGACTCACGGCTGCTGCTGGAAGAGCAGGTGGCGGCCGTGGCCAGGAAGGCTTTTGCTCAACTTTGAGTAATTCGCCAGTTGCGCCTGCTCCTGGAACTCCACGCTCATGGTCACTCCACGCTCATGGTCACTCATGCTCTGGTCACTTCCAGATTAGATTACCACAATGCACTCTACATGGGGCTGCCCTTGACGACCATTCGGAGGCTACAGCTGGTGTAGAATGCAGCTACCCGGGTGGTGATGGGGTGTGGGCATTATGTCCGTGCCTACCCACTACTCCGGGAGCTGCACTGGTTGCCAGTTTGCCTCCGAGTGCAATTCAAGGCGCTGGTTTTGACCTTTAAAGCCCTATATGGTAGTGGGCCAGGTTACCTGAGAGACCGCATCATCCCAAGAGTGTCTGCCCGTCCAACCAGAGCGAACCGGAGGAGCTCCCTAGTTGTGCCTTCAGCTAGAGGGGCTCGCCCCTCTGGCACACAGAGGAGGGCCTTCTCCGTGTCTGCTCCAGCCCTATGGAACCTCCTGCCAACAGAATTGAGGCTACAGACAGAATTGCTGCCTTTCAGGAAAGGTTTGAAGACCTGGCTGGCGGGGCAGGTGTGGGGTCCTAATGGGAATACGGCCCCGGCCTGCTGGCTCATCCCCAACTAGTCCAGTTGTGCTCTCCTTCTGAGTTTTTGCATTCCACCCTCCCTTTTGGTTTTTAGTTTTTAATTTTAAATGGGGTGGGAGTAAGAGGGTAGATAGATGGGTGGATGGTGGGTTTTTAACATGCTTTTGTATGTTTTTAATTGTTGTACACTGCCCTGAGTCGGGTTTTTACCTAAGTGGGTGGCATAAAAATTGAAATAAATAAATAAATAATACATATTATGCTCAACTTATCTCTCCAAGTGAGAAGAGCATAGAACATTGTAGCCAATGTGCTGACATTGTATTCTCCCCATAAGCATTTGTGAATCTTTTCACACACAAGTTACCTTTGAATGACTCTACACCAGGGGTTGGCAACCTTATTAAGTTGGTGGCCAAGTCACAGTTGAGGTGGCAGGACTGGTGGTTCCCCCCCCCCCCAACACCACCACCATAAACACTGCCATAAACGTGTCCGCGGCTGTTGTAAATGTGTCCATGGCTGCTTCTGGCGGCAGCAGCAGTAGCAGCAGTGGTGGTTGGAGCATGTGCATGGGCTGGATTATTTGGTCCAGATTTGGCCCACAGACCATAGGTTGCCAACCCCTGCTCTAAACAATCACCATAAAACTCAGTACTTGTCTTTTCCCAATGCATAATAAATAAACTTAACAACAACATTAAGGCTAAAAAGATGTTCAATCTTTTCATTCCACATCTCCTTCATGGCTCCCCATATCTTTTTAAACAATCATATTCAACACATGGGAACATAAGAAGACAAGATTCACTTATCTCTCCCAAAGAAAATGGAGGAAAGTTGAAGGCATCAGAAAAACAGGAATACAAAATATTTACTAGGTGGACTAAATAAAGTATGTGTGAGAGTACACTTACTTATGTATTGTCAATCTAGTTTTAAAAAGTACATAATAAATTGAATTCAGATTCCCTGGGATGAATATCAGTATTGCAAGCCTTCTTCACTATCGTCTTTGTTTCTTCCTCCCACGTTCATCTACACTGCAAGGATGAGATTACTCACCCTGCTTTACAACAGTGTTACAAAGGTTGTCAAGGCAATGTACATGGTGTGGTTTCAAACACTCTATAAATGTTACATGTAACATTGGTGCTGCTGGCAGCATAGCTCAGAGACATCTGGCTTCAGGGAGTTCAATTCCCCACTGTGCCTCGAGGAGAGGAACCATGCTGTGTAGTAATGGCCAAGCTTCACAACTCCAAAATGCCCCAGAAGAAGCAAATGATAGACCACATCTGATTATTTTACCTAGAAAACCCTCAAAAGAGTTGCCATAACTCAGAACTGACTTGAAAATGGTGAGGGGCTGTCCAGAGGTATGCATGGTGAACCGTCTGGTTCTGCTCCACAATCACATTGGGAGTCATGGGGAGGGTGGATCTTCCCAGTCCAGAGAAGGGAGAGATGTTCTGCCACAAGTGGTGGAGGGGTAGCTGTTTCATGAAGAACAGCTGAGGGGGGGTGGTGTTGAGTTGGTGGGGATAAGACTGCATGCAGAGCAGATCTGGGCACCTGACTTCTCTATGGCTGCAAGGGTGGAGGAGGCTATAATGATTCCTATGACCCAATCTGAGTGTTGTGATCAAGTCCTCCTCAGACTCTGAGGATGGCCTGGATCAGGGGGCATTCCCTATGCCCAGACAAGTTCTGCCTGCATCCAAACCTGAGGATGTCCTCAGCCAGGGATCACAGCCTGCACCTGGCCCAAGTCTGTTTTCTCCAGCAGCTGATCTGTCAGATCAGGGGTCTGGCTCTGACAGTGATCAGCCATTAGTCAGGGAGAGGCCCAGAAAGGAGCTATACATGAGATGCAGGCAGGCTAGAGTGAAGTACCAAAGAAGGCTCCCAGCTGATACCGATTAGCTGGGAAGCTTATAAGCAAGCTTGTTGCAGCCTGCCAGTATCGGTATAACTCTTGTGCAAAGACCGACACCCTGCTCAACTCTGGACTGCCTGGCGTGACCCTGACCTGCCTGCCATGACCCTGACTTCTCTGCTAACCCTAATGACGCCCCTGGACACCCTTTTGGATTAGACGCTTGCTTGAACTACTGGTAAACAGACCTCAGCTTGCCTTTTGGGCTTTGATATCTGGACTCTCCTTGAACAGACTCTCTGTGTAGCGCCACCATGCAGTGATCGTGCCTGCTCAGGTGGCTCAGCACACTGAAGTGGGTTGGTTGACTGACTGGGGGAGGATTCGGGGAACCGAGGCAACAGCAATGTTTCCTTGCAGAAGCACCCATCCAATGTTGGAGTAGTAGTAGGCATGCAGAGGAAAGCACTGGGAAGCTACATCAGTTGAGCCCAGGTTACACATCCTGCCTTTTTCAACCATTTCTTAAATAAATACACCTCAGATTGGTACACATCTGCACTTCCCACTCCCCAAGACCTGGACTCTGGGGACTTCAGTGAAGGCAATTGGGCCCCTAAATGGAGCCAGTCAAAGGAACTCTGTCCTCGTGGGAGGCAGTTATTTATTTATTTATTTGATTTATACCCCACTCTACTTGGCACAGGCCGACTCAGGGTGGCCTACAACAGGTAAATCAGATACAATATAACAAATAAAATACAAGATAACAATATGAGCAACACACAAAATACAATAAAACATACAATTGCAAATTACAGGTTACAAAATTATAAATATGCCATAGTACCACATACATAACGGAGCAAAAGCTCAATGTACTTAGTCTCAGCAACGTCTAGCAGTAGCAAAGTCCATCCGGCCGTGGGGTGCCGGCACAGGTGCTTTCACTCCCCCTGCCAAACTGGGGGAAGGAGCTCCATGCCTCAGCAACAGCCTCGACAGCAACAGTCCCTCTGGCCATGAGAAGCCGACACCAGAGCTTCTACTCCCACCACCAAGACCGGGGAAGGAGCTCCGTGACTCAACATCGGTGGTGCCGGCAGCAACAGCCACAACAGTCTGATTGGCCCTGAGAGCGGTTGCAGCTGTGAGGTGTGCTGAGGCGGTGGGGGGACGGGTGTTGGCGGCACTGATGGTGGCAGCGAGGAAAGTCCTTTTAAGCCGCCCACCCAGCCTCGACCCAGGTGTTCTCTCCCCCGGCCCAACTGACCAGGGGGTGGGCGTTGGAAGCGCTTGAAGTAGCCTCCCTCGTAGTGAGTGCTGGGGTCCCAGAAGATGGCCACCTCCCAGTTGTAGAGGTCCCCACCCTCCACGGGCTCCTCCTGAAGCCTCTTCAGCTCCAACAGCAGCGCCTTCTGCGTGCTGGGCACCGATGGCCAGGCCCTGGTGGAGGGAGAGAAAGAACCGGGGGGGTAGGCCTCGGGCCAAGCCGGGGGCTCGCGTAGGCATGGCGGCTGGGGAGAGGTGCAGGGAGGGAGGGAGGGACAGAAGACATGCCCCGCACCCGCCCATGCCCCGCAGCCTGCCATGCGGACCCAAAGGACGACAGTTAAAGTGCTGCACCTTTAATAATCATTGCTTAGATTTGCAGTGGTTCCCAATGTGGGGCCCATGCCCCACAGGGGGCTTCAATTCCCAGAAGCCTAAGTCAGTGTATTGGCTGATCAGTGCTTTGGGGAATTGACTTGGTCTCCTGGGAATTGAAGTCCAAAAACCAAAGGTTGGGAAAACACTGGCTTAGAGTCATGACACAAAGTTGGAGCCTGCAGAATTATTGCTGGCAGATTCTACTTGCCACCAGACTAGCAGAAGAGGGGGTAGCAAGTGCTGTGCATGCACAGACATGCAATCATTATTAACAAAGGAGCCGTTTGAAAACCGAACCCACCATCTCTCAAGCATTTTCCAGCCCCAAGGGCAGGTCTCAACCCGGGGCAGGAAAAGACAGAGATAAATCCCTCTGAAGGTGTGGATGCAGCGAGAAAGAGGAATAGCAACCATCTCCCTCTCTAGGAGTGAGTAACAAATATTTTGCTCTTGTCTACCCCAAGATTCACCACCCAAGTACCCAACAGTACTCCTCCCCCATTAAACAAAAACAATTAATTCAGAAAGAAATCTCTCTATGACACTAATAATTTCACGTGTTCACGCACGCACACACACACACACACACACACACACACACACACACACACCAGTCAAATCCTCACTTTCTTTGCTGGCTCAAACTTGTTGACTTATCAGAATAGTTGTCAATGACCAAAATTTGACATTTGTTACAAAATTAAGCAGAGATATGACATTAAATTATTTTTTAAAAGTCAAAATATGATTTTTCAGGCAAAATAAAAAGCATTACTCTAAAACATGTTTCTGGACATTGACTTTTTAAAAGTTCTTCATTGAGGGGTTCATCTTAAGTCATTACTGGGTTTTAAGGAGAAAGAAGATGACAATTACTATGCCAAGTTGTCTGAGAGAGACTGAAAACATCTGGTGTCAGCCTTCCAACCTCTTCTTTAGTGTAGGGGAAGTATTTCCTGCTCTTCTTACTTGAGCTTCTTCCCACACTGTGAACAATTTCCTCTTGACTTGCTCCCTTCCTTCTGCATCAATGACTCCTTTAACCCACATTTCCTTTGGTGGGCTCTCCTGGGGTTCTCCGGATCCTTCAGATGTGATCCTTTCGTATCTCATTCAAACAAAATCTTCCGAGTAAAAGGATTTAGTAGAGAAGCTGAGGCTAACATTTATGAAATGCGTTAATTTGAGCAAAACATTGAAAGCTTCAATGGTAAGGCAGTCTTAAGGACTGAAGCCAGCTGAAAGGCAAAGAAGCATCTGCCATCCCGAACTATAAGTGTTAGAAATCCCTGCAGAGAGTAAGGAAACAGATGGGTTGTACACAGACCCATGAAGCTTGAATTAGAAAAAATAAAATAATTGTATTACTTTGGGAACTAAGGAATGTATGCCTAGCTACTAACTTCATGGCTTAACTATTTTTTGCAAATTGCTGCATGATCTTCCTCTATTGGTGCATGCCACCACAAAATCTTCTGCATCTCTCAATATAAATTCTTTAGTGTTAATCTTTAAGAGCAAACTCTATGTCTCCTTCACATCTCTGATCCTAATACATTCCTGTGCATCTGCAGGCACAAAAAAAATATACTAATAACATGTAAAATAACTTATTGTCTGCCTTCTCATGTAATCCAATTTCTGCTGTCTACTTTATCTGACAGCATGGCTGGTGCCAGGAATAGCTTAGTTGACAGACACTTTTATGTGTGTGCCTGCACTTGCTCAAAATTTACTTGATTCTGGTAGGATTGATCTAGCATTGCTTTCAGCATAGGTATGAAGGAGATGACATTCTTCTCCTTGTGTCATATCTGATTCTGAATATTAGCAATCATCCATGAAGATGGTCCTGAGACTATAATGCAGTGGCCTTTCATCTGCCTTCCGCATCGCAACGTGAGCCTCATACCACTGATCCAAATCCAAGAGCCACTTTCTAGTCCTGAGCCCTTTTGGCACACAAAGTCCTCATCAGCCCCATGCCAGTATTGATGAAGCTGCTGCCATCCATCAAGATGGATTCAAGTGGGATTTAATCCACTTGAGAACCATCATCCTTCCCTGTGGACTTCGCCAAGTCCACTAGTCCTTAGGGTTGTCAGGTTAGTAACCACTGCCTGTTGAGTTGTGGGCAGTGTGGTCTACTCTATTACCACAGTAGGAAAACCTTGCCAGACTTGCAAAGAACTAAAACAAAGTAATCAGATAAGGAAGACAGATTACAATAAGAGCCTGCTTGGGAAAATTTTGGTATGGATTACTGTGGAAGTAGAAATGTTGATACGTGACACAAGGTAAAGGTCACCTTTGCTCGAAGGTCAGTCTTATCCGACTCTAGGGTTCAGTGCTCATCTCTGTTTCAAAGCCGAAGAGCCAGCGTTGTCTGCTTCTGCAGAGGTTTCTATGGTCATGTGGCAGGCATGACTAGACACGGAACTCTGTTACACAAAGATATTGATATACAGTATGACCACCAGAAATTTAGGAAGGAAAAATGACAGTAAGGTATACAACAGGACAAAAAGAGAATCATGAGCCAAGATATAAGAGAGATCAAAAAGGCAAATTTATTGGGTGGTGAATCTGACAGAAAGATAAAGACACAACTCAAAACCAGCTACTTAGAACGTAAGCTGTTGACTCTGCTCATTGTTTCAGCTCAATTCTGATAGGCTCAAAGGTTGACTCAGCCTTCCATCCTTCGAAGTTGGTGAAATGAGTACCCAGCAGGTTGTGTGCAAAATTACCTTGTAAACTGCCCAGGGAGTGCACAAGACCTATGGGGCAGTATATAGGTGGAACTGCAAATGAAAGCGCGGCGCCAAAATGGCCGCCACGCTCTTTGCGGGGGGGCCCCCACCTGGACTCGGACATCCAGATAGTTAGGGGGCGTGGCCACTCCTCTATAAAAGGGGTGGCCACGAGGCAGCCGAGCCGCCATATTAAAATGCGACGGAGCGGAGAAGTTTTCTCCGTCGCATTTTTTGTTCAGAGCTTTGCCCTTCGTACCTTGGCTTAGAGCGGAGTTTCTTGCTCTTTGCTACTGCGGTACTCAGGGCTCAGGATCCGATCACTGGCCAGGGATCCTTCAGGAGGCAGTTTCTTCGGGAGAGATGGCTCCCAAGCGCAGGGCTCCGCTAGCCTCTATTCGAGGCTTCGTTTTATTCTCGCCTCTGTGCTAGAGGCTCGATTGGCTTTTAGAAGCGACGGGGCGGAGAAATTTGCTCCTTCGCTTCCTCCCCTGTTAGCCTCTGTTCGAGGCTTCTTTTTACTTTGCTTGCCTCTTTGCAAGAGGCTTGATTTCGCTCCGGACTGCAGTGGCTCAGGTGGCTAAGAGGCTGACTGAGAGGCTGAAAGTCAGCGGTTCGATTCCGAGCACTGCAGAATGGGATGCTTCAATGTGGTGGGCTCAGCCCACCCCTTTATTTTGTGGGAGTTCCACCGGGCCAGAGGGCTCGGATGGCAACCCCGCAGGTCCCACGAGCCCGGGCTGGGGGCTCGGGCGGGGGGTGGCAGAGGCCTGCCCTGTTGGGGTTCTTACCCCTGCTGCTTATTGTCCCAGATCAGGCATAGCGACCCACTTTGGCACGGTGTGGGTTTCCGCCCCGTCGTCATTCCGGCCCCTCATGGGCCGTAATGATAGGCATGCCCCTATTATAGCCGGGGATTACCATGGGTTACTCTGTATCAATTACCTGGTGGGGCCATCCGGCCCATCCGGCCCACCTAGTCTTGGTGGGTTAGGTGTTGCGGATGCTCCCTTGCCTCCAATTCGGCAATGGAGGCATCTATGGTCATTACTCTGCCACCTTGGATGGTGGGCGTGCCAACTTGGCGGTTCTGGCCCACATGCCGGCCATGGCTGCGCAGTGGGCCGCCAACAGGGTTGAGCTTCCGGAGGCCTTCAGGCCAGTGTAGGCTGGTACCTCGCGGTTCCCCATCCGGCCCGGGACGCACGGGAACACGGAGCGAGAGGGACATCGCGAACTCCGACGCCCGCCACAGGCTGGAATCCCCAGTGGGGGTGGCTCGTGGGGGTGCACCGAGTGAGTATCCTGGTCAAGTTAGCACACCTCTGACACTAGCTTGTCACGCTGGGGGGGGTGTAGTGGCCATAGTCGCAGCAGGACAATTACACTCTGGATCTTAATGGGGTTACCGCCCCTATGCTTTTATTTACTTCCCCTGGGCCCGTAGGGCCGGTTATGTGTTTATCCACTACAATCAGTGCCAACGGTGGTTCTGCTGTCGGCCGCTTGCTCTATGCCCCTGGGTGCCCACTTGTACTGGGCTATTAGCTGGGCACTGTGATTTGGGGAATATATTCATGTTTTCTCCCTCCTGCATTGTGAACACACTGATTAGGGGATTAGGGGCAGGACGACAGGGTCAAGGAGTTGCCCTGTCACCGCACCCTGCCCCCCCATGGGGCCGATTGGTTGCCGGCCTATTGGGCATCCATGGCAGGATGTATGAGGGCCCGTCCTCATTTTGCCGTTCCAATGGTGCAGTGCTGGGACAATGATGGCAGGGCCGTGGTTGTTTTCCCTGGCCCGTCATGGTTAGCATACGTCAAGACCTGAGGCTTAGGGCGGCCCCTTCCCCTATGAGGCCAGCGACGACCCCTGTTAGTGAGTGTGGTTACTGTATGTTACTCTTACTCGGCAACGCTTATGCTGTGTGCGGATAGTCCACTTTCGGGCAACCACTTGTACCTTGATCTGGAGCTCCCAGATTGTGTTAGCTGCTACTACCTTCAACGGGGGGACATGTTTTGCAGGGCACTGGCGCTAGATCATGGGTTGCGCGATCAGGAGTGGGCTCTGGTGAGGCTTCGCTCCTCAAGGGCCGATCAACCGGGAGAGGCTACTAGCCTGGCACTGCCATATGTCTGGTCGCTCCCCCACAGGTGTTTGTGGCAGCCCTTGGTTCGCGTCCCATCCTGTCGTCTGCCACAAAGCCGGGTCTACCCTGACTGAACTGAAATTGGTACCCATTCCTCCTGGTTGGGCGCCGCATCAGCTGCGGCTCCGTTTGGGTGCCCAGAGCCCGACATATGTTGCAGGGGCAGGTGTGGATTTGCCCAATTTACTCTGTCCATTCGTCCCTGCACTGAATGAGTGCCTTGTCTGCCCTCTATTCTCCCTCCTTATTTTACAGACACAGTGTGTTCCCGCACACTGGTGGTAGTGTGGCTGGTGGGCCACAACTCTGTGCACTGGGGCCGCGCAGTATGTCGCTTCGTTAGAATGGGGACCCCATCTCGGACGACGCGTAACTGCGCGTATGCAGTTGTATGGGTGCATGGCATAGAGGTGGCAGCAACTGTTGACATTCCTGATGTCCATTGGGGATGCTGGGCTGCCACATGTTTTAATGCTGCACTTCGGAGGCGGTGATCTTACCGGATTGCTGGCCCGGACTTAAAGACTTCTGAGTGCAGTGACCTGGCGTTTCTTTGCCATTTATGGCCGTATACACAATTGCTATGGTCATATATCATGCCGATGCAATATCATGGGTGACACTTTGTCCCAGCGTTTGGACCGTGCCCGACGGTCAGTGAACAGGGCTGCTGCCTGGTTCTTTATCTAGAATGGCCTGGGGACAGCCATTGTAGTCTGGGGATAAGGTTACAGGAATTTGGCCTGTATTCTGGAGATGGGGTTCACTGGTCAACAAGTCGAGGCACCTCTCTTTTGGATGACGTGCAAGAGGGCCAGGTGACTGAATTGTCGGTCAGGGTGAGCGGTCCCTGCTACAAGGTGGCAATGTTGCCAAGTGGAAGGTGCCTCTACGAGAGTCACACGTGATGCAGGGCCGCATCAACTTCGCCTGCAGAGTGGTAATACCAGGCAGTGCTTTCGCCTAGTGTCTGGGTCATGCTATGGCGGGTCTCGTTGAACGAAGCCGCGGGGTACAGCTGATTAGGGGTTTACGAGCGGACCTGTTGGTTTGGCTCACATTACCGCAGGACTTCCATGCTGTTGCATCGGGAGGTCTGAGCTTCTGGTCAGCCCCAGTTACAAGTACAGTCGGATGCCTCCGGCTCCCCGGGGGGGGATTTAATTAAGGACAGGGGTCTATGGTCATTGGCCCCAGGGATGTCAGGGCACGGATCACTTACGCGATCTTATGTTTCTAACATAACTTCTCAATTCTGGGTACCCTTTATGCTCTGGGGGTCAGGCGGCCTGATTCTGTGCTTCACTTTTGGTGTGGTAATGCTGCGGTGGTGCACATTGTCAATGCCCGAACATCTAAAACACCTGAGTCATGGCCTCAGCTTGCATATTGTTCTGGGGTTCATGCGCTTTAAGGCGCTTCTTTGGGCTAAACATGTGCCAGGCATTTATAACGATATTGCTTATCCTTTCCCCCGCCTGCAGATCGCCCGGTTCCGCGGCTGGGCTCCGGACGCTTGTGAGCTACCCTCTCCACTCCTGGCTGTGGTATGGTCATTTGGCAAGGAGACGTGAACCGGGCGAATTGCATGTATTGGTAACTCGCACACGCACTGCGCATCGGCATCCAGTCCTTCACTTTAGAGCCTTTTTGTTGGTAAAGGCAATTGCCCAAAATGCGACCGACATTGGTCGACTGGGTTTTAGATTGTATAGTCTGCCCTATGATCTGGGGTTGGCTCCACGTACCATAGCCACCAGGCTTTGAGCATTGATACTCATGGCCAAAGCACGGGGCTTTCCTGACTATACGAGGGTTTTCTGAATAAGCCATGTATTAGGGGGGTGGACACGTGTACATGGCTGCCGCCTGACACACGTTGCCCTACTCTCACAGATATTCTGACCCACCTTGCACGAGGTTGGCATAGACAATATTGCAGTAGGTAGGAGGAGTCTCTTTTCATGCAGCTACTGATGTAGCCTTTTTCTGGAGCTCGACGACTCAGCGAGCAGGTCCCATGGTCAAAGGGGGACGTGTTTTGTAGGGCACTGGAACTCGAAGATGTCTATATCAAACAAGAGTGGGCTCAGTTGGGGATTCGTCCCTCGAAGGCCGATCAGCATGGAGTGGGCAGTAGTGTATACTGCCATGACATACATTTGCTGACATCGTTCCGGTTGGTGCCCTACATGCGATTGTCAGTGCCTGCTGCGCGCCCTAGCCTGTTTTTCTGCCACCAGGATGGGTCTACCCTTACCAAATTTAAGTTCCGAAGGGTGACCGGTACTGCGCTTCACAGTGTGGGGCCCGTTATGGCACCCATTTATTTAGGATAGGCGTCGCATTGACCGCGGCTGCGTTTGGGGTACTCGGAGGCGGATATAGGTGGGCACGTGGGGGTGTGCGCGTATTTTTTCTATATGTACGTCCCCTCACTGTATGAGTACCTAGTTATGTCCTTAACCCCTTCTCCTCTTTTACAGATCCTGTGTGTCTCCGCACACCGGTGGCAGTGGGGCTGGTGGGCCGCAGCTATGTACACTGAGCAGCAGTATATGCTGCGGTGACAGAGTGTGGACTCCAGCACGGGCTGCGTGCATCCGCACGTATGCAGTGGTACGTATGCGCGGCATGAAAGGGCAGGAACTGTTGCCATTCCTGATGTCCATCAGGGATGCTGGACCGCCTGATGTTCTTATTCTGCACCTCGGCAGCAATGATCTCACACGGATCACTGACCTTTCCTTAAACTGTCAAGGTGCAGTGACCTGGCGTTTTATATCATTTATGGCTTATATACGGTCGCTATGGTCTAACATTGTGCCGAGACACCAATTTAGAGGAGACATGGATCTCCGCAGTTCGGACCGTCCCGGCGGTCAGTGGACAGGGCTGTTGCCCGGCTCCTTGCTGAGAATGGCTTGGGGGAGAGCCATTAGATATCTGAGGATAGGCTTACAGAAATTTTGACCTGTAGGCAGGATATGGGGTCCACCTGTCGGCTAGAGGTATGTACCTCTTTCTGGATGAGGCGCAAGCAGGCCTGGTGACCTGGGCATTATTCAATAAAAGTGGCCCGATGCCTTTATCCATATACCGGTGTCTGAGTCTTTCTTTGGGGGTGTGCCTGCAATGAAAGCGCGGCGCCAAAATGGCCACCGCGCTCTTTACGGGGGGCCCCACCCGGACTCGGACATCCGGGTAGTTAGGGGGTGTGGCCACTCCTCTATAAAAGGGGTGGCCACGAGGCAGCCGAGCTGCCATTTTAGAACGCGACGGAGCGGAGAAGTTTTTCCCTCCACGCCCTCCATAGTGAACAGTGTGAATTTTTGGTCGCTTCGGGGCCAGGTGGCAATTTTTGGCTTGAACCTAGAATTGGCTCTTTGGTTCTCACTTTTTGCCCATCCCAAACTGTTGCTAGTGTTTGAGAAAAGGGGTAAGTTGACTTTGGTCACTTTGGGCGGGTAGCACTGGTAAGGTAAAGATTTATGACCCATAGGTATCCGGTAGGTTCGCAATTGACTGACCAATACATAGACAGGTACAGGGGAAAGAGGTTTGGCCGGTCAAGGCCGAACCAGGCAAGGGGTGATGTCAGGAGCTTCACAGCCTGCATCACCTTGATATTTAACGGATACACGTCATAGGGTGGGGTCAGTAGATAGTTTATTGACACCAGTCAACAATTTGTTTGTGTCAACAAACAATGATACTGTTACATGTATCCAATTGCCATTGGCATTTTGGGAGGAACCTTACCAGTGTTACTGCGGCCTGTTTGCCTTAAAGAATTACAATTGGATGATTACACCAATTGAAAGTTATAATTCGGACTAGGGCATTATTCAATAAAAGTGGCCCGATGCCTTTCTTTGGGGGGTGCGCCTGCAATGCTATTGCTAAGACTGTGGGCAAGGCAAAAGTGTAGTATCTTCTATCTTCCACAAAGATTGGTTTCCACAGTTTATCTCTTCAACCCTTGTGCAGCAGGAACTGCTTGGCCATGTGTCCAGTATGCAAAGGCTCTGTACCTTTTCCAATAGTCTCCATTAATCTTTGGAGAAACTAAATTATATACATAGCAAATATTTAGAAGTAGTGGTTCCTCAAATATTTAGGAGTAGTGGTTCCTCAAATGATGAAATAATTTTGTCAGTTGTAACATATGTCCTCACCTCTGTATTTGTGTTTAGCCACCCCTTGTTTTGAGATTGGTCACTGGAAGGTAATTAAACCTGAAAATGTGATTGTTGAAGCATGCATCTCTTGAGTAAAGCACTTGGAGAGAAATCATGTTATTGCAGGGAATACACATTTTCATTAACGGCTGATTTGATCTGAAAATTCAGATTCCTGAACTACATAAGGTATATTTGTCATCTTTTTTAAAAAAATGAAGGCAGGAAGAATACATAATTTTATACAGCTGTTTTCCTCAATCAGGGCCCTGAAAATTCACCTCTCAGTTAGTCTTAGTCACAATTTAGTGCTTACAGAAATTAATATTTTTGCTCTCATATTATAAATTGATATTAAATCAGTTTCTAAAGGTGATTCTCCAGATGGAAACTGTGGTTTCCATCATCCCTCACAACAAGATATGCTGGCAAGGGCTGAGGGAAATGAGAATCTGATAACATCTGGAGGTCCACAAATCACCCATCCCTATTCTATACCCTTTCCAGAACTATCACTGCATGTAGCAATAAGATTCATTTAAAGACAGTTTTGTCTTTTGAAAAAGCCACTGCCAAAAGACCAACGACTCAATTTGTGTAATAAACACCTATCCTTTACAAATCAAATGTTAATTAAAAACACTGCCAAAGTTAATTAAAAGATAAGAGATTTCTGAGGAACAAAAGTGTACATATTAGTCTGTCCAGATTGCATACATTAAGCTTTGGAGGACATATTGTGTTTTGTGCTGCATAGCTCAGTGGTTTAGATATCTGTCTGAGATTGGGAGTTCGATTCCCCACTGTGCCTCCTCGACAGGGCCTAGACTCAATGATCCCTTGCAGGGGTTCGTAACCTACAGCCCATGGGCCAGACCTGGCCCGTCACAGCAAATCATCTGGCTCACGGAGATTACCCTGGAAACAGTAGTACACAGTTTCTCTCTTTAAATGCGCCCACCATGGTTTATGGCAGCGTTTATGCCAGGCGAAACCATATGTCTGGCCCATGGCGGGAAAACGTTGAGAACCCCTGATCCATCAAGTCTCTTCCAGCTCTACAGTTCTAAGATTCACTTAGAATCTTATGGCATTCCAACATAAATGAAATCTTGCATATATCCAAGCCATATTTGCCATTGATAAAAAGTAGCTCTAATTAGTTGAATTGAGTTTTCCTCATAAGCTTCACCGAAAAGTCATTAAAGCTGTTTTTACATTAATGGAACTAAAGATACCAGGAGCTCTTCTATTTGTTCAGCTTGTTAGCTTTGCTAATGACAGTGCTGCTTATTATGCAATGCTCATTATTTTAATGAATGTCCAAGTCTCACAAACTGAAATACAAAGTTAGCCGTCCTTCAAAGAAAATGTCTTCTTTTTCCACATTAGGATCTGATTACCTTATCAGCCAGTAATCAGGAGAAGGGGAAAAATGCATCATAACCTTGGCTTACTCAAAGGAAGAGCACTGCCCCAGAATAGACCCAAGGTCTGGCTTAATGTTTCTCTCACATTGTGAAGGGCTCATAAATTGTGTATCTGATCAAAAGGTAGCTCAAACAGTAGAACCCTAACACAGTATTTAAAAGAGTAGTTTGTCAGAAGTTATCCTTGTCAATCTCCCCCGCCCCCCAGTGGTGGGCTTCAAAAAAATGTACTACCACACTGTGGGAGTAGCCAACTCTGTGGGTGTGGCTAGGTGACTGGGTGGGCATGGTTAAACTGCAGTATTTTAATGTGAGCTTCTGTTGATTGAGTCCACTTCGTCAGACCATTAGTTAGCAATTACACTTCAATGCTCTAATTTTCCTTTAAAAAGTAACTGCAGCAGAGTAACTGCTGGCTTAGCCTGGACGTCCAGACTCAGCAGCAATGATGTTGGTGTCGTGTGTGGAGTGGGGTGAGAGGAGGAGGTGGATGGGGCAATGAGTGGGGCCAGCCAGTTTTACTACCAGCTCTCCCAAACCTGTCCGAACCTGCTGGAGCCCCCCCCCCCTGCTTATGTTGGGACTCATTCATTTGTTATAGCCTGAGAACATTAGATATACTATAACCTCCCTTTTAATTATGAATACATATCCATACATCTCTTGTTTCCTGTGAAACTTAAAATCCACCTTTTTCCCCCTCATCTGAAACACTAAATATTTTCCAGCACTCTTGGCAAGAGTTTTCATGCTGTGTGGATGATTTTTGTGGAAATTGCATTACTTGCACACATGGAACCAAACTATAGTAGCTGCTTGTTACCTGAAGTTTTAAAACTAAGAAGTATTGAAGGGATGGTTTAGCATCAATCAGTCTTCTGTGGTTGCTGTGTGTGATTTGCTTCACAAATAAGAAAGAAAACTAGTTTTGTATAGATGCAATTTGCCTATATAGGTACAGTTACTTGATCAAGCAAACCATAATGCTAAAAACAATATACTGTATTTGCTGGCATATAAGACCTTCTTTCCTCCCTTAAAATGCACTGGAAAAATGATGTGACTTATATGGCAACACTATATATATGTGCGTGTGCACATTCCAATAGCAAGTGGAGACAGGAGCTACCAATGCTTGCTTGTGTGTAGAACAGTAAAAAGATGTAAACCTGCTTTTGTTAACTGCCTATGCCAGGAAATATATAATATATAAAGATATGCCTTTATTATTTTATCCAGGGAAAGGAGAAATGCAAAAAATATATATGGTTTTTTCCCATTTTTGTAACACAAGACATTATACTATTTTTATAGATAGTACTGGTGGGAGATTACCAGTTCCTTTATTCCTTTTATTGGCAATGCTACATACAGGTGAAACTCGGAAAATTAGAATATCATGCAAATGTCCATTCATTTCACTTAAAAGGTGAAATAAATATATGAGATATACTCACTACATGCAGAGCGAGATATGTCATGCCTTAATTCATTATAATTGTGATGATTTATTTATTTATTTTATTTCAATTTTTATGCCGCCCACTCAGATAAAAACCTGACTCAGGGCGGCGTACAACAATTAAAAAAAAATAAAAACATGTTAAAACCCCACCATCCACCCATCTATCCACCCTCTTACTCCCACCCCATTTAAAACTAAAAGCTAAAAGGGAGGGGGAAATGCAAAAACACAGAAGAAGGGCACAACTGGACTAGCTGGGGATGAGCCAGCAGGCCGGGGCCGTATTACCATTAGGGCCCCACACCTGCCCTGCCAGTCTTGTCTTCAAACCTTTCCTGAAAGGCAGCAATTCTGTCTGTAGCCTCAATTCTGTTGGCAGGAGGTTCCATAGGGCTGGAGCGGACACGGAGAAGGCCCTCCTCCGTGTGCCAGAGAAGCGAGCCCCTCTAGCTGAAGGCACAATTAGAGAGCCCCTCCGGTCTGCCCTGGTTGGACAGGCAGACACTCTTGGGACGATGCGGTCTCTCAGGTAACCTGGCCCACTGCTATATAGGGCTTTAAAGGTCAAAATCAGCACCTTGAATTGCACCCAGAGGCAAACTGGTAACCAGTGCAGCTCCCGGAGTAGTGGATAGGTGCGGGCATAATGCCCATACCCCATCACCACATTCTGCACCAGCTGCAGCCTCCAAATGGTTGTCAAGGGCAGTCCCATGTAGAGTGCATTGCAGTAATCTAATTTGGAGGTGACCAGAGCATGAGTGACCATGAGCAAGGAGTCCTGGTCCATGATCATGGCTACAGCGTACATGAGATTATGTGATGAGCTCCCGTCTTTGTCCCAGCTCCTGCCATCCTAGCAGTTCAAAAGCAAGAAATTGCAAGTAGATAAATAGGGATCACTTCGGTGGGAAGGAAACAGAATTCTGTGCACTCCGGTGTCTAGTCATGCCTGCCACATGACCATGGAAATGTCTTCGGAAGCAGACAGTGCTGGCTCTTCAGATTTGAAACAGAGATGAGCACTGAACCCTAGAGTCGGATTCAACTGGCTTTCGAGCAAGGGAAACCTTTACCTTTACTAAACCATAAGCATCAATATTATAACAAAGTAAGGCTTGAACTATAGTTTCTTGCTTTGCATGCAATGAGTCCATCTCATATATTTGTTTCACCTTTTAAGATGGGTGCAGGTGTCTGTCAAGTGGAATGAGTCCTATGGTAGTGAGATAATGAGCTTCATTATCTTTACAACAAAGATATATAATGCTAGCAGAGGTTGCCCGGCGATGCTGGGCTGTTATAAACTGTGACCAGCTTTTTTGGGGTTTTTTGTGGATTAAAAAAAGAACAAAGGATGATATAATTGTTTCACATTGTTTTATTTAACCAAATAATGTTTTAGTTTGTGGGTTTGTTTTTTAATAGTTGTACCGTAGGCAAGTTTTTTTAAAAAAATGTGAAAGTACATGTTTTTTGCATTCAATGTTTTTAAACTGTGTTTTGATGTTTTGGTTTGTTCTTTGAGTTAAAACAACACAGGATGTTATAAATCTTTTTATTTTTTATTTTTTTGGACATATGTTTGTTATTTGTGTAAAATTGGGATTTATTGTTATGTTTTTGACTTGTTTTTACTCTTGTGGCCTCTAGGTTGGGCTGTTGTATCTTTTTGAGTTGTTTTTTTCTATTCTGCCTTGCAGGTGGGGCTGCTAAGGGTTTTGGTTTCATTTCATGTGTTTTTTCTCTCCTGGCCTCTGGGTGGGGCTTCTTCTGGTAAGTAGTCTCTTTGTTTCTTCATTTCTGTTCCGTTCGTCGTGGAGGGAGGACGTGCTGGTGAGATGTCTGGTTTTCTTTCTTCTGGGTTTTTTCTTTGTTTTGCTTTTGTGGTGGTGGGCTTTGAGCTGTTTCTTTTTGTTCTTTTTTGTTTTGGTTTAGTTTTAGGTTTGTTTAATTGGTTTGGTTATTTCTGGTTTTGTTTAATGTTTCTTATTAAGTTGTTGTATTAGTTGTTGTTTGTTTGTGTAATTTGTAGTTTTTTCGTATTGTAGTTAGGTGTTTTGTATGTGGTTTTGTGTCATTGTGGATGTTTTTGTTTGTGTATTTTGTGGTTTATTTTTTGTTTATTAATGGGGTATTTTTAATTATTGATTTATTTTTGTTTTATTATTTTTTAATCCTTTTGGTGTTTGTGTTTGTGTTTGGTGGTTACTTTAACTTGAAGAATGGGCTGCCTGTGTTTTTCTTTTTTTCCCATTGCTGCTTTGAATTTTGCTTTAGATGCAGCAATAGGGGAAAGAAGGGAGTAGGCAGTCAGCCTGTTCTTCTTCCGGGAAGGTTCTTTAGGTAGATCAGGGTAGGAGGAGGAGGCAGAGAAGAGCTTTCTGTGCCTAATGGTAGTTCTCTCCTCTCTGTCTCCTTTTTCTCCCGGCCTACTTAAACCAGTGATCGGCAGGCAGCCGGGCATGTTTATTGTGTATGTTGGTGGTTGGGGTAGTTTGGTGTCCACACACACACACACACTGGGCAGGTTTGAAATGTTCAGCCCAGTAGGTGTGTGTGTATGTGTGTGTGTGAGTGAGTGAGAGAGAGGAGGCTGCAGTTGAGGTCGGTGAGTACCTCCAGGAGACGAAGGCAGCGACCGGAGCCCCGCTCGCTGCCTTTGCTTCCCTGGGAATTGGTTCGCTTTTAATGGGGGGCAAATGCACCAGTAGCTCCCCCCCCTGAAAGCGAAATACTTCCTCGGGAAGTAAAGGCAGCGACCGGAGCCTCGTTTGCTGCCTTTGCTTCCCTGGAAATTGGTTCGCTTTCACCGGAAGGGTGAATGCACCAGTACCTTCCCCCCTTTAAAGCAAAACACTTCCTCAGGAAGTAAAGGCAGTGACCGGAGCCTTGTTCGCTGCCTTTGCTTCCCTGGGAATTGGTTCGCTTTCAGCAGGGGGGCGAATGCACCAGTACCTTCCCCCCCCCCTTTGAAAGTGAAACACTTCCTCAGGAAGTAAAGGCAGCGACCGGAGCCTCGTTCGCTGCCTTTGCTACCCTGGGAATTGGTTCGCTTTCAGCGGAGGGGCAAAGGTAAGTGCGGTGGGGTACAGGGACTGGGGGACATGGGGGCAGGGCGGGTGGGCGGCATGGTTCCCAGGCCCATTCCACCACCACCCCCAGTCCCTCTCCCTCACCCCACTTACCTTTTGCTGGCTTGGTCTTTCTCCAGCATGGCCTTGTGAGCAGGGACGCTCACTGGGCTGCCATCTCCCCACGACCTTGCCAAAGCCGCCGGGGGGAGGTGGTTTTCTCCCCCCTGATGCTACGGTGAGGCCGGTGCTGGACTCCGGTGCTGCGGGGAGATGATTTTCTCTCCTTGCTACCTCACCAAAGCCACGGGGGAGTGGAGGGGCTCCTTCTCCCCCCCCCAGCTATGGCGTGGCTGGCGCTGGCCTCCCGGACTGTGGGGAGATGATCTTTTATCCCTGCTACCTTGCCAAAGCTGCAAGGGGGAAGAGCAGGGGCTCCTCTTCCCCCACAAACTACGGTGAGGCCAGCGCCGCCTTCACCGGTGGGGTGGAAGGCAGCAAAGGTTCAGCGTATTGGTGTTTTTTTTTTAAACCGTGCACGCAGGCTTTCCCATCTTACATGCCATAGGAGCATAGGAGGCTGGGATATGAAGTTTGATTTGTGATGTGACCATTCGTGCGTAGAAATTTTTTCTGTAGCTTAATTTTGATTGGCCACAGCGCGACTCACAACGTTCTATTTGGTCACACTTCTCAACCTAATTGGCTGCGACGCGATGCACAGGATGTTGGGTAGTGAAGTTCTTTTTCTTTGTTTGCGTTCGTGGGGCTCTTGCTCCTCTGTCATGTTTCACAAACATTTGTTGACCTCCGGATCGCGTTCGGGTGAGCGCAGGAGGCTCGGTATGGGACAGTGTGGACGGGTACGGGAGCCTTTGTCACATTCCAACGGTTAACGCTTGGATCTATAGGTATAGATTGCCAATACAAACACGAGCAGTGGAAACAGTGGTTTTCCAGATTTGGGTGATGATGGTAGTGCTGCTGCTGCTCCCATAATTCCTCACTATTTGTGTTCTTGGCTTAGATTATAGAATTTGCCATCCCAGCAATATCTGATGGGGGAGGCAACAGTCTGAAGTTCAACTAGATATGTAACAAAAAGAGTTATCAGTGGTGACATGATCAGCTTCTCTTCTCAAAATGTAATTATCCAACCTAATATCACATTCTTATTTCCAGTTTTCCAAACAAAAACTATAGCCCCCTTGTGTACTGTTTTTGGTTAAAAGATGGGATCTAACTTACGATAATAAATAATTCACCACAATCAAAAGAAGTATTTATCTGCCAATATACTTGTCATTTTGATCATACTTCTTCAATTTGTCAGTTCAAACACTTTCAAAACAACAGAAGAATAATTCAGAATTATCTTTTAAGGTTCTGGACATGTATCAGCATCCTCCATTCTTCATCTGTTCCTTCAAACCCTGACTGAAAATCTTCAGAAAATGTATTTAATCTCAACCAGAACAAAAACAACAAAAATAAACCACTCAACACGTTATCTGTATCTATAGTGTTACCATCTGCAACTCTTCATCTGCCCTGTTTCTGATGAAATAGATTTATATGAGGCATATTTGTCCTTGGGATTTATTTATTTTTTGGGGGGAGGGGGTATGGGGTGAATGGAAGAGAAGGAACAGAAGAGATTGTACGTCAGTGAAAGAATCCTTAATCTGTCAGACATTTTCAATCTCTTTATAAATGTGCAGGAGAGAGAGAGAACAGACAAAAGAAGAAGTGGGAAGGGGGAAATGACTTTTTAATTCATTTTGCTTTAAAATGTGAATTGCACATACAGTTTCAAGAACAAGAACTGGGTCAGAAAATCTGTGAATTCAACAGAAAATAAATTATATTGTAAATGAAGGTGTCAGCAGCGGTAGTGTTTTCAATGCAGACAGTAACATGTAGACAATAATGGGGAAAAATTGAACATTTTCTAACAGTAGATTGGCTGGTAATTAGGCATGTTTGCTAAAGAAAATGGAATGATGAGGCTTAAATGGCATATTTTATTTCAAATACTTCATTTCCCTGCACAATGTAAACAATGCCACTGTAAGCAAGGTGCCACTAGATGTCCTACAAAATAAATGTACAACTGGGGATGACGCAAACATGGACTCTAGTCTAAAGGGGACCATAATTTTTTTAAAAAAAATATCTATCTATTTATTTATTAAATATCCTGCCCAATTAGTATTACCATTACTCTGGGCATCTTATAATAACAAGAAATAGAATATGCAGCTAAACAAGATTCAAGAAGAAGATGTAAGGCAAAGATCTTCCTTTACATTATTGAGTAAAGAATCAATATATCATGTCCCTATATTGTGAAGCAACATTTTTCAATGTGTGCCTAGGTTAAAGGTTTCCCTTGCTCGAAAGCCAGTCGTATCCGACTCTAGGGTTCAGTGCTCATCTCTGTTTCAAAGCTGAAGAGCCAGGGCTGTCTGCTTCTGCAGATGTTTCCGTGGTCATGTGGCAGGCATGACTAGACACTGGAGCACACGGAACGCTGTTACCTTCCCACCGAAATTGTCCCTATTTATCTACTTGCAATTTCTTGCTTTCAAACTGCTAGGTTGGCAGGAGAATGTGTGCCTATGGCCCAGTATAATGGAAGGTTTGTTACTTGCTAACTATAGATCACGTAACAATCACAACTAGCATCAGATTTGCAGTGGTTTGAGTTTGTAGATCAAGAATACAAACCACGTATTTTCCACTTTTAATCCTCAGCCATAAAAGAGACAAACCAGCAAGGGTAAGGACAGACATCTGGCCAAAGACAGCAAAAGTTTTTTCATTGACAGAGATTGGAAACCTCCCCTTACATAGAGGCTGCTCTACTTACAAAGTGTGTGTCCCAGTGTGCATCTACCCCTCAGGACTTATACTTGGGGGTGGGGAGAGAATTCCAGTGACGTTAATTGAACCCCAAACTGACAAAGACTGCCCAATGGGCTAATGGCTATAAGACTGCAAGGGGAAAAGCTGTATATTACATTTATCCAAATATATGATAAGATATTAAACACCTTTTCCTAATCAATCCAAACAACATGCAGGTTGGTTTTCCTTCTTTTTTAGTTCCTCAATATCATCTTATCAACAACTAATTGGTCCTCCATTCCACATAAATTTCAAAAATTCAATTTTTGTTCTTCTGTATAAGATTCTGCATAATTAGACACTGATAAACAAAACCTGCTAATACACCTGTGAACAGATTGAACATTGTTAGTAAGAAAATTATGGGTCTATAATTGCTTGGTCCAAATCCTTTATCTTTGTCTTTCAGAACCAGAAAGGATCAACAACTTGTCATCCAGTCATCCACACCACCTGTTTGCAGTACAATATTACTGTATATTGTTTTGCTTATATCAAGTGTAGTGGAATTAAAGTTTTGAAACAAAAACTGTGAAATTCAAGTACCAAGTGCCATCTAACTTTTACTTTTCTTGACTTGTCTTGCTATTATCTTCATGGTGATTAGCAGCTCCTGCATGTTCATTGCATTTATATGCCTCTGAACAGTGGCAATCTGAGTTGTATCCACACAGTGTCTCATTGATTTTTTCACATATCCTTCCAAAACATTACAATATCTTCCTTGTTGGGAGCATGCTGTTGTTGTTAATTAGCCTGTCTCTCTGTAAATTACTCCCTGAAGACCCCAAAGAATGGCCTCAAAGGACTTGAGGTATACAAGTGGCGAGAAAACCACTATCTGTATATTTAGCTCACCATCTTGAAAGTGAAGATAAAAAGTACAGTGATACCTCATACAACGTCCAAACTTGGTTCCACAAGTTTGGACTTTATACGGATTTGGACTTTGTATGAGGCATGCATAATCCTAGCTGCGATGCCTCACACAACGTCCAAATCCTTGCCGCGATGCCTCATAAAACGTCGTTTCCATAGAGATACATTGTACTGTAACAGCACAGACTTCAGGGCAAAGTCAAGGAGACAGACAGGAAACTGACAGAACTTTAAGAAATCATTGTCTAAAGGCTAAAAACATTACAAAAACATGTCAAACAACCCTGATTGTCCAAGAACCTGAAGAATGCTGCAAAAATCCCAGGAATGCTTCTAAAAATTCTGACGGAAAAATCCAAAAAAATCCAAAATCGTGCTCAAAACCACTCCTAAACACTCTTCGCCTCGTGCAAAACCCACAACAGCAATGCATGCATGTGTCCTGCCTTTTTTACTGCTCAGGCACAATGCAACCTGGGAAACCCCCAATGCCTCATACAAAGTTGCACGACTTTGTATGAGGGAACTTTTTTCAAGGAATTAGGCGATGTTGTATGAATCCAATGTTGTATGAAGTGGACTTTGTATGAGGTTTTACTGTAGCTTGAAATGATGTATCATGTCAAGAAGACTAAAAGCTAACTATATAGCTCTCATGGATGTAAAGGCATTTGTATCAATATTTCAGCCACCATCTTCCTCCTAATGAGTAATTAATCTTATAAATTGGATTTATTATCCTTGTAATTGACAAGACCTCCACAGTGGGGGTCTCTCCATGCCAATGAGCTAAAACGCAGAAGGTTTTTCTTTACCACCATTTGGCCCCTTTTTCTCTCTTGAAGTTATCTCTCCCCTCCAGATACCTTGCATGCATGTTTCCTCAAAACCAGAAATTCCTCATCCTTTGCAACCTTCATTTGTGTCCATAAAAGATCAGGTGAACAGTCTAGTCTAGACAAAATGTTTGGAGTTCTTTAAAAAGGAAAATCTTCTTAAAGTGTGTTAAATTGTAAGTCTTTGTTTTGCCACCATAACCTCAGGTTATGAAGTCTCAGCAACATTTGAAGGCAGAGATGAAGAAAAATTCCCCAGGTACAAAGTCAGACAGAAAAACAAAGTTTCTCTGACTTTATTTAAAACATCTATTTTACCCTGCTGCTTCTTTACTGTTATCTTTAATGGTAAAAGTAAGTGAAAAGTGAATCCTGATCCTACTCCACACCTTCAATTACAAATATGAACACAGATGTATATTCAGCATTTTCTTATGATTGCAGATCAACTTATTTGTTTAAACACTGGATGTAAATATGAACAGCTTTTGTTTCCTCCCTTATCCATGTTTTCTGCACTGAAAGGACTATAAAGCAATACTTTAGTAGTATAACAAGAGCATTACTCAGCTTTGATTTTTAATTTTTTAAAAGATGAACAGTGCAATTTCACTTCTTTGCTCTGAAACAGGTCCCACTGTATCACTTGCACTATTTGGAGGAAAATAGTTTTAATGCCCCCCCCCCCCGCTTTAAGCTTCCTGTGCAACCCCTTTTATATGGTGATATTGTAAGCTTGTTCTTAGGATGTGCAATATTTTGGTTTTCATAGCTGACAGTATCTCCTAAATTATATTTTGATGGCTGTTATGAGTTAATGGGATTTGTAACTGACTCACCTCCTTGCACTGGGCTTGGGGGAAAAAGTGCAGCAGCTTGGATGTGTATAGCAAAAGAGAAAGATATTTGATCTATTGAAATAAGTTTTTAAGAAAGAGCCTCATAGGCATCTGTTATCTGGCTAAATTGAAAAGTGAAGCCAGATGTGAACTGAAACTTTCAAAACTTTATTACGGTCAGAGGCCAGTACAGTCGACACAGTACAAACAGGTACAACCAAACAGGTACAACCAAATAATACAGCCACAAACACTCGTTCTGTCATTAGCCAAGTCATTACCAGGGCTAATATTTCTTGACATTGCCAATCTACTCTTACCAATTATGTTAGGACAGTAAATCTAAATGTTGTAATTCGCTAAACAGAACTATCAAGTATTAAAACAGAGAAGTTGATGAGAGTTATTATACCACAAACCCTATAATTGGGAAGACCTAGGAAGACACAAATGGGCTCACTGTTATCCAAAAAGCATTTTATCCCACAGATGGGAGGATTTACCTTGTTTTTGCATATATTGGTTGCTCGCCATGCAAATCTAGCCACGTCAGCTGTCAGTTCTTTCGATCCATCTGCCAAAAGAATTCTGAGTACGCTATTGTTACTGTTCCAAGTTAGGGAAAGCATTGAAAAGCTCTCTTCTAAGCTTATCATAAAAGGGGCACTCCAATAATATATGCTCAGAGGTTTCTACCTTATTGGTTTGACATGGGCATGTACGCTCATTGACTGGAATTTTCTTAGAGTCTTTTCCTAAAAGCAGAAGAGAGCATATTGTAGCGGATAAGGGTAAACAATTTTCTGTGATGCGGGTTGCTCAATAGGGACAGATAAGGTGAGGGCCTAACTTTATTGTAAGGGTATCCTATCGAACAGGGGTGAAGATAATTTACTTAAGTCGATTTGTCGATGTATATCGAAGATCCTTTGCTTGATTGCTTCTCTAGCACGGATAAGACCTATAGAAAGAACATAAGGTTTTGAGAAACCATTTTTTGTCAATATCTATTCTAGAGAAGTGAACCATGTAGGCATAATAGGTTCAGACATCATAACTTCAAGTAGACCAGATCGTGAAAATAGCAGTTTTAGCTAGTACATAGCAGCGCCGATTAATAACCTGGTCTGCACTGTGAGCTGAAACCATCACATACCGTATTTGCCGGTTTATAAGATGCATTTGGTTATAAGATGCTTTTAGCTACATTTTAAAGAAAAAAATAGGGACTGTAGTTGTTCAAGTGGCTAAGATGCTGACTGGAAGGCAGGAGGTCAGCAGTTCGATTCCCGAGTACTGCAGGACAGAATGAGCTCCCGTCTCTGTTCCAGCTCCTGCCAACCTAGCAGTTCAAAAGCAAGAAATTGCAAGTAGATAAATAGGGACCACTTCGGTGGGAAGGTAAACAGTGTTCCCTCTAGTCATGCCTGCCACATGACCACAGAAATGTCTGCAGAAGCAGACAGCGCTGGCGCTTTCGGTTTGAAACAGAGATGAGCACTGAACCCTAGAGTTGGACACAACTGGCTTCCGAGCAAGAGAAACCTTTACCTAAAGGAAAAATAATTTTCTACATTTTAACTACAGGAGGTCCAGTGGTCCTTCCAGTGGTCCTTCCAGTGGTCACCTATCATAGCTATGATTATTTCATGTAATGTATAACTGGTGCAATATTTATATATGATCTTTAGGCTACAATGAATGCAAGGTTAAATTGTTTGTTCTCTTTATTTTACCTTCATGAGAGAGGTCAGGCTGATAAAGAAAAAAATAAATAAATGGTTCAAATTGCCTGGTGGTGTTCTTGCCTCATCAGGGATTAGTTTTGAGATATTCCAGATACCAATCCAATACTCTTAACCATAAACCCATAATGGCGAACCTTGGGACTCCAGGTGTTCTTGGACTTCAATTATCAGAAACCCAAGTCAGCACTCCTGCTGATCAGGGCTTTTGGGAACTGAAGTTCAAGAACACCTGGAGTGCTAAGGCTCACCATCACTACCATAAACTGTACCACGGCTACTACCTGGGTACTGCATGACAGATTGAGTGCTTGTCTCTGTCCCAGCTATTGGGGACATGAAAGGAGCTTCATTTGGGCTTTCCCTGAGCGGAGTTTCATCTGAAAAAAAATTCCTTTCAACCCAGAATAATTTCTGACATGAAATTATTATTATAGCACTGAACATGAATGTTTCATTTAGCTCAGACCTTTCAACATTTTGCTGGTCAAAGCAGCTACATGCTTGCAGGAATGCAAATCCCCATTTATTGAAACTACATGGCAAAGTATTTTCTGTCAGTCTTCCCTAGAGTTTTTGCATTTTTGAGAGAGAGAGAAAAGGCAAAATGTGCAAATTTAATCAATTCAATACATCCAATCTCTTAACCATTCTACTTACTTGTATGTATGTATGTATACACATATATAAAACACCCAAATGTACTAAACCTATGTAATATTCTTATTTTTTTTACAATCATGTTTATGTACGTTTTGTACATTTTTCTATTATTATTTTTTCTGTTTAAAAACTTAATAAAATATATATTATAAAATGTGCAAATTTGTGATACCCACTATTTTATTGCCCAGACCTTAGGAATTCAGGTATATGGAATGAGTTTTATCTTGCTTGTATCTGGTTTTTTTTAAAAATCAACAACTTGTCCTTGCTAGTCTTCTGTGTTTAGCTTCACCAACAGAATCCCCTTATACACAGGTATTGCACAAATACATTTGAGTATCTTGGCAAAAACACAGGGTTTATAGGAAGAGGCTAGAGAACAAATGATGAAAAGATCCCATGATTGACAACCTAGCGGATGTTAAAGTTTGCCCCAGAAGATATGTGAATACCTTGAAATTTGTAAGGAAACATTACAACATGCAGTGTATTGAGAGCTCCAGTAACTAACAGAGGGGAGTTGTTTTAGATTGTCAGACCACCTCTGGGAGTGGAGAAGCCAGGGAATCTTTCACTGAGCATTAGCAACTGTAACCAATTAGTGTGGCACTTCAAAACCAAGATCGATGTCATTAAGAGGGACCTGGACTCCTGAGTTAATGCAACAGATCAAGTGAAGATGTCTAAGGCACCATCCTGTCTGTGTTTACTGGATCAGTTTCAGCCTGTAATAACTATTGACCAGTTGCCAATATTCCATTCCTTGGCAAGCTAGTGGAAAGGGTGGTAGCAGGCCAGTTGAGGTCCTTCATGGACAAGACTGAATGCATTGATCCACTACAGTCTGGGTTCAGGCCCCAACATGGGACAGATACATCATTGGTTGCTCTTCTAGTTGGCCTTCTTAGGAATGGTCTTGAAGGCCAACTGAGGGATACTCCTCATTGCTGGTCCTGATCTCTCAGCAGCCTTCAAGACCATTGTAAGTAAGTAAATAAATGTGTTTTTTTTAATCACAACACATTATTTTTGTTTTTTGTTGTTCACCTTGCCAAAAGAAGTATTTAAAAGACAAGTCTCTCATTATCCAACTTGCTGCTATTTGTGGTAATGGTCCTCATCTCATTGTGGGTGAAATACTTTCCTTCTGAAACCTTCCTGACATACAGAAGAACTAGACAAGGGATTCTCAACCTGTGGCCTGTGGGCCAGATGCAGCCTGAAACACCATTTCATATGGCCCCACAATGCCTCCACCACACCCAGAAGTGCCATGTGGTGGAGGAAGGGCAAAATGGTCATCCAACTCCCAAAGCTGTCTGAGGTAGTGTGACCCGGCCCCCAGCTTAAAAAGATTGAGAACTCCTGAACTAGACAATGTGTCCCCGAGCATGCAGAGAAAAGTATCCCATTTGAACTAAGCCCCTGCATAATTAAACTCTCCTTTCTAAACAGTGGCCACTTGTTTAACCAACAATATAATTTTAAAATGTGCATTCCCTTAGGGTAGAGTTGGAAAGCTGATAGTATGTAAACAAGATGTCATGCATTCTAATTAAACAGGCCATTGTTCTAAACTCTAAGTTTTTTGCCTGGAAGAAAGGAAATAAATAAACCACTATTTAAACAGAAGGAATATGCTGGCAGAGAAGGATAGTGTTTCTGTATGGAATGAATTCTTTTGGGTTCTAAGGGAAATATTCTTATATATTCTGCTTTTTTTGCTTGAGCTATTGAGGAAGGAAGATAAATAGTAACCTTCAATGGAGAGAAAGAGAGGGAGAAGTTCTGGATTCCACAGGGTAAGGAAAAATGAAACTCTTGCAAGAGGGGAAATATCTAGTAAGAATTTATCTGGAGACACATCAGAAGGGAAAGGAAAGTGTGGGTGGCTTTTTTCCATTAATATAAAAGTATGGGTTGCTTTTGTTCTTCCAAATGCTGTTGCACTCAAAATGCCAGAAGCCCCTGCAAGATGGCCAACAGTCAAGGAAAAACAATGTCTCATTTATTTCATTAGAGCAGGGATTCTCAACCTGCGGCCTGTGGGCTGGATGCAGCCCGTGAAGCCATTTAATGCCCCCACCGCCTCTACCTGTGCTGACTCATCCAGGCAAGCATGGTTGCCGCATGGTGGCACTACACAGAGAGTCTTGTTCGAGGATAGTCCAGATGTCAAAGTCCAAAAGGCAAGCTGAGATCAATTTACTGGTAGTCCAAGTCAGTAGTCCAACCCAAAGAGTGTCCAGGGGGATTATCAGAGTTGACAAAAAAGTCAGGGTCATAGCAGGCAGGTCAGGGTCTAGTCAGGCAGTCTGGAGTCAAGCCTCCAGGGTGTCAGTCTTCACACAAGAGTTGTACCGATGCTGGCAGGCTTCAAGAAGCTTGCTTATAAGCATTCCAGCTAATCGGTATCAGCTGGGAGCCTTCTTTGGCACTTTGCTCTTGCCTGCCTGCGTCTCAGGTGTAGCTGTTTTCTGGACCTCTCCCTGACTGAGGGCTGATCACTGCCAGAGCCAGACTCCTGATCTGACAGGTCAGCTGCTGGGAAAACAGACTTGGGCCAGGCGCAAGCTGAGATCCCTGGCTCAGGGTATCCTTGGGCTCTGGTACAGACATAACTGAGCTGGGCATAGGGTGTGCCCCCTGATCCAGGTCCTCTTTGGAGTCGGAGGAGGGCTGGATCACCATACCACCACACCAGGAAGTGCCATGTGGTGGAGAAATGGCAAAATGACTGTCCGGCCCCCCAAGCTGTCTGAGGGAGCGTGACCTGGCCCTTGGCTCATACCTGTCAACCCGTGGCTCCGGAAAAACGGGACCTGCGCACATCACTTGTGCGCAGGTTGCTTTCCACGCATGCATGGAAGGATTTTACCCCTTCCACGCATGCGTGGAAGTGCTACGCCGCTTGCACAGCCCCTACACAAGCAGCGTAGCGCTTCCGCTACGGGTTATGTCAGTCGACGTCAAATTATGGGGTTTTCCTGGCCAAATCGGGATGGTTGACAGGTATGCCTTGGCTTAAAATGGTTGAGAACTCCTGCATTAGAGCTTCCTTCTGAGTAACCACTTGGAATTGTACCATAAATATTCTTAGGAGTGTGTATCTGTATGTGTGTGTGTGTGGTGTGTGTGTGTGAGAGAGAGAAAGAGAAAATATTCTTATGACCTGTTCTATATTCAGACCTGAGGAAGAAGGAAACCTAACAGCAGTTCAGCTATGCCAAAAATTGGAAAGAGTTTTATTAGCTCCATTAAGAATTCACAGGATGGTCATGCTGTGCAATGAGGGGAAGTCTTAGCCCCTTTTTGTTCCATCATAAATGAAGGAAATGCTCCTGGAAACCATCATATTGGGCCCACCGGCAAAATGAGAGGAGGAGGAAATCTGATTCCCAACGTTCATGGATGGACTGGCTGTGTAGACACACCTTGTCCATATCCTCAAGGCTGTGGCAGTCCATTGCAGTCCTGGTGTTAAATCCTGCATGTTGCACTTCATGTGTGCTCCGAGACAATTGTGTGTGGGTCACTTCATGGCAAGCTGGGTTTCACCTTAAGCAAATTCATGCCAGTAACATTTTTCCTGCTTCAGGGGGGGAAATGCATTCTCGGATACAAGTTGCAATGAAATGAAGGATCTGTAAAGAGGAAGTTTTATAGTTCAAGACTTCTTACTTGCATGGAAGGTGCAGTAGTTAAACTGCTGTACTGCAACCAAAATGTTGTGAGTTCAAGCCTGATCAGGATTCAAGGTTTACTCAGCCTTCCAAACTTCCAAGGTCAGTAAAATGAGTACACAGCATGTTGGGGGCAAAATGTTAATTAACTTGTGAACTGCCGAGAGAGAGTCCACTAAGTGCTAAGTGTGATTGCTTAGCTTAGCTTTTATATGAGCTGGAACCTGTCTTGTCCAGATGTGTTTTTTTCATTCAGAAAGCAATAATAGGTCAGGGGTTCTCAGCCTTTTCAAGCTGAGGGCCAGATCACCTTCCCTCAGGCAGCTTCAGGGGCCAGATGGATAAATATGGATGTTTGGGATTTAAATTTAGCAGGATAGTATTCATTTGCAGCACCCATTAATCTCAATTGGCTAAATGATTATATTAAGGTTTCCCTTGCTTGAAAGCCAGTCATATCCGACTCTAGGGTGCAGTGCTCATCTCTGTTTCAAAGCCGAAGAGCCAGCGCTGTCTGCTTCTGTAGACGTTTCCGTGGTCATGTGGCAGGCATGACTTGACACCAGAGCGCACGGAGCGCTGTTACCTTCCCACCGAAGTGGTCCCTATTTATATTATATTATATTATATTATATTATATTATATTATATTATATTATATTATATTATATTATATTATATTATATTATATTATATTATATTATATTATATTATATTATATCCTTTGGATTTCACATTTTTTAAAAAAAGTTAGCATTTTATCTTTAATACAGGAAAATACTGAATATCCCTTTTCACAGTGTGTGTGTGTAGAATGGGTCTTTTTGTTTTTTGATTGCTAGAATAGAATGTGTGCTTTACTGTAAGCATGCATATGCAAACATATTTAAAACTAGAATATCTAAAAATAAATTATTTTTCATAAGCATAAAGTAGCACTCATTAGGTTTCCAGGCTGTTTCAGTTTTAGTTATCTGACATTATATTCAAAGACAGCTGGAGGAAAAACAGAAGCTCACTATACGAATGTATTCAATGACCCATAAAATCTAACAATATTCAGCACAATTTAGATTAAATTTAAACCAGCTTTTATGAGCTCCAGTTTTACCTAGTTGTAACAGTGAGAGACTTGTCAAAAACAAAAATCAGACCAATGAAAACAATCCATGGTACACCTATGTTTTTAACAGAGCATAGTTTGCTAGTTCGCTTAACAAAAGTAAAAGTAATCAAGCAAAAGAATTTAATTTAACTTGACAATCAAATTAATGTTGCTTGTGACACTAATTTTTTCTGATTAAGGCCTGTACTAAGGCCTTGTCATTGTCATCAAGTAGTACATTGTTCACAGGAGTTTTGATAGCTTTATAAACACCCTAGAAGTATCTTGGCAAGCACTGAAATTATTTATGATGTGATAGAGATTTAATTCAAATACCTTATTTTGAAAAGTTGTATGCAGTTAATACAATATGAAAGCCATTACAGGAGAGCAGAGGCAGCCATCAATAATGGAACAAATAAATATGTATTAAACAACTCACTTGAAAACAATGTCATTACAAACAAAGCATTATCCTTCCTGCAGTTTAATCTAGTCATCCGTATTAATAGAATCAACATCTCTGGCAAGATATATAGTAAAGTTAATGTTCACTGCACTGGGGAGTTAATCTATTGCTATCATTCATGTGGATAACAGGGCTGAGGTGGATCAAGTGGCTAAGATGCTGACTGAGAGGCAGCAGGTCAGCAGTTCGATACCTGAATACTGCAGGAGAGAATGATCTCTCATCTTTGTCCCAGTTCCTGCCAACCTAGCAGTTCGAAAGCAAGAAATTGGAAGTAGATAAATAGGGAATGTAGTGTTCCATGCACTCCAGTGTCTAGTCATGCCTGCCACATGACCATAGGTACACAGAAGTGGCCAAACGGAGTGGCAATGTTCAAAGATAGGAAATCCGTTTGAGGCTTGAATATGTAATAATAGGTAATATAATATAATGTTTTATTCTTAAGTAGTATATTTTATTAATCTTGTAGTTAATATATTCAGAATATTCCAGTACAGCAATACAACAAGTCCAATACATTGTGAAAGTCAACCGGTATGCAGACTCTTACGGACTCTGGCTCTTCAGCTATGAAACACAGATGAGCGCTGAACCCTAGAGTCGGATACAACTGGCTTGCAAGCAAGGGTGACCTTTACCTATGTGGAGACTGATCTACCTCAAACAGCCATTTGATTCTCTCTGGTTTAACCGAGTCATATATGTTTCCAATAAAATGAGTTTGCAAAAGCTTAGATGCCTTGTGGCATGTCTTAGTGGTATCACAGTTTTAAACCCAACCAGTGAGTTTAAGTTTCTATTTAAGATTTTGAAAGCATTTTCTGTGCACTAAAATAATATGTCTGAAATCCCCTGAAATAGCAGCTTGAGTTGTCCTCAGATATAAAGCAAAGTGCTGTTCTGTCCTACTTCCAACTGCCCTTTACCATCCTTTCTCCCTTATCATTATCCCCTCGCCCTTACTTCCCTGCCTTGTCATTACATCCCCTTGCCACCATTTCCTGCCTTGCTTGAGAAAAAGGGTGGTGGAAAGGCTCTGTGTCTGAATAGGACACAGAATGGCACTGTCCTTTACAAGGTTGACCACCCATACATAGTTGGCTCATAGGAGACCCTCCTTGAAGCTAGATATTCTGGGTAGAATGTTAAAGGTGAATGTACTAGTGGGACGGGCAATCTCCCAGAGGTTCCTAGCTTTCTGATGACTCTTCAATCCAGACATTTGGGTAACTTGCTTACTGTTCAGAACCAGGGCCACAGCCAGGGGATGGCTTCACCCACCCTGAGTTAGCAGTCCCCGTCCCTCCCCCCTTCAAACTCCCGGCTGCGTATATATTGTATATGTGAAATATACACTGGTCTATACACTGTTTTAATCCTGGAAAACAAAAAGAAAATGAATAGAAGTTGCCTGAAAGAGAGTAAATGGCTGTATTAGGTCCCTTGTATGTGCAGATGAATCATAGAATAACTGAGTTGGAAGGGACCTTTTTTAAAACAAGCCCCCACTGCTAAATGTGGGAACACAAATCAAAACAGATCTGATACATGGTTGTCCAATTCACTCTTGAATGCTTCCAGTAATATAAAGTTATAGTGAAATAAATTTGCCTAATGTTAACCTAGCAGTTGGAAACCAAGAAATGGCAAGTAGGTATATAGACACCACTTTGGTGGGAAGGTAAACAGCATTCTGTGCACTCTAGTGTCTAGTCATGCCTACCACATGTCCATGGAAATGTCTGCAAACACAGACAGTGCTGGCTATTTAGCTATAAACAGAGATGAGCACTGAACCCTTGAGTCAGATACAACTGGCTTTCAAGCATGAGCGACCTTTCTCTTTATGCTCAGGCAGCAAAGAATTGTGGAATTTCATTGTGCAATTGATAAGATGGTTCCCACAGTGTTTGTTGCACAATGTATCTGCCCAAGTGCTTTCTGGATAGCACTTCTATGTTGGTACTATTTGTTAGTTTGTGAGTGAGTGTTGTAGCAGTCTGAGTTGTGATGAGTCCAAGAAAGAAGACTATACACCAGGCTTGCTAAAATCAAACTGGTATATTAACATTTACAGTCCAAGTAAATAAACATTACATTCAGCATTATTCTGCTCTGCTCTGCTCTTCTATGCAGTTTGTGCTTCTGCTCTGCAAGCTCTGCTAAAACAAGCTTTGTAAGCAACTTCCATTTATACAGGAAGCAAAACACTTAAAGTTACAATGTATCTTATTAACTGTCAATCACAGCAGAGCTGAGCTAGATGATAGCTTGCACCTGTTCCTTATTAACTGACCTCAGCCTGACCTTTTTATCTCTGCACTTTGCCTCACTAACTATAAGCATATTATTGACACTGTTGTAGCTACCATCTGTGTAATACTGGATTATGTCCAAGTAGCTGTTGACTACATCCACTGTGTCAAGACATTTATTTTTTCAAGCACAACGTGAGTACTTTGTTATATACAGTACTTAGAAGAAAGCAAAATAACTGACAACTCATAATATATGTTTGGTCAATAAGAGTCGACTTTTTGGGACACAAATTGCACAAGCTAGTCATGCAGTTTAACTATGAATCAGGAACCGTGTTTTGTTGTGTGTGCTTACCAAATAATAGATATAAATTCAGATGCTGATAAGAGCAGTACAACCAATTTCCTGATGTTTTAATCATTCTGAAAGAGGGACGTTGCACAAAAGTCCATGACTAGATACTGCTGCCATTTACAAGTTTCAAAATAGGTTTTATGCTGGGAGAGGTTGCTATGGTTTTTGCTCCCCTACTCAGAATAGCAACCATATAGTTGGTATAATTTTGAATTCTAATTTTCAAAATATTTCATCCTGCTATCTTGGATCTGCTGGGAATTCCTCCTAAAATATAAATAATTTATCTGTTCACAATATTGAGGAAAGTATCTCAAGAGACCTCTTCTAGTCTACTGCTGTTTCTACTCTCCTCTCACCAGTGAAGTGACAGAGTCAAATTATTCCACCACATATCCATGATTCATCTTCGTTTCAGTACTCTAAAGGGAAGGTACAACAGTCATGGAGGCAGAAGAGGCCATGCCAGATGGACTGGCTGTGAAGACGTGCCTTGATAATATCCTCAAGGCTGCGGCAGTCCTTTGCAGTCCAAGTGTTAAATCCTGCATGTCTTATTTCATATGTGCCACAGAAGATGGCTCCATGATCATAGTGTATGGGTCACTTCATGGCAAGCTAAAACAAATTCACACCAGTGACATTTTTCCTGCCTCAGGGGGAAAAATGCATTCTCAGATACATGTTGCAGTCGTCGACGACGATTGGTTTGGAGAGAAGAAAAAATATTTTTCCTGCCTCTTTACAAAGGAGCAGGGAAAGTGTTTAATTTAAACATCCAATATCAGAAGTTTACTTTTCAGCTGCAAGCCTCCATTATTAGCTGTTCCCAGAGTCCATTATTGTTTTTTTTTTAAAGTAGAAGAAACTCAGGATGGAAATGCAGCACTTCAGCATTTGTGAAATGTATTTATGAATAGAATGGCCCATAAGAGTTCAAAAGAGCAGGCTAAATGCCCATCCCACATACACATTATCTGCATTATTATGCATTCTACTAGGAACTTAACTGTCTAGTACAGGGGTGCCCAAACTACTGCCCGAGGGCCCAATTAGGCCCCTGCATATCATTAATGCGGCCCACAGTGAGTACCTGGGGTCACTGCGGACTGCCCCTCCACCATCCCCCACTGCCTGACATCAGCAGCGGTGGCAGCGGTGGCAGCGGTGGCAGCTGTGGCAGCGGTGGCGGCGATCACGCTTTGTCCTGGCTGCTCCGAGCAACCTCTTGCTTGTTCCCATCCCCTCTGCAGCCTCCCACCTGTATGAGGGAGTTGTCTGGCCCATGGCACAAAAACTTTGCAAACTCCTGTGCTAACCCTTAGAATTTACACAAATCTTCTTAAATTTGTAGACATTTTCATAAGTATTATCTCACCTTTGATTACATCATCCCTATAAGGCAGACTGGTATTATCTGCCATTTGCAGCTGTAGGAAGATGATGATGATTACAGTGGTAGTGACAGCAAAAGAAAAAAAATGCTGGCTTGTCCTTGGATGTTTTACCAAATTCATGAATTGAGTTTTTAGTCTCAAATTTCAGCCTAAACCTTAAAGCTCTGGAGCCCAAAAATTATATACATAAGTGGAGCCAGCCCACTTCACCCAGATCAATATCTGTTGTATTCAAAGCCAGCCATGTTATTTTCACACATTCTATAGAGTCCCTTAACCCATTCATGAAATTAAAATCCAGCGATTCTAACAGTTTTCCTTTCTGTCATGACACTCAGAAATTGCTGTCTCAGATGACAGACTCACTTTGTTTAATGCTGGTGGATTTTTTAAATCTGGAAGTCTAATAAGTTTAACAAGTTTGAAGTGGGAGCAGTGCTGTCTAACTCTTCCTGCCTTTTATTTCAATATTTACTCTACAATTCAGGAAAACTACAGAATCATTCAGAAAGTCAGTGATAAAATGAATGAGCAGGGTTACAAAGAATGGGTGGTAATGAAGAGAATAGCTAGTTCACAGTTATACTTAAATTTATATCACCTAAATGCAAGACCAACATGCTCAAGTGGGGGCTGTTTGAGGACAACAACAATTCATCTGCCAATTCATGCCAGAAACATGCACTGATGAGGACTTACTGTAAGTTTGGGCAACAACAAAGCAAAAAAAGTGGCTTCATTTTGGCAGTCCTGGGTTTGATCAGGACATGAAAGAAGAAGTTATACTTAAAAAGAGAAAAAGTCTTGCTGAGTGCAGAAGTCAACAGCAAGCAAAAAGTTACTTTCCAATGTAGTAATGCTTATTAGTTAGGACCCATGTTAACCCCAAAATCATATATAACATTATTTAATATACACGGATTCCAATCCGGTGAGGCAGAGAAAAGTCGCTCAGCTTAGCATTTTCTCTGGAGGTTGATGATACGCTCTCAAGCTCATAATAGTCCATTTCTCATGGATCACAACGTGGAGGAATCTGTAACTGATTAATGCAGGACAAATAGCCTTGCAAGCCAAAGTGACCATAATTCGAACTCTGGCATGGGTTACAACTAATCCTATTGTTTCACATATGCTTTTGTTGATTAACCAGTCATGTTTGTTTGTTTTTCATCAAACCTTTGGCCAGGAAATCCTTGTGTCAATTCTGTTAGTTAATTACAGTCTGTTAGCTATTAAGCAGTAGTAGAAACAACCTGAGGGAGACACTAGTTTAGGAGTGCTAGGAAAATGATTATAAGTATGCCATGTAGAAAATAAAGTTCAAGCCGTCAAACCTGACCTACGATGTGTCTGTCTCGATACCTGTTCTCCTGAGGCCCGAGTCGCAATATTGCAAGCCAAAAACCTTGGAATCATCAAGTAGGGCAACCTTAAGTGAAATAAAGCAGAACTAATACTGAATTCTAAAAGAGGGGGAAGTAGAAGATAGAAATTGTAATATTCTCCGGAAACCATGAAAATGTTGCCTCAAGCTGTATATCTCAGATGTGAATAACACAGAAATCACACACCTTGACATTAAAGAAATGTTATCTTCACATTGTAGCATTGCAAAACACACTGTTTTAAGGGAACTGGATATTTAATTCCCCAAGCAATTATTTTCAACAGAAGACATTAAACCAAATTATTTTTTTAAAATGTTTGGTTAAAGAAAGAAAACCAACTCTCCACTTTAAAGTTCCACTTTGATATTTTGTAAGAATTTTAAGAAAGTGAGCTTGGTAACTACAGCTTTTGGATTGCCTGCAGCTGACCAAGGGTTGGAACATATATTTTCTGAAGACTTCATTTTTCTTCATTTAAGCTGTCTCAAAATAAACCTAGAAACTTTAACGCAAAAATTTGGAGCATTACAACATTTCTCTTCTTATCCCAAGAGCAAGAACATAAACTCTTTCCTTTTCAAGGTTTTTATGCAACATTTGTCTATGTCTTTTTCTCTTTGGAAAGCAAGGTGTTTCTGTGGGTGCAGAGACACATACCTTTGCAGAAAATAATTAGCTGATTGTTAAGAAAACTGCAAATAACTAGTAAAGATAAAGGTCACCCTTGCTCGAGAACCAGTTGTATTTGTGAAATCCCCTCTCACAACTGGAATTCGGAAGTACAGTGGTACCGCATACAACGATTTCAATCCGTTCCACGGGGCTTGTTGTTGTACGAAACAATTGCTATACGATGCATGCATCGTATAGCGATTATCCCTATGGAATGCATCGTACAATGATTTTTTTTCACCAAGTGGTTTTTCCCATTGAAAAATTTGTTCTACGATTTTTTTTCCATAGAGAAAATTGTTATGTGGGACACCATTTCCCCCCAAAACCCAATTGTTACACGATTTCATTGCTATATGGGGCGATTGTTGTATGAGGTTCCACTATACATCGTAAGCTTTTGGCAACCTGACTTGGAAGTAGATAGAACTTCTTTTCACTACACACATATTGTATCTCCCCCCACAACATTTAATAATATACTCAAAGAGATCTCATAAACAGTGAAAGGAACAAGGTGAGAGCACATATGTGAATAGGAGTTACATCACCCAATAGAGCACTATATGAAACCAAGTGTCTGAAATGCTTGGAATCATACTGCAGCTAACCACTGGTCTACAGCAATGGTTCCCAACATGGGGTCCATGGTCCAAAGTGGGACTTCAATTCCCAGAAGCCTAAGTCAGTACATTGGCTGATCAGTGCTTTGGGAAATTGACTTTGGCTTCTGGGAATTGAAGTTCAAAAACCAAAGGTTGGGAAACACTGTACTATGCTGTACAGTGTACTACTTTTCTTCCCCTTCCACTCTCCTTAAGAGGGGATACTATGTACAGGTATGAATGATTTCTTCCTCAACACATGAGCCAATAGTTCCGCTCTTTCCCTCATACTGCCCAAAACTACTTTTTGGTCTCACATTCATTCATTTATTCATTTTTGTGATTTATATTTCCACCAACTCAAAATATTCTGAATGGCACACAAAGAATAAAAACCAGCATCACAGTTAAAAACTCTAAAACCTATAAAAACCCCATAAAAATGACTATCAAAAATTACCCCAACCCTTACCGATTAAAAGAGAGAGTGTGTGTTCTTCCTAGATCAGCCAGCAGGTAGGGGTCACCACGTCCTTGATGCCTCACACCTGCTTTGCCAGCCAGGTTTTTAAGCCTTTCCTGAAGGGCATCTGTAGACGCAACTCAACAGGCAGGAGGTTCCATAGGGCCGGAGCAGACACTAAGAAGGCCCTCTTTCTGGTGCTAGAGAGAGGCACCTCTGTAGCAGATGGAACAATTAGAGAGCCTCTCCAATCTGCTCTGGTGGGATGGGCAGATGCTCTTGGGGTGACATTCCCCACGCATCCCTGAGTGGTTTCTAGTAAATATCTGAGAATACCTGCCCTGGGAAAAAAAACACTGTAGCTTTCTCACATTTTTATTTCCTGACTCCCAAATTAAGGGCTTGTAATCCTCAACCCAGGGTCACAGTGTTTAGTGGTTAAGAGCTTGATGACTGGAAGTTCAGCAGTTCAAGACCCAAGTGCTGCACAAAAGAGTGAGCTCCTGTCGCCTCCACCACCTCCTGCCAATCTATCATGAGTTGGATATGACTAGCTTTTGAGCAAGGGAGACCTTTGATCCTCTACCTATCTACAAAGAATATTACAGCCTCCACATTTCTCCTTAGATTTAAGTTTTTTTCTTGAAAAATGAATTAAATTAGCCATTTATCCTGAATCCCGAAGTCTCTCTCGTTCCTTCTCTCCGCCTGGGCAAGGCAATAGCAACATTTTCTAGACAGAGAATATTTCCATGAAGTTTCGTTCCCCACTAGCCACCATCTACCCAATGGCTTCCAGTCTTTATTCCTATGGCAATTCTTTTCAGCACTGTTTGCAGTGGCATCTGGCAATCTGTGGGGGAAATACTTTCCAAGTATTACAATAGGAAATAGGAAATGGTGAGCTATTGACATTACAATAGCCCAAACCACAGGAAAGTGTACAAAATCTTATATTCCAAGCAATTGAAAAGAGAAAAGGGGACTGGGGAGGAAAAACCTGTTTCTCTTCCTTGCTTGCCTCCACTGTTAAAGCACAATATGAAGTTCAGGTGAGCCATCTAAGTAAGGGCATCTGGAGGAAAAAGGTGGGAGTTTGAGAAGTTATGTGAGACTCAGGACAGGGCGAGGAAAGTAGATCTGGGGAATCCACTGTCATCCAGGAGTTGTTGGACTGTGGATCCCATCAACTCCAGTCAGCATGGCCAATTATCATAAAAAGCAGGTGTTGGTATCTATGAACACCTAGAGCTATGAAAATATCTAACCCAGATTCTTTCAGGAACAGAGAAATGAAAAAAAACCACAACCTAAACGTTAGAGGGATGGGTTTCGATACCCGAGAGCTACACTTGGGGACATGAAAGGAGCATCATTCAGGCATCCTCTAAAAATCCTTTCAACCCAGAGTAATCTCAGGCAAGAAAATACACCCATCGTTAGAATGGGAAACTTTTTAAGTACTGAAAATGCCCTATCGTCGCACCATTAACTTTCATTCCTCCAGTAGCTTACAATCTAGTTTTTTTTTCTGATTTGTCATTCAGGAGTAAGGGACAGTGATGGCTTAGTAGTTAAGACGCTGAACTTGACAACAAAAACGTTTGACAGGTCAGCAGTTCAAGACCCAAGTGCTACATGATGGGTTGAGCTCCCATCTCTGTCCCAGCTCCTGCCAACCTAGCAGTTCAAAAGCAAGAAATGGCAAGTAGATAAATAGGTACCACTTCAGTGGGAAGGTAACAGCATTCCAAGCACTTCAGTGTCTAGCCATGCCTGCCACATGACCACAGAAACATCTGCAGATGCAGACAGTGCTGGCTCTTTGCCTGTCAAAAGATGAGCACCATACCCTAGAGTCGGATATGACTGGTTTTTGAGCAAAGGGCCCCATTCAGGAGTAAGCACAGACTTCATTTGCAAATATGCTCAGACACAAAGGTCTCCGAAAAATCATATTTCAGGACAACGAGATTTATAATAATCATTTCTGTAAAATATAGTTTGACCCTAATTACAGAATGTCTGTATAGATCCAAGTCAATTCAGTGTGATCTAGCGCCCAGAGATAGTTCAGGTTCAATTTGCTCTATAACCCTTTCTGGTAGTACAAAGTATCTGCAAGTAAAATATTATTTTGTTGTTGTTCAGTCGCACAGTCGATTCCGACCCTTTGCGACCCTATGGACCATCGTTCTCCAGGCGCCTCTGTCCTCCACCATCCCCCTCAGTCCTCCCAGTTTTGTGCCCATTGTGTCTACAATACCATCTATCCATCTCATCCTTGGCCTCCCCCTTCTTCTTTTGCCCTCCACCTTTCCCAACATCACGGCCTTCTCAAGTGAATCCTCCCTTCTCATTTGATGCCCAAAGTACTTTAGCCTCATCTTTACTATTTGACCTTCCAATGAGCAGTCAGTGTTGATTTCTTCTAAGATTGACCTATTTGTTCTCCTCGCTGTCCAAGGTACCCTCAAAACTCTCCTCCAACACCACATTTCAAAGGCATCTATTCTTCTGCGTTCAGCTTTCCTAATTGTCCAGCTCTCACATCCGTACATTACCACTGGGAATACCATTGCTTTGACTATTCTAATTTTTGTTTTCAAGGTGATGTCTCTGCTTTTCACTATGTTCCCCAGGTTTCTCATGGCTTGTCTCCCTAGAATCAGCCGCCTCTTTATTTCATGGCTGCAATCTCCATCTGCAGTGATCTTAGATCCTAAGAAAGTAAAATCTGTCACTGCTTCTACTTCTTCCCCGTCTATTTTCCAGGAACTGATCGGGCCTGTTGCCATTATCTTGGTTTTCTTGATATTGAGTCTCAAGCCAGCTTTTGCACTCTCTTCCTTCAAACCGATCAAGAGATTCTTTAGGTCTTCCTCACTTTCTGCCATTAGGGTGGTGTCGTCTGCATATCTCAGATTGTTGATGTTTCTCCCAGCAATTTTGATCCCATATTGTGATTCCTCCATCCCTGCATTGCGCATTATGTGCTCTGTGTATAAGTTGAATAAGCAGGGTGACAAAATGCAGCCTTGTCTTACTCCTTTTCCTATTCCAAACCACTCGGTCATTCCGTGTTCTGTCCTAACTGTTGCTTCTTGGTTCATGTACAGATTTCTCAGGAGGCATATGAGGTGTTCTGGTATTCCCATCTCTTTAATCACTTGCCACATCTTGTTGTGATCCACACAATCAAATGCCTTAGTGTAGTCAATAAAGCAAAAATAAACTTGTTTCTGGTATTCCTTTGTTTTCTCCATGATCCAACGTATGTTGGCAATGTGGTCTCTAGTCCCCCTGCCTCTTCTGAAACCAGCCTGCACCTCTGGTAATTCTCTTTCCACATGCTGCTGAAGTCTATCCTGTATTATCTTGAGCATCACCTTGCTGGCATGTGGGATGAGCGCAATAGTTTGAACATTCTTTGGCATTGCCCTTTTTTGGGATTGGAACATATACTGATCTTTTCCAGTCCTGTGGCCACTGTTTTGTTTTCCAAATCTGCTGGCATATTGAATGCAGTAATTTGATGCCATCATCTTTTAGAGCTTTGAAAAATTCAACTGGGATACCATCATCTCCACTAGCTTTGTTGTTTGCAGTGCTCTTTAGGGCCTTTCTGACTTCACTCTCCAGGATGTCTGGCTCAGGTTCAATTTCTTCATCATTGTGACTATCAGGAGTGTTGAGTTCCTTTTTGTAGAGTTCCTCTGTGTACTCTTTCCATCTTTTCTTAATCTCTTCTGCATCAGCTAGCTCCTTTCCGTCTTTGTCCCTTATCATGGTCATTTTTGCTTTAAATGTTCCCTTGATTTCCCGGATTTTTTTGAAAAGATCTCTGGTTCTGCCTTTTTTGTTGTTTTCTTCCATTTCTTTGCACTGTTCTTTTAGATAGTTTTCCTTATCTCTCCTTGCTTTTCTTTGAAATTCTGTGTTCAGATGATTGTATTTTTTCCTTTCTCCTTTGACTTTTGCGTTCCTTCTTTCCTCTGCTATTTTAAGAGCCTCATCAGACAACCACTTTGCTTTCTTACTCTTCTTTTCTTTTGGTATGGTTTTCTTTGCTGCTTCCTGCATGATGTCCCTCATCTCTGTCCATAATTCTTCTGGCACTCTATCTATTGAGTCTAAGCCATTGAATCTGTTCATCACCTCCACCGTGTATTCTTTAGGGATGCTGTCTAGGTGATATCTGTCTGGTCTCTTTGTTTTCCCTATTTTCTTTAGTCTAAGCCTGAATTTTGCAATCAGTAGGTTGTGATCTGAGCCACAATCTGCTCCAGGTCTTGTTTTTTCTGACTGTATGGAGGTTCTCCATCTTTGGCTGCAGAGTATGTAGTCAATCTGGTTTCGGTGTTGGCCATCTGGTGATGTCCATGTGTAAAGTCGCCTCTTGTGTTGCTGGAAGAGGGTGTTTGCTATGACCAGTGCGTTCTCTTGGCAGAACTCTATCAATCTTTGTCCTGCTTCATTCTGTGTTCCAAGACCGAACCTGCCTGTTATTCCCTCCACTTTTTGATTGCCTACTTTGGCATTCCAGTCTCCTAGAATAATTTGAACATCATTTCTTGGTGTTTGTTCTATGAGGTGTTGTAAGTCCTCATAGAACTGGTCCACTGTGGCTTCATCTGCACCCGTGGTTGGTGCGTATATTTGGATCACAGTAACATTGAAGGGTTTGCCCTGAATTCTTACTGACATCATTCTGTCATTTTTGAGGTTGTATCCCATTACTGCTCTTCTCACTCTTTTATTGACAATTATGGCTACTCCATGTCTTCTAATATTATTATTATTATTATTATTATTAAAATATTATTGGCAATCTGCAAATTGGTTTGTACCCACAGACATGACAGCAAGTGGAGAATTTGCAAACTAATCTGTACACTATTGGAATGTGCTACAAAATTCATCTTCTACAAGTTTTATTTTAAAAGCTTAGAGAAGTTTTGGGAAAGCACTTAATTAATTGCTGCTAAATCCTGCTAAATGCTTAGCCCCAGTGAATAGCAAATGCTAATTATTTAAGAGATTTATGTGATTAACAGTGTAAAGTTAACTTTGAAGCTTAACAACAACAACTAAAACTGCAGGCTCCATGGCATTCCAATTGCTTTTCATATGTTGCCAATTTGATTACAAGAGCCTCCTTTTAATATGCTCTATCTCTGCATTAAACATTACTGACACATAAAAATGTAGACATCAGAGGAACAGAGACCCATATGCATCATGAGATGGCTTATAAAGAAGGGGAATATTTCAGAGCATATGACAGTTGTCAGAATAATAATAATTTCGTGTCAGAAATTATTCTGGGTTGAAAGGATTTTTGAAGAAGAAATTCCACTCAGAGAATGCCCAAATGAGGCTCATTTCATGTCCCCAAGAGCTGGGACAGAGATGGGCGCTCAATCTGTCATGCAGTACCCAGGTCTCGAACTGCCAACTTGCTAGCCTTCCAGCTAACAAGGTGAGATTCTTAACCAGTGAGCCACCACATCCCCTAGGAGTCAGAATGAAAGTAATCTACTGACATTTAAATGCAATGTCTTCTTAAATCCAGAGTCCTTAAATGTTTTTTGTTAAGTGCTGTCAAATCACCTCTTATATATAGTGACCCTATAAATGACATCTCCAAAATGTCCTGTACTCAGTAGCTCTGCTCAGCAATTCTAAATTAGGGCAGGAGTTCTCAACCTTTTTAAGATGGGGGCCGGGTCACACTCCCTCAGACAGCTTTGGGGGCCAGACGGAAGATCCAGGTGAGCCAGTATTTACTTAGATGTGAGTAGAGAAGATAAAGATGATTACCTTTGCTCCATCACTGAGACCTGGTCCCCGCTTGGTCCCCGCTGCAGGTAGGACAGTTATGGTTAACAAAGTTATGAGTTAATAAAGTGGCCCTGAGTTTAATTCCAATAGTGTGTCCGGGGTTAGGGGGGTGCAAAGTATCTGCAAAACTCTCCTCCAGGACCATATTTCAAACAAACTTTGTTTTCCCCTCCTGTCAGCTTTCTTCACCATTCAGCTTTCACACCCATACATAGTGATCAGAAATACAAGAGTGTGTATGACCTTGGTCTTAGTCTCCAGTGATACATCCTTGTATTTGATGATGCTTTCTAACTCCTTTATTACCATACTTTGGAGTCTCAGTTTTCTTATGATCTCTTGGCCGCAGTCCCCATTTGGGTTGACGATTGAACCAAGGTATACAAAATTTATAACTATTTCGATGTCTCCACTGACAACATTAAAGCTTATAGTTCTTCTGTAGTCATGACTACTTTCTGCCTTGCTGACTCCAAAGAGAATGAGGCAGAGGAAGTCTCCATACAGGACCACTGAATGCTCCACTGAGAACTGCTGTGAGTTCAGCCTAAGGAAAAGAAGTGGAGCTTAATAACCGTTGGGGGCATTTAGAGGCAGCATAGACTTCTAGGAGGCCTTTTCTCTCTGTCTGCTGAATTCAAAGAGAGAAGAATTTAAGGGAGATAGACCCCAGAGTGCAAGCAACCAGAGTGAGTGAGAAGTTTGGAGAAGGGAACCCTTTAACAACAATATAAAATACTTACTGTATATCATTTATACATTAGTAGACTTTGTAAATGTGCTCTAAGGCACGGGTTCCCAACCTATGGCCCACAGTCTGGCACTGGCCTGTGGCACCATTTCATGTGGCCCACCGCCACCACCACCGCACCCAGAAGTGGAAGTGGGTGCATTTACGACAGCCATAAAATGTGCCCGCACAAGCATTAACGTGGTTACGTCAGCCGTAAATGCACGCATGGCTGCCATAAATGCGGAAGTGGACACATTTACTTCCGCTTCAGTGTATGCTGCTTTAGAGCACATGAGGTTTTGCTCCAGGCTAGAGAAATCTATGTTAGGTTTGAACCGCTGGCTGTTTATGATTACAAACCAACCAGGTCAGGTAGAAATATCAATGTAAATTAGGTAACAATATGTAGCATTACCACGCCATCACTCCAGGGATGGGAGCCACCTGTGCCTGCCACCCTTGCCACCCCCTTCCGAGCCATGCGTGGCAAGAGGGGAGAAAAGCTAACGCCGCCGCACGAGGGTAACGCACTCTCCTCAGAGCCACACCATCGCTTCAGGGATGGGAGCCACCTGTGCCTGCCACCGCCGCCACCCCCTTCCAAGCCACGCCTGGTTGGAAGGGGAGAGAAGCCGTTGCCACTGCGCAGAGGTCCCCCACTCTCCCCGGAGCCACACCATCGCTCCGGGGATGGAGCCACCTGTGCCTGCCCACGCCCCTGCCCCCTTCCGAGCCACGCCTGGCTGGAAGGGGAGAGAAGCCGCCGCCACCGCACGGAGGTCGCACACTCTCCCTGGAGCCATGCCATTGCTCCAGGGATGGGAGCCACCTGTGCCTGCCACCACTGCCGCCCCCTTCTGAGCCACACCTGGTTGGAAGGGGAGAGAAGCTGCCACCACTGCCACCGCACGAGGGTCCCGGTGGAGGCGAGACCAGCGAGACTGGCCTCAGCTGAGGGTAGCTGGCACAGCAGCCATAAGAAGATCTGCCACTGCTGCTTTGTACCCTCTAGACACTGCCTTGCCCCAGACACTCATCCGCCCTCGCCCGCCCTGGCGGGAGGGTGGAGGCGAGACCATCGGTTCCTGGGCTCCACTCCTGTTAATACTTTAAAAAACTGTTGAGGCAGCAATCTTTATTTATTGATATATTGTAATTTCCCACCTATGTTGTAAATGTTGATATTGTTTGCTGATATATTGTTTTTCCTGATTGTAGATTTTTGATTTATATTGCTGATATTGTATTGTTTATTTACTTTTTCTATTACTGTATTGTAACTTGTACATCAATTGTATTGCTTTTGCTATTGTTGTTTTGCCGTTTCGAGTCGCCTTCGGCCCGAGGGAAGTGGAGTACACATAAACCTATGAATGAATGAATAAATAAAGAAATAAAGGAACTGGAAATCTCCCACCAGCTTATGCTCTATATAAAAAGTGTAACATCTTCTGTTACAAATCAGGTTTTATTTTGAAGGTGGAAAATAGATCAAAGTTCAGGATCGCAGAAATAGAAAAGGAACATTTTTGCATTTTCTACTTTCCCTGGATAAAATAATAAAAGTATATCTATCTGTATTTCCTGGCATAGCCAGTTAACAAAAGCAAGATTACATGTTTCTACTGTTCTATTCACAAGCAAGCATGCTAACTCCTGTCTCCACCTGCTCTTTGGAACATGCACACTCTAATAATCATGCCATATCTTCTACAACATTCTAAGATAACCAAACCCATTTTTCGTCTTTCATTCCACCTCTTCCTGTAGGTTATTCAATAAGTCTTCACTTTCAATGTCCATCATACATACTTCCGTTCTCACAGTTTCAGCTTGTTATGACCATCTTCAAGGGGAAGGAATCTGCACCTGGCTTTGAAGGACATGTTTCAGCTATATTAAAATAATATTGAATATTTAAGAATAATTCAGGTTGATAAGTGTTACATAAGAACATAAGAACAGCCTTGCTGGAACAGGCCACAGCCCATCCAGTCCAGCATTCTGTCTCACACAGTGGCTCACCATTTCCTTCAGGGTATTCCCAAGGAGATGCCTTCACCTGCTTAGGATTCCCTGGAAATGGCATTGAGAGATATCCTGCCTATCTCTCCAACCCTGAGGTTGTCCTTAAGTATCCATAATTATACCCATTGATACCCTTGTCCTCCATGAACTTGTCTAATCCTTTCTTAAAGCTGTCAAGACTGACAGCTGTCACCACTTCTTCTGGCAGGGAGTTCCATAGACCAGTAATCCTCTGGGTGAAAAAGTACTTTCTCTTATATGTTTGAGAACTAGTACCCAAAAATTTCATGGAGTGTCCCCTAGTTCTAGTGTTATGCGATAGGGAAAACAGTTTTTCCTTCTCTACTTTGTCCACACCGTGCATGATTTTATAAACTTCAATCAGGTCACCTCTTAGATGTCGTCGTTCAAGAGTGAAGAGGTCCAACCGTTGCAGCCTCAGATTGTAAGGAAGGTGTTCCAGTCCCCTAATCATTCTGGTTGCCCACCTCTGCACTTTTTCCAGCTCCATAATATCCTTCTGGAGGTATGGCAACCAGAACTGTACACAGTATTCCAGATGGGGCCTCACCATAGATTTATAAAGTGGCAAAATGACACTTGCTGACTTATTTTCTATACCCTTCCTAATATCCCTAGCATTGAGTTTGCTTTTTTCACTGCTGAGGCACACTGGGTTGACACCTTCATTGAGTTGTCCACCAGGACACCAAGGTCCCTTTCCTGGTTTGTCGCAGAGAGTTCAGACCCCATCAGTTTATAAATGTAATTGGGGTTCTTTGCCACAACATGCATCACTCTGCACTTGAAGCTCATTTGCCACTGTTTTGCCCACTCCCCCAGTGTCAAGAGATCCCTCTGGAGCTCCTCACAATCTCTCACAGTTTTCACTACCCTGTATAATTTAGTGTCATCAGCAAATTTGGCTACCTTGCTTTTTACTCCTACCTCTAGATAATTTATGAAGAGGTTGAAAAGCAGGGGTCCCAGTACTGAACCTTGGGGTACCCCACTCTTTACTTCCCTCCACTTGGAGAAGTGTCCATTTAGTGCTACCCTCTGTTTCCTGTCCCTTAGCCAGTTGCTGATCCAGGACAAGACCTGTCCCTTTATTCCATGACTGGTAAGTTTATTCAAGAGCCTTTGGTGTGGGACCTTGTCAAAAGCCTTTTTAAAGTCCAGATAAACAATGTCAACTGGATCCCCCTTATCCACATGCTTGTTGACACTCTCAAAAAATTCCAACAGATTAGTGAGGCATGATTTGCCCTTGTAAAAGCCATGTTGGCTCTCCTTTAGCAGCGCCTTCTCTTCTATGTGCCTATTAATTCTATCTTTTAGGATGGTTTCCATCACTTTACCTGGGACACATGTCAAACTGACAGGTCGGTAATTTCCTGGATCACCCCTGGATCCTTTTTTGAAAATTGGTGTTACATTCGCTACCTTCCAGTCATCAGGCACAAAGCCTGATTTGAGGGAAAGATTATTTATTTTGGCTAGGAGATCAGCAATTTCATCTTTAAGTTCCTTGAGAACTCGTGGATGGATGCCATCTGGTCCTGGTGATTTGTTAGTGTTTAGTTTAACAAGACATGCAAGGACCTCCTCCCTGGTTGTTTCTATCTGGCTTAATTCTTCGGTTTCCCTCCCTATGAAGATAGGCTCTGTTTTGGGCATGTGGTCTCTGTCTTCTTCAGTGAATACTGAAGCAAAGAATTCATTGAGTCTCTCTGCAATCTCTGTTTCCTCTTTAATTAATATAGTGTTGAATTAATATAGTAGCATTGTCTCATATATACCAGAGGATGTTATTTTCTATGGCCTGTAAAAGATAAAGTGTAAAAACATAAGCTATTTATGGTTGCAGATATCCCATTAGCTCATGAGTGTGGAGGAAAACAGGAAGCTATGTAAACAAAAGTGTATTGTGTTGTCACAGGGAAATTTATTATGGTGAGAATATAGAATCGTAGGAACATCGTTGTTTGTGAGAATCTTAATTTGGAAATCTGCATGCCCTTGCCCTATGCCTATAAAAACTGTGTTTTTTGTAGTCAGTGCGGCATTCAAAGAATATCATCTATTGGATATGCCCCCAGCTTATTTTACTTGATCAAATAAACTAAGGTGTATTAAAGCCAAAACCTCTGATCCAGAACTTCTATTGGGAGATGTTGGTCTGGGTATAAAGATATGAATCAACAGACATATACACAAACTTTCTTCACATACACACACACACACACACCTGCTCTGGGAGCAAAGAACCAGTGACCATTTCAACTCACTAAAAGCAAAGCCTCCATTTTGATTCATTGCAAAAGGACTGTATGGGATGACTTTGAACATCCTGATCCAAAACCACATTGATCTTCAAAAAACAAGAACAGCCACTTTGAATTGTGCCCAGCAATGAATGGGAAATCAATACAGATGAAACTGTGGTGTGATATAATAAATTTGCTTGGTCCTCAGCTGTGTTCTTTACATTAAGAGGCAAAAATCAAGGTCAAAATACTTTGAAATGTAGGACACTTCACTTGATCAACAATAGCAGTAAACAGGAGAGTGCTAGCTGAAAGAGATTAAATTGTGCCTGCAGCCAGAGTGAACACAAACTCCTTAGGCAGTCTATTGAGGTTGGTATGCCATAATGGCTTCATGCATATCTAAAATCATGCATAAGGAGATACTGCAGTCTTGTAAGCCTGCAGAGTTAATTGTCTTTTCATTTCATTCCAATAAAAGATCTTTATGCCAATAAAAGACCTTCATTTTTTCCTGATAAACCAGCATAAAGCTTTTTTTAAGTTTTGGAGCCTTCCAATTGTCAAATACTACTAGTAGCACTTATGCAATGTTATTGTAGTGCCTGCAATCATGAGAGAGAATGGTCCTTGGAAGACATTGATTAAACTGGTATGCATGTGTGTGAAAGAGAAAGAGGTTAAACTGTCTAAAATTATACAAGCAGATTAAAAGAATGCACACACACCTTTTAAACACTTAACCAGTTATATTAAACTGAACTAAACCACAGCTATCTATAATCATGTAATATATGCCCAGCATGCCCAGGATCTTAGTACATTAATAATAATTTCATATCAGAAATTATTCTGGGTTGAAAGGTTTTTTTGCAGGAGAAACTCTGCTCAGAGAATGGCCAAATGAGGCTCCTTTCATGTCCCCAAGAGCTGGGACAGAGACGGGTGCTCAGTCCGTTATGCAGTACCTGGGTTTCAAACTGCCGATTTGCCAGCCTTCCAGCTAACAAGGTGAGTTATTTATTTATTTATTTGTTTTTCACGCTTATATACCGCCCACTCAGGTACAACCCAACTCAGGGCGGTTTACATAGCGGACAGTAAATACATAAAAAGACACATGATAAAACAAAGTTAAAAGTTAAAAAAACCACCCCTAAAAGGTGCGCAAGTACCGAAGGGACCTTGGGGGAAGGCACACTTCTCTATACCACCCACCCAACGGTACGCCCATCCCCACCCGCACCCCAAACTTGGCCCACCAGCCAGGTCTTTAGTTCCTTCCTAAAGGGCAACAACTCCGTCTGGAGATGCAGTTCCACAGGCAGGAGGTTCCAAAGGGCCGGTGCGGACACGGAGAAGGCCCTCCTCCTTGTGCCAGAGAGGCAAGCCCCCCTGGCTGATGGCACAATTAGAGAACCCCTCCGGTCCGCTCTGGTTGGATGGACAGATGTCCTTAGGGTGATGCGGTCTCTGAGATACCCTGGCCCACTACCATGTAGGGCTTTAAAGGTAAAAAACAGCACCTTGAATTGCACCCGGAGACAAACTGGTAACCAGTGCAGCCCCCGAAGCAGTGGTGAGGCATGGGCATAACGTCCATACCCCATCACCACCCGGGCTGTGGCATTCTAGACCAGCTGCAGCCTCCGAATGGTCATCAAGGGCAGCCCCATGTAGAGCGCATTACAGTAGTCTAGTCTGGAGGTCACCAGAGCGTGAGTGACCATGAGCAAAGAGTCCCAGTCCAGGAGCGGGCGCAACTGGCGAATCACCCGAAGTTGGGCGAAGGCCCTCCTGGCCACAGCCACCACCTGTTCTTCTAGCAGCAGCCACAAATCCAGGAGGACCCCCAAGTTGCACACGGGTTGGTCTGGGGCAAAACATCCCCATCCAAAACCAAAGATGGTAGCTCCCGGGATAACGCAGGACCCCCTATCCATAGCCACTCAGTCTTGCTAGGATTCAGCTGTAGCCCATTTGCCCCCATCCAGACCCCAACAGCCTCCAGACAGCTGGAAAGGACTTTGACTGCATCACTGGGGTCCCCACGGGCCGAGATGTACAACTGTGTGTCATCCGCGTACTGGTGGTACCGCACCCCGTGGGAACGGATGATCTCACCCAGCGGCTTCATGTAGATGTTACATAGGAGAGGAGAGAGTACCGAACCCTGAGGCACCCCATATTTTGGGGGGCCTAGGACTCGACCTCTCACTCTCCAACCACACCGACTGGGTCCGGCCCCTCAGAAATGAGGAAAACCAGGACCACACCGTGCCCTGGATCCCCAATCCTTGGAGCCGTTCCAGAAGGATACCGTGGTCAATGGTATCGAAGGCCGCTGAGAGGGACAGATGACCACCATCCCGCTCTCGCCAGAGATAATCCATCAGTGCGACCAATGCAGTCTTCATCCAGTACCCCTGCAGCTGACGTGCCACTGCCTTCTCCAGAACCTTCCCCAAAAAAGGAAGGTTGGAGACAGGTCTGTAGTTGGTTAGGATTGCTGGATCGAGAGATGGCTTCTTCAGGAGGGGGAGCACCAGAGCATGTTTCAGCAGTGCAGGAAACATCCCCTCTCGAAAAGACCACTGAGCCGCCACCGCCCCTTGGTACATTGAATCCATTATTGTCAGTTGTTATTTGAAATGGCTTCCCTGGTGATTCCCTGGATTTAATCTGGAGTGTTGTGTATTCAAAGTGTGTGACCTATCATTGAGATATGATCCTATGTGGTGGCATTACAATGACAATCAAAGGCATGTTCATGAGGAGTGGGTATGCTTAGGCATATAACGTGAAAATAAATAGTAAATGATAAGAAGACCATTAGGAGGAGGAAGCATTAATACGTATTGAAATAACTCATATCACGTTGTCTATAAGATGGTGTAACCAGGCCTCTAAATCCATCATGCATGCACACATTGAAAAAATGCAAACAGGGATCACAAGATTATTTCTCCTACCCTATATCATCAACATATGTGTCATTCAATCCCATTTTTTCTCACTGACCCCATATATTGAGGACTTATGAAGGAGCTTCACATATGAAATGATGTATAAATGGTTAAATGGCTAAAATCTTCTTGCTTGATTATGCTACTTTAGTACAAACAGCATACCATTTGGGAAGCAAACTGCCTTAAATTGAGACAGAACAATAGACATGATCTGTTCCATACTGAATTGTGTGACTCGGCATACAATTGAGAACTATCTATTCTACAATTATTTCTGAACTTGGGACAATTTGGCTCCATGTTATGTCATTTGTGTAGTTACACAAGACGATTTCAGCCAATGTTTCTCTATCAGCCTTCTAAACCAGAACACAAATTACAATGAAATCCCACTGAAAGACCAGAGTTATTATGTCTCCATGTAAATGACTAATTTTAACCACTAGTGAACAGAGTGGAAACCTGTGGCCTCCACAAGGCAATAGAGGCCAACTCACAACAGCTTCCTTTAGATATTGGGGGTTGGAAGCCAAACCATGTGAAGGTACAAATGTTGGAGGAGAATAGCAGTAAACGTCAGTGACTAATTTCATAGAAGTGATGAATGCACTTTAATTTTACTCCAAACTATACAAGAGGTATTGAATGTGCTGAACCCTATCCCCAAAATTCAGAGCCTTTAATCAAGTTTAGATTCTACTGTGCTGATATACTGACATCTTTTTCCACCCTCAGCTAACTGCATGCCATCAAGAAGCTCCATTTTTGTGTGTCCCCAAAATTTGACAATTACTTTTAAACTAGCATCAATATTGATGCTCTCTTTAGCAATCATGTGTTAGAACCATGTATAGAATTGCCATCTGAGAACTGGTCTAATCTCTTTACAAGTTTTCTATGAGAATTCATAAGTACAGGTTTGGAGCCAATATGAAATTTGTAGTCTTCCCAGACACATTCCTTTGTGTAAAATATGACTAGCTGACATTGTGCTCAAATTTAGCAATGTAAGTGCCAGCATATTTATATACATAAATTTGAGGATTTAGAAAAAAAACACCCAAAAAAACAAGCGTTAGACCTCCAGATTTCTAAATTAAAAATGAAATTAATCACAGCTTATAAAATAAAACTGCATGCATTATTTCTTTTTGCCATCTGTCTAACATTCTTTTCCCCTTCAACTAACCTGTGAGAGATTAATCCCTGGATCTACGGATCTTGGGACTGTGGTTTGTATTGGCACAAAAGAGCCATATATACACAACATAGATGTTACAGCTAAGTGTCATGGGAGTGATATATACAATGCAACTGCTCTGCTAGCAAGTCATTTCTATGACAATTTTGACTTTAGTCATTTTTCAGCTTGAAAGTGTCCTGAGCCAGAGAAAGATTTTGTACAATCCGTAGTATGGAAGTACAGTGGTACTTCATACAACAATTTTAATCCATTCCAAGGGGCTCATTGTTGTATGAAACAATTGCTATACAATATATGCACTGTATAGCAATTTTCCCTATGGGATGTATTGTACAATGATTTTTTTGCTAAGTGGTTTTTCCCATTAAAAAATTGTTGTATGATTTCCCCCCCCCCCAAAAAAAAACCAACACCCCCTAATTGTTATGCAATGTCGTTTCTATATGGGGCAATTGTTGTATGAGGTTCCACTGTAATGTGTTACAAATAACCATCAATAAGTAACCATCAATAAATAACTGTGGGTTTTTTTGTGGGGGTGGTGATAACAACACAATTTAAGTGTATGTCAAAAGTAATTTAACAAGTGGGAATAACACATGTATGTGTGTATGTGAGTTTGTGCATGAGCAATATTTTATAATAACATTTATTTACTTAGTTCTGGAATTTTTAGAAGCATTTTATGTGGACATCATGATTTATGCTGTTCTTTATCAATGCTAATTATATACTTTAAAAATAATTAAGAATAATGCAAGCGCGGCGCCAAAATGGCCACCGCGCTCTTTGCGGGGGCCCCCACCCGGACGCAGACATCCGGGCTAGTTAGGGGGCGTGGCCACCCCTCTATAAAAGGGGTGGCCACGAGGCAGCCTGGCTGCCATTTTGCGAAGTGACGGAGCTGAGAAGTTCGCTCTGACGCTTCCTTGCTTGCTCGCCTCTTTTTTAAAGAGGCTCGCTCTGCTTCTCGATCTTCGATCAGAGGTTTTCCCTTCCTCCAAACAGCACCTGCTTGGGCCATGGCACCCAAGCGCAAGGCTCAGGCGGCCCCTCAGTCACATCAAAAGGGGGGGCTTGGCCCAACCCCTCTATTTCTCTGGGGGTGCCACCAGGCCAGAGGACTCGGACGGCACTCCTGCAGGGGGGTGGTGGGGTTATCATACCCACTGCCACCAATGAGCCCAGTCTGAGGACTCCGGCGGGGGCGGCACAGGCCTGCTCCCCTGGGGTTCTTACTCCCACTGCTTCTTTGCCCGGCTCGGGGCATAGCGGCCCACTCGGGCACGGTGCGGTTTTCTGCTCCACCGTCCTTCCGGCCCCTCATGGGCCGGATTACTGGGCATGGCCCTGTTCTGGCCAGGGATTATCACATGGGTTTATCCCTCATCAATTACCCGGTGGGCCATCCGGCCCACCTTATCCTGGTGGGTCAGATGCTGTGGATGTTCTCCTGCCCGCATTTCGGCACTGGAGGCATCAATGGACATTGCTCCACCACCTTCGGATGGTGGGCTTGCCAACTCTGTGGTTCCGGCCCAAATGCCGGCCATGGCTGCGCAGCGGGCCGCCAATACGGTTGAGCTGCTGGAGACCATCAGGCCAGCGCAGGCTGGCGCCTCGCAGCTCCCCATCCGGCCTGGACACACAGAAACACAGAGCTCGATGGCCATCGCGAGCTCCGACGCCCACCATGGGCCGGGACCCCCAGTGGAGGCGGCTCGTGGGGGTGCACTGAGTGAGTATCCTGGTCAAATCAGCACACCTGTGACACTAGCTCATAATGCTGGGGGGGGTACAGTGGCCATGGCCGCAACAGGCAAATTACACCCTGGTTCTTACAGGGATGACCGCACCTATGCTTTCCCATAACTTCTCGGGGGTCCGATAGGGCCTATTATGTGTTTCCCCACCCCAATCCGTGCCAACGGTGGCTCTGCCGATGGCCGGTTACTCCATACCCCTGGGTGACCATTTGTCCCGGGCTATTAGCAAGACGATGTGGTGTAGGGAATATATTCACATTTTCCCCCTCCTGCAACGTGAACCTACTGAGGAGGAGATGGAGGGACAGGACGACAGGGACAAGGAGTTGCCCCGTCGCCGTAAAGTGCCTCACAATGGGGCCAATTGGTTACCGGCCTATTGGGTATCCATGGCAGGATATATAAGGGCCCGTCCTGATTTGGTCATCCCAATGGTCCAGTACTTGGACAATATTTACCGGGCTGTGGTTGATTTCCCTGGCCCGTCATGGTTAGCCTATTGCAAAGACCTTAGGATGAGGGAGGCCCTTCACCCTGAGATGCGAGCGACGAGCCCTGCTAGCACTTGTGGCTAATATATATGACTCCTACGTGGCCAACGCCTATGCTCTGTATGGAGAGTCTACTTTCGGGCAACTACGTCTGTGGCTTTCTTTGGGGCTCTCAGATTAAGTGAGCTGCTACCACTTTCAACAGGGGACATGTTTTGCAGGGCACTGGAACTAGAAGATGTGTTGCTCGATCAGGAGTGGGCTCTGGGGAGGTTTCGCTCCTCAAGGGCCGGTCAGTCGGAATAGGGTAGTAGCCTGGTGCTGCCGTATGTTCGGTTGCTCCCTCACATGTGTTTGTGGCAGCGCGTGGTTCACGCCCTGGCCTGTCGTCTGCTACCAAGACGGGTCTCCCCTTACTGAATTACAATTGGTACCCATTCCTTCCGGATGGGGGCCGCATCAACTGCGGCTGCATTTGGGTACCCGGAGCCTGACATGCGTTGCATGGACAGGTGGGGATTTGCGCATTTTTCTCTGTCTGTTCGTCCCCTCGCTGCATGAGTGCCTTGTTCTGCCCTCTATTCTCCCTCCTTATCTTACAGACCCTGTGTGTTTCCGTACACTGGTAGCAGTGTGGCTTGTGGGCCACCATTTATGTGCACTGGGTGGCACAGTAAGCTGCTTCGTCAGAATGGGGACCCCATCTCGGGCTACGCGTAACAGTGAGTATGCAGTGGTATGGTGTGCATGGCATATAGGTGGCGGGAACTGTTGCCATTCCTGATGTCCATTGGGGATGCTGGACTGCCAGATGTTTTAATTCTGCATGTCGTAGGCGGTGATCTTGCACAGATCGCTAGCCTGGAGTTAAAGACTTCAGAGTGCAGTGACCTGGCGTTTCTTTACCAATTATGGCCGTATACACAGTTGCTATGGTCATACATCGTGCCGAGGCACTATTATAGGGGAGGCATTGACCCCCGCGGTTGGACCGCGCCCGGCGGTCAGTGAACAGGGCTGTTGCCTGGTTCCTTATCCAGAATGGCTTGGGTGACAGCCATTTCTCGTCCAGGGATAGGGTTACAGGAATTTAGCCTGTATTCTGGAAATGGGGTTCATCTGTCAGCAAGAGGATGCACCTCTCTTTTGAATAACGTGCAAGAGGGCCAGGTGACTGAATTGTCAGTCAAGGGGGGCAGACCTCTGCTGCGATTTTGGCAATGTTGCCAAGTGTAAGGTGCCTCTCCGAGAGTTGCAGGTGATGCTTGGCCACATCAACTTCGCCTGCAGAGTGGTAACACCAGGCAGTGCCTTCCCCGGACATCTGGGTCACGCTATGGCAGGTCTTTATAAACGACACCGCAGGGTACGGCTGACTATGGGTTTACGAGCAGACCTGTTGGTTTGGCTCACATTCCTGCAGGACTTTCATGCCGTCTCTTTTTGGAGGTCTGAGCTTATGGTCAGCCCCAGTTCCAAGTACGGTTGGATGCCTCTGGCTCCCTGGGGTGTGGGATTTATTTTAAGGACAGTGTGCCTATGGTCATTGGCCCCAGGGATGGCAGGGCACGGATCGCTTACGCGATCTTACGTTTCTGGAGTTTTTCAATTCTGGGTCCCCTTTATGCTCTGGAGGGACAGGTGGGCTAATTCTGTGCTTCACTTTTGGTGTGACAATGCTGCGGTGGTGCATATTGTCAATGCCCAAACGTCTAAATCCCCCGGAGTCATGGCCTCGGTTCACCAATTGTTCTTGGGTCCGTGTGCTTTAATGTGCTCCTTAGGGCTAGACATGTGCCAGGCATTAATAATGATATTGCCGATGCTTTATCCCGCCTGCAGATCTCCCAGTTCCGTGACTTGGCTCCAGGTGCAGGGAAACTTGCCTCTCCAATCCTGGCTGAGATATGGATATTTAGCGAGGAGAGGTGAACCGGGCGAGTGGCATGTCTTGGCACCTCGCACACGTACGGCGTATCAGCATACACTCCTTCACTTTAGAGCCTTTTGTGGGCAAAGGCAGTTGCCTGAAATGTGGCCGATACCGGTCGACTAGGTTTTACAGTATATGGTGCACCTTCATGATCTGGGGTTGGCCCCACGCACCATAGCCACCAGGCTTTATGCCTTGACATTCATGGCCAAGGCATGGGGCTTTACTGACTGTGCGAGTGTCTTCTGCATACGCCATGTATTGGAAGGGTGGACACGTGTACGTGGCTGCCGCCCGGACACACGTCACCCTGTTTTCACAGGTATTCTGACCCACCTTGCACGAGGTTGGCATAGACTATGTTACAGTAGGTAGGAGGAGTCTCTTTTTCATGCAGCTATCACTGTAGCTTTCTCTGGAACTCTGCGAATCAGCGAGCTGGTCCCATGGTCAAAGGGGGACGTGTTTCGTAGGGCACTGGAACTCGACGATGTGTCTATCAACCAGGAGTGGGCTCAGTTGAGGATTCGTTCCTCAAAGGCTGATCAGCATGGAGTAGGCAGTGGTGTTATACTGCTACGATGTACATTTGCTGACATCTGTCCGGTTGGTGCCCTACATGCAATTTTGGCAGTGCCTGCTGCGTGCTCTGGCCTGTTTTTCTGCCACCAGGATGGGTCTCCCCTTACAAAATTTCAGTTCTGGAGGGTGACCGGTACCGCACTTCACAGTGTGGGGCTCGTTATGGCACCCATTCATTCAGGATAGGCATCACATTGACTGCAGCTGCATTTGGGTACTCTGAGGCTGATATATATTGGATGGGCAGGTGGGGTCCGCACGTTTTTTCCTTATATGTACGTCCCCTCACTGTATGAGTACCTAGTTATGTCCTTAATTCCTTTTCCTTCTTTTACAGACCCTGTGTGTCTACGCACACTGGTGGCAGTGGGGCTGGTGGGCCGCAGCTATGTACACTGGGCGGCAGAATATGCTGCAGCGACGGAGTGGGGACCCCATCTCGGGCTGCGTGCATCCGCACGTATGCGGTGGTATGGTATGCGTGGCATGAGATGGTGGGAACTGTTGCCATTCCTGATGTCCATCAGGGATGCTGGACCGCCTGATGTTCTGATTCTGCACCTCGGCGGCGATGATCTCGCACGGATCACTGGCCTTTCCTTAAAATGTCGAGGTGCAGTGACCTGGCGTTTTTACGTCATTTATGGCCGTACACACGGTTGCTATGGTCTGACATCGTGCCGAGACACTGTTTTAGAGGAGACATGGGCCGTGCCCGGCGGTCAGTGAACAGGGCTGTTGCCCGGTTCCTTGTCAAGAATGGCTTGGGAACAGCCATTTGACACCCGGGGATAGGCTTGCAGGATTTTGACCTATATGCAGGAGATGGGGTCCACCTGTCAGCCAGAGGTATGAACCTCTTTCTGGAGAATGTGCAAGCAGGCCTGGTGACTGAGCTGAAGGTCTGGGGGGGGGGGTGAGTCATCATGGACGCCTCCCCGTGTGGCGGGTAGCACTGGGTAAGGTAAAGATTTATGACCCATAGGTATCCTGCAGGTTCGCAATTGACTGGCCAACACGTAGATAGGTACAGGGGAAACAGGATTGGCCGGTCAAGGGCGAACTATGAAAGGGGTGATGTCAGGAGCTTCACAGCCTGCATCACCTTGATATTTGAATGGATACACGTCATAGGGTGGGGTCAGTAGATAGTATATTGACTCCGGTCAACAATTTGTTTGTGTCAACAAACAAATTGATACAAATTGATACATGTAGCCAATTTCCATTGGCATTTAGGGTGGAACCTTACCAGTGCTACTGCGGCCTGCTTGCCTTAAAGAATTACAATTGAATGATACACCAATTGAAAGTGATAATTCGGACTAGGGCATTATTCAATAAAAGTGGCCCGATGCCTTTAATCCAGTCTTTATTTGGGTGGGTGCGCCTGCAATTGAAAACACACCTTTCTTTCCCAGTGTGTTTGTGCAAAGTTTGCATAACTTGCTGCTCCTAATTGCAGCTAATTGACAAGGTGCATGTCTCAGTCACATGCTAAATTTGGCAAGTGGGATGTGCTCCTCCACATTATCTATTACCTGTGGCAAGTTACACAAATGTTATGCAAAAAGTGCTAGAATTTTGGCAATAAACTACATAAGTTACTATTTTCCTCTTGCAATGATAACAACAATATATTGCTTTTAAAAAGTAACTTCAGATTTCTGATCACATCAGCTACCAAAGCATGGACACTCTTGTTCATGCTGACCTATACTGTTCCTAATTAAAGTTAAATGGCCAAAACCAAGACACCTTCTTGGCTTTGTTGTTGGCCAAACTTAAATCCTTATCCGTACATGTTTCCGATAACAATCTGTATCTCTCCACATGAACACAGCATATTGTTGTCCACTTGAGCAGCATATTTGTCTTACATTTATGGGCTCCATCCCTCAGCCTATTCAGGGTCCTCCAAGTGATTTATGGGAGGTTGAGTTCCTCATTCCTATCCTCCTTTAATGTTATGGCTTGTACAGTGAGCTCCTTCCTTCATCTTCTCATTTGATTTTGCTCCTGCATACCCCCAAAATGTTTCTTCTTGCTATAAAGCTCTTCCTGGATCTGAGTTGGTGGACTTGAGACACATATCCATTCAGAGGATGTCGAAGGTCATTCTCTTGTTTAGTTCTCTTGGAATCTGCTGCTACTTCTCTCCTTATCTTAGATGGAGCAATACCAACAAGAGATATAGTTTCTCAACTGGTTCAGGTCTGAGGCATCCTGTCACTATACACATTGTTTCATTAACAGCAATGTCAACTTATTTCATGAGTGTGGATGTGCTCCATACTGGAGCAGCATATTCTGCTGCAGAGATGCTCAGAGCCAAAGCTAATGTATGCAGTGTGGATAGTTGAGCTCCCCATATATAGTTTGTCAACTTCCTGATGACATTGTTCCTTGAACTAACTCTATTCAGCCAGTGCTGCTTATAAGAGAGCATTCCGTCAAATGTCACATTGAGGTATTTTGGTGTTGAACAATGCTGTACTATAACTCAACCTATGGCGTGGGGGCTAGAAGCGGCCCACACCACCATTTCATGTGGGCCCCACTGCCTCCACCACACCCGGAAGTGCCATGTGTGGCAGGCAGGGCAAAATGAGCATGTGGCCCCCAAAGCAGTCTGAGGGAGTGTGAAACCGCCCCTCGGCTTGAAAAGGTTGAGAACCCCAGCTGTAACTGATTCAAACTCAGCCCTTGCCTCTCAGTTTTTTTAAAAAAAAAATATAAGTTTTTATTCAAAATTAATATACAACAATACATACACACAAAGAAAACACATGGAAAAACTAATAATAGTAAAAATACATAACAAACCTCAACAACATTAGAAAGTACAAAAATATTGGTAGAGATACCTGTAAATCTTTAAAACTAGCTATACAATTGAAATATATTAGTTCATCTTTAACACTTTTATAGTTGTGTAATATTCATATATAATACTTTTTAATTGTTGCAATCTTATCCATCTATAATCAATCACTCAATAACTCTACCGATATTATAATAGTTATTACATTTTGTAGCAACAAATAATACCCAGGTGATATTTACATTTGTCAAGGAAGCTGAAAATATTTGTAATTATACATTTGATTTCCAGAAAGTTAATTGGTCGGTTGCTGGCACACATTCGTTTCCTTTCTCTGTTGCATATTCTATAAAGGCTTTCCAAATTGCAAAAAAAATATTCTCTTTAACAATTCCTCTTTTTAAATTAATTTCCCAAGTTAATTTATCATTTAAGGCCATTGCCCACATCTTTTTATACCATTCCTTAATTACAGGAGAATTTTCACCTTTCCATTTCTGAGCTATACACTGCCTTGCAGTAGATATCATGATTGAAACAAGATCTTTCCTATATATATCAAAATTTAAATCTTCTATGTCAGTTAACAATGCTATGCGCACCTTTAAATTGAATTTAACATCAATCATACCCTTTATTTCATTATCAACTGCTGACCAGAATGGTTTTAACTCATTACAGTCCCACCACATATGAGTAGGTACCTCTCTCGTTTTTACATTTCCAGCATTTGACGATTTTGATTTATCCATTTGATGCAGGCGAATAGGTGTTAAATACAATTTCCATAGCATTTTAAAATTATGCTCCTTAACCCTCACTGATAATGTCTTCATGATCCTTCTACCCCATATTATTTTCCAATTTTCTTTACTTATTTTTATATCTAGATCTTGCTCCCAAACTGCCCTTAAAGCTTCTTGTGAATTGTCATCTGAATTAAGTAACTTATACAATTTACTTACAAGCCCCTTAAAATCTACCGCATCAGATCTTAAACTACTCAGTAATCCTCAAATTTGGTATTTGTTCTATTCAGACCATCATCTGCCATATACTTTTTTGTCCAATTATCTACAGAAATAACTTGAAGCCAATTTAACTTTAATTGTTTATATATATATCCAATTTTTTCTTTTTGTCTTTGCAAATCCTGATCCAATCCTTCAACTTTGACACCTCATTACTTTTAATAACTTCTTCTGTTCTTCTACTCATTTCAATATCCATTAATTCTATAATTGGGAAAATATTAGGAGCTAACTTCTCTTTTACATCAATCCATGTCTTCATTGTTGCTTTCAAAAGTTTATTTTCAGAGCTAATAGCTACTTTAATTCTATCTAGAAAAGCTGCTCGCCCTATACCATTTAGCTCTTTCATTTCTATGCTACCATATATAACTTCTTTTTTAGTCAAGAGTTTACACAAATTCCTCACATGAAATGCTTTATAATAATTTTGAATATTAGGGAGTCCCAATCCCCCCTCCTTTTGATTCATATACCATAAGCTTTTTGTAATTCTAGCTTTTTTACCTCCATTACAGTATTTATTTATCAAATTTTGAAATAACCTCAAATCTTTTTCTTTCAGTTAAATCGGCAGGCTATCGAATAGGAAATTAAATTTTGGTAGTTTCATTTTAGCCAAGGCTATTCTGCCGAACCATGACAAATTCAATTTGTTATATTTTTGTGTCATTTCTTGGAGCTCTTTTAACAATTTATCATAATTTAGTTTTTTTAATTTTTCAAATTCATCCCAAATATTTATTCCTAAATATCTTACCTGTTCTTTTATTTGTATTTTGTAATTGTTTTTAATCTTTATCATATCTTCTTTACTAATGTTAAGCATAATCGCTTCTGATTTCTCCCAGTTTATCTCTAAACCAGTAACCTCCTGAAAATCTTTCAAATGTGCTTGAATTTTTGGTACTGCAATTAATGGTTTTTTATTATTATTATTAGGGTATCATTGGCTTATTTTAACTCCATCCACTCCAACTGATTCGGTATCATCCCTTATTATGTTTGCCATTAATTCCATTGCCATCACAAATAATACTGCAGATAGAGGGTCTCCTTGTCGTGTACCAGCTTCCAATTTAGTTTCCAGTGTATATTTATCATTAACCATAACTCTTGCTGAACTTTGTTGATATAAATTTTCAATTATCCTTCTAAACTTTACTCCAAAGCTATAACTTTCAATCATTTTCTAAATAGTTAACCACTTTATATATATCTAATGCTAATATGCTTACTTTTTCATTTTTTTTGTTTCAGCTTTGTTCATTACATCAATTACTCTCCTTGTCAAATCTGTTAAATGTCGTCCTTTAATAAAGCCTGCTTGGTCACTGTTACTATATTCACCAATGAATTTGTTTAATCTATTGGTTAAAATAGCTGTGGAAATTTTGGTGTCTTGATTGATTAAAGATATTGGTCGGTATGAATCTATCTTTTCTCAAAAAATTCTAGGTTTGGGAATTAAAATTATATTTATCTTATTTCAAGAGTTTGGGATTACTCCTCCATCAAGTATATTATTGAAAAGTCAACTAATTTTATATATTACCATTTCTCTAAATTGTTTATAAAACTCAACACTTAATCCATCTTCTCCAGAGGCTTTTGCAATTTTCAGTTTATCTATCATATCATTAATCTCTTTGATGGTAATTTTATTTTCCATATACTCCATATGTTCCTGACTTATCGTCTTTTTTGACCATTTTCTTAGATAATTATCTAATTTGTCTCAATTTTCTTTTCTGAATATAGTCTTTTAAAAATTCTTTTACAATTTCAATTTTCTGTTCAGTTTTATTATATCTATTTCCATCCTTACCTACCAATACTCCTATCTCTCTCTGTTTTAACTTGTGTTTTTAATTTTTATTGTGAACCGCCCTGAGTTGGCTTTGGCCGAGTGAGCGGTATATAAATGTGATAATTAAATTAAATTTAAAATTAAATCCTTTTTTCTTTCAGCTGCTTTTGCTAGCACAGTAATACCTCATACAAAGTCTGCTTCATACAACATTGGATTCATACAACATCGCCTAATTCCTTGAAAAAAGTTCCCTCATACAAAGTCGTGTGACTTTGTATGAGGCATTGGGTTTTCCCAGGTTGCATTGTGCCTGGGCAGTATAAAAGGCAGGACACATCCGTGCATTGCTCTTGTGGGTTTTGCATGAGGCGAAGAGTGTTTAGGAGTGGTTTTGAGCATGATTTTGGATTTTTTTAATTTTTTTCGTCAGAATTTTTAGAAGCATTCCTGGGATTTTTGCAGCATTCTTCAGGTTCTTGGACAATCAGGGTTGTTTGACATGTTTTTGTAATGTTTTTAGCCTTTAGACAATGCTTTCTTAAAATTCTGTCAGTTTCCTGTCTGTTTCCTTGACTTTGCCCTGAAGTCTGTGCTGTTACAGTACAGTACTCTATGGAAATGACGTTGTATGAGGTATCGCAGCTAGGATTTTGCATGCCTCATACAAAGTCCAAATCCGTATAAAGTCCAAACTTGTGGAACCAAGTTTGTATGAGGTATCACTGTATATTAAATTTCTCTTTATTTGTTCAATTTCTTTATTTGTAACTTTTGCTTTTAATTTTTGTAATTTGTCAAAAGTGACACTATCTTTTGTTCTAGCATGTTCAGTCTGTAATTGCTTTATTTCTTCCTCTACTTTTTTGGGGGGGTATTCTTTATGTAATTTATTCTTAATCGCTGAGAGTCTAACACATTCACCCCACAAGATTCCATCAGGTACATCATTTGTATCATTCAACTCCCATAGCTGCTCCCATTTCTTAATTATCTCATCGTTAACTTTTTGGTTGTTGACTAATTTTGCATCATATGTCCATCTTCCATAATCTTTTTTTAAGACTCTCTATATTAATATCTAATATTATTTTGGCATGATCTGATTCTTTAATTGTGTCGATTTCAAAATATTTCAAAATATTACATAAGTTCTCAGTTACAAATATATAATCAATTCTGGAGTATGTGTCATGGACTCCTGAGTAAAATGTATATCTTCTCTCTTGTCCTCTAATTGTTCTCCAAACATCACATAACTTAAACTTATCATCCATTTATCTAACATTCCTTGGGAATTACTTTTATATCTTGTTATATTAGTAGTATCTATGTTTGATCTTATCTGATTGAAATCTCCTGCAATTATTATTTTCAATATATTTTCTTTAATTATCTTTTGATGAATATTTTCTAGAAAGGTTTCCTGGTTGTCATTGGGGGCATATATATATATATTAACAAACAAGAATTCCTCATCATCAATTTTACCTCTTATTATTATTACCTACCTTCAGGATCAATGATACCTTTGGACTTTATAAAATCCAATCTCTTTGAAAACATAATCGCCACTCCCCTTGATTTTGATGATCCACAAGCTTTTTCATAATTCTGGATACACCCTAATTTCAAATAGTTATCAATTTCAGTTTTTTGGTGTATCTCTTGCATACCTGTCAAGCTTTGGATTTGAAAATAAGGGAAATTTTGGCCACATCCCTCTGTGGGTGTAGCCAAATCTGTGGGTGTGGCCAAATATAGCCATGTGACTTGCTGGGCTCTAGTCATGCCTGCCACATGGCCATGAAAATGTCTGCAAACACAGATAGCACTGGCTCTTTGGCTGTAAATGGAGATGAGCACTGCACCCTAGAGTTGGATACGACTGGCAGATTTTACTTTCTTAGGATCAAAGATCTCTGCAGATGGTGATTGCAGCCATGAAATAAAAAGGCGACTGATGCTTGGGAAACAAGCTATGAGAAACCTGGGGAACATAGTTAAAAGTAGAGGCATCACCTTGCAAACAAAAAATTGCATAGTCAAAGCAATGGTATTCCCGGTGGTAATGTATGGGTGTGAGAGCTGGACCATTAGGAAAGCTGAGCGCAAAAAAATAGATGCCTTTGAAATGTGGTGTTAGAAATAGGTCGATCTTAGAAGAAATCAACCATGACTGCTCATTAAAGGTCAAATAGTAAAGATGACGCTAAAGTACTTTGGACATCAAATGAGAAGAGAGGATTCACTTGAGAAGGCCTTGATGCTGGGAAAGGTGGAGGACAAAAGAAGGGAGTGGTCAAAAATAAGATGGCTAGATGGTATTGTAGATGCAATGGGCACAAAGCTGTGTGGGCCAAAGAACCCTTTCCCCATCTTCTTGGGGGACTTTTGTTTTGTTTTCTTTCTTGTTTACTCAGTGGCTTAAGTGACTAAGATGCTGACTGGGAGGCAGAAGGTCAGCAGTTTGATTCCTGAGTACTGCAGGATGGAATGAGCTCCTGTCTTTGTCCCAGCTCCTGCCATCCTAGCAGTTAGAAAGCAAGAAATTGCAAGTAGATAAATAGGGACCACTTTGGTGGGAAGGTAACAGCGTTCCGTGCGCTCTGGTGTCTAGTCATGCCTGCCACATGACCACAGAAACGTCTTCAGACGCAGACAACGCTGGATCTTCGGCTTTGAAACAGAGATGAGCACTGAACCCTAGAGTCGGATATGACTGGATTTCGAGCAAGGGTAACCTTTACCTTTACCTTACCCATTTTTTATTATTATTTTTCTCCTGGGAAGCAAAGAAAGTGCAGAATAATAAACCAGCCCCCTAGGGTTACCAACTGCTTGTAAGCAGCTTGGCTTTAATGAACTAGCCCTGCACATGGCTAGACACGCCCCCTCCCCAATTAGGGTGGAGGAGCAAGGGATTAATTGCCCCAAATTAACCAATCTATTTGTTGCTTACTGCAACCAGTTGAAGCACCAACACCTGAGAATGTCGGATCCAGCTTAAGGAAGGGAATTAGTAAAGTAAAAAGCAACCTCTGTAGTTTCCAAGCTTCCCAGCAGCTGTGGAGTTAATCTCCCTCCAGATGGTTTGTTAGAAGGTGGGGTGCTCTCTCTCTCTCTCTCTCTCATATAGTGATCAAGCAACATCCCCCCCTCCCATGTTAACTCTAGAACAGAAATGGAAGCCTCCAGCCAGGAGGCAGGGCAGAAACAGCTCAATAAAGCATGAGAATGAGAGAGATGTCTCTCACTGATTTGCCCCTGCATATATGAAATATTGCTCACCTCTAGAGTAGACTCCTGTCCCATGGTGGCTCTGAACAGCAGCAGCAAAAACGAAGCCTCCATGACCATGTGGCAGGGAAGGGAAATGAAAGAGAAACTACCTTCTCTCTCTCCCCTTCCACAAGCGAAAAGCCACACAGCGACCTCTGGTAGCTGGTAAAACATACTGCAGCTTCACCTGTGAAGGCTCCGGTGAGGATTTTTTTTTTAAAGGGATATTGTGGGAAAATTAATAAAACGGGAGGGGGACGGGAAGAGGGGTAAAAATAAGGGGGTTTCCCAGGAAAAACAGGATACTTGACAGGCATGGTCTCTTGGAGAAAGATTACATCAGGTTTGCTTTTCCTTATGGCAGATTCCAATCTTTTTCTCTTAATCAGATTGCCAGAACCATTAACATTCCAAGATAATATCTTTAAATCTTTCATACCAAATTCAAAATTTTATTAATTAAAACCAGCTTCCTAAAGACATGTGCAACTGTACATAAAAAACAAACCCATATAACCACATAAATTCTAAAAACAACATAAAATTAACAACAAATAACATACATCATCCTACTCCCCATCTTTTCTGCTAAAAGGACCCTTGAAAATCAAGGATGGGGAGGGGGAAAGGTGATAAAAATATAAATGAACATCGTGTTTGTTGCTACTAACTTCTTTTAAAATATTTTATCCACTGTATTTAGGATTACCTTACCCACTTAAATCTTTATTACTCATAAATTCCTGACACAGTTAGGGCATCTTTAATGACCTTCCACTCCTGTGAGCCATGTTCATTTATGTTAGCATCAGTTAAGAGATCTAACATTGGTGATCCTTCTTTAATAACATATTTCTTCTCTTGAAAAGTGAACGCTAATTGCCGTGGTGGTCTCCAATTGTATTTCACTTCTTTATCTCTTAGCATTTTAGTTATTGATTTAATTTGCTTTTGCCAAATTTTCTCTTCAATGGGCAAATCATGATAGATCTCTATATTGTTGTTTCCTAATTTTGGTGCATGCCCCATTCTTTTGATATGTAGCAATACACTGGCTTTCAGTCCTTCATTTGTAAACCTTAATAGTACATTTCTGTTTACTGATTTATTCCGTTTTGGACCCCGCCTATGGACACTAACAATATCTTCAGAAGTAAAGGTCTTATCCATTTGTAACTCATTCAACTATTCTAAGATTCTTGGCTTTAATTGGTCTGGCTCAGATTCAGCAACATTTTTAATTATCACATTTTGTCTTTTAAGTTGATCCTCAATCAATCCCAGCCTTTTATCGTAGCTATCTAATTTTAACACACTTTCTTTGACTTTCTCTTGCATATCATCAACTCTTTTTCCAAGCACTTCAACTTCCTTAACATTAATATTCATTGCCTCTTTTAACTCAACAATTTCCTTCATGATACTTGCAGTCTGTACTTTAGTGGTCTCTGCTATAGTCTCAGTCATCTGTGTCATTTTTTGCTGGAATTCTTCTAAACTCTCTTGTTGTAACTTTAGAAATTTCTGGTTATCAATAACTCTTTGATTTTCCATTACCTGAAACTTTGCATTTAAGAACTCTTCCAGTCTGTCTAACCCTATCTCAATGTTGTTCCTATCCTCTTCTTCCATGTCTGATCCTGACCCTTCCATTTCTTTTTGCAACCTATCCTTTTCTTTTCCTTCATGTACCTTAGCTATTTTCCCTTTTCTTTTTACCACCTGTGATTCAGTACCTTTATCTATTTTTACAAGGCTTTCTTGTTCTTTCAATCTATTCGCTTCTGGAAAAGTCTGATTCTCTAACTGCTGTAACTCTCCCTGAATTTGTTGATCTATCTGTTTTTGTGCCTTACGCCACTCTACTTTGGCCTTTAAATCCTCCAATTCCTGAATATCAGCAATTTCCTCCTTTAAAGATTTCCATCTCTCACTTGGTTCTACTCTCTCCAAATGACCTATTCTCATCCACACTGGATCAAGTTCCAACTCTTGCTTTGGCCTTTTACTTTTCTTTACTTGGTTCATACAAACTAACCTAAATTGAGATTATTTACTGGTAATTTTATAATAGTATGCTCTATCAATTGCAATTAATAACTAAGCACAAAAGATGACAAAAATATCAGAATCAATGTCAAAATTCAAGAAAGTTATTTGTATATATAAGTGTGTATATATAAGTGTGTATTTATAAGTGTGTATGAATCAAAATTAAACTGTCCAAGGGCAGAGTGTTACAGCTGTGGTCTTATCTATACAGTGCTGTTATGAGTCTTCAGAGCTTGTCTCCGGCTTGGTTCAAGGACACTTTCTTATCTTAATATTTGCTGCACCTGGTTGCTTCAGATTTGTCCAAGTTGCTTATGATCAGACACTTAGCAGCAATACCATAAATGAAGAGCCAATTTTTGAAGAGTTAGAAAGGGTTAGAAAGTTTTGAAAAACAAATAAGCTGTTTCTATTGTAAGCTCCAGTTCAACCCACGAAGCATGCTTCTCATCTGTCTTCTTCCCCCTTCACTTTCATTCTCCTCTTCAGGTTGAAACAATTTAACACATGCACTCCCTCCCAAAAGAGTTATTAACTGCAGAACACTGACAGTATCCTTAAGGCTTATGTTCCAAAGGGATGGCACAGATGTGGAACAGAATAGAGTACTCCCTTAATGTATACTGGAAAGTCCAGCAATAAAGTCAAGAAAGAAGAAAGGGTCCAACCAAAATTTCACCCACCGAACAAACAAGAGTCTTAGACATCAGGAACCACCTTCGCTCACTGCTTAACTAGAGCAGACTTTATTCAGCTCTGCGTTGCCCCACTATAGACAAATCGACTCCAACTGCGACTCTGCGTAGCCCCGACTCTGCTTGGCTCTGCTGCGGTTAGCTCGGTGCCGTCAGGGCCGAGAAGAGGCTTGCTTTCACTCCCCTCTCCCGACCCAAAATCAGACTTAACCCTTTCATGCTCTTTCTTGCTTGCTTGCCCGCACGTTAGCCCATTTGCAGATAGACCGCTTGCTGTTCACCACTTGTTTAATTGCCACTTTGTTCCACTCAAAGCTCGTTGCAACACTTCAGTTCAGTTCTCAGTTCAGTTCTCTGTTTTCAGTTTAGCAGACAAATGAATCAATTCCTCTTGAAGTATAACAACTCAAGCTCTTCTCTCTGTAATTGCGAGGAGGAGATCTTCTGTGCAGCAGATGACAGATGATAGATGCCACTACAGTGCACTGCTTTGTGCTATGAAGTGCTGCTTAGTTTCACTTTGGAATGCTGCTGCCGAACCTGAAACCTCAAGCCTCAATTCCTTCTCTGGTCAACTTCTCAAACTTTTAAATGCCAGTACTTCTTAGCTCACTGAATCACTGAATCACTAAACTAAACTACAGGAGTTTCAGGCTCTTCAAGCTTAATTTTTCCACCTTATAGTGGCTCACCTTTCAGAGCGACAAAGAACTCTGACTGTTCAGTTTGCCATCTTGGCTCCTCCCCGCCTCTCAGTTTTTAAGGTGAAAAGTGAACACTTGAGTCTTGCTCAGGTTAGACTTGATGGTGTAATACTATCCTAATTCTTCAAGTTATCCAGTACATTTTCCAGCTATCTCATCATAACTTGATACTTGTACTGCGATTGCTGTGTCATCTGAATTGATGAACAGGGTACTAATAATGCACCTCAAGAGAATTTGAAATGTTCCTTAGATATCAAAAGCAATTGTGCCAGCTATTCTCCAATTATTTTTTGTATGAATGCCTTTATTTTTAGTTACCCCTCAATCTTATCAATGTATAAATATGTGGCTATTCTGAGAATGGAAATAAGAGCAGACTTTAAGTGATCTGACACTGGATCATATTAAGGACTGCATTCTTATCTATTTCTATGTTTGCTTTCATTGTTATTACATTTAAGTTTTCAACATTATCTCGAAATTGCAGAGCTGGAAGAGACTCTATGAATCATTAAATGTAGTCCCTGTCAAGGAGGCACACTGGGTAATCTACTAACCTCTGGCTCAAACCACTGAACTATCCAGGACAAACAAGTTTTTAATGCAATAAACAAGTTGTTATGCATTGATATAAACACACATCAATGCTTGCAAAATAGGATGTCTGAAGTAAAGAACAAAATTAAACTAATTAATCATATAATTAATAGGAAAGCAAAGCGGCAGTCATTGTAGGATAACCATTTACCATAATCGACCTGAAAACAAATAATCATGGAACACAACATTTGTGGAAGTATGGACCAATTAGTTTCAAGTATTTGATTTTATTTGCTCTTTAACTTATATAGAAAGTTGGACTTCCTTTGACATTTTGTATCTTAATATTAGATCTGATTGCCCAATAAATTTCTATTGAATTATTGCTCAATTTTATATTCATTTTAAATATGCCAGCTGCTAATCACCTCATTAAAAATAATGCTTTAGGGGAAAGATGAAATGTAGTTAACAATGCTTTGAGGTATTTTTGATCAGAAAAACCTGTAGCATAACCATTGCTGGAAAATTTGAACTAGTATTTGTATCGTCAGTTTAACACTACACCCTTGGAATAGCCTAACTGAAATGTGCAGGAAATTCATTCCCATATGTCAGCAATGCCCAGTGTCTAAGATTCATGGAGGCTTAAAATGTGCACATATACCAAATCCTAAGAAAAAACTGCCTCACCCTTCTCAGTGTCAGGAATGGCATAATGAGATTATGCCCAACAGAGGACATACACATTACTGTGTAGAGCAAAATTTTCCATAGATACATTTAATGAAATGAATGATACATCAAAGGGCAAAATGCTGCAATGAATATGCAATCTTGCTTCAAGGACTCAGTGTCAGAAACCTGACATGTTGTGTCCTTCCATACCTGAAGTTTCTTGTTTCTAGAAGGAAACTAGAACTGCAAAAGGACAGATTTTGGGGGTGTGGTAGGGGATTATTTCTTTCTCTTCTCTCCAGTCCTACTGCATTTGTTACAATGGTGCATTTAGGTAGATGTCTTAAGGCAGGGATTCCCAACTTTTTCAAGCCAGGGGCCAGTTCACACTCTCTCGGTGAGCTTCAAGGGCCAGACAGCCATATTTCCCTACCTGCACGATGGGTGTGGTCTTTCCCCCAAAAAAGTATCAAAGGGGATGGCCATTTTGTTTCTTGAATGCCCTTGGAGGAGTAGGGGCAATATGAAATGGTGCCACTGGCCAGATCTGGCCCACAGGCCTTATGCTGGGAATCCCTGTCTTAAGGGATATTTTACCTCCTCCAGAAACAACTCCCCAAGCTGTACAAGTGGGATTAATGAAATGTAATTCTATAGAGAAAGAGGAAAAGGTTATATTTGCATGAGAAAATATAGATGACGAAAAATATTCCAACCGGGTCAAACAATTGAAAATATCGATTTCTTAAAGAACTAGGAAATAGAAGCAGTGGGAGTGGGACCTTTTATTACATTAGCTATCAATTTGGAGGCATAAAATTAACAAAATTAACTATGCTGCTTAAATTATATTGCTTTTCTTTGTCACAAAGGCTGTATCTGCTAGCATTGTAATTTTAAAACAGCATATTTATGGATTAAGCAAGGAGTATTTTTAGAGTGATGTTTAATATTTATCAGATTGAATAGAAGCACTACCTAAATATATCCAGAAAGAACATCAGAAAAAAAAATGTAGGGGCTTTTTAGATGTTAGATGAAATATATTGGCCAAAATCCTGTTGCTTAGAATAGTAAATTGGTGATCATGAAAAATGGGGATTTGGTGAGTCAACTCTTTGATCAATACTGTGATTCAAATAGACCTATTCTTTGATTCAAATAGACCTATTCTGTGACATAAGTCACAATTAGAGTAAAGTCATATGAAACAATCAAATGCATAGAGGAGTTGACTCACCAAATCCCCATTTATTCAATGTGTAAGGGAATATCAAAATGTCTATCTGTGATTCATTTTCTGCTCCAAAACATTTGATTGCGTGGACCACAATAAACTGTGGCAAGTCCTTAAAGAAATGAGAGTACGAGACCACCACACCAGTCTTCTGCGAAACCTTTATGCAGGTCAAGAAGTGACAGTTAGGACCAGATACGGAGCAGCGGATTGGTTTAGAGTAAGAGAAGGAATATTTATTTATTTATTTATTTTTACTTTTATCGCCGCCCCCTTACCAAGGCAACTCCGGGCAGCTTACAGTCTAACCAATGAGAATACTAAAATATAAAAGCATTCCCACAATAACAATTAAAACCATAAAAGCATTAAAAACCATTAAAATACCCCTTCAAGGCTATATATGGCAAGGCTACATATGGGCACCCTGCTTATTTAACTTATACTAGCATATTTTGTCCGGCGGTGCCGGGCTGTTTTAAATTGTGTTGGATAGTAAAGGGTTTGTTTTTTTTTCCTTGAACAAATAGTGCCGGGCTGTTTTAAATGGTGTTGAAAGGTTTTGTGATTTTGTGGCTTTGAGGTGCTGCGTCCACCTGCGGCGGACTTGCGCTCCCAGTGTGTTTTTTATTTTTATTTTTTGCACGCCGGCTTCCTCAGTGCTGGGCTGTTTTAAATTGTTTTGGAAGGGTTTTGTTTTATTTTTATGCAAATGAGGTTAGTTTTTAATTGTGTTTTTTTTAAAAAAAAATTTTTACACATGGGCTGTTATAAACTGATTTTTTTATTTTTGGTTTTGGTTTTTGGTTTTTAAAAAGAGGAAAGGATGATATAATTTTTTATAATTATTGTATTTAACCAAATAATGTGTTACTATGTGATTTTTTAAAAATAGTTGTACCTTGGATAATTATTTTTTTAAAAATGTGTAAGAATACGTTTTTTAAAAAAATCAATGCTTCTATACTGTGTTTAGATGTTTTGTTTTGTTTTTTTGAGTGAAAACTTATTTTTTTAAATTATTTGTGATTAGTGTGAATATTTTTGAATGTTTTGATAACTTATTTTAGTAATTTGGGAATTCATCTTATTATTTTGAATATTTTAGGATCTTTTTACTCTTGTGGCCTCTGGGTGGGGCTGGTGAGCTTTTCTTGTACTCTACAATTTTTCTCTACTGTCCTCTGGGTGTCGCTTCTTCTTCCGGTAAGTCGTCTCTTTCTTCCCTCAGTTTAGTTCCGGTACTCATGGAGTGAAGACGTCTCCTGGTAAACTCTCTGGTGTGGTTTTTTTTTGGGGGGAGTTGGGTTTTTTTGGGGGGCTGTGTGTTTTTTCTTGTTTGTTTTTGGATGTTTTTGTGTTTCCTTTTTGTATTTTATATTTTTGGTTTTGAGTATTTTTGACTGTTTTTGGATTGTGTTTTTGGATGTTTTTGTATTTACATTTTCTGTTTTCATTTTGGTTTTGATTGTGTTGTTTTGTTTTGTGGGTGGTGGTTTTCCCACGGGCCGGCCTTGGTGGCTGGCCTGTGGAAAGGAAAGGCAGGGGCGGGGGGGTGTCTTTCTTTTCCATGGGCCAGGTTTGATGCCTGGCCCATGGAAAGGAAGGGCAGGGGTGGGGGGGTGTCTTTTCTTTCTGCGGGTCAGGCTCGATGCCTGGCCTGTGGAAAGGAAATACAGAAAATGGCCAGACGGTGAATACGAATCTTCTGCGGATTTAAGGTCTTCTAAAACTTATGAACTGAGGAATAATAGGGACAAGACGGAGCCATCTACTTCTAAGAATACTTTTTTTGAGCAGCGCACCCGCAGAGGGAGAAAGAGAACATAATTTTTAATTTGTCTTCGAGAGTATTGTCACCCGTTGAGGGACAAGTATTATCTTTGGGACTCAACTATGTTCCTACACCTGTATATAATTCCTTCTCAACCAGGATTGGCTTGTTTAAGCTTATAAAGTTACTTAAGCTAAAAGTGTTTTTTAAAGATATGGAACTGGGGTCTCGGGACACCTTTAAACCAACCTCCACATTTACTCCCCAGGTGGACTGCCCAGCCATTGAGGTTTTTCGGGACTTAGTTCTTAAAGACATCAGCAGGACAGAAAATATGCACAAGAGAGTATATAAAAATATAACATTAGCAGAGAAAAGGGCACTCGAAGATTTAGCCAATGACGATTCCATAACTATTAAACCAGCAGACAAGGGAGGGGGTGTGTGATCTTGAATACATCAGATTATGAGAAAGAGATATTAAGACAGCTGGGGGATGTTGACTTTTACAGAAAACTTAGAGGGAACCCTACTTCTAGAGTGCCTATGATATTAAGAACAGTGCTTTATGAAGCGCTTTCCTTCAATTATAACTCTGATAAGACATTTGAATTTCTGAATTATCAATTTCCTAAAGTACCTGTGTTCTACACGCTGCCTAAAATTCATAAAATTTCGGATACCAGTACTCTTGTCCCAGGCAGACCTATTTTACCTGGGATTGGGTCCCTACTAGAAAGGAGCGCTAAGTATATTAATTCCTTTATAAATCCATTTACTAGGGAAACTCCTTCCTTTGTAAGGGACTCCCCTGACTTTATCAAACAGCTCGAGGGCATGGCAGTACCTTCTGGCGCAGGGCTTCTAACACTGGATGTTCAGTCTCTTTATACAAATATCCCTCTGGATAGAGTAAGACCAATTGTAGAAAATGTTTTAAATACCAGAAAATCTACATCTCTACCTACACATTTTCTATTAGATATTATGGATGTGGTCCTGGAGAATAATTTCTTTAGATACAAGGATGATTTTCCCTTTACAAATTAAAGGAGTGGCAATGGGATCTGCTCTGGCGCCTGCCATTGCGAATTTGTACATGGTGGACTTTGAAAAGACTTATATTTTCAACAACATAGTGAATCCTTATTTCAAGCACATGATCGCTTGTAAGAGATTTATAGACGATTTATTTCTCGTCTTTGATAATGAGAGTGTCATCCCAAGTTTCACCAATTGGATAAATACATTAGACAGCAATCTGCATTTTTCTGGAAATTCCAACAGTGTTAGTGGACCGTTTTTGGACATTGTGGTATATGCAGCCAGTAACAGACTGAATATGCGCCTCTATAGAAAACCAACAGACCGTAACTCATATCTTAACTATCAATCATTTCATCCCGCTCACCTGAAAAGAAACATCCCATTTTGCCTCTTGTCCAGGGCTAAGAGAAATTCTACCCTTAATAAGGATTTTGTAGATTCAGCAGGCACGATCAGCAGATTTCTGAAGGATAAGGGCTATCTGGATAGTGTTATAGATCATCAGTTTAGGAAAGTTAATATGACTCCTAGGAGTCAATTCCTAACTCAGAGTAAAGAGAGCACCTTTTCTCGCTTACACTGCTCGTTTGATTATTCCCCTTTGGCTATTAAAATTCAACAGGCAATTACTAAATATTGGCATGTTGTGGAGGATTTACCAGGATGCGCTCAAATTCCTGTATTTGGATTTAAGAAAACTAAAACTATCGGCAACCACGTTGTGAGTTCCAACTCTCACTTCCATCATTCCCCCCCCTTTGATCATATGGGGACATTTCCATTGCGCTGGTTGTGCAGCTTGTAGGTTTGCACTAGAAGTGAAATCTGTTGCGATACCGGGTAAAGATTATGAACACAAGTTGATGGGGTGTACTAATTGCAACTCTAATAATGTAATTTACACTATAATATGCCCCTGCATGATCAATGTCTGGACTTAAAACAGTGGAAACAGATTGGGAGAGAAATGCAGAAGCATAATGGAATTCCTATATCAATATTATTTACATGGGAGGAAGTCAGAGACTGCCTTCAGAGACTCACTCCAAAGAATATGTTATTCTCTCAGAGGCTTGATGGCCCCCTCCCAAAGCTTTTGCCACCAGACAAGGGAGGGGCTATGGCAACTGCTCCTCCATCATATGAGAAACAACAGCCCACTGATGTGGGTGGAGGTGGAAATGGAGATGGGACATTATATCCTGCCTTGCAGCAATCAAGCACTTTTAGCCCTACAAAAGACCTGTTCTCTGCTGCAATACTGCCTGCCGAGTCTAAAAAACAGCTAGTGCCAGCTGATGGGGAACAAGTGGTGGGGACCTCATCACAGATTGAAGCTATTAATGCATGCAGAGTGGCAGGAAGCAAGAAGTGTGTTTCAAAGAGCAGCATAGGAGATCTCAGCCCCCCCCCCCCCCCGTGAAGCAACCCTCATCACAAAAGCAGGAGAAGCTGAGTAGTAAATTTGATACCTCACGTTTGGGCAGGAAGATCCTGCAGAAATGGAAGGATGACCCAAAGGAGGAACGCACAAAACCCAAGACAAAAAAGGGGTGCAAGTACAAACTAACAGATGCAGTTTGTCATAAGGTTGAGAATCAGATGCTGGAGATGAAAGAAATACAGAGGAAGAGGGGGGTGAATATTTCCTCTATGGACAGCAGGCTGTTGCAAAAATACAAGGAGGAAGAAGACATACAGTTTTTGGCTGATTTTGAACTGCCCAACCCTCAAACAAAGAGATCCAGAGTGAGCTGTCCCAAGTTTCAAGCATCAGGATTTCAGGGAAAGCAACTTGGAATTCCCTGTGATTTTCTTCTGTGTGAAATTACTTGCAACTTCTGGGGAATTTGTTCTTTGTGCCTTCACACCTCTTCGCCTGCCTTAATGCAGATGGGTGTGGCTGGAGCATAAAGGAATGTGTGTTTGCCAGAAAAGCTGAAAAGGGGGGTTGTGTGGGATTGTCTTGTGAATTCAGTGAGACTTAATTTATGGCTTAATTTCAACCTTTGCCATGCCAAGAACTGTGCTGGAGAGGAGAGAGTGTTTAAGGAAGCTTCAATTAAGATTTGGACTTTTAATTTGGACATTTTAATTGGACTAAAAAGAAAAAAAGTTTGTGTGGACTTTAAAGAAGAATTGGCTTTGTTTGCATTATAAAACCTGACAGCCTTTTTTAAGAAATTGTCTACCTGCTCAGGCTATGAGTGTGAAGTGCTTTAATGAGATTTGTACTGTATTTGAGTTACCATGCTATGCTGATTATAAGTTATTGAATGCTTCTTTCATTTACACCAGTGGGAGAAGAAAAAATTTAATGCCTTACTCATGTACTTGGGGAGTGATAAATGCTTTCTAGAATGCAACCAGACCTCCTTCATGTAAGGAAGAAAAGAAATGTTCATGTTTTGTTTATGCTTAAATGTTTGCTTATTCTCTTGCAGGAGAAAGACCTGTCTTTGCTTATGTTATATTTTGTCTTATGAAACTGCATATCTCAAGGTACCTTCAGAAGTACATGGCAGAGTTTCAGTACCCTACACATGTATATGGGTTTGTGATATTGCATTTGTGTTATATGTCACTCATGTTTCATGTTTAGTTACATGGTACTAGTTATAACAGGGCATGCTCCTGTTTCTTAGGGGAGTGTCTTCCTAAACCATTGGTCATTTATTGGCAACAAGGGAATCCTGAGTGGAAGGATTCCTGCTCGAGCGATCCGCCCATGGAGAGAGAAGAAGGTTACTCAGCTCCAGGATGGTGGTTCACCAGTAGACTAAATTTGCTGACATTTGTTTTCTTTCTTACTGTGCTTCCAGCTGTAAGAACAATACCTCATGGGGGCAACCCCAACTTTTGGCTTCGTCATGCTAACTATATGTTTGAGGTTCATGGTAAGAATGCAACGTTATACTATGAGCATCCACTGGCCGTGTCTCAAATGCCCTTTCTTCCGGCATTGTTCAACACGCCAGAGTTGGTTCTTGGACATTTGCAACATCTTGATAGATCTACACTCTTCTCTAATCCTCCAGAACAATTTAACAACACCCGCTGGCGAAGCATGACATTCAAGAAATACACTAAAGGACCTTGTTTCTGTTGTCATAGTTCTGGAGTCTGGAATAGTAAATGGAAGTACTGGACTCAAGCACAAAGGGTTTTGAGGAATGTAGGCAATTATACGGGTTGTGATGATTATTTTTGGTTATGGGGTAGTTATAACAGTTCTTATAAGCTTAATTATACCTTGTTTAACACTACTATTGAAGATATATATGATGTGTTTCCTATGTTTACTCCTGATTATTCTGCTATAGATAGTGGTTCAATTTGCAATGGATGGCAAATCAAGGATCCTAACATGTGGTTCTTTTTTAATGGAGTTGCCACGAATTTCCATCCAGGACAATATCAATGTGCAGCATTGGGTTATTTTATCTGAACAATACTATTGAGGAAGAACTTCAGAATTTACAGGAGAGCATTACTAACAATGTACGCACTGATGTTAATCTCTTTGATTGGGTGACTTCTTGGTTGCCTGATTTATCTGTCCTTAGACAAGTTTTCTTTTATGGGTTTATTATTATTATCTGCTTTATACCTTTGTATTTTTGCATTAATTGTATTCCTAACCTTATTTCTATGTGTAACACATGTCCACTGCGTAGAAGGGAGACATCGGGTTTTGCACGATGGCAATTGTACTCAATGAGGTATCATCCTCCGGAACAAGGTACCAGGAGTCAGGAGGGGTACGATGTTCAGGAGGACAGTGATGATGTATATGGAGGAGGAGTTATGGAGTATGATGACATGCAGGGGTATGATTAGCCGTCCCTCTCTCAAATTTAAATGAAAAAGGAGGACATGTAGGAATGCATCTGGATTCTGTCAGGCTGTCTTCTGACACATTTTGTAAACAAAAGCCTCTTTGCTTACTGAGAGACAACGCTAGATTTTGGGCTCTGACACTTCTGATTGGCTGTATACTCTGCTTGAATAAGTTTCGTTTCTGAGACTCTCTGCTTGAATAAAGAGAATGCATTAGTTTCCTTTGTTCAGCCAAAAGACCAGCGTGTGTGTTTGCTTTTCTCTCTATCTGTTTCCCTTCTTACTGAGCCTAATGAAGCTGGACTTCGTGGACTCTGAAGTTTCTACCTTAAAAGATCTGATGATATAAACTGCTACTTCATGAGACTGATTGAGACATGAATCAGATTTCTACACTGGAATAAAGGACTTTAAGTTGATTTTTACACCTGAATATAAGGACTTTGTGTTACCACTATATTATATCACTAGCAGAGGTTGCCCGGCGTTGCTGGGCTGTTTTAAATTGTGTTGGAAGGTTAAATTGTGTTAATGTTTTTTAAAAATTGCTTAGTCTGTAATTTTAATTTTTAAAATGTTTATTTATGTAAATATATTTTGGCTTGGCTGTTATTAACTGTGATCTGCTTTTTTTGAGGATTAATAAAAGAACAAAGTATGATATAATTTTTTCAAATTGTTTTATGTAAGCGAATAATGTTTTAGTTTTTTGAAATTTTTAATTAGTTGTACCGTAGGTAATAATTTTAATAATGTAAAAGTAAATGTTTTTTACATTCAATGTTTTTAAAATGTGTTTAGATGTTTTGGGTCTTAATTTGAGTTAAAACTCAGCACAGGGTTTTTAAAAGTTTCTATTGTATTTTATTGACATATGTTTGTGATTTGTGTTAAAGTGTGTGTTAGTGTAATTTTTTTGACTTGTTTTTATTGGTGTGACTTTTTGTGTAAAATTGTGACTTTGTGTTATGTTTTTGATTTGTTTTTACTCTTGTGGCCTTTTGCTTAGGGCTGTTGTGTGTTTTTGAATTGTTTTTACTATTGTGGCCAGCAGGTGGTGCTAGTAGGGGTTATTGTATTTTGACTGTTTTTTCTCTCTTGGCCTCTGGGTGGAGCTTCTTCTGGTAAGTAGTCTCTTTCTTTATTCATTTCTTTTCCGGTCTTCGTGGAGGTAGGACATCTTTTGGTAAGTTTGCTTGTTTTCTTTCTTTTGTGTGTGTGTTTGTGTGGAGGGGGCGATGGTTGATTGGAATTTGTATTTTTTGTCTGTTTGTTTTGGTTTTGATTGTGTTTTTGTTTACTTTGCATTGTTTTTGGTGTTTTTGTTTGTTTTTGTGTATTTTTGGATGTTTTTGAGTGTGTTTTTAGTAATTTTTTAAAAAATATTTATTTATTTGGTGGTGGGGAGGGGGCATGGTTGTTGGGGGATAGGAAGGGTGGGCTAGCTGGTGGGGAGGGGGGCATGGTCATTGGGGGTTAGGAAGGGTGGGCTAGGTGGTGGGGAGGGTGTGTGGTCGGTGGGGGTTAGGAAGGGTGGGCTAGGTGGTGGGGAGGGGGCATGGTCGGTGGGGGTTAGAAAGGGTGGGCTAGGTGGTGGGGAGGGGGCATAGTCAGTGGGGGATAGGAAGGGTGGGCTAGGTGGTGGTGGGGGCATGGTCGGTGGGGTTAGGAAGGGTGGGCTAGGTGGTGGGGAGGGGGCATGGTCATTGGGGGTTAGGAAGGGTGGGCTAGGTGGTGGGGAGGGGGGCTTTATTGTGTTATGGTGTATTGATTGCGTGGAGTCGTGAAAGTAGATCGTGGTTTCCCCTTTAATATCAGTGGGTGGGGGGTTGCGACCCCCCTCTCCGCTGGCTCCCCTGGGGTTGGGAGGTTTGGGGGGACAAAAGGGGTATGTCCCCCCAACCCTTCTGGACCCAGGAGACCAGGGAGAGTGGATCAATTCCCCCCTCCTTAAAACAACTCCATTTTTAAAGAGAAGAAGCCGCTTGAAAAAAGCAAACTCAATGCTAGGGATCATTAGGAAGGGTATAGAAAATAAGTCAGCAAGTGTCATTTTGCCTCTTTATAAATCTATGGTGAGGCCCCATCTGGATAACTGTGTACAGTTCTGGTCGCCATACCTCCAGAAGGATATTATGGAGCTGGAGAAAGTGCAGAGGAGGGCAACCAGAATGATTAGGGGACTGGAACACCTTCCTTACCATCTGAGGCTGCAACGGTTGGGCCTCTTCACTCTTGAACAACGGCGTCTAAGAGGTGACCTGATTGAAGTTTATAAAATCATGCACGATGTGGACAAAGTAGATAAGGAAAAACTGTTTTCCTTTTGCATAACACTAGAACTAGGGGACACTCCATGAAACTTTTGGGTACTAGTTCTCAAACAAATAAGAGAAAGTACTTTTTCACCCAGAGGATTACTGGTCTATGGAACTCCCTGCCAGAAGAAGTGGTGACAGCTGTCAGTCTTGACAGCTTTAAGAAAGGATTAGACAAGTTCATGGAGGACAAGGATATCAATGGGTATAATTATGGATACTTAAGGACAACCTCCGGGTTGGAGAGATAGGCAGGATATCTCTCAATGCCATTTCCAGGGAATCCTAAGCAGGTGAAGGCATCTCCTTGGGAATACCCTGAAGGAAATGGTGAGCCACTGTGTGAGACAGAATGCTGGACTTGATGGGCTGTGGCCTGTTCCAGCAAGGCTGTTCTTATGTTATCTTATGTAATGTTCTTTGTGGTTGCGCCTCTCAGCCTGATTGGCTGTGGTGCGGCACGGTGCAAAGAACATTGGGAAATGAGGTTGTTTCCCTTTTTTTGCATTTGTGGGGCTCTTGCCCCACAGGCGCATTTCTCAATCTTGTGTTTACCTGCGTACCCAGTTTGGGCGTGTGCACGAATGGTGAGTGCAGGCTGGTAGGGCCTGGTTAAGGAGCCTATGCAAAGTTCCAACAGTTAACCATCGATTTTATAGGTTAAGATTGTACTAGAGACTTTGAGTCTAATTTATGGACGGATTTCTTCTTGATTTTTGATCCGTGGAAAGGAAAGGCAGGAGGGTGTGTGTGTGTTTTTTCGCGGGCCAGGCTCGATGCCTGGCCCATGGAAAGGAAAGGCAGGGGAGGGGTCTTTTTTCCCGCGGGCCAGGCTCGATGCCTGGCCCAAGGAAAGGCAGGGGTGGGGGGGGCTGGTTTTGCTTGCTGGGCCACAGGAAGGCCAGTGCCGGGGGTGGGGGTGGTAGTATTTCCTTCCTGCAGCCTGGCCTTGCTGGCCGGGCTGCGGGAAGGCCAGCACCACTTCTGGCGTCATTGGGGGGTTCCCGTGGCTTGGCCTCGCTGGCCGGGCCACGGGAACTGCAGCAGCGGTTTTTGTTTTTATTTTTCACGCGCCGGCTGCCTCACCGTTCTGCGCACTCATGGCGCACAGGACACTGGGACTTGTAGTTTGGCATGCGCGATTTTGGTTAGTGCAACGGTTTTTATCCTGTGGCTTATTTTTGATTGACCGCGGCGTGTTTCCGAACGTTCCTTTGGCTCCAGTGTGGCGCGGCGCAAGAAACGTTGGGAATTAAAGTTCCCTTTTTTTTGCGTCCAGGGGGCTCCTGACCCATTGGCGCAAATTTCAACCCGACAGTTACCTGCGAACCGGGTTCGGGCGAGTGAACGGAGGCCCATTACGGGCTAGTAGGGCCTGGCTAAACATCCTTTGTCACATTCCAATGGTTAATGCACCATTTTATAGGTATAGATTCAGAGTACATCATTTGTAATGCAGGGCTGGATGAAGCACAATCTGGAATTAAAATTGCTGGTAGAAATATCAACAACCTGAGATGTGCAGATGACACTACCCTAATGGCAGAAAGTGAAGAAGACCTAAAGAGCTTCTTAGTGAGGGTAAAAGAGGAGAGTGCAAAAGCTGTCCTGAAACTCAACCTTAAAAAAAAAACCAAGATCACGGCCTCTGGCCCCATCACTCCCTGGCAAATAGATAGATAGATAAATCTTTATTGTCATTGTCCTGCACAGAACAATGAGATTGGGGGGAAAAACACTTATCAACTCAACAAAACCTAAACAAAATACAACTATACAAAATTATCAATATATTCCCACCCCACATATACACATTTAACCCCTAAAAAGCTCTAAAACTCTAAGGCTCTAAAAGCTCTAAAAGCTCTAAAACTCTAAAACTCTAAAAACTCTAAAAACTATATACAGAAGCAAACTGTATATACTCCATTGCACTGCATTCAAAGCCAAAACCGCTTTTGGGTAGAAACTATTTCTCAAGTGGCTGGTCCTGGTCTTTATACCTTCTTCTAGAAGGCAGAAGCTGAAAGAGATCATTTCCGGGGTGCGTACTATCTTGCACAATCTCTACAACTTTCTTATAACACCTGGTGGCATAGATGTGATCTAGAGTGGGAAGAGTACGCCCGATTATCCCCTCCGCAGTCTTTACGACCCTAGACAGCATTGTTCTTTCCCTAGCTGTACAACTCCCAAACCATACACACAGACCATAGGTTAACACACTCTCTATGGTATAGTGGTAGAATGCCAACAGCAGGTCCTTTGAAAGATTGTTCTTCCTGGGGATTCTCAAGAAGTATAACCTCTGCTGTGCTCTCTTCATCAGATCTTTGGTGTTTGCTCCCCATGTTAGATCATCCCTCAGCTCCATTCCCAGAAATCGAAACACTGAGACTTGTTCCACACAATTCCCTTCAATAATAAGTGGCTGGATGTTCAATTTGCATTTTCTAATGTCCATAATGATCTCTTTTGTATTTTTTACATTGAGGAATAAATTGTTTTCCCTACACCACTCGGTCAGCATCTCAACCTCCTTCCTGTAAGCCAACTCCTCCTCCCCAGCAGTAATCAGACCAACCACCGTTGTGTCGTCTGCAAACTTGATGATCTTATTGCTGGGGTAACTGGGAACACAATTATATGTGTAAAGTGTGTACATAAGTGGGCTCAGCATAGAAGGGGAAGAAATGGAAGCAGTGACAGACTTTATCTTCTTGGGATCTAAGATCACTGTAGATGGTGACTGCAGCCATGAAATAAAAAGATGCTTGCTCCTTGGGAGGCAAGCTATGGCAGACCTAGGCAGCAAAATAAAAAGTAGAGGCATCACCCTGCCAACAAAAGTCCACATAGTTGAAGCAATGGTCTTCCCAGTATTAATGTACAGGTATGGCTGTGAGAGCTGGACCATAAGGAAGGCTGAGACGCCATTGAATGGTGGTGCTGGAGAAGTCTTTTGAGAGGCCTCTGGACTGCAAGGAGATCAAATCAGTCCATCCTGAAATAAATCAACCCTGACTGCTCCTTGGAAGGACAAATACTGAAGGTGAAGTTCAAGTACCTTGGCCACCAAATGAGAAGAGAGGACTCACTTAAGAATACCCTGATGCTAGCAATGATTTAAGGCAAAAAGAAAAGGAGGCAGCAGAGAATGAGATAGTTAGACAGCATTGTTAATGCAGGGGGCGTAGATCTGGGCCGACTCTGAAGTGTGGTAGAGGAGCCTGGCGTGCAGTGGTCTATGGGGTCACAAAGGGTCAGACTTGATTATGTGACTAAATAGCAAAATTGTTGGTTTTATTATTGTTAGTTTTATTATTAGTATGCTTGTTTACATTTCATATTTTTTATTGTTTTAAAAGAAAAAATAAATAAATGTTAAGTGGATATACAGTTGGTTTCAGAATTGTACTCAGAGAGCACTTCTTAATGGTTCCTTCTCAAACTGGGAGAAACTAGAAAGTGGAGGACCACAAGGTTCCTACCTGGGCCTAGTGCTCTTCAACATTTTCATTAATGAGGAAGTGCAGAATAGTATTCAAAAATATTTTTGATATGCTTAAATACATGTCTGAAAGTAACAGAATGAAATTTAACAGGGTTTAGTGCAAAGTTCTACACCTGGGGGTAAATGTCAAATGTACAATTATAAGGTGGAGGATACTTGGGTCAGTAATATTACGAGCAAGAAGGATCTGAGAAATGAGCAGGAAGTTAGATCTGATGGCCTCCTAGGCCCATACCAACTCAGTTATTCTATGATTCTATTATCACGAAGAACTCACTATCGTAGTCACAGGAATGTTCCAAAATGCAAAGGGAAACTGGGCTGCTGATCCTTGTATGTCGGTTATTTAATCTCTCAGATAACAACAGAAAAATCCAGTCTTGTTAATGAGAAAAATCCTAAATCAGAAATATTGTTCTTACTGTTTCAAACGGGGAGGAAACCTATAGTTTGATAGATACTAGAATTATTTCTGTGATCCTCTTATCTCTTACCCTGCACATGGGCCATTTAATGGGGATGGAAGCATTTTTTTATATTCCTAAAGCCATAAAAAAGGAAGAAATTGCAAGTAGATAAATAGGGACCGCCTTGGGGGGGGAGGTAAATAGCATTCCATGCACTCCATTGTCTAGACATGCCTGTCACATTCGAAGGAAATGTCTTCAGAAGTTGACAGCGCTGGCTCTTCAGCTATAAACAGAGATGAGCACTGAACCCTAGAGTTAGATACAACTGGCTTTCGAGCAAGGGTGACATTTACCTTTACCTCCACAATGTAAGAAATCCAAAAGTAATACCATGGGATGAGATTATTGTCTGTGGACAGCATCCGGGATCTCCTGACGACATACGCAAACATAATCTGGGAATATAGACTTTGAAATAATTCTTTTACAATTTCAATTTTCTGTTCAGTTTTATTATATCTATCCTTACCTACCAATACTCCTATCTCTCTCTTATCCTTTTTTCTTTCAGCTGCTTTTGCTAGTAATTTTGAATTTTTATTACCGTATTCAAAGTATTCCTTTTTTAAGTACAGTAATACCTCATACAACGTCCGCTTCATAGAATGTCAGATCCATACAACGTCGCCCAATTCTTGGGAAAAAGATGCCTCATACACCATCACTGGACGTTGTATGAGGTATTAGGGTTTTCACATGAGAAAGAAGCCGCGACACCCACCGGACGCTTTCCTTGGTTGTGAGCCAGGTGGGAGCAAAACTGGCCCCAGCTGTGAGGCAGCCAGAGAAGCGACCGTGGGGGAATCCCCCAAAATATCCAAGCAGCCCCGAGCACCCTTGCCCAAGGACAGGAGGAATGGGGCGAGGAGGAGGAATGGCGCTTCCAGGGCAGCGGCGGGAGACCCAACGAGTCTCATCCTCTTCGGGCACTGGTCGCTTCTCTTGCTCCCACTGGCGAGTCTCGCTCCCACCTACCCGCTCTCAACCAAGGGTCGCTTCCCTGGTGAGAGCAGGGAAGGGAAGCGAGACTGGCTTCAGCTGTGAGGCAAGCAGCATGGCACATAAGAAGACCAGGCACGCCGGAGTCTCGCTTCCCTTCCCCGCTCACAACCAAGGGATGCTTCCCTGGTGAGAGCGGGGAAGCGATCGAGACTCCGGCGTGCCTGGTCTTCTTATGCGCCATGCTGGCTGCCTCACAGCTGAAGCCAGTCTCGTTTCCCTTCCCTGCTCTCGCCAGGGAAGCGACCCTTGGTTGAGAGCAGGTAGGTGGGAGCGAGACTCGCTGGCGGGAGCAAGAGAAGTGACCAGTGCCCGAAGAGGAGACTCATCAGGTCTCCCGCCGCCACCCCGGAAGCGCCATTCCTCCTGTCCTCGAGTGAGGGTGCTCGGGGCTGTTTGGATACAGTATTGTGAGGGATTCCCCCATGGTCGCTTCTCTGGCCGCCTCATAGCTGGGGCCAGCCTTTAGCCCCCGCCTTCCCGCTCTCACCAGGGGAACGACATTATACAAGGCATCAGTGGCAATAATTTGGATGTTGTATGAGGCATTGTGGATAGGATTTTGCATGCCTCATACAAAGTCGGAATTCATACAATGTCCTAACTTGTGGAACCAAGTTTGGATGTTGTATGAGGTATTAATGTATATTAAATTTCTCTTTATTTGTTCAATTTCTTTATTTGTAACTTTTGCTTTTAATTTTTGTAATTTGTCAAAAGTGATACTATCTTTTGTTCTAGCATGTTCAGTCTGTAATTGCTTTATTTCTTCCTCTACTTTTTTTGGTGTTCTTTATGTAATTTATTCTTAATCGCTGAGAGTCTAACACATTCACCCCTAAATATTGATTCCGCCAATCTCTTACACAGAGGCAATGCTAGTCCTTCTACCGCACAGTCCCTTTCAGTGCTTCCTAAAACTCCAAAAGAACTACAAATGGCTACTGACTCACAAGAAAAAAGAGGCAACAAAGGCCACCTGGTCACAGCTTGTTCAGGCAGGCAGATCAAAAGATTTTGCCCTGTTCTGGCAAATCAGTAATGAGAATATGACTACATGACAAATACCTGTAAGATTGCTTGATGACAGACATGTTCTATACCAGTGATGGGCAGTCTTGGCCCTCCAGCTGTTCTTGAACTTCAGTTCCCAGAAAACCTGACCAGCTGATGTGTTGACGTGGGCTTCTGGGAATTGAAGTCCAAGAACAGCTGGAGGGCAAAGTCTGCCCATCTCTGTTCTATACCTTGGTGTAATATTTCAGGCAGCTAATGAAAGAGAGGAAGCATGGAGACTCATAGTGAGGTGATAGCAGTCCAAATGCTAAGATAGTTTATGAATGGGATTGTTCAAAAATGCCCAAACTAATTTGGAGGGTTCAGAAACATGGATTCTTTCTGTAAATTTACACTAAAATCTGGTGCCTATCCTTCACCCTGCAATCACTAGGGTCATCACTACCCACTGGAACAGCCTTTTTCATACTGAGGGCCACATTTCAATAAGCAAAAACAAGTGATGAAGAAAGCATTTAAACCATGATGGGACCAGATTGCTGGCACTCAACATCAAAAAGGCTGCAGAGCAGCTTTTAAACTGATAACTGGGGGAAAGCCGACAGGAGCTGGGCAGCATCCGGTTCGGGAAAGTGTGTACTTGAGTAGTGAGGAGGATGCAAAAATTACTGAGCAGAGCAAGGAGCTAGTCACCAGCACTCTAGCAGAAGGATGCAAGAGGCAGTCTAACAATGCAACTGGACTCAAAAGACTGTATCAGGAAAGCATCTATAAATGCTTGTATACAAATGCCAGAAGCCTCCGTAACAAAATAGGGGAGCTGGAATACTTAGCAATAGATAAAAATATTGATATTATTGGTATCACTGAAACCTGGTGGACGGATGATAACCAATGGGATACAGTTATCCCAGGCTACAAACTGTACAGGAAGGATAGGAAGGGGCAAACGGGAGGTGGTGTAGCCTTGTATGTCAAAGAAGTGATAAAATCGTATCAATTGGAATATCTAGGTGATTTGGAGTCACCATTAGAAGCTCTGTGGGTAAGAGTACCAGGCCACAAGGATGGTCTAACAGTAGGCATATACTATCGGCCTCCGACCCAAACTCTTGAGGGAGACTGGCAGTTGGAGAATGTTGTAAAGGAGGCATCCAGGAAGGGAAGCCTGGTTATAATGGGGGACTTCAATTACCCTCACATAGATTGGGTGAACTGTTGTTCAGCACACGATAAAGAGATAAAGTTCCTAGATATGCTCAATGATTGTTCCCTGGGACAGATGGTTGAAGACCCAACTAGAGGTACAAGAATCCTTGACTTGATCCTGAGTAATACTCAGGATCTGGTGCAAGATGTTAATGTGACTGATCCAATAGGGAACAGTGACCACAACTCAATTATGTTTAACTTGATCATAGACCCCAAGTCACTGATAAAATCTAACACAGAGACCTTAAATTTTCAAAAAGGAAATTTCCCAAAGATGAGGAAACTAGTAAAAAAGAAACTGAAAGGGAAAATTGAGAGAGTCCAAACACTCCAAGAGGCATGGAGGCTGTTTACAAAAACAATAACAGAGGCTCAATTGGAATGCATACCCAAAAGGAAAAAGGGCACTGCCAGGTCCAAGAGGACTCCGATGTGGCTTACAGGAGCTGTTCGGGAAGTGATCAAGAGCAAGAAAAGCTCATTTAGAAGATGGAAGGCTTGTCCAAATGAGGACAGCAGGCAGAAACATAAATTCTGGCAGAACAAATGCAAGGCAACAATCAGGAAAGCAAAGCAAGACTTTGAGGAGCGTATAGCTAAGAATACTCAGAGAAATAACAAAGACTTCTTTAAGTACATTAGAAGTAAGAACCCAACTAGGAAGGCCATTGGACCATTAGATGACAATGGAAGGCAAGGGGTTATTAAAGAGGAAACAGAGATTGCAGAGAGACTCAATGAATTCTTTGCTTCAGTATTCACTGAAGAAGACAGAGGCCACATGCCCAAAACAGAGCCTATCTTCGTAGGGAGGGAAACCGAAGAATTAAGCCAGATAGAAATAACCAGGGAGGAGGTCCTTGCATGTCTTGTTAAACTAAACACTAACAAATCACCAGGACCAGATGGCATCCATCCACGAGTTCTCAGGGAACTTAAAGATGAAATTGCTGATATCCTAGCCAAAATATATAATCTTTCCCTCAAATCAGGCTTTGTGCCTGATGACTGGAAGGTAGCGAATGTAACACCAATTTTCAAAAAAGGATCCAGGGGTGATCCAGGAAATTACCGGCCTGTCAGTTTGACATGTGTCCCAGGTAAAGTGATGGAAACCATCCTAAAAGATAGAATTAATAGGCACATAGAAGAGAAGGCACTGCTAAAGGAGAGCCAACATGGCTTTTGCAAGGGCAAATCATGCCTCACTAATCTGTTGGAATTTTTTGAGAGTGTCAACAAGCATGTGGATAAGGGGGATCCAGTTGACATTGTTTATCTGGACTTTCAGAAGGCTTTTGACAAGGTCCCACACCAAAGGCTCTTGAATAAACTTACCAGTCATGGAATAAAGGGACAGGTCTTGTCCTGGATCAGCAACTGGCTAAGGGACAGGAAACAGAGGGTAGCACTAAATGGACACTTCTCCAAGTGAAGGGAAGTAAAGAGTGGGGTCCCCCAAGGTTCAGTACTGGGACCCCTGCTTTTCAACCTCTTCATAAATGATCTAGAGGTAGGAGTAAAAAGCAAGGTAGCCAAATTTGCTGACGACACTAAATTATACAGGGTAGTGAAAACTGTGAGAGATTGTGAAGAGCTCCAGAGGGATCTCTTGACACTGGGGGAGTGGGCAAAACAGTGGCAAATGAGCTTCAACATCAGTAAGTGCAGAGTGATGCATGTTGGGGCAAAAAACCCCAATTACATTTATAAACTGATGGGGTCTGAACTCTCTGCGACAAACCAGGAAAGGGACCTTGGTGTCCTGGTGGACAGCTCAATGAAGGTGTCAACCCAGTGTGCCTCAGCAGTGAAAAAAGCAAACTCAATGTTAGGGATCATTAGGAAGGGTATAGAAAATAAGTCAGCAAGTGTCATTTTGCCTCTTTATAAATCTATGGTGAGGCCCCATCTGGAATATTGTGTACAGTTCTGGTCGCCATACCTCCAGAAGGATATTATGGAGTTGGAGAAAGTACAGAGGAGGGCAACCAGAATGATTAGGGGACTGGAACACCTTCCTTACCATCTGAGGCTGCAACGGTTGGGCCTTTTCACTCTTGAACGACGGCGTCTAAGAGGTGACCTGATTGAAGTTTATAAAATCATGCACGGTGTGGACAAAGTAGATAAGGAAAAACTGTTTTCCCTATCGCACAACACTAGAACTAGGGGACACTCCATGAAACTTTTGGGTACTAGTTCTCAAACAAATAAGAGAAAGTACTTTTTCACCCAGAGGATTACTGGTCTATGGAACTCCCTGCCAGAAGAAGTGGTGACAGCTGTCAGTCTTGACAGCTTTAAGAAAGGATTAGACAAGTTCATGGAGGACAAGGCTATCAATGGCTATAATTATGGCTACCTAAGGACAACCTCCGGGTTGGAGAGATAGGCAGGATATCTCTCAATGCCATTTCCAGGGAATCCTAAGCAGGTGAAGGCATCTGCTTGGGAATACCCTGAAGGAAATGGTGAGCCACTGTGTGAGACAGAATGCTGGACTGGATGGGCTGTGGCCTGTTCCAGCAAGGCTGTTCTTATGTTCTTATGTTCTTATGTAAAGGTTGAAGCTGGTGTTGGATGAGAACAGAGTAGACTCGGGCTTCATCCACATTTAGCTCACCCCTCCTTTCTGTCTTGCCCTTTCATCTACATCAAGAGGTCTACTGGGAAACCACTCATGCAGAATAACAAATGAATATTTTGCTTATGGCTATGAAATTAAGCTAAGATATGACATCTGAGGACTATCGCTGTTATACCTAATTAAGTGTGAATATACCCTTATTTTCTTATGATCTCTACATATTGTTAAATCTAATCTTTCTTTCTTTCTTTCTTTCTCTCTCTCTCTCTCTCTCTCTCTCTTTCACATGTTTCCAAAGATGCAGTTCCAATATTAGATAGTTGTATTGCATTGAAGTTGTATTGCAGGAAGCAGCAAAGAAAACCATACCAAAAGAAAAGAAGAGTAAGAAAGCAAAGTGGTTGTCTGATGAGGCTCTTAAAATAGCAGAGGAAAGAAGGAACGCAAAAGTCAAAGGAGAAAGGAAAAACTACAACCATTTGAACACAGAATTTCAAAGAAAAGCAAGGAGAGAGAAGGAAAACTACCTAAAAGAACAGTGCAGAGAAATGGAGGAAAACAACAAAAGAGGCAGAACCAGAGATCTTTTCAAAAAAATTGGGGAAATCAAGGGAACATTTAAAGCAAAAATGACCATGATAAGGGACAAAGACGGAAAGGAGCTAGCTGATGCAGAAGAAATTAAGAAAAGATGGAAAGAGTACACAGAGGAACTTTACAAAAAGGACCTCAACACTCCTGATAATCACAATGATGAAGAAATTGAACTTGAGCCAGACATCCTGGAGAGTGAAGTCATAAAGGCCCTAAAGAGCACTGCAAACAACAAAGCTAGTGGAGATGATGGTATCCCAGTTGAATTTTTCAAAGCGCTAAAAGATGACGGCGTCAAATTACTGCATTCAATATGCCAGCAGATTTGGAAAACAAAACAGTGGCCACAGGATTGGAAAAGATCAGTATACGTCCCAATCCCAAAAAAGGGCAATGCCAAAGAATGTTCAAATTATCGAACAATCGCGCTCATCCCACATGCCAGCAAGTTGATGCTCAAGATAATACAGGACAGACTTCAGCAGCATGTGGAGAGAGAATTACCAGAGGTGCAGGCTGGTTTCAGAAGAGGCAGGGGGACTAGAGACCACATCGCCAACATACGCTGGATCATGGAGAAAACAAAGGAATACCAGAAACAAGTTTACTTTTGTTTTATTGACTACACTAAGGCATTTGACTGTGTGGACCACAACAAGATGTGGCAAGTAATTAAAGAGATGGGAATACCAGAGCACCTCATATGCCTCCTGAGAAATCTGTACATGAACCAAGAAGCAACAGTTAGGACAGAACATGGAATAACAGAGTGGTTTGGAATAGGAAAAGGAGTAAGACAAGGCTGCATTTTGTCACCATGCTTATTGAACCTATACACAGAGCACATAATGCGCAGTGCAGGGATGGAGGAATCACAATATGGGATTAAAATCGCTGGGAGAAACATCAATAATCTGAGATATGCAGACGATACCACCCTAATGGCAGAAAGTGAGGAAGACCTAAAGAATCTCTTGATTGGGCTGAAGGAGGAGAGTGCAAAAGCTGGCTTGAGACTCAATATCAAGAAAACCAAGATAATGGCAACAGGCCCCATCAGTTCCTGGAAAATAGACGGGGAAGAAGTAGAAGCAGTGACAGATTTTACTTTCTTAGGATCAAAGATCACTGCAGATGGGGATTGCAGCCAAGAAATAAAAAGGCGACTGATTCTTGGGAGACAAGCGATGAGAAACCTGGGGAACATAGTGAAAAGCAGAGACATTACATTGCAAACAAAAATTAGAATAGTCAAAGCAATGGTTTTCCCAGTAGTAATGTATGGATGTGAGAGCTGGACAATTAGGAAGGCTGAACGCAGAAGAATAGATGCCTTTGAAATGTGGTGTTGGAGGAGGGTTTTGAGAGTCCCCTGGACAGTGAGGAGAACAAATAGGTCAATCTTAGAAGAAATTAAGCCTGACTGCTCATTGGAAGGTCAAATAGTAAAGATGAAGCTAAAATACTTTGGACATCAAATGAGAAGAGAGGATTCACTTGAGAAGGCATTGATGTTGGGAAAGGTGGAGGGCAAAAGAAGAAGGGGGATGCCAAGGATGAGATGGCTAGATGGTATTATAGACACAATGGGCACAGAGCTGGGAGGGCTGAGGGGGATGGTAGAGGACAGAGGCGCCTGGAGGAAAATGGTCCATGGGGTCGCAAAGGGTCGGAGTCGACTGTGTGACTGAACAACACCAAAAAAATTGCATTGAGCAGGGATTCTCAACCTGCGGCCCGGAAGTGCCATGTGTGGCAGTGTTGTGACAGAGGTTGTAGAGGCCGCGGAAGCCGCGGAATCCACGAATGCTGGAGTGGATGAGATGCACAAGTGGCGTGAGTGGCGTCCGAGGGCCGGCAAGGCGGAAAACTCGTTGCACAGAAAGTCCGGACAGTCGGTGCACGCAACCCGCCGGACCTCGAAGTCGTCTTCGGAAAGCAGCGACGGCGAGGAGGTCCAGAAGGTCCGAAGGGGAGGGCGCCGTTGCGATGGTTGCGGAGCGGCCCATGAGCGCGTGAGGTGCCCATTCAGAAAAACCGAGTGCTACAACTGCGGCCGTCGGGGGCACATCGCCAAGGCGTGCAGGAAAAGGAAAGAGGGCCGGAGACAGTCACAAGACCGTTCGGCCAGACCGGACCGTCCAGCGAGGTCCAAAGATGGCGCCCGGACCACGAGGAAGCAGGACGGCGTGGGCCGCATCTCGGACGACAGCGAGGGCGACGCTCCTGTGTTCAGCGTGTCTGCGGGACAGCCCCATTACTTCGTTGAGGTACTAGTACAAGGGACCCCTATTAGGATGGAAGTTGACTCGGGGTCCTCCTATTCTATAATTCCCCAGAGAGAGTTCTTGAAAATCGACCCCCACGTGCGGCCCAAACTTAAAGCGTTGAGGGCCACACTGCGGGACGTACAGGGGAACAGCATTCCAGTGTTGGGGGTCGGGACATTCCGGGTTCATTTTAAGAGACATTCTGCGGAACTTCCCCTAGTGGTGCTAAAAGGGGGGAGTTGTAGCCTCCTCGGGACACAATGGTTCCAGCCTTTAGGTTTGTTCATAGGGGGGGTGCATGCCGTAGGCGTGGACCCAATACAAGCGGTGTGCGACGCACACCCCGCCGTTTTTAAAAGTGGACTGGGAAAGTTCAAGGGACCCCCTGTAGCCTTCGACCTAGACCCGGAGGTCCGCCCGATAAGACTCAAACCGCGCAGGGTACCGTTCGCGCTAAAGGACAAAATAGAGGCGGAACTGGACAAACTGGTGGGTCAGGGGATTCTTGTTCCTGTGGATTCCGCGGAGTGGGAGACTCCAATTGTAACGGCTCTGAAGGCTAACGGGGAGGTGCGCATTTGCGCTGATTATAAGTGTACAATTAACAAGGCGATCCGCCCTAATGCATACCCGGTGCCGGTGGTCAGCCACCTCCTGGCCAGGCTGAATGGGGGAAAGTGTTTCGCTAAGCTCGATTTAGCACAGGCCTACCAGCAACTCCCCGTAACCCCCGCCACAGCGGCGGCACAAACAATAGTTACACATAAGGGGGCGTTCCAGGTGTCGCGTTTACAGTTCGGCGTGAACTCGGCACCTGGCCTTTTTCAGTCGCTCGTGGAACGCCTCCTGAAGGGGCTGGAGGGGGTGTTGCCATATTTTGATGACGTGTTGATAACGGGGGGGAGTAAGGCCGAGCTGGCACATAGATTGGATAAAGTTCTGACCGTGTTCGAAAAAGCGGGGCTGCGACTGAGAAAAGACAAGTGTGTATTTTTCGAAACAGAGGTTGAGTTTTTAGGGTTCCGTGTCACGCCCGAGGGAATTAGGCCGTCCAAATCTAAGGTAGCCGCCATCAAGAAAGCTCCTCGCCCCACATCCAAAACCGAACTACAGTCATTTCTGGGGCTTCTCAATTTCTACCATACCTTCCTTCCACGGAAGGCGTCTGTTGCCGAGCCGCTCCATCAGTTACTTAAAAAAGAGGAAAAATGGCTGTGGGGTGACGAGCAAGAGAGGGCGTTCACAGAGTTAAAGCAACTCCTAACATCCGAGGCAATCCTGACTCATTTCGATCCCAAACGGCCAGTAGTTTTAGTCTGCGACGCATCCCCGGTGGGGGTGGGGGCGGTGCTTTGCCACGTGTTGAACGACGGAAGGGAGGCCCCGATAGCGTTTTATTCAAGGTCCCTGTCCCAAGCAGAGCGGAATTACGCACAGACCGACAGGGAGGCATTAGCGATAGTAGCGGGAACCAAAAAATTTCACGATTTTCTGTATGGTCGCCCGTTCAAGATCGTGACTGATCACAAGCCCCTGTTAGGAATCTTCACTGCAAATAAGCCCACGCCAGAGATCCTGTCCCCGAGAATGCTGCGGTGGGCTATTTTTCTTAACGCATACCAACATGAGTTGGAATACCGGCCCGGGAAGGAGATCAGCCATGCAGACGCGCTCTCACGGTCTCCGTTGCCCTTGTCGGACGATCAGAAGGCAGGGGTAGGAAGAGACCGCCAGGTATTGCTAATAGAGGTCTTAGATTCACCCCCATTAGTACCGGCCGACATTGCCAAGGCAACGGGAAAGGATAGAACACTGGAGAAAGTATGCTCGTGGGTACAGAAGGGGTGGCCGGCGTCATCCCCAAGCATGGAATTCGACCCATTTTTTCGAAAACGAATAGAATTGTCATTAGAGAGGGGGTGCCTCTTGTGGGGCCAACGGGTGGTGGTTCCTACGTCCCTGCGACCGAAGGTGCTAAAGCTGCTGCACGTCAGCCACCCGGGAATCGTCCGTTCCAAGGCACTGGCCCGGAGTTATTTCTGGTGGCCCCAGCTGGACGCCGACATAGAGCATATGATTGGCACTTGTGAGGCATGTCAGGGCTCCCGACCGGAGGTAGCCCGTCTCCCGCATAGGGAATGGGACGCAGCAAGGGGACCGTGGTCCAGGGTGCACGTAGATTTTGCTGGCCCGTTCCGAGGAACCATCTTTCTCCTGGTAGTGGATGCGTACTCAAAGTGGCTGGAGGTCATTCCGGTAAAGAGCACATCCTCCGCCACTACCATTGGCCAGCTGAGGAGGGTCTTTTCCACGTTCGGTTTACCCGACACTCTGGTCAGCGATAACGCTAGCTGTTTCACGTCCGCTGAGTTCGCGGCATTCATGGAGGCAAATGCAATTTGGCACGTCACATCCGCGCCGTTTCACCCGGCCACGAATGGCCAAGTGGAACGGTTGGTGCGCACAACAAAAGATGCGCTGCGGCGCATGGGCTCGGGGGACCTAAATCATCAAGTCTGTCAATTTCTGCTAGCGTACAGAGTGACCCCCTTAGCATCCGGATACTCGCCGGCTGAGCTGCTGATGCGGAGGAAACTGACCACGATCTTGTCCAGGTTAGACCCGACGAGGGTCGAGGACAAAGGGAAGAACATAGGTTTAGCGGTCTCGAAAGGTTTCGGCGTAGGCGATCCTGTACACTGCAGGAACTATGCCAACGCAGGCCCAGCCTGGGTGCCAGGGACGATAGTAGAACAGACGGGACCAGTGTCGTATCGGGTGGAAACGAACACCGGTCTCCTCTGGAGGAGGCACGCTGACCAACTGCGGCGCCGAGTGAGTGAGGGGCCGATCAGTGGGGCTCAGCAACCAGATTCAGCGATAGGGTTCTCCCCCACCCGTTTAGCCCAAGGGGGAGACAGAGTAGGACACCAGTCCACAGCCAGGGGGGAAAGCAGTGAGCCCGGCTCATATCCTTTTGATACGCCAGTTCTACCAGCTCTATCCGAGCCCGGGGAGGGGGAAAAGGAGTTCGCAGCCGCCGCTGCCGCTTCCCCCGAATTCGATTACGATTTTAATTTTGCTAGCCGGGGGGGGGGTTTGGAGTGTTCCCCCACCCATCCAAGCGAGAAGAGGGGTTTTTCGTTAGCCCCCAGTGCCCCCGGTTCTTCCCAAACAAAGCACACACCCCCCAACAAAGCCGCAGAGCCGCGGCAAGCCACTAACGAGTCATCCTCTCCGATTACAGGGCAGGAAGCCAGGGAGCAAGGAGGAGGGAGCGAAGCCGGGGCAGGGCAGCCCGCGCCGAGACCCCAGCGTGTTCGAAATAAGCCATCTTGGCTGAGAGACTTCGTCTCATCCTAGGGGGGAGGAGTGTTGTGTTCTACCAGTGTAACCTTCGACATGTGATAACAATGTATCTGAACCAATGTAACCTTGCCTACGAGTAACAATGTAACCTTCAGCTGATCACTATAAACCCTGTAATAGGACGCGAGCTGATGACCACCAGCTGGCAGCAGCGAGCGTCCAAGCTCTCTTGGTTCAAACCCATCAAAGGCCACAGCGTGGGAAGTTTCCCGCCGCTACCTACACCTGGACAAGAAGGGCGTGACCAACCATGACGTCACGCGGGCAGTAGCCAATGGGCTATCGTGGAGCCACATTCAAATACGTTACTACTGTATATATAGAGCTGTTCGTCCGCCATTACCTCATGTTCCCTCTGTCCACCATGCAATAAACCTGAGTTAACCCAGCCCTTGGCTGTTTCCTGTGTCTTGACTCTTATACACTAAAGGCAGGCAGGGCAAAATGGCTATCTGGCCCCCAAAGCTGTTTGAGGGAGTGTGATCCGGCCCTCGGTTTGAAAAGGTTGAGAACCCCAAGCCTTGAGAATCTCATTCCTTCCTGATTCTGCAAGTTAAAATCTATGTCACCTTCACAGCACAGAGGGATGAATGGTGTCTCCTTATCAGGCTAATCCTGGGATGTAATATCTTTCAGCCATCCTTCCTCTTTGTGCTTTCTGATTACTGTCTGCCCAGTTAATTTCTTCAGCTTTTCAAATAGCACTAATCAGGAATTAAAAGCTAGCACCAGCTTTGTGAGGCCCAAAGATTCCTGCTCCAACTAGTTAGAGAGGATTTTCAAAACAGGCACAAATTCTCATCTCTGCCTGATTATCCCCAGACAAGCTCATAATCCAGCCATTGGTATTTAGGAAGTCAAGCAGTGAAATAAACAATGTTGATTATAATCAACTGTTCTTTTTTTATTCTCATGAGATAAGCAGGAAACTTTAATGTCACCATCTTTTGCCATCTGCTTTTGGCTTGGCTTGCTTTGTTCTTTCTTCCCTTTGGCTTAAAAGTAGAACAGAGATGCTTTTGCACTGGATAGGGAAGCAATTTCACTTATTCCCTTTTGCTTTCTCCATTCCATAAAGTGCAAAGACAGTTAGTAATCCCTTATCTTTTGCAATCTCTTGTTTGGCAAGTAAATTAAGAATTGCAGATGGGATTATAGCGATTAAGATGTCGGCTAAAGAGTTTATGGATTTTCTAAACAGGTATAGATTTTAGGGGACAAAGAAAAAGGTCAGCAGATTTGGTCAGGAAGAGTTTCATTAACAGACAGTTCGAACATACACTGAGGGTATAACTATACTGACAAACAATGCAGAAAATGCTCCAGTCCTGAGACTGTCTGGTTTACATTATTTTCCATTGGCCGCATGATATAAAAGTCTAATGTGAACCAACCTGGAGTTTTTTTCCTTTTAATTTAAGGTAAAGGTCACCCTTGATTAAAAGCCAGTCATATCTGACTCTAGGATTCAGTGCTCATCTCTGTTTCATAGCCAAAGAGCCAATGCTGTCTGCTTCTGCAGACGTTTCTGTGGTCATGTGGCAGGCATGACTAGACACCTGAGCACATGGAATGCTGTTTACCTTCCCACCAAAATGGTCCCTATTTATCTACTTGCAATTTCTTGCTTTTGAACTACAGTAAAACCTCGCATAAAGAGCACCTTGCTTAGAGACTAACTCGCTTAAAGAGCAGAATTTTCTCTGAATGGTTGCTTTGCTTAACAACTAAAACCAACAAAAACTCATTTAATAAGTAAATTGGGGTTTGCAATCCCACACACACACACCAGGAGTCATAACTGGTCACTTAAAATGGTGTTTCACTTAAAGAGCAAACTTGCTTAAAGAGCAATCCCGTGGAACACATTATGCTCTTTAAGCGAGGTACCACTCTACTAGGTTGGCAGGAGCTGGGACAAAGATGGGAGATCATTCCATCCTGTAGTATTCCTTTAACCTATACTTGTTATTGCTAGGATAGGTCCAAAGTGAGTAATGAAATATGATCAGTGAGGAAGGAACTGCATAAAAAGAACAGAGGAAAGTAAAAGCTCAAATAAGCAATTAGATAAAAAGTTGCAATGAATGACTTATCCTGACTTCATCACCCCTTTCTTTTTATGTGTACTATAAAAATACTATGAACTCACTTTAAATTTAACCAGCACCCTCAACACCAGTATAGTCAACAACATATCTATATCTATAAAACAGAGGTGTGGGTTTGTATGTTCCCTACAGGAACCCACACCCCTGGATCAATTCCGGTGAAACTTGCCACACACCTACCTTGGGCTTGCGAGACTGCACTGCCGAGGTCCCAGACCCCATGGAGGGGAGCCCCCCAAAATTTGAAAAAAGTATTGCACATGCACACAGTTCAGTGGGGGGGAATGGTCATGTGCAGAGCCGTTGAGCTGTGGCTCACGCCCAGCGCCGTCGGTGTGTGTGCACGCATGCCTGACTCACTAGGTTAGGCCTTGATCGTCTGGCAAGCACCATGGAAGGTGTGCGCAGGTGGTGGTCATAGCCCCGACGCCCTTGGGCAGACCCCCATTGTGGTGGCCACAATGCTGCTGCAGAGGTGCTGGGGCCGCCCACAACGTGGGCGACCCCTCAGCAGGGCCGGGCTGAGGTGAGGCCTGGCCAGGGCAGGCGTAGCCTCGGCGGGAGCCTGGGTGCCGGAGGTGGCGGTGGCCCGCCTTACATAAAAGGGTCCTCCGTTCGGCCACAGCATATGGGAAATGACAAGGTGGCAGGCCCGCCTTGCCTTCTCCAGGACGCGGCAGCCACACGGATGCTCCCAAGCCTGTACAGTGGGGTGAGGATGGAGTATGAGGGGGTGAGGGGTGGGGGCAGCAGTGTGTATGTGAGAGAGAGAGGGGGGAGAGGGAGAGAGGGGGAGAGAGAAAGCCCAAGCAAGGCTGGGCAATCAGCTAGTGCAATAACAAAAGTATAACACCAAGTTATTTCCTGGAGTACACAGAAAGAGCCTCCTAGAAGATTGTGCCATTTTAAAATCACAATCAGGCGTATCCTGGTAATGGCAATCTTGCATTGCTGGCTAATCTTTCTCACCCTGGGTCAGGCAAAAGGAACAGCAGTATGAAGTCACCAAAAGGTGCCTTCATTCAGGGGTGTGCAGGGCACCTTGGGAGGGCGGTGAACAGGAACTGATGGGGTGCCTATTGTTGGGTTGCGGGGGGAAAATCTCATACATTTCCATTACCTCTGCCTGTCTCTGGGGGTCTCCAGTTGCTGCATGAGTGCCGTATCCCTGTGGGCCAGCACACCACTGCTTTCATTTTGGTAGTATAATGCCTGGCCTAGATACGGAAGAAGCTATTTCCTGAGATCTTCAACAAAAATAAATTTACTCATATGTAGTTACACAGATCCTCTTCAGTTTTCAATGACAGGGTAGAAGAAGCAACTTGTAAGTTTATAACTGGTTGAATTACTAAGGAAGGAAGTAGATAGATTGTTGGTGGGTGGGTAGGTGGGCTCCAAGATTATCTGAGAATTGAGAACTGCATGGAGTGGCTACAGCCTCCAAAAACCTATGCTGATTGTGGAATAAAATGTATTCGCCTTCACAGTATCACAAGACTCTGCTGTTGTTTTCACTACAACTGGAGTGATGTGTATGTAACTTTAATTATTGCTGTAACGTTGTGTAATTGTTATTATGGGATGGGGTGATCCTCCATTTTGTCTTTTTCTTGGTACTCAACTATCACGGGACTTGCGTTCCCGTCCTTTCTAACAAGACACACGAAGTCTTGACTCAGGTCTGGTAACCCCACAATCACCCCACTCCTCTCCTAACCAATCCTATTGTTTCCTGCCCAAATGTATCCAGTGTACAGTGGATATAAAGAGCTGTTGCACCATTGCTGCTCATGTTTGGTTTGCTTACAATAAAGTTGTGTTTGGCCCTTTTATGCTGGCTGCTTCTCTTCAATCCCCGAACATCAAATTGGCGATGAGGATGGGATATGGCTTCCCACAAATCTTCTGTTGATCCCTTTGATGTGGCCATGCCGGAGAGATGGAACCTTTACAAATACCAGTTCCGCCACACCCTGGCGGCAGAAGGCATCATCAACGAGGGCCAGAAGAGGTCCTGCTTCCTCTCCAAGTGCGGCCTGGCCACCCTGGAACTTGCTATCCTCTTGATGATGCCCCGGGATATCGATGCGGTTCCCCTCGCGGACATCCTTGAGGCTCTCCGGAACCACTTCCAGCCCAAGGTGTCCATCTTCCCGGCCTGGGTGGCATTCCACAGATGAGACCAACGGCCCAGGGAATCCATCACAGACTATGCCGCCGTGCTGAGGTTGGCTGCCACCCCATGCCAGTGGGACAACTTGGAAGAGGCGCTCCATGACCGCCTGCTCGCTGGCCTGAGGAACGAGGAGACAAAATGCCGACTCATGACCAGGGAGGTCCTGACGTTCAAGTCGGTCCTTTGAGAGGCATTGGTGTCCGAGGCAGCGTAGTCCGGCGTCAAGTCCTTTAAGCACCAGCCTGTCACCTCTGGAGGATCGGAGTCCGCCGTGCAGGCCCAACACTGCTCGTCGCCCCACTCCTCTGCATCTTCTGCATCACCAGTGTCTATGTCCACATCGGGGTCCGGTTCCAGCGACAAGGAAGGTGAGGTCCGGAAGGTCCGGAAAAAGAAGGCAGACAAGCGCACCATTGAGAGGGCCCAGCAGTGGTGTGACATCTGCGGAGGAAGGCACAACCACCGAAGGTGTCCGTTCAAAAACACCAACTGCCACCACTGTGGAAAGAGGGGCCACATTGCTAAAGTCTGCCAGCAGCACCAGAAGCAGTCTCCGGACCAGTTTGACCAACCAAGGTGAAAGGGAGTGTCCATCTCCAAGATTTCTGCTGCGGAGCCGCTCATCAGCCGTGTCTCCAGCGTGTCCCATTGCTTCTTCGCGGAGGTCCAACTGCAAGGCATTCCAGTCAGGATGGAGATGGATATGTCCTATTCCATCTTACCCCAGAAGGAGTTCCTACGAATCCCCCCTAGTTTGCGCCCAAAGTTGCGGGTCTTCAAGACGACCCTCCGGGACGTGCAGGGTTGCCAGATCCCAGTTCTGGGGGTGGGGGATTTTGCAGTTAAGTTCAAGAACATTGCAATGAGACTACCTCTTGTAGTGGTCAAACAGGGCACAAACTGTTTACTTGGGGTGCAATGGTTTGAATCACTAGGCATTGGACTGTCCGGCATCAACGCCATCCTCTCTGACCCGGTGCAGGATGTTTGTAATGTGCACCTGGCTGTCTTCAGAAAGGGACTTGGAAACTACGTAGCCCCCCCATTTTTTTCAACCTTGACCCGGCCGTGTGGTCTATTCGCCTCAAGCCTCGCTGTGTGCTGTTCGCATTAAAGGACAAGATTGAGGCTGACAAGCTTGTGGGTCAGGGTATATTGGTTCCCGTGGACTCCGCAGAATGGGAGATGCCAATAGTGACTGCTAAAAGATCTAATGGGGAGGTCAGGATTTGTGCTGATTATAAATGTATGATTAACAAGGCCATCAGGCCTAATGCATATCCGGTGCCAGTAGTGAGCCACTTATTGTGCTTCGCCAAGTAGGATTTGGTGCAAGCCTATCAGCAGCTTTCAGTTAAGCCTGCTGCTGCTGCGGCTCAGACAATCATTACACACCTTTAAGGTGACTCGCCTAAAGTTTGGGGTAAATGCAGTCCCCGGCATTTTTCAATCGCTGGTTGAACATCTGTTAAAGGGTCTCCCTTGGGTCCTCCCCTACTTCGACAATGTGCTAATCACTGCGGGGAGTGAGTCTGAGCTTTCAAAAAGGTTGGAACGGGTATTGCAGGTTTTCGAGAATGCTGGGTTACGTCTTAGAAAAGACAAATGTGTTTTCCATGCAAGGGAAGTAGAATTCCTGGGGTTTAAGGTAACTCCTGAGAAAATTAAGCCCTCCAAATCTAAGGTTGCTGCTGTACGTGATGCCCCACGACCAACCACCAAGCCTGAGTTGTATTCGTTCCTGGGCCTGCTTAACTTTTATCACTCCTTCCTGCCCAGGAAGGCATCAGTAGCAGAGCCACTGCATTGCTTACTTAAAAAAAGACGTAGTTTGGCGGTGGGGGCAAAGTCTGCTGAGGAGTTAAAAGCGTTCTTTAGGAAAAGATAGAGCTTTCGCTCGAAAGAGGTTGCTTACTGTAGGGCCAAAGGGTGGTCATTCCTGCGGTTGCTATGCTCTAAGGTACTCAGGCTACTTCACATTAGCCACCCAGGAATTGTACACACCGAGGAATTGTGGCTCAGAACTATTTTTGGTGGCCCCAGGTAGATCAAGACAATGAACAATTGGTGGGCACTTGCCAAAGTTGCCAGTGTTCTCAACCCGAAGAGTCCCGACTTCCATCCCGGGAATGGGACACTGCCCGCGGACCCTGCTCACAAATACACATTGATCTCGCTGGTCCGTTCTGAGGAACACTCTTTTTATTGGTGGTCGACTCATTTTCCAAATGGTTGGAGGTTATTCCTATGCCCAGTACCTCCTCAGCTGTCACCATTAAACAGCTTTGAAAGCTGTTCAGCTGTTTTGGACTGTCGGATGTGCTCATGTCTGACAACGGAACAACTTTCACCTCTTCCAAATTCCAGGCATTCCTCGAAAGGAATGCTATTCGGCATGTAACGTCTGCCCCATTCCACCCTTCCACCAATGGTCAGGTGGAATGTCAGGTCTGCACTACTAAAGAGGCTCTTTGCCTCATGGGTCAGGGGGACATTGATTTGCAACTTTGCCAATTCCTCCTTTGCTATCGGACAACCCCCTGGCCTCAGGGCTATCTCCAGCCGAGCTTTTAATGCACAGGAGACCAGTCTCTCTGTTCCACTGGTTGGATCCTTCCAGAGTGGAGGATAGGGGTGTTAACGTGGAAATTCCTCACAAAAATGTCTTCTCAGTTGAAGATCCGGTCCATTGTTGGAACTATGTGGCCGCAGGTCCAACATGGGTTCCAGGGGTTGTGGTGGAACAAACAGGACCAGTGTCTTACCAGGTCAAAACAGGTACTGGTTTGATATGGTGGCGCCACGCTGACCAGCTTAGACATAGGGTTACGGAGTTTCAAGAGGTACAAGGTGATATCACTCAGGGCAATTCCACGTTAGGGTCCTCCCCCACCCACTTATCCCAAGGTGGAGACGAGGAAGGCTCAGCAGCCAGTTGCAATCCCCAGCTCACTAATTCAAAGCAGTCACTGTTTCACTGGGGATTGTCCTCAAGCCTAGACCGTGGAAGTGTGCCTTTTGAGTTACAGGATCGGGAGAGTTTTCCGAGTGTTCCCCCGCTCGTCTGTGCGAAAAGTGGGGCTTTAATTTCTCTCCAGAGACCCCCCATCCTCCTATGTTCGAGTCTGCCTCTACTCCCACCCAGAAGAGGCAAGCTTTTGTTGAGTCGCCCCCTACTCAAACTTCTGAAAGGAGGGACTTTTCGTTGAGTGTTGCCCCCTCTAATTTGAGCTTTAATTTCGATCGATTCCCGTGCTCCTGCTTCGTCTAAACAGAGTTATGATTTGGTTTTTCCCTTTCCTGGTTCCAACTCAGAGTCAGGACAGTGCTCCCAAAATGCTAATAGCTTTAACAGAAACCCCAGTGCCGGGTATCATTCAATGGAACCAAGTCTCCCTAGGTCTACAGAACCCAGTCAAGTGTCAGTCTGGCCCAAAAGAGTCTGTGGGCCCCCACAATGGTTAAGGGACTTCATCCCATCCTAGGGGGAGGGATGTTGTGTATGTAACTTTAATTATTGCTGTAACGTTGTGTAATTGTTATTATGCGATCGGGGTGATCCTCCATTCTGTCTTCTTCTTGGTACTGAACTATCACAGGACTTGCGTTCCCGCCCTTTCTAACAAGACACACTAAGTCTTGACTCAGGTCCGGTAACCGCACAATCACCCCACTCCTCTCCTAACCAATCCTATTGTTTCCTGCCCAAATGTATCCATTGCTGTTCATGTTCAGTTCTTAACGTTTTTAAGCCAGGGGCTAGTTCACACTCCCTCAGCTTCAGGGGCCAGACGGTCATTTTGCCCTTCCTCCACCACATGGCACTTCTTGGTGTGGTGGAGGCGGTGGGGGGACACATGACATGGTGGCACAGGGTGCATCCAGCCCACAGGCCACAGGATGAGAATCCTTACACTACAAGGTTACCTCCCCATGAATTTATGAATTTATGCCTTTTTTTTTGAGTGGAAGGAAGGAAGCTTTCTTTAAAGTTGGATGAATGTGTATGCATGCACACACTCAGCTATGTATATATGCAATGCATTTCCTAAAAGAGAAACTACAAGCTCGAATGATTTAGAATATGAAGAATTTGGCTCCAACTCCAGAGAAAGCGCCTCCAGTACAAGCAGAGCATCCCTATTTTATACACCATTGCACAAAACATCTCCAAATTGCCCTGGAACTTGCACACTGCCCTCAGGCCTCCTCGCATTATTCCCAAGCTGTGGTTACTTCTAATGCTCTGTTAATCGTTCTGTGCTCTAACGTGCTCTGGAGGAAAATCCGAACATACCCACAAAGTCAAAGAGAAGTCCCACAAATGAAATTAAGCGAAAGGAAAATAATGTACTTTTGTCAATATGACCCCCTTAAGCTAAACATTGGATGGTGATGCACATAGATTATTCAGTAGAAAACACTTTTAATTAGTGTTACTGTTACACTTAACTTAGCAAAGGACAAAAGTAATCCACATTGTCTATCCTGGGTGCTGAAAAAACCCAAAGAAACAAGCAAATTTGGCAACATGTACTGTATTTACTGCTGCTGAGATGTGTCAGAATGTTTTTTACCTATGATTCAGTCTACTTTAGGACGAAAACAAGTTTGATTCTTGACTACACTCTCTGCACAAGCTATTTTAATCACTATCTAGCATGTTCTTCTTCAACAGCTTACATGTTTCCAGTCTTTTAGTTCATTTTCCCCTTTTCTTTATTTCCCCTCTTTCTCTTCCCCCCCCCTCTCTCTCTCTCTCTTTGAGATAGACACACATATACCTAGAGAGGAGAATGATTCTGAATTCAAAGCAACCTGAGTGTCAAATATTTATGAATATTCAAATTAAAATTGCCTTAAAAGCATGTGGGTATAATAAAAATGAATCTAGCAAAGAATGGGAGGCATACACAATTTCTTTTTGACTGTGCATTACAATTGATTTCTACGCATTTCTACGTTAATGGCAAGTCAGTTTTTACCTAATGACTCTCCTCATCATTGGAGTTGTATGATGTCCCTTCTTCTTTTAAATGCTCTATCTTTATTCCATTTCCATAAGCAGCATCTTATTAGTGGGCTGAATAACTATAGACCTGTTGCTTTGACATCTGTGGCCATGAAGACCACAGTGTTGGCTCATTTGAAAGATATTACTGATCTATTGTCCTTGCAGACTGTCTATTGGGCATACAGGTCTGCAGATGATGGTGATACTATGGCATTGTAATATATTTTACAAGATCTTGATTCTGCAGGGACTTCTTATACATGGGTTATTTTCGTAGCTTTTAGCTCAGCATTTAATACCATTATTACAGATATTTTAATGCTAAACTGACATAGTTCACTGTGCCTACTTATATCTGTAAAGGGGAAAATTAGGTTGTTGTTTTTTTAATGACTAGGAGGCAGCAGGTGATGGTAGGGAATTTCACATCTAATATTCAGACAATTAGCAGATACTCCTCAAGGTTGTGTTCTTTCACCTCTGTTCCACCCCCCTTCATATTAATGACTGCAATTCCAGAGGTCTCTCTGTCAAAGTTTTGAAGTTCATGGGTAACCCAATGGTTATTGGTCTCATTCGAAACCATGGTGAGTCTGCATATTGAGGGGAGGTTGAACAGCTAGCTCTATGGTGCTGTCATAGCAACCTGGAACTGAATATGCTTTAAACTGTGGAGCTGATAGTAGTTTTTAGGGAAAATTATTCTCTCCTACCCCCCTCTTACTATATTCAGTAATACAGTATTGGCAGTGGAGTCCTTTAAGTATCTGGCTTCCATAATCGCCCAAGACTTGAAATAGACAGTTAACATTAATATCTTCATTAAGAAGGCACAACAGAGAATGTTCAATTTGCCTAAGAAGCAAAGATCTATACAGTTCCATAAAGGAACTATTGAATCTGTTCTTCGAGCTTCAATAAAGCAGCAACCAACAGGATAGGAACAGAATCCAATGAATAGTCAGGGCTGCAGAAAAAATAATTAGAGCCAGCCTGTCCACCATGAAGGATCTTTATATTGTTTGGGTTAAAAGAAAGGCAGATACAATATCTGCAGATCCATCACAGTCTGGATTTACACTGTTTGGTCTTCTTTCGTCAGGATGACATTATTGGGTATTGCACAGTAAAGCAACTAGATTTAGGGATAGTTTCTTTTTCACATGCTATCTCAAGGTTGAATATTTAATTATATTATTAGATAAAATATAGTGAATAACTGATTGTATATACTGTATTAATTTTGTTATGTTTTTATGTGTTGTTTTTGACGAGTCAATACACTGACAGCTTTTGGTACCACAGTTAAATTCGTTGTGTTTTTGTTATACTTGACCAATAAAGTAATCTAATCTAATTATTTAATTTTGAAAACTGACATTCATCTACAACAGAGGTTCCCAAACTACAGCCCGTGGGCTGAAGTTAGCCCACGATGCCTACTAATCCAGCCCTCACCACTTCCGGAAGTGGAAATAAAACATGCACATGTGGGCCCATTTTACTTCCACTTCCGGTGGAAGGAACCATGTGAGTGGCCCACGGCACAAAAGGTTTGGCCACCGATCTACATCTTGTAAACCTGTATGAACGTGGGTTGGTCTTTTGCCAGGAAAACTGGCATCAATCAATCAACCAAATTAGGTGGCAGGTTAGCAATTCGATACCCGCGGTTGTCTTTGTTCCAGCTCCTGTCAATCTAGCAGTTCAAAAGCAAGAAATTGCAAGTAGATAAATAGGGACCACTTCGGTGGGAAGGTAAATAGCGTTCTGTGGACTCCAGTGTCTAGGCATGCTTGCCACATGTCCACGGAAATGTCTGCAGATGCAGACAGTGCTGGCTCTTTGTCTAGAAACAGAGATGAGCACTGAACACTAGAGTCAGATATGACTGGCTTTCGAGCAAGGGTGACCTTTACCTTTAAAATATAGCAAGGAAGGGGGAATTATGCACATATGTGTGGGGATATATCATCATTTTAGTAGGCTCAAAATGTAATTTCCAGATTAAGTCTAAGTGATAGAGTGTCACTGTTGTCTTCAACTGAGTGTCAACTGTCCTTGGCAGTTCTGTCATTTAAACCTTTGTTTCTGAGCTGACAGATTCACTGAAGATGGTCTCATTATTTATAGAGTTGTGTGGTGGTTGGGAGACTTGGTTGTAAACTAGGTGGATTCCCCACCCCCATTAGCTTCCAAAAAACGGACAGCCAAGGACCCCCTGTAGCATTTCAAAGTCCTACCTCCTGCCTTTAGATTTTTTAATTCTCCACTTCTCATACCTTATCAGTTTCTTTGTGGAGCCTCTTTGACTCCCAGGCAGCAGGTGAGAACCAAAACATGGCTCCCTAAAGTGATTCACTTGCACACTGAGAATTGATCCAGAGACTGTTTAGTGATAAGAAGACCTTTGGGAGGCTTTACCATAGTGCTTCAGGGAGTGAAAAATGATCCAGTGGAAGTGTCTGGTTCAAAATCCACAGGAGACAAGAGCCCATTAGAAGTTTTCAGACTAGTAAAGTAAAGGTTACCCTTGCTCAAAAGCCAGCTGTATCTGACTCAAGGGTTCAATGCTCATCTCTGTTTTAAAGTCAAAGAGCAGTGCTGTCTGCTTCTGCAGACATTTCCAGTCATGTGGCAGGCATGACTAGACATCAGAGTGCACAGAATGCTGTTACCTTCCCACCAAAGTGGTCCCTATTTATCTACTTGCAATTTCTTGCTTTCAAAATGCTAGGTTGGCAGGAGCTGGGACAAAGACGGGAGCTTATTCTGTCCTGCAGTACTCGGGAATCGAACTGCTGACCTTCCGCTTCCCAGTCAGCGTCTTGAGAACAATTCTTCCAAAATTACTTGTTTTCAATGAGACAAGTCCTTCCAATTTCAGATAGACTGTTGAGAGAGAGAGAAAACTAGCTTCCACTTCTCATAGCATCATGAGAAAAGAGGAGGTGAAACAAAATACAAGAACCCTTTTGGATGAAATCTTGTTAAAGTTTCTGCATTTGCATAAAAATGTCTCTGTGCAGAACTAGTGTATTTTCCCTTTGTGAAGAGAGCATATGCACATGCATTTGTGAAAATGCCTGACCATTTGTTGATGTAGGCAGGAAATATACTGGAGTTTTTAGGCAAAGAGAATTATTGTATTACAGGGATTCTTAATCTGTGGCCCATGGGCCGGATGGGCCCTCAGCACCATTTCATGTATCCCCCCCCCCATGTCTCCGACACACCAGGAAGTGCCATGTGGTGGGAAAAGGGCAAAATGGCCGTTTGGCCCCCGAAGCTGTCTGAGAGAGCAAGAACTGGCCCCCAGCTTTAAAAGGTGAGAACTCCTGGTGTAGGCATATAAAAACAAATGATGTTTGCATCTCTAGTTCAGGTGATTTTATTTCAAGCTAAAAAGCAAAGATATGAATAAGTCATTTACTTGTACATGAGGCACTTTCATGCCTCCCTTTGCACAAGATGATGTGAACCACCTAATTAATAGTTTCAAGACAATCCAAACATGGCTGAAATTTATTTAATATCTTCATTTGTTCTGAAGTAAAACCAAGGCAGTTTGGACAAGAGGGAAACCAAACTGGGGTATGTTTTGTACTTAGTCATGTTTCTAAATATTAAGCCTACATTCTTGTGGTGTCTCATTTAAATATCACACTGCAAGACATATTTTTACTATACTGGAATCTGTGCATATTACTCTCTTCATTTTTTCAAATTCCAGACATTTTTGTACACTTTTCCTGCCTAAAGAACGCAGAGCTTGGCTCAAAGATGACCAAACTGAGCTGCTGTTCAGAGTGCCAAGCTGTGGTGGGCCCTAAACTGAGCTAGAGGACTGTCACATTTTTCTAGAGGACCACCAAGATTAGTTCAATGGTGGCACTTTTAAAGATACTGTCTGTAACAAGATAAGGAGGAAGAAATGACATTATTGCTATTGTAGCTGTTTCTGTTGTCACTGTGGCATTCATCACTCAATGCCAAGGAAGGGGAAACTGCCAAGGAAGGGGGAAGATTTTAATCATTGCCACTTGAAAGACTGAAACAAAATTGAGCAAGGGAATGGAAAGATGCTGCCATTTGTTTGTTTCCATACATTCCCTATTGGTCCCAAAACATCACAATCTTCTTTTCCTACCCTACAATTTATTATTGTATTATTATTTTCTGTCCTTCTGCCCACTCCCATCCCACAATTGCAACTCGTATCTGAGAATGCATTTTTCCCTGAAGCAGGAAAAATGCCATTGGCATGAATTTGTTTAAGGTGGATCCCAGTTTGCCATGAAGAGACCCACACACTATGATCACAGAGCCATCTCCTGCAGCACACACGAAATGAGACGTGTAGGATTTAACACTGGGACTGCAATGGACTGCCACAGCCTTTCAGATATTGTCAGGATGTGCCTTCTCAGCCAGTCCATCTGGCATGGCCTCTTCCACATCCATGGCTATTGGGAATCAAAGTTCCTCCTCAACTCATTTTGCTGTTGGGCCCAGTAATTCCACAGTAATCAGAAATGTTCGTGATAAAATGTTCACTTCAGTAATATTTATTTCCTTATCACCTGAATTTCTTTAATATGTTATTTAGCAGGTCTGTGTGCTTATCAAACTCATACCAAATCTGAGCACATACAACTGTGGAATCTGTCTTTCATGCATGTAGCTCTAGGCCAGATGTGGAATAGAATGTTCTGTGTTATGACACTTAGCCAGATCCAGGACTCAATTGATAACATAAAGACCAATGTCAATCAGTAGGGGGAAGAGGGTACAGTAAATTATTCAGAGTCTGTTGTGTATGTAACTGAAATATTGCTTTAAACAGTTTGTAATTATTATTGTGGGATCGGGGTGATCCTCCATTTTGTCTTCTTCATGGTGCTCAGCTATCACGGGACTTGCATTCCCACCCTTTCTAACAAGATGCACAAAGTCTCCCCAGTCTCCGGTCACCCCACGATCACCCCACTTCTCTCCCAACCAATCCTGTTGTTTCCCGTTGTATATTGTATATAAAGCGCTGCTGCGCCATTGCTGTTCATGTTCAGTTTGCTTACAATAAAGTTGTGTTTGGCCCTGTTATGCTGGCTGCTTCTCTTCAATTCCTGAACATCAACGAGTCTCTGCGCATTTCTATGCACTATGAGCTTTTAAAATTTTAATCTTTTAATCACTATATTTCCTGTGAATTCCCAGAAGCCTTCCTGCTAACTGGTGTGCTGTCAGAAGGGAAATGATGCAAAAATAAACCTTTTCATTTAATTTTTAAGAATTTATTTTTCATTTTCAGAGCATGCCAGCTGGAATTTGAGAGGAACATTTTTAAGGGGAGTTCTAAGAAGATATATTCAGCATTACGAAATCTCATCTTACAAGAAACTCACAAGACCCATTGGAATTTTAAGACACATGATAAACTGGCAACATTTCAACCAAGTAATTTGTCATTTCCAAAGGTCCCCAAACCTTTGGTCTAATCACAACGGGACTGGCCTTACCTTAAAATTACCAGAAACCATACTTTGGATGAATATTTCCTTAGAAAGAGAATAATATAGATTTATTCTTATTGAAGTTTTGAGTATGTCAACTAGAATGTCACAATTATCCCAATTCAAAAAGAAGAAGAAGAAGCCATGTGCAAAATATATATTAATAGTGGACAAATTATCTGACTGTAACATTGCACTACCATTCATCATAAGAGGAATAACAGCAAAACAACAACTGAATTGGATGAGAGGTGAAAATAAAGCTTTTCAAATTTGTAGATAACACAAAAATAGGTGGTATAGCCAATATCCTTGAGAGAGTAACACAATTCAAAAAGGTCTTGTTAGACTTACTCACTGGCCTGAAACAAAAGAAATTTAATAGGAATAAGTGCAAAGTTCTGCAACTTAAGAAAGAGAAATCAAATGAAAAAATTCAGTGCAGCTGCAAAAAGAAAAAAAGTAAATGCTATTTTAAGGCTGAATGAATAGAAATACAGTCTCAAAATCATGTGATATACTAGTTTCCCTCTGTTCTGGACACTGCAGTTTAAGAAAGATGCAAACAATCTGGAACTGCTAAAAGGAGGGCAACAAGGATAAGAGATATGGAAATCAAATCAAGTGAGAAAAGCCTTTAAAAAATTCCAGAAATGTTTACCTTTGAAAAAAGGAGATGGGGTGGGTGGGATATGAGTGAGGGAGATTTTCTCAACCTGAGACCAGTTATCTCTAACCAGCATAACCTCCATCTTATCTGTATTCAGCTTCAGCTTATTATTCCATGGCTATTTCCAGACATCATTCTAGGGTGCAATCAGCAACCACTGCTGAGTTGGAAAAGGAGAGATAGAGCTGCATTTCATCAGCATACTAATGAAAGCAAACTTCAGATCTCCTGATGTCCTCATCCAGTGGCCTTACATAGATATTAAACATCATAGGGGAGAATGCCAACCCCTGAAATACCCCATATTGTTGTAGCCAAGGATTTGCCGACTCTTTCCCCAGCTGTACTCTCAGGACACAATCTTCAGGGAAGGACCAGAACCAGATCAAATACTTGCCACCAATGCCCAACCCCAAGAGTCTGTCCAAGAGGATACTGTGGTTGGTGATGTCAAAGGCTGCTGAGAGATCCAAGAGGACCAACTGGATATTACCCCCAGACAACCTCTCTTAGAAGGTCATCCAGCAGGGCAACCAGTGCTGTCTCACTTCCATGACTAATAACAATGTTCTACGAAAAGAGTTATAAATCTTGTAACAAGTCCTTGAGTGTTACTATCATGATATTCAACCCCATTATCCTGTCATTAAAGGCTTATTCAGCTTCAGAGGTTTTAAAATCTTGTGCAGACCAGCAAAGCCCTTCTTCTATTGACATTGCAAGCGCGGCGCCAAAATGGCCACCGCGCTCTTTGCGGGAGCCCCCCCACAGGACGAAGGCATCCGGGTAGTTAGGGGCGTGGCCAGCTCCCTTATAAAAGGGGTGGCCACGAGGCAGCCGAGCTGCCATTTTGCGAAGCGACGGAGCGGAGAAGTTTTTCCCTCTTACCTCCGTCGCTTTTTTACCTTGAGCGGGAAGCCTTTTGGCTGCTTACTTTCCTTTTTTTGGCTTCCCTTAGGTCGACTGAGATGCCTTCGAAGAAGAAGGCGGCCGCGAGCGCGGCTCAGGCGGTGCGGAGGCGCAATCCGGGTCGGAGGACCGCGGCTGCGCCTTCCCACCAGCTGCCTTTGACGGCTCCCACCGGGACCGGTGGGATGGGGTCTATTACCCCCTGGCCGGAGGCTGGGGACCCGAGCAGGGGTCCAGTTGGGCTGCGGCCCGCGGCCCGCAAGCGGCGGACGCCGCTCCTGGTGCTCATTCCACTGGGCCTTCCTCCATCGGGGCCCAGCTCACTCCGGGGCCTTCCAGCCTTGGGGGGTGGTGCGGTCCCCTCCCTTGGCAGGTGCCCACGCCGGCCCTGCCGGGCCTGGGTGTGGGGTCATGGCCATATTCGGGCCCCGTGGCGCAAGGGCCTGTATCCACGCCCGTAACGGGCGGGCCGGCTGGCCCGTGGCCCCAGGCCAGTGTGGAGGCCTTGCTGGCCCGCGTGGCGGCACTCGAGGCTTCCCTTGCTCGGGCCAGCCACGCTGGGGCTCCTTTTGGGGTGCACTTGGACGCGTCGTCTGCTGGGCAGCGGCAGGCGACGGGACGGGTTGAGCAGCTTGAGGCGCGTGGCGCGACTTCGGCCACTGCCTCGCAGCTTCCCGACCAACAGGCCAGCGTGGGTCAAGCCCCGGCGGCGAGCTCTACGGCGGTCGTGAGCTCCGACGCCCCCAGTGGGCCGGAACCCCCGGTGGGGGCGGCCCGCGGGGGTGCAGCATGTGAGTATGCGGTACAAACTAGTGCACCTACACATGTGGCTACTTTGGGGGGGCTTTCCAATGGCCTTGGCCTCGCATGGGTGGTGCGGCGGTACAGCCGCTGACGCACCAACAGGCGACGTCAACCACCACTCAGGGCCCCGGGGTGGGGAGCATTTCCTACCCTGTGGGGAATGTTTTAGGGGTGGCTGGGCTAGTCCAAGCCCCTTTCCAGATGCCCGCAGTTTCTGCTGTGCCTGTCTCGGCCTTGCCGACAGCGGGCTATTCCTTGCCACTTGGTGACCATTTGGCACAGGCCACCAGAGAGAAAATATGGCGAGGGGAGTATGTTGATATCTTCTCACTCCTAAACAGGGAGCCCACCAAGGAAGAGAGGGAGGGGCAGGATGAGAAGGATAAGGAACAGGCACGTCGTCGCAAGCCACCACGGACGTGGGCCAACTGGCTGCCGGCTTACCTCATCTACATGGCGGTGTACCTGAGGGCCCGGCCGGATCTGGCAATTCCGATGGTCCAGTATTTGGACAATATCTATCGGGCGATGGTTGATTTTCCGGGCCCGTCGTGGTTGGCTTATGACGAGGAATTCCGTATGCGAATTCCCCTGCACCCTGAGATGAGGTGGGATGAGCCATGCCAGAGGCTTTGGCTTCTGTACATGACGCCCACGCGCCCCGCGCCAGGGGAAAGATACCATTGTGGACATGCGGTCCAGCGAGTGGCTCCAGCGCAGGTTCCCCGCCAAGTGGCGGGGCAGGGGGTTCCAGCCCGCCTGCTGTGCTGGACTTTCTAGTCTAATGGTTCATGCAATAAGAAGAATTGCAAGTACAGACATGAGTGTCCCACCTGTGCGGGCCCCCATGCAGCCTCTGCCTGTCCCAGGCCTGGAGGGACGCGGGGCAGAGGGAGGGGCGGACAGTGGGCTGGCAAGACTGCCGCAGATGGAGCTGGTTCACCGAAAGGCTCCCTCCCCAATTAATGTGGACATGCTGGAGCGTTGGCTCGCATTGTACCCGAAGGGGGAGGATGCAGATTATCTCCTTCAGGGCTTTAGACAGGGGTTCCGTATTCCTTTCATGGGTGATAGGTCCCCTCAGGATGCCCCCAACCTTTTGTCCCTTAGGGGGAGGGAGGAGGTGGCTGCCGCCAGCATTAATAAGGAGGTCAATGCGGGCAGGGTCGCTGGCCCTTTCCCTGCACCCCCGTTCACTAACCTCAAGGTATCGCCCCTGGGCTTGGTTCCCAAGAAGTCACCAGGCGAGTTTCGCCTTATCCATCACTTGTCCTACCCAGCCGGCCGATCGGTCAATGATGCTATCCCTGACGACCTTTGCTCTGTCAGGTATACATCTTTTGACCACGCGCTGCGCATGGTGCGCTCATGTGGCCCGGGTGCGCTGCTGGCTAAGTGCGACATTAAGTCGGCTTTTCGCCTCTTGCCAGTGCACCCGGGCGACTTTGAATTGCTGGGTTTCAAATTTAGGGGCGAATATTATTTTGACAAGGCCATGCCTTTTGGCTGTTCCATATCATGCTCGGCTTTCGAGCGTTTCAGTACCTTCCTAGAGTGGGCTTTCGTCCGCAGGTCAGGGTCCCGGTCTGTAGCCCATTACCTGGATGACTTTTTATTCGGGGGTGAACGGGGCTGGGACACGTGCACACGTCTCCTCAACACATTTCAGACACTAATGGAGGAACTCGGTGTCCCTTTGGCGCCCGAAAAGACCGAGGGCCCATCTACACAGCTAGTCTTCCTGGGGGTGGAGATTGACACGATAGTGCAGGCGTCTAGGTTACCGCGGGATAAGGTCTCAAGGATAGTGGCCCTTATCTCGGACTTGTTGGCCAAGCGCAAGGCATCACTGAGGGAACTGCAGGTGCTGCATGGCCACCTTAATTTCGCCTGCAGAGTGGTCGCACCGGGCAGGGCTTTTGCCCGGCGCTTGTGCGACGCTATGGCAGGATTGTCCAGGCCTCACCATAGGGTTAGGCTTACCCGGGGTATCAGGGCAGACATGCTTGTCTGGTTACAGTTCCTGAGGGAGTTCAATGGGGTCTCATTTTGGAGGCATGACCTCCTGGCTTCCCCTCAATTTCAGATTCAGTCTGATGCCTCGGGATCCCTGGGTTATGGGATGTACTTCAATGGGAAGTGGGCCTATGGTGGGTGGCCACCGGCCTGGGCAGGCACGGGTCGCCTGCGTGATCTCACGCATCTGGAATTTTTCCCTATCCTGGGTGCTTTGATGCTATGGGGCCAGGAGTGGTCCAACTCGGTAGTGCATTTCTGGTGTGACAATGCGGCCGTGGTCCACATTGTAAATGCACAGACTTCTAAATCGCCCAGGGTTATGGATCTAGTGCGCCAATTTGTGTTGCGCAGCCTGCGCCTCAACGCACTGTTCAGGGCCAGGCATGTCCCAGGGGTTAATAATGATATTGCTGACGCTTTGTCCCACCTACAGATCTCCCGGTTCCATGCCTTGGCCCCGGATGCGGAGGAATTTCCCTTGCCACTCCCGGAGGAGATATGGACCATTGGCAAGGAGAGGTGAACCGGGCGATTGGCCTGTCACTAGCCCCACGCACCCGTAAGGCGTATCACCACGCAATTAACTCTTTCAGGGCATTCTGTACTCAATTTCAATTGCCAGGAACCTGGCCGATCCCGGTAACCCATGTTCTGCGGTTCATGGTTTACCTGCATTCTCAGGGCCTTGCACCTCGCACCATAGCATCTAAGCTTTCAGCGTTGGCTTTCATGGCCAAGGTGGGGGGTCATGTGGACAGCACCTCTGACTTCCGTGTGAGACATGTTTTGGAGGGGTGGGTGCGCGAGCGTGGGCGTTGCCCGGACGACCGCCACCCGATTTCCCCAGGGGTCCTTACCCAGTTGGCCCGGGGCTGGCCTCGCCTCTGTTTTGATGCATATGAGGCAGCCCTGTTCCATGCAGCCACAACGGTGGCATTTTTTGGAGCGCTCCGCATCAGCGAGCTTGTGATGCTGTCTAAGGCGGATGCAAGTCGTAGGGCACTGGAACTCGAGGATGTCTGTGTAGCCAAAGACTGGGCTCAGTTGAGGATACGTTCCTCTAAGACCGATCAGCATGGTGTCGGCAGTGGTGTGCGACTGCTACGGTGTTCTTTGGCAGACATCTGTCCGGTTGGTGCCCTACATGATTTCATGGCACTGCGTGGCACGCACCATGGCCCGTTTTTCTGTCACCAAGATGGGTCTCCCCTTACTAAATTTCAATTTTGGAAGGTGACGGGCAAAGCGCTGGCCAGTGTGGGCCTCCCAGGCGCCCGCTATGGCACTCATTCATTCCGTATAGGGGCGGCCTCGCCCGCTGCGGCTTTTGGGTACTCAGGGGCTGACATACGTAGCATGGGACGGTGGGGATCGCAATGTTTTCAATTTTATGTGCGCCCACTCCTCCCGTGAGTACCAACCCGGTCACCTTACCTACTTTCCCTCATTTTTTCCTTTACAGACCCGGGGTGTCGTATTACACCGGTGACAGTATGGCTGGTGGGCCATAGCTACGTGTACAGGGCAGCGCGTTATGCTGCGGCGACAGAGTGGGGACCCCAACTGGGACTGGGTGCATACGCAAGTCTCACATGGCATGGTAAGCCCGGGATGTTATGGCGGGAGCTGCTGCCTTTCCTTTTTTCAGGCCAGAATGCTGACCCGCCTGACATTCTGATCATACACCTGGGGGGCAATGATTTGGGCCAGGTCACCGGCTTGTCGCTGAAGCATGCGATTTGCGAGGACCTCGCCTACCTGCATTACGTCTGGCCCACCACAACCCTTGTTTGGTCGGACATGGTCACGCGCCATTCCTACAGAGGGGGCGTTGACCTCCTGGCCCTTGACCGCACTAGACGCATGGTGAATAGGGCAGTGGCGCGTTTCTTTGTCGACAGGGCTTGGGGGAGGGTCAGTCGTCACCCCGCTATTAGCCTCCAAAGTTATGACTTGTATGCAGGGGATGGGGTCCATCTGCCGCGAGGAGGTATGGACCTCCTGTTGGGTGATTGGCGAGCAGGCCTGTTGACCGAGCTGACGGTCTGGGGGGGCGTCGAGCCTTCTTTGAAGCCCCTCCATGTGGCGGGTAGCACTGGTAAGGTAAACATTATGACCCACAGGTATCCGGCAAGTTCGCAATTGACTGGACAACACTAGACAGGCATAAGTTGGTTAAACATTGTCCGGTCAACGACGAACTAGGCGACGGGGTGATGGCTATAGCTAGACAGCATGCATCACCCCGTGATTTTACGGATACGTGTCAGAGGGTGGGGTCATTAGTTAGATATTGACTACGGTCAATAATTTGTTTGTTGTCAACAAACAAATTGATACAAATGGATACATTGTAGCAATTGCCGTTGGCAATTTTGGGTGGTACCTTACCAGTGTTACTTCGGCCTGCTTGCCTTAAGAATTATGATTGGTCAATTATCAATAGAAATTTATAATTCGGACTAGGGCATGAATCAATAAAGGTGGCCCAATGCCGTTATCCACTTTCATTGGTGTCTGAGTCCTTTATTGGGGGGTGCGCCTGCAAAAACCCTGCTGGACTGTTTCTACAGGAGAGAATGTAGGCATCAGGCATGCAAAAATGGGAAGTGCTCAAAAAATAATCGAGGTGGATCGGTTCTCTAGAACAGAAATGTTTTCAGCTGGAAAGTTTCATGTGTGATTTCAGAAGGAATTTGCTGAACTGGGTTCCATGGACATATTCAGTTGTGTAAGATTTGGGATTAATAGAGTTTGGGAATAGATTTATATGACATAGAACAGTCTGACACTAGTGTAACTGTCAGGGTTCTGTCCTATGGAATCCTTGAGTTTGTAGTTTGACAAAGTAATTGGTATTTTCTGCTTGAAAGCTTTGATGCACTTTGTTGAACTTAAGTGGCTTGAGAAGAATACCTGTTGCCTTTTCAACAAAGCCATTCAATTTGGCTTATACTGTACATCCATTAAAAGTGAGTTCTACATTTGTCTTGAATCTTTTACTGTGCTCTCAATAAACCATGACCCCATGATCTCTTCTAATGTTTTCCTCCCTTTATAATAACATCCCTGCTACCATCTTAACTATTTGTGCTACCAAATAAATGTTTTACCAGCAGCACTTGTTTTTGTAGATGGTAGTCAACTTTTTATTGCCAGAAGGTATTTGAGTAGAGTCATTCACCAGACAAATGCTAGCTTTTATTCGGTCCCCCGGTTTTAATTGGGTTTAATATCTGTATTTTATTAGGTGATTTATTTATTAGGTGATTTTATGTGTTTTAATGTGTTGTTGTTATCCACCCAGAGTGGAGATAACCCCAGATGGGTGCGATATCAATGGAAGATGATAACAACAACAACAACAACAACAACAACAACAACAACAACAACAACAACAACAACAACAACAACAACAACAACAATAGTGGTTTGCCACATAGCATAATTCCTAATACACTCATGCACTAGCTATCAACATGGTAGTCATCCAACAGAAAGCAATAGTTAAAAAATGGAAAAATGGAAATCAAACAAGTGTAAGCCAATTTTGAGTTTTAAAAATCTTTCACCTCCACTTTAGCACCTTGAATTTGAACCAGCATTCTCATTTTACTCAGTCTTAAGAAAAAATGAAACTGGAGAGTACATGTAACATTTTTTATTTTTCCGTCCAACCATAGTTTAGTTAAATTACAGAAGAAAAAAGTTGACCAACTGGTTCTAAAGTTTATCTGTAGAAATGAAGTCTATTAACTGTAATTTACATGTTATGTTATCTTACCTATAAAACCAAGGGTTAACCGTTGGAACTTGCTATAGGTTGCTATGCCTTGCCCTACTTGCCTGCACTCACCCTTCGTGCACACGGCCGATCTGGGTCCGCAGGTCAACAAAGGATTGGGAAAACAGGCAGTGGGGCAACAGCCCCACAAATGCAAAAAAAGGGAAACAACTTCATTTCCCAACATTCCTTGTGCTGTGCCATGCCAGAGCCAACCAGGCTGAGAGGCTCTCGCACGGTGCGGCACAAGGAACGTTCGGAAATGCGCCGCAGTCAATCAAAAGAAAACCGTTTAAAAAAACGCAGCACAAACACAAAGCACAAACCCATAACTACAAGCCCCAGCGTCCTGCGCGCCATGAGCACGCAGAACGCTGAGGAAGCCAGTGTGCAAAAATTAAAACAAAAACACTGGGAGAGCAAGTCCGCCAAGCCGCGGGAACCAAAGCCCCCCTCCCCAACGGTGCCTGAAGCTCCTAATCGGTTTCCCCTTTAATATCACTGGGTGTGGGGGGTGTTGTGCTCCCCCTCTCTACTGGCTCCCCTGCGGTTGAGAGGGTTGGGGGGACCAAAGGAGTCTGTCTCCCCAACCCTCCTGACCCCAGGGGACCTGGCAGAGAGGGGATTCCCCTCCACACACACACACACACCCCATATTAAAGAGAAGAAACCAAGCGGTTACTTCTCTTTAAAAACAGAGTTGGGGGGGGATCCCCCTCTCCGATGGCTCTCCTGAGTCCGGAAGGGTTGGGGAGACAGACCCCTTTTCTCCACCCAACCCTCCCAAACTCAAGGAAGCCAGCGGAGAGGGGGATCACAACCCCCCCCACTGATATTAAAGGGGAAACCACAATTGAGATTTCTCTTTTAATATCAGAGGGTGGCCTGGATTCGATCCCCTCTCCTGGGTCCCATGAGTCTGGAAGGTTTGGGGAGACAAAAGGGGTTTGTCCCCCCAAGCCTTCCAAAGCCAGGGGAGATGGCAGAGAGGGGATCCCCCCGTAGGACACCAAAAAACACAAAAACCAACAATCAAAAACATCCAAAAATACACAAAAACAAACAAAAATAACACCAACAAACAAGACAAAGTAAACAAAAACCAAAATTTCAAAACACAGCCAGCACCCAGCCAAACACCACAAAATCCCACCACCACCACCACCCCAAATAAAGAAAAACAGCCAACTCACCACCACACGACCTCACACCACAACGACTGGAAAAGAAATAAATAAATAAAGAGACCACTTACTGGAAGAAGCTCCACCGAGAGGCCACGAGAGAAAAAACAGTCAAAATACAAGATAACCCCTACCAGCACCACTTGCTGCCCACAATAGTAAAAAAAATTCAAAAAGACACAACAGCCCCACGCAAAAGGCCCCAAGAGAAAAAAACAAGTAAAAACAAATAACACAAAATCACAATTTTACACAAATCAAAAACAGATGTCAATAAAATAAAATAAAAACTATTCAAAAATCCTGTGCTGAAATTTTACTCAAATAAAAAACAAAAACATCAATACACAGTTTAAAAACATTTATTGCGAAAAACATGTACTTTCACATTTTTTAAATTATTACCTACGGTACAACAATTTTAAAAAATACATACTAAAAAATATTGGGTTAAATAATTTTTTTGGGAAAAGTATATCATCCTTTATTCTTTTTTTTCATCCACAAAACCAAAACACCAAACAAAACACATCACAGTTTATAACAGGCCACCAAAAAAATGTGTATAAATAAAAATTTTCAAAATTTCAATTATAGACTAACCTCTTCTTCACAAACATTAACAACAACAACAAAAACTTTCCACCACACTGATCAACCAGATTATAGTATCAGGAAGAATAAAGCATAATTGTATTTGATCCTAAATTTGCTGTTCAATGTTTGCTGAAACAAATGAGAACTGGAGTGGAAAACAGGGAGGTTCTAAGAGAGGGTGGTTGTTAAATTCTCCTTGCCACAATTTAAAGCAAGCCTACTTTCTGGATCATGCATTTATTATGTATACAGGTAGGTGTTGACTGGAAAACACTATGTCAGTTCATTTTTAAGAGACAAAATGTATAGAAACAGCTACATACCCTGTTTCCCCGAATATAGGACCTCCTCCCATAATAGGACACCCCCTTTTTTCCTGCCTTTGAAATATAAGGCCCCATCCAAAAATAAGACCTCCTTACCTCCTGGCTGTAAGGCGGCCAGCATGGCCCATAAGAAAGCCTGCCGCATCGGAGTCTCGATTGCCTCCCCGCTCACAACCAAGAGAAGTTTCCCCTGGTGAGAATGGGATTGAGACTCCGACGCGGCAGGCCTTCTTATGGGCCACGCCGGCTGCCTCACAGCTAAGGCCAGTCTCGATAGCACTTCCCCACTCACAACCAAGGGAAGCATCCCTTGGTTGTGAGTGGGGAAGCACGATCGAGACTGGTATTCTTCTTCATGGAAAAATAAGACCTCCCCTGAAAATAAGACCTTGTGCTAATTATGGAGTTTTTAAAAATATAAGATAATGTCTTATATTCGGGGAAACACGGTATATATAGCTTTGAGCTTGTAAATATGATCATTCAATCGAGTAAACCCTTTGCACTAGTGTTAGGAAAACAGGAGACTAAAGAATTAAAATTCTTAGATGATATCTTCCATTTCAAAGAACAAATGTGGAATATAATTTTTGAAGTTTTCCTTCTACAATATCTAGCACACTGAAAGGAAATGATCTTATCATACTTTGTAAAATTCCTTAGTACAATTAATCTTGCCACTCTTAATAGATTAAAAAATAATCCTTTCCATGTCCATGTCAAATACTGATAAAGGTGCTATTTTAGAACATACTGTATCTCTACATCAAGTTTGCTTATTTTATTTATTTTCTAGAAAACCAAGTGTCAATGTTTCTGTACATAATCAAATTCCTATCATATTTCAAAATAAGTGCCTGTTTTCTGACAACCTCTTCAACACAACCTAGAATAATTAGTATCTATTTCAATCTCACTGTTATTATTTACCATAAACAAACTAATTTATATTTTAAAAATCCCTTTATCCTTTTGGACATAGATTTTAATATTTTTATCCTATACGTTATTCCAAACCTCAGTACTTATTTCTTCTATCTAATCATGTTTCCATAATATTTTAATAATATTTTATTGGTCCCCTGCTTCTATTAACATCCCTTCTACTCTTTTGCTTAACAAGATGTCATGTTGGGAAAATATACAAAAAATTCTTGTGAACTTGCCCAGCATAGGAAAAAAAAAAACTCCTGATATTTCTTGAAGTAAAGATTCACATCCTAAATGCAGAGGCCATACCTGAGAACAGAGGCAAAGCTCTCATGTAGGAATAAAAATAATTGTTTCATAAAGAAACCATAAGTCTGTATTTTACACACATATTTGCCACGGCTAGTATACACACACAGCTCAAATGAGCTGGATCATGGCCACCAGCTATTGGGATACAAACACAATGTACCGTTTGTGTATGCCCAAAAATGATGAAGATAATGATAAACGAATCTTCTTATAAGGTCTTTGTATTCTTAATGTTATTTTTATTTTTTATTTTGCAAACTCTGATAATAAACTGATGTATATTAACTTGTAATGTCATCAAACAGAAACCAAACTCAGATACTTCTCTGCACATAAAGTCTTCAAGTTCCTTTTGTAATCTTGACAATAGTAACCAAATTCAAATATGTTCTCTTCAACTTCTTCACTATGTCCTTTGTAACAATATGAAACAATGATTCATTCCTCTATTACACTTTCTATCTCTCGTCCAAAACAGCTCATAAACTCGTATTCAGTTGGGGGCATTACATGGTTAAAGGGGGTTAAAGGGGGTTGGGTTTGAGTGGCTTTGTGTTTGGACGCTCAAGTCCCATACTGTTTGATGGATAAAAGCTGGCAAAGGAGCATTTTTATCTCCAGAACGTCTGCGGGAGTGAATTTCTGGTCAGCACCTTTGTGTCATTCAGGTTTACTGGGCAGGGGTTGGAGTGGTTCTTTGCCCTTCCCAGCTCCTCTCGCCGGCCCACAATACTGGGGTATGTAGCAGATGAGAGTTTTCGAGTATGGGATGAATCACACACATACATACCATTTTTACCAGCCAACTCCTCACCCCGTTACTAGATGCCATTTTGTTTCTGGCCCTGCACCTGCATGAGCTCTATGCCATCTTTGTGCACCATTTTATCATCAGCCAGTGATACCAATTCTTGGTCCTCTCTCCTCAGGCCACGTCTTTAGCATAATCTGGCCCAACTGGGCACGGTGGTGAATTGGGCCCATACGAGGTTTGGGAGACTGCCGGTAGAAATTTTCACCATAAATGGTGACGTGCAGCTACCGCCATCCGGAGTGCTGGGCACAAGGCTTTTTCTATTAGTGGTTTCACACACACACATTTTTGTGCAGCCTAGTGCTTAACCTATAATTGACATGCCACCTAAGAAAGAGTCCAGCCATCCTCAAAGGAAACAACCTGCTCAGAGGTGAGCCCCTTCCCCCTTGCCAGGGTTGTCCTCTTTAGAGGATGAGGTAGTAGTAAACTGGGTGCCTTGGCAGTGCAGCTCCAAGCTTTGGAGGCTGGATCCAGCCTTCCTCAAATCCCTTTCTGGTCAGCCACCTTGGGGCAACCAAGAAGTGTGACCAAAGATAGCAAATCTGCATGCTCTGGTTAATCACTTATCTGATTTTAGAGTCCCACAGAATGTTGGTAGCAGTGGACGTGAAACAAGGAGGAGGTAGCCATTGTACCTACAATGTCTGTTGTGGGAGAGGCATCAACAATGGTGGTAGCCAGTGCTTCCTTTTTTGTTGGCTGGAAGAGACAGAGTTGGTGTAGCTGCTATGGTGGACCCAGCAGTAACAGGTGAGTTCCACCTCACACCCAGCACAGCCATACCATTAGACACACAGGACAATGCATGGCCAGGATAAGGAGTGACATGGCCTTGGCAGATTGGGGAGGTGGGACCCACCATGACGTCCAGCCAGAACCAGGCAGCTGCACCTGGGACCCAGCAGCTTGGTACCCACCTTCTGGCAGGACCAGTCCCTTACAATCCCAAGACAGTGTTGTGCCTTGGGGGCCATGGGTCAGGAACCTCGTCCTCAACCAACCCATATACATTACCCTCAGCTGGGGCATATGTATCATCTGTGGCAACCTGATAACCAACTGGCTCCTAATTTCCATGTGGTTGTTGCAAGGTGCACTTGCAGCTTGTGATGCCTCCTTGCCCAGTAGTGTTCTTCTATACGGAGACCTGTCTCTCACATTGGGAGACCATCTGCTACAAGTTCAGCTCTTTATTTCCGGGTGGGGAGGCAAATACAGCAGGAAAAGAGGAGGAGGAAGACAGTTCTAAAAACAAATTAGTGGAGGATGGGATAAAGGTGGTATTGGCATTATAGGTGAATAGCGGATTAAAAAACCAAATTTAAGTACACCAATTGCATATATCATTTCACGGCATTTTTGGTCAAAATTAAATTTACTTCAACAACAGACAATTACTTTAAAACAATAATTAAAACATTTACAACATGGCATCGACAGGATAAGGGGCTGTGGTGGCTCAGTGGTTAAGAAGCTCACCATGTTAACACCTTCCTTACCATCTGAGGCTGCAATGGTGGGGCCTCTTCACTCTTGAATTACGGTGTCTAAGAGGTGACCTGACTGAAGTTTATAAAATCATGCACGGTGTGGACAAAGTAGAAATAGAACTAGGGGGCACTCCATGAAATTTTTGGGTACTAGTTCTCAAACAAATAAGAGAAAGTACTTTTTCACCCAGAGGATTACTGGTCTATGGAACTCCCTGCCAGAAGAGGTGGTGACAGCTGTCAGTCTTGACAGCTTTAAGAAAGGACTAGACAAGTTCATGGAGGACAAGGGTATCAATGGCTATAATTATGGATACCTAAAGGACAACCTCCGGGTTGGAGAGATAGCAGGATATCTCTCAATGCCATTTCCAGGGAATTCTTAGCAGGTGAAGGCATCTGCTTGGGAATACCCTGAAGCAAATGGTGAGCCACTGTGTGGGACAGAATGCTGGACTGGATGGGCTGTGACCTGTTCCAGCAAGGCTGTTCTTGTATTATGTTCTTATGTTAGCTGAAAGGCTGGAAAGTTGGCAGTTTGAGATCCGGGTACTGCATGATGGATAGAGGGCCCATCTCTGTCCCAGCTCTTGGGGACATGAAATGAGCTTCATTTGGCCATTCCCTGAGTGGAGTTTCTTCCGCGAAAATTCTTTCAACCCAGAATAATTTCTGACATGAAATTATTACAGGGGAATCTCCATTAATGTAATTAACGCATCTCCGTGATGTTTCTTACAGCGAAAATTACTTTAACTGAATTTCCCATAGGAATGCATTGAATGCAGTTTTCCATAGGAATGCATCAAAAAGTAAAATACATTAACCAAAATTTGGTTTCCCATAGGAATGCATTGAAAACCAATTAATCTGTTCCGAAAAAATTCCGTAAACCGAGCCGCTATTTTCTATGGATTTCCTTTTGTTATGCAATTTTTATGTTAACTGAACCATTTGTTAATTGAGGTTCCACTGTATTATTATTGACAGGAGTAGGTTCTACTTTCTAAAATTTCTGCTCACTAGCCCAGTGGTATAGAAAGCAATTTGGAATTGGTACAGTAAATGCATTCAAACAAAATTGCAATATACTTGACATTATGGCAAAGCAAGCCGCAGAGAGGAACACCAAAGGACGACAACACAGAAGCTCTGAAATGACTAACCTGACAATAACAACATATTAATAATGTAATCTTACTGTAATGTTTCATTTTTAGTTCCTAAGGATGTCTTTCCTAATTATAACTAACCTTTCAGACAAAATCATCCATCAGTTTCTATTAAATGTGTCATGCTGCCACTGAGAAGATGTTTGTCTTGTTAGAAAGAAAAATGACAATTTTTAATGAGCTGTACTACAAATCAGTGCTATGCCAGGATTTGCTCTCTTTTTCAAAACATGCTAAGGGCTGTGAATGTACCTTGATTCTTTTTCAAAGTTAGGGGGGGGGATACATGAAAAATCATGTGTGAAAGAAGATTTGGAAACTGGCCCAAGTTTAAAAAAAGAGAGAAGAGGTCTTCCAGGGGAAAAATAAATTAAACTTGCCCTGAGACAGAATACAGTATTTCTCTCTACAAAAAGTGACATATAACATTGAATGGACCATTTTTAATTCAATAAATTGAGCTGTGCAGAACCTTAATGCAGAACACATATGAAAAATTGCATCCTACAAAGAACAGTTGATGTCTGGAATAGAGAAGTGAGGAAGACATTTTTGTTGTTCTTCAGTCGCACAGTCGATTCCGACTCTCTGCGACCCAGTGAACCATCACACGCCAGACACCCCTCTGTTCCCATTGTTAGCAATACCATCTCATTCTCTGCTGCCCCCTTCTTCTTTGCCCTTGACCTTTCCCAGCATTGTCTTTTTCAAGTGAATCCTCACTTCTCATTTGATGTCCAAATTACCTTAGCTTCATCTTCAATATTTGACATTCTAAGGAGCAGTCAGGGTTGTTGTTGTTGTTTTTTGAAGATCAACCTATTTGTTCTCCTCGCTGTCCAGGGTACTCTCAAGACTCTCCACCAGCACCACATTTCAAAGGCATCTATTCCTCTGTGCTCAGCTTTCCTTATGGTCCAGTTCTCACAACCGTACATTGCCACCAGAATACCATTGCTTTGACTATGCAAATTTTAATTTGCAAGGTGATGTCTCTACTTTTCACTATGTTCCCCAGGTTTCTCATAGCTTGTCTCTCAAGAATCTGTCTCCTTTTTATTTCATGGCTGCAATCACCATCTGCAGTAATCATGGATCCTAAGAATGTAAAGTCTGTCACTGCTTCTACTTCTTTCCCATCTATTTTCCAAGGCTGGTCTTAAATGCAAAGCTTTGGCATCATCTCTGTGGCATTTGGTTGCACATTCCACTTGAGATTCTTGAGAAAGTTTCTTTGTGGAGAAATGGGGAATAGGACAAATCTGTAACAGTTTGACACTTTTCTTTCTTCATCCCCCCAACCCCCTCCATAGCTTTTTAAAAAGACCAGCATGAATATAGAATGAATGAGAAAGGGGGTATATGATAGCACTTTTCAAATACAATACTTGAAATATTGTCATACAGAGTAGGGGAGGATATGTTCTCAATCATCTCAGTGGAGGAAAAATAACAATGTGCTGAATCTACAAGAAGCCAGATGTAGGCTGAATATCAGGGTAAAAGTTCTTAACTTGTTTGAGCAGTACAACAATGGAGCCAATTACCTCAGAAGGTGTTGATCGCTCCAGCACTACAGACGTGCAAGAGAAAATTGGACAACTATCTATCAGATCTGCTTTGATTTGGCTCCCTGCACTGAGCAGGGGGTTGGATTCAATGATCTCATAAGCCACTTCCAACTCAATCAGTTTATGCATCTTCAGCATTCTTGTGGGATGTTTGTGTTGTGGTGTTACGTCAAATGGAAGGCCAATGCATTATATTGTCCCCAGGACAATCTTCATAGCTGATTGCCATGATGATAGCCAATATTCGGAGTCAGATACAACACTCAAAGGATAATAATTTTATACATACAAGAGAGATGATTGTTGGATCTTTGCTGCGAAGCAGGTTGCGCAAGCTGGATTGGGGCTGCGGAGCGGCCGGTGGGTCCCGGAGGAGACTGGTCAAGCAAGGCACATGAGGCAAGATGGAGCGAAGACCAGTAATTTAACGATGACAAATCATGAGTATTTATCCTGTTCTGGCTGCATGCACAAGCATAGCGATCCATTGTGAAACCAGACTTCACACCTCAAGTTCATTAACTAACTTAATTAAATACCGGGGAAATACATTGTTCCATGTTATCAGAGGTAAACAAGTGGCTAACATTGACTCTAGGGCTTAAAGGAATCCGCAGATGCGAGATTACCTATTACATGCCTAGTGAGTTAGTCATTAGCTCTTCATTGTCCGAGCTGCCTGTCAGATTAGCTATAGATGAATTAAACTCTATCAAATATCCGCTTCCCAATTTCTGTCCCCTCAAAGCCTAATAGCTCGAAGGAGTGATCTCCCAAACTGGGGTTCTGTCAGGGACAGTTGACCAATTGTGTGCGCGGATCCCACAGATGATTGAGTATTTGAGTGTTTCATTAAGAAGACCTTAAAAGGACCATCATCATTTGATTTTGGATTTTCAAAAATGTAATGATATAGGTGGTGAAACATACTGTATATGAAACCATTTAATATTAGATTGTCTTCAAAAGAGATATTCACCATATACAATCCTTATTATTGGACTGGAACTATTAAAATAAAAATTGCAACTCTGGAATGAATGCCATTTTAATAGTTTCCATATGTCCAAATGAAGGTACGGAAAATTAGCTTTAGATCTTTAAAGATCATGCTGAATGTATTTCAGAACAATAGTTCTTAATAGTTGACAGTGTATAGTTTACTTGTTGCAAACAAGGAAACTTTCTTGCTGTTTACTTCCCAAGTAAGTTAATTAATTTCCTATTAATTAGGGACTTTATTCATGTCAGCGCATTGCACAATTACACCCAAATGCTTATGGATTGAAAGAATTGGTTGGCTCTACATTGTTGGCAGTAGATATCGTATTTTTTGGACCATAAGATGCACTTTTTCTCCCCCAAAAGTGGGGAGAAAATGTGGGTGCGTCTTATAGTCCAAATGCTGGTCTTCGGCCAGCTGTGGCTGTTGTAAAAGGATACTTTACAAGAGCCACAGCTGGCCGAAGACTACTACTGCCGCCTATCAGCTGTTCAGCTGTTCCGGGGCAGGGCGAAAAAACATATGAAAAACAAGTGGCCACTAGAGGGTGAAAATCGCAATTTCCTAATTAAATGCATTGGAAATAAATTTCTTGTATTCAAAAGTTTTCTGTTTGTATGTTCCCAATGCATTTAAGTGGGAAATCAAACCTGTGCTTAAAAAGAAAGGGTTTCACTTACCTATGAGCATCGCCCTAAGGAAGTCTGCCCATCCTACCAGGGCGGACCAGAGAGGGTCCCTCAGTGTTCCATCAGCTAGAGGGGCTCACCTCTCTAGCACAAGGAGAAGGGCCTTCTCTGTGTCTGCCCTAACTCTTTGGAACCTCCTGCCAGCAGACTTAAGTCTTCAGTCAGAATTGCTGCCCTTTCGGAAAGGGTTAAAAACCTGGCTGGCAGGGCAAGTTTGGGGGGCTGACGGGGTATTGACTCCTGCACATTGGCTCAGTTGATGCCACATGTCCTTTCAATTATTGTGGGAAGGGGTGGGTTTTCCAGACATGGGGTGGTTTTATAAAGAGTTTTTATTGTAGTTTTTTATGGGGTTTTATATTGTAATGTTTTTATATGTTGTACGCCACCCTGAGTTGCCCTGGAGCAAGAGGGTGGGATATGAATCTAAATAAATAAATAAATGCTTCCTGGTTGAAAGGAGAGCAAGAGGCTAGGTTAGAGTATTGCTTCCTTCCTCAGTGCAATTGGCAGCGCCACCACTGGTTGATGGTGCAAATACACTATTAATTTTTTGTTTTGTTTTCCTGCTCTGAAAACTGGGTGCGTCTTATGGTCAGGTGTGTCTTATGATCCAAAAATACAGTAAATAGGGACCATTTCGGTGGGAAGGTAAACAGCGTGCCACATGACCATGGAAATGTCTGCAGAAGCAGGCAGTGCTGGATCTTTGGCTATAAACAGAGATGAGCACTGAACCTTAGAGTCAGATATGACTGGCTTTCAATCAAGGGTGACCTTGACCTTGACCTGACACTGTTGCCTGAGGGACACTCAAATGTACTAGCAATGCTATCCAATCTATGGAGAGGCGCCGTCTATGTCCTTGACTAGTAAAACCAGCAATCTCACTCTGAAAAGCTTTGTCTGTATTAAAGTATGCAATATTGTTTTATTTTAAGACCGACTACTGAAGCATAGTCATCTATTTCTCTTAATATTTCTGCTGTAGGAACTGGTTACGAGCAGAACAAAGTCATTAGTGTATGTAACTGTATGCTCCCTGTCTCCAATCGTTAATACTGATATTGTTACGATATATTTATTGTGATATTGCCATAAAGCCTTCTTGCTAGCACCTTACAGGCAGTGCTAAATTAACACAGTGGGCGTATTTGCTTAACTCTCCAAATTAATCCAAATGGTCTGTGAGTCAAATCCTTTTATTATAATTACTGCATTCAAGGCTTCCTATGTTTATGGCTCTTAGAATGTTTTATTTTAGATTCACAGCAAAGTGTTATTCAAACCTGACTGTCAAAGGTTTTGTATGTTTCTAGCACCCCTGGTGCCATCCGTTGTTTAGTTTACATGCATTAAAAATGGATCAGATATCTATTTAGCATAAAACACATTTAATCCCAGTTCATATACTGCATGAGAAACTCATTCAATCTGACTTCCAATATGGGGGGGGGGGGGATTTTTAATTGTTGTTATGTTCTGTGAAGCTGTATCACAATCCTACGAATCTTTGACCTCTAAAAGGTTGTATCATTAACAGACCTGATCTTGCAAATTATTAAAATTAAAGCTCATCAAATAATGATAGTAAATCCTCCCACCCGTCAAGATAACTGCCCCTTCTACCTTCCACCTTTGTTTTCATGTCAGGTTGTGGCCCACATCTCATATGGAAATTTTGTACACATTTTTGCACATTCTTCTTAATGTGAACACTTATTTGCACATTTTACTTAACAGACATGTGCATACCTAAAGAACACATTTATATTATATATGTGCAGAGAGATTTATAAGACTAATGAGACAAAACAGTCAGCACAAAACTATGCCCCCATTTTACAAAGCAAATAGCTAAACAAATTCTCTCTTTTTCTCTCCACGAACACATACATATCATGTACATTTTAGTCATTCAGGGATTCAACTGTGTACACAATTATGTAAGTCTTGCAATATGTGAAATTTCAAGGTGATTTGTGTTTTTTCTCATAATGAATTTCAGAAAGAGTGAAAATTGAACTTACTGTATATTGAGACTGCTGAATCCAACACAATTCTTTCCCATCCCTAAATTACATATAGTGTTTGATTTCCATCTATGTTTACTCGATTTTACATATGTAGGGCCTATTCAGTACTTTCATGCAAGCATCAGAAATAGAACATGGATATGAGGGCCTTACTAGAAACAGAAAACATTCTTTTGCCCATGGTAAAAAAAAGATTTGTAAAAGAATTCCATAATTTAGGATAAATCACCAGAATTCTATTCTGTATAAACACTCAAGCAATTTTACCCTGATATATAATATGGTAATACAATTACAGTATTGTTAATTTATATTGTGCAGAACCAGTTAAAACTAAAGCCTGTTGGTTATTGTATTTCATTTCCATCACTATAGACCTTATTATGATCTGAGACATTAAGAATAAAGAGTCTGAGTTTGATAAAAGTGTTTAAAAGGGTTCACAGAGCGAGACAATCTTTTCCTGGTGCATAATCTGCTTGATTTCATATCCATTTCAAAATCCATGTTGCCATTTGCTAATTCCAAAATGACTTCTTTTTGTAAGAGGATTGTTAGGACAGATGCTGGATTCTTTGAACAACTAAGCACATCCTCATCTTAGCTACATTTCATGTTTCAAAAGCAAAGAACTGTAACTAGTCAATCATTCTTGGTTGCTAAAAGCAAGCTGATAATTGTGCTGTCTTATATCTTGTATACATAATATTTCAAAGGATTTTGTGTGTTTCTCTACACATATTTTAGGAAGCTTTCTCACTTAATGTCATCAGATGGGTTACTTATTTCAGTCTATTCTTTCAATAGCTAACCTCCTACTGTTTAATATTTGCTTATTTTAATCTTCCACAATGTGATCCTCATTATACTTTTGTATTAAACATTTCCTGCCCCAGATGCCAAATGTATGCACACTCTCATCAGGTGTGGGAAGAATGTGAGTGTGCATACCCATGATTAAATTACATGCGCATCTTTATGAAAAGCAAAATCCTCTGGTAACAAACATGAAAATAACATAACGACAACCATTTTCAAACAAATAATAATAATTGCATGTCTTCAAGACATTTCCAAATTGCAGGTTTTTCTAGATAGAGAAGTAGTTTAGCATTCCCTCCTTCTGGAGGTCCCCTATGACTGTGTAGTTTGCTCAGTACAACACAGACTGGCCCTTTTCCCAAGAGGCACAGTGGGGAATCAAACACTTAACTTCTGGCTCTAAACCACTGACCTAACCAGCTTTTTCAAATACCATGAATGAAATGTTGCAACCAAGTGTCTCACAACCAGTGGAATGATTTAGATCAGGGATTCTCTACCTGTGGCCCATGAGCTGGATGCGGCCCACAACACCATTTTGTGTGGCCCCTCAGTGCCTCCACCACACCAGGAAATGCCATGCCGTGGAAGAAGGGCAAAATGGCCATCTGGCCTCTGAAGCTGTTTTAGGAAGCGTGATCTGCCCCCCCCCCCCACATACACACAGTTTAAGAAGTTTGAGAACTCCTGATTTAAATATTATAGTCAAACCTATGAAAAGCAAAATATTGTGCAACTGCATAAGCCGAAATACATTGGAACCAAGCTCTGTGTGCAGTAATCTAGATGAGTTCCAAAAGACATAAATTTATTAGGGAAAGTAACCCAGTTGATTATAGCAAAATAAGCAGTTCTAAAGGATTTCTCTGAAATAAAGATCCACATGTTGGTCATTTGCCCTTTATTTCATTGTAATTCATTTTCAGCCTTATTCTGTGGCAGCTGCAGAGATTATTACCAAGCTTCAACATTTTGTCAATGAATTCCCTATTCATGAATTTGTTTATGTGAGTTTAGAGAGCTATGATGCCCTCTCTATTCTTGTTCTCCACAATTTGCTGGGAAGGTTTAAAAAAAGAGAGAGTTGTAACTGACTTTGGCTGAATATACCTTCATAGGTTCGCTCTGATGGAAACTTGTAAATACTGGGCCTTCACTTGTGTTGAGCTCTGAGTCAAGTTAATTTGAAGTTTTATACTTTCCCAGGTAACACATCAAGTCAAGACTGCATGTCCACCAATCTCTCTTTACATTAATAACAACTCCTAAATCTAGTTAAATAATATCTCCATACTGTATTTGACAGGAAAGATCTATGGATTGTAAAGAAAAGCTACAGTAAAACCTTGTACAACGAAAATAATTGGTTCCACAAGGCACTTAGTTATGATTTTTTTTTTCATTTTACAATGCATGCATTGTATAACGAAAATCCCTATGGGAAAAATTGTACAAAGAAAATCTCTATGGGAAAAATCATACAATGAAAATCTGTATGGAAAAAATCGTACAAAGAAAAATGTTCATTGTATGATTTTTTCCATAGAGATTTTGTTGTACGATTTTCCCCCATAGGAAAGCATTGCATTGTACAATAAAAATTTTCGTTGTACAATGCAACATTTTTTTCAAATTATCTTCATTGTACGATTTTTTTGTTCTGTGATGTATTCGTTATATGATGTTCGACTGTATAGCTGAAGAAAGATTAACTAAATTCTATTTGATTACTCAAAAACAGAAAAACAATGAAGAAAAAAGAAAAAAGGTAACCTATTGCTTGATTTATACATAGGTTTGTTTGATTGATTGATTGAGCTACCAATAAGCAAATGTAACATAGCAAGGAGAAATATTACTCCTTTTGTAGTGGTTTTAGCCCCTGGAAATATCATAGTCATGACATATAATTCTAACAAAATATTTACCTCAGACCTTATGGATCATTGAGTCCAGCCCCTGTCAAGGAGTCACACAGTGGAGAATTAAATTCCTAAACTCTGGCTATGCAGACAGATACCTAAACCACATAGCTGTCCAACTTTGCATTTAGCAAACCCTACAACTGTCAGGATTTATATCTGCTTCTCTAAGTTCTGCAGGACAGGATCCACACCCTGCTACAGCTGCTAAGCCCCACCTGAGAGCCCTGGAGAAGGTTCTCAACCATCATAAATTCTACCTGGAGACCCTGGGTAGCTTAGCTTTATAAGAACAGGCCCTCTTTTGAAATGCCAGTTCTCTCCCCCCACCCCTTTCTTTCTAATTGATCACTTTGGGACCATGTAGGATTTTAGTGAATCATTTTATTTACAGTGAACATCTTTTCACCTCCTTCATACTGAACTGGGTGAGATGAAAAGGTTTGTTTTTTGTTAGGTGCCAGCACCATAAGTCCATTTGGTTATATGTTCCATATTTCCCAGAGTTGATAGGTTACCTTGTCCATTTGGGCTAATCTTTTGCTGTGCTCCTAATTGCCATTTTATGTTAGTTTGAAAACACATAGTCTTCAATGGCAGATTTTGAAGGAATTATGTCAAGAGATAAGGCTCTTAAATGGTCACATGCACCTTTGAATCCATTTGTCCAAGAATTGCAGGACAGGGCTCTGTGGTCTAATGGCAGGAGAACAGTCGCCTTTGGAATCTATCTTTATCACTTATTCAGTGCTGTGAAGCACTGGTGGTGGTAATCAGAATGATTTCTTACACTGAAAGTGGTAATATTCATGGCATCAGGCAACCTAATTGGGGGAATTAAACTTTAGACAGTCTAAAGTCTTGGACTGGGCAGGAGATTCCTACACACTTCTCCTTTGCATTTCTGTTTTTGGGGGAAATGTGTCCCAAGTAACATTGATTCCCTCAATCTCCTTTCTTCATAGACTCTTCCACTTGTGATACAGGGCTGTACAGTAAAACCCCAGCATATGACTGCCCTGAGTTACGTTAGCCATGGGTTACAACCTCACATTTAATTTAAAAAAACCCCCCGGATTATGACAGATTTTCAGGTTACGATCATCCTCCACCCCTACAAAAGCAATAGTGCAATCTCCATACCTTTTCCACACTGTTTGGGGACCTTAACTGATGACAGCAATGGCACCTCCGCGGGAGTAAGCACTGCATTGTGACTTCGGGTGGAGTGGGGGTGGCCATTTTGATTTCTGAAATGGTTGTGTCAGCTAATTTGGAATTCAGGACTACATCTCCCAGAAATCTTGGCAGTTCAAAATGGTTGACACAACCATTTCATAATGTTTATTAATTTTTTGCAAAACAAACATATAAAACATTACAGAAAACATAAATTTAAAATGTAATAGAAGAGAGAAAAAATATAAAAGACATATAGCATCATCTAAGCGAATATTAACATCTTATAATATTGCTATATTTGTTCTTGTTGGGGGAAAAAGAATTCTATTATATTACCAATCAACCTTGCTATATTTACTTTCCCTTTTTTAGATAATATATTCTAAAATTTATAACAATATATGTAAAATATTTGAAATATACACCTTTTATATCAAAACATAACATCACAATTAACTCCACCCTGTGTTATAAACAGAGCCCTAGGGGGATACGGCATATCTCACCCTTATTTTATTGCATCCAAAACTTCCTTTGATCTGGTACTAGACGACTACCTTCTCCTTTTCTCAGCGCATAATACACAAATGGTTTCCAAATTTTCCAAAATCTATTCTCTTTAATTAAACCTTTCTTTTCCTTCAGTTCCCATGTCAATTTATCATTCAGAGCCAATTGCCACATTTCCTTATACCATTCCTCCAGTCTAACATTCTCAGCATTTTTCCACTTCCTTGCAATACACAATCCCCCTATCATCATTATATTTGATAAGTCCTTTTTATCTTTATCTAAGTTAATTTCCTCCAAATTTATCAACATGATTGTACCTGATCCCAGCTTAATTTCCTCTCCCATTATTCCCACCATTTCTTTTTCAATATCATCCCAAAACCCCTTTGTCACCTTGCAGTAACACCGCATGTGTAAATAAGTCCCTACGCTTTTCTTATACCTCCAACGTAAATTGTTCTTAGTTTTATCGATTTGATTCAACCTCGCTGGGGTCAGGTACCACCTCCACAGCACTTTATAATTATGTTCCTTAATTCTAATGGACATTGTTTTCATAATCCTTTTCTTCCAGATTGATTTCCAGTTTATATCTAAGATTTTCATATTTAAATCTTGTTCCCAATTTATCCTTAGTTTATCTTGTGGGTCACATTCAAAGTTTAATATTTTATAAATCTTGCTCACCATACCCTTTACTCCTGTTTCTCCTTTTCTAACTTTCCATAACAAATCTTCAAATGCTGTCCTGTTCCTTTCCAGGCTAGAATCCATCAAATATTTGCCATTCCATTTATTCACCATTGCAATTTGCAACCAGTTCAATCTCAATTCTACAAATAATTCCTCCCTTTTAATTTCATCAGTACATACTCTTATCCAGTCCCTCAACAGAAACAAATCTTTTCTATTTAACACATCTCTCACTCTCTTGTCGATTTTAATTGGAAAATTTGCCATCTCCTCTATTTCAATAATTGGAGATATATCAGGGGCTAATATTATTTTCACCTTTTTCCAAACTTCCCACATTGACTTTAACATTTTGTTTCTAATATTAATTTTCCCTACATCCTTATCAAGAAAACCTGCCTTACCTATTTGAGATAATTCCTCTATCTCTATATAGAGGACTAGCAGATTTTGCCCGGCGGTGCAGGGCTGTTTTAAATGGTGTTTGTATTTATTTATTTTCGTTAATGTTTGTAAAGGTGAGGCTAGTCTATATTTGAAATTTTTAATATGTTTATTTATTTATTTATTGCCGGGCTGTTATAAACTGTGATTAGTTGTGTTTGGTTTTTTGCTTTTGTGGATTAAGAAAAAAACAAAGGATGATATACTTTTACCCAAAAAAATTATTTAACCAAATAATGTTTTAGTATGTGCTTTTTTAAAATAGTTGTACCGTAGGTAATAATTTTAAAAATGTGAAAGTACATGTTTTTTTACAATAAATGTTTTTAAACTGTGTTTAGATGTTTTTTGGGTTATTATTTTAGTTAAAATTCAGCACAGGATTTTTGAAAAGTTTTTAATTTATTTTATTGTAATATGTTTGTGATTTGTGTTAAATTGTGATTTTGTTGACTTGTTTTTACTGTTGGGGCCTTTTCTTTGGGCCTGTTGTGTCTTTGTGAATTCTTTTAACTTTTGTGTCCAGCAGGTGGTGCTGGTAAGGTGTTTTCTTGTATTTTGACTGTTTTTTCTCTTGTGGCCTCTGGGTGGAGCTTCTTCCGGTAAGTAGTCTGTTTCTTTATTCATTTCGTTTCCGGCCGTCGTGGAGTGAGAATGTCTGCTGGTGAGTTCCCTTATTTTTTAAAAATTTTTGTGTTTGGGGGTGTGTGTTTGGATTTTGTGTTGTTATGGTGTATTTTTTGTTGTGGTGGTGGTGTTTGGCTGGGTGCTGTTTATGTTTTGTAATTTTTGTGTGTGTTTACTTTGTATGTTTTTGGAGTTAATTTCTTTTTTTTTGATGTTTTTGATTTTTGTTTTTGTTTTAAGGGGGTCTTTCCTTCCCGCTGGCCGGGCTTGATGCCTGGCCTGTGGAAAGGAAGGGCAGCGGCGGGTGGGGTTTTTTTCCTTCCCGTGGGCTGGGCTCGATGCCTGGCCCGTGGAAAGGAAGGGCAGCGGCCAGGGGGGGTCTTTCCTTCCTGCAGGCTGGGCTTGATGCCTGGCCCGTGGAAAGGAAGGGCAGTGGCAGGGGGGTCTTTCCTTCCTGCGGGACGGGCTCGATGCCTGGCCCATGGAAAGGAAGGGCAGCGGGTGGGGGGTCTTTCCTTCCTGTGAGGATGCCTGGCCTGTGGAAAGGAAGGGCAGCGGTGGGTGGTTTTTGTCCTTCCCGTGGGCTGTGCTCGATGCCTGGCCTGTGGAAAGGAAGGGCAGCGGCCGGGGGGGTCTTTCCTTCCTGCAGGCCGGGCTTGATGCCTGGCCCGTGGAAAGGAAGGGCAGTGGCAGGGGGGGTCTTTCCTTCCTGCAGGCCGGGCTCGATGACTGGCCCATGGAAAGGAAGGGCAGTGGCAGGGGGGTCTTTCCTTCCTGCGGGCCAGGCTCGATGCCTGGCCTGTGGAAAGGATGGGCAGTGGCGGGGGGGCTATTTCCTTCCCGCAGGCTGGGCTCGATGCATGGCCCATGGAAAGGAAAGGCAGCGGCCAGGGGTGTGTCTTTCCTTCCCGCAGGCCGTGCTCGATGCCTGGCCCGTGGAAAGGAAGGGCAATGGTGGGTGGGGGTCTTTCTTTCCTGTGGGTTGGGCTCGATGCCCGGCCCGTGGAAAGGAAGGGCAGCAGCGGCCGGGTTGCTGTGATGCGCTGCGTTTTTTATTTTTATTTTTCACGCACCAGCTTCCTCACTATTCTGCGCGCTCATGGCACGCAGGATGCTGGGGCTTGTAGTTTGGCATTTGCGATTTCAGTTTGTGCAGCGGTTTTTTCCTGCGGCTTCATTTTGATTGGCTGCAGTGCGTTTCTGAACGTTCCTTTTGCTCGTGCCGCTCAGCCTGATTGGCTCTGGTGCGTCGCGGCGCAAGGAATGTTGGGAATTGAAGTTCCCTTTTTTTGTTTGCGTCTGGGGGGCTCCTGCCCCACTGGCGCAAAATTCAACCTGACAGTTACCTGTGAACCCCGGTCGGGCGAGTGCACGGAGGCTCGGACAGGGCTAATGGGGCCTGGCTAAACATCCTTTGTCACATTCCAATGGTTAACGCACAGATTTATAGGTATATAGACACAACCATTTCAGAAATCAAAATGGCTGCCCCACTCCATCCAAAGTCACAATGCAGTGCTTACTGCTGCTGAGGTGTCGCTGTTATCGTCAGATATGGTCCCTAAATGGTGTGGAAAAGGTAGGGAGATTGCTTTGTTGCTTTTGTGGGGGATGATCAGGTCTGGCATTTTTTGGTGCTTTTGGTGCTTTTTTGAATTTTTTACATATAATTTTTGCTCTGGTTTGGACCTCTTTTTATTTTCAATACATTCCTATGGAAAAATGTGCTCCGGGTTACATTTGATTTGGATTACAGTGGAGGCTGTTGGAACAGACCTCCCTTGTAACCTGAGGTTTTACTGTACTTTGGCCAGGTTTTTGTCCCAGGATACTAAAATTTAGAATGTGCTGATGGTGAACATTAAGGAAATAAATGGAAAAACTATCCAACCTTATTCAGTTCCCCTTTTATTTAAAGCATGCATTTCATTTGTCTTCTTCTTTTTAGGTATGTATGTATAGGCAACATTTTTTTTTCCTCCATCCACTTCTGGTATGATCATCATACCTACAGCTTCAGATGGAGTAAGTAGGAGATAGTACCACTTGCCTTGGGGCTAAAATTGATAATGATGTTTGCTGCAATATGTTTTCATCAGCAGAAGATCTAGAACCAGCCATCACTACAAGGTTCCCATCTCAGCTGCAATCTCTACATTTAGGTAGAATCTTCTTAGGTAAAAGGTAGTGAAGAGAGGCATCTAAAACAAGAATTGAAGGACATCCTATTTCGGTTGCTTAAACTTCTCATTTTAAAGCAATGGCTGAGTTTTTCCATTAAATGCTAATAATGCCCATTTGATTCCATTGCTTCTCCCTCCCAAATCTGTAGTGTTCATTTTGTCTTATCCATCTCTGAAGTAGGAGTCAAGATGTTCTATAACCACCTGACAACTAGTTCAAGGGTTGGTGGGGGAATCCTTTACTTATTGATCATGAATGGGACTTGATGAAGTGGCATGTTAGTCAAAGGTAGTAAAACCAATTCTGAATACGTAACCTAAAGACAGGGAAGACTTGAGACTTGCTCATGTTAACAGCAAGAAGACAAATTTAGCTATGATGAAGCTAGTCTCTTTGTAATTAAAACTCCAACAGTGCATAGACAGGAACAAGAGAAAAATTGGCATTGCTTTGAATGGATTCAAACCTTAGCGCCCACTCTTATGGCCACCCTCAAATCAACTGCATACATAACCCAATGCAGCTCCAAAGCCACTTACATGATCTAAAAATAAGTAATCTATATATATTTTTTAACCTTTGTGTCTCTTCATCACCTCGTTGATGCTGCTGGGTTTAATGTATGCTGTTGGGAAGACAAATTTATTACAAAGAAGTCAATAGAAAAAGAGGGGGAAAGGCATGAAAGGGGGGGAACCCACTGTTCATATCGTGCTTGTTTGCCTAAATGTTGACACTGTGATAAATTCTGTATAAAGAAGCAGAAGAAAAATATATATTAGGCACAATCTATCATGAAGTTCTATCATATGGATGGAACAAATGTTTGCTGTGTTCTCTTCAGTTTAGGCTGTTCTGACATGTCAAGACTCTTTGATGAAGAATTTCAAAGGCCCTCCAGCCATGAGTAAGAGAAATACCTATTTTTCCTTCACCTCAAGTCTCTGTAATTCACACAAAAAGGTTTTTACCACTGAAAACCAAAGTGCACATTGTATGAACATATGCACCCATAGTAGGTCCAGGGTGATTGTTAAGAAAGATACAAACAACCCATCAGGGATGTGCTGGGCACCATGGGAGGGTGATGGACAAAGGTGAGGGGCAGTGACCAAGGGACAGAGGAGAAGGCTGCCCCTGAGAACTGCTTGGTCACTGCCCCTTGCTTGCTCTGCCTGGTGCACTGCACTTTAGTTAGTTACTATTGCTCCAAGCTGAAGGAGGGAGCTTGGAGCAATGGCTTAATCTAAAGTGCAGCGTGCCAGGTGGATAAAGTAATAAAATTATTATTTGTGCCCCAGGGTGCCAGAGGCAAGAGCGTACCAGGATGAATCCCCCTGTCCTGGTGGCCCAGCCCATGCCTGCAACCCATCCAATGTTCAAAAACTGTAAACAAAGCAATAGTCATCCTACTACAAGCTATGCAGTCAATAATGTGAACAATGGGTAATTTTTGCACATTAGATTACTCCAGCCAACATGTGGATTCTATTGGAAAGTCCAGGAAAGTCTGCTATTATCAGCAGGCATACATAATATTGCAGTTCCTTATTTTTGCGTGTGGGAACCAGATGACCAAGGATCTACCATGTTACGTCTCCCACTGAAATGCATTAGAGACAAAGAAGAACTACTTTATTAGGTTCATTTCAGTTTAATTGAAACAGATTGTGCACTTTCAAATAATATTCTCTACCACAAACATCACAAAATGAACAGTGATGCGGCCCTGCCCCCCCCCCCCAGTTTCCACTTTTAGGCTACTTCCAGTTATGCCATGCTACCATTTATATACACTTACCTGGGAGGAAGTCCAACTGAATCCAGTCACATTTATTTCTGAGTAGATATGGAGCTGCTTGCTCAAATGACTAAGAATGATTTTGTTACTTTAAATATGTCATTGTTTTAAATGTTGGTTCTTTTTTCAGATGTGATGGAAATTTGATAGCAGGAGGTGGGGACCGCAGTAAGCACTGGGTAAACACTGTTCCTCAGCCCTTGAATATTGCCCCTACATCTATGGAGATTTGTATGATTAGTTAGATATTACATCATCTGCAAATGCTTCTGTGTTGGAAGCCAGTTTTAGCATGACTTCCCTTTAGACTCCGTCGAGGACTTTGAGCTACGACCCCTGGACTTCCTTAATGGCCAGCTGCGGTGCCGACAGAGGACAATGTGTTTTATTGTTTGTATTTATGTTTTGTGATATTTTGCGATGATTTGCTATACTTTGTCTTGAGGTTATATGTTTGTGAGCTGTCCAGAGTCGCATTTCTCAAATGGGGTGGCATATAAATTGAAAAATAAATAAATAAATGAAGAAGAAAAGCAACAGTGGTGGTGATGATGATGATAATAGGTGAATAACTCAAAATAATTTAAAATATATAAAAACTGGTTGTTATTTGTAATAAATTAAGGGCTTAATCGGGTTCTCTTTTGTTTGATCTCTAGTTATACAAGCTTAACACCTGAGAGAATAGAAAGTCCTAAGGTTGTTCTAATTTTGTGAGAGAGGTCAGATCATACCTGGAAGAAAGCCAAAGACAGATGATGACTTAAGGATATTCTTCCTCACCATAAAAGAGAGGGGGAAAAGGAAATAATCATGAAGTATGAATGGTGAAATTCAATAGATAGTCAGCTGCAGGTGTTAGCATGGCAGAAGCATTGTGTAGAAAGTTGAACTTAATTTCACTGTACTCGTACCACTCGAAGTGACAATGAGAAAGGCTGCCCCATTTATCTTTCTTCCTGCAGAAAGTTAAATGCCTTGACAGAGAAAAGTGGAGTCATGTTTCAATAGTTGCTATACTACACTCTATGAATATGTGAGTGCGCGCCTGTTTGTTTGAAGTTATACTTTTCAATAACAGGATTATTTGGTTTTAAAATAATAGTCTTATTATATTGGGATGTCCCAACTCTTGACCATTCTCTGGTGATCCATCCTGCCAGTTCAGTATTATTATTCTTTATTCATTCTTCTCATTTTAAGTTTGAGAAACATTCACTCTCATAGTCCCTATCTAGCCCTGACAAGCCCCTATCTCAGGAATTCTCAACCTTTTTAAACCAGGGGCCAGGTCATGCTCCCTCAGACAGCTTCAGAGGCCAGATGGCCATTTTGTCCTTCCTCCACCACATGTCACTTCCTGGTGTGGTGGAGGCAGTGGGGGGCACATGATATAGTGCCGTGGGCCACATCCAACCCACCGGCCACAGGTTGAGAATCCCTGCCCTATCTGATCAAAAGTTTCCGCCCATTTTATTGCATTCCAGAATCTGGAAAGATCACTAGATTGTAATCTAGAAGGCACACTGCCACAAGTGTGGGGAGACATGGGTAAGGACCATGTGTTTTCCAGTTAACACTCAAATATTCAGGTCCACAGTCAAACAAAAACCTATCTAGGCTTACGTTGCATAATGACACGTGTGTTTGTGTGTCAGGTGTGTGTCAGGGAGGAGAATGAGTGGCAGGGTGACATATGCACCTCAGATGAATTTAATGCCACAGTATTACTTGCACATGGAAGGAACCATGACAGATCTATTGACACAGAAAATAATATCCGGTCCCTAATAATACCAATCTTTGTTTAGAGACAGTTTGCCTACTGCTAAGTAAAAAGGTACAGAAAAACAAAGTATCATATATGTATTATATCATATATTTCCAGGCCTTTCCTTAGATCTTAAATCAAGTTGCTATTACGGATTTCTGGCCAAGCATACATATAGTTTGCAATTATTTAAGGAACCATAGCAATCCATAGAATCATAAACTAACTGAGTTGGAAGGGGCCTTTTAGGTCATCGAGTCCAACCCCCTGCTCATTGCAAGAATCCGAATCAAAGCATATATGACAAAAGGCTGTCCAATTCTCTATTGAATGCTTCCAGTGTTGGGGCGTTCAACACCTCTAAAGGCAGTTGGTTCCACTATCGTACTATTCTAACCATATTCTAGCACACTTTCAAACATCTGCACATTGAACTGAAAGCCATAGTTTCAATTTGTTGGGAGTGCAACTTCCAATAGCTCAACATAGCCAATGGCAAGGAATTCAGAGACATGCCGTGCAACAATGTTTGAAGGGTAACACTTTGCCTAGTCCTGTTCTATACTGACTGCACACCTAGCATCCTGTAGAAGTGCAATCCCTAAAGTGAACTTCCAGCTCGAATGAATTAGTAAAAACAACAAGTGTTGTTTTTCTTTTCTTTTTAAAGTATATTGCTACCATTAAGAATTCTTACAGTCTCAATTGCTTGATCAATACTGCAAACTGGAGGAAAACAAGAATTTTTTTTGTAAGAACAAACAAGATTATTTCCAATAAAGTCAGGGAAGCTGTCCTTCATAAGAAATTAAACATCCCCCCTTCCCTTGCCACAACAGCCATATTTGTAAATACTGTACATACTACAATATTGTACACATCAATACTCCATTATAAATAGAATTTATTACACTTTACAGATCAGAGAGCCAAATATGCATTTCCTTTCAACAACAAAAAAAAAGCCAGACAGCAAACATGTGACAGGAACTTGAGCTAAGAGTCTTTGTTAACAATCTGCAATTTGACAGGTGAGAAAGTGGAATTACACAGCAAGCCTGCTTAAGGGATGTTACAGTAAATATGCGAGTATGTGAGATTTCTAATTTTGCTAGCTTCAATAGCATTTAAGTTGTCAAGTACATGTTATGCATACTGTGTAGAATTGTGCCTCCCCCAAACAAACATAAATATCATTATGAATACCTATGGGTACATCGAGGAGCAGGTTTTCTAATGACCATATAAACTTTACTTGAGTTTTCTGTCTATTTTTTAGAGGAATAGAACTAGAAAAAGCATGTGTGCCTTTCAGTCAATGCTAGAAACTGTAAGCCCAATTGATTTTGACAAACAAGACATAAGCAAATAATTAGCATTTACTTCTCAATCAATGGATTTTAAAGATGTTTGGTCAGTGGAATTGCACTGTGTTCTACCAAAGTTTGTGAACGTGAGCTGTGTGTCGTTTTAGCTGCATGTTGCTTTTTTCTTGAAGAATCAGTGTCAACTCCAGATGAACACACAGGCTCTAGATGAGCATGGTATATATGCATTTTAAAAAGAAGAAGAAGCCAGCATGTGACAAAAAAAGGGCGAAGCACATGCCATTTTAACATCAGCTCTTTTGGTGCATATATTCCATATCTATCCAAATTCACTCAAAATATTAAATTGGGACAGAGGTTTCTCTTTTCCAAATCCAGCAACCTAATCTTATATTAGCATCCGTACAATGATTACAAAAACAAAATCCAAATTTATGTATATTACGTTTTTTCTCTCAAATAGAACTGAACACAATCCAGTAGGAATACAATCCACTACATCCTACTGTAAAAATTGAATTTATTCTGTACTCCTATGGAGTTCTATTTTTCAACAGGATATCCACAGTCAAATTCCATATAGACTGTGCTCATTGAACTCTGCACCAAGTGCTAATACTATAAAGTGTACATTTCTTTATGTAATATTGCCCGAAAGATGATACAACAGAACATACATATGCAACTGCGATAGACATACATATTTTAAATATGAGATAAACAACAGGGAAAAATGAAAACATTACATCTTATGTTAACTGAAGACAAGTGATATTTCCACATTTTCTAAAAAGGCATCAATTTTAATATCAAGTAGAAATATTTTAATTTACACTACTTATAAGGTAACAGTTTAATTTATCATATTAAATGTGAGGCATTTGATATTAATATTCAAAAAATATTATGTAAATCATGTCTACATAGTTGTTGGTAAAAATAATATCTGGCATAACATAATATTTCCTTTAAAAGCTGACATAACAAGTTGTAAAATAGTGAGGGAAAGGGAACAGCCACACATTCATATAGCCCAATATTGAAGGAGCATAATTCTTTCTCAAACCACCCAATTCATACACACTCAGCATACTGTTACGTCTGTTTGTAAATAAACATGTGGCATACTCATCATGGTTTCCAGTCAGTCCTAATTTGTTTAGGACTGAAGTCTGACTGAGCTGGAGATACTCCTTATGCGATGGAGAAGAAAAATACCCCTCTTTTTGCCTCACCAGTGTAACTGAAGAAGCAGGTGTTCTGGGGTACCTAAGCCTAATTTTCACTTTTCTACCCCTCCTTCAATTTTTGGGGTTGGGGAAAAAATATGTGAATCAACCCTCTGAAAACGTACAAGCCTCTATGTGTAACTTCTGCTTTGCATTTTATGTTAAGTATGGGAGAGCAGAACAGATGAACAGCCACTTCTCCTTCATGGTCCGTGAGCATCCATACTTTAGGGTTTTCCCTCTGCGCATGCATGGTGGCCGGTTATTCCAAGCTTAGCTTTCTATTTTAGAAAGCACCCCACCCCATCAAAAAAAAGCTTTAAACAAACACAAAACTAATCAGGAACAACATTAACTATGAAAAGTTTAAGGAAATGTTCCAAATAGTTATGGCACATGGGAGCCTGGAAGAACACGACCAGTCAAGCAGCAGAAAAAATGGAACTGGAGGAAGGGGGTGGGGCACTGACGCAAGGCATGCTGGGATGGAGTGCTTTCTAAAATAGAAAGCAAAGCTTGAAGAACTGGCCACCGCACATGCACGGATGGAAACCCCCCAAAGTATGAATACTCACAGGCCCACTCGGAGAACTATTCTTATGGTAGGTAACCTACCCTTTCCTACCACACCAAGAGGAGTTATGCCATGAAACATCTTTGAACTAAGCAATACTGATATCTGCTGATCAGCAATGTCCATTAACTAGCTATCCTTTCATAGTGGCAATGGATTTAGCCCAAACTTGATCATACCTAGATTAGATTCATAGAAATCAGCATGACCTGGGGGGCAGCCAAGTCTGAAATATTTAAATGAGTTAGTTTTGAATTATGGATAAATCAAGATCTTAATAGTATCCTTCTTAGAAAATGCTTCTAAATAAAAAAAATAACATTTTCTCACCTCGGAGTGCATGAAAATACAGTACATTATAAACTGGGGAAATGCAGGGACTATAAGGTGTGTTACCTTTATCTTCTAAAATCCATATGCATAGAAGTTATTGCTCCTGTTTTCCCATATGTAAAAGGAAAGGAAGGAGGGACAACATTTGGCATAAATAAATTAAGGACAGTCCATAAAGAACAAAATTACTAAAAGTAACAAAAAAGAATAAAGGCTTTTTCTTAGCCTTTTCTTATTGTTATCCTCATCCACATCCTTTACCTTAGCAAAAACTACATAACAGAGCTACATCACAATGTTCTAACATCTCTCTTGTCTTTTCTTTCAGTTCTTAAATGTTCTCGCCCTGAATACCTTTCAGTAGGGCAGCTTGAACAGCTCAGCGCCACTTCCAATACCCTTCTGGAGATCAGACGATAAAATTCTTCAGCAATCAGGGAGAGAGGACAAAGGGCTTTCTCGTGCTATTTCCATATTTCCATGTTTGCTGGCTTAACATCATTGTGTACGACTTCAGTACTTAACAGCTGATGCGAAGACGTTCAGAGCTGGCAAACAGAGAAACAGCATGAGAAAAGCCCCTGCCTTTAATCATCACATCTCCCACATCACCTTGGCACTAGCAGCCAAATATTATTCATATTAATATTTTCAGAGGTGGAGGTTGGGTTATATATCATTTAATTTAAAAAAAAAGTTGAACTGCAAATTCTATGCAGGGTCAATTCAGGCCTTAGTAGGGAAAATAAGAGATAGCATGGTACATTTACATCATGCTGCTATGGCTACCCCTACCAATAAATGAGTTATCCTTCTAGAGTGCCCTACTAAAAAATACCACAGTTCTGAAGTGATTTAATAAGCATGCACTTTCCCCATGGAACTCTAGGAAGGATAATGCTCTCTTTTGGTCAATCAAGCAATAAGAGGACACTGAAGAAGTTTTTAATAGCAAATAATTATAGCAAATAATTAGAAAAAGTTATGAAACTGCAATTCCAAGGAATATGGAGATGGGATGAGGTGATGATGGCAAAGTGATTAACACACACAAAAATGTATCCATATTTTATATTCCCATATTGTGAAACAAAGTTGTGGATATCCCTCTAGGTCAGTGGCGGCGAACCTTTGGCATGTGTGTCAGAGGTGGCATTCAGAGCCCTCTCTGTTGGCATGTGCACCGTCACACCAGCACAGAGTTCACCCTGCCCCTCTGACCAGCAGCCCAATGGGAGAGTTTCCTCCCTCCCTCAGCACAGAGTTTACCCCACCCTTCTGCACAGCAGCCCAATGGGAGTGCTTCCTTCCTCCCCCAGCACGGAGTTCATCCCGCCCCTCTGTTTGAGCACTTGGTCTCTAAAAGGTTTGCCATCTAGGTCCTGCTCTAGGTCCTACCCTATGAGGTTTGGAAGCCTCCAGATGTCACAGATTTTGATTTGCATGGCATTGCAACATGTCACGCACTCAAGAGATCCACCTCCTGTGGCAAACTCCTCTCTAATCCTTCCATTATATTTATTTATGGTTTACAGACAGCCACTGCCAAACCAAAAGAGCCAACAGAGGACTGCCTTGACTTAAACTATTGCTCTGAGACTACTGATATTCAGCCATATTGTAAGAAATGCTTTAAAAAAAGACAGTGGAGGGATGAGGTATAAGAAGTCAGAAAGTTAAAACAAAACTGAGCAATCAGCATAAAGCTTATTAGGTTGGCTTAAAATTGTGGTCTTATTGGAAAATGCAATAGAGGAAAATAGTGAAAAGCATGCACAAAAGCACCCCTGGAGAAAAATGAATGCAAATTAGCAACGGAAACATTTCCTACTGATCATTAATGCAAACACTGGAACTTCAGAGCATGTGCTAATAAGGTAAAGGTAAAGGTTTCCCTTGCTCAAAAGCCAGTCGTATCTGACTCTAGGGTTCAGTGCTCATCTCTGTTTCAAAGCTGAAGAGCCAGCGCTGTCTGCTTCTGCAGACATTTCTGTGGTCATGTGGCAGGCATGACTAGACATGGAACACTGTTTACCTTCCCACCGAAGTAGTCCCTATTTATCTACTTGCAATTTCTTGTTTTCGAACTGCTAGGTTGGCAGGAGCTGGGGCAAAGACGGGAGCTCATTCCGTCCTGCAGTACTCGGGAATCGAACTGATGACCTCCCGCCTCCCAGTCAGTGTCTTAGCCACTTGAGCCACTGCCATTATCTCAGGAATTCCATGATCCATTCCCTCCAATGGAGTCCGGACAACCACTCCTGCCTAAGAACTGCAGAAGGTTCCTATTTATAAATGCAGCTCCATAACCACATTTGGAAGATTTGTTTCTCAACAGGACCTATGCTTTCATTGCAGATATAAGCTACTTCAATTTCCCATACTGTATGCAAAAGGGAAGCTGCAGCAGCAGGTTTGCATATATAAACTACTGAGCCTTAGGACAGGAGTTCCTGACCTTTCAAGCCGGGGGTTGCGTCACATTCTCTCAGTCAGCTTTGAGGGCTGCATGGCCATTTTTCCCTGCCTGCACGATGGGAGCAGCCATTTTATCCCAACAGTTTCAAAGGGGTGTTCATTTTGTTTCTCAAATGCCCATGGAGGGGGTGGGAGGCCGCCCCTTCCATGGTGCTGTGGGCTGTGTGCTGGATCTGGCCCATGGGCCTTAGGTTGGGAACCCCTGCCTTAGAAAAACTATGCAGCTGTAAAACATGGGTTTCACTACAGAAACAAGAACAAGAACAATCCCCATCTCATTAGTTTAAAGGAGTAGAAAAGAAACTTAACAACCCTACAAGCAGTAGTAAGATACCATAAAGTATGATGGAACTGTGGACTATCTCTGTCCAGAATTCCTTTAAATTTATTTAGAACTAGCAAATTTTGCCCGGCGGTGCCAGGCTGTTTTAAATTGTGTTGGAAGGTTTTTGTTTTGTTAATGTTTGTACAAATGAGGTTAGTCTGTAACTGTGATTTTTAAATGTTTATTTATACACACCTGCTGTTATAAACTGTGATCAGCTTTTTTGGGTTTGTTTTGGTGGATTAAAAAAAGGAGGAAAGGATGATATAATTTTTTACAATTATTTTATTTAACCAAATAATGTTTTAGTATGTGAATTTTTTTAAATAGTTGTACCTTAGATAATAATTTTAAAAATGAGAAAGTACATGTTTTTTTACATTCAATGTTTTTGAACTGTATTTAGATTTTTTGGGTTTTTTTAGTGAAAACTCTACAAGGATTTTAGAAATGTTTTTATTTTATTATTTTGTGATTTGTTTGTGATTTGTGTGAATGTGTGATGTAATGTTATGTTTTTGACTGTTTTATCTCTTGTGGCCTCTGGGTGGGGCTGTTGAGTATTTCTTTTACTTTGACTCTTTTTTCTCTACTGGCCTCTGGGTGGCGCTTCTTCCGGTAAGTAGTCTCTTTCTTTCCTCATTTCAGTTCCGGCCATCGTGGAGTGAGGACATGCTGGTAAGTCGCCTGGTTTAATTTCTTTTGTGGCTTTGGCTTGTTTTTATTTTGCAGTGTTAGCGAGTTTTTTCTGTTTGTGGGTTTTTTGGTTCACTTTAATGTATGTTTATTTGGTGTGTTTTGTAGGTGTTTTGTAATTGGTTTGAGTTAATTTTGGATGTTTTGGTTTGTGTTTTTTTTAATTAATGTTTTCTTTTATTATTTTGGTGTTTGTTTTTGTTGTTTAGTTAGAGAGGAGGCTGTGGGCGGGTGTGTATCTCCGGGAGGTGAAGCCAGCAGCCGGAGCACCGTTCGCTGGCTTTGCTTCCTGGCGAATTGGTTGGGAAAACCCAATTGGGGTTTCCCCTTTAATATCAGTGGGTGGGGGGGTTGTGATCCCCCTCTCCTCTGGCTCCCCTGAGTTTGGGAGAGTTGGGGAGGGGACAAAAGGGGTCTGTCTCCCCAACCCTTCTGGACCCAGGGGAGCTAGCGGAGAGGGGGATTCCCCCCAAAACACTCCATTTTTAAAGAGAAGAAACCGCTTGGTTTCTTCTCTTTAATAACGGGGTGTCCAAGGGGGGGATCCCCTCTCTGCCGGGTCCCCTGGCTCTGGAAGGGTTGGGGGGACAGACCCGTTTCCCCCCAAACCTCCCAGACTCATGGAACTCAGGAGAGGGGATCAAATCCAGCCCACCCTCTGATATTAAAAGGGAAAAGCCAATTGGGGTTTCCCTTTTAATATCAGTGAGTGAGGGGTTGTGATCCCCCTCTCCGCTGGCTCCCCTGTGTTTGGGAGGGTTGGGGGGACAAAAAGGTCTGTCTCCCCAACCCTTCCGGAGCCAGAGGAGCCAGCAGAGAGGGGGAATCCCCCCAAACACTCCATTTTTTAAAGAGAAGAAACCGCTTTCTTTCTTCTCCTTAAAAATGGGGTGTCCTGCGGGGGGGAGGATCCCCTCTCTGCCGGGTCCCCTGGCTCTGAAAGGGTTGGGGGGACAGACCCCTTTTGTCCCCCCAAACCTCCAAACCCCAGGGGAGCCAGTAGAGAGGGGGATCACACCCCCCACCTACTGATATTAAAGGGGAGGGGGGCAAAACACTTTTGCGGTAAGTAAAGTCAGTGGGCAGAGCGCCGTCCGCTGGCTTAGCTTACCTGGGAATGGGTTCACTTTCAAGGGGGGGCCAAGGCACCAGTGCCTTTTTCCCCCTTGATAACCCCCCCCCATTTTTGTGGCTTTTTTCTGTGAGGCGCTGTGTCCAGCTGCAGCGGACATGCGCTCCCAGTGTGTTTTTTATTTTTATTTTTCGCGCGCAGACTTCCTCAGCGTTCTGCGCGCTCATGGTGCGCAGGACGCTGGGGCTTGTAGTTTGGTGTTTGTGTTTTTGGCTTGTGCGTCATTTTTTTCTGTGGTTTGATTTTGATTGGCCGTGGCGCGTTTCCGAACATTCCTTTTGCTCGCGCCTCTCAGCCAGATTGGCTCTTGCGCGGCGCGGTGCAAGGAACGTTTGGAATAGAAGTCTTTTCTTTTTGTTTGTGTTCGTAGGTCTCCTGCCCCACTGGCACATTTCTCAACCCGACAGTTACCTGCGAACCCCGGTCGGGCAAGTGCACGAATGCTCGGTCGGGGCTAGTGGGGCCTGGTGCACGATCCTTTGTCACATTCCAGCGGTTAACGCACAGATTTATAGGTATAGATTTTCTTGCCAATGAAATTTGTTGGTAATTTTAGGCAGGACATGGACAACAAGTTGCCCCCTGTTGGCTGATATGAACATGCTAATCGTCATCCGGGTTTTTAGTTTATTTGTTACAAAGATTTTAACAATGAGTTTTATGTAAGGTTTTTAATGGTATGCTGGATCTTTTTATGCAGGGTCATGTGCAATTGGATTGTAAGATGCCCGGAGTCGCTTTGGCGATTGGGTGGCTATACAAATCTAAATAAATAAATAAATAAATAAATAAATGAATATTTGACTCTTTAATCACACTTGATCCTCAGTAGTAGGAAATGCTGGCCTAACGGTGGGTGGAGGGGGCAGATTACTTGAGAGTAATAGCAACACTAATTCATCTTCACACAAATAATTTTCACTCAGCTAGCATCACACATGGAAGAAGGGGAGAACTGTGGCTATGGAGAAGAATCTAATCCAATTAATGTTTACAGAAGTGATGCTGAACAAATACTCACAAATTAAATATTCCCATAAAATGTTTGTAAAATGACTCCCTATCTTCAGCACTGAGAAATTACAACAGCTGAACACATTGCCCAACTGTCAGAATTCTGCAATGTATTCTCTCTCTCTCTCTCTGAAGAAACCTCACTTTCATTTGAATAAGCTCAAAGCTCCTCTGGTTATACATATATTTAACCACCCTGAGTCACCCAGACACCAGTCAAAACTGTCTAAAACATTTCTCACTGTATATTATCAACTTAAAATAACATTTCACCTAGCATTTCTCTGTGTTACATCATACATGAATTTTGGCAACTACTTATACTGTGTTATTGGGATTAGAAGGGGGCACCAGCCTACAAAAAAGGCTAGGAAGGTGATAATTTTAGAGTATTAACATCGTAAATTACATTTCCAAATGGGTACTGTGTTTCCACGTAAATAATACATACCCATAAAATAAGACGTAGCAGGATTTCTAAGCATTTGCATGATATAAGCCATACCCCGAAAATATGACATAGCAATAGGCGTGGCGTGGCAAATGGGCTCTGCGCATGCACAGAGGGGTTCTGCGCATGCACAGAGGGGTTCTGTGTGTGCGCAAAGGATGGACTTCCGGATTTGGATAGTTATGACAATGTTCCAGAAGAACATATTAAAAATAAGACATCCCCTGAAAATAAGCCTTAGCATGTCTTCTTGAGGAAAAATAAATATAAGACAGTGTCTTATTTTTGGGGAAATACAGTAGGTGTCAGGAAAGTAGTAAGCAAAATTTGAGGATTTAATTATCAGCTTGGAGACCAGATACCATTATTCCAATGGAGGGTTGAAAGGGACTTGATATGTTCTGCTGCTGCAAGTTACATTTAGCTTCTTTTAAAATTCAGAGATTCTGTGTGCCTAGCTTTTAAAAGCAGAGAAAGTATCACCATACAAGCAGAAATGTCACTGCTAATACTGAAGCCTTCCAACTACAGTAAAAACCCGGGTTACAATCGCCTTGGTTTAAGTTTGCTGTGGTTTACAATAGCAAATCCTATGTAAATGCTGTCCTGGTTTACATATTTTTAATCTATTTTTTTCTGGTTTACAATGATTAATTCAGGACCGTTGTTTTTTTCAATACATCCCTATGGATGTTTCGGTTTACAATTTTTTCAGGTTACAACGGAGGCTGTTGGAATGGACCTCCATCGTAACCCGGGGTTTTTACTGTATTAATATAGCATGATTGTTCTTCCTCCAAAATTAAATGATAGAAGGTCTTTCCTGGCATCATATAAAAGCAAGATTCTACTCCCTCATCCAACATAAGAAATCTATGCAGTGTTATATTTTCATCCATGGCATGTAAATGTTGCACAGGAAGCTGACTTTACAGTGCCTTTGTCCCCAAAGGCTGGCCAATATTTACAATGTCTCTGCTATTTCCCCCCATTAACTCCCCTACTGTTTTATGCTGTCAATTGTGTCAGACACCCAGCTTTTAGGAACCCAGATAGGAGGGTATATTTCCAGTCTGGGAAATGGCACTCAATTCCTTAAGAGTGAAAGAAACTTTCTTGCTTCTGAGAGACCTTGAGGTAAATATCCGACCAAATGAAGTCTGCAATTCCAGACTCCATTAGCATTAAAAACCACTTATCAGAGCCTGCAAAGCTTTCTTGCCTTCTGCATAGCTGGCCTAGATTACTTAGAATCCTGTGCATAAAATGCCAGATCCATGGCCTCTCTTTTGTACTGCAGCAATCTGCTCTATGGCTACACACTATGCAAAGCAAGAAGTGCTACACTGCCATCTGCAGACAAGAATTGCCTCCAATATACTTGTTCAGCAATCATCAATGTATCCTGAAAACCAACAATCTCTCCATTCTCATTTTCTTCCTTTAAGTATTGATGAATCACAAACTGTTTACTTCTTGGTGCTTCAGCCAAGCATAAACATTCAGTGGCTTTAAAAGAAAATTCTAAAGGCAGGGGGGAGAAAAAAACAAAAGGAAGAAAACAGATAAAGCTAAAGGGAAAGCAAGCAGAAGAGTAAAAGAGAGAAAATGCCAAGCAAAAACGTAACATTACCTGTCTGATATGGATGGAACCTGGAGTCTTGAATCCTCCTTGACAACTGCATTCAGAGACACTGTAAGGGTCCGAGCTAGTAGAAGAACACTTGGAGAGTGAATCACAGCCCACCACAAAGGTGTTATCCAGAGGCAGTTCTTGAATGACATGATGCTTCTTTGGTGCCACTGGAGTCTCAGGCTTAATTTGAAAAGTGGGCTGTGGGGAGGCAGACTTATAGTGCTTTGCCAAGTCTGGACTGTCAGGTTTAAAGGTGGTTGGTGTGGTGGCCCAGTTATACTTCCCCATAGTCTGTTCCTCTAGCTCTACAGGAATGTCCAATGTGCCATTGATATGTTCGTGGCTAGGATCATCGGGCTTAGATTCTTCAATTGTCACAAAGTTAAGAAGAAGGCTTTTTGGAGAACGCTTCTTCTTTTTCTTCTTCTTCTTGATCTGACGGTTTTCTTGGTTTGGAGAAACCCATTCACCACTCTGTTTGCTCTTCTGGACAACCTTGTGTCTGGGTGTTTGGCGACATCGTACCAGAGCAGTCACAAAAATGACCAGTATTACTGTCATGGTACCTGCAATGATGGCAATGATAATCTTAATGTAGTCATTGGTCTGTGGGGTTATCTCGCCATCCCCAACATTTTGGCCTAGTGGTATCTCCATATTTCGCCGCACTAACTCTTGGATATACGATCCATTGGTGACTGTTTCATTTACAAATAAATGCACCAATGCTATAGTATATAGTGATTCAGGCTGCCCTAAATCATTGACTTTGATAACCAGTCTGTGTAATCCATGATCAGCTGATGTGACTTTCTCTTTCAAAGTAATGTTGCCTGTCAACTGGTTAATCATGAACAATCCCCTTGAATTGCCACCTATGACGCTGTAGCGAAGCTCTGCATTTATTCCGGTATCATTGTCAACAGCAAACACCTTTGTAACCACAGAACCTGGGCTAGTAGAAATGGGAACTAAGTCATAGGAGTAGTTAGACAAAGGCATGACAAATACAGGTCTGTTGTCATTTACATCAACCACATTGATTGTCACTTTGGCAGTGGATGAACGTTGCAATCTTCCTCCATCCACAGCCTTCACTTGGAATGTGTAAGACCCTTGCTGCTCCCTGTCAAAGGTAATGTTGGGCCTTATGACGCCAGTGAGTGGATCAATAATGAAATTATCTTTGCCATTTAATATAGACAATGTCACTGCTGCATTCTCTCCAGAATCTGCATCTGTCACAGTGATCAGTCCAACAGTGCCATACATAGGTAGGTTTTCTGGTACATAGAAATTATATTCATTGTGTGTGAAAGCTGGGCTGTTGTCATTCTGGTCCAACACTGAAACAGTCACTGTAGCATTGGTCTGCAAGAGTGGCATGCCATTGTCTTTAGCCAGCACTGTGAATGAATACCTGTCTTGCTTCTCTCTGTCCAGCTTCCTTACTGCTGTCAGGATGCCTGTACGGCGGTCCAGATTGAAAATTGGAGGTGCATCCAAGCCTAACATGTAGCTGATCTCAGCATTGTGGCCACTATCAGCATCTGTAGCACTTATTTTAGTTAGCTGGGTGCCTGGGGCATTGTTCTCTGGGATAGAAAGTCCAATAATGGGTTGTGTGAATACTGGGGCATTATCATTCTCATCCTTAATTTTGATGAGGAGCATTGCAGACTGGTTCAAGGGTGGTTTCCCTGAATCAGAAGCTACTATTTTGATGGCATATTCTCGGGTGGCCTCATAGTCCAGGTATGTTGCTGTCTCTAACAGAAATTGGTTATCAAACACAGGTTTTAGCCGGAATGGTACGTCATGGTCTGTGAAGCAGGTAACTTTACCATTAAGATCAGCATCCTTATCCATTACAGTAATCAGGGCAATTTTAGTATTAAGTGGTGCCTTCTCTGACAAGAGGACAGTCCCATTCACTGGATTGATAATGTACCTTGTGTCTATTGAGGGAATGTTATCATTAATGTCTGTGACATTCACTGTCACTACCGCCCTTGAGGGCGGTGAGCTACCATCACTGGCCAGGACTGTTAACTTATGTACTGGGGATTCTTCCCGATCCAGAGGCTCCTTGACAGTGATGAGGCCACTGGTGTTATCAATGGCAAACAGCCTTTTGGCTAAGTTGGATATCTGGCTGCTGAAATAGAAGTGGACCTGGGCATTGGACCCCAAGTCGGCATCGGTAGCATGAAGCTGAGAAACAGAGGTGCCCACAGGGGCATTTTCAGGTACACTGACTTCAATATCATTCTCCTTGAACACTGGCCGGTTGTCATTCACATCGGTGACAGTCACTTGGAGGATGGCAGTGCTTGATCGTGGAGGATTCCCACCATCTTCCACTTTAATCTTCATCACATAGGTGTCCTTCTGCTCCCTATCAAGGATCTGCTGAACTATCAATTGTGGCCACTTGTCCCCTTCAGGTGTCTCAATTATATCAAGTCCAAATACATTTTGACCCTAGAACCATAAAACAAGATAATTATTGGTGCATTGTTACATGGAACTGTAAATAACTGGGTATATCTGAATTTCTTGTACAGTATGTATAAACATCTACATGTAACTATTTTTGGTCTATGCCATATACAACTAGACTTAAAGAAATCACACTTATATACTACCCCATAGCACTTAGTGCACTTTCTGGGTGGTTCAAAAGTTAATTAGCATTTTGCCCCAACATGCTGGGTACTCATTTTACCGACCTAGGAAGGATGGAAGGCTCTCTACAATTCAGCTAAGAGGAGAAACCCCCTCCCCCCAATAAATCTACTGCCTTTGCCACTGGTATATTTTCCCCTTCTCATTTAATTTGGTATCAGGTAGCATATGTTTGCAGAAGAACCTGGAAGGTAATGCATTATCCCCTTCATTTGTAAAGTAACGGTGGAAAAATCAAGATCAACAATTATTTTTGGTCTGCATAGCCAGCATTGTAGGAATAAACAGAGATGCTACTTCTGTGCAGAGTTTTCATATTCACCACAGTAAATGCTCATTTACTAATGTTAATTCAATCATAATGCACCATTGAATAGAAAAAAATCCAAAAGATGGTAATAGTTATGATAATAAAGGTAAATGACTTCTTTTTGCTGACTGTGGTCCTTTGTTTGCCACATGATTTAGGTTGAACTTACAAGTCAGATAATGTGACAGAATAGATTTTTTTTTTTAACGTAAAAGCTTCACCTCCTTATTTGGCATTGGAATGGAGACCATTCTAAAAAAAAATCCCAGTAAGGACAGCAATATACATTAAAGATAGCCCATAAATCGAAAAGGGAAATTTTAAATGGCCATTTGCGTGAAAGTGTCACAACAGAAGATGCTCTCATATCCCAGACTGTGTAAATTAGTTTGCTTTGTATTGTGAGAAATCTTCAGGACTTAAGCACAAGACTTCTTTGGTGCCCCACTTCTTAAACACAAAAGATGTTCTCACTCATTTCTCCCCACCACTAACTTGCTTTTCATCCTCAAAGCACATTATTTGTAGCCTCTATTTCTGTGATAGGAAAGTTAGTCTGCTTAAGCTTAGCAATGCAGGACAATTTGCACAAGCTTTCCATTCTCTAATTGTTTTGACACCTCTTATTTTTCCCTTGATTTATAACCATAGCTATACAATGCATCTGTGAATTAAAAGAGTGTGCGGATGAGAGAACTGGGGGTCCCAGTCAGCCAATGACATGAGTAAAACACAATATGATTCTATATATTGAGGGTACCCTGCCTGATTTGCAAACCATTAACTTCACTTATATCTAATTTATTGGTTCTTACTATGCTTTCTACTGTGAATGATTCTTTCACATTGAGTATGTACCTCTCTCATGAGGTTATTAACAGATTACAACAAGTTGGATCCACTAGAACAGGGGTCAGCAAATTTGGCTCTCCAGGTGTTCTTGGACTTCAATTACCAGAAGCCCAAGTCAGTACACCTGCTGATCAGGGCTTCTGGGAATTGAAGTCCAAGAGCATCTGGAGAGCCAAAATTGCTGATTCCCTGCACTAGAACATTTATCATTGAACAAGGGGATAATATAGTAAGGGGATAATATAGTAAGGGACCTATATCCATTTAAAATATCAGACCCATATTTTAATTTATTTTATAAATCAGAAACAGCCATGTTACAACTAAATCACACCAAGATGATTACAAACAACTCAAAATCAAGGTACCAGAGCAACTTTCCTTTTATAACCATGCATTTCATGGCTGCGGTAAAATTAGATTCCAAGTGTTAAAAAAATGTAACTTTTACATTTACATAATGAATAATAAGAATTCTGAAATAGTTTTTGTTGAACACAGTATGCCCTTGATATAACAAAACAAATATACAGTATAGGCATGTAGAGGCAGGCATATCATATTCACAGTCAAGCATAGCCTGCATAAAACATGAAAGACTGATATTTGTGACAGAAAACCTTGGCACTCCAGCTATTCTTGAACTTCAATTCCCAGAAGCCCTGATCAGCAAGAGTGCTGACTTGGGCTTCTGGTAACTAAAGTCCAAGAACATCTGGAGTGCCAAGGTTCACCACCATGGTGCTATACTCATGAAAGGGGATATAGAAGTTCCAGAAAGAGTGAAAGACTCATATTTTGGGAGTGAGTGAGTGAGCAAGAGAGAGCATGAAATATTTGATATACTTGTGCAAGAGGACATAGGTGCTTTTTTAGAAAGAGGTGGCGGAGGGAGAAAATGCATGTGTGAAAGAAACAACAAACATATACCCAAACGAGGAAGAAGTGATTAGCATTCATCAATAGCAATCTCTCTGAGTGATGGGAAATGGTGCTGACAGCTTCCAAAGGAAACTATGCCAGCTCTACTTCACCAGAAGCCAGGAAAGGACTGATAATGCAGAAGCACTGAGGGTGAAGGTGAAAACAGGTGGCAAATAACAAGAGACATCCCAGTTTCCATTTGCTTTTTTACATTATTACCCTACCAGAAAACCCATAGGGTATTTTCAAAAAATGAACCTTAACACAGCATGTACGTAATTCAATTTGTGGTGTTATACCAGACAGAATGCACTTAGTGACACATTTTCTCTTTCACTTTTATTCTTTATTTTCAAAAATCACAGGTGTAACAACGAAGAAAGTCTGAAGCCAAATTAACCCTCATTATTTAGTTGGAGAACTGAGGACACCAATTTATTGTGATCCACCCATCCAATGACAACTTCTCGAGTATCATTTACAGGATAAAGGTAAACCTATTCTGGCTAGTTATTTTGTACTGCATCTCTCATAGACCCAGCCAAAAAGGGAAATGGTCAGATATCAGAAGAATTATAGTCCAAAATAGCAATGCCAAGATTCCTAAGCATGAGCATTTGCAGTGTAAAACATATTTCAAATGGAAATCAGTAATAGTTCCCAGTTACTGTTTTGCCTAACTGCTGGGGGTGGGGTGGGAGGGATAACAATTGTGGGGATAGAGTGAAGGAACTTTAGTTTTATAACCTTCTTGGTTAGCCATTGTGAGATGTGAGGGGCACTTACCCTGTTTCCCCGAATATAGGGCCTCCTCCCATAATAGGACACCCCCCCTTTCCCCCCCCGCCTTTGAAATATAAAGCCCCATCCAAAAATAAGACCTCCTTACCTCCTGGCTGTAAGGCGGCCGGCGTGGCCCATAAGAAAGTCTGCTGCATCGGAGTCTCAATTGTCTCCCCGCTCACAACCAAGAGAAGTTTCCCCTGGTGAGAGCGGGATTGAGACTCCGACGCGGCAGGCCTTCTTATGGGCCACGCCGGCCGCCTCACAGCTGAGGCCAGTCTCGATCGCGCTTCCCCACTCACAACCAAGGGAAGCGTCCCTTGGTTGTGAGTGGGGAAGCGCGATCGAGACTGCTATTCTTCTTCATGGAAAAATAAGACATCCCCTGAAAATAAGACCTTGTGCTAATTTTGGAGTTTAAAAAAATATAAGACAGTGTCTTATATTTGGGAAAACACGGTACTATGGTGGATTCCCAATTACAGGAATTCTGTAAGCACATTTAGCTGAATGCACTTAAAAAGCAGACATTTGCACTGAATGTATAAAGGTATGTTTTATTTTGAGATGGAGAAATGGCAGTGTGGCTTATGTGTCTCCCTATTTAGCCTTTCAGTCTTCAAGACGTAAAACTTAACCTGAGCTTTTAGTTAAATTTAATATAATAGATCTAGCACAGATAAGGGACCTTTACTTCAGTATTTGCACACAAGTTGGCAGATATGAATTGATTATTCTGTCATTAGTGCCTGCATCTACAGCAAACAGATTTTTATACTCCTACAAAGACTTGGTTTAGAGGGACTGCAGTGGCTCAAGTGGCTAAGACACTGAACCTGAAGACTGGAAGGTCGGAGTTCGATATCCAAGTACTGCACGATGGAGTGAGCTCCCACCTCTGACCCAGCTCCTGCTAACCTAGCATTGCAAAAGCAAAAAATTGCAAGTAGATAAATAGGTACCACTTCGGTGGGAAGATAAACAGCATCCTATGTACTCTGGTGTCTAGAACAGACAGAGAAACCACCCAAAGGTTCAAAATTACAAAAAAAAAAGGGGGGGGGTTCTGGGCATATGTGAATAGCGTATTTATTAATAAAACATCGAAGTGTCATGAAGAGTCATCAACAATAGCATGGCTCAGTGATCCTATAAAACTTATCATTTACAAAAATACTGGCATAATGTTTGAGGAGAGAATTCAAAATGCAGGACGGAGTTCAAGGTACAATTAATACAAGGTATTAATTCATGTAGTCAGCATTCTCAAAGGCAATAAAGTGCAATTTCAAGTAGATGCCAAAAGTGCAAGTAATCATGAATTCCAATAGTAAAATCAGTACACAGCATCGTGATATCCCTCCGGTAGATGGATATTTTGAAAACCTTCATCAGAGAAGAGTGATATCTAGAACTTAGAAATACATATATAGTAATAGCCCAGAAAGGAAATTAAAATCTAAACAACAATAATTATTCTGACATAAATAACTAATTGACATTTCGTTCAATAGTCTCAAAAACATAAGGAGAATGGGGGGGGATTCATAACGGGCCAGAACGATGAACAGGTTCAAGGTAATTTACTGGAGAAATTGGAAGCACCTGTAGTATTTTCAAAGTAGCCCTCCAAGACAAGAATAAGTTCAAAAAGGTAGGTGCTCCAACAATTCATTAACACATTTAGGTTGTTGAAGTGCCATACGGAAGGGAATGGCATATCACCTAATAAAATTCTCTAACAAAATCATTATAAATCTAATTTGCGAGATGCATGGTCCTTAACAGTATGATATGAAAAATAAAAATAATAAAGACTAGGATATGAGATACCAAAAGGGTGGCAAGTAATTCTAAGTCAAGAATAAAGATAGCAAGGCTAAAGTAACAACACTGAAGATAACAAGTGCTCCTTACCATAATCTAATTTGCGTTCGAAAGCCTCTGTGGGAAATTCATAGTGGGCTAAAACGTTAAAAACTGCAATGATAGGTACTGAATTTATGGAAGGAGAACGGAAAATCGTCCACACCTATGAGTACATTAGGGGAGCACCTGCGATATTATAGGAACCAACTCTTAAAGTCATAACTGCATATTCTCGGACAAAAAGAATGATACAATACAAATTACTAATGATGCAAAAATTAATTGAAGATAATAAGAAAAAGATTAAATACGTTCATAAAAAAGGAGGACAAGTCAAGTTCAGTATTTAACCCAAGAGGGAGCAGGGTGGAGAACTGATAGATAAAAAAGGCTTCCTTCCTGAGAAGCATGTGTTCTGTATCTTCTATCTGGAATGGGCGAGGTTTTAGGGACTCCAAAACTACTACCTTAATGTCAGAGTATAAGTGTTTTTTATCAAGAAAATGTTGCACCATTGGTGCTTGCAAATTTTTATTTCTAATACGAGAAATGTGCTCCCCCACCCTAACTTTTAGGGGGTGGGTCAACATTCACAGTCAAGCATTGGTCAATGTATCCTACTTGAACTCCGTCCTGCATTTTGAATTATCTCCTCAAACATTATGCCGGTATTTTTGTAAATGATAAGTTTTTTAGGATCACAGAGCCATGCTATTGTTGATGACTCTTCATGACACTTCGTTGTTTTATTAATAAATACGCTATTCACATATGCCCAGACCTCCCCCCTTTTTTTTGGTAATTTTGAAACTTTGGGTGGTTTCTCTGTCTGTTCGAGTTACCCCACCCAGCCATCTTTTTCTGCATGATACTCCGGTGTCTAGGCATGCCTGCCACATGTCCACGGAAACGTCTGCAAATGCAGACAGCACTGGCTCTTTGGCTATAAACAGAGATGAGCACTGAACCCTAGAGTCAGATACGGCTAGCTTTTGAGCAAGGGTGACCTTCCAGTCATCAAGTTCAGCATCTTAACCACTTGAACCACCACAGCCACTTTGAACCACCACAGCATATCAAATGTTAAAATGTCAAGTGATATCTAATGATCTTCCTATATGAATCATTCAGCTATAATGACTGACCTCAAACTAAAGGAAAAGCACAAACCCATTTAGCATTGAACTAGTATGAAGACGGGCTGCTTCCTGTTCACATACTGATCTATTGTAAGCATCTATATTTTTAGGATTTAAAGCAAATGTTTTCCTGCTTTAAAATCAACAGTCATATTTCCAAATTTCATACCATTAATAAGAATCGTACAAATATATAATGATCACATCATATAAAGAGTAAAGATTAGATAGACAAATTGTTGTGTATATTTACCTGTTCATTTGTAATGGACCCAAATGGCCTTTTTGTAGCTGTTTTTGGCTGGCATGTAAAATACAAAAAAAGAAAAAGAAAATATTGGTAAGTGCTTAACAAATAATGAGATCTTTTAGAAATTTCAAACCCTTACTATGGCTCTTCCATATATCCTATTTACCTATGTGAGGGTGCAATAACTCGCTCAAGCCGGATATATACTTCAATTTAACGAACATTTGCACGGATGGTGATAGAACAATTCAAGATTATGAAATACAATACACACTCCGGTGGAAATATGTGCGAGGCTGATCTTCAGACGCATAATCAGACATTCAATTGAACCATTGTTTAAAGCAGGGGTGCCCAAACTATGCCCGATGAATTCATTCAGCCCGTGCCGCTCCCATGTGCCCATGCACGTGCAGAGTGCTGCCGTAAATGCACTAGTGGCAGTCATAAATGTGTTTACAACAGCCACTGGTGCATTTATGGTAGCGTTCTGCCTATGCGTGGGCACATTTTACTTCCGCTTCCAGTGGGAAGAACGACATGACTGGCCCGATCAGCTGAACAGGAGGCGTGGTCAGGCCTGTGGCCTAAACGTTTGGGCATCCCTGGTTTAAACAGTGGACTGTGGCACTGTACTGAGTACAGATGTACAGTCTTAGACATGTATGTCAATATGTGCCAAATCAACAGCATTTCTTAATTTGTGGAGCTACTGGGGGATGGAGCAAAGAACCCGGGATATTAAGAGGGTGCGAAGAGCACCCATATGGATCACATGTATTGAATCCCAGCATTCACATGGTGTAAAAGAAGCAAGGAAAGGAAAAGAAAAACTAAGGAAGGCACTGAATTGGTAGCAATGGAGAAGGAATGTATGCGTTTCTCCTTAGAAATTTCCCTTTTCCCCCCTTTCCTGCTGCAAAGCCATTGATTAAATCATCAAAGGCTGCAGATGTCATATCACTCGTTTCTGATCCATGGAACATAAAAAGAAAGAAATCAGAAGTGTAGAAGGACAGGCTCCTTGTATTGCCCGTTTAAAAGGTAATCAAAAACAACTGTGTGGACTGCTCATTTAAATTCTATCATTCCTGCTCTTCCTGGAGGCTGCCATAGAAAACCCAATGGGACTTTCTCTTAGTAGCTGAAAAACAGTGTTGCAGGGATTAACAAACCATCCCTGCAGATTTCCAGTGGTACTCTTCTGTCCAGTCTGTTCCATTTAATCTATGATCTGAGTATGCCCACTTGCAGGGCTGGGCTATTTACGCAGAATGCACAAGTGCCACCATGGACCCAGACAAGAATCAGATTTGTGTATCACAAGAAGAGAACAAAGTGGGATAGACCCAACTGGGGGGCCCTTTAATTGAGTACAGACTGGGTTAGGGATATTTATTTATTTATTTATTTAACTTATACCCCGCTCCTCTAGAAAAAAACTTTTCTCCTCTGTGTGGCTAACAGCACAAAACTCAACAATAAAAACAGACACAAAATTTAAAATTGCCATATAAATACATCAAAACAAAACCCTAAAGAAAACCTATTTGTGATGTAGAGAGGTAGAATAAAATGTCTGACGATTGGCCATTAGTAAAATATTCCCAAAGTCCTCTTTAAAAAGGAATGTTTCAAACTGTTCTTTAAATTTAGGGAGGGATGGTACCTGGTGCAGCTCTACTGGAAGAGAATTCCACAACATTGGTGCTGCCACCAAGAAGGCTCTTCTCCAAGTCATGGCCTTCCTAGCTACAGATTCTTATAACCTACTGTTGTCCTCTATATTTTCCACACAGAAATCTCCATTCCCTTGTTTTGGTTGCAACTTTTCAGAAAAGGAACCTCTCACTAAATATTAGCGGAATAGCATCCATGATTTGATTATTTGCTTGCCTTTGTGGATTGACATCATTTTACTAACACTTACGTCTCAGAACTATATCACAACCAGGACATTATGAGGAATATAAAGTGGTCAATTAACTACCAGCATGTGCTGTGCTGCTGTCATCGCCACCACTGACTGTAAGAAAATATAGGTAAATGACACAAATACTCTCAAGGCTGCTAGGAGAATTTCATTTGCATAGAACATATTCAACAAAATACTCTTCCCAAATCATCCACTTGCAAATAGGATGATATGAAGAAGTTATTATTTCCCATTCTTCTTAAGCAAATCCTTCTTCCAATCACAACAGAGCAAAATAAGGTTCACAAGTCTAAAACAGATCTGCCTGCTATTTTACTACAAAGATAAAGGTAGCAAAATATCAACATGAACTGATTAAACTAGGGAGGTGACACTCAGCTTTGGCTCAATATGAACATGATTAAAATGGATAGTTATAACAAGGACAAACAGTCAATTTAAACTGCTACATCAGTAGGCTATAACAGGTCAATTGGATTTGACAGACCGTTGGAACTGCTGAAGCAAGTTCAACCCACAATACATTCCATTTTTTGCAGAAGGAACAAAATTAAGTACTGGATGTGTAGTGCTGTGGAATATATAAAAAGGGAAAATATACCATTTCATTTGAACTAATCAATATCCATTTTCAGGAGATACATCATACAATGCCTCCTCTACAATTGTTGCCTTGGTGTGGTGAGGCTACGGACTATGCCATGTAGGGCTACCCAAGAGGGACAGGTCATAGCGGAGAACCCAAAATAAATCTCATCCACTGGAGAAGGAAATAGCAACCCACTCCAGTATCTTTGCAAATAGGCAGAATCAAAAGGCTAAAAGATATGACACAAGAAGATAAGCCCCTCAAGTTGGAAGGTGCCAAATATGGAGGGCAAGTACAAATTGCACCACAAAGAATGAAGTGGCTGGCCCAAAGTCAAAAGGACGCTTAGCTGTAGATGTGTCTGATGGAGAAAGAACACCTGATGCTGTAAAAAACAATATTGCAAAGGAACCTGGAATGAAAGCGCAGCGCCAAAATGGCCGCCGCGCTCTTTGCGCCCCCCCCCACCCGGACTCAGACATCCGGGTGAGTTAGGGGGCGTGGCCACCCCTCTATAAAAGGGGTGGCCATGAGGCAGCCGAGCTGCCATTTTAAAAAAGAGCAACGGAGAGGAGAAGTTTTCTCCGTCGCTGTTTGTTCCCCCTTGGTCCTTCCCGGCTGGGAAGGAAGGATTTGGCACGGAGCCTTTGGCTTGCGGGCTCCTCTGTGCCTTTTCTCTGCTCTTCGATCCCTGGAAAGGGATCCTGCTCCTTCGATATGCCTCCTAAACGAAGGGCCTCGGCGACGAAGCCGCGGCCCGCGGGGAGGACTTTTGGCCCTGCGCAGCGTGGGGGCCAACCCTTGGGTCGGAGGACCAGGGCTGCGCCCACGCGCCAGGACTCGACCCCCACCGATACCGGTGGGGCGATGCAGGCTGCTTGGCCCTTGGCCGGTCAGCCTTCAGCTGGCCCTTCCGGGGCTTCGGCCCTTGGCCCGCAGATACCGGCCATGGGTCCAGGCAGCGGGGGTGGGTCTGGTGCTGGTGCGCAGCACGTTCCACCTCCGGCCCCTCATGGGCCAGAATTTTGGGCATGGCCCTATTCGGGCCCGGGCTCTCATGTAGGGGTTTCTGGTCCAATGCCTGGTGGGCCGTCCGGCCCACCCGGCCCACTCTATACTGGGGGAGCTGTGGCAGTTGATGCATTGCTAACGCGTTTAGCGGTGCTCGAGGCGTCCTTAGGGATGGCACACAACCCCGTGCCTGGTGGCCCTTCATTTGCTGCAGGGGCACCTTTGGGTCCTCCGCCTGCCTCAATGGCCGCCACACTGCAGCAGGCAGCTAGCCAGGTTGAGCTGCTGGAGACACTCCGGCCTACCCCGGCCAGTGTCTCGCAGCTCCCAGTTCAGCAAGAGATGCAGCAAGAGAGTGGTCCGGTGCGGCCCCAGAGCTCGATTCCGGTCGCGAGCTCCGACGCCCGCCGTGGGCCGAAACCCCCAGTGGGGGCAGCTCACGGGGGTGCAACTAGTGAGTATCAGGTTCAAGTTAATGCACCCACATCTCAGTCCACTTCCAATGGTGGGGTTCAGTGGCCATGGCCTCGTAATGTCGGGGCGAGTGGGCATCAGTTGCAACCTTATACCAGTGGCCCTTGGTTCCAGACTGGTGCAACGTTGGGGGTGGGGGTGTCCGCCCCCGGGCTAGTGCCGGGCATCGCAGGGACTGTCCAGGTTCCGCTGCGCATGCCCCGGGTACCTAATGTGCCGGTGACGGCTTTGCCGACGGCTGGTTATTCGTTGCCCCTTGGTGATCATTTGTCCCAGGCCACGAGGGAAAAGATTTGGCGGGGGGAGTACGTGGATATATTCTCCCTATTGAACCGTGAGCCCACTAAGGAGGAGAGAGAGGGACAGGATGACAAAGACAAGGAGCTGGCCCGCCGTCGTAAGCCAACACGCACCTGGGCCAATTGGTTGCCCGCATATCTTATTTACATGGCGGTGTATCTCAGAGCCCGGCCAGACCTGGCCATTCCTATGGTCCAATATTTGGACAATATTTACAGGGCGATGGTGGATTTTCCTGGCCCATCGTGGTTGGCTTACAATGAGGAATTCAGAATGAGGGTGCCATTGCACCCGGAGATGAGATGGGATGAGCCCTGTCAGAAATTGTGGCTATTATACATTACCCCCACGCGTCCGGCGCCTGGGGATAGGTATCATTGTGGCCATGCCGTTCAGCGAGCTGCTCCAATGCAGGCTTCCCGCCAGCTGGCGGGGCAGGGGGTTCCAGCCCGCTTGCTGTGTTGGAGCTTCTCGGCCAGCAGTGTGTGCAATAAGCGGCAGTGCCGATACAAACATGAGTGTCCCTCTTGCGCTGGCCCCCACACCGCCGCCGCGTGTCCGCGGGCTGGCGGGTCACGGGGCAGAGGTAGAGGTGGACAGGGAGCGGGCAGAGCGGCTGCTGAGGGAGCTAGCCAGGCAAAAGGCCCCCTCCCCGGTTAATGTGTATATGTTGGAGCGATGGCTCTCAACTTATCCAAGGAGAGAGGATGCAAAGTACCTCCTTGAGGGTTTCCAGTGGGGCTTCCGAATCCCATTCAAAGGAGTGCGGGGACCCCAAGATGCACCCAATTTACTGTCCCTGAAGGGTAGAGAGGAGGTGGCTGCCCTGAGTATTGCTAAGGAGGTTGGGGCCAAGAGGGTGGCAGGCCCCTTTTCTGTGCCTCCCTTTCCCAACCTGAAGGTCTCCCCTCTGGGGTTGGTACCTAAGAAGGCCCCGGAGGAATTTCGTTTAATCCACCATTTATCGTACCCGGCGGGTTATTCTGCCAATGATGCTATCCCTTTGTTCAGTCAGGTATACGTCCTTTGACCAAGCCCTACGGATGGTGCGCTCTTGTGGTCCGGGTGCCCTCCTGGCAAAATGTGACATCAAATCGGCATTCCGATTGTTGCCAGTGCACCGTGAGGACTTTGAGCTACTGGGTTTTCGATTCCAAGGGAAGTTCTATGTAGTTCTATGTAGACTATGTATATCCTGTTCAGCATTTGAACGTTTTAGCACCTCCCTTCAGTGGGCCTTCGTTCGCAGGTCCGGGTCTCGGTCTGTAGCCCATTACCTCGATGACTTTTTGTTCGGGGGGTGAACGGGGCTTGGACACGTGCACGTGTCTCCTCACTACATTTCAGACGCTAATGCAGGAACTGGGTGTCCCTTTAGCGCCCGAAAAGACCGAGGGCCCATCCACTACCCTCACATTTCTGGGTATCGAAATTGACACGGTCGCACAGGCATCCCGGTTACCCATTGACAAGGTTACCCGGATCTCTGCGATGATTTTGGCCTTGCTGGCCAAACGTAAGGTGTCACTTCGTGAGCTGCAGGTACTGCATGGCCATCTTAACTTTGCCTGCTGGGTGGTTACGCGGCAGGGCATTTGCTCGGCGCCTGTGCGATGCCATGTCTGGCTTGACAAGGCGCCATCATAGGGTCCGACTAACCAGGGGCATGCGGGCTGACCTTTTGGTTTGGCTCTCATTCCTGCGGGACTTCAATGGGGTATCCTTTTGGAGGTCCGACCTTTTAGTATCACCTAGGTTTCAAGTGCAGGCGGATGCCTCCGGCTCCCTGGGATATGGGATGTACTTCCAGGGGAGGTGGGCTTATGGCCAATGGCCTCCAGAATGGCGGGGCACGGATCGCCTTCGCGATCTTACATTCCTTGAGTTTTTTCCAATTCTGGGGGCTTTGAGGCTATGGGGCAAGGAGTGGGCCGACTCAGTGGTCCATCTTTGGTGTGACAATGCTGCAGTAGTGCACATTGTCAATGCTCAGACATCTAAGTCACCCAGGGTGATGGCTTTAGTTCGCCAATTCGTGTTACGTAGCCTACGCCTTAACGTGCTTTTCAGGGCCAGACATGTACCAGGCATTGATAATGATATTGCTGATGCTTTATCCCGCCTGCAGATCCCCCGGTTCCGCGCCTTGGCTCCGGACGCAGAGGAATTCCCCTCTCCACTTCCAGCCGAGATTTGGACATTTGGCAAGGAGAGGTGAACCGGGCGATTGGCATGTCCTTGGCGCCCCGCACGCGTAAGGCGTATCATCATGCTTTAGTTCAATTTAATAGCTTTCGTGCGCAACTTCGGTTGCCAGAGTTGTGGCCCATTCCAGTGGCACAGGTTTTACAATTCATGGTTCATTTACACAGTCAGGGCCTCGCTCCCCGCACTATAGCATCTAGGCTGTCAGCATTGGCATTTGTTGCCAAGGTGGGGGGTTTTGCTGACAGCATGAACGATTTTCGCATACGGCATGTTTTGGAGGGGTGGACACGGGAACGTGGCCGCCGCCCGGACACTCGGCACCCAATTTCCCCAGGGGTGCTCACACACCTTGCACGAGGCTGGCCTAACCTATGTTTTGACAGGTATGAGGCAGCTCTTTTTCATGCAGCTACCACGGTGGCCTTCTTTGGAGCGCTCCGCATCAGTGAGTTGGTACTACTGTCTAAGGCGGATGCGACTCGTAGGGCACTGGAACTCGACGATGTCTATGTTTCTAATGAGTGGGCTCAGTTGAGGATACGGTCCTCAAAAGTTGATCAGCACGGCGTAGGCAGTGGAGTTAGACTGCTACGATGTTCCATTGCAGACATCTGTCCGGTTGGTGCCCTACAGGAGTTCTTGGCAGTGCGTGGCACGCACCCTGGCCCGTTTTTCTGCCACCAGGATGGGTCTCCCCTTACTAAATTTCAATTTTGGAAGGTGACTGGTATGGCACTTTCCAGTGTTGGCCTCCCAGGGGCTTGTTACGGCACTCATTCATTTAGAATAGGCGCTGCTTCCACTGCAGCTGCATTTGGGTACTCTGAGGCTGATATACGCCGTATGGGAAGATGGGGATCTATGCGTTTTGCATTGTATGTTCATCCTCTTCAGACATGAGTACAATTTAAGTCACTGTTCTCTTTTTCTCTTACAGACCCTGTGTACCGGTGGCAGTATGGCTGGTGGGCCACAGTTACGTGCACTGGGCAGCTCAGTATGCTGCAGCGACAGAGTGGGGACCCCAGCTTGGACTGCGTGCGGCCGCATGCATACGTTGGTACGGTAAGCGTGGAATGAGATGGCGGGAACTGTTGCCATTCCTTTTCTCCATTAGGGATGCTGAACCGCCTGATGTCCTTGTGCTGCACCTCGGTGGCAATGACCTAGGCCAGGTCACTGGCCTTTCTTTAAAATTCGCGATTTGCAGGGACCTAGCTTATTTGCACTATGTGTGGCCGTTCACCGGGCTGCTATGGTTGGACATCATACCACGTCACGCTTACAGGGGAGGTATTGACCTCCGTGCCCTTGACCGCGCTCGTCGCTCGGTGAACAGGGCAGTGGCCCGGTTCTTGACTGACAAGGGTTTGGGGATGGTCGTCCGACACCCCACCATTAGTTTACAAAATTACGATCTGTATGCAGGGGATGGGGTCCACCTGTCGGATAGAGGTATGAACCTCTTTTTGGAAGATTTGCAAGCTGACGGTCTGGGGGGGGGCGGTGAGTCTTCATTGAAGCCTCCCCATGTGGCGGGTAGCACTGGTAAGGTAAAGATTTATGACCCATAGGTATCCGGCAGGTTCGCAATTGACTGGCCAACACTTAGATAGGTACAGGTGTAATAACGTTGACCGGTCAACGACGAACCAGGCAAGGGGTGATGGCACGAGCTTTTCAGCATGCATCACCCCGTGATTTGACGGATACACATCAGAGGGTGGGGTCAGTAGATAGTTTATTGACTACGGTCAACAATTTGTTTGTGTCAACAAACAAATTGATACAAAATGGATACATTGTAGCCAATTGCCGTTGGCAATTTTGGGAGGGACCTTACCAGTGTTACTGCGGCCTGCTTGCCTTAAAGAATTATAATTGGATGAGTACCAATTGAAAGTTATAATTCGGACTAGGGCATTATTCAATAAAAGTGGCCCAATGCCTTTATCCATATACCGGTGTCTGAGTCTTTCTTTGGGGGGTGCGCCTGCAATGTAAGATCTATCTAAGTTCGCTATGGTCAAACATGAGATGGCAAGACTGAACATTGACATTACGACAAGGCTGTATATTTTCACCCTGCTTATTTAACTTACATGCTGAGTACATAATGTATAACACATGGTTGAGTAAATTGCAAGCCAGAATTAAGATATCAAAATACAAATATAAACAACCTGAGATATGCAGAAATTGCACCCTATTGGCAGAAAGTGATGCTGATCTAAGGAGCCTCTTGATAAGGGTGAATAATGTGCAAAAGTTGGCCTAAAATGCAACATCTGGCCCCATAACTTCCTGGCAAATAGAAGAGGAAGAAATAGAAGCAGTGACAGACTTTACCTTCTTGAGACTGCAGCCATTAATAAATAATAATAATAATAATAATAATAATAATAATAATAATAATAATAATAATAATAATAATAATAATAATAATAATAATAATAATAATAATAATAATAATAGATTTTATTTGTACCCTGCTTCCTTCAGCCCGAAGGCAACAATAGTAAAACAACAATAGTACAGCAATAAAATAGGTACACAAATACAAAATAGCAGTAAAATAATCAACAATATCCAAAATACAATTACACGGTGGCAACATTTCAAAGCACGGCAACATCTCACAATTCCAATCTCATACAAGTTCAGAGATAGTGGCCGTGAAAGTCCCGCTACTACTGTGGCCTCTTTTGCCCGATCATTCCCTCCCCGGCATTGACAGGGCCAGGTTGAGTGGTGGCCGGAGTGTTTCAGTCCAGAGGCTTTGGCAAGCTTTTATCTCCTCCGGGTGGGAGCAAGACTCCACCGCCCAAGCAGCCGCAGCTGATGCCATCCTCCTCACCCATCAGCAATGACGGGGCCAGGGTGAGCAGTAGCTCACAGTCCATAGACTGTGGCAGGCTTTTATCCCCTTTGGACAAGTGAGACCCAGTGAGGGGGGTGGGAACGAGACTCCACCGCCCAAGTAGCTGGCACTGTCCTCCTCACCCTCCAGTGTTGACGAGGCCAGGGTGAGTGGTGGTGGGAGCGTCCCAGTCCTGAGGCGGTGGCAGGCTTTTATCCCCTCCGGATGGGCGAGACCCGGGGGGGGCGGGAGCGAGACTCCACCGCCCAAGTAGCCACAGCTGGCACTGTCCTCCTCACCGTCCGGCGTTGATGGGGCCAGGGCGAGCGATGGCGGGTGCGTCCCAGTCCGGAGGCTGTGGCAGGTTTTTATCCCCTCCAGGCGGGTGAGACCCAGAGAGGGGGGGCAGGAGCAAGACTCCACCACCCAAGTAGCCACAGCTGGCATTGTCATCCTCATCCTCCGGCATTAACGGGGCCAGGGTGAACGATGTTTACTCCTTGGGAGGCATGCTATGGCTAACCTAGGCAGCATTATAAAAAGGAGAGACAGCACCCTGCCACCAAACGTCCACATAGTTAAATTGATGGTCTTCCCAGGAGTAATGTATGGCTGTGAGATCTGGACCATAAGAAAGGCTGAGTGCAGATTAACAGATGCTTTCCAACTGTGGTGCTGAAGAAGACTCTTGAGAATCAGTTGAACAGCAAGGAAATCAAATCAGTCCATCCTGAAGGAAATCAACCCTGACTGCTCCTTAAAAGGACAAATACTGAAGCTGAAGCTCAAGTACTTTGGCCACCAAATGAGAAGAGAGGGCTCACTAGAGAATACGCTAATGCTAGCATAGATCAAAGGGAAAAGGAGAAGGGGGCAGCAGAGGACAAGATGGTTAGACAGCATCATTGATACGGTGGGGGTTGATCTGTGCAGACTCTGGAGGATGGCAGATGACAGAGGAGCCTGGCATGTTGTGGCTGAACTGTGCTGCTGGGTTTGCAATAGATGAACTCACCTGTGTGAGTTCAACAACAATCCTGCAATCAATTCTAGAATAGGATAATTCTGTTAGACTCACAGAATTAAACTTCAGTAGCCTGAAAACAAATATTTAAACTTGCAATTATCTTTCTCTCCTGCAAACAGAAAGCAAAATTTTAGTATGAGAGCAATATTGTCAACTGTAAACCAACTGGTTAACAGCACCAAACACCCATCCATCAACCTATATTCAAAAATAATTTACATACAGACTCCAGCTAAGGAGTTAAGTGGCTTTCAGCCATCTAAGTCAATCAGTTTTAAGCATACGTACTGTGCTCTGTGTTGAATGGGGACCAATTTTAAAAAAATCTAATTACTTCATTAAGGATGCAAAACAGTGAACATTTCTTTGAATAAGTCCCATTAATCTTTGTGCAACTTTCTTCCAAGTTGGCTCACTCAGATTCAGTGTGCCAAACCCATATACAGCAAGCCAAGGAGCATGCAGTATCTGGCATGCAGACAGAAATCATAGCCTGCCTAGTCTGGTGCATGCCAGATATTTTGGCTCATCACATCCTTGATCATCATAGCTGGTGTACCAAGAGAGCACTATGTAGTGGAAAGGTGTCACAGAAGTAACCTAAGTTTGTGTACATGTAAATCAGTTTCTGTAAAGGGTAGTTTTTGGGAGTTTTAACTGTCGAAATGACATGGAATGATTTGGGCCAGATAGGATTACAAATCCTTACTTGCCTTACTTGTAAGGACCAGAGAATATTTTCCTCAATTGTGAAATAGTGAAACATGTGTTCCATTGTTGATTGGACAGATTTTGCACTTGAAAGAAATATTTTTATGCAGAATGTACATATAGAGAACTAGCATATTTTGCCTGGCAAGCCGGACAGGTTTGGGTTGTGCAGCCCAGCAGAGGTGTGTGTGTGTGCGTGTGTGTGTGTGTGTGTGTGTGTGCGTGCGTGCGTGCATTTATACTCAACACATACACACACACAACTCAACTACACAACACATACACATACACACACCACACACACACACACACACACAATACACACACAGAACACAACCACACACACACAAAATACACACAAACACACACACACAATACACACACAACAGAACAGCACACAATATACACACACATACAACACAAACACACTCACACAGAGGGAGTGCCTTCACCCCCGCTACCTCGCCGAAGGCGCAGGGGGGAAGATGAAGGTTTCCTCCTCTCCCCCTCGAAGCTACACAGAGGCCGGAGCCACCTCCGGGGAGACGATTTTGTCTCCACGCCGAAGCCACAGGGGGGAGGAGGGATTTCTCCTCTCCCCCCCGCAGCTACGCAGAGGCCGGAGCCACCTCCGGGGAGATGATTTTGTCTCCCCGCCGAAGCTGTGTGGGGGGGGGAGAGGAGGGATTCCTCCTCTACCCCCCCCCCACCCGGGGAAGATGCAGGGCTGAAGGACCCAGCCATGGCCTCCTCCCCGGGCGAACAGGGAGTGCGCAGCAGGCATCTTTGGCGCCCTTGCATTCTCCACCACCCGGAGAAGAGGCAGTGGCCAGGTCCTTCGGCCCTGCATCCCCAAGCGAACAGGGCATGCACAGCGGGCGCTTTCAGGGCCCTTGCGTTTTTGCCGCTCAGGGCCGAAGGACCCAGCCAAGGCCTTCTCCCTGGGTGGCAAAAGGTAAGTGAGGTGGGGGACAGGTACTGGGGGGGGGCAAGGTGGTGGGGGAGAGGTGGGCGGCATGGTTCCTGGGCCCTTATCTCATTGTGAGTTGAAAAATCATTTGGAGTCAGTAATTTCTCAGTGACAAGTCAAGACAGCCTGTCTTAACAACGATGATATATTTTTTAATCTGTCATATTCCTAAAGTAGAGGCAACTATAGCTCTCAGAATCCCCATTTGCAGGCAAAATGTTTATATTTCTGTATCATTATTTTTCTCACTAAATTTTCTATGTTTACTTTGACTATGACGGCACCACAACAGCATTCGCCTCATTCATTGCTGGCTTCCTTTCTATGCTTCATTTCATAGCCTTTCCATGAAAATTTTACTACGGGTTTAAAAATTGACAGGATTCTAATTATTTAAGAGTAAGAGGCATAGAAGATTTGGCCTTGAATTCAATAATACAGAATTCAAGAAATAATAGTTTGATTTCATACATCCCTATTTCTGTTTACCATACTATATAGCATACTAGCTGAAATCCTTTTACTTAGTGGAACAAGTTGCAACTAGAGTTGGCCCATTGTATCAGTGGGGATTTTGATGAGTTCATTTTCCCATTGTAGTGGTACCTCATACAACAATTTTAATCCATTCCATGGGGCTCATTGTTGTACAAAACAATTGCTATACGATGCATGCATCATATAGTGATTTTCACTATGGGATGCATCATACAACATTTTTTTTTGATAAGTGTTTTTTCCCATTGAAAAATTGTTGTATGATTTTTTCCATTGGGTAAATTGTTATTAGGGATGCCATTTCCCCCCAAAACCTACTTGTTATGCAATTTCATTGCTATACAGGGCAATTGTTGTATGAGGTTCCACTGTATTTTCATTGAATCAAATTGCCCTCTTGTAGTTGCAACTTACTATGTTCAGCAACAGAAATTCAACCACTGATTCTGAAGAGTCACACAACTTTTAAAGGCATTTTTCAGGATTGGACTTAAAAATACAATGGAACCCCGAGTTATGAAATTAATTCATTACTTGGGGTTTTTCGTGTCATAAATTTCATATCTCAAAGTGCGGTTTCCCATAGGAATGCATTGAAAACCTAATAATTTGTTCCAGAGGTCAGAAAAAGTAAAAAAACAAACAAAAAACCCATATTTTTTCTGTTCCAAACTCTTTATAAAGTGCACTTTGCAATTTCTTACCATGTTTTCACCACTTTATAAAGAGATTTGAACAGATAAAAGACTTTCCCACACTTTTTTCTGACCTCCAGAAGGGATTAATTGATTTTCAATGTATTTTTAGTATTTCCAACAGCGGCCTCTTGTGGCCAGCTCTGGTAATGTGCCAGACCTGTCCTTAGCAATCAGCTGTAAGCTACTTCACCACACAGAAGTGCCAAAAACTCCGCGTTTTAGCTGCGGAAATGCACAAAAAATGTGATGAAAAATTCCAGAAATGGAGTGGAAATGCTCTCCATACTCTCCCCACCACCATGGGAAGCGACAGAGGCTACCAAAGAAGTTGATAAAATGGTGCAATTGCATCCACTATGCAAAAAACAAAACAAAACAGTTTGTATGACAAAAAAGTAAGTTGAGGCTACATTTTCAATGGATTTCCTTTTCATATCATGAAAATTATGTTACTCGTGGCATTCATAACCCGGGGTTCCACTGTAATAGGAAAGAATGTACCTTATTTCTGCTACATTGAATCTTTTGTTGCCTACTCTTCTGTACCCCCTCCAAGGTTTGTTGTCTTGCTGTGGCAAGGGGGCTTGTGTGGTTTGATGAGGCTATGGGCCACCCAAGATGGGCAGGCCATAGTGGAGAATTCAGACTAAACATAGTTGCAACTACAAGAGGGCAATTTGAATCAATGAAAATACAGTGGAGCAGGAGCTGGCAACCCACTCCAATATCCTTGTCAAGATAACCCTATGGACAGTACTAACAGGCTAAACAATATGAGGCTAGAAGATGAGCCCTCAGGTCGGAAGGTGTCCAACATGCTACTGGAGAAGAGCAGAGGACAATTACAAGTAGCCCCAGAAAGAGTGAAGTGACTGGGCCAAAGGTGAAAGGACACTAATCTGTGGATGGATATGATAGTGAAAGGAAAGTCTAAACAATACTGCACAGGAACCTGGAATATAAGTTCTATGAATCAAGGCAAGCTGGATGTGATCAAACATAACATGGAAAGACTGAGCATTGACATCTTGGGAATCAGTGAACTAAAGTGGACAGGGATGGGCAAATTTAGCTCAGGGGACCATCACAGCTACTATTGTGGACAAGAATCCCTTAGAAGAAATGGAGTGGCCCTTATAGTCAACAAAAGAGTGAGGAAAGCAACAATCTATACCTATAAATCTGAGCGTTAACCGTTGGAATGTGACAAAGGATCCTGCACCTGGCCATACTAGCCCGTACCGAGCATTCATGCACTTGCCCAAACCGGGTTCGCAGGTAACTGTTGGGTTGAGAAATGCGCTAGTGGGGCAGGAGAGCCACAAACGCAAACAAAGAAAAAGGACTTCACTACCCACCATCCTATGTGCTGCGCCATAGCCAATCAGGCTGAGAGGCGCGTGGAAAAAGAATGTTGTGAGCTGTGCCGCAGCCAATCAAAATTAAGCGACAGGAAAGATTACAATGTCGGTTCGCGAAAATCACACATTAAACTTCATGTTCCAGCGTCCTTTGCGCCTACAGTATGTCAGCTAATATAGCTGAACGGCACAAGCGCATAGAATGTTGGATAAACCGTCTAAAAAATTGAGCGTTTCTTCGCCACACCACGCAAAACTTTTAACTCTACGAAACCACGATACATAACTAATGTGTTTCTGCCCATTAACTCATGTAATACATATACACCGTATACGTAACATAATTTAAAAAACACATTTAAAAATTAACCACAGAACTAATGCTGACACAAAAGATTACACTACAAATCCCAGCATCCTACGTGATTAAAGAAATGCAGCCAATCACGTTGAACGCTGCAAACGCATCAAATGTTGGGAGAAGTGCGGGGGAAAAACCCCATAAAAGGCTACGCATCACAAACCCCTCACAGTTTGGTGGAGAAAAACATGCAACAGTTACGGAGCATAGTCTATGTTCTATTTCAGCAGATTGCAATCAAATTAGATGTATTACACAGAAATCCAAATTACATCTTACAGTTATTCAAGAAAATTTAAAAAAAAAACACATTTAAGGGAAGAAATAACCATCAGAATTAGGCACAATAGTGCCTGAGGAAATTATGGAGGACACTCCATTAACTATTGCAGCGTTTCAGCAAATAAACTGAAAACAACATACCTTGCCAATCATATTATATGTATTAAACAGAAAAACAAATAATATCTTACAGTTATTGCAGAAATTTCGACAGAAACAACATTTAAGGGAAGAAATAACTGTCAGAATTGGGCACAATAGCACCTAAGGAAAATATGGAGGATTCTCCAGTAACTGCTGCAGTGTTTCAGCAAATAAACTGAAAACAACGTACCTTGCCAATCATATTATACATATTAAACATAAAAACAAATAATATCTTACAGTTATTGCAGAAATTTCAACAGAAAAAACATTTAAGGGAAGAAATAACCGTCACAATTAGACACAATAGCGGCTGAGGAAATTATGGAGGACACTCCATTAACTATTGCAGCGTACATAGTACAAACTATAAATATTCACAACAAACTTTAATTCATATGCTGCAGAACTTTAAAAAAAACCTACATTTAGCTTACCGACCAATAATTCTTGACAGATAACAATTAGAAAACAGCACAAAGCTTACCATTAAAGCAACGCAAAACTAATACTTATAATTAATGAATTTAAAATATTTTCACAGAAAATAATTGCCTCAGAAAATAATTACAATAAATTGTAAGTCAGGATGCCTAAAAAAACATGTAAATATAGGACAAAGAACATGCCAAAAAAAGAAAAGAAAACTAGACAAAGCACAACGAACAACACAAGAAAGGGAAGAAGAACTTCATAAACGCAAAAAGAAATATACTGAAAAAACAGAACAGACATCTTCTCAGGCACACGAGGCCATGTTAAGAGAACGTAGAGAAATTAACAGTACATCAAGGGCAATTGAAACCCCAAAGAGACATGACATGAGATTACAACAGAGCAATATACGAAAAGAGAGAAGTAAAGCTAAGAAATTAACATTAAAAATGGCTGCCTTCTCCTATGATCCAGAAACTAATTATTCAGAAAATGCCAATTTACAGATTGGTAATCTAGACACAATTTGCCAATTTTGCCAAGCCAGCAAATTTAAAACAGAAACCAAATCACTATGTTGTAAAGATGGTAAAATTAGAATTCAGCAGCAATTGCCACCACAACAACTGATAGAATATACCAGTGGAGTAACACCAGATTCTAAACATTTCTTAAAGAATATTCGAAAATACAACTCATGCTTTCAAATGACTTCATTTGGAGCCACAGCCATTATACAACACAAAGGATTCAATCCAACATTCACCATTCAAGGACAGATTTACCACAATATTGGTTCACTACTACCACTACCAGAAGAAGAACCAAAGTTCCTGCAAATTTATTTCATGGGAGATGAGGAAAAAGAAACAACACAATGATGTACATACATTGAAGGAACAAAACAACATATTGTGCTAAACATACAAAGAATGTTACATGAACACAATAATCTCATCCTCACTTTCGAAAATACCATGCAAAGCATGCCAAACAATGAATACCAAATTGTCATAGCTGCAGACAAAACTCCAACAGGAGAGCATATACGGAGATATAATGCTCCAGAAACAAATGAAGTTGCAGCACTCATTTCAGGGGACCCTTTCTATCCCAGAGATATTGTACTTAAACGACATGACAAAAAACTACAACATATATCAGAAACACATCACTGCTATGATGCTCTTCAGTATCCCATTCTTTTCCCATATGGTGAAGATGGTTATCATTTTAATTTGAAGCGCATTGATCCCAAAACTGACAAAGAAACTGAGAAAAAAAATTCAGCCATGGACTACTCCTACATTCTAATGGTTAGAAATGAAGAACAAAACCACATAATCCACTGCAGAAAACTTTTAAACCAGTTCGTTGTGGATATGTATGCTAAAATAGAGACTAAAAGACTACTTTACATTAGAACAAATCAAAAATAGCTCAGAGAAGAACAATACATACATTTAAAAATGCTGTGGCACATGATGGAAACCTTGCACATGATGGAAAACTGCTCATCCTACCAGCAACATATACAGGAAGCCCAAGGCATATATATCCAGGATGCTATGACCTATGTTAGGAAACATGGAAGACCAGACTTATTTATAACATTCACATGTAGCCCAACATGGCCTGAGATAAAAAAAATCACCTCAGAAATGACGAAATATCTAATGACCAACATGACTTAATATTTAGACTAAAGCAACCACAATTAATTAATCTTATCACAAAAAAATCAAATATTTGGTGAATGTAATTGCTGGATGTTTACGATTGAATGGCAGAAACATGGGCTGCCACATGCTCACAACTTAATCTGGCTAAAAAACAAAATATATCCCACTGAAATTGACAAAATAATATCTGCTGAAATACTCAATAAAAACAAAGACATGGAACTACATGCCATTGTTAAGAAAAACATGGTTCATGGTCCCTGTGGCCTTCTTAAGCCACAAGCACCATGCATGAAAGATAAAAGATGCACCAAAAGATACCCCAGAGCATTACTAAAAGAAACACAAACTTCAGAAGATGGGTACCCACAATACAGAAGATGTCCTGTGGAGGATGGAGGGCACACAACGAAAATAAAAATGAAAAAACAAGGAGAAATAGTAATTGACAACACCTGGATAGTGCCATACTGTCTACTACTATCAAAAATATTCAACACACACATTAATGTTGAATATTGTAATAGAGTTAAATCAATAAAGTATGTGTGAAAGTATATAAACAAAGGCAGAGACATGGCCATTTATGATATTAGAAACATGAACAAAAATGATGAGATTTTACAGTACCAATGTGGCAGGTACATTAGTACAAAGGAGGGTTTCTGGCGTATTCTAGGGTTTAACATATACGATAGACATCCAGCAGTCCTTCATCTAGAAAATGGCCAAAGAGTATATTTTACTCCTGAACCAGCCACAAGTGTCGCAGAGAATCCTCAGGAAACAACTTTAACTGCCTTTTAAAAATTGTGCCAGAAAGATCCATTTGCAAAAACTATTCTATATCATGATGTGGCAACATATTACACTTGGAATAAAAGTAATAAACAGTTCTGCCGAAGAAAAACTGGCACTTATGTACCTGAACATGACATTTATCAAAGTGATGCCATAGGAAGACTGTATACTGTGCATCCAAATAATAGTGAATGCTACTATCTAAGAATGCCGCTCCATACAAGACCTGGACGAACATCTTTTCAAGAACTCAAAACTGTGGATGGAAAAGTGTTGGAAACATACAGAGAAGTTTGTCAGCACATGGGGTTATTAGAGGCTGATCATCATTGGGAAACAACTTTGGAAGAAGCAGCAATGATTTCTATGCCACACCAAATGAGAAACTTAATAGCAATAATACTCACTTCAAACCCACTACATTTGTGGGAAATGTTTAGAAACCCACTTAGTGAGGATATGCTAATGAAAGCTAGAAAAGAACATCCCACATTAAACATTGAGTATGGAGCAGACATATACAACATGGCTTTAATAGACATAGAAGACAAATACATACGCATGGCAAATAAAACACTGGAAGCAGTTGGCTTACCAGCACCAACACACAATGGAGATGCATTAAATGCAGATTATATAAGGGAGACAAACTATGACATTGAAAGATTAAAAGAATACATAAATCAAAACAAACCATTGCTTAATGATGAACAGAAATCTGCCTATGACAACATAATGACACAACTAACAACAGAAGATGGAGGAATAATTTTCCTACAAGCTTCTGGAGGAATGGGAAAAACCTTCCTCACAAACCTAATTCTAGCAGAAATACATTCACAAGGAAATGTTGCATTAGCCATAGCATCTTCAGGATTAGCAGCAACATTAATGGAAGGTGGAAGAACTGCTCATTCTGCACTGCAAATACCACTTGACAAAGCTAAACAGGAAACCCCAACATGTAATATAACCAATGGTGGGCATCAGCAGGTTCACACCAGTTCGCCAGAACCAGTAGCAGAAATTCTGGCTGGCCCCACCCATCCTAGTTTTGAAATAAAATAATCCTAATCTGGGAGCAACACAGGGCTTTCCCCCTGGCCACGCCCACCATACCACACCCACAGTGTGGTAGTAAATTTTTTTAACCCACCACTGAATGAAACAAAAGGTAGTGCCCATGCAAAAGTACTTAAAGAAGCAAAAATTATTGTCTGGGATGAATGTACAATGGCACATAAAAATCTATTGAAGCATTACACATGACTCTAAAAGACATTATAGAAAATGAAAAAATAATGGGTGGACTTCTTCTACTTGTTTGTGGAGATTTCAGACAAACACTCCCAGTAATACCAAAATCTACACCTGCAGATCAAATCAACGCATGTATCAACCAATCCTATTTATGGGGAAATGTTCAAACCATTACCTTAACAGAAAACATGAGAGTAAGACAAAATACAAACACTCAACTCTTTACTAACTTCCTTCTAAAAATAGGTGATGGAAAAGTACCAAAAATGAAGAAAATAATATTGAATTTCCTGAATATTTCTGCACCATGGTAACATCTGCATTTGAACTTATAAATGCCATATACACCAACACCAAACTCATTGACCCAAACAAATAAACTAAATTACTAAAAGAAACAAATAAAAAAATGGAAAAAATAAATAGAACACCTAGCGGAAGAGGATACAAAATAATGGACCAAAAGAAAAAAGAAAAAAAGAAACCCGGAGAAATAATTCCATCAAATATAACGGACAAGAACAAATATACCTTAGGACGAGGAAACTCATTTGAACAAAAAAAAAGCAAGGTAACTTTTACAATAATAACACCACTCACAACCAAAAGTACGAAATAAACGCACAAGAAAACCTAGAAAGACATAAAGACAACCCTGATTTGTTTAAAAAATATTGGACCAAAGTTAGAAATTACGTGGAATTTGAAACAAAAGATTGCACTGTACTTTCTAGAGAAGAATATTCAACAGAAGAAGAAGAGGAAGAGCAAGTGCAAATAATAGAAACAAATGACTCACAATATAATTTAAAAACAGAACAAATAATGGAAAATACAATGCAAAACAACAAAGAACAAAAACAAATAGTCATGACAACAGAAAAAAATAGAAATGAAAAATATGGAAATGAAAAATTTAACCACTTATCAGAACAGTCCAAAACACAACTTCAAGATATAATTGATAAGATTAATCAAAAACAAATAACAACTGAAAACCAAAATTACAGGACAAGCAGAAATGAACCACAAAACCACACCTCAACAAACAAACAAATTAATGACCCAAAAGTAGAAGAATCAACAAATAAAGACATCCAAATTGTAAGAAAAAAAGAAAGGATACCACAACAAACAAATAACGAAGAAATGGAAAAAACCGCTGAACAACTTAATGAGGAGCTGGAAGAAATAATTCAAAAAATTAAGAAGAACAAAATTAGAGACAGAGAAAGAATAAATAAACTTATACTAATACATGAATCACAAACCAACCAATTGCCATGGAATAAAAACAAAAAACAAACAAAAAAGAAATATTACCATGGAAACAGAACACAATAGAAACAAAAGCAATAATTAAAGTACCTAAACTGAAAGAAAATGAGGACATAAAATATCACAAACAAAATAAGGACATGGAAGAAATAATTGAAAAAATAAATAAGAAAAAAAAATCAGATATAGACCACAAGAACAGAAAATCAATAATAAGTGACCCAGAAATCCAAATTTCAAAAGATAAACAGGAAGAAGACAAATAAATACCAAAAATAAACTGGCAAGAAATTCCAATTGTGCGAAGAAAAGAAACACAAACAACAAAATATGACAAAGACAAAAATACTAATAAGCAAAATGACCAATTACAACAAATAATTGAGAAAATAGATCACAAACAAATTCCAGAAAATGGAAAAAGTACTAACAGGACTCCGACAAACCCAAAAATATACACTACTCGAAGAACTCAACAAGAAGAATACAAAACAAAAACAAAAAAAAGAAGACAACATAGAAAACCATCATACCCAAATCATACCTATTATTCAGAGACATCTGCTAATGATGCTAAATCCACCACTCAAATTCAACCTGCCATTAGCTCTGCTAATGTTAAACCATTTCATCACCATTAAAAACAACCAGACTCATCAAACAACAGGTAAATGAAACAAACCTTAGAACACACTTCTCCATTAATTTTACAAAATAATACAAACTATTGCTTCTATTTTACAGATTTCACAAATTCAACAATGGAAAAAGAAACAAGCAGTAAAACAGAACCAAACAACAAACAATCGTATTAAAGGTAAGTAGCAGTTATCTATTAAAAACATTATAAGCAATGATACTGATACGGATGTAATGTATACATGTGAATAGTATTGTGTAAGATACATGAAACTATGTCTTTAATGGTTTCAACAGAGCAGCACCCAGCTGAATTCACTGAGTGGGTGACTGAGCAGAATATCATGTATAAATTAGGGCTTCTCAAAAGCCACATTGCTTCGTGCCAAAAACTGCTGCATGCCTAAACTACTGGATGCATGTTCGCCGGACTGCTTGCTAGCTTTACTGCCTTATGGACATCACTGTTTTGCCTGGAGGGAAAGGCTGCTGGCTTTGCTGACACTCTCTGGAGGAGAGAAAGAGCCAGAGCAATATTCAGAGGTCTGGAACTCAACTGAAAGAACAAGCCAGGACAAAAAGGGTTTTGCCCAACCTACAGCCAGCCAGGAGAAGGCTGTAGTTTCTGTGAGTACTTTTACTGTGCCTCAGGACTTAAAATAGTGCTCACAAGGACTTACAGACTGTTTATCTGCCAGAGAGGAATCTGTCGTTTATGTTATCTTTATGAACTATTCTGCTATTCTGCTGTTGCATTGTTACTCTGCATCTCTGCTTGTTATTGTCTGGGAGAGAGAGATAAAACCACACGGGCACTGCCGCTGCTGCCAAAAGCTAACTGCTTAACTCTGCATGATTCGAACCCAGACCACAACACCTAACATACCTGGGTACAGGTAAATACAAAAAACATACGTTATAAACAAATACCTAAGATACATTTATATTCTATTTTCAACAGAAAATCAAAATTAAACACCCATGCAAATCAAAACTACTTAAACGTGAGTAAATTTCAAATATAAGGCTAAAAAAAATATGTATTTATATCTATAGCTATATTTCTATTTTTTACATATCCACAAAACAACGGACAAGACAACAAACAACAGGAACAAATGTGTATAAAAATGTATATAGTTACACTTTAAAATACTTTAAAAATATTTAAAAAGTTTAAAAAAATAATACAAATGTAAGAAAATGTATTTCTTATTTTTAAACAAATAAACATATATGTTAAACAAATGTTTTTAAAAATCCAAATGTAACAAAAATTATTTGTCTTTTTAAAATAAATATACATATTTGTTAAAATAAATGTAAAAAAATACAAATCTAAAAAAATTATTTGTCTTTTAAAAAAAGTATACATATCTGTTAAAAGAACATGTAAAAAAGTTTTATTACGTTTATTAATGTACAATCACAAAAATAAAATATGTTTATAAATAAACTTTTCAAAATGAAAATCACAGACTAACCTCTTATTTACAAGCATTAACAAAAAATACCCTTCCAACACAATTTAAAACAGCCCGGCACTGCCGGGCAAACTCTGCTAGTATAATATAATCTTAAAAACAACAGAATTTTCTCAGTCCGTATTCAAGGCAACCCATTCAACATCACAGTAATCAAACTATACCCCAATCACTAATGCAGAAGAGACCGACGTCAACCAGTTCTATGAAGACCTAAAACACCTTCTAGAACTCACACACACACACACACACACACACACACACACACACACACACATCCTAATCATCATAGGAAATTGGAATGCCAAGTTAGGAAGTCAAAAGGTAACTGAAATAATGGGCAAGTTTGGCCTTGGAATACAAATTGGAGCAGGACAAAGGCTAATAGTCTATTGCCTAGAGAATGGACTGGTCATAGCAAACAACCTCTTCCAACAACATGAGAGGCAACTCTACACATGGACATAAACAGATGGCCAACACTGAAATCAGATTACAGATGCTGAAGCCAAAGATGATGAAGCTCTATACAGCCAGAAAAAGCAAGACCTGGATTGGACTACTGACTATCAAATTCAGACATCAGCCTGCCGACAAAAGTCTGCATAGTTAAGCAATGGTCTTCCCAGTAGTAATCTATGGCTGTGAGACCTGAACCATAAGGAAGGCTGAGCACAAAATAGAAACCTTTGAACTGTGGTGCTGGAGAAGACTTTTGTGAGTCCCCTGGACTGCAAGGAGGTCAAATCAGTAAAACCTAAGGAAATAAACCCTGACTGCACTTAAAAGGATAGGTACTGAAGCTGAAACTCAAGTACTTAGGTCACTAGAAGATAAGAGAAGACTCAGTGGAGAAGACCCTGATGCTAGGAAAGATCAAAGGGAGAAGGAGAAGGGAGAGGCAGATGATATGGTTAGACAGCATCGTTGATGTGGTGGGTGTAGATCTGGGTGGGCTACGGAGGATGGCAGATCACAGAGGATCCTGGAGTGCGGTGGTCCATGCAGTCACAAAGGGTCAGACTCTATTCACAGCGTACTTGTCCTTGTAGTTTGAGGCAGGCTACGAATATGGCACGCATTGTTATCCGCTCCTGTATGATGTGTTTACGGCAAAACATCTGTTCCAAATCTTGGGATGGGATGGGAAAAGGAATGCAAATACAGTAGTATCATAATTTTATTACTGTTCATGAAGGATAGATTTGATACCATAAAGGTTGCATGTTTTAGCCCATGTAAATTTTAAGAATATAAATCATTCTATACAACGATTTAATCGTCTGATTATTATTTTTAAAATGTTTATGTGTGTTATCGTCAGAAAGCTACACGCAAATAAAATTGTTACATATTGCATTTAGAAGACAAAAATAGAAAAACTGTACTCCATATATAGAGGTTGATTCACACTAGCTAGGATAAAATTATCCCATCTGGTATAGTAAACACAGAGACAATTTCATTTTCCCCTTACAAAGTGAACAGTTCCAATGATGATACAAGGAGAAAACCAAACATTAGAATGGGAAAGATCACTGTAATGTCCATTGTTAATTACAGGCAACCTAGAACTGTCAGAATGTTTCCTTTCTATTTCGTTAACAAAGGTGAAAAACTTTTTTCATTTAACTTGTTTTTTAATTTAGAGTTAACACAGCGAACAGGGGCTGTGTGCTTTCCAGGCTACTGTCTGGAATAGATAAATCTGATCACATTCAAAACTACACTAGCATGAATGTTATAGCAGTAATAAAAGATGCAGGTCCTCTGTTCCCTGTCATTTATTCAGTGTGAAATTCAGATTTGCATGCCTTCTGAAAGATGAGGCAACGCTACACTGCTTTCTTTCTTAAAGCAGTCCAGGCTGAAGCTTGCTTTGCATTTCATCAAGGCTTGTATTTTAATAAAAATATAGGCTAGGTATTTTAGAAGTGTATGCCTATGATTTAAAAAGAGCATGTTTCAAAATGTCCATTTGTTAGTAATCTTTTAGTCCTTTTGGCTTATGCTAATGCTTTGCTATGTCTTTCATTTTATGCAAATACTAGCATATTTTGCCCGGTGGTGCCGGGCTCTTTAAAATGGTTTTGGAAGGTTTTTGTTTTATGTTTATGCAAATGAGGTTAGTTTTTAATTGTGGTTTTTTAAATTTTTAGTTTTACACATGGGCTGTTATAAACTGTGATTTTTATTTTTTGGTTTTTGGTTTTTAAAAAGAGGAAAGGATGATATATATTTTTATAATTATTGTATTTAACCAAATAATGTGTTACTACATGAATTTTTTTAAATAGTTGTACCATGGATAATTATTTTTTAAAATGTGTAAGAATATGTTTTTTTAATAATCACTTTTTCTATACTGTGTTTAGATGTTTTGTTTTGTTTTGTTGTGTGAACTTATTTTTTTTTTAAAATTATTTGTTATTATTGTGAATATTTTTGAATGTTTTTTCTCTTGTGGCCTCTGGGTGGAGCTCGTGAGCTTTTCTTGTATTTTACTATTTTTCTCTACTGTCCTCTGGGTGTCGCTTCTTCTTCCGGTAAGTAGTCTTTTTCCTCAGTTTAGTTCCGGTTGTCATGGAGTGAGGACGTCTCCTGGGAAGGTCTCTGGTTTAATTTTTTGGGGGGTTTGTTTTTGTTTTTTTGGGGAGTGTCTGTGTGTTTTTTCTTGTTTGTTTTTGGATGTTTTTGTGTTTCCTTTTTCTGTTTTTTATTTTTGGTTTTGTTTATTTTTGACTGTTTTTGGATTGTGTTTTTGGATGTTTTTGTGTTTACTTTTTGTGTTTTTTTGGTTTTGATTATTTTTGACTGTTTTTGGATTGTGTTGTTTTCTGTTGGGGTGGGGGTATTTCCGTGGGCCGGTCTCGGGGGCTTGACCGCGGAAATACCATCGCCACTTGATGCGGCATTGAGGTGGTGGTATTTCCGAGGTCCAGCCTGGGTGGCCAGACCACGGAAATTGCATTGCCGCTTCATGTGGCATTGGGGTGTTTTTTCCCCGTGGGCTGGCCTTGGTGGCCAGACCACGGGAATCCCATCGCTGCTTGATGCGGCATGGGGGGGGGAGGTATTTCCATGGGCTGGACTGGGCAGCCGGACCATGGAAATTGTATCACCGCTTACATGTGGCGTTGGGGTGGGGGTATTTCCATGGGCCGGCCTGGGTGGCCGGACCACGGGAATTCCCCTCGCCGCTGTATGCAGCGGTAGGTGGGGGTTTCGCGGCCTGCTTTTTTATTTTTATTTTTCGCGCGCCGGCTGCCTCAGGATTCTGCATGCTCATGGTGCGCAGGATGCTGGGGCTTGTAGTTTGCCATGTGCGATTTCAGTTTGTGCAGCAGTTTTTTTTCTTGCGGCTTCTTTTTGATTGGCTGCAGCGCGTTTCCGAATGTTCCTTTTGCTCGCGCCGCTCAGCCTGATTGGCTCTGGTGCGGCGCGGTGCAAGGAACATTGGGAATTGAAGTTCCCTTTTTTTGTATCTGGGGGGCTCCTGCCCCACTGGCGCAAAATTCAACCCAACAGTTACCTGCGAACCGCGGTCGGGCAAGTGCACGGAGGCTTGGACAGGGCTGGTTGGGCCTGGCTAAACATCCTTTGTCACATTCCAACAGTTAGCACACCATTTTATAAGTATAGATAAATTAGTTCAATTAATATGGTTTTATCTGAATAACTGATGAAGCTGACTTCCAGATTTCATGACTAAAGATCAATTCAACATGACTGGTTGACTAGTCATAGACAGGTGACACGATTGCTAATTTTTTGTAGGCCACTGGATTGCCTTTCCCTGGTTTATATAAATCAGACTGTTTTCAGACTGCAACATTTTCTTAGTTGTTTACCCATGCATTTGTTTCATACTATCTTAGTGTTAATAATGTGTGTGGAGAATTCTCACAAAAAAGATTTATTCTCAACACTGATATATCTTGTTGAGAAATCAATGACTGCTGTGAGACTTCTTTTTTATTTTATTTAAACAATAAGCAGAAAAAACACAATAATATACAAATACAAAAGATAATGACATAAAAATAAAAGAAAGGGAAAAAAAGGAGACAAGAAAGGTAATTTGTTTCAAATCACTTTAATCTACCTGGACACTCTGTACAGGACTTGAAAGTTGCCATTCTAGATGAATTACAAAACTAGAATCAAGAGAGTCTCAGCAGAGAATAAAGTACATGTATATGCTGGACACCCATCTCAGGGACTTGAATATTAGTCAAGGGTTTCTGGAACATTATCAAATTTAATGCACATAACAGGCTGTTATGTGCTGCAATTTTGTCTGAGTCACTCAGACCATTGTCAGTAGATGTTAAACTAAGGATGCCATATTTCCCTCTCACAAAAATGGGACAGTAGTGGCCCTTGCTCAAAAGCCAGTCATATCTGACTCTAAGGTTCAGTGCTCATCTCTATTTCAATGCCGAAGAGCCAGTGCTCATATCAACTCTTTGCCTCACCACGCTCATGTTGCTGGAAGGCACTTTCCCCCAGCTTTACTCTGCGGAAAGGGGGAAAAGAAAGCCTGCTGGCTGGGGAAAGAGACTGCTCCACCCCCGAACTCTGGGAGAGAAGCGTGAGAGAAAGAGAGTTGACAGGAGGAGGGGGGGAATCCTCCCGAACACCAAGAGTTGGCGCCTCCCTTGCTGTGTTCATGCAACAGGCATGACTAGACACCAGAGCACACAGAACACATGTTTACCTCCACCACCACCACCCAATGGGTCCCTATTTGTCTACTTGCAGTTTCTTGCTTTCAAACTGCTAGGTTGGCAGGAGCTTGGGAAGACTACCGGAGCTCTTTCCGCATGATCTGCTGCTCACAGACGCGAGACACCACCTGCTGGCAATTCAATAGATTTGCCGCTCTAAGATGGAAAAAAAATTCTTTCTTTTGAAACCAGGCTTGGTTTCAAAAGCAGGACATATCAATGTTTTTAATGCGGCCGGGAGGGGCAGTTTCAAACCATGAAGTTCCCAGGTTTCTGGTATGTATGGCAACTCTATGTTAAACTCATTGGCAAATGTGTAATGCTACATTTGTTTTGCAACCATTCTTTGGATGTGATGCATCAGCTTGCAAGAGAAGTTTGTTTTGCAACCATTTGCAACCCAACTGGGACAAGCTTCATTTATTTATTATAAATAAATAAATAAATAAGTGGCTAAGACGCTGACTGGGAGGCGGAAAGTCAGCAGTTCGATTTCCGAGTACTGCAGGACAGAATGAGCTCCCATCTTTGTCCCAGCTCCTGCCAACCTAGCAGTTCGAAAGCAAGAAATTGCAAGTAGATAAATAGGGACCACTTCGGTGGGAAGGTAACAGCATTCAATGTGCTCCGGTGTCTAGTCATGCCTGCCACATGACCACAGAAACATCTGCAGAAGCAGACAGCGCTGGCTCTTCGTCTTTGAAACAGAGATGAACACTGAACCCTAGAGTCAGATACGACTGGCTTTCGAGCAAGGGAAACCTTTATCTTTACCTTATTTATTTTATTCAATTTCTATGTCGGCCACTCGGCCTAGGCCGACTCAGGGCGGCTCACAATCATAGAATAAAACAACAGATATAACATAAACGGACAATTATAAAAACATGAAAAACACTGTCAACATAAAAACAATTAAAACTACCCACCCCATAAAAGAGTGCTGGAGAGCAAGAGGGGAAGGATTCTGGTCTACACCAACCAACAGAGGTCACCCTTCCACCAGCACCCCATACTTGGCCCACCATCCAGGTTTTGAGTTATTTTCTGAATTTTAGAGCAGGTTTGAATAACCAGGGAATTTCCATTATTGCCAGTTGTAAAAAGCTACAATGTTGTTTTTCTGTTTAGGCTGGCCAACCACTGTGTGTCTGTACCTGATGTGCATAAATTGATGCCATGAGGTCTCACTCTTATGTCTGATGAAGTTTACTTGATCCACAAAAGGTCACATTTAAATACTATACAGCAGTTAGTCTTTAAGGTGCCAGAACAGTTTTTGTTATTGTTTTGTTTACTCTCTGATATGATATATTTTAATGTTAGCTTTTGCAGATCAAGTCCACTTCTTCAGAGTTATGCTTAAGATTTGAGGCATAAAATTCTTATCAGAAAATTACAGACCCCGTGGTTTGGAAGTAGAAGAGGTTCAATTTTATAGGCTAGATGATTTAATGTCACTTGTTCAAACACTTTGTATAAGTGGCATATTAGGGAGAATGGCTTATAGATTTTAGGATATGATGGTTCTTTCCATGGTTTCAGATTTGTAATTACATTAATCTTCAGCCATATTCTGCAATTTGTTTCCTTTTCCAACAGTTATTAGAGAGCTGAATAAGCCGTTTATTCTGTTTTGTACTAAATGATTAATTTGGTTAATCCAGATATCAAGTCCTGCTGCTTTTTCATTCTTAGATCTTATGGCTTCTTCTAATTCTGCCAATATGAAGACTGTAGAAAATTCATTGGATTTGTTCTGAATATTCCATTGATGTTTTATCATTACTTTCCATTGATTGGTCCACCCTACTATTTGGTTTTGGGCTGTACTTGCATAGAGTGTTCTTTTGATTGGATTATTACTCAGTCTTTTCAATAGGCTCTATGCTTTGTTTGCTTCTTGCCATGTCAAGCTGGGTACCTTAGATGGCCTATATGATGTGCCACCATATAGGTGGCACACTGAGTGGGATTCTTCCAATTCAGAAAAGCCACGTTGAAAGCAAAAGGGACTGGACTGATTTGTGTTAGCCTTTGCATCTATTTACTTCCACAGCAAATCTCGTAGTATCTATCCATGTACAGTAATACCTCGCATAACAAATACTTTGTATAATGAAAAAATTGCATAACAAAGTGTTCGTTAGGCAATGGCAATACCCCACATTATTATTATTATTTTGTTATGAGGGGTTTTTTTGGTAACCGGGATATACCCGGTCAATAGGAACCCCGGATAGCGATCATTTTTTGTTCGTTATCCAGGGCATCTCCCATTAGCTTCACATAACGAAAAAACCTGCATAGTGAAGAGCTCCGAGGAATGTAGTTCTTTCATTATGTGGGGTTCTACTGTAGTTGCAACCTAAAACCAATTAAATAAAGCTCATATTGTAGAATACTGGTAAAGGTCACCTTTGCTCAAAAGCCATTTGTATCTAACTCTAGGGTTCAGTGCTCATCTCTGTTTATAGCAAAAGAGCCAGCACTATCTGCATTTTCAGACATTTCCATGAACATTTGGCAGGCATGCCTAGACACCGAAGGGCATGGAACGCTGTTTACCTTCCCATCAAAGTGGTCCCTATTTATCCACTTACAATTTCTTGTTTTCGAACTGCTAGGCTGGCAGGAGCTGGGACAGAGACGGGTGCTCATTCCATCATGCAGTACTCAGGCATCTGACATGCTGCCTTTCAGTCAGTGTCTTAACCACTTGAGCCACTGCAGTTCCTATCCATGTAGTTGCAACCTAAAACCAATTAAATAAAGGACAGATTGTAGAATACAATCTTCAGTCTTTAAGCCAATTCAGTGACGGCAATACGCAGTCCATGGGCTGAATGCAGACACTTGGTTATTCATGAACTCCCATGTCTGGATTATCTTATAAAAACTGCAGAGGCACATGGGGGAGTATGTCTTATTTCCCAGTGCATGGCATAGTATTTTATTTCAGCATCAGAAACATGAGTGGTGGCAGGTTTGGGGTTGTGAGGGAGCCAGTTGCTGGTGAGTTCCATGGCAGAGGCAATACGTCATCCAGTGGAATTTACTGACTGCCAAACCTGGGACAAGAAGCTATAGTTCAAAAATCCCCCTTACAATAAAGTTATGTGGTGATGCTGGGCCAGCTGCTATCATCTGGAACTGAAACCAAATAAGATGAGGAAGGAAAGCGAGACAATCTCCTGATTCATTGACTGTAATGCAGTTGAGATGAGGGATTGGACTGAGCCTCTGGCTGCACAAGGAGTTAACTCTCTCTTTGGTTTCACTTTTTGATAATAGCTTGTCTCAATCACTCAAAACACTGAAAATAAAGACTCAGATACGGCTGATCCTAGTGGAAATCTACACTTCACTGTAAGATATAACTCAGAATCCAACCACGTGTGGAAACAACTGATGACTGAGGTGCAGCTGTGCCTCCTCTTCATGCACATCAGAAGACAACTCTGGGTGAGTATTAAGTTGGAGATGAGTCACTGTATTGGAGGGCTGCCTGTTCATGCAGACTGCTTTTGTAAAGTAAAACGCTTCCAACCCAATGCTTTCACATTCAGAGAAGCATGGTAGGCTGCCACTATATCAAGACCATTGTGTCTGATTAAGTCTCGAGATCCATTTTTATTTTTCCCAGCAGAAGCACCTGGATGATTTATCGTGACACTACCTAAGATTATTATCACCTTTGTTCATCTACTTCTTCTTTCATCTGTTTATAGCCTTCACTGTGGCATCATGTTGATTTAAATAGCAATCTTGCGACAGGAGTTATGTCTTTATTTGTATAACATGGTTCACATGAAATAATAAAGTGTTACTCATTAATAGTCCTTTTCTGACCCTTTCAGGTCTCAAATAGTTGAGCAATTAACGTCTGGGAAAGATGCGAAATGACTGAATATCAACCAATCTTTGAGTCACGGATTCCATTTCTGAAGTCAACTGAGATTGTCAGCCTCCCCATGGCTTCCAGTTAATGACTTTCCAGTCCCTAAGGAAACTGGGGAACCCTTTTTCTGAGCTAATCTTAATCTAATCTAATCTAATCAAATTGAGCTACTCAAATCTATCCACAAACTGATTTCAACAGGGAGATATAAATATGTTCCTCCATTGAAAGTTATTTGAGATAAATAGCAGTTCACAACTGAAGTCTTTCTTTCCCCAGGTATCTTTAAGCAATAGTTATGTGTTCCCCCATCAACCATTTCAGGTACTGCTGGAAAGAAGAATGGGTACAGTGGCATTTCTAAAATCAAATTCTAATTTATGCCAGGGAAAAATCCAATGGCTTTTCAATGATTTGAATCCTTTAAACAAGGAGTGCCCAAACTACGGCCCGTGGGCCAGATTCAGGCCACACTGCCTAATAATCCAGCCCGCACCACTCCTGGAAGCAGAAGTAAAATGCACCCACACATATGCAAAACACTGCCATAAAGCACCTGCAGCTGTTGTAAATGCATTTACGACAGCCATGGTTGCATGTACAGCATTGTTTTGTGCAAGCATGGGTGTGTTTTACTGCTGCTTCTAGTGGGAGGAACCACAGTCAACCATTTGGCTGGCCCATGGCCCAAAAAGTTTGAGCACCCCTGCATTAAACCCAAAATCTAAATCATGACCCAAGCCTGGGGACATTTACCAGCAATCAAACTGATGGCAAACAAATGCAGCTGTCCTCAAGAAGTCTTTACCACTAAGAAGGATCTCTGTTGTTCATTTTACCGGCCACTTTTCTCCCTAAGGGGGAGTCAAGGTGGCTTTCAGTATTTAAAGGATCAAATAAAAACACAGTTTTTGTACTTTTTTTGAAATAAACTTGAGTCATGATTAAAACAGATTAATTAAAACATAATTAAAACATTAAGAACTTTTTAAAAATAACATTTTTTTAAAAAACCAGATAATTTAGGTAAAAACCAGCATCCAAGGACTCAGTTATAATTATTAAAAACCTGCCTGAAGAGACAGGTCTTTAGCTGTTGGCAGAAGGATAAAGCGAGGGGGCCAGTCTAACCTCTCAATGGAATGCATTTCATAATCTGAGAGTTGCCATGAAGATCCTCTGTTTCCCCAGCAAACATCCCTCTGATGGGAATGTGACTGAGGGGAGGGCCTCCTCTACAGATTTTATAAGCCAAATAGGCTCATGTGGGCAAATATAGCCACATAGGGCTTTATAGGTAGTAACCAGCACTTTGAATTGGTCCCAAAAATGGACTATAGCCAGTGGGGAATTATACACTCCCTATAATTGGCCCCAAACAGCAGTCTGGCTTCTGCATTTTTGAAACAGCGGAAACGTCTCAGCCTGAAGTCAGCCACACACAGAGTGCATTATGGTAATCCAAGAAGATCACTGGAGACGGTGATTGTAGCCATGAAATACGTAAAAAGGCGACTGATTCTTGGGAGGCAAGCTATGAGAAACCTGGGTAACATAGTTAAAAGTAGAGACATTGCCTTCCATATAGTCAAATCAATGGTATTCTTGGTAGTAATGTATGGCTGTGACAGTTGAACCATAAGAAAAGCTGAGCGCAGAAGAATAGTGGTGTTGGAGGAGAGTTTTCAGGGTACCCTGGACAGCGAGGAGAACAAACAGATTGATCTAGAAGAAGTCAACCCTGGATGCTCCTTAGAAGGTCAAATAGTGAAGATGAAGTTAAAGTACTTTGGGCATCAAATGAGAAAAGAGGATTCACTTGAGAAGCCCTTGATGCTGGTAAAGGTTGAGGGCAAAAGAAGAAAGGGCGGCCAAAAATGAGATGGCTAGATGGTATTGTTGATGCAATGGACACACAGTTGGGTGGGTAGAGGGATGGTGAAGGATAGAGGTGAATGGTGTGTGATGGTCCATGGGGTTGCAAAAGGGTTGGAACCAACTGTGCGACTGAACAACAACAACAAAAGTCATCTCAAAGAACAGGCACGGCTGGCACATCAGTTTTAACTGTGTAAACATACTTCTGGTCACTGCTAAAAGGGCAAGTTTGGGGGGCAGACGGGGTATTGACTCCTATACTTTGGCTCAGTTGATGTCACATGTCCTTTTAATAATTGTGGGAAGGGGTGGGTCTTTTTAGACATGGGGTGGTTTTATAAAGAGTTTTTATTGTAGTTTTTATGGGGTTTTATATTGTAATGTTTTTATATGTTGTACGCCGCCCTGAGTTACCCTGGAGCAAGAGGGCGGGATATTAATCTAAATAAATAAAACCTGGGCATCCAGGCTCAAGGTTGAGTACAGAAGCACACCCAAGCTGTGGACCCGAGTCATTCTCCCCTACCACACCTGTAGGACCCTGAATAGGTTGAGGGTTGGACGTGGCCGACATCAGAAATTTCCGGGCCTGGTAAGTCCCAACCCCCCATTTTGGCCATGCCCCTGTGGTTTTCTGTGCATGCATGGTTTATTTGTGCATATGTACATCAGTGGTTTCCCGATGCCACCACGCCCCTGTGGTTTTCTGAGCATGTGTGGTTTGTTTGTGCATGAGCACATCAGGGTTTCTTGGTGCCGCCAGGCCCCCATCATCTCCGGGCCCGGGACGGGAGTCCTGATGGTCCCCCCTGATGGTGCCCCTAGGGTGGGAGTCCCTAAATGCAAGACCAACATGCTTAAGTTGTGGCTGCTGGTGGACAACAGCACACAGTGGGAATGTGGAGAGACACAGAGTATAGCCCATTTGCTGGTCTGCTAATTGCTGCCAGAGACATGCACTGATGAGGACTTAGGTATGGGCAGTAACAAAGTGAAGAAAGTGGTTTCATTTTGACAGTCCAAGGTTTGATAAGGACACGAAAGAAGAAGAAAAAAATCCTAAGCATGTTCTTTCTGATCAGCATCATGGCAATCTGAGTCATGACAATGGCCATCATGGTGTTTCTCATTCACATTCCAATATAACAACACCCATCTTTTTCCACTCATCCCATCTCTTCCTGGATTTTATGTTTATGTTTATTCAACTTATACCCCGCCCTACTCAACACATGGCCAACTCAGGGCGGCTAACAACATATAAATGACCCCAGGGCAACCAAAGGGGCTTACATATAGAATACAATGTTCAAAATACAATAATAAATACAATGTTTCAAGTAAATACAATAAAGCCCGAGGTCTAGTATTACAAATTACAATATAAGGTAAAACAATCCACAAAATGCAAAGTATCAGCACCACATCAAAATAATGTATCAATAATTACAATAGAATCACAGGGAATGAAAACATCACATAATACCAATGTAAAATAATAATAAATAATAAACCAAATAAAGCACTGTATAAAGTGACCATTATTCTTAGTTCCATTCACATGGTTTGCAGCCTGTTATTATTATATTCAAAGTAAACTAATGAGCATCTGCCTTGGAAGTTTGTTCCCCAGGCTTCTCTAACTCTGCCCAGGGAACAAAAAACTCAAGGAACTACTTTTTTCACTAAAAGCAAAAGCCCCATTTTAATTCATTACATGCCCTGACACACATGAAGCTACTGGTGTCTGATTCATATGCTTTCATACAGAGGCATATTCTTCACAAAGTGGTTTGATGACTTTGTCAGTTCAGCTTAGGGTTGCCATAATTCTCTCCCACCAAACCGGGACAACCATGTGACATCATTGCATTCTTCAAACTGTGCATGTGTCACGCAAACCATAGCTCTAAGACCCCACAGAATCCCCATCCAGGGTGGGCAGACACCATCAGTTTATAAAAAGCTGTAGTCAAGAGGTTGTTTCCAGTGGTGAGCTTCAAAAAATTTTACTACCACACTGTGGGTGTGGTCAGGTGACGGCTGGGCATGGCCATGTGACTGTGTGGGTGATCTAGTCATGCCTGCCACATGACCATGAAAATATCTGCAAAAACAGATAGCACTGGCTCTTTGGCTGTAAATGGAGATGAGCACTGCACCCTAGAGTCGGATATGACTGGCTTTGGAGCAAGGGAGACCTTGACCTTTTCCTTACTGCCCACCATAGCACTAAGAAGAGCTTCACAGGTTAATTAGCATTTTGCCCCCAACATGCTGGAGACTCATTTGACCAACCTCAAAGGGATGGGAAAGGCTGAGTCGTCCTGGATCCTCATCAGGATCGAGCTCACAACTTTCTGGCTTCAGTATAGCAGTTTAAAAACACACACAAGCATCCCTCCTTCACCCATATTCTCCTGTCTGCCACCCCCACCACCCCTTGGGCAGCCGCTAATCCAATTAGTCTTCCTAAAGAAGAACACAACCCACCGATGTCCCAAGCAAACCAGCCGGGTGGATCGGATACACTTCCTCTGACTCCACAACAGAGACTCCCGAGATGAGATGGGAGGGGGGGATCTCCCCCCCCCATTTCATGTGCTTTTAAAAATCAACTACAGTTCCCAGACAGCAAAGCCTTTGGAGCACTTCTTCCTGAGGTGGAAGCAACTCTCTCCCCCCCATTCCTGTCCCAGGTCAGTGGCCAACTTTTGAGCTACCCCCCAGCACAGCGAGCCAAAGCCCCCTCACCCAAAACACTGTCACCCCACCCTGGAGTGCCACCCGAGGCAACGTACCTCTGAAGGGCACTTTGACAGTGCAGTCGCTTATGCCTTGCAGGTCAGAGACCCTCTTCAGGCTCACTGTCAGGGCCATGGCAGGCAGTGGCAGCTGTGGGCAGTAGCCACACCTAGTGGTTGGAGGCGGCCCAGGGAGAGGTTCTATCCTAAACTCAAGCCTCCCACGTGTTCTCCTCTCCTCTTCCGGCTGGGGCTGGCTCACAAAACACCAGGAGCGGAGCGCCCTGATTGGCTCAGAGGGAAGAGAAGGGGCAGAGCCTGGAGAGGAAACGAGGGGGAAGGCCTCAAACTTCAATTTCCAGAAGCCCTTATGATTGGGTATGCTGTCTTGGGCTTCTGGGATTTGAAGTCCAAGAGCAGCTGGAGAGCCAAGGTAGGACACTTTCTGTCCTCCCTCTCTATAAAATTAACCCTTTGTTTCGGTGATTTTTAGATGTTTTTTCTTGAAGCTGCCAGGACTCTTTCAACCCGTGAATATCCTGGGAAATTGAGACATATGGCAACTCTAGTTCAGCTTCAGTCAAATAATCACAGAATGAATTGTAAGGGTCCTATGAGGTCACTGAAACCAACTCCCTGCGCAGTGCAGGAGTCCAAATCAAAGCAAATCTGATAGATGATTGTCCAATTTTCTCTTGAATACCTGCAGTGCTGGAGTGCACATCATCATCTAATTGGTTCTACTGTCGTACTTCTCTTACAATTAAGAAGCTTTTTTCTGATATTCAGCTTATATCTGACTTCCTGTAGTTTCAACCATTTATTACATGTTCTGCACTCTGGGATAATTGCAAGCAGATCCTGTCCCTCCTCTGTATGACAATCTTTCAAGTATTTGAACAGTGCTATTGTATCTCCTCATAGTTTCCTTTTTTTCAAGGATAAATATGCCCAATTCGTTCAGTCTTTCCTCATAGGGCGTGGTTTTTAGTTCCCTGATCATCCTTGTTCCCCTCTGAACGTCTTCTAATTTGTTAGCATCCTTAAAGTGTGGTGTCTGCCTGAAGACTGTGTGTTAATGAGCTTCCTTTCCTTCCAGATCACAGCCTAGACTATCACATAATCCATTGTGCTCAGAAGATAGGTAGCTGTCAACATGAACATCAAACAGACCTGTCAAGTATCCCTTATTGGCCAGGAAAACCCTGTATTTTTACCCCTCTTCCCGCCCCCTCCCGTTTTATTAATTTTCCCATAATATCACATTTTTAAAAAAAATCCCAAAGCTGCAGTTTTTTTCCTGCCACCAGAGGCCGCTGTGGCTTTTCGCTTGTGGAAGGGGAAAGAGAAGGTGGTTTGGGCGGGGCCTTCATCTCTCTACTTCCATTCCTTTGACTCTTCTGTGGGCCCGTGCAAGGGGAGGAGGGAAAGGAAGAAAAGAGCTGCCCGACATGGCTGGCTTTGGGTCAGGGAGGGCCAGCATGGATGCCCCGGCGCTTGCCCCTTCTGGGTAAGTCTTTTTGTTTTGTTTACTTTCCTGTGTGTGTGTGTGTGTGTGTGTGTGTGTGTGTGTGTGTGTAAGTAAGTAAGTAAGTCTCTCTGTCTTTTTGTTTTGCTTACTTTGCTGTGTGTGTGTGTGTGTGTGTGTGAGAGAGAGAGAGAGAGAGAGAGACTCACCTTTATGTGTGTGGGTGTGGAGAGCGATGGTGTGTGTCTTTGTGTGTGTGTTGTGGGTGAGGGGCCAGGGTCCGGACCAGGTTGAACAAAGATGACCACTGAACCCTAGAGTCGAATATGACTGGCTTTCAAGCAAGGGATACCTTTACCTTTACCTTGCTTGAAAGCCACTCATATCTGACTCTAGGGTTCAGTGCTCATCTTTGTTTCAAAGCTGAAGTGCCAGCGCTGTCTGCTTCTGCAGACGTTTCCATGGTCATGTGGCAGGCATGACTACAGGAGTACACGGAATGCTGTTTACCTTCCCATCAAAGTGTTCCCTATTTATCTACTTGCAATTATATAAAGTGGAATGTGAGACATGGTTTGAATGCATTTTGTATGGATTAATCATCACTCAAACAGACAAATTTCAATATAATACAGGTAACATGTCTTCAAAACTGCAAAAATAACAGTGAAAGTACAAATAATGACATCATGAGGTGGTGGTCTGATAAACATAAGGTAAACCCAAGGGAAAGAGACGCCCGAGCATGAAAAAATAAGGCCCTAGATGGGATGAAATAGGCAGAAGAAGATGAGCCACTTCTGTGTGGTGGGATGGAGGCCCTACTAGGTTGGTGGGACTCAAGCTTAAACAAACAGGAAGATGAGGGGAAGGGGCTTGGACTAATCCAGATACCCTATTTGTTTCCCTACATTTTCTTGCTTTTGAACTGCTAGGTTGGCAGGAGCTGGGACAGAGGCAGAAGCTCACTCCATCCTGCAGTACTTGGGTATCGAGCTGCTGACCTGCCACCTTCCAGTCAGCACCTTAGCCACTTGAGCCACTGCAGCTCAGTGGTTAAGAAGCTCGCCTTGTTAGCTGGAAGGCTGACATGACGGTTTGAGCTCGCATCTCTGTCCCAGCTGCTGGCAACCTAGCAGTTCGAAAGCAAGAAATTACAAGTAGATAAATAGAGACCACTTTGGTGGGAAAGGTAACAACATTCTGGTGTCTATTCATGCCTGCCACATATCCACAGAAACATCTACAAACAGGCAGTGCTGGCTCTTTGGCTATAAACAGAAATGAGCATTGAACCCTAGAGTCAGATATGACAGGTCACAGGCAGCATTGGATCTAACAATAGGTTAGACTGACTCTAGGATGCAGTGCTCATCTCCATTTACAGCCAAAGAGCCAGTGCTGTCTGTGTTTGCAGACGTTTTCATGGTCATGTGGCAGGCATGACTATAGCCCAGCAAGTCACATGGCCAGATTTGGCAACACCCACAGATTTGGCTACGCCCACAGAGGGGTGTGCCAAAAATTTCCCTTATTTTTAAATCCCAAACTTGACAAGTATGACTTCAAAACATTTGACCCTCATGATTTATTGTCTGTTTGCTAAAACTGTGGTGATTAAAGCAGCAACCCAATGCAGGCATTAATTCAATGAAGCCATGAATGAGCTGAGTATGATTATAACTGAATAGCATTTCAGATTGTATGAACATGCTAGTTTCCTGCACTCGCACTAGCTGGCATGTGATTAGTTTAATATGCATCTCAGAACTGCTGTAGATCAAGCAATTAAGATAAGAGGAAACAAATATCTTGAGTTTACTGCAATTTAAAGAGTTATAATTCAGCTGAATGTTGATGTACAATGATTTTTGTTTTGCTAATGATGTCAATATTTAGAAGTAGTTCTAAGACGTTTATCACATGAATTAGCTAAGGAAATACATATTATCTCAAAACTGAGAAGATGATTTGGAAGTATATAGGGTTTTTCACAATAATATGCAAACAACATTTGTCCAAGGTCTATCTTTTGGAAGCAAAACTTAGCCAATTATTCTCACCATCAACTATTGCAAATAAGACACACATCTACTGAAGCAGACTTTTAGAGAAGTGAGTTCATGCTACAATATATTTTTGATTGTCAGCCCTAAATACTGTTATGTCCACCCATATTTGACTTGTGTAAAACATTCAAGGTTTGAGTACATTGAGTGCAAAACCTAGGAAATTCTTCCTTTTCTCCTCTCATTCAGCTATAGCTTTAAAATCCCATGTATTTCATAGAATCATAGAATAACTGAGTTGGAAGAGACCTTTTAGGCAATCAGGTCCATTGCAGGAATCCAAATTGGAATTGGACACAGGACTCTACATGTAGATCTGGTGTAACTAGTGCTGAATAGAGTGGGGCTAGTACCTCATGGGTTTTGGAGACTATACTTACAGTAATGCTTCTCACCAGCATTCTCTTCCTCTGTTTTGCCTTGTTGTTCTTCCACCTCCAGTGCCTTCCTTGATTGCTGCAGTTCAATAGTTCTGTCTATATGAACTCTTCATCTTTTCTTATAATCTTAAGTGCCACCACTTGCTTTTCCAGTTCTTTCACTTTTTTGTTCAAGTGTTACCAATTTGCACTTGCTACAGGTGTATGCTGTGATTTTCTCAGGAACAAAGACAAACATTGCACTTACCTTACAGGTCATCACCACCAGATAGTCTTTTCCCTCCATAATCTCTGCATTTAATTATTTCTGTTTAAATCTCAAGATCCCTTTCTTTGTATTCACAGCTGCTAATTAAAACTCTTGGCAGTTGCCAAGCCATTAACAAACAATTTTGGATTACAAGTCCCTTGAGCCTCTCTCCTTTCCTCTAGTCTAGGCCACTCCTATGTGAATATGTTTCCATACAATTTAGGGAAAACTAGGGGGAAATCGATTGAAATCTCAATGATAGTCAGTAGCCTAGTACTGCCTGATCTCTTTAAGAAAGGTCTTCTGCGTGCAGATGATAAAGAGAGTTTACTAAAAAGGTGGGAAGGCAAAACTTTCAGATTTTTTTGGATTACAAGTTCCATTATCCCTGACTACTGGCCATGATGGCCGATAGCAATGCAACTGGAGAGGATCAGTAGTATCACTACTGCCCAACTGTTGACTTGTTACTTTCAATAAAATTATTTTTTCACATACCTTTCCGATCTCTCTATGTACCTTACCAGGAGCTCAGCCTTTCCAGGGCCTAGCTTTTGCACCAGTCCAGTTACAGCACCTGCAGTCTCCAAACATGTACCACACATTATAGGATATCAATAGACTTGTGCAAAGGTTCCTCTACCTCAGGCTATCTGCTGTTGTTGAGTAGCAGGCCATAGTCTCAGAATAATGGAGTGTCTAAACCAGGAGTTCTCAACCTTTTTAAGCCGGGGGCTGAGTCATCCTCCCTCAGACAGCTTCGGGGGCCAGACAGCCATTTTGCCCTTCCTACACCACATGGCACTTCCTGGTGTGGTGGAAGTGGTGGGGGCCACATGAAATCTGGCCCACGGGCAACAGGATGAGAATACCTGGTCTAAACAATATTTGAACAAATCATCCTGCACACTTAGGGTTGCCATATGTCCCAGAAAACAAGGATTGTCCCGGATTCAAGGTCAGAAAAATTGTCCTGGCCAGTTCAAGAAAAATCATGTTAAAGTCCCAGATTTTTAAAACTTACTGATTGTGTATTACAACACACCATTAAATTAAATTTGAACTCTCACCATCAAACGAGTGGTTTCCTGCCACATTGGAGTTGGAATATACCTAACGACAAATCTTAACATCCTTGCCTCACACCACCACCCAATAAGTGTGACCAGTGTGTTTCCTGGAACTGAGGACATTAAGAGTTGACTGCGACGCGACCTCTCAGAAGTACAACAGATCATCTTACAGTAAGAATTAATGATTGCAAATAAATTAATTTATGTATTGATATATTTAATGTGAAAATGTTTTATAGCTGTCATTATGTTTGTTTTTAAAAAGGCTATTTTATAGATAGAGTAACCTGCCCATTTTTGTCAAGTATACTTCTATCCCGGTTTTGTGGGATAGAATTATGGCAACTCTATGCAGACTGATAACTGAATTGAAAGATCAGTGCTGGAAAACTCATAGAAAAACACATTAATGCCATCCTTTTCAAGCAAAATCAACACACACTGTGCCCATATGTAAAATAAAGGACTTTGGACACACACACACACACACACACACACACACACACACACACACACACACACACACACACACACACACACACACACACACACACACACACACACACACACACACACACACACACACACACACACACACACCTAGAGGGAACTATTCAAAAACAGTTTAAAAACAGACTGCAACTTTCAAACCAAGAAAGAAATACCTCAGTATTGCAATGATATAAAGATCCTCCATGGGTGAATAACAAGGGAGTTGGATAGATTGGGAAGGATTTTACTTATTTGATAATTGCTATATTGTGGAAAGAACTTCCTTGGAAGAAGAGAAGTATGGAAGTGAAGAGAGACAACACTATTCAGAGTTAAGTCTGGGAGATACGGTATGTTTATTTCTTCACTGTTGGGGTCTGGTTATTTCCTGTTGTCAGACAACTGATCAGCATTAAATGATTTAAACACTTCATTATGATATCTTGGTTTTGTAGCTACCATACTTAGGAGTCCCAGAGGTTAAAAAAGGACAGGAGATGTAACTCTAGACATCAAGAAAAATGAGTTAGGGTGGACTACAACTGAAGAAACTGTGGCTGAACCCCATTAAACCATGAAGCTCTTACTAGCTCATTCTAGACTAATTTACTGTTTTGAGACACTAATGGTACTGTGGAGACTTAGTAGTTAAGACGCTGAACTTGATGACTGGGAGATCAGCAGGTCAGCAGTTTGAGACCTGAGTACTGCACAATGGAGTGAGCTCCCATCTCTGACTCAGCTCCTGCCAATCTAGCGGTTTGAAAGCAAGAAACTGCAAGCAGATAAATAGGGTGATTGAAACCTATCATAGATTTCTCTATCCTGGAGCAGGACCATAGGTACTCTGAAGCAGCACAAAGGGTTATGTGGGCTTCTGGAAGTGGTATAGATCTCTGTAAGGTAGAGGCCTCGCGCTCACCCCATGGCCGCTCCATCGCCCAGGGAACGAGCGCACCTGTGCCAGCCACCGACGACGCCCCCTCCGAGCCATGCCTGGCTGGAGGGGTGAAAAAGAGCCGCCACCGCAGAGAGGCCTCACGCTACCCCGTGGCCGCTCCATCGCCCAGGGAATAAGCACACCTGCGCCCGCCACCGACGCCGCCCCCTCCAAGCTATGCATGGCTGGAGCGGTAAAAAAGAGCCGCCGCAGCAGCTGCCACAGAGAGGCCTCGCACTCGCCCTGTGGCCGCTCCATCACCCGGGGAATGAGCGCACCTGTGCCCGCCGCCGACCCCTCCGAGCCACGCCTGGCTGAAGGTGTGAAAAAGAGCCACCACCGCCACCGCAGAGAGGCCTCGCGCTTGCCCCATGGCCACTCCATCGCCCGGGGAATGAGTGCACCTGCGCCCGCCACCGACGCCGCCCCCTCCGAGCCATGCCTGGCTGGAGCGGTGAAAAAGAGCCACCGCTGCAGCTGCCACAGAGAGGCCTCGCGCTTACCCCATGGCCGCTCCATCGCCCGGGGAATGAGCGCACCTGTTTCCGCCGCCGACCCCTCGGAGCCACGCCTGGCTGGGGGGTGTAAAAGCCACCGCCGCCACCGCAGAGGCCTCACGCTCGCCCCATGGCTGCTCCATTGCATGGGGAACAAGCGCACCTGCACCGGCCGCCGACGCCACCCCCTCCAAGCCACGCCTGGCTGGAGGGGTGAAATAGAGCCGCCACTGCCGCTGCAGCTGCCGCAGAGAGGCCTCGCGATTGCCCCATGGCCGCTCCATCGCCCGGGGACTGAGTGCACCTGTTTCCGCCGCCGACCTCTCGGAGCCACGCCTGGCTGGGGGGTGAAAAAGAGCCACTGCCGCCACCGCAGAGGCCTCACGCTCGCCCCATGGCTGCTCCATTGCATGGGGAACAAGCGCACCTGCACCCGCCGCCAACGCCACCCCCTCCAAGCCACGCCTGGCTGGAGGGGTGAAAAAGAGCCACCACAGCCGCCACTGCCGCAGCTGCCACTGCCACTGCCACTGCTGCCACTGCTGCAGCCACCGCAGAGAGTCTTCACCCTCACTCCATGGCCGCTCCATCGCCCGGGGAATAAGCACACCTACGCCTGACGCCGATGCCGCCCACTCCAAGCCACGCCTGGCTGGAGGGGTGAGAAAGAGCTGCCGCCGCTGCAGAGAGGACTCGCGCTCTCCCCGTGGCTGCTCCATCGCCCAGGGAATGAGCACACCTGTGCCCGCCACCGACGCCACCCCTTCCGAGCCACACCTGGCTGGAGGGGTGATAAAGCCGCCACTGCTGCAGCCGCCACTGCCACAGCTGCCACTGCTGCAGCCGCCACAGAGAGGCCTCACCCCGTGGCCGCTCCATCGCCCGGGGAATGAGTGCACCTACGCCCGCTGCCACCCACTCTAAGCACGCCTGGCTGGAGGCATGAAAAATAGCCACTGCCTTGCTCTCGCCCCGTGGCTGCTCCATCGGCCGGGGAACGAGCGCACCTGCGCCCGCTGCCAACGCCACCCCTCCAAGCCACGCCTGGCTGGAGGGGTGAAAAAGAGCTGCTGCCGCCACCGCTGCCACCGCAGAGAGGCCTCACGCTTGCCCCGTGGCTGCTCCATTGCCCGGGAGACCAAAGTCACCCCGTAGACCTTTGTCTTACAGCCTCTCTGGGCCTCGTTCTCCACGGGGCGAGTGACAGGTGGGAATCACTGACACAGCTGCTCTCATGGTTGTTGAACCATGGAGGGAGGAAGTCTCGGGTGGTGGTTTGAGTGGCCCTGCCAACATCGCCATGGCCGCCCTCAGCCCCGGCGTGGCATCGGAGCCTGCAGGGCAGGAGGGGCGGGAGCCAGAACTTGGGTCAGCTCGGCGGGCCAGACACTTTAAGAACTGGTGCCGGCCCCTCCAATGCCTTCGCTCCTGCTCCCCTTTCGGCAGGATGGCCGAGAGGGAGGACGACTTGGGCGGCGGCTCAAGCGGCTGCACCAACATTACTGTGGCTGCCCTCAGGCCCAGCACGGCCTTGGAGCCTACGGGGCAGGAGGGGCGGGAGCCAGAACGTGGGTCAGCTGGGCGGAAGGTTAAGCTGGTTTTCCCCACACAGGATTTCTATTGAGTCTGCTGTCTTCAACATGGGGAGTGGACAGCCATCTGGAGCCAGATGTGAGGATCCTGGGGCCCACATTTCAGTAGTGATGGGCAAGGGGTGATATAGCGGGAGCGGTGGAGCAGGCTGCACACGGGGAACGAGGGACCGATGCTTGTTACCTGTCCCTTGTTCTAGCTCCTCCGCTCAATCTCTGGGTCTTGGACAGCAGGTTCGGAGTGACTCCTACCTTAAGCTGTTGTTGCTGAATGCTAGGTCGTTCTGCAACAAAGCACCCCTTCTTTGTGATTCGATCGTGGGGGAGCAGGCCGACCTGGCATGTATTACCGAGACCTGGCTGACACCTGAGGATGGTGTTCCTATATCAGAAATGTGTCCAGCCGGGTTCGGAGTATGGCATCAGCCTAGGAGTATGGGGAAGGGCGGTAGCATCGCGATTGTAGCCCGGGAATCTCTGGGTGTTACCAGGGCCACCGCTCCACAGGTTGCAGGGTTGTGAGCTGGTGCTGCTTCAGTTGGGCCCCAGGAGTCAGTTGGGAATCCTACTTCTGTACCTGCCCCCTTGCAGAGTTGCAGATTCCCTGCATGACCTGCTTGTGGCGATTGCAGCGTTGGAGCTCCCGGGGCTTATGGTCTTGGGGACTTCAATTTGCCATTGCTGGGGCTGGCTTCTTGGGCGGCTCAGGAGTTCATGGCTTCCATGGCATCTATGGGCCTGACTCAAGTAATTGGGGGTCCCATCAGGAGTAGCGGCCGCTCCCCTGACTTAGTTTTCCTGTCGGAGTGGTGGCTGAGTGATCTGATATTACATCATATACAGATAACACCAGTGCCATGGTCAGATCACTATCTGGTCTCTCTTGATTTTCGGGGAGCGACGTCTCACCGTAGGGAGGCTGGACCCATTAAATTGGTCTGACTCCGGCGACTTATGGACTCTGAGAGATTTCAGATGGAGCTGGGGCTTTTTCCTCCAGACAGGCTGCACAATTTTCTTTTCTGACGGGTCGGACTCAGTCGGTGTCTTTAGAGAGTGGGTTGTCCAGCCCTAGGTTGCTTCCATGTGGGGTGCCTCAGGGCTCAGTACTCTCACCTCTATTGTTTAATATCTACATGAAACCGCTGGGAGAGATCATTCGTTCCCATGGGGTGAGGTATCATCAGTATGCAGATGATACCCAGCTGTACATCTCAGCTTGTGGGGACCCGAGTGATGCAGTCAAAGTCCTGACCAGGTGTCTGGAGGCTGTTTGGGTTTGGATGGGGGACAACGGGCTTCAGCTGAATCCTGGCAAGACTGAGTGGCTTTGGGTGCGGGGTCCCATGTTATCCCAGAAGTTACCATCTTTGGTCGTGGCTGGAACATCTTTGCCACAGTCAGATCCGGTGTGCAGTCTGGGGGTCCTCCTGGACTCACAGCTATTGCTCGAAGAGCAGGTGGCAGCTGTGGCTAGGAGGGCCTTTGCACAGCTTCACGTTATTTGCCAATTGCGCCCGCTCCTGGACCGGGACTCCTTGCTCATGGTCACTCACACTCTGGTCACCTCCAGATTGGATTATTGTAATGCACTCTACATGGGGCTGCCCTTGGTGACCATTCGGAAGCTTCAGCTGGTCAAGAATGCGGCTGCCCGGGTTGTGATGGGGTACAGGCATCATACTCGGGCCTCACCACTTCTCCGGGAGTTGCACTGGTTGCTGGTGTGCCTCCGGGTGCAATTCAAGGTGCTGGTTTTGACCTTTAAAGCCCTTTATGGCATTGGACCAGGCTACTTAAGAGACCGTGTCGCCACAAGGAATTTAGCCCATCCTATTAGGGCAGACAGGAGGGGCTCACTGGTGGTCCCATCAGTGAAAGAAGTACATCTTACTGGGACCAGGAAAAGAGCCTTTTCCGTGTCTGCCCCAGCCCTGTGGAACCTCTTACAACCTGAGTTGCGGCTCCAGATGGAACTACTCCCCTTTAGGAAGATGCTGAAGACATGGCTCTTCTAGCAGGTTTGGGGCATGCCCGGTGGCTGATTTAGCCTATGTGGTGGGCTGTTCCCTGGCTTGGTTATTCTGTTTTAATGGGGGTAGGGTGGGGGTGGGTTGTTTGTTAATAATGATATGTTTGTGTTTTTAATGTTGGTTTTAATTGGGGTTGTTAGACCTGTTTTAATTATTGTTGCTTTATTGTTTTTATTGTAATTTTTATTATGTTGTTAGCCGCCCTGAGTGGTGTACCCTCCAGGAGGGCGGGATATAAATGCGCAGAAATAAATAAAATAAATAAATAAAATAAGTCCTTTGACAGTGGGGTAATGTGGGGATTTTATCCTTACAATATGTATTGTGCATTGTACACATTAGTGTACACCTTGAGTCTAGGTCTGTGAAAATTAATAGTTGGATGTGAGTTGTTTTCATCTTTTTTATTAATTAGCAAAAATCTCCTCTACATGTGGCATTTATTAGTATTTTAATTTAAGAACAGACCACAGGTTTTGTTTTGTTTTGTTTTTGCCCTCAGACATGTTTTGCACAGACTTTGATGGAGGGGGAGAATGCTTCTTGTTTTGCCCTCATTCCTTGTTCAGGTGTTGTGTTACCTAAACTAATAAGAATGAAGATCTATTCATCAAATCTCTAAACATATTAATGAGTAGCCACAAAGGCAATATATCACTGAATACAGTTGCTGTGTAGAAAGCTATTTCTCTCTACCATTATGTATGGGCTTCTTTTGTGGCCATTTTGGAGGAAGGAAAGACTGTATTATACGGATTACTGATCTTATGTTCTGATACCATCAAATTTCATTTCTTCTTCCTCACCACATAATTTGAAACCTGGCATATCTTTCTTGTTTATTTAACGTAAAAAAGACTCCTTGAATTGTAGAATGAAGAAGCTTGTTGAATCTGTTAAGCAAAACCAACCAACCAACCAATCAATCTTTATTATGGTCCAAGTCCAGCATAGACCAGCAAAGGGAACAGAAGTTAAAATGGGGATACTTAAAAATGTCAGGAGACAAAGGTTAAAATGCTCGAAAGCCAGTTGTATCCAACTCTAGGGTTCAGTGCTCATCTCTGTTTCATTGCCGAAAAGCCAGCGCTGTCTGTTTCTGCAGACATTTCCATGGTCATGTGGCAGGCATGACTAGACACTGGAGTGCATGGAACACTGTTTACCTTCCCACCAAAGTGGTCCCCATTTATCTACTTGCAATTTCTTGCTTTCGAACTGCTAGGTTGGCAGAAGCAGGGACAAAGATGGGAGCTCCTTCCATCCTGCAGTATTCGGGTATCGAACTGTTCACCTGCCGCCTTCCAGTTAGTGTCTTAGCCACTTGAGCCACTGCAGTCCATAAATCAATGTTACAGCCATTACTAAGCCTATGCTGCAGTGCTAGTAGTTTAATTGGCTAGAGGTTCTGCCAGGATTGTTCTTCTGATCTTGCATGCTGTGGTGCAGAATCTGGCAGTGCTGTGGGTGAAGGTGGGCCTTTAATGAGATAGCAACCAGTGGGTGCTAAACAAAAATAATATCTTTCTTACTAGATCATACACATGAAAAAAGTTTGCCTTTACAAGATTTCACAATCTGGCAGGATATACAGCAAAACCACGACTTACATATGCCTCGATTGCATAAAGTTCGATTTACATAATTATTTCGTGCTAAAACCATGTCCCGATTTACACGATGTCCTATGGGTTTGCTTTGAGTTACGTAAAAATTCATTTCCCAATGGGTTTGCTTCGATTTACGTAAAAATTTCATTTTTCCTATGGGTTTGCTTCGAGTTACGTAAAAAAACCGATTTAAGCAAAAGCCTATAGAATGGATTTTTTTCGTAAATTTTACTGTACTAGCAGCCCCTCAGATCTATCTGATCAGGCAAGGAACTAAGGAATATTTTAGAAATGTGTGTCAAGAACTACATGACAATGCTAAAGGGAATTTTTTATCTGAAATACATTTTTGATGGATAGATGTCATTTCACATTTTCATTCAGACAATCCATATATAGACATGTATGCAACTAAATAAACTCCTTTCCACATATATTTCCTAGATCACTGAAATTAGCCAAAATCTGCTTGCTTATTCACGCTTGAGGAAGGCAAACAGCATAAATAGAAACAACAGATCCCAACTTGAATTTCTGTGCATGTTTACAGGTTGGCTAAAAATCCATTTGTTCATTGCAGGCTGAACTATTTGCCTTTCAGAGGCATAAATACAGACATATATATTTTGACCATTAGACTTTTAATTATATGTTTCAAAATAACCACAGTTTACTACTGCATCTAAACTCTAAATAGTAATTAATTTAAACAATGATTAACAAGTTAACATTTTGAAACATGTTTGGAAATTTCTTCTTTCAATGCCCACAGTTAAGACTAACCACCAGTTATTTGGTTTTGAAAAAGGCATGTAATGAATATCTACTATATTCTTCATTATCAGTTAAGCAGTCTTCTCTCAGTAAAGCATGTTGATAAACAGCTGTCACTCCTTGTGCAGTTCGATATGTCTAGCTAAGATGTGTGATAAGTAATAGCATGCTGTCTTGTCACTATCTCCGTAATTTGTACAGAGTATGTCTACTTAAAACTAAAAATCCAGACAGAAACCCAACATGCATCATCATTCTGTGCAATCTCTGATCTACTATATTATTTGCAAGCATTATTTAAGCAACACATTAACACATTATTTTATCATTCTCTTCTCACATTGAGAGCAACTTGAAATATATGGATTAATAGGAGTTGGCAAAAAACACACCAAAAGAAATATGGTAGTTGGTGTCTACCAGTAACCACTCAATTAAGAAGATGTTGATGAAATGTTTGAAAAACAAATCACAGAAATTGTAAAAATGCATGACAGTAATAATGGGAGATTTAAATTATCCTGAAATCTGTTGGGAGATGACAAGGCTACAAAGGAAGAGTACAGACAAGTAGCAAACAATTGCAGGGATTGTGTTAGAAAAGCAAAAGCTGAGAATGAGCTGAGGTTAGCAAGATATGCTAAAAGCAGCAAAAAAACATTCTGTAGATACATGCCTACCAAAAGACAGAGAAAAGAAACAGTGGTTCAGCAACTCAATAGGAATTGGTAAATGATAACAGATGACAAAAAAAGGCAGAAGTGTTCAATTCCTATTTCAGCTCTGTCTTTTCCCAAAAGTTAGTATATGACCCTCCAAGCAAATGTGAAGTACAAATGGATGGGACTGGATGGCATCTTGAGACTGATAAACAAATAGTCAAGAAATATGTATTGCATTGAATGAGTTCAGATCCCCAAGGCCAGATGAACTGCATCTAAAGATATTGAAGGAACTGTTTGAAGAGATCTCAGAACCACTATACTTTATATCAATTCCTTGAACTCATGGGGGATGGGTGAAGTACCAGATGAATGGAGGAGGGCTAACATTGTCCCTGTCTTTAAAAAGGGAGAAAAGGAGGAACCAGGGAACTACAGACCTGACATCAGTCCTGAGGGAAATTTTGGAACAGACCACTGCAAGGAGATCAAATCAGTCAATCCTAAAGGAAATCAACCCTGACTACACCTTAGAAGGACAAATACTGAAGCTGAAGCTCAAGTACTTTGGCAACCAAATGAGAAGTAAAGACTCACTTGAGAAGGCCCTGATGCTAGGATAGATCGAAAGCAAAAGGAGAAGGAGCAGCAGAGGATGAGGTGGATAGATGGTATCACTGATGCAGTGGGCGTACATCTGGGCAGACTACGGAGGATGGCAGATGACAGAGGAGCCTGGCATGCTATGGTCCCTGGGGTTGCAAAGGGCCGTACTCAACTGAACAAACACAGAATTGTAATCAGAAGGTGCAAATAAATGGCTTCTTCTCAAACTGGGACTCCTCCCAGTTTGAGAAGAAGCCATTTATTAGCACTTTCTGAGTACAGTGGATTACCACAAGGCTCAATCCTGGGGCTACTGCTCTTCAACATTTATTTAACAACTTGGATGAGGGAGTGCAAGGAATACTTATCAAATCTGTGGATGACACAAAATTGAGTGGAATAGTTAATACACTTGAAGACAGTAACAAATTTCAATAATATCTTTATAGACTTAATAACTGCACTTTTGAAGGATATCCCCCCAAAAAAACTGAAAAAAGTTCAAAGAGGGATTAAGGGACTGAAAACCAATCTTTACCTATAAGGAGGGATGTTAACCGTTGGTGTCCGGCATACACGCCCGCACCCATCCCTACTATCCCATACCGAGCTTCCCGCACTTACCTTAACACCGTCCGAGCATCGCTGCAAGGGTCCACCAGGTGTGAGTGGGGCAACCACCCCACAAATGCAAACAAAAAATAAAAACTACAAGGCCCAGCATCCTCTGTGCTGCGCCACCCCTCAGCCTATGAGGCTGAAGGGTGCAAACGCGGAGGAGGCAGGGCAGCTGGCACGCTGGCTTAAAAAAAACTGTGCCAGGGAGGAAACACCCAGCTGGCAAAAGGTAAGTGCTGTGGAGGTTAGGGATGGGGAAAGGCATGGCCCTGGTAACTACGTCGCCCAACCACCCCACCACCTTGCCCCCCAACTCCCTAACCTCCCCACACTTACCTTTTGCTGGCTGGGTGTTTTCCCCACGGCACAGCATTCTGTGTTGGGAGGTGCACTGGCCTTTTCTTTCATCCCTGCGGGTGTTGAGACCTCCACCTTCCAACACAGAAGGCCGCACCGGGGGGGGGGGGGGAGACCCAGCCTGCAAAAGGTAAGTGTGATGGGGGTTAGGGAGTTGGGGGGGGGAGGCACGGCCCTGGTAACTACACTGCACAACCACCCCACCACCATGCCCTCCTAACCCCCACCACACTTACCTTTTGCCAGCTGGCCCTTTCCCCCTGGCACGGCCTTCTTTTTTATATATATAAATTTTATTTTACGGAAATAACATATACAATCAAAAGGAAAAGAAGACTCACCCATAATTATAACCTAAATAACTTATTACTTCAATCTTCCAATACCCATAGATACAAATATATAAATAGATATGCCTGTAAACATCAGCACTTATATACAGATATTTGTATTAACTTTCACAAAATATTTAATTAAAATTGACAAACCCCAAAGAAGAGGGGAAAAAACCCCGTGTTTCCATTGGAGAGATCAGCCGGGACTCCTGGTTCAATATACTATAGTTCTTTTTCCCAAAAAGCGAACGTGTCTGGTCTAGGTTTTACCCCTTTTTTTCTATTAAAGTATAATCAACAAAAAAATTCCATATATACCAAAAAGGTATTTTCACTTTTAACCCTCTTCTTTGTCATAATTGCATAGTTAATTTTTCATTAAGAGCCAATTGCCACACTTCTGCATACCATCACATCTTACTAATATTTTTCCCGCTTTTCCACTCTTTAGCAATCACTTGTCTTGCAACCATCAATAAGGTTAGCAATAATTCCTTTCTACCCTCTTCCAAATTTAATTGATCTGTTTTCCCCAGTATTGCAAGTTTAGGATCTAATATGATTGTTGTACCCAATATCTTATTTATTTCTTCTTCTATTATTTTCCAAAAGCACCTTATCCTTTCACATGTCCACCACATATGTGTATATGTTCCCTTTGCTTTATTACACCTCCAACATAAATCAGATACACTGCTATACATTAGGTGAAGTTTAGCCGGAGTAAGGTACCATCTCCATAGTAATTTACAATTATGTTCTTTTTCTTTGATTGACATTGATTTCATAATTCTGTGACTCCATTTCCCCCCCCCCCAATTTATATCTTGGATCGTAATTCCCAAATCCTCCTCCCAAGGTTTTTAAAGTGTTTGTTGGGCTTCCTCACCGGGGGATAACAAATAATATATTCTACCAACTATACCCTTTAATTTCCTTTTTCCTTGTCTTACTTCCAAAAGCAGTTCTTCGAAAGGAGTCCTAAAATGTAAATTATTGGCCCGCTTACATCTATCCCAAGCTTCTATCTGCCTTACTTGTAACCAGGTATAATTTACTTTGGCATATATGTCATTCCTATCATGGAAGTCGATACAATTCTTCATCCAATCTGTAAATAATAGGGATTTACTTTGTTTCAAAATATCCTTTGTTTCCAATGTTAACTCTAGCGGGCAATCTTGAAAGTCCAAAATTTCTAATGTAGGAGAATAATTTAGGGCCAAATTTTTCTTTAATCCCTTCCAAATTGTAAATACGTTTTTAAAATTAAAATTTATAAATTTTATCTTGTTTTTAGGTAGACCCAAAAATAACTCCCCCTTTAATTTTCTAAATTCTATTTAGTGTGTTTCTATTCCTTTTCACAACAATGGCTGAGTAATGTTATTATTTTCTTCAGTGTAAAAGCTTGATAATATCTTTTAACATTAGGAATATTTAACTCTCCTGCTTTATTCTTAATATACCACAACCCTTTACTAATTCTCAGCTTTTTCCCACCATTACAAAATTCATTGATCATCTTTTGCCAAGCTTTAAGTTTGATTTCCTTTATTTTAATTGGGAGATTCTCTAATAAAAAAATAAATTTAGACATAATTTTCATTTTACATAAATTGATTCTCCCAAACTACGATAACTTTAATGATTTTAGATGTGCTTTAATTCATTTTTCAATTTATTGAAATTGATCCTATATAGGTCTTTAACCTCCTCAGTCACTTTTATCCCTAAATACCTCAATTGATCTTTAACTTTAAATCCATATTTTTCCATAATTATACCTTTTTCCTCAACCGATAAATTCCACATCATAGCTTCTGTTTTACCCCAGTTGATCTTTAAACCTGTCACTTCCTCAAAAGTATTTAGATGTTGTTGGACTTTGCTTATACAGTGATACCTCATACAACATCCAAACTTGGTTCCACAAGTTTGGACTTTATACGGATTTGGACTTTGTATAAGGCATACAAAATCCTAGCCGCGATGTCTCATACAACGTCCCAAACCTTGCCACGATGCCTCTTACAATGTCGTTTCCATAGGATACATTGTACTGTAACAGCACAGACTTCAGGGCAAAATCAAGGAAACAGACAGGAAACTGACAGAACTTTAAGAAATCATTGTCTAAAGGCTAAATACATTACAAAAACATGTCAAACAACCCTGATTTTAGGGGACAAACCATACAACAAGTTTTTACCTTTTGAAAACTTTATAAAGTGCAGGTTTAAAAGTTAACATGTCCCATCATGCAGCACAGTGTTAATCATCCAAACAGCAGCAAACACCAAACAATTGTCCACCCCACCCAAAAATTGCCCTCCCCCATCCACCTCCCCACCCCAAGCCAATCGGAAACAGAAAACCTCATTTACCTACTTTTCCCCTGTGCCAAAGAATGGTCCAAGAACCTGAAGAATGCTGCAAAAATCTCAGGAATGCTTCCGAAAATTCTGACGGAAAAATTCAAAAATATCCAAAATCGCGCTCAAAACCACTGCTCAACACTCTTCGCCTCATGCAAAACCCACAAGAGCAATGCACACATGTGTCCTGCCTTTTATACTGCCCAGGCACAATGCAACCTGGGGGAAACCCCAATGCCTCATACAAAGTCACAGTGACTTAGTATGAGGTAACTTTTTTCAAGGAATTAGGCAATGTTGTATGAATTCGATGTTGTACGAAGCGGACTTTGTATGAGGTATTACTGTATTCTGAATAGGGTCTTTTATTACTAAAAAGGTGTCGTCTGCAAATAGACTGATTTTTTGTTTGTTTATTCCTACTAAACCTGTATCTTGTCTTATATCTGTGCCTAATAACTCCATAGCAAGTATAAATAAAGATGGGGAAAGTGGGCATCCTTGTCTTGTTCCTGCATTTATATTAACTTCCTTACTCAACTTATTATTTGTTTTCATTTTTGTCACTGTGTCCTTATATAATTGTCCAAATATATGTCTGAATTTGGGGCCAAATGGTAACTTATAACATATTTCTTTAATAGTAATCCATTGAATGGAGTCAAAAGCTTTGTATATATCTAATGCTAATATGCAGACTTTATGCTTCTGCTTTTTTAACATATCAATAATATTAATTAATCTACTTATCAACCTTTCCATCTACCTATCCTTGGTAAAGCCAACTTGATCTTCTCCTATATATAAATTTTATAAATTTATTTAGATGGTTGTTCATTAAAGATGTGAATATTTTTGCATCGTGGTTTAAAAGCGAGATAGGGTGATAGGCGTCGATCTTTTCCTTGTCTTTATCTGGTTTAGGTATTAGCATTGTAATTGATCTGCTCCAGGATTTAGGTATATCTCCTCCTTCTAAAATATAATTTTATAATATTTTTAATTTAGGAATAATTACCTCCTGACATTCCTTATATATTTCTGGTGGAAAATCATCCTCTCCTGGAGCTTTGTCATTTTTTAAATTTTTAATTACATCTGCAATTTCTTTTTTCTCTATCTCCTGCTCCATGTAATCAACTGAGTACTTTGATTCTCATCTAAATATGATCTCAATTTTGATATGTCGACCGGTTTTTCCTTATATAATTCCGCATAAAAGTCTTCCGCTATCTCAAGTTTATCTAATGTTCTATATTGTCTTGTACCATTCTTATCTATCAAGGCCTCAATTTGTCTCTTACTCTTTTTATATTTTGCCATTTTCGCCAAGTTCCTCATATCCTTATTATTAAATTCAAAGTCGTGTCTTTTTAGATAGACCCGATCTTTCCTTGCCTTGTCTGTTTCTAAGCTCATAACCTCCTTTCTTAACACATGTAATTTATTCCATATCACCTCGTTATTCAATGCGGCATGCTTTCTTTCAAGCTCTTTTAATTCTTGCTCCATTTTAACTACCTTTTTGTTTATTTCTCTATCATTAATAACCTTTTCCTGTATACAATCGCCTCTCAAAACTGCTTTCATAGCATCCCATAAAATGGGTGGAGCTACTTCACCTGTATCGTTAATTTCCCATTTTTCTTGCCAATTGTCCATCAATCTTTTCTTTATAATATTGTTGATAAGGAGTTTAGCATCTAATCTCCATGTATTACTTGAAGTTGAATCTTTCCTTAAATTTACATCTAAATTAATCATCGTGTGGTCTGATAGTTTAAACATTCCTATTTTAAAATCTTCTAAATTTTGTAATAAATTTTCCGAAACTAAAAAATAATCAATACGAGAGTATGACTTAAACATTGCAGAATAGATTGTAAACACTTTTTCTTTTCCTTTTAGTGTTCTCCAGGCATCTTTGACCCCCCAACTTCCCCATCCACTTATCTAGAATATTTTGTTGCCCTTTTCTATATCTAGAAGGCTTCAAAACATCGGACATTGATCTTGTTAAATTAAAATCACCCCTTATTATCAGATTAATCGATCTTTCCTTCTTTATAATTGGTAGAATTTTATCTTTAAAAAGTCCCTGATCTTTATTGGGTGCATATATATTCACCAAGGTATATTCCTCATCTTCAATTTTTTCCTTAATTAACTGGAATCTACCCTCCTTATCACTCACACTTTTAGACATTATGAAGCCTAATTTGAATGAGAACAGAGTGGCAACTCCTCTCGAATTTGTTGAACGTAAACATTTTTCATAAATGTTGACTCCCCTTACATATAAATTATTTTTATTTTCAAATTTTTTATGCGTCTTTTGCAAAAATATAATGTCTGCTCTCTCTCTTTCCAAGACCCCTTCTATTCTCTTCCTCTTAATTTGGTTCTCTAAGCCCTTCACGTTCCATGATATAATTTTTTAACTTTCTTGACATATATGTAACTTGACCAGAATATCCTCATTGCTGTTTCCCCTAAGGTAGAACAGAAAAAGTGGGAGAAAAAGAAAACATTAATGTAAAATACAAAAACCCCTTTCCCTCCTCCAAAGACATATGATATACACAAGCCAAAAAAGGAAAAGGAAAAAAAGGGAAAAATATTTTTCAAAATAATTTCCTAACCTCCCCATTTTCCTAAAAACGTAACCTTTGAAAACAAAGAGGGGAGGGGGGTGTGGGCGGCGAATCAAACTTATGGGATAAATCCATTACTTTATTTACAATAATTATTCAATAATTATGACATATTTATCCCGTTATTTATTTCTTATTCACTGTCTCCCTCTACTCCTGCAGTTTCTTCTTCCTCTCCTTCTGTCCCTGTAGAAGCTACACCTGCATTGGTCAGAGTATCCTTTAATTGCTTCCATTCATCCGAACCTTTTTTCTATGATTTGCTGTTCCTAACGCATTCAAACCATCAGAATCCTCTCTGATCCAAAAAGTTTTCCCTTGGACTACAAAAGTTAATTGCATGTATTGTCTCCAAAAGATATTGTATATATTTTTCCCGCAGCTTTTTCGTAATCGGCTTTATTTGCAATCGCCAAGTACGTTCTTCCAGGGAAATATCTTTATAGATCTCTAATTTGGCTCCCTCCATTTCTAATGTTTCCGAACCTAGAGAATTAACATATTTCTATAATCTTAGTTTAAGACACAAATTATTAAATTTTAATAAAACATTTCTTGATTTTACCCAATCTCTTTTTTGGCCTAATCTATATAAGCTTTCTATTTCTTCTGGTCCCGTCTCATCTCCCAATTTAAGCCCATTAATCCAATTCACCATCCTTTGCCTCAAATCCAATCCACCATCCTTTGCCTCAAATTGAGTTTCTTTCTGGAACATTCCTAATTATCACATTATTCTTTCTGGCCTGATTCTCCAACCTTTCTAAACTTCTATCATATTGTTTTTGTCCATTTTCCTTAGTTTGAACCTGGTCTTTTACCTCTTTTAATTCATGTTTCATTTCCCAAATCTCCTTCCCAATTGCGTTAATACCCTCCTTCAATTCATCTATTTCCTTTAGCAGACTGGAGCATTCCTTTTTTGTATTTTTAAATGCCTGAGCAATACTTTCTTTAACTTCTTTTTGAAATTTTTGATTGTCTTTTATTCGCTGGACTTCCAGTGCCTGGATCTTAGCTTGTAAATCTTCTTCAAGTTTATCAAACCTTGCTTCCAAATTGCCCTTTAAATCAGTCAAATCTGGGCTTGGACCCCTATCACTAAATAACTCTTCCTCCACTCCCTTAACCTTCCCTTTATCCATTCCTTTCTTTTTTGTAGCCATCTGGATTACCGTTCCTTCTACTCCAGACACTTCTTGTCTAATCTCTCCTTCCTGCACTTTGTATCCATCTTTGTCCTCTATTTCCTCTTGTAGCTTAAGTCTCAACTTTCTTTCTTCTACTTCTTTCCTCAAAAATTCTAATTCCTGAATCTGTTTAATCTCTTCTTGTAACAATTTTCTCCTTCTCTTTTCCTGATCTTTTTTCTCTAATCAACCTATTTCAGCCCAACTCACTTCTCGTTTAGCACTATAAAATTCTTTACTCATTAATAGTATAATCTTATATAATCTGATATTATGATATTCAAGAATATAATTAAATTCAAGACTGAGGACTTATTAATTAGGTAGAGACAATGTAGAAAAAAGCTAGTAAAATTTTTTTGTGCAGAAAACAATCCCAGAATTAACGGTTTTAAAGACAATTAATATTGCTATAATAAGTTTTGAATACAATTTCAAATCCTTATCCCATTCTCCCTCACTCAAATCCAGGAAATATGTAAGTAATATAAATGGGGATAATTTGTAACTGTATCACCAGTGTAGCAGAGATCCTAAACTTTGTAACCTTATACTTTATACTTTATATCTCTTTTATAAATCACCATCTCTATTACAATGTCTTATCTAAACTACTGTTTTAAGTTTTCAATAAAGTACAATTTTGTTTCAACAGCTGTTCAGCGCAATTATTGTTCTGGTATTCTGATATTTCTTAGATGACTTGCTCCACTACTTACTAGTAAACCCAATAAATGTTGAAGTTTAAATGTTCTTATAGTTTCATAATCTGCCAATCTACCAGTCCTAGCCAGGAAGCTACACAGAAGAAAAAGGAATCCCCACGTCTCTATGTCTCAATGTCCTTTTAGCTCCTTAATTTAAGTCCCAGAAAAGAATATTTTGTTGCAACTTGTATAGTCCCTACGCTTCGTTGCTCTTTGCTGTTGCCACAATCATCAAAAAAGAAAGTCTCTCCATAACAATCCTTTCATGAAAATCCGCTGGTTCCCACGTCTCTTCACTCTCTCCTTACTTTCAAGCCACTCAGTCCTCGGAACTTCCTCCTTCTTCCGTGTTTCACTCCTGACTCGCCATTTTTATCCACTTAAATGCTCAAACACAATGTTATACTGAGTATAAGTAAAGAAAGGGGGGAAGACACTTTACAAATTGTATCCAGTCACACAATTCTTTCTCTTTTACTTTCAATAATGTCCTTCCTTGCTTGTTTGTCTCTTTTGCGGTTTTTTCTTCAACTTAAATTGTATAAGAGGCGGCCACGCTGGAGCAACGCTGACGGCGCCCTGGACTCTGGCAGCTGGCGGGAGAGCCCCAACACCGGCGTCCCGGACAGCCCCGCCTCCCTCCGCCCCTCTCCTCGGCGGGGGTATAAGAGGCGGCCACGCTGGAGCAACGCCGATGGCGCCCTGGACTCTGGCAGCTGCTCTACGGCTTTAAGACTCTGCTGCTCTTGCTACGTTCTCGGACCCCCACCCTTGGTGAGAGCATGGGTGGAGAGAGAGACTGGTGAAAGACTGGCCCCCAGTTGTGGAGCGACCATTGCGGCTTTACTATCATGCCGCTGATGGAGCCGCTGGATTTGTCACTTCCCCGCCCGTGGTGAGAGCGGGGGCGGGGAGAGAGAGTGTCAGATGGACATGGAGACAGGCTGATGTTACTGCAGCTCAAGACATTGTGCAGGGGCGCCAACGGGGATGTGAGTTGTGCTCCATCACCTGGGGATGTTGTTAATATTGAATATTTTTTGATGCTATGTAATTATGTATTATTTGATATACTGATACTATGTTTTTTGTTTTATTGTTATACTGTATTATAACAATAATACTGTATTATTGTTGATTATTGGTGTAATTATATTTGTGTTACTGTATTTATATATGTTGTAAGCCGCTTTGAGTGGCACTTGTGCTAGGAAAGCGGGGTAGAAATAAAACTTATTATTATTATTATTATTATTAAATTGCCTTCTCCCTTCTTTTCTTTCCAGTTCTTATAACTTATAACTCTTATATCAACAAACAGCTCCAATTCTTGTCTTCCTTGAAAAGTTGTTTGCTCCACTTCCCAGCGAAATCAACCCAGAGACACCCCCAGACAGATTTCAGCCATGGAAATCTGCAGAGTCCAATAGTAAAGTTTATAGAAGCTGTGTAACAAGAGCCAAAGAGCCGAGATTCCTATCTTACTGACTCCGGGACCAAAAACTAAAGGCAAACAAGGAATTTCTTCCGACTATAACACATTTTGAATCCAGCGGATCACCTCCTCGTTACCTCGGTGTTTCAACAAGTCTGTAGTGGAGCCGTGGTGGAGCCACTACAACTAACCGCTGCAACTCGCTGGATTCCGCGGCTTATCTTAGTCCCTGTTTGTCTCAACAAACACTCAAAAGAAAATATTCAAAAAGCAAAAGTTCACAGAGAATTCTTCTCTGGGATTTCAGAAGATATTTTCAATCCATTTTTGAGACTTTAAAACACCTTTTTTTAATGCCTTTTTTCCCACCTTACATTGCTCGTCTTTCAGAACCAAAGGAAAAATCTGCCGTTTAGTCCGCCATGATACTACGCCCCCCGGTACAGCCTTCTGGGTGTTGACACCAAGGATTGGGGGAGGAGGGAGATCCCCTCCCCCCAACTTCCACAAGATTTTGTGTGTGTGTGTGTGGTCTCCGAGGCTTCCGGAGGGGAGGAGGGGGAGCCCCTCCTCTCCCCGCTGAGCTATGGCATGTGTGTGTGTGATTGTGTTGTGTGTGTGGTTGTGTTGTGTTGTATGTGTGTAATGAGTGTGTGTTTGGTTGTGTTGTGTGTGAGCATGGTTGTGTGTGTGGTTGTGGTGTGTGTGTGTGTGTATTGAGTGTGTGTGTGTATTGTGTGTGTACTTGTGTTGTGTGTGTGTGTAACTACTACCACCAAAAAAAACACACACACATACACACAAAAAGCCCAGCAGTGCCGGGAAAAAATATGCTGTACCTTATGAGGAGAGACTGAAGGAACTGAGCATATTTGTCCTTGAAGAAAGGAGACAGAGCGAGGATATAGCACTTTTCAAATACTTGAAAGACAGTCATAAAGAGGAGTGACAGGTTCTCTTCTTGATCATCCTAGTGTGCAGGATGCATAATTATGGGCTGCATCTATAGGAAGCCAGATATTGGCTGAATATCAGGAAAAACAACTATAAGAGATGTACCACATAGAACCAATTACTTTGGGTGGTGGTGAGTGTTTCAACACTGAAGACAGTGCCGTATTTAGGATCTGTGGGCCCCTAGGCTGAACCTGTGGCGCGGGCCCTACCGGGGAAAGTATTTTTCTAAAATTAACCTACAAAAACTGTATTTTCAGCAATTATCCAATTAAAAACTGACAAATAAACATTTAAAGTTTATTATTAAATTATAGAAAATTTACGTACGAAATTCCTATACAGTATTTAGAATTTGATGAATTCATGAGATGATAAAAATGAAAAGAACTGAACATCATTAAGGTAATATATCTTAATGGTATTTAACATGATTTATTAACATTGCTACATACAACTATATTATTAAAAATAATACAAAGTTGAGATTCAAGTCTATGTTTCTAAATGTGCAAATATGAGTATTATGGTTTTAAAAATAACATATCGAACTCTAGCAAAGGTGACCTTTTCCTTTACTTTTACCTATATTATATAGCAGCAGTTCCCAACCTTGTGGCTCCAGATGTTCTTGAATCCTGGCCATGATTTCTGGGAGCAGTAGTCCAAGAACATCTGGGCCCCCCAAGGCCGAGAACCACTGTTATATGGGTAAGTCTTCCTCACAGCTGACTGGGTTCGGTGCTCATCTTTGTCTATAGCCAAAGAGCATTTGCAGACATTTGCATGGTCACGTGGCAGGCATGGCTAGACGCTGGAGTGCACTGAATGCTGTTACCTTTCCCACCAAAATGGTACCTATTTATCTGCTTGAAATGTCTTGCTTTAGAACTGCTAGTTTGGTATGAGCTGGGACAGAGACGGGAACTCTTTCCATCGTGCAGCACTCGGGTCTCGAACTACTAAGCCACCGCAGTCCCACACTATATAATATAAACATCCCAAATCAGAAGGAAGGCCTATGGAACTCAATGGGACTTACTCCCAGGAAAATATTATAGAATGGCAGTACTGATGGGCTCTCTTTCTATTAGTTCACAGGACTGAAGTCTTAACATCGAGGTGGGCAAGCTAGGGCTGAGGGGTGTGTGTGCAAATTTTAGCCCCTGTTCAGCTCCGGGAGCCCCCAGGAGCATTAAATTGCACCAAACACGTGAAGTTTCCAGAGCTGCGTCTCGTATTCGATGCTCCGAGTTCGGCAGGTTTTGTTGTTTTGGCACGAATTGACAATGCTTAGAAATGAAACTACTTTTTGTTGTTGTTCAGTCGCACAGTCGGTTCCGACCCTTTGCGACCCTATGGACCATTGCTCTCCAGGCGCCTCTGTCCTCCACCATCCCCCTCAGCCCTCCCAGCTCTGTGCCCATTGTGTCTACAATGCCATCTAGCCATCTCATCCTTGGCCTCCCCCTTCTTCTTTTGCCCTCCACCTTTCCCAACATCAATGCCTTCTCAAGTGAATCCTCCCTTCTCATTTGATGTCCAAAGTATTTCAGCTTCATCTTTACTATTTGACCTTCCAGTGAGCATTCAGGGTTAATTTCTTCTAAGATTGACCTATTTGTTCTCCTCGCTGTCCAGGGTACTCTCAAAACCCTCCTCCAACACCACATTTCAAAGGCATCTATTCTTCTGCGTTCAGCCTTCCTAATTGTCCAGCTCTCACATCCGTACATTACTACTGGGAAGACCATTGCTTTGACTATTCTAATTTTTGTTTTCAGTGTGATGTCTCTGCTTTTCACTATGTTCCCCAGGTTTCTCATTGCTTGTCTCCCAAGAATCAGTCGCCTTTTTATTTCATGGCTACAATCCCCATCTGCAGTGATCTTTGATCCCAAAAAAGTAAAATCTGTCACTGCTTCTACTTCTTCCCCCATCTATCTTCCAGGAACTGATTGGGCCTGTTGCCATTATCTTGGTTTTCTTGATATTTAGTCTCAAGCCAGCTTTTGCACTCTCCTCCTTCAGCCCAATCAGGAGATTCTTTAGGTCTTCCTCACTTTCTGCCATTAGGGTGGTATCGTCTGCATATCTCAAATTATTGATGTTTCTCCCAGCGATTTTAATCCCATATTGTGATTCCTCCATCCCTGCATTGCGCATTATGTGCTCTGTGTATAGGTTGAATAGGCATGGTGACAAAATGCAGCCTTGTCTTACTCCTTTTCCTATTCCAAACCATTCTGTCATTCCATGTTCTGTCCTAACTGTTGCTTCTTGGTTCATGTACAGATTTCTCAGGAGGCATATGAGGTGCTCTGGTATTCCCATCTTGTTGTGGTCCACACAGTCAAATGCCTTAGTGTAGTCAATAAAACAGAAATAAACTTGTTTCTGGTATTCCTTTGTTTTCTCCATGATCCAGCGTATGTTGGCAATGTGGTCTCTAGTCCCCCTGCCTCTTCTGAAACCTGCCTGCACCTCTGGTAATTCTCTTTCCACATGCTGCTGAAGTCTATCCTGTATTATCTTGAGCATCACCTTACTGGCGTGTGGGATGAGCGCGATTGTTCGATAATTTGAACATTCTTTGGCATTGCCCTTTTTTGGGATTGGGACGTATACTGATCTTTTCCAATCCTGTGGCCATTGTTTTGTTTTCCAAATCTGTTGGCATATTGAATGCAGTAATTTGACGCCGTCATCTTTTAGCGCTTTGAAAAATTCAACTGGGATACCATCACCTCCACTAGCTTTGTTGTTTGCAGTGCTCTTTAGGGCCTTTATGACTTTGCTCTCCTGGATGTCTGGCTCAGGTTCTACTTCTTCATCATTGTGATTGTCAGGAGTGTTGAGGTCCTTTTTGTAGAGTTCCTCTGTGTACTCTTTCCATCTTTTCTTAATCTCTTCTGCATCAGCTAGCTCCTTTCCTTCTTTGTCCCTTATCATGGTCATTTTTGCTTTAAATGTTCCCTTAATTTCCCCGATTTTTTTGAAAAGATCTCTGGTTCTGCCTCTTTTGTTGTTTTCCTCCATTTCTCTGCACTGTTCTTTTAGGTAGTTTTCCTTATCTCTCCTTGCTTTTCTTTGAAATTCTGTGTTCAAATGATTGTAGTTTTTCCTTTCTCCTTTGACTTTTGCGTTCCTTCTTTCCTCTGCTATTTTAAGAGCCTCATCAGACAACCACTTTGCTTTCTTACTCTTCTTTTCTTTTGGTATGGTTTTCTTTGCTGCTTCCTGCATGATGTCCCTCATCTCTGTCCATAATTCTTCTGGCACTCTATCTATTGAGTCTAAGCCATTGAATCTGTTCATCACCTCCACCGCGTATTCTTTAGGGATGCTGTCTAGGTGATATCTTTCTGGTCTCCGTGTTTTCCTTATTTTCTTTAGTCTAAGCCTGAATTTTGCGATCAATAGGTTGTGATCTGAGCCACAGTCTGCTCCAGGTCTTGTTTTTGCTGACTGTATGGAGGTTCTCCATCTTTGGCTGCAGAGTATGTAGTCAATCTGGTTTCGGTGTTGGCCATCTGGTGATGTCCATGTGTAAAGTCGCCTCTTGTGTTGCTGGAAGAGAGTGTTTGCTATGACCAGTGCATTCTCTTGGCAGAACTCTATCAATCTTTGCCCTGCTTCATTCTGTACTCCAAGACCAAATTTGCCTGTTATTCCCTCCACTTTTTGATTTCCTACTTTGGCATTCCAGTCTCCTAATATAATTTGGACATCATTTCTTGGTGTCTGTTCTATGAGGTGTTGTAAGTCCTCATAGAACTGGTCCATTGTGGCTTCATCTGCACCAGTGGTTGGTGCGTATATTTGGATCACAGTGACATTGAAAGGTTTGCCTTGAAATCTGACTGACATCATTCTGTCATTTTTGAGATTGTATCCCATTACTGCTTTTCTCACTCTTTTATTGACAATTATGGCTACTCCATTTCTTCTAAGGTTTTCTTGCCCGCAGTAGTAGATATGATGGTTTCCAGAGCTGAATTCACCCATCCCTGTCCATTTTAGCTCACTGATGCCCAAGATGTCAATGCTTATTCTTTCCATCTCACTTTTTACCACTTCCAGTTTTCCTTGGTTCATTGATCTCACATTCCATGTCCCTATGCAGTATTGTTCCTTGCAACATTGCATTTCCCCTCCCCCTTCCTGTCCCTCCCCTTTCTCCCCTCTGTGGTGTTAAGCATCCTGTATCACCTAGCCTGCCCTTTTGTTTTGTCTTTTGTTTTGGTCAATAGGGTTCTCTTGGCAAGATTTTTGGCGTGGTTGCCGGTGTCTGCGCCATTTTTCTCTCCTCATACATTTTATCACAGTTTTTTAAAAATTTAACACATTTAAGACCACATATTATCATGCATATTATCACACTTTAAAATACAGTCTCTATGTCAGTTTCTATGTTTAGTCAGTATAAAGTCTCTATGTCAGTTGCTATATTAGTTCTTCTACATTTGCATATCTGTTACTTATCCTTTGCCTGGAACTCTGGCTCTCCTCCTACTACTACTACTAGGTGGGTAGAAAATGTTGTGAGAAAGGCAGGCGAATTCAAGGTCTTCCTCCTCACCCTCCGTTTCCCAGAGATCCAACTCAATCCGGATTCAGTTTAGATGAATGGCACAGGCTTCGTGAGCGTGAATTCAAGCTGAAAATTGTCTCGCAAGCCTTGCTGAAAGGAAAGTGCAATTTAATAAGGGGGAGGGGTGCTTACGGCTCCTCCCCTCTGTCGCCGGGGCAATGCGCCAGCCAATCCCCTGAGTCAGATGGGTGGCTGTCACTCTCGCCCCCTCCCTCCTTCGCTCCCTTCTTTGCCCGTGCGCCTCTTGCTTGCCTGCCTTCATTTTTGGGGGGTTTCGGGTGCAGTCCCCCTTTGTGGTGCAGGCCCATAGGCTGCAGCCTAGGTAGCCTATGCTTAAATCAGGACCTGACTGGAGGCATTGAAGAGAAAATTGGACAGCCAACTGCCAGATCCACTTTGATTTGGATTCCTGCCCTGAGCATAGGCACTTTCCTGCTCAGTCACTCTATGGTTCCTTATGTTTGCACGTGAAACATGTGACAATTATATACCTAAAATAACCCATCACCTCATGACCACACCAAAAGTAAAGGGGTGGGCAAGATTCTGTGGCTGTATGGCAGAAACTCTGTGGGTAAGAGTACCAGGCCACAAGGATGGTCTAAAAGTAGGTAGATACTATCGGCCTCTGACCCAAACTCCTGAGGGAGACTGGCAGTTGGAGAATGTTGTATAGGAGGTATCTAAGAAGGGAAGCCTCTGGATTTCCCGGTGGGGAGGGGAGGCCCCCGTGAAGAAGTACACCGAGCAAACCTGTCATCTGCCGGCATCCCAAAAGGAAAAAGGGCATTGCCAGGCCCAAGAAGACTCTGATGTGGCTTACAGGAGCTGTTCGGAAAGTGATAAAAAGCAAGAAAAGCTCATTTAGAAGATGGAAGGCTTGTCCACAGCTAAAGGACAGCCAACATGGCTTTGGCAAGGGGAAATCATGCCTCACTAATCTGTTGGAATTTTTTGAGAGTTTCAACAAGCATGTGGATAAGGGGGATCCAGTTGACATTGTTTATCTGAACTTTCAGAAGGCTTTTGACAAGGTCCCGCACCAAAGGCTCTTGAATAAACTTGCCAGTCATGGAATAAAGGGACAGGTCTTGTCCTGGATCAGCAACTGGCTAAGGGACAGGAAACAGAGGGTAGCACTAAATGGACATTTCTCCAAGTGGAGTGAAGTAAAGAATGGGGTCCCCCAAGGTTCAGTACTGGGACCCCTGCTTTTCAATCTCTTCATAAATGATCTAGAAGTAGGAGTAAATAGCAAGGTAGCCAAATTTGCTGACGACACCAAATTATACAGGATAGTGTAAACTGTGAGATTGTGAGGAGCTCCAGAGGGATCTCTTGACACTGGGGGAGAGAGCAAAACACTGGCAAATGAGCTTCAACACCAGTAAATGCAGAGTGATGCACATTGGAGCAAAAAAAACCAATTACATTTATAAACTGATGGGGTCTGAACTCTCTGTGACAAGCCAGGAAAGGGACCTTGGTGTCCTGGTGGACAGCTCAATGAAGGTGTCAACACAGTGTGCCTCAGCAGTGAAAAAAGCAAACTCAATGCTAGGGATCATTAGGAAGGGTATAGAAAATAAGTCAGCAAGTGTCATTTTGCCTCTTTATAAATCTATGGTGAGGCCCCATCTGGAATACTGTGTACAGTTCTGGTCGTCATACCTCCAGAAGGATATTATGGAGCTGGAAAAAGTGCAGAGGAGGGCAATCAGAATGATTAGGGGACTGGAACACCTTCCTTACCATCTGAGGCTGTAACGGTTGGGCCTCTTCACTCTTGAATGACGGTGTCTAAGGGGTGACCTGATTGAAGTTTATAAAATCATGCATGACGTGGACAAAGCAGATAAGGGAAAACTGTTTTCCCTATCGCACAACACTAGAACTAGGGGGCACTCCATGAAACTTTTCAGTACTAGTTCTCAAACAAATAAGAGAAAGTACTTTTTCACCCGGAGGATCACTGGTCTATGTAATTCCCTGCCAGAAGAAGTGGTGACTGCTGTCAGTCTTGACAGCTTTAAGAAAGGATTAGACAAGTTCATGGAGGACAAGGGTATCAATGGCTATAATTATGGATACCTAAGGACAACCTCCGGGTTGGAGAGATAGGCAGGATATCTCTCAATGCCATTTCCACGGAATCCTAAGCAGGTGAAGGCATCTGCTTGGGAATACCCTGTAGCAAATGGTGAGCCACTGTGTGAGACAGAATGCTGGACTGGATGGGCTGTGGCCTGTTCCAGCAAGGCTGTTCTTATGTTCTATGATCACTGGTCTATGGAACTCCCTGCCAGAAGAAGTGTGGCAGCTGTCAATCTTGATAGCTTTAAGAAAGGATTAGACAAGTTCATGGAGGACAAGGGTATCAATGGCTATAATTATGGATACCTAGGGACAACCTCTGGGTTGGAGAGATAGGCAGGATATCTCTCAATGCCATTTCCAGGGAATCCTAAGCAGGTGAAGGCATCTGCTTGGGAATACCCTGAAGCAAATGGTGAGCCACTGTGTAAGACAGAATGCTGGACTGGATGGGCTGTGGCCTGTTCCAGCAAGGCTGTTCTTATGTTCTTATGGGTCAGAGAAAGCTTGTTTAGCATTCCAGCAAAATAATCTTTTGCATTATTCTTTCTCTCACACAAACATATACAGAGCATATGTTTAAACATAGTTTAAACATAGAGGTATTTTCTACTATTCTCTTCAACTATAATAATGAGAAGCAGAAAAGCATTGCCATAAGTACTTATACAAAATATAGATTTCCATTCTCTTCTTTCTTATAAGCTGGCAAATACGGTAGATAGAAACATCATTTATTAGTTTTGTTACTACAACAATAAAGTTTTGGGAAGTTTCTAAAAAACAATACTCTACTCCCAACTCTGGAACAATCTTCCCTGGGTAGCCAGCCTGGCCCCATTATTGCTATCCTGCTGCAAACAGGCAAAACACTTTCTATTTTGACAGGTTTTCCCCCTCAGTGCTGTATTTGGCATCTTAAGAGACGGTACTCACAAACAGTGCTGTTCTTTTCTGTTTTCCCAAAGATTTTAAAACAGTTCACTTTAAAAGTGTAACCACCTTGGATTCTCTTAAGGAGAAAAATGTGCTACAAATATTTTAAATAAATAAATGCTGGGAAATGCTGGATTTTTTTTCCTTAGGAATGTCATGCAAACAGAAACGTCTCGCTTAGTATACACCCATTAATTCACATGAAGAAAGTGACAACAGAGAGGCATAGGTAGAGTTCTTTAAATTACCTGTTGAATACATCTAGCAAATTAACAACTATATAGGGCTACCATACTCCCAAGAAACTGATTTGATTGATGGTGTTTCATGATGAAAAATTCCTAAAAATATCTATCTAATCACAATATGCAGATACAGTATTCTGTTCCTCATAGTCTATCTTCCCCCAAGAGATTTTGATTGGTAAGAATATACATATGTATATGCATACATGTGGAAGAAATAGTGGGAAAAGATGGTAGTGTTGCAAATATAAGACACTACAATATCCCATGAACAAGGCAGCACCTTTAGCATCCTGTTGACAAACCTCTTTCTCTGACTGTATATGTAATATGCATATTTATTCACCAATTTATAGAAAGCCTTACATTCTACCTTCATTATTAACAAATCTCCAGAACTGATAAAAGAGTAAAAATAAGGACATCTCCGTAAAATCCTTTTTAAAAATCATCACTGTGAAATTGTGACTACCTGGTTGTTGATAACTTTCCTACAGAGCTATGTGATATTAAAAGGTGGGTCTTCCTAAAGAGCATATCTTATAGCAAGTAGAACAGATGGCTGTGGAAATCATGCATGAGTTCAGGTGGATCATCTATATTCCAAGGAAGCTCTGCCCTTCACACTTATAAGAACACTAGCAGAGGCTGCCTGGCGTTGCCGGGCTATTTGAAATGGTGTTGGAAGGTTTTTTTGATAATGTTTGTAAAGTAGAGGTTAGTCCAGCCGTGGGCAAACTATGGCCCATGGGCCGGATCCGCCCCGTTCAGCTGTTCTATCCAGCCTGTGGTGTTGGAAGGTTTTTTTTATAATGTTTGTAAAATAGAGGTTAGTCCAGCCGTGGGCAAACTACAGCCCGCGGGCTGGATTCAGCCCATTCGGCTGTTATATCCGGCCCACGGATCTGAAAGAGCGGAGGGCTCTCTTTATATTAGTACACAAAAACACTCCATCAATGCTTTTGTTCTGGCCCTCCATTCCAGTTTAAGAACTCATTGTGGCCCTCGAGTCAAAAAGTTTGCCCAACCCTGGGTTAGTCTATAATTGGGAGGGTTGGGGGGAGAAAAGGGCTCTGTCTCCCCAACCCTTCTGGACCCAGGAGAGCCATCAGAGAGGGGGAATCCCCCCCCGAACTCTATTTTTAAAGAGAAGAAACTGCTTGGTTTCTTCTCTTTAAAAACGGTGTGTTTGGGGGTGGTGATGGAATCGATCCCCTCTCCCTGGTCTTCTGGGTCTAGAAGGTTTGGGGGGGACAGACCCCTTTTGTCCCCCCAAACCTTCCAGGCTCATGGGGCCCAGGAGAGGGGATCAATTCCACCCCCTCCCAAACATTCCATTTTTAAAGAGAAGAAACCGTTTGTTTTCTTCTCTTTAATATGGTGTGTGCATGTGTGTAGGGAGTGGAATCCCCTCTCTGCTGAAAGCGAAACCCTTTTGCGGTAAGTAAAGTCAGCGGGCGGAGCCCCGTCTGATGGCTTTGCTTACCTGGGAATGGGTTCACTTTCGGGGGGGGCAGTGCCTTCCCCCCCCGTTTTTGTGGCTTTTTTCTGTGAGGCGTTGTGTCTGACTGCTGCGGACTTGCGCTCCCGGTGTGTTTTTTATTTTTATTTTTCACTCGTCAGCTTCCTCAGTGTTCTGCGTGTTGGGGCTTGTAGTTTGGCGTTTGCGTTTTTGGCATGTGTGGCGTTTTTTCCTGCAGTTTTCTTTTGATTGGCTGTGGCACGTTTCTGAACGTTCCTTTTGCTCGCGCCTCTCAGCCTGATTGGCTCTGGCATGACGCAAGAAACGTTGGGAAATGAAGTTGTTTCCCTTTTTTCACGTTTGTTTTTTATTTAGTTTTAATTATAATTACAAGACAAGGCAAATAAAACATAATATCATAATATAACAGAATAACATTATTCACTATAAGCATCCATCAAAGATATTGCCAATGCTTTCTTATTACTTTATAATTATTCCACTACCCATCCATGGGTGGCATTACCCTTCAAATAGCAACATCCCCAACTCTCATTTAATCCATAGTATTCTAAAAACACACACATAATGAAATAATAAAAAATAATATACTGACATATAATTACTTTAAACACCCTGTGTATCTACATCTTGTAGGAGTCTGCGGGATTTCACATTTCTTCTCACCATTTCAAAAAATATGCCTTTTCCGGTACCCGGCTGTCCCCCTGTTCACTTTTCATTGAATGGTTCACAAATGGTTGCCAGATTTTCCAAAATCTATTTTCTTTAATTTTACCTTTATATTTGTTTATTTCCCATGTCAGTTTGTTGTTCAATGCAAGATCCCACATCTCTTTATACCATTCTTCTATTTTCAAACTCCCCTCCGATTTCCGATTTCTTGCAATACACATTCTACCCATTACCACCATTAAAGATAGTAATTCCTTTTTATCCTCATTCAATTCTAATTTTTCAACATCTGTTAATAATACCATACCTACATCCAGTTCATATTCAATCCCTAATAAATCCCCTACCTCTTTTTCAATTTCCCCCCAGAATTCTTTTACCACAATACATTCCCACCACATGAGTTCATAAGTTCCCAGAGATTTTTTTACATCTCCAACACTTTTTACTTTTTGTATTATCCATTTGAAACAATCTCTCTGGAGTCAGGTACCATTTCCACAAGATCTTAAAATTGTGTTCCTTTATTCTAACTGACATGGTTCTCACAAATCTTTTTCTCCACTTATTTTTCCAATTTCTTTCTGATATTGCTATATTCAAATCCTGTTCCCAACATGATTTCAATGTTTCTTGCGGATTTCCTTCTTTATTTAATATTCTATATACTCTACTCACTATTCCCTTTATTCCCACAATTCCCTTTCTCATTTTCAATATCAATTCCTCAAATTCAGTTTTACCTCTTTCTAAACTTATTTGTCCCATAAATTGACCATTCCATTTATCTATCGACACACTTTGTAGCCAATTTAAGTTCAACTGTGCACATATTTCTGCTTTTTTTCTACTGTCTTTACACACTCTTGCCCAGTCCTTCAGCAGAGAAACATCATTCCTTTCTAATACCTCCCTCCTCCTTTCATCTATTTTTATTGGAAAACTTCCAAGGTCTTCCAACTCCACAATAGGCGACAAATCCGGATTTAATTTCTTTTTAACCCTTTTCCATACCCCCAACAATGTCTTCATCATCCTGTTTTTAACTTTAATTCTTCCATCATTGGTATCCAAAAATATACCTTTACCCATTCGATCTAACTCCTTCATTTCCAATTCTTCCCATATTGCCCTTTCTCTTTCTAATATCTTCATAATACTCTTAATTTGAAAAGCTCTATAATAATTTCTCAGATTAGGTATCCCCAATCCTCCCTCTTTCTGTGGTAAATACCAAAAAATCTTTGCTATTCGGGGTTTCCTTCCACCATTACAATAATTGTTTAATATATTTTGAAAGTCCTTAATTTCTTTATCGTTTAAATAAATTGGTAATGCATCAAACAGGAAATTAATTTTTGGCAACAACATCATTTTACACAACGCTATCCTGCCAAACCAAGGTAATTTAATCTTTTTGAATTGCTCAATTTTATCTTTAATTTCCTTTTTTTTCGTAATTCAATCGTTTGAGGTCTTCAAATTTATGAGATATTTCAACTCCTAAGTATCGCAAACTATTTTTAACTTGCATTTTAAATTTATCTCTAATTTTCTTTTGTTCCTCTTTATCAACATTACAAAATATCATTTCAGATTTATCCCAATTGATTCTCAATCTAGTCACCTCCTCAAACTCTTTTAAGTGACCTTGATTTTTTTCTAGCGCTTTTCTTGGATGCTTCATAATTACTAATGTATCATCCACATAAAGACTTATTTTATTTTCTGAAACCCCTTCTATTCCACTATCCCCTCTTATGGCTTCAGCTAACAATTCCATTGCCATTATGAATAATATTGGGGACAGTGGACAGGCCTGCCTAGTGCCTGCTTCCAACTTTATTTCATCCGTAAACTCATCATTTACCTTAACCTTGGCTAGTCCAAATTGATATATTGTCCAATCATATTACATAATTTATCTCCAAACCCATAAAATCTAGTAATTTCCTTAATTGTCGCCCACTACAATGAATTAAAAGCCTTGAAAATATCCAATGACAATAAACCAACTTTTTCTTTTGTATTACCTGCAATATCTAATAAGTCCAAAACCCTCCTTGTCAAGTCTGCCATATGTCTTACTTTCAAGAATCCAGCTTGGTCCTCATTTATATAATTAACCATAATTCCATTCAATCTATTTGCAACTATTGCTGTAAATATCTTGGCATCCTGATTTATCAAAGAGATAGGCCTATAAGATTCTATTTTTTCTAAATCCTTTCCAGGTTTTGGCAACAAAACAATTATGGTCCTATACCATGATGACGGTATCATCCCTCTATCCATTATATAATTAAACAACTTTACCAATCTTGGAACTACACAGTCTTTAAATTCCTTATAAAATTCCGCTGTTAACCCATCATCGCCTGGTGATTTTCCTATCTTCAAGTTGGCTATTGTGTCTCTTACCTCCTTTTCCGTTATTTTCTCTTCCATTCTATTTTTATGCTCTAAGTTTATCTTTTTTTTGTACTCGCTTTTCCAATTGTTCTCTCAATTTCTCTATATTCACATCTTTTTTGGAATATAAATCCTGATAAATTTTTTCACTATCTTAATCTTTTCCTTGATTTTATTACACCTCCTACCTGTTTCATCCACCAGTATTCCAATCTCTCTTTATTCCTTTTTTTTAGCTGCTCTTGCCAACAACTTCGAATTTATATTGCTAAACTCAAAACAATCCCTCTGTAAATATACTAAAAAATTTTTTACTTTTTGTATATCTTTCCCTATCAATTCCTTTTTTAACCTTTGCATTTTCTCAAAAACCTCTTTACTTTTTGTCTTTACATGCTCTTCCTGTAAACTTTTAATCTCATTCTCAAATTCATTCTGTTTATCTCTAAATTGTTTATTTTTAACACTAGCCAACTTGATACATTCCCCTCTAAACACCGACTTCATGGCATCCCACACTACGTTATAATTAACCTCACCCGTGTCATTCCAATCCCAACACTCACTCCACTTTTCCATTATCTGTTCTTTACCTTTCTGATCATAAAACAGTTTATCATCAAATCTCCAATTTCTCCTATATCTCTTTTCACCTTCAATTTTTACTTCTAGACAAAATTTCGCAGGTTCTAATTCTTTAAAAATTCCGATCTCTGCGTCTTCTAGATTTCTAACCATATTTTCCGTTACAAAAATATAATCTATTCTAGAATAGGTGTTGTGGACCTGTGAAAAATAGGTGTATGCTCTCTCTGTTCCTTTAATCTCCCGCCAAGCATCCTTCAAACCTAAGGCCTTCATCCATTTATCCAAAATCTTCATATTAAGCCCCTTTCCAGACCTTAATATATTGGAACTGTCCTCCTTTGACAATATTAAATTAAAATCACCTGCTACAATCATTTTCAATGTTCTCTCTTTTTCTAATATTTCCAACACTTTATTTAAGAATTCTTGTTGATGATCATTTGGAGCATATATGTTAACTAACGTTATTTCTTTATCATCTATTTTCCCTATAATGATCAAATACCTACCTTCCGGATCGGAAATACTTTTTAACAACTCAAAACCAAGTCTCTTTGAAATCAAGACCGCCACCCCCCTTGCTTTTGAAGTACCATATGACTTTTCATATAACTCCATCCATCCCAAGGATAGCTTATTAGCGTCCCCTGATTTTTGATGGGTCTCCTGAAGAAAGACTATATCGGCTTTATCCTTGCGCAAAGCAGATTCTATCCTCTTCCTCTTCACTTGACAGCCAGTACCTTTCACATTCCACGTCAATACTTTAAACTCCCTCATTCTTTAATTTTAGCATTCTTCCATTCTGACCTCCCCAGACTCCTACGTGTGCCATCTTCTTCACCCTATACTGACTAACAATCAAATACAAAATTACATTACAATTAACGATTAACATATACAACAATTTAAGCTACCCTCCCCACTCTTCCTTCCAGAAAGCGGCACTTGACTCCCTAAGAGGGGAGGGGGGAGAACATGTAAAAAGTCCAAAATCCCTATGGCTCTAGCGCACATCCACTAATATCTTAATTTCTTAATCCCCTCCATTCATGGGATCATGTCTTAACCAAACCCATTTGACACAAATATTCCAAACAATCCATTTCCTCATCCAACGTGTGCATTTTTTGTCATAAAAGAATCTAAGCTGTTTGGGGAATTTCCAATGATAGTCAATCTATCGTTCCCTAAGCAATTTTGTCACAGGTTTCATCTTGAACCGCCATACCTGTTCTTCTACAGATATATCATTATAAACCTCTATATCACATCCCTCAACTTTCAAAACGCCAGATCCAGCTTGTTTTAAAAAACTCATCACCTTTAATTTATCGGCCCAATTTGCGAATTTAACTAAAATGTTTCTATGTACCTTTTTCCCTTTTCTTGCACCCAGTCTAAAACAACTGACAATATCTTCGCTTCCAAAATTTATCCCCATATTCAAATTATTCACCCAATTAACTATTCTTTCCTTCAGTTTATCTGGCATTTTATCCACCAAATTACGAAAGACCATGTTCTGTTTTCTCATGGCCTCTTCAACTAGATCCAATCTTTTCACCTGTGAGTCCAACTTTATTTTAACTTCTCTTTCATCCTCCTATAACCCTCTCATATCCTCCTGTACCACTTTCAAATCCTTTTGAGCCACATTCAAAGCTTTATCCATTCTCTGATAGTTAGCTTCTACCTTTGTGGTAAAATCAGTTAATTGAGAAGCTAACTTTTTATGACATCCCATTAATTCTTCCTTATCTTTCCCCCTCACTTCTCTGATTTCATGAAACCCCTTTGCGTTTGCATCCTCCATCTTATCAATCTTTTTCATCAATTTTCCCAACTCCACCAATATTTGCACTGGGTCCAATGAATCCGGGTCTGTCCCTCCAGCTGTTAATGACTCCACTGTAGCCTTCTCTTTCCTCTCTTCCTTCTTCTCTTCTTTTCTTTGATCCAACTTTTTAGGCTTGACTACCTCCTCCTCCTTTTTCTTCTCCATGTTTGTCGTTAGTTCTTCAAAAAAACCTCTCAGTAACTGCTCAATCTTCTTATCTCCAAACTCCAGCTTCCTTCAATGCTCAAATGTTGTTGAGGTATTGCGGAAAACAAGCCAAGCACTATCCCAAAGGAGAGACCCTTTCAATTACATTATAATCCAGACTGTAGTTAAGGCTTTCTTCTTTTATAAGTTCCAATTGCCAAATAATATCCAACAAATCCCGGTATAATCTTCAATCCCCGATATTTCCAAAGTTTAGGAGAAATTAATCCAATAAATCCAAGCCCAAAAAACAAAGCTGTGACGATCAGGAGCAAAACCAAACTGCAGTCTGGAATGCCTCTCTTTTATAATCCCAACTGCGGTGGCAGTGTGAAAAAAATAACAGCAAAAATAACACTTCCAATTCAAAAAGAAAAAAGGACAGCAGGAAGGTTAACTTATAAAAGAGAGAAGGGAAAAAATAACAGGCTCTTATATCCTGGAAAAATCAATAACAGTTGCAAGAAATTGCTATAATGTTGCAGCCTTCTACTGCCCTCGGGGTCTGTCTCCTCCCCCTCTTTTAGGACCCGAACGTTCACAAACCTTTTGAAAATACTCCAAACTTTATACTTTCAGCCTCCTTCTCTCTTCCCTGCTTGCCCCTTTCTTTCATCATTCTTTACTCCAAATCTCGGCCTCCTTGGTCGCCTCTCTCACGGTAATTTCCAACAACTTTTTAAAGTTTCGATCTTCTCTGCCGCCATTACCATTGCTCTTCTGTTCTCCCAACTTCCACCCTCCTTCCACACTTGCATTCCCTTCTCGCAGGTCCGATTCTCCTGCCGCTCGACTCCCGTATGACTAGTGAAGGACTGCACCCCATTTAGAGTCCTCTTTATTTCTTTTACTTTTTGTTTTCTTCCGTTCACCTTCTCGGGCGTCCTGCCCGCCCGTGGCTCGCCCAGCTGTGGCTTACGCCGTCTGCCTTACCAGCCACCTCCGTGGACTTCGACCTCCCGATCAGAACGATCCCAGCACAATTTCTTCAAATAGAGGACTCATCTGATGCTTCTCAATGCCCAAAATACATTCCAATCTTTCTATTTTTCGGAGTTTTTTGCTTTAAATTCTCATTCTAAAATCTCTTTAATGGCACGAGCTAAGGACGTGTGTGTTAACCCTCCGACATCTTGGCCACACACCCTTTTTTCGCATTTGTGGGGATCTACCCCACTGGCGCTTTTCTCAAACCTTCGTTGACCTGCGGACCCAGTTCAGGTGTGTGCACGAATGGTAGGTGCGGGCTAGTAGGGCCTGGCTTAGGAACCTATGCGAAGTTCCAACAGTTAATGCTTGGTTTTATAGGTTAAGATAAGAACAGCCTTGCTGGAACATGCCACAGCCCATCCAGTCAGGCATTCTGTCACACACAGTGGCTCGCCATTTGCTTCAGGGTATTCCCAAGCAGATGCCTTCACTTGCTTAGGATTCCCTGGAAATGGCATTGAGAGATATCCTGCCTATCTCGGAGGTTGTCCTTAGGTATCCATAATTATAGCCATTGATACCCTTGTCCTCCATGAACTTGTCTAATCCTTTCTTGAAGCTGTCAAGACTGACAGCTAGCACCACTTCTGCTGGCAAGGAGTTCCATAGACCAGTGATCCTCTGGGTGAAAAAGTACTTTCTCTTATTTGTTTGAGAACTAGTACCCAAAAGTTTCATGGAGTGCCCCCTAGTTCTAGTGTTATGCGATAGGGAAAACAGTTTTTTCTTATCTACTTTGTCCACACCGTACATGATTTTATAAACTTCAGTCAGGTCACCTCTTAGACGCCGTTGTTCAAGAGTGAAAAGGCCCAACCGTTGCAGCCTCAGATGGTAAGGAAGGTGTTCCAGTCCCCTAATCATTTTGGTTGCCCTCCTCTGCACTTTTTCCAGCTCCATAATATCCTTCTGGAGGTATGGCAACCAGAACTGTACACAGTATTCCAGATGGGGCCTCACCATAGATTAATAAAGAGGGAAAATGACACTTGCTGACTTATTTTCTATACCCTTCCCAATGATCCCTAGCATTGAGTTTGCTTTTTTCACTGCTGAGGCACACTGGGTTGACACCTTCATTGAGTTGTCCACCAGGACACCAAGGTCCCTTTCCTGGTTTGTCGCAGAGAGTTCAGACCCCATCAGTTTATAAATGTAATTGGGTTTTTTTGCCCCAACATGCATCACTCTGCACTTACTAATGTTGAAACTCATTTGCCACTGTTTTGCCCACTCCCCCAGTGTCAAGAGATCCCTCTGGAGCTCCTCACAATCTCTCACAGTTTTCACTATCCTGTATAATTTAGTGTCGTCAGCAAATTTGGCTACCTTGCTATTTACTCCTTCTTCTAGATCATTTATGAAGAGGTTGAAAAGCAGGGGTCCCAGTACTGAACCTTGGGGGACCCCCCTCTTTACTTCCCTCCATTTGGAGAAGTGTCCATTTAGTGCTACCCTCTGTTTCCTGTCCCTTAGCCAGTTGCTGATCCAGGACAAGACCTGTCCCTTTATTCCATGACTGGCAAGTTTATTCAAGAGCCTTTGGTGTGGGACCTTGTCAAAAGCCTTTTGTAAGTCCAGATAAACAATGTCAACTGGAATCCCCTTATCCACATGCTTGTTAACACTCTCAAAAAATTCCAAAAGATTAGTGAGGCATGATTTCCCCTTGCAAAAGCCATGTTGGCTCTCCTTTAGCAGCACGTTCTCTTCTATGTGCCTATTAATCCTATCTTTTAGGATGGTTTCCATCACTTTACCTGGGACACATGTCAAACTGACAGGTCGGTAATTTCCTGAATCACCCCTGGATCCTTTTTTGAAAATTGGTGTTACATTCGCTACCTTCCAGTCATCAGGCACAAAGCCTGATTTGAGGGAAAGATTATGTATTTTGGCTAGGAGATCAGCAATTTCATCTTTAAGTTCCCTGAGAACTCGTGGATGGATGCCATCTGGTCCTGGTGATTTGTTACCATTTAGTTTAACAAGACATGCAAGGACCTCCTTCTTGGTTATTTCTATCTGGCTTAATTCTTCGGTTTCCCTCCCTACGAAGATAGCCTCTGTTTTGGGCATGTGGTCTCTGTCTTCTTCAGTGAATACTGAAGCAAAGAATTCATTGAGTCTCTCTGCAATCTCTGTTTCCTCTTTAATAACTCCTTGCCTTCCATTGTCATCTAATGGTCCAATGGCCTTCCTAGTTCGGTTCTTGCTTCTAATGTACTTAAAGAAGTCTTTGTTATTTCTCTGAGTATTTTTAGCTATACGCTCCTCAAAGTCTTGCTTTGCTTTCCTGATTGTTGATCACCAGTCAAACATCTGATGGTATGCATAGCATGCTATATGAAGCAGGATTATTGATGCTTATCTGCACATATATGCATTTACTTTTTCCAAGCTTGATCCATTGGTAGATCATGATCAGATCACAAAGCAGCTCCCCTGGTGGCTTAGTGGTTAAGACGCTGAGCTTGGAGACTGGAAGATTGGTTTTCGATACACAAGGGCTGCACATGGGGACATGAAAGGAGCCTCGCTCAGTCATCCCCTGAGTGGAGTTACTCCAGAAAAAATCCTTTCAACCCATAGTAATCTCTGACACAAAATTATTATCAGAACACAACTCCCCTCAACTCCAATTTATTTATTTATTTATTCATTCATTCATTCATTTATTTGAAGCATTCACCTCAGTTTAGTCCCTGAGCTGTCCTTGATTGACCCTATGACCTGCATTAAGTAAGGGGTTTCTATTGCACTCCAAAGGGAGCCAAGAGAACAGCATTGACAAATTAATTGGCTTTGTCCCCCAAAACAGGTTTTAAAAGGTCTTTCCCCAGATTAAATTAAAAGCAGAAAACCTGTTGTTGCATTGATTAATGACACTCCTTCTCTTTGTAGTATCTGTGCTTAATGTTTTGGTTATTGCCAGCTTTTGACCATAAGGAGTGATAACAAACTTTGATCATACTTTCATCGTCATTGTACAACCTGCTATTGAACAGCACCACTGACCAACACATGCTGTTTCTGCAGCTACACTAGTTTGCAGATGCTGCCATGATTCTGTTGCCCTTTAGACCACAGAAGGAATTTGGAAGGAAGAAATAATAAACTAATGGGGAGCAATGTTTCAACTTAGAGTAGGGTGGTGGTGATAAATTTATGCAGGTGTGGAAGAAGTGTACTCATGGAGTTTTCAAGTAACAACTGTACCTAAAGTGAGAATGGATAAATATGAGAAGAAAGGAATTGTGAATGAGATTTTGAAAAGATTAGAAAATGCACTATTATGTTTTCTTTTTACAATTCCATACACCAGCAGAGAAAGCATGTGTGCCATTAGCATATAACACTCTTCTTTTTCTCTTTCTCACACTCTGATAATTGAAGCCTTTCCCATATCTGTTTAATTACCTACTTTTCAGATTTCAATTTTTATGTATTTGCTAATGGTATAGATCAAAAGCTCTGAACAGATAAAAGTATGTTAGTTGTATCAAAACCCTGTCAGATCCTTTTTATAATGATTTGGGAAAATGTATGAGTTAATGGTTTAAGGAGCTCTAGAATTCCACGCCTAAAATGCTGCTATCAAGAATGTCTCTGTATGTGGCTCTGTGTGAGTTGGAGTTCTGGCAATATATCGGATGAGAACATTCAAGATAGCATTCTCAGCATCCTGGAATATTCCTGTATGAGAAAGCCATTTTATTTCACAATATTTCACGATTGTTTTGATTGTTTTTTATATGCTCCTTTCAGTAACTGGTCACAGTGACTTTGTGGATTTCCACAATGGTGGGGCATCTGTCTCATCTATTATAGACCAATATCAAACACATATATGCATTAACATGATTACTTAATTCTTGGCAGCTGAAATTGTAGACTAGCTCGTATGAGAGTGAGACAGGGGGCAGATATTGATTTCTACCTGCTACATAACCTGTGATGGCTCAATCACACATGTAGGTCACCTCCTGATAATGAAGCTTTAAGCAATGTATAACTCAAACAAAACTGGACATTAATGACCATAATGCTTTGGAGATTTTACTTTGGAGTAGGTGTAAGCCAAGAGAGTGAATTGCAGCTAATTATCAAGGTGCCAATCATGTCACATATTTGGCACATAACCAGGCACATAACCATTAACTTATTAATTAGCTGCAATGTACCACCATGCCATATAAGATTTCTTTTACTTGAAAGTAAAATCCCTATAGGTATTTAGTCAACATATCTGAAAAATTTGCATTGTTTTTATATGAAGAATGTCCTTTGAAACCGACCATTCAGGTGACCTGCTGTGCTGACCCACCCGAGCAGGCACGGTCACTGCATGGTGGCACTACACAGAAAGTCTGTTCGAGGAGTCCAGCTATCAAAGTCCAAAAAGCAAGCCAAAGTCTGGTTAATGGTAGTCTGAGCAATTGTCTAATCCAAAGGGTGGCCAGGGGCATCATCAGGGTTGGCAGAAAAGTCAGGTTCATAGCAGGTAGGTCAGGGTCTAGGCAGCCAGTCTGGAGTTGAGCAGGGTGTCGGTTTTTGCACAAGAGTTGTACCGATGCTGGCAGGCTGCAACAAACTTGCTTATAAACCTCCTAGCTTATCGGTATCAGCTGGGAGCCGTCTTTGGTACTAGCCTGCTTGTGTCTCAGGTGTAGCTTCTTGGGGGGCGTGTCAAGATGGAGAGCTGAGAGGAGTGAACTTTCTTCCGCTCAGAAAGGAGAGAAACGAAAGTGACTGTTAAAAGTGAGAATAGTTCCTTAGACCTGTAAAAAAATGGATTAGAACATCTATAAGAAAAAATAGTTGCGGGAATTACCTTGGTTGGTCCGAAGTCGTGCTGAGAAAGGGAGAAAACTGTGAGTTTCGATCTTGGAGAGAGCGGGGGATGGGCGGCCTTTAATGGCGCCGACTCAACAAAGAACGGACGGTTTGGAAAATGGTGTGGAGATCGGTTCGCTGGCAAAGTTCGATAAAACGCAGGCGAACAGATAAGTGGACGATCGGATCGAAAAGGGTAAGCCCGGTGGGGATCCGAAAGGGGGAAGCTGAAGCGAGCCTCGCTCGGCCTCGCCGGTCCTTTCGACCGGAGCCGCGCGGAGCCTAGTGGAGCCAGAAAATTGCTTAAGCGGAGAAGTGGAGAAGCCCTGACGGTGAGCAAATTTGTAAAAATAGACAGGGAAGGAGAAAAGGAGAAGAAAAGTGAAGTAATTGGGACCGGACCTTTTGTTTTTTTCACGTCAGTGGAGCGCAGATAAGTCAGGCCCAAGTAACGGTGATAATACCGGGATTTCTTGTTTCCTTTTTTTTCCTTTCCCTTCTTCGTTGCTGTTTGAGTTTTGGACTTTGAAATTTGGGTATTAAAGAGAAAGAGAGGAAGAAGAAGTTGGACTTTTGGAGAATTGGATCTGGCTTTGTCTTGCATACTTTTTCCGAGGCTTAAAAAAAGAATAAGATGGTGCTGGGGCCCTGAAATGTGCTGTGAGAGACAAAGTGTTGTTTCCTTTGAATCTTGGAGAGCAGACGCCTGATCTTGTCTTTGCTTTTTGTTTTTTCTTCTCGGCCTGGAACAATATAAGAGTTATTTTTCCTTCTTGTTTTTTAAGTTGGATAGTGTTTGTAAGCTGCAACAGTAACATAAAGCAAGTTGATGGAAGAGAAATAAAATATCAGTTTTTTTTCTTTTTCTTTTTTTTCTTTTTTTTTGTGGGACAAATATTGATGATTTTTTTCTTTTTACCTTCCTGCTGTGGTTTTTTTGGACTCCTTTTTCTCCTTTTTCTCCCTTTCCTTATCTCCCTTCTCATTGGGAGATGAAGATTGAGGATTAAATAGGGAATAAAGTGGAAGAACAGTGATCAATTTTTTTCTTTTTGATTAGGATTTTTGTTCCTTTATTTTCTCTTTCTTTTCTTCTTCCTTCTTTCTTTCTCCCTCTCCTTTTTTTGTTCATCCGGGGGTAAAATATTAAAATTTAAGAGGGAAATTAATTTGGTTTGAAATGGGATTTTTTTCTCATTTTTCCCCCATCTCTATATTGATTTGAACTTTGGTATATATACATATATTTGATAGAGGGGGAGGGGGGAGGGGAGGATAAAGGTCTAATACTGTATTTGGAAATAAGTATATTAAAATTGGTTAGAGTCAATATATAAGGTAGACCTAAACAGTAAATTGTTTATGTAAATTGTTAAAGTCACGTAATTGGAAATACATTTGGATGAAACGGCAGGGGAGAGGGAGAGAGAAGGAGAAGAAATTGGCCTGGACAAGAGTGGAAAGACCAACCTCTTCGGACAGGAGTTTTAGAAGGCTTACAAGGTTGGAGGAGGAGGACGAGATGAAGAAAACAATGCAACAAGAGATGAAGGATTTGGAGGAGCAAGAGACAGTGAAGAAGATAGCACAACAACTACAACAGCAACAGCAGCAGAAGACAATAACATCCCCAACTATGATTGCACCAACTGCGGTAAAAACAATTGTTATAACAACAGCAAAGGTAACAACAGCAACAACTGCTACAACAACTGTAACAACTACAGCGGCGACAGCAGGGACAACACTGACAACGATTGCAACCACAGCTACAGTAACAACACCAACAACATTGGCAATGAAGGGGGGGCAAGGACTTAAATCTGACTTTGAAAGATTTAATGAGAAGGTGGACAATCTGGAATATAAAATTGGGAATATGTTGACTCAAGCTAAACAAGAATGAAAACAAGATATGCAAGATATGCTGGCAGACATTTTGAAGGGAATTGATGGTTTAAAAAAAGGACAAGATAAGCTTAAAAAAGAACAAGAAGTTATTAAAAAAGAACAGGCAACGATTAAGGTGGAGGTTATGGAATTGAGAAAGAGAGAGAAAGAAAGAGAAAATAAGGTTGGAGATCATGAAAAGAGATTGGAAACCGTAGAAGAACATTTAAGACGAGCAAATGTCATAATCAGAAAATTGCCAGAGAACTCCCCAGATAAATTAAAAGAAAGAATAGTGAAATGGCTGGACGAAATCATGGAAGATGGTTTTACACCGCAGGATGTCGTAAGTGTATTTAGGCTGGGTTCAAGAAGGGGTAAAACTGGGTCAAGGAATGTGTTGTTAAAATTTGCTAATGTGTCAGACAAGCTGCGTTTAATGGCTCTTATATGGGGAAAAGGTGCAGAAGTGTTAAAAATGGAAGGCTTTGATATCGAAGTTTATAATGATATTCCAATTGAGGACCGCTTATGGAGACAATCGATGAAACCAATCACAAAGCAATTCCAGGATAAAGGAATAAGGTATAATTGGAAATTCCCACGACAATTAAGTTTCTTCTACCTGGGAAGACGTTATTTGATAAGCGAAGGTCCTAATGTTTTGGATGTAATGGTAGATGCAAAGTTATTGGAAGCAGGAACTAAAGAGTGGTTTGACCTGAAGGAAGAATTGATTATATCTGGTGGATATAAAAGGCGGGAGAACAACGGAAATGAGAACATGCCTAAAGGTGCAGAAGGAGGAATTGTTCTGGGTGGAGATTAGGTTCAGACCTCCTCGGGGCTCGCACATTCTGTCGCACCTCCCCCCTTTGTATTTCAGAGGCTATTTGTAAAAAAATTGGGAGGGTTAGTAGTAGAATGTATAGTGTGTATTCTTTAGTTGTTTTTTTCTCTTTATTTGTTTAAGGTGAAGAAAGTGTTACATGTTAATCACATGCCTGTAGGAGGAAGTGAGAAATGTAAAAAATTATGGGAGGAAAATAATAGATGAGGAATATAAAAGTAATAACATAGAATGTGAAAGGTACTGGTTGTCAAGTGAAGAGAAGGAGATTAGAAGCAGCACTCAGAAAAGATAGACCAGATATAATCTTTCTGCAGGAAACCCATCAGAAATCGGAAGAAACCAACAAGCTATTTTTAGGATGGACTCAGTTTTATAAAAAAGCATATGGTACTTCAAAGGCTAGAGGGGTTGCAACTTTGATATCAAACAGGTTGGGATTCGAGATGGTAAAAAGTATCTCAGACCCAGAAGGGAGATATCTGATAGTAATGGGGAAAATAGATGAGGAGGAAATAACGTTGGTGAATCTGTATGTGCCAAATGAACATCAAAATAGTTTTTTAGATAAGGTGTACCGAATATAGGAGAAAGAAAAAACAACAAAAATGATTGTAGCTGGAGATTTTAATTTAATAAGATCAAATATAGATAGTACAAACATAGCATGATGTGTGGGAGGAAATAAAATGTATGTGTTAAATAATTGGTTGAAATCTCTAGGGTTGAAAGATACATGGAGGGAACTTAAAGGATTGGAAAGGGTTTATACATTTTTCTCACAAGTCTATAACACGTATTCCAGAATAGATTATATATTTGTTACTGATAATTTGATAAGAAATTTAGAAGACATAGAAATAGGAATTTTTAAAGAGTCTGATCATGCAAAAGTATTGTTGGAAATAAAAATAGATGCTACAAAGATTAGGAAAAATTGGAGATATAATGCTAAATTGTTCAGAGATATAAAGTGTAAAGAGCAAATGGTAGAAAAATGGGAAGAAAATTGGAAATGGAATGATACAGGGGATGTTAGATTCGGTATTGTATGGGATACAATGAAAGCAATATTCAGAGGAGAAAGTATCAAGTTGGTAAACATTAAAAATAAACAGTTAAAAAGAAAGCAAGAAGAAATTGAAAAAGAGATTAAATGGCTGCAGGAGAAACATGCAATAACCAAGGATAGAAAAGTTTATGAAAGAATGCAGGGCTTAAAGAAGGAATTAATAGGAAAAGATATTGAAAAGGTGAAAAGAGATTTGGTGTATTTAAAAAGGGAATATTTCGAATACAGTAATAAAAATTCAAAACTTTTTGCAAGAGCGGCTAAGGAAAAAAGAAGCAGAAGAGAAATAGGGACTTTAGTAGATAAGGAAGGTACAAGATATAACAAGATTAAAGATAAATGTAAGGTGGTTAGAGAATTTTATCAAGATTTATACTCTAAAAAGGAGGTAAATATAGATAAATTAAAAATAAATTGGGAATGCAAAATAAAAATAAAATAAGTCAGGAACATAAACAAAAAATGGAAGAGTTAATAACTGAAAAAGAGATAAAAGAAGTAATAACTAAATTGAAAGCAGATAAATCACCGGGAGAAGATGGATTACCTGCAGAATTTTATAAAGAGTTCAAGGATATAGTAACTCCAAAATTGTTAAAATTGTATAACGGTATACTTAATGGGGAACAGATACCACCATCATGGTATAGAACAATAATTGTCTTGTTACCAAAACCAGGAAAAGACCCAGAAAAAGTAGAGTCATAATGGCCCATCTCTCTGATAAATCAAGATGCCAAGATTTTTACGGCGATACTGGCAAATAGATTAAACAGTTTTATGGATAAATACATAAATAAAGATCAGGCCGGATTTGTGAAAGGTAGGCACATGGCAGATTTAGTAAGGAGAGTTGTAGACCTGATTGATGTTGCAGGGCAAAATAAGGAGAAAGTTGGATTACTATCATTAGATATCTTCAAGGCATTCGACTCCTTGCAATGGATAACAATTAACGAGATAATTAGAAGTTACGGATTTGGTGATAGGTTTATAAAAACAATAGAACAATTATATCAACAAGGATACGCCAATATTAGGGTTAATGACGGTCTCACAGAGGAAGTGAGATTAGAGGCTGGGACAAGACAAGGGTGCCCTTTATCACCAATATTATTTATTATGGCGATGGAAATATTAGCAAATGCAATAAGGGAAGATAAAAGTATACAAGGAATAATGGAAAATAAAATTAGTTTATACGCGGATGATACTTTGATAATTATGAAACAGCCTAGAAGGACTTTGGAAAGCATCCAAAAACATTTAAAGGAATTTGAACAAATAACAGGTCTGAAGATAAATTGGGATAAATCTGAAATGATTTTAAGTAATATCGAAAAGGATGAGCAAGGGAAAATAAGGGATGAATTTAAACTACAGATTAAAGAGAGTTTGAAATATCTAGGGATAAATATCTCTAACAAATTGGATGATTTGAAAAGATTAAATTATGATAAACAAAAGAAAGAACTTAAAGATAAAATTTTGCAATACCAAAAATTAAGATTGTCTTGGTTCGGCAGAATAGCGTTGGCTAAAATGATGTTACTACCAAAATTAATTTTTTTGTTTGATGCCTTACCAATTCAACTGACGGATAAAGAAATTAAGGAATTTCAAAAATTATTAAATGATTACTGCAATGGGGGACGCAGACCTAGAATTTCAAAGAGAATGTGGTATTTATCTCAAAAAGAAGGGGGTCTAGGAATTCCTAACTTAAAGAATTATTATAAAGCATTTCATATAAAGAATGTAGTTAAGATTTTAATGAAGGAGCCGGTTATTTGGGAGGAAATTGAAATGAAGGAACTAAAGGAAGTGGGTAAGAGCCTTTTCTTAGATAAGGAAACATGGAAAACACCAGTTAAAAATAGAATGCTGAGGTCAATGTTGGGAGCATGGAAGAAGGTTAAAATGAAATTAGTTCCGAATATTTCACCGATAATTGAATTAGAAGATTTGAAAAAGTTTCCAATAAGAATGGACAATGAGATGAGAGAAATCTTGTTGACGAATGGGGTTTTCCTGCTGAAAGATTGGATACGAGTCTGCAAAGATAAAGTGATGAAACGAGAGCTATACACTCAGATGAAGTTGAATTGGTTTCAGATAGCGATGGTGAACAAGTGGAATAATAAATATTTGAGGGAACAGAGCTTGGAAAGACATAGGACAGAATTTGAGGAATTAGTGTGGAAGATAAGGAAGAAGGAAATTGGAATTAAAGGAATGGTTAGTAAAATTTATAAAATAATAAATACAGAAGTTAACTCACAAGAAATATTAAGAAACACATGGGAACAAGATTTGAATATGAAGATAACAGAAAAGGAATGGCAAAATAAATGGAGAAAAAGAATTATGAGATCTTTGTCGGTCAGGGTAAAGGAACATAATTTTAAAATGTTATGGAAGTGGTATTTGACCCCTATGAGATTACATCAGATGGACAAAAAGAATAATAAGATGTGTTGGAGATGTAAAAATATGTTGGGCACATATGTCCATATGTGGTATGAATGCAAGGTGGTAGAAAATTTTTGGGCAAAAATCGAGAACGAGATTGATAAGATTATGGGATTGCGTCTCAAATTGGGGCCAAATAACATTTTGCTGACGGACGTAGACAATTTAGATAATGATAAGAAAGAATTGTTGTCCATGATGCTTGTAATAGCTAGAATGTGTATCGCAAAAAATTGGAAAAATGACTTAGTGTTAAAGGTGGAGGAGTGGTATAAGCAGATGTGGGATCTCGCATTGAATGAAAAATTAACATGGGAGTTAAATTTTAAAAAAGGTATAATAAAAGAAAATAGATTTTGGAATATATGGCGACAATTTGTTGATTACTCATTGACGAGAGACGGAACAAATAAACTGCCACCAGACCAAATGAAATTTTGGATACAATAGAAATTAATGGGAAATCCCACATCCTCCAGGGCAATGTACATAGCACAGGGTGATGATGTATGTAATGTGATGAGGTTGATATTGTTTTTGGAAAATACTTTGTAAATCTTAAAACGGAAGTATAACAGACCTTAGCAAGGTTGAAGAGGTTAATAAAAGTAAAGTATGGATATAAAAGTAGAGTTGAAAAATGTGGACTAGACTTGGAAGATAATGGTTAATAATAAGATAAAAGTATATACTGAAATAGAATTCAAGGTCATGACAGATTTTTTGTTCTTTCCTTATTTTTGATGTATATGTATTTTCATGTTTTTTCTATATATATAGTTATTTTTATTGTGTTAGATTATTTGTTTTTTATTATGTCTTGAATGTTGTCATATATTTTGAAAAATCAATAAAAAAAAGTTTTTTAAAAAAAGGTGTAGCTTCTTTCTGGACCTATCTCTGACTGAGGGCTGATCACTGTCAGAGCCAGACACCTGATCTGACAGGTCAGCTGCCAGGGGAAACAGACTTGGGCCAGGCACAGGGTGAGATCCCTGGCTCAGGACATCCTTGGGCTTGGGTGCAGGCACAATTGGGCTGGGCATCGGGAGTGCCCTCTGATCCTTGTCATCGTTGGAGGAGGGCTGGATCACTACGTCTGAGTATAAATGCAGTCCCCAGTAGAGTTGTTTTTGGAGAGTTAGGCTGTTCAAATAAGGTAAGTCCAAAAATTACAAAAATCTAGGGAGTCCTTTAGGTACTAATCCTATTATCATCATTATCATCATCATTATTATCATCATCATCATCCAACCAAAGGGGGTGAAGGACCAAAAGCTTTTCTTCTAGCTACTTTGGAATGAAGCAGGTGTAAAAATAAACCTTTAGTAGTACACAACACTATTGCTGTTCATTTCTTCAGTTCACAAAATAAGAGATGTAAGATCTCACTTATTTCAATTTTGCCTGTGAATATGAGGAATAACAAATTCATGCTCCTTCTTCCATGAGAATGCATGACCTTTTCTCCAAAAGAAAAGAACATGATTTGTTTTCTTAATACAAATTAAGCAAAATTGTGGAAATAACAATAATGGAAACTATGCTTTAATGCAAGCAACATAAATTGTGCAAAATTACATGGACTTGAGCTTTGCAAAATTGTGGAAATAACAATAATGGAAACTATGCTTTAATGCAAGCAACATAAATTGTGCAAAATTACATGGGCTTGAGCTTTAATCTATGGACTTTTAAGAACTGGAAGTACAAGAGGTGTCTGCCATCATTTTCAGCAATCAGTCTGTTATCTGTGCTTACCTCCTCTGTGAACTTTGTTTTTAGGGAAAAGGACACTAGCTATTTTCAAAGGCAATTTGCACAAATGACAGAGATACTGATGAGAAAAAAAATAGTGTTTCTTGTCTTAATTTTGAGGTCCTAAAGGCAAGAAATTTCACAGCAACTCTATTGTGTTACATGGGATGAGAACATTGAGGAGAAAATTCTCATCAATCTGTCTAGTCAAAGCCAGAAAGACTAAATTGACAGAAATGAAGTATTTAGTGAATATTATTTACATCCTTAAAAAAGAACTTTTTCACATTACTAGAAGCTGAAAACCAGTCAAAAGAGTTCAGTTCAGTTCAAATGAATACAAAGAGAGAGGGAGAAAGAGAGAGAGCTCAGGCTGCATTTGCTAATCCTCAGCCACGGGCATTTCCTCTGTTGCCCACACCACACACATTCTTAGGGTTTATCGAGGAATGTGAGGTTTACCCACATTCTTGGGATCCTGCTTGTTCTCCCTGCACATAAACGAGCAATATACAAATACTATTTAGCTGGGTACTTATGTATTAAATAGTATTTGTATCTACCATTCACTCTGGATCCTCTGAAACATACACTTCTATTGTGGATTTTAACCTTTACAGCACTAAAGACAAATTCAGTATTCAAAGTGCCCTGATTTGATTCAAACACCACTCCAGGCTTCTTCGCTTCAGTTCAGAAATTGGAAGGCTTTCCTTTCTGAAACCGAAACACATCCTTCATATAAACCACATGATCTATGTTCAGAAAGAGGATATGTGCATGTATGGCCAGAATTCTTATTGCAGACAGATAAATGTTGTTCATTTCCTCATGTGACCCATTAGGTGACCCATTGCCTTTCAAATACCACCCTTGATGTGAAAAGAGTCAGGAGCCGGTCTGGCACTCCCTTGCTCAAATGGTTACCCCCAGACAGATACCAGATACAGATAACAGATCCCCAAATTCCAAATAACAAATCCCCATATTCCAGATAATAGATCAAATAAGTCTCCCCAATTCACACCTTTTCCTCAGTACATTGACACACCTACAGACTTCCCTTTTACTAGTGGAGACAAAGCATTCACTCCCCCCCCCCCGTTTACCCTTCAGATTCCTCAGAACCACCCCCTCCCAGTCCCACCCCCCAAACAGACACACACACACACTTTACACCACCACCACCCAGGGTTCACACACTCACCAACAGATGAGGTGTTGTTAGCAGAAGCTGGGGCCACTCCAAAAATAAATAAATAAATAACCTAACAGGATCTCTTAATGTCTGGCCTATGCTAAAACGAGGTCTGCCGAACGCAACCTATGCTGTCGCTCTGGCAAATGTTTTCCAGTGCTAGCTGAGCTATGCTGTAGGATCATGTCCAGTTCCTGCAATGTCAGTCCGGAGATCCTTTGTGCCCAAACAGCACTGCTGTCAGCCGGAAGCTCAATAGACATCCCAGTCACATCAGGGGTGCCATTAAGTTGGGGTCCAGGAGCTACTCCCCCAGACCAGGCCTACCTGATGTTAAATCAATTCACAATCAGGCAGAAGAGACCCAGAACAGTTATGTTTATTCAACTGAACAGAGAGACTGGGCGCATACTTTATTAAAAACACAGGAAGGAAAATGGCCTCCAACCCTTTGCCCTGTGCAAACTGTTCCACTGTTCCCAGCTTGGAAAGGAATGTGGTACCTGATTGTCATATAGATTTTAAAGATGGATAGAAGAAAACAAGTGACAAACTACCATTTTTGCATTGCTGAGAATTTAAACCCCAACACTCAAGAGTTAGGCATTCAAAAGCCCAGAGTTATCAAATCATTCCTATTCCATTTCCCCAACATTTTCTTCCTCCTAGGTCTTTCCAATTTCAGGTGTGAAGGAAATGGGCAATCCTGAGAAACTTTCAATTTTTAAAAAGTAAGAGAAATTCTGACTCATATATTCTTCAGATTTTCTGTGCTCGGTACAGAGAGAACAAGCAATACATAGTTTGAGCCAACAGACAAATCTCAGCTGCCAATTTCATTTGTACCATTTAATTATACAGAGAAAAATATGAACAAAGTGCATCTAAAGAATGACAGAAAATGAGTACTTGGGACGGAAGATAGGAACTGACTCGTGATGAGCATTTTTCCAGGGGCCTCCAAACATAAAACTGTAGTCCGTCCCATTAATCAGAGTAGTACACAGAAAGCTTGTGACAGCAGTGAAGTGGAAGACAGGAGTGATGTGAGAAAATCTCAGCAGTGATGTTGTTATATTTCACTAAATTGCCCCTGCTTTCACATCTCAGCTTCTGTTTAAATCACTTTTCTAAGTTTGGTTGTTTCCTCCTGCATAGAAATGCATATATTATTTCTATACAATTTTTACAATGCATACATTTATATAAATATTTCTAATGCACACTTTGTACACCACTTTCTATATTGACTGAATGTTGTACACCTATGTTCTGCTAATGAATTATATGTATATTTGTCCATGGAGTGTTTAAAATATATGCATGATGAAGCAGCTAGATAGCAAGCCTTATAGCAAAATGTGTTGTGTCTCACAGTGACTCAAGGTACTGACAACTCTCACATCATCTGAATTCCTTCTTAGTCCGAATGAAGTGCCATTTGCCCCCATCTTGCCTGTTTGTTTTGGAAACGGTGACAGATGCGGTCTTGTTGTCAGAGTCACATTAAAATTAAACTGCTAACCTATCTTTTGCCTTACTGCCAGATATTAACATCCTTTTTTTTTGTACAGTCGCACAGTTGATTCCAACCCTTCGCGACCCCATGGACCACCGCCCTCCAGGCACCTCTGTCCTCCACCATCCTTCTCAACCTGCCCAGCTCTGTGCCCATTGCATCTACAATACCATCTAGCCATCTAATTCTAGTAACACTGAATACTAGTATCTTATCTATACATGTATAGAATGAGGTAAAATATTTGATAGTGAACCAATTTAGACTTTTGTTTTTAATTAACTACTACCGTGTTTCACTGAAAATAAGACACTTATATTTATTTTTCCTCAAGAAGACACACTATGGCTTATTTTCAGGCGATGTCTTATTTTTATTATGTTCTTCTGGAACATCGTTATCACTCTCCAAACCCGGAAGTCCATCCTTTGTGCATGCGCAGAACCCCTCTGCGCATGCGCAGAACCATTTGTACATGTGCAGAAACCATTTGCCATGCCACGCCTATCGCTATGTCTTATTCTCGGGGTATGGCTTATATCGTGCAAATGCTTAGAAATCCTGCTATGGCTATGACTTATTTTTTGGGATTGTATTATTTTTTGGGAAACACGGTATGAAAAAGTGATAATGAACAACCACACAGTGAAACAGTGTAGCATGAGTACTATTTTTGTCTACTGCATGTAGAAGACAAGTTGAGTTAAAAAAAATTTTAAAGTACATTCTCCAACCTAGAGCATGACATGGTAACATTCAACATACTTGGCACCTCATTATAACAATAGCTCATTCTGCAAATGTATCAAACTTTCCCCATTTCTCGTGGAAATCATCAACCAAATCCTTGTCTGAAGATCTTTAGTACTGCATGATTATCAACAGCTTATTTACCCATCTATTTCAAGCTTGCTTTAAAAATGGTGAAAAATAAGGGGGGGGGAGAGATTAACAATAATGAGATACTCCCTATCATTAATGCAAGATGAAAAGTTTCTAAATTTTAAATGCTGAAGGCAGTTACTTAACACACACAAGATAGATTAAAATCTTTGATCACAGTAATGTAGCCTAATTGAAAGTAGACAGTACTGTTTAACGGAAACAAATGGCCTATTTCTGAAATGGGTTAGCATCATTAACATTCCAAGCACATAAGGCAGCTTCATCCACAAATAATTCTACACTATACTATGCGTGGAGTTGGACTAAGAACTGCCAGATCTGTTACAGGGATTTCTCTCTCTCTCTCATTTCCTCTCTCTCTCTATTTTTCCAATCGAAATGGCTCTGAATTATGCAGAATGGATGTTCTGATAATGAAGAAACCTTAACATTGGACCAGAACTGCTGACTTTGTCTGCTTCCCCCGGGAAGAGATGGGCGTGATCTTGCAGGCCTGCCTGCCTGGTGTGATAGGGAGGAGCCTAGAACATACCTGTCAACCGCGGCTCCGGCCAATCCAGGACCTGCGCAGAACGGTTCTGTGCAGGTCGCCTTCTATGCATGCGTAGAAGGGTTTTACGCTTGCATAGCCCCCTTCTACGCATGTGCAGCCTTCTACGCATGTGTAGAAGGCTTCTACGCAAGCGTAGAAGGGTTCTACGCAAGCGTAAAACCCTTCTACGCATGCATAGAAGGCGACCTGCGCAGAAGGGCTGCACAGTACCTCCTTTCCCCCGCTGCCAAATTCCGGGGTTTCGGCAGTGTGGGGTGGGAAATTGTGCAAATCGGCACTGAAAACTGGGAAATCCCGGCCAATCCTGGAAGGCTGACAGGTATGGCCTAGAAGCCTTTATAGGTGGTGGCTACTTCCTGCCTCGCCTCGGCTCGCCCTCTTTAACTGTTTCGCATTGGCGAAATGAATATGTCTCCCTCTTGAGCAGGCCTCACACGGGGCCTGGAGGCCTTGTTCCTTTGGTGGTGGTGCCTCATGGTCCCTCACCCTGCCTGGTGAGTAGTTGTTCTATCTAAGCACACTGCTCAGTAATGGTTAGGTTGCCAAAGGTCCCCAAGTGGATCCGGCCTCTTTGAATTGACAAAAAAACCCAAAAACTAATTTTTCCCTTGTTGGGCCTTTTTCTGGGGGAGCAGTTTTGCTTTCTCTTTGCTTGCCTACACTGGCTGGGGCAAGTGGGGCGTGGGACCTTTCCTTGGGTGGGTGGGTTCCACCCTTGAGGTATCATCAGGGAATCAACTGCCCTACTGCTACCCAAGGATTGTGAGTTCTATTCTTGCCAGGGGTCTGGGTTTATTTGGCCTTCCTTACTTCCTAGGCTGACAACGTTGGTTAAATTGCTGTCCTGAACTGTTGGGTTGTGAGTTCCCTCCATCTGGGAATCAGGTTGTCTCAGCCTTCCATCCTTTTGTAGGGGTAATCTGAGTACCCAGTATATGGGGGCACAATGTTATTTAACTGTTAATTGCCCTCAGTGCTGCCTTACATGCACATTCATAGTCAGATAAGTGAACCTCCCTTGCAGGATTCCCCAATTTGATCGATATTTTGGATTCTTTTAGCTGATGCCTTAATTATAAACTTGGCAGTTCTACATACCATGTGCATGTTAGTACCCAGGAGGAGACAGGCCAGTTTGTGATTAGAGTCCCAGAAAGTTTTTTTTCCCCATAGGGATGCAAGGTATTTAAATCTAATATCTGTATAGCTGGCAATCGAATAAAATATGAGAGATATTTTCAATATTTGGATAACCACATATACACAATCTTTCATGATATGGTAAGTGGTGAAAATGCCCATATTTATTCATGGAATCTAGTAACTCAAATCTGGCTCTACAGTAAGCCCTTAGAGGAAAAGGGAGACACATCAATAAATATTTTACTGGTTGAAACTTAATTTTGTTATCTGCTGGCCACTTTAAAGAACCATTTTTTGCCAATAGTTCCAAGTCAGATTGCGCACTAATATCTAAAACTGTCTGTTTAAAAATTACCAGGCCTGAGTGGCCACGGAGAGCAAATACTGAATTGAAAACCCATAACGAGAAATTAATTTGCAGAGTTGACTAACCCAGGATTTGGGATAACCCCACTTTATCTGTTCAGTTAAGCATACTTTGGGAAACCTATTAGAATCGATTGATTGAATCCTCAACCAATATGAAAATGTTTTAAATACTAAATTTCTTTACATGGAGTGGAAACCCAATTCAGCTCTGACTGGAGGGGCAGATGGGACAATTTTTGCCCCAAACACTTTTAAAATTAGGGGGAGGGTGCCAGGATGATTATAATTAAATAGTTTATATAGTCTCTTTGTACTTATGGCAGCCCAAGTCAAGCAGAAAGAACAAGTTAAAGGTTAAGGTCACCTGTGCTCGAAAGCCAGTTGTTTCTGACTCTAGGCTTCAGTGCTCATCTCTGCTTATAGCCGAAGAGCCCAGCACTTTCAGCATTTCAAGACATTTCCATGGACATATGGCAGGCATGCCTAGACATGGAACACTGTTTACCCTTCCACCAAAGTGGTACCTAGTTATCTACTTGCAATTTCTTGCTTTCAAACTGCTAAGCTGGCAGGAGCAGGGACAGAGATGGGCACTTGTTTTGTCATGCAGTACTTGGGTTTTGAACTGCTGACCTTCTGCCTCTACATGAGTCTTTTGAAAGGTACATGTATTATTTCTTATTTTTAAAAAATGCAAGCCTTTGTTACAATTTATGCAAAAATAAAAATAAAAACCCTAAATGATAATATTATTATTTTGGATTATTTGTGTATTATCTACATCTGAAAATCTGTCAGGGCCCTTCTCCCCAGGATTTTAAGAATGCAGTTAAAAAGAGAGCTTTCAAAGGAGGCCTTTTAAAAACCTCCCTCTAATAGGTCTGCCTAATTTGAATTAAAAAATATATATTGTAAAAGGCGAAAGATTTATACGATCTGAAGAGAAACCAGAGTATATAGTGGATACTTGGCTCAGTAATACTATGAGCGATAAGGATATTGCAATTGTTGTAGATCACAAACTGAATATGAATCAAAAATGTGATGTGGCTTCAAAAAAAGTCAATGCTATTTTAGGCTGCATTAACAGAAGTATAGTCTCCAAAACCTGTGAGGTACTAGTCCCCCTCTATTTTGTACCAAGCAGACCAAATTTAGAGTACTGTGTCCAGTTCTAGACACCACACTTTAAGAAGGATGTTAACAAAGCGCAACAAGTTCAGATGAGAGCAATAAGAATAATCAGGAGACAGAAAAAACAAATTGTGTGAAAAGGGACATGTTTAGCCTTGAGACATGGATGGGGGGGATATGATAGCCCTTTTCAAATACTTGAAAAGTGGGGCAGCATCTGTTTCTGATCCTCCCAGAGTGCAGGACCTCTGGAGGCAGTGAGTATTCCAAACCTGGAGGCATTCAAGAAAAATTAGACAACTATCTGCTTTGATTTGGATTCCTGCATTGAGCAGAGGTTTGGACTCAATGGTTTCATAGACCACTTCCTACGCAGTCATTCTATGATTCTATGAAAGAAAAGTAGTACTAATATTAACATTTTAAAACTATGTTTATTTTTTAAGAAATCATTTCATCTGATTAGCTGTTCCGCTTAGGAAATTGTGGGCAGAACAAAAGAAAAACAAAATTGAACAGGGGGTATTGCACCTAAATATAACTGCAGCTTGAAATATCTTGGTAGGAAGCCAAGAGACTATGTTCAACTTCAGTGGGCTTCAGATCAGACCCTGACTCAATAGCAATTACGAAACAGAAAAATAGTACATAAGAACATAAGAACAGCCTTGCTGGAACAGGCCACAGCCCATCCAGTCCAGCATTCCGTCTCACACAGTGGCTCACCATTTCCTTCAGGGTATTCCCAAGGAGATGCCTTCACCTGCTTAGGATTCCCTGGAAATGGCATTGAGAGATATCCTGCCTATCTCCAACCCCAAGGTTGTCCTTAAGTATCCATAATTATAGCCATTGATACCCTTGTCCTCCATGAACTTGTCTAATCCTTTCTTAAAGCTGTCAAGACTGACAGCTGTCACCACTTCTTCTGGCAGGGAGTTCCATAGACCAGTAATCCTCTGGGTGAAAAAGTACTTTCTCTAAAAGTACTTTCTCTAAAAGTACTGGTCCAGAAATTAATCTCTTAATGAATTGTTCATGTACAATTGCCAAAGTTCAGAAAATTTGGACTAGATTTCCTCCTGGACTAAGTAGAACTTGGCACATTATAATGATTAATGCTGCTCGTCCACTACTTTTGTTGAGTAGCTCTTTAGGGATGTTAGGAAAAACAAGGGCCTAATGACTGTGCAGACTCCCAGGAGATCTCCGATTGCCATCCAAGTTCTTCCAGAAGATCTAAACATACTACTGCAAAATTTGAAAGGATTAAATTAATCCAAACATCCCTATTTTTTTTATAAGCAAAAATGCTGCCTTGTTACTACTACTGAGAACAGAGCAATGTCTGTAAAAAATGTAGCAATTAGTAAAAAATGTTAGATTGAAGATGTCATTTAGGAAGTTTTTTTTTGTAATTTTTAAACCAAAATCAACAGGTGTACAAGATATTTAAAAAATACAACCAAGCCATATGAGGGAAACCTTATGAGGAACAGGGCATGTTTTGCCTTGAGAAAAGGCAACTGTGTGGGGATATGATAGCATTCTTCAAATACAGTCAATCCTCTACATAAGAATTTAATTTGTTCCTTGTGGTTGGTTGTATCTCAAAAAATTCTTATCTTGAATTTCCCATTGAATGCAAGTTCCCATAGGAATTCATTGAATTTCTTATCTTGAAAAAAATCATATTAAAATTTGTATCTCAAACTTGATTTTTTCTGAGATTTCCGGATGTATCTCAAATTTTTCTAAAGTCGAGCCATTCTTATCTTGAGGTTTGACTGTACCTGAAAGATAATCATAAAGAGGAAGGGAAAGATCTGTTCTCCATCATACCAGAGTTCAGGATGCATAATGGGTTCAAAGTACAGGAAGCCAGAAATAACCTCTATTTATTTATTTATTGTATGGCAAAATAAATAACTCTTAACAGTTAGAACAGTATGGTAGTAGAATCAACTACCTTAAGAGATGGTGAGCACTGCAACACAGGAAGCATTCAAGAGAAAACTGGACAGCCATCTGTCATATCTGCTTTGATTTGGATTCCTGCATTGAGCAGGGGGTTGAACTCGATGATCTAAAAGGCCCCTTCCAATTCAAGTTATTCTGTGATTCTTTGACAGTGGAGATTTTTATTTATTTATTTATTTTTATTTATTTATAAATTTATATCCCGCCCTCCTGGTGGGGAACACCACTCAGGGCGGCTAACAACATGAATAAAATAGTTAAAAACAGCAAAAGCTAAAAACAGTCAAGTCCCACTAAAACAGTATATAAAAACCCAGAACAAACCTAAAACATTCAAACATTAAAAAGCTACCCCGATCTTCCCTCCCCCCAAAATAAAAAACAACAACAGATTGTGTGACTTGTGGTCTATTTTTCTTCCTACATCTTTATGAAGATTATGACTGAACAACATTAGAGCTGTTCATTCTGTTCCTCTTATTGTGTATAAGCCCTCATCTGTCATTACCTTCAAAATTGTGCCTCTCTCCCCCTCCCAATTCAGATAAAAGCCCTCCTGAATAAATTCCTCAAGCTGTGGCCAAATACTTTTCTTCCCAGTTCTTGTGAGGTGCAACCCAACTCTTACCAGCAGTCCATCTTCCAGGTAGCATTTCCTCTGGTCCCAAAATTCAAATCCCTCACACTGTCACCAACTTCATTTCCAGTTGTTTACATGGAGCATTTTCATTTCCCTTTGTATTCCTCTTAGGAGTACTCATAGGATGGGTGAGAAGACTCTCCATGCCCCAAAGTCCTTGAGTTACCTTCCTAGAGTTTCAAAGTATGTTAAGATTTCCTCACAGTTGCTCTTGGCTGTGTCATTTTGTTCCCACATAGGTGAGAAAAAACAGGTATACATCTCTGGGTTTTATGAGCAATGATAAAATGAGTTCAGATGTATACCCCTTGCTTCTTATACATTTGATATTGGAAGTGACTGGCAGTAGTATTACAAATGGAATAGTCTATTGATTAAGTATTGCTGGGAAGTCACTATACTATGAAACTAGCATGGATATAGACAACTATTAGTGAAACAACACTTTTGCAGCTGTTCACATTCATGGTGGTTGTGGGATCAATCAGAGATGGAAATCTTTCTTACAGTCTGCCTCAGAGGAACTCACAAATGACTTACAGTAAGTGGCTGAAAATGTATGCACACAATATAGGGTGATGGTGATAAGAGTAGAATTCTTATGGTACTCTATAAACAAGAAGCACTATTACGGATTAAATACACTTCCCTGTGAGAATTATAAGCTAAATAAAATTCTTACAGGTGCACAGGGCAGAAAAGTCCCAGAAATAACTTTCCTCATGCAGAACCAGAAATATTACAATAGCAAAATTAGTAACAATTTGCTGCCCTTTTATATCATACAAGCTAAAGGAGCAGCTTCACTCACCCTAATGGGAATAGGTATGGCTTCCACATAGTTTGTTTGTAATATTTGTGAATCAAGTTTACTTGTGAGTTTGCAAACATTGCACTCATTAAGCAACAGTGCACCCTGTCATCCACGGAGAAAGATTGGCAGCATTGACTTGCCTCTCCACTGTAAGGAAATATAGCAGTCATCACAATATTGTGAAGAAATGTGGAAGTCGAGAGCTGTCCAGAAATTTTGGCCTATTATTAACAGACATCATGGTCAACAATCAGGGACAGTGGGATTTGCATGCCAAAATGCCTGGAGCGATCAGTTTACCTACCACAAATATAAACCAATGTGTTGTAGTGGGTAGACAATCGGACTAGGAGACCTGGGCTCAAATCCCTGCTCCATCACAGGGACTCACTGTGGGATGACAATGATAAAACACTTCTGTAACATCTCACATACCCTGAAAGTCTTATTAGGGTTTCCATAATTTGGAACCAACTTGATTGCACACAATAATAACATTTAGCAAAAACATCTGTTCTAACCCATGTCTGGCCAGACATCATACTATGGTAATGGAGTAGACCGTACACTCAATGACTCAACGCCAAATGTTGGGAAGTGGTAAATAACCTGACCAGAGGTGTAAGGACTATTTTTGCTGGGGGGTGGGGACAACCTTAAAAAGGGCCTGGCTCCTAAGAAAAGGGGCCACATTTTTTTGCGGAGGGGTGGAGAGACTAGAATGCAAGTCCTTGTTTATTTATTTTTAAATTTAATCTAAACATCTTTATTTTACACAAATCTCTTTGTTTTACTTATTTAGTGCATCAGTGTTTTGATTCATTCAAGGCAAAGATTGTTTCGCTTATTTTATGTGTATGTGTATATGTGTGTATGTCTTGACCTATTTAACATCTATATTTGCTTCATGAATGCAAATATTTACTTACTTTTTAATAAATTAATCCAAACATCCTTATTTATTTGTGCTCCTACCCAACTTATTAGTTTGAGATAGCACTTTCCTCTCCCTCATCGCTCACCATGTAGCCCCGAAAGCCCCATTCTCCACGCAGAATGTCCATCAGCAGCTTCATGTTAGCACAGGCGGGGACTCCGTTCATTCTGGCACGAGAGCAGGTCATGACACGGGATATCAGATGTCAAGTCAGTTTTCTGACTCATGGTTTTTCCATTAGTTTTTCTATAACTGTGGAGCTGTGGTGGCTCAGTGTTTAAGAAGCTTGCCTTGTTAGCTGGAAGGCCGGCAAGTTGGCAGTTCGAGACACGGGTACTGCATGATGGATTGAGCGCCCATCTTTGTCCCAGCTCCTGCCAACCTAGCCATTTGAAAACAAAAAACAAAAAAAACGCAAGTAGATAAATAGGTACTGCTTGGGTGGGAAAAGATCTTGGGGACATGAAAGGAACCTCATTTGGACATCACCTGAGCAGAGTTTCTCCAGCAAAAGTCCTATCAACCCAGAATAATTTCTGACACAAATTATTATATTTATAACTGTTTGAATAGTGGTGCAGTGGTGCTGACATTGTGAGGTTTATCAAAGAGGGTCAAAATAAAAGAAGGGGGAGACAGTTGGGGAGATGGGAAATGTCCCACCCTCAGCACATCTGTCTGCACATCAGATCAAAAGAATGCCTAGTTCTGACTGACAGAGCCGAACCCCTGCAACAGGCAGGCCAGGCAGGGTCTGACCCTTGTAGACAAGCATAGAGCATGGATGCATGTTTAGTGGAAAGGGAGAAAAGTCGTACAACTTTACTAACGGGTTTTTGGAAACAATCTGGCTGGAAAGAAATATGAAAAATGTATATAATTTCCCCCTCCTTTATATTTCTATATTTCTTTTGTGCTTGTTTTATGTTTTAATGTTTAAATTAAAGTATTTTTTAAAAAGAACAAAATTATTATATGAACGGTAACAGCGATGAGATTACACAATGTTTGGTTTTCTTTTGGAGTGGGGTTGGGGGTTCGTCTCCACCCCTTTCCCATGCCAAGAAATCCAGTAGCAAAAGGCAAATGTTGGATTGAACCCTCCCCCCCACACACACACACTTTCTTAAAGATTCAGGAGTGTGTGTGTGGGGAGATTAATTGTGTCCAGACTCCCCACCCACGCACACACAGTGTGGGCTGAATTTGGGAAGACCTTGGATGGGGTGGATCAGCCCTGGTGGTCTCAATACAGAAAAGGGTGCCCCCCAAAAAAAATCTCATTCCTTCCCATCCCACCCCACTCCTCATACTTTGTGGGGGTGGGTGGGGGGGTGAGAAATAAAGCTATGATTGCCCCTCCCCAAAAAACAAATCAACTCGGTCTTCCCACGACCTCTTCTTTCTTTCTCCATGGGGAGAGCCTTTTAGAGCACCACGAAGGTCGCCCAGGCTCGTGGCTCCAAGATCCTATATTCTGGGGTGATGGGTTTTGCAGAGAGGTTGTGTGAAGGCAATCTAATATTGTCACCTTCCGAAAGGGTCTGGCCTGCCTGGGGCAAATTCTGGGAGGGGCTTTTGGCCCTCCGTGTCCCCCACTTCCGACTCCCATGAACCTGACTCCCCAAAGGGGCCAATGGCTACAGGCAAATAGTCCTCTTAGTGGAGGAAAAGCCACTGGAAACCATCATACTGGGCCCAATGGCAAAATAAGCGGAGGAGGAACCACTTGACTACTCTGATTCCCAATGGTCATGAAGGCAGAAGAGGCCATGCCAGATGGACTGGCTGTCAAGGCACACCTTGTTAATATTCTGAAAGCTGTGGCAGTCCACTGAAGTCCTGGTGTCAAATCCTGCATGTCTCATGTCGTATGTGCCACAGGAGATGGCTCCGAGATCATAGTGTGTGAGTTACTTCATGGCAAGCTGGGATTCCCCCTTAAACAAAATCATGCCAGTGGCATTTTTCCTGCTTGCCTCAGAATGCGAAGGCAGCCCATTGTAGAGAAGAGGAAGGCAACACTGTCAACAGCTTACTGTGAGAAAATGCAACAGATTCAAAACCTGATGTTAGAAATTGTGAAGGCTAACTAGGCAGATAAATTCAGAATCACAAAACAATGGTACAATCGATGGGCATTTTCCTTTGTCATTTTCATGTGTGATATTTCAAAAGAAAAACCACCAAGGCTGCCAGTTAGCAATGAAAAGGCAGTAAATACTCTTGTGGGAGAGCCCAGGAAACAGTCAGGCCCTTTAAAGAGTAGCTGATAACCACAATGGTAAAGTCAGCAACTGACAGTTATTCATGGAACAGCCATTGATAAACTAGGCATGAAAGCTAGGAGTTAAGCAGTTATCTGGGGAAATCTCTCAATAACTCACTGCTGCGGCAACACACTAAAACTGTTACTATTTGGAAAAACTGTCAATAATTCATTGTGTAAAGCACCACAATTATAGATGAAGGAACCACCTATAATTCATAGAAGCAATACAAACTTTAAAGAACTTGGAAAATCGCTCTCCTCCCCCACCCTTTTTTAAAATGCTAACTTTATCTTTAGAGGTTTCAAACCTGTATGGTTTTGCCCATGCTCTCCCTAGTACACATTTAATAAGATTATTTCTTGCAGGTTCCACATTCTCTAATTAAATAAATCAGAGCTATGTGAAAGCACATTTTGCCAGAAGTGATTAATTCTGCCCATTAAAACTGACCCCATGGCTCGTCAACCAACAGATAATGACTGAGTTTCATCTCTAAAAAAAGGGGGGGCTGTGGTGGCTTAAAGGTTAACAAGCTCGCCTTGTTAGCTGGAAGGCTGGTAAGTCGGCAGTTCGAGACCTGGGTACTGAATGACAGTTTGAGTGCCCGCCTCTGTCCCAGCTCCTGTCAACTTAGCAGTTCAAAAGCAAGAAATTGCAAGTGGACAAATAGAGGCCACATCAGTGGGAAACATACCTGTCAACCCGCGGCTCCAGAAAAAAACGGGACCTGCGCAAAGCAGTTCCGCGCAGTTCACCTTACACATGTGCGTGGAAGGCTTCCACGCATGCGTGGAAGGCTACGCCGCTTGCGCAGCCCCCTACGCAAGCAGCATAGGCTTCCACGCATGCGTGGAAGGGTTCTACATGAGTGTAAAACCCTTCTACACATGCGTAGAAGGCAACTTGCGCAGAAGGGCTGCACAGTACTTCCTTTCCCCCAATGCCAAATTACGGGGTTTTGGCAGCGCAGGTCGGGAAATGACGTCAATTGGCGCAGGATTACGGGGTAATCCCGGCCAAATCGGAAAGGTTGACAGGTATGGTGGGAAAAGATCTTGGGAACATGAAAGGAGCCTCATTTGACCATCCCCTGAATGGAGTTTCTCCAGCAAAAATCCTTTCAACCCAGAATAATTTCTGACACAAAATTATATATCTCTAACAAAAAGAAAAACATCGAGCTTTTAGTCCATGATATTTATATGGCACTAAAACTTTTGGGACCTCATATTAAATTATAAATGAATCTAGACTCCTCCTGGGCTTGTATATTTACATTATATAATCATTTATATGGTAGGAGGAGTCTAGGTATTTTTACTTAAATGCAACGAACTATGGTTACCATTAACTATGGTTTGTTGCAAACCAGGTCATGGGCGTCGGAAGTGGGGGGCAGGGAGGGCCGACCCCCCCACCCACCCCAGAAATTGCCATGCAGCCACGGGCCATTTGGAGGAACTAGGAAGTCTCCTCCTCTCACCACCCATCTTAGTTTGGGCCTTTTGGAAGGCTCCGCCTCACCCCTTCTCCCCATCCAATCACAGTCTGGGCCTTTTGGAAGGCTCCGCGTCACCCCTCCTCCCCATCCAGTCACACTCCGGGCCTTTTGGAAGGCTCTACCTCCTTCCTCCTCCCCATCCAATCGCAGTCCGGGCCTTTTGGAAGGCTCTACCTCACCCCTCCGCCCCATCCAATCTCAGTCTGGGCCTTTTGGAAGGCTCCGCCTCCCCACCCACCCCAGACCGGATATCAGGCCTTGCACCAACCCACCACGCCACATGTGAAGCTGCAGCTCTCCAGGCCCAGGCAGCTAGCCCAGCCAGCACACGAGGAGGCTGCCTGCTCCCGGAAGCAAGGCTGCCCAAGCAAAGGGATCCAGCCTTGCGTCTGCTCAGGGGACACAAACGCTGAGCAGGTAGGCCTTCTCTCATAGGCAGGCTGCCGATGGGGAGGGCGGGGTGTGTGTGTAGGGATACGGAGGACAGGTAAGAATGCAGGGATGGGGTGAGGGGGTGAGAGAGAGGGGTCAGGTGAGCCATGAAGGGGGGGGAAGCATGCTTGCCACATGTTTACCTGAAGAATGTTTTTTAAAGACATGCCTGCCACATGACCTGTTGGCTCTTTGGCTTTGAAACAAATGAGCACTGAATTGCAAGAGTCTGATATAAATGGCTTTGGTGCAAGGGAAATGTTTACCTGAAGAATTTTTATTTTTTTAAAAAAGACATGCCTGCCACATGACCTGTTCACTCTTTGGCTTTGAAACAGATGAGCATTGAATTGCAAGAGTCTGATACAAATGGCTTTGGTGCAAGGGAAATGTTTACCTGAAGGATTTTTATTTTTTTAGAAAAGACATGCCTGCCACGTGACCTATTGGCTCTTTGGCTTTGAAACAGATTAGCACTGTATTGCAAGAGTCTGATATAAATGGCTTTGGTGCAAGAGAAATGTTTACCTGAAGGATTTTTAAAAAAAAAGACATGCCTGCCACATGACCTGTTGGCTCTTTGGCTTTGAAACAGATGAGCACTGAATTGCAAGAGTCTGATATAAATGGCTTAGGTGTATTTAAGATTAATATGTCATTTATTAAAAATAGTTAGATTATTCATTGACATTTCAGTAGTGTATTTATTGTAATTGGTGTGTTATATGTTTTAATACAGTAAAAAAATCAATTAAAACAATTAGAAGGAATGAGTAGTTTTCCTTAATAGAAATTAAATTTCACTTGTTTCCAGCTTGCTTTTCCCCTTCTGATGCAATTGTCACACCTTCATATGCTCTTTGAGCAAATTCTAGTCTCAACCCCCCCCCCCAATCCGCAATCCCCCCAACGCGCAAAAAATGCAGACTCTTTTCTTAGGACCAGGGCCCTTTTCAAGGTTGCCCCCCCCCCAGCAAAAATAGTTCCTACACCCCTGAACTGGGTGGAGAAAGTGTGGCTCTTCCATTGCCATTAGATGTATTAAGAAAATAAGAACATCCAAAATGGATTAAAATAAAATCTGATCTAATTCAGTATCCTGTTCACATAGTATTGTGCCCAAGTATTATTTATTAATAATACGTTTTGCTTAGTGTTTAAGCCCAAGCCGTGCCAAACGGCAGAACCAGGAAGTGCACCTTTCAAGAGGCGCCAAATTCAAATAGCTGTCTTGACAATGCGAGGGGCTAGTCACCAGCACTCTAGCAGAAGGATGCAAGAGTCAGTCTAACAATGCAACTGGACTCAAAAGACTGTATCAGGAAAGCATATATAAATGCTTGAATACAAATGCCAGAAGCCTCCAGAACAAAATAGGGGAGCTGGAATACTTAGCAATAAATAAGAATATTGATATTATTGGTATCACTGAAACCTGGTGGATGGATGATAACCAATGGAATACAGTTATCCCAGGCTACAAACTGTACAGGAAGGATAGGAAGGGGCAAACGGGAGGTGGTATAGCCTTGTATGTCAAAGAAGTGATAAAATCGTATGAATTGGAATATCTAGGTGATTTGGAGTCACCATTAGAAGCTCTGTGGGTAAGAGTACCAGGCCACAAGGATGGTCTAACAGTAGGCATATACTATCGGCCTCCGACCCAAACTCTTGAGGGAGACTGGCAGTTGGAGAATGTTGTAAAGGAGGCATCCAAGAAGGGAAGCCTGGTTATAATGGGGGACTTCAATTACCCTCACATAGACTGGGTGAACTGTTGTTCAGCACATGATAAAGAAATAAAGTTCCTAGATATGCTAAATGATTGTTCCCTGGGACAGATGTTTGAAGACCCAACTAGAGGTACAAGAATCCTTGACTTGATCCTGAGTAATACAAGATGTTAATGTGACTGATCCAATAGGGAACAGTGACCACAACTCAATTATGTTTAACTTGATCATAGACTGCAAGTCACTGATGAAATCGAACACAGAGACCTTAAATTTTCAAAAAGGAAATTTCCCAAAGATGAGGAAACTAGTAAAAAAGAAGCTGAAAGGGAAAATTGAGAGAGTCCAAACACTCCAAGAGGCATGGAGGCTGTTTACAAAAACAATAACAGAGGCCCAATTGGAATGCATACCCAAAAGGAAAAAGGGCACTGCCAGGTCCAAGAGGACTCCGATGTGGCTTACAGGAGCTGTTCGGGAAGTGATCAAGAGCAAGAAAAGCTCATTTAGAAGATGGAAGGCTTGTCCGAATGAGGACAGCAGGCAGAAACATAAATTCTGGCAGAACAAATGCAAGGCAACAATCAGGAAAGCAAAGCAAGACTTTGAGGAGCATATAGCTAAAAATACTCAGAGAAATAACAAAGACTTCTTTAAGTACATTAGAAGTAAGAACCCAACTAGGAAGGCCATTGGACCATTAGATGACAATGGAAGGCAAGGGGTTATTAAAGAGGAAACAGAGATTGCAGAGAGACTCAATGAATTCTTTGCTTCAGTATTCACTGAAGAACACAGAGACCACATGCCCAAAACAGAGCCTATCTTCGTAGGGAGGGAAACCGAAGAATTAAGCCAGATAGAAATAACCAGGGAGGAGGTCCTTGCATGTCTTGTTAAGCTAAACACTAACAAATCACCAGGACCAGATGGCATCCATCCACGAGTTCTCAGGGAACTTAAAGATGAAATTGCTGATCTCCTAGCCAAAATATATAATCTTTCCCTCAAATCAGGCTTTGTGCCTGATGACTGGAAGGTAGCGAATGTAACACCAATTTTCAAAAAAGGATCCAGGGGTGATCCAGGAAATTATCGACCTTTCAGTTTGACATGTGTCCCAGGTAAAGTGATGGAAAGCATCCTAAAAGATAGAATTAATAGGCACATAGAAGAGAAGGCGCTGCTAAAGGAGAGCCAACATGGCTTTTGCAAGGGCAAATCATGCCTCACTAATCTTTTTGAATTTTTTGAGAGTGTCAACAAGCATGTGGATAAGGGGGATCCAGTTGACATAGTTTATCTGGACTTTCAGAAGGCTTTTGACAAGGTCCCACACCAAAGGCTCTTGAATAAACTTGCCAGTCATAGAATAAAGGGCCAGGTCTTGTCCTGGATCAGCAACTGGCTAAGGGACAGGAAACAGAGGGTAGCACTAAATGGACACTTCTCCAAGTGGAGGGAAGTAAAGAGTGGGGTCCCCAAAGGTTCAGTACTGGGACCCCTGCTTTTCAACCTCTTCATAAATTATATAGAAGAAGGAGTAAATAGCAAGGTAGCCAAATTTGCTGACGACACTAAATTATACAGGATAGTGAAAACTGTGAGAGATTGTGAGGAGCTCCAGAGGGATCTCTTGACACTGGGGGAGTGGGCAAAACAGTGGCAAATGAGCTTCAACATTAGTAAGTGCAGAGTGATGCATGTTGGGGCAAAGAACACCAATTACATTTATAAACTGATGGGGTCTGAACTCTCTGCGACAAACCAGGAAAGGGACCTTGGTGTCCTGGTGGACAACTCAATGAAGGTGTCAACCCAGTGTGCCTCAGCAGTGAAAAAAGCAAACTCAATGCTAGGGAACATTAGGAAGGGTATAGAAAATAAGTCAGCAAGTGTCAATCTTAGAAGAAATCAACACTGACTGCTCATTGGAAGGTCAAATAGTAAAGATGAGGCTAAAGTACTTTGGGCATCAAATGAGAAGGGAGGATTCACTTGAGAAGGCCGTGATGTTGGGAAAGGTGGAGGGCAAAAGAATAAGGGGGAGGCCAAGGATGAGATGGCTAGTCGGTATTGTAGACACAATGGGCACAGAACTGGGAGGACTGAGGGGGATGGTGGAGGACAGAGGTGCCTGGAGAACGATGGTCCATAGGGTCGCAAAGGGTCGGAATCGACTGTGCGACTGAACAACAACAAAAATCTATGGTGAGGCCCCATCTGGAATACTGTGTACAGTTCTAGTCGCCATACCTCCAGAAGGATATTATGGAGTTGGAGAAAGTGCAGAGGAGGGCAACCAGAATGATTAGGAGACTGGAACACCTTCCTTACCATCTGAGGCTGCAACGGTTGGGCCTTTTCACTCTTGAGCGACAGCGTCTAAGAGGTGACCTGATTGAAGTTTATAAAATCATGCACGGTGTGGACAAAGTAGATAAGGAAAAACTGTTTTCCCTATCGCACAACACTAGAACTAGGGGACACTCGATGAAACTTTTGGGTACTAGTTGTCAAACAAATAAGAGAAAGTACTTTTTCACCCAGAGGATTACTGGTCTGTGGAACTCCCTGCCAGAAGAAGTGGTGACAGCTGTCAGTCTTGACAGCTTTAAGAAAGGATTAGACAAGTTCATGGAGGACAAGGGATCAATGGCTATAATTATGGATACTTAAGGGCAACCTCTGGGTTGGAGAGATAGGCAGGATATCTCTCAATGCCCTTTCCAGGGAATCCTAAGCAGGGGAAGGCATCTCCTTGGGAATACCCTGAAGGAAATGGTGAGCCACTGTGTGAGACAGAATGCTGGACTGGATGGGCTGTGGCCTGTTCCAGCAAGGCTGTTCTTATGTTCTTATGTCACTTCATATTTTGCTGCCTTCCGAAGGCCCGCCAAAATGTATCCAAAATGTTTGTGTAACTGCCATTCTCACTGTCTATAAGCAAGCCACCTTGTACATATTCCCAGTCTGATTTCCTGAGCTGATAATAAATCACTTGTGTTTGACCCAATCCTGCTGGTCAGAGTACTTCTTAGCACTGGACTCAACACATAGTGACTAACCAGTTGTCTATAGGAAGATAGGCAACTGGTTAGTCACAAGATAGGAATGCATTCTTCAGCATTAGTTACACTTGCTAATAGTAGTATGAGTTGAAAGGCTATGCATTTTCTATCCTTGGTTTAAAATAAGACAACTTCATAATATAAGATAGGAACCAGACTTGTTCAAACTAAACATAATTAATATAAAACTTAATTCCATATTTTGACATAGCAACAAGTCACAATTTAAGTAAAAGCAGGTGACAATTTCCACAGTCTGTCTTTCAGCCACATAGAAGAAGAAAAGTACCAGAATGTGATACCTAGCAAGGTACAAGATCTGTTTGCATCAGATAAACATGCCCTGCATCTTGATTAAAATCCTGGTGTTACATACGTTATAATGGTACACTAGAACTTAAATTTTATCAAAAGATCTGCCATATAATTCTATGCTAAATCACATTTCAGGTTTCCCTTGCTTGAAAGCCAGTCATATCCAACTCTAGGGCTCAGTGCTCATCTCTGTTTCAAAGCCGCTATCTACTTCTGCAGACATTTCAATGGTCATGTGGCAGGCAAGACTAGACACCGGAGTGCACGGAATGCTGCCAGTGGATGGGCACAAAAACATGATGTTCCACAAGCAGATGTGTTTGCTCAGAGAGAGCCAAATTGCCTTATGACCGTGATAGTGAACCCCTGCTCTAGATCACTGTTTCCCAACCTTTGTTTTTTGGACTTCAATTCCCAGAGGTCTAAATCAATTCCCCAAAGCACTGATCAGCCAATGTACTGACTTAGGCTTCTGGGAATTGAAGTACCCCTGTGGGGCATGGGGCCCACGTTGGGAACCAATGCTCTAGATTCAAATTAAGTACATTGGTTACTAGAACACCTCAGATTTCAAATCAAGTACAACTTTTCAGCAATTGCAAAGGATTTTGTTCCATTTGAAGCAACATTTAACAGCTATTCAAAAGCCAACAGCTGAGTTGGCGTGCCACACACATAGTACTATTAAGCTGCCATAGCATACAATTTGTTTTGTATTTGGGCTTTCATAGTGATTTATAGGAGCATGCCTGAAGGCTCTCTTTATTGATTGTTTTGGCTTTCCTGCAAACAAAATGCACATTTTAATTTAGTTTTAAGAGGTTACAATGAAAAACATAGGACAGTTTAAATTTTAAAGCTGCAGATTAAAAGATGATTCAGCAATGAAACTCTTCCCCCACCCCACCCCAGTGCTTAAAGAGGACCACGTCTGTAATGTTCGTAAACTTGATCTTCATGGACATCAGCAAAATTCTGTGTTCATGTAAGACAGATGAAGTGAAGGTTGTTACATGATAGTTTGGTCCCTTCTAGCTTTGACCTATCATCCCTGCTTTGGAAAGACAAGCTAAGCCATACACTACTTCTCCTTGACAGCGAGTGAGAAAATCCCTGTCTTGGAAGTCAAGGGATATACTGATTCTATTCTTGTCCTAAAGTTCTTGACTCTGTCTAGAAGGGAAGGGAAGGGGAAGGGGAAGTCTCTTTTGGTCTTAAGACAAGGCCCTGAAAGGATGTTAACATAACAGAACCTGACAGTTTGGGATTTATTTGATGTTTTTTGCCCAGCCACAATGCCTTGAAACATCCTAAAGGACTGTGGTATAAAACAAACAAAAAAGCATGTCTTTCAATCATGATTATCTACCACCAGCAATGTCCAAAAAGGACAAGGTTGCTTATTACAGATAAGAAAAGAGCCCAATCTTGTTAAGTGGGACAATTGTGAAGACACAGACCTTTTCTCCATGGAATTCTGGCGGCTCCAGTCGTAGGAAAGAACTGAAAACCTGGCTGGAAGGGCAGGTGTGGGACACCGATGGAGGGGTGATCCCTGCCTGCTGGTTTATATAATTAAGATTTCTCTCTCTCTCTCTCTCTCTTAATGGATGGGGTGAGTGGGCAAATTAATTAGAATTTTTAATAGGGTTTTTAAGGGCTTTTAATTAGTTTGATGTTGCTTTTAATTGTTGTTATCCACCCAGAGTCGTTGCCGAGTTGGGCATCAATAGAAATTTGAAGAATAAAAAATTTAAAAAATAAAAATTACCTCTTCTTGTAAAGCTAATTCTAATCCCATTCTGATCAAAGAAAAAATGATGGGATTTCTTCTGCTTGATATGTGACTTCCAGCTGCTGAGGTAGTTGGTTTCACTGTTGCAATGCTCTAACCGTTAAGAGGATCCTCCTAATATTCAGCCTATATCTGCTTTCTTTACATGTCCAGCACTCTGGGATGATTCTTTCTTTGTTTCACTTTACTACACACTCTTTTAATCCCAGTACAATGACATAATCTTAGCTTTTCACAGTAACATCTGGATCATCACCTTCTTGAACTGTAACTACCAAGATTTTGTCTAGTGAAACAAGGCATGTTATGTTTATAAATATAAAACAGATGGATGAGTTGGGTAACTCTTTTATTGGATGACAGAAAAGTTACATATAAGCTTAACATTTGAGCTCTGCAAAATCTATGACTACAATTAGCTTCTATGATGGACAATTTACTGGGCACTTGGAATGAAGCAAAATAATCCAAAAAATGGGCCAGATGCCACAACCCTGGCTATAGTAATTTGCCTGCAAGACCAGGCTGAGTTTGCACTTTCAGCGTAATTCATAGACATAAAATTCATTAATTCATTAATTTACAATCTCTATAGATAAGTGTGTGCAAAATCCAACTAACCCCCAACTACAGTAAATAGGGTTAAGTCAACACTTATTGACCCAGTAAGTCTCTTAGAGTTGGAGCTAACTAGCTATACTGCAACAGCTAGATAGTGCAATGATTTAGATGCACTAGCTCTCATTGACAGGGTCTGGATTTGATGATCCATAGAGTCCTTTATGGCTTTGTAGTTTTAAGGTTATAATTATTAATCTATCATTAAAACTGTTGCAAAAGCTTTCTCACTTTTATTGAAACAGCAGTTGTGAGACAGTTGCTGCAAAATATTGTCTGGCCAGGTTATCCTGCTATGGTAATAGAGTAGATCATACTGCCAGTGACTCAACGCTGAGTGTCAGACGGCGGTTAACTAACCTAACAGGCTTGGATGCCTAAATCCACAGGGAAGAGTAATGGGATACAAGTGGATTAAATCCCACTTGAATCCATCTTGATTGAGGGTAGCAGCTTCATTAATACTGGCCTGGGGCTGAGGAGGACTTTGTATGACAAAAGGTCTCAGGACAAGAAAGTGACTCATGGACCTGGATCAGTGGTACGAGTGTCACGCTGCACCGCAGAAGGCAGTTGAAAGGCCACTGCATTATATTCTCAGGACAGTCTTCATGGCTGATAACTATGAGGATCGACAATATGCTAATAAAGGAGGAGGAGGAGACAGTGTTGCTGTCTGTGATGCTTGGCAACCATCTAACAAAATAAAGCATTGGATAAGAAAAAGGATTTTTTAATGTTTCTTTCATTGTTCAGGTATTATATTTAATGAAGAAGAAAAATGATAAGAATGTGATGCTAATAGCATACAGATAGTTTAAATTAGTTCCCTGCAACTAGATCATTACCAATTTAAATATTAAAATTGCACAATATAACAAAACTTGTAAACAATTTTTTCATGTTAATGGTGACATTTAGCATGGATTTTATATAAGAGGGTTGATAGGTTTGATGGCTAGGGTGGGAGAACAAGGTTTCAATCCAGGATCTACCACAAGGAATACATGAGTGTGTGCACCTGCAGGTATGTCTTTGTGTGCCTATCTTAAAGGAGAATATATATCCAGGATTTTTCCAAGGATGCCATTCTCTTTTTCAAGGAGTCAGGGATGGGTGCCCTGAAAGAATGTTACATCATTGTGCAGTGCAAAGTTGAATTAAATACATGGAGTGGGAGCAAAGTTCATGACTAGTCAATAATCCTTCAGCTACAGCTTACAATTAGCTTCTATGATGGACAATTTACTGGGCATTTGGTGACAAAGTCTCAATGAGCTGATCTGCACATTCTAGAGTCTGAAAAAGAGAAAGATGTTAAAAATAAATTTATGATCTTCAACATCTATGACTCTTGACAGAGGTGGGAACTCCGGTAAGCACCTTCAGGGCATGAACCTTTTGATACAGTGCACTATGTAAAGGGATTATGCTTACAAGTCATTCCTTAGACATTTAGCTATGACAGCTCCCATTTGTCTTCCAGGTGTCATTTTTTCAGCCCTAGTAAGAAACTATCCCAGCTACTTTGCTAGAGCTAGTTCAATCGCTTGCAGTACACTCAGCCAGCAAGCTGGGGAATAGCCAATAATGGGCTTTTTAAAAATTCATGTTGAAATTGTACAAGAGATCTGTCAAAACGTGAACTCATGAATCCAAGAAGTGTGAATGCTAATGGAAGGTTACCTTGAGGCTATAATGAGGCATGTATGCAGGCGTTGAAACACACAGAACATCCATGGCAAAACCAGTGAAAAGTCTTATGTATAGGTCTACTGTAAAGCAGACCTACAGGTGAAACTCTGAAAATTAGAATATCATGCAAATGTTCATTCATTTCACTTAAAAGGTGAAACAAATATATGAGATAGACTCACTACATGCAAAGCGACAGATGTCATGCCTCAATTCATTATAATTGTGATGATTATGTACAACGTACATGAGATTATATGATGATTATGAGGTGCATGAGATTGGGGGGTTGGGGTTTTCATAAACTGTAAGCCATAAGCATCAATATTATAACAAAGTATGGCTTGAACTATCTCGCTTTGCATGTAATGAGTCTATCTCATATATTTGTTTCACCTTTTAAATTGCATTACTGAACTGAATGAACATTTGCATGATATTCTAATTATCCGAATTTCATATGTATACAGATATGGATCTGTGTGGATTTTTATTTGCAGCAAAAAATCCCAAACTATATAACATGGGAGAGAGCAACATTACTAGATTTCCCTACACCCTCCAGAGGCCATTGAAGTGCTACACCAGGAGTTCTCAACCTTTTAAAGCTGGGGGTTGGGTCATGCTCCCTCAGACAGCTTCAGGGGCCAGATGGCCATTTTGCCCTTCCTCCACCACATGACACTTCTGGGTGTGGTGGAGGCAGTGGAGGACCACATGAAATTTTCAACAAGTCCTGCCAGCAATAATAAAGATCTGTTCACAAATAGAAGAACTGCACATTGACATATTTTGTTTTCCATAAGATCATAACAATCACTCAAGACTGCCGTGACCTACAAGGGATAGCATATCATGTCATTGTCTTCCTTTCTCTCTTTTCCTTCACCTTCCCCACAGCACACTGCTAACACATTTGTATATATAAACACCCACTGTTGTGATACTGTGGATAATGCAAACTCCTGTCCCTTTGATTCAGGATTAAGCAAGTCTCCCAGTCTCATCTAATTCTGGAAGCTAAAAAAGGTGGATGGTTTAGTGTATGGGACCAAGGACACCAGGACAGCCGAAGAGCTGGCTTAACACAACTTTATTACATGCTGGCTATACATTTGAATGTATATACAGTGGCTATACATTTGAATGTGGCTCCTCGACAGTCCATTGGCTACTGTCCGCGTGACGTCATTGCGGGTCACGCCCTTCTTGTCCAGGTGAAGGTAGTGGCGGGAATCTTCCCGCGCTGTTGTTCTAGGTGAGTCTTGGACCAATGAGCTTGGACGCTCGCTACTGCCACCTAGTGGTCACTAGCTCGCGTCCTATTAAGGTTACAGTGATGCAGCTGGAGGTTACAATGTTACACATAGAATAGGTGTTCCCTCTGACCAGCATGTAATAAAGTTGTGTTAAGCCAGCTCTTCGGCTGTCCTGGTGTCCTTGGTCCCATACACTAAATTGGCGACGAAGGTGGGATTATGGCTGCCCACGGGACCAAGACATACGCCGGTTTCGACATCAAGAAACCGCAAGATTGGGAACTCTTCGAAATGGACTTCCAAGGCGCGCTGGTGGAGTTCAAGGTGACGGACGAGGTGAAGAAAAGAGCCATCCTCACCAGAATGCTCGGGCACGACGGCAAGAGGGTATTGATTGACCTCATCGCACCCAAAAAGGCGGCTGAATTCAAGGCAAAGGAGCTCCTGACGGTGCTGCGAGACCATTTCCGGCCCTCGGTAGCGATGTTTCCCGCTCGGAGCGCGTTTTGGAGGCGAGTCCAAGCGCCTGGTGAGTCGGTCGCCGCTTTCGTAGCGGCCTTGCGTCTGTCTGCCGGCCCATGCAAATGGGAGAATTTGTAAGTCACCCTCAGGGACTGCGTGCTATGCGGCCTGAAGGACGCCGAGATTCAGCGCACGCTAATGAATCAGGAGCCGCCCCCCACGTTGCAGGAGGTCCTGAAAGCGGCACAGGCCGCGGAAGCCACGAAGGCCGGGGTGCAAGAGCTCCAGGACTGGCGGCCGAAGGCCGACAAAGCAGAGAGTTCGGTGCACGCAGCCCGGCGAATTTCGAAATCGTCCGCCGAAAGCAGCGACGACGAGGACGTCCGGAGGGTCCGGAAGGAGGGCCGGCGTTGTGACGGCTGCGGGGCGGCTCACGACCGTGCCAGGTGCCCGTTCAGAAAGGCCGAGTGCCACAACTGCGGGCGACGCGGGCACATAGCCAAAGTCTGCAGACAACGGCGCAAGGACCGGAGGAGCTCGCCCGACCGCCCAGCGAGGGACCGGAGGAGCTCGCCTGACCGCCCAGCGAGGCCAGACCGCTCGACGAGACTAAAGGATGGCGCCCGGCCCACGAGGAAGCAGGACGGCCTCGTACAATCACCCTGCCAGAAGTCACAATTGATCACTTACAATCAGTGCTGGGCATCAGCCAGTCCGCCCCGGTCCAGGTGGACTGGTAGTAAAGTTGGATGGCCATGACCCATCCCATCCCCACCCCACCCACCTCTTCCAGGGAGAGTGGCGACTGCATTGGCTCATTCTCCTCCAGCGGCGGCGGCTGCTACCTTAAGACTAAGAGGCTGTGGGTGCCGCTCGGGTGGTGGCGGAGGCAGCAGTGTGTGCGGATGGGGGAAGGGGAGGGGAGGGGAAGCTCGGGCTGCACCACCCAGAGCAGCTTGTCACCCCCACCCGACGCTGCTCCTTCTAGCAGAAGCAGCAGCACTGCAGCAGCACAACTTTTACGATGCCTGGACCTAGTCCTGCAGGAAGAGAACTTTCTGCAGGACGTCTGTCTGGGCATTGCGAGAGTTGCCCTGCTTGCGCCGCACTGCCTGGACATCCTGCTGCTGGGGGAAGGGAAGAGATTGTGCCATGTTACTTGGACCACCAGCCCGTATGCCACCAGGAGCATGTGTGCTTCTTCCAGCAGCATGTGCGCTGGTCCAGGCAGCATGGCGCAAGCTCTTCCCCAAGTTTCCCGGCAGTAGGATGCCCAGGCAGCGCAGCTCTCGCGATGCCCAGACAGGAGGTCCAGGCATCGCGAGAGTTGTGCTGTTGCTAGAAGGAGCAATGGCAGGGCGGGAAGCTGCTCCAAGAGGCACGGCGTGAGCTCTCCTCCCCTTCCCCCATCCACACACGCTACCACCTCCACCACCGCATGAGCGGCACCAGCAGCCTCTTAAGGAGGCACCAGCAGCAGCAGGAGGAGGAAGAGCCGCTCTCCCGTGAGGAGGTGGGTGGGGTGGGGTGGGGAGGCAGTGGCAGCCACTGGAGGACAAAGAAGAGGAGACGATCACGATGACAACGTGGCTGTGAGTCTCCGCCTCTGTGTGTGTGTTTGTGTTAGGGGTGGTTAATGGGTGGGGGGAGGGGGACAGGGTCTGCATGCCCACCAGGATTTCTAGGAATGACTAGACACCTGAGCGCCCGTTGTTTGCCCCGGCTCCTGCCAAGTTCCAACCTATTTTTATTTTATTTATTTTTTATTCAAATTTTTATGCCACCCAATCAGGTAAACCTGACTCTGGGCGGCTCACAACAAGTTAAAACACACATAAAACAATACAACCAATTAAAACCCAACATACCCACCCACCTACCCCATTCCTCTTAAAAACCCACGTTAAAAACTGCCTTCATTGACAACTAAAAGAAATGGGGGCTTAAATTATAAGCCAACAGGCGGGGGACACTCTTCCATCCGGGCCCCACACCTGCCCCGCCAACCAGGTTTTTAGGTCTTTTCTGAAAGGTAGCAGCTCCATCTGCTCCCGCAACTCTACAGGCAGGAGGTTCCACAAGGCCGGTGCGGACACGGAAAAGGCCCTCCTTCATGTACCAGAGAGACGGGCCCCTCTGGCAGATGGAACAATTAGAGAGCCTCTCCGATCCACTCTGGTTGGACGGGCGGACACTCTTGGGACGATGCGGTCTCTAAGGTATCCTGGCCCACTATCATGAAGGGCTTTAAAGATCAAAACCAGCACCTTGAACTGCACCTGGAGGCAAACTGGTAGCCAGTGCAGCTCCCAAAGTAATGGTGAGGCACGAGCATAACGCCCACGCCCCATCACCACCCGGGCTGCCACATTCTGGACCAACTGCAGCCTCCGAATGGTTGACAAGGGCAGCCCCATGTAGAGCGCATTGCAATAATCTAGCCTGGAGGTGACCAGAGCATGTGTGACCCTGAGCAGGGAGTCCCAGTCCAGGAGCGAACGCAACTGACGGATGACGCGAAGCTGTGAAAAAGCCCTCCTGGCCACAACCGCCACCTGACCTGCTAGTAGCAGCCCTGAATCCAGGAGGACCCCTAAGTTGCGTCCCGGGTCTGTCTGGGGCAAAACAGGCCCATCCAAGACCAAAGTTGGCAGCTCCCTGGATAACACGGGACCCCCCATCCAAAATCACTCAGTCTTGGAGGGATTCAATTGTAGCCTGTTGTCCCCCATCCAGACCCCAACCGCTTCCAGACATCTGGATAGGACATTGACTGCATCACTGGGTCCCCATGGGCCGAGATATATAATTGGGTACCATCAGCATACTGATGATACCTTATCCCATAGGAATGGATAACATCACCCAACGGCTTCATGTATATGTTAAATAGGAGAGAGGAGAGCACCGAGCCCTGAGGCACACCATTCTGTAGGGCCCTAGCACTGGACCTCTCACTCTCCAACCATACCGACTGGGTACGATCCTCCAGAAATGAGGAAAACCAGGACAGCACAGTGCCCTGGATCCACAAACCTTTGAGCCGTTCCAGAAGGATACTGTGGTCAACGGTATCAAAGGCCGCTGAGAGATCCAGAACAGCCAGGACGGATGGATGACCCCTGTCCCACTCCCGCAAGAGGTCGTCAACCAGTGCGACCAATGCTGTCTCTGTACCATATCCAGGCCTGAAACACGATTGAAAGGCGTCCAGATAATCCGCTTCATCCAGGACCTCCTGCAACTGCCGCATCACCACCTTCTCCAATACCTTCCCTAAGAAAGGGAGGTTGGAGACGGGCCTATAATTAGCTGGAACCGCTGGGTCGAGAGATTGTTTCTTCAGGAGGGGGCGCACCAGAGCATGTTTTAAAGGTGCAGGAAACACCCCCTCCCACAGTGAAGCATTTATTATAGCCCCGACCCAGCCTCCCATCACCCCCTTGGAGGCTTTCACCAACCAAGTGGGACAGGGATCCAAAGGGCAGGAGGTGGTGCGAACAGCTGCAAGAAGCCGGTCCACTTCCTCAGGGACAACTGGATTGAACTGATCCCAGATAACACTGCCAGACTGAGCTCTGATCCCCCGGACCCTCCCCATCCACACCGGGATTAAATCCCGAGCGAATCCAAGTGATTTTCTCCACCAGATAGTCTGCAAAAACCTCAGCAGAACCCTGCCAACCGGGCACCGGGGGGCCCCTGCCAAGGAGAGACCTGGTAACCCAGGACAGAGTGGCTGGGCGATTATCCGCGGAGGCAATGAGGGCAGTGAAGTATTGTTGCTTCACCACCCCCATCGCCACCAGGTAGGACTTAATAGCAGCCCTAGCCAGTGTCCAGTCGGAATCACTCTGGGTCTTCACCCAGTGGCACTCTCGGTGTCTCTTTGCCCATTTAAGCTCCCGCAGTTCTTCTCTAAACCACGGGGAAGATCTATCCCTGCGGGCTTGGAGAGGCCGTAGTGGTGCAATTTCATCCAAGGCAGCGGTAGTCGTCTTATACCACAGGTCAACGAGTACTTCGGATGAATCGTGTAGCCGATCCAGAGGAAAATCCCCCAGTTCCCTCTGGAATTGGTCAGAATCCATCAGTCGTCAGCGGCGGGCCAATTTAATAGGCCCTGCCTCCCTGCAATGAACCGCCGCCCCCAGGAAGTCCAGAGTCACCAGATAGTGATCTGACCATGGCACAGGTATAGTGTCTAATTTCTGTAGTCTCAGATCTCTCTGCCACTGCTCCGACAAAAAAACTAGGTCTGGTGTGTAACCACTGCCCCTGGTAGGGCCATGAATTACCTGAGTCAGGTCCATGGCTGCCATGGAAGCCATGAACTCCTGTGCTACCTCAGACCCTACCCCCAGGGAAGGCAAGTTGAAGTCCCCCAGTACCATCAGCCTAGGGAACTCCAACGCCAATCCGGAGACGGCCTCAAGGAGCTCAGGCAGGGAGTCCCTTACCCTGAAAGGGGGCAGGTACAGGAGTAAGACTCCCAGCTGACCCCTAGGACCCAACCGCAGAAGCAGCACCTCACAACCCGGAATTTGTGGAGCAGTGGCCCTGGCGACTCCCAATGACTCCCTAGCAATAATGGCGACGCCACCGTCCCTTCCCTCATCCCTTGGCTGTTGCCAGATACCGAACCCGGCTGGACACATTTCTGACAGAGGTACACCATCCTCTGGTCTCAGCCAGGTCTCGGTGATGCATGCCAGGTCGGCCCGCCCCTCCTGAATAGAATCTTGAATCAGGGGGGCCTTGTTGCAGACTGACCTGGCATTCATCAGCAGCAACCTAAGGGTGGGCTCACCCTGGATCAGCTGCTCAGGACCCAGAGATGTACCTTGGGGGCTGGAATGAGGGACAGATACCAACCATCGGTCCCATGTTCCCCGAGTGCAGCCTGCCACTCGGTACCCGCCATATCGTCCCATGCCCGTCACAACCCCAATTTGAGCCCTAGGAACCTCCCCACCCATCTCAGATGGAGTGCTACCCCTCCTACCCAGCTGACAAGGCCATTTCTCCCACCCTCTCTCCCCTCCAGACCCAGAACCCACCCCCACACTCCCCCTACCCTCCTTGGGGCATTTCCAAGTGCCCCTTATCAGAGGTGGGGGGTGCCGGCCATCCCTCCCCAAACCCAATCCCATTCCCTTTCCACCCCTCCAACTACTCAAAAAAAAGGGGGGGGGGTAAGGGCTCTCACTGCTGGCACCACCTCCCTCTCTCCTCCCTAATCCCACAAGAGGTGAAGGAGGGGGGCGGCAATATGCCAATCCATCAATCCACCAGGTTTTCCCCGGCTGGGACCAATTCCCTCCCACTGGAGTGGCTGGGAGGAAAGGGTGTGGCTGGAAGGTCTTTTGTAGCCACCTCTCCCTGCCTGGACACAGCTGTCGGTCTTCCCTCCTCCTTCCTGGTTCAGCAAAGGAGGCATTTGGGAAAGGGGGTGGCTGGAAGGTCTTTTGTAGCCACCTCTCCCTGCCTGGACACAGCTGTCGGTCTTCCCCCCTCCTTCCTGGTTCAGCGAAGGAGGCATTCAGGAAAGGGGGTGGCTGGAAGGTCTTTTGTAGCCACCTCCTGAAGAAAATATCCCTTGACCCAGCTGTCCTTAACAACTACAGGCCAGTTTCCAACCTGCCCTTTCTGGGTAAGGATTTGGAGAAGGCGGTGGCGCGCCAGCTGCAGAGTGTCCTGGAGGAAGCGGATTATCTAGATCCCTTTCAATCAGGATTCAGGCCCAGGTATGGTACGGAGACGGCATTGGTCGCACTGATGGATGATCTCTGGTGGGAGCGGGACGGGGGTTATCCATCCGTCCTTGCTCTTCTTGACCTCTCAGCGGCCTTCGATACCGTCGACCACGGTATCCTTCTGGAATGGCTCAAAGGATTGGGGATCCAGGGCACTGTGTTGTCCTGGTTTTCCTCTTTTCTGGAGGGCCGTACCCAGTGGGTGTGGTTAGAGAGTGAGAGGTCCAGCCCTAGGCTCCTCAAGTATGGGGTGCCTCAGGGCTCGGTGCTCTCTCCTCTCCTATTTGACATCTACATGAAGCCACTGGGTGAGATCATTCGTTCCCATGGGGTGCGGTACCATCAGTACGCGGATGACACTCAGTTGTACATCTCGGCCCGTGGGGACCCCAGTGATGCTGTTGAAATCCTATCCGGATGCCTGGAGGCCATTGGGGTCTGGATGGGGGCCAATGGGCTTCGGCTGAATCCCAGCAAGACAGAGTGGCTGTGGAAAGGGGCCCCCGTGTTATCCAGGGAGTTACCATCTTTGGTACGGGATGGGGCTGTTTTGCCCCAGACAGACCCAGTGCGCAACTTGGTGGTCCTTCTGGACTTGCGGCTGCTGCTAGAAGAACAAGTAGCGGCTGTGGCCAGGAGGGCTTTTGCCCAACTTCGGGTGATTCGCCAGTTGTGCACGCTCCTCGACCGGGGCTCCTTGCTTATGGTCACCCATGCTCTGGTCACCTCCCGACTAGATTATTGTAATGCGCTCTACATGGGGCTGCCCTTGACGACCATTCGGAGGCTGCAGCTGGTCCAGAATGCGGCAGCCCGGGTGGTGATGGGATGTGGGGGATATGCCCATGCCTCACCGCTACTTCGGGAGCTGCACTGGTTACCAGTTTGTCTCCGGGTGCAATTCAAGGTGCTGGTTTTGACCTTTAAAGCCCTATATGGCAGTGGGCCAGGATACCTTAGAGACCGCATCGTCCCAAGAGTGTCTGCCCATCCAACCAGAGCGGACCAGAGGGGCTCTCTAATGGTGCCATCAGTTAGGGGTGCACATCTGTCCAGCACCCGAAGGAGGGCCTTCTCCGTGTCCGCACCAACTCTCTGGAACCTCCTGCCAACAGATCTAAGACTTCAAAGAGAATTGCTGCCCTTCAGGAAAGGATTGAAGACCTGGCTGGCAGGTCAGGTGTGGGGCCCGAATGGGAACACGGTCCCCGCCTGCTGGCTTATGTAAATAATTAAGAACTCTCTCTTCTTCTTTTTATAGTGGGTGGGATGGGTGGGTGGGATATGGGTTTTTTAAAGTAGTTGGGATATGGGGCTTTTAAAGTGTTTTTATGTGTTTTTAGAACTTGTTGTAATGCCGCCCTGAGTCGGGTTCTGCCTGAGTGGGCGGCATATATAAATATGACTATTAAATTAAATTAAAATTAATTAAATTAACCTCTCCCTGCCTGGACACAGCTGTCGGTCTTCCCTCCTCCTTCCTGGTTCAGCAGTTCGAAAGCAAGAAATTGCAAGTCGATAAAGAGGGAGCACTTTGGTGGGAAGGTAAACAGCGTTCTGTGCATCTCCGGTGTCTAGTCATGCCTGTCACATGTCCACGGAAATGTCTGCAGAGGCAGACAGTGCTGCCTCTTTGGCTATAAACAGAGATGAGCACTGAATTTAATTTTTAAACCCTAGAATCAGATACAACTGGCTTTTGAGTAAGGGCAACCTTTACCTTACCCAACATGCTTGGTAATCATTTTAGTGACTTTGGAAGGATGGAAGGCTGAGTCAACCAGTCCTGGTCAGGAGTGAACTCATAACCTTTGGATTGAAGCAGTAAATGTTTCCCTTGCTTGAAAGCCAGTCGTATCCCACACTAGGGTTCAGGTTGCTCATCTCTGTTTCAAAGCCAAAGAGCCAGTGCTGTCTGCTTCTGCAGATGTTTCTGTGGTCATGTGGCAGGCATGACTAGACACCGGAGTGCATGGAATACTGTTACCTTCCCACCAATGTGGTCTCTATTTATCTACTTGCAATTTCTTGCTTTTGAACTGCTAGGTTGGCAGGAGCTGGGACAAAGACAGGAGCTTGCTCCATCCTGCAGTATTTTAGTATTGAACTGCTGACCTGCCACCTTCCAGTCAGAGCCTTGGCCACTTGAGCCACTGCAGCTCAGTGGTTAAGAAGCTCGGCTTGTTAGCTGTAAGGCTGACATGATGGTTTGAGCTCCCGTCTCTGTTCCAGCTCCTGGCTACCGCAAGTAGATAAATAGGGACCACTTCGGTGGAAAAGGTAACAACATTCTGTGTCTAGTCATGCCTGCCACATGTCCACAGAAACATCTACAAACAGACAGTGATGACTCTTTGGCTATAAACAGATGAGCACTGAACCCTAGAGTCAGATATGACTGGTAGCTTTGGATCTAACAATAGGTAAAGGTAAAGGTTGCCCTTGCTCAAAAGCCAGTCATATCCCACTATAGGGTGCAGTGCTCATCTCCATTTATAGCCAAAGAGCCACTGCCGTCTGTGTTTGCAGATGTTTTCATGGGCAATGTGGCAGGCATTACTAGATTGGCCACCCAGTCACATGCCCACAGATTAGGCCACGCCCACTGATTAGGCCACACCCACTGAGTAGGTCACATCCAACGATTAGGCCACACTTATGGTGTGGTAGTAAAAAAAAATTGTGCCCATTACTGCTTACAATGGTGTTTCGCTTAAAGAGCAACCTCACTTAAAGTGAAATGCAGGGCCGGCATAAGAAATTTCCGGGCCTGGTACGCACCCCCCCCCACACACACACACACACATTTTGGCCACACCCCTATGGTTTTCTGTGCATGTGCAGTTTGTATGTGCATGCGTAGAACAGTGGTTTCCCAGCGCCACACCCCTATGGTTTTCTGCGCATGCATGGCTTGTTTGTGCATGCGTAGAACAGTGGTTTCCTGGTGCCGCCGGGCCCCCATCCTCTCTTGGATGGGAGTCCTAATGGTTCCCCCCTGATGGCGGCCCTTGAGCAATGCCATGGAACACATTATGCTCTTTAAGTGAGGTACCACTTGTATTTTCAAGTCAAAAGGTATTTTATTAGGTTCCTACATCTGCCGCAGTAGGTGGCTTTTTGTAGCTGAAATGCTAACATCTGTTGCATATATTTCCTCCTTTCTTTCCCTCCCTTCCTAAAATATTAACAATACATAGCTTTGAGCCATGACAGAAAAAAATGAAGAAAAAATCATATCCCCTAGCAATAAAAATTAATTTGGTATGTCCTTCTGTTCTCTCCACTGTTGTTATTTTCCATTGCCCAATCAATTTGAATCAGGTTTTGCTACCTTGGCTCATAAACAATGATTTCCTTCGTAACTGAGATGTTATAAAGTTAAATTCAACTATGAACCCTGCTGCAGTCGATAATCCTATCTTCATATCTATGCAGAGTGGTTGTTCGCTGCCTATGTGTGTTTCATTGAATGCCAGGAGAGAATGCAGCACCCTGTCCTTTCAGTAATGCTGGTAATAATAATTTTGTGTCGGAAACTATTCTGGGTTGAAAGGATTTTTGCAGAAGAAACTCCACTCAGGGAACACTCTGTCCCCATGAGTTGGGACAGAGATGGGCACTCAATCCATCACGCAGTGCTGAAGTATTTCATAATGATGTGAGCCGAGATCTGAACTCCAGGATGGGACCTTCAGATATGATTAGACTCCAACTCCCATTCTCTCACCACTATCTATTTTGCATTCTAAGGTGGATGGAAACTACAGTCTGGAAACATTCAAAGGATCATACATTGTCTACACCTGCATTAAAAGGTGGTTGGGACACTAAAACAATTACCATATTTTCCGGCGTATAAGGTGACTGGGCGTATAAGACGACCCCCAACTTTTCTAGTTAAAATGTAGAGTTTGCAATATACTTGCCGTATGACTACCCCTCTTTTAACGGCGGCGTCTTCGGTTACTCTGGGTTGAAAAGATTTTTGCTGGCAAAACTCCACTCAGGGGATGCCCGAATGAGGCTCCTTTCAAGCCTTTGGGTATTGAAACCCAACCTTCCAGTCTCCAAGTTCAGCGCCTTAACCACTAAGTTTTGTCCCCAACATGCTGGTTACATGTGCTCGTGTCATCCCCTCCCCCTTCACCGGCAGGGAAGGTAAAAGGAGCCCTGTCGGGCTCAGAGCCACAGCAAGCCGCACCTCTCCGCCCCCTTCACCGGCGGGGAAGGTAAAAGGAGCCCCGTCAGGCTCGGAGATGCCACAAGCCACACTCCCCGCCCCTTTCACCGGTGGGGAAGGTAAAAGGAAGGTGCGGCTCGCGGCATCTCCGAGCCTGACGAGGCTCCTTTTACCTTCCCCGCCGGTGAAGGGGGCAGGGAGGTGCAGCTTGCGGCATCCCTGCCCCCTTCACCGGCGGGAAAGGTAAAAGGAGCCCTGTTGGGCTCGGAGCCACCGCGAGCCGCACCTCTCCGCCCCCTTCACCGGCGGGGAAGGTAAAAGGAGCCCCGTCAGGCTCGGAGATGCCGCGAGCCGCACTCCCCGCCCCTTTCACCAGTGGGGAAGGTAAAAGGAAGGTGCGGCTCGCGGCATCTCCGAGCCTGACGGGGCTCCTTTTACCTTCCCCGCCGTTGAAGGGGGCGGGGAGGTGCAGCTCGCGGCATCCCCACCCCCTTCACCGGCGGGAAAGGTAAAAAGAGCCCTGTCGTGTTCGGAGCCACTCAGGGGATGCCCAAATGAGGCTCCTTTCAAGCCTTTGGGTATTGAAACCCAACCTTCCAGTCTCCAAGTTCAGCGCCTTAACCACTAAGTTTTGTCCCCAACATGCTGGTTACATGTGCTCACGTCATCCCCTCCCCCTTCACCGGCGGGGACGGTAAAAGGAGCCCCATTGGGCTCGGAGACACCGCGAGCCACATCTCCCCGCCCCCTTCACCGGCTCCTTTTACCTTCCCTGCCGGTGAAAGGGGCGGGGAGGCGCAGCTCGTGGTGTCTCCGAGCCCAACAGGGCTCCTTTTACCTTCCCCGCCAGTGAAGGGGGCGGGGAGGAGTGGCTCGTGGATACCACCACCCCAGCCAGGGTTGGGGGGTGAGGAGGAGGAGCAGCAGATGACCGGCGGGGGGGAGCCAGCTGCAGCCACGAGGCTGAGGGTGGTGGTATCCGGGCGGCCCCTTGCTCCGGAGACCTCACGGCGGCGGCTGATTTTCCCTGCCAGTCAGCTGATGCTCCTTCTCCTCCACACCACCCCCCCCAGCCGGGGGTGAGGAGGAGAAGGAGGAGCAGCAGCTGACCGGCGGGGAAAGCCATTCACCACCTCCGCCGCAAGGCTGGGGGTGGTGGTATCCTGGCAGCCCCTTGCTCCGGAGGACTCGCGCAGCGGCAGCGAATGGCTTTCCCCACCGGGCGGCCCCTGGCTCCAGAGTACCCGGCGTATAAGACGACCCCCAACTTTGGCACAGATTTTTCGGGGTTAAAAAGTCGTCTTATACGCCCGAAAATACGGTACTGTAATGCATGTTATATATCAAGTAAGCTTAGATGTCATTAGAGAGAAAGTTAAGCAGCTGTAGGAAAGCAGTTCTGAATTTGCAAATGTTACCGCAGACAAAACAAAAAATTTATTAAACCAAGCTGTACTAAATCCCAACAAAAAAATTTGGGACTTAACATAGCTTGGTTTAATAAAATGATCTCTAGTGGAGTTATTTAATGCTAGAAATAGACTTCTTCCCATTAGGGATGTAAACTGTGACCTGGTTTGTCAGCCTATTACAAAAAGGAAAGAAAAAAACACCTCATTTTAAGAAGCTGAAGATAGCTGAGACTGAGATATTTCCACATTTGTGAGGCCATTTCTTTGCATATTTCAAAAACATACAATAATTAAGCCTGTGATATTGTTGATTATTGAAAATAGAAACTGCTTGCTTACTTGTACCTGTAGTTCTTCGAGTGGCCATCTGTGAAGTCACAAACACAGGTTTTCGTACATGAACATACATTTTCAGAGACTTCCATAGCCAAAGAGAAGCTGACCCACCCCACTGTACATGTAAGCACACCCAGCTGCCTCGGCCCCATCACATGCCAAACTCTCAAGGCTAGGAACCTCGGTAGAGGTTTAACTGAGGGGAGGTGGGTGGGTTGTGTGACTTCACAGCTGAGCGCTTGAAGAACCACAGTGACAGGTAAGCAACCAATGTATCTTCTTTGTGGTCTCTGTGACTGACATCCAGATGGGTGACTGGCAAGCTCCCTTACCAGGAGGAAGGAGTCACACCACAGGTGGTGCCAGTCTTCAGAAGGAAAAGGAGAGGACCAATTTGCGTTGCTATTCAGCTGGTAGTGTTGCATAAAGGTTGATGGCTGTGACTGTGTTGCTGCCCTTCATATGTCCAGCAGTGGCACTTCCCTTAGGAATACAGAGGAAGCTGTCACTGCTCTAGTCGAGTAGATCCAGGTGGGCACTTGCAGCAGCTGCCCAGAGGCCTGGTAGGTGAGACGGATGGTCAATACCACCCAATTTGACATCCTCTGGGATAAGCAACGAGCTTCTGGGATCACCTAAAAGTCATGGTCCTGGCCACGTAGAACAGAAGAGCTCTCCTGATGTCAAGCGTGTGGAGCAACATGTCCCAGTCCAATGCCGGAGTTGGGAAGAATGCCAATAGGATGATATGTGGAAGTCTTATATAACCTTGGCCAAGAAATTTGAGAAGTATTCTCTGCACTCCTTCATACAAGTCATTAAGGAAACGGTGAAGAGCACCAGGCCAAGGACTGGGCCTTGTAGTACCCCACTAGATATCACCTCCAAATGTGAGAAGGAGCAATTTGATAAGTATTCTCTGAATATGATTCTGTAAACAACTGTGCATTCACCTGACACTTGTGCTACCCGGACCACACCTAGTTAACTTGCTGATCAGAATATATACTTTGTCAAGATATATTACATCTATAGCATTCCCACCATTAACTCAGGAAATTACTTTATCATAAATCAGATAAGATTAACTTGGCAAGATTTGTCTTTGAAAAATACATGTTGGCTTCTAGTTCCACATTTGTTTTCAAGGTGCTTACAAAGTAACTACAGTACTTTGAAATCTGGTGCAGAATATTCCCTGGGATTGATGTCAAGCTAACTAGTCTATTTTTCCCTAGTTTAAAGATAGGGACGAGGGTAGGCCCCCTCGGATCATCTGGTACTCCACTCTAGTGTGAGGGAAGGATTTCAGCTTGAATTTGTTTAATGTTGTGGTAGAAATGCAAAACAGCCAGCATACAGGGCCAAACAATTTTATTAGGCACTCAGAACATGGGGAGCAATGGCGCAACACTACTCAATATATACACTCAGAAATGGATACATTTGGGTGGGAAATGACAGGAAAGAGGAGTGGACCGGAGTGAAGACTGTACAGACTACAAAGTTTAGGCAGGAACACAGTCCTGAGATATTTCAAGACCAAGAAGAAGGAGAGGATCGTACTGATCCCAATTATTTTACAAAATGTTACAGTGATAAATGTATTCAAACACAACATCCCTTCCCCCTAGGATGGGACGAAGTCCCTCAGCCATTGTGGAGGCTTACAAACCCTTTTGGGTCGCCCTGGTACCTAGCTGTATTCTGACGTTGTAGGTAGACTTGGTTCCATAGAGTGTTACCCCGTGCTGGGGGCCTGATCTGAACCATTTGTATTCAGGGTGCAGTGTCCTGACTCGGAGTTGGAGCTAGGGAGAGGGCAAACTAAATCAAAACCCCATTTGGATGAAGCAGGAGCAGGGGATCGCTCGAAATTAAAACTAGAATCAGGAGGAGTAAAACACAATAAAAAGTCCCGCCTTTGAGAACCTTGAGTAGGGGGTGACTAAATGAAAGCTTGCCTCATTTGGGTGGGAGTTGAGGTAGACTCGAATGTTGAAGGATGGGGGGCTTCCTGGGAGAAATCAAAGCCCTGCTTTTTGCTTGGACGAGTGGGGGAACACTCTGTAAACTCCCCCCGATCCTGTAAATCAAAAGGTACATTTCCACGCTCTGGGCTTGCGGACGACCTCCAACGGAATTGGGGCTGGCTTGAATCAGAAAGCTGGGAACCACAACTGATTGCCAATCCGCCTACCTCGCATCCCCCTAGGAGTAAACGGGTGGGGGAGGACCGTAACATGAAATTATCCTGACTGAAATCACCCTGTACCTCTTGAAACTCCGTCACCCTATGTTTGAGCTTGTCGGCATGACGCCACCAAAGCAAACCAGTGCCTGTTTTGACATGATAGGACACTGGTACTGTTTATTCCACCACAATGCCTGGAATCCATGCTGGACCTGCAGCCACATAGTTCCGACAATGCACTGTATCCCCGGCTGAGAATACCTTTTTGTGAGCAATCTCAACATTAACACCTCTATCCTCCACCGTGGAAGGATCCAACTGGTCAAGCAATGAGACCGGCCTCCTGCGCATTAAGAGTCCAGCTGGTGACAGCCCCAATGCCAGGGGCATTGTCCGGTAGCATGTGAGGAATTGGCAAAGTTGTACCTCAATGTCCCCCTGACCCATGCGGTGAAGTGCCTCTTTAGTAGTGCAAACCTGACATTCCACCTGACCATTGGTGGCAGGGTGGAAAGGGGCAGAAGTTACATGCCGAATGGCGTTCCTCTCGAGGAATGCCTGAAATTCGGAAGAGGTGAACGCTGTGGCGTTGTTGGACACAAGCACGTCCGGCAATCCGAAACAACTGAACAACTTCCGGAGCTGTTTGATAGTGACCACAGAAGATGTACTGGGCATTGGAATTACCTCCAGCCATTTGGAAAATGAGTCGACCACCAGCAGGAAAAGTGTGCCCTAAAAAGGGCCTGCAAAATCGACATGAATCCATGACCAAGGTCCACGGGCAGTGGCCCATTCCCTGGTGGGAAGCCTGGACTTCTCAGGCTGGGAGCTCTGGCAGCTCCGGCAAGTGCCTACCATTTGTTGAATGTCCTGGTCTACCTGGGGCCACCAGAAAAAACTCCTGGCCAAAGCCTTGGAGCGCACTATACTAGGGTGACTAACGTGTAAAAGTCTAAGCACCTTAGAGTGTAATACGGTAGGAATGACCACCCTTTGGCCCCAAAGGAGGCAACTTCTCTTGAGCGAAAGCTCGAACCGTCTTCTAAAGAACACTTTAAACTCCTCAGCAAGAGGGGATGTGGGTCAGCCTTTCTTAAACCAAGAAATTACCTGGGACAAGAGTTTGTCCCGAGCTGTTGCCTTAGCAATGTCGGAAGGTACAATGGGGGGGTGAGTCGAGAGACTCGATTAACAGCACCTGAACATCCTGCTAAATTTTGCAATCCACCTCCCCCAGGTCTGGCAATGGAGACCGTGACAGTGCGTCAGCGTGGCTGGTGTCCTTACCCGGATGGTGAATCAGTGTGTACTGATAAGCATTTAAGAAAATGGCCCGGCATTACATTTGGGGGGACAGAATCTGGGAAGTATGCTTAGAAGTAACAAAAATCCCCAGCAAGTGCTTGTGGTCTGTTACAATAGTGAAATCCCTTCCATAGAGGAAATCATGGAACTTCTTTGTTCCAGCAACTATGGCCAGAGCCTCCCTGTCAGTCTGGGCATCGTTGCACTTGGTTTTAGATAGGGACCTTGAATAGAATGCAACCGAGGCTTCCTTCCCATTTTCTAAGACATGACAGAGGATAGCCCCCACTGGTGAAGCATCACACACAAGAACCACAGGCTTCCTGGGATCAAAGTGAGTCAAGACTGCTTCAGACGAGAGAAGCTCTTTTAACTCACGAAAGGCACAATCCTGGGCCTGCCCCCACTGCCAGACTGCATCCTTTTTAAGTAACTGGTGTAGCGGCTCCGCTACGGAAGCCTTTCTTGGCAGGAAGGAGTGATAAAAGTTGAGCAGACCTAGGAAGGACTGCAACTCAGTTTTTGAAGTGGGACAGGGGGCGTTATGGACAGCAGCAACTTTTGAATCAGAGGGTTTAACTCCCTTGGGAATGACCTTAAACCCAAGAAATTCTACTTCCCGTGCAAGGAAAACACATTTGTCCTTTCTCAGATATAACCCCACATTTTCAAAAGCCTTTAACACTTGATCTAACCTGCTGGCGAGCTTGGATTCGCTTCCAGTGGTTATAAGGACATCATTGAAGTAGGGGAGGACCCCATGGAGACCCTTTAAAAGATGTTCAACAAATGACTAAAATATACCCGGGGCTGCATTCACGCCAAACTGAAGGTGCATTACCTTGAAAGCCCCCTTGTGTGTAACGATGGTTTGGGCCGCAGCAGCAGCAGGTGTAACAGATAATTGTTGATAGGCCTGTGCTAGGTCCAATTTGGCGAAGCATTTGCCCCCATGTAGAGCAGCCAATAAGTGGCTAACTATTGGCACCGGGGTAAGCATTAGGCTGAATGGCCTTGTTGATGGTGCATTTATAATCTGCACAAATCCTCACTTCCCCATTGGATTTGATCGCAGTCATGATAGGGGTCTCCCACTCCATGGAGTTTGTCCAGCTTGGCCTCGATCTTGACTTTCAAGGCAAACGGCACCCTGTGAGGCTTGAGGCGGATCGGCCGCATGGCCAGATCAAGGTCGAAAGACACTGGGGGCCCCCTGTAATTGCTTAGTCCTTTTTCAAAAACTGCCAGGTGCACGTTACAAACGTCCTGCACCAGATCAGCATGGACAGCGTTGATGCTGGACAGTCTAATCCGAAGTGGCTCAAACCACTGCACACCAAGTAAGCAGTTTGTGCCGCATTTGACCACCACAAGAGGTAGCTTTGTTGTAATGTTTTTGAACACAATGGAAAAATCCTCCACCCCCAGGACCAGAATCAGGGAACCATGCACGTCTCGGAGAGACGTCTTCAGAGCCCGTAGTTTTGGGCAAAGTTTTAGGGGGATTCTCAAGAACTCCCTCTGAGGCAGGATGGAGTAGAATGTACCAGAATCCACCTCCATCTTTACCGGAACACCGTGCAGCTGGACCTCCATGAAGAAACAGTTGTAAACGGTGTAGACATGGTGGACGGATGGCTCCTCGGCGGAAATCTTCTGGCTTGCTTCTGGCGTTGCCTGCAGACCTTGGCAATGTGGCCCTTTTTGCCAGAGTGGTGGGAGTTGGCGTTCTTGAGGGGGCACTGACGGCGGTTGTGCCTCGCTCCACAGCTGTTGCACTTGCGATGGACCCTCTTGGTGGTGCACTTGCCCAATGACTTCTTCTGGACCTTCCGGACCTCACCGTCTTTGACGCTGGACCCAGACCCCAATGTGGACGTAGATGCTGGCGATGCTGAAGATGCAGAGGAGCGGGGCGAAGAACAGCGATGGGCTTGCACGGCGGACTCCGACCCCAGAGGCAGCAGGCCTATGCTTGAACGACTTGATGCCCGACCTCGCAGCCTCGGACGCCAACGCCTCCCGGAGGACCAACTTGATCCCTGACCATAAGCTGGCGCTGAGTCTCCTCGTCCTGCATGCCGGCCCGCAACGCTTCTTCCAGGTTGTCCCACTGGCAAGGGACGGCAGCCAAACTCCGTGCAGCAGCGTAGTTGGCTACGGACTCTCCTGGGCGTTGATCCCATCTGTGGAAGGCTACCCAGGCCAGGAAAATGGAGATCTCTGGCTGGAAGTGTGTCTGTAGAGCCGCCAAGATCTCTGCCAGTGGGATGGTGTCAATGTCCCTGGGCAACACGAGGTGTGTGGCCAGCTTGAGGGTGGCCAGGTCACACTGCGACAAGAAGCAGGAGTGCTTCTTGTCCTCGTCGATGATGTCCTGGGCCGCCATGCCGTGGCGGAACTGTCACTCGTACAGGACCCATTTCTCAGGAGTGGTCACATCGAACAGAGCTAGAGTAGGTTTATGGGACGCCATTATCCCACCTTCATTGGCAATTTGATGTTCTGGTAGAAATGCAAAGCAGCCAGCATACAGGGCCTAACAACTTTATTAGGCAGTCAGAACATGGGGAGCAATGGCGCAGCACTGCTCAATATATACACTCAGAAATGGATACATTTGGGCAGGAAACGACAGGAAAGGGGAGTGGGGTGGCTGGGAGGTCAACGGACCAAAGTGAAGACTGTACAGACTACAAAGTTTAGGCGGGAACGCAGTCCTGCGATATTTTAAGACCAAGAAGAAGGACACAAAATGGAGGATCGTACTGATCCCAATTATTTTACAAAATGTTACAGCAATAAATGTATTCAAACATAACAGTTTGATAAACAGATAGTCAAGGAATATCTTATTACTTTGAATTAGTTCAAAGTAATACATCCTGCCCTCAACTGTTTGTACTTCACATTTGCTTGGAGGATTGTAAACTACCAAGCTGAAGTAGGAATTGAACATGTCTGCCTTTCCCCCATCAGTATTGAGTAGATGAGCTCCTGTTTCTTTTCTCTGCCTTTTGCTACACGTGCCTGAAGAATGCTTCCCCCAACACTTGCTTTTACATATTTTGCTAGAATATCTCTGTAGATTACCATCCAAAACCCTTTATTTGCTGACTACCTACTGGACTATCCAACCTTCAATGAGAATGACACCCCACCCCCACCCCCTGTATTCACATACACAATCTGAGCATGTGTGCATGCAAGATCTGGCATGCTTAAATTCAGATTATTAAATTCAAATTATCCTGAAACAATTCATCACATCTGATATGAGATTGCAAAGAAATGAAGGTAACCCTCACTTTTCCCCTTCTTGGACAGCTCAATGAAGGTGTCAACCCAGTGTGCCTCAGCAGTGAAAAAAACAAACTCAATGCTAGGGAACATTAAGAAGGGTATATAAAATAAGTCAGCAAGTGTCATTTTGCCTCTTTATAAATCTATGGTGAAGCCCCATCTGGAATACTGTGTACAGTTCTGGTCGCCATACCTCCAGAAGGATATTACGGAGCTGAGAAAAGTGCAGAGGAGGGCAACCAAAATGATTAGGGGACTGGAACACCTTCCTTACCATCTGAGGCTGCAACAGTTGGGCCTCTTCACTCTTGAATGATGGTGTCTAAGAGGTGACCTGATTGAAGTTTATAAAATCATGCACGGTGTGGACAAAGTAGATAAGGAAAATCTGTTTTCCCTATCGCACAACTCTAGACCTAGGTGGCGCTCCACAAAACTTTTGGGTACTAGGTGGCGCTCCACGAAACTTTTGGGTACTAGTTCTCAAACAAATAAAAGAAAGTACTTTTTCACCCAGAGGATCACTGGTTTATGGAACTCCCTGCCAGAAGAAGTGATGACAGCTGTCAGTCTTGACAGCTTCAAGAAAGGATTAGACAAGTTCATGGAGGACAAGGGTATCAATGGCTATAATTATGGATACCTAAGGACAACCTCTGGGTTGGAGAGATAGGCAGGATATCTCTCAATGCCATTTCCAGGGAATCCTAAACAGGTGAAGGCATATGCTTGGGAATACAGTACCCTGAAGGAAATGGTGAGCCACTATGTGAGACGGAATGCTGGACTAGATGGGCTGTGGCCTGTTCCAGCAAGGCTGTTCTTATGTTTTTATGATAGCTTGAATGAAAAACTATAAACAATTTCTGCCCAAATTATAAGGACTAAATGGGGTGGGGGGTGTCCCTCTGGTCAGTTTTGCTGCTTAAGGGGTTTTTTTTAGTGGGGCTGACAGTGTAAGGCCCCTTGCTGCCAAGTAATGTTCTATTCTCAACAAAATATATGTATCATTTATATTGGGCAATCAAATTAATCCATTTGGACATAAAGTGCTAGTTTCATTTCCAAGTCTCTGGGCCAGCACTGTACTTAGAAAATAGTTCAAAGCCTCACTAAGGGGGGGAAATGGAATGGGGGAAAATGCTCGAAGTTGCAAGTGGAGCAATAAATCTGAGGCACAGATCTTTCAAATTAAAAGAAAATGCTGTTATAATCATTGTGGGGAATTGGTAACACAGCATGACATGCCTGGCCATGAATATATTGAGTCTGAAGCATATTCCTATGAGGAAATCACATTGCTGATTGAATTAAAATGGCATAACAACAACTGGCTATGTTTAGCAGTCTACTCTTAAATATTCTGTTTAGAGGTGAAAGCCAGGGCAGGACTTATCCTGTGCTCAATAAGGAGTAGTTTAGTCTGTGTACAGGCCACTCAAATTGTGATTGTAAGATCAATGGATACTTTGCTGCTTGCTCAAGTTTCACTAATCCTACAAATTTAAACACCCATCCTTTAGATAAGAGCATAAGGTGTAAGTCCCATGGTATTCAGTGGAACAAATTCCCATGCCAATAAGTACGTGCAAGATTCCCTGCCTTATCCAACTTTTATAGGTATAAGATAATAGTTATGCATTTCATACAACTACTGTATATTCCAGAATGCCTTAAAGATACAATTCTAAGAAATTAATTATTTTGTTTGTTTGTTTGGTCACAATATCTGGGAACTTGCTGTTTGTAGAGCACAGAAAGTGTGTGACTTTTTCATATAAGACTTTCAGAATCAATAGTTTTATGGGAAGGACATCACTTACTCCCCACACAACAATTTGTTAGACAGGAAACCTTGGATTAAAAGAGTAAACATTTTTACAAGACTCTGTAAAACCAAGCTAAATTGTGGGAAATTTTTTGAAACACACAACAGACAATATAATAAAATGTGTGATTTATCCCTATTTAGCCATATTTCAATTGGCATGATGTGGATAGTATTTTGAAGAAGAAAAATAAGAGATCAGAAGGAGAGAAAAATAGGACACATCTCTTCCTTATCCCTAACAACTATAGTTCTAAAATGGAGCAACAGTACCTGAAAACTTTATTTAGCTATTATAGTTAAACATTTGGAGCAAGTTAGTCTTATGAAACATATTTAAACACCTATGCTAGTACTCCCATGACATAATTGTAGTTATTATTTCCATATTTTCTAATTACTGGAAGGAGGACTGGAAGTCAGCTGGGCTCCAAAATTCTTTCCACACTCTGCTTTTTAAGTTTTTTTAAAACAGATGTATTTTTATAGACATTAAGTACAGCCAGTGTGTGTGTGTGTGTGTGTGTGTGTGTGTGTGTGTGTGTGTGTGTGTGTGAGAGAGAGAGAGAGAGAGAGAGAGAGAGAGAGCTGTTTCAACATTTCTGATATGCAAATTCTACAATTATTCAAAATGACAATTATTATACTTGCTGCATGAGCTTTTAAAAATGAGAAATGCCAGATAGTTTGTGTTTTCTGTGCTTGCTATAAAAATGTACTTTGCTTCACATCAAGAATAAGTGTTAATTTTGTGCAGATTCATTTTGTGCAAATTTTGGAAGGATCTTTGATTTCTTGACAAACTGTCACACTGTGCCAAGACAGCTTAAGTTGAAAACAAGTCCTAATAATACATAATTCTTTTTTATCTTTCATTTACCATGACTAATTGAAGTTGTTTTTTGAAGGCTGAAACTGTTGGTACACTACACTTGCATCTTATTCTTACAGTGCACCTATAAATCCAAGGGTTAACCTTTGGAACTTGCTATACATTTCTGCACCCGTCCATCCTATCCCGTACCGAGCCTCCTGCACTCGCCCGAACCCGGTACGGAGGTTACTGAAGAGTTGAAAAACGCGCCAGTGGGGCAAGAGCCCCATGAACGTGAACAAAGGGAAAGAACTTCAATTCCCAATGTTCTCTGCGCCGCGCTGCACCACAGCCAATCAGACTGAGAGGCGTGAGCAAAAAGAATGTTGGGAAACATGGTGCAGCCAATTAAAATCGAGCCGCAGGAAAAAAACCGCCGCACGAACACAAACCACGAACACAAAACTACAACTCCCAGTGTCCTGCGCACTGTGAGTGCACAGAACACTGAAAAAGCCGGTGTGCAAAAAATAAAATTACAAAACGCAATGGGAGCGCAAGTCCGCCGCAGGCAGACGCAACGCCTCACAGCCACGCAAAACAAAAAGCCACAAAACTCCACCGCGAGACACCCGCCAGCCCTCTTTCCCAGAGCAACACGGAGAAGAGGGACTCCCTCTCTTCCACGCTACCCCGCCAAAGACATGGCGAGACCACTGCCGGCCTCAAGGACAGTTCAGCCGGGGTGGAAAAAAACCCAAAAACAGTTCATCAGGGGAAGCACCCTTCCTGGCAGATGACTGGCTGATGCCTTTGTATTTCCGAATACAAAAGCAGCAGCCAGCAATCCACAAGGAAGAGCACCACCCCTGCCAATCTCTGGTTAGGTAAACCAGGAGAGAAAGGAGACAGAGAGGAGAGAACCATCATTAGGCAGAGATAGCTCTTCTCTGCCTCCTCCTTCTCCCCCGACCTACCTAACGAACCTTTCCGGAAGAAGAACGGGCTGACTGCCTCCTCCTCCTTTCCCCCATTGCTGCATCAAAACCAAAATTCAAAGCAGCAATGGGGAAAAGAGGAACCAACAGGCAGCCTATTCAAAACAAAAATAAATCAATAATTTAAAAAAAACATTAATAAACAAAAAATAAACCACAAAATACACAAACAAAAACATCCAAAATACCACAAAAGCACATACAAAACACCTAACTACAACTCGAAAAAACCACAAACAACAATGAATTACACAAATAAACAACAACGAAATAAGAAAAATAAAACAAAACCATAAATAACCAAACCAATTAAACAAACCTAAAACCCAACCAAAACAAAACAGAACAGAAACACCTCCCAGCCCACCACCACAAAACAAAACAAAGAAAAACCCCAGAAGAAAGAAAACCAGACAACTCACCAGTACGTCCTCTCTCCACGACGACCGGAACAGAAATGAAGAAACAAAGACTACTTACCAGATGAAGCCCCACCTAGAGGCCAGGAGAGAAAAAACACATGAAACGAAACCAAAACTACTAACAGCCCCACCTGCAGGGCAGAATAGTAAAAACAACTCAGAAAACACAACAGCCCCACCTAGAGGCCACAAGAGGAAAAACAAGTCAAAAACATAACAATAAATCAAAAGATCACACAAATCACAAACATATGTTAAATAAATAAAATTAACTTTTTTTATAACATCCTGTGTTGAGCTTTAACTCAAATAAAAATCCAAAACATCTAAACAGTTTAAAAACATTAAATGTAAAAAAAACATGTGCTTTTACATTTTTAAAAATATTACCTATGGTACAACTATTAACAAAAAAAAACTAAAACATTATTTAGTTAAATAAAACAATTTGAAACAATTATATCATCTTTTGTTCTTTTTTTAATCAACAAAAAAATCCCCAAAAAGCTGATCACAGTTTATAACAGCCCGGCAATGCCGGACAACCTATGCTAGTTACTTATATAATTTTAGAACAAGGGTTATATGGACTTCCAGTAAGCCTCTATGAAACTGGTCAGTGCCATTTAAGCATTTGCAACCATAATCAACTTGCCATCTTAAGATACTGGCCTCAAGCAGGCAGCAGAAATCTGTTAAGCTTATTTTAAAAAGAAGAAGAAAGGAAAATGTTGATACAGTATTTGCAAGGTCCTGGGAATAACAGAATTGGTTTCAATACAATGCATTGATGATGTTAATGAAGTGAAGAGTTCACTGCTCACTAAATGTAGGCAAAGGTGCCAGATCAAGTTTAGTATGCATCTCACTGAGCTTGCTATACATTTGGTGTTAGTACAGAGGTAATAATCATAATTTCATGTTAGAAATTATTCTGGGTTGAGAGGATAAATTTTGTTAATGAAACTCCATTCAGGGAATGCCCAAAGGATCTTTTCATGTCTCCAACAGCTGGGACAAAGTGAGGCACTCAATCCATCATGCAGTACCCGGGTCTCAGGGCCATAGCCAGGGGGGCTGGGAGAGGGGGCGAAAACCCTTCTGAGCTAATTGCCGTCCATCCATTCTGTGGTGCCAATGTTATATATGTGAGTGTGACATTGCTGCCCCCCCTGAAAAAAAATTGCCCCTCCTGAAATGCTTTTTGCTCCCCCCCCCTTCCTAGAATCCTGACTACGGCCCTGTCGGGTCTCAAACTGCCGACTTGCCAGGCTTCCAGCTGATAAGGTGAGCTTCTGAACCATTTGGCCACCACAGCTCCCGTATAGTGCTGATGCACACAGTAATACTTAATGGATATTAGAAAGGCCACTGGACTTCACTGGCTATGAAATCAGGTTATTCTGGGTAGGGGTTGGGGAAAACAATGTTAGCTTGTTCTAGCAAAACTAATGCAACATTATTTGGAAGAAATTTGCATGAACCACATCCTACTTCACCAGATGCATCCTACAACAAGTGACATGAGCTGCAGTCCGTGAAAACTTAATTATGAGTTACTGCCTCAGTGGCAGTAGCTACAGAACTGGACAGCTGTCCACAAAACTGACATGCCAAGAACTACTGTCTTATTGCATGGATTTTTAAAACTGAGAAACATCAAAGTGGATCACAATTTCTAAACAGAACAGAAATTGTTTAGGTTGTTGGACGGGAAACTTAAGTGATGGTTTACCTTTCTTCCTTCAACATTTTCTACTCTCAGTCCAAACCCAAAGTCACACAAAACTTGAAACTCAAAGGAAATAAATTTACACAAACTCTAGTATTAAATCCAGAAGAGGCATCTAAAGAGCACATTCTATATTTCACCTGCAGATGCAGTTGAAAGTGGAGAATTCTGCCAAAATGCTTTTCACTACAAATGATGCTTTCCCCCCTTGAAGCAGTGACATTAGTCTGTGCCCCACAGTTTCTACAAAATATTATTATTCCATTATTATTTAGCTCAGCAAGTTCCGAAAGGAAGAGGCAGAGAAAAGACACTGGGCCAGCATTCTCTGGAGATAATGGCACACTATTATCTCACAACATTCCAAGGGGAATGCTCCCTAGCAGAACTTGCGATTTACGACTTTGGGTAAACAGTCTTTTGACCTTTCTGAAGCTAGAATTCCAGAACTTGACATGAGGCCTCACTAATCCTGCTCTCCCAGATCTTCTTACTCTAAACATATATATCCTTTTGACAACCTTCCTGGCATGCTGGCGCCAAACATGTTTATCTGCATATGACAGTAAAACATAACAGGAATTAGTCAATGTCATGTAACTGTAGTTTCTTTGTTAGACACTAGTATTGTATATTCAAGATATAGCCAGGACTTGATTATAAAGATAGGCTGTAAAATAAACGGGACAAGCTAACTCTTCCTAACTATTGAAGTGTGTGCGTGTCTGTTTCTCTCTGCTGTGGCTTCACATCGCAACACCCCCTTGCTTATCTGTTCTGCCACCTTTCTTTGATAGAGACTGATAGTTACAGGGATAACCTGACTTCTTATCTCTCAGCTCTCTTCCAATTAGTATCACACAGAATCCTAAGTAACCTTCCCATCCTTAATGGAGTTCCTCTAATAAAGCCTATTTTCTTTGTATCTCTTAAGTTGTCTTAGTTCTTTAATCACATACTTTTTCTAACTGAGTTTTTGGCTCATCTAGAAATTCTCCCCAAGTAGGCAAAGTCTCCATTTTTCTGACCTGTCACTTTCAAACAAGCCAAGTGGCAACAGAAGTGGTGGCTTTAGTGCACAAACTTCCTTGCACTCAGAATTTACATGCTGTACCAATGAGTGAGTGGTGTGGATAGAAAATGAAATTGTAATGCTGTTTTTCATGTTACTCTAAGTAAATGTAATACTCCAGCAAAAAAACAAAACAAAAACAAAACACAATTTTAATGAGTGATTTTATGTTTCATCTAGTAAAATTATGTTTGTTCTTAAAATGATGATGTTGATAATGATGATGATTTCAACTATTCTATTAAACAGAATGAAGAACCAACTTCTTTTTGGAAGCATTTGCCCTTGCAGTTTTTGGCTGTAAAAGCAACGTTTGCTGATCTTTAATTAGTATCAACCATGACCTTTATATTTTTATCAAATCGAATCAAAATCTTTATTACGGTTCAAGACCAGCATAGAAAAGCAAAAGGAACAGAAGTTAAAATGAGGGTACTAAAATATATCAAGAGACAAGAGTTAAAATGCCCATCACATATCATTCAAATGGTTTGCATTTTTTACCCAATGATGCCTGAACATACATCATTTTAAATAAATAATTTGCATTGACCTATTTATGGTAAATCCCCAAAAACGAATAAATAAAATCCTTGCAATTCATTTCCAATCTTTCTTTAATAACTTTAATTTCTCAGAGCTCTGGCAAACCTTCCTGATCACCCCAGAGTATTAAAAGCTTAAAATTCCTGGAAAAATTACTGGAAAATGCTATGAAACTTTCCTTGTGAAAAAATATTCCCTCCCCTCAGAAAATTTCATAGCATTTTCCAGGAATTTTATGGTCATTTTTCTAGATGAAATATGAAGGTGTGTTCAATTATAATTCCTGCAGAAAGTAATACCTTTTCTTTGTATGATTCATCTGGAAAAGGCATTAAGGTGTAAAGATTTTGACAGTTTCCTATGGGAAAAGACCTTGTGGAAAATGATACAGTGGAATTTCATACAACAATAGCTCCGCATAGCAACGGAATCATATAACAATTAGGTTTGGGGGGGGGGGGGGAAATGGCGTCCTGCATAACAACAATGTACAACAATTTTTCAATGGGAAAAACCACTTAGCAAAAAAAATCATTGTACAATGCATGCATCATATAGCAACTGTTTCGTACAACAACGAGCCCTGTGGAACGGATTAAAATCATTCTATGAGGTACCACTGTATGTGGATAAGTATGGATACATATTATATATGTGCAAATATATATAAAAGAAAAGCAAGACCAGATCTTATTTTAATGAATCTCGACAGATTCTTGGTAGATTTTAGTAGCCATGATGTGCAAGGGTGTCTCTGTGTCCCTTGTCCATTAGGGTTATGGCTACGTGATGTGCCACAATCCATCAGAACATGCTAGACAGAGCATTGGAAGCCCCTCTATCAGTGGGGTGGAAGATCCATTTCAGGATTTAGTCTGAACTTTACAGGTACTACCCACAGTGCTTAACATTATCATCAAAACAGGTCACCACTTTGGATAGCTCTTGTAAAACTCAGAGTGCAACACAAGAGTTGTATATATTTCATTTATGTATTAATTTTTGATACTGCCCATCTGGGATATTTTCCACTCTGGGCAATGTGCAAACAACAATATAAAACAACAAACAGCAAACAAATAGCTGCCATTGTAGCCACTAGCCTCCATTGGAATAGATCAGGCATTTTGACTTGGTGATGCCAGCCAACTCTGCAGATGTTCATTTCATTCACATGAATGAAGAAATTTCCATTAAAAAAATAGCTGTATGTGTTCCCCACAGCTTTCTCATTTGTAGAATTGTTAAAACTGGGAGAAATATGTCACCTATAACAAAACTACAATCAGAATAATCTGCTTTTCTGTGTTCCGAACGCCAGCAAGGAGGCCATAAGCAAAAGCAGTGAATCATCCTTTTTTTCCCCTTGAGCAACCTTGGATCTTCTCCGCCACACTGTATCCTGAGCATCAGATTCATTTTTGTCCTGCATATCAACAATGTATCTGTTTATATTTCAGATCTTTCATCTCAGGAAAGAAAGAGAGGAAACGAAACTGTTCTGTCAACTTAACCCCTCCCCCAGCACACCTCACACGTATTTGTCAAATGCTTCCCTTGTTTCTAAAGAATGGGCATTGTCATCGCTGCTGGTTTCTTCTTTGTTTGGTGAATAACTTTCATTTTCCTTTACTATTAACCTACCCAAGCATTACCAAAGCTGGATCATTGAGCTAGTTAGACAGAGGACACCACCACCTCTTTGCCTTTCCGAGAATGTTAATTTGCTTCAGTGCCTATCTCTGTTTCATGGAGCTGCCTCATTTGCTTTCATACGCCTCACTGCCAGAGCTACTGGTCTCATTTGTTATGTACAATCCTACAGCCTGCTTCTCTTTGACAGAGAAATAAAAAATGCTGTGAATTTTGAAAAAATATATCTTAAGCTTGCATCTCTTAAGGGACCAACAGCTCAGCATGTCTAAACTAACTAGTACCAAAAGGGTGGAAGCTCCACAAATTGGCCAGATTTCTCCATATTTTAAAACTTACAGAAAACAAAAAAATGAAAGATGCCATATTGGGAAACTGAGTGGCATTGGTATTGAAGTCAAACTGAAAACTATAAGGCAGGAGTTCTCAACCTTCAGATCCAGCCTGATGGCACCAAATAATCCGGCCTCGACCCTCACTCCAGCCCATACCTGTCAAACCGCGGCTCCGGAAAAAAACGGGACCTGCGCAGATCGCTTGTGCGCAGGTCGCTTTCCACGCATGCGTGGAAGTACTATGCCGCTTGCGCAGCCCCTACGCAAACGGCGTAGCACTTCCACGCATGCGTGGGAGGGTTTTACACTTGTGTAGAACCCTTCCACGCATGCGTGGAAAGCGATTTCCCCCGCTGCCAAATTACAGGGTTTTGGCAGCGCGGGGCGGGTTATGACGTCAATCGGCGTCAAATTCCGTGGTAATCCCGGCCAAATCGGGATGGTTGACAGGTATGCTCCAGCCGCCACCACCAGAATTAGGCTGCAGACTCAGTTACGACAGCCACAGACTCATTTATGGCTGTTGTAATTGCGTTTATGACAGCCGCAGACTCATTTACGGCTGTTCTAAACACATTTACAACAGCTATAAATGAGTCCATGCTGATTCTGGTACACCAGTCTGTCCCACCAAATATTTGAGGGAGCATGACCCGGCCCTCTGCTTGAAAAGCTTGAGAATCCCTGCTATAAGGTAACATAAATGGTGGGGATGTCTGTGCATTGTTTTCCTCCCTAGAACTCAACCCCTTTTTTTGCTTCCTAGAATGCATTTTTCATACATATGTTGCCTGCAAGCATGAGCTGCCAAATGCAAAAGTTAGCCAAATAATCATTCCTGAATGAGACTACACATACGCACACACCTCATACACAGTTATGGTGCAATGTATAAAGAAGATATGAGTGCTCATATTCTTTGCTACTATATGCTACAGTACAAAACTTGCAAAGCCATGCACCTCATGTAAATAAAAACCCTAGAATTCTACAATGTTTAGTAATGTCCCTGACAAGGGCCAGCTAGAAACATCCAGCTACAGATTAAATGTGAGAGAAGGAGCAGAGAGAGAGAATCATTTTGCCAATAAACATCTTTTCACCACCTTATCACCCAGAGAGATTAGTTGACTCTCCACCCAACCTACTTTATTTTTTCTCTGTTAATCTCCTTTCTTCCTTATTTTGTTTTCTTGATATAATATTCATACAAAACAAAAAAGAATAAAAGAACACCAAAAATACTGTGGAATCTTAAAGACTATTACAGTACTGTACTACACATATATTAAAACAAATTATTAGATTATAGTACCTTTTTAAAGGAAAGAAAAGGTAAGACAGAGAGAAATGGGGGCTGGGGGGGAGGACCATCATTCACCTTAAGGAGTTCATAATGTTGAATCCCATTCACTCCAATGTCAGGATCAACAGCAGAAGGGACAGAATAGCGAGAATTGACAGCTGTATTTTCAGGGATGGAGATATTAATGACCGTTGATGGAAAGAGAGGGGCGTTATCATTTATATCCTCGATCAGAAACCGTATCTTGAGCAGCCTGAAAACTTCATCAGGCAAGACAGCAACTTCCACCTCGTAAAAACAACGGTTCTCGGTAAAAATGCCAGAGCAAAGTTTCTCCCGATCGATGCGGTTGGCAGTGGTGAATATTTCTCCTGTATTTTCCTCCACCCGGACCAGTGGAACATCCCCAGTCTTGTACACGAGTTTAAACTGGAGAGGAGATGAAAGTGAGACATCAGGGTCCAGGGTCAAGTTGAGGTCTTTAAGCAAATTGCCAATTAGGACATTTTCTGGCAGTTCCTCCCGCACTGTATAATTCTTCTCTTGGGCATCAGACTGGAACACAATGCAGGCTAATAAGACTGCCAAGAGGTAGGTCCCGGAAAGTAAGTCCATCTCCAGAATAGCTAAGGAGTTGTCCAACTGAACACCAAGGAAATCTGGAAGTAAAAAAGAGAAAAATGGTCTGTGTGTTTTTCTTCAAAAAGTATAATAAAAATACTAACCACCCAAGATGGATTTTTCAATCCATTATGAGAAGATTAAATATAGTCAGGTAATTTGACAACACTTGTGTCTTTTTTTAAAATGTTAATAAATAATCTATTTTTACAATGAGCACTGCAGCATACCAAAAATCAACCCCAGACCTTCAGAATTACACTTATTGCTTGTAAGGCTTTGCAGAATGGGAATTTTTCATGTAGGGCTGGGGATCTCAACCTATGGCCCAGGGGATGGATGTGGCCTACAACACCATTTCATGTGGCCCACCACCACCTCTGCCACACCCGGAAGTGCCATGTGTGGCAGGCAGGGCAAAATGGCTGTCTGGCCCCCAAAGCTGTCTGAGGGAGCCTGACCCGGCCCTCAGCTTGAAAAGGTTGAGAAACCCTGATGTAGGGCTTCCACACAACTGAAACAATCAGCCAATCAAGCCTTTCCTGTAACTTCTTTCATGGAGCAACATAACAATGTACTGGGAACTATAGCCACCCTTAGTGTGACTGGAAACCAGAAACCTTCTATCAAATTATATATCAGCTCCTCCGGTGGCTTAGTGGTTTAGACACTGAGCTGGAGACTAGAAGGATGGGGTTCAATACCCGAGAGCTGCACTTGGGGACATGAAAGGAGCCTCATTTAGCGTCCCCTAAAAATCCTTTCAACCCAGAGTAATCTCTGACACAAAAACACAAACAAACATACATCAGGTAATTCTCCCCCCACCCCTAAAACATTCTAGGTCTCCTTTCAAATGTTATGTTTATTTTATAATACCTATTTCCTCATTGTGAAACACTTTTCATATCTCCTTCAATACATATATAAATGCACAATAATACACTTTTCATATCTCCTTCAATACATATATAAATGCACAATAATACACTTGAAAACAGTATTATTACTAGGAACAGTATGGTAGTTAGGTAAATGTCACCCTTGCTTGAAAGCCAGTAGTATCCGACTCTAGGGTTCAGTGCTCATCTCTGTTTCATAGCCGAAAGAAGGGGATTTGGGTTTGTCTAATGTGAAGAATTATTATAGGGCCTTCCAATTAAAAAAATGTAGTAAAAATTTTGACAAAGGATGAGATGATTTAGAAAGAACTAGAAATGAAGTAGTCCCTATTTATCTACTTGCAATTTCTTGCTTTTGAACTGCTAGGTAGTTAGATTGTATCTTATCTTTCCTCTAATGCAGGGGATCTCAACCTACGGCCTAGGGGCTGGATGTGGCCCACAACACCAATTCATGTGGGGGGGGGCACTGCCCAGCCACACACAGAAGTGCCATGTGTGGCAGGGCAGGGCAAAATGGCCATCCGGTTCCCGAAGCTGTCTGAGGGAGCATGACCTGGCCCTCATCTTGAAAATGTTGAGAACTCCTGCTGTAGTGAACCATAGATGGGATACATGATTCTCTTTCTTCCCACTGTTTCCTCAATTAAAAAGAAAACACATTAGGATGGAAGTCAGTGACTGGCCAAGGATCACTCACTGTTTAGCCCTGCTTGTTTAGGACCAGCTTCCCATTACTTAAGTTCCAATACAGCACTAATAAGCATCTCCCCCATGCTGTCATTCCAAGTTCTTTGCTTGTACTTCTAATGTAAATACACTCAGAACGTCAGGGTCCCCATGAATTATACTGCTCAGCTTTCTCTATGGTCTGTGAACTGGGTATGTCCACAGTCCTGCCTGCCAAGTATCACAGATCAAATTAGTAGGCTTTCTAAGCCACATGTAAAAAGCTTCAGGAACCTAATCTTTTTTGTTAATAAAACTAGTGACAGGCAGAAGCCAATGCTAGACCCCTGAAGATGATTCAATGACAACCCTTAGTGGTCTATTATTTCCTTTGTTGTTTGCCCAACACCATCCTGCACTGGAGGGGCTTTCTAAAGAAAAGAAACAGTCCTAGTGCCCCTCCTTTAATTTGCATCCAGCTTCAGAGAAAGCAAAGTTATTTGATGGTTCTTAAAAGAAAAAAAAAGTTCTGTTTTCTCATATACCTCAAGCTGGTAAAACAAGCTAATGAGATTGATGCTATTCTGGCAGAATACAACCAAAAGCAGATGAAATGAGTGCCAAAGGAATTGAGAGAAGTTCCAAAGGGTGTAACAAACAGCAGACACTTTTGTGTCATGCAAAACAACGGGTTAGTCCCTAGTGCAAAAGAAATGTTCAAGCCTGGCTTCTTTAGAAGGGAATCAAAATGGTTGTGCAACACATTCTCTATGCTAAAGGCTAGCATCACGTACTCCTTTCATATTTAGCTTGCTCTTAAATCAATGAAATTGTTTATCACTAGAAGCAGCTATTGTAAATTAACACCTCCTGCAGTACTGGACACTGTCTCAAGTTTTCAAATACAAAACCAATTGTTTCAGCTGGAAAAAAAATCTCACATCAACTCTGTAAATATGCTCCAATTTCAGAATATGGATGGGGGTTGCTGGTTTTTTTAATAGTATGATGATTATCTATATTGATGTTGATTTAACAGCAAGCACAAACTGACCATTTCAAGTTCCAGGTTAGAGTTCCACATCCAAGTTTGAAAGCCATTGAAAGGCTTCATCTGTGGCATTATGCAAGTCCTCCAGTGCACGCAAAGGAAACCTAAATATAATGTGGTCCATGGTTCAGTCTTTTTCTCCACAGTCACGTTGGGGAGAGGACTGTTATCATGTTTATTCCAGGAAATACATTATGGCTACCTAGAGGATGTCTATACCCCAAATATTATCCATGATAGTGATATGATCCAATTAAAGACATCATAACCAGTAATCCATTAATCCATTCAGTTATGACCCTAAATCTACTAGTGTTATGTATGTATGCATGTTCATTATACTGTAAGGCAAGATTGTAACCACTCCAGATACAAACGATATCAGCTGTAAAGGAACGCGAGCAGACAGCCTATAGAGGGCAGCTGCGAGCGTTCACTCTCACATGGTTCACATTGCTCAATCACGGACAGCCGCGGGAAAACCTTCCCCGCATTCAGCAGCTGAAGAAAGACCTGCATTCAGCAGCTGAAGAAAGGAGGCGTGCCTGGGCGAGGCCACGCCGGTAGCAACCAATCAGCTACCGTGCTACAAGATTCAAATGTAGAGAGCTACTGTATATATTGAGATGTATCACCGCCATTACCTCATGCTTAACTGGAACCTCATGCAATAAACCTGTGTTAAACCAACCCTTCGGTTGTCCGGTCGTCTTTGGTCCCATACACTAAATTGGCGACGAAGGTGGGATATGGCTGCCCACGGGACCAAGACATGCGCCGGCTATGAGATCAGGAAGCCGGGAGACTTGGAGCTGTTTGAGATAGACTTCAACGCTGCGCTGGTGGAGCTCGAAGTCTCCGACGAGGCCAAAAAGAGGGCCATCTTCGTCCGCATGCTCGGACAAGAAACCAAGAGGACCTTGGTGGACCTGATCGCGCCGAGGAAGGTGGGTGACCTCAAGGCCACAGAGCTCCTGGCGGCGCTGCGCGCCCATCTCCGGCCGGCAATAGCGATGTTCCCCGCTCGGAGCGCGTTCTGGAGGCGAGTCCAGGCACCCGGAGAATCGGTCGATGAGTTCGCCGCGGCCCTGCGGTTGGCCGCCGGCCCATGCAAGTGGGAACTCCCCGACGTCACCCTCCGGGACTGCCTGCTCTGCAGTCTGAGGGACACAGAGACTCAGCGCGCGCTGATGAAAAGGGAGCCGCCTCCCACGTGGCAACAAGTCCTCGACGCGGCACAGGCCGCAGAGGCCACGTCGGCCGGGGTGCACGAACTTCAGGATTGGCGCCCGAAGACCGCCAAGGCAGAGAGCTCGGTGCGCGCGGCCCAGCGGACTTCGAACTCGTCTGCAGAGAGCAGCGACGACGAGGACGTCCGGAGGGTCCAGAGAGAGGGCCGGCGCTGCGATGGCTGCGGCGCCGCCCACGCCCGCACCAAATGCCCATTCCGCAAGGCCGAGTGCCACAACTGCGGCCGGCGCGGGCACATCGCCAAGGTCTGCCGGAAACGACGCGAGGCCACCCGGAGTTCTCCAGACCGCTCGGCGAGGCAGGACCGCACCACGAGGCAGGACCGCACCACGAGGCCGAAGGACGGCACCCGGACCACGAGGACGCGGGGCGGAGTAGGGCGAGTCTCCGACGACAGCGAGGACGACGCGCCGGTTTGCAGCGTTTCCACGGAGCACCCCCGTTACTTCGTTGAGGTAGTAATACAAGGGGCCCCTGTTAGAATGGAGGTGGACTCGGGTTCTTCATACTCCATTATTTCCCAGGGGGAGTTCATGAAAATCGCCCCCCGCGTGCGGCCCAAGCTCAAGGCGTTGAGGGCCACGCTGAAGGACGTGCAAGGGAACCGCATCCCAGTGTTGGGGGTTGGGAAGTTTCAGGTCCAGTTCAAAAAGTACACCGCAAGGCTTCCCTTAGTCGTCCTCAAGGGGGGGAAATGCAGCCTCCTCGGGACTCAATGGTTCCAGCCCCTGGGGTTGTTCATTGGGGGGGTGCACGCCGTGGGAGCACACGCCGCCGGGACTGATCCAATACAGAGCGTGTGCGACGCGCACCCCGAGGTTTTTAAAAAGGGGCTAGGAAAATTCAAGGGCCCCCCAGTGACTTTCGACCTGGACCCTGGAGTGCGTCCAATCAGACTTAAACCGCGCAGAGTGCCTTTCGCACTAAAGGACAAAATAGAGGCGGAATTGGACAAATTAGTGGGCCAGGGGATTCTTGTTCCTGTTGATTCTGCGGAGTGGGAAACTCCAATTGTAACAGCGCTCAAGGCCAACGGGGAAGTCCGAATATGCGCTGATTACAAGTGCACCATCAATAAGGCGATCCGCCCTAATGCGTATCCGGTGCCGGTAGTCAGCCACTTGTTGGCCAGGTTACACGGGGGGAGATGTTTCGCCAAACTCGACCTGGCCCAAGCCTACCAGCAACTCCCGGTGACCCCCGCCGCAGCTGCTGCACAAACCATAGTCACCCACAAAGGGGCGTTCCAGGTTTCGCGCCTCCAATTCGGCGTGAATTCGGCGCCCGGGATTTTCCAGTCATTGGTGGAACGCCTCCTGAAGGGGTTGGAGGGGGTGTTACCCTATTTTGATGACGTATTAATTACAGGGGGGAGCCGGGCCGAATTAGCAACAAGGTTGGGAAAGGTCCTGACAATATTCGAAAAGGCGGGGTTGAGGTTGCGGAAAGACAAATGCGTCTTCTTCGCTACAGAGGTTGAGTTCCTAGGGTTCCGTGTTACTCCCGAGGGAATTAGGCCAGCCCAATCCAAGGTAGCCGCCATCAAAAAGGCCCCTCGCCCCACCTCCAAGCCCGAGTTGCAGTCGTTCCTCGGACTGCTCAACTTCTACCACTCCTTCCTCCCGCGGAAGGCAGCCGTGGCAGAACCGCTACACAAATTGTTAAAAAAGGACGAGGCATGGAAGTGGGGCGACGACCAGGAAAAGGCTTTCAATGACCTGAAGCGACTCCTGGCATCAGATGCTGTACTGACCCACTTCAATCCCAAACGCCCGGTGGTCCTGATATGCGATGCATCCCCGGTGGGGGTGGGGGCGGTGCTTTGCCACGTGCTGGAGAACGGTAGGGAGGCCCCGATAGCTTTCTACTCTAGATCCCTGTCCCAAGCGGAGAGGAATTATGCTCAGACAGACAGGGAGGCGCTAGCAATAATTGCGGGGACCAAGAAATTTCATGATTTCGTGTACGGCCGCCCCTTCACCATAGTGACTGACCACAAGCCGTTGCTGGGCATCTTCACCGCAGACAAGCCCACACCCCAGATCCTGTCCCCGAGAATGCTCAGATGGGCCATTTTTCTCAACGCGTATCAGCACGCGTTGGTATACCGGCCCGGGAGGGAAATAAGCCATGCCGACGCTCTGTCGAGGTCCCCCATTCCCCGGGATTGCTGCCACATGGGCGGAGTAGAGAGGGACCACCAGGTCTTAATGATAGAGGTCCTAGACTCCCCTCCAGTAGTACCGGCCGAAATCGCCAAAGCGACAGGCAAGGACAAAGCGCTGGCCACAGTTTGCTCCTGGGTGCAGAAAGGGTGGCCCGTGTCTTCCCCAGCAGCGGAATTCGACACATTTTTCAAAAAGAGATTGGAGTTGTCCCTGGAGAGGGGTTGCCTCTTGTGGGGACAGCGGGTAGTGATCCCCACGGCTCTCAGGCCGAGGGTGCTTAAACTGCTGCACGTCAGCCACCCGGGGATCGTACGCTCTAAGGCACTAGCCCGCAGTTATTTTTGGTGGCCCCAGTTAGACGCCGACATCGAACACATGGTCGGCACTTGCGAGGCGTGCCAAAGCTCTAGGCCAGAAGAGGCTCGCTCGCCACCTAGGGAATGGGACGCTGCGAGGGGACCCTGGTCCCGAGTTCACGTAGACTTTGCTGGCCCATTCAGGGGAACGCTTTTCCTCCTCGTGGTGGACGCGTTCTCTAAGTGGTTGGAGGTCATTCCAGTCTCGAGCACCTCCTCGACCACAACCATTAAACAGTTAAGGAGGGTCTTTTCCACGTTCGGTTTACCCGACACCCTCGTCAGCGATAACGCTAGCTGTTTCACGTCCGCCGAGTTCAGGGCATTCATGGAACGCAACGCCATTCGGCACGTCACCTCCGCCCCCTTTCACCCGGCCACCAATGGCCAAGTAGAGCGCCTCGTGCGCACCACGAAAGACGCGCTACTGCGCATGGGTCCCGGAGACCTCGACCTGAAATTGTGCCAATTCCTGCTGAGATACAGGGTCACCCCCTTAGCGTCAGGGTACTCCCCCGCAGAGCTGTTGATGCGCAGGAAGCTGGCCATGGGGATATCCAAGCTAGACCCCACGAGAGTAGAGGACAAAGGGCGGAACATAGGGGTGGAACCCACAAAGAGTTTCAGCATAGGCGCCCCAGTACACTGCAGAAATTACGCCAGCGCGGGGCCAGCCTGGGTGCCGGGCACCGTAGTAGAGCAAACCGGCCCCGTCTCATACCGCGTAGAGACCAGTACAGGTTTCCTGTGGAGGCGACACGTGGACCAACTCAGGCGTAGGGTCCCCGGAGAGCAAGACGCGGATGAGACCAGCATTGAATCAGCGTTAGGGTACTCCCCCACCCGTTTAGCCCAAGGGGGAGGAAAAGGGGAGCATGGGTCCCCACCAAGGGGGGAGGAAAGGGAATCGATCCACGGAAATCTTTTGCGGGAGTCCCCGCCAGAGAGGAGGAGCCCCGGGCTGCGGGAGTCCCCGTCAGAAAGGAGGAGCCCCAACCACACTCATACCCCGCGGAAGCCGCGGAAGTCCCCCCGAGGCTCAAAGGCCCATAGAGGTTTAGACGTTGATTTACAGTACCAGGGGGAGTTAGCGGAGTGGTCCCCCACCCGTCCTAGCGAAAAGAGGGGTTTCAGTTCAGCCCCTGGTACCTCCAGTCCCAGTAGCCCCTGTGAGTTAGAATGCAACATAGCGCCCATGTTCCGGAGACCGACACCTCCAAGACCGGAGGCATCAGCGAGTCCGCCCACCACCACAGTCTTAAGGTCCCCCGAGCAGGGATCAGAAGGTAGCCATTCCCCAAGGGCGACCTCATCGGTGCCGCGGTTCACACTAGGAGGGTCCCCGGGGTCCGAGGGCAATAGGCAGGGATTTACCTCCCAACTGTTCATCCCATTCCCTTCCCCAAGCGCAAGGCAGGCACGGACGCCCCACAGAGCCACTAACGAATCCCCGTTTCCCGTTGCAGGACAAGCTCCCGCGGAGTCAGGGATCACAGGCTCTCCAGAATTAGGGCAGGCGCAAGCACGCCCCAAGCGAACGTGCGGCAAGCCACAATGGTTGCGGGACTTCGTCCCATCCTAGGGGGGAGGGATGTTATGTATGTATGCATGTTCATTATACTGTAAGGCAAGATTGTAACCACTCCAGATACAAACGATATCAGCTGTAAAGGAACGCGAGCAGACAGCCTATAGAGGGCAGCTGCGAGCGTTCACTCTCACATGGTTCACATTGCTCAATCACGGACAGCCGCGGGAAAACCTTCCCCGCATTCAGCAGCTGAAGAAAGACCTGCATTCAGCAGCTGAAGAAAGGAGGCGTGCCTGGGCGAGGCCACGCCGGTAGCAACCAATCAGCTACCGTGCTACAAGATTCAAATGTAGAGAGCTACTGTATATATTGAGATGTATCACCGCCATTACCTCATGCTTAACTGGAACCTCATGCAATAAACCTGTGTTAAACCAACCTTTCGGTTGTCCGGTCGTCTTTGGTCCCATACACTAAAACTAGTTAAACAGGTCTGCCATAGTTAATTTTTGTAATGCTAAATTTAGGTTTCGTGTTTATGAACACAACTATAGACTACCAGGTTGGACAGTAGCCACTCTGATCTTCCTTAAGAACTTGTGCATATGGTTGTCAGAACATCTAATATATTTAAGTCTGTGAAGCATTTTTCAAAATAAATGAATGCAATAGATTTATATGCTTGAAATGTGTGAAACAGCAAATACAGTCTTGTGACAACACAGCAAGATTAAATTAAGCATAGAAAGAAGCAATGGCTTTTACTCTTCCATAATTTTATTTTTATTTTTAAATAGGCTTATAGTACAGGTAACCAAAATTTGAAATTAATGAAGTAGCACGCATCTCTAGAGTGATGGTTGTTTGATGGGGTTTTGCTCTGCCTGTCTTATTTGGCTTTTCAATTCCAGATGGTTAACATCTGACAAACAAGTTTCCTCTCTTCTGATTCATAATATTTATGTCTAGCCAACTTGCAAAACCATGTAGATAAAAACATCATCATCCAACAACCAACAATCAACATTTAAAGACTTGCAATACCAAGGAGAGAGGTTTGAGGCCAAATGGATGGCCAGTGCTGTTCACCAGCCATTCTATTAGACAAGGGAACCCCAAACTATGGCCCACAGGATCAAATCATCTGGCCCTCACCCTTGCTGTAGCCATGGGCGGTTCCACAGGCACTGCCTCAATACTTGTCCCCTCCCTTGTCCCTGGGTGCTGTCTCAATCCTTGTCTCCTCCCTACCTTTTCCCTGGGTGAGTGAGGCAGGTGTGTGTGGTGGCAGTGGTGGAAGCGGAGGTGGTGGGCAAGGCCTCCGGTCCAGCCTTGTCTGCTGGCGCCCTTACTTGCCTTGTCTCCTCCACTTCTGCCACCTTGGGGAGGCCTCCTCCAGGAGGCTCCCCATGGAGGCCTCCGGGGCGGCAGAAGTGGAGGTGGCAGACAGAGGGCAGGCCTCCACAAGAGAGTCCTCCACAAGAAGTGAAGCGGCAGTGGCAAGAAGCAGTGGAAGCGAAGTGGCAGAGCCGTTTGGGATCATGAGGGCATTTGAAGGAAGGAAGGAAGGCCTTGCACCTCATAACATAAGAATAGCTTTGCTGGAACAGGCCACAGCCCATCCAGTCCAGCATTCTGTCTCACACAGTGGCTCGCAAGGAAAGGGGCCCAACAGTAATGCACAGGAAGGAAGAAAAAAACCTGTTGTGGAGCAACAAAATACGTAAACACTGCGAGGTGTGCAAAATACTTTTATATAAATCTTATGATGATAATTGAAAAGTAACTAAAGTCCAATAAGGTACTCAAAAATCCTTGTCGTCAGGTAATCTTTGTTCTTAAATTCAATAATAACAGATAACTAGAATCCAACAGGTACTCAACCAAAAAATCCTTAACTTCAGGCAACTAACAATGGCAATTATTCTAGAAGCACATAATTCATAAAACATATCTATTGTAGAAGAAGTGTTTTCAAACGTATTCGAAGCCTGTGCTGGCTGACAAAATGCTTTTCAGAGCTGAAGTTCTTTCTTCAGGAATCTAATACAATCAAAATATAATAAAAATATTATTTACAAACAATCCTAAGAAGGTGAAGGCATCTGCTTGGGAATACCCTGAAGCAAATGGTGAGCCACTGTGTGAGGAAGCAATAAACTGTGCAATTATGTATGCATATTTACAAAAACCTTTATATGATACAATACACTTCTAAACATCTATGGATAATAGTCCTTGAGAAACATAAGAGTAAATACAGGAACACACTCACCAATATTGTAAGTAATCATATAGAAGTAATATAACTCGCATCCATCGCCTCTATAGTGATTTATTTAGTGCGTCAGGATGTTAATGAACCAAGCAAAGCTATTCCTATATAAGCAAGAAAGGGATGACAGGTGTGTAGAAAGAGCAATTAACAGGAGTTTGCTACCCCTGGATCAGCAAAGACTTACAAATAATGTGATCATAGAAAGGAGGAGAATTCTACATCTTGATTAAGACCATGGGGTGCAATTGTTTTGAACAAGTGGATAAAAAACGCTGAACCAGTGTTTACGTTTTTTTTCTGCACAAGTTTTTTTCTTGCTTCCTGTGCATTACCGTTGGGCCCCTTTCCTTGCTAGTTTTGTGAATTTTTGCAACATGGCCACCAATGACAAGGCCTTGCCTATTCGGATCAAGAACGACAACGTGTTCTTGGAAGAACAACAGCTTTAGGCATCAAGAATCACACACCTGAGACAGACTTCACTCCTTTAGAGACCTTAAAGAAGAAGAGCATTAGGTTTCAATTACATGCCTCATTTTTGGCAGAATATTATCATCTTTCATGCATTTCTAGAGGTCTAATGATGGAAACCATCCTAAAAGATAGAATTAATAGGCACATAGAAGAGAAGGCGCTGCTAAAGGAGAGCCAACATGGCTTTTGCAAGGGCAAATCATGCCTCACTAATCTGTTGGAATTTTTTGAGAGTGTCAACAAGCATGTGGATAAGGGGGATCCAGTTGACATTGTTTATCTGGACTTTCAGAAGGCTTTTGACAAGGTCCCACACCAAAGGCTCTTGAATAAACTTACCAGTCATGGAATAATGGGACAGGTCTTGTCCTGGATCAGCAACTGGCTAAGGGACAGGAAACAGAGGGTAGCACTAAATGGACACTTCTCCAAGTGGAGGGAAGTAAAGAGTGGGGTCCCCCAAGGTTCAGTACTGGGACCCCTGCTTTTCAACCTCTTCATAAATGATCTAGAGGTAGGAGTAAAAAGCACGGTAGCCAAATTTGTTGACGGCACTAAATTATACAGGGTAGTGAAAACTGTGAGATATTGTGAGGAGCTCCAGAGGGATCTCTCGACACTGGGGGAGTGGGCAAAACAGTGGCAAATGAGTTTCAACATTAGTAAGTGCAGAGTGATGCATGTTGGGGCAAAGAACCCCAATTACATTTATAAACTGATGGGGTCTGAACTCTCTGCGACAAACCAGGAAAGGGACCTTGGTGTCCTGGTGGACAACTCAATGAAGGTGTCAACCCAGTGTGCCTCAGCAGTGAAAAAAGCAAACTCAATGCTAGGGATCATTAGGAAGGGTATAGAAAATAAGTCAGCAAGTGTCATTTTGCCTCTTTATAAATCTATGGTGAGGCCCCACCTGGAATACTGTGTACAGTTCTGGTTGCCATACCTCCAGAAGGATATTATGGAGCTGGAAAAAGTGCAGAGGAGGGCAACCAGAATGATTAGGGGACTGGAACACCTTCCTTACCATCTGAGGCTGCAACGGTTGGGCCTCTTCACTCTTGAACGACGACGTCTAAGAGGTGACCTGATTGAAGTTTATAAAATCATGCACGGTGTGGACAAAGTAGATAAGGAAAAACTGTTTTCCCTATCGCATAACACTAGAACTAGGGGACACTCCATGAAACTTTTGGGTACTAGTTCTCAAACAAATAAGAGAAAGTACTTTTTCACCCAGAGGATTACTGGTCTATGGAACTCCCTGCCAGAAGAAGTGGTGACAGCTGTCAGTCTTGACAGCTTTAAGAAAGGATTAGACAAGTTCATGGAGGACAAGAGTATCAATGGCTATAATTATGGATACTTAAGGACAACCTCCGGGTTGGAGAGATAGGTAGTATATCTCTCAATATCATTTCCAGGGAATCCTAAGCAGGTGAAGGCATCTCCTTGGGAATACCCTGAAGGAAATGGTGAGCCACTGTGTGAGACAGAATGCTGGACTGGATGGGCTGTGGCCTGTTCCAGCAAGGCTGTTCTTATGTTCTTATGTTCTTATGATTAATAAAGGACCTACACTCTATAGTCAAGACAGGGAGTTCACGGACAAATGGGCAGTGATCTTGGATCGCTGCTCATTTGATCTCATTTTTCTCATAGTGGATCAATCGCATAAAGAGAAAGACACTGTGGATTTGGAAATTGAAAAGTTGGAAACATCACTTAAAAGGGATGTTCTGCGGACTATTTTTGATACTAATATGACAGAGCTACAACACGACTTGATCAATTTCATGACTCTTTGATGCAATTCAAAAAGAATAAATTTACCAGGGACCAGCAGGATTATTCAGCTGCCAGGGTATACAGATGGAAATACCAATCCAGACAACGGCACAGGCGAGTCACATTTCGGGATCCTATTGAGTCTTCTGGGGGCGAGACTTCAGATTCGGACGCACAAACTACCTCTGGCGACGAGGGACAGCAGAAAACCTACTATTTTAGATGCAACACGGGCCAACAGAGATCTACCGCCAGTCAACATTCTACTCCTTCCACGTCCAGGTCTTTTTTATCCAAAAGAGGGACTATGAGGGGGTCCAAGAGAACATAGTATTTAATTTGTCATCAAGGCATCTCACCAGTGATGAGGTAAAGACTCTTTCTCTTGGGTTAAACTTTGTTCCCACTCCATTTTATAAATCTTTCAACACTAGAATAGACCTGTATAGGTTGACTAGATTACTAAAGTAAAGGTTTTCTTTAAGGGGATGGATTCTACGCCCATTGACACTTTTAGACCTAAATTGTCATTTAACTCACCCATAGATTATCCCGCCATTGAAACGTTCCACAGACAAGTACTTAGAGACATAGAAGCAGTAGAGCAACAAAATCTTAGGAGACACAAAAACATCACTAAGGAGGCAGAAATAATCCTTAACAATTTAGCTTCTGATGATTCTATAGTCATTAAACCTGCAGATAAGGGGGGGGGGGAGGAATAGTTGTCATGGACATCACGGAATATACAGCTGAGGCAAATAGACAATTATCAGATGTCATGTTTTATAGAAAATTACTGATAGATCCTACAAAATGAATTGAGAACATGATCAGGACGGTGCTGTTTGAGGGTGTTTCTTTGGGCTATATAACGACAAAACTATGAGATTTCTTCACAATGAGTACCCGAGGGTCCTCATATTTCATTTAATTTCCAAATACACAAAACTAGGCAGATAGGAGCACCCACGCCTGGGAGACCAATTGTCAGTGGGATTAATTCTGTACTTGAGCCACTTTCTAAATACGTTGATTTTTATATTAACTCTTTTGCTAAATCCACACCTTCATATGTCAGGGATTCTTCACATTTCATTTCTATGGTGGAGGGCATGCACATACCACTGGGGGCTGCACTATTAACACTGGATGTGGAGTCTTTGTACACTAATATTCCACAAGAGTTAGCTAGACAGGTTATTATGGGTGTATTAAGACACCAGGGAAGTATGTCTCACACACATACACTTTCTCATGGATTTGGTGGATAATATATTGGAAAATAACTTTCTTAGGTTTGGCAAAGATTTGTATATTCAAACCAGAGGTGTGGCTATGGGTCGCCCATAGCGCTGAGTGTAGCGAACATCTACATGAACTACTTTGAAAAAACACATATCTATGATGACCGGGCCAATCCATTTTTTAAACAAATACTATTGTACAAAAGATACATAGATGATCTGTTTTTTATAATTGACAATGTTAAGGTGATCCCTGTTTTTTTTTGGTATGGATTAATTCTCTCCATAACAATCTCAGGTTCACACAGCACATATATTCTAGTAGCATTTTGTTTTTGGATCTCACCGTGTTTCTTCCTCAGAGCAGGAGAATAGCTGTAAAATTATACAAAAAACCAACAGTTCTCCTTCGTATAGTTTGTGAATCCCCACTATTGGGTTATGCGCCTGCGCAGAACATCGATTGGAGGCTTTAAAGCTGATTGGTCAAACGTTTTGGCGGTAAGACCGCCCTCCGTACTGCCCACGCTTAGGCGCCAGTTCACCATTTTACCTCAGTTCTCTTCTTTCCACCTCAGCAGCAGGACGATCATTGAGAGCTTCCTCAATTTTTCCTTGTCATTTCCACGGAAACAACGATTTTCAACAACAACAAAAATTTCTGGCGATCTTGTCCTTAGGGCAGGATTGCCACCCCAGTGCTGTTTCTTCTAGTAGGACTCAGTCACTTTTCTAATCAGGTCGCCGGTTCCTCCCTCAAGGGGGTGGTGGTAGGCTGGCCTTTCGGGGCATTTTTCTCGAACGTTCTTTGCTCTCCTTGACTTCTCTGAAGAAATTTTTTCATGGCCTCTGTGACTTTCAAGCAGTGCACTTCTTGCCACAAGACATTTCCGGATTCGGATGGCCACAGTCAGTGTCTCTTTTGTTTGGGCGAATCGCACCAGAGTCAGTCTTGTGCGCATTGTAAAAATTTCACCCACCTTGCGGTCCAAAATCAGAGCAACAGACTCAAGACGCACCTAATGGAGTTCGCCCTGGCTCCCACCGCTGTGGCCTCTACTTCTGCCTCCATGAGTGGTCTGCTGCCCGAACATGCTCTTAAGCATTCCTCTCCTTGAACTCTCATCCATAAGAAGAAAAAGGAGAAGAATGGGGAGAAGAAGAAACACAGGACTGAGGTGTGTCGCTCTTTGCCTCCTACTCCGCATCCACCGATTTCTCCTCGCCCTTCTCCACCATTCTCTGTAGTGAGATGTCCCTCTCCGGGATCCTCCACATGGGGTGGCCGTTCCTCCTTGGAGTCACCGAACAAGGGCCGCAGGGCTGGTGCACCAGCTCACCCTTTGCTTCTTTCTTCTTCTTTGCCGCCGGCTGGTGAGAGGGGCCATTCCACGACGTGGCATTTTTCTGTGTCTCCCAGGTCACGTACTTCAACAGTAGATGCCCCGCCAGCCACCATTTCGTCTCCCATCATTCCTCCCACCATTTTGACTCCCACCGTTTCATCACCAACCGCTACCATCACTGCTGGCCAGATGGATCTGTTCAAATCAATGTTTGAGGTCATGGCAAAATCCTTTGCCAAACAGTTTAAGACCACCATTCCTGCGGTATCTACAGCTCCGGGACCGACCACCGCACGCCCCAGGGATTCTGACCCTGATGTCGCTCCGCCGCCCTCTCAAGGGTTGAGCAGTCGCTCCGCTGGCCCGGCCATAATGGATTGGCATGGCCCAGACATCGAGACGATGAGCGTCCAGCCCGTTGACCCGCCCAGGCCGTACTGGCATGGTCCCGATGTGGCTTCCAGTGTCCTCCCTCATCCTCCGATGATTCCAGCTCATCTTCGCAGGAGAAGGGGGGATATGGACGCCTCATGCAAAACCCACAAGAGCAATGCACACATGTGTCCTGCCTTTTATACTGCCCAGGCACAATGCAACCTGGGGAAAACGCCAATGCCTCATACAAAGTCACACGGCTTTGTATGAGGCAACTTTTTTCAAGGAATTAGTTGATGTTGTATGAATCCGATGTTGTATGAAGCGGACTTTGTATTACTGTATATAGTTTGTGAATACACACTACCCACCCTGCCTCCCCTCTTGAGCAGTACGGATAAGATCATTTGGTTTATCCTGTGATTGGCTTAAGTATGGAACTGAGGTAAAATGGTGAACTGGCGCCTAAGGGTGGGCAGTACGGTGGGCGGTCTTACCACCAAAACTTTTGACCAATCAGCTTTAAAGCCTCCAATCGATGTTCTGCGCAGGCGCATAACCCAATAGTGTATATTCACAAACTATATACTCGAAGAACGAAAGTTATCACTGGTAAGTTAAACCCAACTATCGCAGTCCATATCTGAACTATAACTCCCATCATCCTATTCATGTACGTAACAATATACCTAATGGACTTCTAGCCAGAGCAAAAAGGAACTCCACATCCCAATATGATTTTGAGGTGTCAGTGCATTAAATTGTAAGTAAATTTGCTGCGAGAGGTTACCCAACTCATATATTGAACAATTCCTTGCGGAAAATTAGTGATACCCCACAAGCTAAGTTTTTTCAAAGAAACACACGAGGGGGTAAACACAATATTCATTGCTTGTTTGAATTTTCTCCTTTAGCACCTGATATAAAACATATTATCTATAGACATTGGCACCTGGTTGATCACTTACCTGATTGTTATTCTTTTTTTGATAATAAATTTTTATTGAATATAAAAAGATAAACATTACAAAAGAGAAGAAAATACTGAAAAGAAAACACGTAATTTAAAAGAAAAAAAACATATTCAATTTTTATTGAATCCAATTACATTAAACATAACATAAACACTAATAACCACCCTGTGTATTTACAAGTTATAAGAGCCTGCGGGATATTGCCTTTTTTACCATTTCCAAAAATATATATAATCTGGTACAAGGCTATTGCTCTGATCTCCATTCAATGAGTATTCCACAAAAGGTTGCCAAATTTTCCAAAATCTATTTTCTTTAATTTTTCCCTTATATTTGTTTATTTCCCATGTCAGTTTGTCATTCAATGCAAGATCGCACATCTCTTTATACCATTCCTCTACTTTTAGAACTCTATCAAGTTTCCAGCTCCTTGCTATACACATTCTAGCTGATATCAGCATAATAGCTATTAGTTCTTTATTGTCTTCATTTACTTTCAAATTCTCCACATCTGTTAACAGCACCATATTTAAATTCAATTCACATTCTACCCCCATAATATCACATATTTCCTTCTCAATTTTACCCCAATACACTTTTACCACTTTACAATTCCACCACATATGTTCATATGTCCCTAAAGAGTTTTTACATCTCCACATTTTACTTTTAGCATTGTCCATTTGAAATAATCTCTCAGGAGTCAAATACCACTTCCATAACATTTTGTAATTGTGCTCTTTCATTCTTACCGACATAGTTCTCACATATCTTTTTTTCCACTTATCTTTCCAAATTTTTTTCCTGAATTTTTATGTTCAAATCCTGTTCCCAGCATGACTTCAAAGTTTCTTGTGGATTACCTTCATTATTAATTTTTTTATAAATCCTCCTTACTATACCCTTTAATCCCATATCTCCTTTTCGTATTTTAACAACAGTTGCTCAAATTATTGTAATGCAGGAAAAAAGCCTAGAATTGCTAAGATTTTTTGGTACTTATCTCAGAAAGAAGGAGGATTGGGAATACCTAATTTAAGGAATTATTATAGAGCTTTCCAAATTAAGAATGTTATAAAACTTTTAGCAAGGGAGAAGGTTGTCTGGGAAGAAATAGAGATGAAGGAGTAAAAAATGGGTAAAGGGGTATTTCTAGGTGACAAGAAAGGGGAAATCAGTGTTAAAAATAGAATGATGAAAACAATGTTGGATGTTTGGAACAATGTTAAAAAGAAATTGAGTCCAGAACTATCTCCTATAATAGATTTAGATGATATTAAAAGTTTTCCGATACAATTAGATAATAGTTTAAAGATGGTACTGGAAAGGAAAAATGTTTCTTTGTTGAAGGACTGGGTTCGTGCCTGTAAAGATAGTGAGAATAAAGCAGTAATTTATTCTCAGTTGAATCTGAACTGGCATCAGAAGGTAATGTTGGATAGATGGACTGATAAATACAAGGAAGAAAGTAGTTTAGAGAGGGATAAAACAGAATCTTATTGTTATTCTAAACCCCAGATAGGTTTTAGACGCACCGCGTCACTTCGGACCACGCCACTGTTAAGGGGCACTTTAAGTGTTCATCGTGCTCAGTGTGCTGTTATTGTTGTGAAACCAAGGAGGTAGATTTACCAGGCAGCAATTTGAAATTCATATTGAACCACTTTAGCAATTGCAATTCTAAAAATGTCCTCTATTTGTTAGAATGTCCATGTCGTAAAAAATATATCGGGGTGACCAGCTGCAATTTGAAAACCCGGAATATTGAACACAGGTCAAAAATCCGCAGCCAATCTCGTAACACCCCATTAGTACAGCATTATTGTGAACTTGGACATAATGAAAGCGACATCAGATGTTTGGCACTAGAATTGTTATGACCTAAGCATTTTGAGAGAACCAATTTCCAAAAGAGACTTTTACAGCGTAAAGCGTTTTTTATCCACTTGTTCAAAATGATTGCACTCAATGGTCTTAATCAAGATGTAGAATTCTCCTCCTTTCTATGATCACATTATTTGTAAGTCTTTGCTGAACCAGAGGTAGCAAACTCCTGTTAATTGCTCTTTCTACACACCTGTCATCCCTTTCTTGCTTATATAGGAATAGCTTTGCTTGGTTCATTAACGTCCTGACGCACTAAATAAATCACTATAGAGGCGATGGACGCAAATTATATTACTTTTATATGATTACTTACAATATTGGTGAGTGTGTTCCTGTATTTACTCTTATGTTTCTCAAGGACTATTATCCATAGATGTTTAGAAGTGTATTGTATCATAAAGGATTTTGTAAATATGCATACATTTTTGCACAGTTTATTGCTTCCTCACACAGTGGCTCACCATTTGCTTCAGGGTATTCCCAAGCAGATGCCTTCACCTTCTTAGGATTCCCTGGAAATGACATTGAGAGATATCCTGCCTATCTCTCCCACCCGGAGGTTGTTCTTAGGTATCCATAATTATAGCCATTGATACCCTTGTCCTCCATGAACTTGTCTAATCCTTTCTTAACACTGTCAAGATTGACAGCTGTCACCACTTCTTCTGGCAGGGAGTTCCATAGACCAGTGATCCTCTGGGTGAAAAAGTAGACAAGAGTTGCCTTAGGCTGGGCTGCCTCACCTTGGTAGGTTGGCAGACATGAAACTGTAAAACTGTCTGAGGAAGTGGACTTGATCCACAAAAGTTCACTTTTAAATATGGGAGTTAGTCTTTCAGGTGCTACAACTTTTTTGTCTTTTGTTTTGCTTGCTCTCTAATATGGCAAAATGAAACCCACCTTTGGGAAGTTCATTCTGCAGTTCCTTTTGCCAAACCTTGTGTGTGTGTGTGTGTGTGTGTGTGTGTGTGTGTGTGTGTGTGTGTGTGTGTGTGTGTGTGTGTTAGGGTGACCGCCACTACCAGAGTAGGGGGTCTCAGGGTGGTCATCATCACTGCTGGAGGGGGGGCTTGGGGTGATTGCCGACACCACTAGCAGTGGTGGTGGAACCACCAGTCTGGCCCCTCAACAGTCTGAGAGAGTGTAAACTGGTCCCTGGCTTAAAAAGTTTGGGGACCCCTGCATTAGATGGAATGGGGAGACCTCAGGGCAGCAAATTTTAAGTTATTCCATCTACTGCTATGGTAGATCTCTTTTGTCAATTTTGTCTCTTTTGTCACTTGCAAAAGAGTTACAGGTTCAAGAGAGTAACCATAAGGAAATAAGGGAATCATCCTGCCTGTAACCTTGGACAGCTTCTACCAGTCAGTGCTAGCAATATCAGGCTAGACTCGCAGTGTTTCCCAAACTTTAGTTTGTGGACTTCAATTCCCAGAAGCCTAAGTCTATTCCCCAAAGCACTGGTCAGCCAGTGTACTGACTTAGGCTTCTGGGAACTGAAGTCCTTCATGGGGCATATGCCCCACTTTGGGAACCACTGGTAGAGGGACCAAAGATCTCTCTATTCTTCTTGTGCTAGGGGTATTTTGGATAGCATACACATGGATGTGCCATTTATTGCTCTATCTCAAGCAGCAACACATTTTGGCCCAGTTATATTGAAACACTAGTATTATTTCTATTACTGTTGCTTCCTGTTCCTGTGGGCCCTCTTCTAAACAACAAGAGGGAAGAGTCACATTGGCCTTTCCTTGCCTGGCATCCCTCCTTCTGGACCATGTGATTAATTGGACTGATAGAATATTTTGGAAGTGACTCATTAAGTGAATTGTTACTATTCATTACATTTGCTCTTTTAGGAATGAAACCTGGCTTCATTATGTTTAAGCATTTTAACAAAAACAAGAGAAATATCAGGATGCTGCTGCATAATAAATGGTCACCACCTTTTTAAACATATTAACATAACATATTTAACGCATGACATGAGTGAGGCAGAAATAGCAGCCTCATGTTTGCTCACTCCTTGATGTGACTGAAGAACTGACGTGAACTGACTGAAGCCCCAATTCATGACAACGGCAGGCTTTGAAATAATTCCATATGTGAAACAAAGCAACAATGTGCCTCAGTCTCCTACATGCAATTTTGAGACCATATAGAACTTTGTGTATTTGCAGCCGTGTAACTATGATATGCACATTTTGATAAATTATATAAATGTAGTAATAACAACATTTTAGGGATGTCTGGCTCCACCTCTCTCATTAAATGTTCACATTTCATACCCAAAACAATCAACATAGCTTTAAATGTTAGGCCTTTTTAATATATTCATATTCCTCCAAGGAAAATTCAGTAGAAAACCTAAGCTTTGGAATGTTTTATTTGCTACTTTTATATATATACACACACACACTTTGTAAAAAGAGTTAAGAATCCATAGAACAGTTGAAAAGCAGCAAACGTTAAAGCTTCTCAAAATCTTTATATAAATATTTTACCTGACTATATTGACATTAGGAAGAGGGAGAATTTCAGATGGCTTCTACTTTAATTGAAACCTACCTAATTTGCATATTTCAAGAGAAAATACAGTTCTATTGTAATAGTCACACGCTCTGAGACATCCAAATTTTGAGACATGTTTCTCCATCTAGAAAATTTTCATCAGGGGAAACTTCAGGGGCTGCAGTGAAGAAGCTCGCCTTGTTAGCTGGAAGGCTAGCAAGTCAGCAGCAGTTCGAAACCCTGGTACTGCATGACAGATTGAGCGCTTGTCTCTGTCCTAGTTCTTGGGGACATGAAAGGAGCCTCAATTCAGGTGTCCCCTGAGTGGAGTTTTTCCAGCAAAAATCCTCTCAACCCAGAATAATTTCTGACACAAAATTATTATTATATAGGGGAAATTGCACAAAAAATATACATATTCGTTGAAATCTGCATGAAATAAATGTTTGATTAAGAATCATTCAAAAGGAAGAAAACAATCCTTCCTTAAAACATTTATTATTGATAGAATGAATTTCTGGAATTATTTATTTAATGATGCATTAGAAGGATATATTTTGCATACTTTTGTACTTCTCTTATCCCACAGGCTTTATGGGGAGTGTAAATTAAGCTAACATTTTTTTAAATTGCATGTAAAAAGAGACTTAAATGAACCCTTTGCAAAGTCTCAGGAAAGTCACTAGAAAAGAAAAACACTTAGTAATCAGCCTCTATGCTATCTAATTTAGGTGATGAATGGAGAAGCAACACTATAATATAAAAACCATAAACCCCAGGAAGAATTTATAGTAATGAAAAACCACAACTGATAGTTTGTCAGTAAAAAAGAGAACAGTAGCACACTTGTATATTATATTGTCAAGAATTTGCATGGGAAATAAGGATTTTTTAAAAATGTGTTTGACTTGAATTTGTATGCACTGTACAAAGGCACCCAGGCTTTAAAAGAGACAATGTGATATCTTTTAAAGTTACTGTCACACTGCAACATTCATGCACTCTACATCTTTGGGGGAGAGATGAACCTCTAACCCACCACCCACCCCCAAAGAGAGAGAAAACAACCCAATTCTATTGTTGGAATTTCTAAGAGGTTACACAGAGCATTTATTGATCATCTGATTCCCTGTTGAATGCTATGTGGATAAGGTGCTTATGTCCAGGTAACTTGTTCAACATCAGTTAGGTAAAGAATTTTCAACCACTCACTACATTCACTTTCAGACAACTAAGCTCTACTGTCTGAACTAACAATTCTGGAAAACTATGTCTGAGAAACATTAAGCATTCATGACTGTAAGGAATGAATGGATTTGGAAGAGAGAAAAGAATGAGAGCATATGCAGAGTGTGAAAATGAATGGAATGGAAAGTAGCATTGGTAAGAGGGAAGGCAAAGTGGGGGGGGGGAGATTAGCAGCAGTGGTTGGAGATAGAATGCTACAAAAAGCTGTTTTGCATGTTGGATTGTGATTGGTTGAGGGTGAATGATTGATGGGGAATGTGCAAGAGGTGAATCTATACTTATAAATACAAGGGTTAACCATTGGAACTTGCTATACGTTTCTGCACCCGTCCATCCTATCCCATATCGAGCCTCCTGCACTCGCCCAAACCCGGTCCGGAGGTTAACGCAGGGTTGAGAAATGCACCAGTGGGGCAAGAGCCCCACGAACATGAACAAAGAGAAAGAACTTCAATTACCAACATTCTTTGCACCGCGCCGCGCCACAGCCAACCAGGCTGAGAGGCGCGAGCAAAAAGAACGCTGGGAAACGCGGCGCGGCCAATTAAAATTGAGCTGCAGGAAAAACAACAACACACAAATGCAAACCACAAATGCAAAACTACAAGTCCCAGCATCCTGCACACCGTGAGCGTGCAGAACGCTGAGAAAGCCAGCATGCAAATAATAAAATTACAAAACTCAATAGGAGCGCAAGTCTGCTGCAGGTGGACGCAGCGCCTCACAGCCTTGCAAAACAAAAAGCCACAAAACTCCACCACGAGACACCCGCCGGCCTTCTTTCCCAGAGCAATGGGGAGAAGAGGGAATCCCTCTCCTCCACGCTACCCTGCCAAAGACACGGCGAGACCACCGCCGGCCTCAAGGACAGTTGTGCCGGGGTGGAAAAAAACCCCCAAAATAGTTCATCATGGGAAGACAACTCACCAGCACATCCTCCCTCCACGACGACTGGAACAGAAATGAAGAAACAAAGACAAAGACTACTTACCGGAAGAAGCTCCACCTAGAGGCCAGGAGAGAAAAAACATGTGAAACGAAACCAAAACCACTAACAGCCCCACCTGCAGGGCAGAATAGTAAAAACAACTCAAAAACACAACATCCCCACCTAGAGGCCACAAGAGGAAAAACAAGTCAAAAACATAACAATAAATAACAAACATATTACACAAATAACAAACATATCTTAAATAAAATAAAGATTTATAACATCCTGTGTTGAGTTTTAACTCAAATAAAAACCCAAAACATCTAAACAAAGTTTAAAAACATTGAATGTAAAAAACATGTACTTTCACATTTTAAAAAATATTACCTACAATACAACTATTAACAAAAAAAATCACAAACTAAAACATTATTTGGTTAAATAAAACAATTTGAAAAAATTATATCATCCTTTGTTCTTTTTTAATCCACAAAAAAACCTAAAAAAGCTGATCACAGTTTATAAACTATGCTAGTCTTTACCTATAAGGAGGGACGTTAACCATTGGACTCTGGCATACACGCCCGCATCCATCCATACTGTCCTGTACTGAGCCGCCTGCACTCGCCTTTAATTTAATGTAAATTTAATTTAATAGTCATATTTATGCCGCCCACTCAAGCAGAACCCGACTCAGGGCGGCATTACAACAAGTTCTAAAAACACATAAAAACACTTTAAAAGCCCCATATCCCACCCACTTAAAAAAACCATATCCCACCCACCCATCCCACCCACTATAAAAAGAAGAAGAGAGAGTTCTTAATTCTTTACATAAGCCAGCAGGCGGGGACCGTGTTCCCATTCGGGCCCCACACCTGCCCTGCCAGCCAGGTCTTCAATCCTTTCCTGAAGGGCAGCAATTCTCTTTGAAGTCTTAGATCTGTTGGCAGGAGGTTCCAGAGAGTTGGTGCGGACACGGAGAAGGCCCTCCTTCGGGTGCTGGACAGATGTGCACCCCTAACTGATGGCACCATTAGAGAGCCCCTCCGGTCTGCTCTGGTTGGACGGGCAGACACTCTTGGGATGATGCGGTCTCTAAGGTATCCTGGCCCACTGCCATATAGGGCTTTAAAGGTCAAAACCAACACCTTGAATTGCACCCGGAGACAAACTGGTAACCAGTGCAGCTCCCGAAGTAGCGGTGAGGCATGGGCATATCCCCCACATCCCATCACCACCCGGGCTGCCGCATTCTGGACCAGCTGCAGCCTCCAAATTGTCGTCAAGGGCAGCACCATGTAGAGCGCATTACAATAATCTAGTTGGGAAGTGACCAGAGCATGGGTGACCATAAGCAAGGAGCCCCGGTCCAGGAGCATGCGCAACTGGCGAATCATCCGAAGTTGGGCAAAAGCCCTCCTGGCCACAGCCGCTACTTGTTCTTCTAGCAGCAGCCGCGAGTCCAGAAGGACCCCCAAGTTGTGCACTGGGTCTGTCTGGGACAAAACAGCCCCATCCAGTACCAAAGATGGTAACTCCCTGGATAACACGGGGCCCCCTTTCCACAGCCACTCTGACTTGCTGGGATTCAGCCAAAGCCCATTGGCCCCCATCCAGACCCCAATGGCCTCCAGGCATCCGGATAGGATTTCAACAGCATCACTGGGGTCCCCACGGGCCGAGATGTACAACTGAGTGTCATCCTCATACTGATGGTACCGCACCCCGTGGGAACGAATGATCTCACCCAGTGGCTTCATGTAGATGTTAAATAGGAGAGGAGAGAGCACGGAGCCCTGAGGCACCCCATACTTGAGGAGCCTAGGGCTGGACCTCTCACTCTCTAACCACACCGACTGGGTACGGCCCTCCAGAAAAGAGGAAAACCAGGACAACACAGTGCCCTGGATCCCCAATCCTTTGAGCCGTTCCAGAAGGATACCATGGTCGACGGTATCGAAGGCCGCTGAGAGGTCAAGAAGAGCAAGGACGGATGGATAACCCCCGTCCCGCTCCCGCCAGAGATCATCCATCAGTGCGACCAATGCCGTCTCCGTACCATACCCGGGCCTGAATCCTGATTGAAAGGGATCTAGATAATCCGCTTCCTCCAGGACACTCTGCAGCTGGCGCACCACCGCCTTCTCCAAAACCTTACCCAGAAAGGGCAGGTTGGAAACCGGCCTGTAGTTGTTAAGGACAGCTGGGTCAAGGGATATTTTCTTCAGGAGGGGGCGCACCAAAGCATGTTTTAGCGGTGCAGGAAATACCCCCTCCTGTAATGATGCATTTATTATCGCCCCGACCCAGCCACCTGTCACCACCTTGGAGGCTTTCACCAACCAGGTGGTACAGGGGTCCAAAGGACATGTAGTGGCACGCACAGCTGCAAGGAGCCTGTCCACTTCATCAGGGACAACAGGATCAAACTGATCCCAGATCGTACAGCAAGACTGTGCTCCGGTGCCCCCCCCCCGACCCTCCCCATCCATGCCGGGATTCAGCCCTGAACGAATCCGATCGATTTTCTCCACCAGATGGTCAGCAAAGTCCTCAGCCGAACCCTGCCAACCGGGCACCGATCTCCCCCTACCGAGGAGGGACCTGGTTACCCGGAACAGGGCGGCTGGGCGATTTTCAGCAGAGGCAATAAGGGTGGTGAAGTATTGCTGCCTCACCACCCCCATCGCCACTAGGTAGGCCCTAATAGCAGCTCTAGCTAGTGTCCAATCGGAGTCATCCTGGGTCTTCACCCAGCGGCGCTCTAGGCGTCTCTTTGCCCATTTGAGCTCCCGCAGTTCATCCATGAACCACGGGGATGACCTAACCCCACGGGCGCGGAGAGGCCGCAGTGGCGCGATTTCATCCAAGGCTGCTGTTGCCGTCCTGTTCCACAGGTCGACAAGTGCCTCGGGTGAATCGTGTAGCCGATCCAGACGAACATCCCCCAGTTCCCTCTGGAATCCATCTGGATCCATTAGTCGCCGAGGGCGGGCCATTTTAATAGGCCCTGCCTCCCTACGATGAAGCGTCGCCCCCAGAAAGTCAAGAGTCACCAGATAGTGATCTGACCATGGCACAGGTGAGATGACTAAGTCCTGTAATCTCAGATCACTCTGCCACTGCTCCGACAAGAAAACTAAGTCTGGCATGTGACCACTGCCCCTGGTCGGACCCCGAACTACCTGAGTCAGGCCCATGGCTGCCATGGAAGCCATGAACTCCCTTGCCACCTCAGAAGCCATCCCCAACGATGGCAAATTGAAGTCCCCCAGAACCATAAGCCTCGGGAACTCCAACGCCAGCATCGAGGCAGCTTCGAGGAGCTCAGGCAGGGCATCCCTTACCCTGCAAGGGGGCAGGTACAGGAGTAAGATCCCCAACTGACCCTTGGGGCCCAACCGTAGAAGCAGGGCCTCACAACCAGACACTTGTGGAGCAGAGGCCCTAGCAATTCCCAAAGACTCCCTGGCAACAATGGCGACACCACCGCCCCTCCCCTCCCCTCTAGGCTGGTGCCAAATACCGAACCCAGCTGGACACATGTCCGAAAGAGGTACTCCATCCTCAGGTGTCAGCCAGGTTTCGGTGATGCATGCCAGGTTGGCTCGCCCCTCCTGGATAGCATCTTGGATCAGGGGGGCATTATTACAGACCGATCTGGCATTCACCAGCAGCAGCCTAAGGGCGGGGTCACTTTGGATCTGCTGCTCAGGGCCCAGAGATGTACCTGCAGGGCTGGAATGAGGGACCGCACTTAAACATCGGACCCGCATTCCCCGAGTGCGGCCCACCCCACGGTACCCGCCATACCGCCCCATGCCCATCACAACACCTATATGGATCCCTGGAACCTCCCTAGATGGAATGCTACCCCTCCTTCCTGGCTGGCAGGACCAACTCTCTCTCTTCCCACCCCATCCACAATCCCCCCTTGATTCCAGCAACAAGCATGGGCTCCCGGAACGAGCAGGGAGCGCTGGCGAGTCCCGGCGTTGGCATCTCCTTTTTCTTCCCCCCAGGTGGGGAGGGCGGAGGCAGAAGCGATGGCTCCCACCTGCCTCAAATCCCAGGAGCCAGTGGCATGGGCTCCTGGAACGAGCAGGGAGCGTTGGCGAGCCGCGGCGTCAGCGCCTCTTTTTTCTTCCCCCCAGGTAGGGAGGGCGGAGGCAGAAGCGATGGCTCCCACCTGCCTCAAATCCTGGGAGCCGGTGACATGGGCTCCTGGAACGAGCAGGGAGCGTTGGCGAGCCGCGGCATCGGCGTCTCCTTTTTCTTCCCCCCAGGTAGGTAGGGCGGAGCCAGAAGCGATGGCTCCCACCTGCCCCAAATCCCGGGAGCCGGTGGCATGGGCTCCCGGAACGAGCAGGGAGCGTTGGCGAGCTGCGGCGTCGGCGTCTCCTTTTCTTCCCCCCAGGTGGGGAGGGCGGAGGCAGAAGCAATGGCTCCCACCTGCCCCAAATCCCGGGAGCTGGTGGCATGGGCTCCTGGAACGAGCAGGGAGCGTTGGCGAGCCACGGCGTCGGCGTCGGGGCAGCTGGGAGGAAAGGCAGTGTCCGTTCTCCATGGCTGGAGTTGGGTTGCAATATTTGAAGCCGTCTACCTGGTCCAGCGAAGGAGGCCTTTGGGAAAGGGGCTGGGTGGAAGATCTTTGCAGCCACCTCTCCCTGCCTTAATACAGCTGCCGGCACTCTCTCTTCTCCTTCCTGGTCCAGCGAAGGAGGCCTTTGGAAAAGGGGCTGGGTGGAAGGTCTTTGCAGCCACCTCTCCTTGCCTTAATACAGCTGCCGGCACTCTCTCTTCTCCTTCCTGGTCCAGCAAAGGAGGCCTTTGGAAAAGGGGCTGGGTGGAAGGTCTTGCAGCCACCTCTCCCTGCCTTAATACAGCTGCCGGCACTCTCTCTTCTCCTTCCTGGTCCAGCGAAGGAGGCCTTTGGAAAAGGGGCTGGGTGGAAGGTCTGCAGAGCGCCACAAGGGTCCCGTAGTCGGCAGTGGGGCAACAGCCCCACAAACGCAAACAAAACAACTTCAATTCCCAATGTCTTCTGCGCCACGCGTCAGCCAATCAGGCTGACAGGCGAGATCAAGCAGAATGTTGGGAAAGGTGGCATGCAAAAAATAAAATAAAAATGCCTCAACCAATGGGAGTGCAAGGCCGCCGTAGGCAGATAAAGCACCTCACGGCCTCGCAAACCAAAACTCACAAAAAACGACAAGACAACCACCGGCCTTCTTTCCTGGAGCAACAGGGAGAAGAGGGACTCCCTCTTCCCTCCCCCTCCCCGCTACCCCACCGAAGACACGGCGAGACCACCGCCGGCCTCAAGGTAAGTTGAGCCGGGGTGGGGAAAAAAGCAGCAGGCAGCAATTCATCAGGGGAAGCACACTCCCTTGCGAATGCCTGGATGCTGCCTTTCTACTACCCACACCGCTATTTCGAGAAGTAGCACAAAACAGTGGTGGAGGTAATAGAAAAGCAGCAGCCAGCAATCCGCAAGGAAGAGCACCACCCCTTACAAATCATTGCCTGCCAATCTCCCATTAGGTAAGCCAGGGAAAAAGGAGACAGAGAGGACAAAACCATTGTGAAACAGATAGCTCATCTCTGCCTCCTTTTCACCTGACCTACCTAACAAACCTTACCAAAAAAAGAGCGAGCTGACTGTCGGCTCTTCCTTTTCCCCATTGCTGCATCAAAACCTAATTTCGAAGCAGCAATGGGGAAAAGAGGAAATGACAGACAGGCCATTCTTCACACAACAAAACACAACAACAACAAAACCAAACAGTTAACCAAAACGCCAAGCACTAAACTTAATAAAACACAAATAAATAAACAAATAATTAAAATAAACCCATTAAACAACAAAACAATAAAATCAACAAAAAATACCCAAAATACCAAAGGCTAGCGAAAAACCATAAAAGCACACTAAAAACACCTATCTACAACACAAAAATCCCTAACTCAACAAACAATAATATCATAAATTAAACAAATAAATACAGAAAAATCAAAAAAATAAAGAACAACCAGAAATAATTAAAATACTTAAACACAGGAACAGATGCTTTGGAATATTTGTGTTTAATTGGTCTGGTCAAGGCGGTTTCGCAAGAATGGCTTGCATTAAGGAAAGCTTTAATAGAATCGGGAGGAATAAAATGAGACTATGGAAATATAGAAGAGAGGGGTGCTACAGGAGGATTTGATGTGGATTCTAGAGTACTGACGGTGGTTGATGAAGGGTGAAACAGAGTTTAATGAATGGAAAAGAAGATAGAGTGATGCAGGGGAGAGAAATAATTTTTATAAATGTTGCTTGTTTTTTTATAAAAAATAGATTGTGCGCTAGAGCGTTAGATAGTATGCACATCTTCCATGTCAACCCCTCCTCTCTTTGATTGTCAAGTAAGAAAGAAGTGGGGAGGGTAGGTATGAATGTTTATTGTTTTTGTTATTGTTATTGTTATTGTTTATGTGTGGTGGAGGGAAGCACACCCATAGGAGGAAGAGGTGGTCATAGAAGATGATTATTAAGATTAAGATATGAGAAATATTAAAGTATTATCATGGAAAGTGAAAGGTACTGGTTGTCAAGTGAAGAGAAGAAGAATAAAATCAGCCCTGAGGAAAGATAAGCCGGATATAGTCTTTTTACAGGAAACTCATCAAAAATCGGGAGACACAAACAGGATTTTTTTAGGATGGATGCAAATTTATGAAAAGTCATATGGTACTTCAAAGGCAAGAGGTGTCGTGGTTTTGATTTCAAGTAGACTAGGTTTTGAGATGATAAATAGTATTTCCGATCTGGAAGGTAGATATTTAATAATAAAAGGGAAGATTGATGATGAGGAAATAACTTTAGTGAATATATATGCACCAAACGACCATCAAGGGGAGTTTTTAGATAAAATATATGGTATATTGGAGAAGGAAAAAACAACAAAAATAATTGTGGCTGGAGATTTTAACTTAATAAAGTCAAACTTAGACTATACAAATATAGCAAGGAGTGGAAGAGGATTTAAAAAGCAGATTCTTGATAAATGGATGAAATCTTTAGGTTTGAAAGATACATGGAGGGAAGTTAAAGCGTCAGAAAGGACTTACTCCAGAACAGATTATATATTTGTAACAGAGAATATGATCAGGAATATAGATGAGGTGGAAGTGGGAATTTTCAAAGAATCAGATCTTGCAAAAGTGTTGGTGGAACTAAAGATAGAGGGAGCAAAGAAAACCAGAAGGAATTGGAGATATGATGCTAAATTTTTAAAAGACCATAAATGTAAAGAACAAATAATTGAAAAATGGAAAGAAACTTGGTATTGGAATGATACGGATGAGGTCAGCTATAATATGTTATGGGATGCTATGTAGTTGGTTTTTAGAGGGGAGAGTATTAAGTTGGCTAACATTAGAAACAAACAATTTAAGGAAAAACAAGACAAAGTTGAAAAAGAGATACCATATTTTCTGGTGTATAAGATGACTTTTTAACCCCCAAAAATCTGTGCCAAAGTCGGGGGTCATTTTATGGGTACTCCGGAGCCAGGGGCTGCCCGGAGACCACCACCCCCAGCCCGGGGGTGAGGAGGAGGAGGACCAGCTGAGCGGCGGGGATAGCCATCCACCACCACCACGAGGCCTCCGGTGCCAGGGGCCGCCCAGAGACCACCCCCCCCAGCCTTACGGCAGCGGCAGTGGATGGCTTTCCCCACTGCTCAGCTGGTCCTCCTCCTCCTCCTCACCCCTGGCTGGGGGTGGTGGTGAGGAGGAGGAGGAGGAGGACCAGCTGAGCGGCGGGGAAAGCCATCTACCGCCTCCACCACGAGGCCTCTGGAGCCAGGGGTGGTGGTCTCCAGAGGCCTCGCGGCGGTGGCGGTGGATGCCCAAAACAGAGCCTATCTTCGTAGGGAGGGAAACCGAAGAATTAAGCCAGATAGAAATAACCAGGGAGGAGGTCCTTGAATGTCTTGTTAAACTAAACACTAACAAATCACCAGGACCAGATGGCATCCATCCACGAGTTTTCAGGGAACTTAAAGATGAAATTGCTGATCTCCTAGCCAAAATATATAATCTTTCCCTCAAATCAGGCTTTGTGCCTGATGACTGGAAGGTAGCGAATGTAACACCAATTTTCAAAAAAGGATCCAGGGGTGATCCAGGAAATTACCGACCTGTCAGTTTGACATGTGTCCCAGGTAAAGTGATGGAAACCATCCTAAAAGATAGAATTAATAGGCACATAGAAGAGAAGGCGCTGCTAAAGGAGAGCCAACATGGCTTTTGCAAGGGCAAATCATGCCTCACTAATCTGTTGGAATTTTTTGAGAGTGTCAACAAGCATGTGGATAAGGGGGATCCAGTTGACATTGTTTATCTGGACTTTCAGAAGGCTTTTGACAAGGTCCCACACCAAAGGCTCTTGAATAAACTTACCAGTCATGGAATAAAGGGACAGGTCTTGTCCTGGATCAGCAACTGGCTAAGGGACAGGAAACAGAGGGTAGCACTAAATGGACACTTCTCCAAGTGGAGGGAAGTAAAGAGTGGGGTCCCCCAAGGTTCAGTACTGGGACCCCTGCTTTTCAACCTCTTCATAAATGATCTAGAGGTAGGAGTAAAAAGCAAGGTAGCCAAATTTGCTGACGACACTAAATTATACAGGGTAGTGAAAACTGTGAGAGATTGTGAGGAGCTCCAGAGGGATCTCTCGACACTGGGGGAATGGGCAAAACATTAGGAAGTGCAGAGTGATGCATGTTGGGGCAAAGAACCCCAATTACATTTATAAACTGATGGGGTCTGAACTCTCTGCGACAAACCAGAAAAGGGACCTTGGTGTCCTGGTGGACAACTCAATGAAGGTGTCAACCCAGTGTGCCTCAGCAGTGAAAAAAGCAAACTCAATGCTAGGGATCATTAGGAAGGGTATAGAAAATAAGTCAGCAAGTGTCATTTTGCCTCTTTATAAATCTATGGTGAGGCCCCATCTGGAATACTGTGTACAGTTCTGGTTGCCATACCTCCAGAAGGATATTATGGAGCTGGAAAAAGTGCAGAGGAGGGCAACCAGAATGATTAGGGGACTGGAACACCTTCCTTACCATCTGAGGCTGCAACGGTTGGGCCTCTTCACTCTTGAACGACGACGTCTAAGAGGTGACCTGATTGAAGTTTATAAAATCATGCACGGTGTGGACAAAGTAGATAAGGAAAAACTGTTTTCCCTATCGCATAACACTAGAACTAGGGGACACTCCATGAAACTTTTGGGTACTAGTTCTCAAACAAATAAGAGAAAGTACTTTTTCACCCAGAGGATTACTGGTCTATGGAACTCCCTGCCAGAAGAAGTGGTGACAGCTGTCAGTCTTGACAGCTTTAAGAAAGGATTAGACAAGTTCATGGAGGACAAGAGTATCAATGGCTATAATTATGGATACTTAAGGACAACCTCCGGGTTGGAGAGATAGGCAGTATATCTCTCAATATCATTTCCAGGGAATCCTAAGCAGGTGAAGGCATCTCCTTGGGAATACCCTGAAGGAAATGGTGAGCCACTGTGTGAGACAGAATGCTGGACTGGATGGGCTGTGGCCTGTTCCAGCAAGGCTGTTCTTATGTTCTTATGTTCTTATGGCTTTCCCTGCTGCTCAGCTGGTCCTCATCCTCCTCCTCACCCACGGCTGGTGGTGGTGGTGAGGAGGAGGAGGAGGACCAGCTGAGCAGTGGGGAAAACCATCCACCGCAGCCACGCTCTCCCCACCCCCTCCACCAGCGGGGATAAAAAGGGAGCCGTCACCAGCCCGGGAGGCCCAGAAGATGCCACCGCCACCACAGCCGCACTCTCCCCACCTCCTCCACTGGCGGGGAGATAAAGGAAGCCATTCCTGGCCCGGGAGGCTCCGAAGATGCCGCCATTTGAAGAGGGGTAGTCTTATACGGCGAGTATAAGACTAATTTTTTTAACTTGAAAAGTTGGGGGTCGTCTTATATGCCCAGTCACCTTATACGCCGGAAAATATGGTAAAATGGTTACAAGAAGAGCATGTAAAGACAAATAATAAGAAGGTTTTTGATAGGATGCAAAGATTAAAGACGGAATTGGTAGGAAATGATATTGAAATAGTGGAAAGAGAGTTGGTATATTTAAAAAGGGAATTTATGAAAACAGCAATAATAATTCAAAATTATTAGCAAGAGCTGCTAAAGAAAAGAGAAATAAAAGGTAAATTGGAATTTTGATTAATAAAGATAGAATAAGATGTAATAAGATTTAATATAAATGTAAGATTGTTAAAGATTTTTATCAGGACTTATATGCTAAAAAGAACATAGATCTGGAGAAGCTAAAAGATCAATTGGATAAACAAATAGAAAATAAGATAAAACAGGAACACAGAAATACAATGGAAGAGCGAATAACAGAGACATAAATAAAAGAAGTAATAGCCAACAGATAAAGTCCCGGGAGGGGGGGCGAGATGGGTTATCAGCTGAGTTTTATAAGGAATTTAAAGACTTTGTGGTTCCAAAATTGATGAAATTATATAATTACATATTGGAAGGACGGCAAATTCCGACCTCATGGTATAGAACTATAATTGTTTTATTACCAAAACCTGGAAAGGATTTAGAAAAAGTGGAGTCATATAGGCCTATATCCCTGATAAATCAAGATGCTTAGACTTTTGCAGCGATATTGGCAAACAGATTGAATAGTTTTATGGGTAGTTACATAAATGAAGACCAAGTGGGTTTTTTGAAAGGAAGACATATGGCAGATCTGACAAGGAGAGTTTTAGATTTAATAGATATTGTAGGACAAACAAAAGAGAAAGTTGGATTATTGTCACTAGATATTTTTAAGGCATTTAATTCATTACAGTGGGTAACAATTAACGAGATAATTAAATGCTATGGACTTGGAGATAAATTTAGAAGAATGATTGAACAATTATATCAACATGGTACTGCCACTGTTAGGGTAAATGATGATTTTAGAGAAGAAGTAAAACTAGAAGCTGGAACAAGGCAGTGTTGTCCATTATCACCAACATTGTTTATCATGGCAATGGAGTTGTTGGCAAAGACTATAAGAGAAGACAAGGACATTGAAGGAATACTTGGACATAAGATAAGTTTGTATGCTGATGATACTTTAATAATTGCGAAGCATCCTAGGAAGACATAAGAATACAAGAGCAGTTAAAAGATTTTGAGGAGATGACAGGTTTGAGAATAAACTGGGACAAGTCAGAAATGATACTGTGTAATATTGACAAGGAAGAGCAACAGAAATTAAAGGGTAAATTTAAATTACAGATTAAAGATAATTTGAAGTATTTGGGAATAAATATTTCAAATAAATTTGATGATCTTAAGAAATTGAATTGAGGAAATTAAGGACAAAATACAGCAATATCACAAGTTGAAGTTGTCCTGGTTTGGCAGGATCGCGTTATGTAAAATAATGTTGTTACCGAGAATTAACTTTTTATTTGATGCCCTGCTGATCCAATTAAATGGTAAGGAAATTAAGGAATTTCAAAATATGTTAAATAATTTTTGTAATGGTGGAAGTAAACCTAGAATAGGAAAAAAAATTGGTATTTATCTCAGAAAGGAGAAGGATTAGGATTGCCAAACCACCCAAACCACCCCTAACCAAATAAATACACACAAAAACTGCCCGGCAAGGCCGGGCAAAAATATGCTAGTGAATATAAAAGGAGAGAACTGAGGTAAATTGAGAGATATTGTAAACTGGAAAGATCTAGGGAGTTTGAGAAATGCAGAGAAAAGTAAAAAAAAGGATTGAAATTGAAAATAAAAAGAGATAGGGAACATTTAGAGAAAGGGAATGTAGAGAGAAGGTGAAGGCATGGAAAAGAGAAGCCTATGAAACAAAATACAGTAGATGAAATAGATGAAATGAGAAAGCTAGCAAGAAAGGAGAATAACTTGAGGTAAAATAAGAAGACAGGCAGGGTTTTGAGATAGCTGCTGTCAAGGGATGAATAGAGAGAACTAGAGAACGAAAACTGAGGGAAAATAAAAAGACAAACAGGTCTTTGAGATATTAGCTTACAAGGGATAGTATCCCTTGGTTCCCCTAGAAGTAAAAGACAGGGTTATTTTGTGAGGAAAATGATATCTGGCTTGCTGTAGTATTTTGTAGAATTCTGAAGTGTTCATTTAAACTGCCTTTTTGTTTGTCACAAGTTTGAAGCCTGACAATTGACAGTATAATTAGCTCAGTCTTATTTTAAAAATAAAATTATTTTTAAAAAGAAATATCAGCCAATATGTTTATGTACATCTGTGAAGGGAGTTTGTATATTTTAAGTTATGCTACCAAGATTATACTGAAGCACTGGACAGTAGCTAACCCTAGGAAGAAGACAAGACAGGATTGAGTTGGTGAATCTCCCAGGGATTGTCTGGGGTTAGGAAAAATCCAGAACAGACTTCACAGTTTTAAAGCATCCTGACTGGTAGGACCTTTTCTGAGGAATGAGGATCTGACTGGTCATTACAGTGACTTGCATCCTTTACAAACAGGTAAGCGTATTGTATATAACACTGTCAATGAACTGCCAAAGGGCTGCATTATTACTGGAGAAGGCATATGAAAAACACTCTGTTCCTCTATTACAGGGATTCTCAACCTGTGGCCCATGGACTGAATGTGGCCCGTGGCACCATTTCATTTGGTCCCCACTGCCTCCACCACACTAGGAAGTACCATGTGGTAAAGGGCAAAATGGTCATCTGGTCCCTGAAGCTGTCTAAAAAGGTTGAGAACTCCTGCTCTATCAGCTTACTTTTGTCCATTGGTTTGGGGAAGAAAATTATTCCATGGAGGAAAGTGACGTGAATTAGGTCCTTCCCTGTGGTAGAGCAACACTCTCCATTGCAATGTTGGAGAAAACAAAGACTTTAAAGGATAACCACATTTCTGAGTATTGGTTCAAAATTGCAATATTGTGTAAAGGAAATCCCCCCCCCTTTCTATTCCTATTCAATTGAACCAAATCTGTAGATGCAAAGGTCATACCAGGTGAGAGGGGAAGGGGATTTAAAGTTGCAAACATTTTGCATTTTCAGAATAATATGAATTAAAAGCAGGTGCAGCTTGTTGAATCAGTCTCTCCACCCTTGAACTTTTACTTACAGATTAACATTGTAAATCTTCTTAGTCTACATAATAAGGACACAAACAATGTTACAGAATGGAGGGGGGTGTCCATAAATAAATGTGTTTCTTTAATGGCATTCACTGCTACCTGCTGGTAGGGCAAAACTTTGAACCAGGTCATTCATGCTTCCAACTCCTAAGTTTGAAATGGCATTTTGAATCAATAACAGTAAGGCCTCCTATGACGTAAAGCATGGGACTTATCTGACCTACCATCTATTCCATATATTGATTGGGGACCAATCTTTTATTAGAGCATTGTTTGTCTTGCAGGGATAAATATAAAGTGGTCTTCTGTAGTCTAAAGCTCTAAAGGCTCAGAAAACAAGTGCAATTTGTAAATAAAATGTTTCCACTCCCTCCATACTCACTCCAATTGAACCTTTTGAAATCAGACCAGTTGAAAGCATCAACAGTGAAAACATCCTAACTACCTAGTTAACTAGACTGAGCTGTTTTAATAAATCTTGGAGAGAAGTATCACAGTGTCTGATGCAGAGGAAAAACATTATGCAAATCACAGAACTACAACTGTGTGTCTGCTGCCATTGCACAGAGTAAAAACCACATATGGAAAAGGAGGAAAACATCTAGTAGCAAAATTTCTTTGACATTACAAAAAATCAACAATTCCCTGGGTTGCAAAAATGCCAGGAAGTCTTTAGGTTCTGCATAATTGTAGCCTTGTTGCTTGAGACCAGAGGCCTTGTTACTGAGAAACATATCTTCATCCATTAATTTGTCTAATCTCCCTTTAAAGTAGAGTTGGGGCCTCCTAAGGTCAGAGGCGTACATGCTATTAGGGTCACATCTCAACTACTGTACATGTTTTCAGTAATGAAAAATAGTTGTATTTGAATTTATAACACCATTTTTGTCTTGAAGTAAGATGCACATTTCCTGTAATCTGCTTGTAAACAGGGAACGGTAAGTGCAAACCAGGATGATTTTGTTCAGCTGCATTTAAGGAGACTAGAAGCTCAGATTTGGTTTACTCTGCTGAATAAATTAATCAATCATAGCATAGACACTCAGTAGAGACAGGACTCATCAAACTTAAATTTTCTGACTCTTTAGGCTATTTTAACAAGTGACTAGTGCGAAGCATTATTGGTGTGAACACATATACACACTCATCTTATACGTGGTAAAAAGCCAATATTGTGACATAAATACAAAGACTGGCATCTGCATGTATAACTGAAATTGTGTAAATCACAACAGCAAACTACAGTGGTACCTTGCTTAAAGAGCATAATGCATACCATGGGATTGCTCTTTAAGTGAATTTGCTCTTTAAGTGAAACACCATTGTAAGTGACCAATTGTGACTTCTGGTGAGGTGTGTGTGTTTGCGAACCTCGCTCTTTATGCGAGGTTTTACTGTACTGCTATTTAATGAGGTTTCAGTTGTGTCTGTGTGCCTCTGACACAGAAGAAATCTTAAAACAGTGGAGATTTTCTTCATATCTGTTGCATTTCACATGTAAGAGTTTAGCTCTATGTGTTGGGATTAAAGCAGTGGTTCCCAACCTTTTTTTGGCCATGCCCCACCTAAGCATCTTTAAAATCCTGATGCCCCCGTGACATATACAGTGATACCTCATACAACGTCCAAACTTGGTTCCACAAGTTTGGACTTTATATGGATTTGGACTTTGTATGAGGCATGCAAAATCCTAGCCGCGATGCCTCATACAACGTCCAAATCTTTGCTGCGATGCCTCGTACAACATTGTTTCCATAGATATACATTGTACTGTAACAGCACAGACTTCAGGGAAAAGTCAAGGAAACAGACAGGAAACTGACAGAACTTTAAGAAATCATTGTCTAAAGGCTAAAAACATTAGAAAAACATGTCAAACAATCCTGATTGTCCAAGAACCTGAAGAATGCTGCAAAAATCCCAGGAATGTGTCTAAAAATTCTGATGAAAAAATTAAAAAAACAAAACAAAAAACAAAATCGCGCTCAAAACCACTCCTAAACACTCTTCGCCTCGTGAAAAACCCACAAGAGCAATGTATGCATGTGTCCTGCCTTTTATATTGCCCAGGCACAATGCAACCTGGGAAAAACCCCAATGCCTCATACAAAGTCGCATGACTTAATATGAGGCAACTTTTTTCAAGGAATTAGGCGATGTTGTATGAATCTGATGTTGTATGAGGTATTACTGTAATTCTTATTATTCAAAAAGTGAACTCCTATTCAGGTGGAGGAAGCCTAAAAGTTCATTCACTGTTTAACAACTCATTCTTGAATTCCCCCCCAAATAAAATAATAATAATAATAATAATAATAATAATAATAATAATAATAATAATAATAATAATAATAATAATAATAATAATAATAATAATAATAATAATAATAATAATAATAATAATAATAATAATAATAATAATAATAATAATAATAATAGCCTCCATGTGGGGCATATTTAAGGTTGTTGTGTCTGCAGACTGCTCAAGATCATAGTACAGCTACTTCCCAGAGAAAAGAATGAAAGCTCCTTTCCATATTGTGTTTGAATTTAATGGCTAATTGGAATGGAATGGACTCAATAATTGGTTTTTATACACAAGGACTAGAAAGGATTACAGTATTTTAAGTCAAGTAAACAAAGTATCAGTTAAGACTTCACATAATCTTTGAAGGTTCCTCCACTGGTCTTGGGTCTCTGGAAATCTTCCTAAAATATCTAGATATGAAGGCATTTAATTCTTCAAAAGGCACTTGTCACCATACTACACTCAGACATGAAATGTAAAGGCAGCCACTGGAACTATTTCAGAACCAGTGGCATATGGGTTCTGAAAGGTTCTCATGCCAGCAGTCTAACTGCTGTGTTCCGCTATAGTTCATGCTGTCTTCATGGCCAGCTCTGCATAGAATACATTGCAACAATCTAAATGGTATGTTGCTGGTTCATGAACCAGTTTGTTCCTGTCCAAGAAGTTGTGATGGCAGGTCAAAAAATACTGACCCAGTCTTTCCATGCCACCAAAGTCCAATTGGCTCTTCTGTGACAAAAATAGAACCAGGTCCACTTTTCAGACATAGTAATCACTGAACTACAGCACCTCCATCTTGCCAGGATTCATTTGTGGTTGCTGGACCTCATCCAGCTCATAACAACAGCCAAATGCTGGCCTAGTGCCCACACAAAGTCAGTGTTCTGATCACACACACTTCAAAACTCCTGCAGACCTCACTCTGGAGCTCCATACAGATGTTAAAGAGTAGTATTGCAAGCGCGGCGCCAAAATGGCCGCCGCGCTCTTTGCGCCCCCCCCCCCACCGGACGTGGACATCCGGGTAGTTAGGGGGCGTGGCCAGCACCCTTTAAAAGGGGTGGCCACGAGGCAGCCGCGCTGCCATTTTGCGAAGCGACGGAGAGGAGAAGTTTTTCCCCAATCGCTCCGTCGCTCTTCCCTTTAGCCGGGAAGCCTCTTTCGAGCAGCGGTTTCTTCTGCGCTTCTTTTCTTCGGCTTCCCAGCGAATTGCAGCAATGCCTTCCAAAAAGAAGGCGATGGCGAACGCGGTTCACACCTCAAGGAGGCGCCAGCCGGGTCGGAGGACCGCGACTGTGCCCCCTCAGCAGGCCCCCTTTCTGGGGGCGCCCACCGGGACCGGCGGGATGGGGTCGATTGCTCCCTGGCCCGAGGCTGGGCAGCCTCAGACCGGCCCTACAGGGGCTGTGGCCCCCGGCCCGCAATTAGCGGCCACCGGCCCGGGCCTGGCGCACAGCCAGGCCGGGCCTTCGGGCCTTGGCATGCAGCTTCCAGCGGTGGGCTTTAACCAAGGGGGTTGGCCGGGTTCCCTTCCCTGGCAGGGTATGCCCCCGGCCCCTCCGGGGCCAGTGGTCGGGGCATGGCCGTATTCGGGCCCCGGGGTACAGAGACCTGGCCCGGCACCGGCGGCCGGTGGGCCGGCTGGCCCTTTGCCCCCCATCAGCGTTGGGGGCTATGTAAATGTTGATGCTTTACTGGCCCGCGTAGCGGCCCTGGAGGCATCTTTGGGGATAGTTGATCCATCAGGGGCACCCTTTGGTTTACAGGTCGACTCAGCGTCTGCCGGTTCTCGGCAGGTGGCCGAACGGGTTGAGCTGCCTGAGGCAAGTAGGTCGGCGGCAGCCGCAGCCTCGCAGCTCCCCACTCAGCAGATGCCGCCAGCAGGTAGTGGTCAGGCCCCGTCTACAAGCTCGGTTGCGGTCGCGAGCTCCGACGCCCGCAGTGGGCCGGAACCCCCGGTGGGGGCGGCCCATGGGGGTGCAACTTGTGAGTATACGGTCCAAGCTAGTGCGCCCACACCACAACCCACTACGGGGGGAGGTTTGCAGTGGCCGTGGCCTCGCCTGGCTGGGGCGGCGGGTCAGCCGCCTCCGGCCCATCCGGGAACAGCTCCAACACTCCAAGGCCCCTCTTGGGGCGGGGCACCCTGCCCTGCAGGGAACTTATTGGGGGTGGCGGGGCTGGTCCAGGCTCCTTTCATGGTGCCCAGCACGGTCAATGTTCCGGTGTCGGCCTTGCCGACAGCAGGTTATTCTTTACCCCTTGGGGATCATCTGGCCCAGGCTACCAAGGAAAAGATCTGGCGGGGGGAGTATGTGGACATTTTCTCCCTCTTGAATAGAGAACCCACCAAAGAGGAGAGGGAGGGGCAGGACGAGAAGGACAAGGAGCAGTCTCGTCGACGTAAGCCGCCACGTACGTGGGCCAACTGGTTACCCACATACCTTATATACATGGCGGTGTACCTCAGGGCCCGGCCCGACCTGGCGATTCCAATGGTCCAGTATTTGGACAACATATACTGGGCGATGGTTGATTTCCCTGGCCCGTCGTGGTTGGCTTACGACGAGGAATTCCACATGAGAGTGCCCCTACATCCAGAGATGAGGTGGGATGAGCCCTGCCAGAAGCTGTGGCTTCTGTATATGACCCCCACGCGCCCAGCGCCAGGGGAGAGGTACCATTGTGGACATGCGGTCCAGCGAGCTACTCCAGCCCAGGCACCCCGCCAGGTGGCGGGGCAGGGGGTTCCAGCCCGCCTGCTGTGTTGGAGTTTCTCGGCCAATGGTGCGTGTAACAGGAAGCAGTGCCATTACAGGCATGAGTGTCCCTCTTGTGCTGGCCCCCATGCCGCCTCCGCGTGTCCTAGGGCAGGCGGACTGCGGGGCAGAGGTAGAGGTGGACAGGGAGCAGGCAGAACTGCCGCGGAGGGAGCTGGTCAAGTTAAAGGCCCCCTCCCCAATTAATGTGGACATGCTGGAGCGTTGGCTCGCGATGTACCCGAGGAGGGCAGATGCAGCTTACCTGCTTGAGGGTTTCCAGCAGGGGTTTCACATTCCTTTCACAGGGGACAGGTCCCCTCAAGATGCACCCAACCTGTTATCACTCAGGGGAAGGGAGGAGGGGGCTGCCATGAGCATTGCTAAGGAGGTTGCTGCTGGCAGGGTCGCTGGACCTTTCCCTGTCCCACCATTTCCCAATCTCAAGGTTTCCCCGTTGGGGTTAGTGCCCAAGAAGTCACTGGGGGAGTTCCATTTGATACACCACTTGTCTTACCCAGCTGGCCGTTCGGTCAACGATGCTATCCCTGACGACCTTTGTTCGGTTAGGTATACATCTTTTGACCAGGCCCTGCGCATGGTGCGCTCATGTGGCCCGGGTGCACTACTGGCTAAGTGCGACATTAAGTCCGCGTTCCGTCTCCTTCCAGCGCACCCGGGCAACTTTGAGTTGCTGGGTTTCAAGTTCCGGGGTGAATTTTATTTCGACAAAGCCATGCCTTTTGGCTGCTCCATTTCGTGCTCGGCATTCGAGCGCTTCAGCACTTTCCTGCAATGGGCCTTTGTTCGCAGGTCAGGGTCCCGGTCTGTAGCCCACTACCTCGACGATTTCTTATTCGGGGGTGAACGGGGCTGGGACACGTGCACGCGTCTCCTACATACATTTCAGACGCTAATGAAGGAACTCGGTGTCCCTTTAGCGCCCGAAAAGACCGAGGGCCCTTCAACCAAGCTCACATTACTGGGGGTTGAGATTGACACGGTTGTGCAAGCATCCAGGTTACCTGTTGATAAGGTTTCCCGGATTGTTGCACTCATTTTGGACTTGCTGGCAAAACGCAAGGTGTCCCTTCGGGAGCTCCAGGTGTTACATGGTCACCTCAATTTTGCTTGCAGGGTCGTCGCACCTGGCAGAGCGTTTGCTCGACGCTTGTGCGACGCCATGACTGGCTTGGCCAGGCCCCACCACAGGGTCCGACTGAACAAGGGCATGAGGGCTGATATGCTCATCTGGCTTCAGTTCCTGAGGGAATTCAACGGGGTGTCTTTTTGGAGGTCCGACCTTTTGGTTTCCCCTCGTTTCCAGGTTGCATCAGGGTCCCTGGGTTATGGGATTTAGTTTGAAGGGAAGTGGGCCTACGGCAGATGGCCACCAGCCTGGTGGGGTTCGGATTGTCTGCGCGATCTCACGTACTTGGAATTTTTCCCCATTCTGGGAGCTTTGATGCTATGGGGCGAGGAGTGGGCTAATTCGGTCGTCCATTTCTGGTGTGACAATGCGGCAGTTGTCCACATTGTCAACTCACAGACGTCTAAATCTCCCAGGGTCATGGAACTGGTTTGCCAGTTTGTGTTGCGCAGCCTACGCCTCAATGTGCTTTTTAGGGCCAGGCATGTTCCAGGTATTAATAATGATATTGCTGACGCTTTGTCCCGCCTGCAGATCCCCCGGTTCCGTGCCTTGGCCCCGGACGCAGAGGAATTTCCCTCGCCGCTCCCGGACGAGATATGGACGCTTGGCAAGGAGAGGTGAACCGGGCGATCGGCATGTCGCTCATCCCCCGCATGCGTAAGGCGTATAACCATGCATTTAGTTCATTCAGGGCCTTTTGTGCCCAATCACGGCTGCCTGAAAGTTGGCCCATCCCAGTAGCTCACATCCTCCAATTTATGGTTTACTTACATGCCCAGGGCTTGGCCCCCCGCACCATAGCATCCAGGCTGTCAGCGCTGGCATTCATGGCCAAGGTGGGTGGTTTTGCTGACAGCACAAGTTGTTTTCGCATACGACATGTTTTGGAAGGGTGGGTGCGGGAACGTGGGCGCAGCCCGGACGACCGCCACCCTATTTCTTCAGGGGTACTTACCCACCTTGCACGGGGTTGGCATGACCTGTGTTTCAACAGGTATGAGGCAACCCTGTTTCATGCGGCTACTACGGTGGCCTTTTTTGGGGCGCTCCGCATCAGTGAGCTGGTGCTACTGTCTAAGGCGGATGCAAGTCGTAGGGCGCTGGAACTCGAAGATGTCTATGTTTCTTCTGATTGGGCTCAGCTGAAGATACGCTCCTCTAAAGTTGATCAGCATGGTGTAGGCAGTGGTGTAAGACTGCTACGATGTTCCTTGGCAGACATCTGTCCGGTTGGTGCCCTACAGGAGTTCCTTGCACTACGTGGTACGCACCCTGGCCCGTTTTTCTGTCACCAAGATGGGTCTCCCCTTACTAAATTTCAATTTTGGAAGGTGACCGGTAAGGCACTAGCCAGTGTTGGCCTCCCTGGGGCTCGTTACGGCACCCGTTCATTCCGGATAGGGGCGGCTTCCACCGCAGCGGCGTTTGGGTACTCTGGGGCTGAGATATGCAACATGGGAAGGTGGGGATCACGATGTTTTCAGTTGTATGTTCACCCTCTGAAACAGTGAGTACCAGTTAAGTCACTACCCTGTTTCCTTTTTTCCTTGACAGACCCTGGGTGTCATCTTACACCGGTGACAGTATGGCTGGTGGGCCACAGCTATGCGCACAGGGCAGCGCAGTTTGCTGCGGCGACAGAGTGGGGACCCCGACTGGGACTGGGTGCATCCGCAAGTCTCAGGTGGTACGGTAAGCGCGGAATGTTATGGCGGGAACTGTTGCCATTCCTTTTTTCCATCAGGGATGCTGACCCGCCTGATGTCCTTATTATACACCTCGGGGGTACTGATTTGGGACAGGTCACGGGCCTATCGCTGAAGCATGCGATTTGCGGTGACCTGGCCTACTTGCATTATGTGTGGCCTGCCACAACCCTAATTTGGTCGGACATGATACCGCAGCACGCTTACAGGGGAGGGTTTAACCTCCAGGCCCTTGATCGGGCTCTGCGCTTGGTGAACAGGGCTATTGCCCGGTTCTTTCTGGACAAGGGTTGGGGGCGCGTCATTCGACACCCCACCATCAGTCTACAAAATTATGAGCTTTACACAGGGGATGGGGTCCATCTGTCGCCGGGAGGTATGGACCTCTTGTTGCGAGATTGGCGAGCAGGCCTGTTGACCGAGCTGACGGTCTGGGGGGGGGCGGTGAGCCTTTGTTGAAGCCTCCCCGTGTGGCGGGTAGCACTGGTAAGGTAAACATTTATGACCCACAGGTATCCGTCAGGTTTGCAATTGACTGGACAAAACTAGACAGGCACAAGTTGGTTAACGTTGTCCGGTCAACGATGAACCAGGCAATGGCGTGATGGCACGAGCTAGGCAGCAGGCATCACCCCGTTATTTTACGGATACGCGTCAGAGGGTGGGGTCAGTAGTTAGATTATTGACTACGGTCAACAATTTGTTTGTTGTCAACAAACAAATTGGTACAAATGGATACATTGTAACCAATTGCCGTTGGCAATTTTGGGTGGAACCTTACCAGTGTTACTTCGGCCTGCTTGCCTTAAGAATTATAATTGGTTGAATACCAATAGAAATTTATAATTCGGACTAGGGCATGAATCAATAAATGTGGCCCAATGCCGTTATCCACTTTTACCAGTGTCTGAGTCCTTTATTGGGGGGTGCGCCTGCAATGTGCTTGTAATGGTCAAGATGGATAGAGTATTCAGTGCACCAAATTAAACATTTAACTCCATAACCCTAGCTAGGAGTTAGCTGTGTTGTCCAAAGAGCAACAATAGACATAAATATAGTGCTGAGGTATTTGGCCTTGTTCTTAAGCACTGTTCTATAGGATACACCTACTGTATGGTATATTTAAGATAAGAATGCATTTCATTGTTACACAAATACACATGACTTCCATATTTCAGCACCTACTGAGGGGGAAAGGCAATTGAGCTAGAAATATTTTGTGGTACACAACAACTGTCGTCCATTTCATAATCACATGCTGTATTAACTTTCCCGATAAGCTGGAAACTCTGAGAAAATAGAGGGCAAAGAAAGTTAACAGGGAAATGGCCATGTCTTGTACTTGAATATCAGATGTGCAGAATAAGGACAAAAAGCATGGAAGAAAAGGAGAATCACTCCCTGCTGATAAGATGACTACAGTATTTCAATTTGCTCAGAAGAAAATATCACAGCCCATTAAAAGGCCCATAATGCCGCAAAATGGCACAGATCGGTGTTAAAAACAGCACTTATCCAACAGCAATTAAAGCAGTGGAGCTCAGCACCAAAAAATGATTCATAAGAACAGCCTTGCTGAAACAGGCCACAGCCCATCCAGTCCAGCATTCTGTCTCACACAGTGGCTCACCATTTCCTTCAGGGTATTCCCAAGGAGATGCCTCCACCTGCTTAGGATTCCCTGGAAATGGCATTGAGGGATATCATGCCTATCTCTACAACTCGGAGGTTGTCCTTTGGTATCCATAAATATAGTCATTGATACCCTTGTCCTCCATGAACTTGTCTAATCCTTTCTTAAAGCTGTCAAGACTGACAGCTGTCACCACTTCTTCTGGCAGGGAGTTCCATAGACCAGTAATCCTCTGGGTGAAAAAGTACTTTCTCTTATTTGTTTGAGAACTAGTACCCAAGTTTCATGGAGTACCCCCTAGTTTTAGTGTTATGCGATAGGGAAAACAGTTTTCCTTATCTACTTTGTCCACACCGTGCATGATTTTATAAACTTCAATCAGGTCACCTCTTAGACGCCGTCGTTCAAGAGTGAAGAGGCCCAACCATTGCAGCCTCAGATGGTAAGGAAGGTGTTCCAGTCCCCTAATCATTCTGGTTGCCCTCCTCTGCACTTTTCCCAGCTCCATAATATCCTTCTGGAGGTATGGCGACCAGAACTGTACACAGTATTCCAGATGGGGCCTCACCATAGATTTATAAAGAGGCAAAATGACACTTGCTGACTTATTATCTATACCCTTCCTAATGATCCCTAGTGTGGGAGGCTACCTGGACTGGAATTGTTCAATATGCTTGTATTCTCCATTACTTGCAAGCGAGACCCAACCCCCAAGGCTGACGCGGCCAGATATAGATTCCTGCGCATGTGCAGACAGAGGTAAAAGTGCCTACTCACGCTTCCATATAAGGTTATGCTTGCTATGCTCTGATAGGCTGATAAGCTCCTGATGTATGAGCACCTGATAGGCTGATGAGGTGTATGATGTATGTAACCTTATATTCAATAAAAATACCGTGCTGGGTGCGGCCGGGAGACATTTTTCTTTCTTTGTTCGTGTGCACCAGATATTCAGACTGCAATCTCCCTTTTTTCCTGATTGCGCCATTTTGTGCCAGAGCTGGACTCCGACAAGCTAGCATCGAGTTTGCTTTTTTCACTGCTGAGGCACACTGGGTTGACACTTTCATTGAGCTGTCCACCAGGACACCAAGGTCCCGTCCCTTTCCTGGTTTGTCACAGAGAGTTCAGACACCATCAGTTTATAAATGTAATTGGTTTTTTTTGCCCCAACGTGCATCACTCTGCACTTACTAGTGTTGAAGCTCATTTGCCACTGTTCTGCCCACTCCCCCATTGTCAAGAGATCCCTCCTCACAATCTCTCCACAAAGGTCTGAAACATTCAGACTATAATTTGTTTGTGTTTTCCATGACGGAGAAGCAACAGTTACCTCCATGAAGCAGGATTTCTTTGGCACTGTTGAATATTTGCATGTTTTAAGCCCAACTTCATATTGCAATACATTTCATACTTGCATAAACTCCACCTAAAAAGCTAAATTCGCCAATATACAAAGTTAAGTACAGTGGAACCTCATACAACAATCGCCCCATATAGCAACGAAATTGCATAACAATTAGGTTTTGGGGGGAAATGGTGTCCCACATAACAATTTTTATGTGGACAAGGCCATGCCTTTTGGCTGTTCTATCTCATGTTCAGCCTTCGAACGATTTAGCACCTTCCTCCACTGGGCTTTTGTTTGTAGGTCAGGGTCCCGGTCTGTAGCCCACTACCTCGACGACATTTTGTTCGGGGGTGGATATGGCACGGGCACGTGTGCCCGTCTCCTCGCCACATTTCAGGTGCTTATGCGGGAACTGGGTGTCCCCTTAGCACCTGAAAAGACTGAGGGCCCAGCCACCACTCTCACCTTTTTAGGTATTGAAATCGACACCGTTGCCCAGACATCCAGGTTGCCCATTGAAAAGGTGACTCAGATCTCGGCTGCGATTTTGGCAATGCTTGCCAAGTGTAAGGTGTCTCTCCGAGAGTTGCAGGTGCTTCACGGCCACCTCAACTTTGCCTGTAGGGTAGTAACACCAGGCAGAGCCTAGCGTCTGTGTGATGCCATGGCGGGCCTTTTAAAACGTCACCACAGGGTACGGCTGACCAGAGGTTTATGGGCAGACCTTACGGTTTGGCTCACATTCCTACAGGACTTTAATGGCGTTTCTTTCTGGAGATCGGAGCTTATGGTCAGCCCTCATTTCCAAGTGCAGTCGGATGCCTCCGGCTCCCTGGGTATTGGGATTTACTTTGAGGGATGGTGGGCCTATGGTCAATGGCCTCAGACATGGCAAGGCATGGATCACTTACGCAATCTTACTTTCCTGGAGTTTTTACCCATCTTGGGGGCCCTAATGCTCTGGGGGGATAGGTGGGCTAATTCGGTAGTTCACTTTTGGTGTGACAATGCTGCAGTGGTGCACATTGTCAATGCCCAGACATCCAAATCCCCCAGAGTCATGGCCTTAGTTCGCCAATTTGTTTTGAGGTCCTTGCGCCTTAATGTGCTATTCAGGGCCAGACATGTGCCAGGCATTAATAATGATATTGCTGACGCTTTATCCTGCCTGCAGATCTCCCGGTTCTGTGTCTTGGCTCCAGACGCAGAGGAACTTCCCTCTCCACTCCCTGCCGAGATTTGGACATTTGGCGAGGAGAGGTGAACCGGGCGATCGGCATGTCTTTGGCACCTCACACGCATAAGGCGTATCTACATGCACTCCTCCAATTTAGGACCTTTTGCGGGCAAAGGCAATTGCCCGAAGTGTGGCCAATACCGGTCGACCAGATTTTAAAGTATAAAATATCAGCGAGCTGGTCCCATTGTCAAAAGGGGACGTGTCTGGTAGGGCACTGGAACTCGACGATGTCTTTATCAACCAGGAGTGGGCTCAGTTGAGGATTCGCTCCTCAAAGGCCGATCAGCACGGAGTAGGCAGTGGTGTTAGACTGCTACGATGAACAATTGCTGACATCTGTCCGGTTGGTGCCCTACATGTATTTTTGGCAGTGCATGGCACGCACCCTGGCCCATTTTTCTGCCACCAGGATGGGTCTCCCCTTACCAAATTTCAGTTCTGGAGGGTGACCGGTATGGCACTTCACAGTGTCGGCCTCCCTGGGGCTTGTTACGGCACCCATTCTTTCAGGATAGGCGCCGCTTCAACTGCGGCTGCGTTTGGGTACTGATATATGTCGGATGGGCAGGTGGGGGTCCGTGCGTTTTTCCTTATATGTACGTTCCCTCACTGTATGAGTACCAGTTATGTCCTTAATTCCTTCTCCTTCTTTTACAGACCCTGTGTGTCTACGCACACCGGTGGCAGTATGGCTGGTGGGTCACAGATACGTGCACTGGGCAGCGCAGTATGCTGCAGCGACAGAGTGGGGACCCCATCTCGGGCTGCGTGCATCTGCACGTATACGATGGTATGGTATGTGCGGCATGAGATGGCAGGAACTGTTGCCATTCCTGATGTCCATCACGGATGCTGGACCGCCTGATGTCCTGATTCTGCACCTCGGCGGCAATGATCTCGCACAGATCACTGGCCTTTCCTTTAAAATGTTGGTGTGCAGCGACCTGGTGTTCTTACATCATTTATGGCCGTACACACGGCTGCTATGGTCTGACATCGTGCCGAGACAGTGTTATAGGGGAGGCATGGACCTCCGTGGTTTGGACCGTGCCCGGTGGTCAGTGAACAGGGCTGTTGCCCGGTTCCTTGTTGATAATGGCTTGGGGACAGCCATTCGACATCCGAGGATAGGCTTGCAGGATTTCAATCTATATGCAGGAGATGGGGTCCACCTGTCGGCTAGAGGTATGAACCTCTTCCTGGAGGATATGCAAGCAGGCCTGGTGACTGAGCTGACGGTCTGGGGGGGGTGAGTCATCATGGACGCCTCCCTGTGTGGCGGGTAGCACTGGTAAGGTAAAGATTTATGACCCATAGGTATCCGGCAGGTTCGCAATTGACTGGCCAACACGTAGATAGGTACAGGGGAAATAGGATTGGCCGGTCAAGGGCGAACCATGAAAGGGGTGATGTCAGGAGCTTCACAGCCTGCATCACCTTGATATTTGAATGGATACACGTCATAGGGTGGGGTCAGTAGATAGTATATTGACTCCGGTCAACAATTTGTTTGTGTCAACAAACAAATTGATACAAATAGATACATGTAGCCAATTTCCATTGGCATTTTGGGTGGAACCTTACCAGTGTTACTGCGGCCTGCTTGCCTTAAAGAATTACAATTGGATGATACACCAATTGAAAGTGATAATTCGGACTAGGGCATTATTCAATAAAAGTGGCCCGATGCCTTTAATCCAATACCGGTGTCTGAGTCTTTATTTGGGTGGGTGCGCCTGCAATGGGTCATGTTTATGTTAATTCCACCTCAACCCAAGACAGACAGTACACTCCCTGGCCACATCTGGACATCACCACATCTGGACATTGGTGAGCACGGCCCATCCACATGCTATATTGCCTTTCTTATGCAAAATGAAAAACAAACATCCTGGGAAGGGATAACTTAATTTCTTCCTGGCCCCAGGATGCTAGTTCAGTGTACTAGAGCAAGTTAAGATTAATGAACCTTCTTTCAGCCTGGTTATGAATCCTGGCTTGTATGTAAGCATAATCCCTGGTTCAGACATAGATTTCATGGTCCATTTGCCTGTTTGTTCAAGTTGAAGAGTGACATGGAAACAAAGAGCTGCAAGCATACTTGCTGCTTGTTCACATTTTGATTTATTAAGCAAGATTTCCCAATTTAAAGTGACAGCTGAATGCAGCTGCTTTCCTCCTATGGTTCTGCAACAGACATGACAAAATATTTGTTCTTTGTGGATTGTCTCTGAGCACTCACATCTTAGATTTCCATTTCCATGCTTCTAATCACAGCTTTAAGTTCCCTAGCCACATATTTGTTATTATGCATAGGACAAAGACAAAAATAATCTTCTTTTAAAATTAGGACATCCATTTCCAGAATCCACCAGAACAAATGGCATGCAACCTTTTCTCTGCCTTACAAGGATTGCTTGCTAAACATTAATATATTTGTAAAACAGCCTGTCAAAAAGAAGATGCAAGGCTGAAAAGGATATAGAGAGGAGATGAAAAAGGACAACAGCAAATCTAAGCTAAACACGGCTTTGCCTTCCAACATACACAAATGGCAAACATGTCCCTCTAAAATAGGATTGCAAGATTACAGCTCTAATACTGTTAGGAGAAAAAAATGTATTTTAATATTGGTTTCTTGCTACAGTCATCTTAAGGCCCTTTTAAAATGAGTGCACAGCATGTGCTACTTCCTGCCCTTGTTCTTGTTTCCATATGATTGTGAATTAAAGGCTCATCTTTACAATGTCTTATGCAGCCTTAGTCATAAAGAACATGCACAGACCACACAGGATTAATTCTATCATGCCACAACTAATCCTTCGGATTTCCAGTTTACCATGTTATTCAGGGCATACCAGATGGTGCCTTCCCATAGACTATTATATTTTATTACTATATTAGTTGTAACGACCTCAATTATTAGTTGTATTAGTTATTTATCTGTTGATTCTTATACAAGATTTCTTTCCCACATGCACACTTTCAACCTAAGAAGCTCCTTGGGCAGTGAACAATAATGGAACCTGAGGTGCTATTAAGCTATTGTCACTCTAAAATGGATACATTTATTGTGACATTTAGGAATGAGTCTTTAACATTTCTTGGCCTTCAGCACCCAAAATTCAGCAGGAAATCACCTAGCTAGAATTCTGGGGACTTTAATTTTTTTAAAAAGCCATCACAGTGACACTCCAATGATTAAATAGGCATTTTTTGTTTTTTTGACATGTTCTCTTTGCAAAGCAATGTATGCAATTAGAGGAACATAAGCAGAGCCATCTTGGAAATGATGTAATCCACTTCAGTTAAGGGGTGTTTTTATAGCTAGTTCACTAGGAACATACCCAAGGGTCTTATCTAAGTACACAGACATCTATGTGACAAGCAAAGAGGACAGAGTAAATGTATATAATTGCATATGTAAGTTAGAATATGTAACATCAAGATAGGGCTTGGATCGCCTACCCCACCTATACCATCTGTAACTGAAGAACATGTAATGCTATGTAATGTTATGAATGAAAAACTTAGATACAATTCTCTTTTTCCATTTCAAAACCTCTCTGGCTGATTTATTTACATCAATTAACTGAAAAGCTGTTCTTCTCTTAGAGAGTGTGAGTGACAACAGGAGGTTCATGAAACACAGGTGCAAAATGAAGGCTCTGTCAGCCATTTTATACAAATGAAGAACAAGAGCAAGTGGCTAGGTAGGGAGAGCCAGGCACTGTGGAAGCTACAATGGTTTGGGGCAATGTTTCCCAACCTTTGTTTTTTGGATTTCAATTCCTAGAAGCCTAAATCAATTCCCCAAAGCACAGGTCAGTCATTGTACTGGCTTAGGCTTCAGGGAATTGAAGGCCCTACATTAGGAACCACTGGTTTGTGGGATGACGAATGTCTCTGCCCATGTCTTCATATAGGATGCCTCTCAAAGAACTATCAATCTACTGCCTTCATTCTCCACCTATATTTTGCTAAAAAAAGCCCAGAACTATTTTAATTTCTTGGCAAAAAACCTCCAGAATTCTGACTGGAGCAATTCCTGATTAATTATGTGGATGAATTCCAAAAATCTACATATCTCCCCACCATAACACTGCAGCAGCAGTATCATTATGAAGAGATAAAATAATGTTTAATGCCTCATATCTAGTGGCATCCCTCAATTTGCATAATCATCATCATCCTAAGGTTAAATCACATGTTAAAAATGTATTTCCTTGTATGATAACAAGAGATGCCTCAGAAAGACAACTGGAAGTACAATTAGACTCACCAAAGGAGCCAGTATTTATACCCTGATGACCAACTAAAAAATATGGAATCACAAATCAGATACAGTAAGCTTCTGCTAGGAAAATCAGATATCACTTAACTTCTAAAAACCAACTGTCCATATCATCTATATTTTTGTAGATTTTTTTTGGTATTTCATGATTTTTTGGAAAAAACATCTCACCTGATTGTTATAAGAAACTTTATCAGAACTATCAGGTCCTCAGCTGTAGTGCGTGCATGCGTGCGAAGCAGCCGTTGGTTTCAGCGTTCGCGCGCTGGCTGTCCCACCTCCTCCGCACTAGGGCCATCCTGCCTGATTGGCTGTGGCGTGCCACAGAGGGCGCTGGGACTTGGAGGTTTTTTGTTGGTGTTGTGGGGTGCAGGACCCACTCTCATTCTCCAGACCCTTGTGGCAATGATGTTAGGGACATAAGGTAAGTGTGAATGGCGCATTACGGGATAGGCTAGACGGGTGTGAAAATGCATTCCACACACGCACAGCCAAACCCCTTTGTTATAGGTATAGATATTACATGTGGAACAGGACAAGAGGACTAATTGTTCAGGACAAGTTCACAAATTTGAGATAATGGAGCTTTGGTCTAGTCCAAATATCTAGCCATTAAACATCTCACTAAACACCTTTCAGCAGAGTAACAAAATAACCTGTATTAAAGTTACATTATCACATTTGCTCCAAAATAGACACTTTTTAGGGATGTTTATATGAAAATGTGTATCATTATTGAATTTCTGTAGGGAAAAAACCAAAGTGCACAGAAATTTATAAGTAACTAGAATGCACTTGTGTGCCAGTATCTGTACTTCTTAAAAACAATACAAAACTCTGGTTTGTAATCTTCTGGGTAGCTCAGTGGTTTAGGTAACTGATTGTAAAGCCACAATGTTGGAATTTGATTTTCCACTTATGCTTCCATGGAGAAAACCAGCCTGTGCAGTCCCAGGACACCCCAGGAGAAGGGAATGATGAATCACCTCTGTGCATTCCCTACCTTGAAAACCCTAGACAACAATTATTAATCATAAAAATATACTGAAGAAAAATGCATACAGTCAATAAATTGTAAATAAAACAAGAACTGGAAAATGCTTTAAAAATGTCAATAAAATACATGCTTTTTTGGGGAGGATACATTTTTGATACAATTTCGAAAGTGAAACAAATGCAAACTGAGAAGAATTTGCATCTAAGGAAACAAGAAATATAGCAGAACAAAAATCTACATATCTCCCCACCATAACAGTGCAGCAGCAGTATTATCATTAAGAGAGAAAATAATGTTTAATACCTTCTTCAAATTTAACCAGCTCTGTTTTAAAACTAATAAAAAGTGGTAGTTTCAGGTTTTTCTTTTGCTACCCATCTATGTAAAATTTGCTTGTAAAAGGCAAATGTTTCAAGATTTTCCTTCTCTGATGGGTAGATAGTTTCTTCTTTTATCTTCTTCCCTTTGAGTATTCTCACAGAAAGTGAAATGTCAAACATGCTATCCATTAAGTACAACAAAACTTGGTGGGTGTGGGAATAGACAAGCGGAACAATTTAAGAGTGACAAAGTCAAGCAAGCTCTCTTCCTCGCTCTCAGATGAGCTGAAATTTGTGCACACAACTATGAACCAGTTTCTTTGCCTAACTTCCAGTGCAGGAATGCAAATTTGCATTCAAATGTGCATTTTTAATAAAAAATAGCTAATGGGCGATATGATTATTATTAGGAACAGAGCTGTCAGGCAAAAGAAACCTTAACTCTTTGCTCTCCTGCTTCAGCTCTGATAAATAGTGCTTTGATAAAGCTTCAGTTTGTTTTGGAAATAAAGTTCCCAGTAGAAGTGCTGATAATTAGCTCATGAACAAACACAACCTGTTGCTATTATCTGCATTTAGTGAACAAGTAACTGCATTATGTGCAAAGAGACCTTAATTATTTTGCCTGGTTCAGTTACAGATGCCTTCCCAATCGCTTGTTTCTATTCAGAGAAAACTTAATTCAACACAAACTGAAGTATTAATTAATAAAATACAAAATTGTTGCATGTCAATGCTAGAAATTACTAATGTGCTTTTGGTATTCCATCATTGTCTAATCTCTAATGTGACCTTCAGGTACTTACAGAATCATAAGATAATGGAGTTTGAAGGGGCCTACAAAGCTATCAAGTCCAATCCCCTGCTCAATGCAAGAATCCAAACTGAAGTACAGTAGTAAAGGTTGCCCTTGCTCGAAAGCCAGTCGTATCCGACTCTAGGGTTCAGTGCTCATCTGTTTGAAAGCCGAAAAGCCAGCGCCATCTGCTTCTGCAGATGTTTCTGTGGTCATGTGGCAGGCACGACTAGACACAGGAGTGCACGGAACACTGTTTACCTTCCCACCAAAGTGGTCCCTATTTATCTACTTGCAATTTCTTGCTTTCTAACTGCTAGGTTGGCAGGAGCTGGGACAAAGACAGGAGCTGATTCCGTCCTGCAGTGCTCGGAATCGAGCTGCTGACCTCCTGCCTTCCTGTTAGCATCTTAGCTACTTGAGTCACTGCAGTCCCTTGAAGTACAAAAAATCTCGCATAAAGAGCACCTCGCTTAGCGACTAACTCACTTAAAGAGCAGAATTTTCTCTGAATGGTCACCTCGCTTAACAACTAAAACCATTTAAACCAACTAAAACCAACTAAAAACTCACTTAACAACTAAATCAGCGTTTGCAGTCCCCCCTCCAACAGAAGTCACAATTGGTCACTTACAATGGTGTTTTGCTTAAAGAACAAACTAGCTTAAAGAGCCATCCTGTGGAACGCATTATGCTCTTTAAGCAAGGTACCACTGTACATCTTAACAGATGGTTGTCTAATGTTCTCTTGAATTCCTCCAGCCTGGGATCACTGTCATAATCCTGAGGTAATTGGCTCCCTTGTCATACTGCTGTAGCAGTTAGGACATTTTTTCTGATATTCAACCAAAACTTCCTATAACTTGAGTACATTATTATTTGTCCTGAACTCTAGGATGACAGAAAACAGATTCCATGCCTCCTCTGAATGACAATCCTTGAAGTTGCTGTTGTTGTCGACTGCTACTTATGTCCGAGTATGTTTTTTGTCATGGAAATGGGCCTGTGTGTTCTTTGAATCTGTAATGGAGATTTCCAAGCATGGGGGGAGGGGGGGTATGATGCATTCCAGAGAAGTTGCTCAGTACTGTAGTTGTTGTTCAGTCGCACAGTCGGTTCCGACCCTTTGCGACCCTATGGACCATTGCTCTCCAGGCGCCTCTGTCCTCCACCATCCCCCTCAGCCCTCCCAGCTCTGTGCCCATTGTGTCTACAATGCCATCTAGCCATCTCATCCTTGGCCTCCCCCTTCTTCTTTTGCCCTCCACCTTTCCCAACATCAATGCCTTCTCAAGTTAATCCCCCCTTCTCATTTGATGTCCAAAGTATTTTAGCTTCATCTTTACTATTTGACCTTCCAGTGAGCATTCAGGGTTAATTTCTTCTAAGATTGACCTATTTGTTCTCCTCGCTGTCCAGGGGACTCTCAAAACCCTCCTCCAACACCACATTTCAAAGGCATCTATTCTTCTGCGTTCAGCCTTCCTAATTGTCCAGCTCTCACATCCGTACATTACTACTGGGAAAACCATTGCTTTGACTATTCTAATTTTTGTTTTCAGTGTGATGTCTCTGCTTTTCACTATGTTCCCCAGGTTTCCCATTGCTTGTCTCCCAAGAATCAGTCGCCTTTTTATTTCATGGCTACAATCCCCATCTGCAGTGATCTTTGATCCTAGAAAAGTGAAATCTGTCACTGCTTCTACTTCTTCCCCATCTATCTTCCAGGAACTGTTTGGGCCTGTTGCCATTATCTTGGTTTTCTTGATATTGAGTCTCAAGCCAGCTTTTGCACTCTCCTCCTTCAGCCCAATCAAGAGATTCTTTAGGTCTTCCTCACTTTCTGCCATTAGGGTGGTATTGTCTGCATATCTCAGATTGTTGATGTTTCTCCCAGCGATTTTAATCCCATATTGTGATTCCTCCATCCCTGCACTGCGCATTATGTGCTCTGTGTATAGGTTGAATAAGCATGGTGACAAAATGCAGCCTTGTCTTACTCCTTTTCCTATTCCAAACCACTCTGTCATTCCATGTTCTGTCCTAACTGTTGCTTCTTGGTTCATGTACAGATTTCTCAGGAGGCATATGAGGTGCTCTGGTATTCCCATCTCTTTAATTACTTGCCACATCTTGTTGTGGTCCACACAGTCAAATGCCTTAGTGTAGTTAATAAAACAGAAGTAAACTTGTTTCTGGTATTCCTTTGTTTTCTCCATGATCCAGCGTATGTTGGCAATGTGGTCTCTAGTCCCCCTGCCTCTTCTGAAACCTGCCTGCACCTCTGGTAATTCTCTTTCCACATGCTGCTGAAGTCTATCCTGTATTATCTTGAGCATCACCTTACTGGCATGTGGGATGAGCGCGATTGTTCGATAATTTGAACATTCTTTGGCATTGCCCTTTTTTGGGATTGGGACGTATACTGATCTTTTCCAATCCTGTGGCCATTGTTTTGTTTTCCAAATCTGCTGGCATATTGAATGCAGTAATTTGACGCTGTCATCTTTTAGCGCTTTAAAGAATTCAACTGGGATACCATCATCTCCACTCGCTTTGTTGTTTGCAGTGCTCTTTAGGGCCTTTATGACTTCGCTCTCCAGGATGTCTGGCTCAGGTTCTACTTCTTCATCATTGTGATTGTCAGGAGTGTTGAGATCCTTTTTGTAGAGTTCCTCTGTGTACTCTTTCCATCTTTTCTTAATCTCTTCTGCATCAGCTAGCTCCTTTCCTTCTTTGTCCCTTATCATGGTCATTTTTGCTTTAAATGTTCCCTTAATTTCCCCAATTTTTTTGAAAAGATCTCTGGTTCTGCCTCTTTTGTTGTTTTCTTCCATTTCTTTGCACTGTTCTTTTAGGTAGTTTTCCTTATCTCTCCTTGCTTTTCTTTGAAATTCTGTGTTCAAATGATTGTATTTTTTCCTTTCTCCTTTGACTTTTGCGTTCCTTCTTTCCTCTGCTATTTTAAGAGCCTCATCAGACAACCACTTTGCTTTCTTACTCTTCTTTTCTTTTGGTATGGTTTTCTTTGCTGCTTCCTGCATGATGTCCCTCATCTCTGTCCATAATTCTTCTGGCACTCTATCTATTAAGTCTAAGCCATTGAATCTGTTCATCACCTCCACCGCGTATTCTTTAGGGATGCTGTCTAGGTGATATCTTTCTGGTCTCCGTGTTTTCCTTATTTTCTTTAGTCTAAGCCTGAATTTTGCGATCAATAGGTTGTGATCTGAGCCACAGTCTGCTCCAGGTCTTGTTTTTGCTGACTGTATGGAGGTTCTCCATCTTTGGCTGCAGAGTATGTAGTCAATTTGGTTTCGGTGTTGGCCATCTGGTGATGTCCATGTGTAAAGTCACCTCTTGTGTTGCTGGAAGAGAGTGTTTGCTATGACCAGTGCGTTCTCTTGGCAGAACTCTATCAATCTTTGCCCTGCTTCATTCTGTACTCCAAGACCAAATGTGCCTGTTATTCCCTCCACTTTTTGATTTCCTACTTTGGCATTCCAGTCTCCTAATATAATTTGGACATCATTTCTTGGTGTCTGTTCTATGAGGTGTTGTAAGTCCTCATAGAACTGGTCCATTGTGGCTTCATCTGCACCAGTGGTTGGTGCGTATATTTGGATCACAGTGACATTGAAAGGTTTGCCTTGAATTCTGACTGACATCATTCTGTCATTTTTGAGATTGTATCCCATTACTGCTTTTCTCACTCTTTTATTGATAATTATGGCTACTCCATTTCTTCTAAGGTTTTCTTGACCACAGTAGTAGATATGATGGTTTCCAGAGCTGAATTCGCCCATCCCTGTCCATTTGAGCTCACTGATGCCCAAGATGTCAATGCTTATTCTTTCCATCTCACTTTTTACCACTTCCAGTTTTCCTTGGTTCATTGATCTCACATTCCATGTGAGATCAATGTGTAAAAACATTCAAACCCTTGTGTTCTTGGAAAATTGGAACCTAATTTGTGATAGGCATACAATACTGTGTAGTGACTGCTAGAGTCATCCTGAGGGTGGAACTTGAAGGAGATAAAAGGACAGAGAGGAGAAAGGACTCTTCACCATGCTTCAAAGGTAATTCTCTGGTGTCCTTTCAACTCTGCAAGCATGTAGTCTATTAAACCAGAGGGAAAAGCCCTTTGGACTTCCACACGTAGTCAGGCTTTTATTGTTTTCATTGTGCTTACTGAATTAAAATTGCTTCATTGCCTAGAATTGGCTTTACTTCCAATATACTTTTAAAATACATGAAGATGACTGGAGTAGTTTAATTTCCTATGTGCTACCTTACTTACAGCCAGGACTTTGGTCAAGACACGTAAGAAGACGAGCTAAAATCCTGTATTCCTTAGCCTGGGGGGGGGGGGTGTGCAGCTCTACTTGTGAGTAACAGGTCTGTTACATTTTTTTTCCCTGAAAATAATTTTCACAGTTGATGGATGTAAAGAAAAATGATAAACAGGAAAAATGCCATTGGCATGAATTTGTTTAAGGTGGATCCCAACTTGCCTTGAAGAGACCGACATACTATGATCATGGAGCCACCTCCTGAGGCACATATGAAATGAGACATGCAGGATTTAACACCAGGACTGCAATGGACTGCTGCAGACTTGAGGATATGGACAAGGTGCACCTTCACAGCCAATCCATCTGACATGGCCTCTTCTGCCTCCATGGTCATAGGGAATCAGAATAGTGAAGTAGTTTCTCCTCTGCTCATTTTGCCGTTGGTCCCAATATGATGGTTTCTAGTGGCATTTCCTCCACTGAGGGGACCATCACCCCATCTAAAAGGGCTCATCTGACCATAGCTGTTGTCTCCTTTAGGGAGTCAGGTTATTTACTGCCATCCAACACTTGGTGTTGAGTTGCTGGTTATACGATCTACTCCATTACCGTAGCGGGATGTCCGGCCAGACATCCTTGAAGTATATGAAGAGTATTATTCATTTCTCCTTTCAATCACTTTTCTCAAGGCTAAACAGATCCAGTTCTTTTATAAGACTTAGCTTCCAAATCTTCTGATCATCCTTGAAGCTTTCCTTTCACCTTATTCCTGTTGGTTTGCATCGTCCTTAAAATGTGCTGTCTAGATGAGGTCTAACAAGTGATGAATAAAGGTAAAGGTTTCCCTTGCTCGAAAGCCAGTCGTATCCGACTCTAGGGTGCAGTGCTCATCTCTGTTTCTAAGCCGAAGAGCCAGCGCTGTCTGCTTCTGCAGTCGTTTCCGTGGTCATGTGGCAGGCATGACTAGACACCGGAGCACACGGAACGCTGTTACCTTCCCACCAAAGTGGTCCCTATTTATCTACTTGCAATTTCTTGCTTTCGAACTGCTAGGTTGGCAGGAGCTAGGATGAAGACGGGAGCTCATTTCCGTCCTGCAGTAGATGGGAAATAATTCTTTATGTGAATTGGAGACTATACTTCTGTTAATGCAGCCCAAAATAGCATTTGTCTTATTTGCATCCGCATCACACAATTCAAGAAACCTTCCTCATGTAGTACTATTGAGCTAATAATCCAACATCAAAATCTATAAACATTTGCCCTAAAATTGTGATAAAACTATATTCAAATTGTTGTACTTCCTAGTTAATGACATTATTATCTGCGACAATTTGGATGGAATTAAACTTCTCTTCCAAGCCATGACTCCTGTGTAATCCCTTTCATGACCAGGAATCTGTGGAAACCTCAGAATGGGAGGAAGAAAACCTTAATTATCAAAAGTCAGGCCGACTTAGGGACTGTGGTGGCTCAAGTGATTAAGATGCTAAACTTGATGACTGGAAGGTGGGTAGGTCAGCAGTTCAAGGCCTGAGGCTGGAGTGCTGATTGACAGAGTGAGCTTCCATATCTGTCCCAGCTCCTGCCAACCTAGCAGTTTGACAGCAAGAATTTGCTAGTAGATAAATAGGTACCATTTCAGTGGGAAGGTAAACAGTGTTCCATGCTCTCTGGTGTCTAGTCATGCCTGCCACATGCCCATGGAAATATCTGTTCTTTGGCTATAAATAGAGATTAGCACCAAACCCTACAGTCAGATACAACTGGCTTTCAAGAAAGGGAGACGCTTGCATTTACTGAGGTGACTTAATCACTGTGATTTTCAATAATTAAAGACTTCTTTGTCCTGTCTGGACCCTCATTTATATTGCTTTTAATGAGCATTAGCACACTGTTAATTGCCAAGAAAGAGCTAGTTCCAAAATGTCCTATCCTCAACAGCCCTGCTTAGCCCTTGTAAGCTAAAGCTTTCTAATTCCTTTATTACTGACCTTCTAAGTTTCAATCTTCTTAAGACGATGTGATTTTTTGTCTTCTTGAAGCTGCAGCCCTTCTTTGGCACTTTCTTTTTTGACTTTCATTTGAAAGTGCTTTCTGCCACTAAGATGGTATACTCTGCATATCTTAAATTATTGATGCTTCTTCCATCAAATTTCGCTCCTCCTTCATCTGCATTGACTTTGGCTTTTCATTTAATATATTCTACATATAGGTTGAACAGATAAGGGAATAAAATTCACCCTTGTCTGACAACTTTACCTATTCTGTCCTAATGGTAAATTCTGGTCTTCAGTAAAGGACAATGAAGGCCTGAAACACATTTCTTTCAGAACAACCCATACTTTCTCAAGATCTCCACAGGCAAAAGGTTTTTCTTTAATCTATAAAACACAGGCGGTTCATCTATAATTCTTTGATATGTTCAAATATCTAAATAATACTTGCAATATTGAGAGCCTCTTCCTTTTTTGAGTCCAGCTTGACCATCAGGCAATTTCTCAATCCATATAAGGTAAAAGCCTTTGTTGCAACACTTGACTATCACTTTGCTTGCATAGAAAATTAAAGCAATGGTCCTACAGTTACTCCATTTCTTTCTTATATACGAGAGCGTATATTGAACATTTCCAAATCTATGCGCCATTGTTCAGTTTGCCATATTGGGTGGTTTATTCTTGTTATGATTTTAGCAGATTCAGTGTTTATGGCATGAAACATTTCTATGTGTATCTCATCTATCCCAGGTGACTTATTTCTTCCTAGTGCTTTCAGAGAAGCTTTCACTTCACCTTTTAGAACTGCATATTCTTCATGATAGGATTCCTCTTCAAAGGAGCTTGTGATCCTTTTATCTCTTCTGCATAATTCTTTAGTATATTGTCACTACCTTTCTCTTTTTCTCTCTTTTGATGAGGACTTTGGTCTGTCAAAATGGCTCAGGACCAGAAAGTGACTTGTGGCACTGGATCAGTGGTAACGGTGTCATGCTGCAATGCAGAAGGCAAATGGAAGGCTGCATTATTTTCACAGGGCAGACTTCATGGTCACCATGATGATAGCCAATATCTGGAATTGGATATGACAAAAGAAGAAGAAGACAACCTTTTCTTTATTTCTCCAGGTCAGAGCATGTGTGTCTCAGTTAGTCTTTTAGCATTCCTGTGTTTTAACTTTCCCTTTGATTTCTTTGAAATTCTGGAAAGATCACTTATATGCAGTTTTGACTACCAGTCTAGTGATTCCTAACATTAAACACCTGCTTAAATCAAGGAAAACAAATAATTGTGTGGTACTTAACCCTAAGGATAAGTTGTTGATCCTTTGGACTCAAGGTAAAAAAATCCAGACGTTAGGGATTTTGCCGCATGTCCCCAAAGCTGTGGAATTCTTTTCCCTTGCATCTTTATATGTAACTAGATTTGGGGGAAAATAAATTAAAACTTATATTTTCAACTTGGAGCCACAGGTATTAAGTGAGCAATCAAGTTTACTTTTACTTAAATGTTTTAATTTTTTTAATTGGTTTTATAGTTTGATAGTAGTTAGTTTGTGCTCTTAGACTCCATTTCTCAGAAATCTTAACCATTGGTTGTGCTTATTTACTAATACTTTTGGGAGTTTCAGTCTAAGAATACTTGGAGCCCTAAATTTCAATACCACTGGTCTACATTAACATGCAGCTCTTCAGATGTTGTTGGCCTCGAATGATTGTCACTAGTAGTGAGGGACAAGGAGACATGAACACAAATAGGATGGAAGATGTGATTAATACTAAGAATAAAACCAGAAGGCAGCCTCTAAATGACTTCATCAAGATCTCATGAGCTTTTCAGTTTTTCTGCATGCTTTTAAGAAGATAGAAGCCTTCTGCTCATCTTTAGCAATGACACATTAATATGGAAGGATTGAATTCATTATGGTATGAAGCCCTTAAGAGAATTCTCCTTCATTAAACAATAAATAGCCTACTGTTTTAACATCTTTGAAAAATCTATCAGTAACAAAAAGTATATTTCATTTTCACCAGTAATTTTATTTTTGCAGCTAATGAGGCAGAAAGTAGGTTGACATTTCACCTCTCCAATAAACTTTTTTAAAAAAACCAACCCTCACAACTTTGTAACATATTGCAACTGCTCTTACTTAATAGTGCTATTTAAGTATATGGTACCTTTTATCCTGAAAGATCCCCAAAGTACTTTATAGGCACTAAGTGGAGGGATTGTTTTGCACATCACTGAAATTCTGTGCCAGCAACAGGACACTAAAGTGGCTCTGGGAAAAGATTTGAGAAATAATTTATCCAATTGAAATTCCAAGGTAAGGGGATTTAGTTAGGGTAGAAGGCAATTACTGAATATAACCAAGGCTGCTCCTTCCTCTGGGGCAACTTGGTGCCATTTCGTTTGGTGATATGGTCCATGAACCCCAACAGAATTTCCTTACAAAAAGATTTATTAGATAGATTTTATAAGATGACTGAATTTTTAGTATCTTGAAAGAGCTATCAGAGTTGCTTCCTGGGTTTGTGGGCTTTCCAGGCAAAACAATCCTGTTTCCTTCTCTCATGTAAAACTAGCCAATATTTGCCATCAACTTACATAACTTGTTTTGTTTTTTAACCACCTGTACCAGGAGTGAGACAATGTTCTAGACAAATTCTGTTATAATGAGAATTTTTGGAGCTCTATTTCTGAGTCTCATTGGTCAAGAATGAAAGTGGCAATGAAATTGGCAAGCCACTCTATGTCAAACTGCAAGGAAAGGGAGATTTAAATATCCACTCCTTCCATGTACACTGTCCTTCTCTATACTATATTACAATATAGAGAAGGACAGAGTGCTTACTTAAAGGCACGAACCTGAGGCTGTTCTGCATGCAATGAATTTAGTGTAATATGTGGTTTAAAACTAGGTTACACCATTTGTATGCAGGAGTTGAAAATTTGAAAAAGAAAATCAAGAAGAAAGAAGAAAGAGTGTTTTACATTCATTAAAGACTAATACAGTAGAACCTTGCTTAACAAACAGCTTGGTTAACACAAAAATTGCACAACAAAAGGAAATCCACAGAAAATAATGGCTCGGTTTAAAAAAAATCAGAACAGATTAATTGGTTTTCAATACATTCTATGGGAAACCACATTTAGTTAACAAATTTTGGTTTTCAATGCATTCCTATGGGAAATTCGCTTTACAAATGTTTCACAGTACAAAAGGTCCTGGAGAACGCATTAAATTTGTTAACCAAGGTTCCACTGTAATGTTAATTTGGGATATAAAATTACTGTAATGTCATTTTTAGTTATAAAATAAAATTTATAAAATTAAACCTCATAGCAATATTGAAAATAGTAGACTTTGTAGTACTTTGAGGAATTATTTTTCTTTAGTGCTGTAATCTGACTTACATAAGGAATATTTATACTAAACTGTTTGAGTTAAGAAATCTTGTGTTCTACTTATTCTTCTTCAGCTACTGTATCCATTCCGGATATTGGCTGTCATAATGGTGATAGTCTTCCTGTTCTTAACTCCTTAGAACAATTCATCTGAGGACATTCCCCACCAGCCTCTCAGGTTCTTCAGCCATAAAGTCTGTCTACGTCCAGGGCCTCTCTTCCTAGGGATCTTTCCTTGCAGAGGAAGGACAATCTTCTACTTATTTCCCAGGACAATTTTCTACTTATCCCATAATGAAAATGATACTTTTCCAGTTGTGCCTCCCATATCAATTCATATTTAATTTTCTGCTACACTGAAAAATGTAAAAAAAATCCCTCAGAAAAAGAGAAAAATATGAAGTGGGAGAAATATCCCCTCCATTCCCCCCCCCCCCCAGGCTTCTTTACTATCCTCCTACTCTTCAGCTTGTCTATCTTCAAACAACAGGTTAAGACAACTGCAGGGCACAAGCATCATTTTACAATGCCCAGTGCAAACAAATTGTGAGTTATGCAGGAGTGGAGCCAAATCATATAACCAAGATGGAGAAGAAGTAGAAGCAGTGACAGATTTTACTTTCTTGGGATCAAAGATCACTGCAGATGGGGATTACAGCCATGAAATAAAAGGGCAACTGATTCTTGGGGGGCAAGCTATGAGAAACCTGAGGAACATAATTAAAAGTAGAGACATCACCTTGCAAAAAAAATATTGTATAGTCAAAGCAATGGTATTCCCGGTAGTAATGTATGGGTGTGAGAGCTGGACCATTAGGAAATCTTTGAAATGTGGTGTTGGATGATAGTTTTGAGAGTACCCTGGACAGCAAGGAGAACAAATAGGTCAATTTTAGAAGAAATCAACTCTGATTGCTCCTTAGAAGGTCAAATAATAAAGATGAAGCTAAAGTACTTTGGAAATCAGAAGAGAGAATTCACTTGAGAAAGCCTTGATGCTGGGAAAGGTGGAGGGCAAAAGAAGAAGGGGGTTGCCAAAAATGAGATGGCTCGATGGTGCTGTAGACACAATGGGCACAGAGCTGGGTGGGTTGAGCCTCCTCAACCCACCCATCCTCATGGTGGAGGACGGGGTGCCTGAAGAAAAATGGTCCATAGGGTCACAAAGGGTCAGAATCGACTATGTGACTGGACAACAACAACAACAAAGATCTAATGTTATTAATTGTGTAATTGTAGAGATTTGAAACCACTTCTTCCTAGCAATTCCATTTCATTCACTAACAAGAGTGGATTATAATAAGGAAAACTTTAAACAGTTTAAGCTTGTATGAAGAGATGACATCAGTAGTGTAGTTAGGAAATATTATTGCGAGAGGTCTATTTATTTAAATAGAGCAGCTCATCATATATAATTTAGATTTTTTTTTGTTCTGTAAATAATATTTTTTAATTTTCATTGAAATGTAATGAATGTTACCAGAGATGAGTCAGGGATAACAGGAAAAAACCTGTACTAGAAACAAAAGTTAACAAATTACCATTAAAATATAGGTATTTCTTCCCCCTTAATTTTATCAAAACCAATCAAATCCATATTATGTTCCTACCCAAGAGGTTTTGCTGCTTTTAATTCTGCAGTTAAAATAGAGTCACAGTACTACCAAAAGTTCTCATTTCCTTTTTAAGCAACTTGCCCTCAGGTGAGAAAAATACTGTTAACAAAACTACAAATCTGTGTAATCCATTTGTTAAAGTAACCATGGGAGATGCAATCTCTTCTGAAATGGAATTTTCAATGTCTTCCAAACTGTCTTATACTCATACAATTTCCTGTACTTCACATTTCTCTATTTCCTCTTCTACCCAAACAAAGAACAGCAGCCAGAATTATTGTGAAGTGTTGTCTCAAAATTGCAAATCAAGTTTTTAATACATGCTAGCAGGGTCATTTCATTTCCAAATATTGTATAGTACTGCCTCAACTAATCAACAGCTTCTATAATAGGAGCTTTGAAATATCTGGCTTCACTGCATTGAACAGGAGTTCTATGACAAAGAGGTACAGGGAATATTGGATAAGAATGCAGTGTTCCTGGTGAAAGACTGGTTACGGATCTGTAGGGATAATGATAGAAAGACAAACTTGTTTGAACAATTGAAAATGAATTGGTTGCAGAAAATGATGGTAAATAATTGGAATAACAAATATATGAGAGAATACGCTTTTGATAGAGAAATGACAGAATTTGAAGAATTGATCCTAAAAGTTAGAAAGGGAGAAAAAAATATTAAGGGCTTAGTTAGTAAATTGTATACATTATTGAATAAAGAGGGTGATCCACAGGAGGAACTGAAGTCAAGTTGGGAACAAGAATTGAATATAAAGATTGAAAAAGATATATGGAGAAATAAATGGAAAAAGAGGATAATGAGAACCATGTCGGTTAGAATTAAGGAACATAACTATAAAATGTTATGGAGGTGGTAACTGATTCCAGTGAGGTTACATCAAATCGATAATAAACGAGATAAAATGTGTTGGAGATGTAAGGATACAGTAGGAACTTATGAGCACATGTGGTGGAGTTGCATCATGGTAAAGGATTTTTGGAAAAGAATTGAAAAGGAGATTGGAGAAATAGTGGGTAAGAAAATCAAGCTGGGATTGGATACCACTATGTTAACAAATGTGGAAGGTTCTAATTTAAATAAGGATGAGAAAGAATTATTTGAAATAATGCTTACGACGGGTAGACAATGTATTGCTAGAAATTGGAAAAATGACATTCGCATACAGACGGAGGAGTGGTATAAAGAAATGTGGAATTTAGCATTGAATGATAAACTAACATGGGAGATAAAAGAAAATAAGGGTAGCTTGAGAGAGAACAGATTTTGGAAAATATGGAAACCTTTTGAGGATCACTCACTTATGGGTGTTGAAAGTAACAGACCTGTACCAGAACAAAGTAGTTTTTGGAGATTAAATAATGAGTCACTCTAAGCTCTCCTGGGCAATGTAAATAAACACGGGGTGTGTATATTATTGTTTTTGTTATTTTTTCCTATCCGAATTGGTAATGAATTGAATAAAAATGTGTATGACTCAGTAGTACTAGTAATCAAGTAATATTAAAAAGAAGGCTTTGAGTTAAGGGTAACAATACTTACTGTGTCATATTTAAGTGAATTTATTTTTAAGGGTGGCATTAATGCATTTGAAATATAATGATAGATGAAAAATGTATTAGGATAGGTTGTATCTTTTTTGTTTATTGACTGTTTTTTGATTATTTAGTATTTTAGTGTATTTTTAATTATTAGTATTTTTTATTATGTATTATTGTGTATTTGTTGAAAAATTCTAATAAAAATTACTTTAAAAAAGAAAAAAGAAAGAACAGGAGTTCTCAGCCTTTTAAAGCCGGGGGCTGGGTCATGCTCCCTCAGACAGCTTCGGGGGCCAGATGGCCATTTTGCCCTTCCTCCACCACATGGCATTTCCTGGTGCGGTAGAGGTGGTGATGGGCCACATGAAATGGTGCCATGGGCCACATCTGGCCCACAGGCCACAGGTTGAGAATCCCTAGCATAGAAGGACATGATTACTACATGATTACTACATAAGGCTGCAATCCTAAGGGTCAGGAGTATTAATTAAGATATGCACTATTAGAAGAGGTGGAACAGAAATATTGGGTTTCAGTGCATTTCTATGGGAAACTACAGTTTGCTTTAAGGAAAAATTGCTATAAGGAAAACCCTGCGGAACAGATTAATTCCGTAAAGCGGGGGTTCACTGTAGTTCTTTTTATGTAAACCAAAGTTCCCTTGCATTGCTGCTTCATGGGCAGTAAAGAGGAAACTGAGGGAGGATCACCATAGAGAATGCCTGTTGAGTGGAGAGGGTGGAGCTTTTCGTGTCACTAGGCTCAAAAACTTACCAAGACAGGCGACACATAGAGACCACAATAAATAACTCAACCATCATCTTTGTTCTACATTGAGATTCAATGGCAATTCTATTTATGATTCGATAGATATTGCCCCCAACACTTACCCCACAAGGCTATAGACCATAGACCCTATTCAAAAATTAGAAGCACATGATTCATTAGAATGACACAACATTGCATTTCTAAGACCATCAAACTCTCTCAAAATCATCATACATGTTGTTTCATTTCTTAATAGTTGAACAAGAAGACACATCATACTTTAAGGAGTTTGTTGTTCCTCCAATGTAATTTTTTATGATGGGAAAAGGGTCAAGGAAAGTGTTGTGTATTAAGGCAGATTTGCAAGTGGCTCAAGCAACCCCTTGCAAGGATAAAATGGTGGTTTCCCGCCATCCAAAATAGGAGCTAAAGTTGGTGCGAAATCCCCCGTTCAGGGTGTGCTCATTATGCTAATCAGTGCCCTGTGATTGGTTACCGTTTTGGATCCTGTTCCTCATTGGTTGAAACACATATATCATGTTACGATTGGTTGGCAATGATTATCCAGGAGGTTACTACAATGTAGCAAAGAGTCACTGCCCGGGAGACACTATATAAGCCTCATGGGTAAACAAGGGTGGGGCCAGGCCGGATCTATACTTCCCATTGCTGCTGCAGGTTAGCCAACGCTGGGCCTAGCCTGGGTCTCCGTTTTACTCTATCACGCCAAGGTGTAGCTTAGTCATTGCCGTCCTCGGTAGAAAACACGAGGGACTGATTTAATGGGATTTGTGTAGCCATCTTATGTCCGGAGTGCCTTGTAAGTGTAACCTGAAAGACTGTTCAAATAAATCCTATTGTTGTTCTGTTCATCGCTGCCTGGACTTTTACTTATTAGGGCCAGATGCAACAGAAAGATACAGAGATAAAATAAGTCCTAAAATGCATTTACAAATCTCATCAGGAAGATTTTGCTTTTAAAAAAACACAATTTGCAGTAACCTGGAAGTGTGTGTTTGAACATAATTGTATTTGAATTAAAGTTTATTAACTAGTCATCAAGTTGTCTAAGTATCTCAAATGGTTAATATATGAATGAGCAACATAGCCAACATTAACAGTGCATTTATAAGAAGCACATTTGAAAAATCGTATTTCTTTTGTAACTGGCTTGCCCATATCCATGTATTTTGTTCTAAGAAGCATATCTAATATAATGAAATCTGTTTGTTTGGAGTTTCTTTTACAAAAAATAAATTACTTCCAGAAGGCTAACAATGTTAGTTCTTTCAAAAAGAACTCTATCTAAAGAAAATGATATGCTTTCTCAGTTCATATGTAGAGGGCCCTCTTTTATGACTACATGAAGGAAATCAGCAGCTGTAGTGTAAAAATCCTGTTGGAAAAACATGATAGCATTTGGTTTTCTATAGCACTGGGCAAGCAGGTATTGGGCTAGAACAGGAGTTCTCAACCTTTTAAAGCTGGGGTCCGGGTCACGCTCCCTCAGACAGCTTCAGGGGCCGGGCAGCCATTTTGCCCTTCCCCCACCACATGGCACTTCCTGGTGTGATGGAGGCAGTGGTGGGCCACATGAAATGGTGCCATGGGCCACAGTTTGAGAATCCCTGGGATAGAAAATCTATGTTCCCTACTTGAAAATAAGGGGGGAAATGTGGTTCTCCATTGTCATGTGGAAAGATGAGATGCGCAGATATATTCATTCCTAATTGTACATTCCTTTTTCATCCTCAAACAACTGGGCCAAGACACATACTATCCACTTTTTCTATAGGGTTTCTAGTCTTCTTATTCCAGGGCTCCTCATAAGCACAAATAAGGTTAAGTAGATAAGCAGGTCACAAACCCTGATATTACCATGAATCCAGCTTGTTTTTAAATCATGCTTTGTTCAGCATTTATTTATTTATTTATTAGTTCACATTTATATTGATGATTATTAATGAACTGGAAAGGACTCTGCAACCATCCTAGTTGAGCATAGTTATAGAACAGCCATAATTAGAAACTTTGTAGTTTTGGTGTTAACTCCTAAATGCATTTTGAAAGTCCTTTTCCTCCTTCTTAGCACAGTATTTCCAAACCTTTGGTTTTTGGACTTCAATTACCAGAAGCCTAAATCAATTCCCAAAAGCACTGATCAGCCAATATACTGACTATGTGCCCCACATTGGGAACCACTGTTCTAGCATGAATGTTTAAAGCAGCGGTAGCTATCTTCAGCTGACTTAACAGTCAAACAAATGCCTAAGCATTTTTTGCAGCACATGGACTACAATTTGCTTAAAAAATCACATGGGGAAGGTGACTTACATGAGCATATTTAGATTTCTAGCCAATTTAGTTTTATTCATGTCTAAACAATGTTTTTTATAGATAAGCCCTGGTTTGACAAGTATTGGTCTGTCACATACCTTCCTAATGAATGCTGCTTAAGATATATATTCCCTCCTTCTGCAGATGTTCTGCGCAAGTTCTTAGCATAATGTATATATCAATATATATTTAGAAATTAGTGTTTTTAAAAGTGAAGATGTGTTTAAAATATTTATTATTATTATTATTATTATTATTATTATTATTATTATTATTATTATTATTATTATTATTATTATTATTATTATACAACAGCATAAAGTCATTAAGAAGCTTCTTCCCTGGATTATTATAAGCATCTTAAAATATTACACCCTGATTCAAAGACTTGCTGCACCAGCAAATAGGTGTTTATCATAGAACGTCTAAGCTGCAACATGTTAAACTATATTGTCATTGTGGGGGGATGGCATATACCAGTGATGGGGAACCTTTTAGAGACCGAGTGCCCAAACTGCAATCCAAAGCACAATTATTTATTGCAAAGTGCCAACACAGCAACATGAGAAGAAGGAAAAGCTCCTTTTGGGCTGCTGGGCAGAGGGATGGGGTGAAATCTGTGCAGGGGGAGGAAGGAAACGCTCCCATTGGGCTGCTGGGCAGAGGGGTGGGGCAAATTCTGTGCTGGGGTGACTGCATGGGTGTCCACAGAGAGGGCTTCGAGTGCCACCTCTGACACGCATGCCATAGGTTCGCCATCACTGGTGCAAACGATCATATTGGGTAGTTGCATATATACAAAGAAGCATACAGTAATCTCTGTTCTGGTAGAGAGGTCTCACATTGCCTATATAACAAGGCACACAAATAGAAATTGTGTGTAGAATTTCTTTATCATAAAGACACCCTTAGGAACCACTGTGACCTTGCTTTATTTTTAATTGCATAAAAAACTAAAAACAGCACTCTGCAAATAATAAACAGCATCTTAAATTTAACTGCAAAGTCAACAAGATAAATGCCTTCAGATTATTTTGTTTACCAATAATGATAATAATAATCAAACATTCACATCACTATTATAGAATCTGAGCACTAATTGTTCAATTTTGCAGCCTAAAATAATGAATGGTATTGTTTCTCTCATTCAAAGTGTTCCGCCAATGCCTTTGGTTACATTTAATTTGACATGAAATGAAATGAGCATAAAAATAACTTCTGAGAATAAATAGCACATACTTTGTATTTTCAGTCTAGGAAGACAAATATTGTAATACATATTTATCTCCTTTAAAATTCTTCTCTCATTATTTTTGAGAAAGCTATTACTGTCTTGGAAGCTTGATGACCAAATTAAGTTGCAAGCAATTTGTAGCACAGCAGTGGCATTCTATCAAGAGCAGAATGGAAAATATAACACTGTCTTGTCCTGATGCTTTTGAATCAGGGAGCCATCAGTACAATTAAATAAAGCAAAACCAGCAACATGGCTAAAGCTCATTTTTCTCTAGCATCTCCCACCCTCATTAAAGGAAATATCCCTAAATGTGATCTTTTGCAGCAGTGGAAGAAAAGCAGGTGAGTCCTTAGCGAAAACTAGGGTCTTGTCATAATGCTTAGTAAAGTAAAGGCAAATGTTTCCCTTGCTCGAAAGCCAGTCGTATCTGACTCTAGGGTTCAGTGCTCATCTCTGCTTCAAAGCCAAAGAGCCAGCGCTGTCTGCTTCTGCGGATGTTTCCATGGTCATGTGGCAGGCATCAGAGCACACGGAATGCTGTTACCTTACCACCGAAGTGGTCCCTATTTATCTACTTGCAATTTCTTGTGTTCGAAATGCTAGGTTGACAGGAGCTGGGACAAAGACGGGAGCTCATTCCATCCTGCAGCAGAGTGGGTTCTTATTTACTGAATTATGGAACCTCTCATCATTAAAGTGATCAGAACAGTATTGCACAGGGGAGATACCTCTTATTTTAATCACATTCACCTATAAACTGAATCACAAAATCATTATTTATTGTTATAAACAAATCAAAAATTAGCCACTAAAAGTAAAAGAACAATTAACACCTTCAATTGCCCTCTTGTTAAAGTGAACTTCAAAGAAGGACTGAGTGGAGACTAGCACCTCAGATATAACTCTTGACTTCAAATCAAGTCTGCTTCCTTCTATGAAACATGCAAATAGGGAAAAAGTTTTCAGCAATGTGAAAGGAGAAAGCAAAAGGAGCTTTGTCTGCTTAAACAATTTAAATATATTTAACATATTAATTGAATGGGCTATTGAAAGTATATAAAAGAGTTAGAAAGTTGTCTCAGTCTCACTCTGTCCATGAGTCAAGCTTGATACTTATGAAGAATGATAGCTCACCTGCTGTCCATCTCCTGTTCTTTGATGCTGTGTGAAGATCTAACTTGTCTCTTCAACAAGGCATATTGTTATATAATTTTAGAAAAACTTTTTTGTAACTTAGTTGAACTTTTTGTCTTGTGTACTCTTCATCTTTTTCTTCTTAATGAAGTACTGTAGAAAAATAATTTATAGCAATTACCTTTGTTTTTTGTTTGTTATATTTGGCTCAGAGGGTTTATGGTACTAAAAATAGATCTTGCCTTTACTAGCCAGGGGATTGTTTTTTAAATTGGGTGACGTGCCAGCTCTACCCTTCCTGTTCAGTACCTAGCCTTGCAGGTTTTAATTTTGAACTCCCTGCAACACTCCATCATTGCCAATGCCAAGCCCGGGTGAGAAAGGAGGAGGGTTGGGTATTGGGTTAGCATCCCAGCTCCACAAAACTTTATTGCTGAAGAACCAATAAGGAGCCTCATTGTCCAATATGACGGAGTGGCAGAGCCGGGAGCCATGCAGTATGGAAGGAACTAAGTAGAAGAAAGAATACTACCAAGTGTAAAGCAGATAGGAACATTGAGAATATAGTGCCAGGCAGGGGCTTATAGGCATTACCAAAACTGATTTTCTCTTATCATCCTATGATAAGAAGAATAATGTATCTAAATGATTCTACGGAGAGGCTGCCCATGGCCAGGAGCAGCTGCGAGACCACCCAGCCGGGGGTGGGGACAACCAGGCAGGCGGCAGGAAAGGTAGCTGTCCACCGCCACCGCCATGGAGAGGCTGCCCACGGCCAGGAGCAGCCGCGAGACCACCCCAGCCAGGGGTGGGGATGACCAGGCAGGCGGCGGGAAACGTCGCTGTCCACCGCCGCCGCCGCGGAGAGGCTGCCCAGGGCCAGGAGCAGCCACGAGACCACCCCAGCCAGGGGTGGGGACGTCCAGGCAGGCGGCGGGAAAGGTCACCGTCCACCACCACCGCCACGGAGAGGCTGCCCACGGCCAGGAGCAGCCATGAGACCACCCCAGCCGGGGGTGGGAATGACCAGGCAGGCGGCAGAAAAGCTCGCCATCCGCCGCCGCCGCGGAGAGGCTGCCTGCGGCCAGGAGCAGCGGTGAGACCACCCCAGCCGGGGGTGGGGACAACCAGGCAGGTGGCGGGAAAGGTCACCGTCCACCACCGCTGCCAGAGGCAGAGGAGGAGGACCAGCTGAGCTGCGGGGAAAAAGTTCCACTGCCCGCCACTGCGGAGACCACAACCCCCACCTGGGGGGTGAGGACGCAAGGATAAGTAGCTGATGTGCAAAAATGTAGCTGACTTAATATAGCAACTGACATAGAGACTTTATACTGAATTAATATAGCAATTAACATAGAGACTGTTTTAGAGTGTGATAATATGCATGATAATATGTTGTTTAAACTGTTTTAAACTTTTAAAAACTGTGATATGATGTATGATGCGAGAAAAATGGCATAGAAACCAGCAAAACACGCCACAAAGCTTGCCAAGAGAACCCTATTGACCAAAACAAAAGGCAAAACAAAGGAGCAGGCTAGATGATACAGGATGCTTAACACCACAGAGTGGAGGAAGGGGAGGGACAGGAAAGGGGGAGGAGAAACACAATGTTGTAAGGAACAATACTGCACAGGGACATGGAATGTGAGATCAATAAACCAAGGTAAACTGGAAGTGGTAAAAAAATGAGATGGAAAGAATAAGCATTGACATCTTTGGAATCAGTGAGCTAAAATGGACAGGGATGGGCGAATTCAGCTCTGGAAACCATCATATCTACTACTGTGGACAAGAAAACCTTAGAAGAAATGGAGTAGCCATAATTGTCAATAAAAGAGTGAGAAAAGCAGTAATGGGATACAACCTCAAAAATGACAGAATGATGTCAGTAAGAATTCAAGGCAAACCTTTCAATGTTACTGTGATCCAAATATACGCACCAACCACGGGTGCAGATGAAGCCACAGTGGACCAGTTCTATGAGGACCTAGAACACCTCATAAAACAGACACCAAGAAATGACATCCAAATTATATTAGGAGATTGGAATGCCAAAGTAGGAAATCAAAAAGTGGAGGGAATAACAGGCAAGTTTGGGCTTAGAACGCAGAATGAAGCAGGGCAAAGACAGATAAGGTTCTGCGAAGAGAACGCACTAGTCATAGCAAACACTCTCTTCCAGCAACACAAGAGGCGACTTTACACATGGACAGCACCAGATGGCCAACACCGAAACCATATTGACTACATACTCTGCTGCCAAAGATGGAGAACCTCCATACAGTCAGCAAAAACAAGATCTGGAGCAGACTGTGGCTCAGATCACAACCTACTGATTGCAAAATTCAGGCGTAGACTAAAGAAAATAGGGAAAACAAGGAGACCAGACAGATATCACCTAGACAGCATCCCTAAAGAATACACGGTGGAGGTGATGAACAGATTCAATGGCTTAGACTCAATAGATAGAGTGCCAGAAGAATTATGGACAGAGATGAGGGACATCATGCAGGAAGCAGCAAAGAAAACCATACCAAAAGAAAAGAAGAGTAAGAAAGTAAAGTGGTTGTCTGATGAGGCTCTTAAAATAGCAGAGGAAAGAAGGAATGCAAAAGTCAAAGGAGAAAGGAAAAAATACAATCATTTGAACACAGAATTTCAAAGAAAAGCAAGGAGAGATAAGGAAAACTACCTAAAAGAACAGTGCAAAGAAATGGAGGAAAACAACAAAAGAGGCAGAACCAGAGATCTTTTCAAAAAAATCCGGGAAATCAAGGGAACATTTAAAGCAAAAATGAGCATGATAAGGGACAAAGACGGAAAGGAGCTAGCTGATGCAGAAGAGATTAAGAAAAGATGGAAAGAGTACACAGAGGAACTCTACAAAAATCACAATGATGAAGAAATTGAACCTGAGCCAGACATCCTGGAGAGTGAAGTCAGAAAGGCCCTAAAGAGCACTGCAAACAATAAAGCTAGTGGAAATGATGGTATCTTTAGTGTATGGGACCAAAGACAACAGGACAACCGAAGGGTTGGTTTAACGCAGGTTTATTGCATAGTGTTCCGGTGAAGCATGAGGTAATGGCGGTGATACATCTCAATATATACAGTAGCCCTCTACATTTGAATCTTGTAGCATGGTAGCTCATTGGCTGCTACCGGCGTGGCCTCGCCCAGGCACGCCTCTTTCTTCTGCTGCTGAATGCGGGGAAGGTTTTCCCGCGGCTGTCCGTGATTGAGCAATGTGAACCATGTGGGACTGAACGCTCGCAGCTGCCCTCTATGGGCTGTCTGCTCGCGTTCCTTTACAGCTGAGATCGTTGGTATTTGGAGTGGTTACATTCTTGCCTTTACAGTATAATGAACATGCACACATACATACATAACATCCCTCCCCCCTAGGATGGGACGAAGTCCCGCAACCATTGTGGCTTGCCGCACGTGCGCTTGGGGCGTGCCTGCGTCTGACCTAGTACTGGAGAGGCTGTCATCCCTGACTCCGCGGGTGCTTGTCCTGCAACGGGAAACGGGGATTCGTTAGTGGCTCTGTGGGGCGTCCGTGCCTGCCGTGCGCCCGGGGATGGGAATGGAATGAACAGTTGGGAGGTGAATCCCTGCCTGTTGCTCTCGGACCCCGGGGACCCTCCCATTGTGAACCGCGGAACCGATGAGGTCGCCCTTGTGGTTCTGCTACCTTCTGATCCCCGCTCGGGGGATCTTGAGACTGTGGTGGGCGGACTCGCCGTTGCCTCCCGTCTTGGGGGTGTCGGTCTCCGGGAAATTGGCGCTATATTGCATTCTAACTCACAGGGGCTACTGGGACTGGAAGTACCAGGGGCTGAACTGAAACCCCTCTTTTCGCTAGGACGGGTGGGGGACCACTCCGCTAACTCCCCCTGGTACTGTAAATCAACGTCTAAACTTCTATGGGCATCTGTGTTTCGGGGGAACTTCCGAGGGGTATGTGTGTGGTCGGGGCTCTTCCTTTCTGCCACGGACTCCCGCAAAAGATCTCTGTGGATCGATTCCCTTTCCTCCCCCCTTGGTGGGGACCCATGCTCCCCTTTTCCTCCCCCTTGGGCTAAACGGGTGGGGGAGTACCCTAACGCTGATTCGATGCTATTTTTGTCTCCGTCCTGCTCTCCGGGGACCCTGCGCCTGAGCTGGTCCACGTGTCGCCTCCACAGGAAGCCTGTACTGGTCTCCACGCGGTATGAGACGGGGCCGGTTTGTGCTATTGCGGTGCCCGGCACCCAGGCTGGCCCCGCGTTGGCATAGTTCCTGCAGTGCACCGGGGCGCCTACGCTGAAACTCTTTGTGGGTTCCACCCCTATGTTCCACCCTTTGTCCTCTACTCTCGTGGGGTCTAGCTTGGAGATTCCCGTGGCCAGCTTCCTGCGCATCAACAGCTCTGCGGGGGAGTACCCTGACGCCAATGGGGTGACCCTGTACCTTAGCAGGAATTGGCACAATTTCAGGTCGAGGTCTCCGTGGCCCATGCGCAGCAGCGCGTCTTTCGTGGTGCGCACGAGGCGCTCTACTTGGCCGTTGGTGGCCGGGTGAAAGGGGGCGGGGGTGATGTGCCGAATGGCGTTGCGCTCCATGAATGCCCCGAACTCGGCGGACGTGAAACAGCTAGCGTTATCGCTGACGAGGGTGTCGGGTAAACCGAACGTGGAAAAGACCCTCCGTAACTGTTTAATTGTTGTGGCCGAGGAGGTGCTCGAGACTGGAATGACCTCCAACCACTTGGAGAACGCGTCCACTACAAGGAGGAAGAGCGTTCCCCTGAACGGGCCAGCAAAATCTACGTGTACCCGGGACCAGGGCCCCCTTGCTGCGTCCCACTCCCTATGTGGCGAGCGGGCCTCTTCTGGCCTGGAGCTTTGGCACGCTTCGCAAGTGCCGACCATGTGTTCGATGTCGGCGTCTAGCTGGGGCCACCAAAAGTAACTGCGGGCCAGTGCCTTAGAGCGGACGATCCCCGGGTGGCTGACGTGCAGCAGTTTAAGCACCCTCGGCCGGAGAGACGTGGGGATCACTACCCGCTGTCCCCACAAAAGGCAACCCCTCTCTAGGGACAACTCTAGTTTCTTTTTGAAAAATGTGTCGAATTCCGCTGCTGGGGAAGACACGGGCCACCCTTTCTGTACCCAGGAGCAAACTGTGGCCAGCGTTTTGTCCTTGCCGGTCGCTTTAGCGATGTCGGCCGGTACTACTGGAGGGGAGTCTAGGACCTCTATCATTAAGACCTGGTGGTCCCTCTCTACCTCGCCCACGTGGCAGCAATCCCGGGGAATGGGGGACCTCGACAGGGCATCCGCATGGCTGATCTCCTTCCCGGGCCGGTATACCAGCGCGTGCTGATACGCGTTGAGAAAAATGGCCCACCTGAGCATTCTCGGAGACAGGATTTGGGGTGTGGGCTTATCTGCGGTGAAAATGCCTAGCAGAGGCTTGTGGTCAGTCACTATGGTGAAGGGGCGGCCGTACACAAAATCATGAAATTTCTTGGTCCCCGCAATTATCGCTAGTGCTTCCCTGTCTGTCTGGGCATAGTTTCTCTCCGCTTGGGACAAGGACCTAGAGTAGAACGCTATCGGGGCCTCCCTCCCGTTCTCCAGTACGTGGCATAACACCGCCCCCACCCCCACCGGGGATGCATCACATATTAGGACCACTGGGCGTTTGGGATTGAAGTGGGTCAGTACAGCATCTGATGCCAGGAGTCGCTTCAGGTCATTGAAAGCCTTCTCCTGGACGTCGCCCCACTTCCATGCCTCGTCCTTTTTTAACAATTTGTGTAGCGGTTCCGCCACTGCTGCCTTCCGCGGAAGGAAGGAGTGGTAAAAATTGAGCAGTCCCAGGAACGACTGCAACTCGGGCTTGGAGGTGGGGCGAGGGGCCTTCTTGATGGCGGCCACCTTGGATTGGGATGGCCTGATTCCCTCGGGAGTAACACAGAACCCTAGGAACTCGACCTCAGTTGCGAAGAAAACGCATTTGTCTTTTCGCAACCGCAACCCCGCCTTTTCGAATATTGCCAGGACCTTTCCCAACCTTGTTGCTAATTCGGCCCGGCTCCCCCCTGTAATCAATACGTCATCAAAGTAGGGTAACACCCCCTCTAACCCCTTCAGGAGGCGTTCCACGAGTGACTGGAAAATTCCGGGTGCCAAATTCACGCCGAATTGGAGGCGCGATACCTGGAACGCCCCTTTGTGGGTGACTATGGTCTGTGCAGCAGCTGCGGCGGGGGTCACCGGGAGTTGCTGGTAGGCTTGGGCCAGGTCGAGTTTAGCGAAACACCTCCCCCCGTGTAACCTGGCCAACAAGTGGCTGACTACCGGCACCGGATACGCATTAGGGCGGATCGCCTTATTGATGGTGCACTTGTAATCAGCGCATATGCGGACCTCCCCGTTGGCCTTGAGCGCTGTCACAATTGGAGTTTCCCACTCCGCAGAATCAACAGGAACAAGAATCCCCTGGCCCACCAATTTGTCCAACTCCGCCTCTATTTTGTCCTTTAGTGCGAAAGGCACTCTGCGCGGTTTAAGTCTGATTGGACGTACTCCAGGGTCCAGGTCAAAAGTCACTGGGGGGCCCTTGAATTTTCCGAGCCCCTTTTTGAAAACCTCGGGGTGCGCGTCGCACACGCTCTGTATTGGATCAGTCCCGGTGGCGTGTGCTCCCACGGCGTGCACCCCCCCAATGAACAACCCCAGGGGCTGGAACCATTGAGTCCCGAGGAGGCTGCATTTTCCTCCCTTGAGGACGACTAGGGGAAGCGTTGCGGTGTGCTTTTTAAACTGGACCTGGAACTTCCCAATCCCCAACACTGGGATGCGGTTCCCTTGCACGTCCTTCAGTGTGGCCCTCAACGCTTTGAGCTTGGGCCGCACGCGGGGGGCGATTTTCATGAACTCCCCCTGGGAAATAATAGAGTATGACGAACCCGAGTCCACCTCCATTCTAACAGGGGCCCCTTGTATTACTACCTCAACGAAGTATCGGGGGTGCTCCGTGGAAACGCTGCAAACCGGAGCGTCGTCCTCGCTGTCGTCGGAGATGCGCCCTACGCCGTCCCGCGTCCTCGTGGTCCGGGTGCCGTCCTTTGGCCTCGTGGTGCGGTCCTGCCTCGCCGAGCGGTCTGGAGAACTCCTTGTGGCCTCGCGCCGCTTCCGGCAGACCTTGGCGATGTGCCCGCGCCGGCCGCAGTTGTGGCACTCGGCCTTGCGGAATGGGCATTTGGTGCGGGCGTGGGCGGCGCCGCAGCCGTCGCAGCGCCGGCCCTCTCTCTGGACCCTCCGGACGTCCTCGTCGTCGCCGCTCTCCGCAGACGAGTCCGAAGCTCGCCGGGCCGCGCGCACCAAGCTCTCTGCCTTGGCGGGCTTCGGGCGCCAGTCCTGGAGCTCTTGCACCCCGGCAGTCGTGGCCTCCGCGGCCTGCGCCGTGTCGAGGACTTGTTGCCACATGGGAGGCGGCTCCCTTTTCATCAGCGCGCGCTGAGTCTCTGTGTCCCTCAGACCGCAGAGCAGGCAGTCCCGGAGGGTGACTTCTGGGGTCTCCCACTTGCATGGGCCGGCGGCCAGCCGCAGGGCCGCGGCGAACTCAGCGACCGATTCCCCGGGCGCCTGGACTCGCCTCCAGAACGCGCTCCGAGCGGGGAACATCGCTATCGCTGGCCGGAGATGGGCGCGCAGCGCCGCCAGGAGCTCTGTGGCTTTGAGGTCGCCCACCTTCCTTGGCGCGATCAGGTCCACCAAGGTCCTCTTGGTCTCGTGTCCGAGCATGCGGACCTAAATGGCCCTCTTCTTGGCCTCATCTGAGACTTCGAGCTCCACCAGCGCTGCGTTGAAGTCTATCTCAAACAGCTCCAAGTCTCCCGGCTTCCTGATCTCGTAGCCGGCGCATGTCTTGGTCCCGTGGGCAGCCATATCCCACCTTCGTCGCCAATTTAGTGTATGGGACCAAAGACAACAGGACAACCGAAGGGTTGGTTTAACGCAGGTTTATTGCATAGTGTTCCGGTGAAGCATGAGGTAATGGCGGTGATACATCTCAATATATACAGTAGCCCTCTACATTTGAATCTTGTATCACGGTAGCTCATTGGCTGCTACCGGCGTGGCCTCGCCCAGGCACGCCTCTTTCTTCTGCTGCTGAATGCGGGGAAGGTTTTCCCGCGGCTGTCCGTGATTGAGCAATGTGAACCATGTGGGACTGAACGCTCGCAGCTGCCCTCTATGGGCTGTCTGCTCGCGTTCCTTTACAGCTGAGATCGTTGGTATTTGGAGTGGTTACATTCTTGCCTTTACAGTATAATGAACATGCACACATACATACATAACAGTATCCCAGTTGAATTTTTCAAAGCTCTAAAAGATGATGGCATCAAATTACTGCATTCAATATGCCAGCAGATTTGGAAAACAAAACAGTGGCCACAGGATTGGAAAAGATCTGTATGCGTTCTAATCCCAAAAAAGGGCAATGCCAAAGAATGTTCAAATTATCGAACAATTGCGCTCATCCCACATGCCAGCAAGGTGATGCTCAAGATAATACAGGATAGACTTCAGCAGCATGTGGAGAGAGAATTACCAGAGGCGCAAACTGGTTTCAGAAGAGGCAGGGGGACCAGAGACCACATTGCCAACATACGTTGGATCATGGAGAAAACAAAGGAATACCAGAAACAAGTTTATTTTTGTTTTATTGACTACACTAAGGCATTTGATTGTGTGGATCACAACAAGATGTGGCAAGTGATTAAAGAGATGGAAATACCAGAGCACCTCATATGCCTCCTGAGAAATCTGTACATGAACCAAGAAGCAACAGTTAGGACAGAACACAGAATGACGGAGTGGTTTGGAATAGGAAAAGGAGTAAGACAAGGCTGCATTTTGTCACCCTGCTTATTCAACTTATACACAGAGCACATAATGCGCAATGCAGGGATGGAGGAATCACAATACGGGATAAAAATTGCTGGGAGAAACATAAACAATCTGAGATATGCAGACGATACCCCCCTGATGGCAGAAAGTGAGGAAGATCTAAAGAACCTCTTGATTGGATTGAAGGAAGAGAGTGCAAAAGCTGGCTTGAGACTCAATATCAAGAAAACCAAGATAATGAAAACAGGCCCAATCAGTTCCTGGAAAATAGATGGGGAAGAAGTAGAAGCAATGACAGATTTTACATTCTTAGGATCAAAGATCACTGCAGATGGGGATTGCAGCCGTGAAATAAAAAGGCGACTGATTCTTGGGAGACAAGCTATAAGAAACCTGGGGAACATAGTGAAAAGCAGAGACATCACATTGCAAACAAAAATTAGAATAGTCAAAGCAATGGTATTCCCGGTGGTAATCTATGGCTGTGAGAGCTGGACCATTAGGAAAGCTGAGTGCAGAAGAATAGATGCCTTTGAAATGTGGTGTTGGAGGAGAGTTTTGAGGGTACCCTGGACAGCGAGGAGAACAAATAGGTCAATCTTAGAAGAAATCAACCCTGACTGCTCATTGGAAGGTCAAATAGTAAAGATGAAACTAAAGTACTTTGGGCATCAAATGAGACGGGAGGACTCACTTGAGAAGGCCGTGATGTTGGGAAAGGTGGAGGGCAAAAGAAGAAGGGGGAGGCCAAAGATGAGATGGCTAGATGGTATTTTAGACACAATGGGCACAGAACTGGGAGGGCTGAGGGGAATGGTGGAGGACAGAGGTGCCTGGAGAACAATGGTCCATAGGGTTGCAAAGGGTCGGAATCGACTGTGCGACTGAACAACAAAATGATTCTACAAGGGTGCCCAACCTTGGTGTTCCTGCTATTCTTGGACTTCAATTCCCAGAAGCCCAAGTCAGCACCTGTGCTAGATAGATAGATAGAGAGAGAGAGACCCTGAACTCAGGAATCCTGTGACACTGGGATTAGAAAATGCATATATAGTACCCTTCAAGGAAGCCTGATGATACAACACTGAACTCTCCAAACTAAAGCGTATTCAGTATTTAGGAAATTCTTGCTTACAAAATAAGTCCCAGCCTTTGAATAACACTGAATACATGCAGTCATTTTAGAGGGATGTACCCCAGCTGATGATTATCATGACGACTGTGGTGGTGATTTGCTCTCACTACATGTAATTGATCGAGAAGTGTGAACCAATAAAGCTGTAGTTTCACCTTGTTGTCTCTCAGATAGCTATAATGAAAATTAACTATCAGAGAAAGGCCTAATCCAATAGGGTTGAAATTTAGATGGAGCCAGAAGTTAGTCAGTCAAAACTAGACACATGCCTCAAATGAAACCATTCTAGACTGTACTCAAAGGAGGACAGACATTAGAATGCAGCATGGTATGCCAAATATGGTTAGCAAGGATTTAAGTTGAATTTGTTTTACATTAGCATAAATATGAGCCAAACATATATTGACCTACTGTTTACTTCAGGAGTTCTCAAACCTTTCAAGCCATGGGCCGGGTCACACTCCCTCAGACAGCTCCAGGGGCCAAATGGCCATTTTGCCCTTCCTCCGCCATATAGCACTTCCTGGTGTGGTGGAGGTGATGGTGGGCACATGAAATGATGCTGTGGGCTGCATCCAGCTCATGGGCCACAGGTTGAGAATCCCTGGTTTGTTTGGAAGACTTCTATCACAGGTGGGATACATGAACCTCAAAACAGCAATGACAATGCTACCTCATAGTGCTTAGAGCATTATCTGAGAAGTTCAAAAGGTAATTAGCATTTGCACATTCCCCAACATGTTGTGTACTCATTTTACTTTGGAAGGATGGTTGTCAAGAAAACTGTCTAAATACAGCTGCTCAACGTACGGCTGTCAATCTGCAATCTATGTTTGAAAACATTTTGAAGAAAATGAGCAGTTTGGTCTAATTTATTATAGGCTACTTCTTTGTACAATGTAATATAATGAAGGGTTCTCTGGTATCTTGCTTCAGAGTAAGAAAGAATGATGGCATCATCTACATATAATAAAACAGGAATACTGTACAGTAAAACCTTGCATAAGGAAAAAAATCATTCTATAAGACTTTTCGCTATGCAATTTTTTTCGTTATATGATCTCTCCCCCCCCCCCAATATATTGAAAATCCCTATGGGAAAAATAGTATAACAAAAATCCCTATGGAAAAAATCATATAACAACAAAAAAAATCCCTAAGCGATTTTTTTCATTTGAAACCTTTGCTTTACAATTTGTCCTCATAGGGACGCCATATTGCATAGTGGAAAATTTTGCTATAAAATTTCCCCAATAGGGTGGGCTATTTTCACATAGCAAAATTTTTTATTATGTGAGGCACCATTTTTTTCCAAATCCTTTTTGTTGTGTGATTATTCCACTGTAGGGGACATTTGTTTTACATGGTTCCGCTGTAATCTACTTTGCTAATTTAAGTGCAGGAGAGTCAGGGTTAAGTAAGAGCAGAGCCATTAGAATTGATATAAACATTAAATATCAATGTAGCCAAGATACTTCCCTCTTTCAAAACTTTTATGAATGTAACCCTGCTAAACCCTTTACTACAAATTGTGGAGGCAAGACTGAACAATTTATGGTTCATGGTAGGGGTTGTTATGGTTTCCACATGCAACATTTTCTTGATTTTAAGGTGACATTTGATTCATGTAGTGTTAAGACACATTTTGTAGTTTTCTTAGGTTTAGAAAGCCAAATTTCATTGCAGAGCACATTGAAATGCCAGGCTGATAGTCTGACATGACAAATGATGCATAGATAAGATTAGAACTCTCTCCTAAGGGAGGAGGGGGAAATGAGTGTCCAGCCTTGGACTTATTCCACGGACACCTGCAGCCCCACGAGGGACTGAGTGACAGCTAGGTCAGCTGACACACCACGAGGGAGAAACGTCTCCACTCCTTTTTTTCCAATAACATATAACATATAACCCTCCACCCACCAACATGCAACACTCAAAAATGTCATCCCCCTCCCCACCAGGCAAAATATTGCCCGGCCGCTCCCATTTAGGGAATGGGGGAGGAGGAGGAGTGAGAGCCTATCCCTTCTATTCTTAATTCCTCTTTTCACTATTACCCATCTCCTTCTCTTATTTTTCCTCTAGTTTAATTCTTTTGGTCCCTATGCTATTAGTATTCATATTCCTAAATTGTTAACACTTTCTTGCCTGTGCTTATTTATATTTATATATTATTTTTACTTTTTGGCTTTTGTCTTTGTCTTTGCACCAGACAATTCTGCATCATTTTCTTTTCTTATTTCCCCTCCACTTCCATAACCCAAAGGTTTCTCCCTTTGTTTCTCCCTTGAATGGTCTCTCCCCTTTGCTTGATACTCCTCTTTCCCCTTTGATCCTCCTGAACCTTCTCCATAGAGATTTTTTACCAATTTTTCCCAGTTTGGGTCTTCCATCGCTATAATTTTAAGTAATTCAAGTTGCCTCATTGCTCCCTTTGGGTCTTCTGCTCTAACCACCTTCCCATCATGAAATATCTTTAAGAAGATAGGGAAACCCCATTGATATCTTATATTGCAATTAAACAAAATTTCAGTTATCGGCTTCATCTGTCTTCTCCATTGAATAGTCTCATTACTTAAATCATGATATGCTTGTACTTTTACTTCTCCTATCTTTAATGCAGAGTCACCATGCTTCCTTAAATAGTCCATTACTTGATCTTTTAAATAACCTGATATGAAAGTAATTGTCATATCTCTGGGGCGTTGACCTCTCTTGAAACCGACCTTAAAAATTGCTTCGATCTCTTTTTCTTTAATTGGGCCAGAGTCCAAAGCAAAGGTTTGTAACCATTTAACCACTTCAATTTTTAAATTGTCTTTATCCATGTCGGGGGAAAACTTAATCCTGATGTTTTTCTTTTTCGATTGATCCTGTAGCTTCACCAGTTGCTTAAATCTTTTGTCCATAGTATTTTCATGCCTTACTGCAATTTCCACCGTCCTTAACCTCTGACTCCAAAGTATTGGTTCTCATGTTTAATCCAGAAATTGATTTTTCAGAAGATTGCACTTCCTCTCTGACCACCTCTTTAACAAACTGTTTAATTTCCTTTTTATCTTCATTAGATTTTGTAGTTATAAAGTCTTTTAATTCCAACAGAGTCAGATCTCCACTTGATTTTTCCTTAGAGGGTGGTCTTGCATCCATATTTTCAGATTCTTCTTTGTTTATTGGGCTGTCGTCTGCGCTGACAAGACATCTATATACTTTATCTGATACAGTCTCTTTTTTTCCAGACTCTCCTCTTCATTTCCACCACCGCTGCAGTAACTCTTGTAAAAAAAAGTCTCTTACTGTTGTCTCTCTTCCAGTACCTGATATTGTTTGCTCAGCAACTTGCAGCTATCAATAGTCCATAAATATTTTTCCACCAGCTACTAAGAGACTGCAGTTTTATTTTAATTTACAACCACAAAGCTTTATCTTATCACAAAAAGCACCTGGCTTCCTGTCAGCTCTGTCGGCTCAGCCCAGTATGGCGGTTCCTCCCTCTGAAATTAGGATGGCAACAAAAATAAACAGCTGTAGTAGATAAACTGTAAACTTTTCCAAACCAATCTTGTATGAAGCCTTTTCCTCCAAAAATTAGAGGCAACGAGGTGAAAAAGAAAGTCCTCACAGCAACAAAAGGGAGATGGCAGGTCTATTGCTTTAAAAAGACTTGCAGCCAAAGGCCCTCTGCTTCTTAGCACTTTTCTCTCCAGTATTTTCCAACAGAAGATTTATCAGCAAATAGTTTTTTAACAGGACCTTCAACACCTCCCATGGTACCTTATCATCCAAAGGACTGCAGTAGCTATCTTTTGGCAAATTCCATGGTACTTTTAACCCAAATAGGACCTTTTTTCTTTGTCTGGAGAAGTAGACGGCAGAAATCACTCCAACCCAAACGTCTCCACTCCTGTCAATCAAACTGATTGACTGGACACCTGTTAGAATAGAACATTCCCAGAGAAAGCAAAGGTGGGGTCCACATGTGGAGCAGATGGCACCTGCACCTGCAAAATGGTCCTTGAAGACCACACTCTTTCTCATGAGAAACACAGGTGCTTTCCCATGAGATCACCATTAGATCACCACATTCAAGGGCACCTTTTTCTTATAAAAAGAGCCCAATTTGAGCACTAAGCATGCACACTTCGGGAGCCAGGGGAAACTCTGGCCCCTCCCACATAATAATCTTGATTGCAGCGGGAGCCCTTGTCGGTGGGCATCCCAAAATGACTCTTCGGGGCTAACGTTTAGCCATGAGGGGCTGAATTGCCCCTAACCATGTAAAGGGGGAAATCTGCTAGGGAGCTAGCAAGACTTTCAAGTTCATTTATTTGTTTTATTAGTTTGTGTTTTATGTAGTATAGATTTAGTTAAGATCTGTATTCTGTATCGTGTTTCCTTGAAATAAATCTTCAAAAGCCAGTTGTGTGTGCCTGCCTTTGTAAAGAAGAAGGAAACCCAGCAGAGCAGAAAGAACTCCAATAGTCCTCATCGCTTCCAGCCACATGGAAGCGATGAGGTGAGAGGGATAGCTCTGTCTCAGAAAGGGAGGGGAAGAGTGGCAACTCTAAGAAGCCTAGCTTCTTCTAAGTGATTAATATTACCTGCAATATGCAGAAGGCTACTCTGTCCCTGTCCCCAGTGAATCGGGCTAGGGGGAGGTGTGCTCATAGAGGCAAGCAGGTCGCAGGATCTAATGTCCGCCCTGCCGGGAGTCCCCAAGAAAAATTCTGGGAGCCCAACGAATCCTTTGTGAGGCATGTTCCGCCCCCTACATCCCTGATAGGGGTTGCCAACCTTTTAAAGTCAGGGGTTGGGTCACGGCCCCCCAGACAGTTGAGGGGGCCGGAGTGGTGGTTCCCCCTGCCATTTTTGACTGTTGTAAATGCATTTACGGCTGCCGTAAATGAGTCTGTGGCTTATTACAGCTGGAGTGTGGTCACAGGCTGAAAGAGTTGATGCCACAGGCTGGATCTGGCCCATGTGTCACAGGTTGAGAGCCCGTGGTTTATGGAGAAAGCCTCACATCCCCAACACCAGTAAGCAAGAAATGCTGTCAAATACTAGATTGTAATTGACAAGAATAACAGGGTTAGGCAACCTACAGCCCATGGTGCCAAATAATCTGATCCCCGCTCTGGCTGCAGCCACTTCAGCTGCCACATCCAGAATCGGCCATGGACTCGTTTATGGCTGCCGTAAATGTATTTATGACAGCGATAAAGTTTCATTTCATTTCATTTCACTTTATTTTTGTATACCGCTTAATTCAACCAGAGGCAACTCTAAGCGGTTTACATCGAGGAAAGTGCAAGAAACAGTAATAACAATATAAGGACCAAAAACATCAAAGATAATATAAACAGCATAATCAGCAAAAAACAATAATCAAAATACACATGGCATAAGACCTAAATAAGAAAAAAGCAAATGCAGTCCGCGCTTACATCAAAAAGAGTCCGGACAGACCGAGTCCTCTTAGAATAATGAGAAGCAGCAGCTGACAGGTGGCTCCCATCCCTGAAGCGATGGTGAGGCTCCAGAGAGAGCGCGAGACCCCTTGTGTGGTGGCGGCAGCAGCGACTTTTCTCCCCTTCCGGTCAGGTGTGGCTGCAAAGAGGGCAGCGGCGGCAGCTGGGGGCATCACTTAGGGGTGTGCCCATGGCCTCAGGATTAACTTTAAATTGGTTTGGCTTATCGATAAGCCTTGCCATCACTGGCACTTGGTGTCGGCACCAATGAGCAACAGTTTTTTAGGCCTGTAGTCCATTTCCTCCCTTGGCTAATTTGGTTACATCTTTGTTTCAACGCCCGCACTATTTCGCTCCCATGAAGTTAATTGGTTTTCAATTGGTTTTCAATAAAGTAGCCATGTTTAAATTCCAATACTATATACATCTCTTCCTTGGGGGTGCATGGGCAAAGACAATGCAAATAAGAACACAACTGCTTATCTCCTTTGATAAGTATATGGGAATTATTCATACTAGTACAAGAAAATACCAATGGCTTATCACAACATAGTAAGGTAAAGGTTTCCCTTGCTCGAAAGCCAGTCATATCCGACTACAGGGTGCAGTGCTCATCTCTGTTTCAAAGCCAAAGAGCCAGCAATGTCAAAAGTCTCTACTAATTACAACTAGTTGACTTTGAACAGCTAAGGAAATTGTGAATTAGAAGTGATACAAGGGAACAATAAATGACCAGTCTTAGTCACTGAACCAAGAACGAAAGATATTGGATTAAAAAAAAACCTTTAAAAAAAATTAGGCTAAGCCTACAACTGCAATTTAGATCATGGAAGGAGTTTTATTCTCTTTCTCTTAGAGTGGACACACACACACACACACACACAAAATCAGTCCCAGATACATCCCATAATATTTTATGAAACATGACAACTTCCATTGGCTTTTCCTAAGAAGACAGAGATACCAGTATAACAATCAAAAAAGACTTCTCCCGATTCACCACCTAGGATATCTTGGAAATCACTAACTTCTTATATGTATCTCAAGCACGAAAGACAAAGATGCTGCTTACACAACACTTTCTGAGTAAGCTTCTAAAACAGGACACGCCCAGAGGGCTTAACTACTTCCACAACAAATATTTTTAAAATTGCAGGTGTTCTTCATTAATTTTTAAGATGGACAATTACACAGACTTCAGGGAGGCTGGAATGAGGCAAGGCAATTATCACAAAACATAGATTTTTGTGCACTTTAACAAGAAAATTAGTGTTCAGCCTATAAATTTAGTATCACATATTGTTTTATTTTCAAGGCTTACTTTCCCTGTGTCATAATACATCAAAAGTGTTGCAAGGTTGGTTTTTTTTTAAAACCCTTTATCTAGAAGCAGTATTTAAGAATTTTATACTCAGAACTTAATGGTTTTTACTGAGACCATCCATTCTTCATATTACTTTACTTCCTTTAAAGTAGGAAGTACCTCTTACTGACCTCAAGACTGTCTAAGTAGGTGATGGCAAATCTTTTAGAGACCAAGTGCCCAAACTGCAACCCAAAACACAATTATTTATCACAAAGTGCCAACACAGCAACAGGGGAGGAAGGAAACGCTCCCATTGGGCAGCTGGGCAGAGGGGTGGGGTGAACTCTGTGCTGGGGGAGGGAGAAAGTGCTCCCATTGGGCTGCTGGGACAAAGACAAGGGCCAAATGGATTATATAAAAGAGAAAACAGGAAAACTCCATTTGAGGCACAGGAATGGTAATGTGTTGTTAATTGTTGTCAACTGGTCTAGGTCAGGAGCTGCACAGTCCCAAATGCTAAAAATGATCCACATTTACATTTCAAGGTTGAACTAAATGTAAAATGTTATTACTGAAAAGGTTAAATTGCTGGAGCTGAAGGTGTCTAGAAAGGCAAATTTACTCTTTTTTTTTTTGCAAAAATAATTTCTCAGCAGAGGTCCATGGTGGGCTGGGAGGGGCTTCAAAATGGTTTGGGGGACTACTACAGTCAGCATTACTTGTTCCTTCCTTTTAAAAAGTTCTATAATGAAAGCAATTTTTATTGGAAGGAACAGCATGCTGGGATCCTAATTACATATTGTCTTATTTTCTCTTGGGTTCTATTGTGCATATTTTATGTAGAACTGCTAGACAAAATTGTCTATTTGGGGAGTATGTGATATAAAAATTGGGATCCTGAGATAGAGATTAAAATACAAATAGAAAAAAAGAAGATCCACCTTCATAAAAATGTGACACTTGTTAGGTAGATGATATCTAACTCTTGCTACAAAGATCTGAGTAGTGAGATGTTACGTATTCCCAGTGTTGCTATATGGAGTTGAAGCTTGGATATTGTCTAAAGTATTTGAAAAGAGAATGCAGCGGCTTGGATGGTGATGGGGTGTGGGCGTTATGCCTGTACTTCACCACTGCTTTGGGAGCTGCACTGGCTGCCAGTACGCCTCTGGGTGCAATTCAAGGTGCTGGTGATTACCTTTAAAGCCCTACATGGTGGTGAGCCAGGATATTTAAGAGACCACATTCACCCCAAGGATATCTGCCCATCCCACTAGGGCGGACTGGAGGGGCTCTCTCATAGTGCAATCAGCTAGAGACACTTTCCTCTCTAGCACATGAAAGAGGGCCTTCTCTGTGTCTGCTCTGGCCCTGTGGAACCTCCTGTCAACTGAACTTTGTCTTCCCTTTTTTTCCCTTTCGCAAGGGCATGAAGACCTGGCTTGCGCAGCAGGTGTGTAGGGCAACCAGGGAGATAGCGACCTTGGGCTGCCTTGTTTGAGCGGTTGGCTTCTTGAAATACAGGATGTGGCACTGCTGGAATTTTTAAATGAGAGTTTTAAGAATTTTTAAAAATTTTAAACTTATATAAGATTAATTTTTAAATGTTTTTTTAAAAAATTTAAAATGATTTTTATTACGTTTTTGCAGACATACATAACAATACAAAAACATAAAAATATATATAAGAAAGAACAACTATATATATATATATATATATATATATATATATATATATATATATATATATATATATATATATATATATATATATATATATATATATATATATATATATATATATATATATATATATATATATATAAACCCTAAAAGAACATATAACCTCTTCTAGATAATTTTTATCATATTATAATATTGTTATACTTATACTTATTTAAATTTTTAATTATATAATAGGCAAACCTAACCATATTGACTTCTCCCTTTTTCAGATAATATACTCTAAAACTTATAACAATATATTTGAAAAAGTTGAAATATCCATTCTTAATGTCAAAATTAAAGCTTAAGATCAAAATTAAAGTTAATAACACCCTGTGATATATACAAAGCCCTAGGGGGACACGGCATATCTCATCCATATTTCATTGAATCCAAAAATTCCTTTGATCTGGTACTGGATGACTGCCTTCTCCTTTTCTTAGCGCATAGTCCACAAATGGTTTCCAAATCTTCCAGAATCTATTTTCTTTAATTAAACCTTTCTTTTCCTTTAATTCCCATGTCAATTTGCAGGCGCACCCCCCAATAAAGGACTCCGACACTGGTAAAAGTGGATAACGGCATTGGGCCACATTTATTGATTCATGCCCTAGTCCGAATTATAAATTTCTATTGGTAAAACGACCAATCATAATTCTTAAGGCAAGCAGGCCGAAGTAACACTGGTAAGGTACCACCCCAAAATTGCCAACGGCAATTGGTTACAATGTATCAATTTGTATCAATTTGTTTGTTGACAACAAACAAATTGTTGACCGTAGTCAATATCTAACTAATGACCCCACCCTCTGACGCATATCCGTGGAATCACGGGGTGATGCATGCTGCCTAGCTATCGCCATCACCCCGTCGCCTAGTTCGTCGTTGACCGGACAACGTTTAATCAACTTATGCCTGTCTATTGTTGTCCAGTCAATTGCGAACCTGCCGGATACCTGTGGGTCATAATGTTTACCTTACCAGTGATACCCGCCCATGTGACCAAAGTCAACAGCATCACAGAAACCCCTATATCAAACCATAGCAACAGTGTGGGATGGGCGAAAAAACCAGGACCCGAAAGCCAATAGTGGGTCCCAGCCAAAAATTCCCACCCGGCCCCGAAGCGACCAAAATATCACACTGTTAACTAGGGAGGGGGTGGAGGGGAAAAACTTCTCCGCTCCGTCGCTTCGCAAAATGGCAGCTCGGCTGCCTCATGGCCACCCCTTTTATAAGGGAGCTGGCCACGCCCCTAACTACCCGAATGCCTTCGTCCTATGGGGGGGGCCCCGCAAAGGGCGCGGCGGCCATTTTGGCACCACGCTTGCATTGCAGGCGCACCCCCCAATAAAGGACTCCGACACTGGTAAAAGTGGATAACGGCATTGGGCCACATTTATTGATTCATGCCCTAGTCCGAATTATAAATTTCTATTGGTAAAACGACCAATCATAATTCTTAAGGCAAGCAGGCCGAAGTAACACTGGTAAGGTACCACCCCAAAATTGCCAACGGCAATTGGTTACAATGTATCAATTTGTATCAATTTGTTTGTTGACAACAAACAAATTGTTGACCGTAGTCAATATCTAACTAATGACCCCACCCTCTGACGCGTATCCGTGGAATCACGGGGTGATGCATGCTGGCTAGCTATCGCCATCACCCCATCGCCTAGTTCGGCGTTGACCGGACAACGTTTAATCAACTTATGCCTGTCTATTGTTGTCCAGTCAATTGCGAACCTGCCGGATACCTGTGGGTCATAATGTTTACCTTACCAGTGATACCCGCCACACGGGGAGGCTTCCAAAAAGGCTCACCGCCCCCCCAAGACCGTCAGCTCGGTCGACAGGCCTGCTCGCCAGTCCACTAATCCAGAGGTCCATACCTCCCTGCAACAGATGGGCCCCATCCCCTGAGTAAAGCTCGTAAATTTGCAGACTGATGGCGGGGAGGCTAATGGCGCATCCCCCGCCCTTGTCAAAAGGAACCGGGCAATAGCCCCGTTCACGGAGCGTCGGCTCAGTCAGCCCTGAGGCCAAACGCCCCCCTGTAAGCATACCGCGGTATCGTGTCCGACCAACTGAGGGATGTGGCAAGCCACACATAATGTGAGTAGGGCAGGTCACTGCGAACCGCAAGTTTCCGCGATAGGCCAGTGACCCGCCCCAAACCATCGCCCCCAAGGTACGTAACCAGGACATCTGGCGAGCAAGCATCCCTGATGTAGAAAAGGGATGGCAACAGTTCCCGCCATAACATGCCGCGCTTACCATAGCACCTGGGACGTGCGGATGCACCCTGTCCCCGTCGGGTACCCACTCTGTCGCGCAGCGTAACGCGCTGCCCCATGCAGCGTAACGCGCTGCCCTGTGCATGCGGCTACGGCCCACCAGGCATACTGTCACCGGTGTAAAACGACACCCAGGGTCTGTCAAGTAAAAAAGGGAGGGGGGAGAAACAGTGCAGTGACTAAAACTGGTACTCGCAGTGGAGGAGGGCGAAGACAAAACTGAAAACATTGTGACCCCCACCCTCCCATACGGTGTATTTCAGCCCTGGAGTACCCAAAACAACTGCAGCAGAAGCCGCCCCTATCCGGAACGAATGGGTGCCGCAACGAGCCCTTGAGAGGCCAACACTGCCTAGTGCCTTCCCGGCACCCCCCAAATTGAAATTTAGTAATAGAAGATCCACCTTGGTGACAGAAAAAATGTGCCATGGTGCGTGCCACACAGTGCACGGAAATCCTGTAGGGCACCAACCGGACAGATGTCTGTCGAGGAACATCGTAGCAGTCTACTCCACTGCCTACGCCGTGCTGATTCACTTTAGAGGAGCGTATCCCCAACTGAGCCCAATATTGTCCCCACAGACATCTTCGAGTTCCAGTGCCCTACGACTTGCATCCGCCTTATACAGCATCTCAAGCTCGCTGATGCGGAGCGCTCCAAAAAGGCCACCTTTGTAGCCGCATGAAGTGGGCTGCCTCATGTATCAAAACAGAGGCCAGGCCAGCCCCGGGCCAATTGGGTAAAAACCCCTGGAAAAATCTTGCATCCGCCTTATTCAGCATCTCAAGCTCGCTGATGCGGAGCGCTCCAAAAAGGCGACCATTGTAGCCGCATGAAGTGGGCTGCCTCATTTATCAAAACAGAGGCCAGGCCAGCCCCGGGCCAATTGGTAAAATCCTTGGGAAAATCTTGCATCCGCCTTATTCAGCATCTCAAGCTCGCCGATGCGGAGCGCCCCCAAAAAGGCCACCGTAGTAGCCGCATGAAATGGGCTGCCTCATCTATCAAAACAGAGGCCAGGCCAGCCCCGGGCCAATCGGGCAAAAAACCCCTGGGAAAATCGGGTGGCGGTCGCCCAGGAAACACCCGCGCACGCGCACCCACCCCTCCAAAACATGTCTCACACGGAAGTCATGGTGCCATCCACACGACCTCCCACTTTGGCCATAAAAGCCAACCCTGACAGCTGAGATGCTATGGTGCGTGGTGCAAGGCCCTGGGCATACAGGTAAACCATGAACTGCAGAACATGGGCCACTGGGATTGGCCAGGTTCCTGGCAGTCGAAATTGGGTACAGAATGCTCTGAAAGAACTAAATGCGTGGTGATACGCCTTACTCATGCATGGCGCTAGTGACAGGCCAATCGCCCGGGTCACCTCTCCTTGCCAACGTTCCATCTCTCGTCCGGGGGTGGCGAGGGAAATTCCTCCACATCCGGGGCCGAGGCACGGAACCGGGAGATCTGCAGACGGGACAAAGCAGCAGCAATATCATTATCAACCCTTGGGACATGCCTGGCCCTGAAGAGAATGTTGAGGCACAGGCTGCACGACACAAACTAGCGCACTAGGTCAATAACCCCGGGCGATTTGGAATTCTGTGCATTGACGATGCGGACAACAGCCACCTTGTCACGCCAAAAATGCACAACCGAGTTGGCCCACCCCTTGCCCCATAGCATCAAAGCACCCAGGATAGGGAAACGTTCCAGATACGTGAGACCACGCAGGAGACCCGTGCCTGCCCAGGATGGTGGCCACCCACCATAGGCCCACTTCCAAGTGAAGTACATCCCATAACCCAGGGATCCCGAGGCATCAGACTGAATCTGAAATTGAGGGGAAGCCAGGAGGTCATGCCTCCAAAATGAGACCCCATTGAACTCCCTCAGGAACTGCAACCAGACAAGCATGTCTGCCCTGATACCCCGGGTAAGCCTAACCCTATGGTGGGGCCTGGATAATCCTGCCATGGCGTCGCACAAGCGCCGAGCAAATGCCCTGCCCGGAGCGACGACCCTGCCAGAGAAATTGGGGTGACCATGTAGCACCAGCAGTTCCCTCAGTGATGCCATGCGCTCGGCCCGCGAGTCCGAGATAAGGGCCACTAGCCTTGACACCTTATCTCACTGCAACCTAGAAGCCTGCGCTACCGTGTCACTCTCCACCCCAGGAATACTAGCTGTGGAGATGGGCCCTCAGTCTTTTCGGGCGCTAAAGGGACACCGAGTTCCTCCATTAGCGTCTGAAATGCGTTGAGGAGACGTGTGCACGTGTCCCAGCCCCGTTCAGCCCCGAATAAAAACCATCCAGGGAATGGGCTACAGACCGGGACCCTGACCTGCGGACAAAAGCCCACTCTAGGAAAGTGGTGAAACGCTCGAATACCGAGCCCGAATGTAACAGCCAAAAGGCATGGCATCATTGAAATAATATGCTCCCCGGGACGGGGTGCAGGGACAGGGCCAACGACCCTGCCCGCATAGACCCTCTTGTCAAAGCTGGCAGCAGCCACCTCCTCCCTCCCCCTAAGGGATCAAAGATTGGGGGCATCCTGAGGGGACCTATTACCCAGAAAGGGATCCGGAAGCCCTGCCTAGAACCCTGAAGGAGATAACCCGCGCCCTCTCCCTTCGGGTACAATGTGAGCCAACGCTCCAACATGGGACACTCCTGTCTGTATTTGCAACTCTCCCCATTGTAGGAACCATTGGACAAGAAAGTCCAGGACAGCAGGCGGGCTGGAACCCTCTGAGCAGGGTGCGTGGGAGTCACGTACAAAAGCCACCGCCTCTGGCATGGCTCATCCCACCTAATCTCGGGGTGCGGGGAAATCCGCCTACGGCATTCCTCGTCATAAGCCAACCACGATGGGCCCGGAAAGTCAACCATCGCCCGGCATACGTTGTCCAAATAGTGGACCATCGGAATTGCCAAATCCGGCCGGGCCCAGGGGTACACCGCCATGCCTATGAGGTAGGCCGGCAACCAGTTGGCCCACGTACTTGTTGGCTTGCGACGACGTGCCTGCTACTATCCTACCCCTTCTGCCCCGCGCTCTCCTCCTTGGTGGGCTCTCTGTTTATGAGTGAGAATAAATCCACGTACTCCCCCCGCCAAATTTACTCTCCGGTGGCCTGTGGCAAGTGGTCACCCAGCAGTAAGGAATACCCGGCTGTCGGCAAGGCCGATACAGGCACCGCAGAGACTGCGGGCATATGAAAAGGGGCTTGGACCAACCCAGCCACCCAACACGTTCCCCTCAGGGTAGGAAACACCCCCCACCACGGGGCCCTGGGTGGTAGTTGTCGTCGCCGGGTGGGGCGTCAGCGGCTGTACCGCCGCACCACCCACGCGAGGCCAAGGCCCTTGGAAAGCCCCCCCCCAACATGGCCACGTGTGTAGGTGCACTAGTTTTAACCGCATACTCACACGCTGCACCCCCGCGGGCCGCCCCCACCGGGGGTTCCGGCCCGCTGGGGGCGTCGGAGCTCACGACCGCCGTAGAGCTCGTCACTGGGGGCTGACCCGCACCGGCCGTAGGTTGGGGAACTGCGAGGCAGTGGCCGAGGCCGTGCCATGCGCCTCAAGCAGCTTGACCCATCCCGTCGCCTGCCGCTGCCCAGCAGACGACGCGTCGAAATGAACCCCAAAGGGAGCACCAGAGTGGCTAGCCCGGGCCAGGGATGCCTCGAGGGCCGCAACACGGGCCAATAAGGCTTCAACGCTGACAAGGGAGAAAAAAGGGGGGCCAGCCGGCCCGCCTACTGCAGGCATGGGTACAGGTCCCTGTACCCCGGGGCCCGAATAGGGCCATAACCCCACACCCGGGCCCGTTATGGTCGATGTAGCAACCTGCCAGGGGAAGGGGACCGGACCACCCCCCAAGGTTGGAAGGCCCCGGGGCGAGCTGCGCCCCTATAGAGGAAGGGCCAGCGGAATGGGCAACATCAGGAACGGTGTCCACCATTCGCGGGCCGAGGGCCGCAGCCCCTACTGGACCCAAGCGTGGGCCAGCAGTCTCCGGCCAGGGAAAAATACCCCCATTCCACCGGTCCCGGTGGGTGCAGGCAAAGGCGGCCGCTTGGAGGCGCGGCCGCGGCCCTCCGGGAACCTCACGAGCGGCACTCGCAGCCGCCTTCCCCTTCAAGGGCATCTCAGCCAATCGATGGGAAGCCGAAACGAGACAGTTCAGCAAACAAAAGGCTTCCCGGGAAAGGTAGAAGCGACGGAGGTAAGAGGGAAAAACTTCTCCGCTCCGTCGCTTCGCAAAATGGCAGCTCAGCTGCCTCATGGCCACCCCTTTTATAAGGGAGCTGGCCACGCCCCTAACTACCCGGATGCCTTCGTCCTATGGGGGGGCCCGCAAAGGGCACGGCGGCCATTTTGGCACCGCGCTTGCATTATCATTCAAAGCCAATTGCCACATTTCCCAATACCATTCCTCCAGTCTAATACTCTCATCATTTTTCCACTTCCTTGCAATACACAATCTCCCTATCGTCATCATATTCATTAACAAGTCCTTTTTATCTTTGTCTGATTTAATGTCCTCAAAGTTTATCATCATGATGGTACCTGGTCCCAGCTTAACCTCCACTCCCATTATTCCCTCCATTTCTTTTCCAATGTCATCCCAAAACTTCTTTATCACCTCGCAATACCACCACATGTGTAAATAAGTCCCTACCATTTTCTTACACCTCCAACATAAATTATTTTAGTTTTATCAATTTGATTTAATCTCACTGGGGTCAGGTACCACCTCCACAACACTTTATAATTATGTTCCTTAATTCTAACAGACATTGTTTTCATAATCCTTCTTTTCCATATGGATTTGTATCAGCGATTTTCATATTTAAATCCTGTTCCCAGTTTATCCTCAATGTATCTTGTGGATCACTTTCAGAATTTAACATTTTGTAAATCTTGCTCACCATGCCCTTTACTCCAATTTCTCCTTTTCTAACTTTCCATACCAAATCTTCAAATGCCATCCTGTTCCTTTCCAAACTAGAATCTGCTAAATATTTACCATTCCATTTATTCACCCTTACAATTTGCAACCAGTTCAGTCTCAGTTCTGCAAATAAATCCTCCCTCATTATTACATCAGAACAAACTCTTATCCAATTCCTCAACAGAAAAAGATCCTTTTTATTTAGCACATCTCTCACTCTTTTATCAATTTTATTTGGGAAACTTACCATCTCATCTATTTCAATAATTGGAGATATATCAGGTGCTAATGTTGTTTTTCCTTTTTCCCAGACTTCCCACATTGACTTTAACATTTTATTTCTAATAGTGATTTTCCCTACATCCTTAGTAAGAAAAGCTGCCTTACCTATTTGAAACAGTTCCTTCATCTCTATATCCTCCCAAACCACATTTTCCTTCATCAAAAGCTTAACAATGTTTTTAATCTGAAAAGCTTCCCAATCCTCCCTGAGTTTGAGGGGAATACCACAGACTTTTTGGGATTCTGGATTTTCCCCACCGTTACAATAATTGTTTAGCAAACTCTGAAACTTCTCTGTTTTTGCTGTTTTACTTGTAAGCCGCTTGGAGTCGCCTGGTGAGGAGACTGCATTAGAAATACAAATAAATAAATAAATAAAAGCTTTTGAAATGGGGGTCTACAGACGGATCGATCACGTGACTAATGTAGAAGTATTGTGTTGGGTGGATAAAGAAAAAGAACTCTTTAAGACCATTAAGCAAAGAAAGCATCAATAACTTGGCCATATCATGAGGAACAACATATAGTATAGAATACTCCAACTCGTTCTACAAGGAAAGATCCCTGGGAAGAGAGTCCCTGGATGTAGACAGACTCCATGACTGATGAACCTGAGAGACTGGTGTGGAAGACTAACACATTGATGATAGACAATAACCAGAATGGATATCGCAACTGAAGAAGAAGAATTGCTAAATTTATCATTAAGGCAGTGGCTATAAGAACCCAATATATTGAACAAACTGGAGTATCCTGCAAGGGAGATTTACTTACCTGATTATGGATTATGTGAATCATCATATATGCTGTCATGATTTCCACATGCGACCTTGCCTTGATTTTAAAAGGACATTTGATCCATGTAGTGTGGATACATTTTGTGATTTTCTTTTTTTTATTATTTAAAATAATTTTATTTAAATCTACACATTACATAATAACAAAAACAAACACATCAACTTAATAGAGGACATTCACCATGTGCTATTTACATTGCCATATGGGACAGAGTTACTTAATTCTTATATGATTCCTTTCCAAAAGGAATGCTGATCCGGCGTTGGCTTCTGACCTTGATCCTTATGCAGTATATAGTCTATAAAACATCTCCAAGTGTCCTGAAATTCATTTTCTTTTATTAGTCCTTTTCTTAAATTTAGTTCCCAGGTGAGCTTATCGTTTAAAGCAATAGTCCATAACTCATTGTACCATTCGTCAATTCTTGGGGTGACATCATTCTTCCATTGCCGCGCTATACAGTGTCTGGCACCTGATAACATGACTGCCATTAATTCCCTTTTACTATATTCCACCTTATCAACATCCGTTAGTAATACTATAACTGCGTCCAATTTAACCTTTTCATTCAAACTTTTCCCAATTTCATACTCTACACTCATCCAGAATGGCTTCAACTTCTTACACCCCCACCACATATGCTCATACGTTCCTATATCCTCCTTACACCTCCAACATATATTTAATTTTGTCTTGTCAATTAAATGTAATCGCACAGGGGTCATATACCATTTCCATAATAACTTGTGGTTATGCTCCTTAATCCTTACTGATAACGTTTTCATGATTCTTCTTTTCCACTTTCTATTCCAACATTCATCTGTGATTTTAACATTTAAATCTTGTTCCCATATTCCTCTTAATGCTTTTTGGGATTCGTTAGAATCATCCAATAATTTATATAATTTACTAACTAATCCTTTAATTTCTATTTGACCATTTCTTAATTTATATACTAGCTCCTCAAATTTTGTCATGTTCCTGTCTAAGCCTATTTCTTCCCTGTATTTTTTATTCCAACTATTCAGTGCGGCAACTTGAAGCCAATTTAGTTTCAACTGTTTACACATTTCTGACATTTTCTCCTCATCCTCACAAACATCTAACCATTCCTTTAATAAAGTTACTTTATATCTTTTCATTATTTCTTCAGTCCTATGGTCTAAGAGTAGTGGGAATGATTTTAAATCCCTTAACTCCAAAATTGGTAATAACCCTGGGGATAATTTGTTTTTCAATAGTGTCCATGTTCTAAAGAGTGTCTTTAGCATTTTATTCGCGGTATTAATTTTAACTGTTTCTTTGCCTAGAAATATTAGTGATTCGTCTCCCAATTTTTCACGTAATTCAATCTCCCCCCATATCAATTTTTTCCTTATTAAAATTTTACAAATATTTTTCAGTTGAAATGCCCAATAATAATTTGTGATGTTTGGGATTCCTAAACCACCCTTTTTTTGTGAAAGATACCACAACGTTTTCGATATTCTAGCTTTTCCCCCATTATTACAATAATTATTTATTAAATTTTGAAATACATTTGGTTCCTTCCTTTTAATATTAATTTGGAGAGTATCAAATAAAAATTTATTTTAGGTAACAATTTCATTTTACACAACGATACCCGACCAAAACAGGATAAATTTAGTTTTTTGTATCTTATAATCTTTTCCTTTAACTCCTTTTCCAATTTGTCGTAATTCAATCTCTTTAAATCATCGTACATGTTTGAAATGTTTATTCCTAAATACTTAATACTAGACCTAATCTGTAATTTAAATCTGGATTTTATAACTTCTTGTGCTTCAACATTCCCATTAAAAAAATTGCCTCTGATTTGTCCCAGTTAACTTTAAGCCCCGTCACCCTGTAAAATTTTTCTAAGTGTGCATATACTTTTTCCAATGACTTTTCGGGATTTTTTAACGTTAATAATATGTCATCTGCATACTGGCTAATTTTTATCCCATTTAGACCTATCACGTCTGTGTCTTCTCTTACCACATTAGCAATTAATTCCATGACCATTATAAACAGTGAAGATGATAGTGGATCCCCTTGTCTTGTGCCAGCTTCCAACTTAATTTCCTCTGTTAATTCATCATTTATTTTTACTCTTGCTGATCCCCTTTGATATAACTGCCCAATTACTCCACAAAATTTTGAACCGAATCCATATTTTACTATAATTTGTTTTATGGTAATCCACTGGATGGAATCGAAAGCTTTGAATATATCTAATGAAATAAAACCTGTGTGATCTCTTTGCTGCTGTGCAATGATTGACATGTCAAGTATCCTCCTTGTCAGGTCCGACATGTACCGACCTCGCAAAAACCCTGCTTGATCTTTTTGAATATAGTTACCTAAAAATTTATTTAACCTATTGGCCAGAACCGCAGTAAAAATCTTTACATCCTGATTCATCAGCGAGATCGGTCTATATGATTCGATGTTTTCCACGTTTTTTCCTACTTTTGGTATTAAAATAATAACTGAGTTATACCATGATGCCGGTACTATACCTCCATCCATTACATAATTAAATACCCTTTCAATCCTTGGTATCAAAACTTCCTTGAAATCCTTATAAAATTCCACAGACAAACCGTCTTCACCAGGGGTTTTACCCACCCTTAACTTATCTATAACGTCGGTAATTTCTTTAGAGGTTATTCTTTCGTCCATGTAATTCCTATGTTCTTGATCCAATTTTATCCTTGACCATTTATTTAGATAATTTTTTAACTCAACATCGTTTATCTCCTTTTTAGAATAAAGCTCCCTATAAAAATTACTAGCAATGTGTATCTTATCTTTCATTTTGTTACATCTTTCCCCATTACTGTTTATCAAAATCTGAATATTTCTACTATTTTTCTTTTCCTCTGCAACTTTAGCCAGTAGTTTAGAATTTTTATTACCATACTCAAAATAGTTTCTTTTAAGATAAATCAAATTCTTTTTAACTTCTTCAATATCCTTTTCAATAATTTTCATTTTCAAACCCTGTAATTTATTAAACACGTTTCTATCACCTGATCTTACATGTTCTTCTTGCAACTTCCTTACTTCGTCCTCTATTAATTTTAAATTTTTATTTTCCTGTCTATTATTCCTACATGAAAGTTTTATACTTTCCCCCCTGAAAATTGCCTTCATGGTGTCCCATAAAACTCCATCATTAACATCATTAGTATAATTTATCTCCCAGCATTCATTCCAATTTTTAATTATTATTTCCTTACTCTTTTGATCCCTAAACAATTTTGTATCATATCTCCATGCCCCAATACATTTTTTCTTACCATCAATTCTAATTTCTAAACACATTTCAGCATGGTCCGATTCTTTAAATAATTCAATTTTAATATCTTCAACTTTACTTATCAAGTTTTCTGAAGTCAAAAAGTAATCAATCCTTGAATAGGAGTTGTGAGCTTGTGAAAAAAAAAGTAAAACCCCTTTCTGAACCCCTGATATCTCTCCATACATCCCGTAATCCCATTATTTTTAACCACCTATCTATAACAGAGTTATGCCCGTGTCTCAACACATTTGTGGTGTCTAGACCCGATCTAATTAGATTAAAGTCTCCGGCAATGATTAATTTAGTTACATTTTCATTTCTTATCTTTTGAGATACACCATCTAAGAATTCCTCTTGCTTCTCATTTGGTATATAGATATTAGCAATTAATATTTCCTCCTCATTAACTATTCCTCTAATTATGACATATCTCCCTTCAGGGTCAATAACAGACTTTAATTTTGTAAAACCCAATTTTTTAGAAATTAATATTGCGACCCCTCTCGACTTTGAATTACCAAATGCTTTCTCATAATGCTCTATTCCCCTTAGATACAAGTTGTTTACAGTATCGTTTTTCTGATGGGTCTCTTGTAAACAAATCACATCAGGATTATTTCTCCTAATAGCCGCTTCCACACGTTTTCTCTTAATTATGCTGCCAATGCCTTTAACATTCCATGATACAATTTTAATTTTCTTCATACTTATTTATGTTACATCCTATTAACCCAATCCCTGTCTCCCATTGGCAAGTGCTCGACATACTACATAACCCATCCCACAAATAATACAATAACTGAACACAAAACATATAACAAAACTTCTCCACCCTCTCCACCTTTCCTAGAAAGAACACCCTTGAAAATCAAGGAGGGGAGGGGGGAGCGTGCAGTTATGTGAGCCTAGCGCCTAATCATCCTGCATGACATCAACATACCTCTTAAATCAACTTTACATGCCACAGCCATATACTTTATCCTCCCTTCTTAATGTGTGCTTTACATGTCTCAAATATAATGTGCCTAGACAATTTATTCCTATTAACAATTCTTATCGTGAGTCATATACATTCCTGATAATATCAACTGATCTTTAAGGTCTTCCCATTCCTTGGTTTTACTTTCAATTATTTTCGCATCCACTAAAACATCTAAAACATATAATCCTTCTTTTATCATATATGACTTTCCAGAATTTACAACTTTTAATTTTTTGGATGAGAGCCAAAAATATGAAATCCCTTTTTCTCTTAGTTTTTTTGTAATTGGTTTTAACTGCATTCGCCAAGTCCGTTATTCAACAGAAATATCATTGTAAACCTCTATGTTATTTCCCTCTAACTTCAATGCCTCCGAACCGGAATTCCTGATATGCTGCATTAAGGTCAACTTCAAACCTTCACTCACAAATCTCACCAACACATTTCTGTTTCCATTGTTATGCTTCTTTGCACCTAACCTATGTACAGTTATTATATCCTCAGCCACAAAGCTCCTCCCCATCTTTAAATCATTTAACCATCCCAATAATCTGATCTTTAACTGATCCGGTCTGCCCTCAGAAATATTTTGAATTATCACATTACATTTTCTATGTTGATTTTCCAAAAATTCTATTCTTGCCTGATGGTCATCTACCTTCACTTCCTCTTCCTTCACTTTTTCTCGCACCACTTGTACTTCTTTGGTCAATATTTCAACCTCATTTGTGCTCATGTGATTTTCTTAGGTTTAGAAATGCCAGCTTTCTTTCAGCTGCACATTGGAATTTCAGGCTGACAGCCGGACATGACAAATGATAGATAAGATAAGAACTTTCCCCTGAAGGGAGGAGGGAGAAATGAGTGTCCAATCTTGGACTTATTCCAACCACCTGAAATCCCTTGACGAGACATATTGACACCAGGGAGAAACGTCTCCACTCCTGTCAATCAAACTAATTACCCACAACACCTTTGGCTCCCTCCCCCGCCAGCCGGGCTGGGGGAGGTGGGAGCGCAGCTGTGCCTCGTTCTCTGCGGCGGGGCCGTCAAAAGCTGCTGCCGACGGAGTCCCCAGGAGCCGCCACAACACCTTTGGCTCTCTCCCCCGCCAGCCGAGCTGGGGGAGGTGGGAGCGCAGCTGTGCCTCGTTCTCTGCGGCGGGGCCGTCAAAAGCCACCGCCGCCAGAGCTACTGGGAGCCGCCGCAACACCTTTGGCCTGGGCCCCTGCCTTAGCTGTGGCTCGAAAGGCGGCTAGACTTTGTCGCCACCCAGGAGCTCCATAGCCAGAGTGAAGAAGCTTTTGGCACTGGGACTACCCTTTCAGCAACGCCGGAGGGGAAGAATGCGGTGACAGCTACTGCACTGGCTGGGCAGTGGAGAGTCACTTCCGCCCTCCTTCTCTGGGCTTTGTTTCCCCATCCCCAGTTTAGAACTTTAGAAGCTGCCGAGATTGGACTTGCCTGGGGTTGGGGTGAGTGGAGTGGGGTACTGCCGACGTGATATTACGTGGTTTTTTTATTGCACTTTGTATTATGTTTCTGTAACTATTGTATTTTTGCCTTTTGCCATTGTTTCTTTTAATATTGTATTTTTACTGTACTTGAGATGTCTGTGTTTTTGCTGCTGCCTGCTGTGTAGGCAGCATGCCTCATTTGTAAACCGCTTCGAGTTGCCTTCGGGGTGAGGTTAAGCGGTATATAAATAAAACTTTATTATTATTATTATTATTATTATTATTATTATTATTATTATTATTATTATTATTATTATTATTATTATTATTATTATTATTATTACCACCCCCGGACACCTGCAGATTGACTCATTTCAGGAATGCACAGGTGGGGGCTTAATGTCACATTGCACGTACCAGTTGTCTCCTTTCTCATGAGAACACAGGTGCAGTCCCATGAAATCACCATGAGATCATCACATTCCTAAGTTCTCTTTTTATTATAAAAAGAGCCCAGTTTGAGCAGTAAAACACGCACACTTCGGAGACAGGGGGAACTCTGTCACCTCCACATAATAATTATGAATGCTGTGGGAGCCCTTGTCGGCGGGCGTCCCGAGATGTCTCTTCGGGGATAAGAAGCCATGAGGGACTACACAGTCCCAAACCTATAAGATTGAACCTGCTAGGAAAAACTAGTAAGATTTTGTTTTCTTTTATGTTTTATTCACTGTGTTTTTATGTAAGTGTAGAATAAGAAATATTTGTATCCAGTATTTGTGCTTCCAACAATAAAACTACAAAAGCCTGTAGTTTGTGTGACTGCCTTTGTAAAGGAGCAGAGAAGAAAACCACGAAGCCGGAAGAAGTCTCTGACAACCCTCATCGCGTTTCCAGCAGAAGGAGGTGAGAGGGGAATTCTCTATAAGGGAGGGGCTGAGTAGCAGAGATAAAGCAGCACTCAGAAGTCTAGCTTCTGTCAAGGAAATAATATATTACCTGCCATATGCAGAAGGCTAATCCTGTTCCCCAGTGAATCGGGCTAGGGGGTAGAATGATCATAGAGGCAGTAGGATGCTGGATCTGTTGGTCCGCCCTGCCGGGTGTTCCCAAGAAGTCCTGGGTGCCCAACAAAGCCTTTGTGAGGCATTTTCCTCCCCCTACGTCTCTGAAATATGCATTGTATGAATTTTATTACTGTATTATCTCCTGTTTATATTCCATTTGCAATTAGTCTATGTATGTCTTGCATTGTATTGAATTTTATTGTATTCTGTTTATTATAATTATTTTGCTATTTTCTTGAAAAGGTCGCAAGACTAATCAATTAATAAACTACTACAATGAAAACAGGAGCAAAGGAGAAAAGACTTATTTGTAGCTTAACACTACCAAATAAGAGAAAATAATGACAACCACAATAGAAACAAGAACAGGAGAATCTTTAAAGTAGCCAGGTACTGTGCCCAATTTGTGTTTCAATGGGATTAGAGTAGACAAATGCAGCAAAAGCAGCAGAAAAATTAAAATAAATAAATAATTTAATCCTTTCTTTTCTGTATTTGATTGCTGTATTCAATAAAGAGACAGGTAATTGGGAGACGGTGACACAGTGTTTGCCCAGAAGACTAGAAAAGGTGTTTTATCACTATTATGGCTCATTATATAAAATTGTCATCCTTTGTAAGATATAGATGAGAAGTTCCAAATAAACATCATTTCCTCCTACAGTAATGCCAAGGGAAATAACCAAGATTAAAGACAGCATAGCAGGCAGTTCATTTCTCTTTTCTCGTTTTACTGGTCCAAACCTATTTTCAAATGGAACATTTTGTTTGGTAAAACCCTGCCTTGCATATGTATGTATGTATGTATGTATGTATGTATGTATGTATGTATGTATGTATGTATGTATGTATGTATGTATTTATTTATTTATTTATTTATTTATTTATTTATTTATTTATTTATTTATTTTATATACCACCTTCCTCGCCCTGGGGCGACTCAAGGCGATTTACATTTCATAAGATATACATAGGGGCCTAACGGCAAAGTAAAGTAGCAGAACATCGGTAGAATTCTGGCATTTAAAGCCATTTACCAAGGCAATGTTCCATCAGCCTAGTCAAAGCAATAACAATCAGCCTGATGATGGAAAACATTTGAACAGCCCATGAAACAGTATTTTTATAGACAACAAAGAGACTGTGTGTATACACAAACTAACACACAAGCCAGATTAAGCAATTACATTTAGAGTAAGATAAATAGTAGCTATGTAGAAACAGCCATTGCACTTATATCAATGTTAGCGAACCTTTTAGAGACTGAGTGCCCAAGGAGGAGGACAGGCCATGGGGGAGACAACACGTGTGCCCAAGCACCCATGTGACATTTCTGGTGATGTCACGTAGGTGCATGAACAGGTCCCATGTCCCATGTGGGTCCGCAACCCCCTCCCCCCCACAGGTGCAATACTGCCTCCTCCTCAGAGGGGTATGTGTGTGTCTCATTGTCTCACCTGTTCTGTCCTCCTCCTCTCATTCAGCTTCCCCTGTCTCCTCCCCATTGGTGGAGGGAGAGGGGTTGATGCAGCACCGGAAGCGTGGTGGGGGCTTGCAATCTTTCTTTTTCCCCTTCTGTTATGTATGCATATCAATGTACTGTAAAGCTATCAAGATATAAATGTTCCATCACAATTACAATGTATCTCAGCTGAAAGGAACGCGAGCAAGCAACCCCTTGGGGCAGCTGCGAGCGTTCAGCCTCACATGGTTCACATTGCTCAATCACGGACAGCCGCAGGAAATGCCTCCGCATTCAGCAGAATGAAGATACTCGCATTCAGCAGAATGAAGATACTCGCATTCAGCAGGAAGAAGATACAACTGCGAGAGTAAGGCGTGCCTGGGCAAGGCCACGCCGACAGTAGCCAATGAGCTACCGTGCTGCAAGATTCAAATGTATAGACCTCAGTATATAATGAGATGTACCACCACCATTACCCCCATGCTTCACCGGAACACCATGCAATAAACCTGTGTTAAACCAACCCTTCGGTTGTTCTGTTGTCTTTGGTCCCATACACTAAATTGGCGACGAAGGTGGGATATGGCTGCCCACGGGACCAAGACATGCGCCGGCTACGAGATCAGGAAACCGGGAGACTTGGAGCTGTTTGAGATAGACTTCAACGCAGCGCTGGTGGAGCTCGAAGTCTCAGATGAGGCCAAGAAGAGGGCCATTTTCGTCCGCATGCTCGGACACGAGACCAAGAGGACCTTGGTGGACCTGATCGCGCCGAGGAAGGTGGGCGACCTCAAAGCCACAGAGCTCCTGGCGGCGCTGCGCGCCCATCTCCGGCCAGCGATAGCGATGTTCCCCGCTCGGAGCACGTTCTGGAGGCGAGTCCAGGTGCCCGGGGAATCGGTCGCCGAGTTCGCCACGGCCCTGCGGCTGGCCGCCGGCCCATGCAAGTGGGAGACCCCAGAAGTCACCCTCCGGGACTGCCTGCTCTGCGGTCTGAGGGATACCGAGACTCAGCGCGCGCTGATGAAAAAGGAGCCGCCTCCCACGTGGCAACAAGTCCTCGACACGGCACAGGCCGCGGAGGCCACGACTGCCGGGGTGCAAGAGCTTCAGGACTGGCGCCCGAAGCCCGCCAAGGCAGAGAGCTCGGTGCGCGCGGCCCGGCGAGTTTCGAACTCGTCTGCGGAGAGCAGCGACGACGAGGACGTCCGGAGGGTCCAGAGAGAGGGCCGGCGCTGCGACGGCTGCGGCGCTGCCCACGCCCGCGCCAAATGCCCATTCCGCAAGGCCGAGTGCCACAACTGCGGCCGGCGCGGGCACATCGCCAAGGTCTGCCGGAAACGGCGCGAGGCCACAAGGAGTTCTCCAGACCGCTCGGCGAGGCAGGACCGCACCACGAGGCCAAAGGACGGCACCCGGACCACGAGGACGCGGGATGGCGTAGGGCGCATCTCCGACGACAGCGAGGACGACGCTCCGGTTTGCAGCGTTTCCACGGAGCACCCCCGTTACTTCGTTGAGGTAGTAATACAAGGGGCCCCTGTTAGAATGGAGGTGGACTCGGGTTCGTCATACTCTATTATTTCCCAGGGAGAGTTCATGAAAATCGCCCCCCGCGTGCGGCCCAAGCTCAAAGCGTTGAGGGCCACACTGAAGGACGTGCAAGGGAACCGCATCCCAGTGTTGGGGGTTGGGAAGTTCCAGGTCCAGTTTAAAAAGCACACCGCAACGCTTCCCCTAGTCGTCCTCAAGGGAGGAAAATGCAGCCTCCTCGGGACTCAATGGTTCCAGCCCCTGGGGTTGTTCATTGGGGGGGTGCACGCCGTGGGAGCACACGCCACCGGGACTGATCCAATACAGAGCGTGTGCGACGCGCACCCCGAGGTTTTCAAAAAGGGGCTCGGAAAATTCAAGGGCCCCCCAGTGACTTTCGACCTGGACCCTGGAGTACGTCCAATCAGACTTAAACCGCGCAGAGTGCCTTTCGCACTAAAGGACAAAATAGAGGCGGAGTTGGACAAATTGGTGGGCCAGGGGATTCTTGTTCCTGTTGATTCTGCGGAGTGGGAAACTCCAATTGTAACAGCGCTCAAGGCCAACGGGGAGGTCCGCATATGCGCTGATTACAAGTGCACCATCAATAAGGCGATCCGCCCTAATGCTTATCCGGTGCCGGTAGTCAGCCACTTGTTGGCCAGGTTACACGGGGGGAGGTGTTTCGCTAAACTCGACCTGGCCCAAGCCTACCAGCAACTCCCGGTGACCCCCGCCGCAGCTGCTGCACAGACCATAGTCACCCACAAAGGGGCGTTCCAGGTATCGCGCCTCCAATTCGGCGTGAATTCGGCGCCTGGGATTTTCCAGTCACTCGTGGAACGCCTCCTGAAGGGGTTAGAGGGGGTGTTACCCTACTTTGATGACGTATTGATTACAGGGGGGAGCCGGGCTGAATTAGCAAGCAGGTTGGGAAGGGTCCTGACAATATTCGAGAAAGCGGGGTTGCGGTTGCGGAAGGACAAATGCGTTTTCTTCGCAACTGAGGTTGAGTTCCTAGGGTTCCGTGTTACTCCCGAGGGAATCAGGCCATCCCAATCCAAGGTGGCCGCCATCAAGAAGGCCCCTCGCCCCACCTCCAAGCCCGAGTTGCAGTCGTTCCTTGGACTGCTCAACTTTTACCACTCCTTCCTTCCGCGGAAGGCAGCAGTAGCGGAACCGCTACACAAATTGTTAAAAAAGGACGAGGCATGGAAGTGGGGCGACGACCAGGAGAGGGCTTTCAATGACCTGAAGCGACTCCTGGCATCAGATGCGGTACTGACCCATTTCAATCCCAAACGCCCAGTGGTCCTGATATGCGATGCATCCCCGGTGGGGGTGGGGGCGGTGTTATGCCACGTACTGGAGAACGGGAGGGAGGCCCCGATAGCGTTCTACTCTAGGTCCTTGTCCCAAGCGGAGAGGAACTATGCCCAGACAGACAGGGAAGCACTAGCGATAATTGCGGGGACTAAGAAATTTCATGATTTTGTGTACGGCCGCCCCTTCACCATAGTGACTGACCATAAGCCCTTGCTAGGCATTTTCACCGCAGATAAGCCCACACCCCAAATCCTGTCCCCGAGAATGCTCAGGTGGGCCATTTTTCTCAACGCGTATCAGCACGCGTTGGTATACCGGCCCGGGAAGGAGATCAGCCATGCGGATGCCCTGTCAAGGTCCCCCATTCCCCGGGATTGCTGCCACGTGGGCGAGGTAGAGAGGGACCACCAGGTCTTAATGATAGAGGTCCTAGACTCCCCTCCAGTAGTACCGGCCGACATCGCTAAAGCGACCGGCAAGGACAAAACGCCTGCCACAGTTTGCTCCTGGGTACAGAAAGGGTGGCCCGTGTCTTCCCCAGCAGCGGAATTCGACACATTTTTCAAAAAGAAACTAGAGTTGTCCCTAGAGAGGGGTTGCCTTTTGTGGGGACAGCGGGTAGTGATCCCCACGTCTCTCCGGCCGAGGGTGCTTAAACTGCTGCACGTCAGCCACCCGGGGATCGTCCGCTCTAAGGCGCTGGCCCGCAGTTACTTTTGGTGGCCCCAGCTAGACGCCGACATCGAACACATGGTCGGCACTTGCGAAGCGTGCCAAAGCTCCAGGCCAGAAGAGGCCCGCTCGCCACATAGGGAGTGGGACGCAGCAAGGGGGCCCTGGTCCCGGGTACACGTAGACTTTGCTGGCCCGTTCAGGGGAACGCTTTTCCTCCTTGTGGTGGACGCGTTCTCCAAGTGGTTGGAGGTCATCCCAGTCTCGAGCACCTCCTCGGCCACAACAATTAAACAGTTACGGAGGGTCTTTTCCACGTTCGGTTTACCCGACACCCTCGTCAGCGATAACGCTAGCTGTTTCACGTCCGCCGAGTTCGGGGCGTTCATGGAGCGCAACGCCATTCGGCACATCACCTCCGCCCCCTTTCACCCGGCCACCAACGGCCAAGTAGAGCGCCTCGTGCGCACCACGAAAGACGCGCTGCTGTGCATGGGCCCCGGAGACCTCGACCTGAAATTGTGCCAATTCCTGCTAAGGTACAGGGTCACCCCATTGGCGTCAGGGTACTCCCCCGCAGAGCTGTTGATGCGCAGGAAGCTGGCCACGGGAATCTCCAAGCTAGACCCCACGAGAGTAGAGGACAAAGGGTGGAACATAGGGGTGGAACCCTCAAAGAGTTTCAGCGTAGGCGCCCCGGTGCACTGCAGGAACTACGCCAACGCGGGGCCAGCCTGGGTGCCGGGCACCGTAATAGCACAAACCGGCCCCGTCTCATACCGCGTGGAGACCAGTACAGGTTTCCTGTGGAGGCGACACGTGGACCAACTCAGGCGCAGGGTTCCCGGAGAGCAGGACGGAGACGAAAATAGCGTCGAATCAGCGTTAGGGTACTCCCCCACCCGCTTAGCCCAAGGGGGAGGAAAAGGGGAACATGGGTCCCCACCAAGGGGGGAGGAAAGGGAATCGATCCACAGAGATCTTTTGCGGGAGTCCGTGGCGGAAAGGAAGAGCCCCGACCACACACATACCCCTTGGAAGTTTCCCCGAGACACAGACGCCCATAGAAGTTTAGACGTTGATTTACAGTACCAGGGGGAGTTAGCGGAGTGGTCCCCCACCCGTCCTAGCGAAAAGAGGGGTTTCAGTTCAGCCCCTGGTACTTCCAGTCCCAGTAGCCCCTGTGAGTTAGAATGCAATATAGCACCAATTTCCCGGAGACCGACACCCCCAAGACAGGAGGCAGCAGCGAGTCCGCCCACCACAGTCTCAAGGTCCCCCGAGCGGGGATCAGAAGGTAGCAGAACCTCAAGGGCGACCTCATCGGTTCCGCGGTTCACAATAGGAGGGTCCCCGGGGTCCGAGAGCAACAGGCAGGGGTTCACCTCCCAACTATTCATTCCATTCCCATCCCCGGGCGCAAGGCAGGCACGGACGCCCCACAGAGCCACTAACGAATCCCCGTTTCCCGTAGCAGGACAAGCTCCCATGGAGTCAGGGATCACAGGCTCTCCGGTACTAGGTCAGGCGCAAGCACGCCCCAAGCGCACGTGCGGCAAGCCACAATGGTTGCGGGACTTCGTCCCATCCTAGGGGGGAGGGGTGTTATGTATGCATATCAATGTACTGTAAAGCTATCAAGATATAAATGTTCCATCACAATTACAATGTATCTCAGCTGAAAGGAACGCGAGCTGCCCTTGGGGCAGCTGCGAGCGTTCAGCCTCACATGGTTCACATTGCTCAATCACGGACAGCCGCGGGAAATGCCTCCGCATTCAGCAGAATGAAGATACTCGCATTCAGCAGAATGAAGATACTCGCATTCAGCAGGAAGAAGATACAACTGCGAGAGTAAGGCGTGCCTGGGCGAGGCCACGCCGACAGTAGCCAATGAGCTACCGTGCTGCAAGATTCAAATGTATAGACCTCAGTATATAATGAGATGTACCACCACCATTACCCCCATGCTTCACCGGAACACCATGCAATAAACCTGTGTTAAACCAACCCTTCGGTTGTTCTGTTGTCTTTGGTCCCATACACTAAACCTTCTACCCCACAAGCCTGCCTTTTTCCCATTGTTTGTATGAGAGAAAGAGAGAGAGAGAGATCTGCATGAGCGTGAGGGGATGGAGGAGAGTGAGAAAGAGACACAGAAAGTGGGGAGGGCTTCCCCATCATTCTCTGTCTCCTTTTCCCTTGATGGTCTGGGTAACCTAAGCTACTCTGAATGCAAACTGTGCAGCAAAAACACTGAGGCAGGGCAAGGGAGGAGAGAGAAAAGGAGAGGAAAGGGAGAAAGTCATTCTTGTCTCAATGAGACACCATTACAAAAGAGAGGGAGAATGGAAACCAAGGGTGTTGGAAAGGAGGGGAGGGAAGTGAGGGGAGGAGAATGAAAGCAAACAGAAATTACTGGGAGACACAAGGTGTGGCCCTTGCCTCCTGGGGTCAAAACAACAACAGAGGAATGGGAATGGGGTGAGAGAAAAGCAACCCTGGCCTCTTCTCTGGATTTGTGGCAGGGAACCCAGAAGGGGCTCTGCCCTCTTTATCTGCATGCAAAACTCAAAGAACCCATAGGTAGCTCAACCAACCACACCGTCTACCCCACCCACCCCGAACAGGGCTCAAGCCAAACAAAATGTAGCCAGTGCACCTCAATAGGTGGAAACAGATGAATTGCTTCACAATTGTGTATTGGGGGAGAGGATTTTTACCTCACCCCATTTTTCCTTCCACCATCGTCCCCTCACCCCTATGGCTGCTGGCTGGCTTGATTGCCCCACTCCCTTTTCTTTCCCCGTTCCCCAGCAGCAGTGGTGGCAGCAGCGGTGATGTTGTTGTTCTTCTCCGGCGCCGGCGGCAGCAGCAGCAGTTGCAAGGGGGGCTGTTGTTGTTGCTTCTGCTGTTGAGCAGTGGGAGGAGATGGTAGTGGCTGAACCGGGCACAACCTGAACACTCGCCTGGATCTCCTGTGGGTGGCTCACACCAAGTTCATTTGCTGGTTCGGTTTGGGGGAGGAGAGGGGGTTGCTCCTCCAGCAATGGTTACCTCAGGGAGGGGAGGAGGAACACTCCCCCTTTTGAGCTCCATGGCTAAGCTCCACTTCTTCTTCCTCCTCCTCCTCTTTCTCCTCAGTAGCTGCTCAGGTCACTCCTCCACCGGCAACAGTTAATGAGGGAGATACTCATACCACTGTTGAAACACCCCATCTCTCTCTCCCCCTCCTTGTACTCGGGAGCGAGAGAGGGGGGATGTGCTTTTCCCTCCCACACCTTCCCCCCCACACACACACCAAATTCAATCTTTCAATCGGAAGAATCATCTTGCAAAAATGCATTTAAGCCTGTGCACTTTGAAACCAACTGGACTTAATGAATAGTTTGATTTTGCTTCCCTGCTGTGAGCCTTCAGCTGTTTTCCACTACAGTCAAAAACGCATAGGAACACAGTGTATAGATATTTAAGCTCCGCTCAGGAGAGACTTCAGACACTTGAGAAAATAACATGTTTTCCAAAAAAATAGTAATAATTGATGTGCCTCTTCCAACTAAAAAAAAAATGTCCTTAGCAGTGGTTGTATTGTGGGGAGGTGTTAAATTTTTCTAAGCTAGATACAGCGACCCATATTGCCAAAAGTTGATATCATTTAAATATTATCTTTAGACTTTGGAAAAGTGTTATGTATGTTAACTGTGTTTTCTGACAGGAGCGGAATGTATCTTTTCTCATGTATCTATTCTTATGCAAATAAGTGGATCGAAAATGTGCACGCTCTGTTAGCCAATGGGCTTGTTGTATTATTGTTACTGTTACTGTTTATAGTGTATATAAGTCCGAGTTTTGCCCCATCCAAACTGTGCTCAAACCCCACTAACAAAGAGCTGAATTTCACTACTTCCTTCGTCTGCTTCTTCATTCCTTGAACACTAAAAAAGAAAGAAAAATATAGACTACATTTCCTTTTATACTTTTAAGATTATATTCCAATATACACGTATTATGTATATCAATGCTTGCTTCTTGTTAGATGAATCATAACATTTCTAGCTACAATCCTGACAGCCATAACACATAGCCCCTTCTACATAAAATGTCTGACCCCTTCTCAATGCACTGTACAAACTTAGATTACTGTTTCACAGCAGCTGAAGCACATTTTCCCCTAGAACCAAAATCTTTTCTCTCTGAAGATCAACATTCTCCATGTGTATTCACCAACTTTGAACTGGCAGTAGCCTATGACTTTTGCTAACTGATCTCACCACTAACACTGCAATTTCAATCCATTGAACAATTTGGGCCATAATGATCTGTATTTAATTAGTGCACACAATAGCTTTTTTATTGATTTTGCAGAAATATGTCTAGTTATAGAACTATGCTAATTAAATAATTTATCACTGGACATATGTGCTGAGTTACAGAAATCTTGCAACAGATGCAACGCTACTGTTAAACACATTTTCTCAAGCATAGCCAACTTACTAATATCCTCCCAGAACTATCAATGTAGGAAGTTCACCAATGTTCATGTCTAATGGACATATTTTAAAGAAAGTTGTTGTAAAACAACTTTGTCCAATACAAAGACTGCTTTACTTCTAACAAACAAAAGAAAAAAAGACCCCAGCAACACCTTCAAACTGAGCATGTTTTGTTTGCCATAAATTTTCATGGATCACAGGCCTCGACAGAAAACTGACATAAAGAGAGTATGTGAGTATGCATATAAGTTGAGAAATACTGAGACACAATGTAGATTTCCTTTATTATTTCTTAAATAGATATTGGCATTGTAACATAGATGTCCTCTTCTATTCCTCAGACATATTGGTACACAGAAGATTCCTCCCCGAAGACCATGATTGCCAGCCAGGTGTACCCTTGCCAACATTTAGGGAAACCTAAATGAATGAATATTCAAGCTAATCAAGATGGCAGCACGTTCAGACGCTGCGGCTGAGAGCTCCTTGCTTTTGAGACAGGGTCAGTTAAGTAGGGTTATTTATAGCCATCAGGAATTGTTTTTTTTTTTGTATAGTTGTATTTTGTTTAGGTTTTGTTGGGTTGTTAAGTGTTTTCCCCCCCAATCTCGTTGTTCTGTGCAGGACAATGACAATAAAGATTTATCCATCTATCTAAAATGAATATTCCAACACCAGAGCAGTATACAGTGCATATACCCTTGACATAATGACTCACTCAAAATGGCATTTTAATGCCAGCCCTACTGGTAATCTTTATTAATATTGAAAGTAACTCAGTAGGGATCGCATCTCCCCAAGGCATTCTACCCATCCTATGAGGGCAGATCAGAGAGGCTCTGTGGTGGTCCCCTCAAGAGAAGCTCATTTGACGGGGGCCAGGAGAAGAGCCTTCTCAGTGTTTGCCCCAGACCTGTGGAACCTCTTACCATCGGAACTGCGTCTCCAGATGGAGTTGCTTCCCTCTCGGAAGGCACTCAAGACCTGGCTGTGCCAGCGGGTCTGGGATCCATCTTGTGGTACGGCCTAGGTCCGCTGGCTAGTCTAGTTGCCCAAGGTTACAGGTCATTGCTGGGAGTTGTCAGATGTTTTATGTAGCTGTTTTAATGCACTTTTGTATGGTTTTAGCTTGTTAGTTTTTACTGTTTTATTTTTTCTCTTAAGGGGTTGTGGAGGGTCTGGGCTGGATTTTTAGATATTTTTAATGACTGTATGTATTTTTATGTATATGTTGTTAGCCACTCTGGGTGGCGCTTGCGCCAGAAGAGCGGGATACAAATGAATAAATAAAATAAAAAAGAGGAAACACTACTACCTGACATTTACGTGTAAGATAATTGTGATATACTGCTTGTTCAGGAAACCCACAGAGGAACAAACTATTAACGACCAAAGGTAAATAGGATGGAATTTGTTTTAGAAAGATCAAATTAACAATACGTGTCACTCAGAAAAAGGAAGGGAGGGTGAAACAAAGGCTAGGCTGAGGGACAATTTTTTTGAAGGACTTACAACTTGGAAAGAATGCTTAAGGCCAAACCACAAGAAAGTATAATTTTAAAGGTCTATGCATTGCTTAGCAGATAAAAGACAATAGGTAAAAGTTGAAATGTCAGATCACCAAGTCTGCCACTTTGTTATTGGAACTCTATATCTCATTTGTCATATCTATTTCCTGTTTTTCCCCATGTTATAAAACCATGTTCATTGAACCTGTGAAATAATCCATCCCTCATGCTTGGAGGGTGGAGTCATAGCTGTACATCTTCAATTTTTCAACAAACCCCTCAGTTTATGACAGCTGATGTGATTTGTCTCTTCCTTGCTGGTGCATGGACCTGGGGTACTCCATATCCCACCAGATTGGAGTAACAGATGGGAGTGCAATTTTTACTAAATTGATGCCACTATATTGTTTGCAGATATGAGCAATGAAGACAATATTTAGAATTTGACAATAGAAGTTATCTTGTACCATCACAATTGTTTATAAGGCACCAAACAAGGATTATATTTTTTCAGAAACTTGGAACCTCCTGTCAGCAGAATTATGGCTGCAGATAGAATTGCTGCCCTTCAGGAAAGGACTCAAAGCCTGGCTGGCAGGGCAGGTGTGGGGCACTGACGGGGAGGTGGCCCCCGCCCGTTGGCTCATTTAAATAATTTGTCCCTCTTTTCAGATGGGGTGGGTGGGTTTCTAATGGGTTTTTTTAAAATGTGTTTCTAATCAATATTTTTATGTTTTTTATACTGTTGTGAGCCGCCAGGAGTCACTCCAGTGAGGGGGTGGCGTTACAAATTCAAAAAATATAAATAAATAAATAAATAAATTTCCCTTCTCAGACAAGAAATAGCCCTGAGTGACTTTAATTGCCATAGTACTTTTTAGGGATATAGAGACACAGACATAAATGGAGGAAAGCTTGAAGACTGTTCCAAATGTATAGGCTTGGTACATGATCCAAACATGTTCTCATCCTTTACTAGTGGAGGAGATGATATAACCCAATTAATAGTTTTGGCAGTGATTATATTGCTTACCATGCCAAAAACAATTTTGTGCAACCATTCCCAAGAATAGAACGTTGAGCTGCAACATAGGTACTATTGAAGCAACTGTCCAGCCAGAGATAACTGCATTTAAAAGACGATTCAATTTTAAGAGAGCCCAATGGGACAATTTTCCTGGAGATCTGGATAAAGAAGTGACAAAAGTTGACCCACGTCCAGAAAATGTTGGCGATTTTGTTGAACTGGTGAAGATCATATCCTGTAGGTACATTCCAAAGGAATGTAGAACATCTAATATACCTGGATCTCAAGAGTGAAGAGCTTTTCCAAGCCATATCAACATAAAGTACAGAGATATAGTGTTTCTTAGGAAATTTGGACATGAAATGAAATAGTCACTAAGCTTTTAAATTATTAAACCTCAAGGGTGATCTCTCTCTCTCTCTCTCTCTCTCTCCCTTTCTCTCTCACTCACTCACTCACTCACACACACACACACACACACACACGCACACACACACACACACACACACGGCCAGTGCAATTGAGTAAAATCTCTCCTGACCAAATTGCACATCAACTGTTATTAAATGGGGAAAATGCAAGATGACGCAAAGAAACAAAATCCCAAAGGTATAAAGAGGAGAATGTCCATCTTGCTACACCATCCACATATGAAGTACTGAGTACTGCTATCCAATAGATGAAGAACAATAAGGTTGCAGCCTTGAATGCCATAATGTGAGAACAAATTAAACCTTTTGGTCCCATAACCATTAATTGGGTCCTAAAACTGATGAATACTTGTATGGATAGGATGTTTATCCCAAAGATCTGGCATAGAGCAAAGGTTATGGCCCTTCCTAAGAAAAGAAAAGAACCAACTGACCCCAAGAACATTTTACCTGTGTCGTTCCTTTGCCAACTTCCAATGTCCTGGAGGGAATGATTATGAAAATAATATATGATTTTGTTGATGTAATGATCATTAAAGAACATTCAGGCTTCAGATCAGGAAAGTTAAACTCTGGTCAAATACTTAATTGAACCTAAAATATAGAGGATAGATATGAAAGGTGGTAGATTACAGAAGCACGGATTATTGATCTCACAGCTGCATGTGATACACTAAACCGTAAGAAATTGATAAGGAAGGTGTTCTTCTTCTTCTTCAGTCACACAGTTGAGTCCGACCCTTTGTGACTCCATGGGCCACAGCACACCAGGCTCCTCTGTCATCTGCCATCCTCTGTAGTCCACCCAGATTTACGCCCACTGTGTCAACATTGCCATCTAGCCACCTCATCCTCTGCCACCCCTTCCTTATTTTGTCTTCAATCTTTCCCAGCATCAGAGTGAAAGCCAGTCATGAGTGAGGTGAATAGACAAGTAAGTTTAATTATTGCAGTACAGAGGTCAAGATGATATAATCATACATTACTTTAGTACAGTAGAGAATAGGGGCAGAAAAACTAAATCTACCAGTTAGCAAGTTACAGATATGTGTTTCTGACCAATTAGTAAATTGCCCTTTATGAGTTACTTAGTAATCTTTTGGAATATCTCTGAGCGATCATTCATGAAGCAATGGCAAGATTGGGACAATGAGATACAGAGAACATTTAAATATAAGAACACGTTACCTGTGATTCTTAGATTTTCCTAACAAAACAAACACTTTCACACTGATCCAGAGAACCCCCTTTTACAGTTCAGAATAAGTGGAGGCCAGGCTGAAGGGCTACCTCACAAACAAACAAAAAATAAATTTAATAGTCTTTGCCATTGTCCATTCTGAGACTTCTTTGACTGTGTGGAAACCTAAAGATGCATAGGAATTATGAGCCCTGAGTTCTGGCTAACACAATTGAGGATAGTCTGTAGGTCACCTAGTCCAACCATGTGTTCTGTGCAAAAAAGTAAGAACAGCAGCATTCAAAACCAATAACTTTCCCATCTTAAGGCATCCAGAGATGGGAAACCCATTAGGTGATTATTTCTGATGGCTCACAAGGGAACAGTAGCATGGTACAGAGCGATCTCACACGAAATGTGAGACTTCCTATGGTCTGATGGAGAACCACTAATGCACCTGCTTCTGAATAAAAATTTGTCATCGACGTTGCACATTTAAATTTGTTAAAAATGGTGTGCTTTGTCTTTCAACAGATCTAAAGAGGTCAACAATGAGCAGTTTTGGCAACAAAGAGTACAACTGCTGCCACAGGCAAGGGTAAAGAATACTAAAAAAATAACATTCTTGAAGGTGTAAGTCTTCACATCCTGAGAGAATTCATCACAGAGAATTCCTCTAGCACTAAAGGATGTTTCCCAGCTTCATGAGAGAGAGAAAAGAGCCCTTGTGTGTTCTTTAGTGTGTGTGTGTTTTCTTTCATGTTCTACCCGGCAAGAAACAAATCAATGCTCCTTCCAGGGGAAAAACAATTTTGCATGTGAATTTTAATAACCTGCTCAGGTTTCTTTCACAGAAAAGGGACAAGACATCTGAGAAACCCCACAAGATTTCTCATTAGATTTCTTGTGCATGCATGTGTGCATGCCTCTCTCATAAAGAAATGTGTCTGCAGAGAAATAAAAGGGATTATTTGTTTGTTCCTCCCTGAAAGCAAGAGGCTAAGATACATACTTTTCTATCCCGCCAGAAAAAAAAAACAATTAAGCTCAACATGGTCAGCAATTGTACTAAGAAGATTTCATGGCTTGTTTTGAATATCTGCAGTAGCAGCTGGTACAGTCTTTAATTGTGTACTGGACGCAGTGGTGGTTTTTTGGTTGGCTGAGTTACTTATTTATTACCCAAGTTACTAAATTGTCACTAACATTAACACAGTAGCATAGGTCTGGAGTATCCACTGATGCTATAACTCCACAGCAGGCAATGCTACATGCTTGAGGAGTCAAATTCTTTCTGACTTGGCTCAGAAATGAGCAAAAATTGGGAGTACTGGATTGTTCCTCAAAGCCCCTAAAGTAAAGGACACTTTTTCTGAATCAGAAGTACACTTTTTTGCTCTCTTTTATTTTATTTTATTTTATTTTATTTTAAAGAAAAATATATAACCATGAAGTCCTCAAGCCTGTCCACATTGCAATGAAGGAAATAAGGGTATAAAGGGCAGAAGGGCAGCATATCACTGTGACCAAGATCTCTAAGCCTTTAAGTACCAATGCCAGACCCATTCCCATCACACTATGAATTTTTTTCTTGTGCAAATGTAATATTCTCATATTTAAATAACTGTGTGTTTTCTACCAGCTTTGGTAAACCTATGTACGCAAAGCAATGATAAACAACCTACTTAGGCAGAAATATCACATCAAGTCTGTATAAGAGATGTTTTTGCCAGTATGAATATGCAACAAATGCCTTCCTGAAGTCATGAATTGTGTTTAAAGAGAGATTCCAGATTGATGTTAAACAATCTGTAGTACTAAAGCAGAGTGAAACATAAGAAGTGTACTTTATAAAATATATGTTGCTACGCTTCACTTAGCAACACAATATAAACATGCAACAGAATGGGCAACATAATATTAGAGAGAAGATTTCTCACTCTAGTTGTGGAAATGCAAAGAAGGGTTTCTAAAGGAATTATTACAAAATCTAGCATGAAATATAAACAGTTGTAGAGACCAGACCTAATTCTTGTAAACTACAAGCAATATAACTTTCGAAACTCAATAGCATCCTTCAGGGAATTCTTACCCCCACTTTAACCTTGCAATCTAAAAAGTAATGAGAATAATATGAGTATGTTTTGGTTATAAATGAGTCCCAATCCAATATAAATACAGAAAAAATCAAGTGTATGAGTTGGGGTAAAGCTCCTCTAAGGAAGAAGAGAGCAATATTGCAGCAGCTTCATAAATGTTGGCCATGGACTGAGGAGGACTTTGCATGCCAAAAGGGCTCAGGACCAGAAAGTGGCTCGCGGAACTGGATCAGTGATATGGGATGGGAGTCATGCTGCGATGTGGAAGGCAATGAAAGACCATCATGATATTCTCAGGACAGTCTTCATGGCTGATCGTCATGATGATCAACTATATTCAGATAAAGGAGGAGGACCAAATTATATATATATATATACCTGAAGATGAGATATGAGTTTGGACCTGGAAGGACATTGGTTTCAAGATTCTATTTTTCAAAACTGACAAATTCCTTATAGATCAGGGGAATGCCACAAGTGACCACCACCACCCTAACTCAAGGATCCAAAACCAGCATGCCCTATTACGAAAAGAAAAATGAAAAGAGCAAATGCTCTCACTTTCCTTCTGACTCTTCCCTCTAAAACGTCACACACCAGGACTGTCTTAAGCAGCATTCTGTATGACAAATAAAATATGCATAGTAGAAACCAAAGACTGCTAGCAGGACTGGATCACTTTTGAGAAGGCAAGAAGTTATATGAAGGCTGCCACCCTAACAGATTTGATTAAAGATTCGTTCAGTACAGTATCCCATAATGACTAGCCAAATGCCACCAGAAATCCCACATGGTGACAACCCTCCTTCTCTTCTCTGGTGTTTCTTCTGGACCTTGAAACTTGTTGCATCTGGTTGCATCAACTACTATCTTATTCTAGGAAGGTTAAAACTGCCCCGATATAGAAAGAAAATCTGGCAACAATCAAAAGAAGATTAGTTAAGAGAGTTTCAACAGTGTGAAAGTTCTTTGTCAAGTTTCTTGAGATTTTTAGCATACTGAATAATTTAATATTTTTAACATTAATAATTTAAAGGAACACAAAGTGGCAAAACAGCAGGGCTTGTCATGTGAGTGGGGGAAATATGAAGAGGTACCAGTTCAAGTTATATCTAAGATTACTGTCTTTGTAACAAAGAGCTGAAATGCTTTGATCTATTTATAATGAGTATTCTAAGGGTTTACTAATTATCTGAAACCTGAAGAAAGAAAGAAAAAGAAAAAAGAAGCATAAGGTCCATTTTCCCTTCCTTCATCTGAGTTAATGAGAGAAACAAAAAGAACTGCTGCAAAGGAGAAGGCAGGAAATTGAGAAGTTGTGACCTCTCCCCCATTTTTTCTTATAAATTTTAAAAGTGGCATGTACACTGCGAAGACTAAATCCAACTTTAGGTGCCCTTCTAGAGAAGGCCTATTATATCATTTTAACTTATATAAGTGTTGGATCATCATGTTGCCATTGATTTAATAAGTCTGCTGTAGCCGAGAGTAACAATTAGCTTTAATCAGACCAATTTGCATTAATTTAGTGATGCAATAGTTAATATGAAACCATCCTATGCAAGGTATCTTAAATTGTTAAGCAACAAATTTCAGCTAAACAACAGAAAGCTGCTAAGTACATCACATGGGACACTCCAAGCCAAGATTGTGGTTTCTCCCCAATTCTTTAGCGATTGGAGCAGAATGAAACCAGCAATGTGAAATAAGTGTAAATCATTTTTAAAAACTGTTAAAATAACAGCAGTTAGTGAACTCTTCTAAACATGTTGGGTTGGAGATGAATTTAACGAAAACAAAACAGATGAGAAATGGCCAATTTGCTTGGGGTATCATCACTATAAATGGAACTGAGATTGAAGAAGTAGCTGATTATGTCTACCTTGGTCAGCTAGCTCCCCTGGTGGCTTAATGGGTAAGGCACTGAGCTTGGAGACCGGAAGGACGGGGTACGATACCCAAGATGGGGAACATGAAAGGAGCCTAATTCGGGCATCCCCTGCAAAAATCCTTTCAACCCAGAGTAATCTCTGACATGAAAACACAACACACGATAACATACCATGTGGTGAGTGGATAAGACGCAAAGCAGCTTGGGTTGCCTTTAATACAGGTATAACACGAACAGTGCTAAGAGTCTGCCGATGAATATCAGGGCAAACATATTCAATACAACAGTGTTACCAGCAATGATGTATGCATCCAAAATGTGGGCAATAACAAAATCAGAAGAAGAAAAACTGGTGGTAACCCAAAAAGCAATGAAAAGACGGATGTGTGGAGTAAGAATCAGGGATAAGGTCAGCAACAAGGAATTATGCCAAAGAACCAGACTGTGTGATGTGATTGATGAACTATATGTTGCAAAAAGAAGATGGGCAGGCCATATTACCTGCCTAAAGGATAACAGATGGACCTATCAGCTAACAGACTGGATACCAAGGAACCACAAAATACCACTAGGCATACCATGAAAACAATGCGTGAAGCCGAAAGTAAAGCTGTTTGGCCAGAGATGAAAACAGAAAACAAAAGATAGACAATTTTGGAGTTCAGTTGATTTGTGCTTAAATAGATAAGCAATGACAAATTTATATTGGATAGGATTTTTAAAATGACTTCTGCTGACATTTCCTATCATCATTTATGTTACAATATACCAAAAGATGGGCTACTGAATGCTATGAGAAGGGGGGATCTTTAAACAATAATGAGTAGTTGAAATGTAGCAATACAGCATTTAAATCTTAATCACGTCATTTCATCACGTAATGTAATCAAAACTGCACCCCAGCTAATTGTTAGATCTAAGTAAGCAGGCAACTCATTCATTTGCAATGTAATCTTCAAACAAGAAAAGAAAGAAAACTCATCTGAATGTTTAATTGGTTTACAACCATTTATTTAGCAACCATAGTATGCATTTTCCAGCTTTTGGCAAGGTGTATTTTGCATTAATCTTCTACATGGGTTTCTGTAAAAGAACAAATAGAGTGGAAGAGAACACATACTGCACTAAGATTATAATGTGATGGATCAGGTTACTAACTCACGTCATGATATTAACTCATTCCTGCATAGAGAAAGCTAATTAATCCTAAAGAGCAACAAATATGTGATCACATTATAGCGTTAGTGGGCAAGTCTGACCTTCCAGAACACTGATCCCATCATCCTTCACACAGGCTGGTTTGGCTAAGGTCCATGGTGCTGTGGAACCAGAGTGGAAACCCCAAGAATTTCTGATTATCAGGGACAATGATGTCAGCAATCAATGTCTTCAAAGCTTCTCAGTTCGGTCTAAGCTTACTTGAATCCACTGCACAGATTAGGAAAAAACCTGATTTTCCAGGAACTGTACACTGCTGTCAGCTATCCTTGTTGTGACATGAAGTAATTTAGAGTGGGCTAGTCTTTAATGAACAATTATGAACTATATGAAAGATTTGATCCCCATTAGTTAACATGGACTAACTTAGTGGCCTGCATTTCAGAACTTGTGTAAAAGAGCTGACTTTGGAGACTATAATGGTAAAGCTCATGCACTTCCAATTTTATAACACACTACTGACTGTGTTATATACTGCAGTGGCTGAAGTGGTTAAGATGCAGAACTCGCTGACTGGAAGGTCAGATTTTGATTCATGGGTACTGCATGACAGAGTGAGCTCCCATCTCTGTCCTAGCTCCTGCTAACCTAGCAGTTCAAAATTGCAAGAAATTGCAAGTAGATAAATAGGGACCACTTGGGTGGGAAGGTAAACAGTGTTCTGTGCATTCCAGTGTTGAGGCATGCCTGCCACATGTCCACAGAAATGTCTTTAGGCGCAGACAGCGCTGGCTCTTTGGCTATAAACAGAGATGAGCACTGAACCCTAGACTCGGATGCAACTGGCTTTTGAGCAAGGGCAACCTTTGCCTTTACCTTACTGGCTATAACTGCTGGGAATTATAGGGCCACAGCTGATCACTTCTTCTTGTCAGCACACTAAAGCCACACAGAACGTGCAGCCTTTACTAGCTTCTTACCATATGGGCAGGTGGGCAGGCAGGCCAGCAACATGCAACAGTGCCAAGCACACTGTAGCACACTGCTACTGTAGCCTACAAATGGGGCAATTCCTCTTCAAATGAACATTAAAGCTGGTGATTTATGTAGTGTTCATATCTTCTGTAGAATAGCAATATTACTTTAAAGGAAATTAGGGATTGCTGTGTCTCCCATCAAGAAAATGAAAGCTACTGGAAATTTTGTACTGCCATTATACGGGTGCAGCCTGAGCTAGACTTGTATCATGTTATTAAACAAAAATTCTAAATCTAATATAAAGCATAATTGGACAATTACTGCTCAGGCAAATTATGTTCAGGTAATGGAAGATTAAGGGAATTTACATCCCAATAACAATAATTTTCTGGGTGTTACTCTATTCCAAGAGCAATTTCAAAAAGAGGGGCCATTGAACCCAAGTTCATCTGGAAGCTATCAGTTGAAGAAGTGAGAGAATACCTGGGAAATGCTATTGATACAGCAAAAAATAACAAGGGCAACGCTGACACATCTTCTTCCGAAAGTAAACAAGATTATTTATTTATGTACTTCTACTGTACCTCCACTAGTATTTATGAAAAATCAAAGGAGGAACTTCTATGGTATTCTTTAAAATGGCACAAATTACTATCAGCCAATTACGTAGTTCTCAAATCATCAACAGATGGGAAGAATTCTGTTGAGGGTCTGTCCCTTTCCATGGGATAATGAAAAACCCGGGAAGGGAGGAAGAATTCCAAACCTTCCGCTGTCCAACAACCGGTCCGGTCCTCTGGAAATGCCTATACTTTGTCTTTTCTTTGCCTGTTCTTTGTCTTTTTTTTAAAAATGGGATCCACTTTATTTTCCATTAGAAAATCCCATTCCCACCTATTTATGGTCTTGTGCCTGTCTCTGTGATTTTCCTAATTTGTTGAATGTGTTGCAGTCTTTCAAAATGTAAGGCTCTAAAGGGGACATTAAATTAAAGATAAGGGATTGCTACTGTGATCCTTAGGGAGTTACTTTCACTTCCATTGAGCCTGGGAAAGTTTATCAAGTGGACATTCCATCTTTGAGGGGAAAATTACATTTTTACGCCATACCATTTTCCCAGGGAGCCAGAGACTCTCTGTCTGCTTTGTGTGGTTTGTTTTGGGAGGTGGCACCTTATAAACAGAACTTTGCCACATTATTTGTTACCACCATCCCATTTAGAGAGCAGGCCAGCCACCTGCCCAATAGACTGTAGCTTAACTGGGTATTGAGAGTTGCACTGGCAGTAAATCGCATGGAGAGTGGAGCGCTTCAGCCTGGGCCATGAAGCGACAGAGGAAGGGGGAACTCAGTGAGCTTCGGCAGCATGTGCAACCCCATAAACACCAGGTGGTTCTCCCCCGACACTCCCTACCCCTGTGGGATCTTCCCACTCCCCACCCCACGGAGCCTCCCCACCCACCCCCACGAGTACTCCCCACTTTATCTTGCCCAGCCATTGCCTTCTGACCAGGATTTCAACCTCCCCTCTTGCCTCCCCTTTGGCAGAGAGAGAGGGGTGTTGGGGAAGAGGAGGCAGCCAGGTTTGGCGAGGCTTCCTCTCGATCACCCGTGTGCCAGAAGAAAGGCCTCCATGCACCACTTCTGGCATGCATGCCATAGGCTCACCACCAGGAACATAGAACAAACTATTTAGAGGAAATGAATAATTTAAATTTAATCAAAGTTGCACAAATGTGGAGGTCCCATCCTCACTACATTCAGGTTTGGAGTAGAAACTTCACAAGCAATTTTTATGGACTTCATTAAAATGAAAACTGAAATGAAATGGATACATACAATGACCAGTATCTATCTTGTTGCATAACTCCACATTCACAACTCGAGTGCTGCTACCACAGCGGCAGACTGCCACTAATACAAGAGTTCATTTTTTTTTCATTTTATGGTGTGCAGAACTTGTGTGCAATGATATGACGTCATGCACTCTCTGAAATAAAAAAGGAACTAGTGATGTCACACCCACTGTGAAGACAGAGCTATGCTATCGAATACTTACCTTTTTTCTCAGAAAGTGACAAAATACAACCTCTGAGACACTTGTGGTCATCTTACCTGTTTCTTTGAGTCCTTTTAGGCTGACATATGAGTCATACAAGTACAGGAAATAAAAACACAACCTTCCATTTCCATAGTCATTACTTGTAAAGCTTAACAGAAAAATCTAGAAGTTATCCCATTATGTTCAGTGGATCTTGCTCAAAGGTAAGCATGCTAAGGTACCCCCCTTAAACCTTAATCATCCAAAGTAAATTCATAATGGGACAAGTACATTAGCCCCATTCATTCTGTCATCACTTTGTTCATGTTAAAACATGAACATGTTAAAACATGAATAGGAGCGCTTCATGTACACATTGTGAAAGAAAATTCAGATTCCCAGTTTTTAAGGACAGCATTCACAGATAACCAATGTCATCTTTCCACACAAGCACAGTTTGGAAGAGAAAGCAGAGCTATAAGTCCATTTTTTAGCATTGATATTCTCGGGGCAAGGACTAGATATGATGCTATTCTCACAATTTAAAATTATGTGAACACCTTCATTAATTTTTTCAATTGATGAATAGCAGTTAAGACATTGAACTTGAAGATTAAAAGGGCAGCAGGTCAGCAGTTTGAGCCCAGAGTGGTGGAAGGCTGGCAAGTTGGCAGTTCGAGACTTGAGTACTGCACAACGGAGTGAGCACCCATCTCTGTCCCAGCTCCTGCCAACCTAGCAGTTAGAAAGCAAGAAATTGCAAGTAGATTAATGAATCCCACTTTGGCAGGAAAAGTAACAGCATTTCATCCACTTCAGTGTGTAGTCATGCCTGCCACATGACCACAGAAACTTTTGCAGATGCAGATACCACTGATTTTTTGGCTGTATTCAGATATAAGCACTGCCCCGAGAGTCAGATACAACTGGCTTTCGAGCACAGGCAACTTTTACATTTATGTTTTAATTTGTTTCCATTATTTTGTTCATACAGTACTTTAGTTTTTCCAAAACAAATACGTATGTTCAATCCAACGTAAGTTTCTTCTCATAAATGTCAGGAGACAGGAAAGGTTACTTGAGTCAATACAAGATTCTTTCTCCACCTCCAGCATCAGCCAAAGAATCTTTTCTACCATAAAGATGATTCACACATTCATTTGCATGTATGACAACCACTCAGCAATTCACATGAGCAAATCATTCCTAAGGCAGACACAAGTGCATCTTTCGACAGCCAAAGCAACTATCAAAGAGCATCTAAGTCAATTTTGTTCATTTAAATATATGCAGATTACCAGCATTCCACTTCACACTGAGTGTCTCCCACAATCTGGAAAGACTAGAGAAGTCAAGCCGCCCCCAGAAAGCCTTGCTACCAATAAATATGTGTTAAATGCACTTTCTCTCAATATTTCTGTAAGAGTTGAGTGTTCCTCTTTTATAGGGCTTTCCCTTATTTTCTTCTACCTGTACTTTCCTCTACTTAAGTCAACATTTCTGACAAAATTCAGGTACATCTGGGTGGAGGAGAGGGGAGGTATGAAAGGGAGGAGAAGGCAGCAAAGGACAATAAGTAGAAGAAAGAATGGCAGAAAACAAAACTGTGACAAATAACATTTTGAACAAGGAAACAAGTGTCAAAACAAGATCTGCTTACCACATTCACATCCCATCTAGACTTCACAATACTCCCTTTTGATCTTTAACTGCTTCGCCCCAAACACCTTCTCATATTAGCCTGTCATGGAGGCTAGTGGTAAACCACAGAAGCTACAAAAACCCCTTGCAATTTCTCCCAGACTAGGAAGGTAGATTTTAATCTCACAAGTATCCCTGGAGGTCACGGAATTGCCATATTCCTTTCCTTACCAGCAAGGGTGACAAGGAATTTCCTGGGGCTCTCAATAGAGGCCCTCGTCCAGGCAAAAGCAGAATTTTGTGCAAAACAACTCTTTCCCCACACAAAATGGTCCTGTTCTGCATACATTACAGTAAAACCCCGATTTACGTACATCTTGAGTTACGTAAAATTCAATTTACATGAAGATTTTGTGCTAAAACCATGTCCTGATTTATGTAAATGTCCCAATTTACGTAACACAATTTCCTATGGGTTTGCTTCGAGTTACGTAAAAAATTCATTTTCCCTATGGTTTGGTTTGATTTACGTAAGAATTAATTTCCTATGGGTTTGCTTTAAGTTGCGTAAAAAAAATATTTTTATGGGTTTGCTTCGATTTATGTAACAATTCATTTCCCTAAGGGTTTTCTTTGATTTACATTTAAAAAAATAATTTTTCCTATGGGTCTGCTTCGAGTTACATTAAAAAACAATTTACGTGAAAGCCTATGGATTGGACTTTTTACATACGTCGGGGTTTTACTGTATATGGTAAATGCTTTAAAAGCTGTGAAGCACTTCAAAATACCACAGCGCAGCAAGCTGACATTTTTCACATAAAATTGCAGGTGCAATTCCTCCTCCTCCAGGAAGCAGACAATTGCCCCCTCAAGATGCTTCAGCCTGTTTGGCTGCATGGAGTTTGTTTGTAAATAGTCACCTCTGTGAGTGGGTCTTGCTGGGCATCAGGTCATACTGTGTGCTGCCGGCCTGAACTATTCCAGGAAGATGGCTTTAACCTCACCATCGTGGTCATGGACATTTTTATCCAAGATCTTTTAAGTGGGGGCATCGGATCCACCTGTGCTGCACCTCTGGCCAGTGTGGGTAGTGAGGAGTAATAGGACTATTGGTAAGTTAAGGGGTGGGGTTGGTATGTTTTCCAGCTGGTTGGGAGTAAAATCAAGGGCTGGGAGGTTTCAGATATAGGCAATTGGTTCCAGCTTCACCCATGCCATGCATCAGTGGAATGCTTTAAACTTTATGAAGCCTCACCAAGTGGCAGCCTGACCGCCATTCCCTGGGGCTTTGGACTCTCCTGGCCCACTTGATTTTTCCGCACCTCATGCCCTTCCGGCGATCCAGGGGAAGAGATTATTTCACTGTTCGTTCTTAGGTTGCACTGTTTTATTAATAATGTTTTATTAATAAAGATGGTCCTAGTTAAAATCCATACAGCTGTCTATCTCATCAAGAGGCGAGGGAATGCCTCTAATTTTAAAAGACCATGCATCAAAGCAACAGCTATCATAGTTTTTCTGCAATTTGCAAAGAATTCCACTGCACAAATTCAAACCTCTCATCGAAATGAAACCTCTTTGCCTTGTCATTCAAAGAAATGGGGTGATATCTTTCTTATTCTTTCATGTGATAGCAAAATAAGCAGAGATTTACATCTCTACTTATATATAACGTCATAGCTCAGCCCCCAAAATGGGACAGGAGACCTAGTGCTTTGGATGCTAGTTTCCAAGTCTTCTGGATGATATCTAATTACCTAATGCCATCCCCTTTATGACATTCCCAGACAGAGACACCATTATGGCCAACATGTTGTAACGCTAAGAGCAAGAGAACTAATTTTTTAGCAACCAGCCATACAGTCAGAAATGCTATGGAATTTCTCTAAGCCCCAGCATCACTTTTGATCTTGGCCACTGAAAAAAACTGAAAGTTTTCTAAACTGACTCAATCTTCTCATCATCAGCTGCCACTTCATGCTAACAGAGTGCAAGAACCTCTGCAAAAAATTCTCTTCTTGCAAACCTTCATGTCATTCATTTCAGCTCAGAAACAATCAATAGGTCATAACACAACTTCACTGCCGCCGCTGGTAGTCTAGCATGCTGACCTGAGCACACCCACTGTCAAATGATACATTGTTTTTTTACAAGTGTAGCAGGGCCATAGCCAGAGGGGGCTGGGGGGGGGGGCAAAAACCCTCCTGAGCTAACAGCCTGCCCCCCCACTCCAGGATGCCAATGCTGTGTGTGTGTGTGTGTGTGTGTGTGTGTGTGTGTGTGTGTGTGTGTGTCTGTGTCTGTGTCTGTCTGTCTGTCTGTGTGTGTGATTGTTGCCCCTCCTGAAACACCCCCCCATCTAGAATCCTAGCTATGGCCCTGAGGTGTAGAGAACTATATACTGTACAGTTATAGAAAAATGCACAGATCAACTGATGCCTCATTCTTCTTGGTGTAGAAAAAAATGGCCAAACGGTGAGAATCCAGAAATAGAGCAAAAAACGTTTGAGACAAGAATAACAAAATATTGAAGTATAATAATTTCTTTACTGAAGATATTGGTAATGCAAAAAATATCAATGTCAAAAACTTGATGTACAAAGTCAATTGATAATCTAAAATAAATCACTTCATTCAGTATTCAAAGTAAATCACTTCATTCAGTATATAATAATCCAAACTAAAGTCAATCAATCCGATGTGTGAAGTAAAGAGACTTATGAAGCCGAAGCAAATCCGGTAAATTTCTCGCTTTTGAAACTTATTTCATCAGGGTCTTCTAAAATTAATACAGAAATTACATATTAAACATCATATAGAATAATTTGTATAATTATCTACAACAGCATATAATTCTTAAAGAAGTTTAAAAGGATAACTATCAGGGAGCAACTTGTAATCTATGGAGATAGCATCATAAGGCATACATCACAAGCCTTACGTTGCTTTCTCTTTTGTGTGCTCTCGACTTTAATATAGTGTATCAAGAATTTCGTTAAATAAAAAACAATAAGCGGCAAGTGTTCCTAATAATGACATCATATTAAGAGAGTGTGGAGAATCAGAGGAAATAAGTGTAGTCAATCTCACAATTGATTCTGTGGGGTTTGAGAGTGCCAAAGTAATGAATATAGAATGCTTCTCGTTGGTGGAGTAGCACTTCCAAATTAACCCGTTCAAACAGTCGGGGAAGAACAACCTCAAGCACCACAAAGGTAAACTGGTTCTCACTGTGTCCTTTAGCTAAAAATGATCAACAAGAGGAGCTCCCAGGGTGCGATTCCGTATCCAAGAGCGGTGCTTAGATAGCCTAGTTTTTAACTGCCTGCTAGTTACTCCAATGTAATGTAGGTCACATGGGCACATGATCATGTAAATTACATTTTTAGATTGACAGGAGGTGAAATCTGTCAGTTTGTGAACTATGCCTTTACTGTGAATATGAACAGTGTCAGTTTCTAATGAATATTTACAGAACATGCATCTCCGGCACTTAAAATGGCCCGAAATCATGTGAGTGGTAGTCTGCAAAAAGCTACTATTGGCAGGTGATTGTGGGTCGGGTCTAATATCAGTCCTCATGAGTAAATTGTGAAAGGAGTTGGTCTTCCTAAACCCGATCCTGGGCTTTCTCCTGCAATTAGGAATATCGTCAAGAACATGCCAGTGTTTATTTATAATGTGTTTGATGTGGTTGGCTAGTGGAGTATACTGTAAAGAAAAATTAAGTCTGGAATCGGAGGGAGCTCGTTGTCTTCTCTCTAAAAATTGCGATCTGGAAGTGGAACAAACTATTTGAAGCGCACAATCTAAGGAGTCTTTTGGGTAACCTCTTTCCATAAGATTAAGACAAATCATGTCAGCTGATCTTTGAAAGTCTATGTCATGGGATGAATTCCTCCTAGCGTGAGACAGAAGACTAAAAGGAATACTGTTTTTTAAATGGATTGGATGAAACGAATTGAAGTAGAGGTAAGTATTGCGGTCAGTGGGTTTTTTTGTAGTCTCATCTGAACTTTATTGTCATAAATAAAAACTGTGAGGTCCAAAAAGGCAATGGATTCTGTACTGTAATGATGACTGAACTTAAGATTAATATTGAGCCCATTGATCCATTTCATAAATGGCCCGACTATGGTATCAGTTTCCAACAGAAAAAATAAATCATCAATGTATCTTCGAAAAACAAGTATGTGCTCAAAAAAAGGGTTACACTCAGAAAAAATGAAGGATTGTTCAAAACAAATCATATAAAGATTGGCCAGACTGGGGGCCAGAGAAGACCCCATGGCCATACCCTTAACCTGAAAAAAAAAGTCATGTTGAAAATGAAAAAAATTGTTCTAAAACAATATCTAATAAACCCAACTCAAAGTGGGTAGGAGGAACCAAATTGGAACGGGAGGAAAGTGTGTCAAAAACAGTAGATCTAATCTCATTGAGGGGAATGTTGGTGTACAGGGAGGTCACATCCATAGTCAACAGACAACAACCCTACGGTACTACCATGCCCTCTAACTGCATGATGAAATGAGTAGAATCCTGTACATAAGAATCCATGTTTTTGCTGAATGGTCCTAAAAAAGAATCAAGAAACTTAGCAAGGGGATACAAACATGAATTAATACTGGAGACAATAGGTCTCCCAGGGACTCGAGGATCCTCCGGTTTAACCTTGTGGACCTTGGGTAGGAGGTGGAAGAAGGGCATGTGTGGATGATCATTAAGGAAATATTGAAATGTTTTGTTAGAAATATAATTCATGGTCACGCCCTCATATAAAACTGTTTTAATATTTAAAATCCTAGAGGTTGGATCGTAAGAGAGTCTTTTATAGAAGGTGTTATCATTCAATTGTTTATGAGCTTCACAGATGTAATCCTCCTTATCTAAGACCACCACACCCCCACCCTTGTCAGCTGGCTTAATAATGATAGAAGAATCATCAGAAAGACCTCTCAGTAACCGCCAGTCATGGCTCGTCATATTGTTTCGGGACCTAGGTGGGTTATTCTCCAATGTATTTAAATCCCTGAGGACTAACCTTTTAAATACCTCAACAGAGGAACTGTCCAGATTGGGAACAAATGTGGATTTTGGATGAAATATATCTCGTTACTCTGACTCGAATCCCTTGTAGAACAACTTAAGTTTAAGCAACCTTGTTAATTTAAATAAATCAATTCTGGTAACAAAGAAAAAAAATCTAGGGGTAGGAACAAAACTAAGACCGCGAGAAAGTAATTGTACCTCATCATCATCGGCCAGGAAAGGGGTTAATGTGCATGGGGTGGGGTGTTTGCACAGGCGTGGGTGTGTTTGTGCAGGCATGGATGCATTTACAGCCATCATAAACATGTCCGCTTCCGCTTCCAGGGTTGTCACTATGCGCAGGATGATTTGGTACCATAGGTCATGGCCGGCCCGTTGTGAATGCCCTGGTTTAGCCTATTAAATGTCCATGTACATAGGAGACTGCATTTATTTACAAACACCATATATGTACTAACAGGAACATGGATTACTGAAATGGTTCATAAAAAGGAGGTAAACTATATATAGATCCTCTGTAATAGTGGTTTCCAATGTGGGGCCCACATCTCACAGGTGTACTTCAATTCTCAGAAGCCTGTCAGTAAATTTCCTGATCAGTGCTTTGGGGAATTGACTTGGGCTTCTGGGAATTGAAGTCCAAAAAAACCAAAGGTTGGGAAACACTGCTCTATAACTATATGAAAAAAAATATTAAAAATAAACACCTCAGATATTCATCAGCTTCAGCTATACCTTCAAAACCAGATCAATCTAGATGGACGCAGGTGGCTATCAAAGCATAAGAAAAGGAGAATACATTGGGAGGCTGAGATTTGTGCACTACTAAAATGTAACAGGTTACTATGGTTACTGCTTAACAAATCTATCTTTCTACAGGCAAGTCAATTGTATGCCATAAACAGTTCTAGAAATGCAATACAAGTGAAAGTTAATGAACATTAATGGATTAATCTAAGCCTGTGACGTTACCACCCACCCACCTCCACACACAAATGCCCAGACACATGTACAGTACTTCTTAAATAGGAATACTCTCCAGAAATTACATCAGTAACAATTCTTGGGTCACAGCCTTCTCTAATTTTTCATAGTGTACACTGACAGTAAGGGCAAACACATCTAGAAATGAAAGTGTAGCTAATCTTGGTACATCAGATATGTCTACAGAACAAACATGGGGTTTTCTTTGCTAACACACTGAACCATGATAAACATGCATTTCTGCACACCATTTCACACACAAAATCCTGATCAGAGTGATTCCCTAACCATGACTCGAGTAAAATACACTTAAATTCAGGTTGCCTTAAGTTGCTGTGAATGGTAGACCATACTTCACTCTTTTTCAGAGCCTATATTAACCAGATGAATTTCTTCAACCAGGAAAAGAAGCAATCAGTTTCACCCAACCTCATTTAAAAGATACTGTACTGCATATAGTCCAAATTCTATGTCTAAAATTCCTTGCTATGGCTTCCAAAGACAATAAATCAGTCCTAGGGATGGCAAAAACACCCAGTGGTTTTCCATTTTTAATGCTGTTGCAGATAACATTTCTGGATAGACAGATGGTTTAAGAACATCAAAGCAGAACAGAAAGGGAGAAACAACACCAGTCATATGCATAATTTGCACACAGATTCCGATTTGCTCCACTTGGCATACATTTTAGCCTTCCATGATACTTCCTACAACTCCATGACCTCCAAGATCTGTCCCCCCCCCACACACACTCTTTCTTGTTCTTTCCTGGTTGTCCTTCATAAATGAAGCAAATCTGAATCTGTGTTGCTCATTACGGACCAGATTACCTATTTGGCTGGTATCATTCTCCCCCCCCCCAATCCTTTCTGTTTTTCTTTGATGTCCTTATTCGCCTTCTTATCCAAGAAAGGTACATGCAACAAATTCCAGTCTTATTTGTGTGTGCTTATTTGGTAAGCTAATATTCTCTTGTGCTTTAAGGGGGAAAGTAATTTGCTTCTTACATTTCCCAAGCATAGGGTTGATCTTTCCCTTTTCTGCATCAGTTTGTGATGCTTTTGTATTTTTAATTAATCACATGAAAATCTAATTGGCCTGAAAATCTATATACAGTCATCTTTTTTTCTTTGCATACTGTTTCTGCATGTTATTTGTTCCTACTAACATTTTCCACTGCATTTTAAAATTAGAACTACATTCCCAAATTTTGATAAAATGAAGGATAATTATGTGTTCCAATGCATGTATTAGCCCAGCTAATATAAATTAACTTCACTCATATTCCAGTGTAACCCATACAAATTTGTCACCCTGTGTCAGGTGCCCACTGATGGCGAAACCTGAGGACCAGACATTAATGAAACATGCCAAAGATTCAAAAGCAAACTTGAACTACTGGGGTAAAAACAGACTACTAAAAATAGCATTGTATGGTTTTGGTCAGAAAAGACACACATATTCAACACCATTTTTCAGATATTGATTAGCAATGTATTACTCTGAGCACATAGAAAAAATACACAACTGGGAAGAAGCAAACTATAGTCTCAGATTCAACTATTAATTATGTGGGAAGTAGAGTAAGAGACCCCCTCAAGGATTGTTGCCTTACTGTGGTAGGTGGGCTTGAGTGGTTTAATGAGGCTATGGACTATGCCTGGGATTTCTCAACCTACGGCCTGCAGCACCATTTCATTTAGCCCATGGCACCACTGCCGCAGCCACCAGAAGGGGAAGCCGAAGTGAACACATTTATGACAGCCGTAAATGTGCCTGCGGCCGTAGTACATGCATTTACGACAGCCGTGGACATGTATTATGGCAGCATTTACGGTGGGGGGAACCACTAGTCTTGGCATGCTCAGCTGTCCGAGGGGGCATGGTCTAGCCCACAGCCTTAAAAAGGTTGAGAACCCCTGGGCTTCACCATTAATTCTAACTCTTGTGTTGGCCAAATGTCATTGTTCTTTGCCTCTGGAGGGAAAAAGCATTCTTCCCCATTAAACAAAATCAGCATCAATATCATCAGGAAACTCACAAACTATAAATGGGAAATGCAACCATCCACGCTGCGTAAATCAGCTTTGGCCTGGCCCCTAAGCATCTTCGCAGCAGAGTATGCTGCTCCAGTATGGAGCACATTCACACATGCAAAACAAATTGACATTGCTGTTAATGAAGCCACGCATCATGCATATAGTGAGAAAATATACCCTCTCGTTGGTACCGCTCCACCGCTCAGGAGAGAAGTAGCAGTGGACATTGAGAGAACTAAGAAAGAGAATGACCCTTGCCATCTTCTGAATGGATATGAGCCTCAAGTCCACCAGCTCAAATCCAGGAATTGCTTTATGGCAAGAACAAAAGTTATTGATGGTGCACTAGAGCAAAACCAAATTAGAAAATAGAGGATGGAGCTTACTGACAAGGAACAACATTAAAGGAGGAGATAGCTGAGGAACTCAACCTCCCCTACATCACTTGAAGGTCCCTGAATAGGCTGAGGGTTGGAGTCCATAATGCAAGACCAACATGCTCAAGTGAGGGCTTCTGGCGGACAACAACATGCTATGTGAATGTGGAAAGATAAAGAATCAGACTCATTTACTGGCCTGCCAAGACATGCACTGATTAGACTTAAGTTTGAGCAACTACAAAAGCAAATAAAGTGGCTTCATTTTGGTACTCCAGGGTTTGATCGGGACATGAAAGAAAGAAGAATGAGAGTGCAAACGATATCTTGAAACTCAACATAAAAATACCAAGAACATCGCATTCTGGCTCCATCCCTCCCTGGAAAATAGAAAAAGGGGGGGGGGAGCAGTGACTGATTTTACTTTCTCAGGATTAAAGATTACTACAAATGGTGACTGCTGTCATGAAATTAAAAATGCTTATTCCCTTGGAGGCAAGCTATGGCAAACCTAGACAGCATTATAAAAAGTCTGCATAGTTGCAGCAATGGTTTTCCCAGTAGTAATTTATGGCTGTGAGAGCTGGCACATAAGTGAGGTTGAGTGTAGAAGAATAGATGCCTTTGAAGTAGGGTGCTGGGGGAGACTTTTTTGAAAGTCTCCTGGACTGAGAGGAGACCAAATTAGTCAATCTTACAGCAAATCAACACTGACTGCACTGAGAATGATAGGTACTAAAGTTGAAGCTCAAGTACTTTGGCCACGAAAATATAAGAGAGGACTCACCGGAGAAGGCTCTGGTGGTGGGAAAGATTGAAAGCAAAGAGAGAAGGGGGCAGCTGCAGAGAGGGTGAGGTGGTTAGACACTATCATTGACACAGTAGGCGTGGATCTGGGTGTGCTTCAAAGTGTGGCAGATAGCATAAGGGCCTGGAGTGAGGTGATTCATGGGGTCGTGAAGGATAAGATTCGACTGGGCGGCTGAACAACAACAAAAGCACAATATGATTTTTTGATTGCAACAACAGGGCCCAAGTTTCTTAAATTTCTTAAGTTGAATGAAACAGAAGATGTCAAGGGAAAGAGCGCACAAAACTGTTATTTTGCCAAAGGAGAATGTAAAACAGTGCACTTCCTCATCAAGTTCTTTCTCTCTTTATTTATTTATTTTGGGGTGGGTGGGAGTAAGGAACTGTTTTCACACAAAAACCTTTAGAAATTTAAAAGCCAGCAGGGCTGCTGGCTGAAAACGCAACATTTACACTCATTTTGACACTAGCCTAGAGGTTGAAACTGTCTTGAACTGCTCAGGGAGAATGACTACATCTTTGCCTTTTCAGGAAAATTACACTGCATTTAACAACTCCAACAGTGTTATGAACAAAGGTGTATGTGTGCACAGGTCTTAAGCAGACATTTTACCAGAGACTTCTGAAGCAACAACACCGCAGGCAGCTGCAAGTTCAGATGGATTGTCATGCCATTTAAAACAAACAGGTCTCTACTGAGATGCCCTAGTGCCTTGGATCTTCCCCAGGTTTTCTGCTGGCACTTTCCTAATTCGGGGGGGTTCCCTTGAGAGACATCACTTAAGCTTTCTGCCAAGAGACTACCCAATTTATTTATGTTGCAGTACCTCCTCTCACCCATTGCTACAAGGGCATCAGCATTCATTTCAATTTTAGCATTCTTTCAGAGTCTAGACAAGGAGATTGTTTCCTCTTGTTCAGTTTTGCACATATAGCAATCCTTGTGCACATTTTCACACTGACAGAGTGCAAGACAATATAAATATCTCAAGGCAATTCCCTGAATAAGGAAAATGCCAACAGAAAACCTGGATAAGAACCGAGGCAGCAGTGCATCTCATTGGAGATGTGAATTTAGAGCTGCCTGCAGCAATGTTCCTTCAGAAGTCTTTTTTTTTAAAATGACTACTTAACACACGCACACAACTTTGTTCATAATCCTGTTGGAGTTGTTAAATAACAATCATAGCATAAAACAAGAAACTGCTTTATGCTATGGAAAATCACTGAGCCATGTTATCACAGATAATTCAAAGCCCTAACATCCACTACCAGAGTTGAGAGGTAAGATTTCTGATATTAGTCGTTTAATTAAGAATTTCATATATCAATAGCTACACTTTTCCAGTCTATTAAAGGGGGATGGTCATTGTGAAAAGTAAGGTCACAGTCTTTTCCCTTAACTGCCTTGAATTAAACAAAGGAGTGTTTATTTATTTATTTTCTTGCTTGCTTGCTTACTGCTCAAGAAATTTGCTTCTAAGTTTCAAACATCTCCGAGATGAATGGAGAAAAATTGACAAAATGATGGAAACAGATTCATTCATTAGTCATCAAGATAAAGGTAAGGGTTATCAATCCTTTTAAAAATATGTCCATATTTTACATTCCATATTTCCTGGCATATAAGACCCACCCCCCACCCCCTTAAAATACACTGCGGAAATGGAGTGCATCTTGTAGTGTATATAGTGGCCTATAGAGGGCTATTTTGGTAATAACGGGGTGTATCTTATACTCTGATGTGTTCTATCCGCCAGCAAATATGGTATATATTTTCAAACTGACTATCAGGTGTCCCCCACTTCTTTTTCTTTTTACCTTGACTGAGGGTGAAAGAAAAGAGAGACAGCATTCTTACTAGGGTTCCAATATTTCTATCAAACAGCAGGGGCTTTAATAATGACAACATGCAGCTACTTGCACATTGTTAACCATTTGGTTGTAGCTGCAAAATTCTTAGCATAGTTGCTGGCTTTTCTTTCTTAAGCATATGAGAAAGAAGAGGCCAACATTTCAAGTCTGTTTTACATTTACATAGACTGAAAGAACAGGACAATGGGATGTGTAAGGATGAAATTTGTACAAAGCCAATAGCCAAACTAAAAGAGCTACTTCTACAAATTAAATCTCCTGAGTATTATTAGAGGATGTTCTAATTAATTATTAAAACAATGGTTGTAATAATCTTCTTGTACTTCTTGTTGTGCCATATCCCATTCCAAATATTGGCTATCATCAGCCATGAAGATTATCCTGAGAATATAATGCAGTGGCCTTCCATCCTTCAGCATTGCAGTGTGACACCTGTACCACTGATCCATTTCCATGAGTCAGTTCCTGGTCATGAGCCAATTTGGCACACAAAATCCTCACCAGCCCCAGGCCAGTATTGATGAAGCTTCTGCTCTCCATCAAGATGGATTCAAGTGGGATTTAATCCACTTGGAAACCATCACCCTTTCCTGTGGATTTTGCCACCCAAAGCTGTTAGTCCTCAGGTTTGTTGTGGCTCAGGTTAGTTAACCGCTGCCTGACAGTCAGCATTGAGCCACTGGCAGCGTGGTCTTCTCTACTACCAGGATAACCTGGCCAGCATGACTACATGATTCAAACACTGATTCATGGTATGATTCACAGGTGAGGTCTCATGGCTCCAATTTCAGTAGGTTTATTTATTTTATTTATTTATTTTATTCAATTTGTATAGCCGCCCCAATCAACATGCGACTCCGGGTGGCGTACATAAAATCTCCAACGTTAAACAATAAAAAAACCTCAAAAAATTCCTAAAACACAAAAAAGAACATCTAGCTAAAAACTAAAAAAAAACTGAGTGATCCTGCTCTAAATGAGCCAGCGGAGGGTGGCGGTCAATAAATCCCCTTGATGATCAATGTTAAGTCATTGGCAGTATGGTCTACTCTAATACCATAAGAGGATAACCTGATAAGACTTTTTGAAATAATTAGAACAAACAAAATCCTAAAACTGCTTCTACTAAAGACCAGATTGCCCCCAAGACATTTGGCTGATTCTAAGGGGAAAAACAAAAAATATCCCAACACCATTGCACATAAATTCTATTCAGACATTCAAAAGAAGTTGCACAGTTGAAAGTGTAAGCTGGTAGGTAGTCCTAGCTTTGTCCCTTCCCCACTGCTATCTGCATAGGGACAGGGGCTGTCTGAAGATGAATGATTCTGCTACATGTAGAGCCTCTCTCTGTGACTGGGGATCCTTGAACATCACAGCTTTTGAATACAGTACACATAAGAGTAGCAAGAATGCAAGTGCGGTGCCAAAATGGCCGCCGCGCTCTTTGCGCCCCCCCACCCGGATTCAGACATCCAGGTCAGTTAGGGGGTGTGGCCATCCCTCTATAAAAGGGGTGGCCACGAGGCTGCCATTTTAAAGAGAAGCGACGGAGCGGAGAAGTCCGCTCCGACGCTGCTCCCTCCGGCTTACTTGCCTTTCTATTTTACAATTCTGATCGAAGGATATCTCTCCTCCAATCAGTGCTGCACCGCTTGGGTGGCCATGGCACCCAAGCGCAAGTTTCAGGTGGCCCCTATGCCACGACCTAGGGGGAGGGCTCGGCCCACCCCCTCAACCTCTTTGGGGCAACCACCAGGCCGGAGGGCTCGGGAGGCCGCCCCACGGAGTGGGTGGGTGGCAGGGTTACAATTCCCACTGCCACCAACGACGGTAACCAGGCCTCGGCCTACCCGCCCAGTTGGAGGACTCGGGCGGGGGATGTGTGGGCCGGATTATTGGGCATGACCCTATTCTGGCCAGGGATTGCCACAAGGTTTTATCCCTCCGCCCGCTCATCAATTGCCCGGCGGGCCGTCCAGCCCGCCCGGCCCACCTTATTCTGGTGGGTCTGACACTGTGGATGCTCTCCTTGCCCGCATATCGGCACTCGAGGCATCTATGGAAATTGCTTCACCACCTTCGTATGGTGGGCTTAGTAGCTCTTCGGCTTCGGCCCACGTGCCGGCCACGGCTGTGCAGCGGGCCGCCAACAGGGTTGAGCTGCTGGAGGCCATCAGGCCAGCGCAAGCTGGCGCCTCGCAGCTTCCCATCAGGCCATTACAGCAGGGCATTCCACCGGGGACCGGTCCTGCTTGGCATGGACGCACGGAGACACAGAGCTCGATGGCCATCGCGAGCTCTGACGCCCACCACGGGCCGGAACCTCCAGTGGGGGTGGCCCATGGGAGTGCACCGAGTGAGTATCCTGATAAAATCAGCACACCGGTGACACTAGCTCATAACACAGTGGCCATGGCCGCAACAGGCCAATTTCACCCAGGTTCTTACAGGGGTGACTGCTTCCCTTTAACTTCTTGGGGGTCTGATAGGGCCTATTATGTGTTCCCCCACTCCAATCCGTGCCAACGGCGGCCCTGCCGACGGCCGGTTACTCCCTACCACTGGGTGATCATTTATCCCGGGCTACTAGGGAGAAGATATGGCGTGGGGAATATATTGACATTTTCACCCTCCTGCACCGTGAACCCACTGAGGAGGAGAGGGAGGGGCAGGACAACAGGGACAAGGAGTTGTCCCATTGCCGTAAGCCGCCTCGCACTGGGGCCAATTGGTTACCGGCCTATTTGGTATCCATGGCAGGATATCTAAGGGCCCGTCCTGATTTGGCCATCCCAATGGTCCAGTACCTGGACAATGTTTACCGGGTTGATTTCCCTGGCCCGTCATGTTGGCCTATGACGAAGAACTTAGGATGAGGGCGGCCCTTCACCCTGAGATGCGGAGGGATGAGCCCTGCTAGCAGTTGTGGCTACTATATATGACCCCTACGCGGCCAGCGCCTATGCTCCGTACAAAGAGTCTATTTTCAGGCAACTACCTCCGTGGCTTTCTTTGGGGCTCTGAGATTCAGTGAGCTGGTCCCACTTTCAACAGGGGACATGTTCTGCAGGGTACTGGAACTGGAAGATGTGTCGCTTGACCAGGAATGGGCTCTGTGGAGGATTCGCTCCTCAAGGGCCGGTCAGCGGGGAAAGAGTAGTAGAATGGTGCTGCCATCTGTCCGGTTGGAGCCCCACATGTGTTTGTGGCAGTGCGTGGTTCATGCCCTGGCCTGTTGTTCTGCTACCAAGATGGGTCTCCCCTTACCAAATTACAATTGGTACCCATTCGTTCCGGATAGGCGCTGCATCAACTGTGGCTGCATTTGGGTACTCGGAGCCTGACATACATCACATGGGCAGGTGGGGATTTGCGCCTTTTTTCTCCGTCTGTTCGTCCCCTCACTGCATGTTCACCGGGGGTCAGTGAACAGGGCTGTTGCCTGGTTCCTTATCGAGAATGGCTTGGGGGACAGCCATTCGTCATCCGGGGATAGGGTTACAGGAATTTAGCCTGTATTCTGGAGATGGGGTTCACCTGTCAGCAAGAGGATGGACCTCTTTTGAATGACGTACAAGCGGGCCTGGTGACCGAATTGTCGGTCGGGGGGGGCGGATCTCTGATGCGATTTTGGCAATGTTTGCCAAGTGTAAGGTGTCTCTCCGGGAGTTGCAGGTGATTCATGGCCACCTCAACTTCGCCTGCACACCAGGCAGAGCCTTCGCCAGGCGTCTGGGTGACACTACGGTGGGCCTTTCTAAACGACCCCACAGGGTACGGCTGACTAGGGGTTTACGAGCAAACCTGTCGGTTTGGCTCACATTCCTGCAGGACTTTAATGGCGTCTCCTTTTGGAGATCTGAGCTTATGGTCAGCCCCCAGTTCCAAGTACAGTCGGATGCCTCCGGCTCCCTGGGGTATGGGATTTATTTTGAAGGACAGTGTGCCTATGGTCAATGGCCCCAGGGATGGCAGGGCACGGATCGCTTTCGCGATCTTACTTTCCTGGAGTTTTCCAATTTTGGGTGCCCTTATGCTCTGGGGGGACAGGTGGGCTAATTCTGTGGTTCACTTTTGGTGTGACAATGCTGCGGTGGTGCACATTGTCAATGCCCAAACGTCTAAATCCCCCAGAGTCATTGCCTTAGTTCGCCAATTTGTTCTTAGTTCCTTGCGCTTTAATGTGCTCCTTAGGGCCAGACATGTGCCAGGCATTAATAACGATATTGCTGATGCTTTATCCCGCCTGCAGATCTCCCGGTTCCATGCCTTGGCTCCAGATGCAGAGGAACTTCCCTCTCCACTCCCGGCCGAGATATGGACATTTGGCGAGGAGAGGTGAACCGGGCGATCGGCATGTCTTTGGCACCTCGCACGCGTAAGGCGTATCAGCATACACTCCTTCAATTTAGGACCTTTTGTAGGCAAAGGCAGTTGCCTGAAATGTGGCCGATACCGGTCGACCAGGTTTTACAGTATATGGTGCACCTTCATGATCAGGGAATGGCCCCACGCACGATCACCACCAGGCTTTCCGCCTTGGCATTAATGGCCAAGGCACGGGGGTTTACTGACTGTGTGAATGACTTCCGCATACGCCATGTATTGGAAGGGTGGACACGTGAACGTGGCCGCCGCCCGGACACACATCACCCTATTTCACCAGGCATTCTGACCCACCTTGCACAAGGTTGGCATAGACTGTGTTACAATAGGTATGAGGAGTCTCTTTTTCATGCAGCTACCACCGTAGCTTTCTTTGGAGCTCTGAGAATCAGCGAGCTGGTCCCATGGTCAAAGGGGGACGTGTCTCGTAGGGCACTGGAACTCGAAGATGTGTCTATCAACCAGGAGTGGGCTTAGTTGAGGATTCGTTCCTCAAAGGCCGATCAGCATGGAGTAGGCAGTGGTGTTAGACTGCTACGATGTATATTTGCTGACATCTGTCCGGTTGGTGCCCTACATGCAATTTTGGCAGTGCGTGGTATGCGCCCTGGCCTGTTGTTCTGCCACCAGGATGGGTCTCCCCTTACCAAATTTCAGTTCTGGAGGGTGACCGGTACCGCACTTCACAGTGTGGGGCTCGTTATGGCATCCATTCATTCAGGATAGGCGCTGCATCAACTGCGGCTACGTTTGGGTACTCTGAGGCTGATATATGTCGGATGGGCAGGAGGGGGACCACGCGTTTTTCCTTATATGTACGTCCCCTCACTCTATGAGTACCTAGTTATGTCCTTAATTCCTTCTCCTTCTTTTACAGACCCTGTGTGTCTACGCACACCGGTGGCAGTGTGGCTGGTGGGCCACAGTTATGTGCACTGGGCGGCATGGTATGCTGCATCGTCGGAGTGGGGACCCCATCTCGGGCTGCATGCGTCCACATGTATGCGGTGGTATGGTGTGTGCGGCATGAGATGGCGGGAACTGTTGCCATTCCTGATGTCCATCAGGGATGCTGGACCACCTGATGTTTTGATTCTGCACCTCGGCGGCAATGATCTCGCACAGATCACTGGCCTTTCCTTTAAAATGTCGGTGTGCAGTGACCTGCCGTTTCTACATCATTTATGGCCATACACACAGTTGCTATGGTCTGACATCGTGCCGAGACACTGTTATAGAGGAGGCATGGATCTCCGTGGTTTGGACCGTGCCCGGCGGTCAATGAACAGGGCTGTTGCCCGGTTTCTTGTTGAGAATGGCTTGATGACAGCCATTCGACACCCAGGGATAGGGTTGCAGGATTTTAGCCTGTATGCAGGAGATGGGGTCCACCTGTCGGTCAGAGGTATGAACCTCTTTCTGGAGGACGTGCCAGCGGGCCTGGTGACCGAGCTGACGGTCTGGGGGGGCGGTGAGTCATCATGGACGCCTCCCCGTGTGGCGGGTAGCACTGGTAAGGTAAAGATTTATGACCCATAGGTATCTGGCAGGTTCCCAATTGACTGGACAACACATAGATAGGTATAGGAGAAATAGGATTGGCCGGTCAAGGGCGAACCATGAAAGGGGTGATGCTAGGAGCTTCACAGCCTGCATCATCTTGATATTTGGATGGATACACGTCATAGGGTGGGGTCACTAGATAGCATATTGACTTCGGTCAACAATTTGTTTGTGTCAACAAACAAATTGATACAAATTGATACATGTAGCCAATAGCCATTGGCATTTTGGGTGGAACCTTACCAGTGCTACTGTGGCCTGCTTGCCTTAAAGAATTACAATTGGATGATACACCAATTGAAAGCGATAATTCGGACTGGGGCATTATTCAATAAAAGTGGCCCAATGCCTTTAATCTAATATCGGTGTCTGAGTCTTTATTTGGGTGGGTGCGCCTGCAAAGCTACTTCCTTTGTTCTTTCCTTCATGAGGAGACAACAATAGGCAGACCATTGGCCTAAAACTCTCTCCCTGCTCACAATTTCAAGTGAGCTCTTTTTTGAATGCCTCAATAGGGCTACAGAGAAGATATCCAGATTGTCAACTGAAATCTTACTTGACTACTGTCAGTGGGACATCATTCTCCAGCCGAGGGAAGGAGACAAGTAACAAACTGTAAAGAAGGTCACATGAAACACTGGTTTTCCCCTGTAGTCCTTTTTTATGTTTTTGCACCTTCAGCTTTTAAATAGTGTAAGATAGTTTCAAAAGCAGTGCCCAAAACAGCACAAAGTCTCACACACAAAAATCCAGGTTAGCACAATGACCAATGACCCTGCCACTTTCTGAACCAACCATATCTTCCATTTCCTATACAGTAAAACCCCTACTTATGAAAAAGTCCATTCCATAGGCTTTTGCTTAAATCGGTTTTTTATGTAACTCAAAGCAAACCCATGGGGAAAATTATTTTACGTAACTCAAAGCAAACCCATAGGAAAAATGAAATTTTCATGTATATTGAAGCAAACCCATAGGGAAATGAATTTTTACGTAACTCGAAGCAAACCCATAGGAAAAATAATCTTTCTCTAACTCGAAGCAAACCCATAGGAAATCGTGTAAATAGGGACATGGTTTTAGCACAAAATCATTATGTAAGTCGAATTTTATGTAACTCGAGGCATTTGTAAGTTGGGGTTTTACTGTACATGCATTACAGATACAGTAAGAGCATATCTACACTAGAAGTGTGTCATCAGTTAAATTAAGTTTGACAAGATATTTTTACAGAAACTTGCAAGATGCACATTGTCAAGGATATAGAAAATCTTTTGTTAGTTTGTGGTCTCCTGCCACAGAATTACAACTGCCAAAACAGAAAGAATTATAGTTAAATTTGTTTATTCAATTTCCCTCAAATATAATACAAATTAGCGTGAATATGAGAAATAAAGAGCAAAATCGCAAGTTGAATTTTCAGCCAATCTCATGTATCTGGCTTAAAAGCCATGAGTCCCATGCCCAGACCTAAGCCAGAAACAGTATATCAGGTTTAGAAAGAAACTTCATAAATGCCCAAAAATATCTGCTATTAAACTTACTACACAGATCCAGGAACTATTGGACACTGAATATCTGGCAACCTATTACAGTTAAGGTAAAGGTCACCCTTGCTCGAAAGCCAGTCATATCCGACTCTAGGGTTCAGTGCTCATCTCTGTTTCATAGCCGAATAGCCAGTGCTGTGTTTTGCATCTTTAAACTTAGAAATACATTGTGATCCAGAGCTGTGAATCCTGGTGAGCCCAGGTGGTGCAGTGGTTAAACTGCTGCTGGCATTGTAAGTTCGATCCTGACAGGTTTCAAAGTTGACTTAGCCTTCCATCCTGATGAGGTCAGTTAAAAAGGAGTACCCAGCATGTTGGGGGCAAAATGCTAATTACCGTGTGAACAGTCCAGAGACTGCACTAAGCACTTTGGGGCAGTATATACAGTACCTGTAAGTGCAATTGCTATTTAATGTTGACTGCAAATTAAGCTAAAGCTTATCTCTTGACTGCAGTGGATTAGTGGTTAAGACGCTAAACTTGATGACTGGAATGTTGGCAGGTCAGCAGTTTGAGATCCAAGTACTGCATCATGGAGTGAGCTCCAGCCAGGCACACATGCGCAGTAAGTTTCCAGGTACCAGGCAGGAAAGGTATTACTGTGCATGCGTGGCCATCAGAGGCAGCAGCACGCATATACAGTAACCCCTGCGCACATGCGCAGTAACCCCTTCGGCCAGGAAAGGGGTTAATGCACATGCGCACATGGGTTACTGCACATGCACACATGCGCAGTAACCCCTTTCCTGGCTGGTCAAATTACAGGATGACGGTGGGAAGGAGGGGGAAGGAACGCTGGATTACGGGATTTCAGCTCAGATCTGCACAAAGAACTATGAGCAACAGTTTAGACTTACTTATATGTTTTGAACACTACTATGGGTTTGCAGTATAAAAATGCAAAACAGAAGATGAGCCTCTATACCCCACAGACACTCAGCTACTTTGTCCAGTTTCTTCACACTAGTTGTCCTGCACTAGGAACTCAAAGAATTGCTATAGTTTCCATCGTATAGTTGGCATTTAATTCAGGAACAACACAAATATGCATTCTTTCAAGGGATAAAAACTTTACCAATGTTTCCCTGCTTCTACCACTTAGCAATGAACTAGTTTATTCTTCCATGCTATATGGAAAGTGCAAAAAAAGTTTCTGACTAAGGGTCATATCTCTTGCTACTGGTCTTATTTATTTATTTATTCATTTTATTTTATTTATTGGATTTCTATACTGCCCATCTGGGTGTTATCCCACTCTGGGCGGTGAACAAACAGAAAATAAATAACAATACCCACAACAAATAAAAACCCATCACCAACAAATGCATCATAGACTAAACTAAATTAAACTAAAACTAAAATAAAAGTAATTGGAGTCGGAGGACATCGGTACTAAATCTAATTTAACAACAAATTTCTGACCCTTAGTATGAAACTTTTTTTGCACTTTCTCGTATTGCATGGAAGAAAAAACTATATCACTACGATCGCCTGAACATCAGTGTTGTGTTCTGTAAAGCTGTGCCTTTAACAATGTACCTTTGCCATGTGTTAACAATGTAACCTTTCTGTGTGCAACATTATAACCATCAGCTGTATCAATGTAAACCTGATAAGGGGACGCGAGCTAGTGACCACCAGATGGCAATAGCGAGCGTCCAGCTCTCATGGCTCAGATTCACCTGGTTCAGCAGTGCGGGAAGATTCCCCGCCACCTCTTCACCTGGTCAAGAAGGGCGTGACCTTCTACGACGTCACGCAGGCAGCAACCAATAGTCTGTCGACGAGCCACATTCAAATGTATAGCCAGCTGTATATATTGAGCTACTCATCCGCCATTACCACATGTTCCTCCGGATCATCATGCAATAAACCTGTGTTAAGCCAACCCTTCGGCTGTTTCATTGTCTTTGGTCCCTTATACTAAATTGGCGACGAAGGTGGGATATGGCAGCCCACGGGACCAAGACATGCGCCGGTTTCGAAATCAGGAAACCGGGCGACTGGGAGATCTTCGAGATGGACTTCCAGGCAGCACTGATTGAGTCCGAAGTCACGGAAGAGGCAAAGAAAAGGGCCATGTTCACCAGGATGCTCGGACAAGAAACCAAAAGGACCTTGGTGGACCTGATTGCACCGAGGAGGATGAGCAAATTCAAGGCCAAGGAACTCATGCAGATGCTGCGTGAGCACGTCCGGCCCACCACGGCAATGTTTCCCGCTCGGAGTGCGTTCTGGAGGCGAGTCCAAGCGCCCGGGGAGACGGTCGCCGCATTCGTGGCGGCCCTGCGGCTGGCGGCCGGCCCGTGCAAATGGGAGAATGCCGAAATCACCCTCCGGGACTGTGTGCTGTGCGGCCTGAACGACGCCGAAACCCAGCGCACATTAATGAACCAAGAGCCGCCTCCCACGTTGCAGGAGGTCGTCAGAGCGGCCCAGGCCGCAGAAGCTACGAAGGCCGGGGTCCAAGAACTCCAGGACTGGCGGCCGAAGTCGAGCAAGGCAGAGGCTCCGGTACAGGCGGCCCGTCGAACTTCGAGGTCATCCACAGAGAGCAGCGACGACGAGGACGTCCAGAGGGTCCGGAAGGAGAGCCGGCGGTGCGACGGCTGTGGAGCAGCCCACGACCGCGTAAAGTGCCCGTTCCGGAAGGCCGAGTGCCACAACTGCGGCCGCCGCGGGCACATCGCCAAGGTGTGCAGGAAGAAGCGCGAGACCCGGAGGAGCTCCGCAGACCGTTCCGCGGGACAAGACCGCTCAACGACACCCAAGGATGGCGCCCAGGCCACGCGGAAGCAGGACGGCGTGGGCCGCATCTCCGACGGCAGCGAGGACGACGCCCCAGTGTTCAGCGTGTCTGCAGGACACCCCCGCTACTTTGTTGAGGTACTAGTCCAAGGGGTTCCCATTAGGATGGAAATTGACTCGGGGTCCTCATATTCAATCATTTCCCAGAGGGAGTTTTTGGGAATTGCCCCCCACAAGCGACCCAAGCTCAAAGCATTGAGGTCCACACTACGGGACGTGCAAGGGAACAGCATTCCAGTGTTGGGGGTTGGAGAATTTCAGGTTAAATTCAAGAAGCACACCGCGCCCCTGCCCCTAGTCGTGCTCAAAGGGGGAGATTGCAGCCTCCTCGGGACTCAATGGTTCCAGCCCCTGGGTTTGTTTATTGGGGGGGTGCACGCCGTTGGGATGCACGCCGTTGGGACTGATCCAATTCTGGAGGTGTGCGAGGCACACCCCGAAGTTTTCAAAAAAGGACTGGGGAAATTCAAGGGGCCCCCAGTGACATTCGACCTGGACCCGGAGGTCCGCCCAATTCGTCTTAAACCACACCGGGTGCCGTTCGCACTTAAGGACAAGATAGAGGCGGAACTGGACAAATTGGTGGGCCAGGGAATCCTTGTGCCTGTTGATTCCGTGGAGTGGGAAACTCCAATTGTAACCACGCTAAAGGCCAATGGGGAGGTCCGCATATGCGCCGACTACAAGTGCACCATCAACAAGGCGATCCGCCCGAATGCATATCCGGTGCCGGTAGTCAGCCATCTGCTGGCCAGGTTACACGGGGGAAAGTGTTTCGCTAAGCTCGACTTAGCACAGGCCTACCAGCAGCTTACGGTGTCCCATGCCGCAGCTGCTGCGCAGACCATAGTCACCCATAAGGGGGCGTTCCAGGTGACGCGCCTCCAGTTCGGCGTGAATTCGGCGCCTGGAATTTTTCAGTCACTCGTGGAACACCTCCTGAAGGGACTGGAGGGGGTGTTGCCTTATTTTGATGACGTGTTAATAACGGGGGGGAGTCGGGTTGAATTGGCCAAGAGGTTGGGGAAGGTCCTGACAATATTCGAAAAAGCGGGGCTGAGACTGCGGAAGGACAAATGCGTCTTCTTCGCCACTGAGGTTGAGTTCCTAGGGTTTTGTGTGACTCCTGAGGGGATAAAACCATCCAAGTCCAAGGTGGCAGCCATTAAGAAAGCCCCCCGCCCCACCTCCAAGCCCGAGCTGCAGTCGTTCCTAGGGCTGCTCAACTTTTACCACTCCTTCCTCCCCTGGAAGGCAGCGGTGGCTGAACCGCTACACAAACTGCTAAAGAAAGACCAGGCATGGAAGTGGGGCGATGACCAAGAAAGGGCATTTAGCGAGCTAAAAAGCCTCCTGGCGTCCGACGCCATACTGACCCACTTCAACCCCAAACGCCCAGTAGTTCTGACCTGTGATGCATCTCCAGTGGGGGTGGGGGCGGTGCTGTGCCACGTGTTGGAAAACGGAAGGGAGGCCCCGATAGCATTTTACTCCAGGTCCCTGTCCCAAGCGGAGAGAAACTACGCACAGACAGACAGGGAGGCACTAGCGATAGTTGCGGGGACGAAAAAAATTCATGATTTTCTGTACGGCCGCCCCTTCACCATTGTAACGGACCACAAGCCCCTGCTAGGCATCTTTACCGCAGATAAGCCCACCCCACAGATCCTGTCCCCGAGGATGCTCAGGTGGGCCATTTTTTCTCAACGCGTATCAGCACGCGTTGGTCTACCGGCCCGGGAAAGAGATCAGCCATGCGGACGCTCTATCTAGGTCTCCCCTTCCCCTCACGCCCAGCCAGGTGAGCAAGGGGGAGCGGGAACATCAGGTTCTCATGATAGAGGTGCTGGATTCGCCCCCCGTAGTGCCCGCCGACATCGCCAAAGTGACAGAGAAGGACAAGACGTTAGCGGCAGTTAGCTCCTGGGTGCAGAAAGGGTGGCCGGCGTCCTCCCCAGCGGAGGAGTTCGCTCCATTTTTCAGAAAAAAGCTAGAACTGTCCCTAGAGAGGGGGTGCCTCTTGTGGGGGCAGCGGGTAGTGATTCCCACTTCCCTTCGGCCGCGGGTGCTCAAACTGCTGCACGTCAGCCACCCCGGCATCGTGCGATCCAAGGCGCTGGCCCGGAGTTACTTCTGGTGGCCCCAGCTGGACGCCGACATCGAGCACATGGTCGGCACTTGTGAAAGTTGCCAATGCTCCAGACCAGAGGAGGCCCGCCTTCCCCACAGGGAATGGGACGCGGCTAAGGGGCCGTGGTCCCGGGTGCACGTTGATTTCGCGGGCCCGTTCAGAGGCACCCTGTTCCTTCTCGTAGTGGACGCCTTCTCCAAGTGGTTGGAGGTTATCCCAGTCACGAGCACCTCCTCGGCCCAGACCATTAGGCACTTGCGGAGGCTCTTTTCCACGTTCGGCATACCCGACACATTAATTAGCGACAACGCTAGTTGTTTCACGTCCTCCGAGTTTAGGGCATTCATGGAGATCAACGCCGTTCGGCACATCACCTCCGCCCCGTTTCACCCGGCCACCAATGGCCAAGTAGAGCGCCTCGTCCGCACCACGAAGGACGCGTTGCGGCGCATGGGCCCCGGGGATCTGAATCAGCATCCAAAAATATCAATGGACTGGGTGCCACAAGGAGGTAAAAGGAAACCAGGTAGGCCAAATCTGGCCTGTGATGCCAAATAATCCAGCCCCCACCCTTACTCCAGCTTCCACCGTCATCGCCACCGGAATCAGCCATGGACTCCTTTATGGCAGCTGTAAATACATTTACAACTGCTGCAGATGCATTTACAGCAGCTGTAAATAGTGGGGGGACCACTAGTCCAGCCCCTTCAACCGTGTGAGGGAGCGTGACCCAGCCCTTGAATTAAAAAGGCTGGCAACCCCTGAGGTAGACAAAAGAAAACATGAAGAGCAACTTTTATAGAAGATTTGAATAATATACAAGTCCCCTGGGAGGAAGCACCAAATGTAGCAGCAAACCAAATTTGTTGGAGGCAACTGATTTACCAATATGTGCTCTCACATGCAAGGACATAAAAAGAAGGCTGGTCATAGAAAGAATTTGCACATTTGTTGCAACACTGGTTGTTGTTGTTTTGTCCAATTGCATTAAAAATAAAGTATAATTGTTGTCTAGTTATATGTATTTCTGAAAAGGAGAAACATTAGATGGATTTGCATCTATGTGACCAGTCAAGTCCATCCTGCAAAAAATGGTAAAGACACTAATAACAGAGTATAAATCGTTTAACAACTGTGGGAGCAGTTCCTGGTGTCCTGGACATGGTGGCATTAACTCTCATAATACTTGGAGGATCCTTAACATAATGGCCCATATCTTGTTGCTTAGCACAGTAAATTGCACTGAAGCAGGCCCGCTGAATCATGGAAATTTGGTGAGCCAACTCCTCTGAAATTTAAATTCATTCAAATGGGCCTAATTTGAACTAAAATTTTAAAGTTTGAGGCGGCCATTTGAATCAATAGACTTACAGAGGAGTTGACTCACAAAATACACACTGAATGTAATCTAGTGCAATTTTTTTACACTAAGCAACAGAATTTTACCAATGTTTTACAAAGTCAAGATGTTGACAAGGTTTCTTTTCTGCTGCCCACCCCCATGTCAAAATGGGATGCTATGTCTTTTTCAAAGAGTACATGACTATATTTTAGAATATTTATTTATTTATAAAACTTATATCTCGCCCCTCTAGGAAAAATCTTTCCTACTAAGGGTGGCTAACAGCATATGAACAGATTTATTGAACAGAGTTTTAAAATCCAAGCTCCCTACTATTTTTGCTATCTAAAGCAAGGAAAAAATCTATTTAAATCAAGGTTAACTATCTTTTAATGCTCACACAGGCTATACTGCATCTATGTCTTTTTTTTTAATTTTACAGGAAAAAATCAATTAAGGAGGTATCTAGACAGGGAAGCAGTCCTGGGTTTATTTGGATCAATTCCAAGTTTCCAATGACAGTTAAATTGTTGTTGTTCACACAAAATGTTCAATTATCTGAGATTTAAAAAAAATTGAGGGGGGGATTTCACACTGCACTTCAAACTGGAATCACAGGTTGCCCTCCAACCTCTGTCATTGAGGTTCTCCTTCTCCTAATTCTTCAGCAAGTGAAATAGTGCTGAATTAATATTACAACTTGGTGAAACTTCAGTGCTTATCAGACATAGGATAACTGTGGGAAATCACAATTTTAAAAATTATTCAGAAGAAAGGAAGAGGTGCTCATAGGAGGAGGATGTTCGCTCTCTACTGGCATACTGATGCCATCACAGCAAGAATATCTTTCTCAAGTAAGTGCCCTCTTGACTGTCCTCTGAAGTTTTTTTATTGTGCTTTTCTAACCTAACACTACACAGTTTAATACATTATTGTATCAAACCAGTGCTATGCCACTAGTTCAAAATGTATTTAAAAAACATCCATCAACTTCATGCCAGGACACATTGATTACCGGCAAACACATCAGACAGAACCCAAAAAGAAGTAATGCAAGCAAGCACGCATGCACGCACACACACCCTTGTCAAATGAACAAAAATCTACAAATGCTCATGAAAAAAGACTGGACTTATTTGTCATTAAGTGTATGTCATGTATTCAATGGAAAGTACACTGAATTTAACTGCCATCTCTGCCACAATCAACAGGGTAAACCAATGGTGTCCAATGTGGGACCCATGCCCCACAAGAGAACTTCAATTCCCAGAAGCCTAAGTCAGTACATTGGCTCATCAGTGCTTTTGGGGAATTGACTTAGGCTTCTGGGAACTGAAGTCCAAAAACCAAAGGCTGGGAAACACTGCGGTAAACTCAGATCAAAAGGCAAAAGAAGCATTTGTTCCCACTTCATAATGAGAGTGATTTGGGGCAGATTTCAGAATGCATGTTTCCTCTTTTACGGTTATTAAGAAATGTGCTTGTACTGTTACTCACTATTGTTAATGCTTAACAAGATTCACATTTATTCCAAATGGCAGCACTGCCATTTCCTGATTTACAAAGAAAGAGAGAAAGGATAGCCAGCTTGCAAAAAGGATTAAAATATGTTTTCTTAGGATTAGTTTGCTTCCCAACACAGAACTTGATTCTGTTTTAATTTAACCATCAGAAAAAGCAAAATTACAAAAGAAAAGTTCATTCAAGCTGCATACCAAGTGAAAAGAGATGGTTTTGTTTTACATTCTCAAAGCTTCTCAAGTTCACACTAGTCTTAAGCTTATCTCAATGTATTTCTTCCTATGGATGTTAAAAAGAGATGTTCATTATCTTTAAACCTTTCTGGAAATATCACTACGAAACACAAGATAAAAAAGTTTAGCTTCATTACTAAATATATCTCAGAGTCCTTTTTTTCCTCTCTTCACTATAACTCGCCCCACTTAATGATTACTTCCAAAGATTATTTACCACATTTCCTACCTTTAAGTCTGTAGAGACTCTCAAGAGGTTCATTAAAAACCTAAACAGGGATTGCTGCTTTGACAACAAATTATATTCTGGTAATGCCTTCTAATATGAAGTTGGTCCAAGGGAAATTAGAGCTTGCGATTTCCCTGTAAATAATACAATTTAAGCCAAGCATGTAACCTGTGGTAGCATTTCTAAAATTAAACTTGGGTGTTACAGTTTGCCTGGCCATGTAAGTAGACAGCAGAGAGAAAGGTGTGTTTGTGATAAAGAATACTACTCCTAGTGGTGGTAGTAATTCTAGATCATCTTATTAGAAAAGAAACAAAAAAAAGTACAGTGGTAACTCGGTTTATGAATTTGCAAAAAAATTGTAAACCGAAATGCGGTTTTCTATAGGAATACATTGAAAACCTTTTCACTGACGTCCAGAATGGATTAACTGGTTTTCAGTGCTTTCCTATGAGAAACCGCATTTCGATTTACAAAACGCAATTCGTAAACCAAGACATTATTTTCAATGGATTTTCATTTGTAAACCAAAAATTATGTCAACCAAGGCGTTTATAAACCAAGGTACCACTGTCAATCAAGGAACCAGGAGAATTAATATTACTTTATAAAAACATTGAGTTGCTTTCCCGGGACAAACTACAATATATTATGGCTCGAAATAGACTGGTATTTTTCCCAATGTCCAAATCATAGGCCATAGTACCAAAGCTGGCCAAATTATTTCTGCACCTGAGGCAGGAAAATTCCACAAGATTCTCTTGCTAAAAATACAGAACAGAATAATAATAAATTAAACAAGCCATTATGTTATTATACTGAAAATCAGGAGCGTGAGGCTACTGTCTCACTCTACCTAATGGCAGGGGCAATCCTGTCACCCCTGAAGAAAAAATACCTCTCTCTTTTTTCACCCCATATAGCAAAGCACTTTTTCATTACAAGCTTGAAGGAGCATGGCAATATTTCCCATCTTTTCTACTGTGCTTTTTTATTTTTCAAATTGGCCTCCTTAATGATCACCACAAATAACCCTGTAAGCTTGGAGAAAGCATTTTAACAACACTATCCTCCAGCTAGATGCAAGATCAGGAGAACAGCAGCTTTCCTAAGGGCCTGTCCAGACTTCCCCGATTGACTGGCCGAAACAACTATCATGCCCATTCAAAGGGAGAAGCAATGTGCTATTCAGTATGCTTCACCCATCTAAACTCAAACATGTTTACTGATTGTAGACAAGGGCTGTGGTGGTTCAGTAGTTAAGAAGCTCGCCTTGTTAGCTGGAAGGCTGGCAAGTCAGCAGTTCGAGACCCGGGTACTGCATGATGGATTGAGTGCCTGTCTCTGTCCCAGCTCCCGCCAATGCCGTCTGGGTTGAAAGGATTTTTCCTGGAGAAACTCCACTCGGGAGATGCCCAAATGAGGCTCCTTTCATGTCCCCAAGAGCTGAGACAGAGATGGGCTCTCAATCCGGCATACAGTACCCAGGTCTCAAACTGCCAACTTGCCAACCTTCCAGCTAACAAGGCAAGCTTCTTAACCACTGAGCCACCGCAGCCTTTGATCCTATAAGTTATAGCCCAGATCCTATAAGTTCCTATGTCAATGCGTTCCTAGAGAATCTAAGATAGATATTTTAGGAGTTCAAAAACCCTCTAGAATTCTCTTTCATCAGATCCAACTACAACATCTCTCGGAATTCCACTAGGTTTTCCTATCTTCTTTTTTGACGTTTTAAAAAAGAAATGTTACAAAACATGTAATTGCTAGGGTGAACGTGCAAATAAAGTGACAAAATACAATTCCAGCTAGAGTTACTTTGGGACAGCGGAGAAGGGTGAAATCAGAGACAATTCCAAAGCTGATCCGAAATGGGCTCAGCTGTTTCTGTTTGATGCTGCCATCCACTAATGCTTCACACATGTTGTTCAGCAGAAGGTGAGGACATTTTGTTTGACCATGACTAAATCATGACAGAGAACCAATACTCTGAAGTGACAGCATTATCAGAACTTTCTTAATCCTGCAGAAGCCATACAGTCACCTGCCTGCCATTTCTAAATCACTTACTCTAAAACCTTTTTTTCCAATTATTTCTTTCAAGTTCTTTCAAAAAGTTTTAATAGACACAGAACGAATTCTAAAATGAATCACGCAGAGAAAGGTGAAACCAAAGTCACAGCCAAACGGGTTTTCTAGCAAACTATTTAACATTAAACCATATTTTAAAGAAAAATAGGGGAACATATAACCCACAGAAACAACTCATTCCTAGCAATGAAATGAATTGATGATGCCCCTGAGAACTTGTCAAGAACAAAGACACTAGTCCAGGGGTGCCCAAACTATCTGCCCCCTGACACCAATTCATCCAGCCCACGCCACCCTTGTCACTCCTGGAATCGGAAGTAAAACATGCCCATACGGATGCATTTTACTTTCACTTCCAGGAGTGACAAGGGCGGAGTGGGTTAAATGAACTGACATCAAGGGCCAGCTTCGGCCCACAGGCTATAGTTTGGGTACCCCAGGATTAAGCAGAGAAAATAGTAGCCTAAAAATCTATCTCATTCTGTTGCAAAACCAATTGCAAGGTTTTTTTTCCTTTCGCTTCCGGTGGGAGGAATCATGTGACTGGTCCGCTGAACCACATGACCGGCCTGCTGAACCATGTGATTGGTCCACGGCATGAAAAGTTTGGGCACCCCCTGCACTAGCTGTTCCTAGTAGACATTGTTCACTAACTGGCAGAAAACATAGCACCAATATATATTTTAGTAACTGTAATTTCATAAACTACAAGATGGAAAAATCAGTATGTAGTGGGCCAAACTACCTCTGGAGACCAAAATGCTGAAATTGAAACGGTCCTATTTTGGGCATATCACGAGAGGTCAAGACTCTCTGGGAAAAACAATAATGCTGGGAAAGGTGGAAGGCAGCAGGAAATGAAGAAGGTAAAAATCAAGATGGATTGACTCCCTATGAGAACTACAAACTATAACTTGCAGAAGCTGAGCAGGGCAGTCGAGAACAGAACAATGAGATCTCTCATTCATAGGGTCACCATAAGTCAGAGATGATAGCACATAACAACAGTGGCTAGGCATGTCTTTTTGGAAGTTACACTGAATTCAATGAGATTACAGTCAGGTCAGTGTGCATAGAATAGCAGCCTTAAACTTGTTTGTAGGTACAAGCATATAGAATTCAGTCAACTAAAGGAAGTACAGACCTCAACAGAAACACCAAATCAGAGAAAAATTGAAAAATTCACTTTGAGATTTCCACAGATATATCCACTGTTGCTATTATATGCCTGCAAATTGCCTCTAACTTGTGGGGATGCTATGAATGAGCAAACTCCAAAATGTACTGTCCTCAACAGCCATGTCCAGCTTTTATAAACTCAAGCCTATGGCTTCCTTTAGTGCAGGGTTTCCCAATCTAAGGCCCGTGGGCTGGATCTGTCCCACAGCACTAATTCATGTGGCCCTTGACCCCCTCCAAGGGCATTCAAGAAACAAAATGACCACCCTTTAAAGTTGTTGGGACAAAAAGGCCATCTGGACCTCGAAGCTGACTGAGAGAGTGTGACTGGGGCCCCAGCTTGAAAATGTTGGGAACCCTGCTTTAGTGAGTCTAAAGGAAGGTCTAAAGGAAGGGGCCTTCTTACCATATCTACCATACAAGACCATTCCACAGATAAACGGCCACTGAAGAAAATATCCAATTTCTTGTTGATAATAATAATTTTGTGTCAGAAATTATTCTGGGTTGAAAGGATTTTTTTGTGGAAGAAACTCTGCTCAGGGAATCCCCAAATGAGGCTCCTTTTGTGTCCCCAAGAGTTGGGACAGAGATAGGTGTTCAATCCGTCATGCAGTACCAAGATCTTGAATTGCCGACTTGCCAGCCTTCCAGCTAACAAAGCAGAAGGATGAAGCCAGGGAAGAATTGGTAGGACGGGCAGTAGAACACTGTGGAAGGTTACAAAGGATACAAAACCACTTAAGACTTTATAGGTTAATACCAATCCTAGCATGAAACTGGATGAGAAAGTGAGACTGATAGCAGAAAGTGAGACTGATAGATATAGCCTACTTTTGGGCCAGGTACATTTATCCCACCTGACTGTCTTTCAAGTGTGAAGCTGGAGAAAAAATTACTTTTTGGAGATAATTTTATATTGAATTGGTTTATCAAATGTTGTCAGCTATTCTAGCCCCTTGGAATAAAAAAATGGTGAATGGAATTTTGCAAAGAATGTATTTCTCAAGTAGTCCCAGTTTTGAGCTTTATAGTTTTGTTGTATCTAGTGTTCAAAGCCCTGGAAATATTTGACACTGAAAGTGTGGTTTACAAATCAAACACAATCATATATAAATTAATATTTGGGTCCTGTACCAGCATGGAAGTTAGACTCTACAAGGATAAATATCCATCAATGTTCAAGAGTACTACCTCATCCATATATGCACAAGAACAAAAAACAGAACAAGTGTCAATGTTTTTGTAGATGTTAAAAAGTCACACATACTATGGCACTTGTAGTACAGGGACACATTTCTGAAAACAATAGATGTTCCAAATAGGAATACAGTAATACTTCGGTTAATGTGTGCACTGCACAGCGTTAAAACCGGATTATGTTGGGGAATTTGAGGAAAACTTTTGCACCTCACAACAAAAGTTTTCCTCAAATTCCCCATCATTGATCTCTACCCCAAAGCCTGCAGGGCTGGAGGCCAGCCCTGTGGGCTTTGGGGCATAGATCTCCAGAGACCCCCTTGCTGGGGGGGGGGGCAAGGGAGCTTCCATAGCCCCAAGCATCAGATCGCTGGTTTTCTCTGGGCGAGCATGTGTGCGTGCGCGCTTTCACCCCAAGGAAACCAGCAATCAGATGCTCAGAGTGCCAGCTTCCTTGGGGGGAGACCGCGCGTGTGTGTACTCACCCCAAGGAAACCGATGCTCAGAGTGCCAGTTTCCTTGGGGGGAGATGGTGCGCATGCGCCCTCACCCCAAGGAAACCAGCGCTCAAATGCTCAGAGCACTGGCTTCCTTGGGGGGAGACCGCGTGCACGCCCTGACCCCAAGGAAACTGGTGCTCAGATGCTCAGAGCGCCAGCTTCCTTGGGGGGAGACCAGGCGCGTGCACCATCACCCCAAGGAAACCGGCACTCAGAAGCTCAGACCCCTGGAGAGCCAAGTTCCAAAGTTGGAGACCAGTCCTACCGACTTTGGGGCTTGGCTTGATCCGCCTGCCTCTTTGAAAAGTGCAGTGGGGATTCCACACATGGAATCCCCACTGCCCTTTCCAAAGAGTCAGGCGGATCGACCCCCTGTTCCCTTTCCTCTTTGGAAAGGGAACTGGGCTTTTTTAAACATTGTGCAATCAATGTATCGCACAATGTTAAAAACCAGATAATGCTAAGACTTGTGGAACCAAGCTTTAGCGTTATCCGAGGTATTACTGTACCATCATTTTTGAAAAATGTTAACTCTGAAAACTACCTCAATAATGACCAGAGCACCTACCAGCTTCAGAAAAGTCATAGCAAATTTTACAACACCTGCCAGATTTTTACTAAGAGTTGGAATGGCAGTATATGAAACAAATCCAGAGTACACCTGACAAAGACTTCCTAAATGTCAGCCTTCTCTACACTGTCCTATATATTTTACAGGCCAGAATTAGGGTTGCCATATGTCCCGGTTTTCTGGGATTTTCCCGGATTCAATCTGTCCTGGCCGGTTCAAGAAAAAACATGTAAAAGTCCCGGATTTTTAAATTTGAACACAGAAAGCAAGATCACCTCTCACCAAGGGATTTTTGCAAAGAGTTAATTCACTGCCTCCCTGCCTTTCTTTCAATTATCCTGCTTGAAAACAGTAAAGGCAAAACAGCACCATGAGAAGCCCGCCAGGGACAAGAGACACTTGCAAGTGAGATAATTGAAAGAAAGGCATGGAGGCAGTGAAATAACTCTTTGCAATAATCCCTTGGCTCACCTTGAAGTTTGGGGGACAAGGAGTCGTCCTCAGCCCTTTTCCTCGAAAGCTGGGAAGGAGTAAGAAATACCCATATCTAAGAAGCCAAACCTCCACCATACACTGGGATGGAGGATTCCTTCTTCACGTGACCACAAAGGGTTAATTGCATAGGGTCGGTATTCCCTGGACAGGGATTCTGTGGGGTCTTAGAGGCACGGTCTCCCTGTCCAATGCATGCACAGTTTGAAGAATGCAATGAGAGTCCCGGTTTGGCAGGAGAGAATTATGGCAACCCTAGCCAGAATGCATCAGGAAGCCACACAAGCAATCCTTGTTTGGCCTTGGCAATGATGTGAAGTTTCAGACTTGCTCCTTTTTCAGACTCCCCTTTCAGGTTCTACCAATATGAACCAGACTTAGATAAACATCAACAGAAGGAAAGTCTTCCTCTAATTAACTCTTGTGGAGCAGCATTTCTGTGTCACATATGAGGAATTATCCAGCCACAGGAGAAGGAAAAACACCCTCAAAAAAGATGACGCGAACCAATGTATGAAAAGTATTTAATATTAAAACCACAAAGTCCCCAGAGAGTTAACAACAATCTAAAGTAGATTACGAACGATGAATATATAGAACGTTGCAGTCCATGGTCATAACCCATCAAAAATCCGTAAAGTCCAATGAGAATTAATGGGAGTCCAAAACGAAGTATAGAATAACAACAAGCAGGAAAAACAGGAACCAGACGGAATCACAAGGAGCAACTATATATATCAGCAGCAAGTAATTACTCAAACAGGAGACGATGGGCGAAACAGAACTCAGTCTCGATATCCATCCACAGTAATGGGATATTTCATTGACTTTGTCAAGAGTCTGAATAAAAGTATTATTGCGCTGAATACAACCTCTGATGTGATCAGTCTTATAAGGTTTTTCCTCCACACCCTAGCCGTTTTTCTTTTTTCCTGAATTATTCTTTTTTCCTGAATTATCCAGCCAGCCAGAGTAATTAGAAAATTGGGGAAGGAAAATGTTGATTCTTCTCCCACGCCCATATATGCTGTATGTATAAATTAGATACATGCACAGCTGGGAAGGAGTTCACAGGTTAGTGCATTTGTTTTGATGTTTACTAACCTTCATTCAAAAGCTCGGGATGAGTAACAACAGTTGTGTATGAGCTAGACATCTACAACCAAAATATCTGGTTGCTTATTTTGAACTAAAATGACACCTTCCAAAATGAAGATGAATCCCTCCACCCCCCACACCACCCACACACACCCCTCAGTTTTGCACAAGATATTTTGTCATTTCTCCTCCTGTCTTTTGGTTCCTTATGCTTCAGCTATTCAGCCAGCAAACCAATAGTTCCATTTCTGCTAAAAGTGCAGGTTAAAGCTATACATGCTGAATATTACCCATGTTCAGATACTTCTTAGAGACATTCTTAATATTTACCAATTCCTGGAAGATGGATTTGGAATATGGCCGAAGAATTGTCACTGCTCATAAAACTCAAAAATGCACATCTCTTTCTTTTTATCCACATGGGAACAAAGAGGAGGAACCAGAAAACTACAGACCAGTCAGCCTGACATCAATTCCAGAGAAAATTCTGCAGCAGATTACAAAGCAGTCACTCTGCAAGCATCTTGAAAACAATATAGTAATAAATAGAAGACAACGTGGATTTGTCAAGAACAAATCTTGCCAGGCTAATCTCATTTGGTAGGTAGTGGAAATGCTATATAATATATCTTGACTTTAGCAAAGTCTTTGACAAAGTGCCTAATGATATTCTGATTAGCAAGAAAACTATGTGTAGGCTGGAGAGCACAAATGGTGGGTGGATAAATAATTGGTTACATAATTGTATTCAGACAGTACTAATTAATGGCTCCTTCTCAAAATGGGATGCATAAGACGTGGGGCCCAGAAGGCTCAGTCCTGGGCCTGGTGCACTTCAATGTTTTCAGTAATGCCTTGTAAAATTTCAGAGAATACTTCTCAGAATTGTTGATGACACAAAATTGTATCATTGAGCTAATGCCTTGGAAGACATTAACAGAATTCAAAAAGGTCTTGATAGGCTTGAGTGTTGAGCTGAAAACATCACAATAAAATTTTGTAGGGATAAATGCAAGATGTGGGATACTTGGCTCAGTAATACAGTAAAACCCCTACTTACGAAAAAAAGTCCATTCAATAGGCTTTTGCTTAAATCATTTTTTTTTAAACTAAAAACAAACCCATAGGAAAAAATATTTTTTACGTAAAATGAAGCAAACCCATAGGAAAAATGAAAATTTTATGTAAATCGAAGTAAACCCATAGGGAAAGGAATCTTTATGTAACGCGGAGCAAACCCATAGGAAATCGTGTAAATCAGGTCATGGGTTTAGCATAAAATCATTATGTAAGTTGAATTTTATGTAACTCTAGGCATTTGTAAGTCAGGGTTTTACTGTACTAGGAGGGAAGACTTTGTTGTTGATCAAAGACGAATAAGAGTAAACATTGCAGGTAAAGGTAAAGGCTGCCCTTGCTTGAAAGCCAATCGTATCTGACTCTAGGGTTCAGTGCTCATCTCTGTTTATAGCCAAAGAGCCAGTGCTGTCTGCATTTGCAGACATTTCTGTGGACATGTGGCAGGCATGCTTCAACACTGGAATGCACGGAACACTGTTTACCTTCCCACCAAAGTGGCCCCTATTTATCTACTTGCAATTTCTTGCTTTTGACCTGCTAGGTTGGCAGGAGCTGAGAAAGAGACAGGAGCTCACTCCGCCATGCAGTACTCAGGAATCGAACTCCAACCTTCCCATTATCAAGTTCAGCATCTTAACCACTTGAGCCATCACAGTCAACATTGCAATTTGGCTGCAAAAAAAGGCCAACACATTAATTAGGCTGTATTAATTTAATTTAATTTTAATTTAATTATCACATTTATATACCGCCCACTCGGCCAAGCCAACTCAGGGCGGTTCACAACAAAAGTTAAAAACACAAGTTAAAACAGTTAAAACAGTTAAAACTACCCACCCCCTAAAAACAAGGGCGGCAGGATCCGAAGGCACCATGGGGAAGAGTTCCTCTACACCAACCACCCAATGGAGGTTACCCTTCCACCTGCACCCCACACTTGACCCGCCAACCAGGTTTTAAGATCTTTTCTGAAAGGCAGCAATTCCGTCCGAAGACGTAGCTCTGTTGGCAGGAGGTTCCAGAGGGCCGGTGCAGACACGGAGAAGGCTCTCCTCCTTGTGCCAGAGAGGCGGGCCCCTCTGGCTGATGGAACAACTAGAGAGCCCCTCCGGGCTCTCTTTTGTATTAACAAAAGAAAAGTGTCCACAATCAGTGAGATACTAATCCCCTTCTATTTGTCAGTAGTCAGACCACATCTAGAGTACTGCGTCCAGTTCTGGACACCATACCTTAAGGATGCCAACAAACTGGAACATGTTCAGGGGAGGGCAACAGAGAACTGAAAACCAAGCCATATGAGATAAGACTGAAGGAGCTGGGAATATTTAGCCTTAAGAAAAGGAGACTGGGAGGGAATATGATAGCACTCTTCAAATGCTTGGAAGAGGGGCAGGATCTTGTTCTTAATCAATGTAATAATGAGCTCAAGCTACAGGAAGCCAGATACAGGTGGAATATTGAGAAAACATAACTGCTAGAGTGATACAGCATTGCCCGCCACACCCGAGCAAAGAGACGGACAGATGTCATGGGTTCAAAAACGGGACTTTATTAAGCCAAAATAAGTTGTTGCAAACTATTGTGCTGGGGACTAAGTAGTGCGGGTGTGTGGTAATAACCCAGGTCAATACCAGAGAATTTGGATCCCAAATAATAGGGACAGCAGAAAAGCTCTGCAGATAGGCCAGCACTGTGTCCAACAGTGTGGCCAAGCTAAGTAACCATGGAGCTAGCAAAGCGTCCTGATCAGCTGTCTCATGTCTGCGGCTATTAAAGAGCCATGAGACACCCCAAGTGATAGTGTTGTCTGAGGTCCCAAATTAACCGAGACCCCAACCGAATAACTAAACAGGCCATTCTGATTAAAATCACCCGCACTACCTGCCAAAGTGACCGGAATAACCTCCAGCAAAAACTCAACCTGCAGCAACAGTATGGGATGGGCGAAAAAACCATTACCCCAAGAGCCAAACGGGTTGTGCAAAAATTCCCATCCAGTCCTGAAATGACTGGATATCACACTGCTACTGAGGGAGGGAGGGAGGAATGGATTTGTTTCTTAATGCCAAGCAGTTAAAGAGGGCAAGGCATGAAGTAGACACCACCTATAAAGGCTTCTTGGCTCCTCCCTATCACACCTCCCGTGCTGGTGCATTGCCCTCCACTCCCAAGGGAAGAGATGGACACACGTCATGAGTTCAAAAACGGGCCACTTTATTAAGCCAAAATAAGTTGTTGCAAACTATTGCGCTGGGGACTAAGTAGTGTGGGTGCGTGGTAATGACTTTCTTTTATGTATCTTGTCTAACTCTTCTTCCCTTTCAGCCTTTTGCTTACTCGGTGCTTCCCAATATTTATCCCGGGCGTTTCTAAATGCAAGGATCATTTTTTTTATTTACAATAACTTTTGTAACACCCCCAGCTGACAGGAGCCCATCGTAAATCTGCCTTTGAGCAATTAAGCTATGCTCAAGCTGATTTTCAACAATCATCTTGCCATTAATTGAAAAACCACGTTCTATGAATGCCTGACCATGGCAGATGGTTAGCACTTTTCTAACAAAACAGTAGAGATTCTCATACTCAGAGTGGCCTTTAAGAAGTTCCCTCCAAAAACAATCAATTCTCTGGTCCTTACATTTATAATCCTTACACAATTGAATAACATTTGGTTTTGCTGTTAATAGTCTAAACTCCTTTTCAACCTTATCACATGTTGCACTAGACAGCCATCCCACCTTCGTCACCAATGTTGTGTTCAGTGCAAGGACGACAAAGACCAGCATTAGTTGGGTCAAACACCAGTGATTCAGCTTTATTGCTTGCACAACACAACTCAACTCAGGGCAGAACAAGGACATATTTATACAAGTGAGGTATACAATAATAGATACATTTTGGTGGGTTTAGAACCGATTGGTTCAAACACGGAACAGAAATATACAGATGCTCATTGGATGAAAACCATGGTTAACTATTTACAGTGAAGTGACTGAATGACAGCTATTTGAACTTGGTGCCTTTTTTCAAGAATGTGTCAGTTACAAAACACAACATTCCTATTATTGTATGTCTCACTTGTATAAATATGTCCTTGTTCTGCCCTGAGTTCAACATCGCAGAGAGGCTCGTCATGACCGTCGAAATCCAGGGGTCACCAATGCGGATGGAGGTCGACTCGGGGTTGGCGTACTCCATCATTTCCCAGCAGTCCTTCTTCAGCATTCCTCCACAGGCTCGGCCACGCCTAAAAGCTTTGCAAGTCTTACTCCCTGCCAGAAGAAGTGGTGACAGCTGTCAGTCTTGACAGCTTTAAGAAAGGATTAGACAAGTTCATGGAGGACAAGGCTATCAATGGCTATAATTATGGCTACCTAAGGACAACCTCCGGGTTGGAGAGATAGGCAGGATATCTCTCAATGCCATTTCCAGGGGATCCTAAGCAGGTGAGGGCATCTCCTTGGGAATACCCTGAAGGAAATGGTGAGCCACTGTGTGAGACAGAATGCTGGACTGGATGGGCTGTGGCCTGTTCCAGCAAGGCTGTTCTTATGTTCTTATGTTCTTATGTTCTTATGTTCCATGATGTGCAGGGCCGGCACATCTCGGTCATGGGCATCGGAACGTTCCAGGTCAAGGTCAAGTCACATGCCCCGTCATTGCTGTTAGGTTAAGAGGTCTGGGTTCGAGTTACGCAGAGTGAAGTTATTAACTTTTAGCAGCAGCGGGGTGCCCGTTTGATTTTTATCCCTCTCCCAGACAATAACAGTCGCTGGCTCAGGTTAACGGTGTAAACAGAAAAAACTTACTCAGCAGAAATGATGAAATTATGTAAATAAAGTTAACAGAAACAGCAGATTCTTCTCTGTGAGTTCTAAGCTCAGATAAACAGTCTGTTACTTTCGTTGCGCAAGTTCTTTACACACAGCAAGTGTGCTCACTGCAACTCCAGCTCTCTCTCTCTCCTGGCTGGCTGCAAGTTTGGCAAAGCCTTTTTGTCCTTGCTTGCCTGTGAGATAAGATTCAGTCTTATCTAGACAGCGCTGGTACTTTCTCTCTTTCCGAGAGTGAACACAAAACCAGCGGTCCTTCCTTTCCAGGCAAACAGTTGAGTACACAAAGCAGAACAATAGTTAAACTGGAAACAGTCTTACTTGCTTGCATCCAGTATTCCTTGGTTCTCCGGCACACAGCAGTTCATTCACACTGGCATTATAGTTCAGCAATGTAGCACAAGGTTACAAACCTCAGCATCCAGCAATAGACAACAGAGCTCAGCTTCCATCAGTGTGGCTCTGCAACAAACCTCAATGTCCAACAGCATTGCTACAGGTGGAGAACCCCTTAAGACAGCATCTGACTAAAGGTAAATCAAACCCTAGCAAGGAAGCCTTTTGCAAAGCCCTATTTTATGCTGGATATCTTGCAGTCACCCACTCAATCATTTCACCTATGTGCTACACAGTTGTGTCTCTTAAAGCTAAAGTATTATTTCATGTATCCTTTACAATACTTAGATGTTACCATGGCATCTGTATCAACTGCCACTGGTTGTTGTCAAGACTGGTAAGAGCAATTTGTTAGGGGTACAGTGGTTCCAACCCTTTGGGATTGCTTTCTCAGGCATTGGGGAAGGAAGGCCAAATAAACCCAATCCCCTTGGCAAGAATAGAGCTCACAATCCTTGGGTAGCAGTACAGTAGTTGATTCACTGATACCCCAAGGGTAGATGTGGACCCCACCCAAGGAAAGGCCCCAGCCAGTGCAGGCAAGCAAAGCGAAAGCAAAACTGCTCTCCCAGAAAAAGGCTCAGCAAGGGAGGGAATCAGTTTCTTTCTCCCTTGCCAATTCAAAGAGGCCGGTTCTACTTGGGGCCCTTTGGCAACTTTATGGTTATTAATGGGCAGTGTACTTAGATAGAACCACTACTCACCAGGCAGGCAGCATTACCAAAGGAACAAGGCCTCCAGGCCCCGTGTGAGGAGGCCTGTTCCAGAGGGAGAAGGATTTGTTTCTTAATGCCAATCAGTTAAAGAGGGCAAGGCAGCAAGGAGCCACCACCTATAAAGGCTTCTTCTTGGCTCCTCCCTATCACACCAGGCAGGCAGGCCTTCAAGAGCATGAGGGCCAACTCTTCCCAGGGGAAGCAGGCAAAGCCAACACAGGTGGGTATTTTACCTCCAGTGCTGGTGCAATGGAACCAATTTTCTCTTGGAGGCACTCGATGGCCTCATAGGCCCTTCCAACTCAATATTTCTATGATTCTATGAATATTTAAGAAAGAGATACAAAGAGAAAGATATAGAAACATACATTTATGTTATTAACAATGTGTCAGCAAATCAGTTCTGACTTAGAGGGACTCTTTTCAGGGTTTCCTAGGTAGAAAGTCCTCAGAAATCACAAATACCAGTTTCATGTTCTACTACATTCAAATGGTTGTGCCTCCTTCTGTCCCAATATAAACAAAGTTGCCATTTTAATAAACATGCTATGAATAAGGTGGAATAGAATTCTTCACAATTTCAGTCAGTCAAATTCAAGATATTCCCCAATTGGAGATGACAGCCTCCCATAAAACAAAAACCCTCCTGAACTAACAGCCTGGATTTCCACAGTTTTACTTTGTGGTTTGTGAAGAAGTAATTCTTTTTATCTGTCTTGATCCTCCCACCAATCATCTTCAATGGATAGATCTGGGTTTTAACACTGTGAGGCAGAGAGAAAAGCATTCTAATGCAGGGATTCCCAACCTTTTCAAACTGGGGGCTGGGTCATGCTCTCTCAGTCAGCTTTGAGGGCCGGATGGCCATTTCCCCCTGTCTGCATGATGGGACTGGCCATTTTGTCCCAATAGTTTCAAAGTGGTAGCCATTTAGAGGGGTGGGAGGCCACGTGAAATGGTGCCATAGGCTGGATCCGGCCCACGGGCCTTAGGATGGGAACCCCTAATCTAATGTTACACACCTCTTTCATGTGTGCCTTATTTGCCTCTCCACCCCCACCCCCACCCCCCGGCAGCTCACAATAACAAACATCACAACCCTTCCTCACATGAGATCATTTCCACTTGCTTTTTCCAAACAACCATTGAAGAAAAGAGTTAACAAGCTCCTCTTTTTAAAAATGCCACTTGAGGTCAGGGGAAGGAGGAAAATGTTCTATGGCACAATCCCCAAGTCCAGACAGCATTTTGCTTTTCCGGTGGGGCTGCTGCTGCCTCATTCACCTAATAACAAAGCCCTTGCCCTGACAGGTGCCAAGAGGCCATCCTTCCCCGCTGATCAGAGCCCAGTTCAACCTCTGATGGTCTCGAAATGGGCAATTGAACAAAACAACCTGACTATTCAAGATTTCCCCCAACTGGACTATTTGCCCATGTAGACAGCCTCCTTGTTGCCTTAGTGCAGTAACTTTAGTCAACTGGACAGCAAACAAATCAATGCAATCATTAGATATAACTAGATCTTTACAGAAGAGTGACTTGTATGACCATTAACACCAATTCACTTCATTATCTCACTCTTCTTCAGTTTCTCACATCTTTTATTTGCAGCAGTAATAATAATACAGTAAAACCCGGACTTACATATGCCTCAAGTTACGTAAAATTCAACTTACGTAATGATTTTGAGCTAAAACCATGTCCCGATTTACATAATGCAATTTCCTATGGGTTTGCTTTGAGTTACGTAAAAAAAACCGTCATTTTTTCTGATGGGTTTGCTTCAATTTATGAAAAAATTATTTTCCATATGGGTTTTCTTTGAGTTACGTAAAAAACGTATAGAATGGAATTTTTAAATAAGTCGGGCTTTTTACTGTAATAAAAAACAGTACAGACTTCTTAGCACTAATATTTTTTAAGTAATTTTTTAAAATTTCTTCCAACTAATTACATACACCGGGACTGTAAGCAATCAAAACAAGACTGCCAAAGAAAGAGCACCCATGAATACAGTCTACTAGCCCAAGAAAAACAATTTAGAAATCGGTGAAGCAACTCTCAAAGACCTAAGGCTGCCAAACAGAAGAAAAATGTAGGCAAGGAAAACACAAATTCTGTTCGAAAATGGTTGTCTTATAATAGCACTAGCATCATGCTCCATTGCTCCCTCATGAAAAAGACCTTGCTTATATTAAATAAGACATGTAAATGACTGACAGAGTAAAAGCAATTACTCCGTTTAACAGCTCTGTTCCTTTTCTTTCAGTCTTCAAATTTCAACTTGACAAGGCAGCTCCCCTGGTGGCTTAGTGGGTAAGTTGCTTAGTGGTTAAGGCACTGAGCTGGAGACTGGAAGATTGGGTTTTGATACCCGAGAGCTGAACTTGGGGACATGAAAGGAGCCTCATTCGGGTATCCCCTATAAATCCTTTCAACCCAGAGTAATCTCTGACACAAAATTATTATTATTTAACTTACCAAGGAGATATAGATACACAAACTCGCACCATGATAAAGAAAAATGCAAGTCCCAGAAGGTAGAATTTCAAAGCCAAAGCACAATGTAAAACACATCATTTTTGTACATGCAAGAAGGTTCCAATTGCATTCTTTCTTCTTTTCTGTCCATCATAATAATTAACATATACTTGCAATCATTTTATATTAAACAATGGCTTGATGCTACACAATGGCTTTTGTAGTGAATTTTCTCCACAAGTCACCCACCTATTTCACAGCTTAAAAGAAATTTTAAAATGCCAACATATGGTTGTAAGCTGAAAGCCAGAAGGTGCCCCTCATGGCATTTCCCTAACAACTGTGCAGATGCTTTTCCTCCCACCCACACTTGATTTCATCTTTTGCCATCCACCCTGGTTTTTGTGGACCCAAATGAGAGCAAACCCTACTGACAGAAAACAGACGGACACCTGTCATGGATACATTAACTGCAGAGTAAGAGCAAGGCAAGAACAGGTAAGAGGACGGAGTCCTTACTTCTAGTAAAGGTCATCCTTGCTTGAAAGCCAGTCAGATCCAACTCTAGGGTTCAGTGCTCATCTCTGTTTATAGCCAAAGAGCCAGCACTATATTCGTCTGCAGATTTTTCCCGTGGACATGTGGCAGGAACAACTAGATACCAGAACACTGTTTACCTTCCCAACAAAGTGGTACCTATTTAGTAAAGGTCGCCCTTGCTCGAAAGCTAGTCCTACCCAACTCTAGGGTTCAGTGCTCATATCTGTTTATAGCCAAAGAGCCAGCACTGTCTGCATCTGGAGACATTTCCATGAACATGTGGCAGCAGTGATGCACTGAAGCAGGTCCTCTCCTGTTCGGGAGAACCAGTAGCGGAAATTCCCCCCGGCCATGCCTGCATGGCTGGACATGCCTACCTCCATACCCCTTTGTGTTGGTCATGCCCACAGATTTGGCCCCACCCACAGATTTGGCCCCACCCACATAGGTGGTAGTAATTTTTTTTGGAGTGCATCACTGTGTGGCAGGCATGCTTCATCGTTTACCTTTCCCACTAAAGTGGTACCTGTTTGTCTACTTGCAATTTCTTGCTCTCCAACTGCTAGGTTGGCAGGAGCTGGGACAGAGACAGGAGCTCACTCCATCCATGCAGTACTCGGGTCTCGAACTGCTGACCTGCCACTGTTCCAGTCACCAAGTTCAGCATCTTCCTTTACCACAGTACATTTTATAAATAAATCAGATAATTGTTTGCCCAACAATTGCTAACATTAAAAGCAACAAATCTTACATAGCACACATTGAGGAACATTAATATTGTTGTTGCTTTGATACTATGTATTTGTTCACACAATGGTTCTCATGTTATAAGACACAACCAGACTTTACCATATGACCATATATTATTCTAAATACTATAACAAATTGAGGCATTTCAGCCACTACTACATGACATCTATCCCAATAGGGTCAGCCTTTGTTGCCTTGTCTTCCTGCCCTTTGACCAGAATCTAAACAGCCACTGTAATGTCTGGTTGGGCTACTGTAGCACATGTCTTAGTTATACTCCATTCAGATTACAGGAATCCATTCTACATGGAGCTTCCTTTGAAGACAATTCTAAAACATCTGATGATTCAAAATGCTTCAGCCACACTGCTGTCTGAACCCAATTAAAGGTAAATTAAAGGCCTTGTAACATCTTTACTGGCTGCTAGTCTATTTCCAGATCCACTTGCAAAGCAGTTGTTATTACAGATGAACCCTATACAGCTTGGATCCAGGTTATCTGAAGAACTATAAGGTCACCCTTGCTCGGAAGCCAGTCGAATCCAACTCTAGGGTTCAGTGCTCATCTCTGCTTTTAGCCGAAGAGCCAGCACTGTCTCCGTGGACATGTGGCAGGCAGGCCTAGACACCGGAGTGTACAGAAGACTGTTTACCTTCCCACCGAAGTGGTACCTATTTATCAACATAAGAACATAAGAACAGCCTTGCTGGAACAGGTCACAGGCCATCCAGTCCAGTATTCTGTCTCACACAGTGGCTCACCATTTGCTTCAGGGTATTCCCAAGCAGATGCCTTCACCTGCTTAGGATTTCCTGGAAATGGCATTGAGAGATATCCTGCCTATCTCTCCAACCCAGAGGTTGTGCTTAGGTATCCATAATTATAGCCATTGATACCCTTGTCCTCCATGAACTTGTCTAATCCTTAAAGCTGTCAAGACTGACACCTGTCACGACTGACAGCTGTCACCACTTCTTCTGGCAGTTACTTGCAATTTCTACAGTACTTGCAATTTCTTGCTTTTGAACTGCTAGGATGGCAGGAGCTGGGACAGAGAAAGGGCCTCATTCTGTCATGAGGTACTCAGGTTTTGAACTGCTGACCTTCTGCCTCCCAGTCAGCATCTTAACCACTTGAGCCACTGCAGTCCCCCCCCCCCCTTTTGAGACCTTTGGAAGAATGCCTTTTCTTCATTCCACCACCATAACAAGGAGGTATTTTTGATGTCTGATCCCAGACTATGGAACGCCTTGCTGCATGAGGCTAGGTTGGCCCTTGCCAGGTGAAAACCTTCCTTTTAAGTTGCCTTTTTAACCTCTAAATGTTTGTGCATTAGTGTTTGTGTGTAAACACGTGCACATATTTGCTGACTTGTGTATCTTCAGTGAGTAATAAATGTTGATCTTTAGTGGGGGGAAAGGCAGAATATGAATTAAGTAAATAGATAAACCTTATCAGTAAGTGGAGGCCTATAAGCAGTAAGTGGAGGAAATGAAATCTTGTATCACTGGCAAACTATTTGCCACTGGAAAAAACCCATCATACAGAGTATAAGGACTCTGAATACTAGTCATTCTTGTGACCCTGACTAATGAAAAGACCCATTCCATGCATCACAGAGATGCTACCTTGCAGCATAAAGGTGGGGTGCATCTTATTTCTAATGGTGCTGCCTAGAGGATGCAACACACTTGTTCAAACAAACCCAGAACTGCTGGTGGTTGAAAGGTGTGAACAGACAAAGTAGGATGTCGGTGTAGCAGCATTTGTTCAAATTTAGCAAAAGCTAATTCAAAGGCAAGAAACATAGAACTGGTACATGGGGGTAATGGAGCTTAATGTGGAATAGATTTATTTTAAGTATGCAGTTTTTTGCATCTCTTTCTCCCCCAAACATACACTAAACAGAACTATATTAATTACTTAGTCATCTGCATTTCCATCATTACCTCTTGAAATTAGAATATGCTGCCACATTGTCATTTTCAGACTTTGAATACCCAAGGGGATCATCGAGCAGGTCACATGCAATCATCCACCATGCTTTACTGGCTCTGCACTTTTTCACGTGTGGACACCACCCTTAGTAATATTAAACCTGTCTTATAGATTAATATAACGATAACACACTTACCCACTTTTATTGGTAGCAATGGACTTCAGAAATAGGTCTCTCGCAGCCTTGACAACAAATGTTAAAGGATGGAACTTCTGACCTTCTGAATAAAAAACATGTGCTGAGAAGACAGCTTTTCCTGAAGTGCAGCCCTTTACTCTCTCTCCATACAAATCCGGGTAGCAAATCTTTCACCTTTATCCGCAAACCACTCTCCTATAGTACATCAAAACTGACTTATAGGAACCCTAACAGAGTTCTCAAGGTAAGTGAAATATGTCAGGCTACAATTAGAGATTTAGCATCTGTTCATCCAGTATGCTATGCAGAGAATCTAAACGCAGAAGTCTAGCATTTTCCCCTAAACTAAAGCATCATACTGTTACTTTTCTCTTTCTTCCAGTACTGGTGGATACAAGAAGAAAGAAGTCATGGAACAAGAGAGTAAATAGCAGTGGAATAAAAAGGGAAATGGCTAAAGGACAAGTTGTGAATTCCATCCATCTAGAAACCAACATTTCATCTATTTCCTACTGCATCAATCTTACAGAGATTGCAAGAATACTACTTATTACAGATCTGACTAAATATCTTCAAATGAAATAAAATTCCATAGAGATTACTGTACATTGCATTTAAAAAGAGATTTATAAATAAATTAGTAGAGTGGAAGCTAGTACTTTAATTAAAGATTTTTTTCTCTCACACAACTCCTGTTTGTCACAGCTTTCATATAACTTGCTATATGAAGATATCAAGACTGTGCAACCTTTAATTGCTATTATTTATTGTTTGCAGCATAGAAGTAAACATAAACCTGTGGCCTTCTAGATACTGCTGGACTTTAGCTTCCATTATAAAATAGTCTGGTATGATAAATAAAAAAAAACGTAAACTACAGATACAGATAAATCTTTATTGTCATTGTCCTGCACAGAACAACGAGATTGGGGGAAAAATACTTATCAAGCCAACAAAACCTAAACAAAATACCACTACACAAAATTATCAACATACTCCCACCCCACATATACACATTTAACCCCTAAAAAGCCCTAAAACTCTAAAAACTCTAAAACTCTAAAAACTCTAAAAACTATATACAGAAGCTTCCTCATAAACTGTATTTCACCGCATTCGTAGCCAGAACCGCTTTTGGGTAGAAACTATTTCTCAAGCGGCTGGTCCTGGTCTTTATGACCCTATACCTTCTTCTAGAAGGCAGAAGCTGAAAGAGATCATTTCCAGGGTGCGTACTATCTTGCGCAATCTCTACAGCTTTCTTATAACACCTTGTGGCATAGATTTGATCTAGAGTGGGAAGAGTACGCCCGATTATCCGCTCCACAGTCTTTATGACCCTGTACAGCATTGTTATAAACTACAGTAGAACCTCAGTTAACAAAAGGCTCGGTTAACATGAAAATCGCACAACGTGAAAATCGCACAACAAAAGGAAATCCATAGAAAATAATGGCTCGGTTTACAGAATTTTTCCCTAGAACAGATTAATTGGTTTTCAATGCATTCCTATTGGGAAATGTGTTTCAGTTAAAGTATTTTTGTTTTCAATGCATTCCTATGGGAAATTTCATTCAATGCATTTCTATAGGAAAATTGGTTAAAATAATTTTCACTGTAAGAAACATCCCAGAGAACACATTAATTGTGTTAACCAAGGTTCTACTGTACACAGGTTTTCCAGTCTCATGGTAAACTGAAGCCACAGCTTACAATTATCACAAAACATTCATCTGAAGCAAAATTTGAGTAATTTGCTGAATTTATGGATTCCACATATCCCTGATTGTGATGCATTTAAACTCCCATTCAGATGTTAAGCAATACATTTGTCAGCATCTATGGCATACTGAATGAGTTTCCAGCCACGTAAACATAGGAAACCATATCATAACAATTTGGACCTTGGGTTTAGTAATCAACTATGACTACTAGCACCTCTTCTAGGTTTCAGCCAGAATTCGTTTTGAGCCCTGCTTAGAGATCCCTAGTACTACTAATCATATATCAGCTTTGCCTGACCCTACTGAGCCTTTAAAATCAGAAAACACCTATACAGTCAGGCTACTTTAGGGGCTCTCTTCAGGGCAAAAGGAAACTTACACAGAATTATGCCTACTGGTACACCCAGTGTAATACTGCCTATACTGATTGGCAAGACTCTCTGGGGTTTCTGAGTCTTTCTGACCTCTTCCTGTATAATCCCAAATGAAATGTATGTGGTCTGCTAATAAGTGGAGATCCTGCCATCCGCCACCCAAGGATGGGACTATTTTTCTATCACCAGAATATAATAATTTCATGTAAGAAATTATTCTGGGTTGAAAGGATTTTTGCTGGAAAAACTCTGTTTGGAGGACATCCAAATGAGACTCCTTTAGAAAGTGGCAGAGGTAATTGGACAGTGTTTGCCTAACAGAGGTGACTGAGATAATTCAGAAGCAGGACCCCGAGTAAATACCTAGATTCCACATTTTAAAGGTCTGTTTCTATCATATTACTTCTCTTTCCCTATCGATAGAATTTCAACCAATAGATTTCCAAAATGCTAGAAAAACACTGAAACATAATTGAATCACACATAGCTTTAACGATGTTCACAGATGAGGTGTGTGTGTGCTATAGTTGTAATATATATATTACAAAATTAGAAATGGCCATAAGCAAAAGAGAGATGCAACAATGATTCAGATTGCCATCAATGGTGGATAAAACAACATTCTACCAAGACCATTTTAACAACATATGAAGAATAGTCACAAATTAAGTTTAAAATCTGCTAACTGGTATTTTAGAAGATGTTAAAGTTATATTTGCAAGTTATATAATTTCTGTCAAGGCTCTCTACTAAACTGAAGGGCATTAATCTGGGGGGGGATTGCTTTTCACTATTCCAAATAGTTTGAAAGTCAACCTCTCCATCTAAAGCTATATGAGATAATGGAATTCACCTTTTCAATGTACCTTCCCCCACTCCACCCCCATTCCATATATTCATTCTTGTGTCCAGGCAATTCATTCTTCTTCTTTGAAAATAAACCTTCAAGACAAGCCCATGTAAGGTTCAATCACATATACTTGGCCGCAGTAGGCGACAAAATGGCTGCAGTACTCTACACAAATGCTGAGGGATACATACCAATGACATCATCAGGATTTGTTTCTGATTAGAAAGACAGTAGAGGCAGAACACAGCTTTTGTTTCATGATGGGAAGATCTTCCAAGACAACAATATTTACTTAACATCAATGGGTACTAAGAACTAGGGGGCTGAATTTTGAAACATCTGGTCACCATTGATACAAAGAACCACTATCTTCCTGAGGAAATTTGTTCCATCAACAGCAAAAGCTTTTGTAGTTGACAATTAAGGTTTTCATTATCATCCCACCTTCCTGAGACTCAGTAATCCTTTGTTCAGAAGAACATAGTTCCAGATTTTGTAGATAGGTCAAATAATTGCTTTTTAAAACTACTATGTCTATATTACGGTAACTTAAGATTGTATAACCCCCTCAATATAACTGAAAGGCTGTCTTTTGGATCACCTGGTTGAAGACAAGCAACTATGGAAGGTTACCCTTCATTGTAACCTGTCTATTGGCTGCAAAACAAGGAGTCATGTACAAAGCTTTGGTAGTTAGAATCTTTGTTGCTGAACACAAGTTACCCAAATGCAGCTACAGTATAGCACTATGGAAGAAGAAATGGCCATACAAGCTAGGGAACACATTTTTTATTAGAACCTGCATCATTCACAATGTTGTATCATTTCGCCTTCACATTAATCTTGCAGTGATAGTAGTTCAGCCTCATTCTTAGCACACTGAGGAGGACCTCCTTGTTCACACTCACTATGACATTCAGGCGCACTAACTTCAAAGTAAGGATACATAGCAACCCATTGTAAAAATATGAGAACAGTGTACACAGGACTACCCACACCAGAGGGTATCCAGGAAAGAATTTAATTAACCTTTTCTATGTTCAATATTATCTCTTCAGCCTTTGGAGAAAAGAAGGATCCACATAAAGCAGCATTCCAGCTTCGTACCCAGAGTTCTGACTTGACTGTATCTTTTGATCAGATGTGTGAGATGACGTATCATCTGCAAGCTTCCAAAATTGAGATTTCATGGCATTGCAAAACCAAGACTAAACAGTCCAGGTTTATGTTATACTGGTTTTTTCCTATTACTACCCTGAAATTTGACAGATTTATTACAGCACACAGATTATAGTTTGATACAACTCCCAACTCAATATCAAAAGTTCTGCTACAATCACCCTTGTCCCTAGTGTGAAACAAAACCAACCCAGAAATTTGCCACCATTTCACTCCCTCAAACCTACAGAACATTTATCACAGTCAAGCACAGCTGAGTGGAGTAACTAACACTAACTATCCTCAGAATAAAGCAATTAGCTGGAATCTAAATAAATTTTAAATAAATATTTCCACAGCCATCAACTCTTTACCACATGGTGTGTTCACCCTCAGCAACAGAAACAGGATTTATTTACAGGAACATAAAATGCACAAATTCATTCTGATTCCCATCAGTAAGTTTTGGTTACAGCTCAGAGCACATCTTGTAAGTCTAAATGATGAATCACTAAGTAATTGGGCGATGGAACAAAAGAAGACTTATATGCTCTTAATGGTAGAAGAGAGTGACTACCAGAAACGTTGCCTCTAGACCCACAAAGAATATAAATATGCTATAGGACAACAGGTCAAAATCTTTGATTTTTTTTTTTTTGCAAAGGTTGTGATGTATAAAAATGAACCGTACCACACAGACTCTCCTATGCAGAATATAAATTATCTCTAACTTCAGCAAGGCACTGTTTAAGAAAAATTAGAAGCTTGCTACTAGAAACTGAATAGTTGTGAAGCAGCAAGTGTTGGGAGGGGGGAGATAAAATGGAAGCAAAGATCTGAATGGGGGGATGGGGGGAATATGTGCTTCAGCTGTTTATTTGACAGAAGGATGATTTAAATAGAAAACATTCACACATCTCGCAATGGCAACAACCTTTTGTTACCTGGCACCCATAAAAGAGTTGATCTGTCATATTCTTAAAACAAAACACTACAAAAATCATTGCCTTAAGTAATGTTCAATTTTATTTTGAGATTTGGCTGCAGACAGAGCTGAAACAGAACATGCCTGGAAATTTAAAGAGTCTGCCAGCTGACTCTTGCCTTTTGCCTACCAGCCCCCCCTCCCCCCCAAAACCCCCTAGCATCCCCATGGTTTAAGTAATTAATATTGAGATGCTGTCTTTGCAATTACCATACACATTTACTAGTTTTCTTTTTTATATCTCTGAAAAGATTCCCCCCCCCAACTTGATATAATAGGAATTCTTTCTGCCTTGATGAAATTCCCTCTGCTCTTATGCTTCATGTAAACTCATGCTTTCTTCTTCCTTTCACCTTTATCTTATGCAAAATTGACAGTTTTGGAAGCATTCAGGTATGAAGGCATAACTTAAACTTCCATTCACATTTCAGATGTGAAAACAAACTGGTTTTGACAATCCAATGAGGTTTGTTTGATTTTATTCACTGAACTCTCTGCATTTTAAGAATCCAACCTTATCAAGAGCATTATGTGGTTCTGTTGATAATGTTAACAGGAGATCTCTGCTGCTCAGTCTCTCACTGGTGAAGAATTCTATGCAATACATAAGCTTTACATACTAATCCCAGCTACAGAACAAGTCATCCATTTGATATTCACAAGGACCAATGGTTAAGATTTTTTTTTCTTTAGCATATTCAAGTTGAATTTTTAGTCTGTGATGTTCACACAGTGGAGGAAAAAAAATAGTCCTACAGGTAACAGAAAAAGTAACTTGCTAACACCACATTCCACCACAACATATGCCAAGTGTACTTCATGTGCCCTGTCTTTTCATGCTAGAGGAAAATGGATTTAGTGGGTGGGGTTGAGTTTGAGAGATCTTTGTCTACTGTTATTTAGTGAATGTTCTGAAATGTTTATGTGATTTTATGATGAGATATTTTGTAATTTTGATATTTTGTAATTTTGATGTATTGTTTCTCTGTAAGCCGCCCAGAGTCGCTCTGCGAGTGGGGCAGCATATAAATTGGAAATAATAATGATGATGATGAAGATTTTTTTTAATAAAAAAAACCTGACATGTGTGACAAGACATCTGTTTGAGTACTCTCCATTTTCACATTTATGGCAGCAAGAAGTTGCTAAAATGAACAAATATTGCCCTGACTTTATCTGCTTCTAGTATGAGTACCTTCCATCCCCAATGGATCAAGATTTCTGAGCAGGAGCATCTCAAATGCTTTATCAGACTGGGGTGAACTCTCAAGTACCCCTAAAGCAACAAAAATAAGGTGGGGATTGAAGCTCAAGCTATTTTAAGACCATGCTGTATTCCCATGGTCCACACCCTCTCCTTCCGTCACCTCCCATTAGGCAGAGGCTAACAGTTCCTCATCATCATAGACTAGTGATGTCAAACCTTGGCACGCCAGATGTTCTTTAACTTCAATTCCCAAAAGCCCTGATCAGCAAGAGTACTGACTTGGGCTTCTGGTAATTGAAGTCCAAGAACACCTGGAGTACCAAGGTTTGCAATCGCTGTCATAGACCTTTACAGCTGCTTCCTGCATGTTAAAACTATGCTAAGCTTGTAAGCAGCAAAATGGGAGAGAAATCCTCCAATTTGTAGCTAGTCTACAGAGCTTTCTATGAGGACAGCAAGTTGTATAAAGGCATGCCATAACCAATTTCTGTTTAAGTATGGAGAGCGGGAGGAAATTTGCCATATAAGCCTGCCTTTATCTATTTTCCTCTAACACCAGAAAAATGAGAGGGGGAAAGAGTCCCTTTTGCTTACTCTGCCTGCAAAATGCTTTTCTTAATCAGGCTGTCTCTACACAGGTCTTGGTGGCAATCACTGCCATGCCTGGATTTCTGTTTTGACCAGTTCAAAGGCGAGTAGGAATTATATATTTCCTCTCCTCTCTTCCCCCCAGCCTGTCTGATCTGTTTTGCATCTTATTCTAATATCCCAAATGTACAGCAACTTTAAGCTCATTGCCAGAGTTCAAGAAAATCCGTCAATCAGGGAACTTCATTTACAATCTAGCACATTGCCAGGGTTTTACGTCCACAGCCCGCCCCCCGCCCCCAAATACACACAGAGACTGGTGTGGTGTTTTTTAATGCCTTCTCCCATCTGATGCAGTCTCCACTACAGGAATACAATTGCATCAATAAAATACTGCGCGCGCGCGCGCGCGCGTGTGTATTCTGCACCCTGTCTGACACCCAATTCTGAACTGCTTTCCAGCAGAAGGGGCAGCGTTGCATCGCGAAAGGCAGAAGGGACTGACTTCCTTTACACCAGGCAAGGAGACACGCGAGCACAGCGACCATCTCGCTGATCTAGGCGCTGCTGCCCCCTTTGCATTGAGCCCGTAATAAGCCACTCGTGGTGGACCACCCCCACTACCCCCATCCCTTTCAATCTCCAAAGGTCTACAGAGCCACAGGGACGGGGAAGCCATCCACGCGCGTCGCCGCTCCCGATTAGTCACCTCCCTCACGTTCGCTAGAGGCATCCCTAAGGCGGGAAGGGGTTCCATTGGCGAGGAGGGACGGGGAGCGGATGTCTCGCCGGACCAGGGGAGTGGGGGAAGAGGTAGGTAGGTGACTGTCTGGCCTTCCTCCCGTTTAGCTCCCAGGTCCAAAGGCTCCCCGCAACCCTCTTTCCTTAGCCCGGCCGCCTTACCTTGCGAATCCCTTCACCGTCGAGGCGAATCCCTCCACCGTCTTCAAGTCGCCTTCACGTACGACCCCAAGCGCACCTTGCTGGGCCAAATCCTGTTTCTGCTCTCGAAATTTAAAGTACAGGGTGATTTTTTTTTGGGGGGGGGCTGTTGAGCAAGAAAGCGAGAGGGACCGATCTCTCCAAGGAACTTCAGAGTTACGCAAGTCCGCAGAGCAGTTGAAAGGCAAGTGGCCGGGCGACTTCGACGGGGTGGTGGTGGTTTCCTTCTTCTTTTCGGCAGAGGCGAACCAAACCTCCCCTTATCCGCCAGGTGCCCACAAAGGAGCGTCGGAGCACCCGCCCGTCGGATCCCCCCCCCCCCAAGTCGAGCCAAGACTGGCAAACTTGCAAACGATGCGCGGCTGCAAATGGCACGGTTTTTCTCTTTCCCCTTCGTCCCCCTCTCCTCGCTCTGTAATGCCTCGGAGACTGCCAACAAGCCGCGAGAAAAATCCACCCACCCACCCCCAACCCCCTCAGTGGCGGAGAGAGGAGGCAGATCCCGGGTCTCGAACCTGGAGCGTCGGCTCAGACCGCCAGGCTGCCCCGGAGTCGCTTCTGGTGCCGCAGTGGGTTCCGCTCCTGCACAAGACGCGCACACACAGACCAGTAAGCGCGCGCTCCCGCCCGCAGGCGCGCGCCCTCCCGCCCTAGTCCACTTCCAACTCTCCAAAAGCTCCCTTCGAGCGGGGAAGGAGGGGCTGCTCTCCCTCTTCCTCCTCCCGGAGATCGCGACGGCTCCCAGCCTCAGCAGCAGCTACGGCTCCACGCGGCGCTCGGGCTGCTGCGCGACTGAACTCCTCCACGTTCCTCCAGCACTGCCAGTCAAGACTTCTCTCCGCCACTGACATCACTGCAAAGGGGGCGGGGAGTGGAGGGGGGAATGCAAATGAGGAAGGGGAAAAGTGGGGGGGAGAGAGACAAGGAATGGTGTTTTGTGGTGTGTATGTGTATAAAAATAAGGGAGAGGGGTGTGTGTGTGTGTGTGTGTGTGTGTGTGTGTGTGTGTGTGTGTGTGTCCCTTAAAGCAGGGGATCGCAACCTGCGGCTCGGGGGCTGGATGCAGCCCACAACACCATTTCATGTGGCCACCACCACCACAACTCCTGCCACATCCGGAAGTGCCAAGTATGGCACGCAGGGCACAATGGTCGTCCGGATCTCGGAGCTGTCTGAGGGAGCGTGACCCGGCCCCCTGGCTTGAAATGGTTGATAACTCCTGCTTTGAAGGATTCTGTCAGCTGTTGCTGCTGCTGCCGCCTTTTAACACCAGGCAAAGCATGGAAAAGGCAGCGGGATGCTTCTGGCTGCTTTTAGACATGAGGACCAATAGATCTCAGTGAGTGGACTGGCTTCTTCTTGCAAGCAATGGATAAATCCTTTGACAGTGTATATACAATCTCACCACACACACACACATACTCACACACTTTATGTTGATTTCTATATGTCCCCAACTTCTCCCAGGCAGCTTAAGATGTTGTACATCTTTCCCTCCCTCCCTCTTATGAATCTTCACAACAACCCCGCGAGGTATGGGGAGAAAGGAAAAGACTACCTGGCTCAAGGTCACCCATCAAATGTCGCTCAGAATATGGATTTTTAATGCTCATCAGTCTTCCTTTCCTTCATCTGAGAGTCCTGTTAGGAAGAGTTAGTTGGATACCTTTGGCAGCATGCATGGGGGGTTGCGGAAGAGAGCAAATGGTCATTTCTCCACATGCTCTCTTGATTGGAAAACGTGACAGCTGTCATGGGTTTGGAATGGGCAATCGCCTAATAGACCAGCAGAGGCCCCTTCGGCTGGTGCATGCCAGAGCTCAACTGGTAGAAGGACTCCTGGCACAGCTGCTTGGCTGGCTGAGGATAGTGGCAGAAGAGGCTGTGTTTTCTCCTTATTTGTAATCACAGTGTTGGCCCATCAGAGGTTGCTGGATACCAGATTTTGTGACCCTGGGCTGGAAATTGCAGTCTCACAACATCTGGAAGGATGTGTTTTATCCACCCTTGAATTCTCGGATTGTTGCTATGTGCTTCCTCTGAAGTAAGCCCAATACATTTACTCAAAAATGAGCAGAGCACCCAGGGAAGTATAAGCAACACTGTCCCATTCCCAGGAATAGTGAAATCCCACCTCACCTCTCTGCCAAGATTACAGTAATTGTGTGTATGTGTGTGTGGTGCATGTGTGTGTTTTTTTATTTTAAAAAAAAACTTTTGGTACATAGTGTGCAATATTTACCATACTTAGAATTTGGATTGCTTACAGAGATTTGCGATCTACAGCAAGTATAAAGCTTGTGGAACAGTGCAATTGCGACACAATTTATTACGTTATTTTTCTGAACTTTGCTATCAGGGTGGAGAGACAACAGGAAAACAAATCTTTAGGGAAATATAAAGGAAAGATGCTTAGGCCCTGAAAGATAGTCTGGTTCTAGCAGCATAGCAGACAAGATTCCCCACCAGACAAATAATGCACAGGAAACAAGTGCTCATTCATCATACAGCAAGGGGTGGATTGGTATCTGTGCTGCAAAATATTAGCAAAATATCAATTGATGCCTTCCCATTTGTGTTTACTGAGTGAGGCAGAAAAGCATTAAGGCAGCTGCCTCTCACACCAAGAAGGAATCCTATTCTACTTGGTGCAGCATAAAGTTACATCTGCAGAGGAAGAAACCAAATGGCCTTCCAGCCTACCCATTTGCCTTTATGTAAGATGGAGGGTATTATCCTGCTACTACCTGTAGTGTTGAAGCAAGACTCAAATGCTTTCTCTGCATTGAACTGCAGCAAAGGGGAAAGAAGGCAAGGAATGTATTTCCCGAGGCAGCAAAAAGGGTTGGATCTTTGCAATATAAAGAACCTGAGTTAGAGCCTGTACACGAGGGGGAATTTGGAACCATCTGCTTTGTACTTAAAAGTTTGATTTTATTTGATTTATTGGATTTGTATGCTGCCCACTCAGCATACGTGACTCAGGGCGGCTCACAGAAATCTCAACACATTAACAATACAGTACAATAAAATATAACAATGCAATGGAATAGAATATTATAGAAGTAATATCATACAGTAAGTCCTTATCTTTAGTGTGATCTTTAATCTTTCACCAGTTATAGAAACTTTCATGTATTATGAAATACATCTATCCATTATACCACCTGTAGCCGTAATGCAAGCTGGCGCCAAAATGGCCGCCGCGCTCTTTGCGGCCGCCCCCACCGGACGAAGACATCCGGGTAGTCAGGGGGCGTGGCCAGCACCCTTATATAAGGGGCGGCCACGAGGCAGCCGAGCTGCCATTTTGCGAAGCGACGGAGCGGAGATGTTTTTCCCTCTTACCTCCGTCGCTCTTGCCTTTCTTAGGGAAGCCTCTGGCTGCTGATTTTCTTGACTTTTCCGGCTTCCCATTGTTTAGCTGCTATGCCCTCTAAGAAGAAGGCGACTGCGAATGCGGCTCATTCTGCACGGAGGCGCCAGGCGGGTCGGAGGACCGCGGCTGCGCCTTCCCAGCAGCCTCCTTTGCCTGAGCCCACCGGGATCGGTGGGATGGGGTTAAGTGCCCCTTGGCCCGAGGCGGGGTGTCTGCGTACCGGCCCAGCTGGGGCCGCGGCCCCCGGCCTGCAAGCAGTGGCCACTGCCTCTGGCATGGCCCATTCTGCGGGGCCTTCTTCCATTGGTGCGCAGCTTCCTGCGGGGGGGTTTCAGCCATGGGGGGTGGCTGGGTTCCCTCCCCTGGCAGGGTACCCCCCGGCCCTGCAGGGGCCGGGCCTGGGGTCGTGGCCGTATATGGGCCCCGGGGTCCAGGGACCTGGACCGGCGCCTGCAGCCAGTGGGCCGGCTGGCCCTTTGCCCCCACTTGGCTTAGGGGGCTACGTTAGTGTTGAGGCCCTTCTGGCCCGTGTTGCGGCCCTCGAGGCATCCCTCGCGAGGGTTAACCACCCGGGGGTGCCTTTTGGGGTGCAGGTTGATCCTTTGTCTGCCGGTCAGCGGCAGGCGGCAGGACGGGTCGAGCTGCCCGAGGTGCGTGGGCCGGCTTCGGCCACTGCCTCGCAGCTCCCCACTCAACAGGCTGATGCTGGTCAGGCCCCGTCGACGAGCTCAATTGCGGTCGTGAGCTCCGACGCCCCCAGTGGGCCAGAACCCCCGGTGGGGGCGGCCTGCGGGGGTGCTGCATGTGAGTATGCGGTGCAATCTAGTGCACCCACACACCTACCCACGTTGGGGGGGCATTCCAGTGGCCGTGGCCTCGCATGGGTGGTGCGACGGTTCAGTCGCCGACGTCCCACCCGGTGACTTCACCTCTCACCCAGGGCCCCGTTTTGGGTGGTACCTCTTATTCAGTTGGGAATGTGTTAGGGGTGGCCGGGTTGGTCCAGGCTCCTTTCCAGATCCCCGTGGTTCCCACTGTGCCGGTGTCGGCATTGCCGACAGCGGGGTATTCCTTGCCCCTGGGAGACCATTTGGCCCAGGCCACCAAAGAGAAGATCTGGCGTGGGGAGTATGTGGACATCTTCTCCCTTCTTAACAGAGAGCCCACCGAAGAGGAGAGGGAGGGCCAGGATGAGAAGGATAAGGAACAGGCACGTCGTCGTAAGCCGCCATGTACGTGGGCCAATTGGTTGCCGGCGTTCCTCATATACATGGCGGTCTACCTCAGGGCCCGGCCGGATTTGACAATTCCGATGGTCCAGTATTTGGACAACATTTACCGGGCGATGGTCGACTTCCCGGGCCCGTCGTGGTTGGCTTACGACGAGGAATTCCGTATGCGGATTCCCCTGCACCCTGAGATGAGGTGGGACGAGCCCTGCCAGAAGCTGTGGCTTCTGTACATTACTCCCACGCGCCCTGCGCCTGGGGAAAGATACCATTGTGGACATGCGGTCCAGCGAGCGGCCCCAGCACAGACACCCCGCCAGGTGGCGGGGCAGGGGGTTCCAGCCCGCCTGCTGTGCTGGACTTTCTCGTCCAATGGTTCCTGCAGTAGGAAGAATTGCCGGTACAGGCATGAGTGTCCCTCTTGCGCTGGCCCCCATGCGGCCTCCGCCTGCCCCAGGCCTGGAGGGGTGCGGGGCAAAGGTAGGGGCGGACAAGGGGCTGGCAAGACTGCTGCAGAGGGAGCTGGTCCACCGAAAGGCCCCCTCCCCAATTAATGTGGACATGTTGGAGCGTTGGCTCGCATCGTACCCGAAGGGGGCAGATGCTGTTTACCTGCTTCAGGGTTTTCGACTGGGGTTCTGTATTCCTTTCCAGGGTGATAGGTCCCCCCAAGATGCCCCCAATCTTTTGTCCCTTAAGGGGAGGGAGGAGGTGGCTGCCGCCAGCATTTCTAAGGAGGTTGATGCGGGCAGGGTCGCTGGCCCTTTCCCTGCACCCCCGTTCCCCAACCTTAAAGTGTCACCCTTGGGCTTGGTGCCCAAGAAGTCACCGGGCGAGTTCTGCCTGATCCATCACTTGTCCTACCCAGCCGGCCGATCGGTCAATGATGCTATCCCTGATGACCTTTGCTCGGTCAGGTATACATCTTTTGACCAAGCGCTGCGCATGGTGCGCTCATGTGGCCCGGGTGCGCTGTTGGCTAAGTGGGACATTAAGTCTGCCTTTCGCCTCCTGCCGGTTCACCCGGGTGACTTTGAGTTGCTGGGTTTTAAGTTCCGGGGTGAATATTATTTCGATAAGGCCATGCCTTTTGGCTGTTCCATATCGTGCTCGGCCTTCGAGCGTTTTAGCACCTTCCTACAGTGGGCTTTTGTCCGCAGGTCTGGGTCCCGGTCTGTAGCCCATTACCTGGATGATTTTTTATTCGGGGGTGAACGAGGCTGGGACACGTGCACACGTCTCCTCAATACATTTCAGACGCTAATGGAGGAACTGGGTGTCCCTTTAGCGCCCGAAAAGACCGAGGGCCCATCTACACAGCTAGTCTTCCTGGGGGTGGAGATTGACACGGTAGCGCAGGCTTCTAGGTTACCAGGGGATAAGGTGTCAAGGATAGTGGCCCTTATCTCGGACTTGCTTGCTAAATGCAAGGCATCACTGCGGAAACTGCAGGTGCTGCATGGTCATCTCAATTTCGCTTGCAGGGTGGTCGCACCGGGCAGGGCATTTGCTCGGCGCTTGTGCGACGCCATGACAGGCTTATCCAGGCCCCACCATAGGGTGAGACTAACCCAGGGCATTAAGGCAGATATGCTTATCTTGCTCCAGTTCCTGAGGGAGTTCAATGGGGTGTCATTTTGGAGGTCTGACCTTCTGGCTTCCCCTCGTTTCCAGATACAGTCCGATGCCTCTGGGTCCCTGGGTTATGGGATGTACTTCAATGGGAAGTGGGCCTATGGTGGGTGGCCACCAGCCTGGTCAGGTACGGGGCGCCTGCGGGATCTTACGTATCTGGAATTTTTCCCCATCCTGGGGGCCTTGATGCTATGGGGTGAGGAGTGGGCCAACTCGGTCGTTCATTTCTGGTGTGACAATGCGGCCGTTGTCCACATTGTCAACTCACAGACTTCCAAATCACCCAGGGTAATGGACCTGGTGCGCCAGTTTGTATTGCGCAGCCTGCGCCTTAATGTGCTGTTCCGGGCCAGGCATGTCCCGGGGGTCAATAATGATATCGCTGACGCTTTGTCCCGCCTGCAGATCTCCCGGTTCCGCGCCTTAGCCCCAGATGCGGAGGAATTTCCCTCGCCACTCCCGGACGAGATATGGACCTTTGGCAAGGAGAGGTGAACCGGGCGATCGGCATGTCGCTAGCGCCACGCACGCGTAAGGCGTATCAACACGCATTCAATTCTTTCAGGGCATTCTGTGCCCAATTCTGGCTGCCAGATACCTGGCCGATCCCGGTGGCCCATATACTTCAATTCATGGTTGACCTGCATTCCCAGGGCCTTGCACCTCGAACCATAGCATCCAGGCTGTCAGCGCTGGCTTTTATGGCCAAAGTAGGCGGACATGCGGACAGTACCGCTGACTTCCGTGTGAGACATGTTTTGGAGGGGTGGGTGCGGGAGCGTGGGCGTAGCCCGGACGACCGCCACCCAATTTCCCCAGGGGTTCTTACCCAACTGGCATGGGGCTGGCAGGACCTATGTTTTGATAGGTATGAGGCAGCCCTGTTTCATGCGGCTACAACGGTGGCCTTTTTTGGAGCGCTCCGCATCAGCGAGCTTGTGATGCTGTCTAAGGCGGATGCTAGTTGTAGGGCACTGGAACTCGAAGATGTCTATGTGGCCAAAGACTGGGCTCAGTTGAGGATACGCTCCGCTAAGACGGATCAGCATGGCGTAGGCAGTGGAGTAAGACTGCTACGGTGTTCTTTGGCAGACATCTGTCCGGTTGGTGCCCTACAGGAGTTCCTTGCACTGCGTGGCACACACCATGGCCCGTTTTTCTGTCACCAAGATGGGTCTCCCCTTACTAAATTTCAATTTGGAAGGTGACCGGCAAAGCGCTGGCCGGTGTTGGCCTCCCAGGGGCCCGTTACGGCACCCATTCATTCAGAATAGGGGCGGCTTCCACGGCGGCTGCTTTTGGGTACTCCGGGGCTGAGATACGCCGTATGGGGAGGTGGGGATCGCAATGTTTTCAATTTTATGTCCGCCCTCTTTCACCGTGAGTACCAGTCGAGTCACCGCACCTTTTCTCTTACTCGTTTTTTCCTTGACAGACCCTGGGTGTCGTATTACGCCGGTGACAGTATGGCTGGTGGGCCATAGCTACGTGCACAGGGCAGCGCGTTACGCTGTGGCGACAGAGTGGGGACCCCGACTGGGACTGGGTGCATACGCAAGTCTCACATGGTATGGTAAGCCCGGGATGTTGTGGAGGGAGCTGTTGCCATTCCTTTTCTCGGGCCGGAGTGCTGACCCGCCTGACATCCTGATCATACACCTTGGGGGCAATGATTTAGGTCAGGTCACCGGCCTATTGCTGAAGCATGCGATTTGCGGCGACCTCGCCTACCTGCATTACGTGTGGCCCGCCACAACCCTCGTTTGGTCAGACATGGTGCCGCGGCACGCGTATAGGGGAGGGTTCGACCTCCAGGCCCTGGACCGGGCTAGACGCATGGTAAACAGGGCTGTTGCCCGGTTCATTGTCAGCATGGGTTGGGGGCGGGTCAGTCGTCACCCCGCCATTAGTCTGCAAAATTATGGCCTGTACGCAGGGGATGGGGTCCATCTGTCGCGAGGAGGTATGGACCTCCTGTTGGGTGATTGGCGAGCAGGCCTGTTGACCGAGCTGATGGTCTGGGGGGGGGGCGTTGAGCCTTCTTTGAAGCCCCTCCGTGTGGCGGGTAGCACTGGTAAGGTAAACATTTATGACCCACAGGTATCCGGCAGGTTCGCAATTGACTGGACAACACTAGACAGGTATAAGTTGGATAAACGTTGTCCGGTCAACGATGAACCAGGCGACGGGGTGATGGCTACAGCTAGACAGCATGCATCACCCCGTGATTTTACGGATACGCGTCAGAGGGTGGGGTCATTAGTTAGATATTGACTACGGTCAACAATTTGTTTGTTGTCAACAAACAAATTGATACAAATAGATACATTGTAACAATTGCCGTTGGCAATTTTGGGTGGTACCTTACCAGTGTTACTTCGGCCTGCTTGCCTTAAGAATTATAATTGGTCAATTACCAATAGAAATTTATAATTCGGACTAGGGCGTGAATCAATAAATGTGGCCCAATGCCGTTATCCACTTTCATCGGTGTCTGAGTCCTTTATTGGGGGGTGCACCTGCAAAGCTGACTGGGAGGCGGGAGGTCAGCAGTTCGATTCCCGAGTACTGCAGGACGAAATGAGCTCCCGTGTTTGTCCCAGCTCCTGCCAACCTAGCAGTTTGGAAGCAAGAAATTGCAAGTAGATAAACAAGGACCACTTATGTGGGAAAGGTAACAGCATTCCATGCGCTCCGGTGTCTAGTCACGCCTGCCACATGACAACGTAAATGTCTGCAGAAGCAGACAGTGCTGGCTCTTCGGCTTTGAAACAGAGATGAGCACTGAACCCTAGAGTCAGATACAACTGGCTTTCAAGCAAGGGAAACCTTTACCTTTACTAGCCATAAAAGGGTTTATCTGGCTACAGGCGGATGAGCCCCTTTAGGTGGGGTGATGGTCTCTCAGTGGAGGAAATGCCACTGGAAACCATCCTATTGGGCCCAACGGCAAAATGAGTGGAGGAACTCTGATTCCCAACGGTCATAGAGGTAGAAGAGGCCATGCCAGATGGACTGGCTGTGAAGGCACACTTTGTCAACATCTGCAAGGCTGCAGCACTCCATTGCAGTCCCGGTGTTAAATCCTGCATGTCTCATTTCATGTGTGCCACAGGAGATGGCTTCGTGATCATAGTGTGTGGGTCAATTCATGGCAAGCTGGGATCCACCTTAAACAAATTCATGTCAATGGCATTTTTCCTGCTTCAGGAAAAACATGCATTCTTGGATACAAATTGCAGCCACATGGTCTATTTTCTAGGTAGATTGTGCAATAAAGCTCCCTGAAGATGACTTTCAATCTCATAATTTTCTGCAACAAAGAGGACCAAAATTCTGTCAATACACTAGACCAATTGTAATAGTCTTATTTATAGTCACACAAATTCTAACTTACGGTGAACCATACATTAACAACTGATTCACTGCTGTGAGTTTATAAATCCTTGGTAAACCACACATCTATCACCATAAATCCAGTTGGGTCCTTTGGATTGTTCTGTTCTGTTGGCAAGGATAAGGTTAGATGGGGAACCAGGAATATTATTGACAGCTTTCCATAAGGGCCAGGTTGTTTGGAAGGGGCTCTGCTTGGACTCTGTAGAGTAGACGCAACAGGATTTTGGCTTCAATTTGAGTGCACCTCTGGTCCTCAGGAATGAGTGGTATGGGCATTTCTTGAGCCTGAAGCTTGGAGGACTAATCCTAAATATTTAAAGCTGGTAAGATGCTGACTGGAAGGCGAGAGGTCAGCAGTTTGATTTCCGAGTACTGCAGGATGGAATGAGCTCCTGTCTTTGTCCCAGCTCTTGCCATCCTAGCAGTTCGAGAGCAAGAAATTGCAAGTAGATGAATAGGGACCACTTTGGTGGGAAGGTAAACAGTGATCTATGCACTCCTGTGTCTAGGCATGACTGCCATGTGTCCACGGAAACATCTGCAGAAGCAGACAGTGCTGGCTCTTCAGCTTTGAAACAGAGATGAACACTGAACCCTAGAGTCAGGTATTACTGGCTTTTGAGCTTGGGTGAACTTTACCTTTACTTTACTTAACCTGCTCTATCTTATGTCCATTTATTCTCCAGTCAAAGGCATAGTAGCAGTTGTAGCCATTTTAATTTTAAATACTGATTTTCTCACTCCTTTAACTCTGTGAAAATATGCTTCTTTTAAATATATTTTTAATTACCCTCATCTTAACTTTTATCTTTTGCTGTACTATGCTGGTCTTGGACCATAATAAAGATTTGATTTGTCAGAGCTAGCACCAATGCTTCAAATTATTTAAATTAGTTGCCTTAGTTTCATTTTTCATTACTAAGTTACTGTTATGTACCCTATTTGAAAGCCAGTGTGTAATTCTAAATAAATACATAAGGATAGTTTTACTACACATAATAGTTACAAAAGAAGGCCATTTGCAAGTAAAGAAATGAGAATCTTACCTTGGGAATCTCAACCAGGTGTACAGTGAAATTCTGAAGCTATTCTTTTTCTTATGTTGCCAAGTTGGGAGGAAAGTGTTGTTCTGGTCAATTACTTAAACGCTGACTAAATAAAGAAATGTTTATTGCTGATTAAGTACTGATTAAATAAAGAGAGTTTGTTTACCACACACCTGTAACTAGTGGGGGGAAAACTTTCTCCAACAGTTGTGTGCAAAATGTGTGGTAAACTAGGTCCTCTGCATCCACTTTCTGTCGCTACCAATTTGTGAGGAAAATGTGCCGTGTCTAATGAGTTGCAGAAGTGTGGTAAAAGTCTCCTCAGAATACAGCATGATGGTGCATTTATCAGGAACTAAGAGGAGCACCTGTGGTTTGACCAATATCAAGAACAGGTTTCAGCAATGACCAAGAACACACTTAATTATAATTGGGGAAGGGAGTGGCAGAAATAACTGTAAACTGTAGCTATCTGATCACAATATAATTACTTTTAACTTTCTCGATAGCAATTAAGTATTATAAAAGCAAATACAGTACTATGACTATGCTTTATCTCATCACTACCCACTAATGCCCTTAAATGTTGGATTTACTCCACCCGCTGGCTCATATGACCATCTGATAATTTTGTTATGGGGATTTTAGATTTTTAGATTCGGGATTTTGTGGTTTTAAGATTTTTAGATTTTACAATTTTTATGATGTTTTATCCATGGGTCGTTGCCAAATTTTGCGCATGTAAACATAGCTTGAAATGATAAAGATATATACAAAAAATATATTTAAACATTACTTTTTTCTATGTCCATACCTGTTGAAACATCTGAATTTTGGTTTATTATAGTTGGCCACGATTTTTAACTAATAATTTAAGATTTATTCCAGATTTAGTGGGTCAGGGTGTGAAATAATGCAACTCTGTTACCATTATGCTTTAACTTTTATTTTGAAAAGAAACAAATCAGACATAAATATTTTGGTATTAATATTAATTAAAGTCTTATACCTTTTAGCCACATTTAGAATCTCAACATTTTTTCAATTTAACAATCACTAAATTAAACTCTTAAACAACTCTGTTACTTCTTGAATATAGCAGCCCTTAAATTCTACCTAACTCCTCAAAACATCTATATATTGACAGCTAACTATTAAGTATTGCAAAGTAAATGTCTAACAAACTAACTTATTGTGATATGACTATATTTTATTGACTAGTTTTTCTGAAAACCTTTATTATATTCTCTATATCTTTGGGACAGAAAAGTAACAGAGTTGTAACACAGTAACATAGTTGTTTTTTGTAGTTCAATAACACTTGTTTGTGACCTAAATCACAACAATAATAAACTTTAATATTAATAAAAATTAAATTAAGGCTGGAACATTTACCAATCTAGAATAAACTTGATAAAAATAAAAATGAGATCATCTCTTTCAGTTGAAGTTATTTCTCAAATATTTCCAATGGAGAATCAAATTGGTAGTATATTCTTTTACCTTCCCTTACTTTTTTAGGTTCTGGAACAATAGCAAGTAAATTATCAAAATGCTCGTAAGATAAATCAGTCTCAACTAATCTAAATTTTGTTGCAGTATCATCGATTGACTTAAAAACATAATTTGTACCTCACCATCTTCTTCTACTTCAGTTAAGGCCTTATCCAGATAGACATAGTCCTGCTTTAAACTGGAAACTTTAACTAAGACACAAACACCTTGTTTTATTTTACTAACATGATATTTTCCTTCTTGATCAAAGTATTGTAATTTCCTCTTGATGTGGTGGGTTGTTCAGTAGAAGGTTTTTCTTTTAGTGTTTCTAGAGGGACATCATCATCGGAGTCTGAGCTGTAGACAATGCTGTAAAATCCTTTTGTTCGCTTTTGATTAAGGTTGCTAATATCAGACAGAAAATTGGTGTCACAATCGGAGGGACTTGATTGTTCCATCACATTTTTAAATGGTACATAGTCCTTGGGATCCATGCAAGAGCAAAAGCCGCACTGACAGAAACAGCTCAGGTCCCTATACATTAGAACTCCAGCCTTCTCAGTAAAAACTTGATGTACTTTCAGGGTACCAAATAATGGCACAATATTCTTCGGGATCTGTGTTGAACTCTGTTTAACAGCCTCATCCATTATCAGATGTAGCCTCACTTTGCTAACATCTTTCAGAGCAAGATAGAAATTTGAGGCATCAGATATATCACTTCCACGTGCAACAAGTTGGTCAACAGTGCGTTTTTAAAAACCACCAATCCCATCTGCTGCACCCTTGCCGTGTCCCACCTCAAAAAAGTTCCATGTGGCTTTGGTGAAATGGTAATAAGAGAATAATTTTGAGCTCATTAGATAAAAGTTTTATTTTTGGCGGTATTGAGTGGCTGGGCCATCTGAAAATACATGCAGGACTCTTACATTTGGAAATTTCTCATGAATCGAAGAAAAGATGGGATGGAGGTGAGCCTAGATTGCAGCTGGGCTGTGTGAAAGATTTCCAGACAAGGTGCAAAAAGATACCTCTATTTTATTCTCTGAACCACGCCTATACATCACTCCAATGTGCAAAGATATTTGATTGCAGGAACCACCAAAAAGATGCGATTGTTCCTCTTTAAAATATTTACAGCGAGGGGGGCGTTCCAACATGGCAGGCTGAGCAGCCGTGAGTCCAGTCAGTTCTTCAAAGGAGGGCCGTTAAAAGCGGTTAAAAGTGGATAAGATGAGATAAAAATTATTGAGAGCTATCAAAAATTAAATCGTACCGAACTTACTTTTAAACTTTTGGACTGATTGCTGCTCGGGCACTTGGAAGAGGATTTCTTTTTTCTCCAGAGGGAGAGTGCGTCTCTTAGCCTCTTCTGGCCAAGGGTCTGAGTGAGTTGGACAAGTTGAATGCCAGGGCGAGCATTCGAAACAGGGTTTGGAAGTAGGATTTTCATAGCGAGAGTGGTGTGTTGGATCCATCTTAGCTCACTCGGCTGCGATTGGTCCACTCGACCCTGCTTTGCCTCTCTTGGCTGTGGGTTTCGGGACAGAGAGTGAGAGAGCGGGAGTGGAAGCGATAGCGGGAGCAAGCTGGGAAAGCTGATGAATTTAGCTGAGAGGTCTGATTGAGGCAGAGCAGAGGAGGACGAGGGGACAAGTACGAGCTGAACAGAAGACAAGCAGCAAGCAAGCTAATATGATAAGTCTGGGGGGGCAGACGGGGGGAGTGGAAGCAAGCCTTAGCTGGCCCTATTGGCACCTAATAGAAGCTGAGTGGTGCCTCACGGAGTTGTGTGAAGCTGCGGAGGAGCTGGCGGGTATAAATCATTTGGATATAAACTATATGGATGTGAGCCATTGATGCAGTATTTGTTTTTGGTTTCCCAATCTGCTTTAAGATGGTGTTGTGCAGCTGAGAGATGTGGCTGGTGCTCTAAACAGTTCAATACATGTTTTTTGTCTCTCCCTCATTATTTGGGATTGTGGACAATGACTGCGATTTTTGTTTTTTATTGCTTCTCTACCTCTTTTTAAAATAGACTCTTTTTTCTTCTTTGGTGATTATAGTACCAGATCTGTCACAGAGGTAAAGATGGTGATTTAAGGTATTGGTGGTGCAGTTTAAAATAAGTTTCCCTTTCTCTTCTGGATCTCCTTCCATGCCCATCCAAGCATACCTGTCAACTACCCCGTTTTCCCCAGGAAAACCCCTTATTTTTACCCCTCTTCCCGCCCCTCCCGTTTTATTAATTTCCCCTTAATATCCCTTTTAAAAAAATCCTGATCGGACCCCTCACAGGCGAAGCTGCAGTATGTTATTCCTGCCACCAGAGGCCACTGTCTGTGGCTTTTCGCTGAGAGAGAAGGTGGTGGTGGCCCTCCCTGTAGTTTCTCTTTCACTTCCCTGCCACCACATGGTCATGGGGAGGCTTCGTTTTTCTGCTGAGCTGGTTGGGATGGGGAGTCTACTCTAGGTGAGTGATATTTCATATATGCAGGGGCAAATCAGCTCTTGGTCTCTCACTCTCATGGTTTATTGAGCTGTTTCTGCCCTGCCTCCTGGCTGGAGGATTTTGTTTCTGTTCTAGAGTTAACTTGGGAGGGAGGGAGGTTGCTTGATCACTATATGAGAGAGAGGGGGGGTTTCATTTCTGTTCTAGAGTTAACATGGGAGGGGGGAGGTTGCTTGATCACTATATGAGAGAGAGGGGGGGTTTCATTTTTGTTCTAGAGTTAACTTGGGAGGGGGAGGTTGCTTGATCACTATATGAGAGAGAGAGGGGGTTCGTTTCTGTCCTAGAGTTAACTTGGGAGGGGGGAGGTTGCTTGATCACTATATGAGAGAGGGGGGTTTCATTTCTGTTCTAGAGTTAACTTGGGAGGGGGGAGGTTGCTTGATCACTATATGAGAGAGAGGGGGGTTTCCTTTTTGTTCTAGAGAACTTGGGAGGGGGAGGTTGCTTGATCACTATATGAGAGAGAGGGGGGTTTCGTTTCTGTTCTAGAGTTAACTTGGGAGGGGGAGGTTGCTTGATCACTATATGAGAGAGGGGGGGGTTCAGTTCTGTTCTAGAGTTAACTTGGGAGGGGGAGAGGTTGCTTGATCACTATATGAGAGAGAGGGGGGTTTCGTTTCTGTTCTAGAGTTAACTTGGGAGGGGGAGGTTGCTTGATCACTATATGTGAGAGAGGGGGATTTTCATTTCTGTTCTGGAGTTAACTTGGGAGGGGGAGGTTGCTTGATCACTATATGAGAGAGAGAGGGGGGTGGGTTTCATTTCTGTTCTAGAGTTAACTTGGGAGGGGGGAGGTTGCTTGATCACTGTATGAGAGAGAGAGCGCAAATTAATTTAAAAATGAGTAAGGTAAAGGTTTCCCTCGCTCAAAAGCCAGTCATATCCGACTCTAGGGTTCAGTGCTCATCTCTGTTTCAAAGTCAAAGAGCCAGCATTGTCTGCATCTGCAGACATTTCCGTGGTCATGTGGCAGGCATGACTAGACACCAGAGCTCACGGAACGCTGTTACCTTCCCACCAAAGTGGTCCCTATCTATCCATTTGCAATTTCTTGCTTTCGAACTGCTAGGATGGCAGGAGCTGGGACAAAGACGGGAGCTCATTCCGTCCTGCAGTACTCGGGAATCGAACTGCTGACCTTCTGCCTCCCAGTCAGCATCTTAGTCACTTAAGCCACTGAGTAAACAAGAAAGAAAACAAAACAATAGAAGATGGGGAAAAGGTTCTTTGGCCCACACAGCTTTGTGCCCATTGCATCTAGAATACCATCTAGCCATCTTATTTTTGGCCACCTCCTTCATTTGTCCTCCACCTTTCCCAGCATCAAGGCCTTCTCAAGTGAGTCCTCCCTTCTCATTTGATGTCCAAAGTACTTTAGCATCATATTTACTATTTGACCTTTAATGAGCAGTCATGGTTGATTTCTTCTAGGATCGACCTATTTCTAACACTACATTTCAAAGGCATCTATTTTTCTGTGCTCAGCTTTCCTAATGGTCCAGCTCTCACACCCATACATTACCACCGGGAATACCATTGCTTTGACTATGCAATTTTTTGTTTTCAAGGTGATGCCTCTACTTTTAACTCTGTTCCCAAGGTTTCTCATAGCTTGTTTCCCAAGCATCAGTTGCCTTTTTATTTTATGGCTGCAATCACCATCTGCAGCGATCTTTGATCCTAAGAAAGCAAAATCTGCCAGTAGTATCCAACTCTAGGGTGCAGTGCTCATCTCCATTTACAGCCAAAGAGCCAGTGCTGTCTGTGTTTGCAGACATTTTCATGGCCATGTGGCAGGCATGACTAGAGCCCAGCAAGTTACATGGCTATATTTGGCCATGCCCACAGATTTGGCCACACCCACAGAGGGGCATGGCCAAAATTTCCCTTATTTTCAAATCCAAAACTTGACAGGTATGCACCTAACTAGTTAAGATCCCACAGAGAGAGTACAGCACAGACAATGACAAAACTGAGAGACAGCTTCAGAGGTTTTTTTTTATAATTTTTAAAATTAATTTTCAAATGTATAAACATAGGTAAAATCAACATTATACAATACAAAAATCTTAACAATAATGATAACAAAAAATATAAATTAACTTGAGAAAAACAAAAAAATGCATTATGTTAACATATTAAATCCTTACACATATTACATTTAACATGCTCCTCAATTTCTATCCATCTTCTTTTTTCACTTTTTCATCATATCAATTATACATCTGTTTCTGAACAATCCTTTTATTATTTATATCTTATACCTTCAATTCAGTTTATCAATTCCATAAATTTATCTATTACTTTAATATTACATAAAGAAGCATGTATTATTTTAATAATTAAACAAATAATAATAATAACACCCAGTGATATTTACAAGCCTTGAGGATCACAATTTTTAATATTTCTAAAAAACTCCAAAAACTCATATGAGAAGGTACTGGTTTATTTCCTTTATCATCTACTAATACATATTCTACAAAAGATCTCTATATTTCCCAAAAGTTATTTTCCTTTACTATCCCTTTTTTATATTCTATTCCCATGTCAATTTATCATTCAATGCAATAGCCCACATTTTTATACCATTCTTCCATTTTGAAATTACATTGTTTTTCCAATTTCTAGCTATACATTGTCTTGCAGCAGTCAACATTATAGAAAGCAATTCTTTTTTGTTTCTACATATATTTATATCATCTATTTCTGTCAGTAAGGCGGCACTTGACTCCAATTTTATATCTCCTTTCAAAATTTCCACAATCTCCCTCTCTATTTCTTTCCAAAAAGCGTTTGCAGGCGCACCCCCCAATAAAGGACTCCGACACTGGTAAAAGTGGATAACGGCATTGGGCCACATTTATTGATTCATGCCCTAGTCCGAATTATAAATTTCTATTGGTAAAACGACCAATCATAATTCTTAAGGCAAGCAGGCCGAAGTAACACTGGTAAGGTACCACCCCAAAATTGCCAACGGCAATTGGTTACAATGTATCAATTTGTATCAATTTGTTTGTTGACAACAAACAAATTGTTGACCGTAGTCAATATCTAACTAATGACCCCACCCTCTGACGCGTATCCGTGGAATCACGGGGTGATGCATGCTGGCTAGCTATCGCCATCACCCCGTCGCCTAGTTCGTCGTTGACCGGACAACGTTTAATCAACTTATGCCTGTCTATTGTTGTCCAGTCAATTGCGAACCTGCCGGATACATGTGGGTCATAATGTTTACCTTACCAGTGATACCCGCCACACGGGGAGGCTTCCAAAAAGGCTCACCGCCCCCCCCAAGACCGTCAGCTCGGTCGACAGGCCTGCTCGCCAGTCCACTAATCCAGAGGTCCATACCTCCCTGCGACAGATGGGCCCCATCCCCTGAGTAAAGCTCGTAAATTTGCAGACTGATGGCGGGGAGGCTAATGGCGCATCCCCCGCCCTTGTCAAAAGGAACCGGGCAATAGCCCCGTTCACGGAGCGTCGGCTCAGTCAGAGCCCTGAGGCCAAACGCCCCCCTGTAAGCATACCGCGGTATCGTGTCCGACCAATTGAGGGATGTGGCAAGCCACACATAATGTGAGTAGGGCAGGTCACTGCGAACCGCAAGTTTCCGCGATAGGCCAGTGACCCGCCCCAAACCATCGCCCCCAAGGTACGTAACCAGGACATCTGGTGAGCCAGCATCCCTGATGTAGAAAAGGGATGGCAACAGTTCCCGCCATAACATGCCGCGCTTACCATAGCACCTGGGACGTGCGGATGCACCCTGTCCCCGTCGGGTACCCACTCTGTCGCCGCAGCATAACGCGCTGCCCCATGCAGCGTAACGCGCTGCCCTGTGCATGCGGTTACGGCCCACCAGGCATACTGTCACCGGTGTAAAACGACACCGAGGGTCTGTCAAGTAAAAAAGGGAGGGGGGGAGAAACAGTGCAGTGACTAAAACTGGTACTCGCAGTGGAGGAGGGCGAAGACAAAACTGAAAACATTGTGACCCCCACCCTCCCATACGGCGTATTTCAGCCCTGGAGTACCCAAAACAACTGCAGCAGAAGCCGTCCCTATCCGGAACGAATGGGTGCCGCAACGAGCCCTTGAGAGGCCAACACTGCATAGTGCCTTCCCGGCACCCCCCAAATTGAAATTTAGTAATAGAAGATCCACCTTGGTGACAGAAAAAATGTGCCACGGTGCGTGTCACACAGTGCATGGAAATCCTGTAGGGCACCAACCGGACAGATGTCTGTCGAGGAACATCGTAGCAGTCTACTCCACTGCCTACGCCGTGCTGATTCACTTTAGAGGAGCGTATCCCCAACTGAGCCCAATATTGTCCCCACAGACATCTTCGAGTTCCAGTGCCCTACGACTTGCATCCGCCTTATACAGCATCTCAAGCTCGCTGATGCGGAGCGCTCCAAAAAGGCCACCTTTGCAGCCGCATGAAGTGGGCTGCCTCATGTATCAAAACAGAGGCCAGGCCAGCCCCGGGCCAATTGGGTAAAAACCCCTGGAAAATTTTGCATCCGCCTTATTCAGCATCTCAAGCTCGCTGATGCGGAGCGCTCCAAAAAGGCGACCATTGTAGCCGCATGAAGTGGGCTGCCTCATTTATCAAAACAGAGGCCAGGCCAGCCCCGGGCCAATTGGTAAAATCCTTGGGAAAATCTTGCATCCGCCTTATTCAGCATCTCAAGCTCGCCGATGCGGAGCGCCCCCAAAAAGGCCACCGTAGTAGCCGCATGAAATGGGCTGCCTCATCTATCAAAACAGAGGCCAGGCCAGCCCCGGGCCAATCGGGCAAAAATCCCCTGGGAAAATCGGGTGGCGGTCGCCCGGGAAACACCCGCGCACGCACACCCACCCCTCCAAAACATATCTCACACGGAAGTCATTGGTGCCGTCCACACGACCTCCCACTTTGGCCATAAAAGCCAACCCTGACAGCTGAGATGCTATGGTGCGTGGTGCAAGGCCCTGGGCATACAGGTAAACCATGAACCGCAGAACATGGGCCACTGGGATCGGCCAGGTTCCTGGCAGTCGAAATTGGGTGCAGAATGCTCTGAAAGAACTAAATGCGTGGTGATACGCCTTACTCATGCATGGCGCTAGTGACAGGCCAATCGCCCGGGTCACCTCTCCTTGCCAACGTTCCATCTCTCGTCCGGGAGTGGCGAGGGAAATTCCTCCGCATCTGGGGCCGAGGCACGGAACCGGGAGATCTGCAGACGGGACAAAGCAGCAGCAATATCATTATCAACCCTTGGGACATGCCTGGCCCTGAAGAGAATGTTGAGGCACAGGCTGCACGACACAAACTAGCGCACTAGGTCAATAACCCCGGGCGATTTGGAATTCTGTGCATTGACGATGCGGACAACAGCTGCCTTGTCACGCCAAAAATGCACAACTGAGTTGGCCCACCCCTTGCCCCATAGCATCAAAGCACCCAGGATAGGGAAACATTCCAGATACGTGAGACCACGCAGGCGACCCGTGCCTGCCCAGGATGGTGGCCACCCACCATAGGCCCACTTCCAATTGAAGTACATCCCATAACCCAGGGATCCCGAGGCATCAGACTGAATCTGAAATTGAGGGGAAGCCAGGAGGTCATGCCTCCAAAATGAGACCCCATTGAACTCCCTCAGGAACTGCAACCAGACAAGCATGTCTGCCCTGATACCCCGGGTAAGCCTAACCCTATGGTGCGGCCTGGATAATCCTGCCATGGCGTCGCACAAGCGCCGAGCAAATGCCCTGCCCGGAGCGACGACCCTGCCAGCGAAATTGGGGTGACCATGTAGCACCAGCAGTTCCTCAGTGATGCCATGCGCTCGGCCCGCGAGTCCGAGATAAGGGCCACTAGCCTTGACACCTTATCTCACTGCAACCTAGAAGCCTGCGCTACCGTGTCACTCTCCACCCCAGGAATACTAGCTGTGGAGATGGGCCCTCGGTCTTTTCGGGCACTAAAGGGACACCGAGTTCCTCCATTAGCATCTGAAATGCGTTGAGGAGACGTGTGCACGTGTCCCAGCCCCGTTCAGCCCCGAATAAAAACCATCCAGGGAATGGGCTACAGACCGGGACCCTGACCTGCGGACAAAAGCCCACTCTAGGAAAGTGGTGAAACGCTCGAATACCAAGCCCGAATGTAACAGCCAAAAGGCATGGCATCATTGAAATAATATGCTCCCCGGGACGGGGTGCAGGGACAGGGCCAACGACCCTGCCCGCATAGACCCTCTTGTCAAAGCTGGCAGCAGCCACCTCCTCCCTCCCCCTAAGGGAACAAAGATTGGGGGCATCCTGAGGGGACCTATTACCCAGAAAGGGATCCGGAACCCCTGCCTAGAACCCTGAAGGAGATAACCCGCGTCCTCTCCCTTCGGGTACAATGTGAGCCAACGCTCCAACATGCCCACCTTAATCGGGGAGGGAGCCCTTCGGTGGACTAGATCCATCTGCGGCAGTCTTGCCAGCCCCCTGTCCGCCCCTCCCTCTGCCCCGCATCCCTCCGAGCCCGGGACAGGCAGGGGCCGCATGGGGGCCACACATGTGGGACACTCCTGTCTGTATTTGCAATTCTCCCCATTGTAGGAACCATTGGACAAGAAAGTCCAGGACAGCAGGCGGGCTGGAACCCCCTGAGCAAGGCGCGTGGGGGTCACGTACAAAAGCCACCGCCTCTGGCATGGCTCATCCCACCTAATCTCGGGGTGCGGGGAAATCCGCCTACGGCATTCCTCGTCATAAGCCAACCACGATGGGCCCGAAAAGTCAACCATCGCCCGGTATACGTTGTCCAAATAGTGGACCATCGGAATTGCCAAATCCGGCCGGGCCCAGGGGTACACCGCCATGCCTATGAGGTAGGCCGGCAACCAGTTGGCCCACGTACTTGTTGGCTTGCGACGACGTGCCTGCTACTATCCTACCCCTTCTGCCCCGCGCTCTCCTCCTTGGTGGGCTCTCTGTTTATGAGTGAGAATAAATCCACGTACTCCCCCCGCCAAATTTACTCTCCGGTGGCCTGTGGCAAGTGGTCACCCAGCAGTAAGGAATACCCGGCTGTCGGCAAGGCCGATAAGGCACCGCAGAGACTGCGGGCATCTGAAAAGGGGCTTGGACCAACCCAGCCACCCAACACGTTCCCCTCAGGGTAGGAAACACCCCCCACCACGGGGCCCTGGGTGGTAGTTGTCGTCGCCGGGTGGGGCGTCAGCGGCTGTACCGCCGCACCACCCATGCGAGGCCAAGGCCCTTGGAAAGCCCCCCCCAACATGGCCACGTGTGTAGGTGCACTAGTTTGAACCGCATACTCACACGCTGCACCCCCGCGGGCCGCCCCCACCGGGGGTTCCGGCCCGCTGGGGCGTCGGAGCTCACGACCGCCGTAGAGCTCGTCACTGGGGGCTGACCCGCACCGGCCGTAGGTTGGGGAACTGTGAGGCAGTGGCCGAGGCCGTGCCATGCGCCTCAAGCAGCTCGACCCATCCCGTCGCCTGCCGCTGCCCAGCAGACGACGCGTCGAAATGAACCCCAAAGGGAGCACCAGAGTGGCTAGCCCGGGCCAGGGATGCCTCGAGGGCCGCAACACGGGCCAATAAGGCTTCAACGCTGACAATGGAGAAAAAAGGGGGGCCAGCCGGCCCGCCTACTGCAGGCATGGGTACAGGTCCCTGTACCCCGGGGCCCGAATAGGGCCATAACCCCACACCCGGGCCCGTTAAGGCCGATGTAGCAACCTGCCAGGGGAAGGGGACCGGACCACCCCCCAAGGTTGGAAGGCCCCGGGGCGAGCTGCGCCCCTATAGAGGAAGGGCCAGCGGAATGGGCAACATCAGAAACGGTGTCCACCGTTCGCGGGCCGAGGGCCGCAGCCCCTACTGGACCCAAGCGTGGGCCAGCAGTCTCCGGCCAGGGAAAAAAGACCCCCATTCCACCGGTCCCGGTGGGTGCAGGCAAAGGCGGCCGCTTGGAGGCGCGGCCGCGGCCCTCCGGGAACCTCACGAGCGGCGCTCGCAGCCGCCTTCCCCTTCAAGGGCATCTCAGCCAATCGATGGGAAGCCGAAACGAGACAGTTCAGCAAACAAAAGGCTTCCCGGGAAAGGTAGAAGCGACGGAGGTAAGAGGGAAAAACTTCTCCGCTCCGTCGCTTCGCAAAATGGCAGCTCGGCTGCCTCATGGCCACCCCTTTTATAAGGGAGCTGGCCACGCCCCTAACTACCCGGATGCCTTCGTCCTATGGGGGGGCCCCGCAAAGGGCACGGCGGCCATTTTGGCGCCGCGCTTGCATTGTCACTTTACAACTCCACCACCTATGTTCATATGTCCCAATAATGCTTTTACACCTCCAACAATTCCTTGTTTTAGTATTATCCATTTGATAAAGTCTAATCGGAGTCAAGTACCACCTCCATAACATTTTATAATTATGTTCCTTTACCCTAATTGATAAACTTATCATAATTCTCTTCTTCCATTTATTATTCCAGTTCCTTTCTGAAATCTTTATATTCAAATCATGTTCCCATTTTGTTCTAATTATATTTTGTGAATTTTTCTCATTGTTTAAAATTTTATATATTTTGCTTACTAATCCCTTTAACAACATTTCACCTTTCCTTACCCTACAAATTATTTCCTCAAATTCAGTTTTAGCTCTCTCTAAATTAAGCTCTTCTCTATATTTTTCATTCCATTTATTTATCAAAATTATTTGTAACCAATTTAATTTCATTTGTTTATACATTTCAGTTCTTTGTTCAATTTTATCAGAAATCCTTAACCAATCCTTTAACAGAAAGGTGTTCCCCATAAATATTGACAAAAGAATAAGAGATATATTCGCTTTAGAGCAGTGCTGGGAATCAGCCTGTCTGCCCCAGTCCAAGCGGACTGGTAGTAAACCTGGCTGGCCATGCCCCCTCCCCACCCCACCCCACCCACCTCTTCCCGGGAGAGCAGGCGACCTGACGGCATCGGCTCTTCCTTCTCCTCCAGAGCAGCTGCTGCTGCCTCCTTAATAGGCTGTGGGTGCTGCTCGGGTGGTGGTGGAGGTGGCGGCATGTGCGCGCCTGGCCGTGGGGGAGGGGAGCTGACATCATGTGCCACCCAGAGGAGCTCGCCTGCCCGCTGCGCGCCCCCACCTCCGCTCCTTGCCTCCTTCTAGCAGCAGCAGCACAACTTTTGCGATGCCTGGACCTAGTCCTGCAGGAAGAGAACTTCCTGTAGGATGTCTGTCTGGGCATTGCGAGAGGTTTCCAGGCAGCATGGCACAAGCAGGGCAACTCTCGCAAATCCCAGAGTCAGACAGGAAGGAAGATTTTACAGCAACAACAGCAAAAATAACAGCAAGGAGCTATTGCAAAATCAACAGTTATGACTCCAATAATAACAGCAACAATGATAACAACCGCAGTAACAACAGCAATAACAACTACAATTGCAAAGACAACAGCCACAACTCCAATAACAACAGCAACAATGATAATAACATTAGCAACAACAGCAATAACAACAATTGCAACATCACCAACAACAACGATCTTAACTCCAGCACTGAAAACACCTACTACAGTGGTACCGAAAACACTGTCAACAACAACCATATCAAAAACACCAACTGTAGCAGCAACAAAAGCATTAACAACTACAATCGCAGCATCACCAACATCGATGAGTTTAACTCCAGCGTTGAAAACATCTACTATAGTGGCACCGAAAACACCAATAATAACAACTACACCAAAAGTACCACATTAGCATCGAAAACACCAACAACAATATCAGCCCCAATAACTACAATAATTTCACCGGTAACAATTACAACAGGGGTAGGTGTACCAGCTGGCACACTCCCGAAGGCGCAAGCATTGAGACCAAAGAGTGATTTTGAAAGGATGATGGAGTGCTTTGAAAAGATGGAAGCCAGATTGACTGTAGGACAATCAAATTTACAGGACAAGATGGCAGATATGTCAAGGGAATCTAATAAAGGTTTCGGTGAATTGAAGAAAGGACAAGTTGAATTTAAAAAAAGAGCAGGATGAAATTAAAAAAGAGCAGAAAAAACTTAAAGTGGAGATCAAAAAGATGAAAGAAAAAAGAGAAGGAAAGAGATATTAAGGTGGGCTCATTGGAAAAAGGAGTTGAAATGCTGGAAGAACAATTAAGACATCCAGACATAGTAATCCGAAATTTCCCTGAGAGATCTCCAGATTTGTTAAAAGATAGATTTTTAGAGTGGTTGAATGCTCTTGAGATGGAACATGGCTTTTCCCCTGAAGAAATTGCAAGTATATACCGCCTTGGACAGAAGAGGGGTAGAGCTGGCCCTAGGAATGTATTGGTGAAGTTTGCAAATGTGGCAGATAAGATGAGGTTAATGGTATATATTAAACAAACTGGTCCAACGGCTTTAAAGATAGATGGGGCGGACGTTGAGATCTATAACGACATTGCAATAGAGAGAATGTGGCGACAACTGATGAAACCGGTGACAAATAATTGATCAAAAAGGGTATAAAGTATAACTGGAAATTTCCAAGGTTATTAATTTTTTGGCACTTGGGTAGAAGATTCTTAACCTGAGAGGGTTTTTATGTTTTAGACATATTGGTGGATGCAAAGTTGTTGGAGAATGGTACTAAGGAATGGGAGGCTTTAAATGAGGAATTGATAATTTCAGGAGGGCTACACTTTGGAAGAAACACTGAGGAAGAAGATGATAATATGCCCAAGGGTGCAGAAGGAGGAGTTTAAATTAAATTATATCTGTCGGGATTCCTTATGCTCACACCATTCTTGATGCGCTTTTCCCCCTCCCCCCTTTTATTTTTCAGAGGCTGTCTTAATTGTAAGTGGGGAGAGTAGACAACAGTTTTTATTGTTTTTTATGTTATTTTACTTTAAATTTTGTATGTTTTAGTTTGAGGTATTTAGAATTATTTTTGTGCACCCCCATAGGGGGATGCGGCGATCATAGGTTTAGGGAGGTAGTGGGGGGGGAATGAAGAATGTTAAAGTTGTCTCTTGGAATGTGAAGGGTACTGGCTGTCAGGTTAAGAGAAGAAGGATAGAAGCAGCACTTAGGAAAGATAAGTGCATGGTATAGATCAATAATAATATTAATTCCTAATCCTAGGAAGGATCCAGAAAAAATTGAATCATACAGACCTATCTTTACATCAATATTGGCAAATAGGTTGAACAGTTTTATGGGTAATTATATAGATACAGATCAAGCAGGTTTTTAAAGGGGAGACATATGGCTGATTTTACGAGGAGAGTACTAGATCTAGTAGATAACACCATTCAAAATAAAAATAAGGCTGGATTACTTTCATTGGACATTTTAAAGGCATTTGATTAACTTCAATGGGCAACAATTAATGAAATTGTAACGAGTTATGGATTTGGAGAAAAGTTTTAAAAAAACCATAGAACAATTGTATCAACAAGGAAGCACAATTGTTAAAGTGAATAATGTGTATACAGAAGATATAGAGTTGCGAGCCGGCACTAGACAGGGTTGTCCGTTATCTCCAATATTATTTATTATGTCGATGGAATTGTTAGCAGTTTCTATTAGAAATGATAATAAAATTGAGGGAATTTTAGGTAATAAAATAAGTTTATACGCGGATGACACATTAGTAATTATGAAAATCCTATGAAGGCATTAGAAAGAATACAGGTGCACTTGAAAGATTTTGAGGAAATGACTGGATTAAGGATAAATTGGGAAAAATCAGAAATGATTATGTGTAATATAGATAAAACTGAACAACAAAGAATATTGGATAAATATAAAATTCAGACTAAAGAAAGTTTGAAATATTTGGGGGTAAATATCACAGATGAATGGGAGAATATCAAGAAATTGAATTATGATAAACAAAAGACATGATCAAACAGCAAATCCTGCAATATAAAAAATTGAATTTATCATGGTTTGGCAGGGTAGCTTTATGTAAAATGATGTTTTTGCCGGAAATAATTTTTTTGTATGACGCCCTGCCAATCCAACTCAAGGATGAAGAGATTAAGAAGTTGCAGAGTATGTTAAATAATTATTGTAATGGAGGAATTAAACCTAGAATCTCTAAAAGTCTGTGGTACTTCCCTCAAAATCAGGGTGGATTAGGAATTCCAAATCACAGAAACTATTATAGAGCATTTCAGATTAAAAATATTGTTAAACTGTTGATGAAAGAGAAAGTGATTTGGGAGGATATAGAGACAGAGGAATTATCTCAAATAGGTAAGGCAGTCTTTCTTGATAAGAATGTAGGGAAAATTACTATTAGAAATAAAATGTTAAAGTCGATGTGAGAGGTTTGGAAAAGTTGAAAATAATATTAGCACCTGACATATCTCCAATTATTGAAATAGAGGAAATGGTAAATTTTCCAATTAAAATTGATAATAGAGTTAAAGATGTGTTAAATAGACAACATTTGAAGATTTGTTAAGGAAAGTTAGAAAAAGAGAAATAGGAATAAATGGTATGATGAGTAAGATATATAAAATATTAAATTTTGAAAGTGATCCACAATATATTTTGAGGGAAAAGTGGGAACTAGATTTAGATGTGAGAATTTCAGATATAAATTGGAAAGCTATATGGAAGAGAAGGATCATGGAAACAATGTCTGTTAGAATTCAAGAACATAATTACAAAGTGTTGTGGTGGTGGTACCTGACCCCAGTGAGATTGAAACAAATTGATAAAACTAAAACTAATTTATGCTGGAGGTGTAAGAACAGTGTAGGGACTTACCTACACATGTGGTGGCATTGTGAGGTGATAAAAAGGTTTTGGGATGTTATTGGAAAAGAAATAGTGGGAATAATGGGAGCGGAAAATAAGTTGGGACCAGGTGCCATCATGTTGATAAATTTGGAGGATATTAACTCAGATAAAGATAAAAAGGACTTGTTATCAAATATGATAACGATAGGGAGACTATGTTTTGCAAGGAAGTGGAAAAATGATGACAGTATTAGACTGGAGGAATGGTATAAGGAAATGTGGCAATTGGCTTTGAATGATAAATTAACATGGGAATTGAAGGAAAAGAAAGGTTTAATTAAAGAGAATAGGTTTTGGAAGATTTGGAAACCGTTTGTGGATTATGCCTTGAGAAAAGGAGAAGGTAGTCACCCAGTACCAGATCAAAGGAAGTTTTGGATTCAATGAAATAAGTATGAGATCTGCCGTATCCCCCTAGGGCTTTGTATATAACACCGGGTGTAACTAATTATGATGTTAAGTTTTGATATAAAAGATTTTTTTTAAAAAAATACTTTAGATATACTGTTATAAGTTCTTAGAGTTTATTTAAAAAGGGGGAAACAATTATAGAGAGGTTGTCTGATATTATGATAGAATCTTTTTTCTCTCTTTCTCTTTTTAATATATAAAAATAGAACATTATCATAATGAGGTTAATAATTAATCAGATGAGGTTATATGTTTTCATATGTTTCTTTTTTCCCTGTATTTTTAAACTTATGTTTGTGTAATGTTTTTTTCTTTTTTCTATTTTTTTTTTGCAAAATTTAATAAAAATTATTTTTTAAAAAATATATTTACAGCTATAATTCTCGCTGAAGTCAATATGCAGTGCAATTTCATTTTTGGCCAACTCATCTATGCATGTTCTGTAGTTCCTGTACTGTGTCTTAATGTAATAAATGTGCCTCTTGAATTCCTTTAGTGTCATTTCAAACTTATCCATCAAAGCTTTTACTGTACTCTCCTGTTCTTCTTTTATGTTCTTTGTAACTTTGATTTTCTTGCCGGACTTCTCTATCACTTCAGTCTTCCTTACTCATTGAAGAAATTTTAATATAATTTCGTCTTTTGCTGTATCAAATTTATTTATTTTTTGATTGACATGCAGAGCAGATTCCTGTCATACAAGCTGATGAATTTGCATCCCAATAATCTACAATAATCTTGTTTAGATCTGAGGTTGATATAACTTTATTTTTACACAAAGCAAATGCCAAGTATTGGATATTAGTATGAATTCGACACAAACATGTTTCTCTTGCAGCAACAGTAGGAAGCATAGCATAAAAGTTTTCTAACAGCATCTCAAGGCAGGATTTTCTCATTTAAAAGAAGCGTAAGATTATTCATATTGTCAAGCAAGTAGCGCTTCTGCATTTTATCTTTCTTAAGAGTTACTGTTTCCTTTTTTCTGGCATTTTTCTCTGTTGTATCTCTTTTTATACTTTTCGTATCTCTCGTTTACTTCCTCTAATTGTTTCTTCAATCTCAAGTTCTCTCTGAATAACTCGATCTATTTCTTTTCACTTGCTTTCTGCCACTTTTAGCTGCTATTATGGTTGAGTCAGGGCTGTTTTCATGGGAAATAGACAGCTGAGATGTAGACAAACTACAATGACAAGCTCTTGAGATAACTTGATTTTGACCTATAGGGGTTGGATTATTTAAATGAGGAGGTGATATCTCTGGAGTGTGCATAATAATACGGAGAGCTCTGGCCTTATCTCTCCGTTTAGCATTTGCAGATCACCATTTCTTCTTTATTGCTCGATGTTCGCATGTCGTTAAATCTCATACTAAGTGTTTGTTTGCATGGTATCTCTCTGATCTTTTCTTTTCAATTCTGCTTCCTTTTCCGGATTATTTTTACGCCACTCTCAGTATTGTCGCGGCTTCTCAGCAGGTGTGAGAGGCATCTCGAAATCGTAAACAGATGCACAATGTCCTGTAACAATGTTTTTGGGTTATTTTATAATTGTACACTATTTATTTATTAGTACAAAGTTTATACATTGCTTAAGAAAACCGGTTAATTAAAAAAGTTAGTGTTTTGATACACAAATTTTAGCCAAAGGCTGAGGAATATAAAGTTTACAACTCTGTTAATTTGTTTACCACTCTGTTACCATGCACTAGTAACAGAGTTGTGTAGTAACAGAGTGGTAAATTTTACATTCCATAAGATATAAGGCACAAAATAAAGCATAAAGTAAAATTTATGTTTCACATTTAAGATATTTACCCCTTATACAACATACTTTACGTTAAATTATAATAAAACATTAATTTACTTACATGAATTCGTAGGTAACAAAGTAGACACAGAATAAAAACATGCAGCACGTTCAACACATCATGGCCGACTGAGAGGATACATGGGTCAAAGTTTAGAAAAATATTTAGAAAATACATTTTATTACTTACCAGTTTTTAAACACGTTTTATAAATATTTACAATGTCTATATTAAGGTAATCCTCTAATTTAAATTGGTTGATATTTAAAAAATCAAGTTATTTAATCTTTTTTGTACTGGAGTGCTATCTGGGACAGGTTGGGTTTGGGAGGAAAACCACTCTATTACCAGAAATGACCACAATGTTACTTTTCAAAAAGTGGGAAAGATCGATAGTAAATCTTTATTTTTTAAAATGAATGTTTACTAATGCGATGTATTTTGTATTTAATGTGAAATTTGTTAGAGATTTTGACGTAACTAATAATAAAAAATAAAAAATCTTGAGGGATAAGATTACCTGTGCAAAATTTGACAACAACCTTCATATGTTGAGTGTGTTATGTTGGGGGTGTTTCTTGTGTTGTAAGCCACCCAGAGTTGCCTCAGTGAGGGGGCTGCTAAACAAGTCTAAATAAATAAATAAATAAATAAATAAATAAATAAATAAATAAATAATGTTGATTCTGTTGAAGCCAAAGAATATTCATCCTTAAATTAAATTGTTGTTCTAATTATTTTCAAGTTTCTAAAAAGTATATAATAATAATAATAATAATAATAATAATAATAATAATAATAATAATAATAATAATAATAATAATAATAAACAAACTATTTTATTATGTGGTCTTCTTTTTTTTGTTTAGGTCAGACTTTAAATGGCCAAAACGAAGGCACCTTTTGGTGAATTCAGTCTCTAGATCCTTTCATCTGACCTAGTGTGAGAAAGATTAGCCAGCACAACATTGTCGTTTCTCAGGGTACACCTAATTGTGGTTCAAAAATACCACAATCTTTGAGGAGGCTCTTCTATGTACCCCATTATATGTCAATAATTGTACTGTCTTCAAATTGGTGTAGTAAATAGAACAGAAGTTTACAGCCTTTTATTTTTTAAAAAAATAATTTTATTGGTTTTTTTAAAAAAAATACAAATATAAAACAATGCAAATATAAAACAGTACATATAAAAATACAAAAATAAACATCCAAAAAAGAAAGAAAAATATAGTCTATCCTAATACACTTTTAAAGTATCTTTAGATTTAACAAACATAACTGCTAACATTACTAAATCATATACACTTTTATGTAATTCAATACTCTTTGTGCTGCAATTCCATAAAAATGAAAACAACATAATACTTAATTCACACCCAGTGCTTATTTACAATGCCCTGGAGAACTAAGAGGAACTCATATTTTATATCTAGAAACTTCTTTGTTCGGGTACAGGTCTGTTAGATCCAACATCCATAAGTGAGTGATCCACAAAAAGTTTCCAAATATTCCAAAATCTATTATCTCTCATAATGCCTTTTTTTCTTTTATTTCCCATGTTAATTTATCATTCAATGCTAAATTCCACATTTCTTTATATCACTCCTCCATCTGTATAATTATGTCATTTTTCCAATTTCATGCAATACATTGTCTACCCGTTGTAAGCATTATTTCGAGTAATTCTTTCTCATCCCTATTTAAATTAATACGTTCCACATTTGTTAACATGGTGGTATCTGACTCCAGTTTGATTTCCCCCCCATTATTTCACTAATCTCTTTTTCAATTCTTATCCAAAAATCCTTTATCACCTTACAACCCCACCACATGTGTTCATAAGTTTCTATTGTGTCTTTACATCTCCAACATAACTTATCCTTTTTATTATCAATCTCATGTAACCTCACTGGTGTCAGATACCACCTCCATAACACAGTCTGAAACCAGTTCAAGTTCATTTCAGCAAACAAATCGTTTCTTCTATCATTAACTTTACAGGTCTGTATCCAATCTTTAAGGAGGGTTACACCATTTTTTACCAATATCTCTTTTATCCTTTTATTTATTTTTCCCGGAAAGTCTGCTATATCTTCCAATTCTATGATTGGTGAGGTATTTGGAACCAAAACCTTCTTTACTTTTTTTCCAAGTGTTTACCAATCCCTTCATCATAGTATTTTTAGTTATTAATTTTCCCGAACTAACCCCTAAAAAAAGGATTTTGCCTATGTGTTTATAATCTTTCATTTCAATGTCTTCCCATAGAGCTTTTCCCTCAACCAAAATCTTTACCACATTCTTAATTTGAAACGCTTGATAGTAAGACAACAAATTCGGCATCCCTAGTCCACCTTCTTTCTGAGATAAATACCATATTTTTTGACAATCTTGATCTCTTTCCACCATTACAAAAATCATTAAATAATTTTTGAAATTCCTTAATTTCCTTCTCTTTCATTTGAATTGCCAGAGCATCGAATAAAAAGTTTAACATAGGCAAAAACATCATTTTGGTGATAGCTATTCTTCCAATCCATGACAGTTTTAGTTTTTGAAGATTCTTAATTCTAGCTTTAATTTCTACTTTCAAATTATTGTAATTCAATCTCTTCAAATCTTCAAAATTATATGAAATATTTACCCCTAAATATTTCAGTTTATCCTTAATTTGAATATTACCCATCCCTTTCATCCTCTTCTGGTCTTCCTTACTTATATTACATAACATCATTTCCGATTTCTCCCAGTTTATCCTCAAGCCCGTAATGTCTTCAAAGTTTTTTAATTGAGTTTGAATCCTGTCTAGAGCCCTCTCTGGATGCTTAGCAATTATCAGAGTGTCATTGGCATACAAACTTATCTTAGTTCCCATAACTCCTTCTATTCCTTTATCATCCCTGATAGCCTTAGCTAACAACTCCATGGCCATAATAAACAAAATTGGAGATAACGGGCAGCCCTGTCTCTTTCCTGCTTCTAATTTTACCTCGTCTGTAACCTCATCATTCACTCTAACAGTAGCTATACCTTGTTGATATAATTGATCAATTATTCTTCTAAATTTGTCGCAAAAACCATAACTTTTAATTATTTCCTTTATTGCCACAAACTGCAAAGAATCAAATGCTTTAAATATATCCAAGGATATCAAACCTACTTTTTCCTTTGTTTGCCTCACCATATCCAATAAATCTAATGTTCTTCTTGTCAGATCCACCATATGTCTTCCTTTCAAGAAACCAACTTGATCTACTTCTATATAATTGCCCATAAATTTATTTAACCTATTTGCCAATATTGCCGTAAAATTTTTGGCATCTTGGTTGATCAATGAAATAGGTCTGTAAGATTCCACTTTTTCTAAATCTTTTCCAGGTTTTGGCAGCAATACAATCATGGTCCTATACCATGAGGTCGGAATTTGTCCCCCATCCAGAATATAATTATACAATTTTACCAACTTTGGAACCACTATATCCTTGAATTCCTTATAAAAGTCAGCTAGTAACCCATCTTCCCCTGGTGCTTTACCCATTTTCAATCCAGTTCTTACCTCTTTTATCTCTTTTTCTGTTATTCGTTCTTCCATTTTTTCCTTATGTTCCTGTTTTATACTAGTATATTTTTGTCTTTCTAATTGAATTTTGAATTTGTCTATATCTATCTCTTTTTTTGCATATAAGGCCTGATAACATTCTTTCACAATTTTACACTTATCTCTAGTTTTATTACATCTCACCCCTTGTTCATTTATCAAGACTCCAATTTCTCTCTTTTCCCTCTTTTCTTTAGCTGCTCTCGCTAATAACCTTGAATTTTTGTTACTAAATTCAAAATATTCTCTTTTTAAATACACCAAATCTCTCTTCACTTTTTCTATATCCTTACGAACCAATTCCGCCTTTAATCTTTGCAAATCCTCAAAAACCTTCCTATCCTTTGTCCTTGCGTGTTCCTCCTGCAATTTCTTTATATCCTTTTCATTTTTGTCTTGCAAAATCTTAAACTTTTTGTATTTAATACTGGCTAATCTAATACTTTCACCTCTAAAACCCGACTTCATGGTATCCCAGACCACATTAAAGTTTACTTCATCATTATCATTCCACTGCCAGTTTTCTTCCCACCTCTCGCTAATTTGCTCCTTGCATTTTTGATCCCTAAATAGTTTGTCATCATATCTCCACGCCCTTCTCGTCCTCTTTTTACCATCCATCCTAATTTCCATCACAACTTTCGAATGATCTGATTCCTTAAAAATCCCAACTTCTATTTCCTCCAGATTTCTAATCATATTCTCTGTTACAAATATATAGTCAATTCTGGAATATGAGTTATGGACCTGTGAGAAATAAGTATAGACCCTTTCTGATCCCTTAAGTTCCCTCCAAGTATCTTTCAGTCCCAAGGATGTCATCCAATTATCCAATGTTTGTCCTTTAATTCCTTTTCCACATCTTAACATATTTGTACAATCTAAATTAGATTTTATCAGATTAAAATCCCCAGCCACAATCATCCTCGTTGTTTTCTCTCTTACCAATATTTTACGAATTTTTTCTAAGAATTCAGTCAGATGGACGTTTGGGGCATATACATTCACCAGTGTTATTTCCTCCTCATCTATCTTCCCTTTCACAATCAAATATCTACCCTCAGGGTCCGATATCCTATTAACTATCTCAAACCCCAGTCTAGTCGCTATCAAAATTGCCACCCCTCTTGACTTTGATGTGCCATATGAACTCTCATAATGCTGCATCCAGCCTAAAAAGATTTTATTTGTATCCTGAGCTTTTTGATGAGTCTCCTGGAGAAAAACTATATCTGCCCTATCCCTCTTCAACGCTGATTGAATTCTTCTCCTCTTAATCGGTGAGCCTGTACCTTTCACATTCCACGATAATAATTTAATAGGCCTCATAATATAATTACCCACCTTCTTCCACCATCTCTGATTTCTCCCTTGGACGTGATACCATCTAACCCACAATAACTAAAAAAACAAAAAACACAAAAAACATTCACTAATACCCTCCCCGCTTCTTGAGCCAAAAAGAACGCCTCCGTCATCCGAAAAGGGGAGGGGGGAACATGGAAGACGACGTTACAATGAAAGCTCAAGCGCTAATATACCTCTTATACAAAATCTGGTTTAATTCACAATCTTACTTTAACTCATCTTCCCTACAAACATCCCACTTATTTTCCATCCTGCTGACCCTCACTCCCCCCCATTTCAGTTACCATCAACACTTGCAACTCTGGCTCTTCTGTGTCCTCTCCTCCCGCTGCCCCCTCCTCCCTTGCTCCACCGTAATCCCTTTTTATTGCCCCAGATTCCAACAAGGCCTTCCTCAATGCCAACCATTCCCTTGAAGATGCCTTATCCAAGTCATTCATACACATATATTCCAACGCATCCATCTCTGCATCAATCACATGCAACCTCCTTTCATGAAAGAACCTCAACTGTTGTGGATATCGCCAATTGTATTTTATCCCTTTTCCCATCAGAAATCTTGTTACTGGCTTCATCTTATACCTCCAACCACGTTACTTCATTGAAATATCATTGTATATTTCCACATCATTTCCATCCATTTTTAAAGCGCCAGATCCAGCTTGTTTTAAAAAGGCCATCACCTTCAATTTGTCTCCCCAGTTTGCAAATTTAACCAACACATTCCTCTGTACCACCTTTCCCTTCCTCGGTCCCACTCTTTACACACTTGCAATATCCTCATGAACAAAAACTTTTCCCATATTCAAATTATTTAACCAAACAATTATTCTATCTTTTAGCTTATCTGGCACTTGTTCCGCCAATTTGCGTATCAAAATATTCTGTTTTCTCATTATCTCTTCCATAACATCAATTCTTTTTTCCTGCACATCCACTTTCATCTTAATTTCCTTTTCCTCCTCATGTAACCCTTTAAAATCCCCTTGCATCAATTTCATATCATTCTGCATTAATTTTACATTATCATCAATCCTTTGAAAATTAAGATCCACTTTTTTTGAAAAATCTGTGAACATTGTAGCCAATTTGTCCTGTTTTCCCATAATTTCACTTTTATCTTTCGCTCTTGACTCCTCCATCTTTTCCATTTTCTTGAATAACTTCCCAAGTTCTACCATTATCTGAGTTTGATCAAGTGGTGGTGGTTCCGGAGATGATGTCGGAGGAGATGGGTCTTCTGATAAAAGGTTGCCTTTTTTTTGGTTTCACAACTTCTTCTTCCTTGGTCTTTCCCCTTGCAACTTTATCCATTGTTCTTACACCCTCTTGTCTCTCAACTTGATGCTGCTCCAGAGTTAGAATCCAATCATGTTAGGTCATTCAACAAGCCAAGAATCAAACCATGAAAGAGTTAATATATGCACCACAGGCAAGGAAGTGTTTGTTGGTATTATATCTCCTGTGTGAAGGTCAAACAAGAAGCAAAAGCCAGACCAAGCAAGATAACGTAACTGTAATCCAGTAACAAAGAAGGGGTACTCCGACAGTCAAACTTTCAATACTGAGGCCAAATGATTCCAAGCCAGTACAATCCAAAAATGCAAAAGGGATCTTGCTGATATAAGCCAAATTTATATTCCACCTGGTAATCCAGTAGCTTGATTGAAAACTTTCTCCAAGAATTGGCAATGGTTTATTGTAATCCACCTTAAAACAATGTTCCAATAAGCAAATCCCCCAGTGCTATCCAGGGACTAATATCCAAACTCTTGCAAGGAAGAAGGAAGACGACGGAGAGGGAGGGACAAAACAGGGACTCAGGCAAAAGTCAAAAAAAGGAGTACTTAAATTGTATTTGACAAAAGAAAAAAAGAGAGAGAGATCCAGCACATATCTATTTAATCCTCTGGCGCGAACGCCTGCCACATCTTCTGCATCGGCTGCGGCTTCGCGGGGTGTCCCTCCTCTCTTCTTCTCCAAAGCCTCCAAAATCTCCAATCGCCCCTTTAATCTCTGTCCCTTCAGCAACACACACACTCCAAAATCTTCACCTTCTTGTCTCCCTGCCTTCCTTTCTCTCCCTTCCGTCCGTAAAACTCCTAAAGCTTCTACCGTTGTTTCCCCTCTTTAAGTTTCGCTTTCTGCCACCATCACTGCCATTATCCCTCCTTTCCCACCGTCTTACTTTCTTTCACGTCCTCGATCCTTCAATCACCTGCCTTCCTTCGTTCCGTTTTCCAATCCACCCCTGTCCGCAACGCAGCCAGCAATCTTAGTTTCAGCCTTTATATTTTCAGTAAATTTACAGCTTCTTACTCCAATCTCCTCGATCCCGTTCGCCGCGGAACCGCTGGGAGAGTCGCGGCTTTCACCGCTTGCCTCCCCAACCAAATCCGCTCTCGAACTTCGATCTTCAGTTCAGCTTTTTACTTGCCGGATCTTTACACTTTCCTCCTGTAGAATCTTTTGAAATTATTTAATTCCTCATTGAAAAGCACGAGCCCACAAAAAAGTGTGTTAACTCGTCGTCATCTTAGCCACACACCCCTAATTATGCTCTTTAATTCTAACCGACATAGTTCTCATTATCCTCTTTTTCCATTTGTTTCTCCATGCATCTTTTTCTATCCTTATATTCAGATCCTGTTCCCACCTTTGTTTCAAATCCTCCTGCGGATCACCCTCCCTATTTATTAAACTATACAATTTGCTAACTAAACCCTTAATATTTCTATCACCTTTTCTGATTTTTAACACCAATTCTTCAAATTCCATCTTCTCTCTATCTACATCAAATTCTCTCAAATATTTACCATTCCAATTATTAACCCTCAGTATCTGAAACCAATTCATTTTCAATTGTTCGAATAGCGTTTTCTTTCTATTTTCATCTCCACAGATCTGTAACCAGTCTTTCACCAGGAAAACTTCATTTTTATGCAATATTTCTATTATTTCTTTATCTATTTTCAACGGAAAACTTGCAATGTCTGCCAATTCCAAAATTGGAGAGATTCGGGGCCAGATCCTTCTTTAATTTTTTCCACACATTCATCATTGTATTATTAGTAACTATTTCCCCCATTCTTCCTCCCAAAAAGATCATTTTACCTATGTTCCTATAACCTTTCATCTCAATCTCCTCCCAAATTACTTTTTCACTTGCCAAGATCTTCACAACATTCTTAATTTGAAAGGCATGGTAATATGCCACTAAATTCGGCATTCCTAAACCTCCTTCTTTTTGACGTAAATACCATAATTTTTTTGGTAGTCTGGACTCCCCCCCCCCATTACATAAGTTATTAAACAACTTTTGAAACACATTAATTTCCTTGTCCTTCAATTGAATTGCTAATGCATCAAATAAAAAATTAATTGTAGGTAACAACATCATTTTGGTAAGTGCAATTCTCCCAAACCATGACAATTTCACCTTTTGAAAACTTTGTATTCTTGTCTTAATTTCCATTTTCAAACTATCATAATTCAATCTTTTAAGCTCTTCCAATCTATTTGATATAATTATACCCAGATATTTCAATTTATCTTTAATTTGGATATTACTCATTCCCTTTATCTTCCTCCTCTCCTCTTCTCCCATGTTATACAACATCATTTCCGATTTATCCCAGTTAATCTTCAAACCCGTAATATTCTCAAAGTCCGTAAGATGCGTTCTAATTCTATTCGTAACCTTCTCCGGATGTTTTGCAATTATCAATGTGTCATCTGCATACATACTTATTTTGTTCCCCATTATCCCTTCTATTTTTCCAGAACAAGTGAAAGATTAAAAAGAAAAATGCAAACCACACAACAGACAGCACAAGAAAGGGAAGAAAATCTTAGTAAACGTAAAAAGGCATATTTAGAAAAACAGAACAAACAAATTCTGAGGAACATGAAAGCATGTTAACACAACGTAGAGAAATTGATAGTAATGCAATGGCAAACGAAACTACCAAAAGACATGAAAATAGATTGAAACAGAATAAAGAGACAAGAGAAAAAAGAAAACAGGAGTAAAGAAGAGAAATTAACATTAAAAATGGCTGCCTTTTCCTATGATCCAGAAATTGATTATTCACAACAATATAATTTACGCATTGGAAATCTAGACAACATTTGCAAATTCTGCCAAGCCAGAAAATTTAAAACTGAAACAAAATCCTTATGTTGTAAGGAGGGAAAAATCAAAATTCAGCAACAATTACCACCACACCAACTTATAGAATACACCAGTGGAGAAACACAAGATTCAAAACATTTTTAAAAGAACATAAGAAAATACAACTCATGTTTTCAAATGATTTCATTTGGAGCCACAAATATTATACAACACAAGGGTTTCAATCCAACATTCACCATACAAGGACAGGTTTACCACCAGATTGGTTCACTTCTACCACTACCAGAAGAAGATCCAAAGTTCCTTCAAATTTATTTCATGGGAGATGAGGAAAAAGAAACAGCCCAACGATGTACATACATTGAAGGAACCAAAAAACATATAGTGCTAAACATACAGAGAATAACCTCATCCGCACTTTCAAGAATGCAATGGAAAACATGCCACAAAATGAATACCAAATTGTCATAGCTGCAGACAAAACACCAACAGGAGAGCATATACGCAGATATAATGCTCCAGAAACAAATAAAGTGGCAGCCCTCATTTCTGGGGACACTTTCCATCCAAGAGATATTATACTTAAAAGACATGATAAAAAAACTCCAACGTATTTCAGAAACACATCGCTCTTATGATGCGCTTCAGTATCCCATTCTTTTTCCATACGGTGAAGATGGGTATCACTTTAATTTGAAACACATTGATCCCAAAACAGGAACAGAAACTTGCAAAAAAATATCAGCAATGGACTACTACTCATACATTTTAATGATTAGAAATTAAGAACAAAATCATATACTGCACTGCAAAAAAATTGTTAAACCAGTTTGTGGTTGATATGTATGCAAAAATTGAGTCTGAAAGACTACTTTACATTAGAACCAATCAAAAATACACTTAAAAGATGCTGTAGCACAAGATGGATACCCAGCTAATGTCGGAACACTACTCATACTGCCAGCAACATACACTGGAAGCCCAAGACATGAATATGCATGAATACACTCAGGATGCCATGACCTATGTTAGGAAACATGGAAGACCAGATTTATTCATTACTTTTACATGCAACCCAACATGGCCTGAGATCAAAAATAACCTCAGAAATAATGAAACATCTAATGACAGGCACGATTTAATTGCAAGAGTATTCAGTCAAAAACAAACACAATTAATTAATCTGATCACCAAAATGAATTATTTGGAGAATGTATTTGTTATATGTACATAGAATGGCAAAAGCGTGGGCTGTCACATGCGCACAACTTAATATGGCTAAAAAACAAAATACATCCCACTGAAATTGATAAAATAATATCTGCAGAAATACCAGAGGAAAATGAAGGCATTGAATTGCATGAAATAGTGAAGAAAAACATGATTCATGGTCCATGTGGACTTCTTAACCCACAAGCACCATGTATGAAAGATAAAAGCTGCACCAAAAGATATCCCAGAGCATTATTGAAAGAAACACAAACATCAGAAGATGGATACCCACAATACAGAAGACGTTCTGTAGTGGATGGAGGGAAAACAACAAAAATAACAATGAAAACTCAAGGAGAAGTAGTAATTGACAACACATGGATAGTCCCATACAGTCCTTTACTATCCAAAATTTTCAAGGCACACATAAATGTGGAATATTGTAATAGTGTTAAATCAATAAAATATGTATGCAAGTACATAAATAAAGGCAGTGAGATGGCCGTTTATGATGTCAGAAACCTAAACAAAAATGATGAGATTTTACAGTACCAATGTGGAAGGTACATTAGCACAAATAAAGGTTTCTGGCGTATTCTAGGCTTCCACATTCATGAAAGACATCCCACAGTCCTTCATTTAAGTGTCCATCTGGAAAATGGCCAAAGAGTTTATTTCACACCAGAATCAGCAACAAGTGTGGCAGAAAGTCCAAAGGAAACAACTTTAACAGCATTTTTAAAATTGTGCCAGAATGATGAATTTGCACAAACTAACCTATATAATGATGTGGCTATTTATTATACATGGAATAAAACTAAGAGACAATTCTGCCACAGAAAAATTGGCACTTATATACCAGAACTTGACATATATCAAAGTGATGCAATAGGAAGACTATATACTGTGCATCCTAATAATAGCGAATGCTTCTATCTCAGAATGCTACTCCACACAATACCTGGTCCGAAATCTTTCCAGGAACTAAAAACTGTGGATGGAAAAATTATGGAAACATACAGAGAAGTTTGTCAGCATATGGGATTGTTAGAAGCAGATCAACATTGGGAAACAACTTTGGAAGAAGCCAATATATTTTCTATGCCACAACAAATGAGAACATTGATAGCTATAATACTGACTTCATGTAGTCCATCTAATCCACTACATTTGTGGGAAATGTTTAAAAACCCTCTAAGTGAAGATCACCTCCTCAAAGCTAAGAAAGAAAATCCATCTTTAAACATTGACTATACACGACACATGTACAACATGGCCTTAATAGAAATTGAAGACCAATGCATATGCATGGCAAACAAAACACTAAAAGCAGTTGGCCTGCCAGAAGCTACAAGGAACGAAGAAGATGCACTAAATGCTGATTATATAAGAGAGACCACATATAACATAGACAGATTAAAAGAATACATAACTGAAAATAAACCACTACTAAATGATGAACAGAAAGCTGCCTATGAAAAAATAATGACACAAATAACTTCAGAAAGTGGAGGAATAATATTCTTACAAGCAGGAGGAGGAACAGGAAAAACATTCCTTACAAATCTAATTCTGGCAGAAATACAATCAGAAAGCCACATGGCATTAGCCATAGCATCATCTGGAATAGCAGCCACATTAATGGAAGGGGGTCGAACAGCTCATTCTGCACTCCAAATACTGCTTGACATAGCAAAACAAGAAACACCCACATGTAATATTACAAAAGATAGTGCATATGCCAAAGTACTTAAAGAAGCGAAAATAATAATATGGGATGAATGTACCATGGCACATAAGAAATCAATTGAAGCTTTACACAGAACTCTGCAAGACATTAATGACAATCAAAAAATAATGGGAGGACTTCTATTACTTCTTTGTGGAGATTTCAGACAAACACTCCCAGTAATTCCAAAATCTACACCAGCAGATCAAATTAACGCATGTATAAACCAATCCTTTCTATGGAAACATATGCAAAGCATAACATTGACAGAAAACATGAGAGTAAGACACAACAGTAACACTAAAATATTTACTGACTTTCTCCTAAAAATTAGTGCCCAAAAATGAAGAAAACAACATTACATTTCCAGATTACTTCTGCACCATGGTACCCTCAGAATCTGAACTTATTGATGCCATTTACACAGACATTACCAACAATTATCATCATCATGAATGGCTAACACAATGAAAGCGCGGCACCAAAATGGCCACCGCGCTCTTTGCAGGCCCCCCCACCCGGACTCAGACATCCGGGTGAGTTAGGGGGTGTGGCCACCCCTCTATAAAAGGGGTGGCCATGAGGCAGCCGAGCTGCCATTTTAGATTCGCGACGGAGCGGAGATGTTTTCTCCATCGCGTCTTATCTCAGCTTTGCCCTTCGTACCTGGTTTAGAGCTGGTTCACTTGCTCTTCGTTACAGCGGTACTCCGGGCTTGGACTCCGATCCCTGGCCAGGGATCCTTCGGTTCTTTTCGGGAGACATGGCTCCCAAGCGTAGGGCCCCGGTGGTCAAGCCGCGGCCAAGGGGAAGGGCTTTTCCTAGCCCTCCATCGGACGGGGGGCAGCCTGCGGGTCGGAGGACTCGGGCTGCGCCCCCGCAGCAGGGCAGCGGGTGGGATTTGCCCACTGCTACCAGTGGGGCTGATCAGGCTCCCACCTGGCAGCCAGGCGCAAGCTTTCAGGCTGGGCCAGCACAGGCTGGCACCACGGGGACCCAGGCCCTTGGAGGGCCTTTTCAGGGCCCAGGACAGGGTGGCCCATGTGGCCCTGGTGCGGGTTTCCACCCCACCGTTCCTCCGGCCCCTTATGGGCCAGAGTTCTGGGCATGGCCCTATTCGGGCCCTGGATCCCTTTTCGGGTTTCCATTTAATCAACTACCTGGTGGGCCATCTGGCCCACCCGGCCCACCTTATACTGGGGGCTCGGAGGCCGTTGATGCACTCATAGCATGCATAGCAGTGCTAGAGGCATCACTGGGCATTGCACAACCACCTTCTGATGGAGGTTTAGCCGCTCCTTCAATTACAGCCCCTTTGTCGATCCTGGCCAACACGTCGGCCGTGACTCTTCAGCGGGCCGTCAACAGGGTCGAGCTGCTTGAGGCCATCAGGCCAGCCCCAGCTGGTGCCTCGCAGCTCCCCGCGCATTCTGATTTACCGGTGGGGAGCGGTCAGGTGTGGTCCCAGAGCTCGATGCCCGTCGCGAGCTCTGACGCCCACCGTGGGCCTGAACCCCCGGAGGGGGCGGCTCACGGGGGTGCGACTAGTGAGTATCCGGTTCAATTTAGTGCACCACCGACACTGTCCAGTTACACCGGAGGGGTACAGTGGCCATGGCCACGTCAAGTTACTGTGGGTGGTCAGTTGCCTCCACACTGTTCCTTCACCCCCTGGTTGCCAAATGGTCCCTCGATTAGGGCAGGGGTGTCTGCCCCTGGGGGTATGCCAAGCGTTCCAGTGGCTGTGCAGGGCCCGCTGAGCATACCGTCCATCCAGAATGTGCCGACGGCTGCTTTGCCAATGGCTGGTTATTCCCTGCCCCTGGGTGATCATCTGTCACAGGCCACGAGGGATAAGATTTGGCGAGGGGAGTATGTTGACATTTTCTCCCTCTTGAATCGTGAGCCCACTAAGGAGGAGAGGGAGGGACAGGATGACAGGGCCAAAGAGTTGTCCCGTCGTCGTAAGCCACCGCGTACCTGGGCCAATTGGTTGCCAGCATACCTTATATATATGGCGGGATACCTGAGGGCCCGGCCTGATTTGGCCATTCCGATGGTGCAATACCTCGACAACATTTATAGGGTGATGGTTGATTTTCCTGGCCCGTCGTGGTTGGCTTACGATAAGGAATTTAGAATGAGGGTGGCCCTGCATCCTGAGATGAGGTGGGATGAGCCCTGTCAGCAATTGTGGCTCTTGTATATGACTCCCACGCGCCTGGCGCCTGGTGATAGGTACCATTGCGGCCATGCCGTGCAGCGGGCAGCTGCAATACAAGGTCCCTGCCAGCCGGCGGGGCAGGGGGTTCCAGCCCGCCTGCTGTGTTGGAGCTTCTCAGCTAACGGTGTGTGCAACAAGCGTCAGTGTCGCTTCCGACACGAGTGTCCCTCTTGCTCTAGCCCTCACGCTGCCTCCGCGTGCCCGCGGGCTGGGGGGCATGAGGCAGAGGAAGGGGTGGGCAGGGGGCAGTCAGAGCTCCCTCTGACGGGGCTAGCCACACAAAAGGCCCCCTCCCCAATTAATATTCATATGCTGGAGCGATGGCTCTCAGCTTATCCCAGACGGGAGGATGCGAGGTACCTGCTGGAAGGTTTCCAGTTTGGCTTTCGTATCCCATTTAGGGGTGTTCGGGGGCCGCAGGATGCCCCAAACTTACTTTCTTTGAAGGGTAATGAGGTGGTCGCTGCACTAAGTATAGCTAAGGAGGTTGAGGCTATGAGAGTTGTGGGGCCCTTTACTGAACAACCATTCCCTAATTTGAAGGTCTCTCCCTCTGGGGTTAGTACCAAAAAAGACCCCAGGCGAATTTCGTTTAATTCACCATCTCTCTTACCCTGCGGGTTCTTCGGTCAATGATGCTATTCCTGATGACCTTTGCTCAGTCAGGTATACGTCGTTTGATCAGGCCCTACAGATGGTACGCTCCTGTGGTCCGGGTGCCCTCCTGGCTAAGTGTGATATTAAATCGGCATTCCGATTACTGCCAGTGCACCCCGGGGACTTTGAGCTTTTGGGTTTTCATTTCCGAGGGAAGTTCTATGTAGATAAAGCCATGCCTTTTGGCTGCTCTATTTCATGTTCAGCATTTGAACGATTTAGCACTTTCCTCCATCGGGCCTTTGTCCGTAGGTCTGGGTCCCGGTCTGTAGCCCATTACCTCGATGACTTTTTGTTCGGGGGTGAACGGGGCTCGGACACGTGTACGCATCTCCTTACTACATTTCAGGCGCTCATGTGGGAACGGGGTGTCCCCTTAGCGCCTGAAAAGACCAAGGGCCCAGCTACCAAGCTCACCTTTTTAGGCATAGAAGTTGACACTGTCGCACAGGCATCCAGGTTATCCATGGACAAGGTGACTCGGATCTCCGTGGCGATTCTGGCACTGATTGCCAAACGTAAAGTGTCCCTTTGTGAGCTACAGGTCCTTCATGGCCACCTTAACTTTGCCTGCAGGGTGGTGACACCGGGCAGAGCTTTTGCCAGGCGTCTGTGTGATGCCATGGCCGTCCTATTAAAACGCCATCACAGGGTCCGACTGACAAGGGGCATACGGGCAGACCTCTTGGTTTGGCTCACATTCCTCCAGGGATTTTATGGGGTCTCTTTTTGGAGATCAGACCTCATGGTCTGCCCTAAATTTCAAGTACAGTCGGATGCCTCCAGCTCTCTGGGTTATGGGATTTATTTTGAGGGGCGGTGGGCATATGGCCAATGGCCCCACACATGGCAGGGTACGGATCGCCTCCGCGATCTTACTTTCTTGGAATTTTTTCCCATTTTGGGAGCACTGATGCTATGGGGCGACAAGTGGGCCAACTCAGTGGTCCATTTCTGGTGTGACAATGCTGCAGTTGTGCACATTGTTAACGCCCAGATGTCCAAATCCCCTAGGGTCATGGCATTGGTTCGTCAATTTGTTTTGAGAAGCCTACGCCTCAATGTGCTGTTCAGGGCCAGACATGTACCAGGTATTTATAATGATATTGCTGATGCTTTATCCCACCTGCAGATCTCCCGGTTCTGTGCCTTGGCCCCGGAAGCAGAGGAATTCCCCTTGCCACTCCCGGCCGAGATTTGGACATTTGGCGAGGAGAGGTGAACCAGGCGATCGGCATGTCATTGGCTCCTCGCAAGCGTAAGGCGTATCAACATGCTTTCATACAATTTAGAACCTTTTGCGAGCAACTCCGGTTGCCTGAAGTGTGGCCGATACCGGTTGGCCAAGTTTTACAATACATGGTTTATCTTCATGGTCAAGGGTTGGCTCCCCGTACTATAGCCTCTAGGCTTTCTGCACTGGCATTTATGGCCAAGGTGAGGGGCTTCATGTTTTGGAGGGGTGGACACTTGAACGTAGCCGCCACCCGGACACACGCCACCCGATTTCACCAGAGGTTCTTACCCACCTTGCACGAGGCTGGCATAACTTATGTAATGATAGGTATGAGGTGGCTCTTTTTCACGCAGCTACTACGGTAGCATTCTTTGGAGCGCTCTGCATCAGTGAGTTGGTACCATTGTCTAAGGCGGATGCACCTCGTAGGGCACTGGAACTCGACGATGTCTATATTACACATGAGTGGGTTCAGTTGAGGATACGGTCCTCAAAGGTTGATCAGCATGGCATAGGCAGTGGAGTTAGACTGCTACGATGTTCCATTGAAGACATCTGTCTGGTTGGTGCCCTACATGAGTTTTTGGCAGTGCGTGGTACGCACCCTGGCCCATTTTTCTGCCACCAGGATGGGTCTCCCCTTACTAAATTCCAGTTTTGGAAGGTGACCGGTATGGCACTTCACAGTGTGGGCCTCCCGGGGGCTTGTTACGGCAACCATTCATTTAGGATAGGCGCCGCGTCCATTGCGGCTGCGTTTGGGTACTCTGAGGCCGATATACGTCGGATGGGAAGATGGGGATCCATGCGCTTTGCATTGTACGTACGCCCCCTTCATGTATGAGTACCAGTTAAGTCATTATTCTCCTTTCTTCTTTTACAGACCCTGTGTGTCCCCGCACACCGGTGGCAGTATGGCTGGTGGGCCACAGTTACGTGCACTGGGCAGCGCAGTGTGCTGCGGCGACAGAGTGGGGACCCCATCTCGGGCTACGTGTAGCCGCACGTATGCAATGGTACGGTAAGCGCGGAATGAGATGGTGGGAACTGTTGCCATTCCTGTTTTCCATCAGGAATGCTGTCCTTATACTGCACCTCGGTGGCAATGACCTCACCCAGGTCACTGGCCTTTCTTTAAAATTCATGATCTGCAGTGACCTAGCCTATTTACATTATGTTTGGCCGTCCATGCGGCTGCTATGGTCGGACATTGTGCCGCGACATAATTACATGGGAGGCATTGACCTCCGTGCCCTTGACCGTGCTCACCGGTCGGTGAACAGGGCTGTTGCCCAGTTCCTGGTAGACAAGGGCTTGGGGACAGCCATCCGGCACCCTAGGATAGGTTTGCAGGATTACGATATCTATGCAGGAGATAGGGTCCACTTGTCGGCCAGAGGTATGAACCTCTTTCTGGAAGATATGCAAACAGGCCTGGTGACCGAGCTGACGGTCTGGGGGGGGGGGCGGTGAGTCATCATGGACGCCTCCCCATGTGGCGGGTAGCACTGGTAAGGTAAAGATTTATGACCCATAGGTATCCGGCAGGTTTGCAATTGACTGGCCAACACGTAGACAGATACAGGGGAAATAGGTTTGGCCGGTCAAGGGCGAACCAGGCAAGGGGTGATGGCAAGAGCTTCACAGCCTGCATCACCTTGATATTTAACGGATACACGTCATAGGGTGGGGTCAGTAGATAGTTTATTGACTCCGGTCAACAATTTGTTTGTGTCAACAAACAAATTGATACAAATAGTTACATGTAGCCAATTGCCATTGGCATTTTGGGAGGAACCTTACCAGTGTTACTGCGGCCTGCTTGCCTTAAAGAATTACAATTGGATGATTACACCAATTGAAAGTTATAATTCGGACTAGGGCATTATTCAATAAAAGTGGCCCAATGCCTTTATCCATATACCGGTGTCTGAGTCTTTCTTTGGGGGGTGCGCCTGCAATGAACGCGCGGCACCAAAATGGCCGCCGCGCTCTTTGCAGGCTCCCCCCCACCTGGACTCATACATCCGGGTGAGTTAGGGGGCGTGGCCACCCCTCTATAAAAGGAGTGGCCACGAGGCAGCCGAGCTGCCATTTTAGAATGCGACGGAGCGGAGAAGTTTTCCCCTCCACCCCCTCCCTAGTGAACAGTGTGATTTTTTGGTCGCTTCGGGGCCAGGTGGGAATTTTTGGCTTGAACCTACAATTGGCCCTTTGGTTCCGGCTTTTTTGCCCACCCCACACTGTTGCTAGTGTTTGAGAAAAGGGGTAAGTTGACTTTGGTCACTTTGGCGGGTAGCACTGGTAAGGTAAAGATTTATGACCCATAGGTATCCGGCAGGTTCGCAATTGACTGGCCAACACGTAGACAGGTACAGGGGAAATAAGTTTGGCCGGTCAAGGGCAAACCAGGCAAGGGGTGATGGCAGGAGCTTCACAGCCTGCATCACCTTGATATTTAACGGATACACATCATAGGGTGGGGTCAGTAGATAGTTTATTGACTCCAGTCAACAATTTGTTTGTGTCAACAAACAAATTGATACAAATAGTTACATGTAGCCAATTACCATTGGCATTTTGGGAGGTACCTTACCAGTGTTACTGCGGCCTGCTTTCCTTAAAGAATTACAATTGGATGATTACAGCAATTGAAAGTTATAATTCGGACTAGGGCATTATTCAATAAAAGTGGCCCGATGCCTTTATCCATATACCGGTGTCTGAGTCTTTCTTTGGGGGGTGCGCCTGCAAAGAGCAATCTTAGCTCCCAGAAATGATGATGTTAACAATATTAATCACGAAATTCTAGACATGTTGCCAGACCAACCAACTGTATATAAATCAATTGATACAGTGGTTGACAAAGATGAGGCTGTAAATTTCCCAACAGAATTTTTGAACTCATTAGAACTGCCTGGAATGCCATCTTACCACCTATTACTAAAACAAAGCACACCAATCATTTTACTTAGAAATATGAATCCACCAAACTTATGTAATGGCACAAGACTATCTGTGAAAAACCTAATGCCAAATGTTATAGAAGCTATAATTATTACAGAGAAAGGAGCAGGTGAATCAGTATGCATTCCTAGAATACCACTGATACCAACTGATCAAACAATTCCATTTAGAAGACTCCAATTCCCAGTTAAACTAGCATTCACAATTACAATAAATAAATCACAAGGACAGACACTACAACATTGCGGAGTTCACCTTACCAAACCATGTTTTGCTCACGGACAATTATATGTTGCCTGCTCTAGGGTTGTTTCAGCAGATAACTTATTCATACTAGCACAAAACGATGAAACCAAAAACATAGTCTACTAACAAGTACTGCAAAAAATAAAAGAATAAGCAACACATTTAATCCTTTGAAGAAGCAACAGAAATTACTTATTTAACATTTTAAATAAAGGCAAATATTTAAACTCAGAAATAGCGCAGCACCATTACAAACAATTTAATTAAAACACTCACACTTATCGAAACACGAGCAAAGACTCCACGGCCAATATTCACACAGCCTCAAAAAGGAGGAACATTATCCTTTCAAAAATGCAAACCCCATTTCATTCTTCCCAAAATTATAAAAGGTACAGCACAAGAATAAAGAAAGGAACCAAAGAGTCGCGGCTGCTAACATTTTTTAAAAGCAAGCCAAAGTACACTCACGGCGACTCCAATAGGAAGCAAGCCCAACAAATATAGACACGCCGACTTTAACACCAAAATACACACTCACTTACAGCAATGCCTACTCAAAAGCCAAACAGCAACGCGAAATCGAGCCACACCTCCACACATGGAAAACAGCGAGGCTAAGCTAGCTCTGCCAACATCACAAAACAGCGAGGGAAAATAATGCGAGAACGAGAATTTAAAAACACACAGACTACAAACAGCATCGAAATGAAACTAATCCAGCCACGGAACCTTGGGAAAGTCGGGGAGAATATTGAACCTACGGAACTCAAACTCATAGCAACATTTAATAAACAGTGATGGAAGGAAAAAAGGCAAACGAAAGAACTGCCAAAAATGACGATCTTGGGGAAGCTCCACTTTCAAAAGAATATTATAGAACAGGACCCTTAAGCGCAACGAAAGAAATACTCCATCACTCAAACGGAAAGGAATGGTGTAAAATTATTACACATATCGAGTATGAAACTGAAGACTCTCAAATTATTTTCATGCAGGAATATAACTCAGACAGTGAAGAAGGTGAAGAAGAAGATCAAGAGCAAAACCAGGTGAACATCTTTACAATAATAATCCTGAGCCACAATATGCATATATATCAGAAGACTCTCAAAGAAAACTAAAAGAAATAATTGAAAAAATTAATCAAAAACAAGCAGCAGCAACTGATTACCAACAGTACACAACAAGACCAGATGAACAAAACAAAACAACAACAAATAAACAATTTCAAAACCAAGAAATAGAAAAATTCAAAACTGAAGACACTGCAATAGTTAGAAAAATGGAAACACAGAAAATAATTGATGAAATTAATCAAAAACAAACAGCAACAACTGATTACAAACAGTAGACAATAAGAACAGATGAACAAAACAAACAACAACAACAAATAAACAATTACAAAACCAAGAAGTAGAAAAATCTAACACTGAAGACACTACAATAGTTAGAAAAAAGGAAACACAGAAAATAATTGAAGAAATTAATCAAAAACAAACAATAACAAATGAATCCAAAAATTACAGAGCAAACACAACTGAAGAAAACCAAAACACAACCACAAACAAACAAATTTACAAACAAGAAATGGAAGAATCTAAAAATCTAGAACTACAAGTTGTGAGGAAAAAAGAAATACAAACAACATCCAAACAAAAAGAAATTTTGCCATGGAAACAACAAACAACAGAAATCACAGAAAATAATGTTCAACCAACAAATAAGTTTCAAAAAAAAACATAAAAGAAAAGGACACAGAATTAAAACAACAACAACAGAAACAAACGTTAGAAGAAATAATACAGCAAATAAACAAGAAACAAATACAACAAAATGAAACAAATTACAAAAATAATGACAAAACATATGAAATAGAACAACCACAACAAGAAAATAACCCACAACTACAAATAAACCAAAATATGCTCATAGATTCCATACTACAAAGACATCTCCTCATGATGATGAATCCACCCAACCCATTCAACCTGCCATTAGCATTAATATGCTAAACCATTTAATCAACATTAAATTTCTACAGAGTCAAGAAAACACAGGTAAATAACAATAAATTTTTATTTACAAAAGAAAAATATTTAGCACAACAATACAATTGATTTCTCTAATTTATCTCATTTCATAGATGCCACAACAAAGCCAAACTCAAACAACTTTCCTGCAAAAACCAACCACAAAGATAAATAAAGGTAAATAAAAATATGTTGATAAACTAATTTATGCAAATATATATATATAGAACAAAATGTATAACATTAACAATTATTACACTTACAAATCAATAAAAAACGTAATTACAAATACTCAATACAAAAGATAAAACATCATTACTAAAATCTTGCACGAAACTATACAAATATCTATACCTCTCCCTATGTATTCTCTTTTTCAGGTGCAACAGAGACATGGATGGAACTAAACAACAAATATAAATATTAAAAAATTAAAAACATAGTTAAATTTATAGAAATGTTTAACAAATTTAATTAACAAAGTTTAGCATGCATGTTTAAGTAATATTACTACAGTTTAAAAAAAGTTTCAATGTTTTAAATATATTTTTGTAACAAACCAAAAAAAGCATTACAAACAAAATGTACAATTACATGCAAAAAAAATTTGTTAAAAATAAACAATATTTTAAAAGAAAAAAGAATCCTCATTTAGAAAAAAAGAAAAAAAAGCCCGGCATTGCCGGGCAACCCCTTATAAAAATCAGCTGGCAATCCATCCTCTCCAGGAGCTTTCCCCAACTTCAAACCCGCAACCCTTGTGCTGAGAGCAAGATGTGTTTCATTTCGGCTCGTGCAGAAATGGGGAGAAAAAGCGAATTTTAAAGCAAACCTATCCGATGGGCTGTCTTAAAAATATAAAATCCGGATTTCCGAGGTGCTTTGTACAACAAAGAGGTGTGGCGTGGGCTCGAAGTCTGAAAATTAAGTGGTAAACGAGGCGGTAAGTGAGGCGCAGCGAAAGTCAGGCCGAACAAGCCGCTTTGGGTTTGGATTCGGACGGGAGCTCAGCACTTGGAAATAGTGGAGGATAGTAAAGGTAAAGGTTTCCCTTGCTCGAAAGCCAGTCGTATCTGACTCTAGGGTTCAGTGCTCATCTCTGTTTCAAAGCCGAAGAGCCAGCGCTGTCTGCTTCTGCAGACATTTCCGTGGTCATGTGGCAGGCATGACTAGACACCGGAGCACACAGAACACTGTTACCTTCCCACCGAAGTGGTCCCTATTTATCTACTTGCAATTTCTTGCTTTCGAACTGCTAGGTTGGCAGGAGCTGGGATGAAGACGGGAGCTCATTTCTGTCCTGCAGTACTCGGGAATCGAACTGCTGACCTTCCGCTTCCCAGTCAGCATCTTAGCGACTTGAGCCACTGCAGTGGAGGATAAGTGCAAGGAAATCAAGGATTCAGTTTAAACTTCGGAGCAGTGGCGGCGGAGGTGAGATCCCCCCGTAACAGCGGGTTGTAAAGTGTAAATGAGTACGGAGGTTTCGAACTGAGAGGGGGAGTAGGAACAATGGTGGAGGGTCAGTTTTATAATCGAAACTTAGGAGAACGGGAAAGAAAAGTGGCTTGTATGGTGAAGAAAATGGAGAACAACGAGGACTGAGGCCATCGAGTGACCAGTAATTTTTTTTAAAAAGGGGGGAAAGTTAGAAAGGTCTTAAGAACTATTTGAACTCAGTTGGCATTGCATAAACATGGAAAGTGGTCACTTGGGGCGGCATAGAAAGTGAAGGACCTCACTCGGATATCACCATTGCTGATTTGGAACTGTGGTCACAGCAGCTGGTTTTGAAATTTTTCATGGGCCAAACTAGATTATAGATTTGGGGTTTTTTTGGCAGCTTTGGGCTCGAAGAAACCTATTTCCTGGCCTACAATATTCTTGGTTTATTAATTGTGGATTTGTGGATTTTCCACCCTCATTCTTTTTGCTTCGGTACTCCTTCTTTACACTGGGATTTTGGATACATTGTAAACGGAATTCTGAGTTGAAACAATATAACAATTGGATGTGTGAGGTTTCCATCAAAGGGGCTGGCTAGTAAACTTGGATTATAAAGCTGTGTGGAACTTGGATATTATAATAAAGAAGAAGAGCTTGAGTGGATTATAAGGCACATTGGCTGCATTGTGGATTACAAATTTTTATCTTTCTATTTGTTTTTTTATATTTCTTGTCAGCCTGGGAAAGTGAAGTTTGGTTTTTGGGATCTTTTTTTCCATCTCATCACCTTTGTTTTGGATATACAGTGGTTGGAAATTCCAAAATATTGTGGTACGAGAGTGTGGGAGTGCTGGAGCAGTTTCAAGGAAAGAGTTCAGCAAGAGCTAAGAGTGTTGTAGCATTAAAGCTTCTAGTTGAAGTCACCATGGATAAGGTTACAAGGTGAAAGGTGAAGGAGGAGGAGCCTGTGGTGAAATCTAAGAGGAAGGATAAAGTACCAGTTGAGGATGCTCCCCCATCATCATCACCATCACCTGAACCTTATGATCAGACTCAAATAATGGTTGAATTTAGTAAATTGTTTCAGAAATTTGAGAAGATGGAAGAGGCAAGAGTGAAGGATAAAAATGAAATTTTGAAAAAACAGGACAAAGTGGTTACAACGGTTATGGATTTTTCCAGAAAAGTAGATTTAAGCTTACAAAAAATAGAGGGAAATGTTAAGTTGATGTATAATGGGGTGAAATCTATGAAAGGGGAAATAAAAGGGATACAGGAGGAAATGAAGGAGAATTAGTTGAAAGTGGATGAGCATGAAAAAAGGATTGATGTCATGGAAGAATTGATGAGAAAACAGAACATTGTGATACCCCATATGTTGGTAAGAACGCCAGACCAGCTAAGAGATAGAATTTTTCAATTGTCAAACAATTTGAAATTGGGGAATGATTTTGTACAGGAGGATATTGTAAGTGCATATAGGGTGGGTCCGAGAAGGGGTAAAGATGCTCAAAGAAACATCTTGGTTTAATTTGCAAATTGGGAAGTCAAGCTCAAAGTAATGGGATTTCTAAAACAAGCTGGTTCTGGCGCTCTGAAAATTGATGGGTCTGATGTGGAAGTATATAATGATATTTCTATTAAAGAATGTGTTTGGAGGTATAAAATGAAACCAGTAACTAAATTGTTGATGAAAAAAGGTGTAAGATACAATTGGCGATTTCCACAACAGTTAAGATTCTTCTATGGAAAAAAAATGCAGGTGATTGATGCAGGGACTGATGCATTGGAATATGTGAGTTTACTTGATCTGGTCAAGGCGGGTTCAAACTACTGGACTCGGGAGCTATAGGAAGAGATTGTGAGGGAGCAGATGAGGGTGGTGCCACAGGAGGAGGGCAGTCAGGAGGAGTAGAGGAGGAATTATCATTAATTGTGGTCAAGGAAGAGCCAAGTAAAGGGTATAAAGAAAAAAGATTGCATGTATGAATTTCTATATAAGATAATGTTTTTACAAATTTGTTTTTATAATGGGGATGGTGCGCTCGAACATTAACTACCACGTACATCATGCATGTTCCCACCCTCCCCCCTTTGGAGGATGAAAGCAGCTTTTTTGATGAAGAAAGTGGGGAGGTTGATATTGTGTGTTTTTTGTTTGATATTTTATTTTAATTATTGTGGGTTAGAGGTAGCACGCCTAATGGAGAGCTCGGAAGAGGCAGACGAGGGTGGTAAATCAAAATATGAGAAGTATTAAAGTTTTAATGTGGAATGAAAAAGGTACAGGATCTGTGCTTAAGAGGAAGAGGATAGAATTAGCATTGAGGAAGGATAGACCGGACATAGTCTTTCTACAGGAAACTCCTCAAAAATCTCAGGATACAAACAAAATTTTCTTAGGTTGGATGCAACATTATGAAAAGGCATTTGGTACATCAAAAGCAAGAGGAGTTGCAGTTTTGATTTCTACTCGATTGGGATTCGAGATGACAAAAAGTATCTCGGATCCAGAAGGTAGATATTTGATAGTGAAAGGGAAGATAGATGATGAGGAAATAACTTTGGTGAATATATATGCTCCAAACGAACATCAAGTGGAATTTTTTAAAAAAAATCCATAAAATTGTGGTAATAGAAAAATCGGTAAAGATGATAGTGGCAGGTGACTTTAATTTAGTAAGATCAAATTTGGACTGTACAAATATAACAAGGTGTGGAACAGGTATTAAAGGGAAGATTTTGAATAATTGGATGGCAGTATTAGGCCTGAAGGATTCTTGGAGATAGATTAAGGGGTCAGAAAGGGCTTACCCTTATTTTTCACATGTTCATAACTCCTATTCTAGAATAGACTATGTATTTGTAACTGAAAATATGATTAAAAATATGGAAGAGATTGAAATTGGAATTTTTAAGGAATCAGATCATGCCAAAGTGGTTTTGGAATTGAGTCTACAGAAAGAAATTAAAAGGAGGAGGAAATGATGTTAATTTATTTAAAGATCAAAAGTGTAAAGAACAAATTATAGGGAGTTGGATGGAAAGTTGGCAATGGAATGATAATGATGAGGTAAATTTTAATATTGTCTGGGATGCCATGAAGTCGGTTTTCAGAGGTGAAAGTATAAAGTTGGCAAGTATTAGATATAAAAAGTATAAGCTAGCGCAGGATGAAAGTGAAAAGGAGATAAAGCGGTTACAGGAGGAGCATTCAAAGAGAAGGATAAGAAGATATTCATCAAATTACAAAGATTGAAGGCTGAATTGGTTGGTAAAGATATAGAAAAGGTAAAAAGAGATTTAATTTATTTAAAAAGAGAGTACTTTGAATATAGAAATAAAAATTCAAGATTATTGGCAAAAGCGGCAAAAGACAAGAAGGAAAAAAGAGAAATTTGAGTTTTGGTCGATAACCAAGGGACAAGGTGCAATAAGATTAGAGATAAATGTAAAATTGTGAAGGATTTTTATCAAGCTTTGTATGCAAAAAAGAGACAGATGTGGAGAAGCTTAAAAAGCAATTAGAGAGACAAATAACGACTGGAATAAAACAGGAACATAGGGATAAAATGGAAGAACAAGTTTCATAAAAGGAGGTTTACAGCCTTTAAAAGCCACGGGCCCGGTCATGCTCCCTCAGACTGCTTTGGAGGCAGGACAGCCATTTTACCCTTCCTCCACCACATGGCACTTCCTGGTGTGGTGGAGGTGGGGCCACATGAAATGGTACCATGGGCTGCATCCGGCCTGCAGGCTGAAAGTTGAGAATCCCTGAAATAGAATAATGGACTAGTAATTAGGAGACCTGGAGTTGAATCCCTGCTCTTCCCTGAAACTCACTGTGGATGTGAACCTGTTAAAACAATAATTTGATTAGATTTTTTTGTTGATGAAACATACAAAAAAGAAAAGCAATTAGATTTATATACTGCCCCATAGCATTTAGTATACTCTCTGGGTGGTTCACAGAGTAATCAGCATTTTGCTACCATTTTACCAGCCTTGGAAGGATGAAAGTCTGAGTTAACCTTGATTCCTGATCAGGATTGAACTTTAACAGCATCAGGAGGGCTATACGTCCCCTAATTTTGGCTTAAACTCTGGCTGGATTATAATCAAAATATGGTTTATGATTTTTGCTTAGGCTCTAAACTAATGCCAATTGATTAAAGACAGGTGTATGTTTATCTACACCAGGGATTCTTAACCTGCAGCCCATGGGTTGGATGTGGCCCACGGTGTCGTTTCATGTGCCACCTACCGCCGCCTACACCACATCAGGGAAGTGCCATGTGGTGGAAGAAGCACAAAATGGCTGTCCAGCACTGAAAGCTGTCTGAGGGAGCATGACCTGGCCCTCGGCCTTAAAAGGTTGGGAACTCCTGATCTACACAGACAACATGAGGTAGAATGAAATGGCTGTTGCAAACAGTAGGTTTGAGGTGGCAGGAAAGGGCAGGAAATTGCTAGTTATTTATATTGTTGTCATTGCATTGTTATGGGACAGCGGTGGCTCAAGTGGTTAAGATGCTGAACTCGCTGACTGGAAGGTCGGAGTTTTATTCCCGGGTACTGCATGACGGAGTGAGTGCCCATCTCTGTCCCAGCTCCTGCCAACCTGGCAATTCAAAAGCAAGAAGTTGCAAGTAGATAAATAGGGACCACTTCGGTGGGAAAGGCAAACAGCGTTCCATGCACTCCGGTGTTGAAGCATACCTGCCACATGTCCATGGAAACGTCTGTAGATGCAGAAAGTGCTTGCTTTTTGGCTATAAACAGAGATGAGCACTGAACCCTAGAGTCGGATATGACTGACTTTCGAGCAAGGTCAACCATTACCTTTACAACCTATTTTATTTGTTAACTATGAGGTAAGGGAAGAGATGTTTGTGGGATTTTCGGTTAAATGCAGAAAAGTAACCAGGGTGGCTTTGCAGGCGCACCCACCGAAATAAAGACTTGGATTAAAGGCATCGGGCCACTTTTATTGAATAATGCCCTAGTCCGAATTATTACTTTCAATTGGTGTATCATCCAATTGTAATTCTTTAAGGCAAGCAGGCCGCAGTAACACTGGTAAGGTTCCTCCCAAAATGCCAATGGAAATTGGCTACATGTATCAATTTGTAGCAATTTGTTTGTTGACACAAACAAATTGTTGACCGGAGTCAAGATACTATCTACTGACCCCACCCTATGACGTGTATCCGTTCAAATATCAAGGTGATGCAGGCTGTGAAGCTCCTGTCATCACCCCTTGCCTGGTTTGCCCTTGACCAGCCAATCCTATTTCCCCTGTACCTATCTATGTGTTGGCTAGTCAATTGCAAACCTGCCGGATACCTATGGGTCATAAATCTTTACCTTACCAGTGCTACCCGCCACACAGGGAGGCGTCCATGATGACTCACCCCCCCCCCCACCCCCAGACCGTCAGCTCGGTCACCAGGCCTTCTTGCACATCCTCCAGGAAGAGGTTCATACCTCTAGCCGACAGATGGACCCCATCTCCTGCATAGAGATCGAAATCCTGCAAGCCTATCCTTGGATGTCGAATGGCTGTACCGAAGCCATTATCAACAAGGAACCGGGCAACAGCCCTGTTCACTGACTGTCGGGCACGGTCCAAACCACGGAGGTCGATGCCTCCCCTATAACACTGTCTCGGCACGATGTCAGACCATAGCAGCCGTGTGTACGGCCATAAATGATGTAAGAATGCCAGGTCGCTGCACACTGACATTTTAAAGGAAAGGCCAGTGATCTGTGCGAGATCATTGTCGCCGAGGTGCAGAATCAGGACATCAGGCGGTCCAGCATCCCTGATGGACATCAGGAATGGCAACAGTTCCCGCCATCTCATGCCGCGTATACCATACCAACGCATACGTGCGGCTGCACGCAGCCTGAGATGGGGTCCCCACTCTGTCGCCGCAGCATACTGCGCTGCCCAGTGCATGTAACTGTGGCCCACCAGCCATACTGCCACCGGTGTGCGTGGACACACAGGGTCTGTAAAAGAAGAAAAGAGAAGTAAGGACATAACTGGTACTCATGCACTGAGGGGACGTACATATAAGGAAAAACTCGCGGACCCCCACCTGCCCATCCGACATATATCCGCCTCAGAGTACCCGAACGCAGCCGCAGTTGAGGCGGTGTCTATCCTAAAAGAATGGGTGCTGTAACGAGCCCCAGGGAGGCCGACACTGTGAAGTGCCATACCGGTCACCTTCCAGAACTGAAATTTGGTAAGGGGAGACCCATCCTGGTGGCAGAAAAACGGGCCAGGGTGCATGCCACGCACTGCCAAAAATGCATGTAGGGCACCAACTGGACAGATGTCAGCAATTGAACATCGTAGCAATCTGACACCACTGCCTACTCCGTGCTGATTGGCCTTTGAGGAACGAATCCTCAACTGAGCCCACTCCTGGTTGATAAAGACATCGTCGAGTTCCAGTGCCCTACGAGACACGTTCCCTTTTGACAATGGGACCAGCTCGCTGATACGGAGAGCTCCAAAGAAAGCTATGGTGGTAGCTGGATGAAAAAGAACCTCCTCATACCTGTCGTAACACAAGCTATGTCAACCTCGTGCAAGGTGGGTCAGAACACCTGGTGAAATGGGGTGACGTGTGTCCAGGCGGCGGCCACGCTCACGTGTCCACCCTTGTAAGATGTGGCGTATGCGGAAGTCATTCACGCAGTCCATAAAGCCCCATGCCTTGGCCATAAATGCCAATGTGGAAAGCCTAGTGGCGATGGTGCGCGGGGCTAACCCCTGATCATGAAGGTGAACCATATCTTGTAAAATCTGGTTGACCGGTATCGGCCACACTTCGGGCAATTGCCTTTGCCTGCAAAAGGTCCTGAATTAGAGGAGTGCATGTAGATACGCCTTACGTGTGCGAGGTGCCAAAGACATGCCGATCGTCTGGTTCACCTCTCCTTGCCAAATGTCCAAATCTCAGCCAGGAGTGGAGAGGGAAGTTCCTCTGCGTCTGGAGCCAAGGCACGGCACCGGGAGATCTGCAGGCAGGATAAAGTGTCAGCAATATCGTTATTAATGCCTGGCACATGTCTGGCCCTGAATAGCACATTCAGGCGCAAGGACCTTAAAACAAATTGGCGAACTAAGGCCATGACTCTGGGGGATTTGGATGTCTGGGTGTTGACAATGTGCACCACTGCAGCATTGTCACACCAAAAGTGAACTACCGAATTAGCCCACCTGTCCCCCCAGAGCATTAGGGCCCCCCAAATGGGAAAAAACTCCAGGAACGTAAGATTGCATAAGCGATCCGTGCCTTGCCATGTCTGAGGCCATCGCCCGTAGGCCCACCGTCCCTCAAAGTAAATCCCATAACCCAGGGAGCCGGAGGCATCCGACTGCACTTGGAAATGAGGGCTGACCATAAGCTCCGATCTCCAGAAAGAGACGCCATTAAAGTCCTGTAGGAATGTGAGCCAAACTGTAAGGTCTGCTCGTAAACCTCTGGTCAGCCGTACCCTGTGGTGACGTTTTAAAAGGCCCGCCATGGCGTCACACAGACGCCTGGCAAAGGCTCTGTCTGGTGTTACTACCCTACAGGCAAAGTTGAGGTGGCCGTGAAGCACCTGCAACTCTCGGAGAGACACCTTATGCTTGACAAGCATTGCCAAAATCGCAGAAGAGATCTAAGTCACCTTTTCCATGGGCAACCTGGATGTCTGGGCGACGGTGTCGATTTTAATACCTAAAAAGGTGAGAGTGGTTGCTGGGCCCTCAGTCTTTTCAGGTGCTAGGGAGACACCCAGTTCCTGTATAAGCACCTGAAATGTGGCAAGGAGATGGGCACACATGCCCGTGCCATGTCCACCCCTGAACAAAAAATCGTCAAGGTAGTGGGCTACAGACCGGGACCCTGACCTACAAACAAAAGCCCAGTGGAGGAAGGTGCTAAATCATTCGAAAGCTGAACATGAGATAGAACAGCCAAAAGGCATGGCCTTGTCCACATAAAAATTGCCCCGAAAACAAAAACCTAAGAGCTCAAAGTCATCCGGGTGCACTGGCAACAATCGGAATGCCGATTTGATATCACACTTTGCCAATAGCGCCCCGGGACCACATGATCGTACCATCTGTAAGGCCTGGTCAAAGGACGTATACCTGACAGAGCAAAGGTCATCAGGTATCACATCACTGTCTGAGGAGCCCGCAGGGTAAGAAAGGTGGTGAATTAGACGGAATTCACCCGGGGACTTCTTGGGGACTAAACCTAGAGGGGATACCTTCAAGTTAGGATATGGTGGGTCAACAAATGGCCCAGCCACCCTCTGTGCCTTGACCTCCTTGTCTATCTGTTCTGCAGCAATATCTTCATTACCCCTGAGAGAGAGTAAGTTCAGGGCGTCCTGAGGCCCTTTAAACCCACACTGAAAACCCTCAAGTAGGTATCTCACATCATCCTGTCTAGGATAAGTGCTAAGCCAATGTTCGAGCACCAGAACATTAATTGGGGAGGGGGCCTTTTGAATGGGTAGCACCGTCAGAGGGAGCTCTGACCGCCCCCTGCCCACCCCTTCCTCTGCCTCGTGACCCACCAGCCCGCGGGCACGTGGAGGCGGCATGAGGTCCAGAACAAGAAGGGCACTCGTGCCAGAATCGACACTGACGTTTGCTGCAGACTCCATTGGCGGAGAAGCTCCAACACAGCAGGCGGGCTGAAAACCCCTGCCGCACCAGCTGGCGGAGAGTCTCTGTACTAGCAGCCTGCTGCACGGCATGGCCACAGTGGTACCGGTCACCAGGCTGCGTGGGGGTCATATACAGCAGCCACAACTGCTGGCAGGGCTCGTCCCACCTCATCTCAGGATGAAGGGCCACCCTCATCCTAAACTCCTCATCATAGGCCAACCATGATGGGCCAGGGAAATCCACCACAGCCCAGTAAATATTGTCCAGGTACTGGCCCATTGGAATGGCCAAATCAGGATGGGCCCTCAGGTATACCACCATATAAATCAGATAGGCAGGTAACCAATTGTCCCAAGTGTGAGGTGGCTTACGACGATGGGACAACTCCTTGTCCCTGTCATCCTGCCCCTCCCTCTCCTTCTTAGTGGGTTCACGGTTCAGGAGGGTGAAAATGTCCACATATTTCCCCCGCCAAATCTTCTCCCTCGTAGCCTGGGATAAATGATCACCCAGGGGTGAGGAGTAACCGGCCGTCGGCAGGGCCGCCATCAGCACAGATTGAATTGGGGGTGCGCGCAATGCGCCCTGTAGAACCCCTGAGACACTAGGCGTACCCATAGGGGCCGTCACCCCTGCCATGACCAGGGGATAATTGGGCAACCAGGAATTAACAGAACAGTGTGCATAAAACTGTCCTCCCACATTAACCTGTCGTGGCCATGGCCACTGTACCACCCCAGTGGTATTAGATAGTGTCACTGGTGTGCTTACTTGACCAGGATACTCACATGGTGCACCCCCATGGGCCGCCCCCACTGGGGGTTCCGGCCCACGTTGGGCGTCGGAGCTCGCGATGGGCATCGAGCTCTGCATGCTGCTGCCCCCCTGCCAAGCAGGACTGGTCCCCGGTGGAAAGCCCTGTTGCAATGGCCTGATGGGGAGCTGTGAGGCACCAGCTTGGGCTGGCCTGATGGCCTCGAGCAGCTCAACCCTGTTGGTGGCCCGCTGGACAGCCGTGGCCGACGTGTGGGCCGGAACTGCAGTGTTTGCAAGCCCACCATCCACAGGTGGTGGAGCAATGCCCATTGATGCCTCCAGCACCGAAATGCATGCGAGGAGAGCATCAACAGTCTCAGACCCACCGGGATAAGGTGGGCCGGATGGGCCAGATGGCCCACCGGGCAATTGGTGAGGGATATGCCCAAATGGCAATCCCTTGCCCGAATAGGGCCATGCCCAGTAGTCCAGCCCGTAAGGGGCCGGAAGAATGGTGGGGCGGAAACCTGCACCGGGCCCAAGTGGGCTGCCATGCGCCGAGCCGGGCAAAGGCGCAGCAGGGGTAGTAACCCCAGAAGGGCAGGCCTGTGCCGCCCCCACCCAAGTCCCCAGACTGGGCGGGTAGGCAGAAGCCTGTTCACCCACATTGGTGGCAGTGGGTACAATAACCCCACCACCCACTTGTGGGGGTGCCGCCCGAGCTCTCCAGCCCGGTGGAGGCCCCCGAGAAGTTGAGGGGGTGGACAGAGCCCTCCCCCTAGGCCACGGCTTAGATGCCGGTGCCTTGCGCTTGGGTGCCATGGCCACCCAAGCGATCAATTTTCAGTGGAGGAAAAGTCCTCCGAAAAAGAGAGCAGGGCGAAGCCAGGGAGAAGCGGCGGAGAAAACCTCTCCGCTCCGTCGCTTCTAAAATGGCAGCCCGGCTGCCTCGTGGCCACCCCTTTTAAAGAGGGTGGCCACGCCCCCTAACTATCCCGGATGTCTGTGTCCGGGTGGGGGGGGCACAAAGAGCACGGCGGCCATTTTGGCGCTGTGCTTGCATTTGAGAGTATATAGTATAATGCACTTTGACATTACAGTATGTGCTACCAGTCAATTTGAGAAGAATGGGAAGGTTTGTGATCTCACAGCTGTTATTGGACCTTTATCATCTTAGTATAACTGTAGTCATATATTGATGACAATTTGGCCCATGAACAGAATAAGCAACACTGCTGACAAGAAACAACTAAAAGCTGCAGGAATATATGGTTTGTGTGTGGGGTGGGTTGTTTTTTTTTTGCATCTTTTTAATCCTCCACTCCAAATCTGGTGTTTGTATGGAAGAGGAAGTTTGAGCTTGATCCTGATTAGAGAAGCATGAGCAGCTTTGGAGTGTCCAACGTCATTTGTGATCTATCTGATTCAATGTAGCAACTGGATTAGTCAATGCATTGGAAAATCAAAATGGCTGCAACTTTTTTTATTCTGCTGATTTACACAGAATTCTGAAACACGGTAAGTGGGAAATAAATCTGCCAAATTTAAGATAGTTAGCTCTGTAGCTTGTATTTGAGGGCACCTTTATAGTTGGTTTTAAAAAGAAAACAAAAAATAAATAAAATGTAGAGTGAAGTGATTCGTCAGGAAATGCCTTTACTCAAGAGTAGGACTGCCTGCCCACAAGTGGTTGGTTCCTGCTTCTGAGCTGCTGCTCTTTTAGTTTAGCAACCAAGGATATTAGCTTAGTTTAAATAAGGTAGCACATAGCCAAGTAAACACTCCAGTCATCTTCTGGTATTTTAAAAGTATATTGTAATCAGAGTAAGTTGCAGAAAAAAGTTTTTCAGAAGTTCATAAAGCACATCAAAACAAATAAAGCTTCTCTAATTGTGAAAGCCCTGAGGGTCCACCCCTCTTTCTCTCTCTTACTAGCCTACATGTTTGCTCTGCGTAGAGCACAGGTTTAATCCAGTGGTGGGCATCAGCAGGTTCGCACCAGTTTGCTAGAACCGGTAGCAGAAATTCTGGCTGGCCCCGCCCATCCAAGTTTTGAAATAAAGTAGCCCTAATTCGGGTGCAACGCAGGGCTTTTCCCCTGGCCACACCGACAAGACCATTCCCACAGTGTGATAGTAAATTTTTTTGGAGCCCACCACTGGTTTTATCTCCTCACACATGGTACACCCCTTGCCATTTCCTTAGAGGAATCCAGCCAATGACCATACCATATCACATGTTTTGAATACCAAACCTTCTAAGGAATGTGTTACCCCCCCTGCCCCCCACCAATGCTTGAAAATCTCTATCTTTGAATGAGGCAGAGCCAGGGTACAGGAAATATCCTTACATTATATAATTTGATTTGTGCTCTGGATCTGAATCTATTTCTAAATGTGTCTCACTTCATTCTGTAGTCCAATTTTGATATTCTGCTTTGATCTGGATTTTGCATTTTGCCTCAGATAGCACCCCAATTCAAATAAACATGTGGATTCATGTGTTCCTGCATTTCTTGTATATAGAGAAGTAAAATTAAATTCAGTGGAGGGACCCAGCCATTGTGCAAAAGAATCAGCTGCTCCATGGCCTTGACTGCTGTGGAACATCCATGTTTGAAACAGACCACTCGTCAAAGGCATTGCTCTCAAATGCATTTGTCTTGCAAATTCAAAGGCAAAGCTTAATTAGTGGTACAAAGTGTATGATTCAGTTACATCCCTGACTCCAGACAACATTTTTAAAAGCTAACCAAGAAAAAAAATCGATAAAAATACAACACTGGAAACTGATGTCAGGCACCTTTGAGCACTGTTTTGAACACAGGCCTTATAAAAACCTGATTTTTTTATTTTATCCTTACTATAAAAAAAAGGCCTTGGAGGCACAATAAAAATACACTAATTCTGCAATGAAGCTAACTTTTAAAACTTTGTAAGTTCTGCACCATGTGATTCTCTGAATGTTTAAAGATCCCTGGGGGTTAACGATTTGTAAAATAATAGCAGTCCAGCAGAACTTGGAACTATATGGTCTCTCTGCTATGCTTTATGGCACAACTTAGGTGCGTGGGGGAATAGACCCCAAGAGTGGTCTAGACATGCAAAAATGCTAGAACAAACATGTTGTGTTCTGTTGGTTTTATTGTACACACGGATTACAATGTATCTGAGCCAATGTAACCTTGCCTATAGCAACAATGTAACCTTCAGCTGTATCATATAAACCCTGTAATAGGACGCGAGCTAATGACCACCAGCTGGCAGCAGCGAGCGTCCAAGCTCTCTTGGTCCAAACTCATCAAAGGCAACAGCGCGGGAAGTTTTCCCGCCACCACCTACACCTGGACAAGAAGGGCGTGACCCGCAATGACGTCACGCAGACAGTAGCCAATGGGCTACCATGGCACCACGTTCAAATGTGTTACTGCTGTATATAAAGAGCTATCGATCCGCCATTACCTCATGTTCCCTCTGCCCACGATGCAATAAACCTGAGTTAACCCAGCCCGAGGCTGTGTCCTGTGTCTTGGTTTGCATACACTAAATTGGCGACGAAGGTGGGATGATGGATCCCCACGGAACAGCCAGGGCACAGAGCGGTTTCAACATCACCAAACCGCAAGACTGGGAGCTGCTTGAGATGGATTTCCAGGCGGCCCTGGTGGAACTCAGAGTCAAAGGAGAAGACGAGGAGAGAAAGAGGGCCATCCTCACCAGAATGCTCGGGATGGAAACCAAGCGGACGCTGGTGGGCATAATCGCTCCGAAGAAGGTGAGCGACTTTAAGGCGAGCGACATCATGAAACTGCTGCGAGAGCGGTTCTGCCCCTCGAGGGCAATGTTTCCCGCTCGGAGCGCGTTTTGGAGGCGAGTCCAAGCGCCGGATGAGTCGGTTGAGGCATTCGTGGCCGCCATGAGGATAGCCGCCGCCCCCTGTAAATGGGGCGATATCCTGGAGTTGGTCCTCAGGGACGGCGTGTTGTGTGGCCTGAAAGACAAGGAGGTACAGCGCAGCTTGATGAATAAGGAGCCGCCACCCACGCTGGCAGAGGTCATAGAGGCCGCGGAAGCCGCAGAGTCCACGAATGCCGGAGTGGACGAGATGCACCAGTGGCGTGAGTGGCGTCCTAGAGCCGGCAAGGCGGAAAATTCGGTGCACGGGAAGACCGGACAGTCGGTGCACGCGACTCGACGGGCCTCAAAGTCGTCTACGGAAGGCAGCGACGGCGAGGAGGTCCAGAAGGTCCGGAAGGGTGGTCGACGCTGCGAGGGTTGCGGAGCGGCCCACGAGCGCGCGAGATGCCCGTTCAGGAAGGCCGAGTGTTACACCTGCGGCCGTCGGGGGCACATCGCCAAGGCGTGCAGAAAGAGGAAAGAGGGCCGGAGGCAGTCACAAGACCGCGCAGCCAGACCGGACCGTCCAGCGAGGCCCAAAGATGGCGCCCAGACCACGAGGAAGCAGGACGGCGTGGGCCGCGTCTCGGACGGCAGCGAGGACGACGCCTCAGTGTTCAGCGTGTCCGCGGGACAGTCCCATTACTTCGTTGAGGTATTAGTACAAGGGGCCCCTATTAAGATGGAAATTGACTCGGGGTCCTCCTATTCCATAATTCCCCAGAAAGAGTTCCTGAAAATCGACCCCCACGTGCGGCCCAAGCTTAAAGCGTTGAGGTCCACACTACGGGACGTACAGGGAAACAGCATTCCGGTGTTGGGGGTCGGGAAATTTCGGGTCAAGTTTAAGAGACATTCTGCGGAACTGCCCCTAGTTGTCCTCAAAGGGGGAAGCTGTAGCCTCCTAGGGACACAGTGGTTTCAGCCCTTAGGTTTGTTCATAGGGGGGGGGTGCATACCGTGGGGGGGGACCCAATACAAGCGGTTTGCGATGCGCATCCCGCCGTTTTTAAGAAAGGACTCGGAAGGTTCAAGGGACCCCCTGTAGCTTTCGACATAGACCCGGAGGTCCGCCCGATAAGACTCAAACCACGCAGGGTGCCGTTCGCACTCAAGGACAAGATAGAGGCGGAACTGGACAAACTGGTGGGCCAGGGGATTCTTATTCCTGTTGACTCCGCGGAGTGGGAAACTCCAATTGTAACGGCTCTAAAGGCTAACGGGGAGGTGCGCATTTGCGCTGATTATAAGTGTACAATTAACAAGGCGATCCGCCCTAATGCATACCCGGTGCCAGTGATCAGCCACCTTTTGGCCAGACTAAATGGGGGAAAGTGTTTCGCTAAACTCGATTTGGCACAAGCCTATCAGCAACTTCCAGTGACCCCCGCCACGGCCGCGGCACAAACGATAGTTACACATAAGGGAGCGTTCCAGGTGTCGCGGTTACAGTTCGGCGTGAACTCGGCACCCGGCCTTTTTCAATCGCTCGTGGAACGCCTCCTAAAGGGCCTGGAGGGGGTGTTGCCTTATTTTGATGACGTGTTGATAACAGGGGGGAGTGAGGCTGAACTGGCGAAAAGGTTGGACAAAGTACTGACCGTGTTCGAGAAAGCGGGGCTGAGATTGAGGAAGGACAAATGTGTTTTTTTCGAGACCGAGGTCGAGTTTTTAGGGTTCCGGATCACACCCGAGGGGATTAAGCCGTCTAAATCCAAAGTAGCAGCCATTAAAAAGGCCCCTCGCCCCACATCCAAAACCGAGCTGCAGTCTTTCCTGGGGCTCCTCAATTTTTACCATACATTCCTCCCGCGGAAGGCGTCCGTGGCCGAACCGCTCCATCGGTTACTTAAAAAGGAGGAGCCATGGATGTGGGGTGACGAGCACGAGAGGGCGTTCAAGGAGCTAAAGCAACTCCTAACATCTGAGGCAATCCTGACGCACTTCGACCCCAAACGGCCAGTGGTCCTAGTCTGTGATGCATCCCCGGTGGGGGTGGGGGCGGTGCTTTGCCACGTGTTGGAGGACGGAAGGGAGGCCCCGGTGGCGTTTTACTCAAGGTCCCTGTCCCAAGCGGAGCGAAATTACGCACAAACCGACAGAGAAGCGTTAGCAATAGTAGCGGGGACCAAAAAATTTCACGATTTTTTGTATGGCCGCCCGTTCAAAATCGTGACCGATCACAAGCCGCTGTTAGGGATTTTCACGGCAAGCAAGCCCACGCCACAGATCCTGTCCCCGAGGATGCTGCGATGGGCTATTTTTCTCAACGCGTACCAACATGAGTTGGAGTACAGGCCCGGAAAGGAGATCAGCCATGCTGATGCGCTTTCGAGATCCCCTCTGCCCTTGTCGGCGGACCAAAAGGCGAGAGCAGAAAGAGACCGCCAGGTGTTGCTAATTGAGGTTTTAGACGCACCCCCACTAGTACCAGCCGACATTGCTAGGGCGACAGGCAAGGACAGGACGCTGGAGAAAGTTAGTGCATGGGTGCAGAAGGGGTGGCCGGCTTCGTCCCCGAGTACAGAGTTCGACCCATTCTTTAGGAAAAAGCTTGAGTTGTCCCTAGAGAGGGGGTGCCTTCTGTGGGGCCAACGGGTGGTGGTCCCTGCGCCCCTGCGGACGAGGGTGCTCGAACTGCTGCACGTCAGCCACCCGGGCATAGTTCGTTCAAAGGCGCTAGCCCGGAGTTACTTCTGGTGGCCACAGCTGGACGCGGACATTGAGCACATGGTCGGCACTTGCGAGGCTTGCCAGGAATCCCGACCTGAGGCGGCCCGTCTCCCGCATAGGGAGTGGGACACGGCAAGGGGGCCGTGGTCCAGAGTGCACGTGGATTTCGCTGGCCCGTTCCGAGGAACCATGTTTCTCCTGGTGGTAGATGCGTTCTCCAAGTGGCTGGAGGTTATCCCAGTAAAGAGCACGTCCTCCGCCACGACAATTAGCCGGCTAAGGAGAGTCTTTTCCACGTTCGGTTTACCCGACACTTTAGTCAGCGATAACGCTAGTTGTTTCACCTCCGCTGAGTTCGGAGCATTCATGGAGGCAAACGCCATTCGGCATGTCACATCCGCACCGTTTCACCCGGCCACGAATGGCCAAGTGGAACGCCTAGTGCGTACAACAAAGGACGCGCTGCGGCGCATGGGCCCGGGGGACCTGAATCACCAGGTATGCCAGTTCCTTTTAGCGTATAGGGTAACCCCTTTAGCGTCAGGCTACTCGCCGGCGGAGCTCTTGATGCGGCGAAAACTGACCACGATCCTGTCCAGGCTAGACCCGACGAGGGTCGAGGATAAAGGAAAAAACATAGGGTTGGCAGTCTCGAAAGGTTTCGCCGCCGGGGACCCTGTTCACTGCAGGAACTATTCCAGCGCAGGGCCGGCCTGGGTACCAGGGAAGGTTGTAGAACAGACGGGGCCAGTATCGTACCGGGTCGAGACTAACACCGGCCTCCTCTGGAGGAGGCACGCAGACCAACTGAGGCACCGAGTGAGTGGGCCAGTCAGTGGAGCTCAGCAACAGGATTCAGCGTTAGGGTTCTCCCCCACCCGCTTAACCCAAGGGGGAGACAGCAATGGACAACAGTCCCAAGCAAGGGGGGAAGGAAGCAGAAGCAGCGGCCCCGACTCATATCCTTTTGATAGCAGCGGCCCCGACTCATATCCGTTTGATACGCCAGTCCTATCAGGGGTCGGGGAAGGGGGAGAGGAGTTCGCGCCCGCTGCCCCCGATAGTAATTTTGAGTTTGATTTTGCGAGCCGGGGGGGTTTTCAGGAGTGTTCCCCCACCCGTCCAAGCGAGAAGAGGGGTTTTTCGTTAGCCCCCAGTGCCCCCGGTTCCTCCCTAAGAAAGAGCACACCTCCCAACAACGCCGCGGAGCCGCGGAAAGTCACTAACGAGTCTCCCTCTCATATTACAGGACAGGAAACCAGGGGACAAAGAGAAGGTAGCAAACCCGGGGAGAGGCAGCCCGCATCGAGACCCCAGCGTGTTCGAAATAAGCCATCTTGGCTGAGAGACTTTGTCTCCTAAGGGGGGGGAGTGTGTTTAAGTGTGGGCTCGAGACTTTGTCTCGTCCTAGGGGGGAGGGGTGTTGTGTTCTGTTGGTTTTATTGTACACACGGATTACAATGTATCTGAGCCAATGTAACCTTGCCTATAGCAACAATGTAACCTTCAGCTGTATCATATAAACCCTGTAATAGGACGCGAGCTAATGACCACCAGCTGGCAGCAGCGAGCGTCCAAGCTCTCTTGGTCCAAACTCATCAAAGGCAACAGCGCGGGAAGTTTTCCCGCCACCACCTACACCTGGACAAGAAGGGCGTGACCCGCAATGACGTCACGCAGACAGTAGCCAATGGGCTACCATGGCACCACGTTCAAATGTGTTACTGCTGTATATAAAGAGCTATCGATCCGCCATTACCTCATGTTCCCTCTGCCCACGATGCAATAAACCTGAGTTAACCCAGCCCGAGGCTGTGTCCTGTGTCTTGGTTTGCATACACTAAAAAACAGTACCTTTATTGTAACATTAAACTGGCTTTTATAATGAAGCTATAAATTTCAGACTAATGCATGCTAACAAGGCAGTTTGTTGTGCGTATCTTATGCATTTCATTCTTTCTTTAAAAGGTATTTTCATCAATTGGGAAGGATTCTGTTATCTGCAATTTTAGTTTATGATTATGTCAGTACCCAGCAATTACAAGAAAATTCATTTAAAATCTTCTTAAAATTGTGTTCATTTCCTTTATAATTGTTCTGTAACAAGGTTTGGAATATAAAAGTTTTTCATGAGCTAGCAAATCTGTTGGTCATTAACAAAATGTACTGGTCAGACAGTTAGTGGCCCTAAGTTTTCATTTTTCTCTGCTTTAGTTACATTTGTTGGGGCATAATAGACTCAGGTTTTGTGAGCTAAGGTTTACAGTCACAACGAGACTCACTGGATTAAGTTTATGTGTCTAAAAGTGTGCAATTGATAATTAGTCTATACATATATTCAAGAGAGCAATAATGTCAAGTCTGTGAGGGATGGTGCCTCTACTGTGTTTTTGATACTCCTAAATGACAATGACTTGAAGATTACTTTCCGAAATTAAGCGGAGTGGGTTCATAATCCAGTCTGGCCAGGTAGTCCTACTACTGTAAGACCATACCGCCAGCAATTTAACGCCAAGTGTCAGACAGCGGTTAACTAACCTGACAACCCAGAGGACAAACGGCCTTGGGTGCCAAAGTCCACAGGGAAGAGTGATGGTCCCCAAGTGGCTTAATGAGCCAATCTTGGTTTTGAACATGTTGTCCACCGTATGTAGAAAGTGTGTGTTCTGCAGTTTCTTTGCATTGATGTATACATGTATGTTACATTACATAGCATGCAATATTCTATAACATTCTATAACACAGCCAGTCTTTGGTGAGGGGCACATTTGAATCTTGTGTCTGACATACAACACAGACAATTGCCTGCCCTTAATATCACAGATATTATGAGGTATGATACACATACCTGTCAACCCGCGGCTCCAGAAAAACGGGACCTGCGCATATCGCTTGTGCCCAGGTCGCTTTCCACGCATGCATGGAAGCACTATGCCACTTGCGCAGCCCCTACGCAAGCTGCGTAGCACTTCCGTGCATGCGTGGAAGGGTTTTACCCCTTCCACGCATGTGCGGAAGTGCTACGCCACTTGCGTAGGGGCTGCACAAGCAGCGTAGTGCTTCCACGCATGCGTGGAAAGCGTTTCTCCCCGCTGCCAAATTACGGGGTTTTGGCAGCGCGGGGCGGGTTATGACGTCAATCGACGTGGCCAAATCGGGATGGTTGACAGGTATGATGATACAAGATATTGGCACACACAAATTTTTCAAATGTTGAACTTCACATGCTATGTCTTGACTCCAGAAATACAGTATCCACATTTTCACAAACTTTCATTTTCACCAAACTAATTCCTACTTCTTTTGATAATAAATAAATAAATAAATTTCATGTCAGAAATTACTCTGGGTTGAAAGGATTTTTGCTGGAGAAACTCTGCTCAGGGGATGCCTGAATGAGGCTCCTTTCATGTCCCCAAGATCCATTGTGCAGCACTCAGGTATTGAGACCCAATCTTCTAGTCTCCAAGCTCAGCGTCTTGTATATTGAATAGCAGTAGCAATTACACTTACCGTATTTGCTGGTATCTAAAATGCATCTGAGTATAAGAAGAACTCAATTTTTTTGGTATATTTTAAGGGGGGAGTGTGTCTTTTATGCTGGTAAATACATTATTTGCTGGCGTATAAGCTGCATCAGAGTATAAGATGCACTCTGTTTTTCAGTTGTATTTTAAGGTGGAAAAGTGTGTCTTATATGCTGGCAAACAAGGTACATACCACCCCATAGTGCTTAGTGTACTCTCTGGGCAGTTTACAGGTAATTAGTATTTTGCCTTGAACATGCTTGGTACTCATTTTACTGACCTCAGAAGGATGGAAGGCTGAGTCAACCTTGATCCCCATTGGGATTGAACTCACAATGTTTTAGCTGGAGTACAGTTTAACCACTGCACCACCAGGGCTCTTTTAAAGGCATATCACCTCTGGCATATAAACACCAAAAGGTCATGTACAGTTATTAATTACCTAAGAACCATAATGGTTTTGGATGCTTTTTTAGATATGATTCATCACACAACACTTTCATGGGGGTCATGTGTTTAACATTCTTTGCAGAGTCATGTTTGTGCAGCACTGTCTGAGATCAACACTTTGCTGAAAGCCACTTAAAGCTGAAAGTTCTCCAAAATATATAGTATAGCTCAGTGTTCGCCATTGCATTCAAGGTAAAAATGTATAGGAAGCTTTTATTAGTTCTACAAAAACAGTAACAGAGACAAAATGACCACAATGTGCAAGTTTAGTAAGGTCCAAGAATTGCAGAGTAGACTGACCTCATTTTAGACATTTTAAAGGCCAGAAAGATATAGCCACCACCTGTATTTTAACCAATGAAAGACATTACACCACCATCATTATAGTCTGGTGAATAATAATATCAGTTTGGCATCCAGTTGCCTTTTGCTTTGTCACAAGATGTTCTTTCCTGACAGCTATATTTGCAAGAGGCTTATATCATGTTGTTGGTTGAGGTGAAGCTCATGAATTTGGATTTTGCAGTTTTAGAAATGTTCTATCTTGGGAGACCGGAACAAGATGGCGGGGGAGTAAGATGCGAGTGAAGCAAGCTGCGAGATAAATGTATTAAAAAGGTGGAAAAACAAAGGCTGTCAAAGATAAATCTGAGAAAAAAGACAGAGGAGTGCTGTGGGGGTGAAGAAGTTGAAGATTTCAGGGATCAAAAGAGTCTGTGCCAGTGTGATAGAGCCTGAAAATGCTCGAACAGGCAGAGAGACGCCGCATGAATGGGACGACACAGATTTGCAAGCCTCTGTAAGTCCTCCGTTTCCTCTTAAAGTTTATTTTGGGCTGTAAAGACTACCTAATTAAGGAAGGTGTGATTGATGAGACTGAGAAGGAAAAACAGACTTGTGGAAGATAGTGAAAGATTGGGTTTCAAAGGCAAGGTAAAGAGAGTAAGTTTGAAATAAGCCTTGAAAGTGAGTGGAGAAACCCTGAATGCCCTTAAAGTATTGGAGCAAATTTTTGAACAAAAAAGAGAGATGAAAGGGGAACTCTGAGGCAAGAGAGCTAATGGATTGAAAGAGGGGGAGTCTATTTGTCCCCCTTTCTTTTTTTGAGAGGAAGAATTTTTGAAAGAAGAAATAAAAAAAATAAAAAAAGGAGAGAGTGAGTGAAGAAGAACAGGCTCTTGAAGATGAGAAACAGCTGATAAAGTAGCTGCGACCTTAAAGTAGTGAGAGGAGAGAAAAAAGGAAGTGAGAAACAGTCAGCCCTAAATGAGTTATTAACATCCCAAAGACTTCAGACTTTAGAAAACTATCAAAATGGATCCTAGTGACAAATTAACAGAAGATTTCGTGGAAAGGTGTATGGAAAGAGTATCGACTAAAGGGGATATATATATGATGGAGATAAAAGAGCTGATTGAGGATACAAGAATGTTTTTTCAAGAAAGACGTCTGGACATGGAGAACACAATTCAAGAAAAAGGACAGTGCATGGAGGACATAATTCAAGAAAAAGGACAGTGCATGGAGGACACAATTCAAGAAAAGGGACAGTGCATGGAGGACACAATTCAAGAAAAAGAACAGTGCATGGAGGACACAACTCAGTGTATGGAGGACACAATTCAAGAAAAAGGACAGTGCATGGAGGACACAATTCAAGAAAAAGGACAGTACATGGAGGACATAATAGAAGTAAAATTAAAAGAAATCATGAATGGACAACAAGAATTAAGGGAATTGTTAGTTAGCTATATGAAAAAAATAAATAATAACTTTATGACAATAGAGGCAAAATTAAAAGCTGTGGAAGAGGAGATAAAACAGATACAAGCAGTGGAAAAAGAAATGGGTAATTGGAGTAAACTTGAGAAAAGGTTGAACAGAATAGATGTGACAAGGAAGCAAGAAATGAAAGACACCATGAATGGACAACAAGAATTAAGAGACTTACTAGCCAACTCCATGAAAGCAGTAACTAAAAATTTTGAGACAATAAAGGTAAAAGACTTGCAAGAAAAAGATAAAAGAATAGGTAAGCAAGAAAAAAGACTGTACATGCTGGAAGAGATGGCGAGACAAAAGAACGTGTTGATTAAAAATATTCCAGAGGGAAGTCCAGACCGTTTGAGAGAAAGAATTATTAAATGGTTGAATGAACTGAAGATGGGGAGAGAATTCACACAAGAGGATATCCTAGCAGTTTACAGATTGGGGAAGAGAAGAAATGGGACTTTTAAAAGGTTTGTTTTGGTAAAATTTGCAGGTCTGAATAGAAAATTAGAATTAATGGCATTTTTAAGAAGAAACGGTACACGAGTACCAAAATTGGATGGGGAAAAACTGGATATTTATCAGGATATAACTAAAGAAGAAAGATTGTGGAGGAAGAAAATTAAACCAGTTACTACATTGCTAAGGGATAAGGGAGTGAAATATAATTGGCAAAAATTACATCATTTAAGATTCTTTTGGGCTGGTAAAGTTGTTGTGATAAACAAGCAAACTGAATATTTGGATATCTTAGAATCTTGTAATATCATTAAGAGAGGATCAGAAGAATGGAGAAAACTTAAAGAAGAGCTTTTAGTTTTGAGAAGTCAATTCAAAATATAAAAGAAGTGAAAAATATAGGGAGAAAGATAGGGGCAAAAGGGAATATCTATGAAATTGTTACAAAAAGGTTAATAACTTTTGTTAAGAATGGTTAAAAGGGGGTTAGGTGGATGGAAAATCACAATGTAAAGTTTGAAATAAATGGTTTAATAAGTTTGAAATGGTAAATAACCCTCTGTTAAGGAATGCCAAGGAAGGGCAACTAGTAGTAATGCTTGAATATGATGTTTTGGAAATTGTTACCTTTCAATGAGTTTCCATTTGTTGTTATTTTGGTTTTTATATTTGTTCTGATGTAAGATGGAGGAGTTCCAGTTTAAGGAAGAGATCAAAATATATAAATAACTTTCTCTTAATGGGGTCTAAGATTATGAGGAAATACATGTTGGGGAAGACTGCAGAGAATATCATATGTGCAGTATATAGATAAAGAATTTGTAATAGGTACAGAAAGGGTATTGAATAAGCTTAACTACTTCAGTAATGGTAGGGGGAGGGAAAGAAAGGGGGAGATAACTTTAGGATTAAATTTTGCATAGAAAAGAGTTGAAGGAAAGGTAAGGACATGCGTAATGGTAGAATAACCATTAGTAGGAGGAAAAGAGAGAGAAAAACAGCTGTATGTTATGAACAACAAAAGTTATTTAATATCTTAAATATTAGCAAGAATCCATCTTGCCCCTATCTATTAGGATATAAAAAAGGAAGAAAGATTGTGGAGGAAAAAAAAAATTTAAAATAGTTAAGTCATAAGGATATGAGTTAATCTTCCGTGTAAGAAAATTTGTTTTGATAAGTAATTATATTGGGATTTTGGTTATATTACAACCATGTAATATTGTTAAAGAAGGATTAGAAGAATGAAGGAAACTTAAAGAAGTCAGGACATAACTAAAGAAGAAAGATTGTGGAGGAAAAAAATTAAACCAGTTACTATATTGCTAAGGGATAAGGGAGTGAAATATAATTGGCAAAAATTTCATCATTTAAGATTCTTTTGGGCTGGTAAAGTTGTTGTGATAAACAAGCAAACTGAATATTTGGATATCTTAGAATCTTGTAATATCATTAAGAGAGGATCAGAAGAATGGAGGAAACTTAAAGAAGAGCTTTTAATTTCGAGAAGTCAATTCAAAATATAAAAGAAGTGAAAAATACAGGGAGAAAGATAGGGATAAAAGGGAATATCTATGAAATTGTCACAAAAAGGTTAATAACTTTTGTTAAGAATGGTTAAAAGGGGGTAAGGTGGAAGGAAAACCACAATGTAAAGTTTGAAATAAATGGTTTAATATGTTTGAAATGGTAAATAACCCTCTGTTAAGGAATGCCAAGGAAGGGCAAGTAGTAGTAATGCTGGAATATGATGTTTTGGAAATTGTTACCTTTCAATGAGTTTCCATTTGTCGTTATTTTGGTTTCTATATTTGTTCTGATGTAAAATGGAGGAGGTTTGGTTTAAGGAAGAGATTAAAATATATAAATAACCTTTTGTTAACGGGGTCTAAGATTATGAGGAAATGGATGTTGGGGAAGACTGCAGATAATATCATATGTGCAGTATATAGATAAAGAATTTGCAATAAGTACAGAAAGGGTATTGAATAAGCTTAACTACTTCAGTAACGGTAGGGGGGAGGGAAAGAAAGGGGGAGATAACTTTAGGATCAAAAATTTGCATAGAAAAGATTTGAAGGAAAGGTAAGGACATGTGTAAGGGTAGAATAACCATTAGTAGGAGGAAAAGAGAGAGAAAAACAGCTGTATGTTATGAACAACAAAAGTTATTTAATGTCTTAAATATTAGCAAGAATCCATCTTACCCCTATCTATCAGGATACAAAAAAGGAAGAAAGATCGTGGAGGAAGAAAATTAAAATAGTTAAGCCATAAGGATATGAGTTAATCTTCCGTGTAAGAAAACTTGTTTTGATAAGTAAATATATTGGGATTTTGGTTATAATACAACCATGTAATATTGTTAAAGAAGGATTAGAAGAATGAAGGAAACTTAAAGAAGAGCTGTTAATTAAGGGAGGCTAACCCAGAACATAAAGTAACAGGTAGAGTATGATGTTTCTGAAAATGTTTCTTTAAAAAAAAAAAATAATAATAATAATAATCCTCTGTCAAGGTGTGTTATAGATAGATAGATTATAATTTATAAGGTGATATATGTTAAGGTCTGTAGAGAATTGGATGTGTAGTATAGATAAACAGAGATACAAGGGTAAGAATCTGCAATTAGTTATAGAAAGAAAATTGAATTAAAAAAAAAAAAGAAAGGGGAAAAAAAAAAGGTGGGATAATTTTGGGATTAAAATCTGAACAGAAATGATTTGAAGGAAATGTAATAAAATGAGTAATGGTGTGACAACCATTAGCAGGAGGGAAAGAGAAACAGCTGCTCCGCTATGAATAATAAAATTTATTTAATGTCTTAAATAATAACAAGATCCCGCTCTAGATCCGGTCTCCCTCCCCTTCTTCGGCACTTCGGAGGCGGTCCCTCAATGGAAGGACAAGGGGAGTGACGAAGACAGAAGATGGTGAAGGGCTGGGTGAGGGTGATTGGGAGGTGAAGGGTGGGTGAGGGTGAATGTATTCAATGTATATCTGTTCATATGTTTTTTTTATTGTAGTATATTGTATTGTATTGTAATGTTATGAATGTTTAAGTTTTGTAATTTTGTTTGAAAAGTAATAAAAATTTAAAAAAAAATAGAAATGTTCTATCTTACAGCAGCTCAGAACATCAAAGGCTCCTCCTACAAGAAGATCTATGACTTACAACAATAAGAACCCTATTGATATTTTGCAGTATGATCAGTGATCTGGGAGCATTCTCTGTTTTCTTGCTGCCTGGTTCATTGTCTGTATCAGAGCAGATGGCAGGGGTGGGGTAGGGAGAGATGATAAGGTAGAGAGAGACAAACATGGCACCCAGAACAGCACACACTTCCTTTTGTTTGAATGGTAACCCCTTCAAAGTACATTTGATATGTTAATGGGGCAAGTGCATAAATAAGATACAGTTGACTACGTGGAGGTTTAACTTGGCCACAAATGTACAGGGAATGCCTTCTTCTCAGACTGAAATGCAGATCAACAATTACTAGACTTGCTTCAACACAGACTACAAGGGGAATGCTACTCCACATGAAAAAGCAAACAGTTCTTTCCATATGGCATGTTGACTTTGATCTGAGCTAAAGGCACAGGGGTAACAAACAATTAGCCATACCTGAGCATCTTGTTATCTCCAGCTCAGCTAACTTGTAAATCGCTCTTCCTACCCATGGCAGAGGGGCCATATTTCAGATATGAAGGAAGATGTACTTTTGTCTTTTTTACCTAAATGTTTTACCAAAGCCTTTACATCAGGGATTCCCAACCTAAGGCCCATGGGCTGAAAATGGCCCACAGCACCATTTCATGTGCCCCCCAACTCTTCCAAGGGCATTCAAGAAACAAAATGGCCACCTCTTTTAAAGCTCTTAAAACAAAATGGCCACCACATCATGCAGGTATAGCAAAATGGCCATCCAGCCCTCAAAGCTGACTGAGAGAGCATCACCCGGCCCCCGGCTTGAAAAAGTTGGGAAACCCTGCTTTAAATCCACTAGGATTTAACCATGAAATACTGTAGATCATATGTTTTTTTTTTCAGGTTTTGCTGTTCCTCTTTTTTAGATCCCATGAAATTATTTCATTTTTTTTCTGGAGTGAAGTTTTAGCACTTTGTGTTCTTTGTGGGTGGATGACTCAGTGGTTTAGTATCTGGTTGCAGAGCCAGAGGTTGTAAGTTTTATTCCCCATTGTGCCTCCCAGAAATATCAGACTATGTAGCCATGGGCAAGCTTCCCCTAGATGGAGGAAATGGCAACCCACTTCTGAATACTGCACATCTAGAAAACCCTGAAGAGGATTGCCATAGGTCAGAAATAACTTGATAGCATGCAACAGATTATCTTTGTAGCTTGCTGGATAGCTCAGTGGGAGTCAGAGGCTGGGAATTCAGCTCTCTACTGTGCATCCCAGAAAACCCAACCAATGGGGTCTTAAGCAAGGATACCCCTGAAGAAGAGAGTGGTAAACCATTTCTGAGTATGCTACACCTGGGAAATCCTAGAAAGGGTTGTCATAAGTCACAGTTGACTTGATGCAACATGATTATCCTCTATGTATACTCACCACAGATGTATTTGTTCTACAGAGATTAATTTGTTCATTGAATAGTAATTTTTATTGTACTCTGAATTGGATGTTCTTTGTTATAGTTTTTGATAAAAAAACATTAAAATATGTTTTGTAGGAAAATTTGTTTTCATTGGTGGGTCCTACAAGAATTATACTTATAAAAAAATGAATAGGAGGATCTGCAATTAGCAGATCCAAAGTAGACTCAGACAGAAAAGATTTCTTTCTATCAATGAAGTACAGTAATACCTCATGCAAAGTCCACTTCATACAACATCAGATTCATACAACATCGCCTAATTCCTTGAAAAAAAGTTGCCTCATACAAAGTCGTGCGACTTTGAATGAGGCATTGGGGTTTTCCCAGGTTGCATTGTGCCTGGGCAGTATAAAAGGCAGGACACATGCGTGCATTGCTCTTGTGGGTTTTGCATGAGGCGAAGATTGTTTAGGAGTGGTTTTGAGCACGATTTTGGATTTTTTTGGATTTTTTCATCAGAATTTTTAGAAGCATTCCTGGGATTTTTGCAGCATTCTTCAGGTTCTTGGACAATCAGGGTTGTTTGACATTTTCTGTAATGTTTTTAGCCTTTAGATAATGATTTCTTAAAGTTCTGTCAATTTCCTGTTTGTTTCCTTGACTTTGCCCTGAAGTCTGTGCTGTTACAGTACAATGTATCTCTATGGAAATGACGTTGTATGAGGCATCGCGGCAAGGATTTGGACATTGTATGAGGCATCGTGGCTAGGATTTTGCATGCCTCATACAAAGTCCAAATCCGTATAAAGTCCAAACTTGTGGAACCAAGTTTGGATGTTGAATGAGGTATCACTGTATACATTATTTCCAAATCTAGGGGGAAAAAAGAATAATGCTGCAATATAATTTTACTACTGTTTCCATTGTAACATCATTCAACTGGTTGTGAAAGTATTACTGTTCACTATAAGTACCACTTACACATTAACTGGGATTTATATTTATTGTTACAATGACTGTATAGGGATCTTTAATGTACAGTATATCTTTCCATTGCAAGTTTAGATATTTTATATCTTCAATTGTATTTTATAACTGAGCTGCAATGAGAAGGCTTATGCTCTGAAAGATGGCATCAAAACATTGGATAAATAAATACAATGTTCATAGTACAGAGAATGCTGATCCTTGATGCTTGTTACTTTGCAAATAATTTTTTCCAGCTGAAATCAAGTCAAGTCATAACTGAATGGCATTTTAAAAATAACAATGGCTTTGGAAGTTCCAGCCTGTGCTTAACTCAAGTCCTGTTAATGACATGGACTTTATAAGGTTTTGTTTATTCAAAGGTACAAGAGATGCAGGGGCTCAAGTGGCTAAGGTGCTGACTAGGAGGCGGAAGGTCAGCAGTTCAATTCCTGAGTACTGCACGACGGAATGAGCTCCCATCTTTGTCCCTAGCAGTTCGAAAGCAAGAAATTGCAAGTAGATAAATAGGGACCACTTCAGTGGGAAGGAAACAGCATTCCGTGCACTCCGGTGTCTAGTTATGCCTGCCACATGACCACGGAAACGTCTGCAGAAGCAGACAGCGTTGGCTCTTCGGCTTTGAAACAGAGATGAGCACTGAACCCTAGAGTCAGATACGACTGGCTTTCGAGCAATGTAAACATTTATCTTTACCTACAATAAATCAAGGAGGTGTTGATGTGCCATATTTTCTTCCTGAATATCTACCTTCCACAGTATTGCCAGCAGCTTGTATAACCCCCATGGTGAATTTATATTATGACCTGAGAATTCTTCTTGTCTCTTCTCTCTAGGTATGTAGAATGAATAATGTGACTCTTCCCTCCTTTATGATGGAAGCAAGATCTGACTAGCAAAGTGATTTCTTGACAAGCATAATGGTGTTTGGTAAAGCCAGGAAGTCATCCATACCATCTCAGCCAAGCAGAGTAATCTTAGCTGCTTTGTCAAAATGCAGAGGAGGAAGTGAGGGGGAAAGCAGACTCTCCAGACAGCAGATGTGCCCAGAATCCCTGATTAGCTATATGCTGCATTCTAATTAGATGTTGATTTGAAGAAACCCATTGACAAAAGTTTGCTGACAGGGCCTGTTTGCTGAGGGGCAGCTTATAATGGCAGTAATTTGCTTTCCTGCAGACATTTATTTGGAAAGACAAATAATATATCATTGTGGAAAAGATGATTTAAGAGGGGACTTGATCACAAATAGCATTAAGTGAATTACATGCATTGAATGAGGGGATCTATTAATGTGATAGCCTGAAGCAAAACATGTGAAGTTAGTTGGCAGTATGTTCAGAAACAACAGTAACATAGGACCTTATACAACACAAAATTAAATAATGCAACTGACTGGCAGAGAATTGGTGCTTGTTCCTGTCGATCATTCATATCCAAGGTTATTAAACATGGTATCTCAGTGGAAACTCCATGTGCAAAGTTCTTTTAATACTGGCTGCTAATGGGACAAACAATCCAGGAGATAAGATCATAACCATTCTAATTTTGTCTGAGGGATTGGACCTCTGTGTGGACTTTGGAGTGCTGGAATTAATCGTAGCAGATCCTACCATAATCAATGGGTTGGTATTTTGAACTGACATAACACTCGGGATGTTTGAAGAACATCTAAGACACAACATTGTTTCAGAGTTTATGAATCTACATTGTAGGGAACAAGGACATAGTACATATTCTCTGTGTAGAAGGTCTCTATCAAAGGGCCTAGATCAGTAGTTTCCAACCATTTTTGGGCCATGCCCCACCTAAGCATCTCTAAAATCCTACGAGCTATGAGGAGGCTTTGCCACCCCTCTCTCCTATGTGTGGTAGGCTCTGGCGGGAACGGAGGCCATTGGTGTATAGAAAGGGAGGCGGGGCTTCAGAATTTATATATTACAGTGTTGGGTTCCAGAATGTTCATGGGTCAGTAGGAGAGCGACGAGTGAGAACAACGTGGTAGTCGCAGTGGTATTATGTTGTGTAGGAGAGCACAGGTCGTGGGTGGGGGAGATGAGGTTCTCTCCACCAGAAGACAGGGTGCTAAGGAGGTTATTTCAGAATCCCCGGATGAGGAATTTGCTTCTGAGTTGGCTAACTGGGAAGGAAGATAGGGCAGGTGTCAGAGAAGGAGCAGTTGGAGGGGCTCCTCCACCGTTGCTGAAGTCTGGTGGTATCAAAAAAGGGTCTAGGCAAGCGAAGGAAAGGGATTGGTATCAGTACGCGCTGGATTTGGAAAAGAAAATTGCATTGCTCCTTCACAAGCTGAGGGGTCGGCTATTCCTTCCATGGCTGCGGAGTAGGGTACAGCCCTCATGGCAGGATCGGATGATATGGACATGGTGATCGAGGCGGTAGCGATAGGGGAGGACAGGATGGAGTCCACGGAGGTGCAGGAGCGAGACGGGGATTGGGAGCACCGGTCGGTGGTGATTGAGCAGGAGGCACAATGGGAGGAGACTGGCGGGGTGTGGAATGCGGGGTGTGGAGGATCCTTGGTAGTGGGTGAGTTAAACTTAGGATTGTCTAAGGGACACTTTCCTCCCACTTTCTGGCCTTGGCAATTCCAGTTCCCTTGGGGTTGGCCTTCCGGGTCAGAGGGTCTGATTGAAAGGGGGGGTTTCCCTTGGACGGGGATTGAGGGGTCAGAAGGGAGAGTAGGTTGAGGGAGTCTTGTGGCCTTGGGCCGGAGGGGCTCCTTTCGGGGCCAGGGGTCGAGGGCAGAGAGCCGCTGGCATGAGTGGGGGGCGATCAGAAGGACCAAGGCGAAAAAGACGACATTCAGGGGAATCAGATGGAAGGGCTGGTCAGAGTGGTGGCTGTGGTGCAGTTTCAGTGGCAGCACAGACGTCAGGTTCAGTAGGACACGAGCCTGCCTGGAGTGAGAAAGGGGTGGGGACGACTGTGGGTGGAGAAATGGATGGTCATGGGAAAACCTCCTCTACTGTTGAGGCATCGGGGTTGAAAAAAGAGGTAGTTGGGGATGGTAAAACCCATGAAGAGTGTTTCAGTAAAAGGGCTTCTCCGTTTGGGGAACATTTGTCTGAAGCTATGAGGGAAAAGATTTTGAAAGGAAAATACGTAGATTTGTTTTCGCTCCTCAACAGGGAGGTGGAGGTTAAGGATATGGAGAAATTGGATGAGAGGGAGAAGGAGCCCCCTAGGAATTGGAATAGCTGGCTCCCGGTATATTTTATATACATGGGAGTGATTATCAATGAGCAACCACACAAGGCCATGGCGCTTCTGCATTATTTGGATCTGATGTACAAAGTGTATACGGACTTTGGCGGGGGGCGTGGTTAAAATATGACAAGGCATTTCATACGAGGGCGGAGCACCACCCCAAAATGAGCTGGGAATTTGAATTTCTGGTTGCAATATATGACCCCGGTATGGCCACTTTCCGGGGTTCGGTATGATAGTGGGCATAAGAACATAAGAACAGCCTTGCTGGAACAGGCCACAGCCTATCCAGTCCAGCATTCTGTCTCACACAGTGGCACCTTATCCAGAGGTTCCCTGTGGAAAACAGTTCTTCTTTTGCCCCTCGTACAGGCAGGGGGCAGTCAGTTCAAACCTGGCTGGTATGTTGGGAATTTAACTCCCATGGATTCTGCTCCAGGAAGCAATGTAGATACAGGCATAGCTGCTCTCAGTGTGGAGGAGCGCACACTTCCTCAGCTTGTACAAAAGGGGGGAAAGGAGGGGTTAAGGACAATGGGGGTCAGAGAAGAGTGGGGGCATTTGGACCCGCTGGTAACAAAGTACCCCAGTCCAATTATACTCCAGCAATTTGAATATTGGTTGAGGCATTACCAAAAACAGGGGATGCCCGTTTGTTGCTGGATGGCTTCAGGATTGGATTTAGGATTCCCATGGTTAGGGCAATTGGCAGACTGGCCTCAGTTCCATTTCCCCATTATTGTTATTTTCCCAATTTATTGTCCATTTATTTATTAAACTTTTTAAAATTGTGTCATTATTGAGCAATTTTGTATCCATTCTCCACCCTCCTTTTTGATGTATTCTATTTGTTAATTGAACTTCAAGTTTAATCATCGTGTGATCTGACATTTTAAAGTTTCCTATTTTGAAATCTTCCAAATCTCGGACCAAAACTAGTTGGGAATTTAACTCCCATGGAATATGATTTATATTTTGTGGGGGGAAAAGTATGCTTTTTCTTTACCTTTTAATATTCTCCATACATCTCTGAGACCTAATTTCTCTAACCATTTATCCATTAGATTATATTTAATTTTCCTATTCTACTGTTTCGATGTACTGTATCTAATTCTTATCTAATTAAATTAAAATACCCCCTATAATTATATATATATATATATATATATATATATATATATATATATATATATATATATATATATATATATATATATATATATATATATATATATATATATATATATATATATATATATATATATATATATATATATATATATATATATATATATATATATATATATATATATATATATATATATATATATATATATATATAGTTTTTATTTTCACTTTTTTGATGCATCTCCTGAAGAAAAATAATGTCTGCTTTCTCTCTTTTCAATGCAGTTTCCAATCTTTTCCTTTTAATTGGGTTCCCTAGGCCCTTAACATTCCAAGAAATAATTTTTAACTTACTAAACATTTATGGTTGATACTCATTTTACTGTCTTTACAAATCCCCCTATACTCTAAGTACATAAACTTCGACATACATCCCTTATCCCCAATTCCTTCCTCCATTTGTACCAAGCAAGAGGATGAAGAAACAAAAACACGAAAAAACAAAAAAATAACAAAACAAAGAAAAAAATTCTATCCTCCCCATTTTCCAAATGGAAGAAAGAACCTTTAAAAAATAAAGAGGGGAGGGGGGTTGCTGGTGATGAATATTACTTGTAGCTAATACATATTCCTTTTCCCTTGCATGTCATTTTATTAGCAGCGGAAATTAAATACTTAGTGCATGTTAACTCCTGGTCTATTTTCCTATTCACTTCCATCTGTTGCTCCTACAATTTCTTCTTCTTCTCTCTCTCCTCCTGTGCCCTCCTCCTCCTCTCTTTCCATTGTAGGAGATGCTCCTGCATTAAACAGGGTTTCTTTGAATTGTTTCCACTCCTTCGATCCCTTTTCTAACACTTTTGTTTCTATCAATGTATTCAAACTATATGGATCGTCTCTAATCCAAAAAAAATTCCCCTGTGTTGTTTGTATGGCCTCCAATTATATTTTATATCCTTTTCCCGTAATTTCTTTGTTATTGGTTTTATTTGCGATCTCCAAATGCGCCGCTATTCTAAGGCAATATCTTTATAGATCTCTACCTTTGTGCCCTCTATTTCTAGCGCTTCTGATTCCAAGGAATTAACATGCTTCAATATTTTTAAATTTCGACCCAAATTGGAAAATTTTAGTAAAACATTTCTTGGTCTTTCCCGGGTTTTTCTTTGACCTAGTCTATATACACTTTTTATTTCCTCTGATCCCATCTCCTTGCCTAATCCTAACTCATTAATCCAGCTCACCAGTCTTTGTCTTAAATTATCTGGGCTCCTTTCCGGTATATTTCTAATAATCAAATTGTTCCTTCTCGCTTGACTTTCCAATATTTCAAACCTTCTATCATATTGTTTCTGCCTTTCTTCATTTGTCTGTACCTGCTATTTGACTTCTTTTAACTCATGTTTCATTTCCCACACTTCCTTCCCTATTGCATTGACTCCCTCCTTTAAATCTTCAATTTCCTTTAACAAATTGGTACATTCCTTTTTTGTGTTTCTAAACACTTGAGTAATACTCTCTTTTACATCTTTTTGAAATTTTTGATTATCTTTTGATCTCTGATCTTCTAATATTTGAAGCCTAATCTGAAGTTCTTGCTCCATTTTATCAAATCTAGCTTTCAACTCCCCCTTTAAATCGATCAAGTCGGGGCTTTTATCTATATCACCTATCGGCTCTTCTTCTCCTCCCTTCACTTTCCCTTTCTCCATCCCCCTGTTTTTAGTAGCCATCTTTCCTTCTAACTCTTCCTCTTTGAACAACTCCTGACCACCCTCTTCTTGTTGTTCTATATATCTTTCTTGTTGCTCTCTTTCTTCATGTTCGTTAATTCTCAACTTTCTTTCTTCTACCTGTTTTCTCAATTGTTCCAATTCCTGAATTTCTAAAATCTCTTCCCACAATGATCTTCTCCTTCCTACCTCCTGATCTCTTCTCTCTAATCTTCCTGTCCTAACCCAAGTTGTATCTTGTTTAAAATTATCGGCTTCCCTACTCATTAATGTTACTACCCTATATTATTATAACCCAAAATCTTACCTTCTAACCTATGGTCTATAACTGTAATTTACAGAACCTTATACCCACCAACAGAGGTATTACTTCTTAGATAGAATAATAATAAGAAAGTTATAAAGAGAGAGATATACAGAAATTATACAGAGATTATATTGCTGACAATCCTCAGACTTCTTCTTTCTTTCTTCTTTTTTTGAAAATTTCTATACCTCACTCTCCTTTATTCCTTCTCCCTTCAAAATAGACTCAGGTGTAGCAATGCCTTGGATAGGGAGAACCTTGGACAACTATATCGTCAGCTGATAGAGTTCGAAGACCTTGAAACCTTGTTTCTCCTTTTAACAGTTACTGTTTCTGTTAGTCTAATCTTCTCACCAGCTGTTTGTTTACTATTCCTTTCTCATTGAAATACAGTTCCAGTCTAAGTCAATTACTCAACCCAATTATCCAATGTCTCCCTATCGATCTTCAGAAGAAGAAAAAATTTACTTGTGTGGCAACCTAATATCCGAAACCTCTTGAGTCACCAAGCTATTTTATAATGTAATCTTATATTACAATTTGATAACTCCTGCACTTGTCTTCTCCATCCATCGCCGCCCCACTCCTCTTCATGCCACTGCTCGTCGAAAATCCTCCCTTTTACCGGCTATCTCTCACCCACCCAATCACTCTCCTTCTCCACACTCCTCCCGTCTCAATTCGTCTCAATCCATCGCCGTTGCATTTTCTGATGTTTCAAAGAAAAGTGAGTCTCCTTTTTAACCATCTTTTATAAATCCATATAATTTCGCTTTCCTGTAATCTTGTCACCAAGTTTGCCTCATACTCCTTTCTCCGCCTTTCACTCCAATATTTTTCTTAGTGCCATCTTCCCTCAGCCCCCATTTAGGAGCATCCAATTCAAGTGAAGTCTCTTTCCTGAATTCTTTCCAATTCCCTCTGGCCATTTAACTGCAGCTTTTTAAAAAAATTCCTTTTAGTTTTGGTGAATTCCCCCCCCCCCTTCTGAATTGTGTAAATTCCTTGTTGGGAATTCAACTTTCACTCAAACTTCCTCCAACGAGCCTCTTGCCCCACACCCTGACGGAGTCAACCCAGGTTACCCCAAACTGCTCTCGTACCTGGGAATCTGTGGTGGGACGCGATGAAAGTCGTTATCAGGGGGGATTATATTCAGGAAAAAGCCATTTATGAAAGGGAGATAAATAGACAGGCAATCAAAAGAGACCAAGACATAAAAGATCTAGAAAAAAGACATGCACACACAGGGAGTGAAGAATATTTTAATAAATTACAAGCATTAAAAAAGGAAACATTAACTATGGAAATGGAAAAGGTAAGATTTGGTATTTTTAAAGAGGAATGACTTTGAATTTAATAATAAAGATATGAAGATTTTAGCAAAAAAAGTTAGACAGAAAAAAGTAAAGGACAAATAGAGACATTAATATATAAGAAAGGGGAAAGGCAACACAAAATTGAAACTAAATTAGCAATTGCAGAAGATTTCTACATGGAACTTTACAAAGAATATAAAATTGATGATAACTACTTGAAAACTTATTTAAATCAAAATTTGAAAATACACATAAAAGAAGATCATATAAATTTAATGGAACAAGAAATAAAAGATAAGGAAATTGGGAAGTAATAAGAAAATTAAAAAAACATAAAACACCCGGTGAAGACAGCCTACCAGCGGAATTTTATAAGGAGTGACAGGAAGTTTTGATCCCAAAATTAAAGAAATTATATAATTATATATTGGAAGGGGGGGATTCCAAAATCATGGAGCCACTCTATTACAGTATTAATTCCCAAACCAGGTAAAGATAAAGAAAAATGGATTCATATAGACCGATTTTGTTGTTAAATCAAGATGCAATTTTTTTTACTTCAATCATGAACAACCTTTTTAATACCTTTTTAAATCAATATATAGGAGAGGATCAGTTAGGCTTTGTTAAGGATAGGTATATGAGCAAATTAACAAATAGATTAGTGAATTTAATAGATATAATAAAAAGGGACAAGCAAAAAATTTGCATTTTAGCATTAGATATATATAAGTCATTTGATTCGGTACAGTGGAAGACGATTAAAGGTTTATGCAAAGAATTACAATTTGGCCCCAAATTTAGACATGTAATAGATCAATTATATAAAGATAGTAAGACTAAAATTAAATTGAATAATTCTTTAAGTAAAGAAATTAATATAAGTGCAGGTATAAGGCAAGGATGCCCATTATCTCCTTCACTATTTATATTGGCCAAGGAGCTATTTGCAAATGAAATTAGACAGTACAAGAAATTAATAGGATTAGGAAATAAAAAAATAAGTCTTTTTGCAGACAACACACTGTTAGTAATAAAAAACCCTATTAATAATATCAAAATAATCCAAACACATTTAAATAAATTTGAAAAAGCAACAGGATTGAGAATTGGGTGTGTGGCTAAGATGCCGATGCATTAACACACTTTTCTCGGAGCTCGCGCTTCTCAATGAGAAAAACAATGAGAAAATAAACATAGAGAAATACAAATTTTCAAAGATTGGCAAGAAGAAAGTTTATAGACCTCGTAACTGAAAAGGCTTGATCCGGAAGGTTGGAGTTCGGGAGCGTTTTGGCTGGGAGGCTAGCGGCACAAGTGGCAGCCTCACCAGCTGAGTCGCGGCGAACGGGACAATGAAAATGTGAGTTGTTGAAAATAAAGACACGAATTTGGAAGTGGTGGCTGGCGCGGCTGAGGGGGTAAGAAGGAGAGTGAAAACGAAGGAAAAGCAAGTGTGTAAAGGAGCGAGGAGGAGTTAAGAGGGAGAGCGGAAGAGAGAAAGTTTGTGAAAGGAGATTAATGGTGGCGGTGAAGAAGGAAATCGAAAGTTAGAGTGACTGAAGATGGGAGGGAAACAACTGGAGACGGTTTCTGGAGCGATTTTTGGAGTGTTGTGGAGAGTCTGAAAGGAAAGGAGAGAAGGAGAGGAGAAAGATAAAGAAGGAGAAGTGAAGGAACGGAGAGGGTTGCTGAAGGACAGGAGGTGTAAGAACAGAAGAAGTACAGAGGTTGTAATGCTCGGAGAAGAAGGGAGGCGGGGCCCCCTTGGAAGCCGCAGCCGAGGCTGGGGACTAATGGTGCAGTTGTAATTTTACTTCGTGGACCAAGCAGTTAAGTACCGAGTAACATAAACTCTTTAAATACCTTGGATTTCCCTCCTACCTTTGCAGAACAATTTTTTTCTTTTCCTTTTGTAATTATTTTTTCAGACCCCTTGGACTCTTTTGCCCCTTTATGTTCTTTTTTTTCTCTTTCTTTTTTGCTTATTTGGGGTACCTGACTCTCCTTTCCCTGCTACCTTTGTTCTTCTTGGTTTTTTGGTTTAAATTTGTTTTGCCTTCCTCCATCAAGATTTTGGACATACAGTTGCTGGTTTTTGCAATTGTTTTTGGGCCTTCTTTTTCCCGCTTTTTGATGCATTGTTATTGTTTTGGTTAATACATGAAAATCTTCAATCAAGTTTTGGGCTTTTGAAATTATCAACCCTTTTTTTCATTGGATAACAGTAAAGCAGCAAAGCAGCAATGCAGTTTAGGAGCATTTTTTCTTGGATTACAATCTTATTAATGGTTTGCTATACAGAAGCTGATCTGCTCTGTCTGGGCATAAAGTAAAGGGACTAATATAGGGGCCGAAAGCCTGAACTAATTGACATTAAAAACTGATTGAGAATCTGGATTTGGTGGAAATCAAGTAAGTGGACATTTGGATTATAAATTGAGTGGGATTTGAAGATTTGGCACACAGGACTTGAGGTTGGACATAATTTTTGCTGAAGACGTCAATGCAGATTGGATTACAAAGTTACTAAAAATTTGGTTATAAGATATTAACCCAAAATTAAGGCTCCGAATATAAGTGAATTGGGAAAGGCTAAGAGCTGGAATTGGAAGATAATAAAAGTTTGATTATATTGAAATAATTGGTTGAAATTACAATGGATAAATTTGTGAAGGGAAAGGCGACAAAGGAAGAGGAGGTGGTAAAGCCTAAGAGGAAGGAGAACGAGAAAAATGAAATTGAGGATACACCCGCATCATCTATATCATCGGAATCAGTATTATTGGACCAAACACAATTAATGGTTGAGATGGGTAAATTGTTTAAGAGATTAGATAAGATGGAGGATGCAAATGTGAAGGGTTTTCGGGAAATGAAGGAACTAAGAGGGAAAGACAAAAATGAAATTATGGTGAAACAAGATAAAATGTACACAATGTTTCAGGAATTTGCCCACAAAGTTGATTTTACTTTTCAGAAGTTGGAAACAAGTGTTAATTTGATGCAAAAGGATGTGAAATTGATGCAGGCTGAAGTGAAGGGGTTGCAAGAGGAAGATAAGGAAATCAAAATAAAGGCAGAAGGACAAGGGAAAAGGATAGACATGGTGGAAGAGATGATGAGGAAACAGAATATTGTGATACGCAATTTACCGGAGAAAACGCCAGACCATTTGAAAGACAGAATAATTGATTGGCTGAATAATTTGAAAACGGGGAAAGATTATGTAAATGAAGACATTGCAAGTGTTTATAGACTGGGATTGAGAAGAGGGAGGAGTGTTCAAAGGAATGTCTTGGTTAAATTTGCAAATTGGGGTGATACATTAAAGGTGATGGCTTTTTTAAAACAAGCTGGGTCTGGCGCTTTAAAAATTGATGGAAATGATGTGGAAGTATACAACGATATTGCTGTGGATGAACGTGTTTGGCATTATAAAATGAAGCCTGTGACCAAGTTGTTGATTGCACGTGGGATAAAATACAATTGGAGGTTCCCATATCAATTAAGATTTTTCTACGACAAAAAATGCATACAATTATGCTGACACTGATGCACTATATTATCTTAGTACAATTGAAATGATAGATTTGTCTTCAAGAGAGGGATTGGCAATAAGAAAGGATTTGTTGGAATCAGGAGGCATAAGAAGAGAATATGAAGGTCAGGAGCAGGGGGGAAACAGGGGGGAGGGAGGAGGGGTCAAAATTGATAATGTGGCAAAGGAAGGCTGAAGTATAAGGATGGAGGAATTTAAGGAGAGGCTGAGTAGTGTTAGGGAGGTCTTGGGATTGTATGTATAAAAGTGTTAAAAAAAGGAATTGTATTAATGAGAGTGTGCGTGGGCAGTTTGAGGCTTGCAGTTACATATTCCACGTTCCCCCCCTCCTCTCTTTGGTTGGCAAAGGCGGATTTTTCTTTAATATTGTAAAGGAAAAGGGTGGGGAGGGTAGAGTAGAATGTTTGTTGTGTTAGTTTTAGTTTTAGCTATGGGAATAGAGGTTGCACATTTATTGGAGAGATCAGAGATGACAGAAGATCGTTTTTTGGTAAATTATGAGGCGTATTAAAGTAATATCCTGGAATGTGAAAGGTACAGGATCTCAAGTTAAGAGGAAAAGAATAGAATTAGCTTTAAGAAAGGACAGGCCAGATGTAGTCTTTTTGCAGGAAACCCATCAAAAATCTCAAGATGTGAATAAGATCTTTTTGAAAGGGATGCAATAATATGAGAAATCATTTGGTACCTCAAAGGCAAGGGGTGTGGTACCTCAAAGGCAAGGGGTGTGGCTACCTTAACTTCTTTAAGTACATTAGAAGTAAGAACCCAACTAGGAAGGCCATTGGACCATTAGATGACAATGGAAGGCAAGGGGTTATTAAAGAGGAAACAGAGATTGCAGAGAGACTCAATGAATTCTTTGCTTCAGTATTCACTGAAGAAGACAGAGGCCACATGCCCAAAACAGAGCCTATCTTCGTAGGGAGGGAAACCGAAGAATTAAGCCAGATAGAAATAACCAGGGAGGAGGTCCTTGCATGTCTTGTTAAACTAAACACTAACAAATCACCAGGACCAGATGGCATCCATCCATGAGTTCTCAGGGAACTTAAAGATGAAATTGCTGATCTCCTAGCCAAAATATATAATCTTTCCCTCAAATCAGGCTTTGTGCCTGATGACTGGAAGGTAGCGAATGTAACACCAATTTTCAAAAAAGGATCCAGGGGTGATCCAGGAAATTACCGACCTGTCAGTTTGAGATGTGTCCCAGGTAAAGTGATGGAAACCATCCTAAAAGATAGAATTTATAGGCACATAGAAGAGAAGGCGCTGCTAAAGGAGAGCCAACATGGCTTTTGCAAGGGCAAATCATGCCTCACTAATCTGTTGGAATTTTTGAGAGTGTCAACAAGCATGTGGATAAGGGGGATCCAGTTGACTTTCAGAAGGCTTTTGACAAGGTCCCACACCAAAGGCTCTTGAATAAACTTACCAGTCATGGAATAAAGGGACAGGTCTTGTCTTGGATCAGCAACTGGCTAAGGGACAGGAGAGGGTAGCACTAAATGGACACTTCTCCAAGTGGAGGGAAGTAAAGAGTGGGGTCCCCCAAGGTTCAGTACTGGGACCCCTGCTTTTCAACCTCTTCATAAATGATCTAGAAGTAGGAGTAAAAAGCAAGGTAGCCAAATTTGCTGACGACACTAAATTATACAGGGTAGTGAGAACTGTGAGAGATTGTGAGGAGCTCCAGAGGGATCTCTCGACACTGGGGGAGTGGGCAAAACAGTGGCAAATGAGTTTCAACATTAGTAAGTGCAGAGTGATGCATGTTGGGGCAAAAACCAATTACATTTATAAACTGATGGGGTCTGAACTCTCTGCGACAAACCAGGAAAGGGACCTTGGTGTCCTGGTGGACAACTCAATAAAAGGTGTCAACCCAGTGTGCCTCAGCAGTGAAAAAAGCAAACTCAATGCTAGGGATCATTAGGAAGGGTATAGAAAATAAGTCAGCAAGTGTCATTTTGCCTCTTTATAAATCTATGGTGAGGCCCCATCTGGAATACTGTGTACAGTTCTGGTCGCCATACCTCCAGACGGATATTATGGAGCTGGAAAAAGTGCAGAGGAGGGCAACCAGAATGATTAGGGGACTGGAACACCTTCCTTACCATCTGAGGCTGCAACGGTTGGGCCTCTTCACTCTTGAACGACGACGTCTAAGAGGTGACCTGATTGAAGTTTATAAAATCATGCACGGTGTGGACAAAGTAGATAAGGAAAAACTGTTTTCCCTATCGCATAACACTAGAACTAGGGGACACTCCATGAAACTTTTGGGTACTAGTTCTCAAACAAATAAGAGAAAGCACTTTTTCACCCAGAGGATTACTGGTCTATGGAACTCCCTGCCAGAAGAAGTGGTGACAACTGTCAGTCTTGACAGCTTTAAGAAAGGATTAGACAAGTTCATGGAGGACAAGGGTATCAATTGCTATAATTATGGATACTTAAGGACAACCTCCGGGTTGGAGAGATAGGCAGGATATCTCTCAATATCATTTCCAGGGAATCCTAAACAGGTGAAGGCATCTGCTTGGGAATACCCTGAAGGAAATGGTGAGCCACTGTGTGAGACAGAATGCTGGACTGGATGGGCTGTGGCCTGTTCCAGCAAGGCTGTTCTTATGTTCTTATGTAAATCCTAAATCAAAACAAAGCGCTTTTTGAGATAGATTAGTTTAAGAACTATAATTTGCATAACAAAAGAAAAGAACTATATGTTAAATTGACCTTGAATTGGCTTCAGGAAATACAAATGGAAAATTGGGATTATTCAATAAAAAGATTAATGGGGGAATGGAGAACAACAACGACTCCATTTGAATATCTGGTAGTAGAAGTTTGAAAAGGGAATGAAATTAACAGGTTTAATAAGTAAAATATATCAACTACTTATACCGGGGGAAGAAGCACAGCATATGCTCAAACGGGCTTGGGAAGAAGTTTTAAAAATTATTATCAAAGAAGATAATTGGGGGGAAAAATAGGATTACAAAAACTATGTCAATTAGAGAAAAAGAACATACCTGTAAATTATTATGGAGGTGGTATATTACACCAAAGAAAATACATCAAATGAATAATACAAAAACAGAGTGTTGGATATGCAATGAAGAGATAGGTTCATATATACACATGTGTTGGTCCTGCAAAATAATGAGTAGATTCTGGAAAGAGATAGAGAAAGAATTAAATAATATATTAGGTATAACAATAATATTAGAACCAAAGTATGCCATATTGGGGGAATTAGAAATTTAAAAATGGATAAGAGGAGGGAAGAGTTAACCCTTGCGCTGTTGATTGTCGCAAGGCAATTAATAGCGTTAGAATGGAAGAGCAAAGAGGAACTGACTATGAAAAGGTGGTACATAGAAATTTGGAAGCTAGCACTGAATGAAAAAGTAACGAGTCAAATAAGACAAAACCAAGGATTAAGGGTGAAGATTCCCTTTTGGGAAATTTGGGAACCGTTCATCCAATACACTTTAATTAATGGGAAAGGAGTCAAGCCCGGCCCAGAAATGATTCAATTTTGGAAGTCGTAAATTAGGTTGTACCATTATGATATCATAACAATCCCCTACGAGCACTTGGGTAAAAGATCCCCATTCTCTAAGAACCAATAATTATAAGGATGGGAAGAATAGAGTAAGGATGGAGACAAATGTTCTGTTTGTTTATTTAGACGTGGCAGTATTGGTTTTTTTACGCGTCTATGTTATTTTTTCCCATGATGTTTGTTTTGCTATGTTAATTTTTTATTGTCTTGTTTGTTTTAATGAATAAAATATTTTAATTTTTTTTAAAAAAAGAAACCTCAGTTCCTTAAAGGGGAATGAAGGCAAAGTGAGAGAAAAATTGGATAAGGAATTGAGATTGGGCAGGATAGTAGGTCCGTACAGGGAGGAGCCGATTCCAGGGCTGCATATTTCGCCACTGGGTTGCGTGCCAAAAAAGGTGGGGACGGAGTATAGGTTGATTCATCATCTGTCACACCCAGAAGGGGAATCGGTCAATGACGCACTTCCTGAAGAGCTTTGTTCGGTAAAATATGCATCTTTGGATGCAGCTGTGGCCATGATCAGGAAATGAGGGACTGGGACTTTTTTGGCCAAATGCGATGCCAAGGCAGCTTTCAGGCTGCTTCCTATTCACCCAGATGATTTCAGGTGGTTGGGGTTCAAGTTTGACAGAGGTTTCTATGTGGACAGGGCACTTCCTATGGGTTGTTCTATTTCTTGTTCATTGTTTGAATGTCTCAGCACTTTTGTACAGTGGGTTTTTCCGCAAAAAACAGGTTCATTAAACGTTATCCATTATTTGGATGATTCTTTGTTTTGTGGGAGATCGGGGAAGAGGGAGTGCAGGTGGATGTTGCAGTGTTTTCAAGAAACTTGTGATGAGTTGGGGGTGCCTTTGGCGCAGGGCAAAATGGAGGGTCCAGCTCAGTGCTTAGATTTTTCGGAGGTGGAAATAGATGCGAGGGCACAGATGTCTAGATTACCGAAGAAAAAATTAGAGGCATTGGGGCTTTGGTTTCAGATATGAAGAAAAAGAGGAAGGTGACTCTGAAAGAATTGCAGATTTTGGTGGGTCATCTAAATTTTGCATGTAGAGTGGTGGCACCTGGCAGGGCATTTCTCAGATGTTTCTGTGATGCTATGCAAGGTTTAGCAAAGCAATTCTATAGGAAGAGATTGACGGCAGAAATGAAGGTGGACTTGGAGTTTTGGGAGGAGTTCTTATGTCATTTTAATGGGATTTCATTTTGGAGGAGCTTGCTTCTGTTAAAGACGGACATGCAAGTATTTACAGATGCTTCAGGTGCTCTGGGTTTTGGGATTTTCTATTGTAATAGCTGGTGTAGGGGCGACTGGCATCAGGATTGGATAGAGTCAGGGGTGACTTGGGACCTTACTTTTTTAGAATTGTTTCCAGTACTGGGGGCTATTTCGATTTGGGGTGAGGAATGGAAGAACAGGACTGTCGTGTTCTGGTGTGACAATCAGGCAGTTGTGCAGTTGGTGAATACAAGGACTTTCAAAACAAAACGTGTGATGATGTTGGTGAGAGCATTGGTTAAGAAATGTTTGGAAGATAACATTCTCTTTGTAGCCAGGCATATTCCAGGGATCAACAATGAAATAGCGGATGCTTTGTCCCGGCAGCAATGGGAACATTTCAAGATGTTGGCGCCAGAGGCGACTTGGTTTCCAGTGCAGTTACCACCAGAGGTTTGGGCTCTTGGAGGTTGCAAGTAGCAGAGGCCATTCGAAGCTCCATTGCAGGGAGTACAAGGAAGAGTTATTCGGCTGCATGTGAGGAATTCAGGGTGTTCAGAGAGGCGGTAGGTTTGGGGGAGGTTTGGCCAATTCTGGTAGAACATCCTCTTCAATTTTGTGTGTTTTTGCATAATAAGAGGCTGGTTGGGAGGACTTCTAAGGGTCAAATTGGCAGCATTAAGTTTTTTAGCAAAATCCAGGGGTTTCCCCGATTTTTCTAATGATTTCCGGATTAAGAAAATGTTGGAGGGGTGGGAAAAAGCGGGTCATGCGATTAAAGATGGGAGGACTCCTATCTCTCCAGCGGTGCTTGTTAAGCTGGCAGGGGTGTGGGGGAATGAGAGTGTGGATTCCTTTGAGGTTTCTCTTTTTAAAGCGGCAACATCATTGGCCTTCTTTGCGGCGCTCAGAGTTAGTGAGCTGGTGGCCATTTCAAAAACCAAGCCGGATCCAAGGGCCTTGGAAGCTACAGACGTAATGGTAGCAAGTAACAAAGTTTTTTGTTTTTATACGAGTCTCCAAAACAGATCAAGGCAAGTGTGTTGTACTTGGGGAATGCTCTATAAAAGAAATTTGTCCAGTGGCAGCAGTAAGGGAGTATTTGAAAATAAGGGGGGATCAATCAGGTAAATTCCTCTTGCATGCTGATGGAAGCCCGCTTACCAGGTTCCAATTCGGTGTTTTTTTCCAGGGCTCTGGAAAGGGCAGGGATAAGGGGTGGCAATAAAATGGTGAGATTTCCATCTACCTTCACAGTAAATATGTTTCATTTCTGCTACTTCTTAAGATGAATTTTGTTTTATTAAATATTTGAAATTTTCTGCATATGTTTAAAACATTCTGCAAATGTTTGGAAGATAACATTCTCTTTGTAGCATGTTTAATTTTAAAAATTAATGAGTTTTTGTGTTTATTTTTAATTCTGAATCATAAACTGATTTTTTTAAAAGGAGATTGTATGGCGATAAAAAATAGATGTGATTGCTCTTCAAAGTTCCAAATGAGGGATTGATACCAAAATTGAGAACATGCTTCCTTAAAATAAATAAAGAGTTTTGTGGCACCTTTTTTGAATTTTTTAAAATTGTTATACAGAAAAAATAAAGCAAATAAATATAAAAATCAATTATAATAGTAAACAGCACTTAATCATTCTTATAATAATTGCACATATCTATTCTAATACAATCTGTTATGTATTATCCTGAGCTTCAACAACTGCTTCTTAGGTAGCTTTGTAAGTCCAGTTAATCATTATTAATAAGTAATCTACAAATTGTGGTTTTTTTGTAAGGGACTTACTTACATGTTTAAAACACAATAAGAAGTGCTCCCAACAGAATATAGGTGCTCCCAACAGAACTGTTTTAGTTCATCAAAATATTATTTCATCATATCATTTCAATATTCATCACTACCTACCAGAATTTCAACATTTCTTGTGCAGGTTTAAATCCAGAGTTCTTTTTCATCACATATTCAATAAGAGGTTCACTCAACTTAAAAAGAGATGTGCAAACTGGAAAATTCATGCCTTGTATTTTCCATTTCCATTCAATGGCTTAATGACAGATCTTGTTTACAGAAAGCAAATAAATCCACATTTCCCCCTATGGTTTACACTTTATTGACTTTCGCCATTATGGTTTACCATATCAAGGTTTGGTCATGAAATTAATGTGCAAGAAAATCCATTTTGTCAATTATATACAGTGTTTCTAGTTGACAAAGAGATTCAGTTTGTTCATTGGGTTAATCCTTCTTCCACAACAAAATAGCACCTTTTTCAATATTTCAGGAAAACTCTTGTAGATTCCAAACCACCACATGTTTAAGTAGTACCAAAAAGTATAACTCTATAAACCAAGTGTACTCCTAAAATGCAGTGAATTAATCTGCTGTTAATTTTTGTTTGTTTGTTTTCTTACTTAAATATAGTCAGACTTTTCTCCCTTGTCTTCAGGTGCAATGTGCTGCTCTGAAATATTTGTCTCTTCAATGTTTTTAGCAATATTCTGGACAAACAAACATATGTTATGAAAGTTCTGAGGATATATTTACCTAATCGAACACTTGGCTTAGGAACAGTCCTAAATAGTATTTTATTGTTTTAATCATTATGGTCATTAACACCACAAATTATTTTTAAAAAGAAAATAATAAAACACTAGGAAAAGGTAAAGGTTTCCTTTGCTCGAAAGCCAGTCGTATCCGACTCTAGGGTTCAGTGCTCATCTCTGTATCAAAGCCGAAGAGCCAACACTCTCTGCTTCTGCAGATGTTTCCATGGTCATGTGGCAGGCATGACCAGACACTGGAGTGCATGGAATGCTGTTTTCCTTCCCACCGAAGTGCTTCCTATTAATCTACTTGCAATTTCTTGCTTTCAAACTGCTAGTTTGGCAGGAGCTGGGACAAAGATGGGAGCTCATTCTGTCCTGCAGTATTTGGGAATTGAACTGCTGACCTGCTGCCTTCCAGTCAGCATCTTAGCCACTAGAGCCACTAAAGGAATCTTTAAAATATGTGTTGGAGATGTGAAAAAGTGGTTGGCACATACCTACATATGTGGTGGGGATGTGAATTTGTACATAAATTCTGGACATTGATACAGGGGGAATTGGGGGAAATTGTAGAGGCTATGGTTAGGTTAAGTCCAAAAATTACATTGTTAGGGGAGGTGGAGGAAATTAAGATTGATAGTAAAAAGAAAGATCTGTTAGTTATGTTGTTATCAGTGGCAAGGCAATTGATAGCTGCAGAATGGAAGAGTAAGTTCGCAATAAGTAAAGACAGATGGTATAGAAACTTCTGGTGCTTGGCGCTAAACAATAAATTATTGAGAGAACTAAAGATAAAGGAAGCGTGGCGGCACAATATGGCCACCATGCTCTTTGCTGCCCGCCGCCCCCATGAGACGGGCCTCCAGGCCTCTGGTGTGGCGTGGCCATGCTCTGTATAAAAGGGGTGGCCATGCGGCAGCCCACCGCCATTTTTACAAAGATCGGCTGGGCAAGCACATTTGTCTCTATCCAGCCGATCTTCTCTTCTTTGGCTCGGCAGCGGAGAGCCGCTGAGCCTCTCCTTGGGGTAGAGATGGCCCCCAAATGGAAGGCCGCGCCTACGGCCGCTGCACCACAATGGGTGGGTGGATGGGCCCGCCCATCTCCCCCCACCACCTGAGCCAGTCCAGCCTCGGGCCGGAGGGTGAGGGCGGGTCAGGCCGCTGCCCCTGGGACATTGCCCCCTGCTTCTGTTGCCCCCGCCGGGCATCCCGGCAAGGTGATCCTCCACAGTGCTGTCCCCCCCAAGTCGGAGGACCCGGGCGGGGGTGGCGCAGGCAGCCCCCACGGGGGCCTCCCCCTACTACAGGCTGGATGGCCCCTCCTGGCTCTATGGGGGACTGAGGCCTAACCCTGGCCCCACTTGGCAGTCCCCTGGTGGGCTGGATATGGCTGACCCACAGCCCCTTTTGGCGCACATCGCGGCGCTGGGTGGACCAGCCTGGGCGCGGCTCTCTTCTCTACCCAGAGGCCGGATGGTCTCAACTGTCCAGGCAGGCCTTGAGCTGGGTTGAGCTGCTGGAGGCTGTCCAGCCCACGCCTTTCGGTCCTCCGCAGCTCCCCGCATGGCCGCCCCACCGGGCTTGCCTCAGGCAGGCCCTCCTGGTCGGATGGGATCCACGGTGGTGCAGAGCTCGACTTTGTTCACGAGCTCCGATGCCCCTCACCAGCCGGAACCCCTGGTGGGGGTGGCTGGGTGTGTGTGCGGTGTGTGAGTATGGCGGTCAAGCAAGAGCACACTTCACTCGCCCCAACATGACTGCAGGGGTACAGTGGCCCTGGCCTCAACAGGCCACGATGGCCTTGCCTACTCTGGCCTTGCCTACTCTGGCCTTGCCGCCCCCTGCCACTTGGAGGGCCCCTTACCCACCTGTTATGCCCAGTTTTCCACCTGCTGTTCCCAATGTGCCATACCCTATTTGGCTGTATGGCCCGCCGGTGAACTCGGCATATCACTCTCTGCCAACCTCCGCCATGCCTACGGCCGGCTACTCCCTCTCCCTTGGTGACCATTTCTTGCCGGCCACCAGGGATAAGATATGGTGTGGGGAGTATGTAGACATTTTTAGTCTACTCAACCGTGAACCCACCAAGGATGAGAAGGAGGGGCAGGATGATAGGGACAAGGAGTTGTCTCATCGTCGCAAGCCACCTCGTACCTGGGCTAACTGGCTGCCGGCTTACCTAATATATGCGGCAGTGTATCTTAGGGCTCGCCCCGATATGGCGATCCCGATGATACAATACTTGGACACCATTTATCGGGCCTACGTTGATTTCCCTGGCCTGTCTTGGCTCGCTTATGACGAGGAATTCAGGATGAGGGCGGCCCTACACCCCGAGATGAGATGGGATGAGCCCAGTCAGCTCTTATGGCTGCTTTATATGACCCCATCCTGGCCGGTGGCCGGCGACCAGTATCACTGCGGTCATGCGGTGCAGCGGCCCAGTGCGGCACAGTCTCCCAACAGCCAGCAGGGCAGGGGGTTCCAGCCTGCCTGCTGTGCTGGAGCTCCTCCTCCTCCGGTGTCTGCAATAGATGGCAATGCAAATTCAGGCACGAGTGCCCTTCATGCACCGGACCGCATGCTGCTTCCGCATACCCATGGGCCAGTGGGTCACACGGCAGGGGTCAGGGACAGCAAGGGCCGGCCAGAGGTGCCCCTGATGCAGCCATGCCTCCAAAAGGCCCCCTCCCAAATTCGAATTAGAATTCTTGAAAGGTGGTTGCGTGTCTATCCGAGGAAGGATGATGCAGTTTATTTGTTAGAGGGTTTTACATCTGGCTTCCGCATCCCTTTCACGGGTGTACGCGCACTCCAGGATGCTCCAAATTTGCAGTCACTCTGGGGTAAGGAAGGTATAACCGAGGAGAAGATAGCCAAGGAACTCAGGGAAGGGAGCGTTGCTGGCCCCTTTGACAGCTCCTAACTTGAAGGTATCCCCACTCGGCTTAGTACCTAAGAAATCCTCTGGTGAATTTCATTTGATTCACCATCTGTCCTACCCGGAAGGCTCATCGGTCAATGATGCTATAACGGATGAACTTTGTTCTGTCCGGTATACGTCTTTTGATCAAGCCTTGCAAATGGTTCGCTTATGCGGTCGTGGGGTGCTACTGACTAAATGTGATATTAAATCGGCTTTTTGATTATTGCCAGTACACCCTGATGACTTTGTGTTGTTAGGTTTTGTTTTAAGGGGAAGTTTTATGTGGATAAGGCTATGCCCTTTGGCTGCTCCATTTCATGCTCAGCCTTTGAACGTTTCAGTACCTTTCTTCATTGGGCTTTCATTCAAAGGTCGGGGTCTCGAGACGTGGCACACTACCTGGATGATTTTTTGTTTGGTGGTGAACACGGTTCGGGCACCTGTGGATGGCTATTGGCTACCTTTCAGGAGCTGATGGCGGAGCTTGGGGTTCCCCTTGCTTCTGAAAAGACAGAAGGCCCTGCCACTACTCTTACTTTTCTGGGTATAGAAATAGACACCCTGGCACAAACATCCAGGTTGCCAAGCGAGAAGGTGACTCGGATTTCGGTTGCGATTTTGGCCATGTTAGCCAAACGTAAGGTATCTCTCCATGAGTTGCAGGTGCTGCACGGGCACCTCAACTTTGCTTGCAGGGTAGTCACCATGGGCAGGGCATTCGCCTTGCCTACTCCAGCCTTGCCTACTCTGGCCTTGCCGCCCCCTGCCACTTGAAGGGCCCCTTACCCACCTGTTATGCCCAGTTTTCCACCTGTGGTTCCCAATGTGCCATACCCTATTTGTCCGTATGGCCCGCCGGTGAACTCGGCATATAGAAATTGACACCCTGGCACAAATGTCCTGGCTGCCACAGGAGAAGGTGACCAGGAATCCTAAGCAGGTGAAGGCATCTCCTTGGGAATACCCTGAAGGAAATGGTGGAGCCACTGTGTGAGACAGAATGCTGTACTGGATGGGCTGTGGCCTGTTCCAGCAAGGCTGTTCTTATGTTCTTATGGATCTCGGATGTGATTTTTGGCCATGCTAGCCAAACGTAAGTTGTCTCTACATGAGTTGCAGGTGCTGCATGGGCACCTCAACTTTGCTTGCAGGGTAATCACCCCGGGCAGGGCATTCGCCAGGCGAATGTGGGTCTTTCCAAAAAGCACCACAGGGTCCGAATCACCAGGGGCTTGAGGGCCAACCTATCGGTCTGGCTTACTTTCCTCGAAGAGTTCAATGGGGTTTCCTTTTGGCGCACAGAGTTAGTTGCCACACCACACTTTCAGGTCCAGTCTGACGCGTCAGGTTCACTGGGCTATGGCATCTATTTTAAGGGCCGATGGGCTTATGGTAGGTGGCCCGAGGAATGGCAAGGTACCGAGTGCCTACGGGACCTCACGTTCCTGGAATTTTTTCCTATTCTGGGCGCACTTATGCTGTGGGGTGAGATGTGGGCTAATTCTCTGGTTCATTTTTGGTGTGACAATGCTGCTGTGGTGCACATTGTTAATACCCAAACCTCCTGGTTGCCCAGAGTTATGGCCTTAGTTAGGCAGTTTGTGCTTAGGTCGCTGCGCCTTAAGGTGCTTTTTAAAGCCAGACATGTTCCAGGCATTAATAATGATATTGCTGATGCTTTATCCCACCTGCAGATCTCCCGGTTCCGGGTCTTAGCGCCAGACGCCGAAGAACTTCCCTCACCACTCCCGAGTGAGATGTGGACCTTTGGCGAGGAGAAGTGAACCAGGCGATCGGCATGTCTTTGGCCCTGCGCACGCGTAAGGTGTATCAGCACATGTATTTATTTTTATGGCATTTCGTAGGGATGTACACCTGCCTGACATATGGCCAATCCCAGTTGACCATATCCTGCAGTATATGGTGCACCTTCATAGCCAAGGGTTAGCTCCACGCACTGTTGCTACTAGACTTTCTGCTTTGGCCTTTGCTGCCAAGGCCCGGGGTTACCCTGATCTCACGGGCGACTTCTGAATACACCATGTCTTAGAGGGGTGGATGCGTGAACATGGCCGCTGCCCTGACATGCGGCAACCCATTTCCCCTTCTCTGCTTGCTAGCCTGGCTAGGGCTTGGCATAGCCTTTGCTATGACCAATACGAGGAGTCTCTTTTTCATGCGGCCACCACAGTACCTTTTTCTGGGCTCTTAGGATCAGCGAGCTGGTGCCCCTTTCCAAACATGATAGGTCACACAGGGCATTGGAACTAGCCGTTTTTTCCCTCACGCAAGAGTGGGCTCAGCTGAAAATTCACTCATCTAAAGCTGACCTACAGGGGAAGGGTAGTTTTGTGATGCTCCTGAGATGTACTTTTTCTGACATCTGTCCCATCGGTGCCCTCCATGCATTCGTGGCGGTGCGGGGCTCACACCCAGGCCTGTTGTTTTGCCACCGGGATGGGTCCCCACTCACCAATTTCCAATTTTGGAGGATTACGGGGACTGCACTTCACAGTTTGGGGGTCCCTGGGGCATGTTACGGTACTCATTCCTTTCGGATAGGCACCGCATTGATGGCTGCTGCGTTTGGGTACTCAGAGGCTGATATAAGTCGGATGGGCAGATGGGGATCTGCGCGTTGTGCTTTATATGCTCGTCCTATCCTTGCATGAGTACCTTACTCGCCCTCACTTTCTTATTTTTTATTGCAGACCCTGTGTGTTGGCGCACACCGGTGGAAGTCTGGCTGGTTGGACACAGCTATGTGTATTGGGCTGCACGTTATGCAGCATCATCAGATTGGGGTCCCCATCTCAGTCTACGTGCAGTTGCGCATCTTCGGTGGTATGGTTTGTGCAGAATGAGGTGGCGGGAACTGATGCCATTCCTTATGTCCGTTAGGGATGCCGAACCTCTGGATATCTTAATTATTCACCCGGGAGGCAACAATCTTGCGCAGATCACCGGCCTTTGGTTGAAGGTATCCGTGCGCAGGGACCTGGAGGTTTTACACCGCATGTGGCCACAGATGTGGTTGCTATGGTCCCAGATCATACCTAGATACCACTATAGAGGAGGACTTGATCCTCGTGGTTTAGACCATGCCCGATGGTCAGTGAACAGGGCTGTAGCCCGGTTCCTTGCCGAACATCGTTCGGGGACATCGGTTCTACATCTGGGGATAGGGCTACAGGACTACGGCCTGTATCGTGGAGATGGGGTACACCTTTCAGTGAGAGGCATGGACCTCTTTTTGGAGGATTTGCAAGCTGGCCTGGTGACTGAATTGACGGTCGGGGGGGGGGGCGGTGAGTCATCAAAGATGCCTCCCCGTGTGACGGGTAGCACTGGTAAGGTAAAGTCGATGACCCATAGGTATCCAGCAGGTGCACAGTTGATTGGCCAACCCAAGAACAAGGTACAGGGAAATTGGGGATGGCCGGTCAAGGGTGAACCATGAACAGGGTGATGCTATGATCTAGACAGCCTGCATCACCTTGATATTTTACCGGATATACATCAGATGCTGGAGTCAACAGGTAGCATCCTGACTTGGGTCAACAATTTGTTTCCACCGGTAAACAAATTGATACAAATGGATACAAAGTAGCCAAATATGATTGGCAATTAAGGTTGGTTCCTTACCAGTGCTACTGTGGCCTTCTTGCCTTAATGAATTACGAAAAGTTAAAGTTAAGTTTAAAGTTGAAGTCATAATTTAATATTAAGGCAAATCAATAAAGTGGCCCAAAATTTTAAATCCATCAATGGTGTCCGTGTCTTTATTGGGGAAGTGGACCAGCAAAGAAAGGAATGATTACAAAAAATATGTTTTGGGAAATATGGAAGCCCTTTGTTATATTCGGTTTGACAAGTAAGGATGGAGTTAAGCCGTGGCAGGAAGCGTATACATTTTGGGAAAAGAAATAGTTGAAAATGGCATATTAACAAGATAGTATAAGCAAATTTCACCTTGTATAGCACGGGGATGGGATCAAGGGTTGGGTGGATGTATTTGTATGTTTGATTTGTTATGTTTTTGTTATGTGTTATTTATATATATATAAATAGCTCCCTACTTTTGGCTGTTTAAATAACCTACATCTTTATATTAAAGGGTACACTTAAATGATGTTTTTGAAGTGGTAGCCGTCTTAGTCTGTGCAAGCATTTCAGAGAGTACACAAAACAAAACGACTGTTAGTTAGTTGAATGTAATGCCAGTTAGTGTGATAGATGTTGTATATTGCTTTTCATTAAAGGACTGGAGGCTGAAGTCTTTGAGACTTTTTAGTAGGGATTGAGGTCAGCAGAGTGAAGTATGGTGTACCTAGTACTGTGAACAGAGTGTGACATCTTCTCTTACTCAATGGATTGCAGTGGCTCAGTGGTTAAGAAGCTCACCTTGTTACTGGAAAGTCAGCAAGTCGGCAGTTTAAGACCGGAGTATTGCATGATGGAATGAGTTCCCGTCTCTGCCCCAGCTCCTGCCAACCTAGAATTTCAAAAGCTAGAAATTGCAAGTAGATAAATAGGGACCACTTCGGTGGGGAAAAATCTTGGGGACATGAAAGGAGCCTTATTTGTGCATCACCTAAGTGGAGTTCCTCCAGCAAAATTCCTTTCAATCCTAAAAGCACCTTTGTGTTTTTGACACAATTAAAAAACCCTCAAAGGAGACTTAATGGAATCCCAGTTTTGAGGAAAATACAGTAATACCTCATACAAAGTCCGCTTCATACAACATCAGATTCATACAACATCACTTAATTCCTTGAAAAAAGTTGTCTCATACAAAGTCATGCGACTTTGTATGAGGCATTGGGGTTTTCCCAGGTTGCATTGTGCCTGGGCAGTATAAAAGGCAGGACACATCCGTGCATTGCTCTTGTGGGTTTTGCATGAGGCGAAGAGTGTTTAGGAGTGGTTTTGAGCACGATTTTGGATTTTTTTGAATTTTTTCATCAGAATTTTTAGAAGCATTCCTGGGATTTTTGCAGCATTCTTCAGGTTCTTGGACAATCAGGGTTGTTTGACATGTTTTTGTAATGTTTTTAGCCTTTAGACAATGCTTTCTTAAAGTTCTGTCAGTTTCCTGTCTGTTTCCTTGACTTTGTCCTGACGTCTGTGCTGTTACAGTACAATGTATCTCTATGGAAACGACGTTGTATGAGGCATCGCGGCAAGGATTTGGACGTTGTATGAGGCATCGTGGCTAGGATTTTGCATGCCTCATACAAAGTCCAAATCCGTCTAAAGTCCAAACTTGTGGAACCAAGTTTGGACATTGTATGAGGTATCACTGTACAGCTTTTTACAGATCCATGTTCCAGGTATGAGTGGTATTATATTAAAAAAGAAAAGAGAGTGCAAAAGCTGGTTTGAGACTCAACATCAAGAAAACCAAAATAATGGCAATAGGCCGTATCACTCCCTGGAAAACAGATGGGGAAGAAGTAGAAGCAGTGACAGACTTTACATTCTTAGGCTCCAAGATCATTGCTGATTGGGATTGCAGCCATGAAATAAAAAGGTGACTGATTCTTGGGAGACAAGCTATGAGAAACCTGGGGAACATAATTAAAAGTAGAGACATCACCTTGCAAACAAAAATCCACATAGTCAAAGCAATGGTGTTCCTGGTAGTAATGTATGGTTGTGAAAGCTGGACCATAAGGAAAGCTGAGCGCAGAAGAAGAGACATCTTTGAAATGTGGCATTGGAGGAGAATTTTGAGAGTACCCTAAACAAATAGGTCAATCTTAAAAGAAATCAACCCCGACTGCTCCTTGGAAGGTCAGATATTGAAAACGGAGCTAAAATACTTTGGGTATGAGGAGAAAGGATTCACTTGAGAAAGCTTTGATGCTGTGAATTGTTGAGGGCAAAAGAAGAAGAGGGCGGCAGAGAATGAGATGGATATTGTTGATGCAATGAGCACAAAACTTGGAGGGTTGAGGAGAATGGTGGAGGATAGGGGTGCCTGGTGTGCGGTGGTCCATGGGATCGTAAAGGGTTGGACTCAACTATGCGACTGAACAACAACAAAAAGAAATTGTTTGTTTATGTAATGACTTATACTGAGTTCTGGTTCACAAATGTTGATGCAAAAATCTTTTAGTCAAATGTGTGTGTCCTCATATCCTAGTTCCATATTGTTTTATAAGACATATATTCCCACAGTGAAATTTATACATACCGTACTTTTTTGAAAAGCACATATTTAATAATACATTTCATTGATCCATTTCACCATTTCCTGAAAGGCATATATGCACATTTATCAAATGAACACATATTTAGTTGTGCACCTGTTCAAATGTAGACAAAGTTTTGTATGCATTTATTTCCTTCCCTGAAACACATGACCAATATGAAAAATGTATGGATTTACATGACAAAAAAAAGTTGGTCTTGTTGCTAGTCTCTGAAAATGTGAAGAGATATTTTTGTTAAAAAATGTGAATTCAACACATATTAAAATTCCTAGTTATAATACTAATAGATGCAATTGCTGTAAACAGAAGTGAGAGTAGAGGGTGTGAGATGGGTTTACGAACACAATTCAGTGATTCCTGCAAAGTTGTCATGGAATACTGAAAAAGATTTTGGACAAAAGAAGATGTTAGCTGTTGATTTAAAATGGGAAAAGTTTTCATTTAGCAATAATGCATCTTGGATTAACCTCATTGGCTTCTATGTACTAATTTTACTCCTTCTTAACACTGAGCAGAAATGCTCCTTTTAAAGCCCCCTCATTTTATCTTTTGTCTCTTGAAATATTTTAGTTCCTCCATTTTAACTTCTGTTTCCTCTGCTGTTCTATAGTAGAGCAGAAATGCTCCTTTTTAAGCACCCTCATTTTAACTCTTGTCTCTTGATATATTTTAGTACCCCCATTTTGACTTCTGTTCCCTTTGATGTTAAGAACATAAGAACATGAGAACAGCCTTGCTGGAACAGGCCACAGCCCACCCAATCCAGCATTCTGTCTCACACAGTGGCTCACCATTTGCTTCAGGGTATTCTCAAGCAGATGCCTTCACCTGTTTAGGATTCCCTGGAAATGGCATTGAGAGATATCCTGCCTATCTCTCCAACCTGGAGGTTGTTCTTAGGTATCCATAGTTATAGCCATTGATACCCTTATCCTCCATGAACTTGTCTAATCCTTTCTTAAAGCTGTCAAGACTGACAGCTATCACCACTTCTACTGGCAGGGAGTTCCATAGACCAGTGATAATCTGGGTGAAAAAGTACTTTCTCTTATTTGTTTGAGAACTAGCACCAAAAAGTTTCATGGAGTGTCCCCTAGTTCTAGTGTTGTGCTGAAGTGATGACAATCAGACACCGAATCAAGCTGGGAGGAAGCGATGTTTATTGAAAGCTCTTAACTCTTTTTATCCCTGCTCCAAACATTACCTCATGTCTCTAAGTGGCAATCATGAGATGTCAAAAAACTAAATTGATACATTTCTCATAAGCTGTACTTTTGGAAAGAACAGTCAGTGGAAGGAACAAAGAGAGAAGTAAGTAATTGGCAATAAGTTAATATGTGGCAATGACTCCTGTCTTCTTAGCAAATATGAGAGAAGGAAGGTTATTATTGATATAAGAACAGGCTGTAATGGGGTTAATCTATTTCTACTAGGCAACCTGTCTTGTTGACTTTGGCTGGCAGTGTTCCGCCTTGCCGTCACTTTTTAGAAATAGGTCACAGGTCAACCCTTCATCGTGTGATAGGGAAAACAGTTTTTCCTTATCTACTTCGTCCACACCGTGCATGATTTTATAAACTTCAATCAGGTCACCTCTTAGATGCCGTTGTTCAAGAGTGAAGAGGCCCAACCGTTGCAACCTCAGATGGTAAGGAAGGTGTTCCAGTCCCCTAGTCATTCCCCTTGTCCTCCATGAACTTGTCTAATCCTTTCTTAAAGCTGTCAAGACTGACAGCTGTCACCACTTCTTCTGGCAGGGAGTTCCATAGACCAGTGATCCTCTGGGTGAAAAAGTACTTTCTCTTATTTGTTTGAGAACTAGTACCCAAAAGTTTCATGGAGTGTCCCCTAGTTCTAGTGTTGTGCGATAGGGAAAACAGTAAAACAGTTTTTCCTTATCTACTTTGTCCACACTGTGCATGATTTTATAAACCTCAATCAGTTCACCTCTTAGACGCCGTCGCTCAAGAGTGAAAAGGCCCAACTGTTGCAGCCTCAGATGGTAAGGAAGGTGTTCCAGTCCCCTAGTCATTCCCCTTGTCCTCCATGAACTTGTCTAATCCTTTCTTAAAGCTGTCAAGACTGACAGCTGTCACCACTTCTTCTGGCAGGGAGTTCCATAGACCAGTGATCCTCTGGGTGAAAAAGTACTTTCTCTTATTTGTTTGAAAACTAGTACCCAAAAGTTTCATGGAGGGTCCCCTAGTTCTAGTGTTGTGCGATAGGGAAAACAGTAAAACAGTTTTTCCTTATCTACTTTGTCCACATTGTGCATGATTTTATAAACTTCAATCAGTTCACCTCTTAGACGCCGTCGCTCAAGAGTGAAAAGGCCCAACTGTTGCAGCCTCAGATGGTAAGGAAGGTGTTCCAGTTCCGTAATCATTCTGGTTGCCCTCCTCTGCATTTTTTCCAGCTCCATAATATCCTTCTGGAGATATGGCGACCAGAACTGTACAAAGTATTCTGGATGGGATCTCACCATAGATTTATAAAGAGGCAAAATTACACTTGCTGACTTATTATCTATACCCTTCCTAATGATCCCTAGCATTGAGTTTGCTTTTTTCACTGCTGAGGCACACTGGGTTAACACCTTCATTAAGCTGTCCACCAGGACACCAAGGTTCCTTTCCTGGTTTGTTGCAGAGAGTTCAGACCCCATCAGTTTATAAATGTAATTGGTTTTTGTCCCAACGTGCATAACTCTGCACTTACTAATGTTGAAGCTCATTTGCCCCTGTTTTGCCCACTCCCCCAGTGTCAAGATATCCCTCTCACAGTTTTCACTACCTTGTATAATTTAGTGTCGTCAGCAAATTTGGCTACCTTGCTATTTACTCCAATTTCTAGATCGTTTATGAAGAGGTTGAAAAGCAGGGGTCCCAGTACTGAATCTTGGGGGACCCCACTCTTTACTTCCCTCCACTTGGAGAAGTGTCCATTTAGTGCTACCCTCTGTTTCCTGTCCCTTAGCCAGTTGCTGATCCAGGACAAGACCTGTCCCTTTATTCCATGACTGGCAAGTTTATTCAAGAGCTTTTGCTACGGGACATTGTCAAAAGCCTTCTGAAAGTCCAGAGAAACAATGTCAACTGGATCCCCCTTATCCACATGCTTGTTGACACTCTCAAAAAATTCCAACATATTAGTAAGGCATGATTTGCCCTTGCAAAAGCCATGTTGGCTCTCCTTTAGCAGCGCCTTCTCTTCTATGTGTCTATTAATTCTATCTTTTAGGATGGTTTCCATCACTTTACCTGGGACACATGTCAAACTGACTGGTTGGTAATTTCCCGGATCACCCCTTGATCCTTTTTTGAAAATTGGTGTTACATTCGCTACCTTCCAATCATCAGGCACCAAGCCTGATTTCAGGGAAATATTATGTATTTTGGCTAGGAGATCAGCAATTTCATCTTTAAGTTCCCTGAGAACTCGTGGATGGATGCCATCTGGTCCTGGTGATTTGTTATCATTTAGTTTAACAAGACATGCAAGGACATCTTCCCTGGGTATTTCTATCTGGCTTAATTCTTTGGTTTCCCTTCCTACGAAGATAGGCTCTGTTTTGGGCATGTGGTCTCTGTCTTCTTCAGTGAATACTGAAGCAAATAATGCATTGAGTCTCTCTACAATCTCTGTTTCCTCTTTAATAACCCCTTGCCTTCCATTGTCATCTAATGGTCTAATGGCCTTCCTAGTTGGGTTCTTACTTCTAATGTACTTAAAGAAGTCTTTGTTGTTTCTCTAAGTGTTTTTAGCTATACGCTCCTCAAAGTCTTGCTTTGCTTTCCTGATTGTTGCCTTGCATTTGTTCTGCCAGAATTTATGTTTCTGCCTGCTGTCCTCATTCGGACAAGCCTTCCATCTTCTAAATGAGCTTTTCTTGCTTTTGATCACTTGCCGAACAGCTCCTGTAAGCCACATCGGAGTCCTCTTGGACCTGGCAGTGCCCTTTTTCCTTTTGGGTATGCATTCCAATTGGGCCTCTGTTATTGTTTTTGTAAACAACCTCCATGCCTTTTGGAGTGTTTGGACTCTCTCAATTTTCCCTTTCAGCTTCTTTTTTTTACTATTTTCCTCATCTTTGGGAAATTTATTTTTTGAAAATTTAAGGTCTCTGTGTTAGATTTTATCAGCGATTTGTGTTCTATGATCAAGGTTTCAGTGATGCCAATAATATCAATATTCTTATCTATTGCTAAGTATTCCAGCTCCCCTATTTTATTCCGGAGGCTTCTGGTATTTGCATACAAGCATTTATATATGCTTTTCTGATACAATCTTTTGAGTCCAGTTGCATTGTTAGACTGCCTCTTGCATCCTTCTGCTAGAGTGCTGGTGACTAGCTCCTCACTACTCAAGTACACACTTTCCTGAACTGGATGCTGCCCAGCTCATGTCAGCTTTCCCCCAGTTATCAATTTAAAAGTTGCTCTGCAGCCTTTTTGATGTTGAGTGCCAGCAATCTGGTCCCATCATGGTTCAAGTGCAACCCATCCCACCTGAACAGATTTGGCTTTTCCAAAAATGTTTTCCAGTTCCTGACAAATCTGAAGCCCTCCTCTTGACACCACCGCCTCATCCATGCATTGAGGCTTCTGAGCTCTGCCTGCCTGGTAAGTCCTGCACGAGGAACAGGCAGCACTTCTGAAAATGCTACCTTGGACATCCGGGACTTCAATCTTCTTCCTAACAACCTGAATTTGGCTTCCAGGATCGATCGCTTGGCCTTCCCAACATCATTGGTACCAACGCGTACCATGACCACTGGCTCCTTCCCAGCTCTCTCTTTCAAGTTATCTAGATTTCTCGTGATGTCTGCAACTTTTGCACCTGACAGGCAAGTCACCATATGGTTATCATGTGCATCACAAATCCATCTCTTTGTATTTCTAATTATTGAATCACCTAGTAAAAGGAACCTCTCTCGTGCAATCTGTTCACCTACATGCACCTCATCAACTATATTAAGGGAGAGGACTTGTGAAATGACTTCTTCCTCAGAACTGTGCCCTGTCTCTTCTTTGTCCAGGATAGTCTGCTCCGCTCTGTCCAAGAACAGCTCAAGCTCCTTAATTTGTTGATGGTTAGATATACGGGCCTCTAGCTGCTGGTCCTTCTCTTCTAGTAGTGCAACCAGCTCGCAATTGCTGCAAGTGTAGTTCTCCATGTGCTTTGGCAAGATCACAAACATGGCACAAGTATTGCTGGCAACTACAGCTGCTCCCTCAGAATCCATTTTAACAAGTGCAGTATTCTGGGCCTCAAAAATTTATATGTTTACTACCTTTCTATCTAGTAAGAATATATTCTTCCTTTGTTTTAAATCTCGCATGCCGTTAGGCGTGTGGGCCTCTAAACCTGCTCTACTCCAACTGCAAGCATGCCGAAAACTTACCAGTGCTCACTTCCTTTGTTTGCTTTCCTCAGCAGCAGCTTTGCTTAAGAGCACATGCAGAATCAAAAAGGAAGGACTTTAATTTGTAGCCTGGCTCCATCTACTCTAAACTAGGGACTGCAGTGGCTCAAGTCATTAAGAGTCTGACTGGGAGGTGGAAGGTCAGCAGTTCGATTCCCGAGTACTGTACAATGGAATGAGCTCCCATCTTTGTCCCAGCTCCTGCCAACCTAGCAGTTCAAAAGCAAGAAATTGCAAGTAGATATATAGAGATAACTTCGGTTGGAAGGTAACAGCATTCCGTGCACTCTGGTGTCTAGTCATGCCTGCAACATGACCATGGAAACATCTGCAGAAGCAGACAATGCTGGCTCTTTGGCTTTGAAACAAAGATGAGCACTGAACCCTAGAGTCGGATAAGACTGGCTTTCGAGCAAGGGAAACATAAGAACATAAGAACAGCCTTGCTGGAACAGGCCACAGCCCATCCAGTCCAGCATTCTGTCTCACACAGTGGCTCACCATTTGCTTCAGGGTATTCCCAAGCAGATGCCTTCACCTGCTTAGGATTCCCTGGAAATGATGTTGAGAGATATACTGCCTATCTCTCCAACCCGGAGGTTGTCCTTAAGTATCCATAATTATAGCCATTGATACCCTTGTCCTCCATGAACTTGTCTAATCCTTTCTTAAAGCTGTCAAGACTGACAGCTGTCACCACTTCTTCTGGCAGGGAGTTCCATAGGCCAGTAATCCTTTGGGTGAAAAAGTACTTTCTCTTATTTGTTTGAGAACTAGTACCCAAAAGTTTCATGGAGTGTCCCCTAGTTCTAGTGTTATGCGATAGGGAAAACAGTTTTTCCTTATCTACTTTGTCCACACCATGCATGATTTTATAAACTTCAATCAGGTCACCTCTTAGACGTCGTCGTTCAAGAGTGAAGAGGCCCAACCGTTGCAGCCTCAGATGGTAAGGAAGGTGTTCCAGTCCCCTAATCATTCTGGTTGCCCTCCTCTGCACTTTTTCCAGCTCCATAATATCCTTCTGGAGGTATGGTGACCAGAACTGTACACAGTATTCCAGATGGGGCCTCACCATAGATTTATAAAGAGGCAAAATGACACTTGCTGACTTATTTTCTATACCCTTCCTAATGATCCCTAGCATTGAGTTTGCTTTTTTCACTGTTGAGACACACTGGGTTGACACCTTCATTGAGTTGTCCACCAGGACACCAAGGTCCCTTTCCTGGTTTGTCGCAGAGAGTTCAGACCCCATCAGTTTATAAATGTAATTGGGGTTCTTTGCCCCAACATGCATCACTCTGCACTTACTAATGTTGAAACTCATTTGCCACTGTTTTGCCCACTCCCCCAGTGTCGAGAGATCCCTCTGGAGCTCCTCACAATCTCTCACAGTTTTCACTACCCTGTATAATTTAGTGTCGTCAGCAAATTTGGCTACCTTGCTTTTTACTCCTACCTCTAGATCATTTATGAAGAGGTTGAAAAGCAGGGGTCCCAGTACTGAACCTTGGGGGACCCCACTCTTTACTTCCCTCCACTTGGAGAAGTGTCCATTTAGTGCTACCCTCTGTTTCCTGTCCCTTAGCCAGTTGCTGATCCAGGACAAGACCTGTCCCTTTATTCCATGACTGGTAAGTTTATTCAAGAGCCTTTGGTGTGGGACCTTGTCAAAAGCCTTCTGAAAGTCCAGATAAACAATGTCAACTGGATCCCCCTTATCCACATGCTTGTTGACACTCTCAAAAAATTCCAACAGATTAGTGAGGCATGATTTGCCCTTGCAAAAGCCATGTTGGCTCTCCTTTAGCAGCGCCTTCTCTTCTATGTGCCTATTAATTCTATCTTTTAGGATGGTTTCCATCACTTTACCTGGGACACATGTCAAACTGACAGGTCGGTAATTTCCTGGATCACCCCTGGATCCTTTTTTGAAAATTGGTGTTACATTCGCTACCTTCCAGTCATCAGGCACAAAGCCTGATTTGAAGGAAAGATTATATATTTTGGCTAGGAGATCAGCAATTTCATCTTTAAGTTCCCTGAGAACTCGTGGATGGATGCCATCTGGTCCTGGTGATTTGTTAGTGTTTAGTTTAACAAGACAAGCAAGGACCTCCTCCCTGGTTATTTCTATCTGGCTTAATTCTTCGGTTTCCCTCCCTACAAAGATAGGCTCTGTTTTGGGCATGTGGCCTCTGTCTTCTTCAGTGAATACTGAAGCAAAGAATTCATTGAGTCTCTCTGCATTGCAGGCGCACCCCCCAATAAAGGACTCAGACACCAATGAAAGTGGATAACGGCATTGGGCCACATTTATTGATTCATGCCCTAGTCCGAATTATAAATTTCTATTGGTAATTGACCAATTATAATTCTTAAGGCAAGCAGGCCGAAGTAACACTGGTAAGGTACCACCCAAAATTGCCAACGGCAATTGTTACAATGTATCTATTTGTATCAATTTGTTTGTTGACAACAAACAAATTGTTGACCGTAGTCAATATCTAACTAATGACCCCACCCTCTGACGCGTATCCGTAAAATCACGGGGTGATGCATGCTGTCTAGCTGTAGCCATCACCCCGTCGCCTGGTTCGTCGTTGACCGGACAACGTTTAACCAACTTATACCTGTCTAGTGTTGTCCAGTCAATTGCGAACCTGCCGGATACCTGTGGGTCATAAATGTTTACCTTACCAGTGCTACCCGCCACACGGGGAGGCTTCCCAGAAGGCTCACCGCCCCCCCCCAAGACCGTCAGCTTGGTCAACAGGCCTGCTCGCCAGTCCACTAACAAGAGGTCCATACCTCCCTGCGACAGATGGGCCCCATCCCCTGAGTAAAAGCTTGTAATTTTGCAGACTGATGTCGGGGAGGCGAATGACGCGTCCCCCACCTTTGTCGAAAAGGAACCGGGCAATAGCCCCGTTCACGGAGCATCGGCTCGGCCAAGAGCCTCGAGGCCGCACGCCCCCCTGTAAGCGTACCGCGGTATCGTGTCCGACCAATTGAGGGTTGTGGCAGACCACACATAACGTGAGTGGGGCAGGTCTCTGCAAATCGCAAGCTTCCGCGATAGGCCAGTGACCCGCCCTAAGCCATCGCCCCCAAGGTACATAACCAGGACATCCGGCGAGTTCCCGCCATAACAACAGTTCCCGCCATAACATGCCGCGCTTACCATACCACCTGAGACGTGCGGATGCACCCAGTCCCAGTCGGGGTCCCCATTCTGTCGCCGCAGCGTAACGCGCTGCCCTATGCAGCGTAACGCGCTGCCCTGTGCAGCGTAATGCACTGCCCTGTGCAGCGTAACGCGCTGCCCTGTGCAGCGTAACGCGCTGCCCTGTGCACATGGCTATGGCCCACCAGGCACACTGTCACCGGCGTAATACGACACCCAGGGTCTGTCAAGGAAAAAAGGGGGGGCAGAAACAGTGCAGTGACTAAACTGGTACTCACGGTTGAAGAGGGCAAACACAAACTGAAAACATTGTGATCCCCACCCTCCCATGCGGCGTATGTCAGCCCCGGAGTACCCAAAAACAGCTGCAGTAGAAGCTGCCCCTATCCTGAATGAATGGGTGCCGCAACGAGCCCCAGGGAGGCCAACACTGGCTAGTGCCTACCGGCACCCTCCAAAATTGAAATTTAGTAAGGGGAGACCCATCTTGGTGACAGAAAAAACGGGCCATGGTGCGTGCCACGCAGTGCAAGGAACTCCCGTAGGGCACCAACCGGACAGATGTCTGCCAAAGAACACCGTAGCAGTCTTATTCCACTGCCTACGCCATGCTGATCCGTCTTAGAGGAGCGTATCCTCAACTGAGCCCAGTCTTTGGCCACATAGACATCTTCGAGTTCCAGTGCCTTACGACTAGCATCCGCCTTAGACAGCATCACAAACTCGCTGATGCGGAGCGCTCCAAAAAAGGCCACCGTTGTATCCGCATGAAACAAGGCTGCCTCATACCTATCAAAACATAGGTCCTGCCAGCCCCGCGCCAGTTGGGTAAGAACCCCTAGGGAAATTGGGTGGCGGTCGTCCGGGCTATGCCCACGCTCCCGCACCCACCCCTCCAAAATGTGTCTCACACGGAAGTCAGCGGTACTGTCCGCATGTCCGCCTACTTTGGCCATAAAAGCCAGCGCTGACAGCCTGGATGCTATGGTTCGAGGTGCAAGGCCCTGGGAATGCAGGTCAACCATGAATTGAAGTATATGGGCCACCGGGATAGGCCAGGTATCTGGCAGCCGGAATTGGGCACAGAACGCCCTGAAAGAATTGAATGCGTGTTGATATGCCTTACGTGTGCGTGGCGCTAGCGACATGCCGATCGCCCGGTTCACCTCTCCTTGCCAAAGGTCCATATCTTGTCCGGGAGTGGCGAGGGAAATTCCTCTGCATCCGGGGCCAAGGCGCGGAACCGGGAGATCTGCAGGCGGGACAAAGTGTCAGCGATATCATTATTGACCCCCGGGACATGCCTGGCCCGGAACAGTACATTAAGGCGCAGGCTGCGCAATACAAACTGGCGCACCAAGTCCATCACCCTGGGTGATTTGGAAGTCTGTGAGTTGACAATGTGGACAACGGGCGCATTGTCACACCAGAAATGAATGACCGAGTTGGCCCACTCATCACGCCATAGCATCAAGGCCCCCAGAATGGGAAAAAATTCCAGGTACGTGAGGTCCCGCAGGTACCTGACCAGGCTGGTGGTCACCCACCATAGGCCCACTTCCCATTGAAGTACATCCCATAACCCAGGGACCCAGAGGCATCGGACTGTATCTGGAAACGAGGGGAAGCCAGAAGGTCAGACCTCCAAAATGACACCCCATTGAACTCCTTCAGGAACTGGAGCCAGATAAGCATATCTGCCTTAATGCCCTGGGTTAGTCTGACCCTATGGTGGGGCCTGGACAAGCCTGTCATGGCGTCGCACAAGCGCCGGGCAAATGCCCTGCCCGGTGCGACCACCCTGCAAGCGAAATTGAGATGACCATGCAACACCTGCAGATCCCGCAGTGATGCCTTGCGTTTAGCAAGCAAGTCCGAGATAAGGGCCACTATCCTTGACACCTTATCCCCTGGTAACCTAGAAGCCTGCACTACCGTGTCAATCTCCACCCCCAAGAAGACTAGCTGTGTAGATGGGCCCTTGGTCTTTTCGGGTGCTAAAGGGACACCCAGTTCCTCCATTAGCGTCTGAAATGTGTTGAGGAGACGTGTGCACGTGTCCCAGCCCCGTTCACCCCCGAATAAAAAATCATCCAGGTAATGGGCTACAGACCGGGACCCTGACCTGCGGACAAAAGCCCACTGTAGGAAGGTGCTAAAACGCTCGAAGGCCGAGCACGATATGGAACAGCCAAAAGGCATGGCCTTATCGAAATAATATTCACCCTTGAACTTAAAACCCAGCAACTCAAAGTCACCCGGGTGAACCGGCAGGAGGCGAAAGGCAGACTTAATGTCGCACTTAGCCAACAGCGCACCCGGGCCACATGAGCGCACCATGCGCAGCGCTTGGTCAAAAGATGTATACCTGACCGAGCAAAGGTCATCAGGTATAGCATCATTGACCGATCGACCGGCTGGGTAGGACAAGTGATGGATCAGGCGGAACTCGCCCGGTGACTTCTTGGGCACCAAGCCCAAGGGTGACACTTTAAGGTTGGGGAACGGGGGTGCAGGGAAAGGGCCAGCAACCCTGCCCGCATCAACCTCCTTAGAAATGCTGGCGGCAGCCACCTCCTCCCTCCCCTTAAGGGACAAAAGGTTGGGGGCATCTTGGGGGGACCTATCACCCTGGAAAGGAATACGGAACCCCAGTCGAAAACCTTGAAGCAGGTAAACCGCATCTGCCCCCCTCGGGTACGATGCGAGCCAACGCTCCAGCATGTCCACATTAATTGGGGAGGGGGCCTTTCGGTGGACCAGCTCCCTCTGCGGCAGTCTTGCCAGCCCCTTGTCCGCCCCTACCTTTGCCCCGCACCCCTCCAGGCCTGGGGCAGGCGGAGGCCGCATGGGGGCCAGCACAAGAGGGACACTCATGCCTGTACCGGCAATTCTTCCTACTGCAGAAACCATTGGACGAGAAAGTCCAGCACAGCAGGCGGGCTGGAACCCCCTGCCCCGCCACCTGGCGGGGTGTCTGTGCTGGGGCCGCTCCCTGGACCGCATGTCCACAATGGTATCTGTCCCCAGGCGCGGGGCACGTGGGAGTCATATACAGAAGCCACAGCTTCTGGCAGGGCTCATCCCACCTCATCTCAGGGTGCAGGGGAATCCGCATATGGAATTCCTCGTCGTAAGCCAACCATGATGGGCCCGGGAAGTCGACCATCGCCCGGTAAATGTTGTCCAAATACTGGACCATCGGAATTGCCAAATCCGGCCGGGCCCTGAGGTAGACCGCCATGTATATAAGGTACGCCGGCAACCAATTGGCCCACGTACGTGGCGGCTTACGACGACGTGCCTGTTCCTTATCCTTCTCATCCTGCCCCTCCCTCTCCTCTTTGGTGGGCTCTCTGTTAAGAAGGGAGAAGATGTCGACATACTCCCCACGCCAGATCTTCTCTTTGGTGGCCTGGGCCAAATGGTCCCCCAGGGGCAAGGAATACCCCGCTGTCGGCAATGCTGACACCGGCACAGTGGGAACCACGGGGATCTGAAAAGGCGCCTGGACCAACCCAGCCACCCCTAACACATTCCCCACTGAATAAGGGGCACCACCCAAAACTGGACCCTGGGTGAGCGGTGAAATCGCCGGGTGGGACGTCGGCGACTGAACCGTCGCACCACCCATGCGAGGCCACGGCCACTGGAATGCCCCCCCCCAACGTGGGTAGGTGTGTGGGTGCACTAGATTGAACCGCATACTCACATGCAGCACCCCCGCGGGCCGCCCCCACCGGGGGTTCCGGCCCGCTGGGGGCGTCGGAGCTCACGACCGCAATTGAGCTCGTCGACGGGGCCTGACCAGCATCAGCCTGTTGAGTGGGGAGCTGCGAGGCAGTGGCCGAAGCCGGCCCACGCGGCTCGGACAGCTCGACCCGTCCTGCCGCCTGCCGCTGACCGGCAGACAATGGATCAACCTGCACCCCAAAAGGCACCCCCGGGTGGCTAACCCTCGTGAGGGATGCCTCAAGGGCCGCAACGCGGGCCAGAAGGGCCTCAACACTAACGTAGCCCCCTAAGCCAAGTGGGGGCAACGGGCCAGCCGGCCCACTGGGTGCAGGCGCCGGTCCAGGTCCCTGTACCCCGGGGCCCATATACGGCCACGACCCCAGGCCCGGCCCCTGGAGGGCCGGGGGGGGGGTACCCTGCCAGGGGAGGGAACCCAGCCACCCCCCATGGCTGAAACCCCCCGCAGGAAGCTGCTGACCCATGGAAGAAGGCCCCACAGAATGGGCCGTGCCAGAGGCAGTGGCCACTGCTTGCGGGCCAGGGGCCGCGGCCCCAGCCTCGGGCCAAGGGGTAATTAACCCCATCCCACCGGTCCCGGTGGGCACAGGCAAAGGAGGCTGCTGGGGAGGCGCAGCCGCGGTCCTCCGACCCGGCTGGCGCCTCCGCGCAGAACGAGCCGCGTTCGCAGTCGCCTTCTTCTTCGAGGGCATAGCAGCTAACGATGGGAAGCCTAAAAGTCAAGAAAATCAGCAGCCAGAGGCTTCCCCGAGCAAGGCAAGAGCGACGGAGGTAAGAGAGAAAAACTTCTCCGCTCCGTCGCTTCGCAAAATGGCAGCTCGGCTGCCTCGTGGCCGCCCCTTATATAAGGGTGCTGGCCACACCCCCTAACTACCCGGATGTCTTCGTCCGGTGGGGGGGCCCGCAAAGGGCGCGGCGGCCATTTTGGCGCCGCGCTTGCAATCTCTGTTTCCTCTTTAATAACCCCTTGCCTTCCATTGTCATCTAATGGTCCAATGGCCTTCCTAGTTGGGTTCTTACTTCTAATGTACTTAAAGAAGTCTTTCTTATTTCTCTGAGTATTTTTAGCTATACGCTCCTCAAAGTCTTGCTTTGCTTTCCTGATTGTTGCCTTGCATTTGTTCTGCCAGAATTTATGTTTCTGCCTGCTGTCCTCATTCGGACAAGCCTTCCATCTTCTAAATGAGCTTTTCTTGCTCTTGATCACTTCCCGAACAGCTCCTGTAAGCCACATTGGGGTCCTCTTGGACCTGGCAGTGCCCTTTTTCTTTTTGGGTATGCATTCCAATTGGGCCTCTGTTATTGTTTTTGTAAACAGCCTCCATGCCTCTTGGAGTGTTTGGACTCTCTCAATTTTCCCTTTCAGCTTCTTTTTTACTAGTTTCCTCAACTTTGGGAAATTTCCTTTTTGAAAATTTAAGGTCTCTGTGTTAGATTTTATCAGTGACTTGCGGTCTATGATCAAGTTAAACATAATTGAGTTGTGGTCACTGTTCCCTATTGGATCAGTCACATTAACATCTTGCACCAGATCCTGAGTATTACTCAGGATCAAGTCAAGGATTCTTGTACCTCTAGTTGGGTCTTCAACCATCTGTCCCAGGGAACAATCATTTAGCATATCTAGGAACTTTATCTCTTTATCATGTGCTGAACAACAGTTCACCCAGTCTATGTGAGGGTAATTGAAGTCCTCCATTATAACCAGGCTTCCCTTCTTGGATGCCTCCTTTACAACATTCTCCAACTGCCAGTCTCCCTCAAGAGTTTGGGTCGGAGGCCGATAGTATATGCCTACTGTTAGACCATCCTTGTGGCCTGGTACTCTTACCCACAGAGCTTCTAATGGTGACTCCAAATCACCTAGATATTCCAATTCATACGATTTTATCACTTCTTTGACATACAAGGCTACACCACCTCCCGTTTGCCCCTTCCTATCCTTCCTGTACAGTTTGTAGCCTGGGATAACTGTATCCCATTGGTTATCATCCGTCCACCAGGTTTCAGTGATACCAATAATATCAATATTCTTATCTATTGCTAAGTATTCCAGCTCCCCTATTTTGTTCCGGAGGCTTCTGGCATTTGTATACAAGCATTTATATATGCTTTCCTGACACAGTCTTTTGTGTCCAGTTGCATTGTTAGACTGCCTCTTGCATCCTTCTGCTAGAATGCTAGTGACTAGCTCCTCGCTCTGCTCAGTAATTTTTGCATCCTCCTCACTACCCAAGTACACACTTTCCCGAACCGGATGCTGCCCTGCTCCTGTCAGCTTTCCCCCAGTTATCAGTTTAAAAGCTGCTCTGCAGCCTTTTTGATGTTGAGTGCCAGCAATCTGGTCCCATCATGGTTCAAATGCAACCCATCCCTCCTGAACAGATTTGGCTTGTCCCAAAATTTTCTCCAGTTCCTGACAAATCTGAAACCCTCCTCTCGACACCACCGCCTCATCACGCATTGAGGCTTCTGAGCTCTGCCTGCCTGGTAGGTCCTGCGCGAGGGACAGGCAGCACTTCTGAAAATGCTACCTTGGAAGTCCTGGACTTCAATCTTCTTCCTAACAACCTGAATTTGGCTTCCAGGACAGACTGCTTGGCCTTCCCAACATCATTGGTACCAACGTGTACCATGACAACTGGCTCATTCCCAGTTCTCTCTAACAATCTATCTAGATTTCTTGTGATGTCTGCAACTTTTGCACCTGGCAGGCAAGTCACCATACGGTTATCATGTGCATCACAAATCCATTTCTCTGTATTTCTAATTATTGAATCGCCTAGTACAAGGAGCCTCTCTCCTGCAATCTGTTCATCTACATGCACCTCATCAACCATATTAAGGGAGAGAACCTCAGTTTGTTCCTGTTGTTTATCTTCCTGGATCTCATCAAGTGTGATGAAGGAGAGATCATCAGGTGGAACCAGTTGTTCCTCTGTGTGTTCCTCATCAGGTGTGATGAGGGAAAGAGCCTCAAATTTATTCTGTAATTTCAGACTCTCAGAGTGATGCCCTACTCTCCTCCTCCTTTGAGTCACATTCCTCCAAACATCTCCCTCCTGAGTTAGTGAAGGGCCTTCTCCCTCAGAACTGTGCCCTGTCTCTTCTTTGTCCAGCATAGTCTGCTCCGCTCTGTCCAAGAACAGCTCAAGCTCTTTAATTTGTTGATGGTTAGATATGCGGGCCTCTAGCTGCTGGACCTTCTCTTCTAGTAGTGCAACCAGCTTGCACTTGCTGCAAGTGTAGTTCTCCATAAGCTTTGGCAAGAACACAAACATGGCACAAGTATTGCAGGTAACTACAACTGTTCCCTCAGAATCCATTTTAACAAGTGCAGTATTCTGGGCCTCAAAAATGTACACGTTTACTACCTTTCTACCTAGTAAGATTATATTCTTTTGTTACTAGTTTGCAGTCTCGCGCGCCATTAGGCTCGCGGGCCTCTAAAGCAGCTCTACTCCAACTGTAAAACTTACCAGTGCTCACTTTCTTTGTTTGGCTCTCCTCAGCAGCAGCTCTGCTTAAGAGCACATGCAGAGTCAAAAGGGCTGACCCTGAAAGAGCTCAGAGCTTTTAAAGGCTAGTGTGGCTCCGCCCCTATGAGTCACAGTTCAGGGAAGGGCCTGGTGTGGCTCTGCCCCCCTGCTTCTGGAAGCTTCAAACTGCTTCCTCTGTTTGAACAGAGGTGGCTCTCAGCAGTTTAAATTATCAATTTAAATTAGTGGAGGCCTCTAAAGCAGCTCTACTCCAACTGCAAAACTTACCAGTGCTCACTTCCTTTGTTTGGCTCTCCTCAGCAGCAGCTCTGCTTAAGAGCACATGCAGAGTCAAAAGGGCTGACCCTGAAAGAGCTCAGAGCTTTTAAAGGCTAGTGTGGCTCCGCCCCTATGAGTCACAGTTCAGGGAAGGGCCTGGTGTGGCTCTGCCCCCCTGCTTCTGGAAGCTTCAAACTGCTTCCTCTGTTTGAACAGAGGTGGCTCTCAGCAGTTTAAATTATCAATTTAAATTAGTGGAGGCCTCTAAAGCAGCTCTACTCCAACTGCAAAACTTACCAGTGCTCACTTCCTTTGTTTGGCTCTCCTCAGCAGCAGCTCTGCTTAAGAGCACATGCAGAGTCAAAAAGCCTAGGAGGTGCCCTAGAAATCTAAACACCTTTCCAAACTACAAAGCCCAGAATTCTGTATGGTGGAGCTCTTCACCTCAGAGAAAGGGAGTCACCTGTGAATTAATTGTTTGTTCTGAGCCAACTATGTCACTTATTATTGTTTAATTTTCATCTGTTTAATATTATTTGAATTTGATGTTTCTGTTGTCATCTTAGAATTTTTGCTTCATAGCCCCCCTCCCACAATATCAGAATAACTAGTCTCTATTGTTAGGTCCCAAGTATAAAATACAATTTTTAAAAACAGATGCACCTAAAACCAAAATCAAATTTAGTATTAAATACCAGTAAAAAGGATATGCTATTTCAGCCGTCATTGGCTTCAACTCGTATCAGAGAATGCATTTCCCCCCTGAAGCAGGAAAAATGCCATTGGCGTGAATTTGTTTAAGGGGATCCCACCTTGACATAAAGTGACCCATACACTATGATCACAGATCCATCTCCTGAGGCACATATGAAATGAGACATGCAGGATTTAACACCAGGACTGCAATGGACTGCTGCAGCCTTGAGGACACTATCAAGGTGCACCTTTACAGCCAGTCCATCTGGCATGGACCCTTCCACCTCCATGACCATTGGAAATCAAAGTTCCTCCTCTGCTCAATTAAAACAACATTAAAAACAAGAACATGAGCCTGCTAAGTCCATCATTGCAATATACTAGATGCTCTGTATGTATTTTCATGTGATTTGAACACAATTTACTCACCTCCAGTTTCACACAGTACCTCATTCAGGTAACCTGAAGTAACAATAATGCTTGGGTTTGGATTTCTCCACTGTGCAGCCAGCTTAGCTTAGGAAGAAATCCAAACCTCTTTAAAGATCTCTCAGTCTAGTTACCCAAAATGACTAGTTTCTTATGAAGTGTAAGCAAGTGTATTTTCCTGATAATGTTATGACTTGCCATCAATAGCAGTCAAAAGAAAATAATCACAGTAATTGGAATGTCTTCTGTAGCAAACTACCTCATCCTGCCCCCCCCTTATTTCTATTTTGCTATTCCTGATTTTATTGCCTAGATGAATATGATTTATTGCTACTATTTCAAAGCATTGTTAGAAACTGCATTTTGGCTATTCAGATTTTAATATAGAGGTAGAAGTACAAAGAAGGGGATTGATGTTGCTTCAGCAGTTCCTAGAAATGGTTTTCATTTTCATTGCAGCCTCACTAGGGGGAGTTGCAACAATATCAGTCAATGAGAAACAAGGCTATGCATTTCTAATTTTTACTGCTAATTTTTTCAATAGGGAGTGGAAAATTCATTATTTCAAAGCTTTATGTTATAGCCCAACTGCCCATAGCTGAACCCTCTTCTGTCTGTTTAATCACTTGTCTTTGAACTTGGAATGAACTGTGTGTACTGTATATTTAATAACTGTATATGTGCAATGTTCTGGAGATGTAAATCAATTGAAGTGCATTCTTGCCATGGTACTTCCATTTGAGTGCTGTGTGTGTGCAAGAAATCCACATTTCGAGTATCTGTGACAAGTAACCATCTATGGATTCTAAGCTCTGAAATCTACTATGAAGAAATGTCTGTCTTATTCCATTCTACTGTCAAAGAGTTCTTATTGTCAATACATTCTTCCAACTGTTCAGACTCTTCTTTCTTGCAGTTCGAATCTATTATTTCCAGTCCTAGTATTTGGAGCTACAGAAAGCTCTTTATTTCATTCTCCACATGATATTTGAACATGGTTGTCATATCAATTCCCAGCATTCATCCTTCTGTGGTAAACATGCCCAGTCCCTTCATCCCTTTCTCAGGAGGTTTGGAGTTTTGATGGCTCTCCTCTGGACACATTTCAGCTTGTCAATAATGTTTTTAAACTTTGGTGCTCAAAACTGGACATGGGATTCTACAGCAGGTGAGGTGAGTTCAATGCAGAATTGCCTTCTTTTTACTTCATAGGAAGATAAGGGAGCTATCTCATATTGAGATGGTCTTTAGTTATCTCTCCCAACATTGTCTACTCTGACTCACAACTGCAACCCCTAGGTGCAGAGGTTGTTTTCATTATCTTTGTGTCTCATCAATTTAGATGGCACTTTCACATATGACATAGACATGGAAGCAGCAGCAGCAGCCGGAGTGGGTGGTGGGTGGGACCCTGTGATTTGTTGCCCCGAAATTACATGGTCTGTCAGTGAAGGTAAAATTAGGAGGTACAGAGACCTTGTTATTAGAGGTAGGATTTAAGTCTTCTTAAATCTACTTAGGTAAGGGTAAAGGACACCCTTGTTTGAAAGTTAATCATATCAAACTCTAGGGTCCCATGCTCATTTCTGTTTACAAACAAAAAGCCAGTGATATCTGCATCTGCAGACATTTCCATGGTCATGTGGTAGGCATGACTAGATGCCGGAGCATGCTGAATGCTGTTACTTTCCCACTGAAGCGGTACTTATTTATCTACTTGCATTTACTTGCTTTCAAACTACTAGGTTGGCAGGAGCTTGGACAGAGACAGGTGCTTAATCCGTCATGCAGTACTGGGTCTTGAACTCCCAACTTGACAGCTTTCCAGCTAACAAGGCAAGCTTCTTAACCACTGAGCCACCACAGCCCCTAATAAAGCCCATGTTTAACTCCTAATGACCAAGAAAAGCAATTTACAATTTTAGTAGTGTTTTGAGAGATCAAAAAGGTTTGAGAAATCTCATGATACATTTAAGCAGATGTAACTAAGAAGACTGCAGTTGCTTAGTGGTTAAGATACTGAACTTGAGGACTAGAAGCAGTAGGTCAGCAGTTTGAGACCTGAGTGCTGCCCAATGGAGGGAGCTCCCAGGTCCTGCTAACCTAGCAGTTTGAAAGTAAGAAATTGCAAGTAGATAACAGCATTCTGTGCACTAGTCATGCCTGCCATATGAACACAGAAAAGTCTGTAGACACAGACAGCACTGACTCTTGGGCTGTAAACAGAGCTGACCACCACATCCTAGAGTCAGACATGACTGGCTTTCGAGCAAGGGGGATCTTAACCTTTAAATTTACCTAAATATAATTAAGTAGGCTTAAGTCCTGCCTCTGATAACAAGGTCTCTGTAGCTCCTAATTTTACTATCACTGACAGATCATATGGTTTCTGGGCAACAATCCATAGGGATTCTCCCCCCCCCCCAATTCCCCCCCCCCAGCTAAAATGGTGAGACACAAAGATAGTGAAAACAAACTGCACCTAGAGGTTGCAATTGTGAGTCAGAGTAGATAATGTTGGGAGACCATCTCAATATGAGATAGCTCCCTTATCTTCCTATGAACAATGGGAATGGGGTATATGGGAACTCTACAGACATCAAAGGCTGCTTCCAGTGTCAACATCTGTTCTGTTGAAGGAGTCAATGAACACCCTAAGTCTGTCAAATATTGCCATTAAATACTTCCTTTGCTCCTTTGCAAAATTTCAAGTGGCAGCATAAGGAAAAATGAAGAAAAAAAATACTTTATCCTCCCTGCTTCTTTGCAGAAGTTCAGGGGAACTGTTTCATTTGCCCATATGGCAAAGAGGCCCATCAGCCACTTCACCATGTGGACAAAGATTGAGTGCATTGTTTCCACAGTGGGAGATGGATAACAATGGTTTAGAACCCAACCTCAAACAACTACAAAACAAAAAACAGTGATCTCAGACCATCTCACAAAGAGCAGTCTGGATATGCTCTAAACCAGGGGTTCCCAACCTTTTCAAGCCAGGGGCCAGTCCGGTCAGGGGAGGTGAGAGTACAGCTGAGCCACTGGAGCTGCTGGGACACTTTCTTGCCTCAGTTGGGTTGGGGCAAGTTCTTCCCTGGCTCCGTCATGGACGTTCGAGCCATGGGGCTTCGTCGTGGACATTGGTAGCCAGAGGTATTGTGCAATCAGTTTCGTTATTTCACTGTTTAAATGGTATTTATTTTATAATTTGTATTAGTGCTGTAAATTTTGTAAGGTCATAAATTGTATATTTTTTTGCTATTTTCTGTTAACTCCCTTGTAATTGTACTGCATTGTGAATTGTATTGATTTATGTATTGTATTATTTACTTATGTTGTACGCTGCCTCGATTCGCACATGGTGTCGAGTGAGGCAGGATATAAATTCAATAAATAATAATAATAACAATTTTACCCTGCCTGCATGATGGGGTGGCCATTTTGTCCCAACAACTTCAAAGGGGCAGCCATTTTGTTTCTCAAAAGCCCTTGGATGGGTGGGGGCACATGAAATGGTGTTGTAGGGAACACCTGCTCTAAGCAAAGTTGGACATGAAGCCAGATTATGTTACATGATTCTCTTTCTGCAAATATAGTTTTTAATAGATGACATCTGTCCCCATCATTCCTGATTTTCCCCTGTTGAGACATCATATCAATTTTCTTGTGAACTATCCTAAGCACTAGGAGGTGGTAAAGGTAAAGGTTTCCCTTGCTCAAAAGCCAGTTGTATCCAACTCTAGGGTTCAGTGCTCATCTCTGTTTCAAAGCCGAAGAGCCAGCACTGTCTGCTTCTGCAGACATTTTCGTGGTCATGTGGCAGGCATTACAAGACACCGGAGCGTACAGAATGCTGTTACCTTCCCACCGAAGTGGTCCCTATTTATCTACTTGCAATTTCTTGCTTTCAAACTGCTAGGTTGGCAGGAGCTGGGACAAAGACGGGAGCTCATTCGGTCCTGCAGTACTTGGGAATCGAACTGCTGACATTCCGACTCCCAGTCAGTGTCTTAGCCACTTGAGCCACTGTAGTCCTTTAGAAGGTGGTATATAAGTGTAATTGCTATTGCTAAGTATGCATATTTGTTTACGATAAAGGATAACGTTCTCCTTGCTCGAAAGCCAGTTGTATCCAACTGTAGAAAGCCATGCTCATCTTCATTTACATCTGCATCTGCAGACATTTCAGTGGGCATATGGCAGGCATGACTAGGCACATAGAATGTTGTTACCTTTCCTGCTGAAATGGTATCTATTTATCTGCTTGCAATTTCTTGCTTTTGAACTGCTAGTTTGGCAGGAGCTGGAACAGAGATGAGAGCTCATTCCTTCATGCAGTACTTGGGTCTCGAACTCCTGACCAGCTGATCTTCTGGTCGTCAAATGCAGCATCTTATCCACTAAGCCACCTGTGTATATGTGCACATGTTATGAAATTAAACATCTTGCTTGAAGACAATTCCCTAGTGATCAAAATAGGATAATGTTTTGTGGCCATTGGAAACAGGGTTCTTTTCCCCACGTACAATCTGCTCATTTGAGGAAAGATGAGGCCACAGATGTTTATCAATGTAAGGAATATGAAACATGAAAGACATGCATTCTTGTCGCTGCTTCAAGAAGTATACATCAAGGCAAGTCCACCAAGCCTTAAAATGAAATTGAATTAGTCACACATCCCTAGGCATAAACAGATTAGAAAGTGTGCAGATGCAGAAGTCCTTTGGATCAGGCCCTAGAAAAAATGCAGCGGGGCAACAGCCAGAGGTGGTAGGAACAACTCTAATATTCTGCTAGATCCATTTTGGAACAGTTTGATTGATTGAGGGGGAAAGACAATGATATCCTTCTACCCTAAATTGCAGAGTAGTGTTTTGTAAATCAATGTGCCATGTGTATGTGGATTTTTCCAAATTTCTGCAATGTTATTTGTATTTTAGAGATACACACATTTCCTCTCTCACAGGATAAAATATTGCTAGGAATATGTTTCCAAACATGTTTCCTTGTACACATTTTGAAATATGTGCATTTCTTTGTGCACATTTTAAATGATGGCTTTTATTTTTTCTAGGAACATGCAGATTTCTGATTCTGGCTATATTCCAAATCCATCTTTTGTCTGGGATATCATTTGAATTGGATAAGCCTTCATCCTTGTGCAGACTCCAAGTCATTCTCAGCCATCCTTAATAATAGGTGGGCCATGAACATACAATTGTTGTCTTGACAACAACAAAATAGTCTTCACTTGGAAGTTTTTATAATCATACCAGACAATAAAAATGAGTAACCTGGGTAGGCAGAATAATTGTGGAATCTGAGAGGACATCATGATGCTGAGAAAATTTCAGACTTCAGCCAAAATGGATCATGCTGACCTGAAGGTTTCTAGTTTTGGTTTCCGCAGAGCCTGAGAGCCTCCCCTGTCTCCCTCTATGAACAAGAGAATTAAATAGGATTGCATGTTGCTATGAATTACAATGATTTTCATACCAAGGGATTTTCTTGACATTGTAATAAACCAGAGAACAGTGCTTAAGTGTTTTATTATGTCACTTGGAACCCTCACTATGTACTTATAGGCTTGTTCACATCACTCCACATTTTTAATTTATGTTACACAAGAAAACAGTTTAAATCTTCTTCAAGTTTTTCTCTTGCCTTCCCCGCAACCATCTGGCTGATGCTCCCCATCCATTTCCTCTCAAGTTCCAATCTCTCTTCTTCCTTCTGACCCATTTTTAAAATGAAGCTTCAGAGTACGAAACCTTCTTCATGTTGTCATGGATCAGCTGGGCAATATAGTTATATAGAACTAGGAAGAAACACGTGGTGTGTGGATAGATATTTCATTGACTGATGTTTAAACTGAATAAAAGTTTGCCTGGTTCAGGTGTAGTGACATAGCTCTGGCACTCAATGTTATTAAATCAGATACAGTTGGTTTGTCAACCTGGAATGCACAGACAGTCTTTTGTTGTTCAGTTGCACAGTCAATTCTGACCCATTTTGATCCCATGGACCATTGCTCTCCAGGCACTTCTGTCCTCCACCATCCTCCTCAACCCACCCAACTCTGTGCCCACTGCGTCAATAATACCTTCTAGCCATCTCATTTTCTGCCACCCCTTCTTCTTTTGCCCTCAACTTTTCCCAACATCAAGGCTTTCTACAGTGAATCTGCTCTTCTCATTTGATGCCCAAAGTACTTTAGCCTCATCTTCACTATTTGACCTTCTAAAGAGCAGTCAGGGTTGATCCTAACCTATAAAGGAGGGATGTGCTGTGCATGTGTGGAATGCATTTCCACACCCATCCAGCCTATCCTGTAATGCGCCATGCACACTTACCTTTTGTCCCAGAGATCAGCACAACAAGGGTCCGGGAGCCGAGAGTGGGGCCAATGCTCCATGAATGTGGGGAAAAAACTATGAGTCCCAGCATCCTCCATGCTGTGGCATGCCTCAGCCAACCAGGCAGGAAGACACGAGTGCAGAGGAGGCAGGTCAGCCGGCATGTGCCGGAAAAAACCTGGCTGACGCATGCACAATACAGCTCAGGGCCCTGCCTTACCGAGGCAGGCAGAGCCTGGGCTGAGGGAACGGTCTGGCCCCTTTCCCCCCACATCGCTGGGGGCAGGGCAAGGTGCGCTGTGAAGGCCTCTGGACCAGACACAATGGAGGAGGCTGGCAGACTGGAGAAGGGAGGACCGGCAAGGAAACGCAGTACAACAGCCCCCGGCATGGGCCCGAACACTCTTGCCCCACCCACACCGCTGCCACAGACTGAAAAATGGGATGAAGGTAAGAAGAGGGCCCAAGTGACCCGACCGGCAAAGATGGGTAGGCCATGCTAGTTTCTTCTAAGATCAACATATTTGTTATCCTTGCTGTCCAAGGCATCTATTCTTCTACGCTCAGCTTTCCTTATGGTCCAGCTCTCACACCCTGTTTAAACAAAGTTTAATATTCACTTCTTAATTGAAAGAGGTTTTTTTTTTACAGATTAATTTACATTTCTGCATCACTGCATTCTGCCTGACTGCATTCAGAATCTGCATGCTCACAATTAGATTATATTAGCAAAATACATACAGTATATTAACAGCCTATGAGAGAAAGGTGTATAGCAGCATACTACTTCATCTTGCATTGGGTGGGAAACATCATCCTGTTAACCATGTGTCATTCCTCTAAGGCATTTTCCTAAAATCCATATGCAATGTTATAACGATCACAAACATATTAACAGCAAACTTTTCTATAAATGTAAAGCACCATGGACATAATGCAATATACTAATTATGAACTATAAGATTAATTCAATCACCATCCAGCAAGAGATGATATTATGAGGTTCTATGTATGAGCTTAAATCTTCAATACATTGAGATATTATACTTCAAGTTCTCCTTGCAGGAACTATTGTGTATTTTGCAATATGTCTTGTGAGAAATGAATTCTGCATGCATTCCTGAGTCACAGTAGGAAAATATTGAACAACAAACTCACATAAATATAATCAAAATGAATGATTCTCACTTCCTTGTTTGGCCATATTACAGATCACAGGGGGGGGGGGGGGGTTGACAGGTTGAACTCACACAGAGAGGGTGAACAACATGTATAACGTTGGGTAAGTGCACTGATTCCTTTACCTTTGTGAACATCTGACATGACATGAAGTTCCTAACTTGCACATTGCAAAATCAAGGTCAGAAGAAAAGTGACTTAATGAAAGAAATGCTGCAGTGTTTTAGTGTAAGGGACCAAAGACAATGAAACAGCCGAAGGGTTGGCTTAACACAGGTTTATTGCATGATGATCCGGAGGAACATGTGGTAATGGCGGTTGAGTAGCTCAATATATACAGCTGGCTATACATTTGAATGTGGCTCGTCGACAGACTATTGGTTGCTGCCTGCGTGACGTCGTAGGAGGTCACGCCCTTCTTGACCAGGTGAGGAGGTCGCGGGGAATCTTCCCGCGCTGCTGAACCAGGTGACTATGATCCATGAGAGCTGGACGCTCGCTACTGCCCCCTGGTGGTCACTAGCTCGCGTCCCCTTATTAGGTTACATTGATACAGCTGATGGTTATAATGTTGCACACAGAAAGGTTACATTGGTAACACATGGCAAAGGTACATTGTTAAAGGCACAGCTTTACAGAACACAACATCCCTCCCCCCTAGGATGAGACGAAGTCTCTCAGCCAAGATGGCTTGTTGCATGTGCGTTTGGGCCGTGACGAGGGCTGCCCCCCCCCCCCGGGGCGTTATTGCTTCTTTGTTCCCTGGAACCTTGTCCTGAAATAGGAGAGGGAGACTCGTTAGTGGGTTGCCGCTGTCTGGCGGCCTTAGGGGAAGGGAAAAACTCCATTGTGGGCAGACCGGGGGCCGTCGGGGCTAACGAAAAACCCCTCTTCTCGCTTGGATGGGTGGGGGACCACTCCGAGAAACCCCCCCGGTTCTGGAAATCAAAATCTAACTTGGTAGGGGTACCCGCATCTGTGGGGACTTTCCGCGAGATATGTATGGGGTCGGGTTCCTCCTCCTCGGAAAGATCCCCCAGGGTATCTATGAGGATATCCTCCTCCCCCCTCGGCGGGGGCCCATGGTCCCCTTTTCCTCCCCCTTGGGCTGAACGGGTGGGGGAGAACCCTAACGCTGACTTATTTCCTGCTTGATCCGTGCCCTGCTCATCGGAGACCCTGCATCGGAGCTGGTCCACGTGCCGCCTCCACAGGAGCCCTGTGCTGGTTTCCACTCGGTACGACACGGGGCCGGTTTGCTCCACAACTACGCCCGGCACCCAGGCTGGGCCCGAGCTGGCGTAATTCCTGCAATGCACGGGGGCGCCTATACTGAAACTCTTTGTAGCCTCTAGCCCGATGTTCCTCCCTTTGTCCTCAACCCTCGTGGGGTCTAGCCTAGTGAGGATGGTGGTCAGCTTCCTGCGCATTAAAAGCTCTGCGGGGGAGTATCCTGACGCCAATGGGGTCACCCTGTACCCTAGCAGAAACTGACAGACTTGTAGGTTCAGATCCCCTGGGCCCATGCGCCGCAACGTGTCCTTCGTGGTGCGGACGAGGCGCTCTACTTGGCCGTTGGTGGCCGGGTGAAAAGGGGCGGAGGTGATATGCCGAACGGCGTTAATCTCCATGAATGCCCTAAACTCGGAGGACGTGAAACAACTAGCGTTATCGCTAATTAACGTGTCGGGTATGCCGAACGTGGAAAAGAGCCTCCGCAAATGCCTAATGGTCTGGGCCGAGGAGGTGCTCGTGACTGGGATAACCTCCAACCATTTGGAGAAAGCGTCCACTACAAGGAGGAACAGGGTGCCTCTGAACGGGCCCGCGAAATCAACGTGCACCCGGGACCACGGCCCCTTAGCCGCGTCCCATTCCCTGTGGGGAAGGCGGGCCTCCTCTGGTCTGGAGCATTGGCAACTCTCACAGGTGCCGACCATGTGCTCGATGTCGGCGTCTAGCTGGGGCCACCAGAAGTAACTCCGGGCCAGCGCCTTGGATCACACGATGCCGGGGTGGCTGACGTGCAGCAGTTTGAGCACCCGCGGCCGAAGGGAAGTGGGAATCACCACCCGCTGCCCCCACAAGAGACACCCCCTCTCTAGGGACAGTTCTAGCTTTTTTCTGAAAAATGGAGCGAACTCCTCCGCTGGGGAGGACGCGGGCCACCCTTTCTGCAGCCAGGAGCTGACTGTCGCTAACGTTTTGTCCTTCTCTGTCGCTTTGGCAATGTCGGCGGGCACTACGGGGGGTGAATCCAGCACCTCTATCATGAGAACCTGATGGTCCCGCTCCCCCATGCTCACCTGGCTGGGCGTTAGGGGGAGGGCAGACCTAGATAGGGTGTCCGCATGGCTGATCTCTTTCCCGGGCCGGTAGATCAACGCGTGCTGATACGCATTGAGAAAAATGGCCCACCTGAGCATCCTCAGAGACAGGATCTGTGGGGTGGGCTTATCAGCGGTAAAAATGCCTAGCAAGGGCTTGTGGTCTGTTACAATGGTGAAGGGGCGGCCGTACAGAAAATCGTGAAATTTTTTCGTCCCCGCGACTATTGCTAGTGCCTCCCTGTCCGTCTGTGCGTAGTTCCTCTCTGCTTGGGACAGGGACCTGGAATAAAATGCTATCGGGGCCTCCCTTCCGTTTTCCAACACGTGCCACAGCACCGCCCCCACCCCCACTGGAGATGCATCACAGATCAGAACTACTGGGCGCTTGGGGTTGAAATGGGTCAGTATAGCGTCGGACGCCAGGAGGCTTTTCAGCTCGTCAAATGCCCTTTCATGGTCATCGCCCCACTTCCATGCCTGGTCTTTCTTTAGCAGTTTGTGTAGCGGCTCAGCCACCGCTGCCTTTCGGGGAAGGAAGGAGTGGTAGAAGTTGAGCAGCCCTAGGAATGACTGCAACTCGGGCTTGGAGGTGGGGCGGGGGGCTTTCTTAATGGCTGCCACTTTGGACATGGATGGTTTTATTCCCTCAGGAGTCACACAAAACCCTAGGAACTCAACCTCGGTTGCGAAGAAGACGCATTTGTCCTTTCGCAACCTCAGCCCCGCCTTTTCGAATATCGTCAGGACCTTCCCCAACCTTTTGGCCAATTCAGCCCGACTCCCCCCCGTTATTAACACGTCATCAAAATAAGGCAACACCCCCTCCAATCCCTTCAGGAGGCGTTCCACGAGTGACTGGAAAATTCCAGGCGCCGAATTCACGCCGAACTGGAGGCGGGTCACCTGGAACGCCCCCTTATGGGTGACTATGGTCTGCGCAGCAGCTGCGGCAGGGGACACCGTGAGCTGCTGGTAGGCCTGTGCTAAGTCGAGCTTAGCGAAACACTTTCCCCCGTGTAACCTGGCCAGCAGATGGCTGACTACCGGCACCGGATATGCATTCGGGCGGATCGCCTTGTTGATGGTGCACTTGTAGTCGGCGCATATGCGGACCTCCCCATTGGCCTTTAGAGCGGTTACAATTGGAGTTTCCCACTCCGCAGAATCTACAGGCACAAGGATCCCCTGGCCCACCAACTTGTCCAGTTCCGCCTCTATCTTGTCCTTGAGTGCAAATGGCACCCGGCGTGGTTTTAGGCGAATTGGGCGGACCTCCGGGTCCAGGTCGAAAGTCACTGGGGGCCCCTTGAATTTCCCCAGTCCCTTTTTGAAAACTTCGGGGTGCGCCTCGCACACCTCCTGAATTGGATCAGTCCCAACGGCATGCACCCCCCCAATAAACAACCCCAGGGGCTGGAACCATTGAGTCCCGAGGAGGCTGCAATTTCCTCCTTTGAGCACAACTAGGGGAAGGGACGTGGCGTGCTCCTTGAATTTGACCTGAAATTCTCCAACCCCCAACACTGGAATACTGTTCCCTTGCACGTCCCGTAGTGTGGACCTCAATGCTTTGAGCTTGGGTCGCTTGTGGGGGGCAATTCCCAAAAACTCCCTCTGGGAAATGATTGAATATGAGGACCCCGAGTCAATTTCCATCCTAATGGGGACCCCTTGGACTAGTACCTCAACAAAGTAGCGGGGGTGTCTAGTAGACACGCTGAACACTGGGGCGTCGTCCTCGCTGCCGTCGGCGATGCGGCCCACGCCGTCCTGCTTCCGCGTGGCCTGGGCGCCGTCCTTGGGTTTTGTTGGGCGGTCTTGTCCCGTGGAACGGTCTGCGGAGCTCCTCCGGGTCTCGCGCTTCTTTCTGCACACCTTGGCGATGTGCCCGCGGCGGCCGCAGTTGTGGCACTCGGCCTTCCGGAAGGGGCATTTCACGTGGTCGTGGGCCGCTCCACAGCCGTCGCATCGCCGGCTCTCATTCCGGACCCTCTGGACGTCCTCGTCATCGCTGCTCTCTGTGGACGACCTCGAAGTTCGCCGGGCCGCCTGTACCGGAGCCTCTGCTTTGCTCGCCTTTGGCCGCCAGTCCTGAAGCTCTTGGACCCCGGCCTTTGTAGCTTCTGCGGCCTGGGCCGCTCTGACGACCTCCTGCAACGTGGGAGGCGGCTCCTGGTTCATTAACGTGCGCTGGGTTTCGGCGTCGTTCAGGCCGCACAGCACACAGTCTCAGAGGGTGATTTCGGCATTCTCCCATTTGCACGGGCCGGCCGCCAGCCGCAGGACCGCCACGAATGCGGCGACCGTCTCCCCGGGCGCTTGGACTCGCCTCCAAAACACACTCCGAGTGGGAAACATCGCTGTGGCGGGCCGGACGTGCTCACGCAGCATCTGCATGAGTTCCTTGGCCTTGAATTCACTCACCCTTCTCGGTGCAATCAGGTCCACCAAGGTCCTTTTTGTTTCTTGTCCGAGCATTCTGGTGAAGATGGCTCTTTTCTTCGCCTCTTCCGTGACTTCGGACTCGATCAGTGCGGCCTGGAAGTCCATCTCGAAGATCTCCCAGTCGCCCGGTTTCCTGATTTCGAAACCGGCGCATGTCTTGGTCCCGTGGGCTGCCATTATCCCACCTTCGTCGCCAGTTTAGTGTAAGGGACCAAAGACAATGAAACAGCTGAAGGGTTGGCTTAACACAGGTTTATTGCATGATGATCCGGAGGAACATGTGGTAATGGCGGATGAGTAGCTCAATATATACAGCTGGCTATACATTTGAATGTGGCTCGTCGACAGACTATTGGTTGCTGCCTGCGTGACGTCGTAGGAGGTCACGCCCTTCTTGACCAGGTGAGGAGGTCGCGGGGAATCTTCCCGCGCTGCTGAACCAGGTGACTATGATCCATGAGAGCTGGACGCTCGCTACTGCCCCCTGGTGGTCACTAGCTCGCGTCCCCTTATTAGGTTACATTGATACAGCTGATGGTTATAATGTTGCACACAGAAAGGTTACATTGGTAACACATGGCAAAGGTACATTGTTAAAGGCACAGCTTTACAGAACACAACAAGTGTTTCCTGCTTCAGTGCCTAAGAAAAGCCAGAAAACAGAAAATTCTTCCCCTTAACTTACAGGTATATACCTGTATCTATACACACACATATGCATGCAGTTGAATTTGTTTGGCATGCTTCCTCAATATCAGGAATGCTCTTGTTGACAAAGTATGCTGCAATTTTCATTCTTGTGTTAGAGCAGGGGTTCCCAACCTATGGCCCATGGGCCGGATCCGGCCCCTGGTGCAAATTCATCCAGACTGCACCACCTTTTCCGCTCCTGGAAGTGGAGGTAAAACATGCCCACACATGTGCAAAACACTGCCATAAATGACCTATGGCTGTTTATGACAGCTGTAAATAACCTATGGCTGTTTATGACAGCTGCAGGTCGTTTACAGCAGTGTTCTGCACATGAGTGGTCATGTTTTATTTCTGCTTCTGGTTGGGAGGAGCCCCGTGACCAGGAGCCTGCTCAACCACGTGACCAGCCCACTCAACCACATGACCGGCACACTGCCCAAAAAGGTTAGGAACCACCCCTGTGTTAGAGCAAAAAACTTGAAGTGGTTGCCCACTTTCTTGGATATAGTGTTACATCAAGACACCCTTTTACATCAAATAATAATATTGGCTATGGCTGATAACACCTGGGTCATTACCATATTTTCTGGAGAGCAGAGGTTTCTCAACCATGGATACTGTAGGCATATAGATTAGAATTGTCCTAAATAAATTTTTAACACATTTTGGAAAGGTTCTCAAGGGTAACTGATCAAATCCTAAGTGGGGCATATCAGGTTATTCTCTCATTTTAATCTTCAACCTAGGCCAGTTTATTGTTCAGATCTGCATGGGCAGTTTTTCTCACCCATATAAGGAAAGAACACAGTGTAGACTATATTAGTACATTAGGAATAGGAATTGGCAATAATGCTCTCAGGGCATGAACCATTCACAAAAGAGCATGCACGAAATATGTGCTACAGGGAACTGATTAATTCTCTGATCTCTGTCAGTCTTCTATTTATTCATTCACTACTCTTTTTCATACTGTTTAGAAGTGGAAGATCTAGCATGTACACCAAAAATGGAAATTTATTATCCCTTTAATAAGGGCTCAAAAAGAAAATGTGATCTTGGATTACAGTTGCATTTGCCTCTAAGTGTAGACCATTAGACCATATATAAATGCATTTTATTCCTAAACTTTCCTCCCATTTCTCATACAGCTGCGGAACCAGAAAACATAATACAGAAAAAGAAAACAAAATGACAAAACTACTTTCCATTCATATTTGGATGAACCACTGTGGGGCAGTCACAACAAGATATTAATAGGCAAAACAGCCAAGGTCGCCCAACAGCTGCTGGTTTGTAAGGAATACATGCAGAGATTTGAAGTCTCAACTGCTGGACATAATTAAATGACTACTCTGAAATTCAGCCTTTTCAAAAAGGTAGATTTTAACACCCGGAACAGATCTTAAATTTGACAAAAATATATTAAAGAAATTAATATGAGTGTAAGTGATGATAGCACATTCCAATAATGTAATGCAAAATGTTTTAATAGTGATATTGCCTGACCTTCAAATGAATTCCCAGGAAAAACTAAACTACAAAGCCAAGAATAACACAAACATTACTGATTAAAAGCAGCATGGCCCAAAGTAATGTATGAATTCATTTCAAGTACTAAGGTTAATAAAAGATAGGTTTATATTAGCACAGAAATATAATTCAAAAAACAAATGATCAACAACATTGATTATAGCAATAACAATAACACTTATATACCACCCCATAGTGTTTAGTGCACTCTCTGGGCAGTCCACATGTTAATTAGCATTTTGCCCCCTACATGCTTGGTACTAATTTTACCAACCTTGGAAGGATGAAAGGCTGAGTCAACCTTGATCCATGGTCAGGATTGAACTCCCAATGTTCTGTATGAAGAAGAAGAAGAAGAAGAAGAAGAAGAAGAAGAAGAAGAAGAAGAAGAAGAAGAAGAAGAAGAAGAAGAAGAAGAAGAAGAAGAAGAAGAAGAAGAAGAAGAAGAAGAAGAAGAAGAAGAAGAAGAAGAAGAAGAAGAAGAAGAAGAAGAAGAAGAAGAAGAAGAAGAAGAAGAAGAAGAAGAAGAAGAAGAAGAAGAAGAAGAAGAAGAAGAAGAAGAAGAAGAAGAAGAAGAAGAAGAAGAAGAAGAAGAAGAAGAAGAAGAAGAAGAAGAAGAAGAAGAAGAAGAAGAAGAAGAAGAAGAAGAAGAAGAAGAAGAAGAAGAAGAAGAAGAAGAAGAAGAAGAAGAAGAAGAAGAAGAAGAAGAAGAAGAAGAAGAAGAAGAAGAAGAAGAAGGGATTACCTTGTCACTGTGGGTACAGAGAGGCAGAGAGAAGGCCTGTAAAAGATTTTAGGACAAAAAAGATGAAAGAGAAAATACTCTCCCTATTATTCTCATACTAAATCTAAATGAACTAAATAGTCTGATCTGATCCTAGGCAGTAAATTCCAGTTTCAATCATCCTCATTTTCCAATACGTAAAAATGCAACAGCACTAGCCACTTATTGCCCAGTTTCAGTGTGGCAGCTAACACAATAAGAGTGTAAGAGCATTTGAAAATTAAGAGTATGTAGTAGCAGTACATACAAAATCCAGATAGTTGACCTTATTTGAATGTAATACTTTCAAATGCAAGAAATATGTGAAATGTCAGAATTTACAATGCATCGTAATTAGCAGAACAGGAATCCATTGTAGCCAGTTTCTATGAAGACAGCACTGAATTGTCTGACTCTTTTCATTTCTCAAGGCAAAAATTCAAACAATCTGAATGATTTAAGATTTGTGCTTATACAAAGACATGGAAGAATATGGAAGGAAATAACAAAACAGCTTACATTCTGCTTTGACTATTTACCCATTCAGGGGAAGGTTTTACTATCATTTCTTGCACCAAAATTCTCCTTGTCTGTTCTATGTTAATTTAAAATGGTCTGACAAAAACAGTTTCAGTTGCCATGTGCTGTCATAACTATATTACCATGTTAGCCTTTCATGAAAATTTGACTAGCATTATTTATTTCCAAAGACTGTTACATGGCAGGGCACACTGTTGCAGTTGTCATCATTACAGTTAAGGAAACTTTGATATACTGTATTCAGGGTCAGCTCTCAAGCACCATAGCTTCTCCTTCTCTTGGATACAAGTTTGCGAGTGTATCCAGAGATTTTCTTCAGCATGAAAAAACTTACTGTGGCTACATACAAGAATCTATGCATGTGTGTTCAATGCAGTGCTCCCTTGATGCCAACCTTGTGTGAAGTGACGTCAAGGGAGACACTGAAAAGAAATAATACAGTACAACATATTGAAGGAAGATATTTTTGTTGTTACTAGCCAATCACCTACTAAATCTTTTTTAATGAATTGTTTTTTGTAATAAAAAAGACAGTCCTTCAATTCTGCAGGAATCCCTTCAACTCTGTTTGGTATCTCTTCTGATCAACTTGGTATCTCCCTCATCTTGGTGCTCAGGGCAATTCAGCTAGCACATATCTAAGACCAGTCCTGGATGTACATATTGAAAGGATGGCCAAAACAATATTTGTAATTGAAGGATTTCTTTGAAGGTTAATGAAAATGAAACTTATATATTTTTGGTTAATCTCAAGCCAAACTGTGGTTGCTCCCACATCACTTGTGACATTTTTCAAAGTGTTGTGTAGTATGCCAGCTTAGTATGTTTAGTCTAGCTGAACATCCTGCTATGGTAATGGAGTAGACAGTACAGCCAGCAACTCAATGCTGAGTGTTAAAGGTAAAGGTAAAGGTTTCCCTTGCTCGAAGGCCAGTCGTATCCGACTCTAGGGTGCAGTGCTCATCTCTGTTTCTAAGCCGAAGAGCCAGCGCTGTCTGCTTCTGCAAACGTTTCCGTGGCCATGTGGCAGGCATGACTAGACACTGGAGCACACGGAACGCTGTTACCTTCCCACCGAAGTGGTTCCTATTTATCTACTTGCAATTTCTTGCTTTCGAACTGCTAGGTTGGCAGGAGCTGGGATGAAGACGGGAGCTCATTTCCATCCTGCAGTACTTGGGAATCGAACTGCTGACCTTCCGCTTCCCAGTCAGCGTCTTAGCAACTTGAGCCACTGCACTGAGTGTTGGGGGGTGGTAAATAACCTGACTCCCTAAAGGGGCCAATGGCTACAGGTGGATGAGCTTCTTTGGGTGAGTTGATGGTCCCCCTCAGTGGATGAAATGCCACTGGGAACTATCACATTGGGCCCAATGGCAAAATAAGTGGAGGGGCACCACTGATTCCCAATGGTCATGGAGGTGGAAGAGGCCATGCCAGATGGACTGGCTGTGAAGGTGCACCTTGTCCATATCCTCAAGGCTGCAGCAGTCCATTGCAGTCCTGGTGTTGAATCCTGCATGTCTCATTTCATATGTGCCACAGGAGATGGCTCCATGATCATAGTGTGTGGGTCACTTCATAGCACACTGGGATGCACCTTAAACAAATTCATGCCAATGGTATTTTTCCTGCTTCAGGGGAAAATGAATTCTTGGATACGAGTTGCAGCCACCACCATTGTTGGCTTAGTATGCAGAAAGTCTATACTTTAGTTTAATCCTTAATGTTTTAAATTGAAAATATAATATAGGACAGAGATGTGAATAGTCACTCCAGCATATAAAACAAGTTCCTATGTTTTCTTGCTTTTGCCATTCCTCTATGCGTCAAACTTGATGACACGTTGGCATTTTTCTTTAAAGATACCAGTACTTCCTCAGGTGGTGAAACAGGTCCATCATGGCACAAATTCACCTCACTTAGACATTCTCCATTTAATGTGCTTTGTTTTGCAATTGGTCATTTGCATGTAAATTAATAAACAACATGCAATCAAATCAATTCCAACTTCTGATATCCTTTCCTAAGGGTTCATAGGTATAGAGTACAGTGGAACTTCAGTTAACCAATGGCTTGGTTAACATAAAAATTGCATAACCAAAGGAAATCCATAGAAAATTGTGGCTCTGTTTACAGATTTCCCCCCGGAATAGATGAATTTTTCCCAATGCATTCCTATAGGAAATAATGTTTTGGTTAATGTATTTTGTTTTTCAATGCATTCTTATGGGAAATTGTATTCAATGCATTCCTATGGGAAATTTGTTTAAAGTAATTTTATATGTAAGAAATGTCCTGGAGAATGCATTAATTACATTAACCGAGGTTCCACTGTACTCAGAAATGCTTTAGCATTTCCTTCTTTTTGGGGTGTTTTGGGATTTTATAGCTTGGCCACACCAGCTGGGGCTTCTTCTATAAGGCACAGTGATGAATCAAACTGTCAACTTTGGGCTCTACAGACAAGTGCTCCATCTCATTGAGTTGTCTACCAGCTCTTCCAGCTCAATAGAAAGTAAACATGAGCTTAATATACAGGTCTGCTTGCTGAGATGTTTATTCCTGAGGAAATCCTTTAGTGAGAGGGAAAATTGTTAATCATAGGAGGTATAGTATTAATAATTACAGTCTATCGAATCAATTTTAACTTATGGAAAATGTGCCAGGGTTGTTGAGGTAGCAAATACTCAGAGGTGGTTTTCCATTCACATATCTCGATATGCGTGGCTTGCGCAGCTTGTATAATGTTATACAGGCTGGCTCTTCTCCTATGAAGTTGAGTGAGGAATTGAACTCCTAAACTCTGGCTCTTCAGTCAGTCCATAAATTATTTAGTTTGCTATCAGAGGGAATAGACATTCTTTTGAATGTCAGATTTAATCCTTAATTAATTTAATTTTCCCATTTGTATGCCGCCCAATGGCTAATGGCTTAGCAGTATCTGCACAGTGAGTAACTGCAAGATTTGGAGATTATCAATGACAAGCATTTATGGAGGATTCATTCCATCCGCCATACATTCAAGTGGTTCCAGGTAGAGAGTAACAACTCCAGGAAGATGGATTTTTGAAGGGGAAAAAAAATCTAGCTATCTGTAATGATGATAGGGGATTGTGTTGGCTTATTGATTAAGATACTGAACTTGATGACTGGAAAGTTGGCAGGTGAGCATTTTGGGACCCAAGAGCTGCACGATGGAGTGAGCTCCCATCTATGTCCCAGCCCCTGCCAACCTAGCAGTTTGAAAACAAGAAATTGCAAGTAGATAAATAGGTACAACTTCGATGGGAAGTAAACAGCATTTTGTGTACTCCGATGTCTAGGCATCCCTGCCATGTGTTCACAGAAACATCTGCAAATGCAATGCAAGCGCAGCGCCAAAATGGCCGCCGCGCTCTTTGCGGGAGCCCCCCCCACAGGACGAAGGCATCCGGGTAGTTAGGGGCGTGGCCAGCTCCCTTATAAAAGGGGTGGCCACGAGGCAGCCGAGCTGCCATTTTGCGAAGCGACGGAGCGGAGAAGTTTTTCCTCTTACTCCGTCGCTTTTTACCTCGGGAAGCCTTTTGGCTGCTTATTTTCCTCTTTTCGGCTTCCCTTAGGTCCGACTGAGATGCCTTCGAAGAAGAAGGCGGCCGTGAGCGCGGCTCGGGCGGTGCGGCGGCACAATCCGGGTCGGAGGACCGCGGCTGCGCCTTCCCACCAGCCGCCTTTGCCGGCTCCCACCGGGACCGGTGGGGTGGGGTCTATTACCCCCTGGCCGGAGGCCGGGGACCCGAGCAGGGGTCCAGTATGGGCTGCGGCCCGCGGCTCGCAAGCGGCGGACGCCGCTCCTGGTGCTCATTCTGGGCCTTCCTCCATCGGGGCCCAGCTCACTCTGGGGCCTTCCAGCCTTGGGGGGTGGTGCAGTCCCCTCCCTTGGCAGATGCCCACGCCGGCCCTGCCGGGCCTGGGTGTGGGGTCATGGCCTTATTCAGGCCCCGGGGTGCAAGGGCCTGTACCCACGCCCGTAACGGGCGGGCCGGCTGGCCCGTGGCCCCAGGCCAGTGTCGAGGCCTTGCTGGCCCGCGTGGCGGCACTTGAGGCTTCCCTTGCTCGGGCCAGCCACGCTGGCACTCCTTTTGGGGTGCGCTTGGACGCGTCGTCTGCTGGGCAGCGGCAGGCGACGGGACGGGTCGAGCAGCTTGAGGCGTGTGGCGCGACTTCGGCCACTGCCTCGCAGCTCCCCGACCAAGAGGCCGGCGCGGGTCAAGCTCCGGCGGCAAGCTCTATGGCGGTCGTGAGCTCCAACACCCCCAGTGGGCCGGAACCCCCGGTGGGGGCGGCCCGCGGGGGTGCAGCATGTGAGTATGCGGTACAAACTAGTGCACCTACACATGTGGCTACGGTGGGGGGGGGCTTTCCAATGGCCTTGGCCTCGCATGGGTGGTCCGGCGGTACAGCCGCCGACGCACCAACAGGCGACGTCAACCACCACCCAGGGCCCCGGGGTGGGTAGCATTTCCTACCCTGTGGGGAATGTTTTGGGGGTGGCTGGGTTAGTTCAAGCCCCTTTCCAGATGCCCGCAGTTTCTGCTGTGCCTGTCTCGGCCTTGCCAACAGCGGGCTATTCCTTGCCACTGGGTGACCATTTGGCACAGGCCACCAGAGAGAAAATATGGCGAGGGGAGTATGTTGATATCTTCTCACTCCTAAACAGGGAGCCCACCAAGGAAGAGAGGGAGGGGCAGGATGAGAAGGATAAGGAACAGGCACGTCGTCGCAAGCCGCCACGGACGTGGGCCAACTGGCTGCCGGCTTACCTCATCTACATGGCGGTGTACCTGAGGGCCCGGCCGGATCTGGCAATTCTGATGGTCCAGTATTTGGACAATATCTACCGGGCGATGGTTGATTTTCCGGGCCCGTCGTGGTTGGCTTATGACGAGGAATTCCGTATGAGAATTCCCCTGCACCCTGAGATGAGGTGGGATGAGCCATGTCAGAGACTTTGGCTGCTGTACATGACGCCCACGCGCCCCGCACCAGGGGAAAGATACCATTGTGGACATGCGGTCCAGCGAGTGGCTCCAGCACAGGTTCCCCGCCAAGTGGTGGGGCAGGGGGTTCCAGCCCGACTGCTGTGCTGGGCTTTCTCGTCTAATGGTTCATGCAGTAAGAAGAATTGCAAGTACAGACATGAGTGACCCACCTGTGCGGGCCCCCATGCAGCCTCTGCCTGTCCCAGGCCTGGAGGGACGCGGGGCAGAGGGAGGGGCGGACAGTGGGCTGGCAAGACTGCCGCTGATGGAGCTGGTTCACCGAAAGGCTCCCTCCCCAATTAATGTGGACATGCTGGAGCGTTGGCTCGCATTGTACCCGAAGGGGGAGGATGCAGATTATCTACTTCAGGGCTTTAGACAGGGGTTCCGTATTCCTTTCATGGGTGATAGGTCCCCTCAGGATGCCCCCAACCTTTTGTCCCTTAGGGGGAGGGAGGAAGTGGCTGCCGCAAGCATTAATAAGGAGGTCAATGCGGGCAGGGTCGCTGGCCCTTTCCCTGCACCCCCGTTCACTAACCTCAAGGTATCGCCCCTGGGCTTGGTTCCCAAGAAGTCACCAAGCGAGTTTCGCCTAATCCATCACTTGTCCTACCCAGCCGGCCGATCGGTCAATGATGCTATCCCTGATGACCTTTGCTCAGTTAGGTATACATCTTTTGACCACGCGCTGCGCATGGTGCGCTCATGTGGCCCGGGTGCGCTGCTGGCTAAGTGCGACATTAAGTCGGCTTTTCGCCTCTTGCCAGTGCACCCGGGCGACTTTGAATTGCTGGGTTTCAAATTTCGGGGCGAATATTATTTTGATAAGGCCATGCCTTTTGGCTGTTCCATATCATGCTCAGCTTTCGAGCGTTTCAGTACCTTCCTAGAGTGGGCTTTCGTCCGCAGGTCAGGGTCCCGGTCTGTAGCCCATTACCTGGATGACTTTTTATTCGGGGGTGAACGGGGCTGGGACACGTGTACACGTCTCCTCAACACATTTCAGACGCTAATGGAGGAACTCGGTGTCCCTTTAGCGCCCGAAAAGACCGAGGGCCCATCTACACAGCTAGTCTTCCTGGGGGTGGAGATTGACACGATAGCGCAGGCATCTAGGTTACCGCGGGATAAGGTGTCGAGGATAGTGGCCCTTATCTCGGACTTGTTGGCCAAGCGCAAGGCATCTCTGAGGGAACTGCAGGTGCTGCATGGTCACCTTAATTTTGCCTGCAGAGTGGTTGCACCGGGCAGGGCTTTTGCCCGGCGCTTGTGCGACGCTATGGCAGGATTATCCAGGCCTCACCATAGGGTTAGGCTTACCCGGGGTATCAGGGCAGACATGCTTGTCTGGTTACAGTTCCTGAGGGACTTCAATGGGGTCTCATTTTGGAGGCATGACCTCCTGGCTTCCCCTCAATTTCAGATTCAGTCTGATGCCTCGGGATCCCTGGGTTATGGAATGTACTTCAATGGGAAGTGGGCCTATGGTGGGTGGCCACCGGCCTGGGCAGGCACGGGTCGCCTGCGTGATCTCACGTATCTGGAATTTTTCCCTATCCTGGGTGCTTTGATGCTATGGGCCAGGAGTGGTCCAACTCGGTCGTGCATTTCTGGTGTGACAATGCGGCCGTGGTCCACATTGTAAATGCACAGACTTCTAAATCGCCCAGGGTTATGGATCTAGTGCGCCAATTTGTGTTGCGCAGCCTGCGCCTCAACGTACTGTTCAGGGCCAGGCACGTCCCAGGGGTTAATAATGATATTGCTGACGCTTTGTCCCGCCTACAGATCTCCCGGTTCCGTGCCTTGGCCCCGGATGCGGAGGAATTTCCCTCGCCACTCCCGGAGGAGATATGGACCATTGGCAAGGAGAGGTGAACCGGGCGATTGGCCTGTCACTAGCCCCACGCACCCGTAAGGCGTATCACCACACAATTAATTCTTTCAGGGCATTTTGTACTCAATTTCAATTGCCAGTAACCTGGCCAATCCCGGTAACCCATGTTCTGCGGTTCATGGTTTACCTGCATTCTCAGGGCCTTGCACCTCGCACCATAGCATCCAAGCTTTCAGCGTTGGCTTTTATGGCCAAGGTGGGGGGTCATGTGGACAGCACCTCTGACTTCCGTGTGAGACATGTTTTGGAGGGGTGGGTGCGCGAGCGCGGGCGTTGCCCGGACGACCGCCACCCGATTTCCCCAGGGGTCCTTACCCAGTTGGCTCGGGGCTGGCCTTGCCTCTGTTTTGATGCATATGAGGCAGCACTGTTCCATGCAGCCACAACGGTGGCATTTTTTGGAGCGCTCCGCATCAGCGAGCTTGTGATGCTGTCTAAGGCGGATGCAAGTCGTAGGGCACTGGAACTCGAGGATGTCTGTGTAGCCAAAGACTGGGCTCAGTTGAGGATACGTTCCTCTAAGACCGATCAGCATGGCGTCGGCAGTGGTGTGCGACTGCTACGGTGTTCTTTGGCAGACATTTGTCTGGTTGGTGCCCTACAGGAATTCCTGGCACTGCGTGGCACGCACCATGGCCCGTTTTTCTGTCACCAAGATGGGTCTCCCCTTACTAAATTTCAATTTTGGAGGGTGACGGGCAAAGCGCTGGCCAGTGTGGGCCTCCCAGGCGCCCGCTATGGCACTCATTCATTTCGTATAGGGGCGGCCTCGACCGCTGCGGCTTTTGGGTACTCAGGGGCTGACATACGTAGCATGGGATGGTGGGGATCGCGATGTTTTCAATTTTATGTGCGCCCACTCCCCCCGTGAGTACCGACCCGGTCACCTTACCTATTTTCCCTCATTTTTTCCTTTACAGACCCGGGGTGTCGTATTACACCGGTGACAGTATGGCTGGTGGGCCATAGCTACGTGCACAGGGCAGCGCGTTATGCTGCGGCGACAGAGTGGGGACCCCAACTGGGACTGGGTGCATACGCAAGTCTCACATGGCATGGTAAGCCTGGGATGTTATGGCGGGAGCTGCTGCCTTTCCTTTTTTCAGGCCTGAATGCTGACCCGCCTGACACTCTGATCATACACCTGGGGGGCAATGATTTGGGCCAGGTCACCGGCTTGTCGCTGAACCATGCGATTTGCGAGGACCTCGCCTACCTGCATTACGTCTGGCCCGCCACAACCCTTGTTTGGTCGGACATGGTCCCGCGCCATTCCTACAGAGGGGGCGTTGACCTCCTGGCCCTTGACCGCGCTAGACGCATGGTGAATAGGGCAGTGGCGCGTTTCCTTGTCGACAGGGCTTGGGGGAGGGTCAGTCGTCACCCCGCTATTAGCCTCCAAAGTTATGACTTGTATGCAGGGGATGGGGTCCATCTGTCGCGAGGAGGTATGGACCTCCTGTTGGGTGATTGGCGAGCAGGCCTGTTGACCGAGCTGACGGTCTGGGGGGGGCGTCGAGCCTTCTTTGAAGCCCCTCTGTGTGGCGGGTAGCACTGGTAAGGTAAACATTATGACCCACAGGTATCCGGCAAGTTCGCAATTGACTGGACAACACTAGACAGGCATAAGTTGGTTAAACGTTGTCCGGTCAACGACGAACTAGGCGACGGGGTGATGGCTATAGCTAGACAGCATGCATCACCCCGTGATTTTACGGATACGCGTCAGAGGGTGGGGTCATTAGTTAGATATTGACTACGGTCAACAATTTGTTTGTTGTCAACAAACAAATTGATACAAATGGATACATTGTAGCAATTGCCGTTGGCAATTTTGGGTGGTACCTTACCAGTGTTACTTCGGCCTGCTTGCCTTAAGAATTATGATTGGTTATTACCAATAGAAATTTATAATTCGGACTAGGGCATGAATCAATAAATGTGGCCCAATGCCGTTATCCACTTTCATTGGTGTCTGAGTCCTTTATTGGGGGGTGCGCCTGCAATGCAAGCGCGGCGCCAAAATGGCCGCCGCGCTCTTTGTGGGAGCCCCCCCACAGGACGAAGGCATCCGGGTAGTTAGGGGCGTGGCCAGCTCCCTTATAAAAGGGGTGGCCACGAGGCAGCCGAGCTGCCATTTTGCGAAGCGACGGAGCGGAGAAGTTTTTCCCTCCACCCCCTCCCTAGTTAACAGTGTGATATTTTGGTCGCTTTGGGGCCGGGTGGGAATTTTTGGCTGGGACCCATATTGGCTTCGGGTCCTGGTTTTTTCGCCCATCCCACACTGTTGCTATGGTTTGACATAGGGGTTTTTCTGTTGCTGCTGTTGACTTTGGTCACATGGGCGGGTAGCACTGGTAAGGTAAACATTATGACCCACAGGTATCCGGCAAGTTCGCAATTGACTGGACAACACTAGACAGGCATAGGTTGGTTAAACGTTGTCCGGTCAACGACGAACTAGGCGACGGGGTGATGGCTATAGCTAGACAGCATGCATCACCCCGTGATTTTACGGATACGCGTCAGAGGGTGGGGTCATTAGTTAGATATTGACTACGGTCAACAATTTGTTTGTTATCAACAAACAAATTGATACAAATGGATACATTGTAGCAATTGCCGTTGGCAATTTTGGGTGGTACCTTACCAGTGTTACTTCGGCCTGCTTGCCTTAAGAATTATGATTGGTTATTACCAATAGAAATTTATAATTCGGACTAGGGCATGAATCAATAAATGTGGCCCAATGCCGTTATCCACTTTCATTGGTGTCTGAGTCCTTTATTGGGGGGTGCGCCTGCAAACAGTGCTGTCTCTTTGGCTATAAAGAGAGATGAGCACTGAACTTTAGAGTCAGATACTACTGGCTTTTGAGTAAGGGCAACATTTACCTTCACCTAATTATGACATTCCATGCAAGATTAACTAGGAGTAAACCCCAGTGAACACAGAAGGACTTGCATTTGAATATACATGCATAGGATTGTATTGCATACTTGTCAATTATCCCGGATTGGCCAGGAAATCCCGTACAGTAATACCTCATACTAAGTCTACTTTGTACAACATTGAATTCATACAAATCGCCTAATTCCTTGGAAAAAGTTGTCTCATACAAAGTCACTGTGACTTTGTATGAGACATTGGGGTTTTCCCCAGGTTGCATTGTGCCTGAGCAGTATAAAAGGCAGGACGCATGTGTGCATTGCTCTTGTGGGTTTAGCACGAGGTGAAGAGTGTTTAGGAGTGGTTTTGAGCATGATTTTGGAATTTTGGAATTTTTGGAAGCATTCCTGGGATTTTTGCCGCATTCTTCAGGTTCTTGGACCATTCTTTGGTGCAGTGGAAAGGTAGATAAATGATTTTCTGTTTCCGATTGGCTTGGGGTGGGGAGGTGGATGGGGGAGGGCAATTTTTTGGTAGGGTGGGCAATTGTTTGGTGTTTGCTGCTGTGGTTTTAAAAAACAGATTGCATGCTCCATAATTTTTCTTATGTTGGTCTTTTTTGGGAGGGGCGCTGTTTGGTGGGGTGGGCAATTGTTTGATGTTTGCTGCTATTTGGATGATTTACACTGTGCTGCATGATGGGACATGTTGGCATCCATTTTGTCCTTGCTTCTATCCAGCAATTGTTTACAGTAGCTTGTACAAAATGGATGATCGGCTGCATGGCTGCAGATTAACACTGTGCTGCATGATGGGATATGTTAACTGTTAAATCTGCACTTCATAAAGTTTTCAAAAGTTAAAAACTTGTTGTATGGTTTGTTCCCTAAAATCAGGGTTGTTTGACATGTTTTCGTAATGTATTTAGCCTTTTAGACAATAATTTCTTAAAGTTCTGTCAGTTTCCTGGCTGTTTCCTTGACTTTGCCCTGAAGTCTGTGCTGTTACAGTACAATGTATCTCTATGGAAATGATATTGTACAAGGCATCGCAGCAAGGATTTGGACATTGTATGAGGCATCACAGCTAAGATTTTGCATGCCTCATACAAAGTCCAAATCCGTATAAAGTTCAAACTTGTGGAACCAAGTTTGTACGTTGTATGAGGTATCACTGTATTTTGGTGCAAGTTCCTCCCTGTTGTGTTTGGAATATTGTGCCTTTAAGTAATGTAACACTCGAATGAGTGGATATAATAATCACCAGCTGTAACACTGTAACCTTCTGTATCAGGACGCGAGCTACTGACCACTAGGGGCAATAGCGAGCGCCCAGCTCACATGGTTCCAATTCCCCAAATACCTACAGCGCGGGAAGATTCCCGCCATCACCTCACCTGGACAAGAAGGGCGTGACGGGGAATGACGTCACGCAGACAGTAGCCAATGGGCTATCGAGGAGCCACACTCAAATGTATAGCCACAGTATATATTGAGCTGTTCATCCGCCATTACCACATGTTCCCCCGGACTATCATGCAATAAAGATGTGTTAAGCCAACCTTTCGGCTGTTCTATTGTCTTGGTTCTCATACACTAAATTGGCGACAAAGATGGGATGATGGATCCCCACGGAATCAAGACAATGCAGGCCGGTTTCAACATCAACAAACCGGAAGAATGGGAGCTGTTCGAGATGGACTTCCAAAGCACACTGATGGTGTCCGACATCTCAGACGAGGGGAAGAAGAGGGCCATTCTCATCAGGATGCTCGGGTTTCCCGCCATGAAGGTATTGGTGGACCTGGTGTCTCCGAAGAAGGTGAACGAAATGCCGGTCAAGCAGCTCCTGAAAGCAATGCACGACCATTTCCAGCCCTCGGTTTCAATGTTTTCGGCTCGGGACGCATTCTGGGAGAACCTGGAAATCGCCTTCAGGACCGCATGCTGTGCGGCCTGTGGGACGAGGAGGTCCAGCGAAAGCTGATGAACAAGGAGCCGTCTCTGACGCTGCAAGAGGTCGTGAAGGAGGCGCAGGCGGCGGAAGCCACGAGGGCCGGGGTTAAGGGGTTCAGAGCAAGGTCCCCACAACCCGACAAGGCAGCGGGCTCGGTGCAGGCGGCCAGGCGGGCACCACACTCCTCCACGGAGAGCAGCGAGGACGAGGACATCCGGAAGGTGCGGAAGGATGGCCGGCGTTGCGATGGCTGCGGGGCGCTCCATGACCGCATCAAGTGCCCATTCAGGAAGGCTGAGTGCCACAACTGCGGGTGCCGAGGCCACATAGCCAAGGTCTGCAGACGGCGGCGCAGAGACCAGAGAGGCTCAACAGACCGCTCACTGAAAGGCCAGGAAGGCGTCCGGCCCTCGAGGAAGCAGGACGGCGTGGGCCGCATCTCCGATGACAGCGACGACGACACGGCAGTCCACAGCATGTCCTTAGGACACCCACGATATTTTGTTGAGGTACTGGTGCAAGGGGTCCCTGTTAAGATGGAGATATACTCGGGTTCCTCATATTCCATCATTTCCCAGAGGGAGTTTTGGGGAATTTCCCCCAACGTGCGGCCCAAGCTCAAAGCACTGAGGTCTACGCTGCGGGACGTGCAGGGGAATAGCATTCCGGTGTTGGGGGTTAGAAAATTCAAGGTCCAATACAAGCAACACGCCGCGGAACTTCCCCTGGTTGTTCTCAAAGGGGGGAGTTGTTGCCTCCTTGGGACTCAATGGTTTAAGCCCCTGGGTTTGTTCATTGGGGGGGTGCATGCCGTTGGGACTGACCCAATTCAGGAGGTGTGCAACGCGCATTCCGAAGTGTTCAAGAAGGGACTCGGAAAATTCAAGGGGCCCCCAGTCGCGTTCGACCTGGATCCGGAGGTCCGCCCGATAAGACTCAAACCGCGAAGGGTGCCTTTTGCACTTAAGGACAAAATAGAGGCGGAACTGGACAAATTGGTGGGCCAGGGGATCCTTGTTCCTGTTGATTCCGCAGAGTGGGAAACTCCGATTGTAACAGCGCTTAAGGCCAACGGGGAGGTTCGAATATGCGCTGATTACAAATGTACCATTAATAAGGCGATACGCCCAAATGCGTATCTTGTGCCGGTAGTCAGCCACCTGTTGGCCAGGTTACATGGGGGAAAGTGTTTCACAAAGCTTGACCTGGTGCAGGCCTATCAGCAGCTCTCGGTAACCCCAGCTGCAGCTGCTGCGCAAATGATAGTCACTCATAAGGGGGCATTCCAGGTGATGCGCCTGCAATTTGGCGTGAATTCGGCGCCAGGCATCTTCCAATCGTTAGTGGAACGTCTCTTAAAGTGTCTGGAGGGGGTCTTGCCATATTTTGACAACATATTGATAACGGGGGGAGTGAGTCAGAATTGGCTGAAAGGCTAGACAAAGTACTGACGGTATTTGAAAAGGCGGGGTTAAGGTTGCGGAAAGACAAATGCGTCTTCTTCGCAAAAGAGGTTGTGTTCCTGGGTTTTCGGGTAACCCCTGCAGGCATTAAACCCTCCGAATCAAAGGTGGCCGCCGTTCAAAATGCTCCTCGCCCCACCTCCAAGCCCGAACTGCAGTCGTTCCTAGGGCTCTTAAACTTCTACCATTCCTTCCTGCCTAGGAAGGCGTCGGTAGCAGAGCCGCTTCATAAGTTACTGAAAAAGGACGAGGCGTGGAAATGGGGCGAGAGCCAGGAGAGGGCATTCAACGAGCTGAAACAACTCTTATCCTCGGACGCCATATTAACCCATTTTGACCCCAAGAAACCAGTGGTTCTGATATGTGATGCATCTCCAGTGGGGGTGGGGGCGGTCCTGTGCCACGTGTTGGAGAACGGGCAGGAGGCCCCGGTGGCGTTCTACTCCAGGTCCCTGTCTAAGGCAGAGCGTAACTACGCACAGACAGACAGGGAGGCATTAGCGATAATTGCTGGGACAAAGAAGTTCCACGATTTCCTCTATGGCTGCCCCTTTACCGTCGTGACTGACCACAAGCCCCTGCTAGGCATTTTTACCGCAGACAAGCCCACGCCACAGATTCTGTCCCCTAGGATGCACAGGTGGGCCATTTTTTTAAACGCGTACCAGAACGCGCTGGTGTATCGCCCTGGAAAGGACATAAGCCACGCGGACGCCCTGTCGAGGTCACCCCTCCCCCACACGGGCAGCCATGTGTGTGAGGTGGAACAAGACCACCAAGTGCTCATGATAGAGGTCCTAGATTCACCCCCCGTAGTGCCCTCAGAGATCGCCAAGGCGACGGGCAGGGACAAGACGTTGGCCCTGGTTAGTTCATGGGTGCAGAAAGGGTGGCCAACGTCCTCCCCGGCGGCGGAATTTGCCCCGTTTTTCAGGAAAATTTAGAACTGTCCATGGAGAGGGGTTGCCTCCTGTGGGGCCAGCGGGTAGTCGTCCCTGAGTCCCTGAGAGCAAGAGTGCTCAAGCTGCTGCACGTCAGCCACCCTGGAATTGTCCGCTCCAAGGCACTGGCCAGGAGCTACTTCTGGTGGCCCCAGTTGGACGCCGATATCGAGCACATGGTGGGCACTTGCGAGAGTTGCCAAAGCTCCCGGCCCGAAGAGGCTCGACTTCCGCACAGGGAATGGGATGCGGGAAAGGGGCCGTGGTCCCGCGTGCACATTGACTTCGTGGGCCCTTTCAGAGGATCGCTTTTTCTCTTCATAGTGGATGCTTATTCCAAGTGGTTAGAGGTTATCCCAGTTGCGAACACCTCCTCAGCCGCAACAATTAAACAATTGCGCAGGGTGTTCAGCTCGTTCGGCATACCCAACATGCTTATTAGTGATAACGCTAGTTGCTTCACATCCGCCGAATTCAGGGCATTCACCGACATCAACGCCATCCGGCACATCACCTCCGCGCCTTTCCACCCAGCGATGAATGGCCAAGTAGAACGCCTCGTGTGTACCACCAAAGATGCGCTGAGGCACATGGGCCCGGGGACTTAAACCTGCAGTTGTGCCAGTTTTTGCTGGGATATAGGGTGACCCCCCTAGCATCAGGATACTCACCCACAGAGCTCCTCATGCACAGAAAGCTGACTACGATACTGACCAGGCTAGGCCCTACGAGGGTGGAAGACACTGGGAGGAACATCGGGTTAGCGGGCACAGAGTTTCAAAATAGGCGCCCCGGTCCATTGCAGAAACTATGCTAGCGCAGGGCCAGCCTGGGTGCCGGGCGTAGTCATTAGGCAAACGGGTCCCGTGTCGTACTGCGTCGAGACCAGCACAGGTCTACTCTGGAGGTGACACGCGGACCAACTCCGGCGTCGGGTTTCCGGAAACCAGAGCGCGGACAGCGCGGAACAGGATTCAACGTTAGGGTTCTCCCCCACCCGTTCAGCCCAAGGGGGAGGAGAAGGGGGTCAGTGGTCCCCACCAAGGGGGGAAGGGAATAAGTTTGTCCCTGCAGATATCCTGAGGGATACCCCCACAGATACCCCAGAAGATGATTTTGAGTTTGAGTTACGAAACCGGGGGGGGGGGTTCGGCGTGGTCCCCCACCCATCCAAGCGAGAAGTGGGGTTTTTCGTTAGTCCCCAGTGCCCCCGGTTTTCCCACAATGGAGTTTACCCCTACCCCGAAAGCCGCGGAACTGCGGCAAGTCACTAACGAGTCTCCCTCTCCCATTGCAGGACAAGAGACCAGGGAACAGAGAAGTGATAGTGCCCCCGGGACAAGCCAGCCAGCATTGCGCCCAAAACGCGCTTGCAATAAACCATATTGGATGAGAGACTTCGTCTCATCCTAGGGGGGAGGGATGTTGTGTTTGGAATATTGTGCCTTTAAGTAATGTAACACTCGAATGAGTGGATATAATAATCACCAGCTGTAACACTGTAACCTTCTGTATCAGGACGTGACCTAGTGACCACTAGGGGCAATAGCGAGCGCCCAGCTCACATGGTTCCAATTCCCCAAATACCTACAGCGCGGGAAGATTCCCGCCATCACCTCACCTGGACAAGAAGGGTGTGACGGGGAATGACGTCACGCAGACAGTAGCCAATGGGCTATCGAGGAGCCACACTCAAATGTATAGCCACAGTATATATTGAGCTGTTCATCCGCCATTACCACATGTTCCCCCGGACCATCATGCAATAAAGATGTGTTAAGCCAACCTTTCGGCTGTTCTATTGTCTTGGTTCTCATACACTAAACTCCCCTTTCCCGGCACTGTCCCATATTTAGAACGGCAGGGAAAGGGGTTACTGTGCATGAGCGCATGCACAGAACCCATCTGCGCATGTGCAAATGTGTTCTGTGCATGCACAAAGGGGTTCTGTGCATGCACAAAGGAGTGTTTGCTATGCATGCACACCTGGGCAGGAGCAGTTCCTGTATTTTCCGGAGCAGTGCTTGAAGGGTATGTTGTATTGCACTGATCCAATAATTGGTTTTCTCGATTAGACCAAAGCCATCATTGTCTGGTAATTGCAAGAATCATTCCTTCCTGTTCCACTTTTGTTTTGCAGATAATGGCCATAGAAATATAACATTCTGAGAAAACAAGGAAACGGAACCTTAGCAAAAATGGAATACTGCAAGCTAATGAGCACAATTAGAGATCTTCAGTTTAGCTTTATGACCTAACAGATGAAAGAACCAAACCATCAGATTTCCAGGGATCATTGAGAAATGGAGAGCAAGGAATACAATGAATGTGCAAGAGAGAAACTATGAGGCTTAGTACCTAAGAAGCCTGGGATTCTGGTGACATACATGGCTGGAATTTGGGAAGTGGTTTGGGATCACATTAGGTTAGCTACATATTTCTAGCTACTGCATTGTTTGCCCTGTATACAAACAATTCCTTCATGGCAATCAGACTTGCAAATGAAATCCACATATATCACCTGGTAATTTGCAAGTAGCAGAGTGAGACAAACGTGTGTTTGGACAAGCAGATAATCCTTAAAGGGACACTGTTTGTACTGGGAGCCTTAAACTATTGTCCAAATTGATTCTAGGAAACTTGCAACTACTATGCAAGCAACAGGCAATAGCAGTGTTTTGCCTATATTGTGTTATCTCTACCGTTTGTGAATTCATTCATTGTTTCATTCACTCATTTCCTTTATTATGTGAAGGTTTGAGGGGAGGTCACACTGGAGCCCCTGGCAGGTCACCTGGCCTTGCATTCCTTGGAAGGCCCATTGGAGACAAAAATTTACAAGTCTCAGTGGGCACCAGAGCAGAGAAAAGCAGACCAGTGGTTAGATTCACTTGGGGGAGAAGGCTTGGTGGGAAGGGCGGGGGGGGGGGAAGAGGCTCTGTCATCTGCTGGGGAGGATAAAACTGGGAAAGGTGGCAGAGATGGTAGCCAAGAAGGAGGGGGCTAATGGAGGAGAGAAGAGATCCTGGATCAAAACCTGGAACTCAGAAGAAGATGGAGCTTGTGGTGATGCCATGGAGGAATCTGAGCTGACCTCTTTGCTACGGGGGCATATGATTACACATGGAGGATCCAAGGAAAGGGATCCTGGTGTATCATCCCCAGGAAAATGGCCATGCCTTTGACCAGCTCTCCTGTGAGCCACTGCCATGGCAGAGCTGCTGCTGGAGCTGAAACAGCCACCCAAAACTTTGACACAGAAGAGACACTGAGGCAACACCAGTGTGTTTATCAGCAGTGACTATAGGCGGGGTCAGCAAATTCCAAGGGGTAATGGTGAGTCAAGTATACAGACCTCCTAATGGAGATCAGGTGGCTAGTGACCAGAAGTCAACCCTCCAGTGGACAAATGGGCAGGGAGGGCGTTGCTTTTGCTCTTTCCAGAACTACCCACTCAAAAGCCAATAAAAGCGGATTTAACTCACTCTTATAGTCTGGGGCCCATGGATACAATGACAGAGGAGGTCTCTGTGCCCACTGCCCTGGCACTTGGCAGGGATGCTCCATTTTGTTTTGTGTCAGAGATTACTCTGGATTGAAAGGACATTTAGGGGGTGCCCGAATGAGGCTCCTTTCATGTCCCCAAGTGCAGCTCTCGGGTATCAAAACCTGACCTTCCAGACCCTAGCTCAGTGCCTTAACCACTAAGCCACCAGGAGAGCTGGTGCTGATGCTCACAGAGGCACAAAGTACACATTCCTGAAATAACTAAATAGAAGGCTAATGCTAAAGCACTGAAGGATATCTATATATCTATATCTATATCTATATCTATATCTATATCTATATCTATATCTATATCTATATCTATCTATATATATATATATATATGAGAAATATATATATAGATAGTCACTGCTGATATATATAAAAACTAGCCTCATCTGTCCTTGAGAGGCAAAGGACACACAAACCAAGCATGGAAGTACTAATGTGGCATGGTGAAAGAAACCATTTGGACAATTACGTGCGACCTTGTTCTTGCCACTGCCACAATAATATTAAGATTACCTGCAAATTCTTTGTTATCCTCTTTGCTGAGGTGAAGAATGTAACAGATCCTCACCCCCATTTGTAAGGCAAAGATAAGCCTGCTTTTGAACAGGCTTGTACAGGATTGGACTGTCTGTAAGAAAGTCTGATTGACCTAATAGTAAAATACCATGTTCTTCAAGCTGACATTGACAAATATAGCCTTTGTTCGTCTTTAGCTCTTGTGCATATAATGGTCTGCAGAAGCCAGAGGCATGAACATCATTATTATACTGACCATATTTGGCCTTCTCCTGACTGAAGCAGAGCTGGGTTGAATTTGCTTGATAATTGGCATGGATGTAGGCAGTCTTCTTTTTAGTAAATTCAGATTTTGAATCATTTGTATGCAATTAAATGTTGGTATTATGACCATAGCTGCTATAATTAGCTCATAGTAATAATCACACTTACATTGCACTCTTAATTCAATGATTTCTTAACAACAAATGTTAATTAAAATCTAACAATGCCCTTGGGAAGGACAGAAATGGGAAGCCACCCATTTAATATATTGACAGATAAACAAGCTTTGAGAGTAATTCCCAGAATTTATATTAAGGATAAACCTTTGAAATTTTATACACAGTGGAATCCTGTATAATGAAAATAATTTGTTCCATGGTGCTTTCCACTTTGCGATTTTATTTTGTTGGACCATTTTTTCTTATACTAACAAAAATCCTTGTGCGAAAAATCATACAATGAGAATCTCTATTTGGAAAAAATTGTACAACGTTTTTTTATAAGCGATTTTTTCCATAGATATTTTTGTTGTACAATTTTTCTCATATGGATGCTGTATCACATAGTGATTTTTTTCATTGTACAGGGCACCATTTTTTGTTCTTTTTTCATTGTAAAGTTTTTTTCACTGTAGGGGACATTCGTTATACGGGGTTCCACTGTAGTTGTTTTTCCCCAGTTGACTGTGTACAGCATGAATTCGGTTCACACCCATATTGCAAAGACCTCAGGCTGTAGGCATTAAGATCTGTACAATACTATGCTGAAAGTGCTGTTGACGTGTGATTGTAAGAATAAACAGCAAAGACTGAAAAGCAGAGTTATAAGTCATTGTTGGAGGAAAACCAATAAATAAATTGTCCAGAAAGATATATATGGATTCTAAAATGAAACAGAGAGAAAGAAAGAAAGAAAACTTTGTTAAGAGCTGGTGGATGTAGTTTCTTTCTGTAGCTATTTGATTGGATATAAGTACAATAGATTAAGGGTGCATAGATTATCATAGATGATCATATTATAGATAGCAGCAGAAGATTTAGAGTGCAATTCTAAATGGCAAAGAGCCAGCTGAGGGACACAAGGTCAGCTCAAGCTATGTTCAATCCAAACTCCTCCCAACCTAGGGATGCTAGAAATTAGTTAGGTCTAATCTTACTCCGACCTCACATTGTGCCAGTGTGGTAGATATGTCCCTCGGTTCCTTCCATACACTGCCTCCTTTTTACTCCCCTTTTCTCTCTTCTGCCAGTAGACCTTAGTCAGCATAATTTTCTCGGCAGGCCACCCTGTTGGCTGGCCTTTGAGATAAGTTAATATAATAGGTTATGTCTATTGTCATTGAGAGAATGGAAAGAGATTTTGGGTGGCAGAAAATACTTTTGCATAATTGTACTCCTAAAAGCATTGTATTTTTGAGTGAGATTTGCACTGTAAGCCAGCTATATAGTATCTTTAAACTGCAGAACTGTGGCTATAAGAAGTCTTACTCAGAACCTTTTCATTCCCTGGGCTAAATGAAGCTTTATCTCATGGGGATATCTTGTAACACAGGTCACACTGCATTAGCCTAAATCCTACACAAATCTTAAGGAGTGTTGAAATGAAATAGAGAAATCATTCTGGAACATCATGTAAGGGTGAAGACACAAAGCAGTAGATATTATATATAAAGTATACAGGGAGTAAAAAAGCACTTACTCCAGATATGTAGAATCTATTCCCCTCCTGGTGTTTAGGACCATAACTCCCATCATCACTTAGCATTGCACAGATGGTTTAGGATTCTGGGGAGTTGGAATCTAACACCTTAAGTACCACCACTTCCCATGCCTGGGGGAATTTAATGTGTTAAACACATTGTAGTAACTCCTTCATTTAGTCTTCTTTTAATACATTACTTTGGTTAATGATTTTCTTTATTTCCCTCTGCTAAGAAAAATCAAGCAGCTATAAAGGCTTCTTACAGGTGGGAAGACTTCACATATTTGGGAGAAGAAAGAGATTGCTGACAAATATTGTCATAATTGCAGACATTTGGATTGCTTGTGGTAACATACAATAAAGGCAGAGCAACAGGAGTTGCAGGTGTTGAAGCACCTGCTAGAACAACAATTGCAATTTTTCAACTTTTACTGTATGTGAATATTCAAGCAAACACAAATGGAAAGAGAAATAGAACCCACAGTTATTTATACCATCTTATTTAAAAAGTAAGGCGGCAGGAGAAAATTGAAACTGGTAATTAAAACAAAACATCACTGCTTAATTAGAATAGATGAAAAGGTACCTTCATACTTCCTACAACTTATGACAACCCTTGGAAGATGTTTATGTGAAATGTTTAAATTTACTATTGCTACCTCCCTACAAATTTATGTATTTGAGTGGGGATTCGAACATGGCTGAATCCTAGTCCAACACTCTGTCAACTATACCATACACCGGTTCTCTAATAGTAGTTTTACTCTGGTGTTACTGTCAGGAGGAGGATACCATTCCATACTGAACACAACAATTTCATCTAATTTTCAAAGCTAAGCCTGGGCTGGAGCTGGTTAATACTTGGATAGGAGAGAAAGATGGAATACCAAAGTTCCTCAAACAGGGGTAGGAAATCATCCTTTCTGAACCCTTCGAGAACCTATGCAGGTCAATGTCATGATTAGAATGGGGCCTTTGTGTTCTTTCAATCTGTAATGGAGATTTCTGAGGTGGGGAGGAGTTATGGTGCATTCCAGAGGAGGATTGATAGTCATAAGAAAAAAAGAACAGCCTTGCTGGAACAGGCCACAGCCCATCCAGTCCAGCATTCTGTCTCACACAGTGGCTCACCATTTCCTTCAGGGTATTCCCAACAGATGCCTTCACCTGCTTAGGATTCCCTGGAAATGGCATTGAGAGATATCCTGCCTATCTCTCCAACCCGGAGGTTGTCCTTAAGTATCCATAATTATAGCCATTGATACCCTTGTCCTCCATGAACTTGTCTAATCCTTTCTTAAAGCTGTCAAGACTGACAGCTGTCACCACTTCTTCTGGCAGGGAGTTCCATAGACCAGTAATCCTCTGGGTGAAAAAATACTTTCTCTTATTTGTTTGAGAACTAGTACCCAAAAGTTTCATGGAGTGTCCCCTAGTTCTGCTGTTATGTGATAGGGAAAACAGTTTTTCCTTATCTACTTTGTCCACACCGTGCATGATTTTATAAACTTCAATCAGGTCACCTCTTAGACGTCGCCGTTCAAGAGTGAAGAGGCCCAACCGTTGCAGCCTCAGATGGTAAGGAAGGTGTTCCAGTCCCCTAATCATTCTGGTTGCCCTCCTCTGCACTTTTTCCAGCTCCATAATATCCGTCTGGAGGTATGGCGACCAGAACTGTACACAGTATTCCAGATGGGGCCTCACCATAGATTTATAAAGAGGCAAAATGACACTTGCTGACTTATTTTCTATACCCTTCCTAATGATCCCTAGCATTGAGTTTGCTTTTTTCACTGCTGAGGCACACTGGGTTGACACCTTCATTGAGTTGTCGACCAGGACACCAAGGTCCCTTTCCTGGTTTGTCACAGAGAGTTTTGCCACTGTTTTGCCCACTCCCCCAGTGTCAAGAGATCCCTCTGGAGCTCCTCACAATCTCTCACAGTTTTCACTACCCTGTATAATTTAGTGTTGTCAGCAAATTTGGCTACCTTGCTTTTTACTCCTACCTCTATGATCATTTATGAAGAGGTTGAAAAGCAGGGGTCCCAGTATTGAACCTTGGGGGACCCCACTCTTTACTTCCCTCCACTTTGGGAAGTGTCCATTTAGTGCTACCTTCTGTTTCCTGTCCCTTAGCCAGTTGCTGATCCAGGACAAGACCTGTCCCTTTATTCCATGACTGGTAAGTTTATTCAAGAGCCTTTGGTGTAGTCAAAACATGCTAGCCTCATGTTCATGGAGAATTGAAACCTACTTTGTGATAGGCATGTGATACTATGTAGTGACTGGCTGGAGTCATCCTAAGGGTGGAACTTGTTGAAGGACATAAAAGGACAGGGAGGAAAAAAGACTTTCTCTTTAATCGTCACCATGCTTAGTAAGTATTTCTATAGGTGAGCAAACATGAAGTCTATTAAACCAGAGGGAGAAGCCCTTTGGGCCTCCACACTTAGTCAGGCTTTTATCGTTTTCAATGTGCTTACTGATTTAAAATTGCTTCATTGCCTAGACTTGTTTTGCTTCCTGAAACAAAGAAATCTGTAAGTGGCTTTACTTACAATATATTTTTGACTGGGAGTGGTTTAATTTCTTATGTGCTACCTTACTTGCAGCTGGGACTTAGATCAAGACATGTGAGAAGGCAAGCTAAAATCATAGACTGATTAGTGGAGGAAGGGGCATCAATTCTTCAGGTGTGGTCCCACCTATGGTAGACTAAGGTTCAACTCATGAGTAACAGGTCCATTACAGTATTTTCGGCTGGGGATCCCATTCATTGCCGTAACTATGTGGCAGGAGGTCCCACTTGGGTCCTTGTGTTTGTGGTTGACCAAACAGGTCTTACAGGGTGGAAACTGACAGTGGGTTATGTTGGAGATGCCACGCTGATCAGCTCAGGCAATGCATTACTGACACTCAGGAAGGTCAAGAGAATTACACTCAGAGAAATTCAATGTTAGGGTCCTCCTCCACCTGCTTATCTCAAGGGGGAGATGGGCTTGGGCCACAACCGAGTTTCAAGGAATCCTCTGTAGGAGAACCAACTTCAGTCTCACTAGATCGTGGTAAGCCTTTTGTTGAATAACGGATCCGTTACAGTCAAATTTAACAAAACTAGAATATACTGACCAATTATCTGGTAGCTAATAAATTACCCTACTCGTTAAGGTATTTTACTTCTCTACGTATGCATGCTGCTATTACAATAGAGATTAAATAAATGAAAGGCTTCTTTGTTTTGTCCTCATTCTGGTAGGATAGTACAGTGGAACCCCTTATAACGAATGCATCATACAACAAAAAATTGTACAAGGAAGAAAATTTTGGAAAAAATATTGTGCCCCGTTGTTGTGTATGTAGAAATTATCACTGTATTGTTAATGTATTTAAAATGGCCACCTTGTCATTTTAAAGGCTTGTTCATGACATTGCAGTATCGCGAGAATTGGTTTGCGCCAGTTTGAAATGAGAAGCAGGCAAATTTATCTATTATTGCTCACCCCAGTTCTCCTCAACCTATCCAGTTGTACCCCGCCAAAATGTATCAGTTTTTAAGGGTATATAAGGCACTGTTGCACCCCTGTTATGCATGTTCGGAACCCTGAAAAAAAATCGTGTTAGCCTGAATGCTGGCTGCTGCTTCGTCCTTCCCAAACATCAAACCCGTATAACTGAAATTTTCATTATATGATGCAATGCATCTCTATGGGAAAAATTGCACAACAAAAATCTGTATGGGAAAAATTGTGCAACAAAAAAAATATTCTGGTGTAAGATTTTTCCCATAGAGATTTTCATTGTACTATACGGTTTTCCCCATAGGGATTTTCGTTGTACGATGCATGCATCACATAACGAAAAAATTGTATAACAAAGTGCCTCATAGAATGATTTTTTTTTGTTATACGGGGTTCTACTGTTATGCTCATTTTCAAAAGATCCACCAGTGACAATAAATAAATAAATAAATAAATAAATAAATAAATAAATATTATAATAATCCAAGGATGAAGAATGATCTGCTGGTGTTATCTCACCCCAGCATTTTCTGCAGCTTGGAAAATTTACTTTTTGCTCCATAGCTCCTAGAATTCCCGATCCAGCAGGGCCAAAAGATGATTCTGTTCATTATTGCACATGCTTTGTCCTCTTGTAGTTTCTGTGGAATGGAAGGGGGCGAAAGAGGTGGTGGTGGAGCAAACTGCTGCCAGGGAAGGCACTAAACTTTACAACCCACATGGCTTTACAACCCACATGCTCCTCCACATGGCTGTCATCTGCTAACTGACTTTCCTGATGGCTATTTCTGTGGAGAGGTTATTGGGATGGTGTGTGATAGCAGATGAGAGCTGGCAGTTATGTCTAAAGGAACTCTCGGCAAAGGCCAGCACAAACATATTGTGTGAGACATGTGATGAAGCATCTTCTAGTGCCTTTTTACACAAAGCAGCAAAATTGTAAAGTGGACTGGGGAACAGTGCTGTGATGGCAAAAAGTATAACCTTTCCCCCACATACCACAGCTTTTATTCAATTTATCTTGAAGTTATTCTTATCTGTAGAAAAGGAAAAAATCTACCAGGTTTTTCTCTCGTGCTGTAGTGAAAAAAATCCTCTGAAGACCTTCACATATTTTTTTCTATCTGTGAGCCCTACCCATTCACAGTCACATCTGTAGAGTCCAGATTAAATCCGACAGGGTTTATTGCTACTGGGGAAGGGGATTCAACAATTTCAGATGTTCATTCCACTCTTGCTTCTTTTCTCTGGGGCAAAGTGTGTTGAACATATAGCAGGTAATCCCACCATGCTTTGTGTTTGTTTTGCATAATAACATGGAAAAGGAAAGGGCCAACATATAACAAATATTTATTTATTTATTTATTTAATCACATTTCTACCACCACCACCTCACTGAGGAGACTCCGGGCGGCTTACACATTAACAATAAAACATCACAGAGAACAATTAAAAACATTAAAAGTAAGCTTTTTAAAGTTAAAAATTATCAAAATTACTTTTAAAAAATCTTTTAAAAGTGCCCTCCAACCACCTGTAAAGGTAAAGGTAAAGGTTTCCCTTGTTCAAAAGTCAATTGTATCTGACTCTAGGGTTCAGTGCTCATCTCTGTTTCAAAGCCGAAGAGCCAGCACTGTCTGCTTCTGCAGACGTTTCTGTAGTCATGTGGCAGGCATGACTAGACACCAGAGTGCACGGAATGCTGTTATCTTCCCACCGAAGTGGTCCCTAGTTATCTACTTGCAATTTCTTGCTGTCGAACTGCTAGGTTGGCAGGAGCTGGGACAAAGACGGGAGCTCATTCCATCCTGCAGTACTCGGGAATCGAACTGCTGACCTTCCGCCTCCCAGTCAGCATCTTAGCCACTTGAGCCAACCACATGACAAAGCTGCAATACCTTAAACAAGCCAGCCCAAGGTGGTTGTCCCCCCAGCTGCCCCACACACCTGCTGCGCCAGCCAGGTCTTCAGGTTCTTGCCAGGTTCATAGTCATTGCCTGGTTTGAATTTAAACAACCAATCAGCAGGCTGAATGTTTCTTCCTTCCAAAAGTAACTTCTTTACACTCTGTATAGCTACTGTTGTATATTGAATGTAATTGTAACCACATGAATGAGCGAATGTAACAAGCTGTATCTTGCAATAGAAACAATGTAACAAACCACAATAGAATGCGAGCTAGTGACCACTAAGGGGAAGTAGTGAGCATTCAGCTCACATGGTACACATTCCTCAAATACCTTCAGCTGCGCAGGAAAGATTCCCACGCTCACCTCACCTGGACAAGAAGGGCGTGACTAAGGATGACATCACATGGACAGTAGCCAATGCCCTATCGAAGAGCCACATTCAATTGTATAGCCATAAGAACATAAGAACATAAGAAAAGCCTTGCTGGAACAGGCCACAGCCCATCCAGTCCAGCATTATGTCTCACACAGTGGCTCACCATTTCCTTCAGGGTATTCCCAAGGAGATGCCTTCATCTGCTTAGGATTCCCTGGAAATGGCATTGAGAGATATCCTGCCTATCTCTCCAACCCCGAGGTTGTCCTTAAGTATCCATAATTATAACCATTGATACCCTTGTCCTCCATGAACTTGTCTAATCCTTTCTTAAAGCTGTCAAGACTGACAGCTGTCACCACTTCTTCTGGCAGGGAGTTCCATAGACCAGTAATCCTCTGGGTGAAAAAGTACTTTCTCTTATTTGTTTGAGAACTACAAATTGTGCAAATTTGCATAAAAGGAGCTGTTTGTCTGCCATTACCACATGTTCGTACTGTACTCCATGCAATAAAGATGTGTTAGGCTAGTCTACAGCTGCTTCCATTGTCTTGAATCCCAAACACTAAATTGGCGACGAAGGTGGGATATGGCTTCCCATGGGGACAAGACACATTCACAGCAACCGGTGTTCGACGTAAACCAGCCCGAGCGATGGGACTGGTTCGAGATGCACTTCAGGAGTACGTTAGCGGTTGCCGGCATCACAGACGCGGGAAAGAAGAGAGGCCTTCTCATCACGATGCTCGGCTATCATGCAGTGCAAGCACTGATGGACCTGGTGGCACCAAGAGAAGTGGAACAGATTGCTGTAGTCAAACTGCTGGTTACTCTGAGAAACCACTTCAAGCCCAAGGTATCCTTCTTCTCTGCCAGGGCTGCGTTCACGAGGAGGGACCAAAAGCCGGGTGAGTCCGTGTCCGAGTATGTGGCGGCCCTCCGTTTGGCGGCAACCCCGTGCGAATGGCGGAAGTTTCTAGACATGGCCCTGAGGGTTAGGCTGCTTTGCGGGATGCGAGATGGGGACACCCAAAGGAAGCTCATGACCCGTGGCCACGACCTCACCTTCAAAGAGGTTCTGCAAGAGGCTCAGGCGGCTGAGTCCACAAGGGCCGGGTTCAAGCTCCTCAAAGCAAAGCCACCACAAATTGAGGCAGCTGCATCAGCAGTCCAGGCGACTTGGAGGGCGCCCCCTGCCCAACACTCGCCCACATCCTCAGAGGCCTCTGCCACTCCAGGCTCCAGTGAAAATGAGGGAGTCCGGAAAGTCGGAAAGGGGCAGAGCGAGAAGAAAGGGAAGGGAGGCCGGCATTGCGATGGCTGCGGAGCATCCCACGAGCAAAGCAAATGCCCATTCCGGAAGGCTGAGTGCCACAACTGTGGATGGAAGGGCCACATCGCCAGGGTTTGCAAGCAATGGCAGGACGAGACCTGGTGGGTCAGGGGATTTTAATGCCTGTGGACTCTGCAGAGTGGGAGACTCCTATTGTTACAGCGCTAAAAGCAAATGGGGAGGTGCGGATTTGCGCTGACTACAAGTGTACAATCAACAAGGCAATCCGCCCTAATGCCTATCTGGTGCCAGTAGTTAGCCATCTGCTAGCTACTTTACATGGGGGGAAGTTTTTCGCCAAATTGGATCTGGCGCAGGCGTACCAGCAGCTATCAGTAACCCCAGCTACAGCTGCTGCGCAAACCATTGTAACTCACAAGGGGGCATTTAAGGTGACGTGACTACAGTTCGGTGTGAACTCGGCACCGGGAATATTTCAGTCCCTTGTGGAACGTTTGTTAAAGGGGCTACCGGGCGTTTTGCCATACTTTGATGACATATTGATATCTGGGGGGAGCAAAGCAGAACTGGCCCAGAGATTAGATAAGGTCCTTACAGTGTTCGAATCCATGGGGTTGAGGCTGCGGAGAGACAAATGTGTGTTTCTGGCAAGAGAAGTTGAGTTCCTGGGGTTCCGCATAACCCAAGAGGGAGTGAAACCCACTGAGTCCAAAGTCTCAGCCATCCAAAATGCCCCTCGCCCCACCGCAAAACCAGAGCTGCAATCCTTCCTGGGGCTGCTGAATTTTTACCATTCTTTCCTGCCCAGGAAAGTGTCGATTGCAGAGCCCCTGCATAGGCTGCTGAAGAAGGATGCGGTTTGGCGGTGGGGGAAAAATCAGGAACGGACTTTCAGGGAACTTAAGCAGCTCCTCTCCTCAGAGGCCATTCTGACCCATTTTGACCCAAAGAAGCCGGTAGTCTTAGTCTGCGACGCCTCACCAGTGGGGGTGGGGGCGGTCCTTTGCCACGTGTTAGAGAGCGGGCGAGAAGCCCCAGTTGCCTTCTATTTGAGATCATTGTCTAAGGCAGAACGCAATTATGCCCAGACAGACAGGGAGGCCCTTGCTATTGTGGCGGGCACAAAGAAGTTCCATGATTTTTTGTATGGTCGTCCATTCACCATTGTAACCAACCACAAGCCACTATTGGGTATTTTCACCTCAGACAAGGCCACTCCACAGATCCTTTCCCCAAGGATGCTTCGGTGGGCTATTTTCCACAATGCGTACAGGGGTTCATTAGAGTACCGCCCTGAGAAAGATATAGGCCATGCTGATGCACTCTCAAGGTCTCCTCTTCCCCAGCTGGGAGACCCGAAATGCGACATAGAGCAGGACAGCCAAGTCCTCCTCATAGAAGCCCTAGATGCACCCCCCATACTTCCCGTGGAAATCGCTGCAGCCACGGCAAAGGATAAAACATTAGCCCTTGTTAGATCCTGGGTACAGAAGGGGTGGCCCACGGCTCCCCCCGCAGACGAGTTTGCTGCGTTTTTCAGGAAGAGGGTTGAGTTGTCCACAGAAAGGGGGTGCCTCCTGTGGGGGGAGAGGGGGTTGGTCCCAGAATCATTAAGAGCAAGGGTGCTACGGCTTTTACATGTCAGCCACCTGGGAATCGTGCGCTCTAAGGCGCTGGCCCGAAGCTATTTCTGGTGGCCGCAGCTAAATGCAGACATTGAACACATGGTGAACACCTGCGAAAGTTGCCAGAGCTCTTACCCTGAGGAGTCCCGCCTTCCACACAGAGAATGGGACACAGCTAGGGGACCGTGGTCTCGCCTCCACATAGACTTTGCAGGTCCATTCAGGGGTTCCTTTTTTCTACTGGTAGTGGATGCATACTCCAAGTGGTTAGAAGTAATTCCGATGTGCAGCACCTCATCAGCTGCAACTATAAAACAACTGTGCAAGCTGATAAGTACCTTCGGGATACCTGACATCATTGTGAGTGACAATGCAAGTACTTTCATGTCAGCAGAGTTCCAGGCGTTCTTGGAATCAAACGCCATTCGGCACATAACCTCAGCCCCCTTTCACCCTGCAACTAACGGCCAGGTGGAACGCCTGGTGCGCACAATGAAAGAGGGGCTGCGGCGCATGGGACCGGGGGATCTGGACCGACAGCTCTGCCAGTTTTTGTTGGCATACAGGGTGACGCCATTGGCATCGGGATTCTCCCCCGCTGAACTCCTCATGAAAAGGAAATTGCATTCATTGTTAACCAGGTTGGATCCCACCAAGGTGGAGGATAGGGGAAGAAACATTGAGCTCAGCCCCACAAAAAACTTCCAGATAGGTGAACCTGTACATTGTAGGAACTACACAGCTACAGGGCCAGCCTGGGTGCCGGGAGTAGTCATTAACCAAATGGGACCAGTTTCATATTGTGTTGAGACCAACACGGGTTTCCTCTGGAGAAGGCACGCCGACCAACTAAGGCATCGAGTGATTGGGGGGCCGGACAGAGGTTCCTAGCAGCAGAACTCAACGTTAGGGTCCTCCCCCACCTGCTTATCCCAAGGAGGAGAAAATGAAGGGCAACAGTCCCAAACAAGGGGGGGGAGAACAGGCTCGAATCCATATCATTTAGATACACCAGTTCTCCCCAGCCCCATGAAAGAGAGGAATGAGTTTGCCCCTGTTGCCCCTGAGTTAGATTTTGAGTTACCAAACCTGTATGTGTGTGTGTGTGTTTTCGGAGTGCTCCCTCACCCGTCCAAGCGAAGAGCGGGGTTTTTCTTTAGCCCCTAGTGTCCCTGGTTTGCCCACATCCGCATCAGAAACCTATCCCCCTCCTTCTCCTGCTCAACCCATAGCTGCAAGTCCGCAGTGCGTTGCTAACGAGTCATCCTCTCAAATTGCAGGACAAGAGCCAGGAGGACACAGACGAGGGGGCATGGCCGAGTCAAGCTTAACGGACGCACACCCAAAACGTACATGTGGAAAACCATCTTGGTTGAGGGACTTTGTCCCATCTTAGGGGGGAGGGACGTTGTGTATTGAATGTAATTGTAACCACATGAATGAGTGAATGTAACAAGCTGTATCTTGCAATAGAAACAATGTAACAAACCACAATAGAACGCAAGCTAGTGACCACTAGGGGGAAGTAGCGAGCGTTCATCTCACATGGTACACATTCCTCAAATACCTTCAGCTGCGTGGGAAAGATTCCCGCGCTCACCTCACCTGGACAAGAAGGGCGTGACTAAGGATGACGTCACATGGACAGTAGCCAATGCCCTATCGAAGAGCCACATTCAATTGTATAGCCACTGCATAAAAGGAGCTGTTTGTCCGCCATTGCCACATGTTTGTACTGTACTCCATGCAATAAAGATGTGTTAGGCTAGTCTACAGCTGCTTCCATTGTCTTGATTCCCAAACACTAAAGCTACTGAGCTCTCTTCCCCTGGCTGTGGTGTAGTTTAGTCTGCCTGTCTATTCAACCTGAGTGGTTCAGTTGTTCAGCCTAGTTCAATCTTTTTCTGACTCCAAATATGTTTGTTGTTGTTCAGTCACACAGGCAAGTCTGACCCTTTCCAACCCTATGGACCACAGCACCCAGGCTCCTCTGTCATCTGCCATCCTCCAGCGTCTGCCCAGATCTATGCCCACTGCATCAACAATGCTGTCTAACCACCTCATCCTCTGTGGGCCCCCTTCTCCTTTTGCCTTCAATCTTTCCTAGCATCAGGGCCTTCTCCAGTGAGACTCATTTAGAAGGCTTGTCCAAATGAGGACAGCAGGCAGAAACATAAATTCTGGCAGAACAAATGCAAGACAACAATCAGGAAAGCAAAGCAAGACTTTGAGGAGTGTATAGCTAAAAACACTCAGAGAAACAACAAAGACTTCTTTAAGTATATTAGAAGTAAAAACCCAACTAGGAAGGCCATTGGACCATTAGACGACAATGGAAGGCAAGGGGTTATTAAAAAGGAATAGAGATTTCAGAGAGACTCAATGGATCCTTTGCTTCAGTATTCACTGAAGAAGACAGAGACCACATGCCCAAAACAGAGCCTATCATCGTAGGGAGGGAAACCGAAGAATTAAGCCAGATAGAAATAACCAGGGAGGAGGTCCTTGCATGTCTTGTTAAACTAAATGCTAACAAATCACCAGGACCAGATGGCATCCATCCACGAGTTCTCAGGGAACTTAAAGATGAAATTGCTGATCTCCTAGCTAAAATATATAATCTTTCCTGTAGTGATGGACACACACACACACACACACACACACACACAGAGGGATGTGGGTGCAAGAGGCAGACTGGCCCAACAAAGGACCTACTGCTCATATTTATTTCTAAGATCTTAAAGCCACATGTACGTAAGGCAATCACTTGACTTTCACAAAAAACTACGGAGCATGCTATAGCACAAGACATAACAAGCAATTTTTCCGGGGTAAAGGGAAAAGCATAGGAAGGCATACACTTTGTTTTATGGCGCCAGGGTGGCGGAAGCTGACTTGACCTAACTTTTCACATAGAACATTTCACCCAGTCTTAGCATCTCGTTTACACAAACAGGCACTTTCAGAAGGCCAGAGATTAGAGAGCTTCGAAGAGACAAAGGACTACATGTACCATCTTCCACCAGGCAACCATTGAAAGGCCGAAACCCCCCAATGTGATGAAGCATCTTCTAGTGCCTTTTTATACAAAGCAGCAAAATTGTCAAAATTGTTATTTTGGCTAGGAGATCAGCAATTTCATCTTTAAGTTCCCTGAGAACTCATGAATGGATGCCATCTGGTCCTGGTGATTTTTTTAGCATTTAGTTTAACAAGACATGCAAGGACCTTCTCCCTGGTTATTTCTATCTGGCTTAATTCTTCGGTTTCCCTCCCTACGAAGATAAGCTCTGTTTTGGGCATGTGGTCTCTGTCCTCTTCAGTGAATACTGAAGCAAAGAATTCATTGAGTCTCTCTGCAATCTCTGTTTCCTCTTTAACTGTCGTCTAATGGTCCAATGGCCTTCCTAGTTGGGTTCTTACTTCTAATGTACTTAAAGAAGTCTTTGTTGTTTCTCTAAGTGTTTTTAGCTATACGCTCCTTAAAGTCTTGCTTTGCTTTCCTGATTGTTGCCTTGCATTTGTTCTGCCAGAAATTATGTTTCTGCCTGCTGTCCTCATTCGGCCAAACCTTCCATCTTCTAAATGAGCTTTTCTTGCTTTTGATCACTTCCCAAACATCTCCTGTAAGCCACATCGGAGTCCTCTTGGACCTGGCAGTGCCCTTTTTCCTTTTGGGTATGCATTCCAATTGGGCATCTGTTATTGTTTTTGTAAATAGCCTCCATGCCTCTTGGAGTGTTTGGACTCACTCAATTTTCCCTTTCAGCTTCTTTTTTACTAGTTTCCTCATTTTTGGGAAATTTCCTTTTTGAAAATGTAAGGTCTCTGTATTAGATTTTATCAGTGACTTGCGGTCTATGATCAAGTTAAACATAATTGAGTTGTGGTCACTGTTAACTATTGGATCAGTCACATTGACATCTTGCACCAGATCCTGAGTATTACTCAGGATCAAGTCAAGGATTCTTGTACCTCTAGTTGGGTCTTCAACCATCTGTCCCAGGGAACAATCATTTAGCATATCTAGGAACTTTATCTCTTTATCATGTGCTGAACAACAGTTCACCCAATCTATGTGAGGGTAATTCAAGTCCTCCATTATAACCAGGCCTCCCTTCTTGGATGCCTCCTTTACAACATTCTCCAACTGCCAGTCTCTCTCAGGGGTTTGGGTCGGAGGCTGATAGTATATGCCTACTGTTAGACCATTCTTGTGGCCTGGTACTCTTACCCACAGAGTTTCTAATGGTGACTCCAAATCACCTAGATATTCCAATTCGTCTGATTTTATCACTTCTTTGACAAACAAGGCTACACCACCTCCGGTTTGCCCCTTCCTATCCTTCCTGTACAATTTGTAGCCTGGGATGACTGTATCCTTATCATCCGTCCACCAGGTTTCAGTGATGCCAATAATATCAATATTTTTATCTCTTGCTAAGTATTCCAGCTTCCCTATTTTGTTCCGGAGGCTTCTGGCATTTGCATAGAAGCATTTATATATGTTTTTATGATACAATCTTTTGAGTCCAGTTGCATTGTTAGACTGCCTCTTGCATCCTTCTGCTAGAGTGCTGGTGACTAGCTCCTTGCTCTGCTCAGTAATTTTTGCATCCTCCTCACTACTCAAGTACACACTTTTCTGAACCAGATGCTGCCCAGCTCCTGTTGGCTTTCCCCAGTTATCAGTTTAAAAGCTGCTCTGCAGCCCTTTTGATGTTGAGTGCCAGCAATCTGGTTGCATCATGGTTCAAGTGCAACCCATCCCTCCTGAACAGATTTGGCTTGTTCCAAAATGTTTTCTAGTTCCTCACAAATCTGAAGCCCTCCTCTTGACACCACCACCTCATCTACACATTGAGGCTTTTATTATTAATTTATCTGCCCAGTGTGCTGCACTTTAGATTAACACAATATCGGCCAAATTGTGTGAAACAGCAACAGAATAGAAACCGCTTGAGGCGATGAATAATAGCAATTTAAAGGATTTTAATGTAAAAATAAAATTCCTTACTTCAGGTTCAAAATTAGAAACTGTTTTAAATGTCTGTTTTAAATTTCACAAAGGAATAATCATAGTAGCTCTTGCATCAGAGTAAGGTAAAGTAATTATCTTCAAAGAAACCAAAATGAGTGATGATTTCACAATGTGTCCATATTCATTAAGAACGAAGTGGAAGTTGTAAAGTACAATTTTGAACATATATTTCCAAAATCAATATCAAGGGAAGATTCCAAAGTTGATCCCGGATAATCCAACTTTTCAGGTTATGCTTTCATCAGGAAATCTGAATATAATATATGATATTGCAATTAATCCTAGCAGTAAAAGTGCATAGTCAACATGCGCATACGATGAAAATCGACTTACAATAAAAATAACTAGCACATGTCAGATACAAACTTTCAAAGAAGTAATAATTACCAATTACAAGAAAGATATAATACAAGAAAGATGTAATACATACCAGCAATTCTTTAGTAATATTATTATTATTATGAGCGTCGGAGCCTCAAAGAGTAATTTCATATGTGCTCAGGATGTTAAACTAAGTTAGTGCATGAGAAACAGATATACTCCATCAGGGACTGAGGCAGGTGTGGCTCATCAGATTGTTACAAGGTAATTACAAAAAAGAGAACTCAATCTCATGATTTAACTCATGAGGTTCAAGAGCATGAAATTTATGAATATAGAAAGATTCCCTCTCTAAGAGTCTCTTATTGATATCAAATTTGTCAAAGGGTTTATGTCTAATAGTCTCCAATGCAAAAAATGTAAATTGACTGTCAGTGTGTCCTTTCTTAATGTAATGCTCCACCAGAGAAAGTACTTTTTCACCCAGAGGATTACTGGTCTATGGAACTCCCTGCCAGAAGAAGTGGTGACAGCTGTCAGTCTTGACAGCTTTAAGAAAGGATTAGACAAGTTCATGGATGACAAGGGTATCCATGGCTATAATTATGGATACTTAAGGACAACCTCAGGGTTGGAGAGATAGGCAGGATATCTCTCAATGCCATTTCCAGGGAATCCTAAGCAGGTAAAGGCATCTCCTTGGGAATACCCTGAAGGAAATGGTGAGCCACTGTGTGAGACAGAATGCTGGACTGGATGGGCTGTGGCCTGTTCCAGCAAGGCTGTTCTTATGTTCTTATGTTTTTATGTTCAGAGGAGCGTTGGGGGTATGGCTTCTAATACGAGAGCAGTGTTTAATGATGCGGGTGTTCAGGTTTCGACTGGTAACACCGATGTAAATAAGGTCACAAGGACATATCCAGATATAAATAACGTTCTTAGTTTTGCAAGTTGTTAAATTGTTCATGTGATGTACATGCTCGGTACCAGGAATATTAATGGAAGTGACATCTGATGTAAATTTGCAAACTGAGCAGTTATGACAATGGAAGTGTCCTCTGATCTCGCTGAATTTCGAGGTATGCGGTGCTTTAGTTAGAAAATTATGCAAAGATTTGGTCTTTTAAAGCCAACCCATGGCACGTCATCAAGAATGTGCTAATGATGCAATATAATTCGTTTAATATCTTATGCCAAATGAGAGGAACACAAAGAGAAATGAATTCTATTAAAGTGTTCATCAGAACCCTTTTTCTCTAGGAGCATTATCTGGGCAATAGACTTAACTTTTGCAAAGGATCGATCAGCTACGGTTTCTGGATAGCCTCGCTGAGAAAGAAAAGTTTTTATTTGAGTCGTAGCCTGTACAAAATCATGCTCGCATGAAGAGTTCCTTTTGGCTTGTGAAAGTAATCCAGTAGGTATGTTATTTTTTAAATGAGCCGGATGGAAAGAGCTGTAGTGTAAGTAAGTATTTTTGTTGGTGGGCTTGCGATAGTTTAGTAAGAAGTCTATTGTTGGTAATAAAAACCAAAAGGTCAAGAAATGGGATTGAATGCTGATCAGCATGAGACGTAAACTTTAACTGACAGTTCTGATGGTTGATCCAATGTGAAAAAGAGCTAACACAATCAGCAGAATCAAGGAGAAAGAAAAGGTTGTCAATGTACCTATGGTAAGTAAGAATGTGTTTATGAAATGGATTAGTCCCTGGATCCAGGATAAATTTTTGTTCGAACTCAAATCATGTATAGGTGCGCTAGGGTTGGGGCAATTGATGAATTGATTTTGGAAATATATGTTCAAAATTGTATTCTACAACTTCCACTTCGTTCTTAATGAATATGTATACATTGTGAAATCATCACTCATTTTGGTTTCTTTGAAGATAATTACTTTACCTTACTCTGATGCAAGAGCTACTATGATTATTCCTTTGTGAAATTTAAAACAGACATCCAAAACAGTTTCTAATTTTGAACCTGAAGTAAGGAATTTTATTTTTACATTAAAATCCTTTGAATTGCTATTACTCATCACCTCAAGCAGTTTCTATTCTGTTGCACTTTAGATTAAGCGATTGGTCCAAGCTCCCTCCTTCAGTTTGGAGCAATGGTTTATTCTAAAGTGTCATGTGCTGGGTGGAGCACGTGAGCACATGAGGGGCGGCAACCAAGCGGTTCCTGGGGGCAGCCTTCTCCCCTGTCCCTTTGTTGCCACCCCTTGCCCTTGTCCATTCCCTACTCAGCACCCCTGCTTGCCATGCTGAAAACCAAGGAATCTTTCTGTAACAGCAACAGCAACAGCAACAGCAACAGCAAATAATTAACCATCACTTCATATAGCCTACCAACCTCTTGGGTTTATAAGAAATGCTAACTGCAAGAAATTCAAGATGTGTTCTGGTAAGTAATTATTATTATTTTTTTAAAAAAAATATCCACTATCAACTTTGTGAAGGCTAAATGTCCATTCTTGGACAGGTAACAAGTTAAAGAAAATGATCACATAACATATTTCAGATATGTGACTTCAGACTTAGGTAGTAACAATGTGGAAAATATATCCTGTACTACTTTTAGTGTTTGCAATTTTTAAAAATAATTTGATTCAACAATCCAACATCAAATCGAATCCAATATTGATTTGTCGTCACTTTTAGCGCAAATCAACTGAACTGCAAAATGTTCTATCCTTTGTCTTCTGTTTCCATCTCTGGCCAAACAGCTTTACCATCAGCTCATCCCATTGTTTTCGAGGTCTGCTGAGTGGTCTTTTGTGGTCCCTTGGTATCCAGTCTGTTCATCATCACTTCATCACTTTTTATTTGTATATCGCATTTTCTCAGCCCGAAGGCGATTCAAAGTGGTTAACAACACAGCACACAACAGCCGCAAAAGCAATACAATAAATGTCAATATAAAAGAAATAATAAGTACATATTAATACAAAAATACAGAAATACAATAATATAACATAATCCATATAATATCAGCAATACAAATACAATACAATGTATCAGCAAAACAGTGTATAAACATACAATCTAAATAGTCACGGAAAAAAACCCTTCAAAACCCAACCTCGCCATGGGGAGAGGCATCAGGTGCAGCTGCCTCCCATCCCAGGGCTCGCAAATTCCGGCTGCTGTTACTGCTGCTGCAGAGGCTCCAGCGCCTTTCCAGCTCCCCACCCGGACAGGGCCAGGGGGAGGGGTGATGGGCACAGCTGCCTCGCATCCCTGGGCTGATGATGTGGGCCCCAGAATACAGAAGCAGCACATTGTTGCAGTCCCATAAAAATTGCATCCTTATGGTCCCTACGTAGCCCAAGGCTCAATGCTCTCACCAGACTGGAGAAGAAAAGACCAGGGGAAGGAGCTCGCAGCAGCAAGGATGGGGATGAGGCAGGCTTGTCTTTATGGCCAGCGTCTCAGTCCCAGCTGCTCCCACTCCTTCTGGTTGGCATGACCGGAGGAAGGAGCTTATGGTGGTGGCGGGGGGATGAGGCGGACTGGTCTTTATGGCTGGCATCTCGGGTCCAGATGCTCCCACTCCCCCTAGCTGGCAAGACTGGGGGAAGGAGCTCGTGGCAGTGGGGATGAGGTGGGCTGGTCTTTATGGCCGATGTCTCGGTCCCAGCTGCTCCCATTCCCCCAGCTGGCAAGACCGGGGAAAGGAGCTCACAGCGGCGGGGACGAGATGGGCTGGTCTTTATGGCTGCATCTCAGCCCAAGCTGCTCCCACTACCCCCGGCTGGCAAGACCGGGGGAAGGAGCTTGTGGCGGTGGCAGCAGGGATGAGGTGGGCTTGTCTTTATGGCTGATGTCTCAGCCCCAGCTGCTCCAATTCACCCCAGCTGGTGAGACTGGGGGAAGGAGCTCACGACAACGACGACGAGGTGGGCTGGTCGTTATGGCCAGCGTCTCGGCCCCAGCTGCTCGCACTCCCCCCGGCTGGCAAGACTGGGGGAAGGAGCTTGCGGCGGCAATGATGAGGTGGGCTGGTCTTTATGGCTGGTGTCTCGGTCCCAGCTGCTTCCACTCCCCCCGGCTGGCAAGACCGGGTGAAGGAGCTTGCAGCAGCGGGGACGAGGCAGGCTGGTCTTTATGGCTGGCGTCTCAGCCCAAGCTGCTCCCACCCCCAGCTGGCACGACCAGGAGAAGGAGCTTGCAGCTGCTGACATGTCCATCTCTTATCCTTTAGATGGGTGATATGGCCTGCCCATCTCCTTTTTGACACATATAGTTCATCGACTACATTATGCAGTCTGGTTCTTTGGCATAATTCCTTATCGCTGAACTTATTCCTGATTGTTACTCCACACATCTGTCTTTCCATTGCTCTTTGGGTTGCCGCAATTTTTCTTCCTCTGATTTTGTTATTGCCCATGTTTCGGATGCTTACAACATTGCTGGTAACACTGTTGTATTGAATACACTTGTCCTGATATTCATCATCAGACTGTCATCTGTTAGCACTGTTTGGTTTATATTAAAAGCAATTGAAGCTGCTTTGTGTCTTCTTATCCAATGTACCATATGGTAAATTGTCTGGTTGGATTTGCTGACCGAGGTAGACATAATCAGATACTTCTTCTATCTCAGTTCCATTTATAGTGATGGAAATCTGGGCACATTGGCTGTTTCTCATCCATTTTGTTTTTGTTAAATTCATTTCCAACCTGACATGTTTAAAAGAGTTCTCTAGCTGTGGAGGTTATATTGTAGATCATCAGGGCTGTTTGTAAAAAGGACGCAGTCATCAGCAAACAGAAGATGGGCCAACAGTCTCCAAAAAAGTATCCCTTTTACAGAACTATTGTTCCAGAATCTCTCTTTTTTTTTCAGGGAGCCGGGGTGGTGGTGGTAGCAATTGGGGTAGAATGGCTAGAGATGGTATGTTTGCTCCAGTGGCAAAATGGTCCTGATACTACACTAGGTAAAATGTGGAAATCACTTTCCTACTCCCACCCTCAGCATAGGGACGTAAGATGAAAGCACTAGGTTGAACTACAGTTACAACTTTCTCTCTAGTACCTTAAGCTTTCAGAGCTGACACACTGACCTACTGTACTGTGGGTCCCATGGCAGGATCAAGGGTCCTATGAGTCTATCCTTTCAATATACTCTAGTGTTTTGATATATATTTCTAGCCTAATTCAAGACAGCCCGCATCCAGGAGATCTTCTTAGACCTATATCATGCCCAACTCCCAGGAGATAAAGTGCAATGTAGACTGTGTCTTTTTTTGAAGATGGAACCTCTGCCTCAGCCCCTAAATCCCATGATCTGAGGTGCTTAGTCATTGAGATACCCCCACATAAAGGTGCGTATATTGCCACACAGAGCTCACCACTACTAACCCGAAACTTCAAATTGTTACCTCAACATGACCATCTATTCAAATGTCATCACCTTCCAAATGGCTCATTACACTCCATGGGTAATCTGTACAGGATGGTTAAAAAATTCTTCACCACTTGTCTTCAATATGCCAACCAAGTGACCAAATTGCTTTCTGGTCCCTCAATGACCAAATAATTTGCAGTGGATCTACAGAGTGGAGAAGTGAGGCCAAACAAATATTTCCCCTTGCTTTTCTCCTTTGAGGGGAACAAAGAGCTCTTTGTTGTTGTTCAGTCACACAGTCGGTTCTGACCCTTTGTGACCCCATGGACCATTGCCCACCAGACACCTCTGTCCTTCACCATCCTTCTCAACCCACCCAACTCTGTGCCCATTGCATCCACAACACCATCTAGCCATCTTATTTTCTGCCGCCCCCTTCTTCTTTTGCCATCAACCTTTCCCAGCATCAAGGCCTTCTAAAGTGAATCCTCTCTTCTCATTTGATGCCCAAGGTACTTTAGGTTCATCTTCACTATTTGATGTTCCAAGGAGCAGTGAGGGTTGATTTCTTCTAAGATTGACCTATTTGTTCTCCTCGCTGTCCAGGGTACCCTCAAAATTCTCCTCCAACACCACATTTCAAAGGCATCTATTCTTCTGCACTCAGCTTTTCTTATGGTCCAACTCTCACAGCGATACATTACCACTGGGAATACCATTGCTTTGACTATGCAAATTTTTGTTTGCAAGGTGATATCTCTACTTTTAACTATGTTCCCAGGCTTCTCAAAGCTTGCCTCCCAAGAATCTGTTGCCTTTTTATTTCATGGCTGCAATCACCATCTGCAGTGATCTTTGATCCTAGAAAATTAAAGTCTGTCACTGCTTCTACTTCTTCCCCATCAATTTTCCAGGGAGTGATAGGGCCTGTTGCCATTATTTTGGTTCTCTTAATGTTGAGTCTCAAGCCAGCTTTTGCACTCTCTTCTTTCAAACCAAGCAGGAGTTTCTTTAGGTCTTCCTTACGTTCTGCTATTAGGGTAGTATCATCTGCATATGACCATCCAGAGACTGCAATTGGTCCAGAATGTGGCAGCCTGCACAGTTGTGGGGTGTAGTTGTTTTGCCTGTGCCTTGCCACTGCTACGGGAGCTGCACTGGCTACCTATATGTCTCCAGGTGCAATTCAAGGTGCTGGTTGTCCCTTTTAAAGCCTTTCATGGTAGCGGGCCAGGATACCTCCCTAGGACATTGACCCATCCCACGAGAGCAAACCGAGAGGGCACCTTTTAGGTACCATCTGTTGGGGAGGCTTGCCTCTCTAGCAGAAGGAAAAGGGCCTTCTCAGCCATAGCCCCCACACTATAGAACCTCCTCCCTGTAGAAATACACCTCCAGGCCCAGTTGCTACCATTTAGGAAAGAATTGAAGACGTGGTTGGCAAAATGGGTCTGGGGGCTGGGATTGTCAACAAGCTCCCCTTTTTGGCTCGTCTGAGACTTCCCTCCTCCTGTAATTAATTTTCTAAGGTTTTTGTAGATTTTATATTTGTTTTTAGATAATAGATGGCACGGCGGGGGGTAATATTGCTACGTTTTAAGGTTTTTTTAAAAATTATTTTATATTGGTTTTAACTTGTGTACATCACCCAAAGTCCATTGGATAGGGTGGTATATAAACCTATTAAATTAAATTAAATTAATATCTCAAATTGTATCAGACAAGAAACACACCAGTTTTTTTTTTAAAAAAATAAAGACGGTAACATTGTGTGCTTTTGTGGATCAAGTCCACTTCCTCTGATGGTGAGGCTTATGGGAATACAAACAGCTAATATATATGCAGTAGGGAAAAATTACATAATGATGTAGTCAGTGTGGGGAAATGTGTACTGTACACGGGGCTGTAAATAAAATGGAGTAATGGGCTTTCCCTCCTGAGCAAACAACAACAACAACAACCCTAGAGGACACCAAAATCTGTGACTGTTAAGAGAATAAACAGTATTTTATTCCTATTCACTTTCTTCTTTTTTTTTGAAAGCATAAGCTTGGTCTTTCTTCTGGAGAGACACCCATACATCTCCTTTTCTCAGGGAGCGGGATGGGCTAGCATTGTGGTACAATGGCAAGAGATGGTATGTTTGCTCAAGTGACAAAGTGTCACTTGATACTACACTAGGTAACATGTGGAAATCAGGATAAATTTATTAAAGTCTGAATGAATTTTCAGACAGGAGGAGAAGCAAAAATGGAGCAGTCAGATAGAAAACAAGATCAAGAAGGAAAAAGAAGGAATTTGGAGAAACATAAAATCAAGGCAGAGCCACCTTCACTTTCCATTTGTTGTTGCAAATACTTGAAAATCCTAAATAGGTTTAAAAGAAAAAAGGGGGAAATTTAGCAATAACTACATATGTATACATAACCTCCTCAATTTAGCCTTTAGATTTGATCATAAAACATTCAACTTGCTCACAATTGCTCTTGCTGAGTGACAAATTTCTCCTGTTTCTTCAGTGTATATTCTTTTGTAGTACCAAATCACTCAGAACTCATAATGCGTCTGTTATTCATCATCCCTGCCCTTTCTTCTATTGAACAGATGTATAAAGCACTTATCTGTACCATTGTGAATCTAGAGCCCTTCTGCACCAGATATTCCTTTGTTTGTCTTTAAAGCACATTTTTGTCACCTTAGTCCAAGTGACATTGCCGGACCCACCCCCCAATAAAGAGACGGACAATGTGCTGGGTTTAAACTGGGCCACTTTTATTAATTACAATTCAATAATGCAAGCGGGCCACCATAGCACTGGTAAGGACGAATGGTTATAACCAATTATCTCAACCCCCAACAGAAGCGCAAATGACTTAACCTCTGCTTCTGACGTGAGTCCGGTGAACTTGGAGGTTTGGCAAGCTGTTTCTAGCATAGCCTTCCCTTGTTCCTAAAGCACACCTGATTGGCCACCCAATTTTCCCTCTATCTTATCCATCCTGTGGCCAACCAAGTGTGCACCTGCCGGACTCTTAGGGGTCACCAGGTACCTGCTTACCAGTGCTAGCTGCCAAGTGACCAAAGACAAGAACCAAAAAGTACCCCAGGACTCAACCAAGAGCAACAGTGTGGGATGGGTGAAAATGACAAGAACCAAACAGCCAAGCAAAAATTCCAATCCGGCCCCGAAGCGACCAAAAAACTCACACTGACACCAAGGGAGGGGGTGGCGGGCAAACGTTGCTTGGCCCAGCCAAAAAAAGAAGGAAGGGGCGGTCCGGACCTCTCCATTTAAGGAAGGCCCGGCCCCCGCCCCTTCCGGCCTCGTGGGAAGGGTGGTCCGGACCTCTCCCTTCTGGGAAGGCTCGGCCCCCGCCACTTCCGGCCCCGTGCCTTCTCTAATGGGGTGGGGCTGGCAAAGCGCGCGGCAGCGGAGTCACGCGGCCGTGTGTCCCTTGCCGAACCCACCCTCCAATAAAGAGACAGACACTGTGCTGAGTTTAAATTGGTCCACTTTTATTAATTACAATTCAAAAATGCAAGCGGGCTGCCATAGCACTGGTAAGGACGAATGGTTATAACCAATTATCTCAACCCCCAACAGAAGCGCAAATGACTTAACCTCTGCTTCTGACGTGAGTCCGGTGAACTTGGAGGTTTGGCAAGCTGTTTCTAGCATACCCTTCCCTTGTTCCTAAAGCACACCTGATTGGCCACCCGATTTTCCCTCTATCTTATCCATCCTGTGGCCAACCAAGTGTGCACCTGCCAGACTCTTAGGGGTCACCCAGTACCTCCTTACCAGTGCTAGCCGCCACACGGGAAGGAGCCTACCATGACTCACCGCCCCACTGACCGCCAACTCGGTCACCAGGCCCGCTTGCAAGGAAGCCAAGAACCGGTTAAGCCCCTCGCTGAGAGGTGGACTCCATCCCTGCAATACAAGGAGGCATCCTGTACACTGATGGCCGGATGCACCACCACGGTACCCAAGTCGTGTTGTGCAAAAAAATGGGGCTACGGCCCTGTTGACAGACCGCCGGCCCCGGTCAATGCGGCGCGGGTTGCCGCCCCCCGGAAAAAGGACCGTGGGATAATATAGGACCAAACGAAGCACACCAACAGCCAATGGTGCCGCAAGAGGCCGAGATCACTCCGGATGCCAATAATCAAGCCCAAGCCCGTAATCTGGCCCAAATCATTGCCACCTAAGTGGGTCAGAATAACATCAGGAGGGGAAGGTGCCCTCAAGGAGAAAAGAAAAGGGAGAAGCTGGTGCCACCGCATCCCATGGACACCATGCCAGGAGAGATGGACCATATCCTGCCGGCCAAGATGAGGACCCCAACGGGATGCCATCATGTGCCGGGCTGCCCAAAATATATAGCTGTGGCTCACGAGCCAAACGGACAATGCCGAACCAAATGGGACCGGAGCTGTAAGAGAAAACAAGAGAAACAAGTGCCAGCAGGGTGTTCAACAGCTCATGGGGCGAACATACAATCAGAAACAGGAAGAACCCCACCTGCCCATATGGTGGATGTCATCATCCGAGTAACCAAAAAAGGCGGCCGTCGAAGCGGGCCTATACAAAAAGAATGAGTGCCATACCTGGCCCATGGCAAGCCAAGGTTGGCCAAAGCAGCCCCATCACCCACCAGAGTTGGTACTTGGTCAGCGGCTGGCCATCCTGGTGACAAAAGAGGGGGCCACGAGACGAGCCGTGAACTACCAGAAAGGCGAACAGGGCAGCGACCGGGCAAATCGCAGGAAAGCTGCAACACAGAAGGGAGACAAAGCAACTCCTATGCTGCTGGTCCGACTTAGAGGAACGAATGTGCAGCCGCACAGAATGCCATGCGAGGGCGACATTGTCGAACTCCAGACACCTACGGGAATGGTCATTACGGGAAAGGGGGACCAGCTCACTAACCCGCAAGGCGCCAAAGAAAGCCACAGTGGTGGCCACGTGGAAAAGCACAGCTTCATACTGGTCAGAACAAAGGGACGACCAAGCCTGAGCTAGGCGGGAAAGAAGAGCCGGAGAAACCGGCTGGCGAATATCCGGGTGATGACCCCATTCCCGAGCCCAACCCTCCAGGACCCTGCATACCCTGAAATTGGCAATGGCATCCCCAAAACCCCTGGCCTTAGCTGCAAAGGCCAAGGCCGAAAGGCGGCTGACTATAGTGAGCGGCGCCAGTGCTTTGTCATGCAGAAGAACCATAAATTGAAGGAGATGAGGCACCGGGATGGGCCACACGTCCGGGAGGAACATGCTCCAACGAAACGCCCGGAAGGACTGGAAAGCACTAGCATACACCCTGCGAGTACGATCGGACAGAGACAGGCCTATCGCCCAGGACGCTTCAAGTCGCCAAATGTCCACACCTCGCCAGGTAATGGGGAGGGAAGTTCGTCGGCCCCCGGCGTGAGCGCCCGGAATCGGGGTATCTGTAAGCGGGACAAAGCATCAGCTATACTATTGTCGAGGCCCGGGACATGCTCAGCCCTGTAAACAATGTTATAGCACAAGGAGCACAAAACAAACTGATGCACAAGGGACATCACCCGGGGGGATCTCTGGGCATTAACAATGTGGACCATGGCTGCGTTGTCGCACCAAAAGCGGACCACCGAGTCCTTCCATAAGTGTCCCCAGAGGACCAGGGCCCCCAGAATAGGGAAGAACTCTAGGAAGGTCAAATCGTGGAGGACGTCCGTACCCTGCCAAGCGTCCGGCCAATGGCCGCAGCACCAGTGGCCATCAAAATAGATGCCATAACCCAGGGTACCTGAAGCATCGGAGTGGACCTGGAAGCCGGGGGCAAGAGCAAGCTCCCAGCACCAGAAGGAAACCCCGTTGAAGTTGGACAAAAAGTCGAGCCAGACCTGGCGGTCGGCCCGGATGCCAGACATCACCTGCAACCTGTGATGCTTCCGGGATAGACCAACCATGGCATCACACAGGCACCTAGCAAAGGCCCTGCCGGGTGCCACCACCCTGCAGGCAAAGTCGAGGTATCCATGAAGCACCTGGAGGTCGTACAGGGATGCCTTGCACCTAGACAACAAGGCTAAAATCGCCTCAGTTATGTGGGTGACCTTATCCATAGGGAGGCTGGACGTCTGCCTAACCGTGTCAATCTGAATGCCCAGGAAGGTCAGGGAGTGGCCGGGCCCTCCATTTTCTCCGGGGCCAAAGGTACGCCCAGCTCTGCCATCAGCTCCTGGAAGATATGGAGCATGTGTTCACAGGCACCGGACGGGCCAACGCCCCTGAACAAAAAATCATCCAGGTAATGGGACCCCGTGCGAAAACCAGACCTGTGAACAAACGCCCAGTGCAGAAAGGTGCTAAAGCGCTCAAAAGCCGAACACGAAATCGAGCAGCCAAAAGGTATCACCTTATCAACAAAGTACTGGCCCTCAAACCTGAAACCCAACAGCTCAAAATCAGCCGGGTGGACCGGGAGTAGCCAGAACGCTGATTTAATGTCGCATTTGGCGATAAACGCCCCGGGGCCACAGGAACGCACAATATAGACCACCTGGTCAAAAGACGTATACTGAACCGAACAAAGGTCATCTGGTATAGAATCATTGACTGACGAACCTGCAAGGTACGACAAATGATGGACTTCTTAGGGACCAGGCCCAGGCTGAAAACCTTCAAGTTCGGAAAAGGGGGTCGGCAAAGGGGCCAGCACCCCACCCCTTGCGAACCTCCTTAAATATCTTTTCCTTAGCCAAATACTCCTTGCCCCGCAGGGAGAGCAGATTAGGCGCATCCTACGGGGCACGTAAGCCCACGAAAGGTATGCGGAAACCCTCAGAAAAACCCGCCCAGAGGTAGGCGGCACCCTCCCGCCTGGGGTAAACTCGGATCCAACGTTCAACCACCGAGATATTAATTGGGGAGGGGCCCTTTTGGAGGTGGAGGTTGATCGCTGGAGGCAGGGGCCGGGCCCTGGCAATGGCCCCTGCCCCACGGCCCTGAAGTCCGGGTGCAGGCAGAGGCAGAATGAGGTCCCCCGCAGGTGGAGCACTCATGCCTGTACCTACACGGGCCCCGAGTACAACCGCCCGGTGACGAGAAACTCCAACACAGCAGGTGGGCTGGAATCCCTTGCCGTGCCGGCAGGCGGGGAGACTGCATGGAGGCTGGATGCTGGACCATGTGACCACTATGAAAATGGTCACCAGACACTGGGTGGGACGACGTCATATGGAGCAGCCACAACAATTGATCAGGCTGGTCCCACGGCATCTCAGGGTGGAGGGCTGCGTGCATATGGAACTCCTCATCTTAAGCCAACCATGACTGACCCGGGAAATCTACATATGCCCTGTAAATCAGGTCCAGGTATTGAAGCAAAGGACCAGCGAGATCCGGTGGGCCCTAATGGAAACCGCTGCGTAGATCAAATACGCCGGCAACCAATTGGCCCACGTACGGGCAGGTTTACGCCGATGGGCCATTTCCTTGTCCCGGTTGTCCTCCCGATCCCTCTCCTCCATAGTAGTCTCCCACAGTGGCCCTGTGCCGTCTCTAATGGGGCGGGGTTGGCAAAGCGCATGGCAGCGGAGCTGCGCTGCCGCACATCAAAAGACTAAAGAGATCCACATATTCCCTATGCCAGATCTTATCCCTCATGCCCGGCAGCAAGTGATTTCCCAGGGGGAGCGACCTACCTGCAGTCGGAAAAACCGACAGGGGGATGGTGTGGTATGCCGTGTTAACAGGAGGGCCAAATGGCCAAATTGGGTAAGACACATTAGGGCCTGCCGGCGGATCCCCGGGGGGCACAGGGGGATAAGGGACATGCCAAGGTACAGTGGGAGAAGCAAGGGGCATAGGCGAGGCCGCCGGGGGCCACTGCCGGCCCACCACACCTGCATTGGCAGACTGCTGGGGCCAGGGCCATTGGCTGGAGGCCACCGCAGGGGAAAACCTCTGAGGACAGGTACCCACATACCCCAAATACTCACCAGGTGCACCCACAGCTGCCGCCCCCACTGGGGGTTCCGGCTGCTGATGGGCAGCGGGGCTCTCGTCCGCATCAGAGCCCACCCCGCCAGACGCCGGAGGCTTGTCCATGGAGAAGTCATCCGCCAGCTCCAAGCTCCCAGCAAGGGTGGCCTCGAGCTGGTCAACCATCCCAAAAGAGAGGAAGAGAGGTGGGACCCCGCAGATCCCGAGCAAGAACAGCATCCCGCGGCTCACCCCCTGTTTAGGCATTGTTTTTCAGCAATTGTTGCAATTGTAGGGATGATTGGCCTGTGACTGGTCAAAAAACAATGAGCCCCAGAGTTATTGATGTTGTATCAGAGCTGGGCTGTAGTCAGTCAAGTATGGAGATAATGAAAATTAAGAGTACTGTATATGTGCACTCTGATACCACTTTATGTTCCATGGCTCCATCTGACAGAACATTGGAATCAGTTATTTGGTGAAGGATTTAGGATTATTTGCTTCAGTGCTCTCCTCCGAACAATAGTGAAGAGTCCTCAATTCCTTACCAAATAACAAATCTCAGGATTCCTTGAGATTGAGTCACGATGTTAAGTCAAAGTGGATTAAACTATGTGTAATACAAATAGACTGTCCTGAACCAGTTCACAGATGGATATGTATCCTTTGGTATCCAAGAAAGATAGATACCCTGCAGGGGCGCCAAAAACTTCTGCAGAAACTCATCTCTGTCAAAGTTTAGCACTGACTCAGGCTATAAACCTGTCGTTTTCTCTGAGAAAGACCAACTGGATTAGGTTTGTATGTCTGATGTATCTTGGCTGTGCTGTAAATAAACCTGTCTGAGGGAGTGTGACATGTTACCCAGATTAAAAAGGTTGAGAACTCCTGTGCTAGTGTATTTCTTCAGCCAGTGGATGAAGTTCAAGGATGTTTCCATCTGCCCCATGTTCTTACTGATAGATAACAACAACAACAACAACAACAACAACAACAACAACAACAACAACAACAACAACAACAACATTTTAATTTATATCCCGCACTTACTTGGCCGAAGCTGACTCAAGGCGGCAATTACAACATGTCCACAACATACAGTATAATAATACAACAATAAAGGAGCACAAAAATATATTCAGTAAATAATCAATACTCGATAATAAACATAAAATTAATCACAATATACAATATACATGGTATCAAAACATCAAATACAATGAAATTATACATAATACATAATAAATACACCAAAACACAGTAACCACAGTTAGGCCACCAAGGGAAACAAAATAAAACACCCTCCCCAGTCCATAGGGCCCAGGGAACGGAGCCCAAGGCTCAATGTACCTGATGGATCCCGGGCTCTATGATCAGTGTCCCAGACAAGACCTGTGGCAGCGGTGGCAGGACTTTGGCCAACCACATCCCATTGGCTTTTTCTCTGCTGCCAAACTGGGAGGGGGAGGCAGCCCCCGTAGCAGCTGTCAACATCTATGAGAGGGCCCAAGGCTTAACATCTTCAGCTTTATTTCTCCCCGCAGGGGGAGAGAGAGAAGGGTGGGGAGTCCCGGTAGCTGTGGTGATGTTTGGCCCGATGGCCTGCGGTGGCCCTTTATCCCTCCCCACAAGGGGAGAGAGGGCGGGGAGAACCGGCAGCTGCAGTGATGTTTGGCCCCATGGCCCACAAGGGGAGAATGCATAGGGCAGGAAGCACTTCCCAGACCAAAGCACCAATCACAGGAATGCTTCTAGCTGGTACTTGGATATGTTCACAACTTTGATTTCCTCTCACATTTTCCCAAATTGAGATGAAAAAAGGGAGCAAAGCTCTATCAGCAGTACCAGATGGAATCTCCAAACAGCACAATCATCACAGAGCCTATGAATAAGGACATAAATATATTTCTTTTTTATTTTTATTTTAGTACCTTTTTGTTTATCCCATCTGCATGTTCATCTTTGGTTCATGCACGATTGCAGGAATTAATAGATTTTTCCACATGAAATTCCATGCACGTTTTTGTAAAATTTTACTAATACACACATTTAAGGTAATGCACACATTTTCAATTAACTGAAGCAGTTTTGTGCACTTTTGTCAATTCATTTCTTTTCTAAGCATCTTCATGTCTAATTGTGCACATTCTTTTGCACACACATGACATTCTTAAGATGGAGTTCATTTTGCCACTTTTGTTGAGGCTGCTGAATCCAGCTCATTTGGCTCCGTTTTCCTAGGGGCAGTGGTGGCTCAGTGGTTAGGAAGCTCGCTTTGTTAGCTGGAAGGTTGACAAGTTGGCAGTTCAAGACCCGGGTACTGCACGATGGCTTGAATGCCCATCTCTGTCCCAGCTCTTGGGGACATGAAAGGAGCTTCACCTGGGTGTACCCTGAGTGGAGTTTCTTCTCCAAAAATACTTTCAACCCATAATAATAATAATAATAATAATAATAATAATAATAATAATAATAATAATAATAATAATAATAATAATAATAATAATAATAATAATAATAATAATAATAATAATAATAATAATATATTAATTTATTAATTTAATATAACTTAATATAATTTAATAATAATGAATAAATATAGCTCACTAGGGAGAAAGGCGTTAACTAATTAAAACTTTGATGCTTGTCTATTCATCACTAGTTAGACCACATCTAAAGTACAGTAAAACCTCAGATAACAACCACATCGCATAACACTAAAATTGGATAAAGACCTTTTAGTGTCTTGCACGGAAGACAAGGAAGGAGCCGCAGTGAGGGCTAAACGCAGGTTTATTGGGTGATGATCAGGATGAACATGTGGTAATGGCGGAGGTACAGCTCATTATATACTGCAGTACATACATTTGAATCTCGTTGCACGGTAGCTTATTGGCTGCTACCGGCGTGACGTCATTCTGAGTCACGCCCATCTTCTCCAGGTGATCCTCGCGTGGGAAAGGTTCCCGCGGCTGCCGGTGATTTGGGGAATGTGAACCATGTGAGCTGAACGCTCGCAGCTGCCCTCTATCGGCAGCTTACTCGTGTTCCTTAACAGCTGAGCTACATTGTAATTGTGGTCAGGTTACATTCATGCATTTCTTAAAGCAACATTGTACATACACAACACTCCTCCCCCCTAGGATGGGACGAAGTCCCTCAACCATTGTGGCTTGCCGCACGTGCGTCTGGGGCGCGCGGCCGCTTGACTTAACATAGGGGAGCCGGGGGCTCCTGGTTCCGCGGAGTCCTGTCCTGCAACGGAAAGGGGGGACTCATTAGTGGTTCGGTGGGGACTCTGCGACAACCTTGCATTGGGGGACGGGAATGGAATGAACAGTTGGGACGTGAACTCCTGCCTGTCGCTTGAGGAGCTTGGGGTACCTCCCAGCACGAATCTCGGGACTGACGATGAGGCCCTCGTGGTCTCGCCACCCCCTGTTGCCTGTCCGGGCGTTCTAGAGGCTGAGGCGGGCAGATTCCCCCCTGCTGCCTGTCTCGGGGGTGTCTGTCTCCGGGGGACTGGCGTTATGGTATATTCTAAAACAAAAGGGCTGGGGGGACTGGAGGTACCAGGGGCTGAACTGAAACCCCTCTTCTCGCTAGGACGGGTGGGGGACCACTCCGCTACACCCCCCTGGTACCGCAAATCATAATCAAGCTCATCCCTCTCTTTCAAAGTATCCTCCTCTGTGGCTGGGAATCCAGGGTATGCATTTGTACCCGCGGATTCCACCGTGTCTCCCCCTTGGGTAATGCGGGTGGGGGAGGACCCTAACGCTGTTTCCCCGTCACTGGTGACCCGTCTTCTGAGTTGGTTGGCGTGCCTTCTCCAGAGTAGACCCGAGCTAGTCTCAACTCTATAGGATACTGGCCCCGTCTACTCAATGATCGTCCCTGGTACCCACGCTGGCCCGGAGGCCGCGTAGTTCCTGCAGTGAACCGGGTCCCCTACCGAAAAACCTTTGGAGCTTCCTACCCCGATATCTATATTTCTCCCTTCATCCTCCACCCTGGACGGGTCCATCCGGTCAAAAAGTGTTGCCGGACGCCTCCTCATGAGGAGTTCGGCTGGCGAAAGCCCTGACGCTAGGGGGGTTGTCCTGTAGCAGATGAGGAACTGACACAGATGGAGGTTTAACTCGCCGGGACCCATGCGCCGCAGTGCGTCTTTCGTAGTGCGCACTTGGCGCTCTACCTGACCGTTTGTGGCGGGGTGAAACGGGGCAGCGGTAATATGCCTGATGGCGTTTCTTTCAATAAAGGTCTTGAACTCTGCAGACGTGAAGGTACTAGCGTTATCGCTAACAAGGACGTCCGGCAGGCCGAAACAGGCAAAGACCTTGCGCAACTGTTTAATGGTTGCCGCAGAGGAGGTGCTGTTCATGGGGATTACTTCCAACCACTTGGAATAGGAGTCGACTATTAGCAGAAACATGGGCCCGCGGAAAGGGCCAGCGAAGTCAGCATGAATCCAGAACCATGGCCCGCGGGCCGTGTCCCATTCCCTATGGGGTAGCCAGGATTCCATGGGCCAGGAGCTCTGGCAACTCTCGCACGTGCCCACTAATCGCTCTATGTCCGCGTCTATCTGGGGCCACCAAAAGAAACTCCTGGCCAGCGCCTTGGAGCGCACTATTCCCGGGTGACTGGTATGCAGTAGCTTCAGTACCTTGGCCCTCAGCTTTTCTGGGATGACTACCCGCTGGCCCCAGAGTAAGCAGCCCCTTTCCAGGGACAGCTCTACTCTACGCCTGAAGAATTGCTTGAAATGTTCCTCGGGGGGAGTAGTGGGCCACCCTTTCCTAACCCAGGAGCTAACTTGGGCCAGCATCTTGTCGGCCGCTGTGGCCTTGGCGAGGTTGGCCGGGATGATGGGGGGTGAGTCGAGGGACTCGATCAGCAGGACTTGGTGGTCCTGCTCTACCTCGCATGCGGGGTCTCCTAAACTAGGGAGGGGAGACCGGGACAGCGCGTCCGCATGGGAGATCTCCTTCCCTGGGTGATAGACCAGCTCATACTGGTAGGCGTTAAGGAAAATCGCCCAACATAGCATTCGGGGGGACAGGATTTGAGGGGTGGGCTTGCCTGTGGTGAAGATTCCCAGGAGAGGCTTGTGATCAGTCACCACCATAAACTTGCGGCCATATAAGAAATCGTGGAACTTCTTGGTTCCAGCGATTATGGCCAGGGCCTCCCTATCTGTTTGCGTGTAGTTGTGCTCGGCCTTTGAAAGGGACCTGGAGTAGTATGCAACTGGGGCTTCCCGCCCGCTCTCCAACATGTGGCATAGCACCGCCCCCACCCCCACTGGGGACGCATCACAGACTAAAACTACTGGTCTCCTCGGGTCAAAGTGGGTCAGGACAGCATCCGAGGATAAAAGCGCCTTTAGCTCCCTGAAAGCTTTCTCTTGCCTATCTCCCCACCGCCAAACCGCCTCTTTCTTTAATAGCGCGTGCAGTGGCTCCGCAACGGATGCCTTCCTTGGCAGGAAGGAATGGTAAAAATTTAAGAGCCCTAGAAATGACTGCAGCTCCGGTTTCGCGGTGGGGCGAGGGGCGTTTTGCACAGCCGCAACCTTGGACTCGGAGGGCTTGATGCCCTCTGGGGTTATCTTGAACCCAAGGAACTCAACCTCCCTCACAAAGAATACACATTTGTCCCTTCTCAGTCGAAGTCCCGCTTTCTCGAATACTGAAAGGACCCCGTCTAGCCTCTTTGCTAACTCTAATTCGCTCCCAGCTGTTATCAACACATCGTCAAAATATGGGAGGACGCCTGGAAGTCCCTTTAAAAGGCGTTCCACGAGGGACTGGAAGATCCCGGGGGCCGAATTCACACCGAACTGTAGGCGTGTTACCTTAAATGCCCCCTTGTGCGTGACGATGGTTTGCGCAGCAGCAGCAGCTGGGGTTACGGAGAGCTGCTGATATGCCTGTGCCAGATCTAGCTTGGCAAAACACCTCCCCCCATGTAACGTGGCCCGTAAATGGCTGACCACGGGCACCGGATATGCATTTGCCCGAATGGCCTTATTGATCGTACATTTATAGTCCGCACAAATCCTGACCTCCCCGTTTGATTTAAGAGCCGTAACAATCAGCGTTTCCCACTCCGCCGAATCAACTGGAACCAAAATCCCCTGCCCCACCAATTTGTCCAGTTCCGCCTCGATTTTGTCCTTGAGGGTGAAGGGCACTCTCCTTGGCTTGAGGCGGATGGGCCAGATTTCTGGGTCCAGCTCAAAGGATACCAGGGGCCCCTTGTATGTCCCGAGCCCCTTCTTGAAAACGTCCGGGTGTGCATTGCATACGTCCCGCATTGGGTCAGTCTTGATGGCGTTAATGCCAGACAGTTCAATTCCCAGGGGAGCAAACCACTGCGTTCCCAAAAGGCAGCATCTTCCCCCCTTGAGTACCACTAGGGGCAGTTTCTCGGAGTAACTCTTGAACTTCACCTTGAAGTTCCCCACCCCCAATACTGGGATCCCATTTCCCTGCACGTCTCGTAAGTGTGACCTCATGGCCCGCAGTTTGGGCCGCACATCTGGGGGAATGCGCATAAACTCTTTTTGGGACAGGATGGAATATGACGACCCTGAGTATATCTTCATCCTCACCGGGAACCCCTGTAACAGTACCTCTACGAAAAAACGCCGGTGCTCCAGACCCACACGGTTCACACCTTCCTCGCTGTAGCTGGTTGAGACCTTCCTGGTGCCGGCCGCCTTCCGTTGGTGTGCCTGGGGGTGGCTCGAGGCGCCCTTGTCCTCAGGTCGCCCGCGCCTGCATACTCTGGCGATGTGCCCTTTTCGGCCGCAGTTGTGACACTCGGCCTTCCGGAACGGGCACCTCGTCCGGTCGTGGGATGCCCCACACCCGTCGCAGTGGCGGTCTTGCCGTTCGCGGGTCTGTCGCTTCTCCCCGTGTTTCTTCACTCTCTGGACATCGTCGTCCTCACTGGAGCAGGAGTCTGCCGTCGCGGACGACTCCTCAGATGTCGCTGGTGTGCCGGCGGGCGACTTGGGGGCCCGCCAGGCCATCTTCGCCGATGTCCGCCGGGCCGCCTGCACTGGAGACTTGGCCCTTTCGGATGTGGCCCCTCGGGACTTGAACACTCTGACCCCACTCCTGGCCGCCTCGGCTGCCTGGGCCTCCCGCAGTACTTCATTGAACGTGAGGCGATAGTCGCGGGTCATCAATTTTCTCTGGACCTCCTCGTCCCTCAGGCCACACAGCATGCGGTCTCAGAGTGCTGTGTCCAGGTCTTCCCACTGGCAGTGCACCGCTGCCAGCCTGAGGGCCGCTGCGTAGGCAGACACGGACTGTCCCGGGCGTTGGTCTCGCCTGTGGAACGCGACCCTGGCCGGGAAGATCGACACGGGGGGCTGGAAATGATCGCGCAGTAACTCTAGGATGCGGTTGAGGGGCACCACGTCCGCCTTCCGTGGGGCCACCAGGTTCATCAGGATGCGCAGCGTGGCCGGCCCCACCTGGGCCAGAAAGTGTGAGCGCATCTTTGCATCGTCGTTGACGCCCGCGGCTTCCATCGCGTGCCGAAACTGGCACTTGTACAACTCCCATTGCTCCGGGTCGCTGATATCGAAGTGGTAAGGCTTGACCTTGGGATTCGCCATCAATCCCACCTTCGTCGCCAATTTAGTGTCTTGCACGGAAGACAAGGAAGGAGCCGCAGTGAGGGCTAAATGCAGGTTTATTGGGTGATGATCAGGATGAACATGTGGTAATGGCGGAGGTACAGCTCATTATATACTGCAGTACATACATTTGAATCTCGTTGCACGGTAGCTTATTGGCTGCTACCGGCGTGACGTCATTCTGAGTCACGCCCATCTGCTCCAGGTGATCCTCGCGCGGGAAAGGTTCCCGCGGCTGCCGGTGATTTGGGGAATGTGAACCATGTGAGCTGAACGCTCGCAGCTGCCCTCTATCGGCAGCTTACTTGCGTTCCTTAACAGCTGAGCTACATTGTAATTGTGGTCAGGTTACATTCATGCATTTCTTAAAGCAACATTGTACATACACAACAGACCTGATATTTTTTTGGGGGGAAATTGCATCACATAACGCTAAAATCCTATGGGATGCTTTGGATAACGTTTGCTAAAACCTGTGCCGGTTACAATGCATCTCTATGGAGTTTTGATGTTATCCGATGCATCCCATAGGATCTTAGCGTTATCCGATGCATGCATCGGATAACACTAAAAATTGGATAACACTAAGACTTATGAAACTATGTTTTAGTGTTATTTGAGGTATTACTATATTATGTCCAATTCTGGGCACCGTACTTCAAGATAATGGAAACCAATTAGAGCAGGTACAGAGAGGTGGCAACAAAGATGATCACAGGACTGGCAATCAAGCCCTACAGTGAAAGGCCAAAGGAACTGGGCATATTTAGCCTTGAGAAAAGGAGACTGAGGGTGTGTGTGTGTGGTTACGATAGGTCACCCTTTTTCAAAAGCCAGTCATATCTGACTTTAGGGTTCAATGCTCATCTCTGTTTATTGCCAAAAAGCCAGCTCTGTCTGCATTTTGTGGACGTTTCCGTGGACATGAGGCAGGCATGCCGAGACACTGAAGTGTTAGAAACTCTGTTTACCTTCCCACCCAAGTAGTCCCTATTTATCTACTTGCAATTTCTTGCTTTCAAACTGCTAGGTTGGAAGAAGCTGAGACAGAGAGGGGGACTCAATCTGTCATGCAGTACTCAGGTCTCAAACTGCTGACCTGCCAACCTTCCAGTCGTCAAGTTCAGCATCTTAACCACTGAGCCACTGCAGTCCCCCACACCCCACAATACCTGAGAAATAATCATAAAAAAGAAGGGAAGGATCTGTTCTCCATCATACCAGAGTGCAGGATGCGTAAAAATGGGCTGAAACTAAAGGAAGCCAGACATAGCCTGAATATTCAAAACAACTTCTTAATGGTTAGAGCAGTATGACAGTGCAACCAACTGCCTCAAGAGGTGGTGTCTGCTCCTGGTGGGGCTTTTAACCTTCCAAGCCCAGTAAAATGAATACCTAGTATGTTGTGGGCAAAATGCTAATTACCTTGTGAACTGCCCTGAGAGTGCACTTAGTGCTATGGGGTGATAAATCAGTGTTATTGCTTTTGCTATAAAATGTGTGTCTATCAAGCAGAACTCAATGCAGAATTGTGGGATTTGTAGTCCAGAAAATAAAAAACAACAAAATAAAAAACACAACTCCAACCCTAGTGATGAATACAACTTCTTAATGCTGTATTATGTTAATGCTGCTATGGCTAATTACCATGTGCATTACTCTACCATGAACAGGTCAGTGGCATTCTTATCCACCAGAAATAGTTAAAGTGGACAGTCAATGGATTATTCAATTGGTGTAATATGTTGCAGAAAGGGTTTTTGGTATATATTGTAAATTCAAATACTGTACTCTCTGATGTCCAGATCCCCACTGTACTTCTAGGGAATGTGCAGTATATGTTGTGGGAATGACAATTATACATGTGACTAAGGCTGGCTACCACTGAGAAGGGGGTTCTTAGGACTGAAAATAATTTTCTTTTCCCCTCTAACCAAGTCCTTTTGTGAGTGTCTGGCTCTTCTCTTCCTGATTGTCCTATTTGCTTTTGTATCTCATTGCTCCCTGTCTTCTGTCCATGCAGTTGCATGGAGCCATGTGTCTTTCACCTGCCTGAGAGACTACAACCTTCTTTTCTCCTCTTGTTCTTCTGAATGCAACTGAACAACATAAATGTAAGTAAAGATTCATGTTTGATAAACTTTTTTTGGAGAAACTTCAGGATTGATTTTTTTCCCTATTTAAAGTAAAAGTACCAAAACAGTGGCTGGAATAAAGCTAGGAATTTTTTTTACTAGTCACCTTCATGTAAATCCCTTTGCTACAATTGGTTTTTGTAATTTATGTGCTGCTAAAATAAAGGAATTAACTAATAATCAACATTCATTCAATAGTATAGTGCTGACCAACCTACTGTATCTTACAGTATTGCCGACATGTGGAAGTTGTTTCATACAGAGTCAGATCATTGGATCTCTAAGTGTACTGGTGTCAACTCCAACAGAGAGCAGTAGAATTCAAGGATCTCAAGGACTACCAGGAGATTATTGGTATTCACAGACTAATCAAGACCAGTCCTGCTTCAGTGCAAAAATCAAGTGAAATCCATTGTATTCAGATTAGTATGCTAATGCATGTCTGGCAGGACATCCTGCTACCGTAATGGAGTAGACCATATAGCCAGTGACTGAACCCTGAGTGTTGGGCAGTGGTAAATAACCTGATTCCCTAAAGGGGCCAATGGCTATGTGCAGGTGAGCCCAAAACAGAGCCTATCTTCGTAGGGAGGGAAACCGAAGAATTAAGCCAGATAGAAATAACCAGGGAGGAGGTCCTTGCATGTCTTGTTAAACTAAATGCTAACAAATCACCAGGACCAGATGGCATCCATCCACGAGTTCTCAGGGAACTTAAAGATGAAATTGCTGATCTCCTAGCCAAAATATATAATGCCAGCATAGGTTGCCCGGCGTTGCCGGGCTGTTATAAACATTGATCAGCTTTTTGTGGATTAAAAAAGAACAAAGGATGATTGTTTCAAATTGTTTTATTTAACCAAATAATGTTTTAGTTTTTTTGTGTACATTTATGATGTTATAAATTATTTTATTTATCTTTTTTTATTTGATTTTTATTAAAAAAAATTAAACAGACATACAGAAAAAAAGGAAAACAATAACATTACAATACAGTAATACCTCAAAGATAACCTCAATACAATATTAACTCACATTCATAGAGGCTAGCACATAACAGTACTTATACTGATTGTTTACCATTTAACCACAATATTAGATACCACAATGTAAAATATTATTCAATCAAACAATAAAAGTTTTCTAAGCTACCTCTATAATAATTTTTTAATAATTACAAATCACCCTGTAAATATATACAATGCCCGGAGAGTTTAGTTGCTATTTCAACTCCAAAAACCTCTTTGCGATGGTGCAGGTCCTGAACTGTCATTTACCATAAGAGAATGATCCACAAACGGTTTCCATATATTCCAAAACCTATTCTCTTTTAAATTATCTCGTTTCACTTTAATCTCCCATGTCAATTTGTCATTCAATGCTAGGCTCCACATTTCCTTGTACCATTCTCCGATCTGTATATCTACATCATTTTTCCAATTTCTAGGTATGCATTGTCTGCCTGTGGTCAATACAATTTCCAATAATTCTTTTTCCTCCTTATTCAAACCCAAACCTTCCACATTGCAGGCGCACCCCCCAATAAAGGACTCAGACACTGGTAAAAGTGGATAACGGCATTGGGCCACATTTATTGATTCATGCCCTAGTCCGAATTATAAATTTATATTGGTATTCAACCAATTATAATTCTTAAGGCAAGCAGGCCGAAGTAACACTGGTAAGGTTCCACCCAAAATTGCCAACGGCAATTGGTTACAATGTATCCATTTGTATCAATTTGTTTGTTGACAAAAAACAAATTGTTGACCGTAGTCAATAATCTAACTACTGACCCCACCCTCTGATGCGCATCCGTAAAATAATGGGGTGATGCCTGCTGCCTAGCTCGTGCCATCACCCCATTGCCTGGTTCATCGTTGACCGGACAACGTTAACCAACTTGTGCCTGTCTAGTGTTGTCCAGTCAATTGCGAACCTGCCGGATACCTGTGGGTCATAAATGTTTACCTTACCAGTGCTACCCGCCACACGGGGAGGCTTCAACAAAGGCTCACTGCCCCCCCCAGACCGTCAGCTCGGTCAACAGGCCTGCTTGCCAATCTCCCAACAAGAGGTCCATACCTCCCGGCGACAGATGGACCCCATCCCCTGTGTAAAGCTCATAATTTTGGAGACTGATGGTGGGGTGTCGAATGATGCGCCCCCAACCCTTGTCCAGAAAGAACCGGGCAATAGCCCTGTTCACCAAGCGCCGAGCCCGATCAAGGTCCTGGAGGTTAAACCCTCCCCTGTAAGCGTGCCGCGGTATCATGTCCGACCAAATTAGGGTTGTGGCAGGCCACACATAATGCAAGTAGGCCAGGTCACCGCAAATCGCATGCTTCAGCGATAGGCCCGTGACCTGTCCCAAATCATTACCCCCGAGGTGTATAATCAGGACATCAGGCGGGTCAGCATCCCTGATGGAGAAAAGGAATGGCAACAGTTCCCGCCATAACATTCCGCGCTTACCGTACCACCTGAGACTTGCGGATGCACCCAGTCCCAGTCGGGGTCCCCACTCTGTCGCCGCAGCAAACTGCGCTGCCCTGTGCACATAGCTGTGGCCCACCAGCCATACTGTCACTGGTGTAAGACGACACCCAGGGTCTGTCAAGGAAAAAAGGAAACAGGGCAGTGACTTAACTGGTACTCACTGTTGAAGAGGGCGAACATACAACTGAAAACATCGTGATCCCCACCTTCCCATGTTGCATATTTCAGCTCCAGAGTACCCAAACGCCGCTGCGGTGGAAGCCGCCCCTATCCTAAACGAATGGGTGCCGTAACGAGCCCTGGGGAGGCCAACACTGGCTAGTGCCTTACCGGTCACCTTCCAAAATTGAAATTTAGTAAGGGGAGACCCATCTTGGTGACAGAAAAACGGGCCAGGGTGCGTACCACGTAGTGCAAGGAACTCCTGTAGGTCACCAACCGGACAGATGTCAGCCATGGAACATTGTAGCAGTCTTACACCACTGCCTACACCGTGCTGATCAACCTTAGAGGAGCGTATCCTCAGCTGAGCCCAATCGTTGGAAACATAGACATCTTCGAGTTCCAGTGCCCTACGACTCGCATCCGCCTTAGACAGTAGCACCAGCTCACTGATGCGGAGCGCCCCAAAAAAGTAGTAGCCGCGTGAAACAGGGTTGCCTCATACCTGTTGAAACACAGGTCATGCCAACCCCGTGCAAGGTGGGTAAGTACCCCTGGAGAAATTGGGTGGCGGTCGTCCGGGCTGCGCCCACGTTCCCGCACCCACCCTTCCAAAACATGTCGTATGCGAAAATCATTTTGCTATCAGCAAAACCACCCACCTTGGCCATGAATGCCAGCGCTGACAGCCTGGATGCTATGGTGCGGGGGGCTAAGCCCTGGGCATGTAAGTAAACCATAAATTGGAGGACGTGAGCCACTGGGATGGGCCAACGTTCAGGCAGCCGTGATTGGGCACAAAAGGCCCTGAATGAACTGAATGCATGGTTGTACGCCTTACGCGTGCGGGGGGTGAGAGACATGCCGATCGCCCGGTTCACCTCTCCTTGCCAAGCGTCCATATCTCGTCCGGGAGCAGCGAGGGAAATTCCTCTGCATCCGGGGCCAAGGCACGGAACCGGGGGATCTGCAGGTGGGACAAAGCGTCAGCAATATCATTATTAATACCTGGAACATGTCTGGCCCTAAAAAGCACATTGAGGCGCAGGCTGCGCAACACAAACTGGCGAACCAGACCCATAACCCTGGGAGATTTTGACGTCTGTGAGTTGACAATGTGGACAACTGCCGCATTGTCACACCAGAAATGAACGACCGAATTGGCCCACTCCTCGCCCCATAGCATCAAAGCTCCCAGAATGGAAAAAAATTCCAGGTACGTGAGATCGCGCCCCACCAGGCTGGTGGCCATCTGCCGTAGGCCCACTTCCCTTCAAAGTAAATCCCATAACCCAGGGACCCTGATGCATCCGACTGAACCTGGAAACGAGGGGAAACCAAAAGGTTGGATCTCCAAAATGACACCCCGTTGAATTCCCTCAGGAACTGAAGCCAGATGAGCATATCAGCCCTAATGGCCTTGTTCAGTCGGACCCTGTGGTGGGGCCTGGTCAAGCCAATCATGGCATCGCCCAAGCGTCGAGCAAATGCTCTGCCAGGTGCGACGACCCTGCAAGCGAAATTGAGGTGACCATGTAACACCTGGAGCTCCCGAAGGGACACCTTGCGTTTTGACAGCAAGTCCAAAATGAGTGCAACGATCCGTGAAACCTTATCAACAGGTAACCTGGATGCTTGCACAACCATGTCAATCTCCACCCCCAGGAATGTGAGCTTGGTGGAAGGGCCCTCGGTCTTTTCGGGCGCTAAAGGGACACCGAGTTCCTTCATTAGCGTCTGAAATGTATGTAGGAGACGTGTGCACGTGTCCCAGCCCCGTTCACCCCCGAATAAGAAATCATCGAGGTTAGTGGGCTACAGACCGGGACCCCGACCTGCGAACAAAGGCCCATTGCAGGAAGGTGCTGAAGCGCTCAAATGCCGAGCATGAAATGGAGCAGCCAAAAGGCATGGCCTTGTCGAAATAAAATTCACCCCGGAACTTGAAACCCAGCAACTCAAAGTCACCCGGGTGCACTGGCAGTAGACGGAACACGGACTTAATGTCGTACTTAGCCAGTAGTGCACCCGGGCCACATGAGCGCACCATGCGCAGGGCCTGGTCAAAAGATGTATACCTGACCGAACAAAGGTCATCAGGGATAGCATCGTTGACCGAACGGCCAGCCGGGTAAGACAAGTGGTGTATCAAACGGAACTCCCCCGGCGACTTCATGGGCACTAACCCCAACGGGGAAACCTTGAGATTGGGAAATGGTGGGACAGGGAAAGGGCCAGCGACCCTGCCAGCATTAACCTCCTTAGCAATGCTCATGGTGGCTACCTCCTCCCTTCCCCTGAGTGACAACAGGTTGGGGGCATCTTGAGGGGACCTGTCCCCTGTGAAAGGAATGTGAAACCCCTGCTGGAAACCCTCAAGCAGGTAAGCTGCGTCTGCCCTCCTCAGGTACATCGCGAGCCAACGCTCCAGCATGTCCACATTAATTGGGGAGGGGGCCTTTTGCTTGACCAGCTCCCTCCGCGGCAGTTTTGCCCGCTCCCTGTCCACCTTTACCTCTGCCCCGCAGTCCGCCTGCCCTAGGACACGCGGAGGCGGCATGGGGGCCAGCACAAGAGGGACACTCATGCCTGTAATGGCACTGCTTCCTGTTACACGCACCATTGGCCGAGAAACTCCAACACAGCAGGCGGGCTGGAACCCCCTGCCCCGCCACCTGGCGGGGTGCCTGGGCCGGAGTAGCTTGCTGGGCCGCATGTCCACAATGGTACCTCTCCCCTGGCGCCGGGCGCATGGGGGTCATATACATAAGCCACAGCTTCTGGCAGGGCTCATCCCACCTCATCTCTGGATGTAGGGGCACTCTCATGCGGAATTCCTCGTCGTAAGTCAACCACGACGGGCCAGGGAAATCAACCATCGCCCGGTATATGTTGTCCAAATACTGGACCATCGGAATTGCCAGGTCGGGCTGGGCCCTGAGGTACACCGCCATGTATATAAGGTATGCGGGTAACCAGTTGGCCCACGTACGTGGCGGCTTACGTCGACAAGACTGTTCCTTGTCCTTCTCGTCCTGCCCCTCCCTCTCCTCTTTGGTGGGTTCTCTATTCAAGAGGGAGAAAATGTCCACATACTCCCCCCGCCAGATCTTTTCCTTGGTAGCCTGGGCCAAATGATCCCCAAGGGGTAAAGAATAATCTGCTGTCGGCAAGGCCGACACCGGAACATTGACCGTGCTGGGCACCATGAAAGGAGCCTGGACCAGCCCCACCACCCCCAATAAGTTCCCTGCAGGACAGGGTGCCCCGCCCCAAGAGGGGCCTTGGAGTGTTGGAGCTGTTCCCGGATGGGCCGGAGGCAGCTGACCAGCCGCCCCAGCCAGGCGAGGCCACGGCCACTGCAAACCTCCCCCCGTAGTGGGTTGTGGTGTGGGTGCACTAGCTTGGACTGTATACTCCCAAGTTGCACCCCCATGGGCCGCCCCCACCGGGGGTTCCGGCCCACTGCGGGCGTCGGAGCTCGCGACCGCAACCGAGCTCGTAGACGGGGCCAGACCACTACCTGCTGGCGGCAGCTGCTGAGTGGGGAGCTGCGAGGCTGCGGCAGTTGCCGACCTACTTGCCTCAGGCAGCTCAACCCTTTCGGCCGCCTGCTGAGGACCGGCAGACGCTGAGTTGACCTGTAAACCAAAGGGTGCGCCTGATGGATTAACTATCCCCAAAGATGCCTCCAGGGCCGCTACGTGGGCCAGTAGGGCATCAACGTTTACATAGCCCCCAACGCTGATGGGGGGCAAAGGGCCGGCCGGCCCACAGAATACGGCCATGCCCCGACCACATGGGGTCGGGGGCATGCCCTGCCAGAGAAGGGAACCCAGCCAACCCCCTTGGTTAAAGCCCACCACTGGAAGCTGCATGCCAAGGCCCGAAGGCCCAGCCTGAAACTCTTGTATTTTATTCTTAAATTCCACTCTCAAGCTGTCATAGTTCAATCGTTTAAGTTCTTCTAATTTATTTGAGATAATTATCACCAAATACTTCAGCTTATCTTTAATTTGTATATTAAGTGTCTCCACATTCCTACCCATCTCACTTGCTCCCAAATTACACAACATCAATTCTGATTTATCCCAATTTATCATTAATCCAGTTATAGCTTCAAATACCTGTAAGTGATCTTTGATCCTGTCCATTACCAGCTCCGGGTGTTTCACCATAAGCAATGTATCATCCGCATACAATGCTCACTTTGTTACCCATAATCCCTTCTATATTTAAATCATCCCTTATATTTTTAGCTAGAATCTCCATTGCCATAATAAATAAGATAGGAGATAATGGACAGCCCTGCCTAGTACCAGCCTCTAAATTTACCACATCAGTAAGCTCCTCATTTACTCTAACCCTAGCGTTCCCTTTTTGATATAATAAATCTATTACCCTATTGAATCTATCCCCAAACCCATATTTTTAAACTATTTCTTTAATTGAAGACCACTGTAATGAGTCGAATGCCTTAAAAATATCTAATGATAATAAGCCAACCTTTTCCTTAGTTTGGTTAACGTTATCAATTACATCTAATACCCTTCTAGTCAAATCCGCCATATGCCGACCTTTTAGGAACCCAACTTGATCTACATTTATGTATTCCCCCATAAAACTGTTTAATCGATTAGCCAATATTGCTGTGAAGATCTTAGCATCCTGATTTATAAGTGAAATTGGTCTGTACGATTCCACTCTTTCAAGATTCTTGCCAGGCTTTGGCAGTAGAACGATTGTGGTGTTATACCATGAAGTCGGAATTGATCCTCCATCTAAAATATAATTATATTTTATTTATCTAACATATGTTTGTCAATTGTGTAAACTTTTGATTTATTGTTATGTTTTTGACTTGTTTTTACTCTTGTGGCCTCTAGGTGGGACTGTTGTGTTTTTGAGTGGTTTTACTATTCTGCCCTGCAGGTGGGGCTGTTAGTGGTTTTGGTTTCGTTTCATGTGTTTTTTCTCTCCTGGCCTCTAGGTGGGGCTTCTTCCAGTAAGTAGTCTTTGTTTCTTCATTTCTGTTCCGGTCGTCGTGGAGGGAGGACGTGCTGGTGAGTTGTCTGGTTTTCTTTCTTTTGGGGTTTTTAATTTGTTTTGTTTTTGTGGCGGTGGGCTCGGAGGTGTTTCTGTTTGTTCTTTTTCTTTTTGGTTGGGTTTTAGGTTTGTTTAATTGGTTTGGTTATTTCTGGTTTTGTTTAATTTTTCTTATTTTGTTGTTTATTTGTGTAATTCGTTGTTGTGTGTTTGTGTAATTTGTGGTTTTTGTGTGTTGTAGTTAGGTGTTTTGTATGTGCTTTTGTGATATTATGGATGTTTTTGTTTGTGTATTTTGTGGTTTATTTCTGTGTTTATTAATTTTTTTAAATTATTGATTTATTTTTGTTTTATTATTTTTTATTAATTTTGGTGTTTGATTTTGGTGTTTACTTTAGCGTGAAGAACAGGCTGCCTGTCAGTTCCTCTTTTCCCCATTGCTGCTTCGAATTTTGGTTTCAATGCAGCAATGGGGGAAAGGAGGAGGAGGCAGTCAGCCCGTTCTTCTCCCGGGAAGGTTCGTTAGGTAGGTCGGGGGAGAAGGAAGAGGCAGAGAAGAGCTATCTCTGTCTAATGATGGTTCTCTCCTCTCTGTCTCCTTTTTCTCCTGGCTTACCTAACAGGAGATCGGCAGACAGCGATCTGTAAGGGAGGGTGCTTCTCCTGACGAACTGCTGCCTGTTTTGGGGGTTTTTTCCACCCTGGCTCAACTTTCCTTGAGGCCAGCGGTGGTCTTGTCGTGTCTTCGGTGGGGTAGCATGGAGGATAGGGAGTCCCTCTTCTCCCTGTTGCTCTGGGAAAGAAGGCCGGCGGGTGTCTCGTGGTGGAGTTTTGTGGTTTTTTGTTTTGTGAGGCTGTGAGGCGCTGTGTCTGCCTGCGGCGGACTTGCGCTCCTGCTGTGTTTTGTAATTTTATTTTTCACGCACTGACTTTCTCAGCGTTCTGTGTGCTCACGGCACACAGGACACTGGGACTTGTAGTTTTGCATTTGTGGTTTGCGTTTGTGCGGCGTTTTTTTCCTGCGGCTCAATTTTAATAGGCCGCACCGCGTTTCCCAATGTTCTTTTTGCTCGCGCCTCTCAGCTTGATTGGCTGTGGCACGGCGTGGTGCAGAGAACATTGGGAATTGAAGTTGTTTCCCTTTGTTCGCATTTGTGGGGCTCTTGACCCACTGGCGCATTTCTCAACCCTGCAGTAACCTCCATACCGCATTCGGGCGAGTGCAGGAGGCTCGGTACAGGATAGGATGGATGGGTGCAGAAACGTATAGCAAGTTCAAATGGTCAACCCTTGGATTTATTGGTCAGATTTCCCTAAAATCAGGCTTTGTGCCTGATGTCTGGAAGGTAGTGAATGTAACACCAATTTTTAAAAAAGGATCCATGGGTGATCCGGGAAATTACCGACCAGTCAGTTTGACATGTGTCCCAGGTAAAGTGATGGAAACCATTCTAAAAGATAGAATTAATAGGCACATAGAAGAGAAGGTGCTGCTAAAGGAGAGCCAACATGGCTTTTGCAAGGGCAAATCATGGCTCACTAATGTGTTGGAATTTTTCGAGAGTGTCAACAAGCATGTGGATAAGGGGGATCCAGTTGACATTGTTTATCTGGACTTTCAGAAGGCTTTTGACAAGGTCCTGCACCAAAGGCTCTTGAATAAACTTGACAGTCATGGAATAAAGGGACAGGTCTTGTCCTGGATCAGCAACTGGCTAAGGGACAGGAAACAGAGGGTAGCACTAAATGGACACTTCTCCAAGTGGAGGGAAGTACAGAGTGGGGTCCCCCAAGGTTCAGTACTGGGACCCCTTCTTTTCAACCTTGTTGTGTATGTAACTCAAGTGAAATGTGATTGAAAGCGAACATGTAACACAAGTGAAATGTGAGTGAAATCGGATCTAATGATCCTCCATTTCTCCTCCCTTTCCCCTTGTGTAAATACTCCTCTTGTGTAAATATCGCGGGACTTGGTTCCCACCGTAACTGTAACTGTTGTTTACTCATTATCCAATCAAGTGTTGTCACCGGACTGTTTACGTGTACTGACCAATCATGTGTCTCCGTGCCAGGTTTGAATCATTACCTATTGTATATAAGGAGCATTGCTCCGCCATTGACCTCATGTTCAGATTGACTACATTCCAATAAAGATGTGTTTGGCCCCCTGACTGCTGGCTACTGCGTATCAATCTGCAAACATCAAATTGGCGATGAAGGTGGGATAATGGTTTCCCACAGCATCAATCTCCCTTCGTTCGACCTCAAGGATCTGGAGAAATGGATGCTGTATGAGTGCCAGTTCAAGCACGCCATGGCGGCTGAGAAGATAGACAATGAGGAGCAAATGCCCTCTTGCCTCCTCGCACAATGCGGCCTCGCATCGATACTGTCCCACTAAAGGAAATCCTGGCTGCGCTGTGGAATCACCTTCAACCCAAGGTGTCCATCTACCCGGCGAGAGTAGCCTTCCACAGGCGAGACCAGTGCCCGGGGGAGTCCGTGGCTGACTACGCTGCCACCCTCCGGTTAGCCGCTGCCCCTTGCTGATGGGACAACCTGGAGGAAGCCCTGAGGGAACATCTGCTGTCCGGAATGAAGGACAAGGAAGCCCAGCAGAGGCTGATGGCCAGAGACCACCTTACGTTCAAGTCTGTCCTGCAAGAGGCTCTGGTGGCTGAAGCGGCAAGGTCTGGGAGGAAAGCGTTCAGGACGAAGCCTGCCACATCTGGAGGGTCCGGGTCTACCATGCAGGCCACCTTCCACTCATCTCCACGCTTGTCCAGCTCGTCTGCATCACCAGCATCCACTTCATCCTCGGTGTCCGGGTCCAGCGACGACGACATCCAGAAAATTCAGAGAAAGTTGGCCCAGAAGTCAGCAGCGAGAAGACCCACAGCCATTGCAATGGCTGCGGAGCATCCCACGACTAGAGAAAGTGTCCTTTCCAGAAGGCTGAATGCCACCATTGCGGGCACCGGGGCCACATTGCAAAGGTATGCAGGCATTGTCAGAAGCAGGGCCAGGAGCCATCCGAGCATCCTCAAGGAAAAGGAGGGGCCATCGGAAAGATTTCCACGGGAGAGCCGACTATGAGCTGTGTATCCAACACACACCAACGTTTCTTTGTTGAGGTACTGTTACAGGGGGTCCCAGTTAGGATGGAGGTGGATTCGGCCACATCTTACTCCATCATGTCCCAGAAAGAGTTTTTGCGCATTCCCCACAATTTGCGCCCAAAACTCAAGGCCTTCACGATGTCCTTGTGGGACGTGCAAGGCAACCTGATTCCTGTTTTGAGGGTGGGGGACTTTACTTTTAAGTTCAAGGGTTTCACTGAAAAACTACCCCTCGTGATCCTTAAGCGAGGCTTGAACTGCCTTTTGGGGGTCCAGTGGTTTGCCCTTTTGGGGATTGAACTGTCCTGCATCAATGCCATCGAGACTGATCCAGTGTGAGGCATGTGCAATGTGCATCCAGTGGTCTTTGAGAAGGGGCTCGGGAAGTACAATGGGCCCCCAGTCCTGTTTGACCTAGATCCTACAATTAGACCCATCTGGCTCAAGCCATGAAGAGCACCCTTCACCCTCAAAGACAAGATTGAGATGGAACTGGACAAACTGGTGGGTCAGTGGATTTTGGTTCCGGTGGACTCCGCAGAGTGGGAGACACCGATTGTTACTGCTATGAAATCCAACGGGGAGGTTAGGATTTGTGCTGATTACAAAAGTACAATTAATAAGGCCATTCGCCCCAATGCCTACCCAGTGCTGGTAGTTAGCCATTTACTAGCCGCTGTACACGGGAGTAAATGTTTTGTGAAATTGGATTTAACACAGACTTATCAGCAGCTAACGCTCACACCTGCTGCAGCAGCCGCCCAGACGATGGTTATGCACAAGGGTGTGTTTAAGGTGACATGCCTCCAGTTCGGTGTGAACTCAGCCCCTGGGATATTTCAGTCACTGGTGGAACACCTTCTTAAGGGTGTTCTTTTCCCGGGGTTCTCCCCTACTTTGATGACGTTCTGATCACAGCTGGGAATGAGTCAGAACTAGCTGAGAGGTTGGACAAGGTTTTAACTGTGTTTGAGAATGCGGGGTTGTGGCTGAGAAGAGATAAATGTGTGTTCCTCGCTAGGGAAGTAGAGTTCTTAGGTTTCAAGATAATCCCAGAAGGAGTTAAGCCCTCCGACTCAAAAGTTGCCGCTGTTCGCAATGTCCCCATCCAACTGCAAAACCAGAGTTGCAGTCCTTCCTGGGGCTGCTCAATTTTTATCATTCCTTCTTGCCAAGGAAAGCTTCCATGGCGGAGCCACTGCATCATCTTTTAAATAAAGATGTGGTTTGGCGGTGGGGGGGGGGAGATTCAGGAACGAGCCTTTAAAGAGTTAAAGCAGCTCCTTATGTCGGAAGCAATCTTAACTCATTTCTACCCAAGAAAGCCCATGGTGCTAGTTTGCGATGCTTCACCAGTGGGGGTGGGGGCTGTGCTATGCCACATTCTGGAAAATGGGTGAGAAGCCCCGGTTGCCTTCTACTCGAGGTCCCTCTTGAAGGCAGAGTGCAATTATGCGCAAATGGACAGGGAGGCTCTTGCGATAGTCGCTGGGACCAAAAAGTTCAATGATTTCCTCTATGGTGGGGATTTCACTATTGTAACTGACCACAAATCGCTGTTGGGGATCTTCACCACGTCCAAGCCCATACCCCAGATTTTGTCCCCCAGAATGCTACAGTGGGCAATCTTCTTAAATGCTTAAATGCTCCACCGCCCAGGCAAAGAGATCAGCCACACTGTTGCACTTTCCTGGTCTCCCTTATCTGAGTTAGGGGAGCCTGAGTGCAAGGTTGAGCAGGATCACCAGGTGTTGCTGATCGAATCTCTCAACTCACCTCCAATTGTGCCCACAGATCTCACCAAGGCTACGGTGAAGGACAAGGTTCTGTCCCTGGTTGTTTCATGGGTAAAGAAAGGGTGGCCCACAAGTCCTCCGGCCGAGGAGTTCAAAGCATACTTCTGAAAGAGGTTCGAGCTTTCGCTCAAGAGGGGCTGCCTCCTGTGGGGCCAGAGGGTGGTCATTCCTGAGGTGTTGCACTCCAAGGTACTCAGACTGCTACACATTAGCCACCGGGGAATCGTGTGCTCAAAGGCTTTGGCCAGGAGCTATTTCTGGTGGCCCCAAATAGACGCAGAGATTGAGCAGTTGGTGGGCACTTGCGAGAGTTGCCAGAGTTCTCTACCTGAAGAATCCTGACTTCCTTCCAGAGAATGGGTCATAGCCCATGGACCCTGGTCACGATTACATATCGATTTTGCTGGTCCGTTCAGGGGCACTATGGTGGTTGATTTGCTGGTGGTTGATTCCTTCTCGAAATGGTTGGAGGTTATTCCAATGCCCAGTACCTCCTCGGCAGCAACCATTAAGCGATTGCGAAGGCTATTCAGTTGTTTTGGCTTACCCGATGTGCTTGTCTCCGACAATGCCAGTATATTCACTTCTGTCGAATTCCAGGCATTACTCGAGAGGAATGCAATTCAACATGTCACGTCTGCCCCATTTCACCCTGCCACAAACGGCCAGGTAGAGCGCCAAGTGTGTACCATGAAAGAGGCACTTCAGTGAATGGGCCATGGGAATTTAGAGTTGCAATTGTGCAAGTTCCTCCTTTGCTACAGGGTAACCCCCCTGGTATCTGTGCTGTCGCAATGTGTAAAAAAAGTTGCCCCCTACGCAGAGTAACAGGAGGGGATTTTCTTTGAGTTATTCCCCATCTCTTCCAGGTTTTGATTTAGAGTGATCCCCTGCTCCAGCTGAAATGAAACGGGTTTTTGATTTGGATTATCCCCTCCTGGGTTCCCTTTCTGAAACGGGCCAGTGTTTCCAACATGCCACTAACACTACTCGTTTTCCCACTGCAGAACGAGAGTCTGCGGAACCCAACCCCCCCAGTTCCTCCGAGTTCAGCCAAACAAGCATGCAGGCCACCACAATGGTTGAGGGACTTCGTCCCATCCTAGGGGGGAGGGCTGTTGTGTTAGCCACCCGGGAATTGTGTGCTCAAAGGCTTTGACCAGGAGCTATTGGGAGTAGAGGTAGACTCGAATACCAGAGGATGGGGGGTTACTGGGGAGAAATCAAAGACCCGCTTCTCTCTTGAACGAGTGGGGGAACACTCTGCAAACTCCCCCGGTCCTATAACTCAAAGTCTAAACTTTCAGGGTCTGGGATTTCATGCTCTTGAACGACGACGTGTAAGAGGGGACCTGATTGAAGTTTATAAAATCATGCATGGTGTGGACAAAGTAGATAAGGAAAACTGTTTTCCCTATCACACAACACTAGAACTAGGGGGCACTCCATGAAACTTTTGGGTACTAGTTCTCAAACAAATAAGAGAAAGTACTTTTTCACCCAAAGGATCACTAGTTTATGGAACTCCCTGCCAGAAGAAGTGGTGACAGCTGTCAGTCTTGACAGCTTTAAGAAAGGATTAGACAAATTTATTGAGGACAAGGGTATCAATGGCTATAATTATGGATACCTAAGGACAACCTGGGCCTAGAGAGGAAGAGAAAAGGAATCAGGAGAGCCCAGCTATACTGCTCATCCCATGCAGAGAGGCCCACAGGGGAGGTGAGTAAAGGAGCCAGCCCCTCCCTCCCCATCCAAAGACCTGGGCCTAGAGAGGAAGAAAAAAGGAATCAACAAGGCCCAGCTATACTGCTCATTCCATGCAGAGAGGCCCACAGGGGAGGGGAGTAAAGGATCCTGCCCCTCCCTCCCCATCCAAAGACCTGGGCCTAGAGAGGAAGAAAAAAGGAATCAGGAGAGCCCAGCTATACTGCTCATCCCATGCAGAGAGGCCCACAGGGGAGGTGAGTAAAGGAGCCAGCCCCTCCCTCCCCATCCAAAGACCTGGGCCTAGAGAGGAAGAAAAAAGGAATCAACAAGGCCCAGCTATACTGCTCATCCCATGCAGAGAGGCCCACAGGGGAGGTGAGTAAAGGAGCCAGCCCCTCCCTCCCCATCCAAAGACCTGGGCCTAGAGAGGAAGAAAAAGGGAATCAGGAGAGCCCAGCTCTACTGCTCATTCCATGCAGAGAGGCCCACAAGGGAGGGGAGTAAAGGATCCTGCCCCTCCCTCCCCATCCAAAGACCTGGGCCTAGAGAGGAAGAGAAAAGGAATCAGGAGAGCCCAGCTATACTGCTCATCCCATGCAGAGAGGCCCACAGGGGAGGTGAGTAAAGGAGCCAGCCCCTCCCTCCCCATCCAAAGACCTGGGCCTAGAGAGGAAGAAAAAAGGAATCAGGAGAGCCCAGCTATACTGCTCATCCCATGCAGAGAGGCCCACAGGGGAGGTGAGTAAAGGAGCCAGCCCCTCCCTCCCCATCCAAAGACCTGGGCCTAGAGAGGAAGAAAAAAGGAATCAACAAGGCCCAGCTATACTGCTCATTCCATGCAGAGAGGCCCACAGGGGAGGGGAGTAAAGGATCCTGCCCCTCCCTCCCCATCCAAAGACCTGGGGCCAGAGAGAAGGACACTTCCAGAGACCCCCGACCACCCCCAGGAGATACCATCCACAACCACCATCACAGCGAGGCCCAAGCCGGCGCCTTTGACCGACTCCATGTGGCCGAAGAGAGGCAAGAGCTGCTGTGTGCATGCAAAGGATAAGTAATCGAACTGAAATAATATAGTTGACTAAATATAGATGGCTTATGGCAACTGACATAGTGACAGTACAAGAAACTGACTTACATAGAGACTTGATATAGTGGACTTTTTCTTTCTTTCTTTCTTTCCCTTTCATTAATTAGTTCAACTTTTACTTTGATACTATGTGATAAACTGTGATATTGTGCATGATAATACTTTGTTTTAAAACTGTTTAAACTGTGATAACATGTGTGATGGGAAAAGACTGGCGTAGAGACCGGCAAGGCACGCCACAAAGTCTGCCAAGAGAACCCTATGGACCAAAACAAAAGGCAAAACAAGGGGATGCTCAGCACAGCAGATCTGAAAAGGGGGAGGGATACGAAAGGGGGAGGAGAAATACAGTGTTGCAGGGAACAATACTGCATAGGGACATGGAATGTGAGGTCTATGAATCAAGGAAAACTGGAAGTGGTAAAAAATGAGATGGAAAGAATAAGCATTGACATCTTGGGCATCAGTGAGCTCAAATGGACAGGGATGGGTGAATTCAGCTCTGGAAACCATCATATCTACTACTGCGGGCAAGAAAACCTTAGAAGAAATGGAGTAGCCATAATTGTCAATAAAAGAGTGAGAAAAGCAGTAATGGGATACAATCTCAAAAATGACAGAATGATGTCAGTCAGATTTCAAGGCAAACCTTTCAATGTCACTGTGATCCAAATATACGCACCAACCACTGGTGCAGATGAAGCCACAATGGACCAGTTCTATGAGGACTTACAACACCTCATAGAACAGACACCAAGAAATGATGTCCAAATTATATTAGGAGACTGGAATGCCAAAGTAGGAAATCAAAAAGTGGAGGGAATAACCGGCAAATTTGGTCTTGTAACACAAAATGAAGCAGGGCAAAGATTGATAGAGTTCTGCCAAGAGAACGCACTGGTCATAGCAAACACTCTCTTCCAGCAACACAAGAGGCGACTTTACACATGGACATCACCAGATGGCCAACACCGAAACCAGATTGACTACATACTCTGCAGCCAAAGATGGAGAACCTCCATACAGTCAGCAAAAACAAGACCTGGAGCAGACTGTGGCTCAGATCACAACCTACTGATCGCAAAATTCAGGCTTAGACTAAAGAAAATAGGGAAAACACGGAGACCAGAAAGATATCACCTAGACAGCATCCCTAAAGAATACACGGTGGAGGTGATGAACAGATTTAATGGCTTAGACTCGGTAGACAGAGTACCGGAAGAATTATGGACGGAGATGAGGGACATCATGCAGGAAGCAGCAAAGAAAACCATACCAAAAGAAAAGAAGAGTAAGAAAGCAAAGTGGTTGTCTGATGAGGCTCTTAAAATAGCAGAGGAAAGAAGGAACGCAAAAGTCAAAGGAGAAAGGAAAAACTACAACCATTTGAACACAGAATTTCAAAGAAAAGCAAGGAGAGATAAGGAAAACTACCTAAAAGAACAGTGCAGAGAAATGGAGGAAAACAACAAAAGAGGCAGAACCAGAGATCTTTTCAAAAAAATTGGGGAAATCAAGGGAACATTTAAAGCAAAAATGACCATGATAAGGGACAAAGACGGAAAGGAGCTAGCTGATGCAGAAGAAATTAAGAAAAGATGGAAAGAGTACACAGAGGAACTTTACAAAAAGGACCTCAACACTCCTGATACTCACAATGATGAAGAAATTGAACTTGAGCCAGACATCCTGGAGAGCGAAGTCTTAAAGGCCCTTAAGAGCACTGCAAACAACAAAGCTAGTGGAGATGATGGTATCCCAGTTGAATTTTTCAAAGCGCTAAAAGATGATGGCGTCAAATTACTGCATTCAATATGCCAGCAGATTTGGAAAACAAAACAGTGGCCACAGGATTGGAAAAGATCAGTATACGTCCCAATCCCAAAAAAGGGCAATGCCAAAGAATGTTCAAATTATCGAACAATCGCGCTCATCCCACATGCCAGCAAGGTGATGCTCAAGATAATACAGGACAGACTTCAGCAGCATGTGGAGAGAGAATTACCAGAGGTGCAGGCTGGTTTCAGAAGAGGCAGGGGGACTAGAGACCACATCGCCAACATACGCTGGATCATGGAGAAAACAAAGGAATACCAGAAACAAGTTTACTTTTGTTTTATTGACTACACTAAGGCATTTGACTGTGTGGACCACAACAAGATGTGGCAAGTAATTAAAGAGATGGGAATACCAGAGCACCTCATATGCCTCCTGAGAAATCTGTACATGAACCAAGAAGCAACAGTTAGGACAGAACATGGAATAACAGAGTGGTTTGGAATAGGAAAAGGAGTAAGACAAGGCTGCATTTTGTCACCATGCTTATTCAACCTATACACAGAGCACATAATGCGCAGTGCAGGGATGGAGGAATCACAATATGGGATTAAAATTGCTGGGAGAAACATCAATAATCTGAGATATGCAGACGATACCACCCTAATGGCAGAAAGTGAGGAAGACCTAAAGAATCTCTTGATTGGGCTGAAGGAGGAGAGTGCAAAAGCTGGCTTGAGACTCAATATCAAGAAAACCAAGATAATGGCAACAGGCCCCATCAGTTCCTGGAAAATAGACGGGGAAGAAGTAGAAGCAGTGACAGATTTTACTTTCTTAGGATCAAAGATCACTGCAGATGGGGATTGCAGCCATGAAATAAAAAGGCGACTGATTCTTGGGAGACAAGCGATGAGAAACATGGGGAACATAGTGAAAAGTAGAGACATTACATTGCAAACAAAAATTAGAATAGTCAAAGCAATGGTTTTCCCAGTAGTAATGTATGGATGTGAGAGCTGGACAATTAGGAAGGCTGAACGCAGAAGAATAGATGCCTTTGAAATGTGGTGTTGGAGGAGGGTTTTGAGAGTCCCCTGGACAGCGAGGAGGACAAATAGGTCAATCTTAGAAGAAATTAACCCTGACTGCTCATTGGAAGGTCAAATAGTAAAGATGAAGCTAAAATACTTTGGACATCAAATGAGAAGGGAGGATTCACTTGAGAAGGCATTGATGTTGGGAAAGGTGGAGGGCAAAAGAAGAAGGGGGAGGCCAAGGATGAGATGGCTAGATGGTATTATAGACACAATGGGCACAGAGCTGGGAGGGTTGAGGGGGATGGTAGAGGACAGAGGCGCCTGGAGAACAATGGTCCATAGGGTCGCAAAGGGTCGGAATCGACTGTGCGACTGAACAACAACAAGGACAACCTCTGCGTTGGAGAGATAGGCAGGATATCTCTCAATGCCATTTCCAGGGAATCCTAAACAGGTGAGGGCATCTGCTTGGGAATACCCTGAATCAAATGGTGAGCCACTGTGTGAGACAGAATGCTGGACTGGATGGGCTGTGACCTGTTCCAGCAAGGCTGTTCTTATGTTCTTATGAGCCCCGTTTGGTGAGGTGATGGTCCCCCTCAGTGGAGGAAATACCACTGGAAACCATCAGATTGGGCCCAATAGCAAAGTGAGCAGTGAAGGAACCACTTCTGATTCCAAATGGTCATGGAGGTGGATGAGGCCATGCCAGATATACTGGCTGTGATGTTGCACCTTATCAATATCCTCAAGGCTGTGGCAGTCAATTGCAATCCCAATGTTAAATCCTACATGTCTCATTTCATATGTGCTCCATGATCATAGTGTGTGGGTCACTTCATGACAAGTTGGGATCCCCCTTAAAAAATGTATGCCAATGGAATTTTTCCTGCTTCAGGAAAAAATGCATTCTCAGATACGAGTTGCAGCCGATGACAAGTATCCTAATACGGGACATCTCTGCTTTCAGCTAAAAGTTAGATTTTTCAAATTAATAATCCTGCCTGATAGAAAGGTTGAGGAAAGCAATGTTGCATTTCATTAGAGTGAACATTTTAAGATGAAAATTTTCTTGGAATGAATGCAAATTGTAAGAGAAAACTTCTCAAGTTCTCCCTGTAGACATTCCCTTGGCGTTTCACCAACTTAACATCTTAAAGCAGCTGCCCATTAAAATTCACATTAATCAACACTAGCTACTTAATGATCTCCTCATACCACAGAAATTCCAAAAAGGGTGGAGGCTTGCCAATTAGTCATTTACAAGTACTGTACCTGCCTTTTTTTACACATTGCCTCAGTCTGCATCCATTATAGCAGGTTGAATTTGCATACAGAAAACCAATGCAGGGCACTTGATTCTCTGACTCAATTACTTCACTTCACCCAAACAAAAAACTAGCAGAGAGGAAAAACCTTGACCAAGAGACAAACACTAAATGGGTTTTGTTGCACAATATATTATTATATATTATATTAATATATAATATAATGTACTAATATCTGGCTGGACATCGCACTACCATATCCATTAGACTGTACAGCCAGTAACTCAGCGTCGAGTGTCAGGCAGTGGTTAACTAACCTGACTCCCTAAAGGGACCAATGGTTATGGGTGGATGAGCCCCTTTAGATGGGGTGATGGTCCCCTCAGTGGAGGAAATGCCACTGGAAACCACCATATTGGGCCCAATGGCAAAATGAGCAAAGGAGGAACTCTGATTCCAAATGGTCATGGAGGTTGAAGAGGCCATGCCAGATGGACTGGCTGTGAAGGTGCACCTTGATAACATCCTCAAGGCTGTGGCAGACCATTGCAGTTCCAGTGTTACAGTAAATCCTGCATGTCTCATTTCATATGTGCCACAGGAAATGGCTCTGTGATCATGGTGTGTGGTTCACTTCATGGCAAGCTGGGATCTACCTTAAACAAATTCACACCAATTACATTTTTCCTGCTTCAGGAAAATTGCATTCTTGGATACGAGTTGCAGCCATCGTCAACAAAATATCAAGACAAACCCCAAACTTAGTGAATTTAGATTTTCCTATTTAAAGTGAGTTTAAAGTAGAATTTCCATACAACAAATAATATTTGGATAATACAGTATCTCCAAATTCTTACTCAAACTGACCTGAACTATACCTGTACCTCATGAACTAATGTAACTTATTCATGGGGAAAAAACACTTGTCCTTCCATACAGACCTACCAGTTTTTGAGATCTGCAGCAGATATCCTTCTCATGGTCCCACCAGAGACACATTTATTGAGTACATAAAGCAGATCCTTACCAGTGGCTTTTTCCAAAATTAGAAACTCCTTGTGAAAGAAATGAAGATGCCCACTTTGCAGGCGCACCCCCCAACAAAGGACTCAGACACCAATGAAAGTGGATAACGGCATTGGGCCACATTTATTGATTCATGCCCTAGTCCGAATTATAAATTTCTATTGGTAATTGACCAATCATAATTCTTAAGGCAAGCAGGCCGAAGTAACACTGGTAAGGTACCACCCAAAATTGCCAACGGCAATTGCTACAATGTATCCATTTGTATCAATTTGTTTGTTGACCACAAACAAATTGTTGACCGTAGTCAATATCTAACTAATGACCCCACCCTCTGACGCGTATCCGTAAAATCACGGGGTGATGCATGCTGTCTAGCTATAGCCATCACCCCGTCGCCTAGTTCGTCGTTGACTGGACAACGTTTAACCAACTTATGCCTGTCTAGTGTTGTCCAGTCAATTGCGAACTTGCCGGATACCTGTGGGTCATAATGTTTACCTTACCAGTGCTACCCGCCACACGGAGGGGCTTCAAAGAAGGCTCGACGCCCCCCCCCAGACCGTCAGCTCGGTCGACAGGCCTGCTCGCCAATCACCCAACAGGAGGTCCACACCTCCTCGCGACAGATGGGCCCCATCCCCTGCATACAAGTCATAACTTTGGAGACTAATAGCGGGGTGACGACTGACCCTCCCCCAAGCCCTGTAGACAAGGAAAAGCGCCACTGCCCTATTCACCATGCGTCTAGCATGGTCAAGGGCCAGGAGGTCAACACCCCCTCTGTAGGAATGGCGCAGGACCATGTCCGACCAAACAAGGGTTGTGGCGGGCCAGACGTAATGCAGGTAGGCGAGGTCCTCGCAAATCGCATGTTTCAGCGACAAGCCGGTGACCTGGCCCAAATCATAGCCCCCCAGGTGTATGATCAGAATGTCAGGCGGGTCAGCATTCTGGCCTGAAAAAAGGAAAGGCAGCAGCTCCCACCATAACATCCCGGGCTTACCATGCCATGTGAGACTTGCGTATGCACCAAGTCCCAGTCGGGGTCCCCACTCTGTCGCCGCAGCATAACGCGCTGCCCTGTGCACGTAGCTATGGCCCACCAGCCATACTGTCACCGGTGTAATACGACACCCCGGGTCTGTAAGGAAAAATGAGGGAAAGTAGGTAAGGTGACTGGGTTGGTACTCACGGCGGGAGTGGGCGCACATAAAACTGAAAACATTGCGAACCCCACCGTCCCATGCTACGTATGTCAGCCCCTGAGTACCCAAAAGCAGCTGCGGTTGAGGCCGCCCCTATACGGAATGAATGAGTGCCATAGCGGGCGCCTGGGAGGCCCACACTGGCCAGCGCTTTGCCCGTCACCTTCCAAAATTGAAATTTAGTAAGGGTAGACCCATCTTGGTGACAGAAAAACGGGCCATGGTGCGTGCCATACTGTGCAAGGAAATCCTGTAGGGCACCAACCGGACAGATGTCCGCCGAGGAACATCGTAGCAGTTTACTCCACTGCCTACGCCGTGCTGATACGTTTTAGAGGAGCGTATCCCCAACTGAGCCGGTTCACCTCTCCTTGCCGATGTTCCATATCCCGTCCGGGAGTGGCGAGGGAAATTCCTCCGCATCCGGGGCCAAGGCACGGAACCGGGAGATCTGCAGGCGGGACAAAGCATCAGCAATATCATTAGTAACCCCTGGGACATGCCTGGCCCTGAAAAGAACGTTGAGGCGCAGGCTGCGCAACGCAAACTGGCGCACTGGGTCCATAACCCTGGGCGATTTAGCTCTGTGCATTGACAAAGTGGACAACAGCCGCATTGTCACACCAAAGTGGACAACCGAGTTGGCCTCCTCCTCGCCCCATAGCATCAAAGCACCCAGTATAGGGAAAATTCCAGATACGTGAGACCACGCAGGCGATCCGTGCCTGCCCAGGATGGTGGCCACCCACCATAGGCCCACTTCCAATTGAAGTACATCCCATAACTCAGAGATCCCGGGCATCGGGCTGTATCTTAAAGCAAGGGGAAGCCAGGAGCTCAGACCTCCAAAATGACACCCCATTGAAATCCCTCAGGATCTGTAGCCAGACAAGCACGTCTGCCCTGATACCCCGGGTAAGTCTAACCCTATGGTGGGGCCTGGATAGTCCTGCCATGGCGTCGCACAAGCGCTGCGCAAATGCCCTGCCCGGTGCGACGACCCTGCCAGCGAAATTGAGGTGACCATGTAGCACCAGCAGGTCCCTCGGTAATGCCATGCGCTTGGCCAGCAAGTCTGAGATAAGGGCCACTAGCTTTGACACCTTATCCCGCTGCGACCTAGAAGCCTGTGCTACCGTGTCAATCTCCACCCCCAGGAATACTAGCTGTGTAGGCGGGCCCTCGGTCTTTTCGGGTGCTAAAGGGACACCAAGTTCCTCCATTAGCGTCTGAAATGTGTTGAGGAGACGTGTGGACGTGTCCCAGCCCCGTTCAGCCCCGAATAAAATCGTCCAGGGAATGGGCTACAGACCGGGGCCCTGATCTGCGAACAAAAGCCCACTCTAGGAAGATGGAGGAACGCTCGAATGCCGAGCCCGAATTGGAACAGCCAAAAGGCATGGCATCAGTGCAATAATATGCTCCCCGGAACGGGGGCGCAGGGACAGGGCCAACGACACTGCCCGCATAGACCTCCTTATCATTGCTGGCAGGAGCCACCTCCTCCCTCCCCCTAAGGGATAAAGATTGGAGGCATCCTGAGGGGACCTATCACCCATGAAAGGGATACGTAACCCCTGCCTAAAACCCTGAAGGAGATCTCCGCATCCTCTCCCTTCGGGAACAATGTGAGCCAGCGCTCCAACATGTCCACATTAATTGGGGAGGGAGCCCTTTGGTGAACTAGATCCATCTGCGGCAGTCTTGCCAGCCCCCTGTCCACCCCTCCCTCTGCCCCGCATCCCTCCAGGCCTGGGACAGCCAGAGGCCGCATGGGGGCCAGCACAGGGGGGATACTAATGTCTGTATTTGCCATTCTTCCTATCGCAGGAACCAATGGACGAGAAAGTCCAGCACAGCAGGCGGGCTGAAACCCCCCGCCCTGCCCCCTGGCAATGGACCTGTGCTGGGGCCGCCCGCTGGACCGCATGTCCACAATGGTATCTCTCCCCGGGCGCGGGGCACGTGGGCGTCATGTACAAAAGCCACAGCCTCTGGCATGGCTCAACCCACCTAATGTCGGGGTGCCGGGGAATCCGCATATGGCATTACAAGTCATAAGCCAACCACGATGGGCCCGGAAAGTCAACCATCGCCCGGTAGATGTTGTCCAAATACTGGACCATCGAAATTGCCAAATCCGGCCGGGCCCTAAGGTACACCGCCATGTATATGAGGTAGGCCGGCAACCAGTCGGCCCACGTACGTGGTGGCTTGCTACGACGTGCCTGCTCCTTATCCTTCTCATCCTGCCCCCCCTACTCCTTGGTGGGCCCTCTGTTGAGGAGTGAGAAGGTATCCACGTAATCCCCCCGCCAGATCTTCTCTTTGGTGGTCTGTGCCAAATGGACACCCAGCGGTAAGGAATACCCCGCCGTCAGCAAGGCCAACATGGGCACAACAGGAACTGCTGGCATCTGAAAGGGGGCCTGTACTAACTCAGCCACCCCCAAAACATTCCCCACAGGGTAGAAAACACCCCCCACCACGGGGCCCTGAGTGGTAGTTGTCGTCGCCAGGTGGGGCGTCAGCGGCTGGACCGCCGCCCCACCCACGCGAGGCCAGGCCATTGGAAACCCCCCCAACGTGGCCACATGTGTAGGTGCACTAGCTTGGACCGCATACTCACGTGCTGCACCCCCGTAGGCCGCCCCCACCGGGGGTTCTGGCCCACTGGGGGCGTCAGAGCTCACAACCGCCGTCGAGCTCGTCGATGGGGCCTGACCCGCACCGGTCTGTTGAGTGGGGAGCTGCGAGGCAGTGGCCCAGGTCGTGCCACGCGCCTCAAGCAGCTCGACCCGTCCCGTCGCCTGCCGCTGCCCAGCAGACGACGCGTCGAAACGAACCCCAAATGGAGACCAAGAGTGGCTAGCCCAGACCAGGGATGTCTCGAGGGCCGCAACGCGGGCCAATAAGGCTTCCACGCTGACATGGGGCAAAGAACCAGCCGGCCCGCCTACTACAGGCATGGGTACAGGTCCCTGCACCCCGGGGCCCGAATAGGGCAACAACCCCACACCCGGGCCCGTTAGGGCCGATGTAGCAACCTGCCAGGGAAGGGGACCGGACCACCCCCCAAGGCTGGAAGGCCTCGGAGCGAGCTACGCTCCTATAAAGGGAGGCCCAGCGGAATGGGCAACACCATGAGAGGTGTCTACCGCTTGCGGGCCGAGGGCCGCAGCCCCTACTGGCCCCGTGCGTGGGCCACCATCCTCCAGCCAGGGGGAATAGACCCCATTCCACCGGTCCCGGTGGGTGCAAGCAAATGCGGCTGCTGGGGAGGCGCAGCCGCGGTCTTCCGACCCAGATTGCGCCTCCGAACCGCACGAGCCGCGCTCGCAGCCACCTTCTTCTTCGCGGGCCTCTCAGCCAATCGATGGGAAGCCGAAACGAGAGAATTCAGCAGCCAAAAGGCTTCCCGGTAAAAGCCAAAAGCGACGGAGGTAAGAGGGAAAAACTTATCCGCTCCGTCGCTTCGCAAAATGGCAGCTCGGCTGCCTCGTGGCCACCCCTTTTATAAGGGAGCTGGCCACGCCCCTAACTACCCGGATGCCTTCGTCCTGTGGGGGGGCCCCCGCAAAGAGCGCGGCGGCCATTTTGGTGCCGCGCTTGCATTCTTGATGTTCTTTCCACAAACACACAAACAATTTCCTGTTAATGGCAGGCTTTTGGCAACAGACTAACTACTAACCATAAGGACTTTTTAGAATGTAATACCAATTATGATTATTATTAACTAAAAAGTTTTAAAACTATTTTTCTCTTTTAATATAAGAATTGATTTAATTATATTTGAATATTTTGTATCATTTTTAGATTGTACTTGTTTTATAATTATACTATGAGCTGTCTTAGATACCAATTTCAAAGAGCAAAATATGATTCAAATCAAATCAAATGAAATAATAAATCTTTTATCAACATCTTTCTAATGTTCAGACACAATTCTTTGATTGGGGCATAATGAATGCACCCTGGTAACAAGAATTTTGTGTTGCCAGCTAATCTTTCTCACACTAGGTCAGGCAAAAGGAACAGCAGAATGGACTCACCAAAAGGTGCTTTCATTTTGGCAGTTTCTCATCTGGCTTAGACATGGAAGAAGACATTATTTGATTAGCTAAAAACAAAAATGAAATGAAATATGAAATAGCAAAATATATATTTAAAATGCTGGAAGAAATGTTTTTGGAAGAAATTATAGTTTCACTTCATACTTAAATACTGATGATTTTAAAAAAGTGGGTTATTGTAGAAACAGAATAGAGACTATAAATAGTCTGATTTCACCATTGCAATTTAAAAATGGTACAACCCCCCCCCCCCCATTTCTCACAGATCCTCAGACCTATATTGTATCTGTTGAACATTTTATGTTTTATGGGCATTAAACATGAATTCATTATGTTGGCATTTAATGAAACAGTATCTGAAATCTGCCTTAATGGCATATCACCAGGCTAACATATTCTCATTGATTTAATTTGCTACTCTAATCCCATTGTTGCAGTAGTAGAGAAAGTGTTTTTAATGGCCCATATCAGAAGCATAATACAGTGGACCCTCACATAATGATATTACTTGGTTCCCCAAGTAGCGTTGCTAAGCAATTTTTGTTGTTATGCGGGTTTCTATGGAGTTTCCCACATAGCGACGTTTTGTCCAGATAATGATGGCTATTTTAGCGTTGTTGTCTAGACAATGACACTAAAAACATTGTTATGTGGGGGAACACGTGGTGCATAATGATGCGTTAAGCGAAAATGATGCTATCCGAACACGTTGTTATGTGAGGGTTGACTGTACTCAAGTAGAAAATGGTCTAATTTGTCCTAATTTCCAATACTATCTTTACTATTCACCTGGGCTTTGACAGTATAAAAATAGATCTGCTTCAGTCTGCTGGGTAAATTTAACAGAATAACATAACTGATCACTGTTCTTGGATTTTATGAGCTCCCAGCTGACCAAAAGTCAAAATGTGTGTTGGTGCTAGGAATCAGCCCAAAAAACAGTAGTGTTGCAGTTTGGTTCTAAATCCATGCTGCCTACTGGCAAGAAGTGGTATCCATATCTAATTTCATTGGGCCTTGATAAGCATGGAAACACAGAAGTCACTGTGAAAGGAACAGAAATTTTTAAGAAAGTGTTGAAGTTGATGCAATAGGGAAGTCTGAGCAGGGCAAATTATCCATTTACCAATATGCCAGCTTGAGGCTTTGATTTCTAGTGTTCCTGGCTTCCTCCAACTTTGGTACATCCCATCCATGTTTCTTTATCACCCCCCCCCCATGCCATTGTTCCCAACATTATCATTCTATTTAATTTTTCTGTATTTAGAAAAGGAAAGAGGCAAATGCAGAATTATTGTTTATATCTACCATTGCCATTGGCTATGGGGTTTTCCTAAAATTGGTTCTGGGTCCACCTACAGGTGAGAAATATTTTATTTTCAGATGTCCACTGACACTTTATAGAGGCTATCACTGGTTCTGACAGTGTGCCTCATGGTAATTTGTGCCTCAGGACTCAGTTCTACTAAAATCAATAACACAGCTAGGATTAACTTGCTATTCAAGACTTTCTCTTCCCAAAACTCCTCCTCCTCCTCCTCACAGAGGACTATATTCAAGGTGTTAAAATCCTATTTCAATTCTTCTGAGTACTTTCCAGCTATGTACATGTGCAATATCCTTTGGTCGCAGATGCTTGTGGATGGAGTAGATCAGGGGTTCCCAACCTATGGCCTGCAGGCCAGATCCAGCCCCTGGTGCCATTTCATGTGGCCCTCCCACCCCTCCAAGGGCATTTGAGAAAAATGGGTGCCCCTTTGAAGCTGTTGGGACAAAATGACCACACACATCCCATCATGCAGACAGGGCAAAATGGGTGTCCAGCCCTTGAAGCTGACTGAGAGAGTTTGACCTCAGCTTGAAAAGGTTGGGAACCCCTGGAGCAGATGGTACCTTTCTTGAAATTTTGGGTAGACATATCCCCACCCCCCAACCAATCAAGTAAAGTAGGTGCTGCTAAGGGCAAATTCAGAGGAAGACATTATGTGGAAACTAGCCATCACGAATGAGGAGTCATGAAAAGATTCAAAATGAGAGTAAAGCCATGGAACAAGCCAAGAATGAGAATAATGTAATAAAGCATCCAGTTCAAGGCAATACAAAAATTATATCTTCGTTTATTATATTGGAATAACCAAAAGCACTTAATTCAGTATACGGAAATTAAAATTCATAAAGTTGAGTTATTCATACTTTATAACTTCATAACACAATAATCTTCAAAAGACACAACCACACCGACACCGTTCCGGTAAATCAGTATTTCGGTACTTCATCAAAGGTGTAAACATAAACATAGCAGGTACAAAACTCACAATTTACCATTTTTGTAAATAAACAATACTTGTAAATACCTTGTGATATGCATTGAAACAGCCTCTAAAGTGAGTTCTTTTTAGTGCCATAGATGTTAATTATGGTCATTACAAGCAGTGATATTTAACTGTAGCTAAAAGGGAGTCAGGTGGTACCAATAGAGCACAGCAAGAACATCCAAAATCAAGTCTTAAAGAGAGAGAACACTGATGAAAGTTACCAACAGTCCTGTTACAAAAAGCATGACATGTCATTTTCAGAGTTGAGTCCGTGCGGTTCCATGGAATTAAACCTGTGAATAAAATATGCTTCCTGTTGCAACAGTCTCTTTTTTGTGTCTATTCTTGTAAAGGGTTTTGGTTTAATTACATCTAGAACTACAAATCGAATTTGATCTTCAGTGTGACGATGTTGTTTGAAATGCCACACAAGAGGAGCATTAGGAGACTATGTGTGTATGCGGGAATGGTGCTCACATATCCGTGTTTTCAGAGATCTAGAGGATTGGCCAATGTAATTCTTACCATAAGGGCAAGAAATCATGTAGACGGTATTTACAGAGTTGGAATTACTAAAAAAAAATCAAGACATGTTGTACAGAGCAATCCGGAATAGTCACCTCCTTAGTCTCTATAGAAAAGCTGCACACGGAACAACCCCCACATTTATAATGTCCTGTGATGATACTGGAAATATTAGGATGAGGCAGAACATCAGTATGGGTAAGAATGTTACTCAGTGAGCTAGTTTTCCGAAATGCTATCCTGGGTTTGTTCTCACACCCTGGGATATCCTGTACCAAATTCCAATACTTATGGATAATCTTTTTTAATATCCATTGCCCAGGGAGAAAACTCAATAGACCAATTGAGTGAGGAACCCTGAGAAGACTGTGTTTTTTTGAGCTAACATTTGCTATCTAGGAACAGTACATGCTTTTTCAAAAGATCGTTTAAGAATATCTTTGGGATAACCCCTATTTCTCAAATCACGCTGGACTGCTCTGCCAGAATGCAGAAAATCTTGTTCCAAAGTCGAATTCCTCCTAGTTCTAGTCAACAAACTGAAGGGGATGTTCCCCTTTAAATGATATGGGTGGAAGGAGGAAAAATGGAGGTAGGTGTGCTCTTCTTAAACAATTTCATATTTAGTTTATGATGTTGAATGTAAACTGAGAGATCCAAAAATGAAACCATATGAGTGCTAAAACTGTGAGAAAACTTCAAGTTCACATTTGCACTATTAAGCCAAGACACAAATTGTAAAATACAGTCAGAACTATCAAAAAGAAAAAACAAATCATCTATGTATCTTTTATATGTGAGCATGTGATCAAAGAATGGGTTTGAAACTGGGTTCATAATGAAATCTTGTTCGAACTTAATCATGTATAAATTAGCAGTGGATGGAGCGAGAGAACAGCCCATAGCCACACTGCTGGTTTGTAAATAAAACTGATCACCAAATCTGAAAAAATTGTGCTCAAAAACAATATCAAGTAAATCAAGTAGAAATCAGTAGAAGGATGCAGAGAATCACGTGAGTCAAGTGTGTTGGCTATAATCGATCTGGCTTCATCAAGAGGTACGTTAGTATAAAGAGAAAACACATCACAAGTTAATAAACACCCCCCTTCCAGAACAGAAAATCCCTCCAAAGAATTAATAAAATATGTGGAATCCCTTATGTATGAAGCAGTCTTGCGTGTGAACTGGTTAAGAAAGTGATCTAAGTATTTTGACAGAGACTCAAGCGATGAACTATTCCTGGATACAATGGATCTCCCAGGTGGGAAATTCCAAGAATCAGAACCCTTTTGCACTTTAGGTAAAAGATAGGGACTCTTGGAAATCTATTGAAGAGGAACTGACTAGTTTCTTCAGAAATATAATTAAGGGCCAGACCCTCCAGTAATACTGCCCTAATAATTGATTGAACTTTGACTGTAGGATCTGACTGAATCTTCTTGTAAAAGGAACTATTGGAGAGTTGTCTGTCTGCCTCCTTAAAACAGTCATCCCTATTCATTACCACAATTCCCCCACCCTCGTCTGCAGGTTTAATAACGATTGTTTTGTCATCTGATAGACGATCGAGAGCTTGTTTTTCCATGAAGGAAAGGTTTCAAAATGTCCGAACTGGTTCCTGTTCTAATTTAGCTATGTCCCTCATAATAAGTTTGCCAAAAACCTCAATGTTGGCATTTTCAATAGGAGGAATAAATGTAGACTTAGGTCTGAAAAGATCTACATGCTGTGAGTCCATACACCTATACAAGGCTTTAAGTTTTAAAAGTCTTAGAAGTCTGAAAATATCCTTCCTAGTTTCAAACGTCCGATAATGGGAAGTGGGGACAAAGCTTAAATGAAGTGACAATACCTTCATCTCATCATTGTCCAATCGCCGTGATGACAAATTGAAAACTATGTTTTCTTCCTGGACCTGACGGTCCTCCGTTTGTCTAAAAAAGTAGACCTGTTAGAGGTGGAGGGTGTGGAATCCACTTTAGTGGTGCACAAGTTGTAAGAAGTAGAGGTGGAACTGGCAGAATCACTCACGGCATCACTGTCTGATGTGTCCGGACCAGAGGAAACTTGATCCTTCCAAGTTACTCTTTTCCTGGAGCCACTCTGCCGGTAACACCACCTGTAAATTCTCAAATTCGTATAGTCCTGGGCGTCTCTCTGAAATTTCCTATCCTTAAACTTAAGGGACTGGTGAAATTCGTCCATTTTCTCCTTGAGTCAATTAGTAAGATTGTCAAAAGCTGTCTGTGAATGATTTTGTTGTATCATAGATTTTAAAGTGTTAATGTCAATGTCCAAAGAATCAATCTCCTTATTGGAAAATTCTACTATCAAGGTATTTAAAAGTATTGTTTATTTATAAAATAGTAAATTATGAGTTTTGTACCTGCTATGTTTATGTATCTTAAGGTATTCGGACTCTATGTTGCAGTATTAAGAATTATTATTATGTTACTGCTGCAATTGATAATTATTTTCTGTATCCTCCTATCATTTAGATTATACACATCTTTGATGAAGTACCAAAATACCGATTTACCGGAACGGTGTCAGTGTGGTTGTGTCTTTTGAAGATTATTGTGTTTTGAAGTTATGAAGTATGAATAACTCAACTTTATGAATTTTGATTTCCATATACTGAATTAAGTACTTTTGGTTATTCCAATATAATAAATGAAGATATAATTTTTGTATTGCCTTGAACGGGACGCTTTATTACATTGATTATACTGTTTGGCCCATCGTTTTTTGATCAAGAATGAGAATAATCCAGGAGCAGAGAACTATTGTTGGCCAAGTGGGCTCTCATCTTGAACAGAAGAACCTTTTATAACCCTTCCAGTTTAGAAGAGTGATAGCTTGAGTGACAGAACCATTTTAGCATCTTGGAAACAGAGTATGAAAACTCCACTAAGTGTGTTTGCACCAAGAAGGATGCTCTAGCCTAAGGGTGCCCCAACTCTTCAGGCCACAGCCCGGGCCAGTCAGGTGGTTCAGCGGGCCGGTCAGGATGGTTCCTCCCACCAGAAGCAGAAGTAAAACATGCCTGTGGATGTGCAAAACACTGCCATAAATGCATCCACGGCTGTCATAAATGCATTTACGACAGCCACAGGTGCATTTACAGCAGTGTTTTGTGCATGCACGGGTGCGTTTTACTTCTGCTTCTGGGAGGAGTGAGGGCAGCATTGGCCAGATGATTTGGCACCATGGGCCAGATCTGGCCTGCTTTAGCCTTTCTATGGTGGTCCACTAGGAAAGCAAAATAAATGCAGGGGAGGGAGCTCTCAGTTTCTCCCTTCAGCAACTCTTGCCAGAAACTCAATGCAGAAAGAACTGCATCCTTTTTCAGAAACCTGAACTGGAGGAAGCAGGTTTTAGGCTGGGCTGCTTGAGACTCATTCCTGGAACATGGATCTAATTAGACCTCATTCTTGGCTTCCCAAGAAAACAGCATTACATTTTTACCTCTTCTTTCAAAGCACACACAAGAGATTTCTTCTTCCTGGAAGGTTATCTGTTGACTCCTGTAATTAAAATAAAAGAATATACTGGAGAGACAGTTAGGGAATGGAATAAAACAAGAACATAGAGAGAAAATGGAGGAAAGGATTAGTGATAAAGAGGTTAAGGAGGTAATTAGCGGGTTGAAGATGGGGAAAGCTCCGGGGGATGATGGATTATCGACAGAGATTTATAAAGAATTTAAAGAAGTAGTGGTTCCAAAATTGGTGAAGCTATATAATTACATTTTAGATGGAGGATCAATCCCAACTTCATGGTATAATACTACAATCGTTCTACCGCCAAAGCCTGGTAAGAATCTGGAAAGAGTGGAATCGTACAGACCAATTTCTCTTATAAATCAGGATGCCAAGATATTCACAGCAATTCTGGCTAATCGTCTAAATAGTTTTATGGGGGAATATATATGTGTTGATCAAGTTGGGTTTTTAAAGGGTAGGCATATGGCGGATTTGACTAGAAGGGTATTAGATCTAATTGATAATGTTAATCAAACAAAGGAAAAGGTAGGCTTATTATCATTAGACATTTTTAAGGCATTTGATTCATTACAGTGGTCTTCAATTAAGGAAATAATTAAAAATTATGGGTTTGGGGATAGATTTAATAGGGTAATAGATTTATTATATCAAAAAGGCAATGCTAGGATTAGGGTAAATGAGGAGCTTACTGATGTGGTAAATTTAGAGGCAGGTACCAGGCAGGGCTGTCCATTATCTCCTATCCTGTTTATTATGGCAATGGAGATATTAGCTAAAGATATAAGGGATGATTTAAATATAGAAGGGATTATGGGTAATAAAGTGAGTATGTATGCGGATGATACATTGCTTATGGTGAAACATCCGGAGTTGGTAATGGACAGGATTAAAGATCACCTACAGGTATTTGAGGCTATAACTGGACTAACGATAAATTGGGATAAATCAGAATTGATGTTGTGTAATTTGGGGGTAGGTGAGATGGACAAGATAGTGGAAGTGTTTAATATACAAATTAAAGATAAGTTGAAATATTTGGGGATAACTATTTCAAACAAATTAGAAGAACTTAAACGATTGAACTATGACAGCTTGAGAGCCGAATTCAAGAATAAAATACAAGAGTTTCAGAAGTTGAAGCTGTCATGGTTCGGAAGGATCGCAATTTGTAAAATGATATTGCTACCAAAGATTAATTTTTTATTTGATGCACTAGCGATCCATTTGAAGGAGAAGGAAATTAATGAGTTTCAAAAGATGTTTAATTGTTTCTGTAACGGAGGTAAAAAATCTAGACTTTCAAAGAAGCTCTGGTATCTGTCTCAGAAAGAAGGGGGTCTGGGCATGCCAAATTTGTTAGCATATTATCGTGCATTTCAAATTAAGAATGTTGTGAAAATTTTGGCAAGAGAAAAGACAATTTGGGAGCAAATGGAGATGAAAGAATATAGAAATATTGGCAATATGATTTTTTTGGGAATAAAGGATAAATTGAAAAGGTCAAATAATACTATGATGAGAGGTCTCATGGAAGTGTGGAAAAAGGTAAAGATAGATATGGTCCCAAATCTTTCTCCAATTTTGGAATTGACTGATATGGTGTGTTTCCCAATAAAATTAGATAAGGAAAAAAAGGAAATATTGGTTAAAGATGGGGTGTTTTTACTGAAGGACTGGTTGAAAGCTTGCGATGATGATACTAAGAGAAAAAAATATTTGAGAAATTAAATTTGGATTGTTTTCAGAAATTAAGGGTGGATAATTGGAATAAAAAATATAAAAGAGAAATAGGGATAGACAGAATTAAGAAGGAATTTGAGGAATTGGTAATAAAGATTAGAAAAGGGGAAAGAGGTATTAAGGGTCTTGTAAGCAAACTTTATATTATATTGAATAAGGATAAAGATTCACAGGAAGACTTGAAACGTAAGTGGGAACAAAATTTGAATATAAAAATTGGGGAGGTTGAATGGAGAAATAAATGGAAAAAGAGGATCATGAGAACAATGTCTGTAAGAATTAAAGAACATAATTGTAAAATGTTATGGCAATGGTACTTGACACCACTAAGGATTTACCAGATGGATAATAAAAGAGATAAGTTATGTTGGAGATGTAAAGAAACTGATGGAACATATGAACATATGTGGTGGAGTTGTAAAAAAATAAGGGATTTTTGGGGAAGAATAGAAGGGGAGTTTGGTGAAATATTGGGTAAAAATGTTAAGTTGGAGTCAGGTACCATTCTTTTAACAAATGTGGAAGGTTTGGGTTTGGATAAGGAGGAAAAAGAATTATTGGAAATTGTATTAACTACTGGTAGACAATGCATAGCTAGAAAATGGAAAAATGATGTAGATATACAGATTGGAGAATGGTATAAGGAAATGTGGAGTCTAGCATTGAACAACAAATTGACATGGGAGATTAAAGTGAAACGAGATAATTTAAAAGAGAATAGGTTTTGGAATATATGGAAACCGTTCGTGGAGCACTCTCTCATGGTAAATGATTGCTCAGGACCTGTACCATCTCAAAGAGGTTTTTGGATTTAAAATAGAAACTAAACTCTCCGGGCATTGTACATATTCACAGGGTGATTTGTAAGTACTAAAAAACTATAATAGAGGTAGCACAGAAAGCTCTTATTGTTTGATTGTGTAATATTCTATATTGTGGTATCTAATAATGATGGTTATATGGTAAATAATTAGCTCAAGTATTGTTAGGTGCCAGCCTCTATGAATGTGAGTTAATATTGCATTGATGTTATTTTTGAGTTATTATTGTATTGTATTGTTACTGTGTTTTTTTGTATGTCTGTCAAAATTTTTAATAAAAATCATTTTTTAAAAAAAGAATATACTGCTACTTTTATTCAAGAGGTCGATGCTCCCTGGTTTCCATGGCTGTGATACAGGAATCTTTGTGTTCCACTTGTCAGTGTAAGGCAGATAGAAGAGCAGGGAGAGAAGGAATTTATTGGCTAATGATTGTACTAGATATGAGTGCAGTTATGAGGTCTACTTTTATCAAAGATATCATTTCCTTACCTGTAAGTTCTTTTGGGTTGATATTTGCATCCATCTACAAGCATGCTAATAACTGTCCTAAGGAACACATTTGGTTCCTTTATTTCCTAATATTTGCAAATTTTATTACTTTTTTCTTAATATGATGGGTTTTATTTTCTTTAAATATGTTATTGGGAAAGGCAGCACCCTTTTCTGTACTACATGCATTTTACTGGGCCACATTTTTGAGTTTTGAACCAGATCATAGATTTTGCACAAGGACAGATCTCAATATATGGGAACATTTTATTTTGCTCATGGTTTTTGGGATGAGTTTCTACAAAATGGACATAAGAACATAAGAACAGCCTTGCTGGAACAGGCCACAGCCCATCCAGTCCAGCATTCTGTCTCACACAATGGCTCACCATTTCCTTCAGGGTATTCCCAAGCAGATGCCTTCACCTGCTTAGGATTCCCTGGAAATGATATTGAGAGACATCCTGCCTATCTCTCCAACCCGGAGGTTGTCCTTAAGTATCCATAATTATAGCCATTGATACTCTTGTCCTCCATGAACTTGTCTAATCCTTTCTTAAAGCTGTCAAGACTGACAGCTGTCACCACTTCTTCTGGCAGGGAGTTCCATAGACCAGTAATCCTCTGGGTGAAAAAGTACTTTCTCTTATTTGTTTGAGAACTAGTACCCAAAGGTTTCATGGAGTGTCCCCTAGTTCTAGTGTTATGAGATAGGGAAAACAGTTTTTCCTTATCTACTTTGTCCACACCATGCATGATTTTATAAACTTCAATCAGGTCACCTCTTAGACGTCGTCGTTCAAGAGTGAAGAGGCCCAACCATTGCAGCCTCAGATGGTAAGGAAGGTGTTCCAGTCCCCTAATCATTCTGGTTGCCCTCCTCTGCACTTTTTCCAGCTTCATAATATCCTTCTGGAGGTATGGCGACCAGAACTGTACACAGTATTCCAGATGGGGCCTCACCATAGATTTATAAAGAGGCAAAATGACACTTGCTGACTTATTTTCTATACCATTCCTAATGATCCCTAGCATTGAGTTTGCTATTTTCACTGCTGAGGCACGCTGGGTTGACACCTTCATTGAACTGTCCAGCAGGAAGGACACCAAGGTTCCTTTCCTGGTTTGTCGCAGAGAGTTCAGACCCCATAAGTTTATAAATGTAATTGCGGTTCTTTGCCCCAACATGCATCACTCTGCACTTACTAATGTTGAAACTCATTTGCCACTGTTTTGCCCACTCCCCTAGTGTCGAGAGATCCCTCTGGAGCTCCTCACAATCTCTCACAGTTTTCACTACCCTGTATAATTTAGTGTTGTCAGCAAATTTGGCTACCTTGCTTTTTACTCCTACCTCTAGATCATTTATGAAGAGGTTGAAAAGCAGGGGTCCCAGTACTGAACCTTGGGGGACCCCATTCTTTACTTCCCTCCACTTGGAGAAGTGTCCATTTAGTGCTACCCTCTGTTTCCTGTCCCTTAGCCAGTTGCTGATCCAGGACAAGACCTGTCCCTTCATTCCATGACTGGTAAGTTTATTCAAGAGCCTTTGGTCTGGGACCTTGTCAAAAGCCTTCTGAAAATCCAGATAAACAATGTCAACTGGATCCCCCTTATCCACATGCTTGTTGACACTCTCAAAAAATTCCAACAGGTTAGTGAGGCATGATTTGCCCTTGCAAAAGCCATGTTGGCTCTCCTTTAGCAGCTCCTTCTCTTCTATGTGCCTATTAATTCTATCTTTTAGGATGGTTTCCATCACTTTACCTGGGACACATGTCAAACTGACAGGTTGGTAATTTCCTGGATCACCCCTGCATCCTTTTTTGAAAATTGGTGTTACATTCGCTACCTTCCAGTCATCAGGCACAAAGCCTGATTTGAGGGAAATATTATATATTTTGGCTAGGAGATCAGCAATTTCATCTTTAAGTTCCCTGAGAACTCGTGGATGGATGCCATCTGGTCCTGGTGATTTGTTAGTGTTTAGTTTAACAAGACATGCAAGGACCTCCTCCCTCGTTATTTCTATCTGGCTTAATTCTTCGGTTTCCCTCCCTATGAAGATAGGCTCTGTTTTGGGCATGTGGCCTCTGTCTTCTTCAGTGAATACTGAAGCAAAGAATTCATTGAGTCTCTCTGCAATCTCTGTTTCCTCTTTAATAACCCCTTGCCTTCCATTGTCATCTAATGGTCCAATGGCCTTCCTAGTTGGGTTCTTACTTCTAATGTACTTAAAGAAGTCTTTGTTATTTCTCTGAGTATTTTTAGCTATACGCTCCTCAAAGTCTTGCTTTGCTTTCCTGATTGTTGCCTTGCATTTGTTCTGCCAGAATTTATGTTTCTGCCTGCTGTCCTCATTCGGACAAGCCTTCCATCTTCTAAATGAGCTTTTCTTGCTCTTGATTACTTCTCGAACAGCTCCTGTAAGCCACATTGGAGTCCTCTTGGACCTGGCAGTGCCCTTTTTCCTTTTGGGTATGCATTCCAATTGAGCCTCTGTTATTGTTTTTGTAAACAGCCTCCATGCCTCTTGGAGTGCTTGGACTCTCTCAATTTTCCCTTTCAGCTTCTTTTTTACTAGTTTCCTCAACTTTGGGAAATTTCCTTTTTGAAAATTTAAGGTCTCTGTGTTAGATTTTATCAGTGACTTGCGGTCTATGATCAAGTTAAACATAATTGAGTTGTGGTCACTGTTCCCTATTGGATCAGTCACATTAACATCTTGCACCAGATCCTGAGTATTACTCAGGATCAAGTCAAGGATTCTTGTACCTCTAGTTGGGTCTTTAACCATCTGTCCCAGGGAACAATCATTTAGCACATCTAGGAACTTTATCTCTTTATCATGTGCTGAACAACAGTTCACCCAGTCTATGTGAGGGTAATTGAAGTCCCCCATTATAACCAGGCTTCCCTTCTTGGATGCCTCCTTTACAACATTCTCCAACTGCCAGTCTCCCTCAAGAGTTTGGGTCGGCCGATAGTATATGCCTACTGTTAGACCATCCTTATGGCCTGGTACTCTTACCCACAGAGCTTCTAATGGTGACTCCAAATCACCTAGATATTCCAATTCATACTTTGACATACAAGGCCACACCACCTCCCATTTGCCCCTTCCTATCCTTCCTGTACAGTTTGTAGCCTGGGATAACTGTATCCCATTGGTTATCATCCGTCCACCAGGTTTCAGTGATACCAATAATATCAATATTCTTATCTATTGCTAAGTATTCCAGCTCCCCTATTTTGTTCCGGAGGCTTCTGGCATTTGTATACAAGCATTTATATATGCTTTTCTGACACAGTCTTTTGTGTCTGGTTGCATTGTTAGACTGCCTCTTGCATCCTTCTGCTAGAATGCTAGTGACTAGCTCCTCGCTCTGCTCAGTAATTTTTGCATCCTCCTCACTACTCAAGTACACACTTTCCCGAACCGGATGCTGCCCAGCTCCTGTCGGCTTTCCCCCAGTTATCAGTTTAAAAGCTGCTCTGCAGCCTTTTTGATGTTGAGTGCCAGCAATCTGGTCCCATCATGGTTCACATGCAACCCATCCCTCCTGAACAGATTTGGATGGGTGAGGGAAGAGAGAGACAGACCAGATGAATTGCTCCTACATTTTGAGGTACTTCATGATTATCATAAGGAAAAATATCCAAACTATCTGAAGCAGAGGTGCCCAAATTTGAAGAGAGGACTCACTCGAGCTGGGAAAGACTGAAGGCAAAAGGAGAAGGGGCAGCAGAGGATGAGATGGCTGGATGGCATTGTTACAGAATGGGCATAGAGCTGAGTGGGATGCAGAGGATGGTGGAGGATATGGGTGCCTGGCATGCAGTGGTCCATGGGGTCGCAAAGGGTCAGACTCAACTGTACGACTGAACAACAACAAAATGAATACCATAGTCAAACTGTCATCTCACAAGATAGCCCTCTTCTTTTGTTTTGATGCTAAAAGGATTGTTTGGAGGTCTGATACTGTGTGTTGAATCAAAAGATAAGTATGTAAGTCATTATTAAAAGGAGGCAGCCTTAGCAAAAGTTCATAATGTCCAAACCAGATTTTGGATCAGCTCATTTGGTATATCTATCTATCTATCTATCTATATCTACATATATAAAACTTAAGATTTTCTTTGTCTGTGCTCCAAAGGCTCCCACACCGCTGGACCGATCCTACTGAAATTTGGCACATACGTACCTTGGGCTGGTGAGATCAGCACTGTGGAGGTCACAAGCCCCATGAGGGGGGTGTACATCCCCCAAATTTGGACACAATTGATCTATACAATGTGTGTGTTTCCCAGTGATATAATTGTCCCAGGTAGGTTGAGATTGTGACATCATCTGACTAGCTCAGCTGTAGCCCTTTGCTCAGCTGAGCTGTATTTTTCACAGTAGGTAGAAGGCAAATGGGCATGTGAGATCAGCACTGTGGGTGGTAAGTGATCATCAACAGAGAAGCGGGATGGGTGAGGGAAGAGAGAGACAGAGGAAGGGAGGCATGAGTAACCCACATACACCCCACGAGGTTTCATAGAGGGAAAGGCTGGCCTACATTAAAGAAAAACCCTGGCAAAGCCAGGTCATCAGCTAGTTAATAATAATTTTGTTTCAGAAATTATTCTGGGTTGAAAGGATTTTAGCAGGAGAAACTCTGCTCAGGGAATGCCCAAATGAGGCTCCTTTCATGTCCCCAAGAGATGGGACAGAGACGGGCGATCAATCTGTCATGTAGTATATGGTGTCATGATCGTCACATTCGAACCTGTATAGATTTATAGATGATGTTTGATTCATGTAACTTTCTTAGATTTAGAAAGCCAGATCCCACTTTAAAGTACAATGCTGTAATGCCAATTAGCAGATGTTAGAATGTCCAGGTGTTAGTTCAGAATTCTGTCACACACTCACCGGACATGCTGACGCCAAAGATAACATAAGGAATGTGTTCACTAGTCTTGGACTTATTCCAAACACCTGCAATCCTTTGACGGGACATTTTGACACCAGGGAGAAATGTCTCCACTCCTGTCAATCAAACTAATTATCTCCTGACATCTGCAGACTGACTCATTTCAGGAATGCACAGGTGGGGGCTTAATGTCACACTGCACGTACACTTGTCTCATTTCTCATGGGAACACAGGTGCAGCCCCCATGAAGTCATAACATTCCTAAGATCTCTTTTTATTATAAAAAGAGCCCAGTTTGAGCAGTGAAGCAAGCACACTTTGGAGCAAGGGCGAAGGCCTTGGCTCTCAGCCACTTCATAGACAAGATGTCTCTTCAGGACTAGAAGAAAGCTATGCGGGGCTCTTCAGCCGCTACCAATTAAGAAGGTACCTGCTAGAAAGTTAGCAAGATATATTTTTAAGTTTATTTCTTTGTTTTATGTTTTATGTATGTAAGATCTGTAATTGTGTTTCAACAATAAAACTACAAAAAGCCTGTAGTTTGAGTGCCTGCCTTTTATATGAGAAAGCAACTTGGAAACCAACCAAAGCAACCAGAAGAAACTTCAACGGTCCTTGTCGCCCAGCCAGAAGGAAGAGGTGAGAGGGGATTGCTCTGTCTAAGGGAAGGGAAGAGTAAGCAGTATTTGGAAGCTTAGCTTCAGCTATGGAATATTATTATCTGCCATATGCAGATGGCTTCTCTTACCCTGTTCCCCAGCGAATCGGGCTAGGGGGAAGTATGCTCATAGAGGCAGCAGGTTGCAGGATCTCTAGTCCACCCTGCCGGGTGTTCCCAAGAAGTTCTGGGTGCCCAACGAAGCCCCTGTGAGGCATTTTTCTCCCCTACGTCCCGGATATATGGATTTCGAAATGCCAACCTTCCAGCTAACAAGGCGAGCTTCTTAAACACTGAGCCACCACAGCCCCACTTGGTATAGTAATATGAGACAGTCTGGTATTACTCTGTACCATATCTGAGAAATGTTTGGGCTTTTAGTTTTGCAGTTGCAATTAAAAATAGTACTTTGCTTATTCACCCTACTCCCATCCCTGTTCACACTTTAAGCAACCATTAATGGCAAAGGACAGCAAATTCATAACATAAATTTAATGGTTCACCTTCCTTATGTTAAAACAGTATTGTTTCCTCTACTTGCCGCTTTTTCTTTAGAGCCAATCTGTTATACATTGGTTGTGATATGTGTGCTGAAGCACTCGAGGCCTGGACAAGAGGAGTCCATAAATTATAAGTCTGGGCATACTTCCGGAAATCTCCTGATTAATTTTGCTTTTCGTCTTGCCAGTATTTCGCTCACTGAATAACCAATGCTATGGAGAACTGATACTTTCTTTTTCCAAAAGGACAAATGAGTTTTCTGGAATGTTGGCTTGCTGGGGCGGAGGGGGGCAGTTATGGAGGTGATGGAAAGGTACACCACTCAACACTTCACTGTCCAGAGAGGGAATGAGAGATGGGGTGGTTGAGCAGTCAATGCGCTTGTAAAGCACTCATCTTCTGTAAGGGTGAGCAGAGAGATGTACTAAAGGGACTAAGCCATGATAAATGTGAGGAGAGAAGAGAGAATTGCATTTTCAGTGCAAGCCACAGGCAGTACGTCGTGAGAATATTTGCAGTGGGAATAGCTGGCAGGTGCTGCTGCCACAAAGCATTTTAATGGAATGGCTAGAGGTGGCACCAAAATGGATTGCTATGAAAGACAGATGAGAGAGGAAATCCAGCCACCAGATTCATGGGAGTAAACCTACTCCCAGCTTCCTGCCTTTTATTTCAATGCTTTGGAATCCCTCTCAGCTGGTTTCCCAGGCAATGTTTTTTCAACCCACCACCTCACCATTCTCTTCTTTCTGCCATGAGTTTCCAGATAAAATGATTCTGCCCTCTCTTTCTCCCTTCCTCCTACAATCATACACAGTGAGCCTGAATGATCATAGGCTGGGTGGAAGGAGAAGAAAGGTCCACACAAGGTGAGAACCTCTTTCTCGTGAAGTCTCATTTTCTGTTTACTCTGGATGGAGTGAGCTCCCATCTTTGTCCCAGCTCCTGCCAACCTAGCAGTTTGAAAGTAAGAAATTGCAAGTATATAAATAGGGACCACTTTGGTGGGAAGGTAAACAGCGCTCCATGCGTTCCGGTGTCTAGCCATGCCTGCCACATGACTACGGAAATATCTGCAGAAGCAGACAGCGCTGGCTTTGAAAAAGAGATGAGCACTGAAACCTAGACTCGGATATGACTGGTTTTCGAGCAAGGGAGACCTTTAACCTTATTCTAGATGCATTGAAACTGACTTACATCTCTGCAGACTTTCTCCTACTTCACAAGATGGTTGTTCTCAATGTAGTGGTTAACAAACTCTGCACTGAAGGCTGTACAGCAGACACTCGAATAACAACGCTACTTGGTTCCCCAAGTAGCATCGCTATAGGGGAAACGTCATTGTGTTGTTTTCAATGGCATCTGCGCCATCCAGTGGCAAAAAGCTATCATTATCTGCACAACGACATTTAAAAAAAAACATTGTTAATCCGCACAACAGTTTTTTGTCGTTGTGCGGATAGTCACGTGGCGAGTGACGATGCATCGTTAAGTGGAAATGATGCTATTTGAACGCATTGTTAATCGAGTGTCCACTGTAGTCCCCTTGGAAGCTCAAAGATAAATCCTATTCAGGTTTGTGAAGTGTTTAAGAAAGGAGTTCTCAACCTTTTTAACCCAGGGGCTTTGTCATGCTCCCTCACACAGCTTTGGGGGCCGGATGGCCATTTTGCCCTTCTTGGTGTGGTGGAGGTGGTGGTGGGCCACATGAAATGGTGCCACAGGCTACATCTGGCCCATGGGCCACAGGTTGAAAATCCCTGTTTTAAGAGATTCCATAAAGGGAGAGATAGTAAAAAGCTACTGTGTAATCAGTCAAAACAAGATTGTATAAGCCATTAGTAATACAGGGACAGCCAAACTTTTGATCCATGTATGAGATTGCCAACAAATTTTCTCACCACTGGTAGATACTGTGGTCTTGCGGTAGACCAGATTTGAATAGGATTGGGCAAATAGTCTTAAAGTTGTGGTGTTTTTTAAATGAATGATTTCCCACATACTTTCAAACCTTAAGAGAACATGAAAGGGCTGTACATAAAATTGTTATGAGAATAAAGTGGGAAGAAGCCCAACTTCAGGTGATTCGCCAGTTGCGCACGTTCCTGGACCGGGACTCCTTGCTTATGATCACTCATACTCTGGTCACTTCCTGACTAGATAACTGTAACACGCTCTACATGGGGCTGCCCTTGATGACCATTCGGAGGCTGCAGCTGGTGCAGAATGCAGCTGCCCGGGTGGTGATGGGGTGCGGACAATATGCCCGTGCCTCACCTCTACTTCGGGAGCTGCACTGGTTACCAGTTTGTCTCTGGGTGCAATTCAAGGTGCTGGTTTTGACCTTTAAAGACCCATATGGCAGTGGGCCAGGATACATCGTCCCAAGAGTGTCTGCCCATCCAACCAGAGCGGACCGGAGGGGCTCACTAATAGTGCCATCAACTAGGGGTGCACATCTATCCAGCACCCGAAGGAGGGCCTTCTCCATGTCTGCACCATCTCTCTGGAACCTCCTGCCAACAGATCTAAGACTTTAAAGAGAATTGCTGCCCTTCAGGAAAGGATTGAAGACCTGGCTGGCAGGGCAGGTGTGGGGCCCTAATGGGAACACGGTCCCTGCCTGCTGGCTTATGTAAACAATTAAGAGCTCTCTCTTCTTTTTATAGTGGGTGGGATGGGTGGGTGGGATATGGGTTTTTTGAAGCGGGTGGGATATGGGCTTTTAAAGTGTTTTTATGTGTTTTTAGAACTTGTTGTAATGCCGCCCTGAGTCGGGTTCTACCTGAGTGGGCGGCATATATAAATATGACTATTAAATTAAATTAAATTAAACATATTTGGAGAAAGGTAGATATACATAAAAATAAACAAACAAATAAGCATTTATAAATAGAAATAACCATTTTGATTGTTGTGAAACTATGTGCAAATAAGGATGGATTATTTATTCTTAACAGTACTTGCCTTTGCTGTCTAAATAATTATGTGAACATCTAAGGAAAGAATCAGTAAAATATTTGCAGGACAGGCGCTGTCAATAAGGAGGAAACTGGTGAACCCTTAGCTGGGAAATTAAATTTGCACACACATACATACTGCTTTTGCAAGCTGTAGAAGCTTTGCATAAAGATATTATGTACTTCTTATAATTCATAGCTTTCATTTGCATTAGAGTTGTGTTAGTCTCCTTTGCTGTATACAGTACATTTGTGCATATCAATTTGTTTGCACCAAAAGGGCAGAGTACGAATGCAAATAAATAAATAAACTTGAAAAACTTGCTGATAAAAACACATATCCTCTATCGTTTGGTTCTTACAGTATGGCTTTTGACAGAAGGCCACAGCCTATGTCATCTATATGAAGAGAAGGGTTAAATTTGGGATTTAGCATATCCCTAGGTATTGCTTGTTACTTTATAACAACACGTGACTGATGACATGCATATTGTATGATGAGAAGATAGTGAACATCAAGGCCCAAAAGATATAGTCTTAGACATTTTTATGCAAAGTTCAAATCCATACAGCATTATAAAAACAACTATTCAGTGTAGCAATAATTGGGAACAATACATTCTTAATAGACTTTGTATATTAATTCCATACTTAAAAGGACAGTGAATTTTGATCTCTGTTAGAACAAAACTTTCCCATGACAGATACAAACCTATTCTTTGAATAAGCAAACAAATGTCCTATTAATCTTTCTATTTAAGAACAGCCTTGCTGGAACAGGCCACAGCCTATCCAGCCCAGGATTCTGTCTCACACAGTGGCTCACCATTTGCTTCAGGGTATTCTCAAGCAGATGCCTTTTCCTGCCTAGGATTCCCTGGAAATGGCATTGAGAGATATCCTGCCTATCTCTCCAACCCGGAGGTTGTCCTTAGGTATCCATAATTATAGCCATGTATATCCTTGTCCTCCATGAACTTGTCTAATCCTTTCTTAAAGCTATCAAGACTGACAGCTGTCACCACTTTTTCTGGCAGGGAGTTCCATAGACCAGTGATCCTCTGGGTGAAAAAGTACTTTCTCTTATTTGTTTGAGAACTAGTACCCAAAAGTTTCATGGAGTGCCCCCTAGTTCTAGTGTTATGCGACAGGGAAAACAGTTTTTCCTTATCTACTTTGTCCACACCGTGCATGATTTTATAAACTTCAGTCAGGTCACCTCTTAGATAACATCGTTCAAGAGTGAAGAGGCTCAACTGTTGCAGCCTCAGATGGTAAATAAGGTGTTCCAGTCCCCTAATCATTCTGGTTGTTCTCCTCTGCACTTTTTCCAGCTCCGTAATATCCTTCTGGAAGTATGGCGACCAGAACTGTACACAGTATTCCAGATGGGGCCTCACCATAGATTTATAAAGAGGCAAAATGACACTTGCTGACTTATTTTCTATACCATTCCTAATGATCCCTAGCATTGAGTTTGCTATTTTCACTGCTGAGGCACGCTGGGTTGACACCTTCATTGAGCTGTCCAGCAGGAAGGACACTAAGGTTCCTTTCCTGGTTTGTCGCAGAGAGTTCAGACCCCATCAGTTTATAAATCTAATTGGTTTTTTTTGCCCCAACATGCATCACTCTGCACTTACTAATGTTGAAGCTCATTTGCCACTGTTCTGCCCACTCCCCCAGTATCAAGAGATCCCTCTGGAGCTCCTCACAATCTCTCACAATCTTCACTACCCTGTATAATTTAGTGTTGTCAGCAAATTTGGTTACCTTGCTATTTACTCCTACTTCTAGATCATTTATGAAGAGGTTGAAAAGCAGGGGTCCAAGTACTGAACCTTGGGAATCCCCACTCTTTACTTCCCTCCACTTGGAGAAGTGTCCATTTAGTGCTACCCTCTGTTTCCTGTCCATACCTGTCAAGTTTCAGGAAATTTCAGTCAAACCCCAATATTTTACACTATTTCCTGCCGTCATCCTGCATTAGTTAGACTGCATTTAGACTGGAGTTAGACTGGAGGCCAGCACAGGATAAGCATAGCTGTCCAGTTTCCTGTTTTGGCTGGGAAATTTCCCTTATTTGTCAGAAATTTCCCAAAACTTGACAGGAATGTTGTGTTCTAATAGTGTAACCTTCCACATGTGATATCAATGTATCTGAACCAATGTAACCTTGCCTATGAGTAACAATGTAACCTTCAGCTGTATCACATAAACCCTGTAATAGGACGCGAGCTAATGACCACCAGCTGGCAGCAGCGAGCGTCCAAGCTCTCTTGGTTCAAACCCACCAAAGACCGCAGCGCGGGAAGTTTCCCGCCGCTACCTACACCTGGACAAGAAGGGCGTGACCAGCCATGACGTCACGCGGACCAGTAGCCAACGGGCTACCGTGGAGCCACATTCAAAATACGTTACTACCATATATATAGAGCTGTTCGTCCGCCATTACCTCATGTTCCCTCTGTCCACCATGCAATAAACCTGAGTTAACCCAGCCTTTGGCTGTGCCTTGTGTCTTGACTCTCATATACTAAATTGGCGACGAAGGTGGGATCATGGATCCCCATGGAGCCAGGACACAGAGCGGGTTCAACATCACCAAACCGCAAGACTGGGAGCTTTTTGAGATGGACTTCCAGGCGGCACTGGTGGAACTCAAAGTCAAAGAAGACGACGAGGAAAGGAAGAGGGCCATCCTCACCCGCATGCTTGGGATGGAAACCAAGCGGACGCTGGTGGGCATTCTTGCACCGAAGAAGATGAGCGATTTCAAAGCCGGTGACATCATGAGACTGCTGCGTGAGCGTTTCCGACCCTCGAGGGCAATGTTTCCCGCTCGGAGCGCGTTTTGGAGGCGAGTTCAAGCGCCGGACGAGTCGGTAGAAGCCTTCGTAACGGCTATGAGGGTAGCCGCCGCCCCCTGCAGATGGGACCACTTCCTAGAGATGGCCCTCAGGGACGGAGTGCTGTGTGGCCTGAAGGACAAGGAAGTACAGCGCAGCCTGATGAACAAGGAGCCACCACCCACACTGGAAGAGGTTGTAGAGGCCGCGGAAGCCGCGGAATCCACGAATGCTGGAGTAGATGAGATGCACAAGTGGCGTGAGTGGCGTCCGAGGGCCGGCAAAGCGGAAAACTCGTTGCACGGGAAGTCCGGTCAGTCGGTGCATGCGACCCGACCGACCTCGAAATCGTCTTCAGAAAGCAGCGATGGCGAGGAGGTCCAGAAGGTCCGGAGAGGCGGGCGCCGCTGCGATGGTTGCGGAGCGGCCCATGAGCGCGTGAAGTGCCCATTCAGAAAAGCCGAGTGTTTCAACTGTGGACGTCGGGGGCACATCGCCAAGGCGTGCAGGAAATGGAAAGAGGGCCGGAGACAGTCGCAAGACCGCTCAGCCAGACCGGACCGTCCAGCGAGGTCCAAAGATGGCGCCCGGGCCACGAGGAAGCAGGACGGCATGGGCCGCATCTCGGACGACAGCGAGGGCGACGCTCCTGTGTTCAGCGTGTCTGCGGGACAGCCCCATTACTTTGTTGAGGTACTAGTACAAGGGACCCCCATTAGGATGGAAGTTGACTCGGGGTCCTCCTATTCTATAATTCCCCAGAGAGAGTTCTTGAAAATCGACCCCCACGTGCGGCCCAAACTTAAAGCGTTGAGGGCCACACTACGGGACGTACAGGGGAACAGCATTCCAGTGTTGGGGGTCGGGACATTCCGGGTTCGTTTTAAGAGACATTCTGCGGAACTTCCCCTAGTGGTGCTAAAAGGGGGGAGTTGTAGCCTCCTCGGAACCCAGTGGTTTCAGCCCTTAGGTCTGTTCATAGGGGGGGTGCATGCCGTAGGCGAGGACCCAATACAAGCGGTGTGTGACGCACACCCCGCTGTTTTTAAAAGTGGACTGGGAAAGTTCAAGGGACCCCCTGTAGCCTTCGACTTAGACCCGGAGGTCCGCCCGATAAGACTTAAACCGCGCAGGGTACCGTTCGCGCTAAAGGACAAAATAGAGGCGGAACTGGACAAACTGGTGGGTCAAGGGATTCTTGTTCCTGTGGATTCCGCGGAGTGGGAGACTCCAATTGTAACAGCACTGAAGGCTAACGGGGAGGTGCGCATTTGCGCTGATTATAAGTGTACCATTAATAAGGCAATCCGCCCTAATGCATACCCGGTGCCAGTGGTCAGCCACCTTCTGGCCAGGCTAAATGGGGGAAAGTGTTTCGCTAAACTCGATTTAGCACAGGCCTACCAGCAACTCCCGGTAACCCCCACCACAGCGGCGGCACAAACAATAGTCACACATAAGGGGGCGTTCCAGGTGTCGAGGTTACAGTTCGGCGTGAACTCGGCACCTGGCATTTTTCAGTCGCTAGTGGAACGCCTCCTGAAGGGGCTGGAGGGGGTGTTGCCATATTTTGATGACGTGTTGATAACGGGGGGGAGTAAGGCCGAGCTGGCTCACAGATTGGATAAGGTCCTGACCGTGTTCGAAAAAGCGGGGCTGCGACTGAGGAAAGACAAATGTGTATTTTTCGAAACAGAGGTTGAGTTTTTAGGGTTTCGTGTCACACCCGAGGGAATTAGGCCGTCCAAATCTAAGGTAGCCGCCATTAAGAAAGCCCCTCGCCCCACGTCCAAAACCGAGCTACAGTCGTTTCTGGGGCTTCTCAATTTCTACCATACCTTCCTTCCACGGAAGGCGTCTGTTGCCGAGCCGCTCCATCGGTTACTTAAAAAAGAGGAAAAATGGCTGTGGGGTGACGAGCAAGAAAGAGCGTTCACAGAGTTAAAGCAACTCCTCACATCCGAGGCAATCCTGACTAATTTCGACCCCAAACGGCCCATAGTTTTAGTCTGCGATGCATCCCCGGTGGGGGTGGGGGCGGTGCTTTGCCACGTGTTAAACGACGGAAGGGAGGCCCCGATAGCGTTTTATTCAAGGTCCCTGTCCCAAGCAGAGCGGAATTATGCACAGACCGATAGGGAGGCACTAGCGATAGTAGTGGGAACCAAGAAATTTCACGATTTTCTGTATGGTCGGCCGTTCAAGGTCGTTACTGATCACAAGCCCCTGTTAGGAATATTCACTGCAAATAAGCCCACGCCACAGATCCTGTCCCCGAGGATGCTGCGGTGGGCTATTTTTCTTAACGCATATCAACATGAGTTAGAATACCGGCCAGGGAAGGAAATCAGCCATGCAGACGCGCTCTCACGGTCGCCGTTACCCTTGTCGGACGACCAGAAGGCAGGGGTAAGAAGAGACCACCAGGTATTATTAATAGAGGTCTTGGAGTCACCCCCGATAGTACCGGCCGACGTTGCCAGGGCGACCGGAAAGGATAGAACACTAGAGAAAGTATGCTCGTGGGTGCAGAAGGGGTGGCCGGCGTCATCCCCAGGCGCGGAATTCGACCCATTTTTCCGAAAGCGAGTAGAGTTGTCTTTAGAGAGGGGGTGCCTTTTGTGGGGCCAACGGGTGGTGGTTCCTACGTCCCTGCGGCCGAAGGTGCTAAAGCTGTTGCACGTCAGCCACCCGGGAATCGTCCGTTCCAAGGCGTTGGCCCGGAGTTACTTCTGGTGGCCCCAGCTGGACGCCGACATAGAGCATATGGTTGGCACTTGTGAGGCATGTCAGTGCTCCCGACCGGAGGTGGCCCGCCTCCCGCATAGGGAATGGGACGCAGCAAGGGGACCGTGGTCCAGGGTGCACGTAGATTTTGCTGGCCCGTTCCGAGGAACCATGTTTCTCCTGGTGGTGGATGCATACTCAAAGTGGCTGGAGGTCATTCCGGTAAAGAGCACATCCTCCGCCGCTACCATTCGCCAGCTAAGGAGGGTCTTTTCCACGTTCGGTTTACCCGACACTTTGGTCAGCGATAACGCCAGTTGCTTCACGTCCGCTGAGTTCGCAGCATTCATGGAGGCAAATGCAATTCGGCATGTCACATCCGCGCCGTTTCACCCGGCCACGAATGGCCAAGTGGAACGGTTGGTGCGCACCACAAAGGATGCGCTGCGGCGCATGGGCTCGGGAGATCTAAATCACCAAGTTTGTCAATTTCTCTTAGCGTACAGAGTGACCCCCTTAGCGTCTGGATACTCGCCGGCTGAGCTGCTGATGCGGAGGAAACTGACGACGCTTTTGTCCAGGTTGGACCCGTCGAGGGTCGAGGACAAAGGGAAGAACATAGGTTTAGCGGTCTCGAAAGGTTTCGGCGTAGGCGATCCTGTACACTGCAGGAACTATGCCAACGCAGGCCCAGCCTGGGTGCCAGGGACGATAATAGAACAGACGGGGCCAGTGTCATATCGGGTGGAAACTAGCACCGGCCTCCTCTGGAGGAGGCATGCTGACCAACTGAGGCACCGAGTGAGTGAGGGGCCGATCAGTGGGGCTCAGTGACAGGATTCAGCGATAGGGTTCTCCCCCACCCGTTTAGCCCAAGGGGGAGACAGAGAGAGACACCAGTCCGAAGCCAGGAGGGAAAGCAGTGAGCCCGACTCATATCCTTTTGATACCCCAGTTCTATCCGAGGCCGGGGGGAGGGAAAAGGAGTGTGCGGCCGCCGCTGCCGCTTCCCCCGAAGCCGATTTTGATTTTGATTTTGCTAGCCGGGGGGGGGGGTTTGGAGTGTTCCCCCACCCATCCAAGCGAGAAGAGGGGTTTTTCGTTAGCCCCCAGTGCCCCCGGTTCTTCCCAAACAAAGCACACACCTTCCAACAAAGCCGCAGAACCGCGGCAAACCACTAACAAGTCATCCTCTCCCGTTACAGGGCAGGCAGCCAGGGAGCAAGGAGGAGGGAGCGAAGCCAGGGCAGGGCAGCCCGCGCCGAGACCCCAGCGTGTTCGAAATAAGCCACCTTGGCTGAGAGACTTCGTCTCATCCTAGGGGGGAGGAGTGTTGTGTTCTAATAGTGTAACCTTCCACATGTGATATCAATGTATCTGAACCAATGTAACCTTGCCTATGAGTAACAATGTAACCTTCAGCTGTATCACATAAACCCTGTAATAGGACGCGAGCTAATGACCACCAGCTGGCAGCAGCGAGCGTCCAAGCTCTCTTGGTTCAAACCCACCAAAGACCGCAGCGCGGGAAGTTTCCCGCCGCTACCTACACCTGGACAAGAAGGGCGTGACCAGCCATGACGTCACGCGGACCAGTAGCCAACGGGCTACCGTGGAGCCACATTCAAAATACGTTACTACCATATATATAGAGCTGTTCGTCCGCCATTACCTCATGTTCCCTCTGTCCACCATGCAATAAACCTGAGTTAACCCAGCCTTTGGCTGTGCCTTGTGTCTTGACTCTCATATACTAAAGGAATGTTCCTGTCCCTTAGCCACTTGCTGATCCAGGACAAGATCTGTCCCTTTATTCCATGACTGGTACGTTTATTCAAGAGCCTTTGGTGCGGGACCTTGTCAAAAGCCTTCTGAAAGTCCAAATAACCAATCTCAACTGGATCCCCCTTATTCACATGCTTGTTGACACTCTCAAAAAATTCCAGCAGAGTAGTGAGGCATGATTTGCCCTTGCGAAAGCCATGTTGCATCTCCTTTAGCAGCACTTTCTCTTCTATGAATGGAGCAAAGCCCTCCCACAAACAAATGTTGTAGGTACTGCCAAGTTGCCTCTGACTTGTTGTGAATCTCTGAATGAGAGATATCCAAAATGTCCTGTCTTCAACAGCCCTGCTCAGCTCTTTCAAATTAATCTTTTTTCATTCTTGTCTGTTTTCTTTACACTTCATCTTTTGCACCTGTACAGAGTGATCAGGAATACAAGGGTATGGATGATCTTGGTCTTAGTGTCCACAGAAACATTGGTATACTTGATAATCTAATTCAGGTGTTCCCAACCTAAGGCCTGTGGGCCGGATCTGGCCCATGTCACCATTTCATGTGGCCCCCATCCCTCTAAGGGCATTCTAGAAACAAAATGGCCACCCCTTTGAAGCTGCTGGGACAAAATGGCCACTCCCATTGTGCAGGCAGGGCAAAATGGCCACCCAGCCCTCGAATCTGACTGGGAGAGTGTGACCTGGCCCCTGGCTTGAATAGGTTGGGAACCCCTGATCTAATTCAAACAAAAAGAAACTGCTTACTAGGCTGTATGTGAGCTTCATGGGGGAAGGCAAAAAAAGGAATTGCCAATGTAGAGCTCCAGACATCCAGAAAACTTCCACAATACCTTTCTATTGGATTGATGGCCTGAGTGGACCAGGGTGGGTTGATTAGGGGACTGGAACACCTTCCTTACCATCTGAGGCCTCTTTACTCTTGAACGACGGCGTCTAAGAGGTGACCTGATTAAAGTTTATAAAATCATGCATGGTGTGGACAAAGTAGATAAGGAAAAACTGTTTTCCCTATCTCATAACACTAGAACTAGGGGACACTCCATGAAACTTTTGGGTACTAGTTCTCAAACAAATAAGATAAAGTACTTTTTCACCCAGAGGATCACTGGTCTATGGAACTCCCTGCCAGAAGAAGTGGTGACAGCTGTCAGACTTGACAGCTTCAAGAAAGGATTAGACAAGTTCATGGAGGACAAGGGTATCAATGGCTATAATTATGGATACCTAAGAACAACCTCCGGGTTGGAGAGATAGGCAGGATATCTCTCAAAGCCATTTCCAGGGAATCCTAAACAGGTGAAGGCATCTGCTTGGGAATAATACCCTGAAGGAAATGGTGAGCCACTGTGTGAGACAGAATGCTGGACTGGATGGGCTGTGGCCTGTTCCAGCAAGGCTGTTCTTATGTTCTTATGTTGATGGAGGCTGACAAATATATTTGCTTACTTCTGCTATGGAAAGATACACCTATTCCTTTAGATTATGCTTCCCAAATGTGCCCCCCCCAAGACATTCTGCAATACACCTCCTATAATACCTTTCAATTAGCTTTGCTGCCCAGGGCTGATGAGACCTGATGGGTACAGTTGGACACATCTGTGGTAGAGAGATAAGCACATATGGAGCTAAGCAGCTGTCCGGAGAGTTTGAGGGAGCTGGCAGTCATCCTCCATGGCTGCTTGTTATGAGCCCTAGACCTCCAGTCCCATGGTGGATTAGGAGACAGAGCAAAGGGGCATCTTCCTGTAAAGATGGGGCTGAGGAGGAGATGAACAAGGAAATAGAAAGCAAGAGTCTGGAGATGTCAGGAGGTTCTAGAATGTTCCAGAAGATGAGGTGGGCAGGCTTAGTGGAGGAGAAAAGGAAGTGAGGAAGGTGAAGAAAGAGGAGAGTTACGTGGAGGCAGAGATAGAGGTAATGGAACTGGAAGGAGAGAAAGTGGGAGAGATCATCCATAAGGAACACGCCCCCCCCCCCCCGGACTTGTTTATTCAAGCAGGAGTGGATATGCCTCCAAATCCCTTTGATGCAAGCTGAACAAGTTTGGGAGAGGAATGTTGAGAAATTCTCTTACTGGGGTGAATGACAGCATCAGGAATGATGAAAGTTTATTATTTACAAATATATCTCACCCTTCTAGAGGGGAAAATCATCCCTACTCAGGGTGGCTAAAACCAGTCATATAACAATCAAAAGTTAAACATTACACACAATAAAACTCCCAATAAAATCATCACCACATGAATGCCCTGAACTGGGAAAGACGGAGTCAAGCATAGGCCTCTTCCAACCCAAGAGGACTGCCTAGTATTGTGTCCACACTGTCAAACCCAGGTGAACTAGATGAAAGGGCTTGAACCCTCAAGTTGGCCAACTGTTTCATATTTGGCCAGCTTGTGGAGGGTGTGGCACAGCTGTATCTGGGAGAGGTCCATCATACTGTTCTTCCTATTTAGAGAGATACCACCCTAATGGCAGAAAGTGAGGAAGACCTAAAGAAGCTCCTGATTAGGTTGAAAGAAGAGAGTGCAAAAGCTGCCTTGAGACTCAATATCAAGAAAACCATGATAATGGCAACAGGCCCTATCAGTTGCTGGAAAATAGATGGGGAAGAAGTAGAAGCAGTTTGCAGATTTTACTTTCTTAGGATCTAAGATCACTACAGATGGGGATTGCAGCTATGAAATGAAAAAGTGACTGATTTTTGGAAGACAAGCGATGAGAAACCAGGGGTACATAGTGAAAAGTAGAGACATCACATTGCAAACAAAAATTCGTATAGCCAAAGCAATGGTATTCCCGATGGTAATGTATGGCTGCGAGAGCTGGACCATTAGGAAAGTTGAGCACAGAAGAATAGATGCCTTTGAAATGTGGTGTTGGAGGAGAATTTGGAGAGTCCCCAGGACAGCGAGGAGAACAAATAGGTCAATCTTAAAAGAAATCAACCCTGACTGCTCATTTGAAGGTCAAATAATAAAGATGAAGATGAAGTACTTTGGACATCAAATGAGAAGAGATGATTCACTTGAGAAAGCCTTGATGCTGTGAAAGGTGGAGGGCAAAAGAAGAAGCGGGCAGCCAAAGATGAAATGGCTAGATGGTATTGATGGGCACAGAGTTGGGCAGGTCGAGGAGGATGGTGGAGGACAGAGGTACCTGGAGGACAATGGTCCATAGAGTCGCAAAGGGTTGGAATCGACTGTGCCACTGAACAACAACAAATTTAGAGAGAACACTCTTTTGCCAGCTTTCTATTTGCACTGATTTCCCCCATTATTAAAGCCTTTGCTGCGAGGGGCATAGCTGAGCAACATAATTTGTTCAGTTCTATTGCTCAGCTTGTATCTTTTCTGTTTTTGTACACAGGATAAGCATATGCCAGGCTTCCAAAAACTCTGATATGATTTACATTTGGTACTCTGTTTTTTGTGATGCCTTTGCTTGGCAATCTGTTCTGGAAATACATTGCTGTCATGATTGCATCATGTCAACATTTTTTTCAACATCTTTGCAACCACAGGCCTGCTTCCTGTCATCTTAAAAAGAGATCTCAGTTACCTTTCAACTATTTCCATTCTTTCCAGGAGTGTTTCTTTCAAATTTGTTACTCACCATGTCCTTGTACTTCTTCAGCATATCAAGTGTCTCACTCTTTTCCTTCAGCAGGCAGGCGATAGTGTACCTCAATAAATCTCCCACAGATATCAGAATATTACCCCATATCTGAAAATTGCCCCTTTTATTATTTTTTAAATTATACCTGCTCTTAAAAAAAAAGAAAAAGAAATTGGGTCTTGATCATAGTAAGGAATTTCAGGGGGGGGGGGGAAGAGTTTTTTCCCCCAAAGTTAGTATTGCTGCATTTCTTTCAGTGGAAAAACCTGCAGATCAACCTCAGAGTCTTAATTGTTTGTGGTTGTTTACAAATACCAAGAGGCACACAGGCCAAAGCTAAATGTAAAGATGAGGATTCTAGTTGAAAAGTAATTATTTCACAAAGCCTCTCAGATAAACACGTTCATTTTTCCCCTGCCTGGGGGGGGGGTGCCCTTTGCTCCCTAGTTTTGGGGACAGGCACCCCAAATATTTGTTCTGGACCTCCTTATTGCTGATCGGGACACTCCAATTTACCTTTGTGCCAAGTTTCATCAGGATTGGTTCAGGGGTGTGGGAGCCTTTACGGGCCTTACAACACCAGACTTCTCTTTTATATATAGATGACACTAGGATCTCTTATGCATTGTTTCAGTATTACATACAATTTTATTTATTTATTTATTTAACCCCTAGGATGTGCATTCTTGCATTACATGAAATAACTGACTTTTTTTTTTTGCTCTGTCTGCTTCTTTGATAGAAAAGAAATTCCTCTGTTCCACAGGATAGGAAACCTTTATCATCCTGCTCTAAAATGGCTTACAGTGGAATATGTCCCTACCTCCCTCTATCATCAGCTTCAAAGGTCAGGGTTTAGACAGTCCTTCCTGAGCCACATGGATAATGTTTACAGTACTCTCAAATGACTTAAAATAGACTACATTGTTTTTGAGCTGACAGTCGAAAAGGTCACCAAGGAAATCAGTTTAGTCAATCCTGCTTGCTTTGCAAAGCACACATGGCAAAGTCTGTTGTAAACTGCAAAGACAGAAAATTTTTAATATAAGAATTCATTGGAAGACAAAACAGTGGAATGCACATTTTATGGATCTAAATTACTAGGCTACCACCTACACCTCCTTGCTCTAGGGTTGGAATTTATGAGCTTCGAAAATATAGCATGATGAAAGCAAAATTTTGTTTTTGTACAAAAAAAGTTTTCATTGTTGGAATGATGCTACAACAATTACTTAAATATAAGCCCTCAAATAAATTTTGACTTAGATTAGTCCTCTTAGGTCTGTGAATTTCTAGTACGTGCAATAAACCCATTTGTGTGGATTCACAGAGACTTGGGCTTCTGGGAATTGAAGTTCAAGAACAGCTGGAGTGCTAAGGTTCACCATCAATGTCTTAGGCTTTTCTAAGTATAACATTCTCAGATACTGTTGACCAGTCTCTCTTCTGGGTAGTGTTCTGGGACTGTGTAGTTTACCTAAGGCCATACATGGGTTAAAGCATATGAGCCCATCAACCCCTTTCCCCTTCTTTTTTTCTCACCTCTACCCATTAGGCTAGTCCATCTCCCAGGAAGTGCAGTGGGAATTTAAACTCTTTATCTAGGCACTCCAATCTAGTGAATTGGACTGGCAACCTATGGTAGAGTAGGTACTACAAACTCTCCTCTATAGATCAGATTTTCCATATTTTCTTTCAGGATGGATACATTTTTTGGTTGGTTTGTTTTTCTCTTTTACCAATTTCTTGATATTTAGAGGGTGGGATTTGTTTAGGAAGCAAAACCGAGTGATTGGTCTATCCAGGTTCAAAACTTCAGGTACATAACTTTTAAAAGGATGAGTTTGAATCTCTGTTCAAATATTGGTTATGTGCCATCAGATCATCTCTGAACCTATGAACAAGAGGTCTTCAAAATGTCCTGTCCTCAACAATCCTACTTATCTCTTGGTAACAAATCTTTCAACTTCCCTCATGGAGTCAATCCATCTCATGTTTGGTTACCTTCTTTTTCTTCCCTAGCAGTATTGGTTTTTTCCTTTTCGTGAAGTGCCCAAAAGTAAGGCAGATTCGCTTTCAATGTTTTTCCTCTAGGAGTGTTCAGAATTAACTTGCTCTAGGACTGACTTCTTTCTGGCATCAAGGTAAAGGTAAAGGTTGCCCTTGTTTGAAAGCCAGTCATATCCAACTCTAGGGTTCAGCGCTCATCTCTGATTATAGCCAAAGAGCCAATGCTGTCTGCGACTGTAGACATTTCTGTGGACATGTGGCAGGCATGCCTAGACACAGGAGTGCATGGAACACTGTTTACTTTCCCACTGAAGTAGTACCTATTTATCTACTTGCAATTTCTTACTTTTGAACTACTAGGTTGACAGGAGCTGGGACAGAGACAGAAGCTCACTCCGTCATGCAGCACTCAAGTCTCGAACTGCTGACCTGCTGACCTTACAATCATCAAGTTCAGCATCTTAACCACTAAGCCACTGCAATCCCCTCTGGCATCAAGGATATCTACAAAACTCTCCTCCAGTACCATATTTCAAATGCATTATTATTTTTCTATCAGATTTCCTTACTCTCCAGTTTTCACATCCATACATGGTGATCAGAAATACAATATTGTGAATGATCTCGGTCTTGATCTCCAGTGAATCATCCTTACACTTGACAATCTTTTCTGATTCCTTCATTGCTGCCCTTCCAAGTCTCAGTCTTCTTTGATATCTTGGCTGCAGTCCCCATTCTGACTGACTGAAGCACAGTATGCAAAATCCCTCTCTTAATTTCTTCATTGTCAATTCATTGCTGCTTTCTGCCAGTAAGATGGTTTCATCTGCATATTTTAAATTATTGATGTTTCTTCCATCAATTATCATTCCTCCTTCATCTGAATCTAGCTTAGGTTTGTGCTCCCACATCTGAATAAATACTTCTGCATATAATCATGCTTTTCAGAGAAGGATTTAGAAGAAAATACTTTGCCCAAAGTTCATTGACATTAACTGCACTGAAAAAGTGGACCAATGTCACTCAAAGCATAATACAGTGGTACCTCGCTTAAAGAGCATATGGTGTTCCACGGGATTGCTCTTTAAGCGAGTTTGCTCTTTAAGCGAAACACCATTGCAAGTGACCAATTGTGACTTCTGGTGGGGGAATTGATTTAGTTGTTAAGCAAGTGTTTTGGTTGGTTTTTGTTGTTAAGCGGGGTGACCATTCAGAGAAAATTCTGCTCTTTAAGTGAGTTAGTCTCTAAACAAGGTGCTCTTTATGCGAGGTTTTACTGTACTGCCCTTTCAAACAATAGCAGATTTAATCTCCCTGTGGTCTCAGTACAGAATAGCAGATGAACAGTAAAGGAATGACTGCAAGTGCATTGATGACACAGCTGCAGAATGTGTCCTTTCAGTCTGGCTATTGAACTGTGATGAGTAACTGAATGGCATTTTCATTAGTGAGGTCAGCTATTGATCTTGTCCATTCAATAATCACAGCAATGTAGGGGGGAAAGCTCAAGAAGAAGCAGAAGTGGTGATTGAGGGAGCATAATAAAAGTAACTGAAACTCAACTCTTCTGTCTTTTCCTTTTGGTGGCCTTCTTTACTTCTGCTCCTTCCCTTCTCAGCATGAATTGACACCAAAATGGGTAAAGCAAAATGGATTATAGCGGGGACTAGTTCCTCTGAGTACAGCAGAGCAGTGAATCTACTCCACATTTTGAAATCAACTATACAGAAATTATCCAAAGTGCAGTAAAACCTCTTCAAAGATAGGGTCAACATGCCAGATAAGACTCTCTTAAGGTTTAATTTAATTTAATTTAATATATTTATATACCGCCCTATCCAATGGACTCTGGGTGGTGTACACAAGTTAAAAACAATATAAAACAATTAAAAACCCTGAAAAACATAGCAATATTACCCCCTGCTGTGCCATTTATTATCTAAAAACAAAATAAAAACTACAAAACCTTAACATTAAAAAATTAATTACAGGAAGGGGGGGCTCAGACAAGTCAAAAAGGGGAGCTTGTTGACAATCCCAGCCCCCAGATCCATTTTGCCAACCACATTATCAATTCTTTCCTAAATGGTAGCAACTGGACCTGGAGGCATAGTTCTACAGGGAGGAGGTTCCATAGTGTGGGGGCTATGACCGAAAAGGCCCTTTTTCTTGTGCTGGAGAGGCGAGCCTCCCCAACAGATGGTACCTGAAGGGTGCCCTCTCGGTTTGCTCTTGTGGGACGGGTCAATGTCCTTGGGACGATGCGGTCCCTGAGGTATCCTGGTCTGCTACCATGAAGGCCTTTATTTTTTTAAAATGAATTTTTTATTTATTTTCAAAAGAAAAAACAAACATACAAAAAACAATACATCAAGTATCATAACAATAATACATAAACCTCATGAAAAATAACCACATACATGATAGTTGAACTAGTTATTTGTCATAGTACACACACTATTGAGTATCCACATTAAGGGTTAGTACTATAACCATAACCTTCATGAAAACTTTCAATATTACAATTGTTTGTTAGCAACCATCAAACTCCTGATTTTCAAATTACAAATCACCCAGTGTATATTTACATTGCCCCGGAGAGTTTCATGAAGGGCTTTAAAGGTGACAACCAGCACCTTGAATTGCACCCGGAGACATATAGGTAGCCAGTGCAGCTCCCACAGCAGTGGCGAGGCATGGGTGAAATGACTTGGAGGTAACTGGCCATCCACCTCAAGACAAAGTTCCGGTGGTAAGAGGTTCCACAGGGCTGGGGCAGACACCGAGAAGGCTCTTCTTCTGGTCCCAGTCAGATGTGCTTTTCTCATTGAAGGGACCACCACTGAGCCTCTCTAGTCTGCCTCTGTAGGATGGGTAGAATACCTTGGGGTGACACGGTCCCATAAGTATCCCGGTCCACTGCCATGGAGGGCTTTAAAGGTCAAAACCATCACCTTGAATTGCACATGGAGGCACACTGGCAACCAGTGTAGCTCCTGGAGCAGCAGTGAGGCATGATAATAATGCCCCCCCCACCCCATCACCACCCAGGCAGCCTCATTCTGGACCAGCTGCAGTCTCCGAATGGTCGTCAAGGGCAGCCCCATGTATAACACATTACAGTAATCCAATCTGGAGGTGACCAGAGCATGAGTGACCATGAGCAAGGAGTCCCATTCCAGGAGTGGACATAATTGGTAGATGACACGAAGCTGTGCAAAGACCCTCCTGGACATGGCTGCCACCTGCTCTTTCAGCAGTAGCCGTGAGTTCAGAAGGACCCCGAAGTTATGCACCGGATCTGTCTGAGGCAGTGACGCCCCATCCAGAACCAAAGCTGGTAGCTCCCAGGATAACATGGGGCCACTCAGTCTTGCTAGGATTCAGCTGAAGCCTGTTGTCCCCCATCCAGACCCAAACAGCCTCCAGACACCTGGTTAGGACTTTGACTGCATCACTTGGGTCTCCACGGGCCGAGATGTACAGTTGGGTATCATCTGCATACTGATGATACCTCACCCCATGGGAACAAATGATCTCACCCAGCAGTTTCATGTAGATGTTGAACAACAGAGGCAAGAGTACCGAGCCCTGAGGTACCCCACATGGGAGCAACCTAGGGCTGGACAGCTCACTCTCCAAAGACACCAACTGAATTTGGTCCCTCAGAAATGAGGAAAACCAGGACAGCACAATGCCCTGGGTCCCCAAACCTCAAAGCCAGCCCAGAAGAATACCATGGTTGACAGTATCGAAAGCCTTATGCTTATCCCTAGACATTACTATGCCAATTGAAGTCTGTGATTACAAAGTAAAGTGTTTCCAGGTAGAAAATGAGTTCCCCTTTACCCCAGTGGGAATAAGAGTATAACCAGAGATGGCACTAGACTATTCTTCTTCTTCTGTGTCTAGGCCAGACGTGAAGCTGCCAAAATGAAGGCACCTATTGGGAAGTTGATTTTGCAGTTCCTTTCACCTGACCCAATGTGAAAAAGATTGGCCGGCAACACAAAGTTGCTGATACCAGTGTATGCCCACTTGTGGTTCAGAAATACCACAATCTTCGAGGATGCTCTTTGCAGGCGCACCCCCCAATAAAGGACTCAGACACTGGTAAAAGTGGATAACGGCATTGGGCCACATTTATTGATTCATGCCCTAGTCCGAATTATAAATTTCTATTGGTAATTGACCAATTATAATTCTTAAGGCAAGCAGGCCGAAATAACACTGGTAAGGTACCACCCAAAATTGCCGACGGCAATTGTTACAATGTATCTATTTGTATCCATTTGTTTGTTGACAACAAACAAATTGTTGACCGTAGTCAATATCTAACTAATGACCCCACCCTCTGACGCGTATCCGTGAAATCACGGGGTGATGCATGCTGTCTAGCTGTAGCCATCACCCCGTCGCCTGGTTCGTCGTTGACCAGACAACGTTTAACCAACTTATGCCTGTCTAGTGTTGTCCAGTCAATTGCGAACCTGCCGGATACCTGTGGGTCATAAATGTTTACCTTACCAGTGCTACCCGCCCATGTGACCAAAGTCAACAGCAGCAACAGAAACCCCTATATCAAACCATAGCAACAGTGTGGGATGGGCGAAAAAACCAGGACCCGAGAGCCAATTGTGGGTCCCAGCCAAAAATTCCCACCCGGCCCCGAAGCGACCAAAATATCACACTGTTAACTAGGGAGGGGGTGGAGGGGAAAAACTTCTCCGCTCCGTCGCTTCGCAAAATGGTAGCTCGGCTGCCTCGTGGCCACCCCTTTTATAGAGGAGCTGGCCACGCCCCCTAACTACCCGGATGCCTTCGTCCGATGGGGGGGCCGCAAAGAGCGCGGCGGCCATTTTGGCGCCGCGCTTGCATTGCAGGCGCACCCCCCAATAAAGGACTCAGACACTGGTAAAAGTGGATAATGGCATTGGGCCACATTTATTGATTCATGCCCTAGTCCGAATTATAAATTTCTATTGGTAATTGACCAATTATAATTCTTAAGGCAAGCAGGCCGAAGTAACACTGGTAAGGTACCACCCAAAATTGCCGACGGCAATTGTTACAATGTATCTATTTGTATCCATTTGTTTGTTGACAACAAACAAATTGTTGACCATAGTCAATATCTAACTAATGACCCCACCCTCTGACGCGTATCCGTGAAATCACGGGGTGATGCATGCTGTCTAGCTGTAGCCATCACCCCGTCGCCTGGTTCGTCGTTGACCGGACAACGTTTAACCAACTTATGCCTGTCTAGTGTTGTCCAGTCAATTGCGAACCTGCCGGATACCTGTGGGTCATAAATGTTTACCTTACCAGTGCTACCCGCCACACAGGGAGGCTTCCCAAAAAGGCTCACCGCCCCCCCCCCAAGACCATCAGCTCGGTCAACAGGCCTGCTCGCCAGTCCGCTAACCAGAGGTCCATACCTCCCTGCGACAGATGGGCCCCATCCCCTGAGTAAAGCTCTTAATTTTGCAGACTGATGGTGGGGAGGCGAATGACGCGTCCCCCACCCTATTCAAAAAGGAACCGGGCAATAGCCCTGTTCACGGAGCGTCAGCTCAGTCAAGAGCCTCGATGCCGAACGCTCCCCAGTACCGCGACATCATGTCCGACCACTTGACGGTTGTGGCAGGCCACACATAATGTGAGTAGGGCAGGTCACTGCAAATCGCAAGCTTCCGCGATAGGCCAGTGACCCGCCCCAAGCCATCGCCCCCAAGGTACATAACCAGGACATCAGGCGAGTCAGCATCCCTGATGTAGAAAAGGAATGGCAACAGTTCCCGCCATAACATGCCGTGCTTACCACACCACCTGAGACGTGCGGGTGCACCCAGTCCCAGTCGGGGTCCCACTCTGTCGCCGCAGCGTAACGCGCTGCCCTGTGCAGCGTAACGCGCTGCCCTGTGCAGCGTAACGCGCTGCCCTATGCAGCGTAACGCGCTGCCCTGTGCAGCGTAACACGCTGCCCTGTGCACGCGGCTATGGCCCACCAGCCATACTGTCACCGGTGTAATACGACACCCAGGGTCTGTCAAGGAAAAAAAGGGGGGGGAGAAACAGTGCAGTGACTAAACTGGTACTCAGGTTGAAGAGGGCGAACACAAATTGAAAACATTGTGATCCCCACCCTCCCATGCGGCGTATTTCAGCCCCAGAGCACCCAAAACAGCTGCAGTAGAAGCCGCCCCCCTTCTGAATGAATGGGTGCCGCAACAAGCCCCTGAGAGGCCAACACTGTCTAGTGCCTTCGCGGCACCCTCCAAAATTGAAATTTAGTAAGGGAAGACCCACCTTGGTGACAGAAAAATGGGCCATGGTGCGTGCCACGCAGTGCCAGGAAATCCTGTAGGGCACCAACCGGACAGATGTCTGCCAAAGAACACCGTAGCAGTCTTACATCACTGCCTACGCCATGCTGATCTGTCTTAGAGGAGCGTATCCTCCACTGAGCCCAGTCTTTGGCAACCCAGACATCCTCGAGTTCCAGTGCCCTACGACTTGCATCCGCCTTAGACAGCATCACAAGCTCGCTGATGCGGAGCGCTCCAAAAAAGGCCACCGTTGTGGCTGCATGAAATGGGCTGCCTCATATCTATCAAACAGAGGCCAGGCCAGCCCCGGGCCAATTGGGTAAGAACCCCTGGAGAAATCGGGTGGCGGTCGTCCGGGCAACGCCCACGCTACCGCACCCACCCCTCTAAAACATGTCTCACACGGAAGTCAGCGGTACTATCCACATGACCTCCCACCTTGGCCATAAAAGCCAACACTGACAGCCTAGATGCTATGGTGCAAGGTGCAAGGCCCTGGGCATGCAGGTAAACCACGAACCGAAGTACATGGGTCACTGGGATCGGCCAGGATTCTGGCAGCCGGAATTGGGTACAGAAGGCTCTGAAAGAATTGAATGCATGGTGATACGCCTTACGCGTGCGTGGCGCCAGTGACAAGCCAATCGCCCGGTTCACCTCTCCTTGCCAATGGTCCATATCTCGTCCGGGGGTAGCGAGGGAAACCTCTCCTTGCCAATGGTCCATATCTCGTCCGGGGGTAGCGAGGGAAATCCCTCCGCATCCGGGGCCAAGGCACAGAACCGGGAGATCTGCAGGCGGGACAAAGCGTCAGCGATATCATTATTGACCCCCGGGACATGCCTGGCCCCGAAGAGGACGTAGGGGCGCAGGCTGCGCAACACAAACTGGCGCATTAGGTCCATGACCCTGGGCAATTTGGAAATCTGTGAGTTGACAATGTGGACAACGGCCGCATTGTCACACCAGAAATGGACGACCGAGTCGACCCACTCCCCGCTCCATAGCATCAAAGCCCCCAGGATAGGGAAAAATTCCAAATACGTGAGATCACGCAGGCGACCCGTGCCTGCCCAGGCTGGTGGCCACCCACCATAGGCCCACTTCCCATTGAAGTACATCCCATAACCCAGTGACCCTGAGGCATCAGACTGGATCTGAAAGCGAGGGGAAGCCAGGAGGTCAGACCTCCAAAATGATACTCCATCGAACTCCCTCAGGAACTGGAGCCAGATAAGCATATCTGCCCTGATACCCTGGGTGAGTCTAACCCTATGGTGGGGCCTAGATAAGCCAGTCATGGCGTCGCACAAGCGCCGAGCAAATGCCCTGCCCGGTGCGACCACCCTGCAAGCAGAATTGAGGTGACCATGTAGCACCTGCAGTTCGCTCAGGGATGCCTTGCGTTTAGCAAGCAAATCCGAGATAAGGGCCACTATCCTTGACCCCTTATCCCCCGGTAACCTAGAAGCCTACGCTACCGAGTCAATCTCCACCCCCAGGAATACTAGCTTAGTAGATGGGCCCTCGGTCTTTTCGGGCGCTAAAGGGACACCGAGTTCCTCCATTAGCGTCTGAAATGTGTTGAGGAGACGTGTGTACGTGTCCCAGCCCCGTTCACCCCGAACAAAATTCATCCAGGTAATGGGCTACAGACTGGGACCCTGACCTGCGGACGAAAGCCCACTGCAGGAATGTGCTGAAACACTCAAAGGCCGAGCATGATATGGGGTAGGACAATTGATGGATCAGGCGAAACTCGCCCGGTAACTCCTTGGGCACCAAGCCCAAGGGTGACACCTTAAGGTCAGGGAACGGGGGTGCAGTGAAAGGGCCAGCGACCCTGCCCGCAGGAACCTCCTTGTTAATGCTGGCAGCAGCCACCTCCTCCCTCCCCTTAAGGGACAAATGGTTGGGATCATCCTGAAGGGACCTATCACCCACAAAAGGAATACGGAACCCCAGTCGAAAACCCTGAAGCAGGTAAACCGCCTCCTACTCCTTCGGGTATAATGCGAGCCAACGCTCCAACATGTCCACGTTACTTGGGGAGGGGGCCATTCGGTGAACCAGCTCCCCCTGCGGCAGTCTTGCCAACCCCTTGTCCGCCCCTCCCTCTGCCCCGCATCCCTCCAGGCCTGGGACAGGCGGAGGCAGCATGGGGGCCGGCACAAGAGGGCCACTCATGCCTGTACCGGCAATTCTTCCCATTGCAGGAACCATTGGACAAGAAAGTCCAGCACAGAAGGCGGGCTGGAACCCCCTGCCCCGCCACCTGGCGGGGTGCCTGCGCTGGGGCCGCTCGCTGGACCGCATGTCCACAATGGTATCTCTCCCCAGGCGCAGGGCGCGTGGGAGTCATGTACAGAAGCCACAGCATCTGGCAGGGCTCATCCCACCTCATCTCAGGGTGCAGGGGAATCCGCATACGGAATACCACATCATAAGCCAACCACGACGGGCCCGGGAAGTCGACCATCGCCCGGTAAACGTGGTCCAAATACTGGACCATCGGAATCGCCAAATCCGGCCGGGCCCTGAGGTAGACCGCCACGTATGAGGTAGGCCGGCAACCGGTTGGCCCACGTACGTGGCTGCTTGCGACGACGTGCCTGCTCCTTATCCTTCTCATCTTGCCCCTCCCTCTCCTCTATGGTGGGTTCTCTGGTAAGGAGGGAGAAGATGTCCACATACTTCCCACGCCAGATCTTTTCCTTGGTGGCTTGGGCCAAATGGTCCCCCAGGGGCAACGAATACCCCGCAGTCGGCAATGCCGACACAGGAACGGCGGGAACTGCGGGCATCTGAAAAGGAGCCTGGACCAACCCGGTCACCCCTAAAACCTTCCCTACTGCGCAAGTAGCACCCCCCACACCGGGGCCCTGGGTGAGAGCTGGAGTCACCGGGTGGGCCATCGGCGGCCGAACCGCTGCACCACCCGTGCGAGGCCAAGGCCATTGAAACCCCCCCAACATTGCCATGTGCGTGGGTGCGCTAGATTGAACCACATACTCACATGCTGCACCCCCATGGGCCGCCCCCACCGGGGTTCCGACCCACTGGGGGCATCGGAGCTCACGACCGCATCTGAGCTTGCCGACGGGGCCTGACCAGCACCGGCCTGTCGATCGGGGAGCTGCGAGGCAGTGGCCGATGCCGGGCCACGCGCCTCAGTCCGCTCAACCCGTCCCGCCGCCTGCCGCTGCCCAGCAGACGATGGACGAATCTGCACCCCAAAAGGGGTCCCCTGGGTGGTTACCCTGGTCAGTGAAGCCTCGAGGGCCGCAACGCGGGCCAGAAGGGCCTCCACACTGACGTAGCCCCCCAAGCCAAGAGGGGGCAAAGGGCCGGCCGGCCCACTAACTGCAGGCGCGGGTCCAGATCCCTGGACCCCAGGGCCCATATAGGGCCATGATCCCAGGCCCGGCCCTGGGGCCGGGGAGAACCCTGCCAGGGGAGAGAGCTGAAACCCCCCCAGGCAGCTGCGCACCAACGGGGGAAGGCCCCGCAGAATGGGCCACGCCAGAGGCAGTGGCCACTGCTTGCGGGCCGAGGGCCGCGGCCCCTACAGGGCCGGTACGCAGACCTCCAGCCCCAGGCTAAGGGGGAATCAACCCCACACCACCGGTCCCGGTGAGCACGGGCAAAGGAGGCTGCTGGGTAGGCGCGGCCGTGGTCCTCCGACCCAGCTGGCGCCTCCGCGCAGAACGAGCCGCGTTCGCAGCCGCCTTATTCTTAGAGGGCATCGCAGCTAACCGATGGGAAGCCGAAAAGGAGAAAATTCAGCAGCCAAGAGGCTTCCCGGTGAAGGTAAAAGCGACGGAGGTAAGAGGAAAAAACTTCTCCGCTCCGTCGCTTCGCAAAATGGCAGCTCGGCTGCCTCGTGGCCACCCCTTTTATAGAGGAGCTGGCCACGCCCCCTAACTACCCAGATGCCTTCGTCCGATGGGGGGGGGCCTGCAAAGAGCGCGGCGACCCCACACTAGGCTATTCAAAGGTGCAGTTAATTTGAAGGTTTATTTAAATCAGCAGATAAACAGGGGATGATATTTATGAAATGAAGGCACAGAATAAAAGAAATCACAGGAAAATCAATGAATTTATATCAACACAATGCAATTATTAAATGAAAAGTCTCAGAGGAAATTATAGTTGTGCAAAATTAGCCACATTCAGCCCTTTTATAAAACATTATATGTTGTCTCTAATCTTTCACCAGCCCTTATTTTAAGTTTGCTATGTTTAGCAGTCTTTGGCCTAAAGTTTGAGAAAGAAAAATGTATAGCTACCTATTCTAAGAAATATGTTATTGAAAACTCAGGGGAATGTGCAGGAGAATTAATCCAAGAGAATCTGGACAAGAAAATCAGAAGAAGAAAAATGTAAATTGAGGTAGTGAAATCAATTGTGTGTGTGTGTGTGTGTGTGTGTGTGTGTGTGTGTGTGTGTGAGAGAGAGAGAGAGAGAGAGAGACTGACTATAAGTATATGTATTATTTGTATTAAGGCACCTTCTCCAGTTTATATTCTCTTTTAAAAGTAGTGCAGGTATGTACATATTGTATTTTTATTGTATTTTATCGCACTCCATTGTATTGCCCAGATTTTAATTCTTCTGTTATGTTATAATAAGGTCATAAGACTAATCAATTAATAAATATTCAGTATAAGTAATAAATAAAAGAGGACAGTAGGGAGACATAGAATCTCCCAGAAGAAGTAATATAATCCGTTGTAAAAACTGATGCATCTCTCCGAATCTTGGCAAACTAAGGCCCCAGAGTCGTCAAAATCTATGAAAATAAAATTACATGAGGAAAATGGTGAACTGAGAGGCATGTGAGTGTGAATGAGTCTGAGTCTGAATTTGTTCTTCCAAGCAGCAAGTACTTCTTGTTCCACTTATCTCTAATTTCTCTGCATTCAGGTTGACTTCTTTACCACCATCCTTAACATTCAGTATTGTACTGGTAGATGACAAGTTGCAGAGAAAAAAAATATACTGCATAATCTTTCCTTATTTCCATGGACTAAATTAGTGTTTTGTCCTGTGGTCTATTATGTGATCATAGCATCTTATCAAGGTACACTATGGGCCTGCAGCCACTCAAAGTACCCAAATTCATAGCTTGACCATACTGTTCCATTGTCTTCTATTTCAGCTAGAGCCTTGTTGTCACAGCAATCATGTATCTTTATTTTTGCTCATTCCATTTTGCAAAATTCCAGGCTGGGAGAAATCCTCAGATCTTTTGCAAACAGGAAAAAGTCAGCGATGCTGTTTATGAAACAACCTAATGTTTTCTTCAATGCCATTCCAAAGTCAAGTCATTCTATAGGTCTGTAATTCAGTCCACAGGGCATTTATCTGGATGCCAGGCCAGGCAACCTGTCCGAAAGCCTTCTGCACAGTGTACCCTGTACTCTAAAGTAGGATCTGATTAACAGGAGTTTTAAAGAAAAAAGTTGCATTGAGTATATATTAACGATATTGTTCAATTACTCAGCTCTACTCTTACTATGTATATTATCATCCTGTTCTGTGAAAGTAGTATTTGGAGGTTAGATTTGGTTAACATTGTTTCTGTACTTTCTATGAGGTCTCTCAGCTACAAGTCTTATGCTGGGCATTTTCAAGTATTAGTGGCTGTCTCTATACATTTCTTGAATATGAAAGCTATCATGCACATGTATCCAACAGAGCTAATGTAGTAGGTATTCTTTAGGAGCTGAAAAGATCTTTACCTATAAGAAAGTGTCTGGCATGCACATCCACACCCGTCCCTACTATCCCGTACCAAGCCGCCAACACTTACCTTTAGACCCTGCGAGCATCGCCGCAAGGGTCCACCAGCCGCGAGTGGGGCGACTGCCCCACGAAGGCAAACCAAAAAAAGAAAACTACAAGGCCCAGCATTCTCTGCGCTGCGCCACCCCTCAGTCAACCAGGCAGAGGGATGTGAGTGCAGAGGAGGCCAGGAAAACGCCACACGCGGAAAAAACCACCAACATGCCGACAACTTCCCTCTGGGAGACACTTTGTCTCCCAGAGAGAAGCCATCCACAGCACACCACGGCAGGCGGGCAGCCACGTCAGTTGCCTGCTGGGCTACCTGCTTTTGGTGGCCCCCACCCGAATGGCGAAGGCCTCAGCGCCGGTGGTGAGGGAGGAAAGGCCGCGCCACACAAGCACAGAAGGTGAGCAGCCCAATGCAGAAGGCCATGCTGGGGAGGCACTGAGTACAAAAGGCCCAACTGGCAACAGGTAAGTGGGGCGGGGGAGAGGGACTGGGGGGATGGGCCCAGGGAGCATGCCACCCACCCAGGTCTAGAAGAACAAAAGGGGAGAACAGTCCCACCCCCTCCTCTCCAGTCCCTCTCCCCTGCCCCACTTACCTGTTGCCGGTTGGGGCTTTCATACTCTGTGCCTCCCTGGCACGGCCTTCTGCGTTGGGCCGCTCACCTTCCATGCCTCTGTGACATGGCCTTTCCTCCCTCACCACTGGCGCCGAGGCCTTGGTCGGTCAGGCAGGGGCCAACAAAAGCAGGCGGCTCACCCGGCAAATGACATGCCCGCCCGGCTGGCAAAGGCCTCCTGGGTGTTCTCGCGCAGGCTTGGGGCGGGAGGAAGAGCCCCTCCTCCCCCGCAAAGCTTCAGCATGTGTGTGTCGTCACTGAGGCTTTGGGGGGAGAGGAAGAGCCCTTCCTCTCCCTATGGAGCTATGGTGTGTGTGTGTGTGTATGTGTCCTCACCAAGGCTTCGGGGGGCAGGAGGAAGAGCCCCTCCTCTCCCCATGGAGCTATGGCATGTGTTTGTGTCCTCACCAAGGCTTGGGGGAGAGGAAGAAGAGCCTGTCCTCTCCCCATGGAGCTATGGTGTGTGTGTGTGTGTGTGTGTGTGTGTGTGTGTGTGTGTCCTCATCAAGGCTTCAGGGGGGGAGGAAGAACCCCTCCTCTTCCCATGGAGCAACGGCGTGTGTGTATATTGTGTGTGTGTGTGGTTCTGTTGTGTGTATTGAGTGTGTGTGTGTGGTTGAGTTGTGTGTGTGGTTGTGTTGTGTGTGTGTGTATTGAGTGTGTGTGTGGTTATGTTGTGTGTGCTGTGTGTGTGTGTGTGGTTGTGTGTGTTATGTTGTGTGTGTGTGTGTATTGAGTGAGTGTGTGGTTGTGTTGTATGTGCTGTGTGTGTGAGTGGTGTGTGCTGTGCTGTGTGTGTGTATTGTGTATGTGCGTGTGGTTGTGTTGCATGTATGGTTATGTTTTGTGTGTGTGTGTGTAGCCCCCAAAACTATGGAGCAGTGTGGTCTCTACAGGTACTTACACACCAATGTCTTGGACAGTGGCTCTTCTCAAATGACAAATATTTTCTGAAACTGAGAGTTGAAAAGTAGTGTGAAGCAGGAAACCTGGTATTCAGAGAGCCAGAGTAGTGTAGGTAAGTAGTTATATTAAGATTGTGCAGATCTCCGCAGAAGCATGAGGCTTCCTGGGTACCTTCAGACAAATCATAACCATGTAGAGAAATAATATTCACTATTGTGAATATTATTTCTTGACAGCTTCAAGAAAGAATTAGACAAGTTCATGGAGGACAAGGGTATCAATGGCTATAATTATGGATACTTAAGGACAACCTCCGGGTTGGAGAGATAGGCAGGATATCTCCCAATGCCATTTCCAGGGAATCCTAAACAGGTGAAGGCATCTGCTTGGGAATAATACTCTGAAGCAAATGCTGAGCTACTGTGTGAGACAGAATGCTGGACTGGATGGGCTGTGGCCTGTTCCAGCAAGGCTGTTCTTAAGTTCTTATTGTTGTTGTTATCATCATCATCGTCATCGTCATTGTTATAGTTGTCATCATTATTATGTGGCTGAGAAGACTGTTGTCAGTCCGAAACTGAGGTGAGAAAGAACCACTTACGCCACACTGTAAGAAATCCTGTTGCTTACAGTAAGCCCATTGAATCAGTGGTGGTTTGATGAGTCAACTCCCCTAAATTCCATTGATACAAATAAGCCCACTCTAATTATAATTTACTTTAGCATAGCATTAATTAATTAATTTTATTTATTTATTAATTTACTTAATTTATTTATTAAACTTTGAATCAATGAAACTCAGAGGGGTATTGACTCATGAAATCTTCACTGAGTCAATAGGCCTACAGGATTACAGCCATTATGCCACTGGAGGAAAAATGTTATAAAAGAATAATAAATAAAGTATCATCTGTGAATACCCCCCCCCCCCACCCCCAACAGAAGTGCTAGTTGTTTATTTGCTTCTTTTATCTAGCTCAGGAGTTCTCAACATTTTAAAGCCGGGGGCCAGGTCACACTCCCTCAAACAGCTTTGGGGGCCAGACAACCATTTTGCCTTTCCTCTACCACATGGTACTTCCTGGTTTGGTGGAGTGTGGGAATTTATCTGGTTTCTGTCTGCCTGCTTTCTACACATTTTGTAAACAAAGGTCCCTTTGTTTACATGAGAGACAACGCTTGATTTTGGGCATGCGCAGAAAGTGAGAAAAATGCTTAATCACCCTCCTTATATGGGGCTGAGATTCTGATTGGTTATGTGTGCCTTACTCTTGTTTTTATATACTCTGTTGAATAAAGAGACGCCATGATTGTTCAGCTCTAAGACTGCAGTAGTGTGTATGTTTTCTCTCTATTTCTCTGTCTCTTCCTTACTCTGCCTAATGGAGCTAGACTTCGTTAGAATTCTTAACTCTTCCTTTGTTTATTTGGGGCTGTAAACTACTCTGCCTGAGACTGATTATATCTTTACATGGATCAGATCGCGATAACTGGCGCTCCGTGGGAGGCTTCTTTGAACTCTTTGAACTCTGCTTGAGCAATTAGCACCTCATTATCACCTCATTGCGACCAGGACAAGGTCTATTATTCACCCCCGACCAGAGAAAAAGTCCGACCGGGAAAGGTCTTCAAGCGCTTGAAAATCATCCAAGTCCTACTTTGGATCCTCACAGGGTGAGTGGAAAGATTTATTATGGGGGGCGCTCTCTTTCCCTCCCGGCCAGACCGGCGGGAGATGAACAGGCACAGCTGGAGGGAGTTTCGGCAGGCAGCCTCAAAAGTGGGGCCGACGCTGCCAACGCCAAGGACACCGGGCGCTCTCTTTCCCTCCCGGCCAGACCAGCGGGAGATGAACAGGCACAGCTGGAGGGAGTTTCGGCAGGCAGCCTCAAATGCGGGGCTGACGCTGCCAACACCAAGGACACCGGGCGCTCTCTTTCCCTCCCGGCCAGACCAGCGGGAGATGAACAGGCACAGCTGGAGGGAGTTTCGGCAGGCAGCCTCAAAAGTGGGGCCGACGCTGCCAACGCCAAGGACACCGGGTGCTCTCTTTCCCTCCCGGCCAGACCGGCGGGAGATGAACAGGTACAGCTGGAGGGAGTTTCGGCAGGCAGCCTCAAATGCGGGGCTGATGCTGCCAACACCAAGGACACCGGGCGCTCTCTTTCCCTCCCGGCCAGACCGGCGGGAGATGAACAGGCACAGCTGGAGGGAGTTTCGGCAGGCAGCCTCAAAAGTGGGGCCGACGCTGCCAACGCCAAGGACACCGGGCGCTCTCTTTCCCTCCCGGCCAGACCGGCGGGAGATGAACAGGCACAGCTGGAGGGAGTTTCGGCAGGCAGCCTCAAAAGTGGGGCCGACGCTGCCGACGCCAAGGACACCGGGCGCTCTCTTTCCCTCCCGGCCAGACCGGCGGGAGATGAACAGGTACAGCTGGAGGGAGTTTCGGCAGGCAGCCTCAAATGCGGGGCCAACGCCAAGGGCCGCCGCTGTGTTCGGCCCCAGCGGGGGCAAAGAGGCTCGCTGGCCTCACCATCGGCCGGCGTTTCGGGCCCCGCCCCCCGCCCCTCGCCAGGACTCAAAAGGCGAGGGGGCCTGCTGGACGAAACATCACCGCCGCTGTGTTCGGCCCCGGCGGGGGCGAAGAGGCTCGCTGGCCTCGCCATCGGCCGGCGTTTCGGGCCCTGCCCGGCAGTTGAGGGTTCAACACAGTTGTGGAAGAATGCCCCACCACTTCCATCACCACCGGAGCCGTGCGGAGGGTGGTGGGGGGAGTGAATGGGGCGGTTTTATATTGGGGTGGAAGGGAGGGAGGGAGAGATTGCCAGGCCAGCCAGGAAGGAGAGGCAGCATTCTGTCCAGGGCAAGCAGGGAGGCTCCGGAGACCAATATAGAGGTTGTGATGGGCATGGGGCGATATAGCGGGTACCGAGGGGTGGGCCGCACCCGGGGAACGCGGGGCAGATGCTTAGTATCTGTCCCTCGTTCTAGCCCCACGGTTACACCTCTAGGTCCTGAGCAGCTGACCCAGGGTGACCCTGTCCTTAGGCTGCTGTTGATGAATGCCAGGTCGGTATGTAATAAGGCCCCCCTGATACAAGACTCTATTATGGGGGAGCGGGCCGACTTGGCATGTATTACTGAGACCTGGCTGAGACCAGAGGATGGGGTTCCTCTGTCAGAAATGTGTCCAGCTGGGTTCAGTATTTGGCACCAGCCTAGGGATAAGGGTAAGGGCGGTGGCGTCGCCATCATAGCCAGGGAGTCACTGGGAGTCACCAGGGCTACTACTCCACAAATTCTGGGTTGTGAGGCCCTGCTTCTGCGTCTGGGCTCTAAGGGTCAGTTGGGAGTCTTACTCCTGTACCTGCCCCCTTGCAGGGTAAGGGACTCCCTGCCTGAGCTCCTCGAGGCCGTCTCAGAGTTGGCGTTGGAGTTCCCTAGACTGATGGTTCTGGGGGACTTCAATTTACCCTCGCTGGGGACTGGCTCCGAGGTGGCTCAGGAGTTCATGGCTTCCATGGCAGCTATGGACCTGATTCAGGTAATTCAGGGCCCGACCAGGGGCAGTGGCCACACACCAGATTTAATCTTTTTGTCGGAGCGGTGGCAGAGTGATCTGAGATTACGGAAATTAAACATAACACCTGTGCCATGGTCAGATCACTATTTGGTGGCTCTAGACTTCCTGGGTACGTCGCTTCACCGTAGGGAGGCAGGGCCTATTAGAATGGCCCGCCCCAGGCAACTGATGGATCCTGATGGATTCCAGAGGGAACTGGGGGATTTTCCTCTGGATCGGCAACACGATTCGCCCGAGGCACTGGTCGACCTGTGGAACAGGATGACAACAGCGGCCTTGGATGAAATCGCACCACTACGGCCTCTCAGAGCTCATCGAGCTAGGTCATCTCCATGGTTCACAGATGAACTGCGGGAGCTCAAACGGGCAAAGAGACGCCAAGAGCGCCGCTGGGTGAAGACCCAGAGAGACTCCGATTGGACACTAGCTAGGGCCGCTATTAGGGCCTATCTAGTGGCGATGGAGGTGGTGAGGCGACAATACTTCACCACCCTTATCGCCTCCGCTGATAATCGCCCAGCCACCCTGTTCCGGGTTACCGGGTCTCTCCTTGGTAGGGGGACCCCGGTGCCCGGTTGGCAGGGGTCGGCTGAGGACTTTGCTGACCATCTAGTGGAGAAAATCGATCGGATTCGCTCTGGGTTTAATCCTGGCGTGGATGGGGAGAGTCCGGAGGGAGCCGGAGCACAGTCTTGCCATGCCATCTGGGACCGGTTTGATCCAGTTGCCCCTGATGAAGTGGACAGGCTCCTTGCAGCTGTGCGCGCCACTACCTGCCCTTTGGACCCCTGTCCCACCTGGTTGGTGAAAACCTCCAAGGCAGTGACAGGTGGCTGGGTTGGGGCTGTGATCAATGCATCATTGCGGGAGGGGGTGTTTCCTGCACCTTTAAAACATGCTTTGGTGCACCCCCTCCTGAAGAAATCTTCCCTCGACCCAGCTGTCCTAACTAACTATAGGCCTGTCTCAAACCTCCCCTTTTTAGGGAAGGTGTTGGAGAAGGCAGTGGCGTGTCGGCTGCAGGGGGTACTTGATGAAGCGGATTATCTGGACCCTTTTCAGTCAGGATTCAGGCCTGGATATGGTACCGAGATGGCATTGGTCGCACTGATGGATGATCTCTGGCGGGAGCGGGACGGTGGTCACCCATCCGTCCTTGCTCTTCTTGACCTCTCAGCGGCTTTCGATACCGTTGACCATGGTATCCTTCTGGAATGGCTCCGAGGTTTGGGAATCCAGGGTACTGTGTGGTCCTGGTTTTCCTCATTTCTGAAGGGTCGGTCCCAGTCGGTGTGGTTGGAGAGTGAGAGGTCCAGTCCTAGGCCCCTCAAATGGGGGGTTCCTCAGGGCTCGGTGCTCTCTCCTCTCCTATTTAACATCTACATGAAACCGCTGGGTGAGATCATTCGTTCCCATGGGGTGCGGTACCATCAGTACGCGGATGACACTCAGTTGTACATCTCGGCCCATGGGGACCCCAGTGATGCTGTCAAAGTCCTTTCCAGATGCCTGGAAGCTGTGGGGGTCTGGATGGGGGCTAACGGGCTACAATTGAATCCCAGCAAGACTGAGTGGCTATGGATAGGGGGTCCTGCGTTAATCCGGGAGCTTCCATCGTTGGTTCTGGATGGGGCTATTTTGCCCCAGACAGACCCGGTGCGCAACTTGGGGGTCCTCCTGGATTCACGGCTACTGCTAGAAGAACAGGTGGCGGCTGTGACCAGGAGGGCTTTCGCCCAACTTCGGGTGATTCGCCAGTTGCGCCCACTCCTGACCGGGACTCCTTGCTCATGGTCACCCATGCTCTGGTTACCTCCAGACTAGACTATTGCAATGCGCTCTACATGGGGCTGCCCTTGACGACCATTCGGAGGCTACAGCTGGTCCAAAATGCGGCTGCCCGGATGGTGATGGGGTGTGGCCGTTATGCTCATGCTTCGCCACTGCTCCGGGAGCTGCACTGGTTGCCAGTATGTCTCCGGGTGCAATTCAAGGTGCTGGTTTTGACCTTTAAAGCCCTATATGGTAGTGGGCCAGGTTACCTAAGAGACCGCATCGCCCTGAGGACGTCTGTCCGTCCAACCAGAGCGGACCGGAGGGGCTCTCTAATTGTTCCATCAGCCAGAGGGGCTCGCCTCTCTGGCACAAGGAGGAGAGCCTTCTCCGTGTCTGCACCGGCCCTCTGGAACCTCCTGCCAACAGAATTACATCTTCGGACGGAGTTGCTGCCTTTCAGAAGGGATCTTAAAACCTGGCTGGCAGGTCAAGTGTGGGGTGCGGGTGGAAGGGTAACCACCATGGGGTGGTTGGTGTAGAGGAACTCTTCCCCATGGTGCCTTTTCGATCCTGCAGCCCTTGCTTTTTAGGGGGTGGGTAGTCTTAACTTTTTTTACTGTTTTAACTGTTTTTTAGGATTATTGTTGTATTTGTGAATATTGTCTGTAAACTCCTTGGGTTGCCCTGGGGTTACTTTTTATGTTGTTAGCCGCCCAGAGTCGGCCTTGTGTTGAGTGGGAGGGATATAAATTGAATAAATAAAATAATAAAAAAAAATAAACATCGCAGCAGCAGGAGTTTTGCAAAGATCTCTCATATCTTCTGAATAAGAATGGGCAACGGGCTGATACGAAGGAAGTTCAACAGTTGGTCCAAGTTGTAGGAAAAATCTGTCCTTGGTATAAAAATGGCTGCTTGGACTTAAAAATTTGGGATAAGGTTGGGAATGAATTGCAGAAACATGCTGGGGTTTCTGTCCCAGTGCAATATACCTGGAATGAAGTCAGAAATTGTCTTCAAAGACTTACTCCAAAAAATATTTTGTTGTCCCAGCGGCTTGCTGCTCCCCTTCCACAGCTTTTGCCCCCAGCCAAGGGAGGGAGTCCGACTGCCCCTCCACCATATGAGAAACAACAGCATGAGCCCCTGATGGAGATGGGGGTGGAAATGGAGATGGGACATTATATCCTGCCTTGCAGCAATCAAGCACTTTTAGCCCTACAAAAACATCGTTCTCTGCTGCTTTAACTGCAGCTGTGCTGGATGTGGAATCTGCTGAGATATACCCAGTGATCAGGGGGGCTCCGGCTATTGGCAATGCACCAGCAATCCCAGATAGATATGAAACCCTCCATTACAAATATCTGAAGGAACTGAAAGTCAGCATACGTGACTATGGGGTTAATGCACCTTTTACAAAAGCTCTGTTGGAAGCCATTGCTTCTCAAAAATTGATACCAGCTGATTGGAAACAGATGATCAAAGCACTCCTGCCTCCTGCAGAAGCCATGCTCTGCTCGCAGGAGTGGAGGGATGTGGCTTGGGAGGTACATCACACGCACCCTGTGCTCACGATGGATATGTTATGTGGGGAGGGAAATTTTGCCAACCCCACACAGCAGTTGGCACTCGCTGATGCCCAGTTGGGAGATATTGCACAGATAGTCATGCGTGCCTGGAGTAAGATTCCTTCCAAAGGTGACAGCTCAGTTGCTGGGTTTGCAGCAATTAGGCACGGGTCTAAAGAGGATTACACTGAATTCATTAACAGACTCATGACTGCCCTCAACCGCCAAGTGGAAAATGTCCCGGCACGGGAAATGCTCATGAAACAACTGGCTTTTGAAAATGCCAATGAGGATTGTAAGGGTGCTCTGACAGCTGTTTATGCTCGGCCAGGCACATCGATAGCAGACATGATGAAAGTTTGTCAAAATGTGGGGATTCACAGTTACAAGGCTCAACTTCTGGCAGCTGCAGTTCAGTTGCTCACAACTCAGGCTCAAAACAAACATTGTTTTGGTTGTGGGAAAGAAGGGCATTTTAAAGCACAATGTCGCTCCTCTCAAAAGCCAGCAGCACACCCTTCAAGGAAATGTCCCATTTGTCAGAAGGGGTACCATTGGGCCAATCAGTGCCGCTCAACCCCTCAGCTGCTCAGCACAAAGACTCTGGCTCTTCTCCACAGCAGCAGGGAAATGGGAGTGCGGGCCATGCTCGGGCCCAGGCAAAATAATAGGGCTGCCAGAGGTCAGTGAGGAAGCAATAGAGGAGGTTTTGGAAGAAATGGAAGAAGATATGGAACTTGCCCAAGAAATAATTTCACGATATAGAAAAAACCATCCTCTAAAAGAAGGGCTATTATTGAGGTTATCTAAGGACTGTACCTTTACTGTGCCAGGGTGTGTGGAGGCTCTTCCCACACTGGTTGATGATGTTATTCCCCAGGGCATGGTGGGCATTGTTCTTCCTTGCCCAGACGCCTTGCCCGCTTCTGTACACATTGCAGCAGGGTCAGTTACATTGGGTCACCAAGAAATTGTCATCCCTGCATCAGCCACGCAACATCTCACCCTGTCTAAGGGACAACCTGTAGGATGTCTTCATCTGCTCCCACTAGGGCCCACTGTAACTCCATCCCAGGAGGAGACTGTAACAGTGGCTATGGCTGTGATACAAATCACCGAGGATAGACCGACCCGCTCGCTGATTATGGGTGGACGTTCAGTGTCTGGACTAATCGATACAGGAGCCGATATTTCAGTGGTGGCAAAAAAAGATTGGCCAATTGGATGGGCCATCCGCCCCTGTAGGGAAGTTTTTGGGGTGGGCGGGTATGAGCCAGCACAGCAGAGTGTTCATCCAATCGTCTTTGAGACCTCAGGGGGAACAAAGGTTTCTCTTCACCCACTGATTATGGATATTCCTATTACCCTGTGGGGCCGGGATCTCATGGCTAAAACAGGGTGTACTTTGCAGACAAATTTTTGATACGGGCCTCCCCTGCAGCGCCGTTGCATGCACTTCCACTACAATGGAAAAACAACCCGCCAGTGTGGACAGATCAATGGCCGCTCTCAAGAGAAAAGCTCCAGGCAGCGGAGGCCCTTGTACAGGAGCAATTAAATCTGGGACATATTCAAACAACCACTAGTCCTTAGAACTCTCCGATTTTTGTGGTGAAAAAGAAGTCTGGAAAATGGAGATTGTTGCATGATTTGAGAAAAGTTAATGAGCACATCTTGCCAATGGGACCTCTACAATCTGGACTCCCTAATCCGAACATGGTTCCTGAAGATCACCAACTCATGGTCATAGATTTGAAGGACTGTTTTTATACAATTTTGCTAGTGCCACAAGATAGAGAAAAATTTGCATTTACATTGCCAGTATACAATAATGAACATCCTACTCAACAGTTTGAATGGTGTGTCTTGCCTATGGGTATGGCCAACTCGCCGACTCTATGCCAACATTTTGTGAACATGGCTTTGGAACTTTTCAGGCAACGTCATCCAGAGGTTAAAGTCTATCATTACACAGATGACATTTTATTGCATGCTCCACAAGTCACGGAGAAACACCTGCAGGACCTAGCAGACATTTTGCAACAAGCGGGCTTGATAATAGCTCCTGAAAAAGTGCAGCGGATGTATCCATTCCAATATCTGGGACATAGGCTCTCAGCTACAGCTTCAACTCCACTGTTGCCAACAATAGCTATTCCAGAGCAGTTCACTCTTGTACAATTGCAACAATTGCTAGGGAACATAAATTGGGCTCGTCCCTTCTTGGCCCTGAGCACTGAGGAACTGTCACCACTCTTTGCTGCTCTTTCTGGACACACTTCTCCAGCGGACATCATTCCCTGCACAACGGAGATGCGTACAGCTCTTCAACGCCTCAATGAAAAGCTGCATACCATCGCTGTGGATCGGGTGCCCTCAGGCACCATCGCGCTGGCATGCGATCTTCTTCCCACACCGAGGCTGCCCACTGCTGTTTTATTCGCGCCTGTCAACGCTCAGAAGGTGGCCATCGTGGAATGGCTTCACTTGGCGCACACTCCCTCGAAAAATTGTTATCGCCTCCCGGATGCGATTGCTGATCTTTTCCTTAAATGCCGTACTAGGGCAAAGCATTTGACTGGCTATGACGTTGACTTTGTTTGTTTTCCTTTTTTGCAGGATCAGCTAACCACATTACTACAGCATTCTGAGGCATTTCAGGTGGCCATGGCGGACTTTGTGGGACAAGTTAAATTTAACCCCCCCAAAGATAAGCGGTTTACCTTGCTGAATCTCACTTCTTACTCTCTGTCATCCCCGCTTTGCATGCAACCTATCTTGCATGCCATTACTCTTTTCTCGGATGACTCCCCCGCCCGTGGAGTCCTTGCATGGCAGGGTCCTACTGGGGAATGGGAAGTTGTTTTTACAGGACCTCAATCATCGGCCCAGCGGTCGGACCTAGCAGCGGTCATACTTGCTTTCTCTACGTTTTCTGATGTGCCTTTTAATCTGATTGTGGATACTCAATATGTTTACCGCCTTATCTTTACTCTAGCTCAAGCTTATTTGTCTCCATCGATGGATAGGGATCTTTTTGCTTTATTCCAACAGCTTCAAGGTTTTCTTTCCAACCGTGCAGTTCCATTCTTCATTGCCCACATACGCTCTCACACAAGGATTCCAGGATATTTGACTGAGGGCAATGCAAAAGCAGATTCTGCTCTCCGGGACTCTGCTGAGGTTTTTTCTCTCTTTGACAACCCCATTGACAGTCATGCAATGTTTCATCAATCTGCTAAGGTTTTGCATAAACGATTTTTCATTCCTATGTCACAGGCTAGAGACATTGTGTCATCCTGTGCTTCCTGTACGAAGTCTCCTATATTCCTGCCATTTGATGCAGTTAATCCTTGAGGAACAGAAGCCAATCAGCTATGGCAGATGGATGTCACGCAAGTACCTGCTTTGGCTCCGCTTTCTAAGTTACATGTGATTGTTGATACCTTCTCTGGATTTATATGGGCTACACCCTTACGGGGGGAAACATCCAGACATGTTATACAACATTGCATTCGTTCGTTTGTGGTAATGGGTAAACCTAAAAGCCTTAAGACAGACAATGGGCCATCATATGTTTCTTCTGCCTTTCAGGACTTTTGCCGTCAGTGGGACATTAAGTTAACCCATGGAATACCCTATAACTCGACTGGACAGGTGATTGTTGAAAGAGCCCACCTGACATTCAAAAATTTGTTACACAAGCAAGTGGGAGATAGAGGGGTTCCTGTGGCTGAAATACCTACAGCTGTTGCTAAAGTACTGTATACTCTTAATTTTCTTCTTGCTCCCCATAACAGGTCACACTCTCCAGTCGAATTGCATTTCAGGACCGAGGAGTGTCTTCCTAAGCCATTGGTCGTTTATCGGCAACAACCGGATCCTGAGTGGAAGGGTCCTGTGCCTCTAATCACCTGGGGACGAGGATACGCAGCTGTTTCTACTACATCAGGACCTGTGTGGGTTCCTGCCTGAGCGATCCGCCCATGGAGAGAAAAGAAGGTTACTCAGCTCCAGGACGGTGGTTCACCAGTAAACTAAATTTGCTGACATTGGTTCTTTTCTTTCTTACTGTGCTTCCAGCTGTAAGAACAATGACTCATGGGGGCAACCCCAACTTTTGGCTTCGTCATGCTAACTATATGTTTGAGGTTCATGGTAAGAATGCAACGTTATACTATGAGCATCCACCGGCAGTGTCTCAACGCGCCTGAGTTGGTTATTGGACACTTGCAACATATTGACAGGTCTACACTCTTCTCCAATCCCCCAGAACAATTTAACAACACCTGCTTGCGAAGCATGACATTCAAGAAATACACTAAAGGGCTTTGTTTCTGCTGTCATAGTTCTGGGGTCTGGAATAGTAAATGGAAGCACTGGACTCAAGCAAAAAGGGTTTTGCGGAATGTAGGCAATTATACGGGATGTGATGATTATTTTTGGTTATGGGGTAGTTATAACAATTCTTATAAGCTTAATTATACTTTGTTTAACACTACTATTGAAGATATATATGATGTGTTTCCTATGTTTACTCCTGATTATTCTGCTATAGATAGTGGTTCAATTTGCAATGGATGGCAAATTAAGGATCCCAACATGTGGTTCTTTTTTAATGGAGTTGCCACGAATTTCCATCCAGGACAATATCAATGTGCAGTATTGGGTTATTTTACCTTACCCGTACAAGTGCAAACGCCGCTTCAGGCAGATGCATGGCGCCGGAGAGCTGTTGCCGGCCCAATGGGTTCTGGTTGCAATGATGAAGTGATAATCGATGTTCAGCTTTCTGATGGTAGCTCCTGGGGGAGAGCTATAGGGAGTGTTATCACTGGAGCACTCACTTTGGGATCGTACCCAGGTGTCATTTCCCAGGAGAATAGAAGGTCCATTTTGGGACTCACCTGTAGGCTGGAGAAATCAATCAACGCCACAGGGAGGGTCATACGGGATCTTCAAATGGAAATCACTGAGCTCCATCAAGACCAAATGCAGGACAGACTGGCCATAGATTACCTGTTAGCAAAATCTGGAGGATTTTGTAAACTGGTCGGGAACCAGGGATGTCGGGTAAAATTCCAGGATCTGAATAATACTATTGAGAAAGAACTTCAGAATTTACAGGAGAGCATTACTAACAATGTACGCACTGATGTCAATCTCTTTGATTGGATGACTTCTTGGTTGCCTGATCTGTCTGTCCTTAGACAAGTTTTCTTTTATGGGGTCATTACTATTATTTGCCTTATATTTTTATGTTTTTGCATTTATTGTATTCCTAATCTTATTTCTATGTGTAACACATGTCCACTGCGTAGAAGGGAGACATCGGGTTTTGCACGACGGCAATTGTACTCAATGAGGTATCATCCTCTGGAACAAGGTACCAGGAGTCAGGAGGGGTACGATGTCCAGGAGGACAGTGATGATGTATATGGAGGAGTAGTTATGGAGTATGATGACATGCAGGGGTATGATTAGCCGTCCCTCTCTCAAATTTAAATGAAAAAGGAGGACATGTGGGAATTTATCTGGTTTCTGTCTGCCTGCTTTCTGCACATTTTGTAAACAAAGGTCCCTTTGTTTACATGAGAGACAACGCTTGATTTTGGGCATGCGCAGAAAGTGAGAAAAATGCTTAATCACCCTCCTTATATGGGGCTGAGATTCTGATTGGTTATGTGTGCCTTACTCTTGTTTTTATATACTCTGTTGAATAAAGAGACGCCATGATTCCTTTGTTCAGCTCTAAGACTGCAGTCGTGTGTATGTTTTCTCTCTATTTCTCTGTCTCTTCCTTACTCTGCCTAATGGAGCTGGACTTCGTTAGAATTCTTAACTCTTCCTTTGTTTATTTGGGGCTGTAAACTACTCTGCCTGAGACTGATTATATCTTTACATGGATCGGATTGCAACAGTGGAGGCAGTGGGGGCCCACATAAAATGGTGTCATGGGCCACATGTCGCCCATGGGCCACAGGTTGAGAATCCCTGATATAGCTCTTACCCTCCTGGTATCAGTAAAACTAAGGAGAGGGAGCAATTGATAAAATCACCTGAAAGCTATATAAAATGTTAAAATACATAACCTATTCAAATAAAACAATACAGTACAGTACTAGCAAAACATGATAGCTCAAAACACAAGCCATGAACTTATTGGCTCAGAATTCTTGGGTAAAAAGCCAGTTACTAATTTGACACCACAATAAAGGTGGAATTAGTACCTGTTGGGCTGTCCAGGATGCTACATCTGGGACAAGTATAGCTCCTAGTAGATTATTCATCATCTGAGAAATAAATAAGTAAGTACTGTACTGTACTGTATCTCCATCCCCTTTAAAGATTAGAATAATTCTTACAGGCATAGGCTTAAAACCCTATAACAGTGGGGGCAAACCTTGGCACTCCAGCTGTTCTTGAACTTCAATTTCTAGAAGCCCTGATCAGAAGGAGTGCTGACTTGGGCTTCTGGGAATAGAAGTCCAAGAACATCTGGAGTGCCAAGGATCACCATTACAACCCTGTAACATAAAAGTAACAGGGTCCATTTTAGTTATGGAATTAGTTACTTCACTGCTGTTTACTGGGGTACACAGAAAGAACCTCCTCAAAATTCTGATGGTAACTGTGAGTAAAAATAACTTTTTGATTTAAATATGTTTCTGGAGTGACTTCCAGGAAGTGCTAGATTTTTTTTTGCAATCAAGGAAGGGGGCAATGAATCTAGACCAGTGATGGGCAGTCTTGGCCCTCCAGCTGTTCTTGAACTACAGACCAACAGGAGTGCTGATTTGGGCCTCTGGCAATTGAAGTTCAAGAACAGCTGGAGGGCCAAGACTGCCCATCACTGATCTAGACTAATCTCTCTATGTTTTTGTTTGTTTTACCTACACGGTACTCTGCTAAATAAAGGAATAACTAAATTCCTAATAGATATTTTTTTTTTGTAAAAAATATCCACAGTATCTATCACATATAGTGATTGTCCAAATTTTTAAATAGAGTAGATCATTGCTAATTTAGGTACTTCATTTTCTAAAAACCTATTTCACTTGAAGCACTTCACACAACAGTCTATTGAAATACAATAAATATAATTACAACTATATAGCTTTAGCACTTTCAAAATTATCAAATATTTGAATAAGCAAAAGACATCAAGAGCTCTGTTAATAAATATTCAGGATCAATAAACTCAACATTATAGTTGCATTGAGCACTTCATTCAAAGGTTTATTTAGTGAATTGCACCCCCACCTCAAATTAAGAGCAACAGAAAGTAAGATAACAGAATAAGCACCTAACACTTGAGACAGAGCAGTGTTGAGGAAGGAAGTATGGAAATTAAGAAGAAAATTTAGAAAAACCCAAAATGTTAGTACTTAGCCCAACATTATTGGGCAGAATTCCTTAAATTCTAAAAATATCTGGATGACCTAGAAGTTGTTTTTCACACATTTTGTTGTAAAATGGCTTGTGTTGTTGTTTTCCTGACCGAGAGGTAGTTTTGCAAGTTCAGCTGCTTAGTCACGAACATCTGCCTGAATCTTGTTTCTGGAACCCTAGCAGGTATCAGCTTCTCATTCATTCATTTATTTGGCGACTTATTTATATTAACATGAATTTTACTTATATATTAAAAAGAAAATTCAACAAAAAGTATACATGCCCTTTGATCCCAGCATGCCTATTCCTTCTAGGCATTTGCCTCCCCCTGTTCACTAAAGATCCCAGTAAATATATCTATAACTACAACTAACTCTATAACCTACAGACAATGGCTATTTATATTCAAATAAACACAAATGAGACATTCAAATAAACGTAAAATGACTATATGCTACAGGGACACAATTACAGTGTAAATTCTTATTAACTTGGCATACAAAAAGGTGGAAGCAAAAGCAAGGGGGTAGAAAACAAATGAGCTGGAGAACAAATACCAACATGCATTTCTGTTCATTCTAATGTGCTCCTACCTCAGAGGGGCAATGTATGATTCCAGCTTTAATCTGTAAAATGAGAGAGAGGGGGGTGGGGGGAGGAAGTAACTTGTCACACAGCATGTAGAATTCAGCAAGGTGAAGAGGGAGGAAACAATTGGACAGCTTTTAAAGGGGGTTAGACCAATTTTCAAAGAATGATGCTATGCATGGTTACCTTTCACTATGTCTATGAACTGACTTCAGTATCAGAGGCAGGGCACTTAGGTATAACTGAATTTCAGGGTGAATGCATTGTGTATATCTATATGTCATGTTCACTCTGAAACCAACTTTGATCAGCAATGATTTGCAGCTGATGATGACATCACCATTGTGCACTTGGAGTTGTGCAACAGATTTCAGCCAAAATATTACAACTAACTAAGAACTAAATTCTATATTTGAACTAACAAAAGTAGACTCTGCAAAACAATGGAATTTTCACTGCACTTGCATCTCAAGTTAACAAACACAGCAACAGCAATAGCAACAGCAACAACATTTTGGAAACACCAGCAGATGAAAAAAGGTTAACAACTGGAAGGACACTGCTAATTCATAAAGATAAAGAAAAGGGAAATGAGCCTGGAAACTACAGACCAATAACTTGTCTGTGAAAAACTTACAAATTTCTCACATGCATAGCTGTACACCAGATAGATACACATGTGAAAAACAACAATTTGTTGCATGTAGATCAGAAAGGGTGCTGCAAAAACTCAAGTGGAACCAAAGATCAGCTATTAATGGACAAATTGGTTTATGAAGAATTCAAAGAAAAGGCTGTTGCAATGGCCCATGGAGGCCAGAATGGCTGGCCGCAAGGGAAGGTGCGTGAGACGAATGTGCGGTGAAAGTCCAGTCCTGATCTAAGTCGGGTGGCATATTTATTGCCCTACCTCGAGGTCTCCGTGCCTAAAGGAACATGTGACCCCGTCACAGAAGGCTAATGCATATGTGGCACTTTGCTGACCAAATTACATTCATCATCTCTTGGGAGTTACTGAATACCCTGGACCTCTGCTGAGGAACTAATCAACAGGATGGGTGAAACCCATTGTTCTTCGCCTTATCTTGGAGCCCATATGGTCTCCGGGAAGCTAACTTCCTTAGCTGTTGACTCAGCGAGTTTGCCCAACCCAGCCTAACCTTCAGCCAGAAGAGGAAGAGTGATTTTTACCCTGGTTAGATCACCTTATGATATTTGCCCTACTTCTCTCAGAGCCTGCACCCAAGGCAATAAGATTTATTCCAATTAATCTAGCCCACACCCCAATTTCCTGTCCATCAAAGCCTGTGGTGGTCCTCAAGCCATGTGCGTAAGTGAGCGAGCCCATCGGGAAAGGTTTTGGCCAATTCATGAAATGGGCAAACCACATCCCCCCTTGTTTTACTGTTTAAATCAGCCTGGCTGAGGGCTTGGTGGATGTAAGGCCTGAGTTGTCTGGGCATAATTGTCTCTTGGGGTCCCGATATGAGGTGCACATGGAGAGGAGTGAAGGAATGCATTGTGCAAAGTAGCAAAGCATAATCCCCACTGCTATGTAAGGATGGTTATGATATGGGGCGCCATCCTCACCCATCTCGAAGGGACCTGGGACTATGCTAGCCCAATTGTGTGTTCTTGACTGTGGTGTCAAGTTTGGTTACCTGGTTCTGGATTTTTGCGAGCGGTGTCTGTCAGGTTGAGACAGCATATGTCTCAGACAGGTTCGCATCCAAGCAGAAAATCATTGCTGTGTGGCTCTCTAAGATCATGTCTTGGGGCATGGCTTAAGATGGTGTCTGAATAAGACGTATGTCGATCTGTTCGCATTGGTAAATGTGGTTGCAATGAGATTTTAAACAAAATAAGCACCAAAAGGGAAGCTTAAAGCAACATTCCGAAGACCTGGGATATATCTAATATTGACTGTGAGTGAAATTGGGGGTCGGAGCTTGAAAAATGGGCGGTGAGTGAGACTCAGTGTAAGCTGGGTTGAGCGAGCAGCTACGAGGCCGGGTGGGATCCTCATAAGGAAAAGCAGAGCCAGGCTTCAGAACTTTATTTTGCTTGCAAAGTGAAATTTTGTAATCGCAGTGGCAGTGAACGAGGTGGCCATGGCTGAAGGTGGAGAATTGGAAGGAAAGTAAGTTGGAAAATGGAGGTCGCAAAAGTTGGAAAGAAGAAGGAGGAGGGAAGGGTAATGGCGGTGGGTGAAGGCAAGATCAAAACTTTAAAAAGTACAGAAAGAAGAGTTGACTATTAAAAGAAAAGAAAGGAGGGTTGAAGTTGGTTGAGAAGAGAGGAGTGTGAATTGGAAAGGAAAGGTGAAGAGAGAAATAAGTATTGGAAAGGAGAAGGCATCAGAAAGGGATTATAAAGTGTTTTTTTGGAGCTGGACGGACTTGGAAAGGGGCGGGGCAACCATGCTCGGAAAGCTGCCACTGCCGTGGCTTGGATTACAAATGTGGAATAAGTTTCAGTTTTTTACTTTCGTTGCACACAACAAGTAAACTTGGACCTAATTGTTTGGCTTCCTTTTTTCTTTTTGGGTATTTTTCATATAGTGGTTTTGATCAAGCATTTTGGTATCTCTCCCTGTGGATTATTTTGGAGGATCGATGTGACTGCATATCCTTACACTGAACGATTTCTATACTGACACATTAGTGTGGATGGGTTAACTCTTTCCTTCTCCGACTTGGATTACTCCCTCCTTTTTTTATTGAGTGGATGAATATAAGATTTTGATATTTTTAATCAAGTATCAGGATCCTGAAAGCAAGTCTGTTATTGGAATATAATAAAGAAGCTGGTCTATCTCATTGGTTTGCAACGTGTGTGGAGCAGCATTGGATTTGTTTTGGATTTGTTTTGATTTTTAAATAATTGAACCTGGAATTTGAGCAGGAACCCGGACTTGGTGGAAATAAAGATGTGGCTGCATTAAGATTGTTATTTGACGTCACAATGGACAAAATTGGGAAAGGAAAAGGAAAGGAAGAAGAAATGGTGAGACCAAAGAAGAAAGATAAAGTTACAATGGAAGAAAAACCTTCACCAACATCATCTCCTGAACTTCTACCATTGGATCAAACCCAATTGATGGTTGAGCTGGGCAAATTATTCCAAAAATTTGACCGGATGGCAGATGCAAACGTGAAAGGCTTCAAAGAAATTAAGGAAACAAGAGGGAAAGATAAAAAATGAAATTATGGGAAAACAAGATAAATTGGCTGCAATGTTTACAGACTTTGCCCAAAAAGTGGATTTTAACTTTCAAAAGATGGATACAAATGTTAAGATGATGCAAAAGAATATGAAATTGATGCAAGCAGATATCAAAGGGTTGCATGAGGAGGGGAAAGAGACTAAAATGAAAGTAGAGGTTCAGGAGAAAAGGATTGACATGGTGGAAGAGATGATGAGAAAGCAGCATATAGTGATATGTAATCTCGTGGAACAAATGTCAGACAAGCTGAGGGACAGAATAATTAATTGGTTGAACAGCTTGAAAATGGGGAAAGATTTTGTCAATGAAGATATTGCAAATGTTTATAGATGGGGGCGAGAAGAGGGAAAAGTGTTCAGTGAAATGTTTTGGTTAAATTTGCAAACTGGGGTGATAAGTTAAAGGTGATGGCATTTATAAAACTAGCTGGGTCTGGCATCTTGAAAATTGATGAGAATGATGTTGAGGTTTATAACGATATTAATGAATGTGTTTGGCGATATAAGATGAAACCAGTAACTAAAATGTTGATGTCTAGTGGGATAAAATATAATTTGAGATTTCCACAACAGCTAAGTTTTTTTCACAATAAGAAAATGCACACGATAGATGCAGAAACAGATGCATTGGATTATTTGGGTTCAATTGACTTGGTGGAACTGTTTTCAAGAGAGTGGTTTGCACTAAGGAAAGATTTGTTAGAGTCAGGAGCCATAAAATGAGATTATGGAGGTACAGACAAGGAGGGAGCAGCTGGTGGGTCAGACATGGGTCCAAGAGCAGGAAAGACAATGGGCGAAGGGTGAGCAGGTTTGAAGAGGAGAAAGCTCAAGATAGAAAACATAGGGGAGAGAGAATTTTTAGTTTTTATAAATGTAGGTTGGTTTATAAAATAAGAAAAATGTGCTGGAGCTTTTGTTGGTAGGCATATTTATTTATTTATTTATTTATTTATTTATTTATTTATTTATTTATTTATTTATTTATTTATTTATTTATTTATTGTTAAATTTTATACCGCCCACTCAGCCAAAGCCGACTCCGGGCGGTTCACAACAGTGGGTAAAAACATATAAAAACAAATAAAACAGATAAAAACCAGCAATAAGAACCCACCCCTAAAAAGAGAGGGGTGCAGGAACTGAAGAAACTGTGGGGCAGGCATCCTTCCCTATATTAACCACCCAATGGAAGCCACCCCTCCACCTGCACCCCAAACTTGGCCTGCCAGCCAGGTTTTTAGTTCTTTTCTAAAGGGCAAAAACTCCATCTGGAGACGCAGTTCCACAGGCAGGAGGTTCCAAAGGGCCGGCGCGGACACAGAGAAGGCTCTCCTCCTTGTGCCAGAGAGGCGAGCCCCCCTGGCCGATGGCACAATTAGAGAGCCCCTCCGGTCCGTTCTGGTTGGATGGACAGACGTCCTTAGGATGATGCGGTCTCTAAGGTAACCTGGCCCACTACCATATAGGGCTTTAAAGGTCAAAACCAGCACCTTGAATTGCACCCGGAGACAAACTGGTAACCAGTGCAGCTCCCGCAGCAGTGGTGAGGCATGGGCATAACGTCCACACCCCATCACCACCCGGGCCGCCGCATTCTGGACCAGCTGCAGCCTCCGAATGGTCATCAAGGGCAGCCCCATGTAGAGCGCATTACAGTAGTCTAGTCTGGAGGTCACCAGAGCATGAGTGACCATGAGCAAAGAGTCCCAGTCCAGGAGCGTGCGCAACTGGCGAATCACCCGAAGTTGGGCGAAGGCCCTCCTGGCCACAGCCACCACCTGTTCTTCTAGCAGCAGCCGCGAATCCAGGAGGACCCCCAAGTTGCGCACCGGGTCAGTCTGGGGCAAAATAGCCCCATCCAAAACCAAAGATGGTAGCTCCCGGGATAACGCAGGACCCCCTATCTATAGCCACTCAGTCTTCCATATCTTCCACGTTCCCCCCTCCTCTCTTTAGGTGATAAAGGCAGCTTTTTTTCCCAAAGAAAAAGGTGGGGAGGGTAGTAATGAATGTTTTTTGTATTAGATGTTGTTGTAGTTGTTTTGGGGAAGGGAGCACGCCCATTGGAGAAATCAGAGGTTATGGGAGCAGATGTTGTTTAAATCATGAGAAGTATTAAAGTGTTAACGTGGACTGTGAAAGGTACAGGGTCTCAGGTTAAGTGAAGAAGAATTGAATCAGCTTTGAGGAAAGACAGACTGGATGTAGTCTTTCTACAGGAAACTCATCAAAAATCTCAGGATATGAATATAATTTTTCGAGAATGGATGCAATTTTATGAAAAGTCATATGGTACATCAAAGGCAAGAGGAGTGGCGATTCTGATTTCGACTAGGTTAGGCTTTGAAATGACAAATAGCATTTCCAACCCGGAGGGTAGATATTTGATAGTAAAAGGGAAGATTGATGATGAGGAAATATGTTTGGTGAATATATATGCTCCAAACGAGAAACAAGACGAATTTTTAGGAAAAATGCATAATATATTGGCAAAAGAAAAAACATCAAAAATGATTGGGGCTGGTGATTTTAATTTAATAAGGTCAAATTTGTTGTTGTTGTTCAGTCACACAGTTGATTCCGACCCTTTGCGACCCTATGGACCATTGTTCTCCAGGCGCCTCTGTCCTCCACCATCCCCCTCAGCACTCCCAGTTCTGTGCCCATTGTGTTTACAATACCATCTAGCCATCTCATCTTTGGCCTCCCCCTTCTTCTTTTGCCCTCTACTTTCCCAACATCAAGGCCTTCTCAAGTGAATCCTCCCTTCTCATTTGATGTCCAACGTACTTTAGCTTCGTCTTCACTATTAGACCTTCCAATGAGCAGTCAGGGTTGATTTCTTCTAAGATTGACCTATTTGTTCTCCTCACTGTCCAGGGTACTCTCAAAACTCTCCTCCAACACCACATTTCAAAGGCATCTATTCTTCTGCGTTCAGCTTTCCTAATTGTCCAGCTCTCACATCCGTACATTACCACTGGGAATACCATTTCTTTGACTATTCTAATTTTTGGTTGCAATGTGATGTCTCTACTTTTAACTATGTTCCCCAGGTTTCTCATTGCTTGTCTCCCAAGAATCAGTCGCCTTTTTATTTCATGGCTGCAATCTCCATCTACAGTGATCTTTGATCCTAAGAATGTAAAATCTGTCACTGCTTCTACTTCTTCCCCATCTATTTTCCAGGAACTGATCGGACCTGTTGCCATTATCTTGGTTTTCTTGATATTGAGTCTCAAGCCAGCTTTTGCACTCTCCTCCTTCAGCCCAATCAAGACCTCACTTTCTGCCATTAGGGTGGTATCGTATGCATATCTCAGATTGTTGATGTTTCTCCCAGCAATTTTTATCCCATATTGTGATTCCTCCATCCCTGCATTGTGCATTATGTGCTCTGTGTATAAGTTGAATAAGCAGGGTGACAACATGTAGCCTTGTCTTACTCCTTTTCCTATTCCAAACCACTCTGTCATTCCATGTTCTGTCCTAACTGTTGCTTCTTGGTTCATGTACAGATTTCTCAGGAGGCATATGAGGTGCTCTGGTATTCCCATCTCTTTAATTACTTGCCACATCTTGTTGTGGTCCACACAGTCAAATGCCTTAGTGTAGTCTATAAAACAAAAGTAAACTTGTTTCTGGTATTCCTTTGTTTTCTCCATGATCCAACGTATGTTGGCAATGTGGTCTCTAGTCCCCCTGCCTCTTCTGAAACCAGCCTACACCTCTGGTAATTCTCTCTCCACATGCTGCTGAAGTCTATCCTATATTACCTTGAGCATCACCTTGCTGGTGTGTGGGATGAGCGCAATTGTTCGGTAGTTTGAACATTCTTTGGCATTGCCCTTTTTTGGGATTGGGACGGATACTGATCTTTTCCAATCCTGTGGCCACTGCTTTGTTTTCCAAATTTGCTGGCATGTTGAATGCAGTAATTTGACGCCATCATCTTTTAGAGCTTTGAAAAATTCCACTGGGATACCATCATCTCCACTAGCTTTGTTGTTTGCAGTGCTCTTTAGGGCCTTTATAACTTCGCTCTCCAGGATGTCTGGCTCAAGTTCAATTTTTTCATCATTGTGATTATCAGGAGTGTTGAGGTCCTTTTTGTATAATTCCTCTGTGTACTCTTTCCATCTTTTCTTAATCTCTTCTGCATCAGCTAGCTCTTTTCCATCTTTGTCCCTTATCATGGTCATCTTTGCTTTAAATGTTCCTTTTATTTCCCCGATTTTCTGAAGAGATCTCTTGCCATGCCTCTTTTGTTGTTTTCCTCCATTTCTTTGCACTGTTCTTTTAGGTAGTTTTCCTTATCTCTCCTTGCTTTGAAATTCTGTGTTCAAATGATTGTATTTTTCCTTTCTCTTTTGACTTTTGCATTCCTTCTTTCCTCTGCTATTTTAAGAGCCTCATCAGACAACCACTTTGCTTTCTTACGCTTCTTTTCTTTTGGTATGATTTTCTTTGCTGCTTCCTGCATGATGTTCCTCATCTCTGTCCATAGTTCTTCTGGCACTCTGTCTATTGAGTCTAGCCATTATATCTGTTCATCACCTCCACTGTGTATTCTTTAGGGATGCTGTCTAGATGATATCTGTCTGGTCTCCTTGTTTTCCCTATTTTCTTTAGTCTTAACCTGAATTTTGCGATCAGTAGGTTGTGATCTGAGCCACAGTCTACTCCAGGTCTTGTTTTTTTTTTTTTGACTGTATGGAGGTTCTCCATCTTTGGCTGCAGAGTATGTAGTCAATTTGGTTTCGGTGTTGGCAATCTGGTGATTTCCATGTGTAAAGTCACCTCTTGTGTTGCTGAAAGAGAGTGTTTGCTATGACCAGTGCGTTCGCTTGGCAGAACTCTATCAATCTTTGCCCTGCTTCATTCTGTACTCCAAGACCAAACTTGCCTGTTATTCCCTCCACTTTTTGATTTCCTACTTTGGCATTCCAGTCTCCTAATATAATTTGGACATCATTTCTTGGTGTCTGTTCTATGAGGTGTTCTAGGTCCTCATAGAACTGGTCCACTGTGGCTTCATCTGCACCAGTAGTTGGTGCGTATATTTGGATCACAGTGACATTGAAAGGTTTGCCTTGAATTCTGACTGATATCATTCTGTCATTTTTGAGATTGTATCCCATTACTGCTTTTCTCACTCTTTTATTGACAATTATGGCTACTCCGTTTCTTTTAAGGTTTTCTTGTCCACAGTAGTAGATATGATGGTTTCCAGAGCCGAATTCACCCATCCCTGCCCATTTTAGCTCACTGATGCCCAAGATGTCAATGCTTATTCTTTCCAACTCATTTTTTTACCACTTCCAGTTTACCTTGGCTCATTAATCTCACATTCCATGTCCCTATGCAGTATTGTTCCTTGCAACATTGCATTTCTCCTCCCCGTTTCCTGTCCCTCCCCTTCCTCCACTCTGTGGTGCTAAGCATCCTGTATCATCTAACCTGCTCTTTTGTTTTGCCTTTTGTTTTGGTCAATAGGGTTTTCTTGCCAAGCTTTATGGCGTGGTTTGCCAGTTTCTATGCCATTTCCCCCCTCGTAAGTTTATCACAGCTTTAAAAGTTTAGAACATTTTAAACAACATATTGTCATGCATATTATCACACTTTAAACACAGTCTCTATGTCAGTTGCTATATTAAGTCAGTATAAAGTCTCTATGTGAGTTGCTAAATTAAGTCAGTATAAAGTCTTTATGTGAGTTACTATATTAAGTCATCTACATTTCTGCATATCAGCTACTTATCTTTTGCATGGGGCTCTGAGTCTCGCCCTCTGGTTTTCCTCCTCTGCCTTCTTCCCTTCTGCCAATTGGTCCTCTCCTTCGGCGCTCAGTTGGTGCCTGGAGGCTGGGGATGGTGGTGTCCGGGCTCGGGAGGGCTCGCTGCGGGGCATATGGCTGGCCTCCCCCTCCCGGCTGGTCTTCCTCCTCTTCGCCCCTCAGCTGGGGGTGGTGGCATCCGGGTTTGGGAGAGCTCGCAGTGAGGCAAATGGCTGGCCTCCCCCCAACCGGCTGGTCTTCCTCCTCTTTCCCGGCCCGGCTGGGGATGGTGGTGTCCGGGCTCGGGAGGGCTCACGGCGGGGCAAATGTCTGGCCTCCCCCCACCCAGCTGGTCTTCCTCCTCTTCACTCCCGGCTGGGGCTGGTGGCATCTGGGCTCGGGAGAGCTCGTGGCGAGGCAAATGGCTGGCCTCCCCCCGCCCGGCTAGTCTTCCTCCTCTTACCCAGCCTGGCTGGGGATAGTGGTGTCTGGGCTCAGGAGGGTTCACGGCGGGGCAAATGTCTGGCCTACCCCTGCCTGGCTGGTCTTCCTCCTCTTTGCCCCACGGCTGGGGCTGGTGGCGTCCGGGCTCGGGAGAGCTTGCGACGAGGCAAATGGCTGGCCTCCCCCCACCCAGCTGGTCTTCCTCCTCTTCACCCCCTGGCTGGGGCTAGTGGCATCCAGGCTCGGGAGAGCTCACGGCGAGGCAAATGGCTGGCCTCCCACCGCCCGGCTGGTCTTCCTCCTCTTTCCTGGCCCGGCTGGGGATGGTGGTATCCAGGCTCGGGAGGGCTCACAGCGGGGCAAATGGCTGGCCTCCCCCCGCCATTTAGATTGCACAAATATAGCAAGATGCGGAAAAGGCATTAATGGACAAATTTTGGATAATTGGATGGTATCTTTAGGAATGAAAGATGTATGGAGAGAGTTGAAGGGGTTGGAAAGAGTTTACACTTACTTTTCACAGGTACATAATTCATACTCCAGAATAGATTATATATTTGTAACAGAAAATATAATCGGAAACATAGAGGATGCAGAAATGGGAATTTTTAAGGAATCAGATCATGCAGGTACTAGTAGAAATGAAAATTGAGGGTTTGAAGAAAATGAGAAGGAATTGGAGGTATGATGCTAAATTGTTTAAGGACGATAAATGTAAAGAACAAATTACTGAGAGTTGGAAGGAAAGTTGGTATTAGAATAATACTGATGAGGTGGGCTTTAATATGGTTTGGGATGCCATGAAGTTGGTTTTTAGAGGGGAAAGTATTAAGCTGCCTAGTATTAGAAAGAAACAATTTAAGGTGATACAAGATGGAATTGAAAATGAGCTAAAGCAGTTACAGGAAGAACATGCAAGGACAAAGGATAAAAAGATTTTTGATAAATTGCAAAGATTGAAGACTGAATTGGTGGGAAAGGATATAGACAAGGTAAAAAGAGACTTGGTATATTTAAAAAGGGAATACTTCAAATTTAGTAATAAAAATTCAAAATTATTAGCTAGGGCTGCTAAAGAAAAGAGAGAAAGAAGGGAAATTGGAGTTTTAGTTAATAAAGAAGGAATAAGATGTAATAAGACGGGATAAATGTAAAATTGTGAAAGACTTTTATCAGGCTTTATATGCAAAAAAAGGATATAGATATGGTGAAGTTGGAAAAGCAATTGAAGAAACAAATAAATAATATAAAACAGGAACATAGAAATAGGATGGAGGAGCAAATAACAGAAAAGGAAATAAAAGAGGTTATAGCCGGCTTAAAAATGGATAAAGCGCCTGGTGAAGATGGGTTATCTGCTGAGTTTTATAAGGAATTTAAAGATTTGGTGGTACCAAAATTAGCAAAATTATATAATTATATATTAGAAGGAGGGCAAATTCTGACTTCATGGTATAGGACCATAATTGTACTATTGCCAAAACCTGGAAAGGACCCAGAAAAGTGGAATCGTGTAGACCAATTTCATTGATTAATCAGGATGCTAAGATCTTTACAGCAATATTGGCAAATAGGTTAAACAACTTTATGGGCAGCTATATAAATGTAGACCAAGTGGGATTTTTTTTAAAAAATATAATTTTATTAATTTTTTAAAAAATAACAAAAATTGCAAAAATTATACAAATATACGAGATATATATACGAAAGAACAGGAAAAAAAATAAGAATACATAAGTACATAAAATACATAAACAACATTAAATTGCTTAAACTCTTTTGTAATAGCATTATAAACAACGCCAACTGTTGAACCTTATATTTATCATTCATCTCATAAAATATATATCCCAATCCTTATTTCTATGTATATATTTTTCTTTTTTCTTTATATTTTTAATTATGTGTTTAATATGTCAAAAATTTATAAGATCCACCCTTTTACATTGCAAAATAATAACACCCAGTGCTATGTACCTGCCATGAGGATCAATATTCTAATTTAATCCTTCCAAAAACTCATATGCTGAGGTACTGGTTTATCACCTTTATCACTTATTAGAACATATTCCACAAATGGTCTCCAAATTTCCCAAATCTTGTTTTCTTTCAAAATACCTTTCTTCACATTCAATTCACAGGTTAACTTATCATTCAAAGCGATTTCCCACATCTCCTTATACCATTCATCTATTTTTAATATTGAAACGCTTTTCCATTTTCTTGCTATACATAATCTTGAAGCCGTTAACATTATAGATAACAGTTCTTTATTATTTGTATTCATATTTATACTATCCAATTCTGTCAGTAAGGTGATACTTGAATCCAGCTTAAAATCTACTTTAAGGATATCTGATATTTCTTTCTCAATTAATTTCCAAAAAGCACTTATCACTTTACAATTCCACCACATATGTTCATATGTACCCAGATTGCTTTTACATCTCCAACAATTTTTAGGTTTACTATTATCCATTCGAAATAGTTTAACTGGTGTCAAGTACCACCTCCATAATATTTTATAGTTATGTTCTTTTAATCTAATTGAAAGATTTCTCATAATTCTTCTCTTCCATTTGTTTTTCCATTGAAGTTCAGAAATTTTTATATTCAAATCCTCTTCCCATAATTTTCTCAAAGCATTTTGTGAATTTTCATCCTTATTTATGATTAATATTAATATTATAGGATTAATATTAGGATATTTTGCTTACTACCCCTTTTATCCCCATTTCTCCTTTTCTTATTTTACAAATCATCTCTTCAAATTCTGTCCTATCCCTCTGTAAACTAAATTCATCTTTATATCTCTTCTCCCATTTGTTCACTAACATCACCTGCAACCAATTCAATTTCATTTGATTAAACACTTCAGCTCTCAATACTAAGTCATTCAACATTTTTATCCAATCTTTCAACAGAAACACATCATTTCTCAGCATTATATTTTTTATTCTTTTATCAATTTTTATGGGAAACATTTTTATATCTTCTATATCCATTATTGGGGAAACCTCAGGTGCTAATTTCATCTTTGTATTTTTCCAAACAACCAACATTGCTTTTGTCATTTGGTTACTTGTTCTTATCCTTGTCTCTTTATCAAAAAAAAATGCATTACCACTTTTCTGTAGTTCTTTCATTTCTATCTCATCCCAAATGACTTCAGATTTTGATATAATCTTGACAATATTCTTTAATTGAAAAGCCCTATAATAATGTCTAATATTTGGAAGGCCCAGACTACCTTCTTTTTGTGCTACATACCATAAACTTTTTGTGATTCTTGGTCTTTTCCCTCCATTACAAAAAGTATTTAATATAGTTTGAAAACTCTTTATATCTTTTTCTTTTAATTGAATTGGAAGAACATCAAACAAAATTTTTATCTTTGGTAGTAACTTCATCTTGCATAGGGCAACTCTACCAAACCAAGACAAGTTCAACTTATTATATTGTTTTATTTTCCCTTTAATTTCTATTATTTGTTTATCATAATTCAATTTCTTAAGATCCTCAATTTTACTTGTAATACTTATTCCTAAATATTTCACACTATTTTTAATTTGTATATTATATCTTTCCTTAACCTTTTTTTTGATCTTCTTCATTTACATTACAAAAAATAGCTTCTGATTTATCCCAATTCACTTTTAATCCAGTCATTTCTTCAAAATCCCTCAGATGTGCATAAATTCGTTCCATTGTTTTCACAGGATTTTTCATTGTAATCATCGTATCATCTGCATATAAACTAATTTTAATTCCTTCTATTCCCTCTATCTTTTTATCCTCTCTTATAAGTGTCGCGAGTAATTCCATGGCTATCACAAATAATATCGGTGATAGTCGGCATCCTTGTCTAGTCCCTGCTTCTAATTTTATATCCTCTGTAAATACTTCATTCACTTTAATTCTAGTTATACCTTTCCGATATAGCTGGTCAATTAAATTTATAAATTTCATGCCAAATCCAAAATTTCTTATAATTTCTTTAATTGAAATCCACTGCAAAGAATCAAAGGCCTTAAAAATATCCAAATACAACAATTCAAACTTTTCCTTTCTTTGCTCTGCAATGTGTACCAGATCAATCACTCTTCTTGTAAGATCTGCTATATATCTGCCCCGCAAAAATCCTGCTTGACCTTTATTTATATATTCCTTCATAAATTCATTTAATCTATTTGCTAATATTGCGGCAAATTTTTTTGCATCTTGATTTATCAATGAGATTGGCCTATATGATTCTATTTTTTCTAAATCTTTTCCAGGTTTAGGGATCAAAGCAATTACTGATGTATACCATGAAGTTGGTAATAATCCTCCATCTAATATATGATTAAACAGCTTCAGAAGTTTCGGAACCACTATTTCTTTAAATTGCTTATAAAATTCTGCGGTAAATCCATCTTCACCTGGAGCTTTACTCGTTTTCAATTTCTGTATCACATCTTTTATCTCTTTTTCTGTTATTGAAGATTCCATTCAATCTTTGTGTTCCTCTCTAATCTTGACTTCTTTCCAATTTTCCAAATATGCCCTTAAACGTTCTACTTTTATATTTTTCTCAGAATATAACTCTTGATAGAATTTCTTTACTATTTCTACCTTCTCTTTTGTTTTATTACACCTCACTCCTTGTTGGTTTATCAAAACACCAATTTCTCTTCTAATACTTTTTTCTTTTGCAGCTCTGGCTAATAGTTTTGAATTCTTATTGCTATATTCAAAATACTCTCTTTTTAAGTATATCAAATCTTTTTAAACTTTTTCTATATCTTTACCTATTAATTCCTTTTTCAATCTTTGTATGTTTACAAAAATTTCTTTCTTCCCTGTTTTTATATGTTCTTCTTGAAGCCGTTTAATCTCTTTCTCAATTTTTTCATGTTTATCCTTTAACTGTTTATTTCTTATACTATTCAGTTTAATACATTCTCCTCTAAAAACTGACTTCATGGTATCCCAAACTATATTATACATCACCTCACCTGTATCATTCCATTGCCACTATTGATTCCAAATCTTTTCTGTTTTCCTTATCCTTTGAATCCCTGAAAATTTTCGTATCATATCTCCAACTATTTTGTTTCTTTTCTGTCATTCCAACTCCCATTTGCCTCAACATTTTTGCATGATCTGACTCTTTAAAAATCCAACCTCTATTTCTTCTATATTCTTAAGTATATTGTCTGCAACAAAAAAATTATCTAGTCTAGAATATGTGTTATGAACTTGTGAAAAATATGTATAACTTCTTTCTGTACCTTTAACTTCTCTCCATACATCTTTTAATCCTAAAAGTTTCATCCAATTATCTAATAATATCATTTTTGATCATGTTCTATCTCTTAACACATTGGTACAATCCATATTAGATCTAATTAAATTAAAGTCACCTGCTACTACCATTTTACCATTCTTTCTTTTTCCAAAATATGATATATCTTATCTAAAAATTTATCTAGTTGATCATTTGGGGCATATATATTCACAAGAGGTATTTCTTCATCATCTATCATGCCTTTTACAATCAAGAATCTACCTTCTGGGTCAGAAATACTTTTTGTAATAGTAAAACCCAATCTAGTCGAAATTAATATTGCAATCCCTCTTGCTTTTGAGGTACCATAAGCTTTTTCATAAATTTGTGTCCAACCTAGAAATAATTTATTTGTATTCTCTGATTTTTGATGTGTTTCCTGCCCAAGTGGGATTTTTGAAAGGGAGACATATGGCAGATCTGACAAGAAGAACTGTAGATTTAATTGACACAGTAAGACAAACGAAAGAGAAAGTTGGATTATTATCTTTAGATATCTTCAAGGCATTTGATTCTTTACAATGGGTAACAATTAAAGAGATAATTAAATGCTATGGATTCGGAGATAAATTTAGAAAAACAATTGAACAATTATATCAGAAAGGTACAGCTATTGTTAGAGTAAACGATGAGGTTACAGAAGAAGTGAAGTTAGAAGCTGGTACAAGACAGGGCTGCCCATTATCGTCAATTTTGTTTATTATGGAGATGTTGGCAAAGGCTATAAAAGAGGATAAAGAAATAGAGGGGCTGTCAGGAAATAAGATAAGTTTATGTGCAGATGATACTTTGATAATGGTTAAACATCCCAGAAAGGCTTTAGTTATCATACAAGAACAGTTAAAGGACTTTGAAGATATTACAGGTTTGAGAATAAACTGGGACAAATCTGAAATGATAATGTGTAATATGGGTAAAGAAGAACAACAGAAGATAAAGGGAAAGGGCAATTTACAAATTAAAGAAAATTCGAAATATTTTGGGATAAATATTTCAAATAAATTTGAAGATCTTAAGAAATTAAATTATGGAAGACTGAAAATAGAAATTAAAGAAAAAATACAATGATTTCAAAAGTTGAAATTGTCATGGTTTGGAAGAATTGCACTTAGTAAAATGATGTTATTGCCTAAAATTAATTTTCTATTTGATGCTCTTTCAATTCAATTGAAGGATAAGGAAATTATGGAATTTCAAAAAATGATTAACAACTTTTGTAACGGAGGAAAGAGACCAAGATTATCGAATTTTTTTTGGTATTTGTCCCAGAAGGAAGGTGTTTTAGGAATTCCGAATTTGATGGAAAATTACCGAGCCTTTCAAATTAAGAATGTTGTGAAGATACTAGCTAGGGAAAAAGCAATTTGGGAAGAAATTGAGATGAAGGAATATTATCATTTAGGAAGAATTGTCTTTTTGGGTTGTAATATGGGGAAAGTGGTAATTAGAAACAATATGATAAAAACATTAATGGGAGTATGGAAAAAAGTAAAGAAGGAATTGGCTCCGGGTATGTCTCCTATTATTGAAATGGAGGATATTGCAAATTTCCCAATAAAAATTGACAAAAAGGTAAAAGAGGTACTTGGTAAGAATGAAGTTTTCCTGCTGAAAGACTGGATACGGGTCTGTAAAGATAGTGAGAGAAAAAAAGATTTGTATGGGCAATTGAAACTGAATTGGTTCCAGACAGCGCTGGTAAATAAATGGAATAGTAAGCATATGAGTGAAGCTGGATTAGAAAGAGAGAGGACAAAGTTTGAGGAATTGATTCTAAGAATAAGAAAAGGTGAAAGAGGTATTAAGGGTGTTGTGAGTAAATTATACACACTATTGAATAAGGCGGGTAATCCACAGGAGGAATTGAGAATAAGCTGGGAGCAAGATTTGAAAATAAAGATAGAAGATGATATTTGGAAAAAAATGGAAGAAAAGAATCATGAGCACTATGTCAGTTAGAATAAAGGAGCATAATTATAAAATGTTGTGGAAGTGGTATCTGACCCCAGTGAGGTTACATCAGATTGATAATAAGAAGGACAAAATGTGTTGGCGGTGTAAGGATGCAATGGGAACATACGAACACATGTGGTGGAGTTGTAATGTGGTAAAAGAGTTTTGGAGGAAAATTGAGAAGGAGATTGGAGAAATAATGGGTATAAAAATTAAACTGGGGCCAGGCACCACTATGTTGAAAGATGTTGAAAGTATAAATTTAAATAAGGATAAAAAAGAGTTATTAGAGATAATGTTGACAACGGGTAGAATGCAAGCGTGGTGCCAAAATGGCCGCCACGCTCCTTGCGGGTCCCCCACCCACCCGGACTCAGACATCCGGGTTAGTTATGGGGCATGGCCACCCTCTTTAAAAGGGGTGGCCATGAGGCAGCCTGGCTGCTATTTTAGAAGCGACGGAGTGGAGAAGTTTGCTCCGTCACTTCCCTGCTCGCCTCTTTTCAGGAGGCTCGATTTTGCTTGAATCTTTCTCATTTTACTAAGGATCTCCATGGGGAGAAATATTTATGGGTCTCTCCCTTTTAACCCTCCTTGATCGGAGGTTTCCCTGGACTGCAGTGGCTCAGGTGGCTAAGAGGCTGACTGGGAGCCAGAAGGTCAGCGGTTTGATTCCGGAGTACTGCAGGATGGGATACTTGGGGGGGGGCTCAGCCCACCCCCTCTACTTTTCGGGAGTGCCACCGGGCCGGAGGGCTCGGACGGCACCCCTGCAGCAGGGTAGGGGTGTTCTAGGACACACTGCCACCACTGAGCCCAGGCTGAGGGCTCGGGCGGGGGGCGGCACAGGCCTGCTCCACTGGGGTTCTTACCCCCGCTGCTTCTTTGCCCGGCTTGGGCATAGTGGCCCACTGGGGCACGGTGTGGGTTTCCGCCCCACCATCATTCCTGCCCCTCATGGGCCGGATTACTGGGCATGCCCCTATTCTGGCCAGGGATTACCACATGGGTTTATCCCGTATCAATTCCCCGGTGGGGGCCATCCGGCCCACCTTATTCTGGAGGGTTGGATGCTGTGGATGCTTCCCTGCCCGCAATTCAGCACTGGAGGCATCACTGGCCCGATAGGTAGGCAGCTTGCGGCGACAGGGCAACTCCTTTGTGGGCGCGCCAACTTGGCGGTTCCGGCCCACAAACCGGCCATGGCTGTGCAGCAGGCCGCCAACAGGGTTGAGCTGCCGGAGGCCATCAGGCCAGCGCAGGCTGGCTCCTCGCGGCTCCCCATCTGGCCTGGACGCACGGGAACACGGAGCTAGAGGGACATCGCAAACTCCGACGCCCACCACGGGCTGGAACCCCCAGTGGGGGTGGCTCGTGGGGGTGCACCGAGTGAGTATCCTGGTAAAATTAGCACACCTGTGACACTAGCTCATAACGCTGGGGGGGTGTATAGTGGCCATGGTCGCAACAGGCCAATTACACGCTGGTTCTTACTGGGGTGACCGCCCCTATGCTTTGCCATAATTTCTCTGGGCCTGAAGGGCTGATTATGTGTTTACCCACTCCAATCCGTGCCAACGGTGGTTCTGCCGACGGCCGGTTACTCTATACCCCTGGGTGACCATTTGTCCCGGGCTATTAGCTAGACTATGTGGCTTGGTGAATATATTCACATTTTCCCCCTCTTGCAACGTGAACACACTGATGAGGGCATTGAGGGGCAGGACGGCAGGGACAAGGAGTTGCCCTGTTGCCGCAAGCTGCCTCCCTATGGGGCCAATTGGTTACCGGCCTATTGGGCATCCATGGCAGGATATATAAGGGCCCGTCCTGATTTGGCCATCCCAATGGTCCAGTGCTTGGACAATGATTACCGGGCTGTGGTGGTTTTCCCTGGCCCGTCATGGTTAGCCTAGGTCAAGACCTTAGGATTAGGGCGGCCCTTCACCCTGAGATGCCAGCGATGAGCCCTGCTAGCACTTGTAGTTAATATATATGACTCCTACGTGGCAGCGCTTATGCTCCGTGTGGAGGGCCTACTTTCGGGCAACCACATTTGTCCCTTGATCTGGAGCTCTCAGATTATGTTAACTGCTGCCATCTTCAACAGGGGACATGTTTTGCAGGGCACTCGAAATAGATTATGTGTTGCTCGATTAGGAGTGGGCTCTGTGGAGGCTTCGCTCCTCAAGGGCCAATCAGCCAGAAGAGGGTACTAGTCTGGCGCTGCCATATGTCCGGTTGCTTCCCCACAGGTGTTTGTGGCAGTGCGTGGTTCACGCCCTGGCCTGTCGTTTGCTACCAAGCCGGGTCTACCCTTACTGAACTAGAATTTGTACCCATTCCTTCCGGTTAGGCGCCGCATCAACTGCGGCTGTGTTTGGGTGCCTGGAGCCTGACATATATTGCATGGGCAGGTGGGGATTTGTCCATTTTTTTCTGTCTGCCCTTCACTGAATGCGTGCCTCGTTCTGCCCTCTATTCTCCCTCCTGATTTTACAGACCCTGTGTGTTTCCGCACACTGGTAGTAGTGTGGCTTGTGGGCCACAATTCTGTGCACTGGGGCGGCACAGTATGCTGCTTTGCAAAATGGGGACCCCATCTCAGGCGACGCGTATCCACGCGTATGCAGTGATATGGTGTGCACGGCATATAGGTGGCGGGAACTGTTGACATTCCTGATGTCCATTGGGGATGCTGGGCCACCACATGTTTTAATTCTGCACCTCGGAGGCGGTGATCTTGCACGGATTGCTGGCCCGGACTTATAGACTTCCGAGTGCAGTGACCTGGCGTTTCTTGGCCATTTATGGCCGTCTACACGATTGCTATGGTCATACATCATGCCGAGGCAATATCATAGGTGAGACTTTGACCCAGCGGTCGGACCGTGCCCGATGGTCAGGGAACAGGGCTGTTGCCTGGTTCCTTGTCTAGAATGGCTTGGGGACAGCCAATTGTCGTCTGGGGATAGGGTTACAGGAATTTGGCCGGTATTCTGGAGATGGGGTTCACCGGTCAACAAGTGGATGCACCTCTCTTTTGAATAACATGCAAGAGGGCCAGGTGACCGAATTGTCGGTCAAGGGGAGTGGCCCCTGCTGCAATGTGGCACTGTTGCCAAGTGGAAGCTGCCTCTCCGAGAGTCGCAGGTGATGCATGGCCGCATCAACTTCGCCTGCAGAGTGGTAACACCAGGCAGTGCTTTTGCCTAGTGTCTCAGATACACTAGGGCGGGTCTCGATAAACGACAAAGCAGGGTACGGCTGATTAGGGGTTTACGAGCGGACCTGTTGGTTTGGCTCACATTCCGCAGGACTTTCATGCTGTCTCCTTTTGGAGGTCTGAGCTTCTGGTCAGCCCCAGTTCCAACTACAGTCGGATGCCTCCGGCTCCCTGGGGTGGGGGGATTTATTTAAGGACAGTGTGCCTATGGTCATTGGCCCCAGGGATGGCAGGGCACGGATCGCTTACGCGACCTTACGTTTCTGAATTTTTTTCTCAATTCTGGGTACCCTTTAGGCTCTGGGGGGACAGGTGGCTTAATTCTGTGCCTAGCTGTTGGTGGTAATGCTGCGGTATGCACATTGTCATTGCCCAAACGTCTAAATCCACCGGAGTCATGGCCTTAGCTCGCCTATTGTTCTTGGGTCCGTGTGCTTTGAGGCACTCCTTAGGGCTAAGCATGTGCCAGGCATTAATAACGATATTGCTGATGCTTTATCCTGCCTGCAGGTCTCCCGGTTCCGTGACTGTGCTCCAAACGCTTGGGAACTACCCTCTCCACTCCTGGCTGAGATATGGTCATTTGGCAAGGAGACGTGAACCGGGTGAGTGGCATGCCTTGGCAACTTGCACGCGCATGGCGCATCAGCATCCACTCTTTCACTTTAGAGTCTTTTGTGGGCAAAGGCAATTGCCCAAAATGTGGCCGACATTGGTCGCCTAGGTTTTATAATGATCGTCCGCCCTTATGATCTGGGGTTGGCTTCACGCACCATAGCCACCAGGCTTTATGCCTTGATATTCATGGGCAGGGCACGGGGCTTTCCTGACTATGCGAGGGTCTTCTGCATACGCCATGTATTCGATGGGTGGACACGTGTATGTGGCCGCCGCCCGGACACACGTCACCCTATTCTCACAGATATTATGACCCACCTTGCACGAGGTTGGCATAGATGATGTTGCAGTAGGTAGGAGGAGTCTCTTTTCATGCAGCTACCACTGTAGCTTTTTTCTGGAGCTCGACGACTCAGCGAGCTGGTCCCATGGTCAAAGGGGGACGTGTTTTGTAGGGCACTGGAACTCGAAGATGTTTCTATCAACCAGGAGTGGGCTCAGTTGAGGATTTGTTCCTCAAAGGCCGATCAGCATGGAGTAGGCAGTGGTGTAGACTTCTATGATGTACATTTGCTGACATCTGTCTGGTTGGTGCCCTACATACAGTTTTGACAGTCCTTGCTGCGCACACTGCCCTGTTTTTTTTCCTGCCACCAGGATGGGTCTCCCCTTACAAACTTAAGTTCTGTAGGGTGGCCGGTGACCGGTACCACGCTTCACAGTGTGGGGGCTCATTATGGCACCCATTCATTCAGGATAGGTGTCGCATTGACTGCGGCTGCGTTTAGGTACTCGGAGGCGGATATGTGTGGGCACGGGGGGGTTTGCGTATTTTCCTTATATGTACGTCCCCTCACTGTATGAGTACCTAGTTATGTCCTTACTTCCTTTCCCTCTTTTACAGACCCTGTGTGTCTCTGCACACCGGTGGCAGTTGGGCTGGTGGGCCACAGCTATGTACACTGGGCGGCAGAATATGCTGCGGCGACAGAGTGTGGACCCCAGCTCGGGCTGCATGCATCTGCACGTATGTGGTGGTATGGAATGCACAGCATCCAGGGATGCTGGACCGCCTGATGTTCTTATTCTGCACCTCGGCGGCGATGATCTCACACGGATCACTGACCTTTCCTTAAAATGTCGAGGTGCAGTGACCTGGCGTTTTCCCATCATTTATGGCCGTACACACGGTTGCTATGGTCTAACATCGTGCCGAGACACCGTTTTAGAGGAGACATGGTCCTCCATGGTTTGGACCGTCCCCGGCGGTCAGTGGACAGCTCTGTTGCCCGGATCCTTGCTGAGAATGGCTTGGTGTCCCAAGGATAGGCTTGCAAAAATTTTGACCTATAGGCAGGAAATGGGGTCCACCTGTCGGCCAGAGGTATGAACCTCTTTCTGGAAGATGTGCAAGCAGGCCTGGTGACCGAGCTGACGGTCTGGGGGGGGGGCGGTGAGTCATCATGGACGCCTCCCCGTGTGGCGGGTAGCACTGGTTAAGGTAAAGGTTTATGACACATAGGTATCCAGCAGGTTCGCAATTGACTGGCCAACACGTAGATAGGTACAGGGGAAACAGGTTTGGCCGGTCAAGGGCGAACTATGAAAGGGGTGATGTCAGGAGCTTCACAGCCTGCATTACTTTGATATTTGAACAGATACACATCATAGGGTGGGGTCAGTAGATAGTATATTGACTCCGGTCAACAATATGTTTGTGTCAACAAACAAATTGATACAAATTGATACATGTAGCCAATTTCCATTGGCATTTAGGGTGGAACCTTACCAGTGCTACTGCGGCCTGCTTGCCTTAAAGAATTACAATTGGATGATACACCAATTGAAAGTGATAATTCAGACTAGGGTGTTATTCAATAAAAGTGGCCCGATCCCTTTAATCCAATACCGGTGTCTGAGTCTTTATTTGGGTGGGTGTGCCTGCAATGCAAGCGTGGTGCCAAAATGGCCGCCACGCTCTTTGCGGGGCCCCCACCAACCGAGACTCAGACACCCGGGTTAGTTAGGGGGCGTGGCCACCCTCTTTCAAAGGGGTGGCCATGAGGCAGCCTGGCTGCCATTTTAGAAGCGACGGAGCAGAGAAGTTTTTCCCTCCACCCCCTCCCTAGTGGACAGTGTGATTTTCTGGTCGCTTCGGGGCTGGTTGGGAATTTTTGCTTGGACCTGCATTGGCTCTTTGGTTCTTGGCTTTTTCGCCCATCCCACACTGTCGCTAGTGTTTGAGATATGGGGTAAGTTGAGTTTTGTCACTTTTGGCAGGTAGCACTGGGTAAGGTAAAGGTTTATGACACATAGGTATCCGGCAGGTTCGCAATTGACTGGCCAACACGTAGATAGGTACAGGGGAAACAGGTTTGGCCGGTCAAGGGCGAGCTATGAAAGGGGTGATGTCAGGAGCTTCACAGCCTGCATCACCTTGATATTTGAACAGATACACGTCATAGGGTGGGGTCAGTAGATAGCATATTGACTCCGGTCAACAATTTGTTTGTGTCAACAAACAAATTGATACAAATTGATACATGTAGCCAATTTCCATTGGCATTTAGGGTGGAACCTTACCAGTGCTACTGCGGCCTGCTTGCCTTAAAGAATTACAATTGGATGATACACCAATTGAAAGTGATAATTTGGACTAGGGCATTATTCAATAAAAGTGGCCCGATGCCTTTAATCCAATACCGGTGTCTGAGTCTTTATTTGGGTGGGTGCGCCTGCAATGTGTATTGCTAAGAATTGGAAAAATGAAGTGAATATAAAAATGGAAGAGTGGTATAAGGAAATGTGGGATTTATCATTGAATGATAAATTAACATGGGAGATTAATAAGAAAAAGGGTATTATTAAAGAGAACAGATTTTGGAATATATGGCAGACATTTGTGGATCACTCACTTAAGGGGAAGGAAAGGAATAGACCTGTACCTGATAACAGGAGTTTTTGGGATTAACTAATATGAAACTCCGTGCTCTCCAGGGCATTGTATAAAGCACTGAGTGTTTATATGTATTTTTATTTGTATACTTTTTCTTTTTTATTAAAAGTATCATACTCTAAGTTTAAATTTAATAATAACATTTTATAGCATGTTTTAGTAGATTTATCAAACCAGGTAGTTCAGAAGAAGTTTGAATCTATATATAATGTTAACAAGGTTATAAAAATGGAAATTAGAAATTAACTACTATGGCAGAATATTGTATCAATATAAATAGTAAAAATCTTGTATGTATTGATGCTATTTTTTCTTTTCTTATTTTTCTTATTTTGTTTATTTATGTTTTATTGTTGAATTATTGTATGTCTGTTTAGAAAATTCAATAAAAATTTAATTAAAAAAATAAATAAGATCATGTCTCAGTTCAACCTGCTCTCAGGTAATGGCAATGGCTGAGGAGGCGTGTGATTGATCTTTCACTGGGGTGCTAACTGCTTTCCCCCAGTGACAGAAATGGTTTTTCTAAGGTTACTCTGCAAAGTGGTTTCTCTTGTAATTATGCAAATGTCTTCTCATACCTAGAAGAGGTGTGATTGACACAGATAGAAGTGAACAATAGGTAATTAAATGAATCACAATAGGCAGGGATTTCTTTTGGCTGCAGGATGCTCCATCTTTGGGCCAGGTGTGGCCCAGTCTGGCTTCTACCCCCACCCATGGCAAAGACATATCCTCCTAACAAGGTGTGGTACCGAGATGGCAGATTTGGGGGTAATATGCAATAGGGTGTATGTGAAAATTCACAATCTATTTCATATGTCCCTTGAAGATATGCAAAGACAATATAAGCAATAGCAATTCAAATATAAACATTCTGCTGCTTCTCGTGGTGGTGAGGCTTATGAAAGTCCCAGTTGTATTTTTCAACATGTCCATTGATAACTTGAAGAGTCCATGGTTCAGGTTGGCATAAAAGTTCTTGGAAGTCCCAATTGGTCATTGAGTGACTTGTGTGTATGTGTGTGTGTGCAGTGTCCCAAATCCCCCCCCCCCCGGGTAAAAGCATGCCAAAATCATCTAGAAATGGAAAAAATGAATGGCTGATGTCATCTTTGGTTGGTATCTGCGCTTGCTACATTTAGCTCGTGTGGCTGCTGGCGTCAGAGTCTGGCCTCCTGGGGTTGGAGCTTGGTTCTGGCGTCTCCAGAAATGGATCTGCAGGAAATAAAACTGGCTGGGAATGCAGCCTTGAAAATAAAAAGGTCTGAGAGAGTTAGTTTAGTTTTCGTGATTATAGATGGCTGAAGATCTGGCTGAGGACCGGCTGAAGACTGGGTGTGTGTGTGTTTCCCCCCTTCTTTTTAACTAAAAGAGAAGACAATGTAGGTTAACTCATTCCACAATTGCTTGACCTGGTATTGTAAAAATGCCATTTGGACGCTGAACTTCCTGATTCCTGCTAGAAAGTAAGGATGTTAGGTCCAGAAAGAAGGGATTCTTGTGAAATTCTCCATGTCTGGGGGAAGGCTGTGGATATTGGAAAAATCAGTAATTAGAATAACATACTGACTACCTGTGACTATATTTAGTGGCTCCTGGATGAACGTTTTCAGAGCCCGGCCTTGTGTCAAGTGAGAACTCCGTGTGTTTGTCTAGCATTTGATTGAACTAGGTCTGAAGCAAGACCAGTCTGGGGTCCTTTGGTAAATGGCATGCTAGGCTCCCCTTGGGCTTCCTGCACATGGCAGGTGTGAATGCATGATTCCTTGTGCTGGTTACAATAGCAGACTGAAATGCCTTGCTAATGCTTGTTGACACTTGAGCATAATGGTGGAAGAATGAATGGCTTTGGATCGGAGTCGTGAAGACGCCCGAGACTAGTTTCCTGAAATGCTGTGAATGACTGTGGCTACCAACTCCTGTGGAGGGACGTTTTTGGTCTCCCCGCTGGGGTCTGTACCCAGTGCTTCTGCAAACATGGTCGCTGTTCTAATAATGCACAGGTTTAGGATGGGGGCATGTGGCCCCCACTACCCCTGCTCACCCATGGAAGGCTGAGAGTGCGGCTCACTGCCTGGAGCGTTTGCTTAGCCTTGCGTGGAACGTATTTCCGATTGGCTGGCAGCTTTCCTTGGGTGAGCAGTGAAAAAGAAATGGCTTTAAAATATTTGTGCCTATTCTTAAAATATGGCCTTGTCCAATTAATATTCCCTAGAATTTTTACTGGAGTTCTACTGAGTGTTCAATATGGATCTTAGGCAAAACTGGTTTTGCAAAAGATTGGTTCCACTCTCTGCACTTTCTCAGAAGCTAAACTAATTCTTTCTTTTCCCCTTTTTGCTCTGGGGGCTGCAAAATGTGTTGCTGCCTAATTTGGGCACTGACCATCAATGACCATCAATGACCATAAAATGACAGGCTCAAACTTTAGAAAGACAAACAAACTAAAAAGACAATCTTGGTGGAAAACATTAGAATCAAGAAACATGTTAAAAATTTCATACAATGTACTCTAATGACAAGGAGAGAGTCAGAGGATGAAAAAAGTCAGAGATTCACTTCTTAATGAGAATGTAACAACTTCTAATCAGTTAGCACTCCCTTGAATTTCTTTCACTGTGGAAAGAGATAGCAACCCTTGTCAATGAAGAGTTAATTAACTGAGGGAGCTATGGAAAAACATTATACCATACACAAAAGGGTTGGAACTTAGTTCCAGGCATGTTATGACTTGCAAGAAAATAAATTGCCATTGAAACGTGGTGCTTTGTAGAAAAGTTTGCAAAAACACAGGCATTATTTATGTCATCTAAAGAGACCAGCAGTGTGGAAATAAATTCAAGTCGTGAGGTTTGTTCATAATGCAAAGAGTTAGTAAAAATTTTCCTAGATCAAAATTCCATTTGACTTAAGTGCCAGGGTCAGACTTAATGCGAAATCTGAGCCTGTGATTTTGCCTGTTGAAGACCTCAATTTCATACGATCAGACTTTATTACACTCTGGAAACATTTAGACAATAATAGACAAGACTTAACCAGTAACAAGAAATGCCATTTAAAGATATAGGGAAGAAGATGACTTATGAGGGTGAACAAGATTTTTCTCCTTTCCTTTTGGGAGCACTTTTGCTGGGTGAAAAGTTTCAGAAACGATTCTTTCCTGGGTCGCGAAGCCATTAAAAATTGTTTCTTCCAGTGCAGTCTCTTGAAATGTCAATGAATCAATTTCCTCCATTTTTCACTCTCCAATTAGTTGTCTGCCAAACAGGCTTGAGAATGTGCAAGTTACAGCTTAATTCTTTGAAGAAGAAAAAAGCCTCCCTTGCACATTTAAGAACAGGTTTGGCTGAGAGAGAGGGGGGTCACTTTCCGCCCATTTTTTGGGCTAGGATTTCCCCCTCTTCCTTCCTCCCTTGTCCCTGGTGCTTAAGCTGCTAAGCAGGCAGCCAGGGACCAGGGAAGTTTTGCCCACCGCCCTTTCTCATAGTTTCTCTCCATCCTGCTCCTGGAATGGATCAGGACTGGGGCAACCTTTTTCCAATTGTTGAAAGCAATATATCCAACCCATTAATAGAGGTAACTGTCTAGAACACAATACCTGGCATTGTACATTTAATGGTGCAACATTGTAACACAGTCATTCAGCCACATAGCAGCTCAACAATTTCTCAGTCATACTTGGTGCACAATGCATTCATTCACATTCAAGCCTTTGGATGCTGTATCCCATTTCTTCCTGGGCGATGTTCCCCTCCCCAGGTCTGCAGTGTTTTGCTCTAACTCATGAGAAGATGATTCCACACTGCCAGATGTTTTGCTGTTCGCAAATGGCTGGTTACAGCCACTCTGGGCTTCTCTTCTTAGGAGTTTTTCTGCAATACTTTGAGGGAAGACAAGTTCCACTGCACTTTTTGGCAAAGGTTCTTGCCCTGGGAGTGAACTGGAAGGGCTGTGCTTGGCAGGTCGCATGTAACATCTGCCTGGCATTTCAGGTTTAGTCCCGTGCTGCCCTTGGTTCGAAGCAAGACAAGTCCTGCCTGTGCCTTGGAAATGCTTGGGGTAATCATTGCTGGGATGTTTCTTCTGGCGCTGCCAGAGTGGGGTGGACACTGCCTGGCCCAATGAAAGCCCTGAAGGCATTGTGGGAATTTGGTAACTGGCTTGTCCGGATGGCCCTTTGAGGAGTTGCCTCCCCCTTTAGCAGGGGGCCCCCTTTCCCTTTGCTGCCTGGTTTTGATCGGCACTCTCTTTTAAGGTGTCCCATCTTCCCGCACTGATAGCAAGCGCCTTTGGGTTTTTGCACTGGTCTGTCCCTGTGTTCCCTAATGGATCTGCTCTGGAGCCCTGTGGTTTTCTGGGTCTCCACGAGCAGCTTCCACAGGGTGAGCATGTGGGCGATGGTCTGTCTGCCCAAAATTGCATCTGCCTCTAGGCAGGTTGGACACATTAACTGAATTTCCTCTAATTCTGCTGCTGGCAATTTCCCCTTGCATACTGCTGCCTCACTCCTTTGTTGGGAAGGACTTCTGGCTGCCCTAGAAGTGCCTGGGGTTCCTAAGTCATCCCATCCCCCATGCTGGTCTTTGATGATCGGGTAAATACATGATGGGGCACTAACTGGTGCATTTTTGGTCTCTACCCAGACTGGACTAACTGCTGAAATGATCTGTCTACACTTGCTCCATGTCCCTATGATGCTAGCGGGTGCTTGGGGTTCTCTCTAGCAGTCCCCTACCCTATCCCAAGTCACTTCCAGCATGCCTGCTTCTGGGTAGAGCAAATAATGCTCCCTCAGATGCACCATGAGTTCCGTTAGGCTTTGGCTATGAATGCTTACATGATGTAGCCTGGCCAGGCGCTTGAGCTCCCCACGAGCTCTTCACCTAATGGATGAATCTTGCCCCTCCAAGCAAGCCCCCATACTACCTGGTAAGAGGTTCCCTCACAGGATGAATCAGCGTGCCTCAGGCAGTAAGTTGGGTGATGTGATGCACAGTACATGGCCTTGGGTCTGAGTACATGGCCTTGGGGCCAATGAATGTCAGGGTTCACAGCTCACCCCAATGTGGAACACGTCCGTTCCAATGATAAGAACATAAGAACATAAGAACAGCCTTGCTGGAACAGGCCACAGCCCATCCAGTCCAACATTCTGTCTCACACAGTGGCTCACCATTTCCTTCAGGGTATTCCCAAGGAGATGTCTTCACCTGCTTAGGATTCCATGGAAATGGCATTGAGAGATATCCTGCCTATCTCTCCAACCCCGAGGTTGTCCTTAAGTATCCATAATTATAGCCATTGATACCCTTGTCCTCCATGAACTTGTCTAATACTTTCTTAAAGCTGTCAAGACTGACAGCTGTCACCACTTCTTCTGGCAGGGAGTTCCATAGACCAGTGATCCTCTGGGTGAAAAAGTACTTTCTCTTATTTGTTTGAGAACTAGCACCCAAAAGTTTCATCCCTGTGCGATAGGGAAAACAGTTTTTCCTTATCTACTTTGTCCACACCATGCATGATTTTATAAACTTCAATCAGGTCACCTCTTAGACGCCGTCGTTCAAGAGTGAAAAGGCCCAACCATTGCAGCCTCAGATGGTAAGGAAGGTGTTCCAATCACCTAATCATTCTGGTTGCCCTCTTCTGCACATTCTCCAACTGCATAATATCCTTCTGGAGGTAGGGCGACCAGAACTGTACACAATATTCCAGATGGGGCCTCACCATAGATTTATAAAGAGGCAAAATGACACTTGCTGACTTATTTTCTATACCCTTCCTAATGATCCCTAGCATTGAGTTTGCTTTTTTCACTGCTGAGGCACACTGGGTTGACACCTTCATTGAGCTGTCCACCAGGACACCAAGGTCCCTTTCCTGGTTTGTCGCAGAGAGTTCAGACCCCATCAGTTTATAAATGTAATTGGTTTTTTTGCCCCAACATGCATCACTCTGCACTTACTAGTGTTGAAGCTCATTTGCCACTGTTTTGCTCACTCCCCCAGTGTCAAGAGATCACTCCGGAGCTCCTCACAATCTCTCAAAGTTTTCACTACCCTTGTACAATTTAGTGTCGTCAGCAAATTTGGCTACCTTGCTATTTACTCCTACCTCTAGATCATTGATGAAGAGGTTGAAAAGTAGGGGTCCCAGTACTGAACCTTGGGGGACCCCACTCTTTACTTCCCTCCACTTGGAGAAGTGTCCATTTAGTGCTACCCTCTGTTTCCTGTCCCTTAGCCAGTTGCTGATCGAAAAAATTCCAAAAGATTAGTGAGGCACGATTTGCCCTTGCAAAAGCCATGTTGGCTCTCCTTTAGCAGCACCTTCTCTTCTATGTGCCTATTAATTCTATCTTTTAGGATTGTTTCCATCACTTTACCTGGGACACATGTCAAACTGACAGGTCGGTAATTTCCTGGATCACCCCTGGATCCTTTTTTGAAAATTGGTGTTACATTCACTACGTTCCAGTCATCAGGCACAAAGCCTGATTTGAGGGAAATATTATATATTTTGGCTAGGAGATCAGCAATTTCATCTTTAAGTTCCCTGAGAACTCATGGGTGGATGCCATCAGGTCCTGGTGATTTGTTAGTGTTTAGCTTAACAAGACTTGCAAGGACATCCTCCCTGGTTATTTCTGTCTTGCTTAATTCTTCGGTTTCCCTCCCTACGAAGATAGGCTCTGTTTTGGGCATGTGGTCTGTCTTCTTCAGTGAATACTGAAGCAAATGATTCATTGAGTCTCTCTGCAATCTCTGTTTCCTCTTTAACTGTCGTCTAATGGTCCAATGGCCTAGTTGGGTTCTTACTTCTAATGTACTTAAAGAAGTCTTTGTTGTTTCTCTGAATGTTTTTAGCTATACGCTCCTTAAAGTCTTGCTCTGCTTTCCTGATTGTTGCCTTGCATTTGTTCTGCCAGAATTTATGTTTCTGCCTGCTGTCCTCATTCAGCCAAACCTTCCATCTTCTAAATGAGCTTTTCTTGCTTTTGATCACTTCCCAAACAGCTCCTGTAAGCCACATCGGAGTCCTCTTGGACCTGGCAGTGCCCTTTTTCCTTTTGGGTATGCATTCTAATTGGGCATCTGAAATTGTTTTTGTAAATAGCCTCCATGCCTTTTGGAGTGTTTGGACTCTCTCAATTTTCCCTTTCAGCTTCTTTTTTACTAGTTTCCTCATTTTTGGGAAATTTTCCTTTTTGAAAATTTAAGGCCTCTGTGTTAGATTTTATCAGTGACTTGCCGTCTATGATCAAGTTAAACATAATTGAGTTGTGGTCACTCTTCCCTATTGGATCAGTCATAAGTCAAGGCTTCTTGTACCTCTAGTTGGGTCTTCAACTATCTGTCCCAGGGAACGATCATTTAGCATATCTAGGAACTTTATCTCTTTATCATGTGCTGAACAACAGTTCACCCAGTCTATGTGAGGGTAATTGAAGTCCCCCATTATAACCAGGCTTCCCTTCTTGGATGCCTCCTTTACAACATTCTCCAACTGCCAGTCTCCCTCAAGAGTTTGGTTCGGAGGCTGATAGTATATGCCAGCACAGGTTCCACTTTCACTGGTGTCTGAGTCCTTTATTGGGGGGTGCGCCTGCAATGCAAGCGCGGCACCAAAATGGCCGCCGCGCTCTTTGCGGGAGCCCCCCCACAGGACGAAGGCATCCGGGTAGTTAGGGGCGTGGCCAGCTCCCTTATAAAAGGGGTGGCCACGAGGCAGCCGAGCTGCCATTTTGCGAAGCGACAGAGCGGAGAAGTTTTTCCCTCCACCCCCTCCCTAGTTAACAGTGTGATATTTTGGTCGCTTCGGGGCCGGGTGGGAATTTTTGGCTGGGACCCATATTGGCTTCCGGGTCCTGGTTTTTTCGCCCATCCCACACTGTTGCTATGGTTTGACATAGGGGTTTTTCTGTTGCTGCTGTTGACTTTGGTCACATGGGCGGGTAGCACTGGTAAGGTAAACATTATGACCCACAGGTATCCGGCAAGTTCGCAATTGACTGGACAACACTAGACAGGCATAAGTTGGTTAAACGTTGTCCGGTCAACGACGAACTAGGCGACGGGGTGATGGCTATAGCTAGACAGCTTGCATCACCCCGTGATTTTACGGATACGCGTCAGAGGGTGGGGTCATTAGTGAGATATTGACTACGGTCAACAATTTGTTTGTTGTCAACAAACAAATTGATACAAATGGATACATTGTAGCAATTGCCGTTGGCAATTTTGGGTGGTACCTTACCAGTGTTACTTCGGCCTGCTTGCCTTAAGAATTATGATTGGTTATTACCAATAGAAATTTATAATTCGGACTAGGGCATGAATCAATAAATGTGGCCCAATGCCGTTATCCACTTTCACTGGTGTCTGAGTCCTTTATTGGGGGGTGCGCCTGCAATGCATACGTGGCACTTTGCTGACCCAATTACATTCATCAGCTCTTGGGAGTTACTGTGTACCCTGGACCTCTGCTGAGGAACTAATCAACAGGATGGGTGAAACCCATTGTTCTTCGCCTTATCTTGGAGCCCATATGGTCTCCAAGAAGCTAACTTCCTTAGCTGTTGACTCAGCGAGTTTGCCCAACCCAGCCTAATCTTCAGCCAGAAGAGGAAGAGTGATTTTTACCCTGGTTAGGTCACCTTATGACATTTGCCCTACTTCTCTCAGAGCCTCCAGCCAAGGCAATATGATTTATTCCAATTAATCTAGCCCGCACCCCAATTTCCTGTCCATCAAAGCCTGTGGTGGTCCTCAAGCCATGTGCGTAAACAAGCGAGCCCATTGGGAAAGGTTTTGGCCAATTCATAATGCGGGGAAACCACAAAAGGCAAACAAATTTGTTTATGAATTGTATTGAGTATAAAAAAGCATTGTTTGGAAAGACAAGAGCTGAATTAAATACTCTGCTGGAAAGTACAAAGAAAATTAGTAAAGATATTGTAATGCAATTTGGAATTGAGAAGTGTGCAACAATTACTGTTAAAACAAGCAAAATTTCTTCACAACACACCTGATATAAATGTTGTGGGAAGGAAGAAGGTTTGAATTTGAATTTGGGAGCATCAAGTTGAGAAAGTTTTAGAAAATGAGAGAGTTAAGATCCTGTGGGACTTTATAATTCAAACAGATAGACATCTGACTCACAACACACCTGATATAACTGTTGTGGAAAAGAAGATGATCTGGTTTATTGACATTGCTATATTAAGAAACACACTAATTGAAGACAAACAACTGCAAATTGAAGTCAAGTATCTATGGTGGAAGAAATCTGCTGTTGTACCCATAGTAATCAGAGCCCTTGGAGCAATACCTAAAAGACTCCCTAGATATTTGGAAATTTTGAACTTATCTGACTTGAACATCCTAACTCTCTAGAAAACAACTCTACTAGGAACTGCATGTATACTCAGATGTTACCTTAACAATTCTTAGGTCCTGGCTTGAACTGTTAATTTTATTCCAGTCTTCAACTGTGAATCAAATGGTAGATTTGTATTTGATGATGATGATGATGATGATGTGCTATCAAGTCAATTCTGACTGGTGGCAACGCTTTGTGGAGTTTTCTAGGCATAGAATAATCAGAAGCATTTAATCTTTCCCATCTTCCAGGAATCATACTGCCTGCCCTGTCATCCCAGGAAAAGTGAGATTAAGAGAATGAGCCTATCAATCCCTAATTTTCCAGTAAGAGCAGGGAATCTGGGACAGGATTGCTTATCTAAGGCTACACAGGATGGTCTTCTCTGAGGACAAACAGAAGGGGATCTTCACCCAAGTACCCAATATCCCCCATTTTTTCAATAGTTCCACTCTACCTGGTACTAACATTGGATGTAACATCACCATCTATAATTATTTCCTAACAAAATATCCCTCATTTTTTAAATGTTACACTTTCCCACAGCAGTGAATATTCCTCAAAGACAGGGAACTTGTTGCAAAGCAGGGATATGCAGCACTTAGAAAAATTCAGCAAGAACCCTCCTACACCTTTGTGTGGAATGACAGGCTGCAAAAATGTAGTCAAGTATTTTTCTGAATCTGGCTGCACATTTTGCATCCATGTTAAAGTGACCCAGCTCTGAATCAGTCATTTTCTGAAGTGCGAGACTGGATACTGAGCTTAAACATATCCTTAAAACCTGATGTCACTCCTTGCCTTTAATGAGAAATCTAACAGAAATGTTGAACAAGTCCAGAATATTAGCTATCCTTTTTAATGAGCTTATCACTAGAGTGAATGAACTGACATCTTTCAAAAATTACACCAGACCAGACCACTTTCACCAACAATCTTTTACGAATGTTTTCCTCTATGTATAAAAATATATATGGAATGTGTCTGAAATGAAGAACACCTGATAGGCAATCAAATGCCAATGAAAATGTTGTTGCTGTTATTTGAAACTTGAAGCTAAAATAGCATTTTGATGCTCTTTGATAGGGAACACTTTTAGAGAAATCTAAATGTCAGCACACTAGAGTCTCTTGGCCTTTCGCTTCCTAAAATACAGGGAGAACAATTTGTATGCAGGGAGTATAGAGATTGTAAGAGTGATCCCTTGACTAAAGTGAAACTCCATGAAATTTTTTTTAAACAAAACCAAGAAAAAATAGCTCCATATATCACTGCTATAAGCAAGATGAAAGATTTACATGGCTTTTGCTGTAAGGTTTGCTATGTATTTGATGCTTCAAACATTTATTTTAAAAGTAGATGCTTATTTAGCTATTCCTATTAAATAATATTTAGCATACATTCACAGGAACTGTCTACCCCTGTCCTTTGTAGGAATCGGGGCCGCTAGGACGGCCATTGGGTCCCGGAGGAGACTGATCAAGAAACGATACGAGGCAGTATGGAGCGAGATCAGATCAGTGGTTTATTGAGGGAAAAGCATAATCATATATAGATCAGAAGGCAATACAGGAAAAAACCGTCATCTGACAGAGAATCACATCACCTGTTTACTCAGGTTAATGAGGAATCTTTCTTGGGGAAGTTAATTAGCATGGGCAAACATTGACAAGGGAAACACCATTGTCTAGGGTTTAGACCGGGGTAAATATGGCCACTATTTGCACCTGGGATTAGGCTAAACTCGGAGATGAGTGATTACCTTAATGGGTAACAGAGTCTAGAGGAATGCCTCCTCAGCAGAACCGTCGGTCAGGTCATAATTGGGTGAATCAAACCCTACTATTAATCCACTCCCCTTAATTTCTCTGCCTGCAGAGCCCATGGGCCAGGAGCGTTCTCACCGAAGTGGCCTCTGCGCGGGCCGTTCCATGCCATTGGGGCATGGGGAATCCACATCTCCCCTTTTCGTTTTACTTAAGAGCCTGACCGGCGACTCTGCGTAAGAGAGGTACCAGCTGATGAGCGGGAATGACGCTTCGGGGTTTCCTCCGGGAGAGGCACCGGCACCTTGATATTAGTGAGGGAATGCATTGCGCGAAACAGCATATTGCTATGCCCAGTACAATCACTCCCACAACCACCTTGAGTACCGTCTGAAGCCATCCCCATGGAATCCATGACCACATCCAGTTCCACAACGAACGTAGCCAAGTCCCCCATGCGGAACCCTCCCTGATGCCCTCGACTATGGTGTGGAGGTCCGTGAGCTGACTCTGCACCTTACGGGAGTTATCAGTGAGATTAAAGCAACACATACCATGAAAAGATTCGCAACCCAGATGATGTAGCAATAAGAGATAGTCTATAGCCACTCGATTGTCAAGTATGGCATGGCGAAGCTCTGCCTGCTCTTGGTTGAGCAGCGCTATCGCCGATGAGGTATGGTTGATGGCTTTGGCTAGTCCGCAAGCCAGTCGACCAATCCTCCGATCGTTGCCGACGGCCAAGCCTGGCACGCCAAGAATGCTGACTGCCAACGAGACGTATTCGGCTGAACTCATTACTCTAAAGCTGCTCTCACATGAGCTGTCTAACTGGGTGGTGCGAGTGTGTCGTATGGGTGCTGGAACATTTGTAACATTTGTGCTTGGGGTGACCATATCCTTAGTAGGGAGTAACAGTGTCAAATGACTGATACATATAGCATCTGATACATTTGCGGGAATGTAGTTCCAAGTGTACTGATTACACGTAAAGAACCAACCAGATGGTAGGGTAACATGAGCATACATTGAACCAAGTGTCTCTGGTTTATCACAAGTCCAATTGCTGCTGCCAGTGTCGAGGCAGCGGCGCTGAGTTCGGCCGACTGCGGTGCAGCCGACCATTCGAGCACAGGTAGAGTTCGGGCTGACCGCCACTCGAGGAGTGTGGAGAGTGGCTGCGTCAGCCGGCAATGTCATTGTCAGCTGCATTCCTCCCCAGCGAGCGTATGCTGTGAAGCTCGCAGGGAGATGCGGGCCAAAAATTCGCTTCAGCAGCCAGTCGCCATCCCTGCCGTGCGCGTCCAAAGTGTGGCACACGGGGATGAGACAGGTGCCCAGAATTGAGGCAGAACCAATGTCCTGTCTCAGGCAAAAATCGGACTGGTTGACGAGACCCGCCAACCTTTCCCATATGTTGTAATGCATCCTGGCAGAAAGGTCTCCGCCTGGCATCAAATCGCTGGCCTTCAATGAGGCAGCCTGAGCGCCTCCCCCCGCAACTAGGGAGAGGGTCAGGATGATGGTGACTGCCATGGTGTTGGCATGAATTCGGGCAAAGATTGCAGCCGTGAGGTTCTCCGGCATTGGCTCCTTCTCCTCGCGCCGGATGGCGTCCTCGGCCTCACTGCAAAGGACCTTGACCATCCCCCAGGTGATCTTCGGTGCTGTCATCTGTGGCCGTCTCCTCCGACGGGTTTTCTCGGTCAGAGTGAGGTCCTCCATCTCCAGGATCGGACTCGGGTCGGTCTGGGTCCACGCCATGTGGTTCCAAGTGAGGATTGACACACCGACCTGGAATCCAAACGACACCTGTAGGAGACATAATTGCAGCATACCCTCTCCCCCAGGTTACGAGTGGCGCCGGGCCCCTCCAAGAAGGGTCCGGTGGCACCCGGTATCGGACCATCGGTCGCGGGAGAGCTTCCGAACGGTGGAAGTGCTTCTCCTGCGGCGTGCAATCGGAAAAAACATTAAGGTGATTGTACGTGAACAATACCTTATTCAGACAATGCTGTGCCTGACCCTGTGACTTGGGGAGGGCTGGTGGCTCCCCCCTTTCTGTTTGTTTGTCAATATAGGACTTGAGTGTCCGATTGACCCGTTCCACAATCGCTTGCCCCTGCGAATTGTAAGGAACGCCAAAAGTATGCTTAATGTCCCAGGTGGCCATGAAGGCCGCCAGCTGCCTGGAGCTGTAGGATGGCACGTTATCGGTTTTCATGTGCCGCGGCTTGCCCATTGCCGCGATGCAGGAAAGGAGGTGCTGCTCCACATGGGAAGCAGTCTCCCCTTTCTGCGCCGTTGCCCAAACGAATTGAGAAAAGGTATCAATGCAAACGTGCATGTACTGCCATCTGCCAAACTGCGGAACATGTGTGACGTCCATTTGCCACACCTGGTTGGCTTCTGTCCCTCGTGGGTTGACCCCCCACGAGGGCACCCCCGGTGCCCCTGCACAATGCTGACAAGAGCGAACTATGCCTTGGGCTTGAGAAAGTGGCAGATTGAACTGTCTGGCAAGTGCCTTGGCATTTTGGTGAAAGAATGCATGGCTCTGAATTGGCGTAGTGAAAACACCTAACACCGAATGTTGCTGAATTTCCTTTGCCGCCGCGTCTGCTCTGATATTGCCCGCGGAAATCGGACCTGGTAGGTCTTGGTGACTTCGGATGTGGGCAATATAGAGCGGCTCCGTGCGGTTTCCCAAATGAAATTGAGCAGTGAGGAACAAACTAAGCAAATTCTTGTCTATCGCGGGAGTGATGTATGCTCCCGGTAGACTGTGAAGCAAATTCCTGACATACTGACTGTCAGTAATGATGTTTAGGCTTCTTTGGCAAAGGTGCGCAAGGCAAGGTTCACCGCTGCCAACTCTGCCCGCTGCGCGGACTTCTGAGGGAGAGTTAACAGCGTGCGCCAAGCCTGGCCCTCCTGCCAAGTCAAGACACCATATGTGCGTCCCCCATCCGTAAAAACTGTCCTGGCCCCCTGAAGTGGAACCAGAGAAAGCAATTCGAACAAGCTGACTGTCTGCGTTTGAAGTGAGACAAGTCTGGGGTCTTTCGGCAAGTGGTATGCCAAGCATCCGGTGAATCCTTCCAGAGCTATAGGAAGCGAGTCACCGAGCTGCATCAACTGCTGAATCTGTTCTTTGGTGAACGGGACTACGATCTTTGCTAAATCGTGCCCTGAAATGTCCCTGGCTCTCAGCCTTCCGCGGTAAACCACCGCGGAGACCAATTCTTGGGGAGGAACGATGTTTCGGGAAGAGGTGTTCGGCAAGTACACCCATTCCACGATACTCGCTCCCTTCTCGGAATCTATTCCTAGGGCTCTGGTGAACATGGATCCTGCCCGAACTATCTACAAGTTCAGGATCGGGGCATATGGCCCCTGAGCAATCCTGTCCACCCACCTTTGGCTGAGAATTTGGTTGACTTTCTCGAGGGCAAAGCGCGCTTCTCGAGAAATTTGTATCCGGTCTGCCGGCTGCTTGCCTAATGTTAGCAGCGAGAAGAGCGGTTTCAAAAGATCCGTATCCAATCGGAAATACGGTCTGGCCCAATTAATGTTCCCTAAAACCTGCTGCAATTCTACCAAGGTGACCGAATCCTTCAAATTGATTTGGGGCAAAACTGGTGCTGTGAAAGAGCGGAGAAGCCGATGACCCAAGTATAAGAAGGGCTCGGTTCTCTGCACTTTCTCCGGGGCAATGAGTAAACTTTTCTCCCCCAGGCTGGCCTGGAGGTCTGAAAACATTTCGCTGTTGAGTTGCGGCACTGTGACCAAGATGTCATCCATGAAGTGGCAAACTAAGGCTTTGGGGTGAAGGTTTCAAAACTTTGCCAGTGCGTTGTGAACATAAATTTGGAACAGGGTGGGTGAATTGAGCATCCCCTGTGGCAAGAATTTCCACGCGTAACGCTGCGTGGACTCGCTGTGGTTCACAACCGGCACCGTAAAGGCGAACCTTTCCCTGTCCCTGGGGTCTAAGGGAATTGTCTAAAAACAATCCTTGAGATCTACAACTAGGATCTCCCACCCCTCGGGAATCATATTTGGATTTGGGATGCCGCATTGAAGCGGACCCATTGGCTGTATACATTTATTGATCTCTCTGAGATCGTGGAGGAGTCGCCACTTCCCCGACTTCTTCTTTATGACAAAAATTGGTGAGTTCCAAGGACTAGTGGACTGCTCTATATGTCCTGTGTCTAGCTGTTCTTTAACCAGTTGCTTTAGGGCGACTAACTTCTCCCCCACTACCGGCCATTGTTCCACCCAGACCGGCGTATTGGTGAGCCATTTAAGTGGCAACGCCATTACCCGAAGGTAAGCGTAGCACCGTACTGCTGTAAAATGTCTCGCCCCCAAAGGTTGATGTGCACATCCAGAATGTGCGGCCGAATGACCGCTGTGCCGTCAGCCTTTGGGATCGTGACTTCCACCCACTCCCGTCTCCTAAACGCTTCTTGGATGCCGCCTACCCCCCACACATCAGAGACCGGCTCAATGGCCCATTCCCGTGGCCACTGGCCCCTGCTTATCACACTCACATCAGCTCCGGTATCTAATAGCCCTGAAAATGATCTTTTATTCAGAAATACCTCAATAACTGGGCACTGTTTCCACTCAATGTTGGTCACTGTCGCTAAGACCTGGTATCCTTGTACTGCCTCACTGGCGCTCGAGCGGTCCTCGGACCGGGACTCTGAGCTGTCCCTGAGCCTTCCCTGGCTATCTGCTGGCGAGTGACAAGGAACCATGATCAGTTGCGCTAATGTGTCTCCTTTGTGAATTGTCTGGGGTAAGTGGGTCCAAAGCTGAACTTGGAGAACGCCTGAAAAATTGGAGTCAATGACTCCCGGAATTACAAGAATTCCGCGTGCTCCTGCTACACTGCGAGGCAAAACTAAACCTATAAAGCCCTTGGACAGTGGACCCATGTACTGGGAATCCACCAGATAGACTGTGCCTGGCAAGTCGCATGTGACGTCTGCCTGGCAAGTCAATTCTAGCCCTGTGTTACTCTTGGGGCTGGCCTGTGCCTTTCCAATGCCTGGAATGTGAATGGAATCTAGTCTAGCTCTGGCGAGCTCTGAGCGAGGGAAGCCTCTGTTTGGACCGGGGCCAGAGACATGCCCGCGTTCCGGTTTCCCGAACTCGGACAATTCCTGGCCCAATGGTAGCCTTTCTTGCATTTCGGACACAGGGTGTTTGGAGCCTTGGAACGGCCAGAATTTTGTCCACCTCCCTTGGATCGGCACTCCCTAGCGAAGTGACCGACCTTGCCACAGTTGTGACATGCCCCTTGATTTTTGCTTTTGGGTCTCCTACCCCCTTGCACCACTGCCGCTAGCAATCCCATCTTATAGGATTCAGTGCCAACGTCGGCGCAAGCTCGAATCATGTCCGTGAGGGTCAAGTCGGGACGATTGCCCAGTGACTGCAAGATTTTACGGCAGTCTAGATTGGCATTGTCCTTGGCTAACTTCATCATGAGCTCTTGTTGGGCTTGCTCATTGTCTATCTGCCTACTGATCGCTTCCTCCAAGTGATTGATGAAGTCCATGTATGGTTCCTGGGCTCCTTGCTTAATAGCGGTGTAATTCTTAGCCGCCTTGCCAGTGGCTGGAACCTTGAAGAAAGCTCTAAAAGCAGCCTCGGCTGACATCTGAAGAGTGGCTAGTGGCAAGTTGATCTGCGCATCAATGGATTCGAAGGCCCCTGACCCATATAACTGGTCAGGAAGTACTGCGCCTCCCATCCTGGCAGCCCTAGTTTGAGCCTCGAGGCGAAACTCGCTGTCCCAAATCAGATACTGGCTAGGGTTGAGCATCATCCGCATGACGGCTTTCCAGTCGTGCGGGATGAACATGGTGTTCTCGCACACTTGCTGAAGCGTGCCACTAGTAAAGCGACTCTGGAGCCCTGTCTCTGAAATGGCCTTCCGTATAGCCATGAGAAGCTTATACGGGACTGGTGAGTGAACTATCTGCTGGGCCCCTGTTAGGGCATCCATCTCCATGCGGATTGGACAAATCTGTCTAAGCTCATCTAGTTCTTCTGCTGGCAATTCCCCCTTCCTAAGTTCTTCCTCAACTGTGCGCTGAAGGGCACTCTTGGTCTGGGAGCCTGTAACTGTCAGAGAAGCGCCTGCGCTCCTCATTCCATGCATTCCGTCGGTGACGTCTGCAGCTGTCACCGTGGGAAAGCTCCCTACACTACTCTGCCTGAATTGGAGTGACGGATAGAGTGCCATGGGCGCCGATGGTTCGGCTGGCGCTGGGGGTTCTTTGGCCTCTACCCGGACTGGTTCTATCTCCGCTAAGAGTTTCCTACATTTGCTCCATGTGCGAATTACGCCTTCTGGAGTTTCGGGGGTTGCTGAATGCAGTCTCCTATCTGATCCCAAAGCTTAAGGGTTAACGTACCTACTTCTGGGTAAAGCAGGCAGTGTTCCCTTAGGTACGCCAAAAGTCTCGGTAGCTCTCTGCTGTGAAACCTTAACTGAAACACCCTGGCCAGGATTCTGAACTCTTCCTCACGAGTTCTTTGGCTAGCGGACAGACCTTGTTGCTGAGGACAAGTCCCCATATTACCTGCGAAGGGTCCTTCGAAGTTTCCTCCTTGGGACGGGTCGACGCGTCTTTGGGCAAGGTAATAGGTTCTGGCGACGATTCTCTGGGTAGAGCTCAGAGCGTGGACTGCTGCCACGGGCCCTCAGTGGCCTCTGCGCTGTCAGGGGTTCACAGCTGACCCTGAGTGGAACGCGTTTTTCCGTAACCTGCAAGCCGCCGCGAAGGTTGGGAGCAAGCTGTAGGAAGCCTCTCTGGAATGCCTCACCACTTAGGCCGTCTTCCCGACCGGCTGGTTTACCGGCCGGGTTGCCGCGCTGTCCTCCGGGACGATCGGACGCGGTTCAAGCGCAGAACCGGACCGTGTGTTCGCTTACTCACGGGTAAGATCACGTCTCGGGGTCACCAGATGTAGGAATCGGGGCCGCTAGGACGGCTGTTGGGTCCCGGAGGAGACTGATCAAGAAACGATACGAGGCAGTATGGAGCGAGATCAGATCAGTGGTTTATTGAGGGAAAAGCATCATCATATATAGATCAGAAGGCAATACAGGAAAAAACCGTCATCTGACAGAGAATCACATCACCTGTTTACTCAGGTTAATGAGGAATCTTTCTTGGGGAAGTTAATTATCGTGGGCAAACATTGACAGGGGAAACACCATTGTCTAGGGTTTAGACCGGGGTATATATGGCCACTATTTGCACCTGGGATTAGGCTAAACTCGGAGATGAGATCAGCGGAACCGTCGGTCAGGTCATAATTGGGTGAATCAAACCCTACTATTAATCCACCCCCCCTTAATTTCTCTGCCCGCAGAGCCCACGGGCCAGGAGCGTTCTCACCGAAGTGGCCTCTGCACGGGCCGTTCCATGCCATTGGGGCATGGGGAATCCACAGTCCTTTCTCCATCTCCAGGTTGCCTTGAATGCATGGAGGCTGACAAATTTGAACAAAGGAGTGTCTTTTTCCCTCCTGTGTGGTGGTTCATCCCATCCAAAGGAAGAGGCACAGCATAACCTCCAAGAACATTGATTCAGCAAGCAGACAGTTCAGATATTGCTGAGAAACACTGCACAATAAAATAGCATTTGAAACTAATTAGTTATGGAATTACTTTTTACTGGGGTACACAGAAAGACCCTCTTCAAAGTTGGTTTTTTTTTCTTAACCACAACTGGGCATACCACGTAAGCTAATCTTTTGCATGCTAGGTCAGGCGAAAGGAACTATAGAATGAACTCCCCAAAGGTGACTTCATTTTGCAGTTTCACATCTGGTGGTGGTGGAGGTGGTGGAGGAGGAGGAGACGAAGAAGGGCGCACTCGTTATGCTAAACCAAGCCTTGTGATTGGTTACAGTTTTAGATCCTGGTCTCCATTGGTTAAATATGTATATTCCCTACTATGATTGGTTTGTTACATTTGTCCAGTGGGTCGCTACTTTGTATCAGGAAGCTACCACCAGGGAGACACTATATAAGCCCCACGGGTAAGCAAGGGTGGGGCCGGACCAGACCTATACTTCCCATCCCGTACAGGTAGCCGGGTCTCCTCCATTATGGTAGCTAGTTATTGCCTACTGCTTGGCAAGAGTCCGGAGGGACTGACTCCACTGGGATTGTATGGTCATCTGTGTATCCGGAACGCCTTGTAAGCTCATCTCTATTAGACTGTTAAATAAAGACTGTTGCTGTTCTGTTCATCATTGTCTGGACTGGTGCTTATAAGGGCTGGATTCAACAGTTACCCAAGATGGGAATAAATGCCAGAGAGGACAAGGACCTTGAGAATATAGAGGTAATTACTCAGAGGAGGGTGCATTATTTGTCTCATTTTTGTACACATATTACAGGAAGAATCAAATTTTCTTGTATTGTCATCCCAGGAAAAGTAAGGACATGAGAATGGGACTATCAGCCCCAACCATTCCAGAAAGAGCAGGGGATGGATGGTGAACAAGAAACCCAACTTCCAGTTCACATGAAGAGACTCCATGGATTGCGCAGCCCTCCTTGTTCAGACCATACCTGTCAAGTACCCCGTAATGGTTGGGATTTCCCCGTAATTTGCGCTGCTTTTGTTCATTTCCCGCCGGGAGCCGCCACTACCCCGTAATTTGGCAGTGGGAAAAAAGTAGTTACTGCGCATCCATTCTGCGCTGGTCCTTTCTACGCATGCTGGTAACTGCAAGTAAAGATACTCTTTTGTCTCCTTTTTTTTTTTGAATAGTAGACATGTTAACAATTCAACAGGGCAAAAATTCACAACTAATCTGAATAACAACCAGAGACCATCTGCTATTACCAGTTGTAGAAAGCCATATTGATTGGGCTGAAGAAGGAGAGTGCAAAAGCTGGCTTGAGACTCAATATTAAGAAAACCAAGATAGTGGCAAAAGGCCCAATCAGTTCCTGGGAAATAGATCAGGAAGAAGTAGAAGCAGTGACAGATTAAACATTTTTAGGATCAAAGATCACTGCAGATGGGGATTGCAGCCATGAAATAAAAAGGCAACTGATTCTTGGGAGACAAGCTATGAGAAACCTGGCGAACATAGTGACAAGCAGAGACATCACATTGCAAACAAAATTCGCATAGTCAAAACAATGGTATTCCTGATGGCAATGTATGGCTGTGAGAGCTGGACCATTAGGAAAGCTGAACGCAGAAGAATAGACGCCTTTGAAATGTGGTGTTGGAGGAAAGTTTGAGAGTCCCCTGGACAGTGAGGAGAACAAATACAGGTAGGTCGATCTTAGAAGAAATCAACCCTGACTGCTCCTTAGAAAGTCAAATAGTAAAGATGAAGCTGAAGCACTTTGGACATCAAATGAGAAGAGAGGATTCACTTGAGAAGGCCTTGATGCTGGGAAAGGTGGAGGGCAAAAGAAGAAGGGGGAGGCCAAAGATGAGATGGCTAGATTGTATTGTAGACACAATGGGAACAGAACTGGGAGGGCTGAGGAGGATGGTGGAGGACAGAGGTGACTGGAGAACAATGGTCCATAGGGTCGCAAAGGGTCAGAATCAACTGTGCGACTGAACAACAACAACAACAACAGCAGCAGCAGCAGCAGCAACAGCAACAGCAACAGCAACAGCAACAGCAACAGCAACAGCAACAACAACAACAACAACAACAACAAATGTTATTCCAACCAATCACCTCTGTACCTAATGTGTATAAATTGATGCATGAAGTCTCACTCCTATGTTTGATGAAATGTACTTGATCCACGAAAGCTAACATTAAAATATAGCAGTTTTAACGTGCTACAACACTTTTGTTTTGTTTACCTTTTAACTTAAAGATGCTTCTGGAGTGACTTTTAATACAGGAAGTGATAGATCTGTTTGCAACCAAGGAAGGGGACAATGGTCTCTCCATGCTTCTATTTGTTTTACCTGCACTGTGCTCTGCTAACTAAAGGAAAAACTAATTTCCTATTAGAATTTTTTTTGTAAAAACAATCCACAACTTCTATCACATCTATTGTCCAAATTTTTAAATAGAGTAGATCATTACTAATTTACATACTTCATTTTCTAAAAACCCATTGCACTTGAAGCATTTCACACAACAGTCTATTGAAATACAATAACTATAATTACAACTATATAGCTTTAGCACTTTCAAAATCATTTTATTTAAAATGTATCAAATATTTGAATGAGTAAAAGATATCAATAGCTCTGTTAATAAATATTCAAGATCAATAGACTCAACATTATAGTTGCATTGAGCACTTCATTTAAAGATTTATATAATGAATTCCAACCCTTCTCACCTACGTCAAATTAAGAGCAACAGAAAGTAAGATAACAGAATATACGCACATGGCACTTGAGACAGAGCAGCCCAAAGAAACAGAGCAAGGAAGGAAGGATGTAAATTAAGAAGAAAAGTTAGAAAAACCAATAATAATAATAATAATAATAATAATAATAATAATAATAATAATAATAATAATAATAATAATAATAATAATAATAATAATAATAATAATAATAATAATAATAATAATAATAATAATAATAATAATAATAATAATAATAATAATAATAATAATAATAATTTATTTTAACATGAATTTTTACTTGTACTGTATATTAAAAAGACTGCAGTGGCTAAAGTGGCTAAGACGCTGACTGGGAGTTTGATTCTTGAGTACTGCAGGACAGAATGAGCTCCCGTCTTTGTCCCAGCTCCTGCCAACCTAGCAGTCCGAAAGCAAGAAACTGCAAGTAGATAAATAGGGACCACTTCAGTGGGAAGGTAAACAGGGTTCCGTACGCTCCGGTGTCTAGTCATGCCTGCCACATGACGACAGAAATATCTGCAGAAGCAGACAGCACTGGTTCTTTGGCTTTGAAACAGAGATGAGCACTGAACCCTAGAGTCGGATACGACTGGCTTTTGAGCAAGGGCAACCTTTACCTTTACCTATATGAAAAAGAAAATTCAGCAAAAAGTATGCATGGCCCTTGATCCCACATGCCTATTCCTTCTAGGCATTTGCCTCCCCCAGTTCACTAAAGATCCCAGTAAATATATCTATAGCTACAACTAAGTCTATACCCTACAGACCATGGATATTTATATTCAAATAAACATAAAAGACAGGAAAATGACTTCTGCTTCTTATCTATTTAGATCAACCATCAAACAGTCTTTTATAGCATTTTTCTATCCAGATGAATCATATAGCAATACTGAGATATTGGTATGTGCATTATGATGCAAGTCGGGCCAGGTTATCCTGCTATGGTAATAGAGTTGACCATACTGCCACTGACTCAACACCGAGCATCAGGTGGCAATTAACTAACCTGGCAACCCTAAGGACTAGCGGCCTTGGCAAAGTCCACAGGGAAGGGTGATGGTCCTCAAGTGGATTAAATTCCACTTGAATCCATCTTGATGGATGGCAGCAGCTTCACCAATACTGGCCTGGGGCCAATGAAGACTTTGTGGGCCAAAAGGGCTCAGGACCAGAAAGTGACTTGTGGAGCTGGATAAGTAGTACATGGTCATGCTGCGATGCAGAAGGCAGATGAAAGGCCACTGCATTATATTCACAGGACAGTCTTCATAGCTGATCACCAATATTCGGAACTGGATACTGCACAAGAAGAAGAAGCTTTTCGCCTAGCATCCTCTTGTTGTATGCTATTTTGATTTATTTATTTTTGCCAGACCTATGCAATCTGTCAAGAATTCAGTATGTGACATGGTAAGGCACTCTCCATTCTGTAAAGTAATTTAGCCTCTAAGGCTGCCTTTTGGGCACATAGTTTACGCCAATTTTCAGTGTTCCAATCTACCAGCAGGCACCGCAGCAGGTTATAAATTGAAAAATCTAGCATTTCTTAAAGTACAAAGTTAATGTACTTTTTTCATATCAAAAGAGGACAATGACTGGGCATATCTTCAGCATGTGAATAATGGATTGTGTGTGTGTTTGTGTGTGTGTGTGTGTGTGAAGAGAATCACCAACAATTTACTCTGTTTTCCTTCTTTTTATTTTGATACTTTTGTAATCTGTCCAACAATGGTTGCTTGAGTTTAAGTGGATAACAAACACTATGTTTCAATCGACATTCAATGCTAACATGAAAAGGGAAATATCTGCTGGCATTCCACAAAGAAGAAACATGGTAGTTATTTTTGCTTCAACCTTTACAGTACCTTGAGAATGTGCAGGTACCGAGTCATCTCTATTGGTTAAAATCAAATAATTGATAGCTACTCTAATTTCTTCCTCCACTTTTTATAGGAGAAAATTATCAGTTGCACAATCCAGGAAATTCTTGGAAGGGCCATATTTGGCAGAATTTGTCTCCCAAGAGATATTAGGATAGTTGAAATCTCTCATTACTACTATATCATCTATCTTTGACATTTTTGCAATTTGTTTTTCAAAGATTTTGTCTGCCCTTGATTGGGCAGTCAATAGATGACTCCAATTACCATGTTCTTTTTGTCCCATCCCTCTCCAACCATATTAATTTACATATTTTCTATGGGCCATGAAAGCTTATCATCCTGAATTTCTATGCAGGAATGAGTTTTTAACCTATATCAGTGGTGGTGAACCTATGGCACGCGTGCCAGTGGTGGCACTCGGAGTCCTTTCTGTGAGCACTTATGCAGTCACCGCAGCACAGAGTTTGCTCCACCTCCTACCCAGCAGCCCAATGGGAATGATTCCTCCCCCCCAGCACAAAGTTCACCCCTCCCCTCTGGCCAGCAGCCCAATGGGAGTGTTTCCTTCCTCCCCTGTTGCTGTGTTGGCACTTTACGATAAATAAGTGGATTTTGGGTTGCAGTTTGGGCACTCAGTCTCTAAAAGGTTTGCCATCACTGACCTACATCATGACTCCACTGCCCTTTCTGCCCTTTTGGTTCTTCTTGAACAGTTTATAGCCTTCAATTGCTGTGTTCCAATCATGAGATTCATCCCACCAAGTTTCTGTTATCCCAATGAAATCAAAGAAAGAACCTCCAGTTCTTGTGAGGTGCTACCCATTCCTTGCCAGCAAGCCATCTTCCAGGAAGTGTAGTCCATGGTCACAAAAACCAAATCATTGTCAGCACCACCTTCATAGCCAGTCATTCACCAGAGTATTTCCTTTCTCTTTCAAGCCCTCTTCTGGGCACCAGTAGGATGGAATGGGAGACTATCTGGGCCCCAAAGTCCTTGAGTTTCATTCCCAGAGCTTCAACATCTGATATAATTTCATTATAATTCCTCTTGGCAGTATCATTTGTTCCCACATTAATGAAAAGAAATGGACAAGCATCTGTGGGCTTTATGAGTGATGGCAATCTTTCCATCACATTCCTTATCTGTAGTCCAGGGAGACCATATACCTGATGGTTCCAAGGATCTTCCCAACTTATTTTTGTTTCAAACCCATCTCTGGTTTTCTGAGCTTCAGGCTCTCTCATGTCCTCTTGGGGAATCTCTTGTTTGTCTTCTGCATCTTGTCCACCAGATTCCTCTTCAAGAATCTGAATGTGGTTTTGCAGTTCCATTGGTGAAAAGACTCTTCTTCTCTTGCTCCCAACTGTGACACTTTTCCATGGCACTCCATCTACTGCCTTTGTTCTATCATCAGCATTCTCTTCCTCTGTTTTGCCCAATTGTTCTTCCAAATTCAGTGCCTCCTTTGATAGTTGCAGCTCAAGAGTGTCTATGTATTCTTCATTTCCTCTTTTAATCTTAAGTGTGGCAACTTGGTTCTCAAGTCCCCACTTTTCTTCCAAGAGTGCTACCAATTTGCACATGTTACATGTGTATTCTGTGTTGCTCTCAGGCATGAAGACAAACATTATGTGACATTGTGGGTCACCACCACTGAAGACTCTCTTCCCTCAAAACCTCTATATTTAATTATTTCTTTTTTAAATCTTAAGGCCCTTTTCTTTGCATTCCCAGCTGCTACTTAAAGCTCTTGGCAGTTGTCAGGCCATGCCCCTTTCCCTTGAGCATCTCTCCTTTTCTCTAGAGGCCATGCCCTTTCCTGTCTAGCTTAACCCATGGTTGCTAGGTTGTTTTTCTTCAGAATGGGCCATTTGATAATCTCCTCAAACAGGATGGAATAAATCATTCCTGGAATAAAGTATTGCACTCCAGTGGGTGAGCTGGGCTTCAAAGGGTTCCTCTACCAAATTGGTTGGAAATCTTCCAAGGGCATCCTGTAAACTAATTGGAACAAGTCACCCATTTTGGCATGTGTATGAATCATTACATTAGACCTAGACACCTCATGAAGGGAGGCTACTATGGACATTCCAAATTTCAGAAGCCAAATGATCTGACCATGGTAGATACAAGGATTGTCACCTTCAGAACATCATCCCATCCTGATGAGAACACCAAGGCCAAAGTGTGGCCAGTCACATGCGAGGGATCAGAGACATTTTGAAGCAGGGCCACAGATGCCATGGTGTTCATGAACTCTTGAGACAGATCAATAACATCTGCTTCAATGTTGACACTGAAGCCAGGTACTAACAATGGATCTCAATATTGCTGCTGAGAAAAAGTATCTCAATTCCAGTAGAAAACGTGCTGAGTTGCAGGGAGTAAAATATACTTGTGCTGTCCCCACTCTGTCCTGTTGGCCCAAAAATAGGTGGAGGGACACAAACCCCAAGCAAGGTTTGACTCCTGGAGCTTCAGAACATACAGTAAAATGAGGACATACAATAAATACAGCCACAACATTCAATCAGTTATTCTTTCCCATTGACTTATCCAAGAAAAGGCCTCTAAGCATTTTGTAATAAACTAAATGAACAAACTAAGCTTAATAGGGGAGTGAAAAGCAAAAAAAAAAAAAAAGAAAGAAAAGAAAGAAAAAGAAAAAAATCAACTGAAGTGCCACTTTCATTGACTCAGAGCCAGGAAGTTTTTTATGAAAAGTACAAATGTTCTCCAAGGAATGCAAGAACACAATCTAATTAGACAATGGAGGAAGGTGCTCACTGGACAAGGAATAACATTAAAGGAGGATATGAAGGAGGAACTTGACCTCCCCTACATCACTTGGAGGACCCTGAACAGGCTGAGGGTTGAAGTGCCTAAAGGTATGACCATTACCTTTTTGATTCTGCATGTGCTCTTAAACAGAGCTGCTGCTGAGGAGAGCCAAACAAAGGTAGTGAGCACTGGTAAGTTTTGGGCATGCTTGCAGTTGGAATAGAGCTGCTTTAGAGGACCGCACACCAAGATTTCAAACAAAAAACAAAGGAAGGATATATTCTTACTAGATAGAAAGGTAGTAAACATGTAAACTTTTGCATCCCAGAATACTGCACTTGTCAAAATGGATTCTGAGGGATCAGCTGTAGTTACCTGCAACACTTGTGCCATATTTGTGATCATACCAAAGCACATGGAGAACTACACTTGCAGCAAGTGCAAGCTGGTTGCACTACTAGAAGAGAAGGTCCAGCAGCTAGAGGCCCGCATATCTAACCATCAACAAATTAAGGAGCTTGAGCTGTTCTTAAACAGAGTGGAGCAGACTATCCTAGACAAAGAAGAGACAGAGCACAGTTCTGAGGAAGAAGCCATTTCACTAACTCAGGAGGTAGATGCATGGAAGAATGTGACTTGAAGAAGTATAAGGGCAAGGGATCACTCTGAGAGTCTGAAATTACAGAATAAATTTGAGGCTCTTTCCCTCATCACACCTGATGAGATACAGGAAGATAAACGACAGGAACAAACTGAAGTCCCCCCCCCCCCTTAATATACTTGATGAGGTGGAATTGGAATATCTAGGGGATTTGGAGTCACCATTAGAAACTCTGTGGGTAAGAGTACCAGGCCACAAGGATGGTCTAACAGTAGGCATATACTATTGGCCACTGACCCAAACTCCTGAGGGAGACTGGCAGTTGTAAAGGAGGCATCCAAGAAGGGAAGCCTGGTTATAATGGGGGACTTCAATTACCCTCACATAGACTGGGTGAACTGTTGTTCAGCACATGATAAAGAGATAAAGTTCCGAGATATGCTAAATGATTGTTCCCTGGGACAGATGGTTGAAGACCCAACTGGAGGTACAAAAATCCTTGTCTTGATCCTGAGTACTACTCAGGATCTGGTGCAAGATGTTAATGTGACTGATCCAATAGGGAACAGTGACCACAACAAAATTATGTTTAACTTGATCATAGACCACAAATCACTGATAAAATCTAACACAGAGACCTTAAATTTTCAAAAAAGGAATTTTCCCAAAAATGAGGAGATTAGTAAAAAAGAAGCTGAAAGGAAAAATTGAGAGAGTCCAAACACTCCAAGAGGCATGGAGGCTGTTTACAAAAACAATAACAGAGGCCCAATCCTCCACCGCCGCTGCCGAGAGGAGACTGCCCGTGGCCAGGAGCAGCCGCGAGACCCCCCCAGCCGGGGGTGAGGAAGACCAGGCAGGCGGCAGGAGAGGTCGCGATCCTCCACCGCCGCCACCGAGAGGAGGCTGCCCGCGGCCAGGAGCAGCCGCAAGACCACCCCAGCCAGGGGTGAGGAAGACCAGGCAGGCAGCGGGAGAGGTCGCGATCCTCCACCGCCACCGCTGAGAGGAGGCTGCCCGCGGCCAGGAGCATCCGCAAGACCACCCCAGCTAGGGGTGAGGAAGACCAGGCAGCCGGCGGCAGAGGTCGCGATCCTCCACCGCCGCCGCCGAGAGGAGGCTGCCCGCCGCCAGGAGCAGCCGCGAGACCACCCCAGCAGGGGGTGAGGAAGACCAGGCAGGCGGCGGGAGAGGTCGCGATCCTCCACCGCCGCCGCCGTGAGGAGGCTGCCCGCCGCCAGGAGCAGCCGCGAGACCACCCCAGCCGGGGGTGAGGAAGACCAGGCAGGTGGCGGGAGAGGTCGCGATCCTCCACCGCCACCGCCGAGAGGAGGCTGCCCGCGGCCAGGAGCAGCCGCAAGACCACCCCAGCTGGGGGTGAGGACGACCAGGCAGGCGGCGGGAAAGGTCACCATCCACCACCGCCGCCAGAGGCAGAGGAAGAGGAACAGCTGACCCACGGGGGAAAACATCCACTGCCTGCCACTGCAATGTCCCTGGAGCAAGGGGCCCAGAGACAACAACCCCACCTGGGGAGTGAGGACACAAGGATAAGTAGCTGATGTGAAAAATGTAGCTGAATTAATATAGCAACTGACATAGAGACTTTACACTGACTTAATATAGCAATTAACATAGAGACTGTGATTTAGAGTGTGATAATATGCATGATAATATGTTGTTTAAACTGTTTTAAACTTTTAAAACTGTGATATGATGTATGATACGAGAAAAAAATGGCGTAGAAACCGGCAAACCACGCCACAAAGCTTGCCAAGAGAACCCCATTGACCAAAACAAAAGGCAAAACAAAGGAGCAGGCTAGGTGATACAGGATGCTTAACACCACAGAGTGGAGGAAGGGGAGGGACAGGAAAGGGGGAGGAGAAATGCAATGTTGTAAGGAGCAATACTGCATAGGGACATGGAATGTGAGATCAATGAACCAAGGTAAACTAGAAGTGGTAAAAAATGAGATGGAAAGAATAAACATTGACATCTTGAGAATCAGTGAGCTAAAATGGACAGGGATGGGCGAATTCAGCTCTGGAAACCATCACATCTACTACCGTGGACAAGAAAACCTTAGAAGACATGGAGTAGCCATAATTGTCAATAAAAGAGTGAGAAGAGCAGTAATGGGATACAACCTCAAAAATGACAGAATGATGTCAGTAAGAATTCAGGGCAAACCCTTCAATGTTACTGTGATCCAAATATACGCACCAACCACGGGTGCAGATGAAGCCACAGTGGACCAGTTCTATGAGGACTTACAACACCTCATAGAACAAACACCAAGAAATGATGTCCAAATTATTTTAGGAGACTGGAATGCCAAAGTAGGCAATCAAAAAGTGGAGGGAATAACAGGCAAGTTCGGTCTTGGAACACAGAATGAAGCAGGGCAAAGATTGATAGAGTTCTGCCAAGAGAACGCACTGGTCATAGCAAACACCCTCTTCCAGCAACACAAGAGGCGACTTTACACATGGACATCACCAGATGGCCAACACCGAAACCAGATTGACTACATACTCTGCAGTCAAAGATGGAGAACCTCCATAAAGTCAGCAAAAACAAGACCTGGAGCAGACTGTGGCTCAGATCACAACCTACTGATTGCAAAATTCAGGCTTAGACTAAAGAAAATAGGGAAAACAAAGAGACCAGACAGATATCACCTAGACAGCATCCCTAAATAATACACGGTGGAGGTGATGAACAGATTCAATGGCTTAGACTCAATAGATAGAGTGCCAGAAGAATTATGGACAGAGATGAGGGACATCATGCAGGAAGCAGCAAAGAAAACCATACCAAAAGAAAAGAAGAGTAAGAAAGCAAAGTGGTTGTCTGATGAGGCGCTTAAAATAGCAGAGGAAAGAAGGAACGCAAAAGTCAAAGGAGAAAGGCAAGGAGAGATAAGGAAAACTACCTAAAAGAACAGTGCAAAGAAATGGAGGAAAACAACAAAAGAGGCAGAACCAGAGACCTTTTCAAAAAAATCCGGGAAATCAAGGGAACATTTAAAGCAAAAATGACCATGATAAGGGACAAAGACGGAAAGGAGCTAGCTGATGCAGAAGAGATTAAGAAAAGATGGAAAGAGTACACAGAGGAACTCTACAAAAAGGAACTCAACACTCCTGATAGTCACAATGATGAAGAATTTGAACCTGAGCCAGACATCCTGGAGAGTGAAGTCAGAAAGGCCCTAAAGAGCACTGCAAACAACAAAGCTAGTGGAGATGATGGTATCCCAGTTGAATTTTTTAAAGCTCTAAAAGATGATGGCATCAAATTACTGCATTCAATATGCCAGCAGATTTGGAAAACAAAACAGTGGCCACAGGACTGGAAAAGATCAGTATATGTTCCAATCCCAAAAAAGGGCAATGCCAAAGAATGCTCAAATTATCGAACAATTGCGCTCATACCACACGCCAGCAAGGTGATGCTCAAGATAATACAGGATAGACTTCAGCAGCATGTGGAAAGAGAATTACCAGAGGTGCAGGCTGGTTTCAGAAGAGGCAGGGGGACTAGAGACCACATTGCCAACATACGTTGGATCATGGAGAAAACAAAGGAATACCAGAAACAAGTTTACTTTTGCTTTATTGACTACACTAAGGCATTTGATTGTGTGGATCACAACAAGATGTGGCAAGTGATTAAAGAGATGGGAATACCAGAGCACCTCATATGCCTCCTGAGAAATCTGTACATGAACCAAGAAGCAACAGTTAGGACAGAACACGGAATGACAGAGTGGTTTGGAATAGGAAAATGAGTAAGACAAGGCTGCATTTTGTCACCCTGCTTATTCAACTTATACACAGAGCACATAATGCACAATGCAGGGATGGAAGAATCACAATATGGGATAAAAATTGCTGGGAGAAACATCAACAATCTGAGATATGCAGACGACACCACCCTAATGGCAGAAAGTGAGGAAGACCTAAAGAATCTCTTGATCAGTTTGAAGGAAGAGAGTGCAAAAGCTGGCTTGAGACTCAATATCAAGAAAACCAAGATAATGGCAACAGGCCCAATCAGTTCCTGGAAAATAGATGAGGAAGAAGTAGAAGCAGTGACAGATTTTACATTCTTAGGATCTAAGATCAGTGCAGATGGGGATTGCAGCCATGAAATAAAAAGGCGACTGATTCTTGGGAGACAAGCTATGAGAAACCTGGGGAACATAATGAAAAGCAGAGACATCACATTGCAAACAAAAATTAGAATAGTCAAAGCAATGGTATTCCCAGTGGTAATGTACGGATGTGAGAGCTGGACAATTAGGAAAGCTGAACGCAGAAGAATAGATGCCTTTGAAATGTGGTGTTGGAGGAGAGTTTTGAGGGTACCCTGGACAGTGAGGAGAACAAATAGGTCAATCGTAGAAGAAATCAACACTGACTGCTCATTGGAAGGTCAAATAGTAAAGATGAGGCTAAAATACTTTGGGCATCAAATGAGAAGGGAGGATTCACTTGAGAAGGCCGTGATGTTGGGAAAGGTGGAGGGCAAAAGAAGAAGGGGGAGGCCAAGGATGAGATGGCTAGATGGTATTGTAGACACAATGGGCACAGAACTGGGAGGACTGAGGGGGATGGTGGAGGACAGAGGCGCCTGGAGAACGATGGTCCATAGGGTCGCAAAGGGTCGGAATCGACTGTGCGACTGAACAACAACAATTGGAATGCATACCCAAAAGGAAAAAGGGCACTGCCAGGTCCAAGAGGACTCCAATGTGGCTTACAGGAGCTGTTCGGGAAGTGATCAAAAGCAAGAAAAGCTCATTTAGAAGATGGAAGGCTTGTCCGAATGAGGACAGCAGGCAGAAACATAAATTCTGGCAGAACAAATGCAAGGCAACAATCAGGAAAGCAAAGCAAAACTTTAAGGAGCATATAGCTAAAAACACTCAGAGAAACAACAAATACTTCTTTAAGTACATTAGAAGTAAGAACCCAACGAGGAAGGCCATTGGACCATTAGATGACAATGGAAGGCAAGGGGTTATTAAAGAGGAAACAGAGATTGCAGAGAGACTCAGTGCATTATTTGCTTCAGTATTCACTGAAGAAGACAGAGACCACATGCCCAAAACAGAGCCTATCTTCATAGGAAGGGAAACCGAAGAATTAAGCCAGATAGAAATAACCAGGGAGGAGGTTCTTGCATGTCTTGTTAAATGGAATGCTAACAAATCACCAGGACCAGATGGCATCCATCCACGAGTTCTCAGGGAACTTAAAGATGAAATTGCTGATCTCCTAGCCAAAATATATAATCTTTCCCTCAAATCAGGCTTTGTGCCTGATGACTGGAAGGTAGCGAATGTAACACCAATTTTCAAGAGTGATCCGGGAAATTACCGGCTGGTCAGTTTGACATGTGTCCCAGGGAAAGTGATGGAAACCATCCTAAAAGATAGAATTAATAGGCATGTAGAAGAAAAGGCGCTGCCAACGTGGCTTTTGCAAGGGAAAATCATTCCTCACTATCCAAGCATGTGAATAATGGGGATCCAGTTGACATTGTTTATCTGGACTTTCAGAAGGCTTTTGACAAGGTCCCGCACCAAAGGCCTCTTGAATAAACTTACCAGTCATGGAATAAAGGGACAGGTCTTGTCCTGGATCAGCAACTGGCTAAGGGACAGGAAACAGAGGGTAGCACTAAATGATCACTTCTCCAAGTGGAGGGAAATAAAAAGAGTTGGGTTCCCCAAGATTCAGTACTGGGACCCTTGCTTTTCAACCTCTTCCTAAATGATCTAGAAGTATTAGTAAATAGCAAGGTAGCCAAATTTGCTAACGACACTAAATTATACAGGGTATTGAAAAGTGTGAGAGATTGTGAGGAGCTCCAGAGGGATATCTTGACACTGGGGGAGTGGGCAAAATAGTGGCAAATGAGCTTCAGCATTAGTAAGTGCAGAGTGATGCATGTTGGGGCAAAAAAAACCCCCCAATTACATTTATAAACTGATGGAGTCTGAACTCTCTGTGACAAACCAGGAAAGGGACCTTGGTGTCCTGGTGGACAGCTCAATGAAGGTGTCAACCCATTGTGCCTCAGCAGTGAAAAAAGCAAACTCAATGCTAGGTATCATTAGGAAGGGTATAGAAAATAAGTCAGCAAGTGTCATTTTGCCTCTTTATAAATCTGTGGTGAGGCCCCATCTGGAATACTGTGTACAGTTCTGGTCGCCATACTTCCAGAAAAATATTATGGAGTTGGAAAAAGTGCAGAGGAGGGCAACCAGAATGATTAGGGGACTGGAACACCTTCCTTACCATCTGAGGCAGCAACGGTTGGGCCTCTTCACTCTTGAATGGCTGCATCTAAGTGGTGACCTGATTGAAGTTTATACAATCATGCACGGAGTGGACAAAGTAAATAAGGAAAACTGTTTTCCCTATCGCACAACACTAGAACTAGGGGGCACTCCATGAAACTTTTCGGTACTAGTTCTCAAACAAATAAGAGAAAGTACTTTTTCACCCAGAGGATCATTGGTCTATGGAACTCCCTGCCAGAAGAAGTGGTGACAGCTGTCAGTCTTGACAGCTTTAAGAAAGGATTAGAGAAGTTCATGGAGGACACGTATGGATTCCCCATGCCCGCCTGGCATGGAAACGGCCCTTGCAGATGCCACTTAGGTGAGAAGGCTCCCGGCGGTGGTTTCTGCGGGCAGAGAAATTAAGGGGGGGTGGATTAATGATAGGGTTTGATTCACCCAATTCCTTGACCTGACCAGCGGATCTGCTGAGAGAGCAAATATCTAACTCTGTTACCCATTAGAGTAATCCCTCATCTCCGAGTCTCCGTCTTATCCCAGATGCAAACAGAGGCCATGTTTGCCCCAGTATTATCCCTAAACAATGGTGTTGTCCCATGTCTGTGTTTGCCCCAGTTAATTAACTTCCCCAAGAAAGATTCCCAATTAACCCGAGTAAACAGGTGATGTGATTTCTGTCAGATGACGGTTTTGCAACCGTTGCGCTTTTTCTCCTATATATGTTGAAGCTTTCCCCCAATAAACTACTGATCTGATCACGCTCCATATTGCCTCGTATCGTTTCTTGATCAGTCTCCTCCGGGACCTCCGGCCCTCTGCGGCCCTGATTCCTACACCTGGTGACCCCGATGTGATCTACTCGTGACTAAGCGACCCCCGAGCGGTCTACCTCAGAGTAAGCGATCACACGGTCCGGTTCTGCGCTTGAACCGTGTCCGACCGTCCCGGAGGACAGTGCAGCAGCCCGGCCGGTAAACCAGCTGGTGAGGCAATCCAAGAGGCTTTCTACAGTTTGCTCCCGGCTTTCGCGGCGGCTTGCAGGTTACGGAAAACACATTCCGCTCAGGGCCTGCTGTGAACCCCTGACAGCGCAGTGGCTGCCGAGGGCCCGTGGCCGCAGTCCACGCTCCGAGCTCTACCCAGCGGATCGTCGCCAGAACCTATTACTTGCCCAAAAACGCGTCGACTCGTCCCGAGGAGGAAACTTTGGAGGACCCATCGCAGGTAATATGGGGACCTGTTCTCAGCGACAGCGTCCATCCGCTAGCCAAAGAACTCGTGAGGGAGAGTTCAAAATCCTGGCCAGGGTGTTTAAGTTGCGTTTTCACAGCGGGGAGCTAGCGAGACTTTTGGTGTACCTGGGGGAACACTGCCTGCTTTACCCAGAAGTAGGTACGTTAACCCTTGCGCTCTGGGATCAGATAGGAGACTGCATTCAGCAACCCCCGAAAGCTCCGAGAGGCGTAATTCGCACGTGGAATAAATGTAGGGAGCTCTTAGCGGAGATAGAGCCAGTCCGGATAGAGGCCAAAGAACCCCCACTTCTGCCAGTCACACCAGCCGAGCCAACGGCGCCTAAGGCGCTCTATCCGTCATTCCAGTTAAGGCAGAGTAGCGTAGGGAACGTTCCCTCGGTGACAGCTGCAGATGTCACCGACGGAATGCAAGGAATGAGGAGCGCAGGCGCTTCTCTGACAGTTCCGGGTTCCCGAGTTACCAAGGGTCCCCTTCAGCGCACAATTGAAGAGGAGATCAGGAAGGGGGAATTGCCAGCAGAAGAACTAGCTGAGCTTAGTCAGATTTGTCCAATCCGCATGGAGATGGATGCCCTTACGGGGGCCCAGCAGATAATTCACACACCAGTCCCGTATAAGCTGCTCATGGCTATACGGAAGGCCATTTCAGAGACAGGGCTCCAAAGCCGATTTACTATGGGCACGCTTCAGCAAGTGTGCGAGAACACCATGTTCATTCCCCATGACTGGAAAGCTGTCATGCGGATGATGCTCACCCCTAGCCAGTACTTAATTTGGGACAGCGAGTTTCGCCTTGAGGCTCAAACAAGGGCTGCCAGGATGGGAGGCGCAGTACTTCCTGACCAGTTATATGGTTCAGGTGCCTTCGAACCCATCGATGCCCAGATCAACTTGCCTCTAGCCACTCTCCAGATGTTGGCCAAGGCCGCCTTTAGGGCGTTCTTTAAGGTCCCAGCCACTGGCAAAGCGGCTAAAAACTACACTGCTATTAAGCAAGGAGCCCAGGAACCATACATGGACTTCATTAATCGTTTGGAGGAGGCCATCAGTAGGCAGATTGATAATGAGCAAGCCCAACAAGAGCTCATGATCAAGTTAGCCAAGGACAATGCCAATTTAGACTGCCGTAAAATCTTGCAGTTGCTGGGCAATCGTCCCGACTTGACACTCACGGACATGATTAGAGCTTGCGCCGACGTTGGCACAGAATCCTACAAGATGGGATTGCTAGCGGCAGCGGTGCAAGGGGGTAGAAGACCTAAGGGGAAGACCCAAGGAGCGTGCCACAATTGTGGCAAGGTCGGTCACTTCGCTAGAGAGTGCCGATCCAGGGGAGGCGGACAGAAGTCCGGCCGTTCCAAGGCTCCGAACACCCTCTGTCCGAAGTGCAAGAAAGGCTACCACTGGGCCCGAGACTGTCTGAGTTCCGGAAACCGGAACGCGGGCATGTCTCTGGCCCCGGTCCAAACAGAGGCTTCCCTCATCCAGAGCTCACCAGAGCTAGACTAGATCCCGGTCACATTCCAGGCACGACGAGGGCACAGGCCAGCCCCAAGGGTAGTACAGGGTTAGACTTGACTTGTCAGGCAGACGTTACATGCGACCTGCCAGGCACGGTCTATCTGGTGGACTCCCAGTACATGGGTCCGCTGCCCAAAGGCTTCATAGGTTTAGTTTTGCCCCGTAGTGTAGCTGGAGCACACGGAATTCTTGTAATTCCAGGAGTCGTTGACTCCAATTTTTCAGGCGTTCTCCAAGTCCAGCTTTGGACTCACCTGCCCCAAACAATTCACAAAGGAGACACCTTAGCGCAACTGATCATGGTTCCTTGTCACTCGCCAACAGAAAGCCAGGGAAGGCTCAGGGACAGCTCAGAGTCCCGGTCAGAGGACCGCTCGAGCGCCAGTGAGGCAGTACAAGGATACCAGGTCTTAGCGACAGTGGAGACCAACATTGAGTGGAAACAGCGCCCCGTTATTGAGGTATTTCTGAATAATAGATCATTCTCAGGCCTGTTAGATACCGGAGCTGATGTGAGCGTGATAAGCAGGGGCCAGTGGCCAAGGGAGTGGGCCATTGAGCCGGTCTCCGATGTGTGGGGGGTAGGCGGCATTCAGGAAGCGTTTAGGAGCCGGGAGTGGGTGACAGTCACAATCCCAAGGGCTGACGGCACAGCGGTAATTTGGCCGCACATTCTTGACGTGCACATCAACCTTTGGGGGCGAGACATTTTACAGCAGTACGGTGCTACGCTTACCTTCGGGTAATGGCGTTGCCACTTAAGTGGCTCACCGACACGCCGGTTTGGGTAGAACAATGGCCGGTAGTGGGAGAGAAATTAGTCGCCCTTAAACAACTGGTTAAAGAACAGCTAGATGCAGGACATATAGAGCAGTCCACTAGCCCCTGGAATTCGCCAATTTTTGTGATAAAGAAGAAGTCGGGGAAGTGGCGACTCCTCCACGATCTCAGAGAGATCAATAAATGTATACAGCCAATGGGTCCGCTACAATGCGGCATCCCAAATCCTAATATGATTCCCGAGGGGTGGGAGATCCTGGTCGTAGATCTCAAGGATTGCTTTTACACAATCCCCTTAGACCCCAGGGATCGGGAAAGGTTCGCCTTTATGGTGCCGGTTGTGAACCACAGCGAGCCTACGCAGCGTTACGCGTGGAGATTTTTGCCACAGGGCATGCTCAATTTGCCCACCCTGTGCCAAATTTATGTTCACAACGCACTGGCAAAGTTTCGAAGCCTTTACCCAAAAGCGTTAGTTTGTCACTTCATGGACGACATCTTGGTCGCGGTGCCGCAACTCGGCAGCGAAATGTTTTCAGACCTCCAGGCCAGCCTGGGGGAGAAAGGATTACTCATTGCCCCAGAGAAAGTGCAGAGAACCGAGCCCTTCTCATACTTGGGTCATCAGCTTCTCCGCTCTTTCGCAGCACCAGTTTTGCCTCAAATCAATTTACATGATTCGGTCACCTTAGTGGAGTTACAGCAAGTTTTAGGGAACATTAATTGGGCCAGACCGTATTTTCGATTGGATACGGACCTTTTGAAACCGCTCTTCTCGCTGCTAATATTAGGTAAGCAGCCGGCAGACCGGATACAAATTCCTCGAGAAGCGCGCTTGGCTCTCGAGAAAGTCAATCAGGTTCTCAGCCAAAGGTGGGTGGACAGGATTGCTCAGGGGCCATATGCCCCAATCCTGAACTTGTACATAGTTCGGGCAGGATCCATGTTCACCGGAGCTCTAGGGATAGACTCCGAGAAGGGAGCGAGTATCGTGGAATGGGTGTACTTGCCGAACACCTCCCCACGGAACATCGTTCCTCCCCAAGAGTTGGTCTCCGCGGTGATTTACCGCGGAAGGCTGAGAGCTAGGGACATTTCAGGGCACGATTTAGCCAAAATTGTAGTCCCGTTCACCAAGGAACAAATCCAGCAACTGATGCAGCTCGGTGACTCGCTTCCAATAGCCCTGGAAGGATTCACTGGGAGCTTGGCATACCATTTGCCAAAGGACCCCAGACTTGTCTCACTTCAGACGCAGACAGTCAGCTTGTTCGAATTGCTCTCGCTGGTTCCACTTCAGGGAGCCAGGACAGTTTTTACTGATGGTGGTCGAACATATGGCGTCCTAACTTGGCAGGAGGGCCAGGCTTGGCGCACGCTGTTAACTCTTCCACAGAAGTCCGCACAGCGGGCGGAGTTGGCAGCGGTGAACCTCGCCTTGCGCACCTTCGCCAAAGAGCGCCTAAACATCATTACTGATAGCCAGTATGTCAGGAACTTGCTTCACAGTCTACCGGGAGCATACATCACTCCCGCGATAGACAAGAATTTGCTTAGTCTGTTTTTAACTGCTCAATTTCATTTGCGAAACCGCACGGAGCCGCTCTATATTGCCCACATCCGAAGTCACCAAGACCTACCGGGTCTGATTTCCGCGGGCAATAGCAGAGCGGATGCGGCGGCAAAGGAAATTCAGCAACGTTCAGTGTTGGGTGTTTTCACTATGCCAATCCAGAGTCATGCATTTTTTCACCAAAACGCCAAAGCGCTCACCAGACAGTTCAATTTACCACTTTCTCATGCCCAAGGCATAGTTCGCTCTTGCCAGCATTGCGCAGGGGCACCGGGGGGGCCCTCGTGGGGGTCAACCCATGAGGGACAGAGGCTAACCAAGTGTGGCAGATGGACGTCACGCATGTCCCACAGTTTGGCAGATGGCAGTTCATGCACGTCTGCATTGATACTTTTTCACAATTCATTTGGGCAACGGCGCAGAAAGGGGAGACTGCTTCCCACGTGGAGCAGCACCTCCTTTCCTGCATCGCGGCAATGGGCAAGCCGCGGCAAATTAAAACCGATAACGCCCCATCTTACAGCTCCAGGCAGCTGGCGGCCTTCATGGCCACCTGGGACATTAGGCATACTTTTGGCGTTCCTTACAATCTGCAGGGGCAAGCGATTGTGGAACGGGTCAATCGGACGCTCAAGTCCTATATTGACAAACAAACAGAAAAGGGGGGAGCCACCAGCCCTCCCCAAGTCACAGGCTCAGGTACAGCATTGTCTGAATAAGGTATTGTTCACGTACAATCACCTTAATGTTTTTTCCGATTGCACGCCACAGGAGAAGCACTTCCGCCGCTCGGAAGCTCTCCCGCGGCCGATGGTCCGATACCGGGTGCCACCGGACCCTTCTTGGAGGGGCCCGGCGCCGCTCGTAACCTGGGGAAGAGGGTATGCTGCAGTTATGTCTCCTACAGGTGTCGTTTGGATTCCAGCTCGGTGTGTCAAACCTCACTTGGAACCACATGGCGTGGACCCAGGCCGGCCCGAGTCCGATCCCGGAGATGGAGGACCTCACCCTAACCGAGAGGACCCGTCGGGAGAGACAACGGTCACAGATGCCAGCACCGAGGATCACCTGGGGGATGGTCAAGGCCCTTTGCCATGAGGCCCAGGACACCATACTGCGCGAGGAGAGGGAGCCGACACCGGAGAACCTCGTGGCTGCAGTCCTTGCCCAGATTCATGCCAACTCCATGGCAGTTACCACCATCCTGATCCTCTCCCTAGTTGCCGGGGGAGGCGTTCAGGCTACCCTGTTAAAGGCCAACGACTTGGTGCCCGGCGGAGACCTCTCTGCCAGAATGCAGTACAACATTTGGGAAAGGTTGGCGGGCCTCGTCAACCAGTCCGATTTTTGCCTGAGACAGGACATTGGTTCTGCCTCAATCCTGAGCACCTGCCTCATCCCAGTGTGCCACTCTCCAGGCGCATACCCAAGGGATGGGGACTGGCTCGTGAAACGGCTTTTCAGCCCATACAACCCAGCGGCTTCCACAGAATACGCCCGCTGGGAGATGCGGCTCACCATGACTTTGCCGGCTGATGCAGCCACTCTCCACACTCCTCGAGTGGCGGTCAGCCTGAACTCTACCTGTGGTCGAATGACCGGCTGCTCCACAGTCGGTCGAACCCGACGCCGCTGCCTCTTCGTCGGCAGTGGCAATTGGACTCGCGATAACCCAGTGAAACTTGGTTCAATGTATGCTCATGTTACGTTACCATCTGGTTGGTTCTTTACATGTAATCAGTATACCTTCAACTACATTCCTGCAAATGTGTCAGATGCTACATGTTGCATTAGTCGTTTAACACTGTTACTCCCTACTAAGGATATGGTCACCCCAAGCACAAATGTTTCCCATGTTTCAGCACCCATACGGCACACTCGCACCACCCAGTTAGACAGCTCATGTGAGAGCAGCTTTAGAGTAATGAGTCCAGCCGAATACGTCTCGTTGGCGGTCAGCATAATTGGCGTGCCAGGCTTAGCCGTCGGCAACGCTCGGAGGATCAGCCGACTGGCTTGTGGGTTGGCTAAGGCCATCAACCACACCTCCTCGGCGATCGCGCTGCTCAACCAGGAGCAGGCGGAGCTTCGCCATGCCATACTTGACAATAGAGCGGCTATAGACTACCTCTTATTGCTTCATCATTTGGGTTGTGAATCTTTTCACGGTATGTGTTGTTTCAATCTTACGGACAACTCCCGCAAGGTACAGAATCAGCTCACGGCCCTCCACACCATAGTCGAGGGCATAAGGGAAGGTTCTGCATGGGGAACTTGGTGGAGTTCGTTGTGGAATTTGATGTGGTCGTGGATTCCATGGGGGTGGCTCCAGACGGTACTCAAGGTGGTTGTGGGGGTGGTCATACTAGGCATAGCCATCTGCTGCTTTGCACAATGTATCTCCTCACTGATCTCGAAGTGCCACCCCAAGAAGAAACCCCGAAGCGTCATTCCCGATCAACAGCTGATGCCCCTCTTGCGCAGAGTCGCCGGTCAGGTTCTTAAGTAAAACAGAAAGGGGAGATATGGATTCCCCATGCCCGCCTGGCATGGAAACGGCCCTTGCAGAGGCCACTTAGGTGAGAAGGCTCCCGGCGGTGGTTTCTGCGGGCAGAGAAATTAAGGGGGGTGGATTAATGATAGGGTTTGATTCACCCAATTCCTTGATCTGACCAGCGGATCTGCTGAGAGAGCGAATATCTAACTCTGTTACCCATTAGAGTAATCCCTCATCTCCGAGTCTCCGTCTTATCCCAGATGCAAACAGAGGCCATGTTTGCCCCAGTATTATCCCTAAACAATGGTGTTGTCCCATGTCTGTGTTTGCCTCAGTTAATTAACTTCCCCAAGAAAGATTCCCAATGAACCCGAGTAAACAGGTGATGTGATTTCTGTCAGATGACGGTTTTGCCACCGTTGCGCTTTTTCTCCTATATATGTTGAAGCTTTCCCCCAATAAACTACTGATCTGATCACGCTCCATATTGCCTCATATCGTTTCTTGATCAGTCTCCTCCGGGACCTCCGGCCCTCTGCGGCCCCGATTCCTACAGACACGGGTATCAATGGCTATAATTATGGATACCTAAGAACAACCTCCGGGTTGGAGAGATAGGCAGGATATCTCTCAATGCCATTTCCAGGGAATCCTAAGCAGGTGAAGGCATCTCCTTGGGAATACCCTGAAGGAAATGGTGAGCCACTGTGTGAGACAGAATGTTGGACTGGATGGGCTGTGGCCTGTTCCAGCAAGGCTGTTCTTATGTTCTATGCTCAAGTGGGGGCTGCTGGCAGACAACAGCCTGCTGTGTGAATCTGGAGAGATACAGAATATGGCTCATTTGATAGTCTATCGGTTACTTTCAGAACCATGTACCAATGGAGATTTAAGTTTGGCCAATGACAAAGCCATGTAGGTGACTTTATTTTGGCAGTTTGAAGTATGACCCAGACACGAAAGAAGCAGCAGCAATAAATTGATTCCAAAATGAGAACTTCCTACGCTATCGTCTTGATGGTGGTGGGGGTGGGGGATAAAAACAAAATGAAAATGAAATAAAAACCTAAGATCCCAGATCCAAACTCAGACACTATCATATCATCATATGGTGGTAGTGGTGGCGGTGGCGAGGGGCCGGAAGAAATCCTCTATAATATATTTATTTAATTTTAAGAACATGCATTTAAATGCAAATGAGTCCTCATGACTGACTCTGAATCCCTTTTCCTGATATTGCTTTCAGCTTAGCCCCAAGAAACTATTCAGCATGTATTTATGTGTATTTTAATGCATTTAGGACATTTGAAGGTAAATGTATTTCCTATTACTTTTCTGCTTTACAAATTCCAGGAAAGATGTAGCTAGATAGATAGCCACTTCATATTGTAATAAAAACTCCATTATATCAAGCAGATAAGGGGGAAGAGAGGGATGGAGAATTTCCATGCATTTAAAAATAACACGATAGATGATAAATGTATGCTTAAGTCAGAAAATCCATCAGCCCCATTATTTGTCTATTACAACACCGGTTCTTGCTATTCTTTCTTTTAGTCTGTTTCAATTGACTTTTACAGTGCATGTTTCAGATTTGTGTGAATGCTGCTGATTAGCAGTGAAATGTTGCTGTTTCTAGCTTATGGGGGGGATTCACTATATTCCATTGTATAAAGAAGACAATGTTTCAGATAAGGAAATGTCTACCGTCATGTAGTCCAGAAAAACAGCCATCTGAATTGCACCTCCAGACAGAGCTGCTCCCCTTTAGAAAACAGCCATGATACTGTTACGTCTTCTGTCACTAAGGATTATTTCTCTCTCTGGTCTGCAGGTACCCTGACAGTTGCTGGAATATTTTAGATCAGCCTTTAGCCCAGAAGCAACATGCTATTCTTAGGTAAAGGTTTCCCTTGCTTGAAAGCCAGTCATGTCCTTCTTTAGAGGGAGATACTCAACTCTGTTTACCACCAAAGAGCCAGCTTTGATTGTATCTGCGGACATTTCGTAGGCATGTGGCAGTCATGATCTTTACTGTTGCAATGGTATCTATTCATCTCCTTGTGATTTCTTGCTTTCAAACTGCTTGTTTGGCAGGAGCTGGGACAGATGACAGGAGCTCACTCCATTGTGCAGCCAGGGCCACCATCAGAAATTTCTGGGACCCGTACTGAGCAATCCTATTGCCCCCCTCCCTCACACATATTTTGGCCATGCCCCTCTGTGGATATGGCCAAATCTGTGGGTGTGGTCAAATCTGTGCCTGCCACATAAAGCTAAAGGGTTCCCTTGCTCGAAAGCCAGTCGTATCTGACTCTAGGGTTCAGTGCTCAGGAAAACAGAGGATGCGAAAGCCACATCTCTCACTCTTGCTAGCCTGGAGAAACAGATGGACAGAACAGGAGGCCGGACAGAAAAAGTTAGGAGGAACTCCAGTGCAGGTCTTAAAATGAGCTCCCCCTACCCCTGTCTATACAGATCTATACAGTAATGAAGGTCTTCAATAAGGTTTATTTATATTAATATTAGTTGTCTATATTAATAAAAAAAAGAAAATCTATTTTTGCTTAATTCTGATGCTTAACTAATCTGTCAGCAAAGACTTCTTTTAAAAACTATTATTAATACATAAAATGAAACGTATTAATATTTAGAAACCAATACATTTTGAAGGTAAAGTGTCATTCTAGGACATTCCAGACCTTCTTAGCTAATGCCTTCTAACATAGAAAAATTGAAAATATGCAATATAATATTTATTGGTAACACACACAAAAAGAAACCCCAGCCCAAGTTGTTTCTATAGCAGAACATTAAATAAACAAATCTTGTGTTTTGTTTCTGTTTTTAAGTCTGCCAGATGCGGTGTGCTTCTAAGCTATTGAACCAGTTAAGATGATCAACTGGCTTCCTTTTTTGAAATTACTTTTGAAGCATTCTAGAATTGAAATAACACATATTCAATGAGCTCTATTCAGTTCTATAACTGATGTAGATTTTTATACCTTAATACAAGCATTCTGTGGTTTGGAGGAGCATATCTGTCATTTGGATTTTATATTATGAGGTGTCTGTAACATGCTACAAGAAATATATTATGTTTCACTAACTGTTAACTGTCTTTGTCCCAACTCCTGCCAACCTAGCAGATCGAAAACAAGACATTGCAAGTAGATAAATAGGGACTACTTTAGTTTTAGATTTTAGTAGTTTTAGTATTTAGATGTCTACTGTAGTCTAGCAGTGGCTCAAGTGGCTAAGACACTGGCTAGAAGGCAGGAGGTCAGCAGTTCGATTCCCAAGTATTGCAGGACAGAGTGAGCTCCTGTCTTTGCCCCATCTCCTGCCAACCTAGCAGTTCGAAAGCAATTAATTGCAAGTACTGTACTGTAGATAAATAAGAGACCACTTTGGTGGGAAGATAAAAAGCGTTCCTTGTGCTCTGGTGTCATCATGCCTGCCACGTGACCATGGAAATGTCTGCAGTAGCAGACAGCACTGGCTCTTCGGCTTTGAAGCAGAGATGAGCACCGTGTGGGGGACGGAACATGGTCATGGCTCGCACAGCCGTTAGGAGAGGCAGGCGGCAGTTGAGGGAGGCAGAAATAGAAAAGGGCAGCCCCAAGTGGGAAAAGGGTCCCTCATGTCACCCTCAAGCAAGGCCCCCCACAAAGGCACACACCTACCTGGTGTGAGCATGTTCGTGCGCGCATGAGGGAAGAGGAATAATCGGGGGGAGGAGGAGGGAGGCAGCCCGGCACGGGCTGATTCTAATAAAGGCGCCACAGCATGCACAGATACGCAGGTTTTTCCCTCACCTCATCTCCTGGAACCTTGACTGGAATCAGCCCAGATCCCTCCCCCCACTTATTCCTCTTTTTCTCCCCTCGCGCATACATGCGCATGCGCATGAGATTAGTAAAAAAAGAGAAATAAGGGGTCAAGGTTCCAGATGAGGTGAGGGAGAACCCTGCATTTCCACACATGCTGTGGCGCCTCGACTGGAATCAGCCTGGCCCCCGGGCCTAGCTGCCTCCCTCCTCATCATCCCCTCCTCCTCCTCCTCTCCCCTCATGTCCTGCATGTGTGTGCGCTCCTAAGCCCCAACCCCTGCTGCCTCTTTCCTCTGTGGCTTTGCCTGGTGGGAAGGAGCAGTTAGGGGTGGCAAGTCACCGCGACAGCGAGCCCTGGTGCATGGTGTCTTTCAGACTGGGCCCGGCACACCTCATGGGCTGAAGCCACGACCCCATATATCCGGATCGAGCCAGGTCAGGGCATGCGCAGTGGGACTGTGTGCTGCACTTTTAAAAAAAGTTTAAATTTTTTTTAAAAATTAAATTTAAATATTTAATGCAGCGCTCTGGCCCATGACAGCACCGGGCCACGGATGGCAGTCCCCCTTGTCCCCCCCCCCCCGATGACAGCCTTGTGTGCAGCACTCGTGCCTTGAACTGCTGAACTGCCAACCTTCCAGTCATCAAGTCTTAACCACTAAGCCATTATGGCCCCTTATGCTATTCTTAGGCCACTCCTTAGGCTCCTACGGGTAGAAAATTCTGGAGATAGCTGCAGCAGTCCCAGCCATTTCTGTTTAGCTTACTCCATCCATTCTCTACTATTGAGCTGTCTATAGTCACTAAGTTAGTTATCCTCTCTCTACTGTGCTGCAGGGTTCTGTTATCACACTTGTGTTGAAGTTAAATTCACCAGCCACTCTAGTTCTCTTCTCAATATAGACTGGGAAAATGTTACCATCCTGTATTTTGCTCTGGCTTGGATCCTATAGCTCAGTCACTGTACTAACCAAGATATGTACAGTATGCTTCCTGACTGGTGACATTTTGGTGGAGGCTGAATGTCCGGAGGAAATATGCCAGCTATACTCTGCTTGCTATGCTATGTATGGAAGAGAACAGGAAAGACTGAGGGAGATAGTCCCTGGTTGAGAGTCAACCACACACAATGAGGAGCAGAAGAAGCACAGTCATTTTCTAATAGCTCTTTTTTTCTGTCTAGCAGGAGCTAAAAATGACTGATAGAAAAGTTCTTATAGAAGAGGCTCTACAAACCTGCAGCAACATGTAGGAAATATTTTTTATTTCATTTTATAATGAACCCAAACTCCTACAATTGCTGGTATGATTAGGAGAAAGTATATCAGAAATCTAAATGAACCTGATAGATGATTTTTCTTTGTCCTTCTTTGGCTCATGGTACATGTTTTTTGTTCTTGCTGTTACTACTGCTGCTTACTCTCCTGAATAGATGTCTAACTTTTTGTCTTCCCAACCATACAAATGATTGGTAGCAGTTTTAATTGGGTTTTTATTGGTTTTAAAATCTGATATTGGTCCAGAATGTGGCTGCCCGGATCGTGATGGGGTGCAGGCATTATGCCCATGCCTCGCCACTGCTTTGGGAGTTGCACTGGTCACCAGTGTGCCTCCGGGTGCAATTCAAGGTGCTGCTTTTGACCTTTAAAGCCCTACATGGCAGTGGACCAGGATGCTTAAGAGCCCGCATCACCCCAAGGTTTTCAACCCATCCTACGAGGGCAGACGGGAGAGGCTCTGTGGTGGTTCCATCAATTACAGAAGTACATCTGACTGGGACCAGGAGGAGACGCTTCTTGGTGTCTGCCCTGGCCCTTTGGAACCTCTTGCCATCTGAACTGCACCTCCAGAAAGAGCTGCTCCCCTTTAGAAAAGTCCTAGAAACATGGCTATGCCAGCGGGTGTGGGGCATGGATGGCTCCACTTCCTAAGCCCTCTGGCTTGTACAGCACATTTGGGGGAATTCTGTAATCTGACCTGCAACTTTTTTAATAGGGTGGTGGTGGGGGGTGAGAGGTTTTCTGAGGTAATTTTAAATATGTTTTATCAGGTTTTAGATAGGGTTGTATTTTATTGATGATTTTTACTTGTTTTAAATTCAGCTTGTGAGCCGCTTTGAGTCACCTCTGGGTGATGAAAGTGGGATAGAAGTGGTGTGAATAAATAAATTAATAATTTCTATCCTACAATAACAATTATTTGTTCTTGTTAATTTATTAAAATGTTTATAAGCCATCCTGTATCCAAGAATGCTGTCTCAATCCTGTGCTGTGGCCTGAATCCCAATGGAAATGGATTCAAATGTTCAATGTCCTCCAAGAAGTCCTGCAATTGATCCACCATTTATTTATTTATGTATTTATTTAATTTGACTTATACCCCGCCCATCTCAGATGCCCTCTCCCACTTTGGATGGCTCACAATTTTAAAAAAGCAAAACAAACACCATAAAACCATAGAATCCAATTAATCCAAGGACCAGTAGCCCAAGTGGCCATGATGGGAGAGCCTCCTATTTAAACTTCAACACGCTGCCAAAGGCCTTCTCAAAAAGAAACATTTTCAGTTGCTCCTTAAAGGACCCTAAAGAGTCAATGAAACACAGCTCCCCAGGTAGAGTGTTCCAGTTAGCTGGGGCCACCACTGAGAAAGCCCTCCGATGGGTAATGGACTTTCTAGAAAACCTGGTACATTAATACCTCATACAAAGTCCTTACAACATCGAATTCATACAACATTGCCTAATTTCTTGAAAAAAAGTTACCTCATACAAAGTCGCTCGACTTTGTATGAAGCATTCAGTTTTTCCCAGGTTGCATTGTGCCTGGGCAGTATAAAAGATAGGACACATGCGTGCATTGCTCTTGTGGGTTTTGCACAAGGCAAAGAATGTTTAGGAGTGGTTTTGAGTGTGATTTTGGATTTTTTTGGATTTTTATCAGAATTTTTAGAAGCATTCCTGGGATTTTTGCAGCATTTTTCAGGTTCTTCGACAATTAGTGTTGTTTGACATGTTTTTGTAATGATTTTAGCCTTTACACAATGTTTTCTTAAAGTTCCGTCAGTTTCCTGTCTGTTTCCTTGACTTTGCCCTGAAGTCTGTGCTGTTACAGTACAATGTATCTCTATGGAAACAACGTTGTACGTGGCATCGCAGCAAGGATTTGGACATTGTATGAGGCATCATGGCTAGGATTTTGCATGCTTCATACAAAGTCCAAATCCGTATAAAGTCCAAAGTTGTGGAACCAAGTTTGGACGTTGTATGAGGTATCACTGTACTTGGCACTTGGAGTTGAGGTGCAAGAGAAGAGCAGGTGAAGTGGGCCTGATTATCCATTATCCTCTCAGTTACCTTGCTCATAAATAGGATGTCAGTGATCGGCCTAAAACTGTTCTGGTTGTCTGTCATTTTAAGGATGAGTTACACAATTATCTTTCTGGCAAAAAAACCAAACAAACATTGACAATCTGTGATGCTCATTCCATGGTAAACTCTTTCACCAATTTTAGTAGCCTTGAAGGACAAGGATCAAAGAGAAAGGTAATAGCTTTATGTCATGCAAGAATCTTGTCCATGTCATCAGGTTTCACCAATTGAAATTGATCTAATAAAACCAAACAAGACTGTGCACTAGACATCTCTTCTTGATTAACTGTACCACTAATGGAGTCCAGCTGTCTAGGGATGGCTTCAATTTTAGCTTGACAATGTGCTGTGAATTAGTTACTCAAATTAATATCAGAGTGATGCCTCCTCTCTTGTCAAGAATTCATGAGATCACAGACTGCTCGCCATGGTTCCACATGACAGGTAGAAGCCTTACTTTTCCTTTTTATGGCACAGCTGTTTTTTTTTGGCTGCTTTTATAGCTGCACTCAGGGACTGCAGTGGTTCAAGTGGTTAAGACATTGACTAGAAGGTGGCAGGTCAACAGTTCGATACCCAAATACTGCACAATGAAATGAGCTCCTGTCTCTGTCAACCTAGCAGTTCGAAAGCAAGAAATTGCAAGTAGATGAATAGAGACCACTTTGGTGGAAAGGTAAACAGTGTTCCGTGCACTCCGATGTCTATGCATGCCTGCCACATATCCACGGAAACATCTGCAGATGCAGATAGTGCTGGCTCTTCAATTATGAAACAGAGTTCAGCATGTCAAACCTAATTGTACATCTCGGCCCGTGGGAACCCGAGTGATGCAGTCCAAGTCCTAACAAGGTGAAAGGAGGCTGTTAGGGTCTGGATGGGGGACAATGGGCTTCAGCTGAACCCTAGCAAGATTGAGTAGCTGTGGGTTCGGGGGCCTATGTTATCCCGGGAGCTACCATCTTTGGTTCTGGATGCAGCACTGCTGCCCCAGACAGACCCAGTGCATAATTTGGGCGTCCTCCTGGACTCGTGACTACTGCTCAAAGAGCAGGTGGCAGTCATGGCCAGGAGGGCCTTTGCACAACTTCATGTCATCTACCAATTACGCCCGCTCCTGGACCGGGACTCCTTGCTTATGGTCACTCATGCTCTGGTCATCTCCAGATAGGATTACTGTAACACACTCTACATGGGGCTGCCCTTGACGACCATTCGGAGGCTGCAGCTGGTCCAGAATGTGGTTGCCTGGGTGGTGATTGGGCATGGGCACTATGCTCATGCCTCACCACTGCTTTGGGAGCTGCACTGTTTGCCAGTGTGCCTCTGGGTGCAATTCAAGGTGCTGGTTTTGACATTTAAAGCCCTTCATTGCAGTGGACAGAGGATACTTAAGGGACCGCATCTCCCCAAGGTATCCTACCCATCCTATGAGGGCAGACCAGAGAGGCTCCATAGTGGTCCCATCTACGAGAGATGCACATCTGATTGCGACCAGAAGAAGAGCCTTCTTGGTGTCTGCCCCGGCCCTTTGGAGCCTCTTACCACCTGAATTGTGCCTCCAGACAGAGCTGCTCCCCTTTAGGAAAGAGTTGAAAACATGGCTATGCCAGTGGGTGTGGGGCATGAATGACTCCACTTCCCAACCCCACTGGCTTGTCTAGCCGTGTGGGAGCTATCTGGCCTGTCAGCTCTTTTAATATGGGTGGAGGGAGGGGGAGTTTTTTTAAGATGTTTTATGGGGTACAAATTTGGTTTTAGAGAAGGTTTTTTAGCCGTTGTTTTATCCGATGTTTTAATTGTTGTTTTACATGTTGGTAAACTGCTTTTGGTCTCCCTCGGGTGAGGAAAGTGGGGCATAAGTGCTGTAAATAAATAAATAAATAGAACCCTACAGTCAGATACGACTGGCTTTTGAGCAAGGGAGACCTTTACCTATAGCTGCACTATATTCATTAGCCATCTTTTTAACCACAGATAAATTAAAAACCATCTGCTCACTAGCCTTCTTCTTTTGTGCTTCATTGCTTGTACTGGGTGTGCATACCAAAGTGAAAGATGAGCTCTGGATTGGAAAGGGCAATTGGGTGTTATCATGTCGACTGCTCAGGTCACAAGGGTTTTCCCTATTAGGTCTGCAAGGGTCTCCACTTCTTACATACTACTGCACAAGAGGTGATTTTTATACATTATTTATTTGTTTAAACAACCCTTTATTATTATGGGGTTTAAAGTCAGGAGAATAAAGACCCAGGCTTTTTACATTTAACTTAGCTCTGAAACTATTAAACATTGCAATAAGAAAAAAAGTTTTTTTTAAAAAAAAGTAAAAACTAGATACAGTATTTACTGTTTTATCCCTGAAACCAGGCATTCAGACTCCCTGATGTTTTAATTTTTGATTTAATTTTTTGATAACACATCATAGTCACAGCTATGAGTCTGAGAAAAAACAGATAAAAATGACAAGCTGAGTCATTAAAGATTTTAACAGCTATTTATTTTTGAACACACACACACTGTTTCTTTTATAATATTTCCTTTTTTCTTTCACAACTATATGCATAATGTGGTTTTCTGTTTGCTTTTAAATTTGTTTAGCAGAATGGACAGTTGTCATTGTCCTTAATGGTGAGGGTTATATAGCTCAATGATCATACATGATTTGGATTCATATTTCATTGTGAAGCAACCTGGTTCACAACTGAGAGAAGAGTTTAGTTTTCTCTGTACTCACAGTTTGCAATGTCAAATGCAGATCAAGTATTAAGCATTTGGAAAACATATATCCATCTGAAAAATATATATGAATGCCCTTTGGAAATTGGATGTTTAATCAATGGGTAAATGTACAAAAATTGTCAAAATCCTGTTGCTTACACAAGGACAAATTGTCGCTTTTCGTCCATTTCCTCACGGTAAACGAGGTGTTCCAGGATACTCATATGGGTACACCAAGCCAGCACACATGCATTCCTTTGAGATTTGTGATGGCAATAGTTTGTTTGCTATGGAGGAAAACACAAAAAGTAAAGATTTGGCTTATACTCAGCAACAGATTTTTGGCCTATGCATCCATTTAAAAATGTGCACAAACATGTTCTTGTGTTGAAACATGCACAGATAAATACAACATGCACAGATAAATACATATACTGTACATGTCTGAGGTTCGGGGACAGTTCGGAGACAGTTGGCATGGATTCTTGAATGGAAATGAATCATAAGAAGGCTGACACTGAAAAAAATAAGGATGTCCTTGAGATTGACCAGTTTCAAAATCTTTTTGAACATAGAATGAAAGCGCGGTGCCAAAATGGCCGCCACGCTCTTTGCAGCCCCCCCCCCCGGACTCAGACATCTGGGTGAGTTAGGGGGCGTGGCCACCCCTCTATAAAAGGGGTGGCCACGAGGCAGCCGAGCTGCCATTTTAGATTTGCGACGGAGCGGAGAAGTTTTCTCCGTCGCATTCTCCTATTTAGCTCACCCTTTGGCATTACCTCTTCGCTACTGCGGTACTTCGGGCTCAGGATCCGATCCCTGGACATGGATCCTATGGCGATCAGACCTTGTATCTTGAGGGGACATGGCTCCCAAGTGCAGGGCCCCGGCAATGAAGCCGTGGCCAAGGGGAAGGGCTTTTTCTGGCCCTTCATCAGATGGGGGGCAGCCTGCGGGTCGGAGGACCAGGGCTGTGCCCCCGCGGCAGGGCAGCGTGCGGAACTTGCCCACTGCTACCAGTGGGGCCGATCAGGCTCCCGCCTGGCAGCCGGGCACAAGCTTCCTGGCCGGGCCGGCACAGGCTGGCCCCTCAGGGGCTTCAGCCCTAGGCAGGCCTTTGCAGGGCCCAGGACAAGGTGGCCCAGGGGGGCCTGGTGGGGGTTTCTGCCCCACCGTTCCTCCGGCCCCCCATGGGCCAGAGTTCTGGGCATGGCCCTATTCTGGCCCCGGATCCCCTTTTGGGTTTCCATTTCACCAACTGCCTAGTGGGCCGTCCGGCCCACTAGGCCCACCTTACACTGGGGGCTCGGAGGCAGTGGATCTGCTAATAGCACGTATAGCAGTGCTGGAAGCATCATTGGGCATTGCCCAGCCACCTTCCGATGGGGGCGCGACCGCTACTTCAACTGCGGCCCCTTCGTCGATCCCGGCCAACTCATCGGCTGCGACTCTCCAGCGGGCGGCCAACAGGGTCGAGCTGCTTGAGGCTATCCGGCCAGTCCGGCTGGTGCCTTGCAGCTCCCCATTCGACCGGATGTACCGGCTGGGAGCAGTCAGGTGTGGTCACAGAGCTCGATGCCAGTTGCGAGCTCTGACGCCCACCGTGGGCCAGAACCCCCGGTGGGGGCGGCTCACGGGGGTGCAACTAGTGAGTATCGGGTTCAATTTAGTACACCGCCAACACTGTCCACTTACACTGGGGGGGGTTCAGTGGCCCTGGCCACGTCAAGTTAATGCGGGTGGGCAGCTGCTTCCACACTGCCCCATTAACCCCTGGTTGCCAAATGGTCCCTCGTTCAGGGCAGGGGTGTCCGCCCCTGAGGGTATGCCGAGCATCGCAGGGGCTGTTCAGGGCCCGCTGCGCATATCTTCCATCCAAAATGTGCCATCGATGGCTTTGCCGACAGCTGGCTATTCCTTGTCCCTGGGTGATCATTTGTCACATGTCACAAGGGAAAAGATTTGGCGAGGGGAGTACGTAGATATTTTCTCCCTCTTGAACCGTCAGCCCACTAAGGAGGAGAGGGAGGGACAGGATGACAGAGGCAAAGAGCTGTCCCATCGTCGTAAGCCACCGTGCACCTGGGCTACCTGGTTGCCGCCATACCTCATATATATATGGCGGTATACCTACACCCTGAAATGAGGTGGGATGAGCCCTGTCAGCAATTGGGGCTCTTGTATATGACTCACACGCGTCCGGCGCCTGGTGATGGGTACCATTCTGCCCATGCCGTGCAGCGGGCTGCTGCACCACAGGCACCCCGCCAACCGGCGGGGCAGGGGGTTCCAGCCCGCCTGCTGTGTTGGAGCTTCTCAGCTAACGGCATGTGTAGTAAGCGTCAGTGTCATTTCCGACACGAGTGTCCCTCTTGCTCTGGCCCCCACGCCGCCTCCGCGTGCCCGCAGGCTGGTGGGTCACGAGGCAGAGGTAGGGGTGGACAAGGGGTGGTCAGAGCTCCCTCTGAAGGAGCTAGCCATGCAAAAGCCCCCCTCCCCAATTAATGTCCACATGCTGGAGCGATTGCTCTCAGCTTATCCAAGAAGGGATGATGTGAGGTACCTGCTGGAGGGTTTCCAGTTGGGCTTTCGTATTCCATTTAAGGGTGTTTGGGGACCCCAGGACGCTCCGAACTTACTTTCTTTGAAAGTTAATAAGGAGGTTGCTGCACGAAGCATAGCTAAGGAAGTTGAGGCTATGAGAGTAGCGGGCCCCTTTACGGAACCACCATTCCCTAATTTGAAGGTCTCCCCTCTGGGGCTAGTACCAAAAAAGACCCCGGGTGAATTTCGTCTAATCCACCATCTATCTTACCCTGCGGGTTCTTCAGTCAATGACGCTATTCCTGATTACCTTGGCTCAGTCAGGTACACGTCGTTTGATCAGCCCCTACAGATGGTACGCTCATGTGGTCCCGGTGCCCTCCTGGCAAAGTGAGATATTAAATCGGCATTCTGATTACTGCCAGTGCACCCAGGGGATTTTTGAGCTGTTGGGTTTTCGTTTCCAAGGAAAGTTTTATGTAGATAAGGCCATGCCTTTTGGCTGCTCTATTTCATGTTCGGCATTCGAACGATTTAGCACTTTCCTCCAGTGGGCCTTTGTTCTCAGGTCAGGGTCCCGGTCTGTAGCCCATTACCTCGATGACTTTTTGTTCTGGGGTGAACGGGGCTTGGACACATGTACGCGTCTCCTCACTACATTTCAGATGCTACTGCGGGAACTGGGCGTCCCCTTAGCGCCTGAAAAGACTGAGGGCCCAGCTACCAAGCTCACCTTTCTGGGCATTGAAATTGACACTGTCGCACAGGCATCCAGGTTACCCATGGATAAGGTGACCCGGATCTCTGCGGCGATTTTGGCATTGATTGCCAAGCGTAAAGTGTCCCTTCGTGAGCTGCAGGTACTTCATGGCCACCTTAACTTTGCCTGCAGGGTGGTGACACCTGGCAGAGCATTTGCCAGGCGTCTGTGTGATGTCATGGCCAGCCTGTTAAAATGCCACCACAGGGACCAACTTACCAGGGGCATACGGGCAGACCTTCCGGTTTGGCTCACATTCCTACATGATTTTAACGGGGTCTCTTTCTGGAGATCAGACCTTATGGTCTGCCCTAAATTTCAAGTACAGTCGGATGCCTCCGACTCCCTGGGTTATGGGATTTATTTTGAGGGGAGGTGGGCTTACAGCCGATGGCCTCATGCATGGCTTGGCACGGATCGCCTCCACGATCTTACCTTCCTTGAGTTTCTTCCCATTTTGGGAGCACTGATGCTATGGGGCGACGAGTGGGCCAACTCAGTGGTCCATTTTTGGTGTGACAATGCGGCAGTGGTGCACATTGTCAATGCCCAGATGTCCAAATCCCCCAGGGTCATGGCATTGGTTCGTCAGTTCGTTTTGAGAAGCCTACGCCTAAATGTGCTGTTCAGGGTCAAACATGTACCAGGTATTAATAATGATATTGCTGATGCTTTATCCCGCCTGCAGATCCCCCCGGTTCCGTGCCTTGGCTCCGGAAGCAGAGGAATTCCCCTCGCCACTCCCGGCCGAGATTTGGACTTTTGGCGAGGAGAGGTGAACCGGGCGATCGGCATGTCATTGGCACCTTGCACGCGTAAGGCGTATCAACATGCTTTCATACAATTTAGAACCTTTTGCGAGCAACTACAGTTGCCCGAAGTGTGGCTAATACCAGTGGACCAGGTTTTACAATACATGGTTTATCTTCACAGTCAGGGTTCCCCCCCCCCCCGGTACTATAGCCTCTAGGCTTTTGGCACTGGCATTTATGGCCAAAGTGAGGGGCTTCAACGACTGCGTGAATGACTTCCGCATGTGTCGTGTTTTGGAGGGGTGGACACGGGAACGTGTCTGCCGCCCGGACACACATCACCCGAGTTCACCAGGGGTTCTGGCCCACCTTGCACGAGGCTAGCATAACTTATGTTATGATAGGTATGAGGTGGCTCTTGGTCACGGTAGCCTTTTATGGAGCGCTCCGCATCAGTGAGTTGGTACCAGAGTTGGTACCATTGTGTAAGGCGGATGTGTCTCATAGGGCACTGGAACTCGACGATGTCTTTGTCACACATGAGTGGGCTCAATTGGGGATACGGTCCTCAAAGGTTGTTCAGCACGGCGTAGGCAGTGGAGTTAGACTGCTACGAGGTTCCATTGAAGACATCTGTCCGGTTGGTGCCCTACATGAGTTTTTGGCAGTGTCTGCTGTGCGCCCCAGCCTGTTTTTCTGCCACCAGGATGGGTCTACCCTTACCAAAGTAAAGTTATGGAGGGTGACCGGTACCACGCTTCACAGTGTGGGGCCCGTTTTGGCACCCATTTATTTAGGATAGGCGTCGCGTTGATCGCGGCTACATTTGGGGTACTCGGAGGTGGATATATGTGGGCACGCGGGGGTGTGCACGTAATTTTCCTATATGTACATCCCCTCACTGTATGAGTACCTAGTTATGTCCTTAACCTCTTCTCCTCTTTTACAGATCCTGTGTGTCTCCGCACACCGGTGGCAGTGGGGCTGGTGGGCCGCAGCTATGTACACTGGGCAGCAGTATATGCTGTGGAGACAGAGTGTGGACCCCGGCTCGGGCTGCGTGCATCCACACGTATGCGATGGTATGGTATGCGCGGCATGAGGGGGCGGGAACTGTTGCCATTCCTGATGTCCATCAGGGATGCTGGACCGCCCGATGTTCTTATTCTGCACCTCGGCGGCAATGATCTTATACGGATGACTGACCTTTCCTTAAACTGTCGAGGTGCAGTGACCTGGCGTTTTATATCATGTATGGCTTACACACGGTCGCTATGGTCTAACATCATGCCGAGACACCGATTTAGAGGAGACATGGATCTCCGTGGTTCGGACCGTTCTGGCGGTCAGTGGATAGGGCTGTTGCCTGGTCCCTTGCTGAGCATGGCTTAGAGATAGCCATTCGAAATCTACGAATAGGCTTCAAAAACTTTTGCCGGTAGGCAGGATATGGGGTCCACCTGTCAGCTAGAGGTATGTACCTCTTTCTGGAAGATTTGCAAGCAGGCCTGGTGACCGAGCTGACGGTCTGGGGGGGGGCAGTGAGTCATCATGGACGCCTCCCCGTGTGGCGGGTAGCACTGGTAAGGTAAAGATTTATGACCCATAAGTATCCGGCAGGTTCGCAATTGACTGGGCAACACTTAGACAGGTACAGGGGTAATAGCTTTGGCCGGTCAAGGACGAACCAGGCAAGGGGTGATGGCAGGAGCTTAATAGCCTGCATCACCTTGATATTTAACGGATACACGTCATAGGGTGGGGTCAGTAGAGAGTTTATTGAGTCCGGTCAACAATTTGTTTGTGTCAACAAACAAATTGATACAAATAGTTACATGTAGCCAATTGCCATTGGCATTTTGGGAGGAACCTTACCAGTGTTACTTCGGCCTGCTTGCCTTTAAGAATTACAATTGGATGATTACATTTGGATGACTAGGGCATTATTCAATAAAAGTGGCCCGATGTCTTTATCCATATACCGGTGTCTGAGTCTTTCTTTGGGGGGTGCGCCTGCAAAGCCCCAGATTCAATTCTTGTCATCCTGTTAGTCCTGGGAAAGTTATGGATCACTGCTGCCAGTCAGCATACATGATATTCTGCCAAATGGGCAAATGATCTAATGATATATTCTCCTATGTTCCATGCCAAACCTCCTTCCAGCTATAATCTCACCCAAACCTTACTGTATTGTGCTAATAATTGATCATGGAGAGCCGAGATTCAACATGGCATTTCCAAGAAATACTACTACAAAAGTAGATGTTTTTTCTTTTATTAAACAGCCCTGTATTGCCTAAAAAATCACTCTTCCACAACCAGTCAGTTTGATACTGTCTTGATAGAGACATTAGGATTCTTGCATGAGGCAAATAAATAGATATTTGTTACATTGGCTATGTCATCAAAGTTTTAAACTGTAAGGCTGTATGTTTAGCAGTCTTTCTTCATGAAGATTACAATGCAAAAAATGCAAAGCAAAGCAATCACACTTACTGTATATACCACCCCATAGCACTTAGTGCACTCTCTGGCCAATTCACAAGTTAATTAGCATTTTGACCCCAACATGCTGGGTACTCATTTTACCAACCTTGGAAGGATGGAAGGCTGAGTCACCTTAAGACCTGGTCAGGATCGAACTCACAATCTTTTGGTTGCAGGACAGCAAATTAAACACTGCACCACCAAGGAACAAAGCAAGTAAATTAGACAGGCAAAGAATCATGGATCTTTTAATACCAACCAACCAACCTTTATTACAGTTCAAGACCAGCATAGGATCTTTTAATACTAATGAATGTATTTCAGTGTGATCAAATATGCAATCTGCCATTCAAACACATTGTGTATGCTTGTGGGGCATAACTTTATATACAATATATAGACTGGAAGGATGGGAATATGATAGTATGTTAACATTGACAAGGTTGCTTCCAACATAACAATGGTTTTATTAACACAGGTAGTAAACATGCAAAAGGTTGATTACATTGGTATCTAGACAGTCATAAGATGCAAATTGTGTGAGTTTTCTGAATTAAAATTTTCAAGAAAAATGGGGGGGGGCAGTGATGGCGAACCTTTTAGAGACTGAGTGTCCAAACTGCAAATCAAAACCGACTTATTTATCGCAAAGTGCCAACACAGCAACAGGGGAGGAAGGAAACACTCCCATTGGGGTGCTGTGCAGAGGGGCAGGGCAGACTCTGTGCTGGGGCGACTGCAGAGGTTCCCACAGAGAGGGCTCCAAGTGCCACCTCTGGCATGCATGCCATAGGTTCACCACCACTGGGCTGTGTTGTAGTCCATGTTTTGTCCAAAATAACTGTTTAGTTATACACATGACAGCATATACAGCTTGTTGATATGTATCAATAGTGTGCTAAAAAGTAATGTCAAGATGTTTATTTTAGAAACCTATCTTCTCAGTTGTCTTCCACCAGAGATTTTCTGCTGTAAAACATTTTATTACTGGTTGTAAATAACTCATTGATTCCCATGTCCAACCTCGCTCAGCTACTCTAGGTCTCCAATACCAGAAATGTATAAATGCAATCCATGATATCCACTCTTATGTCTGATGAAGTGGACTTGGTCCACAAAAGCTAACATTAAAATACAGGAGTTAGTCTTTAAGGTGCCACAGCTTTTTTGTCTTTTGTTTTGTTTTGTTTACTCTCTGATATGCATGCACAGACTAACACAGCTACCACTTCAACAAACATCTAAAAAGCCCTGTTTGTTCTCTATGATAATAATAATATCGTGTCAGAAATTATTCTGGGTTGAAAGTATTTTGGCGGGGGAAATTCTGCTCAGGGGATGCCCAAATGAGGCTCCTTTCATGTCCCCAAGATCCTTTCCCACTGAAGTGGTCTCTATTTATCTACTTGCAATTTCTTACTTTTGAACTGCTAGGTTGGCAGGAGCTGGGGTAGAGATGGGCACTCACTTGGTTGTGCAGTACCCAGGTCTCAAACTGCCAGCTTGCCAGCCTTATAGCTAACAAGGCAAGCTTCTAAAACACTGAGCCACTGCAGCCCCTTGTTCTCTATTTAATTGAGTAGATGCACACAGGAGTTTATGAATCCAACCAACCTCTATTGTGGTGATAGCTAACCTTGGCACTCTAGCTGTTCTTAAACTTCAATTCCCAGATGGCCAGAGCAGCAGGTGTGCTGACTTGGACTTCTGGGAATTGACGTTCCAGAACAGCTGGAGTGCCAATGTTATCCACCAAGGCTCTATTGTTTCCCTCTCAATTTTATATTTGTAAAGTTTTTTTCTTTCCTGTGACAGTAGACACTTTGACATTGTTGCAGTGTGTCCTGGGAGATTGACATATTCTGCCACTGGTTTTTCTGTGTTACCGTTTCTGACGTTTCGGTTCGGTGTCTGCTTCATTCCCATATGTTGTTGTTGAATCAGACTAACATGCCTTCCTCTCAGAAACACACTGAGAAATAGTGCACTAAATACAGCACCAAAAATGGCATTGTAGGATGGATTTGCCCCATTTCTCAAGTGAAGGTCCATGGTAGAGCTATATGGCACAAAGTCTGCTATCTATTTTTGTAGCTGTATATTTCTATGGGTTCAAAATGCCAAGTGAATGAAATATCTGTTTCTTCCTAGAATTTGTTTTCTTTTCCAAGTGCAAATAAGAGAGTGGGCGACAGGTTTAGCTGTGTGGTACAAGGCAGCATAGTTTATTACAAACTCTGTTGCATAAAATCATGGATCTATGAGCAAAGAGGGAATACATAACATATGAGTGCATAGTGAGAACTGTCAGGGACATTGCAAGTCATGAAGACTATACAGATAGAATAATAGAGGAAGACATAATTTCAAAGGACCTGCAGAGTTTCCCAGATTTTCATTTCCAAGCTATGTACCCCCTTTCTTTTAACCTATTGAACGGATGCTGGAAGAATCTATGGTGAACTAAGAATGAAATGGAAACCGTGAACAGCAGAAGGCATATAGGAGCATGTTTGTGGTGTGTCTGTTTTGCAAAAGAAATGTAAGTTGTGTTTATTCTGTACTGATGGCTTGTTTGAGTTAAGATTTGCAATTTGACCTGAGAAGAGAAAAGAAAAGACAACCACAGAGATAGCATTGGAAAGATATATTACAAATAGCTAGTATTTATTTTGAAAGTAAGCTACACAATTGACCTTTCTGACAATGGCAGAGGGTAAGAAGCCCTGGTGGCATAGTGGTTAAACTGCAGTAGTAAAGGTAAAGGTAAAGGTTTCCCTTGCTCGAAATCCAGTAGTATCCGACTCTAGGGTGCAGTGCTCATCTCTGTTACTAAGCTGAAGAGCCAGTGCTGTCTGCTTCTGCAGACGTTTCCGTGGTCATGTGGCAGGCATGCTGCACGGAATGCTGTTACCTTCCCACCGAAGTGGTCCCTATTTATCTACTTGCAATTTCTTGCTTTTGAACTGCTAGGTTGGCAGGAGCTGGGACGAAGACAGGAACTCATTTCCGTCCTGCAGTACTCGGGAATCGAACTGCTGATCTTCCGCTTCCCAGTCAGCGTCTTAGCCACTTGAGCCACTGCAGTCCCTTAAACTGCAGTACTGTCACCAAAATGTTGTGCGTTTGATCCTGATGGGGATAAAGGTTGACTGAACCTTCCATCGTTCTGAGGTCATCAAAATGAGTACCTAGCACAAAGGGGGCAAAATGTTAATTAAGTGTAAACCACCCAGAAAATGCACTAAGTACTATGGGGTGGTATATAAGTGTAATTGCTATTGTTATTGTTCAACTTGTAAAATTGAACAATAGAGGGGAACTAGTACTGTACAGGATATGGAGACAATCCTCCTTCAAAGCAGCCTAAAAGGGTATTTGCCTGTTTTGCACCCACAGGATACTGTTGATTCATATTCAGCCTGTGATCCACAACAATTCCAAGATCCTTCTGGCTCATAGTATTACTGAGCCATAAGAACATAAGAACAGCCTTGCTGGAACAGGCCACAGCCCATCCAGTCCAGCATTCTGTTTCACACAGTGGCTCACCATTTCCTTCAGGGTATTCCCAAGGAAATGCCTTCACCTGCTTAGGATTCCCTGGAAATGGCATTGAGAGATATTCTGCCATAAGTATTCCTCATCTTGTAATTGCACATTTGAGTTTCCCCCAGGTATTGAGCTTTGCAGGCGCACACCCCAAAGAAAGACTCAGACACCGGTATATGGATAAAGGCATTGGGCCACTTTTATTGAATAATGCCCTAGTCCGAATTATAACTTTCAATTGGTACTCATCCAATTATAATTCTTTAAGACAAGCAGGCCGCAGTAACACTGGTAAGGTTCCTCCCAAAATTGCCAATGGCAATTGGCTACAATGTATCCATTTGTATCAATTTGTTTGTTGACACAAACAAATTGTTGACCGTAGTCAATAAACTATCTACTGACCCCACCCTCTGACGTCTATCCGTCAAATCACGGGGTGATGCATGCTGAAAAGCTCCTGCCATCACCCCTTGCCTGGTTCGTCATTGACCGGTCAACGTTATTACACCTGTACCTGTCTAAGTGTTGGCCAGTCAATTGCGAACCTGCCGGATACCTATGGGTCATAAATATTTACCTTACCAGTGCTACCCAGATAAGTGACCAAAGTCAAGAGCAAGAAAACCCCTATGTCAAACCTCAGCAACAGTGTGGGATGGGCAAAAAAGCCAGAACCCAAGGGCCAATTGTGGGTTCCGGCCAAAAATTCCCACCCGGCCCCGAAGCGACCAAAATATCACACTGTTCACTAGGGAGGGGATGGAGGGAAAACTTCTCCTCTCCGTCGCTATTTTAAAATGGCAGCTCGGCTGCCTCATGGCCACCCCTTTTATAGAGGGGTGGCCACACCCCCTAACTCACCCGGATGTCTGAGTCTGGGTGGGGGGGCCCCGCAAAGAGCGCAGCGGCTATTTTGGCACCGTGCTTTCATTGCAAGCGCAACCCCCAAAGAAAGACTCAGACACCGGTATATGGATAAAGGCATTGGGCCACTTTTATTGAATAATGCCCTAGTCCGAATTATAACTTTCAATTGGTACTCATCCAATTATAATTATTTAAGGCAAGCAGGCCGCAGTAACACTGGTAAGGTTCCTCCCAAAATTGCCAATGGCAATTGGCTACAATGTATCCATTTGTATCAATTTGTTTGTTGACACAAACAAATTGTTGACCGTAGTCAATAAACTATCTACTGACCCCACCCTCTGACGTCTATCCGTCAAATCACGGGGTGATGCATGCTGAAAAGCTCCTGCCATCACCCCTTGCCTGGTTCGTCATTGACCGGTCAACGTTATTACACCTGTACCTGTCTAAGTGTTGGCCAGTCAATTGCGAACCTGCCGGATACCTATGGGTCATAAATATTTACCTTACCAGTGCTACCCGCCTAAGTGACCAAAGTCAAGAGCAAGAAAACCCCTATGTCAAACCTCAGCAACAGTGTGGGATGGGCAAAAAAGCCAGAACCCAAGGGCCAATTGTGGGTTCCGGCCAAAAATTCCCACCCGGCCCCGAAGCGACCAAAATATCACACTGTTCACTAGGGAGGGGGTGGAGGGAAAACTTCTCCTCTCCGTCGCTATTTTAAAATGGCAGCTCGGCTGCCTCGTGGCCACCCCTTTTATAGAGGGGTGGCCACACCCCCTAACTCACCCGGATGTCTGAGTCTGGGTGGGGGGGGCCGCAAAGAGCGCAGCGGCTATTTTGGCACCGCGCTTTCATTGCAAGCGCAACCCCCAAAGAAAGACTCAGACACCGGTATATGGATAAAGGCATTGGGCCACTTTTATTGAATAATGCCCTAGTCCGAATTATAACTTTCAATTGGTACTCATCCAATTATAATTATTTAAGGCAAGCAGGCCGCAGTAACACTGGTAAGGTTCCTCCCAAAATTGCCAATGGCAATTGGCTACAATGTATCCATTTGTATCAATTTGTTTGTTGACACAAACAAATTGTTGACCGTAGTCAATAAACTATCTACTGACCCCACCCTCTGACGTGTATCCGTCAAATCACGGGGTGATGCATGCTGAAAAGCTCCTGCCATCAGCCCTTGCCTGGTTCGTCGTTGACCGGTCAACGTTATTACACCTGTACCTGTCTAAGTGTTGGCCAGTCAATTGCAAACCTGCCGGATACCTATGGGTAATAAATATTTACCTTACCAGTGCTACCCGCCTAAGTGACCAAAGTCAAGAGCAAGAAAACCCCTATGTCAAACCTCAGCAACAGTGTGGGATGGGCAAAAAAGCCAGAACCCAAGGGCCAATTGTGGGTTCCGGCCAAAAATTCCCACCCGGCCCCGAAGCGACCAAAATATCACACTGTTCACTAGGGAGGGGGTGGAGGGAAAACTTCTCCTCTCCGTCGCTATTTTAAAATGGCAGCTCGGCTGCCTCGTGGCCACCCCTTTTATAGAGGGGTGGCCACACCCCCTAACTCACCCGGATGTCTGAGTCTGGGTGGGGGGGGCCGCAAAGAGCGCAGCAGCTATTTTGGCACCGCGCTTTCATTGCAAGCGCAACCCCCAAAGAAAGACTCAGACACCGGTATATGGATAAAGGCATTGGGCCACTTTTATTGAATAATGCCCTAGTCCGAATTATAACTTTCAATTGGTACTCATCCAATTATAATTATTTAAGGCAAGCAGGCCGCAGTAACACTGGTAAGGTTCCTCCCAAAATTGCCAATGGCAATTGGCTACAATGTATCCATTTGTATCAATTTGTTTGTTGACACAAACAAATTGTTGACCGTAGTCAATAAACTATCTACTGACCCCACCCTCTGACGTGTATCCGTCAAATCACGGGGTGATGCATGCTGAAAAGCTCCTGCCATCAGCCCTTGCCTGGTTCGTCGTTGACCGGTCAACGTTATTACACCTGTACCTATCTAAGTGTTGGCCAGTCAATTGCAAACCTGCCGGATACCTATGGGTCATAAATATTTACCTTACCAGTGCTACCTGCCACACGGGGAGGCGTCCATGATGACTCACCGCCCCCCCCCAAGACCGTCAGCTCGGTCGCCAGGCCTGCTTGCACCACACCCAGAACGAGGTACATACCTCCAGCCGACAGGTGGGCCCCTTCCCCTGCCTACCGGCAAAATTTTTGTAAGCCTATCCTCAGGTGTCCAATGCTCAGCAAGGGACTGAGCAACAGCCCTGTCCACTGACTGCCGGAGCAGTCCGAACCACGGAGATCCACGTCTCCCCTAAATTGGTGTCTCGGCACGATGTTAGACCATAGCGACCGTGTGTAAGCCATACGTGATATAAAATGCCAGGTCACAGCCCCCCGACAATTTAGTAACAGCAGTGATCTGTATAAGATCGCTGCCGCCGAGGTGCCTATTAAGAACATCAGGCGGTCCAGCATCCCCGACGGACATCAGGAATGGCAACAGTTCCCACCCCCTTTTGCTGCGCATACCATACCATCGCATACGTGCGGATGCACACAGCCCAAGTCGGGCTCCACTCTCTGTTGCCGCAGCATATACTGCTGCCCAGTGTACATAGCTGCGGCCCACCAGCCCCACTGGCACTGGTGTGTATCAACACACAGGATCTGTAAAAGAGGAGAAGAGGTTAAGGACAAAACTAGGTACTCGTACAGTGAGGGCACGTACATATAAGAAATTGCGCGTACACGCATGTCCGCCTCCGAGTACTCCAAACGTAGCCGCGATCAACGCGACACCTATCCTAAATAAATGGGTGCCAAAACGGGGCCCCACACCGCGAAGCGCGGCACCGGTCACCCTTAATAACATTACTCCGGCAAGGGTAGACCTATCCTGGTGGCAGAAAAACAGGCTGGGGCGCGCAGCAGGCACTGTCGAAAATTCATGTAGGGCACCAACCGGACAGATGTCTCCAATAAAACTTCGTAGCAGTCTGACTCCACTGCCTACGCCGTGCTGAACAACCTGTGAGGACCGTATCCCCACTTGAGCCCACTCATGTGTGACAGAGACATCGTCGAGTTCCAGTGCCCTACGAGACACATCCGCCTTACACAGATGGTACCAACTCTGGCACCCACTCACTGATGCGGAGCGCTCCAAAAAGGCTACCGTGGTAGCTGCGTGACCAAGAGCCACTTCACACCTATCTGAACATAAGTAATGCCAGCCTCGTGCAACGTGGGTCAGAAACTCTGGGAACTGGGATGACGCGTGTCCGGGCGGCGGACACGTTCCCGTGTCCACCCCTCCAAAACACGATGCATGAACGCATAGTGATACGCCTTACGCGTGCGAGGTGCCAATGACATGCCCGGTTCACCTCTCCTTGCCAAACGTCCAAATATCGGCCGGGAGCGGTGAGTGGAATTCATCCGCTTCCGTAGTAAGGCACGGAAACAGGGGATCTGCAGGCGGGATAAAGCAGCAGCAATGTCGTTATTAATACCTGGAACATGTCTGGCCCAGAACAGCACATATAGGCGTAGGCTTCTCAAAAAGAATAGACAAACTAATGTAATGACCCTGGGGGATGTGCATGTCTGGGTATTGACAATGTGCACCACTGCCGCATTATCACACCAAAAATGGACCACTGAGTAGGCCCACTCATCGCCCGATAGCATCAGTGCTCCCCAAAATGGGAAGAAACTCAAGGAAGGTAAGATCGCGGAGGCGATCCGTGCCAAACCATGGGTTTGCTGCCATTGGCCGTAAGTCCCCCTACCCTCAGAGTAAACCCCCATAAGTCAGGGAGCCAGAGGCATCCGACTGTACTTGAAATCTAGGGCAGACCATCAGGTCTGATCTCCAGGAAGAGACCCCGTTAAAACCCAGGAGTAATTTGAGCCAGACCGAAAGGTCCACCCGTATGCCCCTGATCAGCCGGACTCTGTGTTGACGTTTTAACAGACCAGCCATGGCGTCACACAGGCGCCTGGCCCATGCTCTGCCGGGTGGAACCACCCTGCAGGCAAAATTAAGGTGGCCATGAAGTAACGGCAGGTCACAAGGGAACACTTTATGTTTGGCAATCAATGCCAAAATCGCCAGGGAGATCCGAGCCACCTGATTCATGGGTAACCTGGATGCCCGTGCGACAGAGTCGATTTAGAAATGTGAGCTTGGTAGCTGGGCCCTCGGTCTTTTCAGGCACCAAGGGGACACCCAGTTCCCACCTGAGTGTCTGAAATGTAGTGAGGAGACGCGTGCATGTGTCCGAGCCCCGCTCACCCCCGAACCAAAAGTCATCGGGGTAATGGGCTAGAGACCGAGACCCCGACCTGCGAGCACAGGCCCACTGAATGAAAGTCCTGAATCTTTCGAACGCTGAACATGAATTAACTCAGTCAGAAGGGTTGGACTTATCTAAGTAAAATTCACCTTGGAACCTAAAAACCCAATAGCTCTAAATCCATTGGGTGCACTGGCAGTAATCTGAAAGCCAAGTGCATATCACACTGTGCCAGGAAAGCACCGGGACTGCATGAGCGAGCCACCCATAGGGACTGAACCAACTACGAGTACCTGACTGAACAAGGTCATCAGGAATGGCATCCCTAACCGGATAACCCACAGGGTGAGCTAAATGGTGGATTAAATGACATCCACCCTGGTTCTACCTCAGTACTAGCCTCATAGGGGAGACGTTCAACTTAGGACAGGTGGTTCCAAGAAGGGACCCGCTACTCTCATAGTCCCAACTCCCGTAGCTGTGCACAGTGGAGTAACCTCTTCGTTACGTTTCAAGGTAACCAGATTAGTAGCATCCTGGGACCCCTAACACCCCCGAATAGAATACAAAAGCCCCATTGAAAACCCTCCAGCAGGTACCCCGCATCATCCCTTCTTGGATGAGCTGAGTGCCATCACTCCAGCCTGAGTACACTAATTGGGGAGGGGGGGCTTTGACAAGGCTAGTTCTTTCAGACGGAGCTCTGATTGCCCCCTGTGCACCCCACCTCTGCCCCGTAACCCACCAACCCGCGGGCACGCGGAGGCGGCATAAGGGCCAGCGCAAAAGGGGACACCAAGTCGGTAATGACACTGGCGCTTAGTACACACATCGCCAGCTGAGCAGGTCGAACACGGCAGGCGGGCTGGAACCCCCTGCCCGACCAGTTAGCGTGGAGCCTGTGTCTGAGCAGCCCGCTGCACAGCATGACCACAATGGTACCTATCACCAGGCACCAGTCACATGGGAGTCATGTACACGAGCACAATTGCTGACAGGGCTCATCCCACCTCCTCTCGGGGTGTAGGGCCACCCTCATCCACATTCCTCGTCGTAAGCCAACTGCGATGGGCCCATCAAATCAACCATCGCCCTGTAAATATTAGCAATGGATGGAACCATCGGGATGGCCCAATCAGGCTGGGGCCTGCGGCATACCCCCATATATATAAGGTATGCCGACAACCAGTTGGCCCCAGGTGCACGGTGGCTTACGACGATGGGACAGCTCTTTGTCTCTGTCGTCCTGTCCCTCTCTCTCCTCCTCAGTGGGCTCACAGTTCAATATGGAGAATATCCACATATCCCCCTCCAGACCTTACCCCTCGTGACCTGTGGCAAATGATCACCCAGGGGCAAGGAATAACCAGCCGTCGGCAAAGCCATCGACGGCACGTTCTGTATCAAGGGCATACGCAGCAGGACCCGGACAGCCCCTGCGATGCTCAGCACTGCCCCGGGGGCGGACACCCCCGCCCTTAACGAGGGACCATTTAGCACCATGGGATACTGGGATAAGACGGTAACTGATGCCCACTCGCATCAACTGTACTCCCCCCGCCAAATCTTTTCCCTCGTGACCTGGGACAAATGATCACCAAGGGGCAATGAATGACCAGCCGTCGGCAAGGCCGTCACCGGCACATTAGGTACACGGGGCATACGCAGCAGAACCTGGACAGTCCCTGCGATGCCCGGCACTGCCCCGGGGGTGGAAACGCTGCACCAGTATGGAACCAAGGGGCACTGGGATAAGCTGGCAACTGATGCCCACTCGCCTCGACTTGACGAGGCCATGGCCACTGAACCCCACCATTGGAAGTGGACTGTGATGTGGGTGCATTAACTTGAACCTGATACTCACTAGGTGCACCCCCGTGAGCCGCCCCCACTGGGGGTTCCAGCCCACGGCGGGCGTCAGAGCTCGCGACCGGAATCGAGCTCTGGGGCCACACCTGACCACTCTCCTGCTGTGGCTCTGGATGAACAGGGAGCTGCGAGACACTGGCAGGCGCAGGCAGGAGCGTCTCAAGCAGCTCAACCCTGCTGGCCGCTTGTTGCAATGCGGCGGCCGTCGAGGTAGCTGGTGAACACGAAGGGCCCCCGGTAGAGAGTGCAGGGCCCCCTGTCATGGGGTTGTGTGCAATCCTCAAGGATGCCTCAAGCACAGCTAAACGCGTTAGCAAGGCATCCACTGTCACAGATCCCCCAGTATAAAGTGGGCCGGATGGCCCACCAGGCATTTGAACAGGAACTCCAAAATGAGAGCCTGGGCCCGAATAGGGCCATGCCCAAAACTCCGGCCCATAAGGGGCCGGAGGAGGAACATGCTGTGGACCAGCACCGCCCCCCCCCCCCCCCGCTGACCTGACCCGTGGCCGGCAACTGCGGGCCGAGGGCCGAAGCCCCTGAAGGGCCGATTGAAGGCTGGCCAGCCGAGGGCCGAGCACCAGCCTGGATCGCCCCACCGGTATTGGTGAGGGTAGTGCCCTGCCGTGCGGGCGCAGCCCTGGTCCTCCGACCGGAGGGCTGCCCCCCGCGTTGCGCAGGGCCGGCAAAAGTCCTCCCCGTTGGCCGCGGTTTCGTCGCCGTGGCCTTCCGCTTGGGAGGCATATCTGTAGATATAGCAGGATCCCTGTCCAGGGATCAACCTATGCCAAAAAGGACAGAGCAGCCAGCAAGCCAAGGCTCTGTGCAACTCCTTCCTTCCGAAAAGGCTAAAGAGCCGAAGAATCAAAGGAACAGCGACGGAGAAAACCTCTCCTCTCCGTCGCTATTTTAAAATGGCAGCTCGGCCTCCTCGTGGCCACCCCTTTTATAGAGGGGTGGCCACGCCCCCTAACTCACCCAGATGTCTGAGTCCAGGTAGGGGGGGCCGCAAAGAGCGCGGTGGCCATTTTGGAGCCGCGCTTTCATTGCACTTATGTGTATTAACCCTCATTCTGTTGTTTTCAGCCAGTGCTCAAGCCTATCAAGACATTTTCAATCCTGTTCCTGCCTTCCAAGGTATTACCTATTCTACTCAATTTTGCGCAAATTTGATAAGTATTCCCTGTACTCCCTCATCCAAATCATAAATCAAAATGTTGAAGAGCACTATGACCAGGACTGAGCTTTGTGGTACTCCATTTGTTAACATCTTTCAGTTTGAGAAGTCACCATTAAGAAGAACACTTTGAGTATGATTCTGTAAACAACTGTGTATCGACCTGACATTTGTGCTAACTAGCCCACAACTGAATCCATGGGTAATCAGCCAAGTTAATGCTCAATTGTAGAAATTCTCTCTCTCTCTTTCTCTCTCTCTCTCTGACAAGCTTGTGATCTTTCACATCTGTTGGACATGTGTGTGTGTTTTAATCAAATAATTGTAAGGAGAAAACTGCCTCTGACAAGACAGCAAATGGCTACCATAGGAAAAGTACCAATCAGCGCACACTGTCTGGCTGCTGTCCTAGTGTCTGGCCACAACATTGGCATGAGAGTGGACCTTTCCTTTTCTGAAGTTTGTCCCAATTGTTGGGGCCCTTTGGTTGTGGGGAGACATTTGGGCCAATTTCTCGGTGGTGTTCTGGTGTGACAATTTGTCTGTGGTTCACATTGTTACTGTGGCCACAACCAAGTCACGTAGGGGGATGATTTCAGTCAGGGCATTTGTTGGGAAATGTTTAAGCCTTAATATCCTGTTTTCTGCATGGTACGTTCTTGGGGTGGATAATTCTTTAGCTGATGCCATGGCCCATCAACAGATTTCCAGGTTCAGGGCTTTGGCCTCCGGGGGGGGGCAGTGCCTGCTAGAGGTCCAACTAGCAGAGATATGGAATCTTGGAGGGTAGAACTAGACAGAGTCAACCCCTTGAAGATAACAGTGTGATTTCCTTCTGTCAAATACTGAATCTCTTAGTCTGTAATTTGTACAGATTTGAAATGGGAGTACCTTCTGGAAGAGGAAATACTAAGAAAATAGAAAGAATAAAATCTGGTTGCATAAACAAAACAATCTGCCGACATTGAGTTCAGTGTAAGGTAAACATGTAATTCTTTTTGTTACACCATAATAATTTCTCAATTGTGGCTGGGTTTGCCTGATTGGGCGGCATAGAAATATGAATTATAAATAAATAAATTTAAAACACACTAAGTAACTGGCTGCATGAAAATGAGGATTGGCATCTTAGAAGCTACAGGTCTTGAATAGTATAAATAGGCAATGCTGTGAGTTTACTTGATTGATTTCCATTTTGACCAGGCTCTGTTTCTGTAGGAGATTTTTCTGTTTGTTCTTTTGTCTGGTTTTACAGCATCTACCATACTCCAGGGACAACTATTGAACATTTACAAAGAGAACAAACACAGATGTTTCTCTAAAGTCAGACAATTGCAAGCAAAGGATGCACAAATGGAGAAAATGTAGAGTATGCATAGCTGAGTCTCTGAGAGAAAGACAAAAATGTGTGTGTGTGTGTGTGTGTGTGTGTGTGTGTGTGTGTGTGTGTGAGAGAGAGAGAGAGAGAGAGAGAGAGAGAGAGAGAGAGAGAGGATTTTTTAAAAGAATATTAGACATGGTGCTGTCTATGAGCAATGCATCAGGTGCCCTGATAGCGATAACCAATATTAATACTAATTTTATTTATTTATTTATTTATTTTTCACGCTTATATACCGCCCACTCAGGTACAACCCAACTCAGGGTGGTTTACATAGCGGACAGTAAATACATAAAAAGACACATGATAAAACAAAGTTAAAAGTTAAAAATCCCACCCCTAAAAGGTGCGCAAGTACCGAAGGGACTTCTCTATACCAACCACCCAACGGTACCCCCATCCCCACCTGCACCCCAAACTTGGCCCACCAGCCAGGTCTTTAGTTCCTTCCTAAAGGGCAACAACTCCGTCTGGAGACGCAGTTCCACAGGCAGGAGGTTCCAAAGGGCCGGTGCGGACACGGAGAAGGCCCTCGTCCTTGTGCCAGAGAGGTGAGCCCCCCTGGCTGATGGCACAATTAGAGAGCCCCTCCGGTCCGCTCTGGTTGGACGGACAGACGTCCTTAGGGTGATGCGGTCTCTAAGATACCCTGGCCCACTACCATGTAGGGCTTTAAAGGTTAAAACCAGCACCTTGAATTGCACCCGGAGACAAACTGGTAACCAGTGCAGCCCCCGAAGTAGTGGTGAGGCATGGGCATAACGTCCATACCCCATCACCACCCAGGCCGCAGCATTCTGGACTAGCTGCAGCCTCCGAATGGTCATCAAGGGCAGCCCCATGTAGAGCGCATTACAGTAGTCTAGTCTGGAGGTCACCAGAGCGTGAGTGACCATGAGCAAAGAGTCCCGGTCCAGGAGCGGCCGCAACTGGTGAATCACCCGAAGTTGGGCGAAGGCCCTCCTGGCCACAGCCGCCACCTGTTCTTCTAGCAGCAGCCGCGAATCCAGGAGGACCCCAAGTTGCGCACCGGGTTGGTCTGGGGCAAAACAGCCCCATCCAAAACCAAAGATGGTAGCTCCCGGGATAACGCTGTAGCCCATTTGCCCTCATCCAGACCCCAACAGCCTCCAGACAGCTGGAAAGGACTTTGACTGCATCACTGGGGTCCCCATGGGCCGAGATGTACAACTGTCTGTCATCCGCGTACTGGTGGTACCGCACGCTGTGGGAACGGATAATCTCACCCAGCGGCTTCATGTAGATGTTAAATAGGAGAGGAGAGAGTACCGAGCCCTGAGGCACCCCATATTTTAGGGGCCTAGGACTCAACCTCTCACTCTCCAACCACACCGACTGGGTCCGGCCCCTCAGAAATGAGGAAAACCAGGACCACAGCGTGCCCTGGATCCCCAATCCTAGGAGCCATTCCAGAAGGATACCATGGTCAACAGTATCGAAGGCCGCTGAGAGGTCAAGAAGAGCAAGGACGGACAGATGACCGCCATCCTGCTCTCGCCAGAGATCATCCATCAGCACAACCAATGCAGTCTCAGTACCATATCCAGGTCTGAATCCTGACTAGAATGGGTCCAGATATTCCACTTCATCCAGTACCCCCTGCAGCTGATGTGCCACTGCCTTCTCCAGAACCTTCCCCAAAAAAGGAAGGTTGGAGACAGGTCTGTAGTTGGTTAGGATTGCTGGAACGAGGGATGGCTTCTTCATGAGGGGTCGCACAAGAGCATGTTTCAGCAGTGCAGGAAACATCCCCTCTCGAAAAGATGCCTTAATTATAGCCCCGACCCAGCCACCTGTCACCATCTTAGAGGCTTTTACCAGCCAGGCAGGACAGGGATCCAATGGACAATTAGTGGCACGGACTGCCGCAAGGAGCCTGTCCACTTCATCCGGGGCAACTGGATCAAACCGGTCCCAGATAACACTGCAAGACGGCGCACTGGCTCCCCCTGGACCCTCCCCGTCCACACCAAGTTTGAACCCCGAGCGAATCCGATCGGTTTCCTCCACCAGATGGTCAGCAAAGTCCTCAGCCGATCCCTGCTAACCAGGCACAGGCCCCGCCCTACCCAGGAGGGACCTGGTCACCCGAAAAAGGGTGGCTGGGTGATTATCAGCTGAGGCAATAAGGGAGGTGAAGTACTGCCTCCTCACCACCCCCATCGCCACTAGGTAGGCCCTAATAGTGGCTCTAGCTAGTGTCCAATCGGAATCGCTCTGGGTCTTCACCCAGCGGCGCTCAAGGCGTCTCTTTGCCCGTTTGAGCTCCCGTAGTTCTTCAGTGAACCACGGGGATGACCTAGCTCCGTGGGCTCTGAGAGGCCATAGTGGAGCGATTACATCCAAGGCAGATGTCGTCGACTCGTACCACAGGTCAACAAGTGCCTCAGGTGAATTGTGTCACCGATCCAGAGGAAATTCCCCCAGTTCCCTCTGGAATCCATCCGGATCCATCAGTTGCTGGGGGCGGGCCATTTTAATCGACCCTGCCTCCTTACGATGAAGTGCCGCCCCCAGGAAGTCTAGAGCCACCAGATAGTGATCTGACCATGGCACAGGTGTTATGTCTAGCTTCTGTAAACTCAGATCACTCTGCCACCGCCCCGACAAAAAGACTAAATCTGGTGTGTGGCCACTGCCCCTGGTTGGGCCCTGAATTACCTGAGCCAGGTCCATAGCTGCCATGGAAGCCATGAACTCCTGTGCCACCTCGGAACCAGACCCCAGCGAAGGCAAATTGAAGTGCCCCAAAACCTTCAGTCTAGGGAACTCCAAAACCAACGCCGAGATGGCTTCAAGGAGCCCAGGCAGGGAGTCCCTTACCCTGCAAGGAGGCAGCTACAGGAGTAGGACCCCCAACTGACCGATAGGGCCCAACCGCAGGAGCAGGGCCTCACAACCCAAAATTTGTGGAGCGGTGGCCCTGGTGACTCCCAATGACTCCCTGGCTATAATGGCAACACCACTGCCCTTACCCACATCCCTAGGCTGGTGCCAAACACCGAACCCAGCCGGACACATCTCTGATAGAGGTACCCCATTCTCAGGTCTCAGCCACGTCTCAGTGATGCATGCCAGGTCGGCCCGCTCCCCCAAAATAGAGTCTTGTATTAGAGGAGCCTTATTACAGACCGACCTCGCATTCATCAGCAGCAGCCTAAGGGCGGTCACCCTGGATCAGCTGCTCGGGACCTAGAGGTGAAACCGGGGGGCCAGAATGCGGGACAGATACTAAGCATTGGTCCCGCATTCCCCGAGTGCGGCCCGCCCCACGGTTCCTGCTATAACGCCCCATACCCATCACAACCTCTAAATGAGCCCCTGGAGCCTCCACCATTAACCCAGATGGAGTGTTTAATTTAATTTAATTTAATTTAATTTAATTGTCACATTTATATACCGCTCACTCGGCCAAAGCCAACTCAGGGCGGTTCACAATAAAGATTAAAACAAACACATGTTAAAAACAGTTAAAACTACCCACCCCCTAAAAACAAGGGCTGCAGGATCCAAAGGCACCATGGGGAAGAGTTCTTCTACACCAACCACCCAATGGAGGTTACCCTTCCACCTGCACCCCACACTTGAACCGCCAGCCAGGTTTTAAGTTCTTTTCTGAAAGGCAGCAATTCCGTCCGGAGACGCAGTTCCACAGGCAGGAGGTTCCAAAGGGCCGGTGCAGACACAGAGAAGGCTCTCCTCCTTGTGCCAGAGAGGCGAGCCCCTCTGGCTGATGGCACAATTAGAGAGCCCTTCCGGTCCACTCTGGTTGGACGGACAGACGTCCTCAGGGCGATGCGGTCTCTTAGGTAACCCGGCCCACTACCATATAGGGCTTTAAAGGTCAAAACCAGCACCTTGAATTGCACCTGGAGACAAACTGGCAACCAGTGCAGCTCCCGGAGCAGTGGCAAAGCACGGGCATAATGCCCACACCCCATCACCACCCTGGCTGCCGCATTCTGGACCAGCTGTAGCCTCTGAATGGTCGTCAAGGGCAGCCCCATGTAGAGCGCATTGCAATAATCTAGTCTGGAGGTGACCAGAGCGTGAGTGACCATGAGCAAGGAGTCCAGGTCCAGGAGTGGGCGCAACTGGCGAATCACCCGAAGTTGGGCGAAAGCCCTCCTGGTCACAGCCACCACCTGTTCTTCTAGCAGTAGCCACAAATCCAGAAGGACCCCCAAGTTGCGCACCGGGTCTGTCTGGGGCAAAATAGCCCCATCCAGAACCAAAGATGGTAGCTCCCGGGTTAGTGCAGGACCCCTTATCCATAGCCACTCTGTCTTGCTGGGATTCAGTTGTAGCCCGTTAGCCCCCATCCAGACCCCACCAGCTTCCAGACACCTGGAAAGGACTTTGATGGCATCACTGGGGTCCCCACGGGCCGAGATGTACAACTGAGTGTCATCCGTGCACTGATGGTACCGCACCCCATGGGAACGATTGATCTCACCCAGCGGTGTTGCCCTCTCTTCCCAGCTGGCAAGGCCATCTCTCCCTCCCTCCCTCCCTAACCCATTGAAAACATACCCTCTCACTCCCTCTACCCCCCTGACAGAACTCCAATGATGGGAGTCTCCTCCTCCAGGCCCTGGTCCAAGCGCTGTAAGGCTGCGGGGGTGATGGAGAGGGGGGCGCCACCCCTAAGGCTGCCAAGCAACCCCAGGTGCGGCCATAGTTCTCCTCCCCACCCCGGTCCACGCGGCATGAGGCACGATGCTGCAGGGATGGCGAGGGGCACCACTTTTGAGGCCGCAAGCAGCCCCAGGTACGCCCAATGTTCTCCTCCCCACCCCAGTTCTGGTAGCACAAGGCTCGTGGCTGCCGGGATGGCGGAGGGCGCCACTTTTGTGGCCGCAAGCGACCCCAGGTACTATCAACGCTCTCCTCCCCACCCCAGTCCTGGCAGCGCAAGGCTCGTAGCTGCAGAGATGGCAGGGGCATCATCTTTGGGGCTGCAAGTGACTCCAGGTGCAGCCAATGTTCTCCTCCCTGCCCCCGGTCCTGGCGGTGCAAGGTCCTCCTTGTAGTTGCTGCGCCGGACCCGCACAGCTGGGAAAAATATCCCCTCTCCGAAACCAGCCATGGGACGGAAGACAAATGTCCAATGTTCTCAACGGCCTCCACTCCCGAAGATTGAACTGGCTAAGCAGCGGTGGAGGTGGTGGAGGTGGTGGAGGTGGCCTTGGAGCCCAACCAGGAGTCCAGAAGCCGCCCTGCCTCAGGTGTTCTCGCCAGTCTCCCTCCCAAAGGCAGTGTTCTCGGCAGGCCAGGGGCTGGTGGCTTTTACCTTCCCTCAGGCTGGGAGAAGCAGCCCAGGATCAGCTGTGGCCTTGGTGTTCTCGGCAGGCCAGGGGCTGGTGGCTTTTACCTTCCCTCAGGCTGGGAGAAGCAGCCCAGGATCAGCTGTGGCCTTGGTGTTCTCGGCAGGCCAGGGGCTGGTGGCTTTTACCTTCCCTCAGGCTGGGAGAAGCAGCCCAGGATCAGCTGTGGCCTTTGTGTTCTCGGCAGGCCAGGGGCTGGTGACTTTTACCTTCCCTCAGGCTGGGAGAAGCAGCCCAGGATCAGCTGTGGCCTTGGTGTTCTCAGAACCCAGGCTGGCCCACTGGCAATGTAATTCCTGCAGTGCACAGGATCTCCTGCTGCAAAAACTTTCTTCTGCCTCACTTCCAAATTTACCCCTTTATCCTCCACCCTGGAAGGATCTAACCTGTCCAGCAGGGTGGTAGGTTTCCGACATATGAGGAGGTCAGCAGGAAATAGACCCGAGGCCAGGGGAGTGACTCGATAGCACAAAAGAAACTGACAGAGCTGCAGCTCAATGTCCCCCTGCTCCATGCAGCGTGAAGCCTCCTTAGTCGTGCGGACCTGGCGTTTGACCTGACAGTTGGTGGCAGGGTGAAATGGGGCAGATGTGACATGTTGGATAATGTTTCTCTCGAGAAACACTTGAAATTCAGTAGATGTGAACGTAGTGGCATTGTCAGAGACAAGCACATCTGGCAAACCTAAACAACTGAAAAGTTTACATAGTTGCTTAATTGTCACAGCAGATGAAGTATTTGGGACAGGAATTACCTCCAACCACTTTGAAAAAGAATCTACCACTAAAAGGAATAAGGTGCCTCGAAATGGACCAGTGAAATCCACATGGATTCATGACCACGGTCCGTGAGCCATGTCCCATTCCCGGGAGGGAAGTCGGGACTCCTCAGGGCGAGAACTCTGGCAGCTATTGCAAGTGCCTACTAACCGCTCTATGTCTGAATCTACTTGCAGCCACCAGAAATAGCTCTGTGCCAAGGCTTTGGAGTGCACGATTCTCGGATGGTTAATGTGCAGAATCTTAAGGACTTTTGGCCACAACAAAGCAGGAATTACCACCCGCTGACCTCATAATAGACAACCCCTCTCGAGCGACAGCTCGAACCACTTCCTATAGAATGCTCTGAACGCCTCTGAAGGGGGGGCCATGGGCCAATCCTTCTGGACCCAAGTAACCACTTGGGACAACAGCTTATCTTTAGCCGTAGCCTTAGCGATGTCTGAGAGAACTATGGAGTGAATCGAGAGATTCGATCATCAGCACATGATGATCTTGCTCTATCTCACAGTCTGGTTCCCCAAGATCAGGCAATGGGGACCTTGAGAGGGCATCGGCATAGCCTATATCCTTTCTTGGCCTATGAATTAATTTAAACTGGTGTGCGTTTAGAAATATAGCCCACCTCAATATTCGGGGAGAAAGTATTTTTTTAAAATAAATTTTTATTAAATTTTTATACATATAAAATGCAAAACATAATACAGAACAAATAAAGTATACAACATAATACTTGAAAAATAATCAGAATACATAATACAAAAACAACTTTAAGAAAAAAAATATACACACCTATCCTAATACCTAAAAACCATCATTATAATTACAATCTCTTGATTTATTACTTAATGGTTATTCTCTAAACTTAACTACCATCTCTAAAACTCATTTTCCAATAAGTCATATAGTACCGTTATGGATAGGAGAAAAATAGAGAAAAAAAGAAGAAGAAAAGAAATATATATATAGACAATAAATCACCGTGTATTTATTTACATTGCCCTGGAGAGCTCAGAGTATCTCAGTAATTTAGTTCCAAAATCCACTTTGTTCAGTTACAGGTCTGTTTCTTTCATCCCCCTTAAGGGAGTGATCCACAAAAGGTTTCCAAATATTCCAAAATCTGTTTTCTTTCAAATTATCCCTCTTTTTCTTTATCTCCTAAGTCAATTTATCATTCAATGCTAAAGTCCCCATTTCTTTATACCACTCTTCAGTTTGTATAATTACATCATTTTCCAGTGTCTAGCAATACAATGTCTAGCCGTTGTAATCATTATTTCTAATAACTCTTTCTCATCCTTGTTTAAATTAATACCCTCCACATTTGTTAACAGAATGGTACCTGAACCCAATTTAACCATCTTGCCCAATATTTCTCCAATTTCTTTTTCAATTCTTTTCCAAAAATCTTTAACCACTTTTCAACCCTACCACATGTGTTCATACGTTCCAATAGAGCCCTTGCATCTCCAACACATTTTATCTTTTTTATTGTCCATTTGGTGTAACCTCACTGGGGTCAGATACCATCTCCACAACATTTTAAAGTTATGTTCCTTTATTCTAACCGACATAGTTCTCATAATCCTCTTTTTCCATTTAGTTCTCCATATATCCTTTCCTATCTTTATATTCAATTCTTGTTCCCACCTTAATTTCAAATCCTCTTGTGGATCACCATCCTTATTTAGTATTGTATACAATTTACTAACTAGTCCCTTAATATTTTTATCCCCCTTTCTGACTTTTAGAATCAGCTCTTCAAATTCCATCTTTTCTCTTTCCAAATCATAGTCACTCATGTATTTACTGTTCCATTTAATGATCCTCAATCTCTGAAACCAATTGATTTTTAATTGCTCAAACAATTCTATCCTACTAGCCTCATCGTTGCATATCCGGAACCAGTCTTTCAACAGGATAACCTCATTTTTCTTCAATCCCTCCTTTATCCCCTCATTTATATTAATTCGAAAACTTGCCATGTCTAAAATTTCCAGTATTGGAGAGACATTCGGAACCAAATCCTTCTTCACCCTCCTCCATACATTCATTAATCCTTTCATCATAATATTTTTAGTCACTGCCTCTCCCAAATTACAACCTAAAAAGACCATTTTACCCGTATGTCTATAGTCCCTCATCTCAATATCCTCCCATATTACCTTTTCCCTTGCCAAGATCTTCATGACATTCTTGATTTGAAATGCCCGATAGTATGCCATCAAATTCGGCATTCCCAACCCTCCTTCTTTCTGTGGTAAATACCATAGCTTTTTTGGTAACTTGGATTTCTTTCCACCATTACAAAAATTGTTAATCAGTTTTTGAAACTCCTTAATTTCCTTGTCCTTCAATTGAATTGCTAACGCATCAAATAAAAAATGTATTCTAGGTAACAACATCATTTTAGCGAGTGCAATTCTCCCAAACCATGACAGTTTCAACTTTTGAAAACTTTGTATCCTATTCTTGATTTCAGTTTTCAAACTATCATAGTTCAGTCTTTTAAGCTCTTCCAATTTGTTTGATATAATTATTCCCAAATATTTCAGTTTATTCTTAATCTGAATATTAACTATGTCCTTTATCTTCTTCTGATCCTTCTCATCCATATTACAAAGCATCATTTCTGATTTATCCCAATTTATTTTCAACCCAGTAATATTCTCAAATTCCTTTAGTTGTTGCCTAATTCTATTCATTACCTTCTCTGGTTGTTTAACAATTATCAAAGTGTCATCGGCATACATACTTATCTTATTTCCCATAATCCCCTCTATTTCTCCTTCCTCTCTTATAGCTTTTGCTAATAACTCCATTGCCATTATAAACAGTATTGGAGATAAAAGACAGCCCTGTCTTGTACCTGCCTCCAACTTTACCTCGTCTGTAACCTCATTGTTTACTCTGACAGTGGCTATTCCTTGCTGATATAGTTGGCCAATTACCCTTCTAAATTTGACATGAAATCCATAAATTTTGATTATTTCCTTAATTAAAATCCATTGTAGAGAGTCAAATGCCTTGAATATATCCAGAGATATTAATCCCACTTTTTCTTTTGTTTGACTCACCGTATCCACTAAATCCACTACTCTTCTGGTCAAATCTGCCATGTGTCTTCCTTTCAAAAACCCCACTTGATCAGTATTTATGTATTCCCCCATGAAATTATTCAAACGGTTAGCAAGTGCCGTGAAGATCTTGGCGTCTTGATTTACCAATGAAATGGATCTATAGGATTCTACTTTCTCTAAATTCTTTCCAGGTTTTGGCAAAAGTACAATTGTGGTCCTATACCATGAAGTCGGGATTTGCCCACCATCTAATATATAATTATATAATTTTGCCAACTTTGATACCACAATATCTCCAAATTCCTTATAAAAATCCGTGGGCAACCCATCTTCTCCAGGGGCTTTTCCCAACTTCAATCTAGCAATTACCTCTTTTACTTCTTTCTCTGTCACTACTTCCATTCTATCCCTATGTTCCTGTTTTATTCCACTAATTATTTGCATCTCTAGTTGCTTTTTAAGTTTCCCCTCATCTATGTCTTTCTTTGCATAAAGAGTTTGATAAAAATCCTTCACAATTTTACATTTTACATTTATCCTTTATTTTATTACATTTTATGCCTTGTTTATTAATCAAAACTCCAATTTCCCTCTATGTCCTTTGCTGCCTTTGCTAATAATTTTTTATTACTAAATTCAAAATATTCCCTTTTTAAATAAACCAAATCTCTTTTCACCTTTTCAATTTCTTTACCTGCCAATTCAGTCTTTAATCTTAATAGATTAGCAAAAACTTTTTTATTCTTTGTTTTTGAATGCTCCTCCTGTAACTGCTTTATCTCCTTTTCAAGCTTATCCTGTGTTAACTTATAATTTTTATATCTATTACTAGCCAACTTTATACACTTCCCTCTAAAAATCGACTTCATGGTATCCCAGACCACATTGTATTCTACCTCACCGTTATCATTCCAATGCCAACTTTCACTCCAACTCTTCATAATTTGTTCTTTACACTTCTGGTCTCTAAATAGGTTAGGATCATATTTCCAAGTTCTCCTTGCTCTAATCTCGTTCCGTAGTTTCAAATCCAGTATCACCTTGGCATGATCGGATTCCTTAAATGTTCCAACTTCCATTTCCTCCATATTTTTAACTGAATTTTCAGATACAAATATATAATCTATTCTGGAATAAGAGTTGTAAACCTGCGAAAAATAAGAATATACCCTTTCTGATCCCTTAAGTTCTCTCCAAGAATCTTTCAAACCTAATGCAATCATCCAATTATCCAACATTTGCCCTTTAATCCCTTTTCCACTTCTTAATATGTTTATACAATCCAGATTTGATCTTGCTAAATTAAAATCACCAGCCACAATCATCCTCCTTGATTTTTCTTTTACTAATATCATACGCATTTTTTCTAAAAATTCTGCTTGATGGTCGTTTGGGGCATATATATTTACCAACATTATTTCCTCATCATCTATTTTCCCTTTCACTATAAAAAATCTCCCTTACAAATCTGAAATACTGTTTGTTATCTCAAACCCCAGTCTATTCGAAATCAGAATTGCAACTCCTCTTGATTTCGATGTACCATAAGATTTTTCATAGTGCTGCATCCAGCTTTAAAAATTTTTGTTTGTCTCTTGAGATTTTTGATGAGTTTCCTGTAAAAAGACTATGTCCGGTCTATCCCTCTTCAGAGCTGATTCTATCCTCCTCCTCTTAATTTGAGATCCTGTACCTTTTACGTTCCATGTTAATACCTTTATCACTCTCATAATTTAAATCATCCCACACTTTTATCTCTCCTAAGCTCTCCCTTGTGTGTGCTACCAATTAACCTATAATAATTAAAACAAAACATAAAACATAAAACACACAACAACAACATCCCCACTTTCTCCTTCAAAAAATGAAGGAAAAAACCTGCCTTTGACTACCAAAGAGGGGAGGGGGAGAACGTGTAAGATAGGCATATTAGTTAAAGCTCAAGCACACACTCTACATTTTAAAGATACAAACTATTAAAAATACCACTTCCCTTTTAAAAATTCTCACCTTCCTTTCCTTTCCCTTCTAACCTTTGCTTGACTCCTCCTCCAGCACTATCAATGACAATTCTGCTCCAGCACCTCCAGTTTGCTCTCCTCCCACAGCACCTCCCTCATCTGCCTCACCATAATCTCTTTTTATCCCTTCTGACGCAAACAAGTCTTTCCTTAGCTCCAACCATTTGCTTGAACCTGCACTGACCAAATCAAGTAAAGTCAAATATTCCCAAGCATCAGTCTTTTCATCTATCACCCCCATCTTTTTATCATAGAAAAATCTTAACTGTTGTGGAGGTCTCCAATTGTATTTTATTCCTTTTTTTATCAAAAATTTTGTTACCGGTTTCATTTTGTATCTCCAGCCACGGTCCTTAATTGGAATATTATTATATACCTCCACATCAGTACCATCAATTTTCAGAACGCCAGATCCTGCTTGTTTTAAAAAAGCTATCACCTTCAGTTTACCCCCCCCCCCAGTTTGCAAATTTAACCAAAACATTCCTGTGTTCAATTTTCCCCCTTCTCGTTCCCACTCTATAAGCCCTTACAATGTCTTTGTTAACAAAATCTTTCCCCATTTTCAAATTATTTAACCAATTAACTATTATATCTCTTAGCTGGTCTGGCATTCTTTGAGTCATATGACATATCGCAATATTCTGTTTTCTCATCATCTCTTCCATCACATCAATCCTTTTTTCTTGCTCATCCAACTTCATCTTATTTTCTTTCACCTCCTCGTGCATCCCTTTCATTTCCCCTTTCATCTCTTTCATTTCATTTTGCATCAACTTAACATTACCCTCCAGCTTATGAGTATTTAAATCAATTTGTTTAGAAAGATCAGTAATCGATCCTGTTAATTTAACCAACATTTCATTTTTATCCTTGACCCGCGCTTCTTCCATCCTCTCAATTTTTTGAAATAATTTACCCAGTTCCACCATTATTTTAGTCTGGTCAGCTGGAGGTTCAGGTGATGATGAAGATGATGATGAAGGTGGCTCCTTTTCGGTTTCACAACTTCCTCTTCCTTCCTCTTGCTTCTGAGACTCCTTCTTTTGTTAGGGATTCTGCCCATTTCATACAACTTTTAGAGAATATAATCATTCCAGATAATTGCGTTCTACTTACCCTAGATGTCTCCTCTTTATACACTAATATTCCTTTACAAGATGCACGCATGTTAATTGATTTTCATTTATCTACCCACAGTAATCCTGATCCCCCCTCGCATTTCATTTTAGTCCTTCTGGATATTGCTTTCGAACATAATTTTTTCAGGTTTGAGGATTCTTTTTATTTACAAACACAAGGGATTTCCATGGGTTCCAATTTTGCACCCTCGGTGGCTAACATCTACATGAATAATTTTGTCAAAACTTACATTCTAAACCCTTCTGTTAACCCTTTTTTCAGCAATATCATTACATATAAGAGATTCATAGATGATTTATTCTTCATTTTTCACAATCCCTCTCTGATCACTGATTTTTTAAAATGGATTAATTCTGTTAATGACCATCTAACATTCACACATGCGTTTAGTTTTCATTCCTTGCCTTTTTTGGATTTAGAAATTTTCATTTCTAACCACCGACTTCATACCAAAATTTATCACAAACCAACCGACAGGCATGCATACTTACAGTATAGATCGTATCATCCTCACTCCCTCAAAAACAATATTCCTTACAGCCTCCTTTTGAGAGCTAAACACAATTCCACTCTTGATTTAGACTTCCAAATGGCGGCTGTTACCATTCATGACTCTCTACACCATAGAGGTTATCCCACACACATTATCAGAACAGTTCATAATCGAGTAACATCGAGATCTAGGCCCTCTCTCTTTCAGCGTAGAGATAGGTCCACCTCCAATAATGTTTTTGGTCTCTTGATTTTACACCTTTAGCACAGAATATCAAGAAAATTATCATTAGGCATTGGCATCTACTAGACTCTATACCCGGATGTACTGACTGACCCACCATAGGGTTTCGAAGAACCAAAATTATTGCCAGTTTCATTTCCAGGACAGATTGTACTCTTAAACCACCTCCTTCATCCAGCACACCGACGGGTCACCATCCTTGCGGTCATTGCAATTTCTGTCGCTTCATGTGGCGTACTCAGAATGTGTCTATCCCTAGCAGTAAATTTCATCTTCGGCTCTCTGGATTCTCTAATTGCAACTAATCCAGTTCCACTAGGGTGCCTTGTAGACCAATCATTTCAGCTAACAATGCCCTTCTCGAACCCATAGCCAAATTCATTGACCATCATATCTGTACTTTTGCTTCTGAGACTCCTTCTTTTGTTAGGGATTCTGCCCATTTCATACAACTTTTAGAGAATATAATCATTCCAGATAATTGCGTTCTACTTACCCTAGATGTCTCCTCTTTATACACTAATATTCCTTTACAAGATGCATGCATGTTAATTGATTTTCATTTATCTACCCGCAGTAATCCTGATCCCCCCTTACATTTCATTTTAGACCTTCTGGATATTGCTTTCGAACATAATTTTTTCAGGTTTAAGGATTCTTTTTATTTACAAACACAAGGGGTTTCCATGGGTTCCAATTTTGCACCCTCGGTGGCTAACATCTACATGAATAATTTTGACAAAACTTACATTCTAAACCCTCAGGAAACAGAGGGTAGCACTAAATGGACACTTCTCCAAGTGGAGGGAAGTAAAGAGTGGGGTCCCCCAAGGTTCAGTACTGGGACCCCTGCTTTTCAACCTCTTCATAAATGATCTAGAGGTAGGAGTAAAAAGCAAGGTAGCCAAATTTGCTGACGACACTAAATTATACAGGGTAGTGAAAACTGTGAGAGATTGTGAGGAGCTCCAGAGGGATCTCTCGACACTGGGGGAGTGGGCAAAACAGTGGCAAATGAGTTTCAACATTAGTAAGTGCAGAGTGATGCATGTTGGGGCAAAGAACCCCAATTACATTTATAAACTGATGGGGTCTGAACTCTCTGCGACAAACCAGGAAAGGGACCTTGGTGTCCTGGTGGACAACTCAATGAAGGTGTCAACCCAGTGTGCCGCAGCAGTGAAAAAAGCAAACTCAATGCTAGGGATCATTAGGAAGGGTATAGAAAATAAGTCAGCAAGTGTCATTTTGCCTCTTTATAAATCTATGGTGAGGCTCCATCTGGAATACTGTGTACAGTTCTGGTCGCCATACCTCCAGAAGGATATTATGGAGCTGGAAAAAGTGCAGAGGAGGGCAACCAGAATGATTAGGGGACTGGAACACCTTCCTTACCATCTGAGGCTGCAACGGTTGGGCCTCTTCACTCTTGAACGACGACGTCTAAGAGGTGACCTGATTGAAGTTTATAAAATCATGCACGGTGTGGACAAAGTAGATAAGGAAAAACTGTTTTCCCTATCGCATAACACTAGAACTCGGGGACACTCCATGAAACTTTTGGGTACTAGTTCTCAAACAAATAAGAGAAAGTACTTTTTCACCCAGAGGATTACTGGTCTATGGAACTCCCTGCCAGAAGAAGTGGTGACAGCTGTCAGTCTTGACAGCTTTAAGAAAGGATTAGACAAGTTCATGGAGGACAAGAGTATCAATGGCTATAATTATGGATACTTAAGGACAACCTCCGGGTTGGAAAGATAGGCAGGATATCTCTCAACATCATTTCCAGGGAATCCTAAGCAGGTGAAGGCATCTCCTTGGGAATACCCTGAAGGAAATGGTGAGCCACTGTGTGAGACAGAATGCTGGACTGGATGGGCTGTGGCCTGTTCCAGCAAGGCTGTTCTTATGTTCTTATGTTCACATTGCAAATGTCCAGCACTGGGTCAGAACTCACAGCATTGATTCCGGACAGTCTTATTCTGATCAGGTCAAACCACTGGACTCCCAGCAGATAGTTATTTTGTTGCTTCACCACCAAAAGAGGCAATTTGGTGGAAATGTTCTTGAAATGTACAGTGAAATCCCCCACCCCCAGAAATTGGTATGTGGCACCTTTGAACATCTCAGAGGGACGTCTTCAATGCCCGCAACCTAGGGCATGAGGCGGGGGGAATTTTTAAGAATTTTTTGGGGGGCAGAATGGAATAAGACATACCCGTGTCCACCTCCATGCGAACTGGTATGCCTTGCAAGTCAGCAAAGAACCAGCCGGACACATTCGCCACGTTGCTGTATGAAGTCTCCAACATTGAGATCTTGGAGATATGCACTTCTGGCTTCCTCGGGCACTGGTCCGATGCTGGGGTTTGCCTGCTCCTCTGGCGTCACTCCTTTGCAATGTGCCCTCGCTTGCCGCAATTGTGGCAATCCACATTTTGAAAGGGGCACTTTCGACAGTCGTGCTTGCTTTCACAGCCATTGCACCTTTTCAAGACGTTTGGGGCATGTTTCTCCTTTTTCCTTTGGACCTTCCCAACCCCTCCATCCTAATTGCTGGACCCAGACGTGGATGATGATGCCGGTGACACTGTTGAAGACGATCATAATGGTGAGGAGCAGTGGTGGGCCTGTACAGTGGACTCCAGAGCCCCGGATCTTGAAGGACTTTACCCCCGACCTGGCTGCCTCTGATGCCAATGCTTCCTTCAGTGCAGACTTAAATGTAAGCGTGTCCCGGGTCATCAGCCTGCGTTGGGCCTCTACATCTTGAAGTCCGGCTAGCAGGCGGTTGCGGAGGGCTTCTTTGATATTTGGACAATGGCATGGGACAGCTGTGAGTAGAAGGCCAGCAGCATAGTCAGCCACAGACTCCCCAGGGCATTGGTCACGGCAGTGAAACGCAACCTGGGCGGGAAATATGGAGACTCTCAGCTGGAAATGGCTTCGCAGGGCTGTCAGGATATCTGTGAGGAGAACATTGTTGATATCCCTCAGCAGCACCAAGTGAATGGCCAGCTCGAGCGTAGGCAGGCCACATCTCACCAGGAAACACGAACGCTTCTGGTCCTCCTCTACTATGTTGTCAGCCGCCATGGCATGCTTGAACTGCTTTTCATAGAGAACCCATTTCTCTGGCGCTGAGGGCCAATGGAATTCTGTTGGGACACCTTGTCACCAATTTAGTTTTCTGGAAATAATAGGCAGCAGCCAGCAATACGGGCCAAACACACAACTTTATTTGGAATAAGAATAGGTGACCAGAGCTAACCGCACACCCTCACATTCCTTAACTATCTCTCATCAGAACTGACAGTTGGGAAAAAACCGTTAGAACCATTGACAGCTCTGTTCTCGTTCAGAACCCTCCCAAAGTCTTGTGAGACTTCGGTCCATAGTAAAGCAAATACATATTAAACTCTTTCACAACAAGACAAAATGGCAAACACATTTCCTTAAATACACAACAACTGCCCAATAAAAATGTCTCTGGTTAGGCTACCAGAGCACATCAGGACAATAAATAGTCTCCTCGAGCAACTGAAAAAAGATTATGAAAAGTGTTTTATCCTCTTGGATAAAGAATCTCAGAAACTTCAGTGGAACCAAAATAATTTCAGTATGACTAATAAAAATTTTCAGTTGCAGATTTGGTATTGTAAATGTTGAAATTTAAGAATAGTTCAGTATAAATGGGCTGCAGTCTCGTTCAATTTAACATCTGAATAGATAAACAAGCCATATGTTAGGTCAACATTTTAAAGTTCCAAATCATTAGCCAGACCATTTTCCTTGGTTGTGGAATTGTTTCCCTCTTCCCATATTCAGAGGTGCCGCCACTTATACCTCTATTTTTGAAGTGAGTCTGCATCTGAATTAGATTGTGCATGTACTGCAATGTCACTGGAGTGGCCACCACAATGTTAGGAATCCACTTTCGTTTCTGCCTAGATGGCAGGGAAACTTTGGTCATTACTCATGATAAAAACTGTTGCCAGTAGGGTGCAGTGGATGAAGTAATGGACTAGGACTTGGAGCTCTACATGGGGCTGCATTTGATGACCATTCGAAGGCTGCAATGGATCCAGAATGTGGCAACCCAGGTGGTGATGGGGTGTGGACTTTATGCCCATGCCTCTCCACTGCTTCGGGAGCTGCACTGGTTACCAGTTTACCTCCGGGTGCAATTCAAGGTGCTGATTTTGACTTTTAAAGCCCTACATGGTTGTGGGCCAGGATACCTAAGAGACCGCATCGCCCTAAGGACTTCTGTCTATCCTACCAGAGCGGACCGGAGGGGCTCTCTAATTGTTCCATCAGCTACAGGGGCTAGCCTCTCTGGCACAAGGAGGAGGGCCTTCACCATGTCCGCACCAGCCCTCTGGAACCTCCTGCCAACAGAGTTATGTATTCAGGTGGAATTGCTGCCCTTCAGAAAAGAACTCAAAACCTGGCTGGTGGGCCAAGTATGGGGTGCAGGTGGAAGGGTGACCTCCATTGGGTGGTTGGTATAGAGGATAACTCCTTCCCCTATGGACCCTTTGGTCCCTGCACCCTTTTCTGGGGGTGGGTAGTTTTAATTAGTTTTAATTAGTTTTAATTATGTTTTATCTGTGATTGTGAACTGCCCTGAGTCGGCCTAGGCCTAGTGGGTGGTGTAGAAATCGAACAATTAAATTAAATTAAATTAAATTAAATGTACAGTTTATCTTGGAAACGCACAAACCACACCTTATACATCTTATGTATCCTGAAATCCATAAGAAGGCTATTGTATGGTGGCTAAGTGGTTAAGACACTGAACTTAATGCCTAGAAGGTTGGCATGTCAGCAGTTTGAGACCCAAGTACTGCACAATGGAGTGAGCTCCCATCTCTGTTGCAGCTCCTGCCAACCTAGCAGTTCAAAAGCAAGGAATTACAAGTAAATAAATAGGTACCACTTTGGTGGGAAGATAACCAGCATTCCCACTTTGGTGGGAAGGTAAACCAGGCACTCTGGTGACTAGTCATACCTGCCACATGTCCATGGAAAGGTAAGCAGATGCAGACAGTGCTGGCTCTTTAGCTATTAACAGAGATGAGCATTGAACCCTAGAGTTGGATACGACTGGCTTTTGAGCAAGGGTGACATTTACCTTTAACTAAGTGAATTCAACTTAATGCAGTGACAAAAACGGCATTAGCAGTTTTTTTCTGTATGAAATAAATGATGTATAACACCATTCCATTTTTTCATATATTTTTGATATTATGATTTCAATGAAACCTGTTTCAGTATTTTTGAGAACTCTAGAAGGTCTAGAGTCTGATAATCCACTTTGTTACACTCCTGTATGTTTGCTCTTGATTTGCCATATCTGTAAGAGAAATACTCAGACCCTTAATATGCATGTACAATTTGATTTACAAAGGCTTGGTACATTTGCCAGATTCTGCAGAGCGTGTCATAATACTCCTGCTTTTCATTTAGCTGTGCAGCACCATGAATTAAGTTCCTCTTCATAACTGTTCTCTGTAAAGAGAAGAAAACCCTGAAAGATCCAGTGCCCAAATCACAGTTTGAACAGTTCATGAATTGAACCATTTCTAATATGTGATGGGATTTCTTCTATAGATGTGCAATACTGCTTGTTTCATTATTTGTCTGAGACTCCAGCCTAGTTCGTGCATTTCAGTCTGGGAAAAACACATTAATATAATGACAAATTGCGATTTCTCATTTGAAACTCAGCAACACTTCTTTTATCTTTCTGCATTAAAGGAAATGGGTCAGGAGGAAAAATGAAAAGAAAAACACAATGTCACCTTCAGTGTAAAAGAAGACTTCCTCATTGTTTCCTTTTTTTGGCTAAGGCAACATTTGGAGTATTCTTACATGTTTAGAAGATTGAAAAAAGAAAGAAAAGAACAAAAAAGAAACCCCAGGGGTTTGGAATAACACACTGATGGGGAATAGTTATTGAATTGTGCAGCATGTACAGCAGAGATTCTCAACTTGTGGCCCACAAGCTGCATGTGGCCCATGATACCATAACATGTGGCCCACCACCACCTGCACCACACCAGGAAGTGCCATGTAGAGGAGGAAGGGCAAAATGGCCATCCGTTCCCCAAAGCTATCTGAGGGAGCATGACACCGACCCTCAGCTTAAAAAGGTTGAGAACTCCTGATGTATAGTATGTTGCAGCTAGACTGCTAACAGGAACATGGTACCAGTTATGAAGGATTTTCACTGGCTTTCAGTACATTGCTGGTGTTCAAGGTGTTGCCAATGACTTATAAAGTCCTAAACAACTCAGAACATGGATATTTGAAGGAGTGCCTTGTCCATATAAACATTATTGATCACTAAGGTCTACTGGGGAGAACCTCCTTTATGTACCACCAATGAGAACAGTTCATTTACGTGAAGGCAGAAAGGAGGGCTTTTCCTGCCATAGCACCCCAACTGTTGAATGTCCTCCTCTTGGAGGCTTGATTGTCACCAGGCCCTGAGTCGGGTTCTGCCTGAGTGGGCGGCATATATAAATATGACTATTAAATTAAAATTAAATTAAATAACTATCTATTTATTTATTAGATTCTTCAAGAGTTGAGGACTACATAAGTGTTAGTGTAATGTTTTTAATATTTTAATTTTTTTGCTACTTGATTTTAAATTGGTTTAAATATTCTGTTATAAAATTGGTGTATACTGCTTCAGAACCTTCCCTGAGAACCTGCAATAAATCAGGCTATAAATGTTTAACTCATGCATTCCAATTTCTCTGGCCATCATTTTTGTAATGACCTGATGCCTGGCAGTCTTTCTTTGAGGACCATTTCAAGTCAACCTTGTTCAGGGCTGCCTCCTTAGTGGCATTTATTTTATTTTTTATTTATTTATTTAGTGTGCTTCTATACCGCTTTACTTGTCTACTGACAACTCAAAGCGGTTTACAGAGCAATCCAAAAGATACAAAGCAAAACATAAGTAGGGGAAAGGGAAAGGGGAGGGGGAAACGGAAGGGGAAGGGGAAATACAACACAATACAGTTCATTATGCAATACAGTACAATAACAACATATCAAGTATAAACACAGTATAACAATTAAATACAATAAAAATATACAAAACATTATAATAACAGTTTACAAGTTTACAAGATATCATCAGGAAAAACAATAATCCAAAAGGGGGGAGGGTCGGAGCCCAAGGCTCAACGACCTTACACAACTCTTAATGAGAGCCAGGCTCAACGACTACATCGGAGCCCAGCTCAGTAATAATAAGCAATAATACATTCTACAAAATAAGGAAGAAATAAGGCATTCTTTTTTGCTTTGCGCATCAGTGAACTGGTAGCCGCTTCAGGAGCTGAAGCAACTTCCAGGGCTTTGCAATGGTGGGACATAGCTTTCACTGACCCACTGCTGTTTATTTTTGTCTATTTTTCCAAAACCAATTAGTGTAGCAAGGGGTCCTGCCTTGTCCTTGGGAAATGTTCCATCCCTGGCCTTTGCCTGGTTACTTTGGTGAGGGAATTTGTTCAGTTCAGGGGTGCTTCCCTTTCCTCTTACTTTTGTCATGCTCACCCAGGGCCACCATCTGAAATTTCTGGGCCCCATACTGAGCAATCCTATTGCCCCCCCCCCCACACACACACATACACATAGTTATAGCCAGAAGCAGCAGGGCCCCTGTCAGCTCCAGGCCCTATATGGCAGTACTGGTACTGCTCATCCATTTCCAATTTTGGACTGTAACCACCAGGGCTCGGGAGGGAGTGGGCATCACAGGGAGGAAATTTGGTACTTATTCTTTTCATATCCTGCGGATTCCGCATGCACAATTGGCACAAACGGCCTCTGGCAGAGGTTACACCAGCGAAGAAGGTTCCTGGTCACTGGCCCTTGCCAGCATGGAAATTGGGGGGGGGGGGCGGATTAATAATCATAGGGTTGATTCACCCACATCTGACCTGACCAGCGATTCTGCTGAGAGAAGCAAATCGCTAACCTCCGTTACGTATTAGGCAATTACTGACTCACAGATCAGCCCAAGCTCTAGTGCAAATAGTGGCCATGTTTACCTTGGTGTAAGCCCTGAACAATGGATTTCCCCTGTCAGTGTTTGCCCCAGTTAATTAACTTCCCCAAGAGAGATTTCCCATTAACCCGGGTAAATGGGTGATATGATTTTCTGTCAGATGACGATTCTATCACACGCTGCCTTGAATTCCTATATATGATGATGCTTTTCCGTCAATAAACCACTGGTCTTCGCTCCATCTTGTCTCGTGTCGTTCCTCAACCAGTCTCCTCCGGGACCCTAAGGGCCGCTTCATTGCCCCAATCCAACATCTGGTGACCCCGACGTGATCCTACCCGAGAGTAAGTGATCAACGCGGTCCGGTTCTACGCTAGAACCGTGTCCGATCATCCTGGAGGACAGCGCGGCAGCCCGGTCGGTAAGCCAGCCGATCGAAAAGACTGCTCCGCGACGAGGCATTTCAGAGAGGCATCCTACAGCTTGCTCCGGCTTTTGTGGCGGCTTGCAGCACGGAAAAACGCGTTCCGCTCTGGGTCGGCTGTGAACCCCTGACAGCGCAGAGGCCACCGAGGGCCCGTGGTGGCAGGCCACGCTCCGAGCTCTACCCAGAGATTCGTCACGCAAAACCTATTGCCTGAACTACAGACGCGTCGACTCGTCCCGAGAAGGAGACTTCAAAGGACCCTCGCAGGTAATATGGGGACTTGTCCTCAGCGGCAACGTCCGTCCACTAGTCAAAGAATTCATGAGGAGGAATTCAAAATCCTGGCCAGGGTATATCAGTTACGCTTTCACAGTGGAGAACTAGCGCAACTTTTGGTGTTCTTGAGGGAACACTGCCTGCTTTACCCAGAAGCAGGTATGTTATCCCTTCAGCTCTGGGATCAGATAGGAGACTGCATTCAGCAACCCCCGAAAGCTCCAAAGGGCATAATTCGCACATGGAGCAAATGTAGGAAACTTTTAGCAGAGGTAGATCCAGTCCGGGTAGAGGCTAAAGAACCCGCAGCGTCAGCAGAGCCATCGGCGCCCACGGCGCTCTATCCGTCATTTCAGTTTAAGCAGAGTAGTGTAGGGAGCTTTCCCTCGGTGACAGCTGCAGACGTCATCGGTGGAATGCATGGAATGGGAAGCGCAGGCGCTTCTCTGACAGCTACAGGTTCCCGAACTAAGAGTGCCCTTCAGCGCACAGTTGAGGAGGAGATCAAGAAGGGGGAATTGCCAGTAGAAGAACTAGCTGAGCTTAGTCAGATTTGTCCAATTCGCTTGGAAATGGATGCCCTCACAGGGCAGCAGCAGGTAGTTCATTCACCAGTCCCGTATAAGCTCCTCATGGCTATACGGAAGGCCATTTCAGAGACAGGGCTACAGAGTCGGTTCACTAGGGGCACGCTTCAGCAAGTGTGCGAGAACACGATGTTCATCCCGCATGACTGGAAAGCCGTCATGGGGATGATGCTCAACCCCAGCCAGTATATGTTATGGGACAGCGAGTATCGCCTCGAGGCTCAGGCAAGGGCTGCCAGGATGGGAGGGGCAGTACTTCCTGACCAATTATATGGCTCAGGTGCCTTCGAATCCATTGATGCGCAGACCAACTTGCCACTTGCCACTCTTCAGATGTCAGCTGAGGCAGCCTTCAGGACTTTTCTCAAAGTCCCAGCAACTGGCAAAGCGGCCAAAAATTACACCGCAGTCAAACAGGGCGCCCAGGAGTCCTATATGGACTTTATCAATCGCTTAGAGGAAGCGATTAGTAGGCAGATCGATAACGAGCAAGCCCAACAAGAGCTCATGATGAAGTTGGCTAAAGACAATGCCAATCTCGACTGCCATAAGATCTTGCAGTCACTGGGCAACCGTCCCGACTTGACTCTCACGGACATGATTAGAGCTTGCGCCGACGTTGGCACAGACTCTTACAAAATGGGTCTGCTGGCAGCAGCGGTGCAAGGGGGTAGAAGACCGAAGAACAAAGGGGCATGTCACAATTGTGGCAAGGTCGGTCACTTCGCTAGGGAGTGCCGATCCAAGAGCGGCGGAAAACATTCCGGCCGTTCCAAGGCTCCAACCACCCCGTGTCCGAAGTGTAAGAAAGGCTACCATTGGTCCAGATTCTGTCCGAATTCGGGAAACCAGAACGCGGGCACGTCTCTGGCCCCGGTCCAAACAGAGGCTTCCCTTGCTCTGGGCGAGCCAGAGCTGGATTAGATTCCATTCACATTCCAGGCATTGCGAAGGCGCAGGCCAGCCCCAAGGGTAGTACAGGGCTAGAATTGACTTGCCAGGTGGACGTCACATGCGACTTGCCAGGCACAGTCTATCTGGTGGATTCCCAGTACATGGGACCCCTACCCAAAGGCTTCATAGGCTTAGTTTTGCCTCGCAGTGTAGCAGGAGCATGCAGAATTCTTGTAATTCCAGGAGTCATTGACTCAAATTTTTCGGGTGTTCTCCAAGTTCAACTCTGGACGCACCTACCCCAAACCATTCACAAGGGAGACACGTTAGCGCAACTGATTATGGTTCCTTGTCACTCGCCAGCAGATAGCCAGGGAAGGCTCAGGGACAGCGCAGGGTCCGGGTCAGAAGACCGCTCGAGCGCAAGTGAGGCAGTACAAGGATACCAGGTCTTAGCGACAGTGGAGACCAACATAGAGTGGAAGCAGCGGCCAGTGATTGAGGTATTTTTGAATAAAAAATCATTCTCAGGGCTTCTCGATACCGGAGCTGACTTCAGCGTGGTCAGCCGAAGCCAGTGGCCACGAAAATGGGCCATTGAGCCGGTCTCGGATGTGTGGGGGGTAGGCGGCATCCAAGAAGCATTTAGAAGCCGGGAGTGGGTGGAAGTCACAATCCCTAAGGCTGACGGCACGGCGGTCATTCGGCCGCACATTCTGGACGTGCACATCAACCTTTGGGGGCAAGACATTTTACAGCAATACGGTGCCACTCTCACCTTCGGGTAATGGCATTGCCACTTAAATGGCTTACCAACACGCCAGTCTGGGTGGAACAATGGCCGGTAGTGGGGGAGAAATTAGTCGCCCTAAAGCAACTGGTTAAAGAACAGCTAGATGCAGGACATATAGAGCAGTCCACTAGTCCTTGGAATTCGCCCATTTTTGTCATTAAGAAGAAGTCGGGGAAGTGGCGACTCCTCCACGATCTCAGGGAGATCAATAAATGTATACAGCCAATGGGTCCGCTTCAATGTGGCATCCCAAATCTGAATATGATTCCTGAGGGTTGGGAGATCCTGGTCGTGGACCTAAAGGATTGCTTTTACACCATTCCCTTAGACCCCAGGGACCGGGAAAGGTTCGCCTTTACGGTGCCGGTTGTGAACCACAGCGAGCCCACGCAGCATTACGCGTGGAAATTTTTGCCACAGGGGATGCTCAATTCGCCCACCCTGTGCCAAATTTATGTTCACAACGCACTGGCAAAGTTTCGAAACCGTCATCCCACAGCTTTAGTGTGCCATTTCATGGACGATATCTTGGTCGCAGCGCCGCAACTCGGCAGCGAAATGTTTACAGACCTCCAGGCCAGCCTGGAGAAGAAAGGGTTACTCATTGCCCCGGAGAAAGTGCAGAGAACCGAGCCCTTCTCATATTTGGGTCATCGGCTTCTCCGTTCCTTCGCAGCACCAGTTTTGCCTCAGATCAATTTGAAAGACTCAGTCACCTTGGTAGAATTGCAGCAAGTTTTGGGTAACATTAATTGGGCCAGACCGTATTTCAGATTGGATACGGATCTTTTAAAACCGCTCTTCTCGCTGCTAGCACTAGGTAAGCAGCCGGCAGACCGGATACAAATTCCTCGAGAAGCACGCTTGGCTCTCGAGAAAGTCAACCAAATTCTCAGTCAAAGGTGGGTGGACAGGATTGCTCAGGGGCCATATGCCCCGATCCTGAACTTGTACATCGTTCGGGCCAGATCCATGTTCACCGGAGCCCTAGGAGTGGACTCCGAGAAAGGAGCGAGTATCGTGGAATGGGCGTACTTGCCGAACACCTCTTCCCGAAATATCGTTCCTCCCCAAGAGTTGGTCTCCGTGGTGGTCTACCGCAGAAGGCTGAGAGCTAGGGACATCTCAGGGCACGACTTAGCAAAAATCATGGTCCCGTTCACCAAAGAGCAAATTCAGCAGCTGATGCAGCTCGGTGACTCGCTTCCAATTGCCTTGGAAGGATTCACCGGATGCTTGGCATACCATTTGCCAAAGGACCCCAGACTCGTCTCACTTCAAACGCAGACAGTCAGCTTGTATGAATTGATCTCGCTGGTTCCGCTTCAGGGGGACAGAACAGTTTTTACAGATGGGGGTCGCACATACGGCGTCTTAACTTGGCAGGAGGGTCAGGCTTGGCGCACGCTGCTAACTCTTCCACAGAAGTCCGCACAGCGGGCAGAGTTGGCAGCGGTGAAACTTGCTTTGCGCACCTTCACCAAAGAGCGCTTCAACATTATTACTGACAGTCAGTATGTTAGGAATTTGCTTCACAGTCTACCGGGAGCATACATCACTCCCGCAATAGACAAAAATTTGCTGAGTCTGTTCCTCACAGCTTAATTTCACTTGCGGAACCGCACGGAAGCGCTCTATATCGCCCACATCCGAAGTCACCAGGACCTCCCGGGTCCGATCTCCGCGGGCAATATCAGAGCGGATGCGGCCACAAAGGAAATTCAGCAACGGTCAGTGTTAGGTGTTTTCACTACTCCAATTCAGAGTCATGCATTCTTTCATCAGAATGCCAAAGCGCTCGCCAGACAGTTTAACCTGCCACTTTCTCAAGCCCAAGGCATAGTTCGCTCTTGTCAGCATTGTGCAGGGGCACTGGGGGGGCCCTCATGGGGGGTCAACCCACGAGGGACAGAGGCTAACCAGGTGTGGCAAATGGACGTCACACATGTCCCGCAGTTTGGCAGATGGGAGTACATGCACGTTTGCATTGATACCTTCTCGCAATTAGTTTGGGCGACAGCGCAAAAAGGGGAGACTGCTTCCCATGTGGAGCAGCACCTCCTTGCCTGCTTCGCGGCGATGGGCAAACCTCGGCACGTGAAAACCGATAACGCCCCGTCCTACAGCTCTAGGCAGTTAGCTAACTTCATGGCCACCTGGGATATCAAGCATACCTTTGGCGTTCCTTACAATCCGCAGGGGCAAGCGATTGTGGAACGAGTCAATCGGACGCTCAAGTCCTACATTGACAAACAAACAGAAAGGGGGGAGCCACCAGCCCTCCCCAAGTCACAGGGTCAGGCACAGCACTGTCTGAACAAGGTGTTGTTCACGTACAATCACCTTAATGTTTTTTCCGATTGCACACCGCAGGAGAAACACTTCCGCCGTTCAGAAGCTCTCCCGCGACCGCTGGTCCGTTACCGGGTGCCACCAGACCCTTCCTGGAGGGGCCCAGTGCCACTCGTAACCTGGGGAAGAGGGTATGCTGCAGTTATGTCTCCTACAGGTGTCGTCTGGATTCCAGCTCGGTGCGTTAAGCCTCACTTGGAACCACATGGCGTGGACCCAGGCCGACCCGAGTCCGATCCCGGAGATGGAGGACCTCACCCTGACCGAGGGGACCCGGCGGAAGAAACGGCGACAGCGGACGGAGCCAAAGATCACCTGGGGGATGGTCAAGATCCTTTGCCGTGAGGCCGAGGACGTCGTCCGGCGCGAGGAATGGGAGCCAATGCCGGAGAACATCGTGTCTGCAGTTTTTTCCCTGATTACCGCCAACACCATGGCAGTCACCATCATCCTGACCCTCTCCCTACTTGCGGGGGGAGGCGTTCAGGCAGCCTCGCTAAAGGCCAGCGATCTGATGCCAGGCGGAGTTCTCTCTACCCGGATGCACTACAATCTATGGGAAAGGTTGGCGTGTCTCGTCAACCAGTCCGATATTTGCCTGAAGCAGGACACTGGTTCTGCCTCAATCCTGAGCACCTGTCTCATCCCAGTGTGCCACACTCCCGACGCACACACCAGGGATGGCGACTGGCTGGTGAGGCAGATTTTCGGTCCATATCTCCCTACGAGCTTCACAGCATACGCTCGCTGGGGAATGCAGCTGACTATGACTTTGCCGGCTGATGCAGCCACTCTCCACACCCCTCGAGTGGTGGTCAGCCCGAACTCTACTTGTGCTCGAATGACCGGCTGCTCCGCAGCCGGCCGGACTCGACGCCGCTGCCTTGACGCTGGCCGCGGCAACTGGACTTGCAATAACCCAGAGACACTTGGTTCAATGTATGCTCATGTTACCCTACCTTCCGGTTGGTTCTTTACATGCAATCAGTACACTTGGAACTACATTCCCGCAAATGTATCAGATTCCATATGTTGTATCAGTCGCTTGACATTGTTACTCCCCACTAGGGATATGATTGTTCAAAGCACAAATGTTTCCGCACCCATACGGCGCACTCGTGCCACCCAGTTAGACAGCTCATGTGATAGCAACATTAGGGTTCTGAGTCCATCTGAGTACGTCTCGCTGGCAGTCAGCATACTTGGCGTGCCAGGCTTAGCCGTCGGCAACGCTCGGAGAATTGGTCAATTGGCTTGCGGATTAGCAAAGGCCATCAACCATACCTCCTCAGCGATAGCGCTGCTCAACCAGGAGCAGGCAGAGCTTCGCCATGCCATCCTAGACAATCAAGCAGCTATCGACTACCTTCTGTTGTTACACCATTTGGGTTGCGAGTCTGTCCACGGCATGTGTTGCTTTAATCTCACAGACAATACCTGTAAAGTACAGAGCCAGCTCACAGACCTCCACACCCTAGTCAAGAACATCAAGGAGGATTCTTCATGGGGGTGGTGGGATTCCTTGTGGTCGTGGCTCCCATGGGGGTGGCTCCAGACAACGCTCAAGGTGGTTGCGGGGGTGATCATACTGGGCATAGCAGGATGCTGTTTCATGCAATGTATTCCCTCGCTGCTATCGAGATGCCCCCCGTGGGGGGAACCCCGAAGTGTCGTTCCCATACATCAACTGATGCCCCTCTTGCCCAGGGTCGGCTGTCAGGTCCATAAATAACAGAAAAAGGGGGGATGCAGATTCCGCATGCACAATTGGCACAAACGGCCTCTGGCAGAGGTTACACCGGCGAAGAAGGTTCCTGGTCACTGGCTCTTGCCAGCATGGAAATTGGGGGGGGGGATTAATAATCATAGGGTTGATTCACCCACATCTGACCTGACTGGCGATTCTGCTGAGAGAAGCAAATCGCTAACCTCCGTTACGTATTAGGCAATTACTGACTCACAGATCAGCCCAAGCTCTAGTGCAAATAGTGGCCATGTTTACCTTGGTGTAAGCCCCAAACAATGGATTTCCCCTGTCAGTGTTTGCCCCAGTTAATTAACTTCCCCAAGAGAGATTTCCCATTAACCCGGGTAAATGGATGATATGATTTTCTGTCAGATGACGATTCTATCACACGCTGCCTTGAATTCCTATATATGATGATGCTTTTCCGTCAATAAACCACTAAGAACATAAGAACATAAGAACAGCCTTGCTGGAACAGGCCACAGCCCATCCAGTCCAGCATTCTGTCTCACACAGTGGCTCACCATTTCCTCCAGGGTATTCCCAAGCAGATGCCTTCACCTGCTTAGGATTCCCTGGAAATGATATTGAGAGATATCCTGCCTATCTCTCCAACCCGGAGGTTGTCCTTAAGTATCCATAATTATAGCCATTGATACTCTTCTCCTCCATGAACTTGTCTAATCCTTTCTTAAAGCTGTCAAGACTGACAGCTGTCACCACTTCTTCTGGCAGGGAGTTCCATAGACCAGTAATCCTCTGGGTGAAAAAGTACTTTCTCTTATTTGTTTGAGAACTAGTACCCAAAAGTTTCATGGAGTGTACCCTAGTTCTAGTATTATGCGATAGGGAAAACAGTTTTTCCTTATCTACGTTGTCCACACCGTGCATGATTTTATAAACTTCAATCAGGTCACCTCTTAGACGTCGTCGTTCAAGAGTGAAGAGGCCCAACCGTTGCAGCCTCAGATGGTAAGGAAGGTGTTCCAGTCCCCTAATCATTCTGGTTGCCCTCCTCTGCACTTTTTCCAGCTCCATAATATCCTTCTGGAGGTATGGCGACCAGAACTGTACACAGTATTCCAGATGGGGCCTCACCATAGATTTATAAAGAGGCAAAATGACACTTGCTGACTTATTTTCTATACCCTTCCTAATGATCCCTAGCATTGAGTTTGCTTTTTTCACTGCTGAGGCACACTGGGTTGACACCTTCATTGAGTTGTCCACCAGGACACCAAGGTCCCTTTCCTGGTTTGTCTCAGAGAGTTCAGACCCCATCAGTTTATAAATGTAATTGGGGTTCTTTGCCCCAACATGCATCACTCTGTACTTACTAATGTTGAAACTCATTTGCCACTGTTTTGCCCACTCCCCCAGTGTCGAGAGATCCCTCTGGAGCTCCTCACAATCTCTCACAGTTTTCACTACCCTGTATAATTTAGTGTCATCAGCAAATTTGGCTACCTTGCTTTTTACTCCTACCTCTAGATCATTTATGAAGAGGTTGAAAAGCAGGGGTCCCAGTACTGAACCTTGGGGAACCCCACTCTTTACTTCCCTCCACTTGGAGAAGTGTCCATTTAGTGCTACCCTCTGTTTCCTGTCCCTTAGCCAGTTGCTGATCCAGGACAAGACCTGTCCCTTTATTCCATGACTGGTAAGTTTATTCAAGAGCCTTTGGTGTGGGACCTTGTCAAAAGCCTTCTGAAAGTCCAGATAAACAATGTCAACTGGATCCCCCTTATCCACATGCATGTTGACACTCTCAAAAAATTCCAACAGATTAGTGAGGCATGATTTGCCTTTGCAAAAGCCATGTTGGCTCACCTTTAGCAGCGCCTTCTCTTCTATGTGCCTATTAATTCTATCTTTTAGGATGGTTTCCATCACTTTACCTGGGACACATGTCAAACTGACAGGTCGGTAATTTCCTGGATCACCCCTGGATCCTTTTTTGAAAATTGGTGTTACATTCGCTACCTTCCAGTCATCAGGCACAAAGCCTGATTTGAGGGAAAGATTATATATTTTGGCTAGGAGATCAGCAATTTCATCTTTAAGTTCCCTGAGAACTCGTGGATGGATGCCATCTGGTCCTGGTGATTTGTTAGTGTTTAGTTTAACAAGACATGCAAGGACCTCCTCCCTGGTTATTTCTATCTGGCTTAATTCTTCGGTTTCCCTCCCTACGAAGATAGGCTCTGTTTTGGGCATGTGGCCTCTGTCTTCTTCAGTGAATACTGAAGCAAAGAATTCATTGAGTCTCTCTGCAATCTCTGTTTCCTCTTTAATAACCCCTTGCCTTCCATTGTCATCTAATGGTCCAATGGCCTTCCTAGTTGGGTTCTTACTTCTAATGTACTCAAAGAAGTCTTTGTTATTTCACTGAGTATTTTTAGCTATACGCTCCTCAAAGTCTTGCTTTGCTTTCCTGATTGTTGCCTTGCATTTGTTCTGCCAGAATTTATGTTTCTGCCTGCTGTCCTCATTCGGACAAGCCTTCCATCTTCTAAATGAGCTTTTCTTGCTCTTGATCACTTCCCGAACAGCTCCTGTAAGTCACATTGGAGTCCTCTTGGACCTGGCAGTGCCCTTTTTCCTTTTGGGTATGCATTCCAATTGGGCCTCTGTTATTGTTTTTGTAAACAGCCTCCATGCCTCTTGGAGTGTTTGGACTCTCTCAATTTTCCCTTTCAGCTTCTTTTTTACTAGTTTCCTCAACTTTGGGAAATTTCCTTTTTGAAAATTTAAGGTCTCTGTGTTAGATTTTATCAGTGACTTGCGGTCTATGATCAAGTTAAACATAATTGAGTTGTGGTCACTGTTCCCTATTGGATCAGTCACATTAACATCTTGCACCAGATCCTGAGTATTACTCAGGATCAAGTCAAGGATTCTTGTACCTCTAGTTGGGTCTTCAACCATCTGTCCCAGGGAACAATCATTTAGCATATGTAGGAACTTTATCTCTTTATCATGTGCTGAACAACAGTTCACCCAGTCTATGTGAGGGTAATTGAAGTCCCCCATTATAACCAGGCTTCCCTTCTTGGATGCCTCCTTTACAACATTCTCCAACTGCCTGTCTCCCTCAAGAGCTTGGGTCGGAGGCCGATAGTATATGCCTACTGTTAGACCATCCTTGTGGCCTGGTACTCTTACTGGTCTTCGCTCCATCTTGTCTCGTGTCGTTCCTCGACCAGTCTCCTCCGGGACTCTAAGGGCCGCTTCACGGCCCCAATCCAACAATATCCAGAAGCCCTTTAGCAACAGTCCTTCTAGGGAAGATCCAAATAGTGAAGTCAAAAGGGAGAGGCAAAGTCCGTTTACCATTTCAGAGAATGTGCAGTCTATAGGGAGGTCCTAGAGCCATGTCAGGGTCAGAAGAGAAGTCCAAAGTCCAGTCAAGGCAGTCAGTCACAAAGAAGATCAGGATAACAAAGTTGTCAGAAAGGGTGTTGGGTTGCACTGAAGTTGTACTTAGCAACTGTAGCAAATTCCCTTAACAGCTCCTCAGTTAAGGGCTCTCAGCTCGGAGCCTCCTGTGCAAGCAAGTTCTGGCAGATTTACTGCACAGCTGTAAATCATTACACGGGAGTTGCTGGCAAGGCTCTGAGGTCGAAGGTTCATCACTGTCAGATTCTGACTCAGCGATAGCTGACTCATGAATTGACAGGTGTACAGTGTAATGCCCTTCCCCGCATGGTAGAGGAAAGAAAATAAGAAATGCTAACTTTGCTAAATAAGATGCACTTTCCTCAGAGACTAAGACTTTTCCTCCAAAGTTGGATTTTCGGCAAAGTCTTATTTCAGCCTGGCAAGACTTTTCCTCCGAAGTTGGATTTTTGGCAAAGTCTTATTTCAGCCTGGCGAGATTCCTGGTAATCTCCCACCAATGGCCTGATAGCCCCATATCCTATGGGTTCCTCATCAGATGTTCAGATAAAAGCTCCTGCTATCTTCTGATGTTCCTCTTTCTAGCTCCCAATTTCTAGGTTTTATATGCAATATCTAACTCACTCCACTCCCTCTTGGGATTTGAGTTACGTGAGAACTTTTACTTTCCCACACAGGTGTTTTCCCATGACGTAAAATTGCCCCTTCTGGAGGTGTTCTTGGGGTCCCAGAATTCCTCTTGGGTGTCCTTTTACCTTTCTCCTCTTGAATGTTTAAAGGTGTAATGTTGTGGGTGAAAGTGTTCCCCTCTTGTTAAAAGGTTTCCGACTGTCAATCAGCCTGAATGAACTTGAATTACCTCTGTCCATTCCCTTTCTCATGCAAACCACGCATGTTCCAGAGCTTTATCTAATGTGTATTAACTAACAGATGTCTCAGGTCTCTGGAATGTGCTGCTGGAATGTTGCTACCAATGTCGCACTCTCAATTCAAAGCTAGCCTTTCTCAACTTGCATGACCACGGAAACGTCTGCAGAAGCAGACAGTGCTGGCACTTCGGCTTTGAAGCAGAGATGAGCACTGAACCCTAGAGTCGGATATGACTGGATTTTGAGCAAGGGAAACCTTTACCTTTACTTACTTAATTCAAAGTAGTAAAATTGCTCCTTGAATTCCCATGACACTGATTGTCCTTGGAGTCATCTGTCATAATTGTATACTGGGTGGGGTTTACATTTTCTTTGTATTACAGGTTTCCAGTTTTGGCCACAACAGCCATCATTTTTGGGACAGCTGGGTGAGATTGGCAGCTTGTTGAGCAGACGAGATATTCCTTGGCTTGCAGCTAGGCCTCCCTCATTTTTGGATCCAGTGGAGTGGTAAACCTGGCATGCGGTGGAGGGATGTTAACACTTGAGTGGCATGCCTTGTCTCTCTGGAGTCTCCAGCTATCTTACTCTTGCATGTTGGTGGGGAAGACTTGGGGCTCACTTCAGAGGCTACACTGTTAAACACAGCACTTCATGCGCTGATCTCAATGGCTCAGATTTCGCCTGGCACACACATTGTCTTTTCTGAGATCCTCCCTTGCCTGTAGGAGCAAAGGACCAGTTTGTTCAATTGCATGGAGCATTCTTTCCTCTTCATCAACCAGCAAATTGTCAAATTTATTGTCACTCAGGGTGGGTCTTACTTGGCCTACCCTGCCATTGTTCATGGCTGGCTAGAGCTGTTCCACGAGGAAGACTCTGACCTCTCCATTGTGGAACAGGATTACTTTCTTGCAGATCTTTGGATGGGCCTTAAGAACACCCCTCTTTGGTGCTGGGGGGCTGGAGGCAGTGCTGGGTATCAGCCGGTCTGCCACGGTCCAAGCGGACTGTTAGTAGACCTGGCTGGCCATGCCCCCTCCTCACCCCACCCCGCCCACCTCTTCCTGGGAGAGCAGGCAATGGCATCAGCTTTTCCTCCTTCTCCTTCAGAGTGGCTGCTGCTGCCTCCTTAATAGGCTGCGGGTGCCACTCAGGTGGTGGTGGAGGAGGTGGCAATGTGTGCGTGCCTGGGGGAAGGGGAGAGGGAGCTGACATTGTGCCACCCAGAGCAGCTTGCCGGCCCCTGCTGCCACTCCCCTTGCCTCCTTCTAGCAGCAGCAGCAGCAACTTTCGCAATGCCTGGACCTAGTCCTGCAGGAACGCAGGATGTCTGTCTGGGCATTGCAAGAGTTGCCCTGCTTGCGCCATGCTGCCTGGACACACTGCTACCGCCAGGGGAAGGGAAGGGAAGAACTAGTCCAGGCACCGCTGGTCCAGGTGGTGCGGCGCAAGCTCTTCCCTAAGTTAAGTTCCCTTCCCCCAAGGGGGAACTTAACTTAGGGAAGAGCTTGCACCGCGCTGCCTGGACCAGCGGCACCTGAACTAGCTCTTCCCTACCCCTGGCGGTAGCAGGTCCAGGCAGCATGGTGCAAGCAGGGCAACTCTCGCAATGCTCAGAGTCAGACAGACATCCTGCAGGAAGTTCTCTTCCTGCAGGGCTAGGTCAAGGCATCGCGAAAGTTGTGCTGCTGCTGCTGCTGCTGCTGCTAGAAAGAGGCAAGGAGCAGTGGCGGGGGTGGGTGAGCTGCTCTGGGTGGTGTGACATCAGCTCCCCCTCCCCTTCCCCCAGGCACACACATGTTGCCACCTCCACCACCACCTGAGTTGCACCCGTGCCTATTAAGGAGGCAGCAGCTAGCAGCAACCGCTCTGGAGGAGGAGAAATAAGAGCCGTCATCGCTCTCCTGGGAGGAGGTGGGCAGGAAGCAGCAGCAGGCGCTGGACTCGCTGGAGGACTAGAGGAGGAGGAAGGGAAAGCTGTCACATGAGTACTCCTTTCTCCCCCCATGGGCCCGGGGGGGGGGGGCAAGGAGGAAGAGGAAGGAGCAGCCCGATGTGGCGCCTTCTGGGTGTGTGTCTTTTTGTTTCATTTACTCCCCCCCATGTGTGTGTGTGTGTGTGTGTGTGTGTGTGTGTGTGTGTGTGTGTGTGTGTGTGTGCGTGTGTGTGGAGGGGAGCAGAGGCTAAATGGATTTCCCAAGGGGTGGGGTGGCAGTGCATCTTTAAGGTGCCACAACTTTTTTGTATTTTTGTTTTGTTTACCTCCTGATCTGCTTGCACAGAATAAAACTTTAGAATTGGTAGCCATTTTATTCTGTGCAAGCATATTAGAGAGTAAACAAAAAAAATGTTGTAGCACCTTAAAGAGGTAGTCGAGGTAGACTGCAGCTGGCCCAGGAAGCTCCAAAGTAAAACAGAGATGACCACTGAACCCGAGAGTTGAATATGACTGGCTTTCAAGCAAGGGATACCTTTACCTTGCTCAAAAGCCAGTTGTATCCCATGCTAGGGTTCAGGTTGATCATCTCTGTTTCAAAGCCGAAGAGCCAGTGCTGTCTGCTTCTGCAGACGTTTCCATGGTAATGTGGCAGGCATGACTAGACACCTGAGTACATGGAACAATGTTTACCTTCCCACCAAAATGGTCCCTATTTATCTACTTGCAATTCCTTGCTTTCAAACTGCTAGGTTGGCAAGAAATGGGACAAAGACAGGAGCTCATCCCGTCCTGCAGTACTTGGGAATCAAACTGCTGACCTGCCACCTTCCAGTCAGAGCCTTAGCCACTTGAGCTCAGTGGTTAAGAAGCTTGCCTTATTAGCTGGAAGGCTGACATGGCCGTTTGAGCTCTCGTCTCTGTCCCAGCTCCTGGCAACTGCAAGTTGATAAATAGGGACCACTTCGGTGGGAAAGGTAACAACATTCTGGTGTCGTCATGCCTGCCACATGTCCACAGAAACATCTACAAACAGACAGTGCTGACTCTTTGGCTATAAACAGATGAGCACTGAACCCTAGAGTCAGATACGACTGGCAGCTTTGGATCTAGCAATAGGTAAAGGTAAAGGTTGCCCTTGCTCAAAAGCCAGTTGCATCTGATTCTAGGGTGCGGTGCTCATCTCCATTTACAGCCAAAGAGCCAGTGCTGTCTGTGTTTGCAGATGTTTTCATGGTTTATGTGGCAGGCATGACTAGATTGGCCTCCCAGTCACATGCCCACCGATTAGGCCACACCCACTGATTAGGCCACACTAACCAGTTAGACCACACCCACCAGTTAGGCCATGCCCACCAGTTAGGCCACGCCCATGGTGTGGTAGTAAATTTTTGGGGGCCCATCACTGGCTGGAGGCCACAGCTTCATCGCATCCTCCGGCTTTGATGGGTAGTGCAGTCTAAGTAGTGACAGCGGTTTCCAGGGGAGTGGGTGGTAAGCCACACAGATGACTTAAAATTTTCCAGGGAGGGGAGGATCTGGTCACTGTTAGTTCTCCATGCCTCTTCTGTGTTGTTTGTCAGACAGGGAGGCATCTGCTCTGTCATTTCACCGGAGGGGAGTCCATAGCTGCCTCTCTGGGTGAGTGCAGGTCTACCCTGGCTCCCCACTTTTTCAGGCATTGGTTATTGTCATCATCTACTCTTAGTGCACTACTTCATAAATACTTCAGGCTCCTGCTTTGATTCATAAAGCAAGGTTTGCTATTTTTATAGTTGCATTCTGAGTGTTAATAAAGATGGCCCTAGCTGAATCCACTCATGTGTCCAACTCTTCATTTGGTGTGGAGGAGCAAGGTCTGGCCTAAAGTCAGAGGTTATTTTACTGCTCCTGTCAATCAGAGTTACCAGCTTCTACCGATGGTAGGAAATTGAATATTTAAAAAAATTATATAAAATTCTGCACAATGAATGAGTACAGGATATGTTTCATTCTTTTTCTCTTAATACTGGAACTCAGGGTCATCCATTAAAAGGTGAATCATAGGAAATTCAGGACAAATGAAAGGAAATATATCTTTATACAATACAAAATCTAGCTGCTGCAAGATATAATAATGGCCTCCAAGCTGGACAGTTTTCAAAGAGAAGTCAGATAGAAGATTATCTGTCATTAGAGTATGTGCCTTTTATTCTGCTATTGATTAGTTTGGAAGGCTTCTGCACACTCTTAGAAAAACACATTTGACAAAGTATGCAGCAATTCCCATAAGCTTATGGCAAATAAAATGAATGGGATTTGACTATGCCAGTTCTATCTAAAGCAATGTGGGGTTTGTTCCTGTTGTGTACAGGCCAAAGCTTTGGTATGGGGAACAATAGGTCCTGGGATCCTGGCCCCTCCAATGGGAAGCCAAGGAGAATCGTCCAACTAGCCAATCAATCCTATGATCCTGGCTCCTCCAATGAATATTAGGATCCTGGCCCCATCCAATGGGAAGCCAGGGAGAAGGTTCAAATGAGCCAATAGCCTGCTAGCCCAGGTAGTTGGGAGTGTATATAAGTTGGCCCTGTTGGCCATATAGGTATTCCTGTTCCAGCATGTAACCTGACAAGACCCTTGAATAAAGAGCTGAAATCTACCCTGGAGTCACATGGTTCTTCCCAGAACTCACTACATTACAGTTCCCTTGCTTATTTTTTTAAAGAAGAGTCTCCAGCTATTAACTTTCAGTCTGCTGTCACTGATCTGCTGGTATCAAATACTTTTCTAACTCTGGAAAGATCCTAGTAGTTTTGACAATTACATAGGTAATGATTACATTGGTTTAGAAACGTTCTGCTCAAGATAATAGCATTCTGTTGCCATAATTGTGCCCAACAATTTCCAATGCATCAAGAGCTCTATGTTTCCTGTTGATCTGTGTCACTGCATTCTGTGGAACATCTGCCATTGTACACCTAAGGGTATATACAGCCTGGTAGGGAACAAAGCAAGCTTTACATTGTGTAAGATCAAGTATTAATCTTCTGGTTCTTTTTGTGAAGTTGGTGGCAGCAATCCTAATTCATTTTGATAAGCACTGGGATGGAGTGAAAATCTTGCTTTCATAGAGATAAACTGAATGCATGTTCTAACTGCTTCAAGCCAAGTTTAAGCCTAGCTGAAAGCCATCACTGCTGACCATGTGTCTGTCATTCAGATTGGTGAGAACAAGAGCTATCCAAGAGCTTATAGGTTGGCACGATCCCTGCTTCCTATTTTACAAATTCTGCAAGGAAAATCTAACAATGATGCTTCTGGGGAGACAACACTCAGTTGCAAACATCTGGATGCCAAGTAAGGATAGCTCACACAGCTGCCAATCTGCCTGTAGGACATATAGCTTGTCAGTCTCTTTGCTTGCAACGGGTAGCTGGTAAAAACGAATTGGCCAAAAGCATAATTCAAAAATATGATTCTTTTTCTTTTCCACTCCTTCCCATTTTATACATAAGGTGGTGTTAATGTGACTGTTAGTATAGCCATCATGGTACATGAAATATTGTCTACCTCAAGGGACCCAGAATTTAAGAGAATGCACAGAATATTAGAAAACTGCCAAATTAATTCCAGTTTTCCTCTTAGTAATGAAAGCCAGCCACCATTCCCTTTTTCAATAATACCAGAGTTCTATACTTGCCTTAAAAGATATAAGAAAAACACAGATACAAAAATACACACACACATACAAGCTCTTTGTATATTTTAAACAGTGATTTGTCTTTGAAAGCAGAAGTTGGAAACTATGCATAGATTTTGAAAGTGTAAACAAGGTAAATAACATAGTGCACACCATATGTTAATTCAGAGCACAGATCATGGGGATGAGGGGGAGGGAATTAAATTTCTGTAGATACAAATCTACTCAACATGTAAAAATAGGAATGGAAAGTTGAAGGATATTTCCCTTGGCTTCTCACTTAGAAATAAATCATATGCCTTATAAATCAGTCAGAAAGGTTCAGAGGCAAGATTTTCAGAAAGAGGGAGGGAGAGTACTTATGTTTGAAAATCAAGACTTGTTCTATACCTTCCAATCCTTAGTGAAAACTAGATTTAAATTTGGTCTAATAAGTTATTGCATGCAAGAGAACATTCCAAGTGTCTCAAAAGAGTGTCATTAAGAAAATGCAGGCATAATATACTTTACTGGGAAAGTAAGTGGCTCAAGGGGCTAAGTCGCTGACTGGGAGGCAGAAGGTCAGCAGTTTGATTCCCAATTACTGCAGGATGGAATGAGCTCTTGTCTTTGTCGCTGCCAACCTAGCAGCTCGAAAGCAAGAAATTGTAAGTAGATAAATAGGGACAACTTAGGTGGGAAGGTAACAATGTTCCATGTGCTCCGGTGTCTAGTCATGCCTGCCACATGACCACTGAAACGTCTGCAGAAATAGACAGCACTGGCTCTTCGGCTTTGAAACAGAGATGAGCACTGCACCCTAGAGTCAGATACAACTGGCTTTTGAGCAAGGGAAACCTTTACCTTTACCTTTAAGACTTCAGATCCAAATTAGGTATAGGTTCATAGTGCAATCAAACTATTTTGCACAATTTTTGAAAAGTGGCCGCCAAAATTAGCTTCACAAATAAAACTATCATATGCAATAAAAATTAACAAAGCAGCTAAAATAATGGCAAAAATAAAACAGTGTTTTTATAGGTAATGGAGCAAGAGATAGAAATGGCAACAACCCACAAATTTTCCATGAGTCAGGCTGATGGCAAAATTATCCATTTAATGAGTTGCACCTGATTTACTGAAGTTACTTTATAAAATTCACCCTTAAGAGAGATTAGTTAACGTCGATAGCACCAGGGAATAACCATATGTGAGGATTGTGATGCAATATAAGTTACTGTATAGTCATTTTCATGTATCTACTTGATGTTATGTTAATGTAACAATGAATTCTGTATAACCTTTCTCACGATGAACCTTTGGGATGTATAAAATATCAACATTATTATAGTTTGTTAGACTATCGATGTAATATTTTTCTATTAACTCTTAGATATCCTGATGAAGATTTTTTAAAAGCTGGGAAATTACCGGAACAGCTTTGATCTTTATTCATTGTAGGAATCGGGGCCGCTAGGACGGCCGTTGGGTCCCGGAGGAGACTGATCAAGAAACGATACGAGGCAGTATGGAGCGAGATCAGATCAGTGGTTTATTGAAGGAAAAGCATCATCATATATAGATCAGAAGGCAATACAGGGAAAAACCGTCATCTGACAGAAAATCACATCACCTATTTACTCAGGTTAATGGGGAATCTCTCTTGGGGAAGTTAATTAGCGTGGGTAAACATTGACAGGGGAAACACCATTGTCTAGGGCTTAGACCGGGGTAAATATGGCCACTATTTGCACCTGGGATTAGGCCAAACTCGGAGATGAGTGATTACCTTAATGGGTAACAGAGTCTAGAGGAATGCCTCCTCAGCGGAACCGTCGGTCAGGTCATAATTGGGTGAATCAAACCCTATTATTAATCCACCCCCCTTAATTTCTCTGCCCGCAGAGCCCACGGGCCAGGAGCGTTCTCACCGAAGTGGCCTCTGCGCGGGCCGTTCCATGCCATTGGGGCATGGGGAATCCACATCTCCCCTTTTCGTTTTACTTAAGAGCCTGACCGGCGACTCTGCGTAAGAGAGGTGCCAGCTGATGAGCGGGAATGACGCTTCGGGGTTTCCTCCGGGAGAGGCACTGGCACCTTGATATTAGTGAGGGAATGCATTGCGCGAAACAGCATACTGTTATGCCCAGTACAACCACCCCCACAACCACCTTGAGTACCGTCTGAAGCCATCCCCACGGAATCCATGACCACATCCAGTCCCACAATGAACTCAGCCAAGTCCCCCATGCAGAACCCTCCCTGATGCCCTCGACTATGGTGTGGAGGTCTGTGAGCTGACTCTGAACCTTACGGGAGTTATCAGTGAGATTAAAACAACACATACCATGAAAGGATTCGCAACCCAGATGATGTAGCAATAAGAGATAGTCTATAGCCGCTCGATTGTCAAGTATGGCATGGCGAAGCTCTGCCTGCTCTTGGTTGAGCAGCGCTATCGCCGATGAGGTATGGTTGATGGCTTTGGCTAGTCCGCAAGCCAGTCGACCAATCCTCCGAGCGTTGCCGATGGCCAAGCCTGGCACGCCAAGAATGCTGACTGCCAACGAGACGTATTCGGCTGAACTCCTTACTCTAAAGCTGCTCTCACATGAGCTGTCTAACTGGGTGGTGCGAGTGTGTCGTATGGGTGCTGGGACATTTGTAACATTTGTGCTTGGGGTGACCATATCCTTAGTAGGGAGTAACAGTGTCAAACAACTGATACAACATATAGCATCTGATACATTTGCGGGAATGTAGTTCCAAGTGTACTGATTACACATAAAGAACCAACCAGAGGGTAGGGTAACATGAGCATACATCGAACCGAGTGTCTGTGGGTTGTTCCAAGTCCAGTTGCCGCTGCCAACTTCAAGGCAACGGCGCCTTCGGCCGACTATGGAGCAGCCGGTCATCCGAGCAGAAGTAGAGTTCGGGCTGACCGCCACTCGAGGAGTGTGGAGAGTGGCTGTGTCAGCCGGCAAAGTCATTGTCAGCCGCATCTCCCAGCGGGCGTATTCCGAGGAGCTTGCTGGGTTGTACGGGCTGAAAATCCGTTTCACTAGCCAGTCCCCATTCCTGGGGTGTGCGCCTGGAGAGTGGCACACTGGGATGAGGCAGGTGCTCAAGATTGAGGCAGAACCAATGTCCTGTCTCAGGCAAAAATCGGACTGGTTGACGAGACCCACCAACCTTTCCCATATGTTGTAATGCATCCTGGCAGAAAGGTCTCTGCCTGGCATCAAATCGCTGGCCTTCAATGAGGCAGCCTGAGCGCCTCCCCCCGCAAGTAGGGAGAGAGTCAGGATGATGGTGACTGCATGGTGTTGGCATGAATTCGGGCAAAGATTGCAGCCGTGAGGTTCTCCGGCGTTGGCTCCTTCTCCTCGCGCCGGATGGCGTCCTCGGCCTCACTGCAAAGGACCTTGACCATCCCCCAGGTGATCTTCGGTGCTGTCATCTGTGGCCGCCTCCTCCGACGGGTTTTCTCAGTCAGAGTGAGGTCCTCCATCTCCGGGATCGGACTCGGGTCAGTCTGGGTCCACGCCATGTGGTTCCAAGTGAGGCTTGACACACCGAGCTGGAATCCAAACGACACCTGTAGGAGACATAATTGCAGCATACCCTCTCCCCCAGGTTACGAGTGGCGCCGGGCGCCTCCAGGAAGGGTCCGGTGGCACCTGGTATCGGACCATCGGTCGCGGGAGAGCCTCCGAACGGCAGAAGTGCTTCTCCTGCGGTGTGCAATCGGAAAAAACATTAAGGTGATTGTACGTGAACAATACCTTATTCAGACAATGCTGTGCCTGACCCTGTGACTTGGGGAGGGCTGGTGGCTCCCCCCTTTCTGTTTATTTGTCAATATAGGACTTGAGTGTCCGATTGACCCGTTCCACAATCGCTTGCCCCTGTGGATTGTAAGGAACGCCAAAAGTATGCTTAATGTCCCAGGTGACCATGAAGGCCGCCAGCTGCCTGGAGCTGTAGGATGGCACGTTATCGGTTTTCACGTGCCGCGGCTTGCCCATTGCCGCGATGCAGGAAAGGAGGTGCTGCTCCACATGGGAAGCAGTCTCCCCTTTCTGCGCCATTGCCCAAACAAATTGAGAAAAGGTATCAATGCAAACGTGCATGTACTGCCATCTGCCAAACTGCGGGACATGTGTGACATCCATTTGCCACACCTGGTTGGCCTCTGTCCCTCGTGGGTTGACCCCCCATGAGGGCCCCCCCCCCGGTGCCCCTGCACAATGCTGACAAGAGCGAACTATGCCTTGGGCTTGAGAAAGTGGCAGATTGAACTGTCTGGCAAGCGCTTTGGCATTTTGGTGAAAGAATGCATGACTCTGAATTGGGGTAGTGAAAACACCTAACACTGAACGTTGCTGAATTTCCTTTGCCGCCGCGTCCGCACTGATATTGCCTGCAGAAATCGGACCCGGTAGGTCTTGGTGACTTCGGATGTGGGCAATATAGAGCGCTTCCGTGCGGTTTCGCAAATGAAATTGAGCAGTGAGGAACAGACTAAGTAAGTTCTTGTCTATCGCGGGAGTGATGTATGCTCCTGGTAGACTGTGAAGCAAATTCCTGACATACTGACTGTCAGTAATGATGTTTAGGCGCTCTTTGGCAAAGGTGCGCAAGGCAAGGTTCACCGCTGCCAACTCTGCCCGCTGCGCGGACTTCTGTGGAAGAGTTAACAGCGTGCGCCAAGCCTGGCCCTCCTGCCAAGTCAAGACACCATATGTGCGACCCCCATCAGTAAAAACTGTCCTGGCCCCCTGAAGTGGAACCAGCAAAAGCAATTCGAACAAGCTGACTGTCTGCGTTTGAAGTGAGACAAGTCTGGGGTCTTTCGGCAAGTGGTATGCCAAGCATCCGGTGAATCCTTCCAAAGCTATCGGAAGCGAGTCACCGAGCTGCATCAATTGCTGAACCTGCTCTTTGGTGAACGGGACTACGATCTTTGCTAAATCGTGCCCTGAAATGTCCCTGGCTCTCAGCCTTCCGCGGTAAACCACCGCGGAGACCAATTCTTGGGGAGGAACGATGTTTCGGGAAGAGGTGTTCGGCAAGTACACCCATTCCACGATACTCGCCCCTTTTCTCCACTCCTAGGGCTCCGGTGAACATGGATCCTGCCCGAACTATGTACAAGTTCAGGATCTTTGCATATGGCCCCTGAGCAATCCTGTCCACCCATCTTTGGCTGAGAATTTGGTTGACTTTCTCGAGGGCCAAGCGTGCCTCTCGAGGAATCTGTATCTGGTCTGCCGGCTGCTTGCCTAATGTTAGCAGCGAGAAGAGCGGTTTCAAAAGATCCGTATCCAATCGGAAATACGGTCTGGCCCAATTAATGTTCCCTAAAACCTGCTGCAGTTCCACCAAGGTGACCAAATCCTTCAAATTGATTTGGGGCAAAACTGGTGCTGTGAAAGAGCGGAGAAGCCGATGACCCAAGTATGAGAAGGGCTCGGTTCTCTGCACTTTCTCCGGGGCAATGAGTAAACCTTTCTCCCCCAGGCTGGCCTGGAGGTCAGAAAACATTTCGCTGCCGAGTTGCGGCACCGCGACCAAGATGTCGTCCATGAAATGGCAAACTAAGGCTTTGGGGTGAAGGTTTCGAAACTTTGCCAATGCGCTGTGAACATAAATTTGGCACAGGGTGGGCTAATTGAGCATGCCCTGTGGCAAGAATTTCCACGCGTAACACTGCGTGGGCTCACTGTGGTTCACAACCGGCACCGTAAAGGCGAACCTTTCCCTGTCCCTGGGGTCTAAGGGAATCGTATAAAAACAATCCTTGAGATCTACAACTAGGATCTCCCACCCCTCAGGAATCATATTTGGATTTGGGATGCCGCATTGGAGCGGACCCATTGGCTGGATGCATTTATTGATCTCCCTGAGATCGTGGAGGAGTCGCCACTTCCCCGACTTCTTCTTTATGACAAAAATTGGCAAATTCCAAGGACTAGTGGACTGCTCTATATGTCCTGCGTCTAGCTGTTCTTTAACCAGATGCTTTAGGGTGACTAATTTCTCCCCCACTACGGACCATTGTTCCACCCAGACCGGCGTATTGGTGAGCCATTTAAGTGGCAACGCCATTACCCGAAGGTACGTGTAGCACCGTACTGCTGTAAAATGTCTCGCCCCCAAAGGTTGATGTGCACGTCCAGAATGTGCGGCCGAATGACCGCTGTGCCGTCAGCCTTTGGGATCGTGACTTCCACCCACTCCCGGCTCCTAAACGCTTCCTGGATGCCGCCTACCCCCCACACATCGGAGACCAGCTCAATGGCCCACTCCCGTGGCCACTGGCTCCTGCTTATCACGCTCACATCAGCTCCAGTATCTAACAATCCTGAAAATGATCTTTTATTCAGAAATACCTCAATAACTGGGTGCTGTTTCCACTCAATGTTGGTCTCCACTGTCGCTAAGACTTGGTATCCTTGTACTGCCTCACTGGCGCTCGAGCGGTCCTCAGACCGGGACTCTGAGCGGTCCCTGAGCCTTCCCTGGCTATCTGCTGGCGAGTTACAAGGAACCATAATCAGTTGCGCTAATGTGTCTCCTTTGTGAATTGTCTGGGGTAGGTGCGTCCAAAGATGAACTTGGAGAACGCCTGAAAAATTGGAGTCAATGACTCCCGGAATTACAAGAATTCCGCGTGCTCCTGCTACACTGCGAGGCAAAACTAAACCTATAAAGCCCTTGGGCAGTGGACCCATGTACTGGGAGTCCACCAGATAGACTGTGCCTGGCAAGTCGCATGTGACGTCTGCCTGGCAAGTCAATTCTAGCCCTGTGTTACTCTTGGGGCTGGCCTGTGCCTTCGCAATGCCTGGAATGTGAATGGAATCTAGTCTAGCTCTGGCGCGCCCAGAGCAAGGGATGTCTCTGTTTGGACCGGGGCCAGAGATGTGCCCGTGTTCCAGTTTCCCGAACTCGGACAATTCCTGGCCCAATGGTAGCCTCTCTTACACTTCGGACATGGGGTGTTTGGAGCCTTGGGACGGCCGGAATTTTGTCCGCTTCCCTTGGATCGGCACTCCCTAGCGAAGTGACCGACCTTGCCACAATTGTGACATGCTCCTTTGGGTCTGGGTTTCCTGCCTCCCTGCACCGCCGCTGCCAACAGACCCATTTTGTAGGATTGTGTGCCAACGTCGGCGCAAGCCCTGATCATGTCTGTGAGAGTCAAGTCGGGACGGTTGCCCAGTGACTGCAAGATTTTACGGCAGTCTAGATTGGCATTATCTTTGGCCAACTTTATCATGAGCTCTTGTTGGGCTTCCTCATTGTCTATCTGCCTACTGATCGCTTCCTCTAAGCGATTGATGAAGTCCATGTAGGGCTCCTGGGCTCCCTGCTTGACTGCGGTGTAATTTTTAGCCGCTTTGCCAGCTGCGGGAACCTTGAGAAATGCCTTGAAGGCAGCCTCGGCTGACATTTGGAGAGTGGCTAGTGGCAAGTTGGTCTGCGCATCGATGGATTCGAAGGCCCCTGACCCATATAACTGGTCAGGAAGTACTGCGCCTCCCATCCTGGCAGCCCTAGTCTGAGCCTCGAGGCGATACTCGCTGTCCCATAGCAAATACTGGCTGGGGTTGAGCATCATCCGCATGACGGATTTCCAGTCGTGCGGGATGAACATGGTGTTCTCGCACACTTGCTGAAGCGTGCCCCTAGTAAAGCGACTCGGGAGCCCTGTCTCCGTGATGGCCTTCCGTATAGCCATGAGAAGCTTATACGGGACTGGTGAATGAACTACCTGCTGGGCCCCTGTGAGGGCATCCATTTCCAAGCGAATTGGACAAATCTGACTAAGCTCAGCTAGTTCTTCTGCTGGCAATTCCCCCTTCTTAATTTCCTCCTCAACTGTGCGCTGAAGAGCACTCTTGGTCTGGGAGCCTGTAACTGTCAGAGAAGTGCCTGCGCTCCTCATTCCATGCATTCCGTCGGTGACGTCTGCAGCTGTCACCGAGGGAAAACTCCCTACACTACTCTGCTTAAACTGGAGTGACGGATAGAGCGCTGTGGGCGCCGATGGCTCGACTGGCGCTGGGGGTTCTTTGGCTTCTACCCGGATTGGATCTACCTCCGCTAAGAGCTTCCTACATTTGCCCCATGTGCGAATTACGCGCTCTGGAGCTTTCGGGGGTTGCTGAATGCAGTCTCCTATCTGATCCCAAAGCTGAAGGGTTAACGTACCTCCTTCTGGGTAAAGTAGGCAGTGTTCCCTTAGGTACACCAAAAGTCTCGCTAGTTCTCCGCTGTGAAACCTTAACTGAAACACCCTGGCCAGGATTCTGAACTCCTCTTCATGAGTTCTTTGGCTAGCGGACGGACGTTGCCACTGAGGACAAGTCCCCATATTACCTGCGAAGGGTCCTCTGAAGTTTCCTCCTCGGGACGAGTCGACACGTCTCGGGCAAGTAATAGGTTTTGGCGATGATTCTCTGGGTAGAGCTTGGAGCGTGGCCCCGTGCACAGGCCCTCGGCGGCCTCTGCGCTGTCAGGGGTTCACAGCTGACCCTGAGGGGAACGCGTTTTTCCGTAACCACAAGCCTCCGCGAAAGTCGGGAGCAAGCTGTAGGATGCCTCTTTGGTACTGCCCCGCCGCTTGGGCCGTCTGCCCGATCGGCTGGCTTACCGACCGGGCTGCCGTGCTGTCCTCCGGGACGATCGGACGCGGTTCAAGCGCAGAACCGGACCGTGTGATCGCTTACTCACGGGTAAGATCACGTCGGGGTCACCAGATGTAGGAATCGGGGCCGCTAGGACGGCCGTTGGGTCCCGGAGGAGACTGATCAAGAAACGATACGAGGCAGTATGGAGCGAGATCAGATCAGTGGTTTATTGAAGGAAAAGCATCATCATATATAGATCAGAAGGCAATACAGGGAAAAACCGTCATCTGACAGAAAATCACATCACCTATTTACTCAGGTTAATGGGGAATCTCTCTTGGGGAAGTTAATTAGCGTGGGCAAACATTGACAGGGGAAACACCATTGTCTAGCGCTTAGACTGGGGTAAATATGGCCACTATTTGCACCTGGGATTAGGCCAAACTCGGAGATGAGTGATTACCTTAATGGGTAACAGAGTCTAGAGGAATGCCTCCTCAGCGGAACCGTCGGTCAGGTCATAATTGGGTGAATCAAACCCTATTATTAATCCACCCCCCTTAATTTCTCTGCCCGCAGAGCCCACGGGCCAGGAGCGTTCTCACTGAAGTGGCCTCTGCGCGGGCCGTTCCATGCCATTGGGGCATGGGGAATCCACAATTCATTTTGTACACAAAATTATAAGAAGATTTTCATATTTGAGTTCTAATGAAGAGAGACTATGTTGATATTTCATTCAGATCTTTGTTCATTTTGTACATAAACTTATGAGAAGATTTTTACAACTGACGCGAAATTATTAAATTGATGGACTGTTAAAACATTATCCAATATGATTTATTTTGATTTACTATACAAACTGATGAGAAGTATCATACAACTGAATTAATTTAAAGAGACATTTTTGTTCTTTCTAATAATGATTTATTGTTGAAGAAATATACTTTTTGAGAGACTCGTTTACATTTTGTTGCCTCAGAAGGTACACCATTTTCAAACCATCTGGCCACTTCCCAGGTTCTGTGTGACAGCATGTAGGATCAGAAGAACAATCCTGACAGGTCCTTCAACTAAATAAGCCACTAGTGCTACATCATAGGCTTAGTATTAGTTGCAGCAATATTAATTTTAAATGCCAATTTTATCACTCCTTTTACTCTGAGCAGACACGCTTCTCTTAATATATATTTTAAGTACCCTCATCTTAACTTCCATCTTTTGCTGTACTATTCTGGTCTTGGACCATAATAAAGAATAATTTGATTTGAATTTGTATCAAGATATTCTGGAATACTTGTCTGTGTTTGTTTATGCCCAAATAGTGAAAAACAAACAAATAAAACATTGGAGGAAATAAAGGGCTCTGATCGAGGATAGGATGGGGTACAACATCATCAGGTACAGTTGGATTTTTCAATATGCATGCAAAGGTTCCATCATTCTCCCTCACCCCACAACTGGAAGCTCTGCAATTTAGATACTTTAGGTCCTATTCTTAATGCAGCTTAGGCCTGCTCCAATCAAATACTGCACAGTGTCACCAATTTGATACATGCAGGCATTTGTTTGGACTGAGATCTGTAGCCGATTAAATAAAGGTAAGAGCAAAAAAATCTATTTCCTCCTTCTTCTTTCGTGCCCAATCAAACCCTGGACTGACAAAATGAAGCCACTTTCTTGGATTTGTCATTAGCCAAATTTAAGTCCTCACTGATGCATGTTTCCGGCATCTATCTCCTGAAAAGAAGATAAGATAAGAGGGGAAGCGCGGCAGCACAATATGGCCGCCACGCTCTTTGCCGGGTCCTGCCCCCAGGAGATGGGCATCCAGGCCTCTGGTGGGGCATGGCCATGCTCACCATAAAAAGGGTGGCCACGTGGCAGCCCGCCACCATTTTCAGAAAGATCGGCTGGGCGAATATATTTGCTCTTCAGCCGATCTTTCCCTTGGTAGCGCCGGCGACTCTATTCAGCCTTCGGGGCAGCGATGGCCCCGAAGAGGAAGGCTTCTGCTGCCCCGGCACAGTGGACATGGGGGCGGGCTCGCCCGTCACCCCCTGCTCCTACACCTGGTCCCTCCTTGGGCTGGAGGGCTCGAGCGAGGGCAGGCCAGGTGGCTGACCCTGGGGCTTTGCCCCTGCTTCTCCTGCCCCTGCGGGGCATTCCAGGGAGGTGATCCTCCCCAGTGCTGATCCCCCCGTGTCGGAGGACCCGGGCGGGGGTCACGCGGGCGGTCCCCACGGGGGCCTTTCCCAGCCAGGGGCTGGATGGCCCCTCCTGGCTCTATGGGGGTCTGGGGCCTGCCCCTGGCCCCGCACCACCAGCCCCTGGGCAGCATGGGCTGGATTACCTCTCCTGGCCCTATGCGGGTTCAGGGCCTACTCATGGCCCCACACCACCATCCCCTGGGGGACATGGGTCAGGCCACCACTTCTGGCCCTATGGGGGACTAGGGCCTAACCCTGGTCCCACTTTCCAGTCCCCCAGCAGGCCGGATGTGGCTGGCCCGCACCCCCTTTTGGCACACATTGTGGCGCTGGAGCGCACCGCGGGCATTGCCCTGCCGCCCCAGGATTGCTGGGAAGAGCAGCCCAGGCACGGATGTCCTTCGTATACTGAGGCCGGATGGCCTCAGGGGTCTAGGCAGGCCCTGAGCTGGGTTGAGGTGCTAGAGGCCATCCAGCCTGTGCCTTTCGGTCCTCTGCAGCTCCCCGCATGGCCGCCCCAGCCGGGCTTGCCTCAGGCAGGCCCTCCAGGTCAGATGGGATCCACGGTGGCGCAGAGTTCGGATTCGTTCATGAGCTCTGATGCCCCTTACCAGCCGGAACCCCCAGTGGGGACGGCTGGGGGGTACGGCATGTGAGTATGGCGGTCAAGCTAGAGCACACTTCACTCACCCCAATGCTAATGTGGGGGTACAGTGGCCCTGGCCTCAACAGGCCGTGATGGCCTTGCCTACACTGGCCTTGCCGCCCCCTGCCACTTGGGGAGCTCCTTACCCACCGGTTCTGCCTGGCATTACACCAGCAGCTCCCAACGTCCCATACCCCATTTGGCCATATGGCCCACCAGTGAACTCGGCTGATCGCTCTGTGCTAACCTCTGCCATGCCTACGGCCGGCTACTCCCTCCCCCTTGGTGACCATCTCTCGCAGGCCACCAGGGATAAGATATGGCATGGGGAGTATGTAGACATTTTTAGTCTGCTCAACTGCAAGCCCACCAAGGAGGAGAAGGAGTGGCAGGATAACAGGGACAAGGAGTTGTCTCGTCATCGTAAGCCACCTTGTACTTGGGCTAACTGGCTCCCTGCTTACCTAATTTATGCGGCACTGTATCTTAGGGCTCACCCTGATATGTCAATCCCAATGATACAGTACTTAGATACCATTTATTGGGCTTACGTTGATTTCCCTGGCCCATCTTGGTTAGCTTATGACGAGGAATTTAGGATGAGGATGGCCCTACACCCCGAGATGAGATGGGATGAGCCCAGTTAGCTCTTATGGCTGCTTTATATGACCCCATCCCGGCCAGCACCTGGGGACCAGTATCACTGTGGCCATGCAGTGCAGTGGCCCAGCGCGGCACAGTCTCCCCGCCAGCCGGCAGGGCAGGGGGTTCCAGCCCACCTGCTGTGCTGGAGCTACTCATCCTCTGGTGTCTGCAATAGGCGGCAATGCAAGTTCAGGCATGAGTACCCTTCATGCGCTGGACTGCACGCTGCTTCCGCATGCCTGTGGGCTGGTGGGTCACGCGGCAGGGGTCAGGGACAGCAAGGGCCGGCCAGGGGTGCTCCTGATGCAACCGCACCTCCAAAAGGCCCCCTCCCCAATTTGACTTAGGATTCTCAAAAGTGGTTGCGCGTCTATCCAAGGAAGGATGACGCAGTATATTTGTTGGAGGGTTTTACGTCTGGCTTCCGCATCCCTTTCATGGGTGTACGCGCACCCCAGGATGCTCCAAATTTGCAGTCACTCCAGGGTAAGGAGGGCATAGCCAAGGAGAAGATAGCCAAGGAACTCAGGGAGGGGAGGGTTGCTGGCCCCTTCGACAACCCCCCCTATTCTAACTTGAAGGTATCCCCACTTGGCTTAGTGCCTAAAAAGTCCTCTGGCGAATTTCATTTGATACCCCACCTGTCCTACCCGGAAGGCTCGTTGGTCAATGATGCTATACCGGATGAACTTTGTTCGGTCCGGTATACGTCTTTTGATCAAGCCTTGCAAATGGTTTGCTCATGGGGTCGCGGGGCGCTACTGGCTAAATGTGATATTAAATCGGCTTTTCAATTGTTTCCAGTACACCCTGATGACTTTGAGTTGTTAGGTTTTTGTTTTAAGGGAAGTTTTATGTCGATAAGGCTATGCCCTTTGGCTGTTCCATTTCATGCTCGGCCTTTGAATGCTTCAGTACCTTTCTTCATTGGGCTTTTGTTCAGAGGTCGGGGTCTCGGGCCGTGGTGCACTACCTGGATGACTTTTTGTTTGGTGGTGAACATGGCTCGGGCACCTGTGGACAGCTGTTGGCTACCTTTCAGGAGCTGATGGTGGAACTTGGTGTTCCCCTTGCTCCTGAGAAGATGGAAGGCCCTGCCACCACTCTCACCTTTTTGGGTATAGAAATTGACACCCTGGCACAAACGTCCCTGCTGCCACAGGAGAAGGTGACCCGGATCTCAGACGCGATTTTGGTTATGCTAGCCAAACATAAGGTGTCTTTACGTGAGTTGCAGGCGCTGCATGAGCACCTCAACTTTGCTTGAAGGGTAGTCACCCCGGGCAGGGCATTCGCCAGGCGCCTTTGCGATACTATGCTGGGTCTTTCAAAAAAGCACCACAGGGTTCGTCTCACCAGGGGCTTGAGGGCTGACCTATCAGTCTGGCTTGCCTTCCTCCAAGAGTTCGATGGGGTTTCCTTTTGGTGCACAGAGTTAGTTGCCACACCACACTTCCATGTCCAGTCTGACGCGTCTGGTTCACTGGGCTATGGCATCAATTTTAAGGGCCGGTGGGCTTATAGTAGGTGGCCCAAGGAATGGCAAGGCACTGAGCATCTGCGGGACCTCACCTTCCTTGAATGTTTTCCTATTCTGGGTGCACTTATGCTCTGGGGTGAGATTTGGGCTAACTCTGTCGTTCATTTTTGGTGTGACAATGCCACCGTGGTGCACATTGTCAATGCCCAAACCTCCAGGTCGCCCAGAGTTATGGCCTTAGTTAGACAGTTTGTGCTTAGGTCACTGTGCTTTTTAAAGCCAGACATGTTCCAGGCATTAATAATGATATTGCTGATGCTTTATCCCACCTGCAGATCTCCCGGTTCCGGGTCTTAGTGTCAGACGCCGAAGAACTTCCCTCTGCATTCCCGAGCGAGATGTGGACCTTTGGCGAGGAGAAGTGAACCGGGCGATCGGCATGTCTTTGGCCCTGCGCACGCGTAAAGCATATCAGCACATGTATTTTAATTTTATGGCGTTTCGTAGGAATGTGCACCTGCCTGACATATGGCCAATCCCGGTTGACCATATCTTGCAATATATGGTGCACCTTCATAGCCAAGGGTTAGCTCCATGCACTGTTGCCACTAGGCTTTCTGCTTTGGCCTTTGCTGCCAAGGCACGAGGTTACCCTGATCACACGGGCGACTTCCGAATACGCCATGTCTTAGAGGGGTGGACGCATGAACGCAGCCACTGCCCTGACATGCACCAACCCATTTCCCCTTCTCTGCTGGCTAGCCTGGCTAGGGCTTGGCATAGCCTTTGCTATGACAAGTACAAGGAATCTCTTTTTCATGCGGCCACCACAGTGGCTTTTTTCGGGGCTCTTAGGATCAGCGAGCTGGTGCCCCTTTCCAAACGTGATTGGTCACGCAGGGCATTGGAACTGGCCGATGTTTCCCTCAAGTGGGCTCAGTTGAAGATTCGCTCATCTAAAGCTGACCAGCAAGGGAGGGGTAGTTATGTGACGCTCCTGAGATGTACCTTTGCTGACATTTGTCCCAACGGTGCCCTCTATGCATTCGTGGCCATGGCCTGTTGTTTTGCCACTGGGATGGGACCCCACTCACCAAGTTCCAATTTTGGAGAATTACGGGAACTGCACTTTGCAGTTTGGGGGGCCCTGGGGCACGTTACGGTACTCATTTCTTTCGGATAGGTGCCGCATCGATGGCTGCTGTGTTTGGATACTCAGAGGCCGATCTACATCGGATGGGCAAATGGGGATCTGCGCGTTTTGCTTTATATGTTCGTCCTATTCTTGCATGAGTACCTTACTCGCCCTCACTTTCTTCTCTTTTATTGCAGACCCTGTGTGTTGGCGCACACCGGTGGAAGTCTGGCTGGTTGGACACAGCTATGTGTACTGGGCTGCACGTTATGCAGCATCATCGGATTGGGGTCCCCTTCTCAGTCTACGTGCCGTTGCGCATCTTCGGTGGCATGGTTTGTGCGGAATGAGGTGGTGGGAACTGATGCCATTCCTTACGTCCGTTAGGGACACCAAACCTCCGGATATCTTAATTATTCACCTGGGAGGCAACAATCTTGCACAGATCATCGGCCTTTGGTTGACGGTATCCGTGCGCAGGGACCTAGAGGTTTTACACCGCATGTGGCCGCGGACGTGGCTGCTATGGTCCCAGATCATACCTAGATACCACTATAGAGGAGGACTTGTTCCTCATGGTTTAGACTGTCCCCGGCAGTCAGTAAATAGGGCTGTAGCCCGGTTCCTTGCCGAACATGGTTCGGGGACATCGGTCCTACATCCGGGGATAGGGCTACAGGACTATGGCCTGTATCGTGGAGATGGGGTACACCTTTCAGTGAGAGGCATGGACCTCTTTTTGGAGGATTTGCAAGCAGGCCTGGTGACCGAGTTGACGGCCATGGGGGGCCGGTGAGTCATCAAAGACTCCTCCCCGTGTGGCGGGTAGCACTGGTAAGGTAAAGTAGATGCCCCATAGGTATCCAACAGGTGCGCAGTTGATTGGCCAACCCAAGGACAAGGTACAGGGAAATTGGGGCTGGTCAGTCAAGGGCGAACCATGAACAGGGTGATGCTATGATCTAGACGGCCTGCATCACCTTGATATTTTACCGGATATACGTCAGATGCTGGAGTCAACAGGTAGGATCCTAACTTGGGTCAACAATTTGTTTACATTGGTAAACAAATTGATACAAATGGATACAAGGTAGCCAATGGTGATTGTCAATTAAGGTTGGTTCCTTACCAGTGCTACTGCGGCCTGCTTGCCTTAATGAATTACGAAAAGTTAAAGTTAAGTTTTAAGTGGAAGTCATAATTTAAGATTAAAGCATAATCAATAAAGTGGCCCAAAATTTTAAATCCATCAACGGTGTCCATGTCTTTATTGGGGAAGTGGGCCGGCAAAGACAAATAGCAATTTCTATCTATTCTTTGACATTCTGCCCGCCTAAAACAGTCCCCATTGATAAGGGCAGAGGAATTTCCCTTCCAAAGGTTCAATGATTAGGTTTTCAAGATCGTCTGGGTTTTCCCCCCATTGGTTCTTGAGCAGTCAGTTTCTTTGCTTACCCACCCACCAGTAAGGAGACAGACAATGTAGTTGGTTTGAAAAAACGAGCCACTTTATTAACAACTGTATAACATGTGGCATAACTGGTCTACACGGCGGCAAGGCAGCGCGGGTGAGGAATAATTTTTACAGCTCTCTAAGTTTTGAAACTCCAATCCTGATTGACATTTATGATTTGTTCCATCTTGGCCACCAAGTTGTCTCAGCTTAAGTATGCCCCATACACAAATTACATTTATCCCACACAGTCTTCTGCACCTTCTTCTCTGATTGATTAACTTGAATTGCTGCTGTATCCACGTTAACTGAAAATTGATATCCTCACTCGTGTTGACCGCCTGAAATTGACCAAACAAAATACGGAAAAATTACCAACCACAACCCATGATTAGTGTGGTCAGGACAAAAAATGGGGGTCCCAAGGACAATCAGGGGCCCACACAAAAATTCCCTGCCGGCCCCAAAAAGGCGACCAATAAATTCACACCAATGAACTGGGAGGGTGGGAGGGCAACGTGCCCAGAGGAACAAGCAAAAGAGAACGAGGAGAAGCAACCTAGCCATTAAATAAGGCCAGTGCCTCTCCCCTTGAACCACCCAGCACTGGAGCGTGCCTGTTCCCCATCTCCCGGGGCAGGGGCAGCAAAGTGCATGCTCCAGGCAGCCACCCGGAGTCACAGCCAACCATGATAAGCCACTGTATATCAACCAACTTTAAATTAACCATAATATTTTTACATTTCCTTCTCTCTTGAGCTACAGTATAGTAGCCCCACCATTTTTCTTATGATAAGGCCAACATGGTTACAATCCCCATGATGTCACAAAAAAAGTCCTATTTTTTTTCTTGGTGTTTTTGTCTCTTTCTGTTGTTTTTGAAGTTCTATTTTTTATTTAATTATTATTTTGTTTTCTATAAGCCTTCAGATAAGCCCTGTATATCATTTACAGATGAAAAATAAATGTAGCATCAATTAGGAGCACAAGATAAAAGAACTCTGGCTCCAGCAAAATTAAATAAAGTGAAATAAAATTATTTTTGAGTAAGTTATGTTTTCCAATAGACAGTGCTGCTTGCTGATTCCTACTCTTTATGCATGTCTTTTTGGTCATTGGAACCTTTCTTGATCTTTGCAGTGTTTTAATTTGAAAGCTAGACATTTTCTCTAGGTGCTGCTGAACAAGCAATACATTAATTATCCAATAGAGATTAAAAGATGTGTGCAATCCAAATTTCAATTAAAATGAGGATGATTCTTTAATATGTTGAGAGCTGCTTCTGCTGGCAACCAAAATTATAATTATGTGAAACTAACAAAATATTGTTCTAACATCTGTATTTGTATTTCCCAATGATTACTAAAGCTTTTACCTACCTCATCTTAAACACCACCCCTTTAATGCAATCCTAACTACCATGAAAAACTGCATCAGGAATCTTTTGGCTTCATGACAATTCTTAGTAGGGATGCTTTTGTGGTTCCAAGCAAATGTTTAGTCATCAGGATATTTTAAAATAAGCTTAGTTATGAAAATTTAAACTGCATGTCAGTTCTGCTTATGAAAGGAAAATATTTATTCTAGTCCTTAATTAGAGAATTGGTATGTAGATTTTGGTGTTGTCCACTTGCCTATAGTAATATGCAGGAAAACTGTCTAAAGTAAAAAGAGGGATGTGAATCCTTCAGGCAAGGATAAAATATTTTTGGAAGGCTTGATGCAAGATTTTAGTTATGTGGGATCAGTTTCTGCTCAAATAGCATCAACTGTGCAGATTGAAAAAACTGTACAGCTAAACTCTGATAGTTTATTAATATATATGGGATTTGCAATTTCTTGACAGGCTATCTCTGTGTTACAGCAACTAGTCACATTGTGAATGAGTAATTAAGAAAGATTTCCTCACATCCCGAAAGAAATGTTGATCTTTTAGGAAACATTTCCAAAGTCTGTCTTGAAGGGATGTGATAAGAAATATTCCTTGACCCCTGCAGCTTCTAAAGGGTGGATGGCTGGGTCGCTGACCTAGGGTCAGCCAAAAGGGCTTGACTGCAGCTCCCTCTGGGTGCATCCTGGCCGAAGCTGGCATAAACAAGTCCTTAACAGATCTGCAAGATGGTTCCCGATCCACAAACCCCTTATCTGTCCTTGACAGCTGGTCACCCCTTTTGTTACAAGAACACAAGGTGTATCTGCTGATATGTAACCCATGTATGCAAGACCCTATTTTCGTAAACTCACTTCCTTGTAGTTTTGTGATGGCCGTGGGAATGTGCTTAGACACCTGCGAGCCGAGGAATACCAGGAATAAAAGGGCTGTCGCCTCCTCCTATGCCTTGAAACCTCATGTGTATGAGTCTCATCTTTACAAGTGGCACCTGGCCCGTGGGGCCAAAGTGATGGACCCTCAGGCCCATATCTCACCCCTCGTCGGGAGAAAGGACTACAGGTGCACACCGCTCATCCTTTGGTGTCCCTTTCGTGAGTATGGGTGCTTCTCTGACTGCTTCGCAACAGGCACATGTTGAGGAGCTAGGATATCTGTTGAGGAAGACAGGGAAATGGGTACCCCCAAAACAGATTCGGCTCTAAGTGCAGTACATCAGAGACCATTGTCTGTGGTATCCCGAGGTTGGGTCGCTTAGAGTGAAGGACAGGGTTAAGGTGGGAGTTATTTTATATGAAGAACCTAGAGCTCCGGCGGAGATCTTACTAGCATGGCAACATTGTAAGGAAGCTCTTGAAAAGTTTGGCACTGAGGCGACCTGTGGTATAGCGGCAATGTCGATTGTAACATCTACCCCCCCCCCCACTTGTTCAACGGCATACCAGCAATACCCACAGTTAGTACCACCTGCCCCTACCATCACACCCCCTTCGGTGCTGGCCTTCGCCTCGGCTGCCACGCTTAACAAGGGGAACTCAGAAGAAGAAGGCCCCTGTTACAGGGAGAGTAAGAGTGCATTCCAAGCTATGGTAGAACAGGAAAGGGAAAAGGGTGAGTTGAGTGCACTAGAAATGAGTGAATTGTGGCAGGTTTATCCCATACAGTATGGCACTGACAATCAGGGCAACCCAACGGCAAAGTGCAGCCTGATGCCTTACAAATTGCTATCCGAGATTCGGACAGCAATTGGAGACATGGGTCTACAGAGCACGTTTGTTAGGGGTCTCCTTGAGACTCTTTCCCATAGTCACGTTCTTCTCCCTCAAGACTGGAAAGACATGATGAGAATGATGTTAATGCCCAGTCAGTACCTCATATGGGATAGTGAGTATCAGTTGGAAATGCAGAAGAGAGGGGCACAGTCAGGTGGTGTGTACACCACAGAACAGCTCTATGGCACTGGAGGATTTGCCACCATTCAGGCACAAGGCATTCTGCCTCAAGCCACTCTGACTATAGCTAGTCAATGTACCTACACAGCTTATCAGAAGGTGCCCACAAGTGGGAAGCCCTCAAAAAGCTACACCAGTGTGAAACAGGGTCCACAGGAGCCCTACATGGATTTCATAAATAGATTGGAGGAAGCGATAAGACATCAGATAGATAATCCTGAATCCCAGGAAGAGCTCATGATTAAATTGGCCAAAGACAATGCAAACCTGGATTGCCGCAGGGTGCTACAGTCCTTGGGCCATCGCCCAGGCATCACACTGACAGAAATAATCTGAGCTTGCTCAGATATTGGGACACAGATATACCAAATGGGGCTGCTAGCAGCTGCGGTACAAGGGGAACGCCTCACAGGGAACTGTTTCAATTGCGGCCAGCCAGGACATTTCAAAAGGGACAATCAAGCCAGGGGGGAGGCAGTCATTCCGTGAGAGTGGGAGGTCGCCCTGAAAAGCCATCCACAATTTGTCCAAGATGCAGACAGGGATATCACTGGGCTAATCACTGCAGAAATGGACTGGGTTTGGGAAACTCCCGGTCGGGCACTTCTTTGGCCCCAGTACAAACAGAGACTAAGTAGAGCCAAAACAGATGGTTTTCAAAACCCCAGCCAAAATGTGGGAAAGTGCAGGGATCAATTTGGTGGTTCAGGAAGACATCCAATTAGCTTTGCCAGGGCAGGTTTACCGCACCGACTCGCAGATCAATGGCCCCTTTCCATTTGATGTCTTCGGACTCGTACTTCCACATTCTAGCACAGGAAAAAAAGGGATCTTTATAGTTCCGTTAGTAATTGACTCAGACTATGAGAGAATTGTGCAAATGCAAATTTGGACCTCAATGCCTCAAACGATCAAGAGGCGGGAGTCAGTAGCTCAACTGATCTTGCTTCCTTTCATCCTGCCTGCTGGAGGCTTAGACGCTAGAAGCGATTCTGGGGGGTTTGGATCCACAGACTGGCCCGGAATTAGAGACCTTGAAGAAGAGGCAGCACAGATTTTAGCTATCACAAAAAACATTGGAATAGAATGCCCTACACTAAAAGTATTTGTTAACAATAGGGCTTTTGTGGGACTGCTAGATACGGGGGCAGATGTGACGGTCATTTCAAAGCATGCCTGGCCTCAGGAGTGGCCCTTAGAGGAGGTAGACAAGGTCTGGTGGTAGGAGGAACACAAACTGCTTTTCAGAGCTTATCTTGGATGACAGCCACGGCATAAGATTCGAATACCCAAGTGCTGATTCGGTCACATGTACTTCCCATACATGTTAACTTGTGGGGAAGGGATTTGCTCTCACAGTTTTCTGCTACTCTTAAGCTAGAATGAACCTCCCCGCCCCTAAAATGCGTGGTTACAGAACCGCAGTGGATAGAGCAATGGCCCATTATAGGAGAAAAGTTAGAAGCTCTAAAGCAGTTAGTCAAGGAACAATTAGATGCAGGGCATATTGAACCATCCACTTCACCGTGGAACTTGCCTATCTTTGTAATTAAGAAAAAATCTGGCAAATGGCGACTTCTACATGATTTAAGAAATATTAATAAGTGCATACAGTCAATGGGAGCTCTGCAGTGTGGCATACCGAATTCCAACATGATACCAAGAGATTGGGAAATCTTGGTTATAGACCTGAAGGACTGTTTTTATACTATCCCATTGAGTCCTCCTGACAAAGAGAAATTTGCATTTATGGTGCCAGTTGTTAATCATAAAGAGCCCACTCGCCGTTTCCAGTGGAAAATGCTCCCACAAGGAATGCTTAATTTGCCAACTTTGTGCCAAATTTATGTCCATAATGCCCTTTGAAAATTTAGGGAGACACACCCCCAAGCCATAATTTATAATTACATGGATGACATCCTGGTTGGGGTGCCAAGGGTACCCCCACAGTGGACAGGAGAACTGGAGGATTCATTAAAGCCCTACGGGCTGCTCATAGCCCCGGAAAAAATCCAAAAGCAGCAACCGTATTTGTACCTCGGGCACAAATTAATGCAGGCATATTCGGTTCCCACCATCCCACATTTAAAAATCAGGGATTCAATTACCTATTTCGAGCTACAGAAGCTTTTGGTTACACTGAATTGGGCTAGACCCTACTTTAAGCTGTCCACAGAAACCCTCAGTGCCTTATTTCACCTCCTAACCAAAGGGAGGCAGCCCACTGACCAAATCCGCCTCGATGCTGCTGCTCGAGAGGCCATTAGGTACATCAACACGGCTTTGGCCGAAATTTGGGTGGATCAGGACCCGGAACCCAACCAGCCTCTCACTCTCTTTATTTTAAGCACCTCCGAGTAATATTTTGCTGTTTTGAGCACCAAGTGGGACAAGGATACTGCCTCATTAGTTGAGTGGATTGATTTGCCTCATGCACCCAGTAGGAACATAATATCCCCCTCGGAAATTTTACCTGAATTGATTCAAAAGGGACGCATGAGAGCCAAGGATATCTCTCGGTATGATATTAAAGAAATAGTACTTCCAATTAGCAAAGATCAAGTCTTGATCTAAATGGAGAGACTAAATGAATTCTTTGCTTCAGTATTCACTGAAGAAGACAGAGACCACATGCCCAAAACAGAGCCTATCTTCGTAGGGAGGGAAACCAAAGAATTAAGCCAGATAGAAATAACCAGGGAGGAGGTCCTTGCATGTCTTGTTAAACTAAACACTAACAAATCACCAGGACCAGATGGCATCCATCCACGAGTTCTCAGGGAACTTAAAGATGAAATTGCTGATCTCCTAGCCAAAATATATAATCTTTCCCTCAAATCAGGCTTTGTGCCTGATGACTGGAAGGTAGTGAATGTAACACTAATTTTCAAAAAAGGATCCAGGGGTGATCCAGGAAATTACCGACCTGTCAGTTTGACATGTGTCCCAGGTAAAGTGATGGAAACCATCCTAAAAGATAGAATTAATAGGCACATAGAAGACAAGGAGCTGCTAAAGAAGAGCCAACATGGCTTTTGCAAGGGCAAATCATGCCTCACTAATCTGTTGGAATTTTTTGAGAATGTCAACAAGCATGTGGATAAGGGGGATCCAGTTGACATTGTTTATCTGGACTTTCAGAAGGCTTTTGACAAGCCAAAGGCTCTTGAATAAACTTGCCAGTCATGGAATAAAGGGACGGGTTTTATTCTGGATCAGCAACTGGCTAAGGGACAGGAAACAGAGGGTAGCACTCAATAGACATTTCTCCAAGTGGAGGGAAGTAAAGAGTGGGGTCCCCCAAGGTTCAGTACTGGGACCCCTGCTTTTCAACCTCTTCATAAATGATCTAGAGGTAGGAGTAAATAGCAAGGTAGCCAAATTTGCTGACGACACTAAATTATACAAGGTAGTGAAAACTGTGAGAGATTGTGAGGAGCTCCAGAGGGATCTCTTGACCCTGGGGGAGTGGGTAAAACAGTGGCAAATGAGCTTCAACATTAGTAAGTGCAGAGTGATGCATGTTGGGGCAAAAAAACCAATTACATTTATAAACTGATGGGTTCTGAACTCTCTGCAACAAACCAGGAAAGGGATCTTGGTGTCCTGGTGGACAGCTCAATGAAGGTGTCAACCCAGTGTGCCTCAGCAGCGAAAAAAGCAAACTCAATGCTAGGGATCATTAGGAAGGGTATAGAAAATAAGTCAGCAAGTGTCATTTTGCCTCTTTATAAATCTATGGTGAGGCCCCATGTGGAATACTGTGTACAGTTCTGGTCGCCATACCTCCAGAAGGATATTATGGAGTTGGAAAAAGTGCAGAGGAGGGCAACCAAAATGATTAGGGGACTGGAACACCTTCCTTACCATCTGAGGCTGCAATGGTTGGGCCTTTTCACACTTGAACGATGGTGTCTAAGAGGTGACCTGATTGAAGTTTATAAAATCATGCTTGGTGTGGACAAAGTAGATAAGGAAAAACTGTTTTCCCTATCGCATAACACTAGAACTAGGGGGCACTCCATAAAACTTTTCGGTACTAGTTCTCAAACAAATAAGAGAAAGTACTTTTTCACCCAGAGGATTACTGGTCTATGGAACTCCCTGCCAGAAGAAGTGGTGACAGCTGTCAGTCTTGCCAGCTTTAAAAAAGGATTAGACAAGTTCATGGAGGACAAGGGTATCAATGGCTATAATTATGGATACTTAAGGACAACCTCGGGGTTGGAGAGATAGGCAGGATATCTCTCAATGCCATTTCCAGGGAATCCTAAGCAGGTGAAGGCATCTCCTGGGGAATACCCTGAAGGAAATGGTGAGCCACTGTGTGAGACAGAATGCTGGACTGGATGGGCTGTGGCCTGTGTCAGCAAGGCTGTTCTTATGTTCTTATGTTCTTGTACCTTATGGCCACCGGAGACTCTCTTCCTATAGCATTAACTGGATACACAGGGAAAATAGTTTTCACTACCCCAAGGGCAAGAGATTAATCTGTGTGCAAAGGGATGCTGTTATGCTAAGAGTCACCCTCTCCGACCGTCCTTTATAGGACATGCTGATGGTCTTCACCGACGGCAGCAAAACGTGGGGGGTGGTCATCTGGCAGACCCCAGAGAAATGGTAAATTAAGGTCACCATGCCAGATAAATCTGCCCAAAGGGCCGAAGTCGCAGCAGTTATTTTAGCCCTCCAATTATTCCCCAAACAGGACTTAAATATCATCACGGACAGCATGTATGTAAGGAATCTCGTTTACCAGCTGCCAGGGGCATACATTACCCCCGCCATTGATAACAATTTAATGGCCTTATTTCTCTCTCTGCAGTATTTGCTGCACCAGCGAGTGTGCAGTTTGTACATCGCACACATCTGCAGTCAACAGGGGTTACCCAGTTGGTTGTCGGAAGGCAACGATTGGACAGACCAAGCAATGAAAATAGCAGGGGGCTTGTTTGCCACACCTATACAGAGTCATGCTTTTTTCCATCACAATTCAAAGGCTTTGGCGAAACAGTTTAACTTGCCTCTCACCTAGGCACAGCAAATCGTCTGCTCCTGCCCACAGTGCGCAGGAGTGAACTGCACACCGGAATGGGGAGTAAATCCCCATGGCCTTAAGGCTATTCAACTTTGGCAAATGGACGTTACCCATTACCCTGGCTTTGGGAAATGGAAATATTTGCTTGTCACCGTGGACACTTACTCCCATTATGTGTGTGCCACCGCCCAGAAGGGAGAGAATGTGAAACTTGGGTCATCAAATTAATCCTTGGCATTCCCTACAACTCTACAGGGCAAGCTATCATGGAGCGCACAAACCTCACATTGAAAACCTTGCTAGAAAAAAAGGAGGGATAATACAAGGTTTACCCTCCCAAAGTTGCAGCAAAGGTTATACATCATGTTATTCACTTACAATCATTTGAATTTAACTTTTTCAGAATTTTCTCCTCGGGAACAGCATTTCCAGAGTGTGGCGGTGCTCCCGCAGCCAGAGGTTTATTACTACCAGATGCCCAACCCCACTTGGAGGGGTCCCATCAAACTAATCACCTGGGGGAGAGGTTATGCAACTATTCTCTCTCCTACAGATCTGCTTTCAGTCCCTGGCAGGTGCATGAAACTAGCCTTAAGATGTCCTCATGGCGTGGCACCTGTCATAATTAATATTTTATCTTAGAACCTAGACAACATATATTAAGGGCCTAGTTATAGTTTGATAGAAATCATTTGCTTAAAGGTTCACTGTGTGAACCGTCCGGAGTCAGCTTTGGCTGAGTGGGCAGTATAGAAATTTAACAATAAATAAATAAAAAAAGGTTGAGAATCCATCATTTTTTAACAGTTGGCACAAGCATATACACTGTAGTTGGCAAGTAACCTGAAAGAATTTAATCTGTCAAACTTTTCACCTCAGACTCACAGTTAGGAGGGGGGAAGAGAGAAGCAATGTATATGTGACCTCATCCACTAGATGGGAGGGGGATTTCAATGGACACTTGCGCTAGGACATCCATACATTGAGATGTACTATATTTGGCCCAGTCTGGCACACAAATGCCAATTATCTATATCACTAACTATAAGATAATGACACACATAGTCTGGCTCAGAATCTTGTAAAATACACAAGCAGCTGACAGCCCATAGCTGGGGAGGAGAAAGCTGAGGAGAAGCCTCATCAAGATGCCTTATTTGACTTGATGCCAATGCAAACTTCATGGGGGCGTCTGGCCCAATCCAAGAAGCCAATTAGCCAGAGAAAACAGGTAGCTATGAAAGCTGAATTTATTATGTTTCTTTCTTGCACTCATTGAATGCTCAGAGGAGTGAGACAGGATTTTAAGAAGCAAGTTTTTAAATTTTGTTCAAATGCCTATTTTATAGAAAATAGCTCTTTTGCTAATAAAGAGATCCTATGCTGCTGAAGCGTGTGTTTCTTCAAAGCAAATAGGAAATTGAGAGTAGAAGGTGAAAAGAAATTTAACAAGATCTAAACAAAGAGATTATTCCTTTAATCTCCAAAGACTTGGAAAACAGAAGTCCTGAGAAGAAGGGTAGCGGGCCAGCCTTCATCCTTAGAGGAGGGAAAGGAGACAAAGAAGGCACAGGGCCACAACTTGGCACCCAATTAGCTCAGAAGGACATACACACTCACCACCTATTCTTCCCAGTGCAGCAAGGTGATAGGGAAGATGGCGCTTACTTACAGGAGTCAGAGGAAACTGACTTTATTTATAGAGCCACCCTTTACCCAGCTAATAGAGAAGCAGGGGAGCCACTTATCTCACCAAGTTAATTACTACAGGCCAGGGCAGAAGCTACCAAAGCAAGGCCAATGCACTGGGCATTTTGAAAGCACCACTGTTCCCCTAACTGATGAGACCCAGGGTGGCTAGCAGAAAATTAGTCAAGGGTAAATCAGGTTAGAGTGCCAGCACGTGGTCACACCACGTGGGATGGTGGCAGAGCGGTGCCGACAGCACCAACCCCACCAGAACCCCGATTCTGGAGTTCCAGCAGATGGGAGTCCTTCCTCAGCCGCAGAAATGGATGAAATGCAAGGCCCACAAAATAGCCCAGGCAGCCCCAGTAACGTGGGGTCAGATCAAATGCCTCAGTGACCCTCTCATTGAGGGACCAGGGAAAGGACAATACACCTGAGAACTTTACAGCAGGCATTATAGCCCAGCTCACATATAACGCATAGCTAATTTTGTTCATCTTGACATGTGGACTTCCGTTGGGGGAGGGGGTTGAACACTCACCAGAAATCAACCTCAATATGTGGGTACATCTCACTCATTACATGTTTGAAGCTCATGGCAAGGATGCAGTTTTGTTCTACGAGAATCCCACCACCGTTTCATTATTTTCCTTCATGCCCACTTTGATCAATGAACCTTTTATTGTGGTTTCTCAGTTACAACACCTCAATCAACCCAATAGCCTATTTGCCCAATCCCCCCAGCAATTGAATGATGTTAGATGGAGATACATGAAATTCCACATGTTTACCAAGGAAATGTGTTATTGTTGTGGGAACAGGGGAACATGGAATCAGAAGTTGGTGGATTAGTATAAAGCAAACAGGATTTTGTATAAGGTTGGGAATTATTCCGGCTGCTCTGACAGATTTTGGCTGTGGGGAGGATTTCACAGTTATTACAAGGATTCCTTCAATTTGACCAATTCTACATGGAAATACATTTATGATTATGCCCCAATGTATTCTCCTGACAGCACAGGTTCTGGGGACATTTGTTCTGGGTGGCAGTTACGGGACCCTAACTTATGGTTCTTCTTCAATGGCATTGCCACTAATTACCACCCCGGCGCCTATCAATGTGCAGGACTTTCCAGTGCAAGTGGAGAGACCTGGGGTCCCCTCTCTCTCCCCTCACCAATGCCAAGAGGTTACAGGGCTGTTAGGGCCATCATGCTCGGACGAAATCATCACTGATGCCCAATTGAGTGACATCCCCTCCTCCGGTGCGAGGGCTGTGATGGCGGCAATTACAGGAGTTTTAACTCTGGGTGCCTATTCAGGAATTATTGCACAAGAGAACTGTAATTCCATACTCGGTCTCACTTGCCGATTAGATATATCCATAAATGCCACCGGGAGAATAGTTAGGGACCTACAAACAGAGGTAGAGGAATTTAACCAACTGATTATGCAATGTAGAATTGCCTTAGATTACTTGCTCGCTAAGCAAGGAGGGTTTTGCAGGGTGGTCGGGAAGAAAGGGTATCAATTTAAATTTCACAATCTCAATCAAACCATTGAGGATGAATTGGGCAGCCTTCAAAACATTTTGAAGGATAATATACATATTGGTAACTTGTTATCATCTCTATGGGACAACCTGTGGTCTTGGCTCCCATCCTTGCAATGGGTCTGGAAAATTGTACAATATTCGGTCATTGGTATAGCTATCATTGGCTGCTGTTGCCTCCAGTGTTTGCCTTCTTTACTTTCCGGGTGCATACCAGCCCTTAGACCAAAATACCAAAAAAAAAACCTTGAGAGTTGCCCCATTTGTATAAAGCCCTGCAGCAATATGTGCCCCAAATTAAAAGGAAAGGGAACATGAAGGGATGTGATAAGAAATATCCCTTGACCTCCACTGCTTCCAAAGGGTGGGTGGCCAGGTTGCTGATCCGAGGCCAGCCAAAAGGGCTTGACTGCAACTCCCTCTGGGCGCCTCCTGGCCGAAGCTGGCATAAACAAGTCCTTATCAGATCCGCAAGATGGTCCCCGATCCGCAAACCCCTTATCTGTTCTTGACAGCTGGTCACCCCTTTTATTACATGAGTACAAGGTGTTTCCACTGATATGTAACCCATGTATGCAAGACCCTATTTTCATAAATTCACTTCCTTGTAGTTTTGTGATGGCCATGGGAATGTGCTTAGACAACCGCAAGCTGAGGAATATCAGGAATAAAAGGGCTGAGCGGCAATTGCCCATTGTCGCCTCCTCCCATACCTCGTGTGTGTGAGTCTCATCTCTACACTGTCTGACTGAGATAGACTGAATGACTGATTAATTGATTGACTCACTGATTGATTGACTGGAAGTACTTTTCTCCATTCCTTAGTTACAATAAAGTGGCACAGCAGCTGACAGATTTTAAAATTACTACTTCAAATATATGTGTCCAAGAAAAGACAGTGATTGAGCTATTGACTTAAGGGCAGTCTCAAGTGCTCTGCTCCTCTCTCATCTTCCCCACTGAAAGGAGAAGAAGGGAAGTGTGGTGGCAAGCCTATGGCCGACTCGCTCTTTGCTGGCCGCTCGCCCATAGAGCCGGGCACTGGAGCTGGGTGAGGGGCGGAGCCGAGTTCTCCTTTAAAGGGGCCCAGCTCCGCACAGCCTTGCCGCCATTTTGCAAGATCGGCCAGGTGAAGTGCCCATTTGGCTTCGCCCGGCCGATCCCACTTTCCTCGAGCGTCCGCTTGGGAGGACGGCCACGGCCATCCGCCATGGCTCCGAGGCGATCCGCCGTGGCTCTGAGGCGAGCTTGCCCCGGCTATTGCCGGCATGGCTTCGCCTCAATCTCTGAGCAGCTAGGCTGCGTGCCGTGGCGCCGCTCGGGAAGGCAGCCGAGGTGATCCTCCACAGCGACCTTGCCCCGGCCCTCACCGGCATGGCCTCATTGCATTCCTAGCCTCCCTTGGCAGCTGGGCTGTGCGCCATAGTGCTGCCCAGGAGGACGGCCGCAGCAAGCCGCCGCGGCTCTGTGGCTAGCTTGCCCCAGCCTCTGATGGTGCGGCCTTGCCTCATGGCAGCTGGGTTTTTGCTGCGGCGCTCCGCTGCGGCTCAGCGACGGGCTGGCCCTGGCCTTCACCAGTGTGGCCTCTCCGGCCTCTCATGACTCTCCCTCCGCCAGGCCGCATTGTGCCGAGACTGCAGTGGCTCAAGTAGGTAAGACGCTGACTTGGAAGCGGAAGGTCAGCAGTTCAGTTCTCCTGTCTTTGTCCCAGCTCCTGCCAACCTAGCAGTTTGGGGATGGGAGATTGTGGGTAGATGAGCGGGGACTACTTCGGGTGGTGGGTGGACAGCGCTCCTTGCGCTCTGGTGACTGGTCATGCCTGCCACATGACCACGGATACGTCTGCAGAAGCAACATTTCTAAGGCTGCAGCTCAAGTTGTTTTTGTCCCAGTCTGCTTTTAACTCTGCAGCGCTCAGATCCAAATTTACCTTGAAATTGTTGATCTTGAACCTTGCATTTCAATAAGTTCAGAAACATGAATGAGTAGTAAATATGTTGACACACTCCCTTCCTTCTCCATTCAGGCTTGTAGGTGAGAAGTGCTGTTAGGATTTTTGGTGTTCAAGAACCAAGACAATAGAAACAGCTGAAGTCTGGCTTAACTCATCTTTATTGCATGATGGTCAGGGGGAACATGTGGTAATGGCAGATGAACAGCTCATTATATAAAGTGGCTATACATTTGAATGTGGCTCCTCGGTAGCTCATTGGCTACTGTCTGCGTGACGTCACCCTTAGTCACACCCTTCTTGTCCAGGTGAGGCAGTGGCGGGAATCTTCCCGCGGCTGTAGGCATTTGGAGAATTTGTACCATGTGAGCTGGACGCTCGCTACTGCCCCCAGTGGTCACTAGCTTGCATCCTAATACAGAAGGTTACAGTGTTACTTTTAGAGATTGTTACATTCACTCATTCGTGTGGTTACATTGACTTAAAGGCACATTACAATCCATACACAACACCCCTCCCCCTAGGATGAGATGAAGTCTCTCATCCAATGTGGTTTACTGCATGAGCGTTTTGTGCGTAAGGCTGGCTGGCTTGTCCCGGGGGAGCTATCGCTTCTGTGTTCCCTGGGCTCTTGTCCTGCAACAGGAGAGGGAGACTCGTTAGCGACTTGCTGTGGTTCTGCAGCTTTTGGGGTAGGGGTAAACTCCATTGTGGGAAAACTGGGGGCATTGGGGACTAACAAAAAACTCCACTTCTTGCTTGGATGGGTGGGGGACTACTCCGAAAAAACTCCCCGGGTTTTGCAACTCAAAGTCAAACTCATGTTCTGGGATATCTGTGGGGGCATCCACCAGGATATCTGCGGGGACAAACGTATTCCCTTCCCCAATTGGTGGGGACCACTGGTCCCCCTCTCCTCCCCCTTGGGCTAAACGGGTGGGGGAGAACCCTAACACTGAGCCCTGATGCGCGGTTTCAGCACCCTGACTACCGGGAACCCGTCACTGGAGTTGGTCTGCATGTCGCCTCCAGAGTAGACCCGTGCTGGTCTCAATGCAGTACGACACAGGTCCAGTTTGTCCAATGACTACCCCCGGAACCCAGGCTGGTCCTGTGGTTGCATAATTTCTGCAATGGACTGGGGCGCCTATTCAAAAACTCTTGGTGCCTGCTATCCCAATGTTCTTCCCAGTGTCTTCCACCCTTGTGGGGTCTAGCCTGGTCAGTATCATGGTCAGCTTCCTGCGCATGAGGAGTTCTGTGGGCGAGTAACCTGATGCCAGCGGCGTCACCCTGTAACCCAGCAGGAATTGGCATAACTGTAGATTCAGCTCCCCGGGGCCCATGCACCTCAGTGCTTCCTTTGTTGTACGCACGAGGCGTTCTACCTGACCGTTTGTTGCTGGGTGAAAAGGTGCGGAGGTGATGTGCCAGATAGCGTTTATGTCAATGAATGCCCGGAACTCGGTGGACGTGAAACTACTTGCGTTATCACTTACAAGTACATCGGGTATCCTGAATGAGCTGAACACCTTGCGCAATTGCTTAATGGTTGCGGCTGATGAGGTGTTTGCCACTGGGATTTATTTATTTATTTATTTATAAGTCACATTTGTATATGCCGCCCACTCAGGCAGAACCCGACTCAGGGCGGCATCACAACACTTCTAAAAATACATAAAACATTATAAAAACCTGTAAAAACCCACTTCCCCCCATTTAAAAACCCATATCCCACCCACCCATCCCACCCACCATACAAGAAGAGAGAGTTCTTATAAAAGCCAGCCGGCGGGAACCATAGTCCCGTTCGGGCCCCACACCTGCCCTGCCAGCCAGGTCTTTAGTCCTTTCCTGAAGGGCAGCAGTTCACTTTGAAGTCTTAGATCTGTTGGTAGGAGGTTCCAGAGGGTTGGTGCGGACACGGAGAAGGCCCTCCTTCGGGTGCTAGACAAATGTGCACCCCTCGTTGACGGCACCATTAGAGAGCCCCTCCGGTCCGCTCTGGTTGGACGGGCAGTCACTCTTGGGACGATGCGGTCTCTAAGGTATCCTGGCCCCCTGCCATATAGGGCTTTAAAGGTCAAAACCAGCACCTTAAATTGCACCCGGAGACAAACTGGTAACCAGTGCAGCTCCCGAAGCAGCGGGGAGGCATGGGCATATCGCCCACACCCCATCACCACCCGGGCCGCCGCATTCTGGACCAGCTGCAGCCTCCGAATGGTCGTCAAGGGCAGCCCCATGTAGAGCGCATTACAATAATCTAGTCGGGAAGTAACCAGAGCATGAGTGACCATAAGTAAGGAGCCCCGGTCCAGGAGCGTGCACAATTGGCAAATCACCCGAAGTTGGGCAAAAGCCCTCCTGGCCACAGCCGCCACTTGTTCTTCCAGCAGCAGCCGTGAGATAACTTCTAACCACTTGGAAT